>JAPQWV010000017.1:18847500-21347500 GCA_027422505.1 Craterostigma plantagineum | reverse complement strand
CCGGTGGTGTGCACCTCGGGTGGCTCAATCCCGAGTAGATGGGTGTCGCAAACCCCCTCTCCCACCAGGTGCTACGCGAGTCTAACCTCGACGACCAATAAAGGTCACTCTACCCCACTCGTCCGACACCGTAAGGCGTCTCCGTATAAATACGGTATAACATCAACCCCTCACGTCCATGTCGTGAAAATGCACATATAATAACAATCATCAGAAACGTATACCCCGAAATAACATAATCGTATAGTATTTAAACTAGGCCGATGGTTTTAAAATCCAAAAATAATATTTATAATTTAAAATATGGTTGACCGAACAATATACGTTATAGTACGAAAATATTTTATTTAAAAGTGATTTGGGCTTAAAACCATTTTATTTAAAATGTTTGGGCCTGAAATAGGGCAAAAGCCCAAAATTAAATTCGGTGGTCAACTCACACCAAAATCGGTCAAAGCCTAATATAAAATCGCCCGAAACCCACTTGGTCAACTCGCGAAAGTCGAGTCAACACCCGATTTCACGATTCGCCCGATTCTACGTTAGAAACTCTGGTCAACCCGCGAAAGTAAGGTCAACGCCCGATTTCGCAAAGCTTTCGGCGATTTCGCAAATCACCCGATTTGACACTGAAGCTCGACTTGATCTCACGAATCGCCCGATTTCTCTCACAGGAATCACCCCGCGAAATCAAATCGGCCCGCGAAATTCGAAATCGGCCCGGCGCTATCTCACAGCTCGCGAAATGCTTCAGCCCGCGAAACCTGACTTCTGGCCCGCGAAAATACTTTTCACTCACACATCGCAAAACATTTGGGGCCGCGACAAAATTACACGACCCGAACCCCAAATCGGCCAATCCCTATTCTTTTAAAATCACTTTTGGCCCCATTTACACTCAAACACAGGCCCGCGATTTCAAAATCGCCCGAAAACTTCAAATCGCCCAATTTTACTATTCTATCGAAATCATCTTCATTAAAACCCTAAAAATTGTTCCAGAATTTCTAACATATTCATCACAAAGAACCATATAAGAGCATAGATAAAATACAGAACTCATATATTGAGTTCGAAATTCACGTAATAACACATTCCAAAAATTTATAAAATCATGAAACTTGAAGATTCAAATTCGAATGGCCTTCCATTCGATTTTTAACACTTTTCGGGAAAATATTACGGGTTGTAGGGGTTTATTACCACCTACCTATCCTCCAAGCTAAATTAAATGGTTGTTGTGGACTTGAACTGGCCGAAGTTTGCTCTTCGTCTTGTTCGTCACGTAATATGTTCTATATTCGGCCACTCCACCAAATCACGTAAAGCATTTAATATATTAAGTATATAGAAGATTAATAAATTATAAGGATTCGATTCTCACCTCTTAACTATGTTTAAGTTAATTTTCCTAGGCTGAAAGTCGATTAGAGCTTGTCAAGAATCCACTTCTCCTTCATTCGGCTCTTCTTCCTTTTTCTGTTCTTTTCCACTCTTCACGTTTCTCAATTGGTTAGGAATAATTGTTGTTAGCCTAAGCACTAAAAGGGGTAAGGTGATGCCAACGTGTTTTTGCCCTAGTCATTAAGTAATCTCATACCTTGCTTACTCATGATTGGTGGTTAAGGTGGTGGGTTTTTAATTTCAAAGTAGGTGCATCACCTCAACGTTTTTACCTCTTGCCTTACGCAATGTTATTGTTATCTCAACTCACGTGGATCTCAACATTTAATTTGGCCCATTAAAACTTTCGACCCTTTTTCCTTCACAAATTAATTACTCCAAGTTGGGCCTTCACTAATTTAGTTGGGCTCTATTATTCTTTTGGCCTGTTTTATTTCTTGGGCTCTCTAACCTTCTCGGCCCATATTATTTTATTTCTCTCGGACCCAAATAAATATTATTTCGGCTCGCTCCCGAAAATTCGATTTCGTTCGAAAGTCATCTTCATTAATTTCGAACATTACATAAATAATCCCGTACTAATTTTACGGGTATTACAATATGTCTGCTAACTGATGTTTAGTGTCTATATGCTCAATGCGGACTAACTCTTTTTTTACCATATCTCTCAGAAAATGATGCCTTATATCTATATGCTTTGTACGTGAATGCTGGATCGGGTTCTTAGAGATGTTAATGGCATTAAGGTTATCACAATATATGAGAACAGATTCACACTCTAAACCATAGTCACACAACATGCTATTTAACCATATAAACTGCGTACAACAATTACCCGCAGCAACATACTCAGACTCAGCAGTAAATAAAGACACACAATTTTGTTTCTTACTGTACCACGTGACTAGATTATTACCTAGGAAGAAACAGCAGCCATTTGGGCTCTTGCGATCATCTTCGTCGCCTGCCCAATCAGCATTATTGTAGCCTACAAGACTCATGTTAGTATCTTTGGAGAACCATAATCCTAGGCTACAAGATCCACTCACATAACGAAGAATTCACTTAACAGCACTAAGATGAGACACTTTAGGTTAAGACTGATATCTAGACATACGCATACACAATACATTATGTCCGGTCTACTAGCGGATAACTACAATAAGCTGCCAATCATAGATCGATACAATGTTGGGCCAACATTCTGCACAACATCGTTTTTACTTACCTTTTGTGTAGACCCCATGGGCGTTCTCATTACCTTTGTTGTGTCCAGCCCGAACTTCTTGACAGTGTTCTTCGCGTACTTCTCTTGGGACATAAAGATCCCGTCGATGCTCTGCTTAATCTGCAAACCTAAAAAATACGTTAGCTCTCCAATCATGCTCATCTCGAACATGGTGTTCATCGCCTGCACGAACTGATCTAACATAGACTGTAAGCTTGAGCCAAAAACAATATCATCTACGTAAACTTGAGCAATTAAAAGATCAGAACCGACTCTTTTCACAAAAAGCGTACGGTCTGCCTCACCTCGAGTGAATCCAAACTCAAGTAAAAACGTAGCTAACCGTGCGTACCAAGCTCGAGGAGCTTGCTTCAATCCATACAGCGCTTTCTGCAACTTAAAGACATGGTTAGGATAATGAGGGTCTTCGAACCCCTTAGGCTGTTCGACATAGATTTCCTTATCAATGTACCCATTTAAGAAAGCACCCTTAACATCCATCTGATGTAAAAGTGATGTTAAGCCAACATGCTATAGCTAACAAAAGCCTAGTCGATTCTAACCTAGCAACAGGAGCAAACGTCTCATCAAAGTCTATGCCTTCTACTTGCGTACAACCCTGAGATACTAAACGTGCCTTGTTTCTAACAACCCTACCAAGTTCATCAGATTGTTCTTAAATATCCACTTAGTGCCTATGACATTAGTGTCCTTCGGCCGTGGAACCAATGACCACACTTGGTTTTTCTCGAACTGCAAGAGTTCCTCTTGCATCGCATTAATCCAAAAATTATCCTTGAGAGCTTCAAGGACATTCTTAGGTTCTACCTCAGAAACAGAACAGTTAAAACATACCAGCGTATACCGAATTCATGCATACGTTTCTTACCATAGACTTGTACTCCTTGCGTGGTTTGTCTCTAGTTCTCCGTCCTTCGTTCACGTCTCCAATAACAAGGTTAGTGGGATGATCTTTCTGAATCTTAATTGGCGGATCTCGTCGCACTTCACTGGGTCCAGCCTCAGTGTTCTGTTCTGGCACAGATGTTGAGTCAAATGTTGGCTCAACATTGTCATCCCCAGTCTCCTCTGTTTCATCGACAGCTTGTATAACATCTGAAATATCAACTTGAGGAGATTTTGCTAAGATCAGTAACATTATCAAACACAATATTCACTGACTCCTGAACGGACTTCAAGCGCAAGTTATACACACGATATGCGCGACTGTTAGACGAGTATCCTAGGAAGATGGACTTATCACTTTTCGAATCGAACTTGGTCAAATACTCACGATCATTCAACATGTAACAAAAGTAGCCAAAGACATGAAAGTACTTAACAGTAGGCTTTTTCCCATTCAACAACTCATACACGGTCTTTTTAGTACCATGTCTAAAGAACACACGATTCGACAGATTTCTCGAGCCAAACTTTCTTAGACGACAAAACAGCATTCTGTTTACTAGAACTTGAATAAGCCAGCTGAGCATTCTCCAGACATTCCTTTCAAGACTGCTTTCTCAATGTTGAGTGGGATGTTGGATGATATTTCAGCCGACATCGATTTCTTTGCAGAAATCTCTCTCTTAAATTTCCAACAAAATTGTTTTAAATGACCAGTTTGCTTACAATGATGGTAAATATATGAGCTATCCTTACTCTTAGTGGTAACATGCTAAGGACTAGTATTCGCAGCTAAAGTCTCACAAACATTACGCGAGGCATGAGATTTCTCCTTCACAAATACTATCTCAGGCTGAACATGGGTCATGGGTTTTAGAACATCACAAGCAGGCTGAGAATTAAATCATAGACCTTTCTTATCATAAATACCTAGAGACAATACCTCATAAGGGTAGATTTACCCTTGTTCAACTTCGTAAACGTCTCATCGGCTTCGTCGACTCGCTTTTGGAGCTTGTCGATCTCCTTGTCCTTCCGTGTCAGTACGGCTTCCATCTTGTTCATTCCTTTCACCAAGCTTTCGATTAACTTTTCATGCTTCTCATTCTCATCGGTCAGCATTTTTACAGCTGCTTTGAGTTGCGAATTTTTCGCCTTCTCTATTTCATATTGTGCGGACAGCAGCTTAAGTGCTTCGTTCACCTGAACTTCTCTGCAACAATCTGTTTCTGGCTCTGCATCATCAAAACTCAAATACCCATCAAAACAGTTTGAATCATCATAATAAAAAATAATATGTTTTTCAGATGTTGAGTCAGATGTTGGCTCAACATCAGTTACCGCAGTGAACCCGATTTGATGATTTTCTTCGTCTTCCTGAGAAGGACTGAATTGTAACGGATGATTGTTTGGTTTCCTTTTGGCATGACTCATCATATTCATCGTCAGACAGATCGATCCACATAGCCTTTCCACGCTTGCGAGAGTATTAGCACACTCGTTGGCAAAATGGCCCCATCATTGACATTCATAGCATCTAACAGAGTCATAGTTGATGCATCTGGTTTGCGTTTGATGAACAGAGGAGCAGAAGAAGGTTCAGCTTTGACCTTCTGGCCCTGAATGTTGGGCCAACATTTTTCTCAACATTCCTCTTCTGGAAGAACTCTGCAAATTTCTTCACGAACATGGCCATGTCATCCTCGTTGTTGGGGTCAATCTCTGTTGGCTCCTCGGTTGGCTGGCTGACTAGAGCGAGGCTTTTACCGCGCGAAGCCCTCTTTTATACTTCGAGATTAGTCTCGTGTTCATAATGTTCATCAATGTATTGAACTCCATACTAGCGAAGTTGTGTGCTTCTTCGACCATCGCTACCTTCACATTAAATTTTTCATTTAGTGTACGAATAGCTTTGGAGATTAATACCTTATTTGCGATCGGATCTCCTAGGCTGGCGCACTCGTTTGAGATCGGCAGAAGCTTCCCGAAATAGGTGGTGATGTCCTCATCTTCCTTCATTCTTATGTTCTCGAGCTGATTGAGAAGAAGTCGCAATTTCGTTTCCCTCACACTAGCATCACCTTCGCAGTACCTCTGAAGTAGATCCCACGCGTTCTTTGCACTCATACAATTCTGGATGATCTTGAACATGAAGATGTCCACGGATGAGAAAGATGGCGTTAAGTGCTTTGTCGTTGAACCCGGCAGTTCTTCGTTCAGGGACTGTCCACTCTCCAACCGGCTTGTCAAAGACTTCTCCATCGGCGTCAGGGGCTGTTCGAGGTGGGGTATAGCCGTTGAGTACAGCTTCCCACGCTCGCACATCGATGGACTTGATACACTGCCGAACACGAACCTTCCAATACGCATAGTTGGTGCCATCTAACACAGGAACTTTGCCGATGTAATTTGAACTCGTAACATCCATTGTAGAGGATTTTCAGCGTTTAGTAACGTCAAGCGTGGGCTCTGATACCACTTTGAAGTTGGTCCCGTCACGAATGGATGTAAAAACACTAAGTAATATACTGATGTTGGATACAATGTTTGGCTAACACTCAATCTCACTTTCAAATGCACAGCGAAAATAGTAATTACTTGGTGACGAAATGAAACGAACACGAGAAGTGATTTTGTGCAGCAAGTCAAATAACTTGCTGCGTGCCTCATGGCGAAAACTCCGCTGTAAAGATGGATTACAAACTATAAAAAAGGATAGTAAAACAAAGTCTAGCAAGACCTACGAATCACACGATTCTGCAAACTACAAAGTCTTTCGCCCTTTGGAAAACTAGGCTAAAAGAAAACTCTCGTTTCTAAAGATGATCGCTCAAACTCGCTCTGAAAATCTCGTCCTCATTCGTTGTTCTTCAAACGGTTAAGTGAAGTCCCCTTTTATATGTCGTCGACTTTGGGGAAACTTCTCAAACGACTTGGTAACTCCCACTAACTTCCACTAACTCCCACTAACTTTGAATAGAATTTTACCCCAACATTGCCAGTGTCGGTGTCTCAATATTAACAGTGTGTGTGATCGGCCACCGCGTATACATGAGACCGAAAAGGTAATTAGAAAGGTTAGATCAAAATATCGAACATCACTATGTAAAATCGACCAGAGATGGAATTTGATTTCGTGGGTGTGGTTTCCGAGATCTTAGGCGTCGAAAGCACCTAAACTCGGGGAATTTCGCGAAGATCAAATGCACGTGCAGGAACTACAGTCATATAGTAATATAGTTTCTTGGTTCGCTTGCTAGTTACGTGAATAGCGAGTAGCACATATATTAGGAAATTCCACCTTGATTTCAATTCAAGTTGATTAGATAGATGATTTTGCATGAACACTTAGGAATAATTTGTGCCGAGCATGTGTCTTGATCACGTCGTCGTCAATTGCTCTATCCACGTCTATTTTATTTGCATTTCTTTCGTTATTTGCGTTTCTTCTCTTTTATCAAATCATCAAAACTACCTACAACAATTCTCTTAGTCTAAATTAGAATTAAGAATTAACATCTTAGGGTTAGTCGAGCTGTCCTCGTGGATCGATACTCGGACTTCGTCTGTTTTACTACTTGCATGACCTAGTGAACTTGTTAGTATTTGAGCGTGTTACTGTGACGATGTCCACATCAAAGCCTGGAGAATCGAACACCACAAGAATCTTGGAGTGGATAGAAGCCGACCTTAGCACACTTTAAAATTTTTGAAAGCGTGGCATATGTATATGTGCCGGACCAAAAAAGAACCAAGCTCGACAACAAAAGAAGAAAGCTTATTTTATTGGGTATGATGAGAAGACGAATGTGTATCGGCTGTATGATCTAGAAAATAAAAAGGTGATAGTAAGTCGAGATGTTCGAGTAGACGAGGAAAGTTTGTGGGACTGACAGGATGAAGAAAACACAACGCATGGAGGTCTGTTGAGCATTGCTCCAATCCCTGTCTCAGTTTCATCTCAAGAAAATAACGAGGAGGACGAACCATGACAACCGAGGATGCGAAGCATGTTGGATTTGTACGAAACCACGAACAGGTTCACCTAGTCTGACTGGTCGACTCGGCACAAATTAGTTTCGAAGAAGCTGTAAGAGACAAGAGATGGAAAACAGCGATGGACGAGGAGATCAAGGCGATTGAAAAAGTGAAACATGGGAGGTGGTGGAGTTGCCACACGGACAGAAACCCATAGGAGTGAAGTAGGTTTATAAAAAGAAAATGAACGCTCAAGGAAAAAGTCGAACGTGACAAGGCAAGATTGGTGGCGAAGGGCTACCGACAAGGAGCAGGAATATACTACGATGGAGTCTTTGCCCTCGTTGCAAGAATGGAAACAATCCGCCTGCTCCTTGACCAAGCTGCACAATTTACTTGGCCAATCTATCAAACGGACGTGAAGCTCGCTTTTCTGAACGGGGAACTTGAGGAGGAAGTCTACGTGGAGCAGCCAGGGCCGGTTTTTCAATTTATGTGGTCCAGTCATATACCATAGAGAGGCCTTAAATTATAAATTTAAATATTTTTATAATTTTTTAAAGTCCATATTTGTTAATTTATATGGATTATGGGCCAGAAATAGTTTTTAAAATAAAGAGACAAATATGGCCCTATATACACCAGGTCGGATTTGTGGCCCTGTGTTGTACGCCTGGATGCACAGGCCCAAATCCGGCCCTGGGAGCATCTGCCAGGATATTCAAAATCGGGAAATAAGGCAAAATGTTGAAGTTAAAGAAAGCGCTTTTACGGCCTGAAGCAAGTGCCGCGAGCTTGGAACACTCGGATCGATGGATACTTCAAAAGAAACAAGTTCAAGCATGCATTATAGGTCAAAAGAGAAGGAGATGAAATGATCATCGTCGCACTTTATGTTGATGATTTCATGGGGACAAGTAAAAAATAATCAACAACTTCAAGAAGGTGACGAAGGAGTTCGAGATGACGGACTTGGGACTAATGGAATATTTTCTTGGTTTATATTCGGGCAAAGAAGCACGAGAATCTTCATGTCACAAGAAGCGTATGCAAAGGACATATTAAAGAAAAATAAAATGGAGGAAAGCAAGTCGGTAGCTACACCGATGGAACTTGGAACAAAATTCCAAGTTTGAAGGAGGACAATGAGTAAATGCAACCGAATATCGAAGTCTCGTGGGAAGTCTCCGATACTTGATTTGCACTAGACCCGACATCGGTTATAGCGTTGGAGTCGTTAGCCGCTATATGAAAGAACCAATACAGCCGCATCTCAAAGCGATCAAGAGTATTCTTCGATACATCCAATGAACACAATCCTAAGTTTGTTTTACTCACAAGCGAGTGACAGCAAATAATCGGATATTTGGATAGTGACTGGTGTGGAGATATCGATGATTGAAGAAGCACGGGCGGATATGTATTTTATCTATGAAACACAACGTTCACGTGGCTATCGAAGAAGCAACCGATCGTGACTCTATCGGCCTGTAAAGCGAAATATGTAGCAGTATCATGGTGTGTCTGTCACGCAATCTGATCGAGAAATTTTGTTGATCGAGTTAAATGTTCAACAAGTCGAGCCAACCGAAATGAGAGTGGATAACAAGTTGGCGAAAAATTCAGTTCATCGTGCGAGAAGCAAGCATATTGATGCTCGGTCCATTTTATTAGAGAGCAAATGAAAAATGGAGAAGTGAAGATGATGCACGTAGCGAGTCTGAACCAGTTGCAGATATTTTCACAAAGCCGTTACCAACAGGTACGTTTCAAAAATTTGAAGCGGGTGCTCGGGATGGAAGATCGAAAGGCTTTGAGCTTAAGGGAGGAATTTATTGAATAAGCTCAAAGTAAAAAAAAAAAGTAAAAAGAAAAAAGAAAAAAAATCAAATAAGTTCGAATAAGTAATTCTAATACAAATATTCGAATACTATTAGAACAGTAAAAAAAATCACGAAATTTTTGAAGAATACAAGTCAAGCAAATCATAGGAAGAAAACAAAAAATCTGCCAACGAAGATCGGATCATAGAAAGGAAACTAATTGTTTCTTTCCTCACTTGTCTTATAGTAGCATTATAAATTAGCATCATACGTTTTGTGATTGATATAGAGAGAAGTAAAAATAAAAGAAAGAGAGAGCAGAAAATCTGTAAGTGTAGTTAAAAAATTCTCCTCCAAAAATGCAAGCTATTATTTTTATTCTCCTCATTTCGACCTCACACAGAAAAATATTCAGCCCCAAAATCCTCAAATCGTTCTCACACACAGACATATCATGTATTTGAAAATAACAGCCCAACACAAAGTATTAAGAATACTGTTATACTTAGCCATTCATGTTTATGTTATTCTTAGTTTTTGGCTATGAATAATCGTGTAGAGTCATTTTATTTATATAAATATACATACATAATAAAAAATTCGGTAATAATTAAATTAATACATATTAATATAATTATAATTTTATTTTCGATATTAATATAATAAAATATATTTTAATTTTTAAAATTTCGGTAATTCGGTATACCGAATATATCGAATTACCGAATTTTATTTTGTAGAACCGAATACCGGACTGAATTTTTCGGTTCGGTTCGGTACAATTTCGGTATTTCGGTTTGTTCGGTCGGTATACCGAACAACGAACACACCTAGTCGATAGCTCTACAATAGGGGCCAACGTCAAAGGAACCGGCCTTCCGACTACCTTGTAGAAAGTGGCATGGATCCTGCTGTGAACTTCTCTAACGATAATCTCGTACGCTCGTCAGAACGGCTGGAAGAGGAGCACCACGAAGTGAACTTCTCCAACGATAATCCGGTCTTATATCGGGAAACGAGAAGAGGAGTGCAGCCTCGGGTACGAATTCCATAACCGAGAACTTCTCCAAATTGATAATCTCTGAAACCTCAATAGGGATTAAGAGAAGAGGAGCTCAGTATCGGCCCGAGAACCAACAAGAAGAACTTCAGCTTGAGCATAACAAAAAAAGGGGATAGTTCTTAAAAGAAAAAGAGGGAGATTAAAGGAGAGGGACGTAGAATTGGAAGACGGACGTAGAATTGGAAGACGATGAAGAGATAAGCTCACTTTCCTTTAAATTCCTTCCGTTCTAAGTCCTAGCCAAATTATAACCCTTACAACCCTTTGATTCCACATAGACGGTCTCTCGCTTAGATGAAATGATTAAAAATGCCTCGATCACAGGTAAATTGACTTAAAATTGCTTGTGTTGACTTGAGTGATAAAAATATAAAAATCCCAAGATAGCTAAATGAGAGCAAGAGCGAACCTGGTGAGAGTTGTCGAAATGGACCAGTTTATGGACTTTGGACGTTAGTTTGACGACATGACTTGACGGCATTTTCTTCTTTCAAATGTCTCGTAAAATTTTAGGCGTGACGATTGATCGAACCAAAATAATCTGACCCCATATATAAAAAAATATATATAAAAAAAAATAATTTATACATATATATAATAATAAATAAACAATAAATAATAAAATTCGCACATTTTGACATGAAATATTATGTTTCATTTGCGTTGAATTGAATAAATGCGAATTTCTTTAGTATATCGCACATTCTAAATGCAATTTTAGGTTGCATTGGTGCTTAATTGTTTAAATGCGATAAATTTTTCATTGCTTCTACCCTCACACAATATTTTAATGTACGTGTTTTCGGGGACCATGTACACATGCTTACTTGGTAAATTTGTGTGCTCGTGCCTTGAATTGATTTCATATGCTTGCATAATTAATCAATTCGTGTGCATCATTTGAGGGGGAGCAAGTATAGGACTTGTAGATTAGCTCCAAATATTTTTGACGTTTTTCTCTGAGTATTTCAGATCTTTCGAAATTAAGGAGCGAGATGTCGACACTACAAAGAGAGGAGCTAGACACAAGACCAAATATTTCAAAGATAAAACTGCCAAAAATAATTGTTGATTAACTCCATCATTACTAACGCTTATCTCTGAGTGGTACTTTAAATTTCTGCCAGGGGAGCTAGACGTTACTACACGGAAAATACAAGGAGATAATTGCATTTATTTTAATTACTAAGGGGGAGTCTTACAAAGGGTTTTATTTTGAAATAGGGGTCAATCTGAAAAATTTTAGGAGTACTTACTGTCGAGAAACTAGATAGAAGACTTAATTCACGATCATAAGTTTCTCGATCGTAAACAGTGTTGGGAACAATTTTGATTGGCCGCGATAATTTGCGATCGAAAAATTTGAATTGGGAGGAAATTTTCAAATCAAAAATTTCTCGAGCGCAAATAGTAATGGGCCTGATCCATTTAATCGCAAAACGTCCAATCGCAAACCCAACATTTGACTTAATGATAGTTAATAAAAGTTTAACTTTTGTCAGTCGAAAAACTTTTTCTCACGCAACCCTAAATCGCAAAAATTTCTCTCGCGAAAAACTTTCACAGACAGTTCAAACTTCTCAAAAATCTTTCGATCTTCAACACGAAATTGTCTGTTTAAGGTAGAAATGAGAATCTGTTGCCATTTGCGTGTGATTTAACTTCGTTAGCATCTGCATTTTGTAGTTTTTCGCATGATTTATGTTAGTTTCTCGACTGTTCTTCAAAACTGAGAAAATCGCATACTATTTCATAGTGTTTTAGGCTTGATTTTGAACCTCATCTGAGTTTAATGCCTGCACTTAAGATAGTTTCGATATTCTCTATGAATCTGATAGAATGGATCTTCGGAAAATCTGCATCTTCGACTGTAATCTGAGTTTTGATGAAACTGGTATTTGAGTTTTTAAGGCCATCGAAGAACTTTGTCGATCGCAAACAGTCTTAATTGAATTCCGATTTAATTGAGATACTGTTTGTGTAGAATTAGTTTTTCGTTCGGTAAAATTCTGATCTAGTCGCCACGATAGAAGATTTTGACCGAAAATTTTACTTACCATCGAGAAATCTAATTAGGATTTTTATCAGCGAAAAACTTACGCACTAATTAGACAATTTAGATGCTAATTTTATCGAGCGTAAAACTTACGATCGCAAAATAGAAATTTTCGATTCAATTTCAATTTGATCGCAAAAAATTAGCAGCGAGAAATTAATTTTTCAACACTTAATTTTTCGATCTCAAAATTCGCCGCCTGAGATCTAATTGATTGAAAATTTCTCGACGATTGACTTAGTCTTTCGTTGACTAATTTCTCGATAAAATTATATCGCAGCGAAAATTATTTTACTTGCAATCAAAAATCACATTCCGCTCGACAAATTTCAAATCGAAATTTTATTCAATCGAGGAAAATTTCTCGATAGTAAATTTACCTGAGAAATAATTTCTCGATCGTAAATTTACACGGAATTTTTCTCGATCGTAAAATAGGTCGACTAGAGTCTCGATTTCAACTTCAATACTTAGAAAATTTTACTAAGTCTTTTAATCTGTAGCGGACCTTTGCGTATAAAATTTTCTCGATCGAAAAATCGAACTGAGTCATTACAATTGAAATCAATGCATAGGAAATCATTTTCAAAATCCATTTTATCGAGCGAAAATTTTCTCGGCATGAACAGTATCCTTTTTCACGATTCAACACTTAGAAAAATTTCGAACTATTTTTCACGCGATTTTTACTTCATTCGAAATTACATTCATGCCATTACGATTTTTCAAAATTGAGCATATACTATGCATTCGATATGATTTCAATTCAAAATTCATCGAACATGCTATTACTTACGATATTACTATAGTTTGATGAAATTTATTCATACTTCGACTGAAAATAAAATTGAACTAATAAACTTTCATGTATCTTATTTTTTTCAGATGGATCGCTATCCAAGATACAATCACATATACGACCACAACATGTATCTAAAGGTACAGGATACAAATTTTCAGCTCGATCTGACCACCTTTCGATGCTCGGACGAGATTATTGTCTCTATCCTGAGAGGTCACCCCATCTGGCATGCATTAACGGCAACCGCATCAGTGCCGATGGTATATCTCCAGCAGTTCTGGGGCTGCATACAAGGAGAAGTGGACAATGGAGCTTTCAGGTTCTCAACAAGGATCGGGACGCGGCACATCAGCATGGACAAGAACCAGTTCGGCATGTTACTAGACTTGCCACACAGCACTAATTACGACCCGCTCCCATCCGAGGCCGAGATGATTCAAGAATTTTTGCACATCGGATACCAACCGCCGCTCACAAGATTAGCTCAGGTCCAGAGCAGCGGAATCCCACACCCGTGGAAGACACTATTCGGAATAGTGAATAAGTGCCTGTCGCCCAAGCACGCAGGATTTGATAAGGGCAACAACAACATTTTGAGGATCTTCCATGGCATCGCCTTCGCAAGAAATTACGACTACACTCAGCTGATCTGGAACGACCTCGCGGACCAGATTCGGCAGAAGGAAAACCGGCGATCGAAGAACGTACCTTATGCTCGGTGGTTCAGCATCATCATCAGGGAGATCATGGCGCTGCACCAGACCATCCCTACTCTGCCTCCTGGCGGAAATTACCAACCACCAAGGCTCAAGTTCTTCCACAACCCACGGCTCACGGACCTGGACCAACCGTCGATGCCGATCCCTTTCGAGCTCCTTCGTCTCGCGGACCGCAACGAAGACGTCTACAAGCTATACTGTCGGGACAGAAATCTCACCGTGGAAATGATTCCAGGGCCCCCGACAGTGCTTGGAGCTAGCCCTCAACAACAACAACAACAGCTAAGCCCTGAGGACGCGACGATTGATGATGTCACTCAGGAGCTAGCTCAGGAGCCACCATTGGTCGAAGAGCCACTGCCCGATGTCGATGATACGCTGATAGACGTCGAGGCTACGGAGATGGAACTCGAGGCTCCTGACCTTGAATTACAAGTGGAAGAGCCCTTACAATTGTAGGCGTGCTCGAAGATACCTTTGAGGAGGTTCTTCATCAAGAAGCACAGCCCGAGACAAAAATTGCGCAAAACTCGCTTCCACTGGTGCCGAATCAGGCTCTAAGGGATGTTGCACGTGATCCCACTCCTCACACAGCTACACCATCCGACACGGAGTCAGATGAGGAGATTAGCCTGATAAGACGGACTCCCAGACGACTTATTATACAAATGGAGTCCCTCTTCCCAGCTTTCACCGATGCACCAGATACCCTGCTGACCACAACGACAAGGGTTGCCGGCACTTCTTCGTTCAATCTTGAGCCGCAACCTACTCCTGTGGTGTATAGTTTGCAGGTGCAACCCGAGCCTGCAACAACACCCATAGAGACGAATCCTCAGGATTCGACTCGAGGATTGGGTGGAAGTCTCATACAGTCACAACCTCAAGTGACTGTGAGCCAACCCACAGAGTCGGTGTCTACTCACGGGTTGATAACAGGCGATGTCAGTCGTCCTGGTCCATCTAAGGAGGCGTCCGCACCCTTCGTGACGACCGAACAGTTCCAGGCCGCTCTCTCTGCCGATGTACAATCAATGGAAGAAAAGATCACAGAGAGAGTACTCCAAGCACTCGAGGCATCCCAAGAGATACCGGGAAAGCACCTGCCTCAGAAGGCCCGTCGTCACGAACCAACCCCACACCTCCACAACCCACACCCACCGACCCTCTAGCCACTTCCTCCATCCTCATCAACCCATACACAATCCCAGTCACCGAGCTCCACGACATACTCCTCGCCCGTTTGATAGGCCTGTCCATCCGATCGCCTCAAGAAGAATCCCTCTATCGGCGATTGGTGGATCATCCTGAGCCTCCGACCGACACCTGCCGCAGCCAAAGCTCCCACTCACGGTGCAGACATGACGATCCTGACGATCAGGACCCTCATGAGGGGGAGAAGAGGCCTAGGACATCATCAAGTGGCCAAGGACAAGGCTCGGGCGCTACGCAGACAAGCGCTGGAGCTGGTGAAAACCAAACAACCCAAACACAAACCTAACGAACCCAAACACAAACCACCCACCAAGCCCAAACTACCCACACCATGCACCGCACCGCCCACATCGACCCACCAACCTTTCATCTCAGCACGCCTCCGCCCACACCACTGATCTACTCAAGCCCCTTGCTTCCGAAAGAAGAAGCAAGCGCTGCGATGCTTGTAGCTCTAGCAGCTACCCAAGCCACTCCCTGTCGTTCCAGACCAACCGGGACCCTCTGGAAATGGCGTCAATCCACACGAAGCCCTAGACAAGTACATCTTTGAAGGACAGTGGATGACCCACTCCATGCCCGAGGAGCATCAAAGACAACGGCTTCACGACGTTCGGCGCTTTCTACAACAAGCGTCCATAGATCTCGTACTCATAGAAGACGACGAGCTTCAGGAAGGTGAAGACTACGAGCGAGTTATCCCAAGGCTACCAGAGTTAATAGCTCAACAGGCGGTTCCCTCTCCAAGGCTAACGCCAGGGACCGTCCGGATCGACACGCAATGGGAAAACATTCAAATTGAAATTCCCTTCCTCGAAGACGTTCATGAGAATATTTGGAGGTCTCCGGACAGAGTGAAGAAGCCGAACGAGTTCGAGCTCAAAGGGATCTCTCATTGAGATCAGCAGAAGAGAATGACCTACCTCTGGATGCTGACCAAACTAGGACCTGACGTTAGGCTGGGGATGACTAAGACACAAACCAAAAGTCATTATAAGAGTCTCTCCCCAATAAGCCAACTACTCAGCGTCTACTGTGACAAAGGACGACTTCCAACACCTCACTACATCATCGCTCGCGTGGACAGGACCCGAGAGGAACTGAGCGAGAGCGACCTGCCGTACCTGCCCGCCGATCAAGTGTACCGTCTTTATCAGCTATACGTGGAGAAGTACAAAGGTCCTCAGGGCTTCATCAAGACAGAAGGCCTCGAAGGGCTCTACCGGTTCATGTTGCGCCAGGTCAAGTACTATGCCGCACACGACCTTCAGATGGCTCTGGAGAGCAATATGAAGAAGGTCAACATGACCGCTCCACTCAACAAAGGACCTGAGATCGAAGGGCTTCCCAACAATCACGTGCACATCAGCTCATTCCTAGGCATCACCTACCACAACCCAATAGCAAAGAAGAATAGGTTGATACTGAAGACTGAGATTCATAAGTTTTGCGATGGGACGCTCAAGGTCATCAGGAAAAACATCGAGCAGAGGTTGGAAGAAATCAACAGAGACACTATGTTGAGGATCCACAGGTTCGTGAGAGAACAACCGCTCCTAATGGAATTGCTTGAAGATATCGAGGAGCGACTGGAGCTTAGGATCACTCTGAGGAACTACGAGCATGCGCTGGGCTTGCGCAGATCATATTACGCCCGACGAGGACAAACGGCGTGGAGACGCAATCAAGCACAAAGGGGGAGATTGTAGAATACAATTTGTAATTGTGCTTGATTTCATTAGTTGTCCTTGTAATTAGGGGCATTTTGTATAGTAGTCCTTAGATTAGGACTAGTTTGATATTTATACCAAGTTTGTTTGGTATAAATACTTTTAAATCAATTGAGCTGAATAGAGAAAGTTCTGAGAATTGATCCGAATGGCTTGCAATTCGATTTCTAGAGAGAGAAACAACAGTAACTTTCTCACTCTACTCGAATTCTCTCTCTTGTTCTTCATTTGAGTTTTTCGATCGAATTCAATTGCTTATCATAACGATCGAATTACTATGAATTCTAGCCTCGGATCGTAGAGTTGTTAATCGTAGGACCTAACAGAGAGCGTGCATACGACTATCGAGACGCCCCGTGAAGATCGAGGGAAAGCACCCGTCTCGAAGCCAGCTTCAGCACAAGTCGCCTCACAACCTCACAACCCACTCCCACCGACCCTCTACAAAACTCATCCATTCTCATCAACCTATACACCATCCCAATCACCCAGCTCCATGATATTCTGCTAGCCAGCCTCATCGGTCTCACCATCCGGTCGCCTCAGGAGGAATCACTCTATAGGCGACTGGTGGACCATCCTGTGCCACCAACCCAAACGTGTCGAGGCCAAAGCTCCCAATCCAGACGACGACATGACGATCCTGACGATCAGGATCCTCATGAGGGGGAGAAGAGGCCAAGGACTGAAACGACGAGTGGCCAAGGACAAGGCTCGGGTGCAACGCAAACAAGCGCTGGAGCAGGTGAAACCCAACCACTGATTCTGACAAGCCCCTTGCTTTCGGAAGAAGAAGCAAGTGCCGCGATGCTCGTAGACCTAGCAGCTACTCAAGCTACTCCCTCGGTCGCTCCAGACCAACCGGGCCCCTCAGGACATGGCGTCAATCCACACGAGGTTCTAGACAAATACATCTTTGAAGGACAGTGGATGACCCATTTCATGCCCGAGGAGCATCAAAGACAACGGCTTCAGGACGTTCGGCATTTCCTACAACAAGCCTCCGTAGACCTCGTGATCATAGAAGACGATGAGCTTCAGGAAGGTGAAGACTACCAACAAGATACTCCAAGGCTACCAGAATTGATCGCGCAACGAGCGGCTTCCCCCACAAGACTAACGCCAGGGACCGTTCGGATCGACACGCCGTGGGAGAACATCCGAATAGAAATCCCTTTCCTTGAAGAAGTTCGTGAAAACATTTGGAGGTCACCGGACAGAGTTAAGAAGTCGAACGAGTTCGAGCTGAGAGAGATCTCTCACTGGGATCAGCTAAAGAGAATGACCTGCCTCTGGATGCTAACTAGACTTGGACCTGATGTAAGGTTGGGGATGACTAAAGAACGAGTCAAGAGCCACTATAAGAGTCTCTCCCAATATGCCAACTACTCAGCGTATACTGTGCAAAAGGAGGACTTCCAATAGCTCACTACACCATCGAGCGAGTAGATAGAACTCGAGAAGATCTAAGCGAGAGCGAGCTATCGTACATCCCTGCTGATGAGGTATACAATCTCTATCAGCTGTACGTGGAAAAGTACAAAGGTCCTCAAGGCTTCATCAAGAAAGAAGGACTCGAGGGACTCTACCGGTTCATGATGCACCTAGCCAAGTACTTCACCGCGCACGACCTTCAGATGGCTCTGGAGAGCAACATGAAGAAGGTCAACATGACCGCTCCGCTCAACAAAGGACCTGAGATCGAAGGGCTTCCCAACAATCACGTGCACATCAGCTTAGTCCTAGGCATCACCTACCACAATCCAATAGCTAAGAAGAATAGGTTGATGCTGAAGACTGAGATTCACAAGTTTTGCAATGGGACTCTCAGGGTCATCAGGAAAAACATAGAGCAGAGGTTGGAAGAAATCAATCGAGATACAATGCTGAGAATCCACAGGTTCGTGAGAGAACAACCGCTCCTAATGGAACTATTAGAAGATATCGAGGAGCGTCTGGAGCTGAGGAACACGCTCAGGAACTTTGAGCATACGTTGGGTTTGCGCCGATCATACTATGCCGGACGAGGACAAGCAGCACGAAGACGCAATCAAACACAAAGGGGAGATTGTAGAGTATACATTTTAGATTGTACTTGATTTCATTAGTTGTCCTTGTAATTAGGGGCTTTATTTGTATTAGTCCATAGATTAGGACTAGTTAGATATTTATACCAAGTTTTTTTGGTATAAATACTTGTACAAACATTATGCTTAATACAGAAAATTAGAGAATTGATCCGAAAGGCTGTCGAATTCATTTCTAGAGAGAGAAACTCAGTAAACATCATCTCACTAAAGGAATTCTCTCTCGTGTTCTTCATCGAACGTTTTCGTTCGAATTTCAATTTAAATCATTCTAATCGATTTCTTTAGAGTTCATGCCTAGGATTGATTGAGTTGATAACAGAGGACCTAACAGAGCAGTTGCTTAAAAAGGAATGCTCAGTGTTCATGAAGGACCACTCATTACAACTACGAAACAAAGATGGTAAACTAATTGCACGGGTTGAGATAGAAAGGAACCGAAAATTCAAACTCAACCTGAGGACCATTCAATAGAAATGCTTGCAAGTTGACTTAGACAAAGGTCATTTGTGGCATATTCGATTTGGACATCTACACAACGGATGCCTGAAAGAGCTCTCCAAGCGCGGCATGCTGCACGAGATGCCGATGATAGAGGTAGGAAAGAAGCTTTGCGAAAGTTGTGTGATTGGCAAACAGACATGAACGTCGTTTCAGAAGCACGCATGATTTCGAGCAAGCAAACCTCTCGACCTGATACACATCGATATATGCGGAGCTATCACCCCGGAAGCATTTAGCAAAAAAAGATACTTCATCACATTCATCGACGATTAGTCGAGAAAGACTGGTATATTTTCACGAAAAATCCGAAGCGCTGGAGTCGTTTAAAAAATTCAAAATTATGGTTGAGAAGACGAGAAGTTCAAGTATCAAGGCGCTTCGCTTCGTTCAGATCGAGGTGGAGAATACATGTCGAGCGCGTTCGTAGTTTCTGCGAGGAATATGATATTCCTCACAACACCGTATTCGCCACAACAAGGTTCGCTCAATGTTGAAAAGCAAGGGAATGCCAAAGGAGTTATGGGCCGAGGCGGTACAATGTGCCGTGTGATAAGTTAGGATTCTACGCTATTTTTATACCCCGTAAAAGCGTATTTTCGATATTTATTATAATATACTCAAATATCACCGTTCACCACAACATACCTCTTGTTTGACATATTCGAGCAAATGGATCAAAATTGAGAAGATATGAACGCGCGTGCCTATTTAGCAGTATGGGTCTCTTTTGCAATTCTCAAAAGTACTTTGGCCAAATTTGCAATTTAACCAGATTTTCCTTTTCTTGAATGGAAGAGCACGTAAACACCAAGTCAAGGAAGCTTTATATTTTGTCCAAAGATCACGACCATTGAGAGAGCAAGATATTCAATATTAAATAAATGGTCAAATATTCAAAAAGGATTTGAAACTTGAAAGAATGAAGTCGGCTACCATATCTTTATATATAGATGCACGCACAGACTAAATCTGGGAACGACGGAGACGAAGAGCTATGGGCGGTTGCGGAGGATAAATTGACGGCTTCGAAGGAAAATAAAAGCACGGCTGCGCGCGAGACAAGTCGAGCACCGTAACGAGGGCGAATCTCTTACCTTTTAATATTTGGTTTTCGACAATGTTTTCTTTTAGTTAATTGTCGTTTTCGTTTATTAATATGCTAGCCTAATGTTTTTGTGATTGAGGCCTTGTGAGGCCGGATTATGACTACGTATTAATGCTATTATTATCTTATTTAATAATATGATTTAAGTTATGTGTTCTTTATTTGAGTTTATTGGCGTGTGTGTGATCGGCCACCGCGTACACGATTCTTGACCTAGTACATGAGATCGAAAAGGTGATTAGAAAGGTTAGATCAAAATATCGAACATCACTACGTAAAATCGACCAGAGATGGAATTCGATTTCGTGTGTGTGGTTTCCGAGATCTTAGGCATCGAAAGCGCCTAAACTCGGGGAATTTCACGAAGAACAAATGCACGTGTAGGAACTACAGTCATATAGTAATATAGTTTATTGGTTCGCCATTTACGTAGGGTTGCTAGTTACGTGAATAACGAGTAGCACATATATTAGGAATTCCACCATGATTTCAATTCATGTTGATTAGATAGATGATTTACATGAAGACATAGGAATAGTTCGTGCCGAGCATGTGTCTTGATCACGTCGTCGTCAATGCTCTATCCTCATCTATTTTATTTGCATCTGTTTCATTATTTTTGTTTCTCTTCTCTCTTATCAAATCATCAAAACTACCTACAAAAATTCCCTTAGTCTAAATTAGAATTAAGAACATCTTAGGATTAATCGAGCTGTCTTCGTGGATCGATATTCGGACTTCGTCCGTTTTACTACTTGCATGACCTAGTACACTTGCTAGTATTTGAGCGTGTCACTGTGTATATTCATAATCGATGTCCACATCAAAGCCTCGAGAATCGAACACCACAAGAATCTTGGAGTGGATAGAAGCCGACCTTAGCACATTTTGAAATTTTTGGAAGCGTGGTGTATGTACATGTGCCGGACCAAAAAAAAAGAACCAAGCTCGACAACAAAAGAAGAAAGCTTATTTTATTGGGTATGATGAGAAGACGAAGGCGTACCGGCTGTATGATCTAGAAAATAATAAGGTGATAGTAAGTCGAGATGTTCGAGTGGATGAGGAAAGATTGTGGGACTGACAGGATGAAGAAAACACAACGCATGGAGGTCCGTTGAGCATTGCGCCAATCCCTGTCTCGGTTTCATCTCAAGAAAATAATGAGGAGGACGAACCATGACAACCGAGGATGCGAAGCATGTTGGACCTGTACGAAACAACAAACAGGTTCACCTAGTCTGACTGGCCGACTCGGAACAAATTAGTTTCGAAGAAGCTGTAAGAGGCAAGAAATAGAAAAGAGCGATGGACGAGGAGATCAAGGCGACTGAAAAAAGTGAAACATGAAAGGTGGTGGAGTTGCCACACGGACAGAAACCCATGGGAGTGAAGTGGGTTTATAAAAAGAAAATGAACGCTCATGGAAAAAGTCGAATGTGACAAGGCAAGATTGATCGCGAAGGGCTACCGACAAGAAGCAGGAATATACTACGATGGAGTCTTTGCTCCCGTTGCAAGAATGGAAATAATCCGCCTGCTCCTTGACCAAAGCTGCACAATTTACTTGGCCGATCTATCACACGGACGTGAAGTCCGCTTTTCTGAACGGGAACTTGAGGAGGAAGTCTACGTGGAGCAGCCAGGGCCGATTTTTCAATTTAGGTGGCCCAGTCATATACCATAGAGAGGCCCTAAATAAATATAAAAATTTAAATATTTTTATAATTTTTTAAAGCCCATATTTGTTAATTTATATGGGATATGGGCCAGAAGATATTTAAAATATTTTTATAATTTGTAAGGCCCACATAGTTAATTTATGGGATATGGGCCATAAAATATTAGTTTTTAAAATAAATAAAGAGACAAATGTGGCCCTATATACACCAGGCCGGATTTGTGGCCCTGTGCTGTAGGCCTGGATGCACAGGCCCAAATCCGGCCCTGGGAGCAACCGCCAGGATATTCAAAATCGGGAGAATAAAAGTTAAAGAAAGCGCTTTACGGGCTTAAACAAGTGTCGCGAGCTTGGAACACTCAGATCGATGGATACTTCAAAAGAAACAAGTTCGAGCATGCATTATACGTCAGAAGAGAAGGAGATGAAATGATCATCGTCGCACTTTGTGTTGATGATCTTATTTTGATGGGGACCAGTAAAAAAATAATCAACAACTTCAAGAAGGTGACGAAGGAGTTCGAGATGACGGACTTGGGACTAATGAATATTTTCTTGGTTTCGATTCGAGCAAAGAAACACGAGAATCTTCGTGTCACAAGAAGCGTATGCAAAGGACATATTAAAGAAAAATAAAATGGAGGAAAACAAGTCAGTAGCTACACCAATGGAACTTGGAACAAAATTATCCAAGTTTGAGGGAGGACAATGAGTAACCGAATATCGAAGTCTTGTGGGAAGTCTCCGATACTTGATTTGCACTAGACCCGACATCGCTTATAGCGTTGGAGTCGTTAGCCGCTATATGGAAGAACCAATACAGCCGCATCGATAAATCCAACGAACACAATTCCTAAGTTTGTTTTACTCAAAGGCGAGTGACGGCAAATAATCGGATAGTGACTGGTGTGGAGATATCGACGATTGAAGAAGCACGGGCGGATATGTATTTAATCTATGAAACACAACGTTCACGTGGCTATCGAAACCGATCGTGACTCTATCGGCCTGTAAAGCGAAATATGTGGCAGCATCATGGTGTGTCTGTCACGCAATCTGACTGAGAAATTCTGTTGATGGAGTAAATGTTCAACAAGTCGAGCCAACCGAAATGAGAGCGGAAAACAAGTCGGCAATCGAGTTGGCGAAAAATTCAGTTCATCGTAAGAGAGCAAGCATATTGATGCTCGATCCATTTTATTAGAGAGCACATGAAAAATAGAGAAGTGAAGATGGTGCACGTAGCTATTGAGATATATACTAGCTGGCCTGGTAGCAGAACCGAGATAGTTGCTCTGTTTCATAAGAAACTCGCGTCACGGCTTGCTACACTGAGGGTCACGGTTGTGACCCTCATCAGAGGACCTACTGCCAAGCATCACGGGTAGATACATTGAGGGTCACGACCGTGACCCTCAGCAGAGGACTTACTGCCAAGCATCACGGACTGCTACATTGAGGGTCACGGCGGTGACCCTCATCAGAGAACTATTCTGTTATATAATTGTTTATTTCAATTAGCGGTTAATTAGATAATGGGCTGATTGGGCCGACGTTATTTTAAGCCCAACAATATTGTATATATATTGGTGCCCGCGTCTTCTTTGTGAACTCTCTCTGATAATTTTCAGTATGAAATAAAACTGTATTTTCTTTACTCTCTGCTCGACACAAAAACTAGAAGCGAGAACAGAGGCAAAACTCAGACATAAGATTTTCCACATGGTATCAGAGCCACGATTGAAATAGTCTCGTGCGATAATGGCAACAGAGGATAATTCACAGAATTCTTCGAATTCAAGAGATGGCGCGGGAATCGTGCAATTCAACAGTCCAATGTATATTCATCCTTCAGATACACCAAGCCTCGATTTGACGATTGGAATCCTCAAAGGCTCTGAGAATTACAAGATCTGGAGCATGAGGATGATGATCGCGCTCGAGGCAAAGAACAAGATTGGATTCATCGACGGATCGTGCAAATGTCCTGAGAGAAACTCAACACTTTTTGCACAATGGAAAAGATGTGATGCTATGGTAAAGACCTGGATTCACCGATCGATTTCTAAAGAACTGATCTCAGGTATCGTCTACCATATCAGTGCAGCTGAAATTTGGGAAGATCTGAAACAAAGATTTGATAAAATCAACGGCGCAAGAATGTATGGACTCTTTAGGGAGATTTATTCAAGCACTCAAGGTGCATCGACTGTCTCGGAGTACTATAACAGATTGAAGCCACTTTGGGACGAGTACGACTCCCTTATACCATCACCTGCAAACGAAATAACCAAGGAGTACAAAGAATTCTACAGCTGGCAGAAGATGATGCAATACTTGATCGGATTAAACGACTGCTATCAGAATTTTAGGTCTCAGATACGTCTGCTGACTCCTCTTCCTTCCCACAGTCAAGTCTTCTCAATGGTGATCAATGAGGAGGCTCAACGGGGGATAAATCTGCAAGCCTCAAACATTGATTCATCCATAGCACTCATGACACACTTTCCTACTAATAACTTCGGGGGTAATAACAATCAGACTGGAAAGGCTGCACTATTTTGTGACCACTGTAATATGAGTGGCCATAACAGGGAAAACTGTTTCAAGATCAATGGTTATCCACCAAATTTTGTCCGGGGAGGCAGAAGAGGTGGAATTGGACCAAAAAGAGGCCAAGGCAGGTTTGGAGGCTTTAAGGGCAGAGCAAATAACATCATAATCTCAAAGGCAGAACAAGATAGAATTAAGGGGGAGAGCTCGAGTGCCCAGCAAGGCTTCACAAGCGAGCAATATTCCCAGATCTTAAAAATGCTTGAAAAGAATGCCAATCTTGAAGAGTCAAAGGCAATTGGCACCTCAGCCACCATTAATACTACAGGTATGTGTCCTAACTCTAGACATGATTGGATAATAGAGTCTGGAGCCAATCATCATATTGCCTGCAGCAGTGAATTTTTCAGTAATTTTGATGATAGTTGCAAGATTAGCAGTGTTAATCTACCAAATGGTTCATGTTGTAGGGTACTTCTATCTCCATACAGGGAGTTAACCTATAACAATGAAAGGTATTTTTTTACTATAGTTGATGATTGCTCTAGAGCTTGTTGGATATTCTTGATGAAGTCAAAATCTGAGGTGGTTCACATGCTAAAAGATTTCATTACTTATGTTGAAAACCAGTTTGAAACTGGAGTTAAGGTCGTTAGGAGTGACAATGCATCAGATTTTTTTTCCCATGAATGTAACACCATGTTAGCTTCCCAAGGGCATTATACACCAAAGTTCATGTGCATATACTCCATAACAAAATGGTGTTGTGAAAAGAAAACACAGACATATACTTGATGTTGCTCGAGCACTTGAATTCCATTCAAATGTCCCCATGAAATTCTGGGGTGAGTGTGTGAAGACTGCCATATATCTTATAAATAGAACTCCTACCCCTGTTTTAAATGGAAAAACACCTTTCGAGGTTCTCTTTGGTAGGAAGCCTTCCTACTCACACCTTAAAGTGTTTGGCTGTTTATGTTTTGCTAAGATTCTTATGCAGAAGGATAAATTCCAGCACAAGTCCAAACCGTGTGTCTTCATGGGCTATTCAATCACACAGAAAGGTTACAGGTTGCTTGATCAAGATTCCGAAAACTTTATTATATCTAGAGATGTGATATTTTTTGAAGATAAATTTCCATTTGTTACTAATGCTACTGATTATGAGAGGGAGGATTTTTCATCTCGTGATGAGCAGTTTTTTCATGATGAACTGATTGTACCCTATCAACACCTGAGTAATACGAGTATAGATCTGTCCCAGCATAGTATACCTGATGAGCCTTCACATGAAAGCACAGAGCAACCTGTTTCAGAACAGCCTAGTATACATGCTGAGCCTTCAGAACAGCATACCACAACAGAGGTAAGAAGATCAGGTAGAGTTTCAAGGCCACCCCATTGGCATAGTGATTTTGTATCTCCTTATGTATCATATATTAATATGACAGATAGTGCTAAATATCCTCTGGCAGATGTGATCCAATATAATGGAATTACATCTGATTATAAGGCATATTTAGCTGCCATTTCTAAGGATCATATTCCTAAATCATATGAAGATGCAAAGGGGGATAACAGGTGGGTAGAAGGTCTGAATTCTGAACTAAGAGCACTAGAATTGAACAAGACTTGGAAACTGGTCAGACATCCCACAGGAAAGGCTGTTATAGGTTGTAAATGGGTATATACTATTAAATACAGATCAAATGGGGAGGTAGAAAGATACAAAGCTAGATTAGTAGCTAAGGGATACTCTCAAAGGGAAGGCATTGATTACAATGAAACCTTCTCACCAGTTGTTAAACATGTCACAAGCCGAGCTGTTTTATCACTTGCATCCATTTTTAATTGGTTTTTATTTCAAATGGACGTTACTAATGCTTTTCTTCAAGGTGATTTACACGATGAAGTGTATATGGCAGTTCCCCCAGGTCTTAACATCTCAGAAGAAGGCAAGAATCAGGTCTGTAAACTTGAGAAACCATTGTATGGCTTGAAGCAAGCTTCAAGACAATGGAATCACAAGTTTGTTGAGGTCGTTAGTAAGTAGGGTTTCACTCCAGTCCAAGCATGATTACTCCTTATTTACTAAACAAGATAAAGATAAATTCATAGTATTATTAGTATATGTTGATGATATACTAATTACAGGAAATGATCTTTCAACTATAAATAAGTGTAAAGATTATCTTAAGCAAATGTTTCTTATGAAGGATCTAGGGGAGATGAAGTACTTCCTTGGAATTGAGATTGCGAGGTTCAAGGAGGGTATTTATTTAAACCAAAGGAAATATGTCATTGATTTGTTAAGTGAAACTGGTATGACAGCATGCAAACCAGCTCCCACTCCAGTAGAAGAGAATAGTAGGGCTGTTAGAGAAAAAATCAGCCAAGATGATCCAGTTCTTGATGATGTTTTTGGTTTCCAAAGGTTAATAGGGAAGCTATTATATCTATGCATTACAAGACCTGACATTACATATGTTGTGCAGATGCTGAGTCAGTTCATGCATAAGCCGAGACAGATTCATTTGGATGCAGCTTATAGAGACGATATTTAAAAGGCAGACCAGGCCTCGGGTTATTATTATCTGCCAAAAGTGAACTCAATCTTAATGTTTTCTGTGATGCAGATTGGGCTGCATGTCCTAACACTCGAAGGTCATTATCGGGGTATTTAATAAAGCTTGGAGAATCCATTCTGTCATGGAAATCGAAGAAGCAAACCATTGTAGCAAAAAGCTCAGCTGAAGCAGAATATAGAGCATTGTCCTTGGTCACATCTGAAGTCACTTGGCTGCTCGGCCTCTTGAAGGATCTTAACATTAATAATCTTTCTCCTGTGCAGGTTTGGTCTGATAGCAAGTCAGCTTTGCAGCTTGCAGCAAATCCTGTATTCCATGAGAGGAGCAAGCACATAGAGGTTGATTGCCACTTTATACGGGACAAGATAGAAGATGGAACCATTCGAGCAGATTACATTCCTTCCGCGGATCAGCCTGGAGATTTGCTAACTAAACCTTTAAGAAGGGACCAGTTTTACTACCTTCTTGCCAAGTATGGTGTGTTTGATCTATATGAACACCACACTTGAGGGGGAATATTGAGATATATACTAGCTAGCCTGGTAGCCGAACCGAGATAGTTGCTCTGTTTCATAAGAAACTCGCGTCACGGCTTGCTACACTGAGGGTCACGGTCGTGACCCTCATCAGAGGACCTACTGTCAAGCATCACGGGCAGATACATTGAGGGTCACGGCCGTGACCCTCAGCAGAGGACTTACTGCCAAGCATCACGGGCTGCTACACTGAGAGTCACGACTGTGACCCTCATCAGAGAACTATTCTGTTATATAATTGTTTATTTCAATTAGCGGGTTAATTAGATAATGGGCTGATTGGGCCGACTTTATTTTAAGCCCAAGAATATTGTATATATATAGGTGCCCGCGTCTTCTTTGTGAACTCTCTGATAATTTTCAGTATGAAATAAAACTGTATTTTCTTTACTCTCTGCTCGACACAAAAACTAGAAGCGAGAACAGAGGCGAAACTCAGACCTAATAATTTCCACAGTAGCGAGTCTCGATCAGGTTGCAGATATTTTCACAAAGCCGTTACCAACAGGTACGTTTGAAAATTTGAAGTGGGTGTTCGGGATGGAAGATCGAAAGGCTTTGAGCTTAACGGAGGAATTTATTGAATAAGCTCAAAGTAAAAAAAAAAGTTAAAAAAGAAAAAGAAAAAAAAATCATATAAGTTCGAATAAGTAATTCTAATACAAATATTCGAATACTATTAGAATAGTAAAAAAATCACGAAATTTTTGAGAATACAAGTCAAGCAAATCTAAGGAAGAAAACAAAAAAGACAAAGAGTCTGCTCCGCCGAACAAATTACATGCGCATGAAGGAAAATCTGCCAACGAAGATCGGATCAAAGAAAGGAAACTAATTGTTTGACTTTTCCTCTCCATTTGTCTTATAGTAGCATCATAAATTAGCATCATACGTTTTGTGAATTGATATAGAGAGAAGTAAAAAATAAAAGAAAGAGAGAGCAGAAAATCTGCAAGTGATAGTTAAAAAATTCTCCTCAAAAAATGCAAGCTATTTTTTTGTTCTCCTCATTTAGATCTCACATAAAAAAATATTCAGCCCCAAAATCCACAGATCGTTCTCACACACAGACATATCATGTACTTGAAAATAACAGTCCAACACAAAGTATTAAGAATACTGTTATACTTACCCATTCATGTTTATGTTATTCTTAGTTTTTGGCTATGAATAATCATGTAGAGTCATTTTACTTATATAAATATACATACATACATACATACATACGTACATACATATACCTGCAGTAAAGAATTGCTTGCGTAGCTGGTCTTTCCCTGACCGCCATTCATGTGAAGCACATGCGAAACTTCCATAATTTCTTGAACTCTTTCTTTTTCTAGCTTTGTATAAAAGAATGAATGAGCATATCATCGTCGATAGCTCTATAATAGGGGCCAACATGCATAAATATCTTGCTGCCACGACGACTGTATTTATCATTCGATTTATTATTAAATTTGATCTTTTTTCACATGCGCATATCATCGTATGTCGGAGAACGTATGTGTGGCTGGAAATTATCGTACACGAACGCATAGTGAACCATGTCCTAATGATATGCACCACGTTTAAGTCATGAACCAAAAATTCGACCATCGTTTATTGTATTTCATTTTAGTGAAATTCCCTTTCAATAGTTACGTCATTCCTGAATCTACAAAGTACAAACCCTATTACGTCAATAAAAGGATATATCGTGAAAAGCGAATAATAACTGTTACCTTTAATGAGTAAAAGCAATTAGCTACAAACCCTTTTCGTCTTCATTGAAGTGGGGAGAACATTGATATAGATCTAAATTAAGCTGTGCTGATCAGGTATAAACAATTAAAGTGGGGAGGACATTGATATAGATTCAAGTGTGTAAAAATCTTACTTCAGAAGTAGACAAAAAAAAGTTGTTGGTAAATGCAAGGCCAGTGCTCTATATTGGTAAAACTTAGGCATGCAGACTAATATTGATCTGCAGGTAACAAACTAGCCTTTAAATAAATCATTTTAGCAGACAACAAAGGCCGTAAGATATAGAATGTACGCGCAATCCGAATCATGCAAAAACTGTGTGAAATATATCGATAACACGTTTTACATTATTTTTCCTCGGACACATTGGTCTAATTTATTCCAAAAGTCGTCGTCCAAAATAATGCAATGTCGTGTTAGTCGCAGTTGAGGAAACTGACTGTCTCGATGCATAATAATATATCCGTCTGTCTACGATCAACATTTTAGAAATACAAATTTGTAATTCAGTTTCGTAAATTTTTGCGTACCCATCAATCAATATATCAGAAATAAACGTGCGAGCCACCGCACATCTCATACTAAATTAGAAATATCTGAATTTGGTAAAATATGCATGTGTAATAATTTTTTTCTTCAATTTCTAATGTGATACCAATGATAATTAACGAATAACGTTTTATCACACTAACTGATCATTCAGATTTCTCTAGTTGGACTTGCGAAATAAAATTAAACTAGCAGGCCATATTCCACCCTTATAGCAGATTAAAACTAGATAAAAGTTGCATATATATTATTTCGTAGGACTGTTAGTTTGCTGAACGTTATACAATACTTGAACTTCGAAGTATTTATGGCTCTCTTTCAATATAAAAACGCAGATCCATATATGGCAAATGTATCCCCCAATTAAAAGATTAGAAATAAATTGATTTAATAAACACCACATGTTCCACACACACAAACTGTTAGATAATTTATATTATATTAATTTTATAAATTAGGTGAATGAGGAGAAGTTGGTTTTTTGAGTGATTTTTGGAGTGGTTTTTGGAGTGATTTTTTGAGTGATTTTTGGAGTGGTTTGATGGAGTGGTTTAAACCATTCCTCAAATGAGTATGTCATGTAATTAAAAAATATATATATTACAAATTTTTGGCTATAAATAGGGTCATTAGGCCTAAGAAAATAACACACAAGAAAATAAATAAACTAATACCTAAAATATTGTCTCTGCTATCGTTGTTATTCCGTTCGTAGTCGGTGTCGTTTTTGTGCTAAACAAACGCCAAGTTTTTTCGAAGTATCCTGTGAAATGGACAAACCTCTAGCACATACGTGAGGGAGCGAATCTATTTTAAGGAAATTGTATGCTACACAATCTTCGAATATATATTTTTCCTTTTCCCGGCCAACAATCTTAAAATAGAGCGACGATCCCGCAAAGATGTCAGACTACGTGGACTTCCTCAACGACCAAGAATCTACGAGAAACGAAGAAAACATTGACTTTCTCCCTACTACTTTTATCTCCACTGCCATACCTGTGGTTACAAAGCCAAACGTACCAGTCAACCACCGGGAGAAACCGGAGAAATTTATGGGGACAGCCTCGACGTTCAAGAGATGGCAGCAAAAGATGCTCTTTTATCTCACTACGCTGAATGGCCAACTACCTGAAAGAGGTCGAGCCTAAGGTGAACGACGGCGAGACGAACGCTGAGGTCGTGATCGCTGTTGATGCATGAAAACACTCTGATTTCCTATGTCGTAATTATATTCTGAATGCCCTAAGCGATACTCTGGACAACGTGTATGGTGCGGTCGCTACGGCTAAGGAATTGTGGGAACCGTTAGACCGGAAATATAACACTGAGGATGCCGGCACAAAGAAATTTGTTGTCGGACGGTTCCTTGATTATAAGATGGTCGATTCCAAGACTGTGGTTAGTCAAGTGCAAGAGATCCAATTGATTTTGCACGAGATCCATGCAGAACGAATGGTTCTGAGCGAATCGTTCCAAGTTGCGGCTATCATTGAGAAGCTGCCCCCAAGCTGGAAAGACTTCAAAAACTATCTCAAGCATAAGCGCAAGGAGATGTCTTTGGAGGACTTGATTGTCAGACTTCGAATCGAAGACAACAAGCGGTCGGAGAAGAGAGTGTCAAACTCATCCGAACCAAAGGTAAACGTGGTGGAGCATGGCTCCAAAAAGGGCAAAGGCCCGGTTAAAACCAAGGCAAAACTTGGAGCGACCGGAGGCGTGTCAAAGCCGATCTATAAGTTCAAGGGAAAATGCTTCAACTGCGGGAAATTGGGCCATAAGTCGTAGGACTGTCGTTTCCCTAAAAGGAACAACGAAGCGAACATGGTAAAAGACATCACTAAGGGTGTCAATGATTTAGATCTTGTTGCTGTAGTTTCGGTGGTAAACATGATTGGGTCGAATCCACAAGAATGGCGGATCGATACCGGTGCTACACGGCATGTGTGCACGAACCGTAGATTCTTCTCTACCTGTGAGCCGGTTGAAGGAGAAAAGATCCACATGGGCAACTCGGTTGCTGCTACCGTCGAGGGAAAAGGAAGCGTGCTGCTCAAAATGACTTCCGGAAAATTATTGACGCTGAAAGATGTGTTGTACGTTCCGGAGATACGAAAAAATCTAACTTCGCGATTCTTGTTGAACAAGCACGGTTTTCGTATTGTTATTGAATCTGACAAAGTGATATTGTCTAAGTCGGGTGTGTTTGTTGGTAAAGGCTATGCCTGTGATGGTTTGTTCAAGCTGAATGTAATGACTATTGTAAATGAGAATGAAAACGTTCTTCCGTTTACTTGCTTGAATCTTCCAATTTATGGCACGGTAGATTAGGTCACGTTAATTTTGAATCGATACGTCGATTAATTAACATAGGCCACATTCCAACATTCGAAATTAATTCGAAACATAAATGTGAAATTTGCGTTGAAGCAAAAATGACGAGATCATCATTTCCCTCGGTAGCAAGAAGTACCGAACCGCTTGAATTGATTCATAGCGACTTATGTGATTTGAAATACGTTCAAACACGTGGTGGCAATAAATATTTTATAACATTTATTGACGATTGCACCAAATATTGCTATGTTTATTTGCTTAAGAGCAAAGACGAAGCATTAGAGAAATTTGTTCTCTACAAAACCGAAGTTGAAACGCAACTCGGCAAGAAAATTAAAAGATTGAGAAGTGATCGGGGTAGGGAATACGAAGCACCAATTGGGAGCTTTTGTGGTATCGTTCATGAAGTAACCGCCCCGTATTCACCTCAATCAAACGGAGTTGCTGAACGAAAGAATCGCACATTAAAAGAAATGATGAATGCGATGTTACTGAGTTCAGGTCTACCGCCTAATATGTGGGGCGAAGCTATCTTATCAAGTAATTACCTATTAAATAGGATACCTCGAAAGAAAATGAATAAAATTCCATATGAGTTATGGAAAGAAAAGACGCCTTCGTACCAACATTTGCGAATGTGGGGGTGTTTGGCGAAGGTAGCTGTACCTACGCCTTTTGGGTGAAAATTGGTCCCAAAACGGTGGACTGTATTTTCATAGGATATGCACACAATAGTACGGCATATCGGTTTCTTGTCTATGATTCGAAAATTTCGGATATACACAAGAACACGGTAATGGAATCAAGGAACGCATATTTCTTTGAAAATATATTTCCTTGTAAATTCGATGATGGATCCGGTACATCTAAACGAGATGAAATAGAAACTGTGATTCGTAGTACGCTTCATGAGATTGAACCGAGACGAAGCAAGCGTGCCCGAATAGAGAAATCTTTTGGTGACGACTTCGTTACATATTTGATTGAAAAGGAACCACTGATTTATGACGAGGCAGTGAGCTCCGTGGGCCTTTATGGAAAGAAGTCATAAATAGCGAGATTGATTCTATTTTGCAGAATCATACATGGGAGTTAGTTGATCTCCCAAAGGGATGTAAACCTTTAGGATCAAAATGGATTTTTAAAAGAAAAATGAGACCAGATGGATCTGTGGAAAAGTATGAAGCTAGACTTGTTATCAAAGGATACAAGCAACGAAAAGGCTTAGATTACTTTGACACATATTCTCCCGTGACGAGAATAAATTCGATAAGGATGATACTCGTTATCGGTCCTTAAGAAATTTGGAAGTACATCAAATGGATGTCAACAGCTTTCTTAAACGGTGAATTAGATGAAGAAGTTTATATGGAGCAACCCGAGGTTTTCGTGCTCCTGGAACCGAAAAGAAAGTCTGCAGATTGATCAAATCTTTGAATGGTTTGAAACAAGCCCCTAAAAAGTGGCACGAAAAGTTTGATCACGCGATGATCGACTACGGCTTTAAAATCAATGAGAACGATAAATGCGTTTACTCAAAAGAAACAGGCGATGACTATGTCATTTTATGTCTGTATGTAGACGACATACCCACTATTGGTAGTAACATCAAATGGTCAAGTCTACCAAGGATATGTTAAATTCGAAATTTGACATGAATGATATGGGACTTGCGGACGTGATTTAGGAATTAAAATCTTAAGAACGAGTAACGGTCTTGTTTTGAGCCAAGCTCATTACGTAGACAAAATTCTCGATAAATTCTGCAAGGGTGATTCTGGTGTTGATAGAACGCCATTAGATCGAAGCGTTCATTTGTAGAAAAATCGCGGCGAGGCTATTGCTCAAGTAGAATACTCCCGTATTATCGGAAGATTGATGTATCTAATGAGTTGTACTAGGCCAGATATTGCTTATGCTATAAGCAAACTGAGTTCATACACGTGCAATCCAAGTGTGGATCATTGGCCCGCTATAATACGGATTTGAGATACTTAAGGTATACTCGAGACTATGGATTGCACTTTGGTCGATATCCGGCTGTGTTAGAAGGCCACAGAGATGCGAACTGGATATCCGACATGAAGGATTCTAAGAGCACAAGCGGCTATATGTTTACACTCGCTGGAGCTGCTGTGTCGTGGAAATCCTCGAAACAAACAGTTATAGCAAGATCCACTATGGAATCCGAGTTCTTTGCCTTGGATAAATGTGGAGAAGAAGATGAATGGCTACGCCATTTCTTAGAGGATATCCCTAAATGAGAAAAGCATGTGCCGCCTATATGCATACACTGTGATCGTCAATCGGCGATTGGACGAGCAAAGTACTATGTATAATGATAAGTCGAGACACATACATCGTCGACATAATACCATTAGGCAACTGCTCTCAACTGGGGTTATCTCGATTGATTATGTGAAATCTACGGATAACATTGCGGATCCGCTAACCAAAGGGTTAAATAGAGATGCGGTTGAAAGGTTGACGAAAGTGATGGGCTTAAAGCCGTAAAGTATAGAAGTGCTAAGAAGGAAAGCCCTACCTATATGACTGGAGATCCCAAGATCTAGGTTCAAAGGGACAACCTAATCTTAGGACTTGGTATCACTGTGGGGGAAAGCCCCGCTCATTCCTGTCAAGAAACAGTGATGACGGAAAAGGCTAGCATTATGATGCTTTATGACTATCATAGAGTATTGATAGAAAATACTCGCGATGTGAGAAGTCACCTATGTTAGGGAGAAGTGGGGCCGCTTCAAAGGACAACTGAAAGGCTTAGTTCTTTATAAACCCTCGCAGAATCAGGACGTGTCCATGGCCGTAATGGACAAAACCATGAGAACGGAACAAGAGAAAAATGGTCTCTGTGTATTGTACGTGGGTTCGTTTACACGAAAAGCGGGACAGTTCAAAGACATCATGTTCTATTGGACTGCAGTAAACCAAGCGTGCATACAAGGAGGAAGTTCAAATGGTAAACATACTATGCTCTATGCAGAGTATCATTAGATTAGCAGAAACATTAACCAACTAATTCTCATTCATGTGGGGATTGTTAGATAATTTATATTATGTTAATTTTATAAATTAGGTGAATGAGGAGAAGTTGGTTTTTTGAGTGATTTTTGGAGTGGTTTTTGGAGTGATTTTTTGAGTGATTTTTGGAGTGGTTTGATGGAGTGGTTTAAACCATTCCTCAAATGAGTATGTCACGTAATTAAAAAAACATATTACAAATTTTTGGCTATAAATAGGGTCATTAGGCCTAAGAAAAAAACACACAAGAAAATAAATAAACTAACACCTAAAATATTGTCTCTGCTATCGTTCTTATTCCGTTCGTAGTCGGTATCGTTTTTGTGCTAAACGAACGCCAAGTTTTTCGAAGTATCCTACCAAATAGACGCTCACTAAAACCTCCAGCACATACGTGAGGGAGCGAATCTATTTTAAGTAAATTGTGTGCTACACAATCTTCGAATATATATTTTCCTTTTCCCGGCCAACACAAACATTAAAAGAAGCGAACCAATCGGCAACAATAGAGTGAACACACAAACACATACCAAGAATAATATACAAACAAGATAACATAAAACAGTAATACGTCGAAGAGGCACGGGGCCATTTAAATACAATCTTTAGAATGTTTTTAACCAATGAGCTGATAGAGTAATTATTACTTCAACTTGGTCATGCACACTGTGACATTGACAAGCGTTGTCTTGTCTTCTCCTTTCGACATGCTATCGCCGAGAAGTTTCTCATACTTGAAGAAAAGATTATCAATTATCGAATGTCCAAATTGTTCTACTAGAAATGGTTCATACACAGATCTCATGCACTGTGCTGCATCGTACCCACCATCTTCATCCTTATAACCGCAAGCTGCCCATTAGATATATGAGGTGTCCAACATATTTATGTAGAAAGAACCTTCTTTTATGACTTCAATCTCCACTTCTTTCTGGCATGGATTGTACATAGGGATGTTGAATGAGTGTAGCTTCTCTTCTTCAATCAGTCCCTGCATGTGTAGATAAAAATATATCAATGTTGCATGTTGATTGGACACATTTAATTCTTGATGATATATTATTACGTAGATATATGACATACCTCGGACACCATTTCCCTTAGTGCCGAGGCCATGAGCTCCCATAGATGCCTTTTCTTCCCAAAAAAGTAAGCACCATTTTCCCACCATCGACTAATTCCTCAGAACGGTACTTTAGAAACATGCTGTCTGAAACTGTTCGTAGTAAGCACGAATCACACCTCTAGGGCTCGTGCTTGCGATGTAAATGTTGTCCTTGTTCATTTCTATCCCATGGGGAACCTATTGAATCAGTGTATGTAATGAAGTATAAGGTGAAGAGACATTAATAGAGATTATAACTTAAATTATTTACCTTGGAAAGCCAATGGAGGCTATACGAAGAATGGATAAAATGAATGGTTTTTCTACGAAAAGCCTCCCGTAGAACGACCAGGGACTCCATTCACAAAGCAATGGGACGGCGATAATCCCATCTCATTCTTTAATTCGGCTTTAAAATTGGGTAATAACACGCAGAAAATGCAGTTAAAGTCTGTTCCTGGAAGATCATTCATGTGAAGGTTAAGTGAAGGCAATTCATGGTCGTGCTTCTTCCTTAGTTCGTCGATGATTCTTACAACTTCTTTAATGGGCAACAAAGTGTTTGGCCCTGAAGAACAATCGAGCTCTGCTATGCATATGCTATTCATTGGTGATATGTTGTCGTACAACTCTGCTATTGCTTCTTCGACGATTGGCTTTGTCATCGATATCACCTTTCTCTGATAACAAAACGAGGATTACGAATGCTGATTATTCTATGCATTGCATGTCCGTGTCATTACATGTTTCTGGCTTATGAATAATCAATCAATCATATTAAGTCTGTTTTTCTTGTATATATATATTTATGTTGGCCTTAACATCCAATAATATACTATTTTCTGTTTTTCTATTTTTACTGATCGAACAGTGACATGAAGAAAAGAGGTGTTGCAGCCGTTTCTTTCCTCTGCTCAAGTTCACATGTTCCTTCCATCCATAATAGGTGTTTTAGTACAAAATACCTAAATAACTAAATAGGCTTAGACAAAACAAATAGAGATAAAAGCCCGTCTAATATTTCTACCAAATAAAACATTAATTTCAACACTCCCCCTTAATGTTTTAAACCTTCATACCTAATAATTCTCGAAAATAAATAATCTTGTCACCGGGAAGAGCTTTGGTAATGATGTCCGCCAATTGGTCTCCGGTCTTCACATACTTGATTTCAATTTCTTCGTCTTCGACCGCCTCTCGAATGTAATGATGCTTGAGATTGATGCGCTTCGTCCGACTATGGAACACCGAGTTCTTCGACATTGCAATCGCCGACTTGTTGTCACAAAAGAGAACCGTTGGCATGTCTTGCTTCTCCCCCATGTCCTCTAGAATCTTCCTCAACCAAACAACTTGCTTTGTACCTTCACTTGCCGATACATATTCGGCCTCCGCCGAAGAGTGCGCTACTCTCACTTGTCGGGTTGTTGAGTGTACCCTTTCGCCACCAACTGTGCCTTTGCACTGAACCATCCGGGTTAGTCTTTGTCTTGTATAACCACTTCAACCCAACAATATCCTTGTCCTTCGGCTTCTCAACCAACTCCCACGTCTCATTTTTCACAATCATGTTTGTCTCATCTTCCATAGCATTTCTCCACACTTCTTCTCTACTTGCTTGCTCAAAGTTCTCCGGTTCAACAACAACAAAATTGAAATGTGCATAAATATCAGTCATAGGTCTCAATTTTATCGGCGTTGAGCTTGGGGGTGATGACGCCGACCCGATATTTATCGTAGGAAAGATGGAGATGGTTCTTCCTCTTCGATATCGTGCCCACTACCACTTAGCCCTTCTTATGCATCATCTTAAATAGGATATGCCACACTTTCAACTCCTTTTCCTTTCCAATCCCAGTGATCCTTCTCATTAAAAATCACATCTCGGCTTTCTATCACTTTGTTTCTCTTCAAGCTAAAGAGCCTATAGCCCTTTGATTTTATACTATAGCCAACAAAGATGCACTTCTCACCTTTGTCTTCAAGCTTGTTCTTCAACTCTTTCGGAACATGTGCATAACAAATGGACCCGAACACCTTCAAGTGATTCACCGATGGCTTTTTGCCACGGGACCAAGCTTCGAATGGAGTCTTGTTCTCAACCGCCTTTGTGGGACACCTATTCAATAAGTACACCGCCGTATATGTAGCTTCCGCCCAAAAAGACAATGGTAATCCCTTTTCATTCATCATGGTTCTTGCCATTTCAACAATGGTCCTATTCTTTCTCTCGACCACGCCATTTTGCTCCGGTGTAAAACTAATCGTCAATTGTCTCTCTAAGCCGGTATCTTCACAAAACTTCTCAAACTCCTTGGAGTTGTACTCACCACCTCTATCGCTTCTTTATCAACCGACCGCTTTGTCTCTCAACCATTCTTTGAAACTTTTTGAAGACATAAAGCTCTTCCGACTTTTGCCTGAAAAAATAAACCCAAAACATTCTTGAATCATCGATGAAAGTGATGAAATACCGATTTCCACCATGTGAGTGTGTGCTCATGGGACCACAAATATCGGTGTGAACAAGCTCTAATGGCGTCTTTTCTCTCCACGCCTTCGCCTTTGGAAATGATTCTCGATGTATCTTTCCAAGAGCACATGCCTCACATACGCCACCTTTCTCTTCTATAGTTGGTAGCCCATACACCATATCCTTATTGCTTAGCAACTTCAAGCTCTCAAAATTCAAATGACCATACCTCTTATGCCATAACCATGAGTCGTCACCCACACCAACCTTCCAGGCAACACTTCTTTCGGGCTTGAGAGCGTGAAGGAAGTTTCTATTCCTCTCCATCTTCACTACGGCCATCAACTCTCTTTTATTCCCAACCTTATCAAATATTCTACAAGTTGCACCCTTGAAGTGAACCGCATGACCATGCTCAACCAATTGCCCAACACTTAGCAAATTTTGAGCCAAATCCTGCACTAGCAATACGTCATGAATTAGCATCCTTCCCTTCTACGATGCAACCGCAATCGTGCCTTTCCCCTTAGATTTCACCACGGCTCCATTTCCCATCGTAAGTTGAGTAGTGGCGGTGCTATCAAGCTTGCAAAAAATCGACTCATCCCCGGTCATGTGGTTGCTACATCCACTATCAACATACCACACATCTTCCTTCTTCTCATTGGCCGCTTGGCATGCATAAAATTTGCTTCCATCATTTCTCTCGAGACTCTTCTCTTCGGTGTAGTTTGCTTGCTATTCATTCTTTAGCCTACAAAATTTCTCTTTATGGCCATATTTCTTGCAATTGTAGCATTGAACCTTCCCCTTGTTCCAACAATCTTTTTCTATATGGCCCGGCTTCTTGCAAAAGTTGCATAGCTTAGCTTCTCCACTTCGGTAGGTACCTCTACCACCTCCACTACCAAATCTACCCCCCAAATCGGCCTCAGCCTCTACCACCACTAAAGCCACCACGGAAGGTATTATTGGCCGCCCTTTGGTTATTACTCTCTTTCACATTCACCTTAGATTGAAAGGCGCTTTCAAGAACTTGGCTGCATGCCTATTCAACCTTTCTTCATGTCTCTCAAGAGAGCCCATAAGATCATGCACGCTAATAGTGGAGAGGTCTTTCGTCTCTTCAATAACGGCCACAATGTTGTCGTACTTGGAAGCAAGACTAATCAAGAACTTCTCACACACCGATTTATCGCTCAAAGTTTCACCCAAATTTTTTATTTGATTCACAAACTCAATCACCTTAGAGAAATACTCTTGTAGCGTCTCTTTCTCCTTCATTTGCAAATTTTGAAACTCCCTCTTCAAGGTTAAGAGCTTTATCGTTCTAACTTTATCGGTGCCTTGAAACTCCTTTTGCAAAATCTCTCATGCTTCGTTGGAGGTTTGAGCCCCGATTATTCTCGGAAAAATCTTGTTGGATAACTTCCTTGAATCAAGTAAAGAGCCCTTGCATCCTTCTTTCTATTCTCCTTCTTGTCGGGATCCGAAACCGTAGTCTTCACAACATTACCTTTTCCATCTTTCTTCTCTTCTATTTTCTCATTTATCACATATCCCTCTTCTACTATCTCCCATAAATCTTGTGAAATCAAAAGAGTCTTCATTAATACTCCAATAATCATAACTCTCACCATCAAATATGGGTTGCCCACCATGTGGTGCCCAAATACCTCCTTGGGTAGCCATGGTATCCTTCTCAACTTCAAACTCTATTTTCTTCACCTACAATGGAAGACACCCACTTCAAATCTCACCAAACACAATCTCTGATACCATTTATGTTGGCCTTAACATCCAATAATATACTATTTTATGTTTGTCTATTTTTATTGATCGAACAGTGACATGAAGAAGAGAGGTGTTGCAGCCGTTTTTTTCCTCTGTTCAAGTTCACATGTTCCTTCCATCCATAATAGGTGTTTTAGTACAAAATACCTAAATAACTAAATGGGCTTAGACAAAACAAATAGAGATAAAAGCCCATCTAATATTTCTACCAAATAAAACATTAATTTCAACAATTTACACATACATATGTACCTGCATTAAAGAATTGCTTGCATAGCTGGTCTTTCCCAGGCCGCCATTCATGTGAAGCACTTGAGAAACTTCCATTGTCTATCTCTCACTCTCTCTCAATATCTAAAGTCCTTTAATGATTTCTATGTAAGTATGGAAGAAAACGAGCATTATGAGTAGCTTTATTTATAGATATGCCAGTATATCTCGTCGTGCTACGCCAAACGACAATATTTTTGTTTGATGTCTCTATAAATTAGGTTTTCTATTGACGGTGCATTTATATTTGTTCGGTAATATGATTCGGACGCCATTTGTGTTCGCGCAGGAACACATTCACGTTCGTATTAAATCGCCTCTTTTTCTTTAACGACAGACATGCACATGTAAGTCATCTAAATACAATAAAAATCGACCTTTGTTAATTATTACATTTCATAAGCAAATCTAATACTTTTTCCCCTATTTTATCCTATATAATCATAAGTCAAATTCCTGTCCTGCCGATATTAATTAGTCTTGAATATGCAACTTCACCTAATATTTTTATCAGACATAAAAAGGCGGTTAATCTGCAATTTATATATAAACCAAAACACGCACCCTAAATTTTCTTTTCAAATACTTCTAAAAATTGTATGTCCAATCATTATGACAATCGATATCTAAACGCACCTGGTAAGTCGCAACAAAGTTAACTGGCATTTGTCTCCTCACTCAATATGGGGGCGGACCCGCTTGTACGTTTCTCGGGTCGGGTTTTAAGTAGGGATGCTAAGAACAAACCCGACCCGCCAACCCAACACGAACCGCACCCGAAAATATCAGATTTGATTTAGTATTTTCGACCTGTTAAAGTAAATAGGTAAATCCGAACCCGGCCTGAATATTAAGTGGTCAGGTTAGGGTCCGAATTTTCAACACGAAATCAACCCAACCCGAAATCAAACCGTTTGTCATCCCATTTAACACGAAAATATAAATTATTAAAAACACTTAACATAATTAAAATAAACTTCTTTTATTTAATTATATGAGTTGTCTCAGTTGGAATTGTAATTGTTGCTGATTTTTGGAAAAAAAAAACTGCTTTCTTTCTCTATTGTTTTACTTAATTAGTTTGGTTACAATGTTATTTTTCTTTCTTTTCTAAATTTTAAACTGGTTGGCTGGTTAATGTTTTATATTTGGTTAAAGCAAGTCGAGTTAGGGTTCAATATTTCAACCAGTTTAAGACACGTCAGGTCAGGGTTGAACCCGAGTATGACACAATCCGACCTGGTTATTACATTCTAAGACACAGTAGATAATACAATCATTCATTACGCACCTCACAGTTCAGATTTCACACACAAGCAACGCTCACTCCTAAAACATAGAAAAAGGGCCAAAAAAGATAAAAATCAATCGACGGCCAAAACCCACCACTCACCATGAGCCAAAACCCACCACCACCGACAATCAGATTCGGCATCGTGGGCTGCGCCCAAATCGCCCGCAAAGTCTCCCGCGCCATACTCCTCTCCTCTTCCTCCACCATAGTCGCCGTCGGCAGCCGTTCGTCGGAGAAAGCCGCCGCCTTTGCGAGGGTCAACGACTTCCCCACGACTGTCAAGGCGTACGGATCCTACGAGGGCGTCCTGGACGACCCAAACGTCGACGCCGTGTACCTTCCTCTGCCGACGAGTTTACACCTCAAGTGGGCCGTCTTGGCCTCGAGGAAGAAGAAGCACCTGCTGTTGGAGAAGCCAGTGGCGCTGAACGTCGGCGAGCTTGATGAGATTCTCAGAGAGTTTGAGTCGAATGGGCTGCAGATTATGGATGCCACGATGTGGATGCACCATCCTCGTACGGAAAAGATGAGGGCTTTCTTGGCAGATGCTAACGCCTTCGGACAAGTTAAATCCGTATGTCTTTTCGTTTCTTACACTCATATTTTGGTTTTTTCTTTCCACGAGTGTTGAGAGTTGCTGAGAAGGGCTTTTGTAGTGTTTTAGGACTGGATAAGCAATTAGATTGTAATTCGTTTTGATATATAATATATATAATTTAAGTTTATAAAATGAAATATAATACCATTCCTTCAAGTTGAATGTTTTCTCAAATAAATGATTATTTGGTAATTAGAGCCCCGACTTTGAGGTAGGATATGAATCTTCACGACAATCCTCAAATAAAAATTACTCCCTCCGTCCCAAAAGTTTTTGTACATTTTACTAAATCGGGCGTCCCACATCTTTTGTACATTTCCTTTTTTTAGGAAAAAAACTATCACAAACAATCAATATAATAATATTAAATATCATCAAAAGACGTGCCAAAACATACACTTTTTTACCTTTCCAACACAATTTATTATTAAAATATTCAGTTTCTTAATTCCCGTGCCAATACCCAAATGTCCATAAACTTATGGGACGGAGGGAGTATAAGATATGGCCAGATAAGAAGAAAATCAACGTAGACGTGAGAGACTTTTTGTAATAATATAATATGTAAAATTAAAATATTATACACTCCTTCAAGTTTAGGTGAAATAAACATTCAACAAAAATAAACATTAATGGATATTGAACTCGGTTGTAAAACTAAGCCTAGGCGGTGCGCTATGCGTCATGCGACATAAATTGTCTAGGCGGCCAATTAGTTAGTTTCAATTTTTTTTTAATAATTTCCAAGTACAAAAAAAAAAAACATTATTAAAATTGACATTATTTATTTAGATGGGTGACTATGATATACCTATACTTTTATATATTAGCATATAAAACGAAAATAAAAAACAAATATACCATCTAACTTTCGTCTAGCAATTTTTACAAAATTGATATTGAGCTGCAATGACGGAGCCACATGAGGTCCGGGGTCATTGGACTCCACTGGAATTTCTTATTAGTACTAACTTGGGGACATTAAGTTTTGGGTAAAATTGAACACAAATTACACTATAGGGACCCCAGTGAAATTTTTCAAAAATATAGGGTATGATGTCCAATTAGACTGAACCCCACTAGGAAAGTTTTCTGCCTCCGCCACTGTTGAGATGCATCTCTCATGCAGATCAACAGCACGTTCGGATTCCTCGGGAACCAACGCTTCCTCGAGAACAACATACGCGTGAAGCCCGACCTCGACGCCCTCGGAGCACTCGGAGACGTCGGTTGGTACTGCATCCGAGCCATCCTCTGGGCAACTGACTACAAACTCCCGAACACCGTCCAAGCCCTCCGCGGGACGACCTTCAACGCCCACGGAGTCATCGTCGACTGCGGCGCCTTTTTACACTGGGAAGACAACAACAACGCCGGCGGAGGCGTAACCGCCACCTTTCGGTGCTCTTTCTTGTCGAACCTCACCATGGACCTAACCGTGGTCGGGACCCACGGGACCCTCCACGTGGACGACTTTGTGATCCCATTCGACGAGGGAAATGCTCCGTTTTGGACCACTACGAAGTCGGCCTTCAAGGAACTTGATTTAGGGTGGGACCCGAAGCCTACGGACCATTTGGTGAGCCTCGAGGAGGGGAAGCTTCCTCAAGAGGCTCTCATGGTCGAGGAGTTTTCGAGGCTCGTTGGGAGGGTTAAGTATGGAGGTGAGTTGCCGGAGAAGAAGTGGGCGATTGTTACTAGGAAGACTCAGCTTTTGATCGACGCGGTTAAGGCTTCGATCGAAAAGGGTTATGAGGTCGTGGAAATCGATGGGACCTTTGCATGAGGAATCTTGTGCCTTCTCTCTGTGTGTCGTTTTCTTGATTTGTTCTGTGTTTCGATTGCGTTTGTAATGCTTTGTCATTTATCTTCCTGGGCTGTCCTTAGCTCGTCGATGGCTACCTACGTGTTTTTTTGAATAAAACCGCCGTTTAATGTACCAAAAAACTCATGTCATGGAATCATTTCGTTCTCTTTTTGACGAGCTATTATTACCTAATATTTTCTACACACTCCAGTGGTTGGTTACATAACTATATACTATTGACTTAGATTTAAGTTATTTTTATCAGGTAAAATTATAATAGTAAGCTTAATTTTGTGTTATTTATGAGTATATAAAAAATTGATTTTCGGAGTTATAATTGGAATAAATTTAAAATTAAGAGTAAATAATAATTACGATGATTGTCGTACCAACAAATTGAGGAAAGTTACTTCTATTATTCTCATCCTTAATATAATAGTTAGATAGTATTTGATATTTATCAGGGTAATTCTATGCAGACCTTAGATTCTATTTAGACCCCCTAATGATTATCACACAATTAATTACAGCTTTAAATATTATGTCTTTGATCAAATACTAATTAACTGGAAATTTGAGGACGTTTTCTATTTTGAAGGTGTGCGAACTAACCCACCTACTATTCACACCCCCTATTGAATATAAAGTGCTATTTACACCCCCATTACATTAAATGCATTACATAAATTGTGCAACATGACAAAATACTTTACATATGAGCCGTCCCATAAACGGTTTTGTGCAGTAATTATTCAACAATAATAATTTTATTAATTAATTTATTTTTCATTAACATGCCGCATTAAATAATTTAATTTTAAATTAATCTACACTGTTTCACTTTATTTAAAAGTATAACTTATTAATAAAAACTAATCATATAACGTAAAATATCTTATTAACTTATAACTTGAAAAAGACTTACAAGTTAATTTATTTAAATACTCAATATTATAATATTTGTATATTGTAGATATTATAAGTATAATTCATATGACATACGAAATCCACTTATATACTTTACTAAATTTAATTTAAAATTATATAATTTTGACAAGTGTTAGTAATATTGGTTGAAAAAAAAATAGTAATTATTTTCGCTAGAATTCCTGAATAATAAATATGAGAGAGGATAAAATAAAGCATTAAAAAAACTTGAAAACAATCTATATTTAGGTTGATTTTCTTTGGTAATAAAGAGGGGTGTATTTAGTAAATAGAGGGTGTGTGAATAGAATTACAAACCACCACCCCCCCCCCCCCCCCCCAGCCCACACTTAATCCTTTAATTTTTTTTTTATTATTTTTGTTATATCCTCACAAATTAATTTTTAACTATAGCTAAAAGTAATTTATCATTTCACTCATCTATTTTTTATTTATTATAGTTATATCTCCACAAATCATTTTTCCTTTTACATATTTATTAATTCTTTGTAGATAGTATCGACGTTGTATTGTAGTAGCTGTTTATTGAATTATTCATTCCACATAGTTAGATTATCTCCTTTATAACTATTAAATTATCGTTCTTCACATTTATTAAATAAACGTATAAAATTGTAAGTCAATATTCGAAAACATGATCTTGATCTTGGTTTTTTTTATTTTTTGTTTAAATCTACTTGTGTGTGTTAATATGAAATATATAATATGACAAGAATGCTTATAAACTAATGTAAATTTTTTTAAGTTAAAATGTAAATTTAACTTCAAATATAAATAAATTAATTAATATTATTGAAAATTGGATCAATAAAGCGTCGGTGATTGTATTAATTAGTAGATTTAATAAATTAATGCTTACAATTATTATTGTTGAATCAATGTAGAAAACATTTTTTTTTTTACAATTGTCAATGTTTTTCACACCAAATGGGTGCCAATAGTACTTAGTAGCACCCTATTTATTGTATTCAGAAACAAATGAATGTCTATTACATAAGTTCCCATGGAATGGAAATGCGTAAGTTTTAACAAACAAAGATATTCAATAAAAATACAAATGAAATAAAAAAAATTACAAACTTTGCGATTATTCTGAGAACCCGTCTCGCCATAACGAGACGAAGTCTTTCACCTATGTCTTGACTACTTTTGGAACACCCTTTTTGTATAAATTTATCTTACAATTGACTGTTTGATGAATAAATAGAAAAATCAACACCGAGGCATATCGGGCGGCGGCGGCAGCATCTTTTCATTGCGGCCTTTGCCGTCGTTCACGATGAACACCATTCCCATTCCCCAGCTTACGTGGCGCTCGAAATGACAGTGCATGAACCAAACACCTGCGAAGGTTAATCAAATCATTACACACACACAAAAAAAAAAAATCACATAACAGATGATACTATCATATATGTATACTATTCTTACCTGGATTATTCGCCCTAAATCTGATTGCAGTCCATCCACTCTTAGGCACGGCGATGGTCTCCATCAACGGAGGATCGACAAGGTTATACTTCAAAGGATCCTTCTCGGGATCGAAGTTCCCAAATCCCGACCCAACGACGTAAAAGCTATACCCATGCAAATGCATGGGATGATCGATCCCCGACACCGTATTAGTCCCTTGAAACACAATCTCCACCGTCGAATCGTACTTTAGTACTATCACCTCCGTCCCATTCTGAGGCCTCGATAAATCTCTAGGCACGAACTGCTGCGTGTAGTTGTAAGGAAAAGGAGGGTTCCTCGGAAAATCCGTCTCATAAACCCCATTTATCCTCTTGTAATAAGCTTGGAGCATGTCCCTCTTAGGCAGTATCAACGTTATGTTGTTGATGCTCGCCAACAGCCTTTCCCCTAGCGGGCCCTCGCACGGGGTGTTGACGGGGCAAGGCCGTAGATTTATGGAGAGCGTGAAGAAGAATTTGTTGGTGACGTTTAAGGGCACGTCGACCGGGCGGGCCGAACTTGCCAGGCTCCTGAGCCTAGCGGTGAAGCCCGCGGACGATGCGGTGTCATTGACGGGAGGGAGGACGGGCCGGGCCGGCGACGGCGGGGCGGTGTAGTTCCCGCCGGAGTACCTCACGGCGGCGGTGGTGGTGGTGGTTTGGAAGTTTCCGCCGCTGGCGTAGGCCCTGGCGGCCATGTAGTAGTGGCTGGGCGGCTGGTCGGCATGGAGGAGGACGTCTAGGGTTTGCCCCGGGGAGATGGCTAAGTAGTCGGTGGTGAAGGGCTTCGTGTAGGCCCCGTCCGAGCCGACGACGGTTAGGTTGTGGGCCGCGACCTTGAAGAAGAGTATGTTGTTCATCGCTGCGTTGACCATTCGGAGCATGTACGTCTTTCCCTGGTCGACGGTTAGGCTGAAGGCGTCCTGGCTCGAGCACGGGTAGAGGTCGCCGGGCTGGCCGTTGATTAGGTACGCGTTTGAGTTGATGGGGTCGGCTCCGTTTGCGAGGAAGTCCTCCATCACCTGCTGGACGCTGGCGTTCCACCATTCTCCTGCCATCATTTTTCGTAATAATGTCAACTGTTGATATTTTTTATTTTATCCTATGTTAGAATTATAATATGTAAGATTTAAAAATGATATTGTCCCTATAAGCTTTAGGTGAATTGGTCATTCCACATTGTATAGTATGAGAGCTCAGGGACCAAATAAATCTGGATGCGAATCCTCATGAACATCCATTAACGAAAGTTCATGTCTAAGACTAAATTATAAATAAAAAACGGTATATACGTGAAGGGGCGTTTTGGAAATATAATATATAAAAAATATACATTCCCTACTAGTAGCTTAAGCTTTTAGGAAAATTGGTCATCCAACGTCCCTCATCGAATAATTCAACTCACGCAACTCAATTAATAGATCAAAGGAGCAACTTCGCCTAGTCTGTTGCCAACTAATTTTAGGTTGAAGCCCTCAATTTCTAACATCAGCTACCCAGATCAGCTAAAATATTATTGCATTCATATACGTAATAAGAAGGGGGGGGGGGGGGGTTGTCGTCGTAGGGACGTACCGAGTATGATGGGAACTTCGGCGTGGGGCTTAGGGAAAGGGTAGGGAGCATTCTTTGGAGGTAAGATGACGAGCGCGCCGTACACGGACGACCTCGACCACTCGCTGTGTGCATGCCACCAAAGAGTTCCCTCTTCGTCGGAAAGAACCACTCGCTGGCTAAACTTTGTCCCGGGGCTTATCGGGCACTGGGTCACGTACTCGGGCCCGTCTGACCATGGGTACCTAGGCATCTTCACTCCATGCCTATAGATTATATTAATATTATTTATTAAATAATTTGTCTACATTATTGTATCACATATATATATATATATATATATATATATATATTTAAGTATGTACCAGTGAATGGTGATGTTTTGGTTGGCATTGTTGTAAACGTCAATGATGACTAAATCTCCTCTTCTGGCGTAGATGGTTGGGCCGGGGAACTGACCATTGATGGTTAGCATGGATTTGTTGGTGCAAAGTCGGCTGTGCCACGATTCTTGCAGCTGAAAATGGTCAAAGATTGTTAAAAATAAATTAACTTTTTGATGTAATAAAGAGAGAAGAAGGGCAAGAACTATATGTTGTAATGTTTTGGTAATGATCTTACCACGAACTTATGGCGACGAACTGCTGCATTCCCTGGCACTATGATGCATAGGAGAATAAGGGCAAGAAAACTGAAGACGAAGGCCTTCATTTTTGAAGCTTTTTTCTTTCAGTCTGCGAGCGAGGGAAGAATAATGTTTAAATCTTTTTGCTATTTGTGTAGGATGAGATGATATTTTTTTTGTATATGCTTGATTGTTGTTTGTACAAATGATGGAGCGGTGATATTAGCATACACATATATGTGTATATATATAGATAGATGGAGCTTGTGAACTTTCTTGGAATGAACAGTGTTCGACGGCTAGTTTAAATTATTTTAACTAAGCGTTTATTTATATAGACTAGATAAAGAAACCTAGTATTTTTTTTCCAAGTCACAATATGGTTTCGATGGCTAATCCAGTGAATATCACCGTCCACGGAAATTGATTTTAATAGAAAACAGACATTTTCTTCAGCAGCCATCGCGTATGTCCTACAAGATATCCTAAGTTCTTTGTTTAACAGGTCAGAGAGAAAGCTGTCTCTTGCAAGGAAAAAACATCATTAAAATATGTCTTTTTGGTAATACTTCTCGTTCATGATATGCGTGCTTATTGTAATTGACAATGAGATTCATAATTTTTTGAGATTTTTTAATAACGAAAGTTGGTCGTTTGGGCCGCCACGCGTGAGTCGTTTGAAATTATTACGTTGAATTCAATTACGAATTCGTTATTAACGACAAATATTATGATCTGTCATGCACCTTACAAAAATCACTTCATGCATGTTGCATTAATACCATGTTCGCATGAACCTTCACATGATGGAATAATGGTCTGGTAAGGTCAAAAGGGTACGATTATATATTATATTATATAATATACACACACCAACCCTAAAGATGCCATAGTAGTATTTTTCTATTGTCTTTTATAAGGTTTTTATACTTTATTGTTTAATGATACTATCTTATCTTATCGCCCCTACGTAACGAAAACATCAGTTAGACACAACTCCACCACAATATTAATACTATTATCATAATTACATAAGGCGAATCGTAAAGAAGAAATTCAACAATTTGACTTTGTTAGGTAATCAGCAACGATCAAAACCAAAACCATGGAAATGTCCCAACCAAATAATTAAGAACGCTTAATCATGAATCAGCCTTCATAAATTGACTTCATAAATCCCAGTATATCTCCACGTCACGCACTTAAATCATTCCCGTTTTCATTACACGATGATGCAACAAAGACATACTTATATCCGTATATAATAGACACTTAAATAAAAACAAAAAATCGCATTTCTTGTCTCACTGTAACATTCAACACGGCGGCATATCAATCGGCGGAGGAAGCACTCTTTCAGTTGGGCCTTCGCCGTCTCTAACGATCACCACCGTCTCCATTCCCCAAGTCAAGTGACGCTCAAGATGGCAATGTAAGAACCACACACCTAATAATAATAATAATAATAATAATAATAATAATAATAATAATAATAATAATAATAATAATAATAATAATAATAATAATAAATAATCTTCATAAATGAAAATTACAAAATAGATAGTATTATTTGTCGTATCAATTACCACCTCTTATTCTAAAAAGAACGATGTTGGTAATTGCACACATATTAAGAAATAAAATGAAATGAGTATCTTGTCCTTAATTAATTATTTATCTCATTTAATCTAATTATTTTTATTTCATAAAAGGTGTAAATTTGGAATTATCCAAGACAATTTTTTTGGGAACAGTAAAAAGACTACCTTTCAAAACTATAACAAAGTTCTAATAAACGACTAACTTTTAAAATTAGTGGGAGTCTATCTTAACCTGGATTATAAGCCCGGAATCTGATAGCAGTCCACCCGCCCCTGGGAACAACGATGGTATTCCGATGCTGAGGATCGACGAGGTTGTAGCCCGACGGGTCCCGCTTTTCGTCGAAGTTCCCAAAACCCGACCCGACAACATAGAACCCATACCCATGCAAGTGCATGGGATGGCTAAGCCCCGCCACCAAATTCGTGTTTTGAAAAATGACCTCTACGCTCGTGCCGTACCTCAAGACGAGCGCTTTGGTTCCCCTCCTCGGGACTTGAAGCTCGAACGGGAATGCACCTTCCGAGGTGTAGTCAAATGCTATAGGCGGAAATTTCGGAAAATTATCGCGAAAGACTCCGTTTTTCCGATAGAGATACGCCTGGAGAATGCTGGTGCTGGGAGGCACGAAGCTCACGTTGTTCATGCTGGCCGCTAGGCGGGTCCCGTTCGACCCTTCGCACGTTTGGCTTTTATTAGAACACAGTCGCAAATTGATCGAAAGGCTCGAAACGATCCTCTCGTCAATCTCCGAGGGGACGTTGCACGGATGGGCATTGGAGTTCAAGCTCCTCAAGCTATAGCAGAATTCGAACGCCGATAGAGTGTCGTTGAAGGGTGGAAACGAAGGGAGTTGATGAGTCGTCGAGGATGATTCGTGCGCTTCTACGCCTTCGTACTGTAGTAATCCCGTGGCGGTCGTGTTGTCGAAGGGAATTTGCGCGTCGACGAAGGGCTTCGCGGCGACGTAGTAGCGATCGTTAGGGTTTTGGTCGGCGATCAGTATGCAGTCGATGGTTTGGCCGGGCGCGACGACTATGAAGTCTCGGGTCAAGGGTTTGGTGTACGCCGCGTCGGCCCCCACAACGGTCAGCTTGTGTCGGGAAATTCCGAAGAAGTGGATTTCATTCATGGCCGCGTTGATTATTCGGAGGAGGTAGGCTTCTTTCGGCCTCACGCACATCTTGAAGGTATCTATAAATGTGTATTAGAGAATGATAGAGACAGGAATATTAGAGTGCGTTTGGTGTGCAGAATTAAAGAGGAAGGAAGACTAAGTTAGTGCATCCAACAACGGTACGTGTTGCTTCGAGCAGCGTACCGTCACACTTTTCCTTTTCTTTTCAGCATAAAAAACCATACCGTCAGTAATCTTAACGTAGAAGTGCAGCTATCCGCATACGTACATGTTTAGGATAGAGAAAGACTGATTCGAACAATTTTTTCAAAACTAGGGTTTAGTTCTTATTACCGCGACTCGAACATCTGTAGAGGTCCCCAGGTTGACCGTTTATCGTATATGCGTCAGAATCCCTTGGTACGTCTCCCGACTCGACAAACTCCTCTAGCACTCTTTCGACGTCTTCGATCCACCACTCCCCTAATATATTTTTCATATCGAAGTATTGATCGTAACAAGCCTACAGATGTTATAATTCTGATTAAAAAAATGTACCTAAGATAATAGTGATTTCTGCGGCGGGCTTAGGGAACGGGTAAGTATCGGCCGGTCTTGGGTAGATGATGATAGGGCCGTGAACAGTTGCTCGTTGCCAATCGCTATGAGCGTGCCACCAAAGCGTGCCTATCTCCTCGGAAAATATGACCTTTTGTCGAAACCTATTGCCGGGCTGTATTGGGCATTGGGTTATATATGCGGGCCCGTCTGACCACGGGTTTCTTGGCTGCGCCACTCCATGCCTTGCACAACGTTTATTATTGTTTCTTGTTCTTACAAAGAAATTAGACAACATAACATAATATATGTACTACATAGTTATATTATTGAGTCGTGGTATCCTCGTACCAATGTATTGTTATGTTGTCTCTCCCTTCGTTAAAAACATCGACGAAGATTGTCTCTCCTTGATGTACTTCGATTGCGGGGCCTGGGAATTCTCCGTTAACTGTAAGAATCTTTTTGGTTTCGCATAATCTTGTGTATGACCTTTCTTCCACCTGCAAATAGAGGGATGATTTTTCCAGATGTTTTTAAGTGGAATTTGGCATGATTAATAAATCTATATGTAAATCGGTATTATGAGTTATAATGTAACTCTCACCACGAAGCGATAGCGACGATAGCTACCTTCCGATGCTCGAGAATTATTCAACGTTAAAATGAATATAAAGTATATGCAGAAGTTTTGTATGAGTGACATTTATTTATATTTTCTTTTTATGTAATTACTAGATGTTCCTCTGCTGGGATTTATAGTGTTTAATCGAAAAGACAATAACTACAATATGTATGAGATATTTAAAGCTCGATAAAAAAAAAAAAAGCATCCTCTGAAGCAATGATGACTTTTCCGGGTGTTTGCAACATATGTAGATTTTTTAATGCGACACGGAATGGTCGCTTGCCTTTTAATTAAGCAAAGAGTATTTTTTGAAAATTTTCCCTTGCAGTTGGCTAAGTGAAGTCTGTTCAAATTGCTCATTTCTAGTTTAGCGTTTCATAATAATAACTAGTAATTGGCAAAAAGATATAATTGTAATGTTAATGTTGTTGGTCCAACCTGTATTTAGTGGTGTTAATGTTGAGGTCAGCTTATTAATATATAGTAGTTCTTTATATTATAATAATAAAATAAAGAGTGATCCTTGAAATGTACTGTTAGAAATCATAGATTTTAATAATCAAATTAATAGTTTTGGTGATTGAACTTAACTTAAATAACTATACCGGTTAGACATAGGTGAAACCGGATACAACCAGCAGTACATCAGCGCAATCAGAAACCGGATCAAGACTGCGTACCGGAAGTACATTGAAGACCGGACTGCATAATACCGAAAATGCCACTCTGGACAGATTCAAATACATTCAAGTTACGGCAAGTTGAAGACTTTTGAAGAACAATTAATACACGCCAGCTAGAGCCAGTTGAAGTCAAGTCAAACTGAATAAGGAATAAAGTAAAGGTACAACACGAACTGCTGCAAGACCGGACAGACTCATTTTGGGTAATAAATGCTCTCTCCGGTACACAAAGAGCTATCTCATAACGGGATTCAACTTCAACCCAGCTATAAATAGAAGTGATGCAAGCTGAAGACCTTTTTGCTGAAAATTTTAAGAACGAGAAAATTAGCTGAAGCATTCAACTTTCAGAGTTCTTTAAGCGAAAAAAGAATTTAATGTTGTCATCATTGCATTAAACTGGAAAGTTTATTGTGATTTTCTCAAGGAACTGTTAAAAGCTCTTGACAGAGATTGACTGTAAAAAGCTATCTAGAGATGTCTAGGAGTTTAGTTAGCATAATATAGTCGTGAGGTTCGTATTGAGTCAGTCTAGATAAGGAGGTTGTACGACAAGAGTTGTAAACCGAGACTTCTAGTGAATACCTTCCTTGCGAGGAAGAAGTGGAGACGTAGGAGATTTTAGCTCCGAACTTCCAGAAACAAACAATGTTTGTACCGAAACATCACACGCACACCACGTTCACATCCGGTCTTGGTTCAAAACCGACTAGTTTATTCCGCACCAGTCGATACAAATACATCAAGCACCGGTATTGATCTTTAACGAGACAATAACCGAAAATCTAACATAAGACTAATGAGTGTATATTCACCCCTTTCAGCGGCGGATCCCGGATCTACATGGTGGCCCGACGGGGCCTCCCCCCCCCCCCCCCCCGGGAAAATTTTCGAAATTTTGAGTATAATGTTTCTATTATTTATGTGAAATATAAAGGCTAAGGGATATTGCATTAAATTTATTGGTATCGTTAGTGGCTTGAAGGGTTTAGTTGTCTTTGTGGAGTTGAGTTCGATTCCACGCGACCTCCATTTCTTTCATTTTTGTTTGGCTTTCTATTTTTTTTTCTTTTCCCTTTTGAACTTCTATTCTTTTTTTCTCTTTCTTTTTTTTTGTCCGCTATATTTAAGAATTTAATTCTTTGAATATTTAACTATTTCATTCTTTTTACTTATATGAATATTTTTTAACAAATTAGTCAATCAAAGCTTTAACAAATACAATGTCTGTTTTCCATAGTAATACTTAATTTATTAAGTTTTTATTTTATATCTAATTAAATTTATTTTTGACTTTTTCTAGTTCATTTCAGTATCTTTCCTCTTCTATTTTTTCTATATCATATTATTATTATTAAATTAATATTATATCCTACAAACAAGAAGCTAGTGAGGATCCCATATCACTCTTAGAAATATTAATATTGTGAGTTGTCGTCGTTAGAGCTCCGTCAATCTTATTATTGATCTTTCAATATTGATATTATTTGTTTTTTTTTCGAAACGATAGCTTGTATTGATAAACAAATGTACATGGACTAAATTGCCCAGAGGGTCTCTCTGGTAGAGAAAAAAAGGCTCACATAGGAGCGCACACACCAAACAAAAGTTAAAAAAGCCGACAGAAAACGAGAAAAACCCCAAACTTGGACCAAAGAGCTATAGAACGTACCACAAAAAAGGCTATTAAGCCAAATCCACAATACTCTACACTTTCTTTATCCAACGATCGAGGCCTTCGTCTCCATCGGAAAAGGCTCCACACGGGAGAAATGGCTCCACATAGGGAGAAAAGAGCTCCCGACCCAATGGCCGGGAGAAAAGAGCGCCACGTGGGAGACTCGGGAATGGAGGATGGCGAGAGGTGAGAAGATGTGTTGGTGGGTGACAGCCAACAGACAGCTGCGTCGAGGCGGCGAGGCGGGGCTGATCTGGCGACGGCGGTGGAGATGGCGGTGCAGATCTGGCGACGGCGACGGAGATGGCGGGGTAGAGCTGCCAACGGCAGCAAAAGTGGAGCGACAGTCGGAGGTGACGAGGCGGAGACGGTGGCAGCGTAGGAGCAGCGGAGGGACGGAGAAAGTGGAGGCGGCGAGGTCGGCGGTGGAGGCGTCGGAGATAAACCACAAACATTTTTTTTAAAAGATAAAAGAAAGAATAACGGAAAAGAATAAAAACGAAAAACGAAAATGAAAATGTAAGCTCCCCCACCTCCATTAATGGAGGTGGAGGAGGAGAGGGATGAAATTGAGAAGTGCGGCTAGGGTTTGGGGGGAGAGTTTTCGAAGAGAGAGAGAGAATAGAGAGAGTTGTCATACGCAACACGATTAGTTCTAATTTTTACTTTCCATTACAATATTGATATTATTTGTTGATTGTATTAAATGTGAATTCTTTTATGGTTGTGATTTAATATGTTCCAACAAAAAAGTATGGGCAGTATGGGCTCGTGGCTCATCGAGCCCTTATCGAGCCAACAATTTTGACTACGGCCCCCCATTAAAAATTTATGGATCCGCCCCTGACCCCTTTTTGAAACACGTAAAACGATCCTATTTTGTACTAAGCGATTAAGTTGGTTGATAAATTTATATTTACCTTGGTAATTCGTTGCCTCGTGAGTTACAATTTTTTTCGAGGATGAATTATGCTTCGGATCACATCGTTAGGTTAGATATTGGGCTGAAAATTTCGTGGGACACTAACATTCCAAATATTTGTCACATTATTACACATCACATTCGATCCGAGGTGCTTACCATGACCAACCCGTCAAAACGTACAATAATACATCATATATGTTACCCTAGGTATTACCTACCCGACGGCAAAATACCCGACCCGTCTTGACCAACCTAACCACCTTACATGAGGAACGACCTTTACCCCTGACATCACCTCGGGCTTTTTGGAGGGACCCTCGGCGAGAAGGCACCGAACGCATTAGGAGGCGGTTTTCGCCCGAAGCATCCCAGAAGACCCTAAACGAATCCACTGGCCCCTAGGAAAGTCGCCCGAGGACTTTTGCTACCGAAGCGACAGACAGAACCATTTCCGAAAAGATGGGACGTCGGCTCCTCGGGTTCGCGCCTCGAGGCCCGAGCCAAGCGCGCACCACAGGAGATTCGGTCTCCCATACAAGAAACCGCCACGATCTCTGCTTTGCGACGATAGCAGGACGTGCGGCAGATAACTGCCCATAATTAGATTAATCGCGGGGACGTGCCATCGTGGGCATGGAAAACCGAGCCCGAGAAAGGCGGAAAGTGGGTAAAACCGTCTGGAAACTGCCCAAATGAGGACCCTAAAAATACTACAAAGCCCGCTCAGAACAGGTATCGATTTCTCACATATCCTACCGTTACTCTGCCATTTTTACTATTCAAGCACACACTTGAACACATCACCTTTTTTATGCTACTTTACGCCTGGAACACAGAAAATACCCTCTTGACCTAGGCAAGAGGGCGAACGACCTCCAACCCTTACCCTGTTTTCGAGTCTTTAGGCAAAGTCCGCGGCAAAGTTCAGGCGGGAGCAGCTCGTTGGCCATTTAGCGCGGTAGATCCATTTTTCGACGACGTCATCAATCCTTAATTTTGCAATTGTGACGGATCACGGAAAAGATTTAACTAGAATATTATGTATCATGATCTAGTAATAGCTGAGATTCCAAGACAAAGAAACCGAGACACTTGTTACCCGTCGGCCCCACAAAAATATGATGAGGCATTCAAATCAAGAAAATTCTACACACAAGACACAAATGCAATAACATCACAACTACAAGTTACGAGGTTGGATTGGAATATAAACTAGCAACAACAAATTTTATACTTATCAAGTGGAAACTAGCAACAACATTAATAATGCTGCAAATTATTATAATTAATTGGTCCCAGGGCCTCTTCCTCCACTGATGGGCTGCCTCGGCGGAGGTCTTCCAACCGTGGCCAGCATCACCGTCACGCCGGCGAGTGGAGGCGGAGGATCTCCCGAAGATGAAGACGGAGAAGACGAAGAAGAAGAGCCATCTACTTGAATATTACCATTATTACTCGAAGCATCAACTTCAGCTTCAGTGTTGTTATTTGAAGAAGAGAGTTGAGACTCCCAACCTAAACAGCTAAGCATAGCTCTGATGAGTTGTTGAATGCAACTGCATGGAGAAGTCACCATTATGTTGTGAAGGAAAGATGAATAAGATGATGAATGATCTCTCTGTGACTTCTTCGCTTCTTTCTCCATTGGTTCTTCTCTCTTTTATTTATTTTTGCTGAATATCGTTCTCCGTGTTTTTTAATTTGTAGATATTTGCGCCCTTGTATTTTTCATTCCTCGCATTAAATGATGGGTAGTTAGTTGAACCGTAATTAATGACATGTATTTACTGTTGATTATTTTTAGTACGTCGTGAAAAATAGAAGAAATTATTGCAACTATTGTTCGCATTCTCTTCTCTCATAATAAGGTGTCAAGTGAGCGCTGACGTCTGACTCACCTCAAAGACTGGACGGTGGCACATGCACGTTGACTTTTGTCTTGGTGTGGTTGACCAATACTCTATGGTGGTGTATTGGTGTTGGTGTCGCAAAATTACCATTTTGCCCTGCGTCCAGGGTCAAATAGATTTCAATATTTTGATATTAATTCAATCTGACCAAATGGTTGAATCGAAACCTAACCACACTAGTTTTCAATCCAACCCATTAACTCTACAGTAGAAACTCTATAAATTAATACAGTTGAGACCGACCAAATTTATTAATTAAAAGAGTTATTAGTTAATCGATAAATTAATAATTATTAATTTATCGATGAATTAATATTTTATTAATTTAGAGTGTACATTACAATTCAAACTTTCCAAACATCAAATAGCCTTCAATCTCCTATGTCCTTAATGAACGTGAAATTAAGGATCAAACCTTCAATCTCCCGAGTCTATCATAATTTGTCTGGTGTTACTGTACATTTAAGTAATATTAATGCATATATCAACAAAAAACAAATGACCATTGAGTCATTTTCAAGTAATCCTCCTTCATGTAATATGATAATATTTTTAGATATAGAATTTGATTAATTTATAATTTATACGGGACCTATAGATATTATCAAAAGTCTATTATCTTATAATTTTAGAGAATTATTAATTTAGTACGTTATCCCCGAGTCGGGACTGGCCGAAAATATTATATTAAAGAGTTTATTAAATTATCGAGTATTAATTTATAGACTACTGTATTTTCTACTCTAAAAATGGAAATTAAATAGATGATTTTTCACCTGAATCAAGGTCAGTGAGTGGCGCAAATTTATGATTGATAATTTAGCGGGATAACTCATGATATGAAAAAAAAAAGAAGAAATATGTCCGAACATGCGTCCGTCTATCACATTACTTGCTCGATTCGGGTATTCGTATCAATTTTTTTGTAAATTTGCAAAAAGAAAAAAAAATTGTTGAATAACCAGTCCACCAAACAGGTTAACTTTAAACAGTTTATCACTTTCTATTCTTATAGCATCTCCAACCCGTAGCATGAATATACAGTTAATTCTGCACAATATTACAGCTGTTACAGTGCTTTTACTCCAATCCATAAGCTCAATTTCTACAAGATAGCTTCTTTCTGATCTTTGAGCTCGGTTTCCAGACATAACTACACTAATTTTCAATCCAACCCATTAACTCTATTTTCTACTCTAAAAATCAAATTCCTATATTAAACTTGATAACTATAATAATTAAAAAGTCAATAAATAATAATAATAATTAATATTTAAAATTAACTAAATTATAAACTTAACATATTATTTAATTATAATTTTATTAGAATAGAATGAAATATAAAAAATAGGAAATTAATATTATTATTACTTTTATATTATTATATAAATATCAAATATTTAAATATAATTAAATAATTTTTATTAAATAAATTATAAATAAACAAAAAGTACAACACAATTTTTGTGTTGAAAATTGTGCGTACTCTACATCTAGAGTACCTATGCTACTCAACACAATATTAGTGTTAGAGTCTCATTGGAGTAAAGACGTACTTTATTTTGTGTTTTACACAAAACTGAAGTACCCGAGAGAGATGCTCTTAAAAAATTTATTTCCAAACAATGAGATGACTATTTTATTATGCTTCAACATACATATATTAAAAAAATAAAATAAATTAAAATAAAAGTGCAGTATTGGCTGCAAAGTGCATCATCATGACCATCAACACGGCGGAAGATCAGGCGGCGGAGGAAGTATACTTTCCGTCGGACCTTTTCCATCTCTCACGATGAACACCGTATCCATTCCCCAAGTTAAGTGGCGATCCAAATGGCAGTGTAAGAACCACACACCTAATATAACATATATATAACTTCAATAAATGAAAAATGGAATAACTAATCGTATGCTAATAATATCTTAACCTGGATTACAAGCCTCGAATCTAATGGCAGTCCACCCGCCCCTCGGAACCACGACGGTATTCCGTCGCGGTGGATCGACGAGGTTGTACCCCGACGGGTCCCGCCCTTCGTCGAAGTTCCCAAAACCCGACCCAACGACATAGAAACTGAACCCATGTAAGTGCATGGGATGGCTAAGCCCCGCCACCAATTCCGTGTTCTGAAAGACGACCTCGACCCCCACGCCGTACCTCAAGGCAAGAGCCTTGGTTGCCCTCCTCGGAACTTGAAGCTCGAAGGGGATCGCCTCCGCTGTGGAGGTGAAATTAAACAAAAAAGGAGGAAACTTGGGAAAGTTCTTCCTGAAAACTCCCTTTATCCCGTAGAAATACGCCTGGAGAACGCTGATGGTGGGATCCACGAAGCTCACGTTGTTCATGCTTGCACCTAAGCGCGTCCCGTTGGGTCCCATGCACGTCCGATTATTACGGCATGGGAAGACGTTGATAGAGATGGTGGAAACTATTCTCTTTTCTATCTTTAAGGGGACGTTGCTGGGATGGGCTTTTGAGTTTAGGCTCCTTAAGCTGTCGGTGAAGTTGAAGACTGACTGTGTGTCATTGAAGGGAGGCAACGGGGGGAGTCGTTGGGCGTAATTACGTTTGTGCGGTGCACTTTCGCCGTCTTCGTAGTGTAATAGTGCGGTGGTGGTCGTGTTGTCGAAGGGTATTGGGCCGTCGACGAAGGGCTTTGCGGCCATGTAGTAGTAGTGATTAGGGTTTTGATCGGCGGTTAGGAGGCAATCCATGGTTTGCCCGGGCGCTACGACGATGTAGTCCCGCGTCGAGGGCTTTGAGTACGACGCGTCCGTGGCCACCACGGTAAGTCTGTGCCGGGCGATGCCGAAGAAGTGGATCTCATTCATCGCCGCATTGATTATTCGGAGGAGGTAGGTTTCGTTAGGCCTCACCAGTAGCTTGAAGGTATCTGCATAAAACGTGCATGAGGGAGGATTCGAGCCTCGGAGAATATATATAGCTAGGGTTCTCTGTGCCGACTCTAGAGTATCCCACTCAATCAGTTATGGGCTTGCGCCACACACTCCGATGATGAGACTAATCTCCACGAGCCATGTGAACATGTCTCAATTTCGCCCAGCACAACAGTCATGGGATTCGGGTTTCATTTTCAAACCATTAGACCCGACACATGGGAGCTAGGGTTTCATTTTCAAGCAGTCTTTCCTTGTATGCATCGAAATTAATGTTTTTTAATCCAATTACCGCGCTTCGAACAGTTGTAGAGTTCGCCGGGCTGGCCGTTTATCGTGTATGCGTCGGAATCCCTGGGCGCGCTACCCGACTCTACAAACTCCTCAAACACCCTCCAAACGTCTTCAATCCACCACTCCCCTAACACACACACAATACAAGTGAATTTATTACATGTTATCCCCCAAAAAATTGAGACATAATATTTAGATTCCGATGACCAATATATTATATACCTATGACAATAGGGATTTCTGCGGCGGGCTTAGGGAACGGATAAGTTTCGGGCGGTCTTGGGTAGATGATTATGGGGCCGTGAACGGTGGCTCGTTGCCAGTCGTTATGAGCGTGCCACCAAAGCGTGCCTATCTCCTCGGAAAATATGACCTTTTGTCGAAGCCTATTGCCGGGCTGTATCGGGCATTGGGTTATATATGCGGGCCCGTCTGACCATGGGTTCCTCGGCTGCTTCACTCCATGCCTTCGCATGGTAATTTATGGTTCTTAAGATAGACATATACATAGACCAAACGTTACATAGTTAATACGGTCGTATTATCGCGTTGTATGTACCAGTGTATTGTTATGTTGTCATTCCCTCTGTTATAAACGTCGACGAAGATTGTTTCTCCTTGATATACTTGAATTGCTGGGCCTGGGAATTCTCCGTTCACTGTTAGAATCTTTTTTGTTTCGCAGAGTCTTGTGTATGACCTTTCCTCCACCTGCAAATAATACCATGATTTTTGTGATGCTTGGAAAGAGGTTATAAATGAAGTAATATACGCATTATGTGTAATATGACACTCACCACGAAGCGATAACGACGAATATGAGCTTCACCTACTCGAAAGTTGTCGAATACTGTGATGAGTATGAAGTACAAGAACAAGGTCTTCGAGACCGACATCTTATTACGATGATTCTATGTTGTGTAATTATTACTAAATGTTCTGCTCGAATTTATAATGTTAACCGAATCAACATGAAAACGAGAAACAAATTATAATGCTACATTTGTAAGAAAATATCACAAAATTATCATATTAGGTACTCCGAAGTTGGTATCCATATGTAGATGTTATTGCGTCACGTAATGGTAATGAAAATTGTTTTTTTTTGGGTAAATTTTCACTTCAGTTAGCTATGTTATAATATGTCTAATTTGCACATTTCTTGTACTCAAACGCATTCCCATCCCAACAACAATAATAGACATAAGCTGTAACGACTTGTATAATTTTGAACGGACTTGGGTCCGTTTTGCCTTCTCCACAAAAACGACAGTAAAGATATGCAAAACAACTAAAATCTTATATAATTTGGAAAAAAAAAGAGAAACATTGACAAATTGATTAGGTCGTTACATAGTTAAGTACAGCACAATAAATGAATTATTTCCCTATGCAGAATTTCCCAAAAATGTTAGATAGGACTTCCTCGGAGATATCTTGGCCAGCTATTTGTCCAAGATCTAAAGCAGCTTCTCTAAGGTCAATGGTCCAAAAGTCCAAAGGTATTCCTTCTTCAATCGAAGATTTCAACCTCAACAAAGCCTCTCTTGCTCGGACAAGCTGCTCATGTTGTCTCTGCAACACTTCAACATATGAGAATACAAAAACTAATGCTATCCCATTACCAAATTCGAATTTTTAACCGAACCCAACTCATTTTCGTTCGATTAAAAGTCACTAAAAGTCCAATTCGAGCAAGTTCAGAATTCGTGTTCTAACCTGGTTGATGGTCCATTTTTGGCCCCCAGCACAGATCTTGTCTAAGCCCACGAGTTTGACAATGGCAGATTCTAACTCTGTAATCCCATGAGAATTCACAGCACATGTTAAAATGTGCTTCTCAAACTGACCCGAGATTTTCTTCACCCAATCGTCGACGAAAGATTGGGAATCGACGCAGTCTATTTTGTTCACCACGAGAATAACTGGAGAAGAAGTTGGTGCCTTCTGAAGAATGAAGAAATCGAGACAAGATTTTGGATTATATTGTTAGAGCAAGTTTGGTTAGAGAAACTCTGCCAATCTATAATACACCTAAAACGAATCAGACCTTATTGCTTCGTATTCTACTGAGGAGAGTTTCGTCCTCAGAAGTCCATCCATCGTTTGCACTTACAGTCATGAGAACGACGTCTGCACTTGAGGCGACTGCTTCAGACCTCTCCACGCCTTGTGTAATAGAAAAGCAGATAAAATTCAATAAGAAAGTTAAGAAAATGTGTTTCAAAGGAAAAAGTACCAATTTTTTCGACAATGTCATCAGTGTCCCTAATGCCTGCTGTATCAAGAAGTGTGACGGGAATTCCGCCTACTGTGATATTAGCTTCGACGACGTCGCGCGTTGTGCCCGCAGTATTGGTCACGATAGCTCTCTCACTCTGTACGCTACAATGTATTTTTAATAGTACATAATTAGATGTAATATACACAGAGTATTCGCATATTTCTTTTTTTATTAAGAAAAAAATATCGCTGTTAATGTTAAGCTTGGGCCACATTATGACAAAGATTTCATGGAAGAGGTAATAAGCGTTTGAAATGTACCCTGCTCCAAGCATTAAGAAGGCTTGATTTACCAACATTAGGCCGTCCAACAATTGCAATCTGAATATATTAGAACCATATTAGTCCACAAAACCACTGCAGTGAAGATTCTACAGTTTAATGAAAATGTTATAGAGCAGAAACATTAAAAATGAGACATGAATGGTGAATGAAAGATACTAATTCACCATAATTAGATACCTGTACGCCTGTTTGCAGAAGCTTGTCATAATTTGCAGTTTCTAAAGCATTGTCTAATTCTTGCGACATATTACGTATCTTATCTATGAGCAGTCTGATATCAAGAGGTGGCATCTCATCGTCAAAGTCAAGGCGAGCTTCGATCTCCGTGAGTATTTCAATGCATTGCGCTCGTAATAACTTGACCATCGAGGAAAAACCTCCCTGAAATTTCAAGAATGATGAAAAGATCTTATCAAGAACCACTCAGATGTAGAAATGTATCTGACGACTTGGAGCATACACAAAATAATCTGAAAAATCGGTGGAAAGTTAAGAAAGAGGAAAAGAAAATGTAAGAAAGCCACCTGAATTCCCGCTAATGCAGCATCTGCAGCAGCAGTTGACTGTGCTGATATGAGTTTATTCACATTCTCGGCCTGAGATAGGTCAATACGACCATTTAAAAATGCACGGAGAGTAAATTCACCTGAGACATTGAGGTATTTAATATTAGAATCCATAAATACATATATATGTTTATCTAGACTATATAAAGGTTTGCTCTGAGAGAGAGAGAGAGAGAGAGAGAGAGAGAGAAAGAGAGAGATAGATAGATAGATAGATAGATAGATAGATAGATAGATACAGAGAGGGAGGGATAGAGGGAGAGAGATAGAGATAACAACCTGGTTCAGCAAGCCTTGCTCCTGCCTCTAGACAAGTTCTGAGGACACGGTGCAAACAGACTTCATTGCCATGACACTGAAGCTCAACCACATCCTCACGTGTGTAAGACTTTGGTCCCAACATGGGAACCATCAAAACCTATCAAACAATGTCAAGAACATTACATCTGTTACGGAAGAGTAATAAAGATAAATCACGAGTTGCATCTTAGGGATCTCCTCACCAGTTTTGTCAACATGGTCGAGTTATATTATATATTCTGAACTAAAAATTAAGTTCATATTGTTATGAGGCTACAGATTTATATAACTCACAGGCACAGAGTTCTATCATGTACATCTCTTTCTTCCCTTTCAATAAGCTAATGTAGTTAAGTAAACAGAACAGACCAAAAACACACCTCGTCGATCACATCACCTTTGGAATCGACAACCAAACCATACTCAACAACGTGGCTCTTAGGTCTCCATAAAGAACCATTTTTTATTTTCCCTCGAATGGATCGAAACACTCGCCCCACTATAGATACAGCTGAAGGACCCGATAGACGCACAATTCCAACTGCTGCTGGCGGCCCACCAATGGAGGTCACGATAGCCACAATTGTGCTCGAGCTCGAACTTGTATCGGCGATATTGACAACTCCATTGAATAACCTCTCGTCTTGCTTTAGAACAAGCTTTGTGTTATCTATGACAAAAAAAAAGTAACATACGACTAAGAACACACAGCAATTCGTACCACGAAAATCCAATTCATCATCAATATAGACTTGAAGTCACTACTAGTAAAATGCTAACCAAGTCAGAAAGGCTAATTCTTTTAAGAAACCTTTGTCAATAACAAAAACACAGTGATGAAACCCTTCAACATTTGTCCGATACATCACAAATAAGCCAGCCCACAAGTCAAAACTGAATAACCTCTCGCAAAAGCGAAAATAACATCAATAATTCAGATGGCCCACAAAGCAGCAGTGTCTCGGAAAGAATCACATCAGTAAGAAAACCTTCCGTAATCATTTTCTGCATAGAATAATTACAAGTCTCCGTAACGCTACCTTTAGCGGCACGGCACGGTTTAGTTGAATTTCGAGAGTTCGCAAAGGTGCGAAATAAAACCGAGTGCCGCCTGTTGACGACGAGCGAAGAAACTCTGATCAAAGTCGCGAAATTGTAAGGAAATCTGTTCAGCTGAGTTATCAGCTGAGGACAGCGAAATGCTCCGGCCAGAGACATTATTAACACACAGATGCGGAAAATTAAAACTCTTTCCTTCAAAGTACTTTTGATAAGTTCGTGTGTAATTAATATTCGTAGCTGGGGCCCTAAATTTATTAGTTAATGGGCCTTATGGGCTTTATTTATTGGGCTGAATAAATCGTTTCAAGGAGTAATTACAAAATGCAGTCAATCCATGGATTATCAAGTTCTAGGGTTGATTCTTGAAGCCATTCATTCCGAGCCTTTCTTAGCTCTTATCCACATCCTGATACAAGGCATCATCTATACCATATAAAAGTTGGATGTTGACTTTCATTGATTATTCTCTTAACCAATCCCAATACGACATGTCAGCAACAGCAACCAAATGACTATTTTAGGCACATATGAGGGCGGAATTACACCTGCCATTGCCATATTATATCTTTTATAATTAGAAAAATATTTATGTTTTAATATGCGGCACCTCCTTTGGTTTTAAAAATATTAATAGGACAGATGACTAACCATACACGCATAGATCATCTACAATTGATCGTAAGAAAGATGAACAGTCTTGCAATTATACATTCATTGTATTAAATTCATAATAGGATAGATACATAGTCATACAATCGAATCGATTCCTCCGCCCGGCAAGCGAAGAGCCTGATAATCTCTGCTACAGCCTACTCGCTCATCGCTGTGTTGGATTTGAGACTGTTTGAGGGATTAGTGTTTTTTATCGCGTGTTTAGGTAGTCGGAGAGATGTCCCGGCAGGTGACATTATCCGCAGTTGACAAGTCCAAGACATTGGACAACAAATACGTAAGTTTCTTTCTTTCTTCGATGATTTTGATAATTCTCGAGGTTCTGTTTCTTTTCTCGGAGTAACTGATGAGCTACGCACTTTGTGGATAAATTTTGTGGCGATCAAGCACGTTTCGGTCGAGAAAATTGCGCATGAGGATCTTAACATTATTATGATATGCATTCATTGTGGAGTTTGTTTGTTTAGTGATGAATTGAATCTGCGACTCATCTATCGTTTTCTTTTTTTTTTTATGAGTTTGATGTTGGAGGAGAATCTAACTGGGGTTCAATCTTTGGGGAATGATGATGTAGCTAAGAATTCCAATTTTTCAGGTAGTGCGGTACAATTTTTTTCCCTTTGGCCTGTTATGGTTGTTCTAATCCGACGATGTTGCTATTTTTTCTTTTGTTGTTTCTTTTTAGTTTGGGTTTGTCTCAAAGTGCTCTTGAAATTGGGGATAGGTAGGTTATGTGATCTTCAAGGGTTGAGTTCATGGACTGATATAGTTATTGTGGCATAGATGCTGTTATATGGTTTAATCAGCTTAGAATGAAATTATGGATATTATTTGCTTCTTGGATGTTACTATTTGTGTTATTTTCTAGAGAATGAGCAAAAATGACTTAATTTTTAAAGAGTTTTGGTTCGTGACTTTTCATATTTTGTGTCTACCCACCCAATATTGATTTTTGTATTTTTTCAAGTCATGTGCACTAATGTCAAGGGGAAACAATAGAAGGGTTCAATAATTGCGCCATCACAATCCTCACTACACACTCATGCTGCTCATAAATTGTTTGTGATTATGTATATGTGGACAATAGGTTAGCGACAGCCGAAATTTACTTTGTCGATCTTTTATGCTCTGCGTTTTCCCGTACGATGGTTGCTTGAAATAAAAAGCGCAGATACGTTGAGGCATTATCAGACTTGATGTCATATGCAAAGCTGGTGAGTCCGACTAACTTATAACATGAGATGATAAGTGAAAAAATAATTGCTCTTCTTTTTTTTATTGATCCTTGTTGTAGAACGTATTGCTTTGGCATATCATAGACGAGCAATCTTTCCCGTTTGAGATACATTCTTATCCAAAGCTATGGGACGGAGCTTATTCGACTTCAGAACGATATACGGTTGTCGACGCCTTAGTGATCGTAAGGCAAGTAGATGTTTTTCTCCGCTAGATTTCATCAAATTCACAATTTTCTTACCGATGCATTGCTGCTTCTCAGCTACGCATAAAGACGAGGAGTCAATGTCTTGGCCGAGATTGATGTCCCAGGGCACGATCGATCGTGGTATACATTATATCCCTTTTTTTTGTTTCTAATGATGTTCCCTTTTTCGTCGAAAATTATGCGTCGATGGTAATTTCTCAGCGGAATAGGATATCCTTCATTATGGCCATCGACAGACTGCAGAAATCCGCTCGACGTGAGCAGCGAGTTTACGTTCAGATTGATAGACGAAGTTTTTTCAGGTCTCTTTTTTTTCCTTTTCGTATAAACTTATCTTTATCGCTTCACTGTCGAAGACCGGGGGCTAACTAAACAGATTCGTTCGTCGGATTTCAGTAACATCTTCAATTACAAATTCGTCCACTTGGGTGTCGTGAAGTGAATACTGGTATATGCTTGTGTCTTTTCTTGATTTTTATTTTCAGCATACATGAAGTTCCATCGCAAAAGGTATATAATTAATACTTTGGGTATTCTGATAGCAACTCAATGCTACACTATCTAAGTGCAAAAGGTAACTCTGTGTGGATCTCTCTTAGTCGTTTCTATTCCTTGTTACTGCACTGGTGATTATCAGGCATGGTAATCCCTGATCATTTAGTTCATTCGAACTTTTAATTGGAAAACGGATCATTATTGATTATTGTGGTAAACCTCCATATGCATCAGCTTCATCTCAACAGCGTAAGATGCAACAATTCTAGCAAGATATGAGCAGAAAGGGAGGTACATTTTCTCAGCACCACCTTCATTGCCAAATCCCTGAGGCAACATAGTCGTACTATCCAGTCGTTGACACGCTCGAATACTAGCAAGTGTATTAGGTCGTACAAGTAGTAAAACGGACGAAGTCCGAGTATCGATCCACGAAGACAGTTCGGTTAATTCTAAGATATTATTCCTCATTTTAATTTAAACTAAGGGAATTTTTATAGTTTTAATGATTTGATTAGAAGAGATAAAAGACGCAAATAATAAAATAAACGCAAATAAAACAGATGAGGATAGAACAGTAGACGATGACGTGATTAAGACACATGCTCGGCACGAATTATTCCTACGTCCTCATGCAATCTAATTTATCTAATCAATATGAATCGTAGTCAAGGTAGAATTTCCTAACATACGTGCTACTCGTTTGTCCCGCAGTAGCAACTCTACGTAAATAGAGAACCAACCAACTATATGTTTATATGACTGTAGTTCCTATACGTGCATTCAATCTTTATGAAATTCCCCGAGTTTAAACGCTTTCGGCGCCTAAATTATTCGAAAACCACACATACGAAACCGAATTCCATCCCTGGTCGGTTTACGTAGTGGTATTCAATGTTTTGTTCTAATCGGTCTAATCACTTAGTCCGTCTCATAAACCAATCAATAATCAAACGCGTGGAGGCCAGTCACACGTACGCATATGAAGCACAAATAAAGAATACGCAACTCAAATCATATGATTAAATAAAATGATATGCATTAATGTGTAGTCATAATCCGGCCTCACGGCCTCAATCACAGAAGAAATTAGCCTAGCATATTAATATACGAAAACGACAACGAGTCAAAAGAAAACATTGTCGAAAAGGAAATATTAAAAAGGTAAGAAATTCGTCCTTTTTCGGTGCACGACTTGTCTCGTTCTTGGCCGACGTTCGCCTCTTTATTGTCAGTCGTCGGTCTCTGCTCTTTTTATTCAGCTCTCGGCTCCCTTTAATTTCAGCCGTCAGTTTATTTATTTTCAGTTGCACGGGGCCTCCGTTATTCACTGTCGTGAGTCGTCTATATATAGGGAGAGCGGGTAACCGACCTTGTGAGATATTCGCCCAATATAGGTTCCTTTATTTCCATCCACGTATATCTTGCAATTTTGGAAACAGATTCCCTCGTTTGAATGTCTGAATTGCTTGTGGGTCCTTGACCTTTTCTTTCCTATATTGAGTGTGTATGCATCGTGAGGTGTAGATATCATCATTATTGATTTCCACAATGCATCTTCACGGGCCTATTGGGCCAAAGAATAAAACTGAGTCATATATTCTTGATAAAGCATAGCTTCGACTAAAGAATCCAGTCACCCGCTTTTTGGTCCTTTTCGCTCCGAATACGAAATGCAAACATGAATGCCTGATATAAGCTTATCCGTATAATAACGATCGAAAATACGCTTTTATGGGGTATAAAACTAACGTAAAATCCTCACTCATCACCGTGCATGTATTATCACACATTTTGTACGATTGCTGTAGGTTCTGTTCTTCGATGTTGCTTGGCATTTTCTTAGGAAATATTGTTAGGTCCAGCCAAACCCCAACAAATATGTGCTGTATATGGTATTAAAATCTATATCTGATGTGTATTTGATATTTAATAATCATTCTCATTAGATTATCCTATATACTGGAAAATAGTTTTTTGTGTTAATACATTGCTCGCTTTATATGTTGCATGATTCATCGTGGTGACTAAATATCCAATCTCATACCGTATTACGTATGTATACATTAAGAAAAAAAATATCAACAGTCATATGTTTATATTGTTCATCAAAGCAGTAGTCCGTATATGAATTCGAGATATCCTTTGTCATGCGTTCTGATTTTGAGCGGGAACTATTACTACAGTTTCAAATAATATTAGAATAATAGTTTAAAAAATGTTTTGTGTTAAAGATTTTCTTTACAATTCAATATATAATGGAAATAATGAGCACGGGTTTTATGATAATTCCAATCAAATATTTTCCAGTCACATATATCAAAACTTATTATTAGGGTTCAACAACATTTGGTTTCTTCCAAATGTATTTGTATTTGTTGATTTGTGTTTCTTAATGTAAGCATATGTAATCCTGAAGTACTATAATATTTAATATTGTACGTCTATACTACTGCGCGACTGAAAAAAAACAGAAATATAAGATTTAATACTGTAATACTTCAAAGTATTACTACAGGGGGCCAATTTGGCCCGCGGACCGTTGGGTTTTTTGGCCCACGGGACGTCAGGCTGCGGGCCTGACAGGTTAGGCCAAATGAGCCCGATTATGTTTTGGGATCTAGAAATTAAGGTCCGAGCCCGGCGTTTTTTCAGGATGGGGTGGGCTGGCACACGGCTCAGGCTCACTTTCAGCTATAGTTCCCGTGCTTCGCACGGGGCAAAACTAGTATAATACCTCGCAGTGAAAAAGCTATGTATATAGGAAGGTAATAACGTTGAGGCTACATTTCATTTATTTAGTGTAATGTTACGTACAAAACTAGGTCACTAATGGTTGATGTGGGAAATAATATATGAAAGAATATGTCGTATTATAACGATATATATGTAACGTTTTCATTGAGAACTTGTGTTTTCTTAACTCCAATTTGGACCCAATTTTCGAAATCATTTATCGAACTCATATATATTATTGATTAGATGCAATTGAAATACTGTAGATACATATTATGCATTCATAAATATATGATAGGAAAGGAAGCACATTTAGTCTCGCTGTGGTTATCTAAATTCAATATTTCAACTTTGACTTTCCTTTAGAGAATATACGTTGACGAGAACGACGACGACGAAATCATCTACAAATGTAAACTTCATCTTTTTTTCTATCCTTTGCTTTGCGTGTCAAGTGTTAATAAATATATAGCCGTCAAACGTCGTACTTCTTAAATTTCATTTGGAAAACCATTACGAACCTACTTCAACCTAGATTCCCCCCACGTCTCAAACACATTAATTAAACGTGTTTGAAAATTCCATGAAAGTTGATTTTTCGTCCTTTGTTAATTTGTTCGTGTCAAAAGTATAAAACCGACGATTCTTGGGAACTTTCTTGCATGCAGAAGCAAACAGTACATAAAAAAATAAAGTAGAAAAGAAAGAAAGAAAAAAGTCATATACCATCATGTCTGGGAAAAAGCTCACGGTGATTTCATGTTACAGCGTATTCCTATTAGCATCTATTGTTCTCAATATATTTCTCATTACAAAGCCATACTATAGTGATCTGCGAATAAGCGATGACCTGAATAAGGACTGTAATAGTAAGTTGAGTTGGACTCAAAAAGCCGCAGAAGAAGCAGAAGCCATAGCTTCTACTTCGTGCTCCGGCCATGGAAGAGCTTTCTTGGATGGTTTAATCAAAGATGGAAACCCTATTTGTGAGTGCAACACATGCTACGAAGGGCCCGATTGCTCGGTGCTTTCCCTCGACTGTCCTGCTAATGCTGAAAGGTTAACTTTTTTCAATAATTATTCAAGATTTTTGGGATGAGATATCATTCTTTTACGTAGATCATCAATCCGTCGAGTTTTTAGGGTTTTATTGTAATCCTGCAATCTGATATTCCATTCGCGTTTGGAAATATATAATATATAAAATTAAAAGAATGATACACTCCCGACTATGTTAAGCTTTTTAAAATTTTAGGTGAAGATCAACAATTATAATTAATTAAATAACATGCTATATATACTCTTATATGATTGGTGTAGGGTGTGGTTATAAACTAACAGTCTGTCAAATTATTTATAATTTCTTTATAATGTAATTAGTTGATCAATTTTCATATCATTTCTCATACTTTCTTTTATATTTAAAATTACATTTCATTTAAACACTAAAACTTAAGAAACATATTACATATAATTAAATTTTAAGCACACATAGAGTCTGTGAAAAGTAATAGTAAATCAACAATTATTATCGCAGTGGAGACCCTTTATTCTTGGAGCCATTTTGGATGAATCACGCCGAAAGCTGCTCGGTCCTAATCCCCGCCTGGCACAGAATGAGCTACGATTTCACTTACGACAAATCCACAGCCATCTCCAAGGAACTCGAACATCGCATTCGTAGTCTGCACAAAATAGCGAAAAACGCAATCACCGAAGGTAAATACATATTATTTGGGGCCCGGTCGACCCAACTCCTCGGGGCAACCGTTTACGCCCTTTCCATGAATATATCGTCGCGGTCGAGCGTGGTGGCCTCGACTCCATTCTATCGGGTTAGCATATAGTATGCATTCAGAGTCGCCGATGTTGCTGATTTTTTTTTATCTCAAGCGTACCTAATAAAGTTTGCGCTTTTTTCTATTAATATAAACCCTAATAGAAATAACATGCGCAAATTCGTGCACAGCTGTACAAATCACAAACAACTTTCTTCGAGAACAACAACTTTGAGTTCGAAGGGACGCACTGAAGCTGATAAGCAATGCATCTTCGTCGAACGTGATCGAGTCGTGACTTCGCCTAACAATCCAGAAGGAAATTTGAGGGAGGCCGTGTATAAGGGTAGGCCTTCGGCTAAATTTATATACGATTTTGCGTACTATTGGCCTCATTTTACCGCTATTCCTTTTCCCGCTGACGAGGACGTCATGATTTTTACGATTTCGAAGCTCACGGGCCACGCAGGGAGTAGATTCGGGTATGTGTATGTCTTATAATTATATAAAAATATCGAGCATGCACACACCCACATGTGTGCATGTGTCGACCGACGGCCTTAAGGCTGTGTTTGGATCGAGGAAAACGTTGAGGAAGAAAACTAGAGAGAAAACGGTTTCCACTAGCCTTTTCTTCAATTTCCTGACGATCTGGTGAGGAAAATGGTTTTCCATGGTTTTTTTAATTTAAGATGGATTCGAGTAGTTTTCTTTTCTTTTCCTCACCTATTTCTCTAGCGTGCGTTTGGTATGCGGAATTCGATGCGGAAAAATAATATGTAATGGTACGTCACCCGAAGCGTCATGTATAAAGATCTGATGCGTATTACCACATTTTCCTTTAATTGCTTTTCCGCATTGAATTCCGCATACCAAATGCAGTATCAACCAAAACAAGAAAATTAGTTTTCCTTTTCAATTTCTTTTCCTTTCCTCACTAAATTCCTTAAACCAAACACACCCTAAGTACGTAACGACAGGTGGGCGATTGTGAAGGACTACAACGTTTACCAAATCATGCAAGAGTACATACAGCTCGCGGAGATGGGAATCTCTAAAGAGACTCAGCTTAGGGCTATCAAAATAGTGCAGGCAGTCGTCGAAGGAAATGGCGCCGATTTATTCGAATATGCGCACAAAAAAATGAGCCGCCGATGGAAGGCTATAAGCAGCATTATCTCCGCATCGAAACGCCTAAGCCTTCAAGAAATTCCGCCGATGTACTGCGGTTTCTTTGGCAAAGTTAGGGAACCATCTCCAGGTTTGTATTGCATTATATCATCCAATTTAGGGTATTTAATGTCTTTTTTCGTACATAAAGTTCATGGCAACATTACTCTTTGATTCTAAAAACAATCCATTTTACAACTTTGATTTTGTTTCTAAGAACACATCGTTTTGTTGTTTCCAATAAGAATATCTTTAATATTTTCAATTTTACCCTTATATTAAGTTAAAGTAATTGCATAAGAAATTAATCTAGTGCATACTTGGGAATTTTGCTTTATTTTTTAATATGTCTGCAATTTCCTTAAACGACTTCCTTTAGACCGTGTTTGGATCGAGGAAAGCGGTGAGGAGAAAAGAATATTAGAGCGAAAATAATTTTCATTAGTTTTCCTTCCCTCGCCATTTTGATGAGGATATTGATTCTCCACGATTTTACCAACAATATACAAAAATCAACTTCCTTTTCCATTTCCTTTTCCATTCTCACCAAATTCATCAAACCAAACATACCTTTAAAAAAATTAGAGAGAGTATAAGAATTTGTGTGATTTTGTGCTTAACTATTCGATATGTATGATTTATGATGTTTAAGTATGTAAAAATATTCGATGAAGTGCTTAAATGTGATTAAATTGTTAAAATAATCGAATTTGTGTGATCTTGTGCTTAACTAGAGTATTGCTGTGATCATCTGGTTATGAACGTTCTCGTATGAATGAAATCTCATTGTTTGCTATATATGGAAAATATACTATGTTGAGTGATATATGAACTGTCTGTGAGAGGAACGGATATCGATGTGATCACCCGGATATGAATGAGTATGCTATATATGGAAAAGATATTCTGATTAAGTGCTTACATGTGATTGATTTATTTTAGGAAAGAATTTCAATGATATATCCGAGAGCTATATTATTTGACTTTTAAATTAGTGAATCATGATCTATCTTTCCTTATGCAACTTGGGATTTATATTGGAAAGTGATTAATTGATTGAGCTTATATGTGATAATATGCTGATTGAGTCTGTATATGGAATGTGCTGACAAACGGATGAGATTACCTTGGAAGGAAAGTAAGACTCTAGTACTTATGGTAAATGATCATGTCTGACCGTTGAGCTTAATTGGTTTATTCTTGGCATGATTCTTTGAGTTAATGCACGTGATAGTTGAGCTTTCTCTTGCATATTCTGTGCTTAACTTTCCTTGTGAAGTGTAGAAGCTATTCGAGGTCTATATAGAAGATAAACTCTTCACGTTGAAGGGTACGGAACGAACACACAAGCCATCGAATTCCTTAGACTGTTTTGAGCTTTAATTTGCAAAAAATTCGTAGTTTGTGTTGAGCTAAAATTTACGAATCTGTACCCGTGAGCGATCTTTAGCAACACCTTATTCCAAACCCTTGTCTTCGGACGTGTTGAGCGCACAAAGGAGCACGAGTGGAGTCTTTCACACGTGGAGGGACGAATTTGGTGGATTCGGTAGCAAGCTGTGTCCAGTCGGGGAATTGGTTTCCTGGGTAAACGACGTGGAATGAAACTTGGCGTGCAATAGCCTAGGTGGAGGTCTAGTTTCCATAGTGCTTCGATTGTGTAAGAATCGGTCATTCTGTAACCATAACCGGTAATACTGAGAGATTGATTGGAACTTGTTGGTCCCGAATGCACCAAACAAGGAATCAAAGAGGCTTTAATGGAATGAAAAGGGAGTATTCTCACCTTTGAGTGTGTGTAGTGTGTGAAAAATTTGGATAAGCCTTTGATCTTTGATTACTTTCAAAAGTGAGTTGGTAACACCTTATATACCACATTAACCCTAGGTATATTAAGGCCCAATCACTAAATATTAATTAATTACAATCTTGTCTAAAGCCCAAGCTAAAGATAATTACAAAATTAATCCCAAGACTTAAACTATTGACACAATCAATTAAATATCCTAACAATCTCCCCCTTTGTGTCAATTGTTGGGAGTCTTGAATCTTGAGCGTAGCGGTGGTGGATTAGCTTGTGAGTGTGTCGCGAAGCCCTAGCTTGAACTCGAAGGCGCGGAGGTTCCTTCGAAGTACCAATCGATTAGCTATAGCGTCAATGAGCTTCGCGAACTTGGATCGGCAGAGAGGATCTTCTTCTGAAAGTATGCGGCAGATCTTCATTAGTTTGTCTTGGATGATGGTGAGCGTTCCATCCGAGAACTTTGCCACTTCAGAGCAGCGCAGCATCCTCATCTTTCCCTTATAGTTCGAGTAGGCGACCGCCGGATCGTCTCCGTCGATCACATCGCCCTCTCGGTAGTCGTCCGCGTTCTTGAAAGATGGGCGAGTCAGATTCACCTTCTTCAGGTTGTGCTCCACCGCCATCTGCAGATCGTGGGTGGCGAAGAATCTGACCTGTCTGAGCATGTGGCGTTTGATAGCCACATATCCCATGGTGACCGGTTCAGCACGTATGAGATGTCCACAACTTCTGAGGACGAGTCTGAACTGCTTCATGGATTCCAGCATGCTGTACAGGTCGCCCAGGCGCAGAAACTTGAAGTCCGCCTCACTGACTTCACAGTAGCTCTCATCCTGCCTCATTACCGTGAATACTCGGTAATGGACAGGTCCTTTGGACTCTTGGCGGAGGTCAGTGACTTTGCAGATGGGGGCCCGACTCATTTCCTGAGCGATGTTTTCCTCATCGGATAGCGTCCTATTTGTGCATTTGTGGCACAGAAGGTGATCGACACGTGGTGTGTGAATGGAAAGTGCGACAAGTGATAAATAAAACGTATACCTAATTACTATCACCGACGTGCGATAGGCAGTGGACCTATCGTTTGTAGTGCAGTAAAGTGAGTAAACGAGTATCGAACACAAGGAATAAATCAAGTACTAGTAATGACCTATCGACTCGATATTTAGCCTAAATAAAGTGCGTAAATTGTTTGACGACTTAACCTAACAGATCGCTCCTAAATCAACCAGAAATTTAAAGAACGCGACTAACTGATGCGAAAGTTTTCAGATGATAAAGACGTGCTCGGGATTCGAATCCCGCTAGGTATTATCGGCTAAGACAGTAAAATTGCTCCTAAGTGCTTAAGACTAAATCGCAGTAATTTCCTATCCGCTCGCGAATTTGCTGTCGCCCTAAACGCTCGCGGGGATCTAAAATTCAATAATTACTAACGGCGAGGATCGAGTATTTGCTTTCGCCCTATACTCGAATCCTATCTTCTATGAACGGCCTAAACGTTGTTTAGCTGTCGCCCTAAATGTTTTTCCACACAATCACTTTAACACATAGACATATTAAAGCAACGAAACTTATTCATAGAACGATAAATAGTCAAAAACACAAAGTCACGATAATATATGTCTTAACTACGAATTATCCTAGCGTTCATCTAATCCCGAACACAACGGGGATTTAGCTACGCATAATTGAAGGAGAAACAACTAAAGAATTAAAAGATAAGGATGAAGAACTCATGATCTTTCCTACTGATGAATCTGAGATGACCTCGTGGAAAGATCTTCGTTCTTCGTTAATTCTGCGTGAATTCTTCGTTGATCCGTCTCTTGCGCTCCTGGACGGGATTTCCTGTTCTTTTCGCCCTAATTTCGTCTCTGGATGATTGGGAATTGATCTCTGGTAAGTTGTGCCCTTTCTGGGACGAATTTGGGCTTTTTATAGCTATTCCCGTGTGGGTCACGGCCTGGGACATAGGCCGTCACGGCCGTGACCAACACCGCTCGCGTCTCGTCACTTTCTGTCAAAGGTCACGGCCAAGCGCATAGCACGTCACGGCCGTGACCGTCGTCAGCGCCAGTCTCTGCCTTGCGTCACGGTTTAGTGCAGGGGTCGTCACGGCCGTGACGACCGACAGTGTCTTCGTCCTGATTCTCTGCCGAGTGTCACAGTCTGGTACAAAGTCCGTCACGGCCGTGACCGTCATCAGTACTCCTCTCCGTCGCTTTCTGTCCCTCGTCACGGCCGTGACGCGTAATGCGTCTGGCCGTGACCGAGGGCAGTGTGACCCTTTTCGCGCCGTTTTGCCTCGTTTTCGCTCCTTTTCGCCTGAAACTCGTCCTAAGCTCCTTCAACAACAAAACAAGTGTAAATATATCGAATAAATGCATGAATTCATTGCTAAGGTTCTATTATACCCCGAATAATTAATATGATAAACGCATTAAAATACGTTTATCAAACCTCCCCACACTTAAGCATTTGCTTGTCCTCAAGTAAATTAGAGTTCAGAAGAGGCATCCAATCAGGATAACGGCATGATTGTTCGCAATTTATCATCAAAGCATAGAAAGCACGATACGAAATCAAGTAAACAATCACGGACATTACACTAATGACCTGCACTTATCAATCATGAGCTTCCCTAGCGCTGCAAATCGAGACCTATAGCTCACAAGGGTTCACTCAATTTACTCAAATGTATAGGGTAGCATAAGATGAGTCGCTCAATTCGTGCACTAGTCCAACCCCTACCATAAACTTGCAAGTTAATCGCATCTCTACTATTCAAAGGGCAAGTATAAATCCGAGGGTCTTTTCGGGGAAAAAACGGGTCGAACAATCATGAAGCGGCAAGCATAAATAATGACCACTTAATCTTAGAGCTAGGACACGTGCTCGAAAATTATCAGAGAATATAGCATGATCAAAAAGACAGTCACACGTCCCAACATAAGACTCAACGTTCTCGCTCGAAATCCTAGACTTTTCTGCCCGACCCTCTCGACTCAGTTCCCTTTCATTTTCTGCCCTTTCACCTTAGTTACGCTCTACTTTTGTGCACTGCCCTTATTCCCTAAAAACATCAAAGTTCGGCTTTTGTCGCATAGAATACATCGTCACAGCGAATGGCCGTGTACCTAAGGATACTTATTACCGAAACCTATATCTTGCCAAAGGGTTATGGGCAGGCTTATGCAAGGGATCGGGTCATTTCAGAAAACGGTCAAGTAAGGCACGAGTCATTTCATGAATAGCAGAGAAGAACATCAAATCATACACTGAAACGGTAACTCTCAAGTTCGACTTCTGCTCTATTCTAATTAATTGGGGGTTCATATAATCTCTGGAGGCTTATTCGGGTCAGGGGCATTTCATAACATACGAGGTAAGCAACGAATAGGCTCAGGCTCAACGTGGCTAACTAATGGGGTTCGTCATGGTTAAGAAAATATTTGGCCCTGGACTTGATTCCTATTGCCCTCATCATTTTCACACTAACACGCCAAAACAGTTTCAACACGCATCAGACAGGCAAGTTCTAGAGAGATATAGACTAGGCACGTCACACAACCAAGAAAAATGAGCATAAGCTCGTCAGGCTCAAACTCTCACACGAGACAGGGTTATGTGTTCGGATCTCTCAAAACAGTGCTATATCTATTCAGGCAGATAAGATTCAATCAGTCATGCATATCCTAATTGCTCACAGAATTTCATAGAATGCAGACCAACTCGAGATAAGCGCAAACAATCATGCCTGATTCAGTAATTCATGCCTTTCCGATGAACTCAACGACTCACGGACACGTCATAAAAATTTAAAAATTTTCACGTAAGTTCTAAAACTGAGTTCCCCTCCCCACACTTAAGTCAGACGTTGTCCTCAACGTAAAAATGATAAAAGGGAAAGAAAAAGAGTTTAAAAGAACGGGACTCCCCTGACGTGGTCGTGTCGTAGTTGTTTATTATGCGCGTGGAGGTCGTGTTGTAATCCATAAGGCGTATCCCGGCGCTAGCTAGAGATCAATAGACACGAAAAGAGAGTAGTCATAAGATTAACTAGAAACTTAGTTATAAGCGCAATGTCATAAATGAACACACGCGACTACGCAAGAAAACACAATGTCATAAAGGAAAAGGAAGAGATCCTAAGGAGGTGGCGGCGGCGGCGGCTGTGGTGATGGTGGCCTCGGGCGCAGGAAAGCCATCGATTGCTGGGAATACTTGAGCGCCGTGTCCATGGCTTGAAGGGCCTGGTTATACCGCTCTAGCTCTGCGTCGTAACGGCGGTGGGCTTCCTCGTTCTGGCGCTCGTACTCTTCCTGTCGGCGCCGAGTCTCTTCGTTGTATCGCTGGAGCTCGTCGTCCCTCTGTAGCGAGTCGGCGTTCATGCGCATCATGTCTTGGCACAGCGCTTCTAGATCCGCTGTAGACGCGAAGCGGGCGACGCCGGATGACTCGTCGTGGTGGTAGCCGGATGAGTAGGAGGGCCCTGTAGTCGTCGTGTCTGTCTCCACTGGATGGGGACCCTCGAGGTAGAGCTGGTCGTCGGGGACAGCTCCGTGGTCGGTCTGGCCGCGATACATCTCGTGCCAGATGTACACCTTGTTGGCGCGAGTTCAGGTGGGCGCCTTCACGAGCATTTTCATCTTCACTAATGCCTCCTCGTTCACGGGGTGGCGCCCGCCTACGATCTCCATCTCGGGCGCATTCTCTGGCCAGTAGCCCAATCCCTTGATCACCTTGGTGATGAGTGGTCCTACAGCGATCTTCCCATTGCGTCGTGCTTCCGCCTGAGCGCTGAAGGCGTGGGCCACCGCCATCCCCAAATGGACTCGTTCGCCTCGCTGGAGCTTGGCCAGGTAGAATAAGTCGCGGAGGGTGACTGCTCCGTGCGAGTCACCCCTCTGTGTAAGCGAGGTCGTCAGGAGGCGGTGAATGTAGCGCAGTCCTGGGCTCCTCAGTGCAGACTCCTTCGACGTCTTCGCGCTGTACGCCGCGAGCGATGTCAGCCCAGCAACCCTGTCGTCCGGCCGGGTTATCGAAATAGGTCGCGTAGGGCTGGTGTGGGTGTGGACGTGGTACGCCAAGTGCACGGCACAGATTGTCGTCCCTCACTATCCGCTCTTCATTGAACGCCCGGAATCTGAGCTTGCTGTCACCGTATTCGTCGTAGGAGAACGTGGCAAGGAACTCCAGGGTGAGTTCCTTGTACGCCGGTTCGTCGATGGCCAGGAAGGTGTTCCATCCACTAAGTGATAAGTACTGGGCAACCTGCTGGTCGATGTGGTGCTTCGCCAGCGTCTCGTGGTCGATTTGGTCCATGGCTATGAACTCCATTCCCTTCAGCCTGGTGTATCGCGCCGTCTGGGCCTCGTCAGTGAACTGACCCATGGCTTCTAGCATTGTCGGGGGGGGGGGGGGGGGGGGCCCGCGTCGCCTTTGACGAACCGGCGAACGCGAGGCCGGGTCACGTGAGGCTGAGGATCGACTTTTACCCATAGTACCTGAAAGTGAAAGTGTGAGCTCAAAGAGATAGCAAATAAACGCAAGCAACCTAACTCGACCAAAATATTTACAGGAGACATGTAGTAATCTCGATCACATGAAAAAGTTCAAAGCGGCATTTTGTCGAACATGTCACGGGCAAGTTGGGGTAAGCATATCAAATCCAAGATTAATGTTCCAAATCAACAAATTACGCATACCAAACATGTCAATAGCATGTAATCATCATAAAAAGCACGAAGAACACGAAATTGGGCTTAATTTCGAAAAGCCCCAAAATCGAAATTAGGGTTCTTCGTAAATATGTCGCAATTCAACGTCAATTCACGTAATTAAGCATGATTGAAGAGCTCCTAGCATGTTTCTACCAATAATTAGAGCAAGTTAAACACAAAATTGGTCCCAATTAAAAAAAAGCCCCAATTTCGAAAATTAGGGTTCGTCATCAAAATCGGAAAATTCGCACTAATTTCAACGAATTAAGCATACCCAATAGTAGATATATCATGTAATGAACAATTTCGACGAGATTCTCCAAAATTTCAATCGAAATAGTGCAAAGAAGAAGAAAGTTCATACCTTGTATTCTTAATCGAATTGAATGTTGAGGGTTGTGTTGTGGGTGTCCGGATCACCAACCTGTGATAGACCTTGCACGGAAAAGAGAAAGTCGTGCTCAAATACGTCTAAGAAATAACACTTATCATCCTGCTCGCTACTCTTTTTCATCGAGTCGGCCATATCAAAGGTGACCTTTTCCCCATCTACCGTCAAGGTTAACGTCCCATTCCTAACGTCTATCATGGTCTCCCCTGTGGCTAAGAATGGTCTACCTAAAATCAAGGGGACATTTTCATCTTCCTGCATATCTAAGATGACGAAATCTGCGGGAATCACAAACTTATCGACTTTAACTAAGACGTCCTCGATAACACCTCGAGGGTACTTTAACGACCTATCCGCTAATTGGAGGCTCATCCTAGTGGGTCGTGGCTCGCCTAGTTCTAAACACTTAAACATAGAATACGGCATAAGATTAATACTAGCGCCTAGGTCTGCTAACGCACGCTCAATCACTAAATCTCCTATGAGACAGGGAATAGTAAAACTCCCTGTGTCTTTTAGCTTCTTAGGAATCTTGCTTTGGAGGATCGCCGAGCACTCCCCTCGTAGGCAGACCGTGGAGACGTGTTCGAGCTTCCTTCTGTTCGTCAGCAAGTCCTTCAAGAACTTGGCGAAGCTGGGCATCTGCGTAATAGCTTCAACAAAAGGTAAGTTAATATGTAATTCCTTACACATACCCATGAATTTACCAAACTGCGCCTCGTTCTTGTCCTTTTTTAGTCGGGCCGGGTACGGGATCTTCGTCATTCGGCTCTCGTGGGCTGCGGTGGTGCTGCTGAAATTCGTGAGAAGCGTCTTCATCATGTCCTTCATCTCCCTCATGTCGTCCGATCCTCCCGCGGGTGCACTCTGGTACTGTCGTGGTGGCCCGTTTTGGAATCCGGAAGGTCGGGGCTGAAATCCTAGTGGTCCTTGGCTCTGATGGTTCTGATTCCCGTACGCCAAGTTAGGATGTGCCCGAGGCTGGAAACTTCGCTGGCCGCCTTGGTAATTTCCCATATAATCTACGTGTTCCAGCGGCTGCCCAAGTTGGCAATCTGAGGTCTCGTGGGCAGCACCGCAAATTCCGCACAAGGGCACGTACGGCGTGTGCTGCGTCGGTGTGGTGGTGGCTACGGCGTTCACGGGCTGCGCCTGCCCAGACTTAGGAAGTAATGCGCCAATCACCGTCTGCAACTGGGAGTTCGTCGAGGCAAGTTGCTGCTGAAGCGCCTCGATCTTGGCATTAGTGGCCGTCTCCTCGCTAACTCCAAATACACCGGGTGTCTTCATCCTGGTATTGCCCCTCATGAAGCTATTCCTCGAATAGTCCTCGATTAAATTCCACGCGTCGGTGGCATTAAGCTTCACGAGTCCTCCTCCTGCGGCTCCGTCTAACATATGGACAGGCTGATCGTTGAGCCCCTCATGGAATCGGTTAATCTGGGCTGCCTTCGACATCCCGTGCTGCGGGCACCTCTTCAGTAGCGCCTTATATCGCTCCCACACCTCGTAGAAGTTTTCTGAGTCCTTCTGATGGAATAGGGAGATCTCTGTCTTTAACCTTAGCACCTTCGAGAGTGGGAAATAGTGGTTGATGAAAGCGGCTCGCATCTCCTCCCACGTAGTGATCGATCTGGGCGGCAACATATCCAACCAGTCCTTCGCCCTGAACTTGAGCGAGAACGGAAACAGCATAAGCTTAATTGTGTCGCCCGGGACCCCGTTGATCTTGATGGTATCGGTCACCGTCAAGAACGCCTTCAGGTGGGAATAGGGGTCGTCGTCTGGATTGCCCTCGAACCGGGCAGTCTGGAAAATCATCTGAAGCCAGGAGTGCTTCAGTTCGAAGTTGTTGTTCTCTATCGGCGGGATGACGATCGCCGATTCAGTACCGCCTAGCGCGGCATTTTTGAGGAGGTCTTGAAGTGTTGGCTCCTCCTCCGGAACGTTGTGGACGGGCACTCGATGGTCCGCCATGTCTACTACTGTATTGGGACTATCTACGGTGGTCTCTGCACGTGAGTTTTGGGTGGATTCCTGCGAACTATCCTCTGAATAGCTAACTAAACGGTCGTGAGAGCTAGTGGATGCTCCTTCGGTATCGTACTTCAATTTCCTTCGTAACTTCCGCTCGAAATCTGGGTCTGCGTCAACGATGGGACCCGATGGATGGTTTCGGGTCATTCACCGCTGAATCGTACCTTCAATATGTGAAAACAAAAAAAAAGATTAGCAAAGGAATAATAAAAACGTCGAAAAGATTACGATAGTACTAATGACGCAGGAAGCAAATAACGCAAATAACACAAATAACGCAAATAGTAATAGCAAATAAAGACGTCAAATAGAAGTGGCTAAATTACCGAACTACGGCGTTCCTAATATCAATCTATTCCCTGGCAACGGCGCCAAAAACTTGATCAACACGTGGTGTGTGGATGGAAAGTGCGACAAGTGATAAATAAAACGTATACCTAATTACTATCACCGACGTGCGATAGGCAGTGGACCTATCGTTTGTAGTGCAGTAAAGTGAGTAAACGAGTATCGAACACAAGGAATAAATCAAGTACTAGTAATGACCTATCGACTCGATATTTAGCCTAAATAAAGTGCGTAAATTGTTTGACGACTTAACCTAACAGATCGCTCCTAAATCAACCAGAAATTTAAAGAACGCGACTAACTGATGCGAAAGTTTTCAGATGATAAAGACGTGCTCGGGATTCGAATCCCGCTAGGTATTATCGGCTAAGACAGTAAAATTGCTCCTAAGTGCTTAAGACTAAATCGCAGTAATTTCCTATCCGCTCGCGAATTTGCTTTCGCCCTAAACGCTCGCGGGGATCTAAAATTCAATAATTACTAACGGCGAGGATCGAGTATTTGCTTTCGCCCTATACTCGAATCCTATCTTCTATGAACGGCCTAAACGTTGTTTAGCTGTCGCCCTAAATGTTTTTCCACACAATCACTTTAACACATAGACATATTAAAGCAACGAAACTTACTCATAGAACGATAAATAGTCAAAAACACAAAGTCACGATAATATATGTCTTAACTACGAATTATCCTAGCGTTCATCTAATCCCGAACACAACGGGGATTTAGCTACGCATAATTGAAGGAGAAACAACTAAAGAATTAAAAGATAAGGATGAAGAACTCATGATCTTTCCTACTGATGAATCTGAGATGATCTCGTGGAAAGATCTTCGTTCTTCGTTAATTCGGCGTGAATTCTTCGTTGATCCGTCTCTTGCGCTCCGGGACGGGATTTCCTGTTCTTTTCGCCCTAATTTCGTCTCTGGATGATTGGGAATTGATCTCTGGTAAGTTGTGCCCTTTCTGGGACGAATTTGGGCTTTTTATAGCTATTCCCGTGTGGGTCACGGCCTGGGACATGGGCCGTCACGGCCGTGACCAACACCGCTCGCGTCTCGTCACTTTCTGTCAAAGGTCACGGCCAAGCGCATAGCACGTCACGGCCGTGACCGTCGTCAGCGCCAGTCTCTGCCTTGCGTCACGGTTTAGTGCAGGGGTCGTCACGGCCGTGACGACCGACAGTGTCTTCGTCCTGATTCTCTGCCGAGTGTCACGGTCTGGTGCAAAGTCCGTCACGGCCGTGACCGTCATCAGTACTCCTCTCCGTCGCTTTCTGTCCCTCGTCACGGCCGTGACGCGTAATGCGTCTGGCCGTGACCGAGGGCAGTGTGACCCTTTTCGCGCCGTTTTGCCTCGTTTTCGCTCCTTTTCGCCTGAAACTCGTCCTAAGCTCCTTCAACAACAAAACAAGTGTAAATATATCGAATAAATGCATGAATTCATTGCTAAGGTTCTATTATACCCCGAATAATAAATATGATAAACGCATTAAAATACGTTTATCAGAAGGCTCCATCGATAGAGTTGCTTCTTTCTCTCGCTCCAACTTTGGATGTTCATCAGCTCATACTCGTCGAAGGTGGTGATGATCTGCTCCTTGCGTCGCCAGATCCTCTTCCTGATCTCTTCTTGAAACGGTGCGGTGATCTTTTTGTTTTCCCACGGTGTTTCCGGTATATCCACCGTGGGTACATCCGTTTGAGCAGCAGGGGCCTCAGTTTGCTGCGCTTGGAATTGCAGGATGTCCTCAAGCTCGGCCGCTTCAGCGTCGTACTCCTCTCCGTCCTCGTTGTCTGCTGTGTTGATCAGCGTTAGTGAGGCTTCCATCAGCAGACGTCGAGCGTTTTCTACCAGCTTCCTGGCTGCTACTGCATCGATGGGTGTGTACAGCCATTCATCGTTGAAGATGTAGGCTTCGATCTCGTTCTGTGCGCAGTAGACGTCCTCGGGAGCTACGTTGGGGTCGGTGTTGAGAGGAGTGTCGCTGTGTGGTGGCGAGGGTGTTGCGTCGGAAGAGTTTGTGGATTGTGGGGATGGTTGTGGTGGAGATTCTGGTGGTTCAGTTGTTGTGATGGTTTTGGCAAGGATGATTTGGGTATCGGGTGGTGTAGGTGTGGTGGTGGCCTCTAACATCGATGTGATATTTAGAGGTTCGGAGACTGTGGGTGGAGACGGTGTGGGGGTGGTCTCTAACGTCGATGTGACGATTAGAGTTTTGGAGACGGTAGTGGATGGTGGTGAGGGTGATTTGGCTAGTGACTCAGGGTTAATAAGGTGGGATTTTTGGCTAGTGGGGTGTGAGGTTTCTGTTACGGGCGTTGTTTCAGGCCCGGAGGAGGAGGACGGCGTCGAGTGAGTGAGTCCTTGGGATTGTTGGCCTAGCTGCCTATTCTCCCCCTCGCGGCGATCTTGATCATCGTCTTGATCGTCGCGCCTGATCCCGCTGGACTCGCCCTGAGCGCGGCAAGTCATGGGCTGAGTCATCATTCTCTTCATCTGCCGTTCCTCGTCGTCGAGTTCCGTCATCGACTCGAATCTTGCTCGTAGGAGGTAGAAGAGCTCCTTCGCGGAGATGGCAGAGAGAATGGCTTCAGCGTCCACATCTTGAGTCGGTGGTGGCGTCTCCGGGGCCACACCTTTCCCTTTGTCGGCGGTGGACGCATCGAGACGCGCGTAGACTTTATCGAGAATCGACGTCTCAAGAGTCTTTGCAAACTCTTGAAGACGTGTCTCTAGCGCGGTCTCGGTGATGAATTGGGGTAAATTTAACAAGTTGGAATCACGAAGAACTCCAACTGACACCGAATCGGAGAATATAGCCGATCGGCCGCCCGTTTGCACAGGACTGGAAAAGACGGGGTCACTTAGACTTCCCGTTGGCATCATCGATGAGACAGACTCAATCGTATGATGGCCTAGGCTCACGGTTGTTGTGATGTTGGCCGTGCTAGGTCTTCCGCTCTCAGTCACAGAGACATCACCAACAGAGTCACGAAGACTCTGTGGTGCGGTGGAAGGTGTATGTGTCCTAGAAACGTATGAAACTATGGGGAGTGAGGGCACTAGACTCGAGGTGCATGAAGAGGATGCAGTCTGAGGCGAGGGACTGCTTGTTTCAACATCGACTATCTCCAAGTGGGATGTCGATGGTATACGTGGCTCCTCGTGGAATGAAATATCTTCCTGTAGAGAGGAAGATAAGTGGGTTGGTGGGGTATTGCGTGGTTGAGCCAGATGCCACGACTTCTACTCGGGAGGTGAACACATCACCTCCTATACCTACTGGTTCGGCTCGGCTTATCTGTGGCTGAGGAGGTCGATCGTGCTTTTGTTTCGATCGACGCTCCGTGGGGCGGCTTACGTCATCCTCTCGCGACCGTTTTTTCGGAGCGCGGGTGGAAGAGGATGCGGCGCGACTCGAGGACTTTTTGGAGGTGGTGGTGGGGTTTTGGCTAGTCCCGGGGTTGGGAGCAGTGGGGTTGATCTGCTCCGTAGGGACAGAAGATAGTGGTGTGGGGCTTTCTCGGAATGAGGCGGTTGACATGCGATATTCGCGGACGTGTGGATTTGTCTGGTCGGCGTAGGCGAGAACTTCGTCCGGAATTATCATTGCGTTTCGATCCTTCACCGGAGTGTTTTTCTTGGTGAACTTCTCGACTGTGGGGATGGGGAAGTGTTCGGCTGCCGGCCGCATGCGAATGCTGGTGGAGTGCATGCGGAAGTGTTTGATGAAGGCTGGGAGCCACCGCATGTAAGGTATGAAGCGGTTAGTGACTCCCTTTGCAACTTCCCTTTCGCGACGTTGGATCATCACGACAAGATCCATCCAGATGATGTCCGCGTATTTGTACTTCCGGTTGTGGGCGATGCCGGTTAGGATGGTGAGGATCTGAAGGTTTCCGCGGTCCTGACCGGCATGCTTTCCTGACATGCACTTGTTCACCAGCAGGTATAGTGTTCGCCAAGGTTGAGGTAGGTTGCGGGTGGTGACTTCACTGAGGACAAGTGGGCCCTTCTTCTTCTTGGTATCTGGTTGATAGCCCAGTCGGTCAATGTCTTCAATGAGTTGATCGTGTGTTGGTAGTGGGTCATAGGGTGAGTAGACGGGGAGTTGAAGCACTTCTTGCACTATTTTGCGATTGAGGACCACCGTTTCTTGATCAATTTGTGCGGATAGGTTTTTGGCAAGATGGAGTGGTCCCGCTATCTGCAGTGTATGCCAGAATTGTTGAAGATACACCTGTGCTTCTGGCTCGCCATGTGTGAGGGCGTGGCGAAGTGGGTGCCCTTTGAGGATTTCTATGATGACGGGGGCATCGCATCGAAAGCTCTGCAGGTCCACCATGAAGTTGTTGGGAATCAGGGCCGCCCATTGACTCAGTGGGAAGATCTGCTCGGGTGGTGGGACATAGAGACGTGTGTTGAGTTCGATGCGAGCAATGTCCCGTTGGATTGCAGCCGCCTCAAGTGCTTCAATTGTGCTTTGATCTTTTTCCGTCATATCTGTGCTTGACAGTAATTGTGATATGATTAGTATGGATTAAATTGTGAGAATGTGGACATAAATAAGTCATGGGTGAAATGATGGAGGTGGCCTCAAATTGCAAATGAAACATCGACAATGTTTTTAAAGGAGATGAGAAAGTTCGCTAAGTATAACATATAGGGATGTTGAGGAAAATTTAGCATTTTGTGTCAAATTTCGCATGTAATGAGAAATTTCGCAGATTATCACACAAAGGCATGTCGAGAGAACATTTTCGCAGATATAAAGGAAATTTCGCACTCAGTCTTATTCATGAATTGTGCATATAACAGGGAAATTTCGCATTCAAAGGAAATTTTCGCATGTAGCATGGAAATTTCGCATTCAGTGTAAAGTTTCGCATGCAAGTTATAACACAAAGACATGTCGTGAGAAAGTTTCACAGGTTATATGAAAGTTTCGCGGAGGTAAAGAGCTTTGTGGACTGCGAAAATTTTTGTTCACTGTAGTTGCGAAATAGTGAAGATGCGAAAATATGTAATATGAAGTGATGTGTTATTAGAATTTCGCGGGGCTAAACTCACTGTAGCAGGGAAAGTTTTGTCGTGAGGGAAAAAGATTTTCTCAGATAAACTTTCGCGGCACTTAACATACTGTAGCAGCGAAAAAAAATTTTAACACATGTAAATTCTCGGGCGAAAGTTTCGCAGTTTCTTAGTCACTGTAGCAGCGAAAATTTTTAACATAAGAAATTTCTCGGAGAAAATAAAGTTTCGCGGGGCTTAACATGCTGTAGCAGCGAGAAAAATTTTAACATATGTAATTTCTCGGAGAAATTTTCGCGGAACCTCACTCACTGTAGCGCAAGAAATTTCTCGGATAAAATAAAGTTTCGCGGGGCTTAGCTCACTGTAGCAGCGAAATTTAACGTTTTAAAGCAATTTTTTCTGAGAATTTTTTCGCGGTGAAGAACACAGTGCGATATCGTGCGAAACTATGCAATGTTTTAGCCTTAGACCTACGCAAATCTCAACCAAAATGCAATAATCTGGACTCAATCAACTCGAAATTGGATGGGCAATGCATATTTGAGGGTATTAAACATCAATAATCTAACATGCGTTTGATTTAGAGCCGAGAAAAATTAATTCAAATCTAACAGATTTAATTAAAATGGGGCAAAACAGGATAAGACGAACAGATATTTGGATTATTTAAGGTGTATTCATACCGAAAAAGCTTGATTTTGAAGTCGAAGAATGCAGATAAGTGGATTTTGAAAGCAGATTGGACGTCGACAATGATGCGAGGGGTTGCGAAATTTTGAAAGAGGGGGTTGCGAAAATTTTGAATTTTTCTCGGGAATTTTAGGATTGTAAAAAGTGTTAAGTGTTTAGGGTTTTAGGGGTTTTAGTCACTGTATATGCGAAATTTTGAGTTAATGGGTCGAAATTTCGTGGGCTTGGTCAAAACCTCAACTGAGCTGAATTTTCGCGGGTTTGGTCAAAGTTGGGTCCAATTGAGGTTCAATTGGTCCAATTTTGACCCTTTTTGACCAGAAAAATTAGAAATTCAACCCAAAGTATTTTAATCGGTCCAATTTTGACTCAGTTTGACCAAACTTTAAAATTTCAACCCAATTTTTTTTTTATTTTTTAAATAAAATAAATAGAAAAGATCAGAAGCTCCCCCTTAATCGAGAAACTTCCCGTTTTAAATAATGGAAGAAAAAATAGATGCTCCCCCTTAATCGAAAACTCCCCCTCAAAAGACATAATTCAGAAGACACATAGATAATGAAGTGAAGTGGAAAAAGAAATATGTACACTTTATCAAAGTTCATGTAGGGTCGATTGATCACAACTGAATATTCAACATGCCCAACATAGTCACTAGGTGTTGGAATCGTTTGACATCCAACGGTTTTGTGAAGATGTCGGCCAGTTGATCTTCGGTTGTGATGTAGTGCAATTCAATCGTGCCTTGTTCGACATGTTCTTTGATGAAGTGGTGAGGAATATCTATGTGTTTCGTTCTTGAGTGATGTACTGGATTACTCGTCATCGCAATAGCACTTTTTGAGTCACAGTAAATGGGAATTTTATCAACATGAAAATTAAAATCTCGTAGTTGGGTTCTCATCCACAAAAGTTGTGAACAGCAACTAGCGGCGGCGACATATTCTGCCTCCGTCGATGAAGTTGAGACACGGTTTTGTTTTCGAGACGACCAACTTACGAGTTTACCTCCCAAGAAGTGTGCAGCTCCAGAGGTGCTTTTTCGGTCCATCTTGCATCCTGCGTAATCCGAGTCAGAGAATCCAACTAGTTTGAAGTCCGATAGAGTGGGGTACCACAAACCCAGATTGGGTGTTCCTTTGAGATAGCGGAGGATCCTTTTGACAGCAGTGAGATGGGATTCCTTTGGTGTTGCCTGAAAACGAGCGCAGATTCCTGTCGAGAGAATGATGTCCGGTCGACTAGCAGTAAGATACAAAAGAGAACCTATTATCCCTCGATAGATGGTTTGGTCAACGGGAACACCAGATGGGTCCGCGTCGGGTCGGCCAGAGGGTGACATAGGTGTAGCAGCAGTCTTGGCATCCTTCATTCCATATTTCTCGAGGATGTCATGAATGTATTTGGACTGATTGATGAAGATTCCGTTGGGGAGTTGCTTTACTTGAAGACCAAGGAAGAAGTTCAGCTCACCCATCATACGCATTTCGAATTCTCTTTCATCAATTCTGCAAACTCTTCACACAGTTGTGGTTTAGTCGATCCAAAAATGATATCATCGAAATCTGTACAATCATTATGTCCGGGCCACTCCGCTTGGTGAAGAGAGTTGTATCCAGAGATCCTTTCTTGAATCCAGACTGAACAAGGAAGTCTGAAAGGACGTCATACCAAGCTCGGGGAGCCTGTTTTAGTCCGTAGAGAGCCTTGTAGAGTCGATATACGTGATGAGGAAACTCTTCGCTCAAGAACCCTTCAGGTTGATCAACGTACACTTCTTCTTTGAGAAATCCATTCAGAAATGCAGTCTTCACGTCCATTTGGTAGACTTTAAAGTTCTTGTGAGCAGCAAAGGCAAGAAAAATTCGTATGTCTTCGATCCTGGCAACTGGGGCGAAAGTTTCATCGTAGTCGATACCTTCTTGTTGGTTGTACCCCTTAGCCACAAGTCTTGCTTTATTGCGAATAACAACACCGTCTTCATCCTTTTTGTTCTTGAAGATCCATTTTGTGCCGATAATGGATCTATTGCGAGGTCGTGGTACGAGTTCCCAAACTTGTAAACGTTCAAACTGATTTATTTCCTCCTGCATTGCAATCAGCCAATCGGGATCGTTGAGAGCTTCAGCTACTCGTGATGGTTCGACTTGACTGAGATAGCAAGCAAACAGACTTTCATTCATCGTAGCCGAACGTGTCGAAACACCAGATGTGAAGTCCCAATAATCTGGTCTGTAGGATGAGACCGAGTCCAGAGTGGTACATTGGTCTGTGAGGAGCTAGCCGCATTTGTGTCTATTGGAGGCTCATTAGATTGGGGTCCGGTGTCCGAAGAAGAGATCTCAACCGTAGTGGATGGAGAGGGTTCATCATCAGGATCAGCAATGTTCCCAAGGTTGGGTAAAATGTCGTCTTCATTGAGATTGAGTGCATCCAAGTTTGGAGGGACGGCGTCATTGCCGATAACTGGTGGTGTAGGTGGAGTGGGTGCAGCGGTAGGTTCAGTGGTGGCGGCGGGAGTCTTGGGAACTGGATAGAAGTACTCGAAAAGTAGATCGAGATCCAGTTCACCAGAGTTGCCCTCAGATGAGGAAGTTCCCGCCGTTGAAGGTTGACCTTTTGTCAACGACTGTAGAAGACCTGGTTCTGGACTAATATGAGCAGAAGCCATGAGGTCGCCTTCGCTTTCGTCAAAGGTTTGTGCTCTCAATGACAGATCGTTTCTCCTTAAGATAGACTCTGTATGCCTTCGAGTTTAGCGAATAACCAACAAAGATTCCTTCGAGTGCTTTTGGATCAAGCTTCCCAAGATGTTGGCGATCATTGGCAACAAAACATCGGCATCCGAAAACCCTTAGATACGATATATCTGGTATACGACGGTTGTTCAACATCTCGTATGGAGTGCGGTTGAATCTCTTGTGGATGGAAGCCCGGTTCTGCGTGTAACAGACTGTTTGAAAAGCTTCGCCCCAAAGAGAGTGAGGAAGGCCGGATTGGATGAGGAGAGTCCTAGCTGCTTCAACTAGTGTTCTGTTCTTACGCTCAACGACACCATTCTGTTCCGGTGTCTTCACAGCTGAGAACTGCTGAGTGATGCCCTGAGTGGCATAGAAATCACTGAGCTTCTTGTTCTTAAACTCAGTTCCGTTGTCAGTTCTGATAATCCGAACCTTCTGTTGATGGAGAGTTTGGGACGTAACAACAAACTCGATAATTATATCAGGAACTTCATCCTTTGTACGAATGAGTTTCGTCCATGTGTAGCGTGAAAAATCGTCGACAATCACAAGAATATACCGTCTTCCTCCGAGTGTGGCCGTAGGCATTGGGCCACATAGATCCATATGTAAGAGCTCGGGGATTAGCTTAGAGGACGGTGTTTCCTTGGATATGTGAGACGATCGCTTCATCTTCCCCAATTCACAGGCAGAGCAAGGTGTTCCTTATGATATGTTAGTTGGGGTAGACCGTTGACGAGTTTATCTTGACGCAGTTTGTTGATAGTCTTGAAATTGAGATGAGAAAGACGTCGGTGCCATAGATCATTCAACTTGGGTGCAGCCCGAGAGAGAAGGCATACTGGTCGAGAGGTCGTGAGATTGAGTACGTAGAAGTGAGACGTGCGCGTTCCAGAAAGAAGTGGCAGTCCCGAGGCATCTATAATGCTGCAGATGTCAGATTCGAAGAGAACCTTGTATCCTTTGTCGCAGGAACGACCAATGCTGAAGAGATTGTAGCTCAAACCCTCAACGTAAGAGATGCCCTTGATCGTCAGTTTGTCATGGACGAGATCACCAGTTCCGAGAATTGGCGCCACTGTTTCCGAAGGAGACCCTTCCGAGATAGCGCTCGGAGAAGTTGCTCAGCAGCTCCTTGTTCCCCGTCATGTGTGTGGAGCAACCCGAGTCTAGATACCACACATGACAGACCTGCAATCATTAGCAAATGTTGGGTCCCCGTTTACCGACGGGGCACTCTTGTGATACAAGTAAAATTTTTATGCGCTTAATGGGAAATGTGGATTCTAAATCAGATTGTGTTGATTCTAATTTAGCTTTCCCTTTGTCGTTTGTTTGATTATGCGGGATTGTGGTTTTCCTAACCCATATTTTCCTAATTCGTGCTTGCATGTTTGGCGCCGTATACATGAATTGACGTGGGTAACGTTGTTGTTGTTTTCGTGCTTCGGTTTTGGTCGCCTTTGGCTTGCGAGTAGTAGGTGAGTTTGCGTTTGACGACGAGAGACGTTTTCGCTTGACCTTAGGTTTTGGCGAGATGGGAGAATTCCAAGACGTCGTAGACAAGGTTCGCTTGCGAGGTCGGAGTGTTGCGTGTTCATGTGTTTCATATTCATGAAATCGTGGGAGAACAAAATCATTGCAACAGCACATAGACATAAGTTTGGTAAAAGAAAGATAAGTTTTGGCAACATAATTGTCTACGACCTTAGGATATTGGGATTCAGTACATAGAGAGGAAGGACGAATATAGGATGGTTTTTTCTTCTTGTCATCGAAGAGTGGATTCGCCTTTGTCTGATACGTACTGCCCTCCAGAGACATCGAACTCACATTCCCTGTATCCATAAGAATACTAGAGTTAGTGTTAGAACATATGTCAGCTTCAGGAGTCATTTTCGCCGCCCTCTTACATTTACATGTTTGAGAATCGGGTACTTGACTCGATGTGGAGGGATAGTTCGTATTGGGAAATTTTTCTAGTGTGTAGATTTTGCTAAGTAGCTCATCTCGCTCTTTTGCAAAGGCCTTCCTTTCTACTTCTAGTTGTCGTTCTAGTTCTGCTATGAGTAGTAGTTTCTTTGGGATGTAAGTGCGAGAGAGCACATCTTGAAAAGCAACTTCCTGTTCTTTGTTTGGGAGTAAGGTTTCGACATCCTCCGAGAGTGAGGATACCTTAGTCTTATCTCTATTGTTCAACTCTGTGTAGTCATACGCGATTTCTGCCCAATGAATGTTCTGTTCTCTTGTTTCTTCTGAGATGGCAGCGGAGGATGATCTCACAAATGGCTTAAGCTGCGGGGGAGCACCATTTCTTGTTTGCAAGAATGCAGTGTTGCACATGTTGTATCTTTTAACTGTTAGCGGTGTTGGATTGCAATTGCTAGACAGTCCGATCCCCCCCGTGCGTTGTAGAATTCTGTTTCCACTGGTTGGTTCAATAGGCATAAAATGCGTGAGTTTTCGTTTCTAAGGTGAAGTTGCTCTTCAAGTTCTTTCACCTTGCGGTATAGCCTAACTCTTTCCTTCGTAAGCAGTTCATATTGGGAGGCCATCAGGAGGCGAGAAGTTTCACATGAACTAATGGCTAGTGTAGTTTCCTTAACCTTAGTCTCACTTTGTTTGTTCTTGCTTTGCAGACGTTTGACTAGAGCTTCAGAGGCCATTAGACGTTCGTTTGCACAGGCAAGTTCTTCTACTTTTAGACTAAGTAAGGCATAGTTGTTTTCAAATTTTAGCTTAAGTTCATCATAATCCCTAGCGTCTACGGTGGGTTTCTTAATGGCGTGTCGGTGAGTAAACACATCATCGAGGTGTGAGATTCGTACCTCAGACTCAGCGTTGGTAGGAGTATTAGCTGTGTTTTCACCGGTGTGACCCATCTCCTCGTCCTCGTCATGTTCGACCAGCCTTGCCATGCAGCAATCTTCATCCTTAGGCTCCTCGTCTTCTGAAGTGTCATTCACCCATTCAGCCTCCTCGGTGAGTAGAGCTTTTCCACTTTCCACCTTGCGGGTCATTCTGGCCTTACGGTCGTAGTAGCCGGAGTCCTTCACGCGTGGGGCGTGGCATTCTTTGGCAAAGTGGCCTATCTTTCCACACCGAAAGCACTTCACAGACTTTTGAGGTGTGGAGTCCTCTTCTTTCTTTGTTGGCTTGGCTTCCTCTGTGGGAGTGGTCTTTTTGGTGCCGCTATAGGTTCTTTGGCGATTGGAAGAGGATGAGGATTTTTTCCCGATCTTCTTTGAGACCAACTTAGTGAGCATTGCCAGTTGCTTGCGTATATCACGACCATCTTCGTCTGATTCTGTATCAGCTTCGGATCCTGAAGAAGTGTCTGATACAACAGTTGGTAGCTTTCCTTTGTTCTGTTTGGTCTTAGTGGTGGAAGATCGATCATTGGTTTTGTTCGAGAGGAGGGCCAGTGGGTCGACTCGAGTGTTGGTGGACTGAGGTTGCACGTATGGAGCATAGGCAGACAGACTGTCATAAAGAGCATGGATGGAAGTGTTGGAGAGGTCCTTACTCTGAATCATCACCACGATTGCATTGCCCCACTGTGGTTTGAGGCTTCCAAGAAAGCGGTTGTTGATATCGAATTTGTCCCTCGAGATCCTGGCTTTCTTGAGTTCATTGATGACCTTCAGGTATCTGAGGTACGTGTCGCAGCTCCTCTCCTTCGTAGGCTTGGAAGTGTTCATACTGTGAGAGACAGGCTGATTTCCTCCCTTGAGCACTTTCAGTTGTGCCTGCCATGATTTTTACGAGTTCATCCCATATTTCTTTAGCAGTTGTGCAGCACTCGATGTGAGCATAGACTTCGTTACCCATAGCCTGGAAGAGGTATCCTTTGGCAGTCTCGTCGGCCTGTACGCGAGCCAGTTCATCCTCATTGATGGGACCTCTTGGAGTGCGGCGTTCATCCATGGGAGGGTTTGCGTTTGGCTGTGCAGGGATGATTGTCTAGAACTGTGCTGGGCCGTTGAATATGGAGTCTAGAAGGTATTGAGAGAGTGGTGCGCCTTTGTTCCTGATGAACGTGAGGAACCGGTTTGTCCATATGCTGTAGTCGCCTTGTCGCAACATCAGAGGCCTGGTGTCGGAGCCCACTGTGGAGATGTCATTCGTGGTAGACATGGTTGGTGCAGTCGAATCGTCCGTGGTTTTGATCTTGTATAGATAAGAGAGTTAGTAACGAACGATAAGAGAAATACGAGTTGAATGAGTAGAGTTTTGAGAATAAAACTGTTTAAAGAATTTCCTAGAACTAAGTGAGCGTATGTGATGGTCGATAATGTGTGGAAGAGAAATAAATCTTGAAATTAGGAGAAGTTCTAGGAATTTAAATCGAGACTTGAGGAGCAAAAACAAATTTTATGTCAAATGTGGTCTAGGGTGTTAGGACTGAAGTGTTGGGATCAAATCTTAAATAAGTTTGAGAAAAGTTTAACCCAAGAAGATTTTAACACGAGAAAAAGTCTTAACACGTCAAAAAAAAAATTCGCAGTTCGAAATTTTCTCGGATTCTAAAATTTCGCATGTGAGAATGATTCTCAGTTGAGAGTTTTAAAGCTTCACAAGAGAATTTCGCACGTTAAAAAAAATTTCGCATCGAGAGTTGACGTGTGGTCTTAGAAAATTTTCTCGGATTTGAAAGAGGTGTGGTATTGAAAAAAAAACTTTCTCAAATTAGATAAATTTTCTCGGCTTTGAAAACTTTCTCGGATGTAAAAATTTTCGCAAAGTTCAAAATTTCTCGGTCTTGAAAGAAAAATTTCGCAGCTCAGAAAGATTCGCGGAATCAGCTTTCAAGGGTATAAAGTTTCTCGGATTTTAAAGAGTACGAAGTTGAGAAAAATTGGGTCTAAGTGAAATTTTCGCGGTTTAAAAATTCTCGGCTGAAAATTTCTCGACCTGCGAAAATTTCTCAGATTTTTGGAAAGTTTCGAGGCTTAGAAAAATTCTTGAATAGACTTTCTCGCATATAAAGTTTCTCGGATTTTAAGCATAGGCCGTTGCGAAAAATGCAGTGAACGTAAAATTTTCGCGGTTTTGAAAATTCTCGGATTTGAGCATAGGCCGTTGCGAAAAATGCAGTGAAAGTGAATTTTCGCGGTTTAAAAATTCTCGGATTTAAATTCGCGGATATGAAACTTTCGCGGATTTGAACGATTCAGAAAGTTTCGCGGATTTGAACGATTCAGAAAGTTTCGCGGGCAAGAACACCGAAGTACTGTTCCATTGCTTGTCGCGAATCTTTCCCAGAAAACCGTCCGTTTTCACTCAAAACTCAACCAAAATCGCTCAAACTTGATCCTAAACTTCAGAACTTCTTCCCTAAACACATAATCGACAGATTTGTGAGCTAAAAACACCAAAAAATAGGTCAAATCGACCAAAAACAGAGAATGGCCGAGATGTCCTTTTCTGAAAAGTTTTTGCTTCAATCTTGCTCAAAACTCGTTAAAACTGATCCAAAAGCGTTCTAAAAACATTTTAGGCATATACGCGATCTGGGGGAAATTAAACACAAAAACGAAGCATCAAAATCCCAAAACAAGCTCGAAATGCCGAAAATAATTTTTTGCCCAAAAACACCTTTGATCATTCTTGGAATCGAACGAAACTGGATTCAAATCAATGCAGATCGATCCACGTTTGCTCTGATACCACTTGTTGGTCCCGAATGCACCAAACAAGGAATCAAAGAGGCTTTAATGGAATGAAAAGGGGGTATTCTCACCTTTGAGTGTGTGTAGTGTGTGAAAAATTTGGATAAGCCTTTGATCTTTGATTACTTTCAAAAGTGAGTTGGTAACACCTTATATACCACATTAACCCTAGGTATATTAAGGCCCAATCACTAAATATTAATTAATTACAATCTTGTCTAAAGCCCAAGCTAAAGATAATTACAAAATTAATCCCAAGACTTAAACTATTGACACAATCAATTAAATATCCTAACAGAACTCTTGGGAAGATCACACCTGAACCCCAGTTTTGAATATAACCTGTATAAAAATCCCGTCTCACTTTACTTTCTACTATTTACTTTTCTGCGAACAAAACCCGGAACGCCTGCAAATAACTAGGTAATACCGGTGGAACGCTTTCTGAGAAAACGTGATATTTTGTGAAACAAGGTTAGGAGATGTTGGAACTCTTACTTCTTTCTGTGAAATAACACTCTCTGCAAATATCTTCTTAAAGAAAAATATTTTTCAAAGAAAAACAAGCCAAAATTTTTATAGCCTAATTCACCCCACCCCTTTTAGGCATATTTTACACACCTCGGAACGCACCGTTCTTATAGAGATAAACGCGCTTTCACATCTTCAATATATTCTAGAATTCGAGAACTTGAAAGCCTGGAATTCAATTTGCACGTTGAAAATGGCGATTAGTTATTGCATGGTGGGACGAAAATATATCCATCGATCAAAATCAACTATTTGTCGTCATTGTCTGGAAATGTCTTAATTTACTTCTTTTTTCTTTCCTTGCGGGGCCAAATAATAAAAAATATGACTAGATTGGCCGGCATGGAGAACATAGAAGTTTCTGTAACTCGACAAAATTGTAAAAGAATCTCCTCGGATTCTTCATCAGTAAAGTATAGATCGTATGTATCAAAGAATCTACAAATATGAGTAATTCTTTTGTTTTGGCTAACCGTTGCCATGTCCAATAAGTATGTATAGCGGTCAACGACATAGTCCTTACAATTCTATTGAGATTCCAGTAAAGTTGATATTTTCTGATATTATCTTTATGGTTTGGAGATTCCATATTATGTGCTGCATATTTACCTAAACTAAAACTAGTGATGCTGGGCTTTTACTATATCGTCATTTATTTTATTTTTCTTTTTTTGGTAACGAGACTTTTTATTGGTCCTTATTATATAATTCCTGTGAGAAGTTACTACTACCTTCTACATATAGAGAAGCAAAATCAAGGGACGAACATACATATAAATATGTCTACAAAAATGCTCGCGGTGGTTTCATGTTGCTTATTAGCATCCATGGCTCTTAACATATTTCTTGCGACGATGCCTTATTACAGCGATCTTCGAAGCGATGATCTGAATAAGGACTGTAATAGTAAGCTGACTTGGACTCGAAAAGCTGCAGAAGAAGCAGAAGCCATAGCTTCAATTTCATGTTCGGGCCATGGAAGAGCTTTCTTGGATGGTTTAGTTAAAGATGGAAACCCTATCTGTGAGTGCAACACGTGCTACGAAGGACACGATTGCTCTGTGGTTTCCCTTGACTGTGCTGCCAATGCTGACAGGTTTGTGTTATAATAAATAATTGGCAAAATTATAAAATTAGGTCCCTAAGTATACCAGTTTTCGTTTTTGGATCACTATGTTTGATAACTGTAAAAGTATGTCACTAACTTTTCATGTGAAAACAATTTTGGGTCATTTTTCAATTTTAGGTTTTCGATTTTGGGTCACTAAGTTTAGATTTTTTCAATTTTGTGTCACTATAATTATAACGTTAGTACCAAATGAGTGACCCAAAATTGAAAAAAATGTAAACTTAGTGACCCAAAATCGTAAAAATATATTCTTAGTGACCTAAAATTGAAAGATGACCCAAAATTGTTTACATATGAAAAGTTAGTGATGAACTTTTGCAATTACCAAACATAGTGACCAAAAAACAAAAACATGTATATTTAGTGACCTAATTTTATAATTTTCCCTAAATAATTTCTTGATGGGATGAAAAATAATCTAATTTTCCTTTACGTAAATCCATCTAAATGGATAACCCGACCCGCTCCAATCTTGGGTGTTCCAACCATTCATGTCATTGGGTAAGCCAGAGCCAATGAAGTTTGCGTTTGTCGCAATCAAATTAACTCATCCGCAATTATTAATTCCATAATTCATTTGGGTAATGAGATACTCCCTCATTTTAATAGAAGTATAAGAATCCTTCCTAAAACCAATCGGTGATAGGAGGAGAAGACCTCTTACATATACACTGACTCGAAGAGCTTGAATTAATCGACGTGGGACAAACCCCATTTATAATCTCAACACACACCCTCACGTGTGGCATGACTTGCCTAACATGTGGACATATGAATTGGGTGACGGTGAGCAGAATCGAACTCGCTCTGACATCATATCAGAAATAGATGGGTAACTGAGTCCTTCCTAAAACAAATTGGTGATAGGAGGAGAAGACCTCTTATCTGGCTCGAAGGGCTTGAATTAGTCGATGTGGGACAAACCCCAATTTTATAATCTCAACAAGAAATTTAAGGAATTTGCACATAAATGAACAAAGTAAAGTTTCTATTATACCTTTAGTTAATTATTTTATTTTATTTAGTCTAATTATTTTTATTTATGATGAGAGGTAAAGCTATAAATATTCAAGATATTCTTGAAAAGTAAAACGACTTGTATTTAAAAACAAAAAAATATGTGTAAACCGACATGTATTTAAAACAGACGAAGTATGCGATAAATATCATTTCCAACCGAAAATGATTAAATTAATTATAATAATGACGAATAATTATAAATGTGCAGTGGAGACCCTTTATTCTTGGAGCCATTTTGGGCCGAGCACGCGGCTAGCAGCGTCGTTGTCGTCCCGGGCTGGCACAGGATGAGCTACGTTTTTGCGTACGACCAATCGACCGTCTCCAAGGAAGTCGAAGCCCGCATTCGTAGGGTCCACGAAATAGCGAAAAATGCTGTCACGGATGGGAAGTACATATTGTTCGGGGCGGGTTCGACCCAGCTTTTAGCTGCGGCCGTTTACGCCCTTTCCACGAATTTGTCGTCGCGGGCGAGCGTTGTGACCTCGAACCCATCCTACCCGGTTAGTTATTGATTTATTCCGACAGGTTAATCTTTTGCGCAAAGTCGGCAGGACTTCAAAGGGTTCATAGTGAATTTCTTTTTGACCTGAATAAAGCGTAGGCTTTCATTGCTAACTTTTCCTTGAGTGAGTCGGCACACATGGGCCTCGATGTGTGTGATTGAATAGTCGGCATGCTTTGTTGGTTATGCGCTGCACTCGGAGCAGTGGCGGAGCCACATGAGGCCCACTGGGGTCACTGGACCCCACTGTATTTTTTTTATTAAAAATATACCTTGAATTATCTAATTGCAGGATTAAAATTAAAGAGAATTATACTAAGAGGCGTGCCAATTTGTTGGACCCTACTGACTTGACTTTGTACCTTCGCCAGTGACTTGGGCTTTACCTAATCCCCTAACCAGGGTTTCCAGGGTCATGAAACTTAGTGTTTATATAGGCTAAGGCTATTTTCTTCATGAGGAAGAATTTCGAGCTCATGGTTTTGTTTTCTTTTTTAATGACCAATTTTGAAATGGTATTTATTCATTGCGAACTTTCCTTGAATGAGTCTGTCAGTCAGTCACACATGGGTCTGAACTAGTGTGGTTACATGAACCAATTGGCGTGGTTTACTAGGCTGTTACATGATCATGGGGTTTACCTGGCCTCTCGTCCCGGCCAGGGTTCCCCTCGTCATCCAAAAAATAAAAGTGTAGGGTTTAATGGGCACGACCATTTTCCTCAAGAACAATAAATTTGAGTGCGCACTTTTGTTTCCTATATCATAACCCGTATTTAAATGTGATGCATAAATTACATGCAGGCATACAGATTGCAGACGAATTACTTCGAGAACAAGAACTTTGAGTTCGAAGGAGACGCACTTCAGCTGATAAGCAACGCCTCGCCGTCGTCTTCGTCGGATTTTTACGACGCCAAACCCGTTATCGAGTTTGTCAATTCGCCTAATAATCCTGATGGAAATTTGAGGGAGGCCGTGTATAAGGGTCGGCCTTCGGCTAAATTTATTTACGACCGTGCGTACTATTGGCCTCATTTTACCGCTATTCCTTCTACCGCCGACGACGATGTCATGCTATTTACAATTTCGAAGCTCACCGGCCATGCAGGGAGTCGATTCGGGTATGCGATTATTTTATATAAAAAAAAGGTATTCGTAGGCTTAATCGACGTATTCGTATATATATATATATATATATATATATATATATATAATATTAGAAATTGGAGCGTCCTTCTGAAATCAAATAGCGATAAGCGGAGCGTTGTCTCTGAGCCTGACAACTTTATTAATTTTCCAAAGTATGACGACATTTACAAATCCCAATAATATATATATATATATATATATATATATATATATATGAGTAATGTTATGGTGCTCACCTTGCGTGGCACCTTCGTGAGCACCAACCACATCAACGCGCCAAATCGGCATCCGATGGTATTTTTTATTGATCTATAACCTACACATGGGATTAGTGAACCCGTCGGGGGTTGATTTGGTATGTTGACGTGGCACAAAAAAATACCACACAACAGGTGCCCACAGATGGTGCTCACGCAAGGTGAGCACCATAACATTTCTCTATATATATACATATCTACACTAAAGATGATACCTTATAATCGGCGTATTTCTCTTTTTTTTATTTCCTTTTTAATGTTAATTTATATTTTTCAAATCTGGCCAATCGCATGTCGATACGTGTTAATTTTCCATCAAATTTAGGACCAATTTGGTTCAAAATCGACAACATTGTAGACTAAGTTGGTCCACGCGAAACATTGGGGACTAAAGTCCATAAATCGAGTACCATTTTCGGTTATCTCCGAGTTTGACAACTTTTTTGATTTTCCAAAGTGCGACACACCTAGGTTATATCCCAATAAATATATACCACAGATGGGCCATCGTGAAGGACTACAACGTGTACCAAAACATGGCGCGATACATAAAATTCTCGGAAATGAGCGTCTCTAAAGATTCTCAGCTGAGGGCTTTCAAGCTCCTCAAATCGATCCTCGAATTAGGTGGAAACGCCAGCACAGATATATTTAACTACGCTCACGCAAAGATGAGCAGTCGATGGAAAGCGCTAAGCAGCGTTATTTCTGCGTCGAAGCGCCTCAGCGTCCAAGAAATACCGCCGACGTATTGCAACTTCTTCGGAAAAGTCAGGGGACCTTCTCCAGGTAATATCTATTATTCCTTTATAAAAAAATTTGCAGAAAAGTTAGGGCTCATTATTAGGCTGTAATGAAATCAACCAGCCTATGCATGGGTGAAATGCGAGAAAGAAGAGGACACGAATTGCAATGAAGTTCTTCGTTCAGCGAACATCATAGGAAGGTCGGGGAATTGGTTTAGCGTTGAAGATCGATATGTTCGCCTCAGCCTTTTGATTAGCGATGGCGATTTCAATCTTCTTTTGTATCGACTCGAGGAATTCGTTGCGAACGAAAGTATGGCCGGCGGAAAAGTTATGAGAAGATCAATGTTTGGTTGATCAGATCAGATGACTAAGGATAACGGTGTAATAATATGCATGTCTAGCTTGTTTTATAGTTCTGTCATGTGTGTGATTAATGGGTGATTAATCGTCAATGATCTGTAACGATTTATAGAAACACGTTTTCAGTATAATGCTGATGAGACGTGTTTCATGCTTTGTATCAACAACGCTCTTTCAACTATTGATGTTGAAAGGTGTACAAAAGGCAAATAATAGTGTGCTATATTATATTGAATCATATATAATATTTCATATTTAAAATATTCAATACATGAAATTTTAAATAAAGGGTTTGTTGGGTGTCAAACCCAAGTTCCAGATAAATCGAAGAAGTTGGACTAGTATATAAGCTTGTGGTTAACTCCCTCTATTGCCAATTGATTTTAGAGAGGAACCTCACAAGCTTATACGGACTTTGATTTGGGGCTGGAATTGGGGAAGAAAAATCCCTACATGGTTGAATAAAATTATTATTATTGTCATCATCAATCAATGAACCATAAAATTAAAATAAATAACAGAAAAAAGTTACCTGGTTATGCGTCATTGATAAACGACGATAGTTGTCTTCGTATATCATTATGATGTCGTGGGTTAATTATCTCTCATAATAGAATCAAGATCAGTCGTCAAGTTTTACGATGAATAAAAGACAACATTAATTAATTCTCTACAGACAAATAAATAAAACAAAACAATTCAAGTTCATAAACTATGGATATGATTTCGAAACATAAGTCAACAAAATATGTTATTTGGACTATTAACAAAATCAATATAACAGCCTTCCATATAATCTTAACAAAAATATTTTACTAAATCGTAATCCCAGTACTCCAAATAATTCAACCTGTTGCATACATATAAATAAGACCCATTACCTATCAACTATGATCATCTATACAGATATTCACATATGTATTTTCAATGGCACAATCATACACCAACGTTGTCCTTGTAATAACCTCCCTCATGCTAACATCGTCCCTCGTAATAAAAGCCGATCTAATAGACACTGTCTGCGCCAAAGGAAAAGCCCCAACACATGCAAACAGCTCCTAAGATCCGCACCAGGCTCGGGCCGGACCGACCTTGTGGGCCTTGTTAAAGATACACCATAATATCAAATAGCAATTCTATATTTAGCTTATCATTATCTTTAGAAAAAGATATGATTTAGACAGTCATCGTATATTGTCCATACTTGTAACGATCTTATCTAGTCCTTGTACAGCTGTATAGAAACTGTACTGAGAGTCAATGAATTATACAAGCTTTTTCTACAACCTATTATTCCTTTATGGTATCAGAGCCACAAGAAGCAAATCAAAAGCTCTCTCAACCGATTCTACATGGCCTCCTCATTTCAAGATACTCATATTGTATCATTCAACGCACCATCTCATCTCCCTACTAAACTATCTCAATCCAATTTCTCAGTCTGGAGAACCAACTTCACTCAGCACTAGTTGGCTATGGTTTACTTGGCTACATAAATGGTACATTCCCCAAACCTACATCAACAATAACCGACCCAAAAGATGCCATCAAAATTATCCAAAACCCAGATTTAACACTCTGGTACAGACAAGATCAACTGATCCTCAACGCCATCCTTGGAAGTTGTGCTGCAGAAATACAATCTCACATCTCATCTGTGACCTCCTCCAAAGAAGCATGGGACCGTCTATGTGTTCTATTTGCTAACAAATCTCGCACTTGCATTGTATCCCTCAAAGAAAAACTTCATAGCAATCCACGAGGCACTCGCACAATAACAGAGTATATGCAAGATGTCAGGGCCACTGCGGATGCTCTTGCCATAGATGGCAAAACCATCGATGAAGAAGACCTCATTATACATGTTCTTGCTGGCATTGGATCAGATTTTGCTCCTGTCGCTGCTGCCGCCCGCATGCGTGATAGTCCGATCACCTTCGATGAATTGTTTGATAAGCTCGAGGTCTTCGAACGGGAAAACAGATCCAAAACTGAGATAGATCCATCCATCACCCTCGCAACAGCTAATCGTGTCACCACTCACTCAAGTCAAAACCGGACATGGAACCCTCGCCCCAACCACAACTCCAATCGCCCCACCTGGAACGCGACGCATAAAAACCAAAACTCATTCACCCCCAACAACCGATCCGGCTGGAATTCGCCTCGTCCCAATAAACCTCCACGCTCATCTGCGACTTTCTGCAATTACTGTGAGATACCAGGTCATCAAACTCATGAATGTCGTAAACTGACCAGTTTCCTTCGCCACAATAATGTGCAGGTCAACTCTACACCAGGTGATCAAATATCTCAGCCTACTGTCAATATGACATCTCTTCGCAGACCGCCGTCTCAACAATGGTTATTTGACACCGGGGCATCTCACCATGTTACTGGCGATGTAAACAATCTCCATCAATTCTCACACTACGGTGGTCCAGATGAGCTCAATATCAGTGATGGTTCAGGTTTGCGAATATCTCACATTGGTAACACCAAAATCACTCATAATAACACTTCATTTTCTTTGAATAATGTTCTTTGTGCCCCATCGATTCAGACCAACCTCGTCTCTGTTTCTAAATTTTGCCAAACAAATAATGTCTCACTTGAATTTTTCCCCTTCATTTTCATGTCAACGATCTGCGCACGGGGGCGAAAATGCTTCGCGGGGAGAACATTAATGGTGTCTATTGCATTCCCAGTTCTATAAATCCTCAACTCCATCACACCACAAAATCTCAACTCGACGAGTGGCACAAACGTTTAGGTAATCCAACTCCCACTATTATTCGTTCAGTTTTTAACTCAAGTGATTTGAAGTTTAAGTTGTTAGACTCGCAATTTCACTGTCGTTCTTGTGCCTTGAATAAAATTGCCTTTTTCTGAAAACTCACTTCACAGCTCAAAACCACTTGAATTACTTTACAATGATGTTGGGGTCCTACTAGTACCTCACTTGATGGTTTTCGTTATTATCTAATATTCGTTGATCACTTTAGCAAATACATCTGGCTTTATCCCATGAAAAAAAGTCTGATGTTGCTGGTTTATTTCCTCAATTTAAGCTATTAGTAGAAAAATATTTTCATCATCCAATTATCTCTATCTATACAGATAATGGTGGCGACTATATTTCGTTATGGGTACCTCGTGAACCTAAGCTCTGATACAGATAATGGTGGCAACTAGTGCCCAGGACCTGCGGGTCCCTAAGCTCTGATACCAAGAGAAAAACTGAAGTTGAGAAAAGACTAATGAATATTTTATTGACTGATAGCTTTGAACTATTACACGTGATGAACATATATATAGAGTACATCGTAGCAAAATCAATCACAATCAATCATAATAATGAGCACTAAATAGAGGGATATCTTTTCCTTTATTGACCAGACTACCATATGTAAGAAAATATATTACTATTTGGGATCATTGATACCATCCATAACCTTTGACAAAATCTTCTGATTGATATCATCTCCTTATTTCTCCATAATTAGTGGATTGACCTAATCCCCCTTATCACTCCATAAGTTGTGGGATTCACCTTATTACTCCAATTGGACGTTATTTGGAAGCCTTTGAGCCCAGTCTTTAGATGGGAAAACTTCGTCAATTTCGCGCACCATAGTGATCAATCTGTAGAGATAGAATGCAAACATTAGGAGAAAATCGCATCAATACTCAGAAGATTTCTACCTACATCGCTTTAGGGTGAAACATCGCATAATATGTGTACGGGACTTTATGGTAATGTAACGAAATGCACAAGATATTTCGTTGACTTTTATGTTTCAAATCATATCCAAACATTTGTTTATGAACTTGAATTGTTTTATTCATTTTTCTTTTGGTAGAGAATTGATTAATACTGTGTTTTATTCATTGTTGAACTTGATGACTGATCTTGATTCTATCATGAGAGATACTTATTTTATTACACCACGACATCATAACGATATACGAAGATAAAATAGTATCTGTTAAAGATACGCCATAATATCAAATATCTATTCTATATTTAGCTTATCATTATCTTTAGGAAAAGATATGATTTAGACAGTCATCGTATACTGTCCATACTTGTAACGATCTTATCTAGTCCTTGTACAACTGTATATAAACTGTACTGAGAGTCAATTACAAGCGTTTTCTACAACCTATTATTCCTTTATGGTATCAGAGCCACAAGAAGCAAATCAAAAGCTCTCTCAACCGATTCTACATGGCCTCCTCATTTCAAGATACTCATATTACATCATTCAACGCACCATCTCATCTCCCTACTAAACTATCTCAATCCAATTTCTCAGTCTGGAGAACCGTCTTCACTCAGCACTAGTTGGCTATGGTTTACTTGGCTACATCAATGGTACATTCCCCAAACCTGCATCAACAATAACCGACCCAAAAGATGCCATCAAAATTGTCCAAAACCCAGATTTAACACTCTGGTACAGACAAGATCAACTGATCCTCAACGCCATCCTTGGAAGTTGTGCTGCAGAAATACAATCTCACATCTCATCTGTGACCTCCTCCAAAGAAGCATGGGACCGTCTATGTGTTCTATTTGCTAACAAATCTCGCACTTGCATTGTATCCCTCAAAGAAAAACTTCATAGCAATCCACGAGGCACTCGCACAATAACAGAGTATATGCAAGATGTCAGGGCCACTGCGGATGCTCTTGCCATAGATGGCAAAACCCATCGATGAAGAAGACCTCATTATACATGTTCTTGCTGGCATTGGATCAGATTTTGCTCCTGTCGCTGCTGCCGCCCGCATGCGTGATAGTCCGATCACCTTCGATGAATTGTTTGATAAGCTCGAGGTCTTCGAACGGGAAAACAGATCCAAAACTGAGATAGATCCATCCATCACCCTCGCAACAGCTAATCGTGTCACCACTCACTCAAGTCAAAACCGGACATGGAACCCTCGCCCCAACCACAACTCCAATCGCCCCACCTGGAACGCGACGCATAAAAACCAAAACTCATTCACCCCCAACAACCGATCCGGCTGGAATTCGCCTCGTCCCAATAAACCTCCACGCTCATCTGCGACTTTCTGCAATTACTGTGAGATACCAGGTCATCAAACTCATGAATGTCGTAAACTGACCAGTTTCCTTCGCCACAATAATGTGCAGGTCAACTCTACACCAGGTGATCAAATATCTCAGCCTACTGTCAATATGACATCTCTTCGCAGACCGCCGTCTCAACAATGGTTATTTGACACCGGGGCATCTCACCATGTTACTGGCGATGTAAACAATCTCCATCAATTCTCACACTACGGTGGTCCAGATGAGCTCAATATCAGTGATGGTTCAGGTTTGCGAATATCTCACATTGGTAACACCAAAATCACTCATAATAACACTTCATTTTCTTTGAATAATGTTCTTTGTGCCCCATCGATTCAGACCAACCTCGTCTCTGTTTCTAAATTTTGCCAAACAAATAATGTCTCACTTGAATTTTTCCCCTTCATTTTCATGTCAACGATCTGCGCACGGGGGCGAAAATGCTTCGCGGGGAGAACATTAATGGTGTCTATTGCATTCCCAGTTCTATAAATCCTCAACTCCATCACACCACAAAATCTCAACTCGACGAGTGGAACAAACGTTTAGGTAATCCAACTCCCACTATTATTCGTTCAGTTTTTAACTCAAGTGATTTGAAGTTTAAGTTGTTAGACTCGCAATTTCACTGTCGTTCTTGTGCCTTGAATAAAATTGCCTTTTTCTGAAAACTCACTTCACAGCTCAAAACCACTTGAATTACTTTACAATGATGTTGGGGTCCTACTAGTACCTCACTTGATGGTTTTCGTTATTATCTAATATTCGTTGATCACTTTAGCAAATACATCTGGCTTTATCCCATGAAAAAAAGTCTGATGTTGCTGGTTTATTTCCTCAATTTAAGCTATTAGTAGAAAAATATTTTCATCATCCAATTATCTCTATCTATACAGATAATGCTGGCGAATATATTTCTCTCGCATCCATTTTACACTCATATGGTATCTCACACTTTAAACGCCACCTTACACACCTGAACATAATGGAACATCAGAAAGACGTCATCGCCACATCGTCGAAACAGGTCTAGCTCTTCTTCATACTGCCTCCCTTCCTATCTCATACTGGTCATATGCGTTTCAAACAGCTGTTTACCTGATCAATCGGCTCCCAAGCCCATTTCTCAACTTTCAGTCACCATTTCAAAACATATTTCATCGCAAACCATCCTATTCCCGCCTCAAAATTTTCGGCTGCTTGTGCTATCCTTGGTTGCGACCTTATAGTAGTTCCAAACTTCAACCTCGATCCGCACCATGTATCTTTCTTGGCTACTCCACTAGCCAATCTGCCTACATCTGCTTTGATCCCACTTCCAGAAAGACCTTCATCTCCCGCCATTGTACGATTTTTCGAACATATTTTTCCCATGCAGGATAACAATAGACAATAATGAACTCCTCGCCAGCATTGGAACCTTTTTCTGCAGAGTCCACTATAAGTAATACTTTTTCATCCCGCTCTCATTCTCATTATTTTAATCCCATTAATATAATCCATGTCCCCACATCATCACACAAATGACATCCACAGAACATCCACCCTCAGGCTCAACAACTGATATCCCATCTTCCTCTCCCAACAAAACATCACCTCCCACAACTATACACTCTTCTCCACATTCCTTGTCCTCGCCTCACTCTTCTCCTCAACCGCCTCGTTACAATCTTCGGTCTTCACAGACTCGAAAACAAACTCAAAGTATTTCAACCCCAAGTTTGTGAACCACGGCACGTCTCATCCCCTTCCTTTGACCCTTGAACCTAAGACTTTGTCCGAAGCAATGAAGGATGAAAAATGGCGTGCTGCTATGTCAGAAGAGTTTGATGCGCTTCTAGGGAATGGAACTTGGGATCTTGTGCCATGTGGGACTCAAAATCTTGTTGGCTGTCGTTGGATTTTTCGTATAAAACGAAATATGGATTGCTAAGTACAAAGCACTTCTCGTCGCCAAGGGATATCATCAACGTCCGGGCTTAGATTACTCTGAGACATTCAGTCCCGTCTCAAAACCAACGACTATACGCTTGATTCTTAGTTTGGCCCTTACGTATGGTTGGAAACTTCGTCAGTTGGATATCGATAATGCTTTTTGTAGGTCCACTTGTTACCAAACAAGGATCAAAAGATTATTAGAAAGATTAAGTTCGTATGAAGCACCTTTTAGTGTGTGTTTGTGTGTGTGTTAATCGAGAGCTGCTTCAAGGATTTTTCTTTTGATAAACCCTAACAAGGGTATAAACGGGCTTTATATACCACAAACACTTTGGTATATTAAAGCCCAAGTCCAAAACTTCTACAAAGTACTAATTGTCTCCCCAACCTACTCCAATACATTAATATCACAATTTTAACCCAAACCACAAATAACTAGAGGACACTATAATTATTTCCTAACAATCTCCCCCTTAGTGTCCTCGTCCTTTAGTTGATGTCTTCTGCGTCTTCCTTTTCTTGGGGCTCGCTAGCTCGTATGGTGATTCCGAAGTCCTAAGATGTGTTCATATGACCTTAAAACACTTCGTAATGATACTCTTTACGAAATGATCTCGATCAGCTTCTTGTACTTTTCTTGGACTTCGTGTTCTTCATCTTTCAGCTGCTTGAGAATACTTCTAAGCTTGTTGCGAATGATTCGAAGTGTACCGTCGCTGAACTTGTTGATCTCTGATGTCTTCATCAGCCTTTTATCTCCTTTGTAGTTGACGTAAACGACTGATGGATCATCAACTTCATTGATTATGTGTCCTTCACCAGGACCTGTGTCAGGAACTTCAAAGGACGGTTTTGTCAGGTTCACCCTCTTCATATTGCTTTCCACTGCCATTTGGAGGTCATGCGTCGCATTGAACTTGACTTGGCGCATCAAGAATCGCTTAAGAGCGACATATCCAACGTTGAGGTCTGGATTCTGAAGCGTTCCAAGAAATCTGTAGCTTCCAACCATCCGAACAATGTCCTCACCTCTTAAGTAGGAAAGATCGCCTTCAGTCATTTCTTCGACTGTTCCATCTTCTCGCCCTATCTTGTAGATGGGAAATTCGTAGAAGTCGAGTCGAGCTCGTCGTACTCCGATGATTGCCCTAATTCTGGCTCGTTCCTTCTCTTCACTTCGAAGAGTCTCAACATCAGCTCCTTTCCCTTTCATCATAAGTCCTCAACGAAGAGAAAGCAGGTACCGAATGGCAGTTGGTCTTGAAAGATGGGTTAACCCTCTGAGTTCCAGTTCATCCAGCTGCTTAATCCTATCTTCTCTTCTCCAGATTCTCCGTCGTATCTCTTCTTGATAGGGAGCAACTACTTTGGCATTCTCCCATGGTAGATTAAGCTCTTCCCTTATCTTTGTCTTCGGGGGAGGGCATTCTTCATCAACAACGTGGTGTTTGAGAAGCTCGGGAAGTTCTGGAATTGCAGTTTCGTAGTCTTCACCTTCCTCAAGCTCGTCATCGTCGATAAGGGCAAGGCTTATGTTGGCTTTCATCAGAAAATATCTGGCATTCTCCATTAAGCCCTTAGCTATGGCTGGGTCCATTGGTTTTGTTATCCAATCCTCGTTGAAAATGTATTTTCAACAGTGGTGTGAGGATTGTATAACTCTTCGAGGGATAGGATAGGCTCATTGGTAGGAGATGAGGAAGGTATTGGAGGGCTTCTTAGATAGTGTGTGTCTGGTGATGTGGCTTGTTGGGTTGTTTTGGTAGTAGGTCGGGTAGATTTTTTAGTTTGTGAGGGAGTAGGTGTTTTGGTAGTTCGAGTCACTTGCTGTTGTTGAGGTTGTGGCTCTGGCTGCTTCTCCCCCTCGGGACGACCGTCACCCTCAGGGTCGTCACGTGGCTGATTGGATGTCTGAGCCTCACCTCGACACGTGAACGGAAGCTCAAGGCGTCGAAGAACCTCCGTTTCATATTCACTGCGTTGTGTTGCAGTGCGGAGTCTGGCGATGACGACGTCAATCAGTTCCGTCACAGGGACATTCCACGGACCGTCGTCAGGGGCAGTAAGGGGATCGGCTTGAGGTGGTGCGTGTTCGGGGACGGAGGCTTTGCCCTTGTCTCGAGAAGAACTCCCAATTGCATCGTACACTTGGGTCATTATGGAGTCTTGAAGGTCTTTTGCGAAGGCAGCTAGGCGAGCATTTAGTGTGGCCTCCGTCACGAACGGGGGAAAATAACGGGACGGAGTCACGAAGACGTTCCGTCGTCACAACATCAGTAGAAGGTACTGATGTGCCGCCTGTTTGCACAGGACTAAATGAACTGAAGCCACTAAGGCAAATCGTTGACATCGATGCTGAGACGAGCTCAGATCGATGGCCCAAATCAGCAGCTGGAGTGGTGTTGACCACTGTGGGACTTCCGCTCTGTCCCAGACTAGAAGCTAGTACAGAGACATCAAAGAGCGTTCCGAACAGGTCACCAAGACCTGTCAGTGCAAAAGGAGGTGTATGTGTCCTAGTAAAAGAAGAAAAAATAGGTGGTGAGGTTACTAGACTCGTTGTGGACAATGAAAGTGCAGTGTGAGGCGGAGAACTGCATATTTCAACATCGACCTCCTCAGAGCGAGGAGGAGATGGCTGACGTGGTTCCTCGTGAGAAAGTGAAACAATCGTCTGTTGAGAGACGATTGAGTGGACAGGTGGGGTACTTTGCGCGATTGGACCAGATGTCGCGATTTCTACTCGGGGGAGGACAAAGTCATCCCCTGAACCTATGGGATCGGTCCGGATTATTTGCTGACTAGAGGATGAAGGAGAATGATCGTGCTTTTGTTTAGTACGGCGTTCCTTCTTGCTGCTGGTGGCATCCCCTTGCGATTTTCTCTTTCGTTTTTGTTTTGGAGATGCGGAGCGTCCTAGACCTATAACTGGTTGTTGAGGTTGGCTAGTCCCGGGGTTAGATCCAACTGGGTTCTGTTGAATCGTGGGGATATCTTCGAGATTGTTGGCTCGCAGGTAGGCTTGTAGCATGGGATCTGCTTTGTCGAGAAGTTGAAGGAGGTGTTCCCCCAATAGCATGGCTTCTTCATCGAATTTCGACTTTGTCTTGGTGGATTGTATTTTGTTGAGCTTGGGTATATCATAGCCTTCGAGTTGGGGACGACGTTCGATTTCTGGGTGAAGATCGATGAAGTGTTGAACCAGGATGGGAAACCATCTCATGTAAGGGAGGACTCTTGTGGAGGTGTATTTTCGTCTTCGTAGTTGATCAACAAGGTCAGACCAAATTAGTTGGGCGATGTCGTAGTTTTTGTTGAAGACAATGCCGTGGAAGATCAACATGATATGTCTTTGGCGATAGGCACTTGTTGACGATTAAGAATAGCGTCCGCCAGGGTCGAGGTATGTCTTTGGCGCAAAAATCTGGGAGATGAATGGATTTCTGGCCATTGGGCTTGTATCCCATGAAAAGGAAGTCGGCAATCAAATGTTCAGAAGTCGGATGTTTATCATAAATGAGTGAGGTTGGGAGGTTTAGTTGGGTGCGTATTATAGCGGGGGTCAGGACGACAATGGTGTTATCAATTTGGGCAGAGAGACGGGTTGGTTGTGGGTTGTCGGTTGGATTTTGGAGCGAGGACCAAAATTATTGTACGTAGACTTCGGGGACGCGCTCAATTTTACAAAAAGCATTGTTGAGGGGATGGTTTTGAAGAATTTTGAGGATGATAGGATCGGGGCATTGGGTATTTTCAAAATCCAATTGGACGTTATTTGGAAGCCTTTGAGCCCAGTCTTTAGATGGGAAAACTTCGTCAATTTCGCGCACCATAGTGATCAATCTGTAGAGATAGAATGCAAACATTAGGAGAAAATCGCATCAATACTCAGAAGATTTCTACCTACATCGCTTTAGGGTGAAACATCGCATAATATGTGTACGGGACTTTATGGTAATGTAACGAAATGCACAAGATATTTCGTTGACTTTTATGTTTCAAATCATATCCAAACATTTGTTTATGAACTTGAATTGTTTTATTCATTTTTCTTTTGGTAGAGAATTGATTAATACTGTGTTTTATTCATTGTTGAACTTGATGACTGATCTTGATTCTATCATGAGAGATACTTATTTATTACACCACGACATCATAACGATATACGAAGATAAAATAGTATCTGTTAAAGATACGCCATAATATCAAATATCTATTCTATATTTAGCTTATCATTATCTTTAGGAAAAGATATGATTTAGACAGTCATCGTATACTGTCCATACTTGTAACGATCTTATCTAGTCCTTGTACAACTGTATATAAACTGTACTGAGAGTCAATTACAAGCGTTTTCTACAACCTATTATTCCTTTATGGTATCAGAGCCACAAGAAGCAAATCAAAAGCTCTCTCAACCGATTCTACATGGCCTCCTCATTTCAAGATACTCATATTACATCATTCAACGCACCATCTCATCTCCCTACTAAACTATCTCAATCCAATTTCTCAGTCTGGAGAACCGTCTTCACTCAGCACTAGTTGGCTATGGTTTACTTGGCTACATCAATGGTACATTCCCCAAACCTGCATCAACAATAACCGACCCAAAAGATGCCATCAAAATTGTCCAAAACCCAGATTTAACACTCTGGTACAGACAAGATCAACTGATCCTCAACGCCATCCTTGGAAGTTGTGCTGCAGAAATACAATCTCACATCTCATCTGTGACCTCCTCCAAAGAAGCATGGGACCGTCTATGTGTTCTATTTGCTAACAAATCTCGCACTTGCATTGTATCCCTCAAAGAAAAACTTCATAGCAATCCACGAGGCACTCGCACAATAACAGAGTATATGCAAGATGTCAGGGCCACTGCGGATGCTCTTGCCATAGATGGCAAAACCCATCGATGAAGAAGACCTCATTATACATGTTCTTGCTGGCATTGGATCAGATTTTGCTCCTGTCGCTGCTGCCGCCCGCATGCGTGATAGTCCGATCACCTTCGATGAATTGTTTGATAAGCTCGAGGTCTTCGAACGGGAAAACAGATCCAAAACTGAGATAGATCCATCCATCACCCTCGCAACAGCTAATCGTGTCACCACTCACTCAAGTCAAAACCGGACATGGAACCCTCGCCCCAACCACAACTCCAATCGCCCCACCTGGAACGCGACGCATAAAAACCAAAACTCATTCACCCCCAACAACCGATCCGGCTGGAATTCGCCTCGTCCCAATAAACCTCCACGCTCATCTGCGACTTTCTGCAATTACTGTGAGATACCAGGTCATCAAACTCATGAATGTCGTAAACTGGCCAGTTTCCTTCGCCACAATAATGTGCAGGTCAACTCTACACCAGGTGATCAAATATCTCAGCCTACTGTCAATATGACATCTCTTCGCAGACCGCCGTCTCAACAATGGTTATTTGACACCGGGGCATCTCACCATGTTACTGGCGATGTAAACAATCTCCATCAATTCTCACACTACGGTGGTCCAGATGAGCTCAATATCAGTGATGGTTCAGGTTTGCGAATATCTCACATTGGTAACACCAAAATCACTCATAATAACACTTCATTTTCTTTGAATAATGTTCTTTGTGCCCCATCGATTCAGACCAACCTCGTCTCTGTTTCTAAATTTTGCCAAACAAATAATGTCTCACTTGAATTTTTCCCCTTCATTTTCATGTCAACGATCTGCGCACGGGGGCGAAAATGCTTCGCGGGGAGAACATTAATGGTGTCTATTGCATTCCCAGTTCTATAAATCCTCAACTCCATCACACCACAAAATCTCAACTCGACGAGTGGCACAAACGTTTAGGTAATCCAACTCCCACTATTATTCGTTCAGTTTTTAACTCAAGTGATTTGAAGTTTAAGTTGTTAGACTCGCAATTTCACTGTCGTTCTTGTGCCTGAATAAAATTGCCTTTTTCTGAAAACTCACTTCACAGCTCAAAACCACTTGAATTACTTTACAATGATGTTGGGGTCCTACTAGTACCTCACTTGATGGTTTTCGTTATATCTAATATTCGTTGATCACTTTAGCAAATACATCTGGCTTTATCCCATGAAAAAAAGTCTGATGTTGCTGGTTTATTTCCTCAATTTAAGCTATTAGTAGAAAAATATTTTCATCATCCAATTATCTCTATCTATACAGATAATGGTGGCGACTATATTTCGTTATGGGTACCTCGTGAACCTAAGCTCTGATACAGATAATGGTGGCAACTAGTGCCCAGGACCTGCGGGTCCCTAAGCTCTGATACCAAGAGAAAAACTGGAGTTGAGAAAAGACTAATGAATATTTTATTGACTGATAGCTTTGAACTATTACACGTGATGAACATATATATAGAGTACATCGTAGCAAAATCAATCACAATCAATCATAATAATGAGCACTAAATAGAGGGATATCTTTTCCTTTATTGACCAGACTACCATATGTAAGAAAATATATTACTATTTGGGATCATTGATACCATCCATAACCTTTGACAAAATCTTCTGATTGATATCATCTCCTTATTTCTCCATAATTAGTGGATTGACCTAATCCCCCTTATCACTCCATAAGTTGTGGGATTCACCTTATTACTCCTAGGTCATCCACTTGATACTATATTGCCAATACCCTCCTGCAAACTGAGCCGAGGTTGAAGGCACAGTTTGGCGCGAAACGAAGCCAGTGTAGCTTTCGAGACAGATTTGGTGAAGAGGTCGGCAATTTGATCCGTCGAAGGAATATGTTTAGTAACAAGTAGCCCAATAGCAACACGTTCATGTACAAAATGCTAGTCCAGTTCGATGCATTTACTGCGTGCATGAAAGATTGGATTGACTGTCATGTATAAAGCACTGATATTGTCACAATAGATCATTGGTGGCGGTTGAACGGGGATGCGAAGATCGTTGAGAAGGTAGTTAAGCCAGGTAAGCTCGACTGCTGTATTAGCCATAGCACGATATTCTGCTTCGGTACTGGAGCGCGAGATAGTATGTTGCTTCTTAGCATACCAAGAAATAATATTCGAGCTGAGAAATGTGCAATAGCCAGTAGTCGAGCGTCGTGTCGTGGGACATCCTGCCCAATCAGCATCTGAGAAAGCTGACAATGTAAGAGTAGTTGTAGAAGTGAGATGTAAACCAGTGGAGATCGTGCCCTTTAGGTAACGAAGGATCCGATGGACGAGTTTCATGTGAGAGATCGTCGGTGCATGCATAAACTAAGAGACATAGTTAACACTGTACGACAAATCCGGACGCGTAAGAGTCAAATACTGAAGTGCTCCCACGATTCCACGATAGTGGCTGGGATCTTCGAGAGGAGGCGCATCAGTCGATGGTTGTAACTTGACGTCAAGCGGAGTTGGCATGGGTTTACATTCTAGCATGTGGGATCACTCCAGGATGGTAAGCGCATAGTGTGATTGAGAAAGATGCAACCCATTAGACGTGGAAGATATCTCAACTCCTAGAAAGTGATGAACTGGTCCAAGGTCCTTCATCGAGAATTCAAAGCTTAGTGTTTTAATGAAAGAAGTGACAATGTCATTAGAAGATCCTATAAGAAGCATATCATCAACGTATAACAAAATACAAGAACGCCTTTACTAGAGTGACATATAAAAAGAGAAGGGTCAGCGAGACTACAAAAGAAGCCACAAGAAAGCAAAAATTTACTAAGCCTATCGAATCAAGCACGAGGTGCCTGTTTAAGTCCATATAAAGCACGTTCTAGTTTGCAAACATAATTTGGAAGTTGAGAATCAGACATACCTGGCGGTTGTTCCATGTAAATATCTTCATTAATATAACCATGTAAAAATGCATTTTTAACATCTAGTTGTCGGACTGGCCAGTGTTTGACAAGAGCAATAGTTAAAACTAGGCGAATTGCACCTGGACGGATGACAGGTGAAAAAGTTTTTGTATAATCAAGCCCATTAATTTGATGGTAACCTTTCGCCACTAGGCGAGCTTTGAGGCGATCCAGTGTACCGTCAGGTCGCAGCTTAGTCTTAAAGACCCATTTTTGATCCGATCACATGCATGTCTGATGTTCGTGGAACAAGTCGCCATGTTTTATTTTGATGAAAGGCTGTAAGTTCGTCAAGCATCGCGGCTTTCCATCCGGATGTGATAGCGCTGATTAACCATCTTGGGTTCACGAGGTACGCTGCTAGAAACAACAACGTTCAATGCATATTTAGGGTTCGGTTTTAAAAATACCATGATGAGAGCGGGTCGTCATATGATGCTGGACATGTGGAGGGCTGAGGTGCGGCTCAGACAAGTTGTGGAATCGGACGCATGCACATCTGAAGGTGTTGTTAGATCAAGTGCTAAGGAGTCGCCAGATTCAGGTGTGGCTTCATCAATAATATCGTCAGATGATGGCGTTGGGTCACCTTGTGAAACATCTGTGACAATAACTGGGAGCGGGATATTAGAATTGGGATGCAAGATAATATCCAGCGAGGTAATACTTGATTCATAACTAACATGAGAAGTTAGCCATGAGTCAAATAAATTATGACCGTGGGAGTTCGTAGGAGAATTTTTGTTATGTTTGAAAGGGAAATCATTTTCATAAAAAACAACATGTCGAGAGATAATAACTTGCGTAGAGAGATGAAAACATTTATATCCTTTATGTTTCTAGCTGTATCCCACAAAAACACACAAAATAGATTTAGGATCAAACTTATTACTTTTTGTGTCCCATGTGTATGGAAAACATTTGGAACCAAATACTCGAAGAGAACTATAATCAGGATGAGTTCCATGCAACTTGAAATACGGCGTTTCAGACATAAGAGATGATGAAGGAAGACGATTAATGAGAAAAACAGCTGTTGAAAAAGCTTCTACCCATAAGGATAGTGGAATATGACTGTGAAATAACATCGTCATACCTAGTTCTCGGATAATACGATGTCGTCGTTCAACCATACCTGTTTGTTCTGGTGTATAGGGGCATGAGATTTGATGAACAATTCATGTGGTGAGAAAGTGAGATGATAATTGAGAATTAACAAATTCACCACCGCCATCCGAGTGGAAGACCTTGATTTTCTTATTAAATTGTCGCTCAACATATTTTCAAACATTAAATAAGCAGTAAAAAAGTCGGATTTATTTTTTAAAGGAATAATCCAAGTATACTTTGAAAAATCATCGATTAGACATGCATAATAATGAAATTTTCCTATAGATAAAACAGGAGCGGGACCCCAAAGATCACAATGTATTTTATTGAAAATATCAGAAGTTGAATGCTCAGATAAACTAAATGGTAGTTTGCTTAATTTCCCTAATTGACAGCTATCACACAAATGATTTTTTTCGAAGACCCTACGATATCGATAAGAACTTTATTCTTTAATAAATGAACAGCAGATGATTGCGGATGACCCAAACGTTGATGCCAGATGTCTGATGTGCCAGATTTGAAACAATGAGAAAAATATGCTTCTGGCTCATTAGACAGGACATATAAATTACCCTTTGCGTGTCCCTGTCATTAGAGATTGCCCTGTGCTCCGCGACTTTACACAAAAATTAGTGTTAGAGAATTCACAATTACAGGGAACTCAGATGTAAGTTGACTGATGGAAAGTAAGTTTTTCTTAAGATCTGGAACAAAAAGAACATTATCAAGCGGTAGAGTTTTATCTTTTTGCTTAATTAAAGAATTACCAATACCTGTTATAGGTAACGAGGATCCATCACCAATAACGATCGAGTCACATCCGTTATATTTATGGATCCTATTTAACATACCTGGTTGTCCGGTCATATGATTAGAAGCACCGGTATCTGATGTCCATTCCGTATCAATTACGGAGTTGTCGAGTGTGAGCGCCGCTAGTGCCTGTGGGATCTCCTTATTCTGATTTTCCTTCTTTGTTAACCACCGACAGATTTTTTGCAATGTGACCAGGCTTATCGCAATATTGACAGATTGCATCACAATATAGTTCTCTTTCTGCAGTAGTCATTCGACGTTGTCTAGGTGGAGGCGGTTTGCGTTGTGCATTGGGATATCCGTGGGGTTGGCTACGAGACTGTTGCGCTTGGAACCACGGCCAACAGAATTGAACTGGTGTGAGCGATGTGAGTGAAGTATCATGTTGATTGGAGAACCAGCTTCTGCGTTGGTCTAGGCTCTGCAATTGTGAAACAACTTCAGCATACGTCGGTCGTGGGGGTTTCAGCACTGTTGTTGTGAAGGTTTCATATTGAGGGCCCAGGCTTGTTAGAAGACAAAACACGTTTTCTTGATCTCGGATTGTCTTTCCAATTGCGGCAAGATTGTCACATAACCCTTTGAAGGTCCTTATGTGTTCTGTAACAGATTTGCTTTCATCTTTACGTAAATAGGTTAATTGTTGTCGTAGTGTGAATTCTCGCTCTTGAGAGTCTTGCGCGTAGGCTTCTTTGAGTGCAGTCCTGACTGCAATTGATGTGTCTAACAATATGACAAGTCCAAGGACTTCTTCTAACAGAGTTCCAATAATCCAGCCACGAAGGAGACGGTCAGACTTTTGTCATGCAATGAATTCTTTTGTTGGAGTTGGTGTTGTTTCTGTGTTGATGGGTGTTGTTTCTGAGCTTGAGGCTTGTGGATTTTGTGAAGTGAATTTTGATGGAATTGGGTTGTCTTTTTTCGAGGTAATGAACTAGGTCTTGACTTTCCGCCAAGCCTAATACTTGTTCTCTCCACAATGGATAGTTGGTTGGGGTGAGTTTTAGCGTAACGAAGTTACCAACGTTCAGCGATAGGGAAGCCATGGTGAAGACGACATCTTAAAAACTCATATGGTATCTCACACTTTAAAACGCCACCTTACACACCTGAACATAATGGAACATCAGAAAGACGTCATCGCCACATCGTCGAAACAGGTCTAGCTCTTCTTCATACTGCCTCCCTTCCTATCTCATACTGGTCATGTGCGTTCAAACAGCTGTTTACCCTGATCAACCGGCTCCCAACCCCAGTTCTCAACTTTCAGTCACCATTTCAAAAGATATTTCATCGCAAACCATCTTATTCCCGCCTCAAAGTTTTAGGCTGCTTATGCTATCCTTGGTTGCGACCTTATAGTAGTTCCAAACTTCAACCTCGATCCGCACCGTGTATCTTTCTTGGCTACTCCACTAGCCAATCTGCCTACATCTGCTTTGATTCCACTTCCAGAAAGATTCATCTCCCGCCATGTACGATTTTTGAACATATTTTCCCATGCAGGATAGCAATAGACAACTAATGAACTCCTCGCCAGCATTGGAACCTTTGTCTGCAGAGTCCACTGTAAGCAATACTTTTTCATCTCTCTCTCTCATTTTCATTATTTTAATCACACTAATATAATCCATGTCCCCACATCATCACCACAAATGACATCCACAGAACATCCACCCTCAGGCTCAACCACCGATATCCCATCTTCCTCTCCCAACACAACATCACCTCCCACAACTATCACTCTTCTCCACATTCCTCGTCCTTGCCTCACTCTTCTCCTCAACCGCCTCGTTACAATCTTCGGTCTTCACAGACTCGAAAACAAAACTCAAAGTATTTCAACCCCAAGTTTGTGAACCACGTCACGTCTCATCCCCTTCCTTTGACCCTTGAACCTAAGACTTTGTCCGAAGCAATGAAGGATGAAAAATGGCGTGCTGCTATGCCAGAAGAGTTTGATGCGCTTCTAGGGAATGGAACTTGGGATCTTGTGCCACGTGGGACTCAAAATCTTGTTGGCTATCGTTGGATTTTTCGTATAAAACGGAATATGGATGGAACAGTTGCCAAGTACAAAGCACGTCTCGTCGCCTAGGGATATCATCAACGTCCGAGCTTAGATTACTCTGAGACATTCAGTCCCGTCTCAAAACAAACGACAATGCACTTGATTCTTAGTTTGGCCCTTACTTATGGTTGGAAACTTCGTCAGTTGGATATCAATAATGCTTTTCTTCAGGGAACTCTCACTGACGTCTACATGGTTCAGCCACCTGGGTTTATTCATTCATCGCTACCAAATCATGTGTGTAAGTTAAGGAAAGCCCTGTACGGCCTCAAGCAAGCCCCCAGAGCATGGTACCAAGAACTAAAGGGCTTTCTTCTACAGTTTGGTTTCAAAAGCTCCATAGCAGATTCTTCACTATTTATCTGTCATAAGGATGAGATATATCTCTATTTTTTGGTCTATGTTGATGATATAGTTTTGACTTCTAACGACAATTTTTTGGAAGTTTTTGTCTCACAACTTGGCAACAGGTTCTCTCCGAAGGATCTTGGCATACTTCATCAATTTTTGGGTGTCGAGGTGATTCATACAACTCATGGTCTTTTCCTCTCACAAGATCGGCATATTGCAAATCTTCTTGAGTCATTCTCAATGACTGGCGCCAAAGAGGTCACCACTCCCATGAGCACCACAACTCCTTTGCTACTCAAAGATAGTTCTGCATCCATTGACGCGACATACAGAAAACTAGTTGGCGGCCTTCAATACTTGTCTCTTACTCGTCCTGACATATCGTTCATGGTCAATCGTCTCTCGCAGTATATGCATTCACCTACTGAACTACACTTGACAGCATTAAACGAGTTCTTCGTTATCTCAAATACACTATCTTCCACGGGCTCTTCTTGCATAAAGGCACACCCTTGCAACTACGAGCATTTAGTGACTCCGATTGGGGTGGAAATCGTGATGATGGTCGCTTGACGACGGGTTATATAATATATCTTGGCTCTAATGCTATCTCGTGGAAATCTAGCCGTAAAAAATCAGTATCCCGATCATCCTCGGAAGCGGAGTACAAGGCCATAGCTCACACTACAGCTGAGATACTATGGATTCAAGATCTCCTTCAAGAGTTGGGAATTTGCTAACCCAAACCTCCTTCTCTGTTCTGCGACAACACCGGTGCCACATATCTCTACGCCAATCCCGTCTTTCACTCCCGCATGAAACATGTTGCACTTGACTACCACTTTGTCCGAGAATGTGTCGCGAATGGCATCCTCAATGTCCATCATATTTCCACAAAAGACCAACTTGCTGATGTTCTTACGAAAGCCTTGAGCCGTCATCAGTTTATTGCTCTTCACTCCAAGATCGAAGTCTCCAACGGAGCCTCAATCTTGCGGGGGCGTGTTAAAGATAGACCATAATATCAAATATCAATTCTATATTTAGCTTATCATTATCTTTAGAAAAAGATATGATTTAGACAGTCATCGTATATTGTCCATACTTGTAACGATCTTATCTAGTCCTTGTACAGCTGTATATAAATTGTACTGAGAGTCAATGAATTATACAAGCGTTTTCTACAACCTATTATTCCTTTAGGCCTGACTCAGATCTCCATCGACAAATCGCAAGCCACCGCAAAGTCTGCGATCTCAACTCTGTTAAGAACAGTGGAAACAAAGCCATCATAGAAACTTGCATAGATAACTTTGGAGATGCCATCGACGCCCTAAAAAAGTGCAGCGGGTTTCTGAAGGGCAGAGACGTTTCGAGCCTGGACTTATGCCTCGGCGGCTTTGACTGACGTGAACACTTGCTCCGACGAGTTTGGTGCCGGGAAAGAGCCGCCGCCGTTGGCCAAGGCGGAGAACAGTACTGAGGTTTGGATTTCTGTTTTGCTGAAGGTTGCTTCGCTTTTGACCTATGTTTGGGAAAATTTGGGGGCTATTTTAAAAAATAAGATTACTTTTGGTTTCTTTTTAAAAAAAGGGAACTTGACCGAGTCAATTAAAAAAAGAGGAACATGTTTCCTTAATTAACTAAACCCCTAATTAATACCTAAATAAAAAAAAAAGAAATATATATATAAAATAAAAAAAGAAAACGCACCAACCTCATTGATTAATGCACCCACGAAGCACCAAAACGAGATCTTGAAGGAAAAACGAGTTGAAGCATCCGCCGAAATCGAAACACCCAAGCTCCAAGAATCCAAATTTCGTTCTTGAACGCATATACAGTAAGTTTCGTTCATGTTAACGCCGGTTACAAGTATATATTATCGGGCATTGTAATTTCCGTTCATGTTAATGACATTTACATTTCGAGCATCGGGTATTAGATTTTCGAAGGTTTGGGTAGTTATGGGTAGCATTTTAACCTTAGATCTGTGCGAATTTGCAGAAAATTTTCGTTTTCCGATTATTCGAGTCTGTTATTCGAGTTTACGTTGACTCGAAAAGTCACTCGAATAAGTTGTTTTGGCAACATACGAATCGTACATCAAACTCGAATAAACTCGGAAACTTTACTCGATTAATACAACTGTTTATGAAATTTTACACTTACATGTTATTCGGATATGTTATTCGAGTTAAACGTACACTCGAATGTCTTACTCGAATAATTTTGTTTCCGAATATTTTATTTACTCGAATAACTCGTTTGCAATAAAAGTTGATTTATTCCATTTATTTCTTCGATAACAACTTATCGAGTGTCTTCAAAATCTTAACACTCGAAGACTCTATTCGAGTTGTTTTACTACTCGAATGGTTTACTCGATTAATTTCAACTTTTCGAATATTGAAATTATTCGAATAATGCATATTGCAATTAAATTTTATTAACAATGATTTGTTTCATATGCAGGTTATGCCGACCAGCATCATGATTGATTACGATGGAGAATGGATAATTGGGAATGATAATAAATGGACATGGGTTCCAAGGATGGGAACAAATATGAAGCCCATTGGGTTCGATGTCGATTGTTGTTTGCTGGACGATCTGCGGAACGAAATATACGAGACTATTGGCGTAAGCGGGAGGCCGGAGTTAAAACTAAGTTATCAGCCATCTATGAGAGGTATGGAAGGGTGTGCTCCGTTGTATATAAAGAATGATCGAGAGTTGAAGGGTTATATATACTTAGGGGGTCCAATGGATAGACCGATTCTCCGTGTGGAGATTGGACTCCCTACGACACTCCACCGTCAAACTCTCGCGGATGATGAAGTTGGTCCCGTTCCAATTGAGGTTCGTAGCGATGGCGGTGGTTACATCGATGATTATTTTGACCGTATCATCGACTTTGGCGGATGCGAAGATGTGAATTATGGGGGTGAAGGTCACAATGAAGCGAACGACCGTGATGAGAATGTTGCATCACGGCAGAACGTGCACGTCAATTTTGATGGCGTAGACGGAGAAAATGCGGACGGGAATGATGAGGAGGAGGAGGAAGAGGAAAATGCAACTATTCCTAGCGATCGGTATTCTTTTACCGACGGTTCCACCATGAAGGTCGGTGATGAATTCGAGGATAAGAAGGCCGTCAAGAATAGGATCGATCAGTCATCAAGTTCAAAGAGTTGCTATAGAGGCATGCTTCGAGGTCAAGATTATAAAATCTTCCCGATCGTACTATGGCGTGAGATGCAAAGAGGATGGATGTACTTGGAGGATATGGACGGCGAAGATTAAGGATACATCCGTATTCTCGATTCGTACGTATTGCAACACACATACGTGCGACCTTGCAAATCGGAACGCAAGACTCACTCAAGCATCGTCAACCTCCGTGAGTGATATGCTGCTTGAATCTTTTCAGGGTTCAACAAGTACACCGGCCCCTAAACTCATTCAAACAATGATGAGAAATCGTGGGATTGAAGTTTCGTACTTCAAAGCATGGAAAGGAGGCATTTTAGCACAAAATGCAATGAAGGGTGACCCCGATGAGAGTTACAAGCTGTTGCCGTCGTACCTGTCGACGTTGAGAAGAGTGAATCCGGGAACCATAGCAAGTGTATATCTGGACGACGAGCGGAGATTTAAGCACGCATTCCTATCCCTTGGTGCTTGTATTGCGGGATACCGTCACATGAGGAAGGTTGTTTGCATAGACGGTACTTGGTTGAAAGGAAAGTATGGGGGTACGTTGCTCATTGCATCAGCGGAGGATGGCGACCGCCATCAGTTTCCTTTAGCTTGGGGCATAATCGACAATAACGAGTGCATAGAAGCTTGGTCGTGGTTCTTGAAAGAGCTCTTGCAAGTCGTGCCCAACGAGGACGATCTTGTCATCGTATCCGACAGATCTCCTTCTATCAAAGCCGCCGTTGCAGCCGTCTACGGTCGTGCGCACCACGGTCATTGTATTTGGCACCTGTCACAAAATATGAAAAGCAGGTGTAAGAAGCAGGGTGCGACCGAGACGTTCATACACATTGCTAAAATATACAAGCAATGCGACTTTGATTCACAATATGGTGATTTTGAGAATAGGTTTCCCATCGCATACGCGTATTTGCAACAGACTGATACTAAGGAACGATGGAGTCGAGCCTATTCTCCGACGTCTCGCTATAACATCATGACTACGAACGGGGTGGAATCGATTAATGCAAGACTCCGCGAAGAAAGAAAGCTACCGATCATTGCGCTTCTGGAATCGATACAGAGGCTGACGGGGGATTGGTTTGCTAGATACAGACAGCAATCTGGACAAGCAACCACGCGGTTTACCCCGACGGTGGAAATGAAGCTCCGTGAGAGGTATGAGCTAAGTCAAGTGTATGAAGTACATGAAATCGCTCCGCATGAGTACGATGTCCGATCTCCGGGGGGTCGTGCCATTGTTAACTTGCGGTCGAAGACTTGTACGTGCCGCCAATTCGACATCGACAGGATTCCTTGTCCACATGCAATCGCGGCGAGTCTACGAGCGAACATGAGTTTCTACCCGTTGTGTTCGGAATATTATTCTGTCCTAACGTGCCAGTCTGCTTATCACGGACGAGTTTCGCCGGTTCCGGATCAAGCCGAGTGGGATACCTCGGATCAATTGGTGTTGCCGCCTCCGTTCGTAGCAAGGCGTGGTCGGAGAAAAGAAAGGAGGTTTCCGTCCGTCGGTGAGTTTGGTCGTAGACATTAAGTAAATCTTGATGTATGAGTTTGTATGAGTTTGATGTATGAGGTTGTATGAGTTTGATGTATGAGGTTGTATGAGATTGATGGATTATTGTGAGTTTGGCTTGATTGTAGCTTATTTCACTGTTATTCGAGTAAAATGCACAACTCGAATATTATTGGAATAGGTCACTCGAATAACGTAACAATAAAAAGTCGAAAACGAAAACCTGAACTTATTCGAGTAATCGAATAAACTCGAATAATTTACAAAACAATCGAATACCGTACTCGAATAATATCTTATAATTCGAGTGTTCTTTTCAGAGTTTTTGAATTTTAATTATCTCGATACATAGATGTATAAATATCAATATTTCGATGTTATAGGGCCTTCATGATGTTAATAAGTCGCTTTATGAAGATTACAATGTTTAATAAAAGTCGTTGCATAACATACAATGAAATACATTGGTAGATAGGACTTTAGTATCTAAATTCCCATCAACAATATATATAACATGTATCGAAATATCAACTTGATTTTCTTTTTTTTAAAGAATCTCTATAATATCTTATTACTTAGAAAGAAAATGTTATTAAACATGAAATGATATTTAACATGAAATGTTTTCATGTTATTTAACATTTCATGCTCATGATATAAAAACAATATTCTCGATTTTTAATTTATTCGAGTTATGTATTATACTCGAATAGGCTCGAATACGAAAACTCGATAAAATTAGCATTATCCGAACAAGCTCTTTAACTCGAATAACAGTGAAGTTCGACAGAAACAACTAATCTAGTGAAGTTTATTCGAGTGCTGTTTGATACTCGGATTGAGCTCGAATAGCTTACTCGTTTAACTGCCATTATTCGAACAAGATCTTTGACTCGGATAACAGTGAAGTCCGATAAAATCAACTGATCCAGTGAAGCTTATTCGAGTGCTATGAGGTACTCGAATTAAGCTCGATTAACTTACTCGAATAGTAATCATTATTCGAACAAGCTCTTTCACTCGAATAACAGTGAAATTTGGAACAAACAACACTGGACCTTGAACACTCTGAACAACCTCAACAGCAACTCAACCAACCATAACACAGAACAATTCCAAATCAAAAAATCTATACAAATATATCTAAAACGGTTCATACAATATCCCAATTGTTAAAATAAATACATATAGTCAAAAACTTTCTAAACAAGGCAACTTTAGAATCGTCCAAAGCGTAGAGATCATCTCTGTGACCGATCAACAGAGACATCGCGGCCCTAAGCATGTACATACCGCACTCTCCGCTGTTCGAGAAATATAACAATTTCAGGTTTAAGAAAATAAGAAAATAAGTAAGTGAGAAAATAAAAAAATTACCTGAGACGTTGTTGAGGGAAATTGGGGCACCGCACCCAAGAAAACTTTTCCCCGGATTCTTGCTCCACACCTACGTGTTGAAGCATCAGCGGTATCACTTCGGCCAAAGGATCGAGGAACGGCTTCATTGCCCTCAAGTCCGAATCGCTGCTGCGATCGGAATCCAAAACGAGGATGTTCCTCTCCTTGAACCGAGCGACGAGGAGCACCCAATGCGAGTTAAATGCCAATGGGATGACGGCCACATCCGCTTGGCTCCAGTGAAGTGACGGCTTGCCGCCGTATATCGCATTGATCTCTCCCGTGGCGAATAAGTCGAACGAGGACACGTTCCACGGTCGCGGTTTGGCGGACTCCATCCTGACTGCATGTGCGAAGTTGGCATTCACGTACGCGATTCGCTCCGCATGCACGCACTTTTCTTGCATCGCCGTGAACCCGCTGAATGCCTCGTTGACGTGCTGCAATAATAGCATATAATGTTATTAAACGAAATAATTAGAACATATTTAACAAAAAACACACATACCTCATCCGAAAGCCACACTTTCGGAGTGGACAGGTCGGCAAAAAATTTCTTGTCGTACGCTTGGAGGATTCCTTGCCGTTCCTCCTTTGCGCCCATTCTTGCCACCTCCGCCGCGACGGCATCCCAACTCTTCACCCTCTCGCCGATGATATGCTCTATGTCCGAGCGGCGTTGTATTGCAACGCGAGGGGTCGAGTCGGGCGTCGGCGTATACGGACTCGAAAGCAACCTGGACTTCTTCTTCGCACGTTCCGTCCGTGGCCGCCTCTCCTCCGCTTCCGCCGCCTTCTTTGCCTTCGACGCCGCCGCGGCCCTCTGCGCCTCCGCCCACGCCGCCTTCTTTGCCTTCGACGCCGCGGCGGCCCTTTCTGCCGCCGTCTCCGCCGCCGCCCTCTCCGCTTCCGCCGCCGCCCTATCCGCGGCGGCCCTCTCCGCTTCCGCCGCCGCCTGCTCCGCCGCCGCCTTCTCCGCCGCGGCCCTCTCCGCCGCCGCCCTATCCGCCGCGGCCCTCTCCGACGCGGCCGCCTCCGCCGCGGCCCTCTCCTCCGCCGCCCTCTCCGCCGCGGCCCTCTCCGCCGCCGCCCTATCTGCCGCGGCCCTCTCCGCCGCGGCCGCCTCCGCCGCGGCCCTCTCCTCCGCCGCCCTCTCCGCCGCGGCCCTCTCCGCCGCCACGGCCGCGGCCTCCATCTCGGCCTCCATCTCGGCCGCGGCCCTCTCCGCCGCCGCCTGCACCGTTCTCGGCGTCAGGCTCTCAAGGGCTACAAAATTAGAGTATTACGTTAGATTTACGTAATATCAATATAATCTTATAAAATAAACATTAAGTAAGACATACCTTGGACCACGATCGAGCGCAGCTCCCTAATCTCCGTCCGCAAATCCCGTACATCGCCTTCCAGCCTGTCCATTCTTCTATCGAAATGGGCGATGATTGAGCCGGAAGGAGGAGGAGACGGCCTCGGAGGAGAAGACCTCGGAGGAGACGGCCTCGGAGGAGGAGACGGCCGAGGAGGAGACGGCCGAGGAGGAGACGGAGCAAGCCGATGCTCGGTGCAGTAGACCGGCAGCCCATTTAGGAGATGCTCCACTATCCTCTGGGCCACGGCATCATTTCGGCTGCCACAAAATCCGGCGACCGTGCGGAAGTGCCTTGAATCGGCTTCAGCATCGGTCGGTGTAAGGCAACACCGCACGTCCTGTGTATTTGTACAATTTAGAAAATGCAATCTAAATAAATCCATATTATAAATAAATAAATATACTTACATCCATCGCCACGGCACCGAATGCACGCTCGACCGCTTGCCATCCCGGAGCAGAGCTCTTGCCGTAAAATGTCGTCTTCCAATGGCACATACGGGGTAGCGGGAGCCCTTCGCCGGCTCTTCTCACAGTAAATTCTTGGCCGACGGTCGGCCAGCACTCGTATGCCAGAACCTGATAAAAGAGAGTAGAAGTAAGTTAAAATAAATATAATGTCTTAAATAATAATACAAAACTAATTTATTTACCTGAAGCGGCATTACGAAGCCGCTGATATCGAAGGTTGTTTGGGTTCTTCCATTCGATGCCATCCATCTCCATCGCCCTCCCCAAGAGGTCTTTGTTCAGACCATAAATGACCTCCTCGAACGATATCCTTCCCCAAGGATATTCGTTGAAGCGGTCGAAGTCCTCCACCAGACGGAGCCACTCCTCCTTGACCTTCAAGTCCTTCTTTACCCTCCGCTCCCCTAGCACCCCGACGGCAAAATAAAGGGCCGCGATCTTCAATTTCTCGGGATGAACGCCCGAGGCTCCACCGGCGTCACGGATCATTTCCGTGATTTTCTTCTCCAAATCGTGTAAATATATAACGGGCTTGCCTGCGAGCCATAAAACAAACGTTAGTTTTTGAAATCGAAGTAAAAAAACGAATCAAAAAGATAAAAAATAGAATTAATACCAGGCCAATGCCTCGTCGCAAACTCGTTCGACGACGGTATCTCCGGCTCGTTAGCGCCGCAGTCGAGGCCCGTGAGTAGGCAATACTCGACCAATGAAAATCGTAATGGTCGCCCACGAACGACCATCCAGAACTCCTTCGAGTCCGGCATGTACTCCACCTGCCGGCTCATCAAATACCACATGATCATGTTCGAGTTGTAGTGGTTTCGGGCCACCTTTATCAGGTTCCCGAACTGTGTCCGTCTAACCATCTCCTCCATTTCCTCCTCGTTCAAAAGCGTACGGATGCGTTCGCATACCGACATGTACTGCGCGTTCAGAGTGAGGGTGGCATGGTAGAAATTATCCGCCGGCAACTTCGTCGGAAGATAGATCTGAAAACGCAAAAAAAAGCAAAATTCACTGTTATTCGAGTAAATTATTCGAGTAAAATATCACTCGAATACGTCAAGAAGTTATTCGAACCCTAATTACTCGAATAAAAACTCGAAAAGGCGATGAAAAAGATTTTTACAAAAATCCGACCGATTACGACGTTTACGCAAAGATTTAACATCAAAATCGATCGATTTAACGCTAATAACAAAAGATCTAACCAAGAAATTCGTTCAACCAATTCGATTTAACAAAAACCCAAAATGCGACCAGAAACTCACCCTGGCTCTACCGCCGTCGATTTGCTCATCCACCCGGATACGAACAGGCGCGGAAGGCTCCGATGATCTCGTTTTTCTTTTCGCCATTTGATTATGCTTGGGCTTGTGTAAGATTTTTCGAGTGATTTGTATTCGAAGAGAGAGCGCGAGGGATTTAAGGTTTTCGAGTGATTTGTGTCTAATTTTCTTTCCGAGCTTTTTAAAAACACTGCTTATTCGAGTTTATTATTCGAGTTCCTTATTCGAGTTTTGACTCGAAAAGAACTCTCGATAAGATACTCGAATAATGTAGCTTACTCGTTTAAATTTTCTGCACGTTATTCGAGTCACCTTATCTCTTCGATTTATTATTAGAGTAAGTCATTCGAGTCTTGCTTTTACTCGAATAAATCCGAATAATTTTTCGCTTTTAATAAGTCAAAAATGCATTTATTCGAGTCGGTTATTCGAGTATTGTGTCACTCGAATAAAACTCGAATAACTTTTCACTGTTAAAAAAACGGATTAGCCTCCTTAACCAGTTTTTTAGTAAGGGTATTTCAGTCATTTGGGAACCCGTTCCTCTTTTTTTAAAACGAAATAGAATCGTTCCTCTTTTTTAAAATTCTCCAGGGCTGTGATTTTCTTCACCCAATGGTCGAAGAAAGATTGGGAATCGGGACAAGTATTCAGATTATATTGCTAGAGTAAGTTTGGTTAGAGAACTCTGCGAGTCTATAATACACCTAAAACGAGTCAAACCTTATTGCTTCGTATTTTATTGAGGAGAGTTTCGTCCTCAGAAGTCCATCCATCGATAGGCTCGATTTCATTTACTAATGTTTTATGCAATTTCGGTGCAAGCATTAACCTGTTACCTTTTTCTCTTCTTAAGAATCTAGGTGTCGGCGAGCCGAAACCTACATCCACGATACTATCGGCGAATGAATGAGGATAAAAGAAATCAAGTCTCTCAATAATATATGGCCACGTGGTTTAGATGATAAGATTGGCTTTAATATGATTACTAATGAGCAAAGCAATGACATATGCATCATTTTCATTTAGCTCAACATTTGGCCTATAAATAGCTTGCTACGTTCATTAGAAATTAAAATACCAAAAGAAACAATAGAAGAGAGAGTAAAGAAATAGAGGGTACAGGAAAAATTGAGGGTTTGTTCGGTATTTACTCCGACTATAAAGAGAGATAGTGAGTGTTTTCTCCTTTATATATTGAGAGGTTGTAATCCCTGTTTTTACCCTAGTAATAATATTTCTACCTCGCCCGTGGTTTTTTACCCCAAGTTAAAAAGGGGTTTTCCACGTAAATTCCCGTCTCCATTTTATCCTCACAGTCATTTTCAATTTCGTTAAGCTATCCATTTCGCAACAAGTGGTATCAGAGCCAGCCCTAGATATTCCGATTATGCTTTGTGGTTTCAGCTTTGTCTGATCTTCCACACCAGAAAGGATATCGAAAAAGTTTATCGTTACGGAAGATTTTTTTGGCAAGTCGTGGTAATAGACTGTGTAAGTAATTTCTGTCTAAATGGCTGGTGCCAAGCGGGACACATAGTGACCCCACCAGATCTCATCTGGGAATTTACTTAGAAGGATAATTTTGTCTTGAAAGCTGATCGCTACCCTTTCTGCAAATTATCTGATCAGTACTATTTGGCTAGACTGTTGAATTTCTCCGACGATAGCGACGTGGGAAAAAATGGCAGCTAAAAATGAAATTGAGAAATTCAACGGGAGAAACTATTCACTGTGGAGAATGAGGATAAAGGCAATTTTACTCAAAGAAAATTGTCTGGAGGCGATCACTGGCAGACCAGCAACTATTGTTAGTGATGGCAAATGGAGGAAGATGGACGGAAGGGCCATCGCCAATATTCATCTGACATTAGCAGATGATAGATTATCAAGCGTCGAAGAGAAAACTAGTGCCAAAGAAATTTGGGACCATCTTGAGAAGTTGTATCAAGTCAAGTCACTCCACAGCCGAATTTTCCTGAAAAGAAAATTATACCATCTACGAATGAGAAGAATCTTCTTCAGTGACCGAGCACATCAACAAGTTGAATACTCTATTCTCTCAACTTAAAGATTTGGACTACAAAATTGAGCCAAGTGAACGTGCTGAACTTCTACTACAAAGCCTGCCAGACAACTATGATCAACTCGTCATCAATCTGAGCAACAACCAAGCTGCGGGAAAACTTATTTTTGATAATATTGCAGCTGCGGTTCTCGAAGAAGAAAGCCGGCGCAATAACAAAGAAGACAAGTTGATAATGTCCCAACAGGTGGAAGCGTTGACAGTGACGAGGGCAAGATCAGGAGCACGTGGGCCAAACATGAGTCGAAAACGGACAAGACCCGGAGAGTCTGGTCCAAGTGGGAGTAAAAAACGGCAAAGCCTTATTACAAAAAATAAGAAGGCTATAAAATGTTACCACTGTGGTAAGAAAGGTCATATAAAGAAAGATTGTTGGGCTCTAAATAAAAATCCCAATGCCCAAGGAAACGCCGCCAACACTACCGATGATGGAATTGCCTTGGTGTGTGAAGCCGCAACCACTATCGCTGAAAATGGAAGATTCAACGACGTGTGGCTCATGGACTCAGTAGCTACTTTCCACATGACGTCTCGAAATGAATGGTTTCATCAACACAAGCCAACATTTGGAGGATATGTCTACAGCTGCAACGGCCAAGCGCTAAAGATTGTCGGGGTGGGTACGATTCAAATAAAGACGTACGACGGCACTTTACGTACCATCCATGGTGTGCAACATTTGTTGGGCTTGAAGAAAAATATGTTGTCCGTGGGGCAACTCGATGATCTTGGTTTCAAAATTGAATTGGTGAACAAGATCATGAAGGTTTCCAGAGGAACGCTGGTGGTGATGAAGGGAGAAAAGATAGCTGCAAATCTATACATTCTAAAGGGAGAGACTCTGCAAGAAGGGCAGGCATCCGTTGCCACGACAAGTTCAAATGAAAAGTCCACGATGACTTGGCACAAGAAACTTGGTCATATGTCTGAACAAGGCATGAAAATTCTTGCGCAAAGTATCTACTTCCTGGACTCACGACGGTGTCGCTACCATTCCGCGAGCATTGCATTGTGAGCAAGCAGCATCCCCTGAAGTTCTCCCTATCGAATTCTAGAAGCAAATATATTCTAGAATTGATCCACTCTGATGTATGGCAAGCACTGGTTGCGTCCCTGGGAGGAGCCAGCTACTTTGTATCATTCATTGATGACTACTCCAGGAGATGCTGGGTGTACCCAATCAAGAAGAAGGACGACGTGTTTCCTATCTTCAAAACATACAAAGCGCGAGTTGAACTTGAAACCGGCAGAAAATCAAATGTTTTCGGTTGGATAATGGAGGGGAATATATTGGCAAAGAATTCAACGAATTCTGCAAAGGTGCGGGCATCAGAAGGCAGTTCACAAGGCTTACACTCCACAACAAAATGGAGTGGCAGAGCGGTTGAATAGGACCCTGTTGGAAAGAACAAGGCTATGTTGAGAACTGCTGGCCTGGAAAAAAAGTTCTGGGCGGAAGCGGTCTGTACTGTCTGTTATGTGGTGAATCGGCCCCCATCTACTGCTATAGAGATGCGGACACCGATGGAAATGTGGAGTGGTGCACCTGCAGACTATTCAAATCTCCATATATTTGGAAGTTCAACGTACGCGATGTACCAAACCAAGAAACGACGAAGTTGGATCCAAAGTCCAGAAAATGTCTATTCTTGGGATACGCTGATGGAGTAAAAGTGTATCGCCTATGAGATCTCACTGACCACAAAGTGATTATCAGCAGAGATGTTATCTTCCTGGAAGATAGCGATGAGGAGCAAGTCGGAAATGATAGCAGTTCAAAGGGCGTGACAAAGACGACACCGGTGAAACGAAAATTGGAGCAATATAATTCTTCTGAAGCTGAACCGGCGCACGAAGAGCTCGACCCAGTCGAATCTGAAGTACCGGAACTCTGGCGGTCATCACGCTAGTGTAGGCCGCCAAGTTGGCACTCAGATTATGAAATAAAAAGCAATCTTGTATACTGTTTTCTAACTGAGGATGGAGAGCCAACCACTTTCCAAGAAGCGCTTAATAATTCAGATGTGAGTCAGTGGATTTCAGCAATGCAAGAGGAAATGGAAGCTCTCTATAAAAATAAGACATGGGAGTTGGTGCCATTACCGCAAGGAAGAAAATCCATTGGCAACAACTGGTTTACAAAATCAAGCGGAATGGTGATGACCAGGTAGAGCGCTATCGTGCTAGATTGGTTGTAAAGGGATATGCTCAGAAAGAAGGGATTGACTTCAACGAAATTTTCTCACCGGTGGTACGACTTACAACAGTCAGGATGGTCTTGTCAATGTGTGCTACATTCGACTTGCATTTTTAGCAGCTGAACGTTAAAACGACCTTTCTCCATGGTGACCTCGATGAAGAAATATATATGCTTCAACGAGAAGGTTTCGAGAAACAAGGAAAAGAAGATTTGGTTTGCAATTGATCAAATTTCTCTCAAACAAGCACCTCGATGCTGGTACAAGAGATTTGACTCTTTCATAATGAGTCTTGGCTACAACAGGCTATATTCAGATCCTTGTGCGTATTTCAAGAGAATTGGCGATGGCGATTTCATCATGTTGTTGTTGTACGTCGACGATATGCTGGTAGCATGACCCAACAAAGGTAGCATCTAGGGGTGGGCGACGGGTCGGGTAGTCGGGTTTCGGGTAAATCGGATTCGGGTAGTTCGGGTTCGGATTAAAATTTTCACTACCCGAACCCGACCCGATATACGGCGGGTACCCGCTTGTCTGGTACATATCGGGTTCGGGTACCCGATGTCGGGTAGTCGGGTATCCGATTTTGAATTTGTAATATAAAAAATAAAATAATAAACGTCATGTCAACTCGAGGCGTAAAATAATGCAAGGCGTAAAATATTACAATGCGTTAAAATATTTGATTAGTCGAATAGCAAAAGCCAAGACAAAAAGCCGAACAACACAAAAGCTACTACATTGCAAATACATATATAAAAAAAAAAAAAAAAAACTTGAGCGTAGCATATAATATAATATGTGAGGTCGTCTAAACTTGAGCTACTGCACTTAGGGATTGCAGTTGCATTTTATTCCTTCGTGAATGGAGTGAGTCGATGAGACTGTTCGAGTGGACTAAAGGGTTTTTTAATTCTTATTTCTAAATGGGCTACGAATAATTAGTGGGCTATAATAGTGAATCAGGTTTATTTGCATATAATATATTTTTTAATGGGCTTAGTAAAAATAATCGGGTACCCGATCGGATATCGGGTACTAGTTCAACTATCCGACACCCGACCCGACATAATTAATTCGGGTATTGGCTTACCCGATACCCGACAAAATATCCGATTTACCCTATCCGAACTACCCGAACCCAATCGGATCGGGTTTTACCCGAAAACCCGAACCCGAACGCCCACCCCTAGTAGTATCGCCAACTTAAAGACTCAACTATCAAGTGAATTCGAAATGAAGGACTTGGGGCCAGCAAACAAAATTCTTGGCGTGCAAATATCCCGAGACAGAAGCAAGCGGAAGATTTGGCTTTCCCAGAAGAATTATTTGAAGAAAATCTTGCGAAGGTTCAACATGCAAGATAGTAAGCCAATATCTACCCCTCTTGCTGCAAATTTCAAGCTATCCTCCGTATGTGTCCTACTTATGAAGACGAGATGATGGAGGTGTCTCGACTGCCATATGCATCGGTAGTAGGAAGTCTAATGTTCGCAATGATCTGCACCAGACCAGACATTGCCCATTCAGTGGGAGTTGTTAGCCGATACATGTCCAACCTAGGTCGGGAGCACTGGAGTGCTGTTAAAAGAATTCTCAGATATATCAAGGGAACCTCGGATCTTGCCTTATGTTATGGAGGTACAGATTTCTTGATGCAGATTATGCAGGTGAACTTGATAAAAGCAGATCCACAACCGAATATGTCTTCAATCTTGCTGGCGGTGCTGTAAGCTGGGTTTCAAAACTGCAGTCCATTGTTGTAACGTCAACAACGGAAGCAGAATAAGTTGCAGGTACGCAAGCCACTAAAGAGGCAATATGGTTGAAGATGTTGCTGGAAGAACTCGGCCACAAACAGGAGAATATTGTTCTCTATTGTGATAGCCAGAGTGCGTTGCATCTTGCAAGGAATCCAGCATATCATTCAAGAACCAAACATCCGGGTCCAATACCACTTTGTTCATTAACAAGTGGAAGCGGGGACTGTGGACATGCAAAAAGTTCACACTGCGGATAATCTGACAGACTACATGACCAAAGCAATTCATGTGGATAAGTTTATATGGTGTCGTTCATCCTGTGGATTGATCGAACGTATGTAACGTGCAAAGGCGAGCTAGGAGAATGATGTGAAGATCTGATTGCGCTTCAATCAAATCTTCAAGTGCGAGATTGTCGGTGAATGAATGAGGATAAAAGAAATCAAGTCTCTCAATAATATAAGGCACGTAGTTTAGATGATAAGATTGACTTTAATATGATTACTAATGAGCAAAGCAATGACATATGCATCATTGTCATTTAGCTCAACATTTGGCCTATAAATAGCTTGCTAAGTTCATTAGAAATTAAAATACCAAAAGAAACAATAGAAGAGAGAGGAAAGAAATAGAGGGTAGAGGAAAAATTGAGGGTTTGTTCGGTATTTACTCCGACTATAAAGAGAGATAGTGAGTGTTTTCTCCTTTATAGATTGAGAGGTTGTAATCCCTGTTTTTACCCCAGTAATAATATTTCTACCTCGCCCGTGGTTTTTTACCCCAAGTTAAAAAGGGGTTTTCCACGTAAATTCCCGTGTCCATTTTATCCTCACAGTCATTTCCAATTTCGTTAAGCTGTCCATTTCGCAACAGATACTACAGCTAGCGGATAGGTCCATCACATACCCACGAGGAATCATAGAGGATGTGATAGTAAACGTGGGAGAACACTACTTCCCGACTGATTTTGTAGTATTAGACATGGAGGAAGATACATATATGCCATTGATACTAGGGAGATCATCTTTAAAAACGGCTAAGAGCTTTAATCGACGTCGGTAATGGTAAACTTATTCTACAAGTAGGGGACAAAAAGTAGAGTTTGATGTTTACAAGGCAATGAAACACCCTACGGATGATCATTCATATTCCTTTATTGATAGTATTGACTCATATGCATTTGAGTATTTTAAAGTTTTCAGTAACAAGGATGAGTTAGAAGCATGTATAACCGGAGAATCTGTGGATAATCGTAAAGATATGGTGTATGTCATGGCAAGCCTAGACGCAAATCCTCCTCACCGAAAGACGGTTAAACCGAGAATTGAGCCACTCAATCGACCTTTAGGACGACAACCACGACCATCAATCGAAGAACCTCCGAATTTGGATTTAAACCCTTACCAGATCATCTTAAGTATGTTTTTCTGGGCACCGCTGATATTTTACCAGTGATTATTTCTTCCTCACTAACGGGTCTCATGGAAGAAAAACTTTCAAGAGTACTAAGAGAGCATAAGCGAGCGTTCGCATGGAAGGTGGCCGATATAAAAACAATAAGCCTGACAATATGCATGCACAAGATATTAATGGAAGATTCATATAAATCAGTCGTACAACCACAAAGGCATCTGAATCCAACTATGCAAGAAGTGGTAAAAAAGGCGGTAATCAAGCTTTGGACATAGGTATTATTTATCGTATTTTTGATAGTGCATGGGTTAGTCCAAGAAGTTGTTCCTAAGAAAGGTGGTATGACCGTTATTAAGAATGCTTCCAATGAATTGATTCCAACTAGGACTGTTACGGGATGGCGTGTTTGCATAGAGAATAGGAGTTTGAATGATGCCACCCATAAAGATCATTTCCCTGTCCCTTTTATCGATCAAATGTTAGAAGACTAGCTGGACATGAATTTTATTGCTTCCTAGATGGTTATTCAGCTTATAATCAGATTTCTGTAGCGCCTGAGGATCAAGAAAAAACTACTTTTACTTGTCCTTACAGTACTTTTGCTTATAGACGTATGCCATTTGGATTATGTAATGCCCAGCTACTTTTCAGAAATGCATGCTAGCTATATTTCATGATTAGTTAATGGAAATTTTCATGGATGATTTTTCTCTATTTGGTTCCTCTTTTGACATATGCCTCGATAACCTAGCATTTGTGCTTAAACGTGAAGAGACTAACATTATATTGAATTGGGAAAAGTACCATTGTATGGTACAAGAAGGAATAGTTCTCGGTCATAAGGTATCGCACAAGGGAATCGAGGTAGATCGGGCCAAGATAGATGCAATTGAACAGTTACCACCACCCACTTCGGTAAAGGCAGTTCAGAGTTTCTTGGGACATGCAGGATTCTGTCGATGTTTCATTAAGGACTTCTCAAAAATAGCTAAGCCTTTATCTAATTTGGTTGTTAAAGATGGTGTTTTCAATTTTACTGAGGAGTGCTTACAGGCTTTTCAAATGTTAAAGGAGAAACTCGCCACTGCCCTAGTAATTGTCGCACAGGATTGGAGTTTACCATTTATATTGATGAGCGACGCAAGCGACGGTGCAATCGGGCTGTTTTGGGACAACGCAAGGATAAGATATTTCAGATCATCTACTATGCAGGCAAAACCCTAGACGATGCACAGAGAAACTATGCTACTACCGAGAAGGAGTTACTAGCTGTGGTATTTGCTGTCGACAAATTTCATTCCTACCTTGTGTTGAATAAGGTAATCGTGCACACTGATCATGCTGCACGTAGACACTTATTCGCTAAGAAAGTTGCAAAGCCTAGGTTGATTAGTTGGATTTTACTACTTCAAGAATTCTACTTAGACATACGTGATAAGAAAGGTGTCGAAATGTGAGCCGATCATCTATCTAGGTTAAACACTTCACATAAACGGGATAATGAAATACCAATTGACGAGTGTTTTCCTGAGAACAATTGTATGCATTGCTCGATACGTCTTTACCTTGGTATGCGGATGCTGCTACAAATCAAAATCCGACTATCCATTCAAAGATGCTCATGCTTATGTGGAAAAAGAAATTTCTTTCTGATGTGAAGCATTATCTATGGGACAATCCATTCTTGTTCAAAATCTGCTCAGATCAGGTAATCCGACGATGCATTCCCGCTGAAGAGGTAAATTCCGTCCTAACTCATTGTCATTCCGGTTTGACGGGGGACATCACGGGCAAACTAGAACTGCATTTAAAGTGCTTCAATCAGGTTTATTATGGCCCACTTTATTCAAAGATACTCATGCTTATGTGGCTTCTTGTGATCGTTGTCAACGTACTGGTGCAATTTATAGAAAAACATGACATGCCTTTGAATATTATGTTAGAAGTTGAACTCTTTGATGTGTGGGGTATTGACTTTATGGGACCTTTTCCAACTTTATGCTCCAATAAATACATTCTAGTTGCAGTTGATTATGTGTCCAAATGGGTCGTTGAAGCATGCAGGACTAATGATGCACGCGTAGTTATTCGCTTTCTTAAGAAAAATATATTTACTCGCTTTGCTACACCACGTGCAATAATTAGTGATGGTGGTACTCATTTTTGCATCAAGTTGTTTACTAATTTATTGTCAAAGTATGATGTCAAACATAAAGTGTCTATCCCATATCATCCTCAGACCATTGGACAGGTAGAAGTTTCTAACATGGAACTCAAGCAAATTTTAGAAAAAAACATTGAATCTCTAGGAAGGATTGTTCTCTAAAGTTAGATGATGCATTATGGGCATATCGCACTGCATTTAAAACACCGATAAGAACTTTACCTTATAAATTGGTTTACGAAAAAACGTGTCATTTACTAGTTGAGCTAGAACATCGGGCATATTGGGCTGTTAAGAAACTTCATTTTGACTCTATCGAGGCAGGTAAAAACAGGTTACTCAAGCTGAATGAGATGGAAGAATTTCGTCAAAATGCATACGAGAACGCAAAACTATACAAAGAGCGAACGAAGAAATGGCATGATAAGCAAATTGTACAAAGGGAGTTCAAAGTAGGAGATCGAGTTCTCCTATTAAACTCACGTATACGATTATTTCCAGGAAAACTAAAGAGTAAGTGGTGTGGACCCTATTTAGTAGAGAAAGTGTTCCCATCAGGAGCCGTAAAGATCCGCATTAACGAAAATAACTCCCAAACAGTCAATGGACAACGCCTAAAATTATACGACGACCGGGACTCTGGAGAAACAACCCCGGTATATCTTGTGGAACCCGCTATTGATAACACTATTGCTTTGAGTCGTTTTATATCTTTCAGGGACATCTTGTCTGGAGACAATACCAGCAAGCTGAAGGACCCCAAGACACCAAAGAAAGTCCAAATACCGATCTACCTTGATCGGATCAAGAGGCGAGCTAACACTATAAAAATGGCGTTTCTTGGGAGGCAACCTAAGTATTATCTATGCATCACTATTTTTATTTTGGTATTGGAGTCTTATATTTTATTATATCACATCTTATAAAGTGTGTCTTGATTTTGGATTTCTTTTAAAACAATCGTATCACAGTGTCGTCTAGTTATGTTTCCTCGCAGGCTCAAAATCAGTTTGGGGGGTACTCCATGCACAGAGGTAGATCATCTACGGTGGACCAACCATGACTTTTTTACGTCCCGCACAACATCGATCGAGACATTATTTAGGGCAGTGTCATTTAAACTCTCTTTTTGCTTTAGTTTATATACACAAGGACAATCTGATAATTAGTTTGGGGTGGGTGACACATGCTAGATTTTTTTATCATTAGGTATCAATTTTTTTAAATTTCTGAATGGTAAGAACTGATGAAGGTTTTGATTTGAATGTCACTAATGAAATCTCCTGTTGATGAAAATGTTTAAAAATTTTGCTGTATCGAGATAGTATTCAACTAATTGAGCGAGAAAGCCTTACATGTTATGTGTTTCAATACTAGCATGATTATCTGATCACATTGATTGCTTCAGAATAATAGTACGTATCATGAGACACAAACCCAGAAAATATTGTGAGTTTTGAGCCAAAAAAAATAGAGCGTTTGCGTTTTTCATGCGTGCCACGCATAGTCTCATTATTGTCGAACTTGCTCTGTTATGCATGTCAAGATCACAATGTGAATTCTGTGTACGAAAATGATAAAGGCGATTGGGATAAGTCACTGGCCTAAATATCTCATACCCGACATAGTTATCAATTAGTAAGCCCATTTGGGCCTTATTAGCCTTACTTATTGATTTGGAGCCACGATATTTAGCCACATTATCCCATAATTTATCCTTTATCCTCGAACCATTGTCAGCACAACTTACCAATCACTTTAGAATATTGAGATTTTTAAATTAGAGGAAAGACGATTACGGCATGTATCTCTGGTTGTGGTAGTAATTTTATTTATTTAAAAAAAAGAGAAATCGAGAAAAAAAACCAAGAAATTAAAAAAAAAAGATGAAAAAGAAAATATATATGCATTAGAAAAATATGTTATTTGCAAAAAAAGGAGGGTTACAATAGATTTTTAGAAATATTTTTCTTGATTCTTAGTTTGTTGGTCCACTTGTTACCAAACAAGGATCAAAAGATTATTAGAAAGATTAAAGTTTACGAAGCACCTTTTAGTGTGTGTTCGTGTGTGTGTTTAATGAGAGCGGCTTCATAGGTAAACTCTTTTGATAAACCCTAACAAGGGTAACTATGAGCTTTATATACCACATTTATTTGGTATATAATTCTTGTGAAGTTACTATTTTCTATATAGTGAGAAGCAAAATAAAGGGAAGAACAAACATACATATAAATATGTCTACAAAACGCTTGCGGCGGGTTCATGTTGTTGACTTTTCAACATGGAAAATGGAGCCTAAGAGAGCAAATCGAATTCTTCCTCTTATGACCTAAGAAGTGACAGTTTTTGCTTCTTCAGTGCCTATAAATAGTCTTATAGGTTTTCATTGTAATTCACCCCGAAACGAGAGAGAGAGAGAGAGAGAGTGGAGTGAGATAGAGAGAAAATGAGAGGAAAAAAGAAAAGAAAAAAATCTTGTCCGGGCGGATAAGGGTAAGAGCGGTGTAGTTTTTTACTAGGTAGTTGAGAGTGGGTACAAAAACATTACCCGAGTGGATAAGGGGTCCCGAGTTTGTGTTTAAACACGAGCGTTATTCTGTACAGTGTAATATTCTCAAATATAGTAAAACTATTGTCTCTCCGTGCATGTAGGCGGTATTGGTCGAACCACGTAAAATTTCGGTGTTCTCTCGGTGTATTATCGGCTTTAATTAATATCTGTTAAATTGTCGCGGGGTCCAAATACAACTACCGCTAGCCCGAAATTAAATATTTGACAATTTTCCCAACAAGAGGTATCAGAGCCAAACCCTGCTGGTATTCTTAGTATGCTCTGTGGTTGCAGCTGTGTCTGATCTTCCACATCAGAAAAGATAACAGAAGGGAATATTGATCGGGGGGCCAGTGTCAGAGCGAGGTTCAACGATTTGATGCCTTGTGCTGAAGAAATGATGGTGCAAGATGGTTATCGTTGATGGTATGCTCGGTGTGGGCGGAGCTTGTGCTGCGGTGGAATTTTGGCGAGTTATAGCAATAGTGCTGTGACAAGTCGCTAGCCTTCCCTGGAAATTATCTGATCAGTACTATTTGGGCTGGGCTGTTGAATCTCTGCAAGGATAATACCAACGAATGACAGCAAAGTGCGACGATGTGCCGGTGCAGGAGGTTTCACTCTGTGGCAGAGAAGAGTGAAGGATGTGCTCGTTTGTCAAAGCTGGGTGATAAGCTTTGATGGGAGATGGGGAAAAGTCGGAGTAAATGACGGAAATTTTGGGGTCAAGATGTGTCGAAAGAGGAAGAAGTAAGACCCGTTTACTTCTTACCCCGCTTCCTGATTCGAGTGATAATTTGATCACAACCATCCGGTACAAGGCGGTGCAGGCAGTGGATGGTGGATTCAACTCTTTTGGAGTAAGAAAAGAGAATGCGTCAAATTATGGTGATAGCCGGGCGTTGGCTACTAACGGAGAGAATCGTAGAGGAGGATGATACACCAAGGGATTTGGGGACAACATCAGGTCCAAATCCAGGTGGCTGGAAGAGCATGTGATGCTACAGTAGGGTGAGCCGGGACACGTAAGGAGATATTGTCCGACTTGGAGGAAGAAGGACAGGCAGCTAGGAAAATTCCACATGCGGGTAGCACACGGTTCATCTTGGAGACGTTCTCACAGTATCTAATGATGGCGCTAGTTCTCAGGAAGAAGGATATCAAATTCGGGTTTGCTCCAAGAGAATATGCGTTTCGGAAAATTGGAACGGTTTTTCCGATCTCCATGGGCCGATGGATATTGTTGTGTTGGAACGGGGAAGATCAAAATGGTTGGTGGAGCGGTGCGCATTTTGGGTGGTGTGACGTTGTCCCAAAGTTGCGTAGTTTTTCATATTCTTGAGATGGTCAGATTCCAGAGCTATGGGGTTTCATAGCAGGGGGGTTTGTGAAATCACACGTGGCAGAAAAAGTCCTACTGAAAGGAGAAGAGCGTGGAGGTTTGTATGGTCTGGGCGGGAGTGTTACTCCGACATCGATGGGTTTACGAAATCGCGTGCGCGTGGTGGAAAGACAGACGTTGGTGAGAAGTAAAGTCCTGCTAGAGAAGGGGTTCCGTCGAAGTCCCTCTTCAGAATCGACAAGTAGAGTTGGCTCGACGGTTGCACATGGGATTGGCCGCTGGTAAATCAAGTGGGTAGGACTGCAATTCTTGATTCGAACATGTGTAGCTTGTACAAGGAAGGTCAATGGACGTTTGTGGAATTTACGAACGGGTTACTCTCATTCTTGGGTTCACTGGATTGCTCTCTAAAGAAGACGCAAATGTTGAAAAGGGGGAGAATTGTTGACTTTTCAACATGGAAAATGGAGCATAAGAGAGCAAATCGAATTCTTCCTCTTATGACCTAAGCAGTGACGATTTTTGCTTCTTTAGTGCCTATAAATAGTCTTATAGGTTTTCATTGTAATTCACCCCAAAACAAGTAACGAGAGAGAGAGAGGCAGAGTGGAGAGAGAGAGAGAGAGAGAGAGAGAGAGAGAGAGAGAGAGAGAGAGAGAGAGAGAAAATGAGAGGGAAAAAGAAAAGAAAAAAATCTTGTCCGGGCGGATAAGGGTAAGAGCGGGTGTAATGTTTTACTAGGTAGTTGAGAGTGGGTACAAAAACATTACCCGAGTGAGTAAGGGGTCCCGAGTTTGGGTTTAAACACGACCGTTATTTTGTACAGTGTAATATTCGCAAATATAGTAAAACTTTTGTCTCTCCGTGGATGTAGGCGGCATTGGCCGAATCACGTAAAAATCTCGGTGTTCTCTATCGGCTTTAATTAATATCCTGATAAATTGTCGCGGGGTCCAAATACAACTACCGCTGGCCCGAAATTAAAAATTTGACAATTATCCCAACACATGTTACAGTGTTTGCTTATTAGCTCCATTGCTCTTAACATATTTCTTGCGACGAAGCCTTATTACAGCGATCTTCGAAGCGATGATCTGAATAAGGACTGTAATAGTAAGCTGACTTGGACTCGAAAAGCTGCAGAAGAAGCAGAAGCCATAGCTTCAATTTCATGTTCGGGCCATGGAAGAGCTTTCTTGGATGGTTTAGTTAAAGATGGAAACCCTATCTGTGAGTGCAACACATGCTACGAAGGAGACGATTGCTCTGTGCTTTCCCTTGACCCGTCCAATAAGAGCTCGTCAATACATATACATACATATTATCTCGTCGTTTATTTCTTTATATTCTTTTTTTTTCGGTAACGAGACTTTTTATTGGCCCTTCATCATAATTTTTCTGGGAAGTTCCTACCTTCTATATATAGAGAAGCAAATAAAGGGTAGAACAACATTACATATAAATATGTCTAGAAAACGGCTCGCGCTGGTTTCATGTCACAGCTATCTTTGAAGCGATGATCCGAAAAATGACTGTTGTAATAATAAGTTGAGTTGGACTCGAAAAGCCGCATAAGAAGCAGAAGCCATAGCTTCAATTTCATGTTCGGGCCATGGAAGAGCTTTCGTGGATGGTTTAGTTAAAGATGGAAACCCTATCTGTGAGTGCAACACATGCTACGAAGGAGACGATTGCTCTGTGCTTTCCCTTGACTGTGCGGCCAATGCTGACAGGTTTTTGTTATAATAAATAATTTCTAGATGGGACGAAAAATAATCTAATTTTCCTTTACATAAATCGATCTAAACGGATAAAACCGACCCGCTCCAATCTTGGGTGTTCCAAAACCATTCATTTAGTTGGGTAAGCCAGCCAATAAAGTTTGTGTATGTAGCAATCAAATTAACTCATCCTCAATTAGTAATTCCATAATTCATCTGGCTAATGAGTACTCCCTCTTTAAGCAATTTGCACACATTAAAAAACAAGTAAAGTTTCTAATATACCCTTAGTTAATTATTTTATCTTCTTTAGTCTGATTATTTTTATTTATGATGAGGGCCAAAGCTATAAATATTCAAGATATTTTTCTTGAATAGTCAAACGACTTGTATTAAAAAACAAAAATAAGTGTAAAACGATATGTATTTAAAATCAGACGAAGTATGTGATTAATATCAACTTCAACAAAAAATTATTAAATTAATTAAGAAGTTACGAATAATTATAACTGCAGCGGAGACCTTTATTCTTGGAGCCATTTTGGGCCGAGCACGCGGCTATGCAGCGCCGTCGTTGTCCCGGGCTGGCACAGGATAAGCTACGTTTTTGCGTACGATAAACCGACAGTCTCCAAGGAAGTCGAAGCACGCATTCGTAGGGTTCACGAAATAGCGAAAAATGCCGTCACGTATGGGAAGTTCATATTGTTCGGGGCGGGTTTGACCCAGCTTTTAGGTGCGGCCGTTTACGCCCTTTCCACGAATTTATCGTCGTCGCGGGCGACAGTTGTGACCTCGAACCCATCCTACCCGGTTAGTTAGTGATTTTTTCCAAAAGGGTAATCTTTTTTGCGCAAAGTTTTTGACCTGAATAAAGCGTAGGCTTTCATTGCTTACTTTTCCTTGAGTGAGTCGGCACACATAGGCCTCGATGTGTGTGGTTGAACATTCGGCATGCTTTGTAGGTTATGTGCTGACGCTCGGGGCAGTGGCGGAGCCATGTGAGGCCCAATAGGATCACTGGACACTATAATTTTTTTATTTATAATATACCTTGACTTATCTAATTGTATGATTAAAATTAAAAAAAAATATACTAAGAGGCGTGTCCAATTTGATTGGACCCCACTGACTTGACTTTATACCTTCGTCAGTGACTCGGGGTTTACCTAATCCCCTAACTAGGGTTTCCACGGTCATAGAAAACGTAGTGTTGTATAGGCCAAGGCTATTTTCTTCATGAGGAAGAATTTCGAGCTCGTGATTTTCTTTTCTTTTTTAATGACCTATTTAAAATGGTGTATATTCATTGCGAACTTTTCCTTGAATGAGTCAGTCAGTCAGTCACACATGCGTCAGAACTAGTGTGGTTAAATGAACCAATTGGCGTGGTTTACATGCTGTTGCGTACACTGATCGTGGGGTTTACCTGGCCTCTCGTCCCGGCCAGGGTTCCCCTGGTCATCCAAAACATAAAAGTGTATGGTTGAATGGGCACGGCCATTTCCTCAGGAACAATTTGAGCGCACACTTTTGTTTCCTATATCGTAACCGTATTTGAATGCGATGCATAAATTACATGCATGCGTACAGATTGCAGACGAATACTTTGAGATCAAGAACTTTGAGTTTGAAGGAGACGCACTTCAGCTGATAAGCAACGCCTAGTCGTCATCTTCGTCAGGTTGTTACGACGCCGAACCCGTTATCGAGTTCGTCAATTCGCCTAATAATCCCGAAGGAAATTTGAGGGAGGCCGTGTATAAGGGTTGGCCTTCGGCTAAATTTGTTTACGACCGTGCGTACTATTGGCCTCATTTTACCGCTATTCCTTCTCCTGCCGAAGAGGACGTCATGATCTTTAGGATTTCGAAGCTCACCGGCCATGCAGGGAGTAGATTCAGGTATGCGATTATTTTTTTTAAAGGTATGCATAGGCTTGATCGACGTATTCGTGTGTGTGTGTGTGTATTAGAAATTGAAGGCTCCTTCCTGAAATCAAATAGCGATAAGCGGAGCATTGCCTCTGAGCCCGACAACTTTCTTAATTTTCCAAAGTACGACAACATCTATGTTATAATCCCCATATATATACATACATATCTACAGTACAGGCGCTACATTATAATCGACGTATTTATCTCTTTTTCTTTTTGAAATTTTTCCTTTTTATATATAATTTTCTTAAGTCTGGCCAATCGCATGTTGATACGTGTCAATTTTCCATTCAATTTAGGACCAATTTGGTTCAAAGCGACAATCGGGGACTAAATTGGTCCACGCAGAGCATTAGAACTAAATTGGTTCCTTGTGCTAAAAATCGAGGACCATTTTACGTTATATCTCGGGTCTGACAACTTTTTTAATTTTCCAAAGTGCGACAACACCTAGGTTATAATCCCAATAAATATATACATACATATACCACAGATGGGAGATCGTGAAGGACTACAACGTGTACTAAAACATGGCGCGATAGATACAATTCGCGGAAATGAGCGTCTCTAAAGATTCTCAGCTGAGGGCTTTCAAACTCCTCAAATCGATCCTCGAATTAGGTGGAAACGCCAGCACGGATATATTTAACTACGCTCACGCAAAGATGAGCAGTCGATGGAAAGCGTTAAGCAGCGTTATTTCTGCGTCGAAGCGCCCCAACGTCCAAGAAATAACGTGTATTGTGTTAGATTATTTAAAATATATTGATATGTGAATGAGGAGTTGGTTTTTGGAGTGGTTTTTGAAGTGGTTTAAACCAGTCCTCAAACGTGTATGTCATGTAATTAAAAAAAATTATTAGAAATTATTTGGCTATAAATAGGGTCATTAGGCCTAAGAAAAAGAACACAAGATATAGAGAAACTAACACCTAAAATATTGTCTCTGCTATCGTTCTCATTCCGTTCATAGTTGGTGTGGTTTTTGTGCTAAATGAACGCCGAGATTTTTCGAAGTTGTTGGTACCGGTGTTGGCATCTGGTTGGTGGTGCTCGTAAAAATCGGACAGAGTTTCGGCTATACGTAGAAGTCGAGGCACGTACTTCGTACGCTTTCCGTAAGACGTTATTACCCCGTATTTCAGTGCATCGGGTTGTCGCAATACGTCCCGAAGATACAATGACTTCAGGAATTTTGAAACGTCGCACACCGTAACGAAATTATCGGGCGGATCAACTAAAGACTCGAGCCTTTCTCGCTTTATTACTCAACTGGACTAGAATGCTTCTAACTTGTATGCTTAGGGATTCAATTGAATGATTGAATGAATATTTCCAATTCTGTAGGGGTCTATTTATAGGTTTTCAAGGGGTCTGGGGCGAATCTGTGAAGGGCTGCAACTTCTGGGCAGGGACCAATTTGTGAATAGTCACCTCCCTTGTCTTTTTCCCAGATTAAATCTGAGCCATCCGATATGGATCCAACGCTCCAGATCGCACCCCTTCTGAAGCGACCCAGTGGTTCGGGCGACCCGCCCGACCCGACCCGGGTCGGTTTGCTTGTGTGAACCAACGGGTCCTTTGGTCGAACTGGAGCGCCCCATCAACCCTAATGGGTCTCGCCACCTCATCACCGTCTAGTCATGGCCACGTGTGCGCCACGTTAGAGCCACATAGCCCTTTATGCCCACGTGCCACCGACACGTCATCAAACCCGCCACGTCAGCAAGTCTGTCACGTCTCGCCACACCGCGCGCCACGTGGGCGACACGTCAGCGTCGCGCCTTGTCACCTAGCCACCACGTCACCATCGGTGCCACGTCGTCAATGCCACTTCACCGGAGCATAAATTTAATTCCGAATTTGGGCTTGGGCTAGCGGGCCGCGCGCGAGGGCTCTGGCGGGGCTCGCCCGTTGGCCATTGAGCTCACCTCATTGGGCTCATCACTTGGTTAACAAGTAATGTTAGGAAAACATATATAAGGAGGAGAAACTTGATGTGTCTAACCAATGTGGGACACCAAGTTTTCTCTATTTTCTTTTCCCATTTATTTTATCCTTATTGGGTTAGACTTTAATAATTAATTTCTCATTCACCCGACATCGGTTTTTGAGCAAATTAATATTCGAAAAATTCCTCTCAAAACGTAGATTATGAATCTTTCATCAATTTTGATTTTCGACTAACGATGGATTCTCGATATAAAAACCGAGCAACTTGGATTTATTGGGTTAATAATCCCATTTGGGTCCATTGGCCCAACCTTATAAAAAATCCAACAATCCCCCACATGAATGGAAATTAATGCAGCTGCTATGCATGCTGACTCTAGCAAGAAAGTCCCAACGACCCATCACTACATCATGGTAGGTAGCTTGTGGCTTTGAACCTTCCCAGAAATACTATCGGATTTACTCGCTGCTCAGTGAACGTGATGTCTTGAACTGGCGGCTTTTTGTGTAACCTAGACAACAGTATACACACAGTGACGAATCTGATCTCTTTTCGATTCTCACGTTGTGTCCTTTTCGGCCGTGGACCATATCTCCGATTCATAAGTGTTTTCCATTGAAGCAGCACCACTTCACACTTATATAGGTGACCGACTATTAGGACTTAATCCTAGAGTAGCCCGAAATACTCCACCAATTTGGTATAGTTATCATTAGAAGCATAAGTGCTTACCCTAACCACATGTCATCGGGAAAAAACTTGGGCAGCTCTCGAGAATGGACTTTATTAGTTTCCATGTATACTAATGAACTAATCACAGCTTAGTTGTCTCATTGAACCAAGTTCGTGGGATCTCCACTCATAGAGGTTGAGTTACCAATGTTTTTGTTCTTTGCTGTGTGGATTTTTAGTACCATTCCCCTTACTGCGTTGTCTAACTGATCTCTAGCTATGCCTTTTGTCAGCGGATCCGTAATATTTTCCTTTGACTTTACATAGTCGGTGGAAATTATTCCGCTAGAGATAAGTTGTCTTACGGTGTTATGTCTCCGACGAATGTGCCGAGACTTACTGTTATACATACAGTTCTGTGCCCTGCCAATAGCTGCCATGCTATCCTAGTGAATCATAATTGGTGGCACAGATTTGTTCCAACACGGCATATCCTCCAGGAAATTTCGAAGCCATTCTGCTTCTTCGCCGGCTTTATCTAGTGCGATGAACTCCGACTCCATCGTGGATCGAGCTATGCACGTTTGTTTGGAGGACTTCCAAGAAACTGCTCCTCCACCGATGGTAAATATATAACCACTCGTGGATTTGGAGTCTTTACTATCAGATATCCAATTCGCATCGCAATACCCTTCTAGTACCGCGGGATATCTCGAGTATAGTATGCCGTGATTAATAGTGTGCTTTAAATATCTGAGTACTCTTCTTAGTGTTACCCAGTGGCTACTACCCGGGTTACTGATAAATGTATCGTAGTACGTTTATCATAGTATTTAATTGGCTCATAATAGAGTTTTTATAGTCATTTTATGCACTTATTAACCATATTTCTGCTTGTTTTGGTATTATAAGGCTTTAGGACAAGTTTCGGGCGAAAAGGAGCGAAAACGAGGCAAAACGGCGCGAAAACGATGAAAACTGGTGAAGGTCACGGCCGTGACACATAGTGCACCTGGCCGTGACACTTGGCAGAGAGTTAGACTGAAGATGGTCACGGTCGTGACACATATTGCACCAGGCCGTGACCCATAGCAGCAGCAAAATTAGAAAATTCATATCTCTCAATCTAGACCTCGGATTGAGAATTCCTTTGGTCAGAATGAATATTGACAAGTCTTCTATCTATGGTTAAAATTTCAGGTCATTCGGACATCGTTTACCCATCCATCCTAGAGAAATACGAAACTGCCGCAAAGCTGTTGAGAGGGTCACGGCCGTGACGCTACTGCACTAGGCCGTGACGAGCGGCAGTAAGCTCAATTTTTGCCCAGAGAGTGTCACGGCCGTGACAGTGTCGAATTTCACTATAAAAAGCCCAAATTCGACCCAGAAAGGGGGGAACCGACCAGAGATCAAACCCTAATCCCTCTAGAGACGAAAAATAGCACAAAAGAACACAGATTCGCGTCCCGGAGCGCAAGAGACGGATCATCGACGAAATCACGCCCAATTGAACGAAGAACGAAGAATCATTGACGCTTCCATCGCAGATCATCCGGATATCAAGAATATGAATTCTTCGCCTTTATTCCTTATTTCTTTCGTTGTTTTCCCGTCTATTATGCGTAGCTAATTCTCCTTTGTGTTTGGGATTAGATGAACGCTAGGATGTTTCGTAGTTAAGACTTATGATTATCGTGACTATGTGTTTGACTATTTATCGTTCTATGATATTGTTTCGTTACTTTAATATGTCTATGTGTTAAGTAGTCGTATGGAAAAACGTTTAGGGCGACAGCTAAACAACGTTTAGGCCGTTCGTAGAAGATAGAAATCGAGTATAGGGCGAAAGCAAATACTCGATCCTCGCCGTTAGTAATTACTGAATTTTAGATCCCCGCGAGCGTTTAGGGCGACAGCAAACTCGCGAGCGGGTAGGAAAATTACTGCGATCTAGTCAAAATCACGTAGGAACGATTTTAGTGTCTTAGCCGATAGCACCTAGCGGGATTCGAATCCCGAGCACATCTTTATTATCTGAAGCTTCGTATCCGTTTTAAGCGTCTTTGAATCTCTAGTTGAGTTAGATATAATCTGTTAGGTTAAGTTATAAAACAATTTGCGTATTTTATTAGGCTAAATATCGAGTCGATAGGTCACTACTAGTACTTGATTTATTCCTTGTGTTCGATACTCGTTTACTCACTTTACTGCACTACAAACGATAGGTCCACTGCCTAACGCACGTCGGTGATAGTAATTAGGTATTCGTTTTAATTATTACTTGTCGCACTTTTCATTCACACACCACGTGTCGATCAAGTTTTTGGCGCCGTTGCCGGGGAATAAATTGATATTAGGAACACCATAGTTCGGTAATTTAGCCATTTTATTTGAAGTTTTCCTTTTCTTTTCTTTATTACTCTTGGCGTTATTTGTTCTTCTAGTTATTGTTATTTTTGTTATTTCTTTTACGAGTCGATTTCTTTTAGTCCAGATACAGAAGTAGACATGGCGGACCATAGAGTACCCGTCCACGAGGTGGAGCCATCACTACAGGATCTCCTCAGGAATGACGCGCTAGGCAGTACGGAATCGGCGATTGTCATCCCGCCGATCGAGAACAACAATTTTGAACTGAAGCATTCTTGGCTTCAGATGGTTTTTCAGACGGCCCAGTTCGAGGGCAACCCCGATGACGATCCTTACTCCCATCTGAAGGCGTTTCTGACGGTGACCGACACCATCAAAATCAATGGTGTTCCGGGCGACGCGATTAAGCTCATGTTGTTTCCGTTCTCTTTGAAGTTCAGAGCCAAGGATTGGCTTGAGATGTTACCACCTCGCTCGATCACCACCTGGGAGGAGCTGCGAGCTGCGTTTATCGGCCACTACTTCCCACTGTCAAAGGTGCTACGATTGAAGACAGAAATCTCTTTATTCCATCAGAAAGAGTCTGAAAATCTTTACGAGGTGTGGGAGCGTTACAAGGCGCTATTGAAGAGGTGCCCACAGCACGGGATGTCGAAGGCAACCCAGATCAACCGATTCCACGAGGGGATCAATGATCAGACGGTCCATATGTTAGACGGAGCCGCTGGAGGAGGGCTCGTGAAGCTCAACGCCACCAACGCGTGGAATTTGATTGAGGACTACTCGAGGAACAGTTTCATGAGGGGTAATACCTGGATGAAGACAACCGGTGTGTTCGGAGTTAGCGAGGAGACGGCCACTAATGCCAAGATCGAGGCGCTCCAGCAGCAAATCGCTTCGACGAACTCACAGTTGCAGACAGTTATTGGTGCATTGCTTCCCAAGTCCGGGCAGACTCAGCCCGTGAACGCCGTGGCCACCACCACACCGACACAGCACACGCCTTACTTACCATTATGCGGGATTTGCGGCGCAGCCCATGAGACCTCAGATTGCCAACTTGGACAGCCGCTGGAACACGTAGTATTATATGGGAAATTACCAAGGCGGCCAGCGAAGTTTCCAGCCTCGGGCACATCCAAACCTGGCGTACGGGAATCAGAACCATCAGAGCCAAGGACCACCAGGATTTCAGCCCAGACCTTCCGGGTTCCAAAACGGGCAACCACGACAGTACCAGAACGCGCCCGCGGGAGGATCCGACGACATGAGGGAGATGAAGGACATGATGAAGGCACTTCTCACGAATTTCAGTAGCACCACCGCAGCCCACGAAAGCCGAATGACGAAGATGGAGGAGTACATGGAGGCAAACGACTTGCGTGCTCAGAATACAGATGCCTTGATCAAGAGGTTGGAGCAGCAAGTGGGGCAATTAGCAAAGCAAATGGCGGGGCGAAATCAAGGACCACTCCCGAGCTACACCGAGACAAACCCCAAGGAGTATTGCAATGCGGTAACCCTGAGGAGCGGGAGAGGATTACATGAAGCTCCCACCAAGCAAAATTTAAAGGAGAAAGTCGATTTCGAGGGCCACGACGAGCCAGAAGTAGAGGAAAGCAAGAGCGACGGAGTCGAGAAGGTCAAGGATGACGAGAGAAAGACGCGACCATTCGTGAAGCCGTATCAACCAAAGATCCCGTACCCAGCTCGGTTGAGGGAAGTTGCACCTAAAAAAGAGCAACCTAAAAAGGAGGAGGCTGCACCCGAAATAGAAAAAGCGAGGGAGAATGAGCGGCCACCAGTGATGCCGTACCAGCCGAAGATTCCCTATCCAACACGGTTGAAGAAGGACAAAGACGAGGCGCTAATTGGCAGATTTATGGGTATGTGCAAAGAATTACATATTAACTTACCGTTTATTGAAGCTATTGTGCAGATGCCCAGTTTCGTTAAGTTCCTAATGGACTTGCTGACGAACCGACGGAAGCTCGAACACGTCTCCATGGTATACCTACGAGGAGAGTGCTCAGCGATACTCCAGAGCAAGATACCGAAAAAGCTCAAGGACCCAGGGAGTTTTACTATTCCTTGTTTGATAGGTGATTTAGTTGTTGAACATGCTTTAGCTGATCTAGGTGCTAGTATAAATTTAATGCCGTACTCCATGTTTAAGCGTTTAGAATTAGGTGAACCACGACCCACTAGAATGAGTATTCAATTGGCCGATAGATCGTTAAAATACCCTCTAGGTGTTATCGAGGATGTTCTAGTTAAGGTCAATAAGTTCGTTATCCCTGCTGATTTTGTGATCTTAGACATGGACGAGGATGAAAATGTTCCATTAATTCTAGGTAGACCATTCTTAGCTACAGGCGAGACCATAATAGATGTTGGAACATTAACCTTGACAGTAGACGGCGAAAAAGTTACATTCAATATGGCTGATTCGATTAAAAAGAGCAACGAGCAAGATGATAAATGCTATTTCTTAGATGTATTTGAGCGCGATTTTCTCTTCTCTGTGCAAGGTCTGTCACAGGTCAGCAAGTATGATAGGCACACGATTATGGAAATCGATAAGTGTGGGGAGGAGATCGACGAACCCATCATAACCATCGACGAAAGCAGCAAAGAAGTTAAGGACAAGAGCCCAGTCGAGGAGCGAACGCCACTAGAGTTGAAATCGCTGCCCGGCGAAAGGAGACACCTCCAAGGTATGGATGTAGGCGAGGAAAACTTAAGCAGAAAAGAGATGTTGTACCTCGACTTCCAGCCACCCTAAGCGAACGAAAGCACGTCCGGCTAAAGACGGTAAAGGAAGCGCTTCTTGGGAGGCAACCCAGGTTTTATCTATCTAGTATTTTTTTATTATGGCTATTATTATTACAATTCATGTTTTTTCTGTTATGTTTAGTTTTCCTTTTAGTCATGTTAGGCATCACGAGTCACGATATGACAACCATCATGCGTCTAGTCACGACCACGTCAATATTTTCCGTCAGGGAAGTTTCGTTCTCTTACACCTACTTTTCCCTTTCGTTTATTCAATTTTTACGTTGAGGACAACGTAGGGCTTAAGTGTGGGGAGGGGAATTTAGGTTGAGAATGTGCGTGAAATTTTTTTATGACGTGTCCGTGAGCTATCAATTTTGTTAGAAAGGCATGAATTATTAAAATCAGGCATGATTGTTTGCGTTTATCTCGAGTTGGTTTGCATGTTATGAAATCCTTGTGAGCAATTAAGATATGCATGACTGATTGAATCATGTTTGCCTGAATAGATATAGCACTGTTTTGAGAGATTCGTACACATAACCCTGTTTCACGTGAGAGTTTGAGCCTGACGAGCTTATGCTCATTGTTCTTGGTTGTGTGACGTGCCTAGTCTACATCTCTCTAGAACTTGCCTGTCTGATGCGTGTTGAAACTGTTTTTGGAGTGTTAGTGTGAAGATGATGAGGGCATTAGGAATTAAGTCCAGAGCCGAAATTCCCCACCATGACTAACCCCACTAGTTAGCCACTTTGAGCCTGAGCCTATTCGTTGCTTACCTCATATGATATGAAATGCCCTTGATCCATATAAGCCTCCAGAGATTATATGAACCCAAATTCATTAGAATAGAGCAGAAGTCGAACTTGAGAGTTACTATTTCAGTGTATGATTTGATGTTCTTCTCTGCTATTCGTGAAATGACTCGCCCCTGACTTGACCGTTTTCTGAAATGACCTGATCCCTTTCATAAGCATGCCCATAAACCTTTTGGCAAGATAAAGGTTTTGGTAATAAGTATCCCTAGGTACACGGCATTCGCTGTGACGATGTATTCTTTGCGACAAAAACCGAACCTTGATGTTTTAGGGAATAAGGGCAGTGCACTAGAGCGTAATTAAGGGGAAAGGGCAGAAAATGAAAGGGAACTGAGTTGACAGGGGTCGGGCAGAAAAGTCTAGGATTTCGGAGCGAGAATGTTGAGTCTTATGTTGTGGCATGTAACTATCAATTTGATCATGCTATATTCTTTGAATTTTCGCTTTTGTGTCCTAACTTTAAGATTACGTGTTCAATATCTATGCTTGTCAAGTCATTATTATTTGACCCGAGAAGACCCAAGAAGATCCTCAGATTTATGCTTGCCACTTTAAGTAGTAGATATGCGATTAGCTTGCAAGCCTATGGTAGGGGTCGGACTAGTGCACGATTTGAGTGATTCACTATATGCTAACCTATACACTGAGTTACTATTTGAGCGAATCCTGTGAGGTATAAGTTTCGATTGGCAGTGCGAAGGAAGTTTAGGTCAACAAGTGCAAGTCATTAGTGCGATGTCCATGATTGTTTGCTTGATTCCGTTTTGTGCTTTCTAGCTTTGTTGATAAATTGCGAACAATCGTGCCGTTATCTTGATCTGGTGCCTTTTCTGACTTCTAATTTACTTGAGGACAAGCAAATGCTTAAGTGTGGGGAGGTTTGATAAACGTATCGTAGTAAGTTTATCATAGTATTTAATTGGCTCATAATAGAGTTTTTATAGTCATTTTATGCACTTATTAACCCTATTTCTGCTTGTTTTGGTATTATAAGGCTTTAGGACAAGTTTCGGGCGAAAAGGAGCGAAAACGAGGCAAAACGGCGCGAAAACGATGAAAACTGGTGAAGGTCACGGCCGTGACACATAGTGCACCTGGCCGTGACACTTGGCAGAGAGTTAGACTGAAGATGGTCACGGTCGTGACACATATTGCACCAGGCCGTGACCCATAGCAGCAGCAATATTAGAAAATTCATATCTCTCAATCTAGACCTCGGATTGAGAATCCCTTTGGTCAGAATGAAGATTGACAAGTTTTCTATCTATGATTAAAATTTCAGATCAATCGGACATCGTTTACCCATCCATCCGAGAGAAATACGAAACTACCGCAAAGCTGTTGAGAGGGTCACGGCCGTGACGCTACTGCACCAGGCCGTGACGAGCGGCAGTAAGCTCAATTTTTGCCCAGAGAATGTCACGGCCGTGACCTATCTTGTCCCAGGCCGTGACAGTGTCGAATTTCACTATAAAAAGCCCAAATTCGACCCAGAAAGGGGGGAACCGACCAGAGATCAACCCTAATCCCTCTAGAGACGAAAAATAGCACAAAAGAACACAGATTCGCGTCCCGGAGCGCAAGAGACGGATCATCGACGAAATCACGCCCAATTGAACGAAGAACGAAGAATCATCGACGCTTCCATCGCAGATCATCCGGATATCAAGAATATGAATTCTTCGCCTTTATTCCTTATTTCTTTCGTTGTTTTCCCGTCTATTATGCGTAGCTAATTCTCCTTTGTGTTTGGGATTAGATGAACGCTAGGATGTTTCGTAGTTAAGACTTATGATTATCGTGACTACGTGTTTGACTATTTATCGTTCTATGATATTGTTTCGTTACTTTAATATGTCTATGTGTTAAAGTAGTCGTATGGAAAAACATTTAGGACGACAGCTAAACAACGTTTAGGCCGTTCGTAGAAGATAGGAATCGAGTATAGGGCGAAAGCAAATACTCGATCCTCGCCGTTAGTAATTACTGAATTTTAGATCCCCGCGAGCGTTTAGGGCGACAGCAAACTCGCGAGCGGGTAGGAAAATTACTGCGATCTAGTCAAAATCACGTAGGAACGATTTTAGTGTCTTAGCCGATAGCACCTAGCGGGATTCGAATCCCGAGCACATCTTTATTATCTGAAGCTTCGTATCCATTTTAAGCGTCTTTGAATCTCTAGTTGAGTTAGATATAATCTGTTAGGTTAAGTTATGAAACAATTTGCGTATTTTATTAGGCTAAATATCGAGTCGATAGGTCACTACTAGTACTTGATTTATTCCTTGTGTTCGATACTCGTTTACTCACTTTACTGCACTACAAACGATAGGTCCACTGCCTAACGCACGTCGGTGATAGTAATTAGGTATTCGTTTTAATTATTACTTGTCGCACTTTTCATTCACACACCACGTGTCGATCAGTTACTCGTAAACCTACTTAGTTTACTAATTAAGTACGCTATGTCAGGTCGAGTGCAGTTAGACAAATACATCAGACTGTCAATCACCCGAGCGTATTCGAGTTGCGATACGGGCTCTCCTCTAATTTTGGCTAAGTGTACATTAGTGTCCATAGGTGTCTTAGCCGGAGGATCATCGAAGGTGTTAAATTTCTTTAACACGCTCTCAAGTGAGATTGTGTAATCCCAATTCCTTCGGACATCTTAGAGACATTTATTCCCAAAATGACGTCGGCTAAGCCCATATCCTTCATACTGAAATAATTTTTCAGCTATTCTTTGTATTCACGATTATTCTGTGACTGCCTCCCATGATTAACATGTCGTCTACGTAAAGCAAACAATCACAAACTCATCGGGTGTGCCTTTTATATAAACGCATTTATCACACTCATTAATCTTAAACCCATTCGACAACATAGTCATGTCGAACTTCTCGTGCCACTGTTTTGGCGCTTGCTTAAGCCCGTAAAGTGACTTCACGAGTCGGCACACTTTATTTTCCTGCCCGGGTACAGTAAACCCTTCGGACTGCCTCATATATATTTCTTCCTCGAGTTCCACGTTTAGAAAGGCCGTTTTCACATCCATCTGGTGTATCTCGAGGTCATACAACGCTGCTATAGCGGTCAAAACCCGTATGGATGTAATCCTTGTCACGGGTGATTAGGTATCGAAGAAATCATACCCTTCCTTTTGGTTAAACTCTTTAGCTACTAAACGAGCTTTATATTTTTGGACTGATCCATCGGTCTTAAGCTTCCTTTTAAGGACCCATCTGCATCCTAAAGGCTTGCACCCTTTGGGAGGTCTACCAGCTCCCACGTATGGTTTCGCATTATGGACTCAATCTCGCTATTCACAGCTTCTTTCCAGAACGGAGCTTCTGGACTAGAAAATGCCTCTTGCAAAGTCCAGGGTTCATCATCTAACATATACGTTAGGAAATCAAGCCCAAATAATTTGGCCACTTTTTTACGTTTGCTTTGCCGTGGTTCCTCGTTTTCTTGAGGTGAACTCTCGACGACATCGTAAGTTCGCTTACTATAACTTATTTCTTTCTTTTTCTTATTTGGAAAAGTATTCTCAAAGAATATTGCATTCCTCGATTCGAATATCATCCCTGTGTTCATTTCAGGGTTTTCTGATTTGTGCACAAGAAATCTATATGCATTACATTTATTAGCATATCCGATGAAAATGCAATCAACAGTCTTGGGTCCTATTCTTAACCTGTTCAGGTTTAGGTACTTCGACCTTTGCTAGGCACCCCCACACTTTCAGGTAATTGTAGGACGGAGCCCCACCTTTCCATAGTTCGTATGGAGTCTTTTCTCTCTTTTTGTGTGGCACGAGATTTAGAATGCGGTTTGCCGAGAGGATTGCTTCCCCCCACAAGTTCTGAGGTTGCCCAGAACTGATCAACATAGCATTCATAATCTCCTTAAGAGACCTATTTTTGCGTTCAGCAACGTCGTTTGACTGGGGTGAATGAGGCGCAGTTGTTTGATGAATAATGCCGTGCTCTTGGCAAAATTCTTCGAACGGCGCCACGTATTATCCTCCTCTATCACTTCGATTTATTTTAATTCTTGAGTTTAGTTGATTCTCAACTTCACTCTTATATCTTTTGAAGGCATCAAGAGCCTCGTCCTTGCCACTTAACAAATATACGTAGCAAAATCTCGTGCAATCATCGATAAAAGTAATAAAATCTATTTTTCCACCTCTAGTCTGCACGAACTTTAGATCACATTTATCAGTATGGATCAATTCCAAAGGCGCACTACTTTTCTCGACAGAGAAGAACGGTGCCTTGGCCATTTTTGCCTCGACACAAACTTCACATTTTTGTTGTGAGTTGACTTCCATTTGTGGAAGCAGGTTTAAACTTATTAACTTTTTTATTTTATTTAACCCCACGTGTCATAATCTATGATGCCTGGAACACTCAACCAAGTAAGAGGAACTTTCTTTATTATTACTAGCGAGTTCAATCTCGCGTATTACAGGCATTACATTCATCTTAAAGAGCCCCTTCTCGAGGTAGCCCTTCCCTATGAAATGACCGTTTTTGGTCAACACATATTTATCACTCTCAAACACCTGTCTAAATCCAGCTTTGCTCAACAGGGATCCGGACACCAGATTCTTGCGGATGTCTGGCACATGCAGCACGTCCACAAGAGTGAGTTCCTTACCCGAGGTCATCTTCAACACTACCCTCCCTAATTCGACGATGTCAGAGGTGGCTGCGTTGCCCATAAACAGCTTCCTGTCTGAGATAGGAATGGGTTGAAAACATCTCCTTATCAGAGCAGATGTGGCGAGTCGGTCCAGAGTCGATATACCATGACCTAGCATTATCCACCACGTTGGCCTCGTATACGACGGCGGCTAGGTCCATCGCTGTCAGATCTGTCCCTGGCCTTGCCTCGGTCAAGTGAGCTTGGTTCTTTTTGCTCTTTCTCTTCAGCCGACAGTCCTTGGCCATATGCCCAGGTTTGTCGCAGTTGTAGCAGTTGTCCCTAATTTTATTCGGCTTCTGCTGCGTCGTATTAGGCCTCTTGCGCTTTTTACCGGTGTTAGATCGGTCAGGTTCGCACGTACCTCGACACTACCCCTTTTGTTCTTGGCCTCGATTCTTCGATTATCATCTTCGATTCGAAGGCTTACGATCAGGTCCTCAAGCCCCATTTCTTACGCTTGTGCTTGAGGTAGTTCTTGAAGTCCTTCCACAAGGGCGGCAGCTTCTCTATTATAGCAGCTACCTGGAAGGATTCGCTGATCTGCATATTCTCCGCGTGTATATCGTGGATTATCAGTTGCAGACCTCGGACCTGGTCCAACACTAGTTTGGAGTCAGTCATCTTATAGTCCAAGAATCTGCCGACTATGAACTTTTTCAGTCCAACATCATCGGTCTTGTATTTCTTATCTAACGAGTCCCACAACTCTTTAGCAGTCTTGGCCACTACGTAGACGTTGTATAGGGAGTCGTCTAGGGCACTCAAAATGTAATTACGACACATGAAATCGTTGTGATTCCATGCGTCTAACGCCGCCTGTTGTTGTGCGTCCTCTTCGGGTATGGCGTTGTTAGCAGCGTCGTTGGCGTTCACCTGGAGCGGGAGCTCTTTCAGAAAGCGCACCAGGTTTAGAGTCGTGATATAAAACAGCATCTTTTGTTGCCATCTCTTGAAGTCTGTCCCGTTGAATTTTGCCAGCCTTTCAGCGTGGTTGCTACCCGTCAGCGGTACTGCGGTGGGGATATTTGCTATTGTCGCAATCGATCAGACAGAATAATTTTTTACGACTGTTGGTACCGATGTTGGCGTATGGTCCGTGGTGCTCGTAAAACTCGGAGAGAGTTTCAGCTATACGTCGAAGTCAAGACACGTACGTCGTACGCTTTTCGTAAGACGTTATTGCCCTGTATTTCAGTGCCTCGGGTTGCGCAATACGTCCCGACGATACAACGACTTCAGGAATTTCGAAACGTCGCACACCATAACGAAACTATCGGGCGGATCTACTAAAGACTCGATCCTTTCTCGCTTTATTACTTAATTGGACTAGAATGCTTCTAACTTGTATGCTTAGGAATTGAATTGAATTATTTAATGAATATTTCCAATTCTGCAGGGGTCTATTTATAGGTTTTCAAGGGGTTTGGGGCAAATCTGTGAAGGGCTGCAACTTCTGGGCAGGGACCTATTTGTGAATAGTCACCTCCCTTGTCTTTTTCCCAGATTAAATCTGAGCCATTCGATCTGGATCCAACGCTCCAGATCGCACCCCTTCTGAAGCAACCCAGTGGTTCGGTCGACCCGCCCAACCCGACCTGGGTCGGTTTGCTTGTGTGAACCAACGGGTCCTTTGGTCGAACCGGAGCACCCCATCAACCCTAATGGGTCTCGCCACCTCATCACCGTCTAGTCATGTCCACGAGTGTGCCACATTAGAGCCACATCGCCCTTTATGCCCATGTGTCACTGACATGTCATCAAGCCCGCCACGTCAGCAATTCTGTCACGTCATGGCCACACTGCGCGCCACGTGGGCGACACGTCAGCGTCGCGCCTTGTCACCTAGCCGCCACATCACCATCGGTGCCACGTCATCAATGCCACTTCACCGGAGCATAAATTTAATTCCGAGTTTGGGCTTGGGGTAGCGGGCCGCGCGCGAGGGCTCGGCCCGGGCTCGGCCATGGGCCATTGAGCCCACCTCATTGGGCTCATCACTTGGTTAACAAGTAATGTTGGGAAAACATATATAAGGAGGAGAAACTTGATATGTCTAACCAATGTGGGACACCAAGTTTTCTCTATTTTCTTTTCCCATTTATTGTATCCTTATTGGGCCGAACTTTAATAATTAATTTCTCATTCACCCGACATCGGTTTTGAGCAAATTAATATTCGAAAAATTCCTCTCGAAACATAGATTATGAATCTTTCATCAATTTTGATTTTCGACTAACGATGGATTCTCGGTTTAATAAAAACCGAGCAACTTGGATTTATTGGGTTAATAATCCCATTTGGGCCCATTGGCCCAACCTTATAAGAAATCCAACAGAAGTATCCTGCGAATTAGACGCTCATCAAAACCTCCAGCACATACATGAGGGAGCGAATCTATTTTAAGGAAATTGTGTGCTACACAATCTTCCAATATATATTTTTCTTTCCCTGGCCAACATATTGCAAATTTTTCGGAAAAGTAGGGGACCTTCTCCAGGTAATATCTATTATTCCTTTTGCATAATAAAAAATTTCGCAAGAAGTTTAGGGCTCATTATTAGGCTTGTAATGAAATCAATAATCAGCGTATGCATGGGTGAAATCCGAGAAAAAGAGGCTATCAATTGCAATGATGTTCTTCGTTCGGCGAGCATCATAGGAAGGCCGGGGAGTTGGTTTAGCGAAGATCGATACGTTCGCCTCGGCCTTTTGATTAGCGATGACGATTTCAATCTCGTTTTGTATCGACTCGAGGAATTCGTTGCGAACGAAAGTTCGGCCGGCGGGAAAGTTATGAGAAGATCAATATTTGGTTGATCAGATCAGATGACTAAGGATAATAGTGTAATAAATGCATGTCTAGCTTGTTTTATAGTTCTGTCGTGTGTGATTTTAATGGGTGATTAATCGTGACGATTTATAGACCGTGTTCAGTATAATGCTGATGCGACGTGTTTGCTTGCTAGTATCTAAAGCGTTCTTTCAACTACTGACGTTGAAAGGTGTACAAAGGCAATAATAGTGTGCTATTATATAGATTCATATATAATATTTCATATTTAAACTATTCAATACATGAAATTTTAATTAAAGGGTTTAATAAAATTATTATTATTGTCATCATCACTCAGTGAACGATAAAATTAAAAAAATAACGGAAAAAGTTACCTGGTTATGCCTCATTGATAAAGACGATACTAAAGGAATAATAGGTTGTAGAAAAAGCTTGTATGATTCATTGACTCTCAGTACAGTTTATATACAGCTAAACAAGGGCTAGATAAGATCGTTACAAGTATGGACAATATACGATGACTGTCTAAATCATATCTTTTCCTAAAGATAATGATAAGCTAAATCTAGAATTGATATTTGATATTATGGTGTATCTTTAACACGCCCCCTGAGGCTCCGTTGGAGACTCTAATCTTGGAGCGAAGAGCAGTAAACTGATGAAGGCTCAAGGCTTTCGTAAGAACATCAACAAGTTGGTCTTTTGTGGAAATATGATGGACATTGAGGTTGCCATTCGCGACACATTCTCGAACAAAGTGGTAGTCAAGTGCAACATGTTTCATGCGGGAGTGAAAGACGGGATTGGCGCAGAGATATGTGGCACCGGTGTTGTCGCAGAACAGAGACGGAGGTTTGGGTAAGCAAATTCCCAACTCTTGAAGGAGATTTTGAATCCATAGTATCTCAGCTGTAGTGTGAGCTATGGCCTTGTACTTCTCTTCCAAGGATGACCGGGATACTGATTTTTGACAGCTAGATTTCCACGATATAGCATTAGAGCCAAGATATATTATATAACTCGTCGTCGAGCGACCATCATCACGATTTCCGCCCCAATCGGAGTCACTAAATGCTCGTAGTTGCAAGGGTGTGCCTTTATGCAAGAAGAGCCCGTGGAAGATAGTGTTTTTGAGATAACGAAGAACTCGTTTTAATGCTGTCCAGTGTAGTTCAGTAGATGAATGCATATACTGCGAGAGACGATTGACGACGAAGGATATGTCAGGACGAGTAAGAGACAAGTATTGAAGGCCGGCAACTAGTTTTCTGTAGGGTATCGCGTCAACGGATGCAGAACCATCTTTGAGTAGCAGAGGAGTTGTGGTGCTCATGGGAGTGGTGACCTCTTTGGCGCTAGTCATTGAGAATGACTCAACAAGGTTTGCAATATGCCGGTCTTGTGAGAGGAAAAGACCTTGAGTTGTATGAATCACCTCGACACCCAAATATTGATAAAGTATGCCAAGATCTTTCAGAGAGAACCTGTTGCCAAGTTGTGAGACAAAAACTTCCAAAAAATTGTCATTGTTAGAAGTCAAAACTATATCATCAACATAGACCAAAAAATAGAGATATATCTCATCCTTATGATAGATAAATAGTGAAGAATCTGCTATGGAGCTTTTGAAACCAAACTGTAGAAGAAAGCCCTTTAGTTCTTGGTACCATACTCTGGGGGCTTGCTTGAGGCCGTACAGGGCTTTCCTTAACTTACACACATGATTTGGTAGCGATGAATGAATAAACCCAGGTGACTGAACCATGTAGACGTCATCAGTGAGAGTTCCCTGAAGAAAAGTGTTAGGAAATAATTATAGTGTCCTCTAGTTATTTGTGGTTTGGGTTAAAATTGTGATATTAATGTATTGGAGTAGGTTGGGGAGACAATTAGTACTTTGTAGAAGTTTTGGACTTGGGCTTTAATATACCAAAGAGTTTGTGGTATATAAAGCCCGTTTATACCCTTGTTAGGGTTCATCAAAAGAAAAATCCTTGAAGCAGCTCTCGATTAACACACACACAAACACACACTAAAAGGTGCTTCATACGAACTTAATCTTTCTAATAATCTTTTGATCCTTGTTTGGTAACAAGTGGACCTACAAGTGGTATCAGAGCAAAGCGTGGATCGATCTCATCAATTTGAATCCAGTTTTGTTAAATTCTGAAAAGATTTGAAAGAACCTCTGCTCAAAATCCATTTTCGATTTTTCATGGATGTGCCTGTTAAATCGTTCTGTTTACCATCTTTTGGAGAAGAAAATTGTTAATGAGTGCATCTCTGTTCTTTCACATAGATTATAGTCAAGTTTGAGTTGTTTTAAAACCCGAAAATCGATTCTGAAATTATTTTTGGGTCTGTTCTTCACTTTCGGGTAGATTTTTCACATAGTCTTTGAATTTTTGAAGGATTCGATGGAGATGGTTTAATTTCGTAGGAATCGCCCGATTCCTTTCACATAAGGGAAAATCGATCAATTGCACCACAATCGTCCGATTTAAATCTCGACGATTTCCAGTCTCTAAGACTAAATCGCCCGATTTCTTTCACACAGTGTGTGTAGGAATCGCCCGATTTCTATCACATAAGAGAAAAACGATCGATTGCACCACAATCGTCCGATTTAAGCCTCGGCGATTTCCAGTCTCTAAGACTAAATCGCCCGATTTCTTTCCTTCCTGAAGAGGAAATCGTATGATTCCACAGAATCGCCCGATCTCACTGTAACGAACATGAATTCTCTTCAAAACACTAATTGGTAGTTTGAGTCAAATCGCCCGATTTGATAAATCATCCGATTAATATTTACCTCTCACGATTTCGCTCAAATTGTCCGATTGACACATTCTTACCTTACCACAAATCGTCCGATTTATTTTCTTGCAAGAGTCGCTTGAATCAAAAGTTTTGAAGTAAACTCGACTAGTCTTGAGTATTTCTCTTGCTACAACCACCATATATTAAATAAATAAAATAAGAACACTAAATATCATTCTTATTTATTTCAAACTTGACTAAAATTGTTCGAGACTAACGTTTCATTCCGCAAATCACCTCCACGTAACGATCACTACCAAACAACAAATGGATTCATTAGCCATGGGAAGCGACATCCGTGTTCCAGTTCTGAGGCGCGGAGACTTCGGAGTCTAGAGAAGCAGATTCCTGAACTTTCTTGAAATAAAGGACAATGGCGAAGACATTATCGATTCTCTTGAGAATGGACCAAAACAATTCTGGGTCACAGTCCGTGGTGACAACACCGTCACCCCAGCAGTTCAAGAAAGCACAATACTCAAAACTCCAGCACAATACAATGACGCGGAAAAGAAACGAGCTAAAGCAGATCTTCTGGCAAGAAATTATTTGATGCAAGGCTTACCTAATGACATACTGATTCAAGTGGATAGCTTTCCAACCGCTAAAGCCATGTGGGATGAGACTGCAAAATTAATGCAAGGAACAGAGAGTGGACAAAGAGCAAAGAAAGCCAACACCCTTGCAGCATACGATTCATTCAAGGCTAAGCCTGATGAGCAAATCAGCGAGACCTACAATAGGTTCATGGTCCTCGTGAACGAATTAAGGAAGATAAACATCATAAAAACTAACATGGAACTCAATGTCAAATTTCTTACCTCCCTGCCTCCAGAATGGAAGAGAGTCACCACACACTTCAGGCTTAACAAGGACCTAGATCAAATTGATATTCACAGTGTTTACGAAAGTCTGGAGCAGCACAATGACGATGTTTATGAAGCGATCGGAGAGAAGAAAGGTAAAGCAATCATGGACACAGTTGCCCTTGTGACAGATACCGATCTGAAGAAAAGTGCAAAAGCTGCAAAGAGTAAAACTGTTAAGACCTCCAGTCCATTAGAAAGTGAAGACTCTGAGTCAGAATCAGAACCTGAATTCAAAGGTTTCGAGAAGCACGTGGCTTTTATAACGAAAAGAATGGCAAAACAATATTTCAAAAAATCATCATCATCTGCCAATCGTCAGAGAGTCTCATCAAGCTCCAAACAGCCGCCAAAGCCTTTTCAACAACCTCATACTAGGAATGATTCTGAGCCTAGCAAATGCTTCAATTGTGGAAAGTCTGGGCACTTCGCTAGAGACTGTTACCTTCCCAAGAAAAAGGATGAAGAGTACTACACCAGAAAACTTCAACTGCTCAAGCAGAAGAAATCTGGAACCGCATTGATGGCGGAACAGGATCACTGGCTAGAAGATACATCTGAAAGTGAGACGGAGAAGATAGCCCTGATGGCTCTGGTGGAAGAAGATGACTCTGAGCAAAAGAACATGGAAGCCAATGCTGATACTGAAAACAAGGAGCTGTCTCTCGGAAAGGAGGTAGAAACTCTTGACCTAAAACTGTATTCTGAACTTCAAGAAAAGAACATTATTCTTCAAAATGAACTTAAATACCTTAGGTCAACAGAAGTGAAGTTATCTAACACATTAGAAATCCTAGATACGACCCGTGATGAAGTATGAACTTGCTTAGTTGACTTGAGATCTTACCTATCTGAATCTGAATCAAAGGTCAATGACTTACAGGCTCGATTTGACAATAATTATGCATGCCTACTTAAGAAATTACGAGAGAATAGCAACCTAGAATGTCTGCTAGAAGTAGCACAGTCTAAAGTTGATAGTCGTGACTTAGAAATAGAAGGTTTGACAACACAGATTAGTGAGCTAAAAGACAAATTGACAACTTGCAACGATGAGCGAATCAACAAAACATGCGAGTTCGATATTCTAAATAAAGAACGTGCAAAATTGTATGCTAAGATTAAGAAGCTCGAAGACTTACTTATTTGGAGAGGACAATCAGATAGAACGATCTTCATGAATAAGCCTAGAGACATAGAATTCTATGACCCACATGAAGGATTAGGGTTCAACCCAAACTCTATTGTAAAGAGACCACTCCCTCTTTATGATGTTAGTTTCTCCGGGTTAAATCTACCTTATCTAATGCCTTTCACAACCTCATCTGCACATGATGCACTAGAAGAGAAAAAGAGAAATACGGATGATTGGGCAGAAATCACTATTAACTATGATGAACTGTATGATAGTTACAAGACGAGGGAAATACCATTATCCAATCCTGATGACTACTTACTTATTTATCCGCCTTCGTCTAATGAAGTAAGTATCGAAGAACCAAATATCTCTAATGCATATATACCAACTAAAATCAAAGTAATCTCTGACTTGCAATCAAACCTGGAATCTGAAAGGATAAAGTTCCAGATAGAGAATGGAATACTGCTTAGTATAATTTCCACATTTGAAAAACAAATTGACAGCAGCAGAACTACAGTCTCAACTCTAGAGTCAGAAAGGATGACTCTCCAAGTAGAGAATAAAATTCTACTAAGTATAATTTCCTCTCTAGAGACTCAAGTCGACATCGGCATAGCTTCAGGATCTCTACAAACTCCTTTAACCAAATGTCAAATATCCATCCCCATCGACACTAGGAAGAAAAGAAAGCAGATTGCATCTGTCAAATTTAAGCTTACTAACACATCCTTGCATGTGCTCACAGGCAATCCTCTAAATAAGAAAGGGAAGAAGAAAGCCACAGGAGACAGTCTACCAAAGAGCGATGTCGCTTATACCTTTAAAAGAAAGCAACCTGTCGATTTTGAAGCGTCTAGTTCTAATTTTTGTATTAGGCGTCAGTTGTGTGCTAATAATTATCCTGCAGAAACTTCGTCTATTCTTCTTAAGCCTGTAACGACTACTAAGAATCGTACCTACTATTCTAGCTATGATGATGCTTTTATCTTAAACGCTAAATACCAATCTACCAATGTCAGTACTTCCAAGGAAACACCACCATCCTCTCTTAAATCAAAGTACAAACCTGACAAAAGACAAAGACAAGCAAACAAAGTCAAAGCTATAGGAATGCGTAGCATATGGGTTACAAAACAACAACTCAGAGCATGGACAAATCACTGTCATCCTCTTGGAATTAGAAGATATGGGTCCCTAAGCAATCAACGGGAGTTGTAGAAAAATTTAACTCTGACATTAGAAACCGACCCATAAGAAAGACATACACAGACTATAAAACTAATAAGGGAGGACCCGTCCTTAAATGGGTACCTAAATCTTATTGATTATTTTTTGCAGATCCGTCATGTGTGGATACTTGATTCTGGTTGCTCTACACACATGACTGGAAGAAAAGAGCTTCTGAGCAACTACACCGAACAATTCGGTGGAAATGTGCGCTTTGGAAACAACCACGCGGCTCCTATCTTAGGACATGGCGATCTAATTCATGATAACCTGACGATCAAGGGGGTTTCATATGTTGAGGGTCTCAGTCATAATCTCTTCAGCATTGGTCAATTCTGTGACAGACAACTAAAGGTTCAATTTCATGCTGAAGGTTGCAGTATTACTGATAAGAGTGGTCGAGACCTTCTAACTGGAACGAGGAAGACAAATCTTTATACCATCGATTTGAAAACTACTCGACCCTCGTCCAAACTGTGTCTCATGACGAAGAACTCAATTCAACAAAGTGACCTTTGGCATCAAAGACTATCCCACATCAACATCAAAACGTTGAATAGACTACACACCGACAACCTAGTGAGTGGATTACCAGCCTTGAAATATCACAAGGAACATCTCTGCAGTGCGTGCGAAATGGGGAAAATGAGAAGAGCATCACACAAGGCAAAGCTCATAGCTTCAACGTCCCGACCACTAGAACTACTGCACATGGATCTGTGTGGACCTATGAGAATACAAAGCATCAACGGACGAAAATACGTTCTGGTAATAGTGGATGATTTCTCTCGATATACGTGGACCAGATACCTTAGGACGAAAGATGAGACTCCCGACTTGATCATAGATTTTGTGAGGAAGACTCAGAACTCACTAGATTGCAATGTTCTAGTGATTCGAACTGACAATGGCACTGAATTCAAGAATCAATTGCTTGACAATTTCTTCATCACTGGGAATCACTCAGCAATTCTCAGCAGTGAAGACACCCCAACAGAATGGGGTTGTGGAAAGAAGAAATCGTAGTCTAGTTGAAGCAGCTCGTACAATGCTAATACAATCGAAACTTCCTCATTTTCACTGGGCCGAAGCGGTGAACACAGCCTGTTTCACTCAGAACAGAACTAGCATTCATAAAAGATTCGGAAAAACTCCTTACGAGCTCATCAACAAAAGAATACCAAGCATCAAGTTTCTTCGAGTATTTGGCTGCAAATGCTTCGTTCTAAATGATAGAGAAGACCGAGGAAAATTCGATCCTAAAGCAGTCGAAGGGATATTCATTGGATACTCTGCCGAGTCCAAGGCATACAGAGTCTACTTGCCACAAAAACGAACCGTCATGGAAAGTGCGAATGTTACGTTCGATGAAACGCCATCTATTGCTGCTGAACAGATAAGTCCACAACCTGGAGTCTTAAGGATATTGACTGAAGATCAACATAATCCTTCAACCGAAGAAGGATCATCTACTTCACAGACATTTGATGAAGACGAACTGAATCTCTTATTTGATCAGCTATATATATGCCCTCGCTCACAACTAACAGATACAACAGTTCCGTCTATACACACTTCAACAGAGGCTGATGAAATGACTTCAAGCATTCCACCTCAGCAAATCGACAATGTAGATGGAGGGAATGACCCATCGGATAATTCAGGTAACGAAGATCAAATTCCCATTGAAATCTCTAGTACCATCGAAGCTGAACCTAGTGAGGAACTTGACCATGAGGAATTGAGTCAACCACTTCCTCACACAAGGAAATGGACTAGAGCTCACCCAACGTCTCAAATTATCGGAGATCCAAATCAAGGAATAAGCACACGTTCCTCAACAATAAACGAGAATTTATATGCATGCTTTCTAAGTCAAAGCGAACCAAGTAAGATCGAAGATGCATTAGCTGATCCAGACTGGATACAAGCCATGCAGGAAGAAATCAATCAATTTGAGCGACTCCAAGTGTGGAAATTAGTCCCAAGACCACAAGGCAAGACAATTATAGGAACCAAGTGGGTCTTCAAAAATAAAAGAGATGAAGATGGAATCGTCATTCGGAACAAGGCCCGATTAGTGGCAAAAGGCTACAATCAACAAGAAGGAATTGACTACGACGAAACATTTGCACCAGTTGCTCGAATTGAGGCCATCCGACTATTTCTGGCTTATGCTGCTCACAGAAACTTCACTGTTTACCAGATGGACGTCAAGACAGCCTTCCTCAACGGGGTACTGAAAGAAGAAGTTTACGTAGCTCAACCTGCAGGCTTTGTGAATGAAACTCATCCTGACCATGTGTACTCTCTAGAGAAAGCTCTATATGGACTAAAACAAGCCCCACGTGCTTGGTACGAGGCACTCTCAGACTTTTTGATTAAATCAGGGTTCACGAAAGGAAAGATTGACACGACACTCTTCATTAAAAGACATAAATCAGGGATTCTCCTCGTTCAAATATATGTTGATGATATTATCTTTGGGTCCCCAAATCCAAAATTGTGCAAAGAATTTGGCGATTTAATGAAGACGAAATTCGAAATGAGCATGATGGGAGAACTCAACTTCTTTCTTGGACTTCAAGTTAAACAACTTTCAGAAGGCATCTTTATTAACCAATCAAAGTACATCCTCGACATACTCAAGAAATACAACTTGGAGAACTCAACTACGAAGAACACCCCAATGTCTCCTTCTTGTAAGCTTGACTCAGACTCAGATGGAAAGCCAGTCAATCCAACCACATATCGGGGAATTATCGGATCACTCATGTATCTCACAGCCAGCAGACCTGACATTGTTTTCGCTACATGTCTATGCGCTCGGTTCCAAGCCAATCCAAAGGAGTCACACATGCTAGCTGTGAAGAGAATAATGAAGTATCTCAAAGGAACCTCAACACTTGGACTATGGTATCCTAAGAACTCAAATTTTCAATTACTTGGTTATACTGACGCGGATTTTGCAGGATGTAAGATGGACAGGAAAAGTACATCAGGAGGACTACAATTCTTAGGCGACAAACTAGTAAGTTGGTCATCTAAGAAGCAAAACTGTGTATCTACATCCACTGCCGAGGCGGAGTATGTAGCTGCGGCGAGTTGCTGCTCTCAAATTCTGTGGTTGCGAACGCAACTACAGGATTACGGGTTTGATTTCAATAATATTCCTATATATAGCGACTCAAAGAGCGCCATAGCCATTACTTGTAACCCTGTTCACCATTCTCGCACAAAGCACATAGATCTTAGGTATCACTTTATAAAAGACCATGTGGAGAAGGGCACAATTGCCATGTACTTCGTGAATACGGAGGTTCAGTTGGCTGACTTATTTACCAAGGCTTTGGATGAAACACGATTCCATTTCCTTGTATCTGAGTTAGGAATGCTGAATCGTGAACCTTAGGTGATGTAACTTCACGACGTCTTTTGTAAGAGTGCACATACTTGTTCCTCTTATTTAAAAATAAAATAAAAAATAAAATAAAAAAAAAATATATATGTATATATATAATAATAATAATAAATAAATAAATAAATTAAATTAAAAAAAATTATTATTTGGTTTAAGGACGGCTTAATAATATATGCTTAGTCTGAGGAGGCACTTAATTATTTGCATATATGCTTTGTTTGAGGGGGAGTTTTTGCAGGAATTACTCGAATCTAGGGGGAGCGTTTTTAATGATATACACAGATTGAGGGGGAGTAGTTGACTTCACAAACTATTCTTTAATGATTCATACACCCTTCAATAAGCGAAAATCGCTATTACAACTCAAATACGCAAAACATCTCTAAAATACCAAATCGCTATTACAACTCAAATACGCAAAACATCTTCAAAATACCAAATCACTCCAGCAAGTACGCAAAACATCTTCAAAATACCAAATTACTCCAGCAAGGAAGATTATGAAAATCACTTGAAAGGCGTAACAAGGTCTCAAAAGCCAGTACGGGCTGTTAAAACCCAAAACAGAATCGCTATAAAGACGATGAACAAGCACATAAGAAGTGCAATCTCCAGTACTAACATATCCAAATTGTGATTGAAGCAACGCACTAACTCTGCGTGCTCCCTGCTCTCTTCTTGGTCTCGCTGCTGATTCCAGTTCATCTTTAGGAACTCGATTCGTTCGATTGAATGATTTATGATCTTCCCATGTTTGTTCAATCGGGTCTATTTATAGGCAAAAAAACCCAACAACAAAATCGTTCGTCCAGAGGACCTAATCAATGATACAGATGCACTTTTGACTTGAGGGTTTAGCGCCGCGAACGAAAGCGAAGCTTTCTTTGTCGTTTACCGGATTCTGTCTCACAGAAATCGATCTTGGAAAACTCGGTGATTTGATATTAAATTTTGGTGCCTAGTATCATAGATTAATTGACCAGTTTGATATCCTTGATATTCTTCCAAACTAATTTATAAAAAGCACAAGAATAGTTCGTTCTTCTAAAATTGGCCATTTCGCCCGATTTCTAAATGTTCAATTCCGCTACAGTAAGTCTAAATTCCAATTCGGCCGATTTCTCAAAATCGCCCGATTATTCTAGGACTAATTTCGGCGATTTGTTTTTCGCCCGATTTCTCTATCTCCCATTCCGCTACAGTAACCGTCCTTCGTATAAATTTAAAATCGCCCGATTTCTCATTTTTCCCAAATTTACGCGATTAACACTTACAAGATCTCTCTCAAAACCCCCACATATCTACATCGCTCAAGCTCACAAAATCCATCTCTTTGCATCTTTCTGAAGCTTCCGACCTATCTTCGTAAGCGAATCACTGTCTCTGCAAACTTTGGTTTGATTTTTACTTATTTCTCAGAACTGTCAGTTTAGGGTTTACGCGTTCGTCCATATGTAACCATTACATTGCTCTGAATATGCAAATTTCGATTCTATGTAGTTACTGAGATAATCTTAATATCAATTATCTGTTATGCTTGGCCTGCTGTTATGATTTCTGCTTGCTTCGCCTGACTTTAGGTTCTTAGCTATTTCGGATAAATGTCGTTAATCGCTCGATTTTACGCCCAAATTCAAAATCTAATTCCTTCCTAAATCGCCCTATTTGTTTTAATCGCCCGATTTCGTATGTATTCTTTCTCACAGCTGTCCCACAATCGCCCGAAAATTGATTTTCTACTTTCAAGTTCAATTTCAATTTTAATTTCAATTGCCTGTGTCTACTTACAATCGCCCGATTTGACTCAATCGCCCGATTTTACTCAATTGCCCGATTTCACTCAATCGCCCAATTTCACTCAATCGCCTGCTCTATCGCCCGATTTCACTAAATCCCTCAAATTGACCCTCAATGCCCGATTTCAAACTTCAATCTTAAATCGCCCGATTGCATCTTAAATCTTCCTATACTACTCTCAATCGCCCGATTCGACTCAATTGCTCGATTTGACTCTCCATCGACTATAAATTGCCCGATTTCGAACTTCAATCTCAAATCGCCCGATTGCATCTTAAATCTTTCTATACTACTCTCAATCGCCCGATTTCATTCCATCGCCCGATTCTACCAATATATTATTGAAATTGAATTGTCTAAGTCCCGTAAACATACAAAGATTGAAATTATGACTAACGTATTATCATTATCATACTGTGCGATTATCATTAAATCATATTGTGCGATTAACATTAAATCGTCCGATTATCACACAAAGACAAAATCTTGAAATTTTCTAAGTCCCGTACACATATTATGCGATGTTTCACCCTAAAGCGATGTAGGTAGAAATCTTCTGAGTATTGATGCGATTTTCTCCTAATGTTTGCATTCTATCTCTACAGATTGATCACTATGGTGCGCGAAATTGACGAAGTTTTCCCATCTAAAGACTGGGCTCAAAGGCTTCCAAATAACGTCCAATTGGATTTTGAAAATACCCAATGCCCCGATCCTATCATCCTCAAAATTCTTCAAAACCATCCCCTCAACAATGCTTTTTGTAAAATTGAGCGCGTCCCCGAAGTCTACGTACAATAATTTTGGTCCTCGCTCCAAAATCCAACCGACAACCCACAACCAACCCGTCTCTCTGCCCAAATTGATAACACCATTGTCGTCCTGACCCCCGCTATAATACGCACCCAACTAAACCTCCCAACCTCACTCATTTATGATAAACATCCGACTTCTGAACATTTGATTGCCGACTTCCTTTTCATGGGATACAAGCCCAATGGCCAGAAATCCATTCATCTCCCAGATTTTTGCGCCAAAGACATACCTCGACCCTGGCGGACGCTATTCTTAATCGTCAACAAGTGCCTATCACCAAAGACATATCATGTTGATCTTCCACGGCATTGTCTTCAACAAAAACTACGACATCGCCCAACTAATTTGGTCTGACCTTGTTGATCAACTACGAAGACGAAAATACACCTCCACAAGAGTCCTCCCTTACATGAGATGGTTTCCCATCCTGGTTCAACACTTCATCGATCTTCACCCAGAAATCGAACGTCGTCCCCAACTCGAAGGCTATGATATACCCAAGCTCAACAAAATACAATCCACCAAGACAAAGTCGAAATTCGATGAAGAAGCCATGCTATTGGGGGAACACCTCCTTCAACTTCTCGACAAAGCAGATCCCATGCTACAAGCCTACCTGCGAGCCAACAATCTCGAAGATATCCCCACGATTCAACAGAACCCAGTTGGATCTAACACCGGGACTAGCCAACCTCAACAACCAGTTATAGGTCTAGGACGCTCCGCATCTCCAAAACAAAAACGAAAGAGAAAATCGCAAGGGGATGCCACCAGCAGCAAGAAGGAACGCCGTACTAAACAAAAGCACGATCATTCTCCTTCATCCTCTAGTCAGCAAATAATCCGGACCGATCCCATAGGTTCAGGGGATGACTTTGTCCTCCCCCGAGTAGAAATCGCGACATCTGGTCCAATCGCGCAAAGTACCCCACCTGTCCACTCAATCGTCTCTCAACAGACGATTGTTTCACTTTCTCACGAGGAACCACGTCAGCCATCTCCTCCTTGCTCTGAGGAGGTCGATGTTGAAATATGCAGTTCTCCGCCTCACACTGCACTTTCATTGTCCACAACGAGTCTAGTAACCTCACCACCTATTTTTTCTTCTTTTACTAGGACACATACACCTCCTTTTGCACTGACAGGTCTTGGTGACCTGTTCGGAACGCTCTTTGATGTCTCTGTACTAGCTTCTAGTCTGGGACAGAGCGGAAGTCCCACAGTGGTCAACACCACTCCAGCTGCTGATTTGGGCCATCGATCTGAGCTCGTCTCAGCATCGATGTCAACGATTTGCCTTAGTGGCTTCAGTTCATTTAGTCCTGTGCAAACAGGCGGCACATCAGTACCTTCTACTGATGTTGTGACGACGGAACGTCTTCGTGACTCCGTCCCGTTATTTTCCCCGTTCGTGACGGAGGCCACACTAAATGCTCGCCTAGCTGCCTTCGCAAAAGACCTTCAAGACTCCATAATGACCCAAGTGTACGATGCAATTGGGAGTTCTTCTCGAGACAAGGGCAAAGCCTCCGTCCCCGAACACGCACCACCTCAAGCCGATCCCCTTACTGCCCCTGACGACGGTCCGTGGAATGTCCCTGTGACGGAACTGATTGACGTCGTCATCGCCAGACTCCGCACTGCAACACAACGCAGTGAATATGAAACGGAGGTTCTTCGACGCCTTGAGCTTCCGTTCACGTGTCGAGGTGAGGCTCAGACATCCAATCAGCCACGTGACGACCCTGAGGGTGACGGTCGTCCCGAGGGGGAGAAGCAGCCAGAGCCACAACCTCAACAACAGCAAGTGACTCGAACTACCAAAACACCTACTCCCTCACAAACTAAAAAATCTACCCGACCTACTACCAAAACAACCCAACAAGCCACATCACCAGACACACACTATCTAAGAAGCCCTCCAATACCTTCCTCATCTCCTACCAATGAGCCTATCCTATCCCTCGAAGAGTTATACAATCCTCACACCACTGTTGAAAATACATTTTCAACGAGGATTGGATAACAAAACCAATGGACCCAGCCATAGCTAAGGGCTTAATGGAGAATGCCAGATATTTTCTGATGAAAGCCAACATAAGCCTTGCCCTTATCGACGATGACGAGCTTGAGGAAGGTGAAGACTACGAAACTGCAATTCCAGAACTTCCCGAGCTTCTCAAACACCACGTTGTTGATGAAGAATGCCCTCCCCCGAAGACAAAGATAAGGGAAGAGCTTAATCTACCATGGGAGAATGCCAAAGTAGTTGCTCCCTATCAAGAAGAGATACGACGGAGAATCTGGAGAAGAGAAGATAGGATTAAGCAGCTGGATGAACTGGAACTCAGAGGGTTAACCCATCTTTCAAGACCAACTGCCATTCGGTACCTGCTTTCTCTTCGTTGAGGACTTATGATGAAAGGGAAAGGAGCTGATGTTGAGACTCTTCGAAGTGAAGAGAAGGAACGAGCCAGAATTAGGGCAATCATCGGAGTACGACGAGCTCGACTCGACTTCTACGAATTTCCCATCTACAAGATAGGGCGAGAAGATGGAACAGTCGAAGAAATGACTGAAGGCGATCTTTCCTACTTAAGAGGTGAGGACATTGTTCGGATGGTTGGAAGCTACAGATTTCTTGGAACGCTTCAGAATCCAGACCTCAACGTTGGATATGTCGCTCTTAAGCGATTCTTGATGCGCCAAGTCAAGTTCAACGCGACGCATGACCTCCAAATGGCAGTGGAAAGCAATATGAAGAGGGTGAACCTGACAAAACCGTCCTTTGAAGTTCCTGACACAGGTCCTGGTGAAGGACACATAATCAATGAAGTTGATGATCCATCAGTCGTTTACGTCAACTACAAAGGAGATAAAAGGCTGATGAAGACATCAGAGATCAACAAGTTCAGCGACGGTACACTTCGAATCATTCGCAACAAGCTTAGAAGTATTCTCAAGCAGCTGAAAGATGAAGAACACGAAGTCCAAGAAAAGTACAAGAAGCTGATCGAGATCATTTCGTAAAGAGTATCATTACGAAGTGTTTTAAGGTCATATGAACACATCTTAGGACTTCGGAATCACCATACGAGCTAGCGAGCCCCAAGAAAAGGAAGACGCAGAAGACATCAACTAAAGGACGAGGACACTAAGGGGGAGATTGTTAGGAAATAATTATAGTGTCCTCTAGTTATTTGTGGTTTGGGTTAAAATTGTGATATTAATGTATTGGAGTAGGTTGGGGAGACAATTAGTACTTTGTAGAAGTTTTGGACTTGGGCTTTAATATACCAAAGTGTTTGTGGTATATAAAGCCCGTTTATACCCTTGTTAGGGTTTATCAAAAGAAAAATCCTTGAAGCAGCTCTCGATTAACACACACACAAACACACACTAAAAGGTGCTTCATACGAACTTAATCTTTCTAATAATCTTTTGATCCTTGTTTGGTAACAAGTGGACCTACAAAAAGCATTATCGATATCCAACTGACGAAGTTTCCAACCATACGTAAGGGCCAAACTAAGAATCAAGCGTATAGTCGTTGGTTTTGAGACGGGACTGAATGTCTCAGAGTAATCTAAGCCCGGACGTTGATGATATCCCTTGGCGACGAGAAGTGCTTTGTACTTAGCAATCCATATTTCGTTTTATACGAAAAATCCAACGACAGCCAACAAGATTTTGAGTCCCACATGGCACAAGATCCCAAGTTCCATTCCCTAGAAGCGCATCAAACTCTTCTGACATAGCAGCACGCCATTTTTCATCCTTCATTGCTTCGGACAAAGTCTTAGGTTCAAGGGTCAAAGGAAGGGGATGAGACGTGCCGTGGTTCACAAACTTGGGGTTGAAATACTTTGAGTTTGTTTTCGAGTCTGTGAAGACCGAAGATTGTAACGAGGCGGTTGAGGAGAAGAGTGAGGCGAGGACAAGGAATGTGGAGAAGAGTGTATAGTTGTGGGAGGTGATGTTTTGTTGGGAGAGGAAGATGGGATATCAGTTGTTGAGCCTGAGGGTGGATGTTCTGTGGATGTCATTTGTGTGATGATGTGGGGACATGGATTATATTAATGGGATTAAAATAATGAGAATGAGAGCGGGATGAAAAAGTATTACTTATAGTGGACTCTGCAGAAAAAGGTTCCAATGCTGGCGAGGAGTTCATTATTGTCTATTGTTATCCTGCATGGGAAAAATATGTTCGAAAAATCGTACAATGGCGGGAGATGAAGGTCTTTCTGGAAGTGGGATCAAAGCAGATGTAGGCAGATTGGCTAGTGGAGTAGCCAAGAAAGATACATGGTGCGGATCGAGGTTGAAGTTTGGAACTACTATAAGGTCGCAACCAAGGATAGCACAAGCAGCCGAAAATTTTGAGGCGGGAATAGGATGGTTTGCGATGAAATATGTTTTGAAATGGTGACTGAAAGTTGAGAAATGGGCTTGGGAGCCGATTGATCAGGTAAACAGCTGTTTGAAACGCATATGACCAGTATGAGATAGGAAGGGAGGCAGTATGAAGAAGAGCTAGACCTGTTTCGACGATGTGGCGATGACGTCTTTCTGATGTTCCATTATGTTCAGGTGTGTAAGGTGGCGTTTAAAGTGTGAGATACCATATGAGTGTAAAATGGATGCGAGAGAAATATATTCGCCAGCATTATCTGTATAGATAGAGATAATTGGATGATGAAAATATTTTTCTACTAATAGCTTAAATTGAGGAAATAAACCAGCAACATCAGACTTTTTTTCATGGGATAAAGCCAGATGTATTTGCTAAAGTGATCAACGAATATTAGATAATAACGAAAACCATCAAGTGAGGTACTAGTAGGACCCCAACATCATTGTAAAGTAATTCAAGTGGTTTTGAGCTGTGAAGTGAGTTTTCAGAAAAAGGCAATTTTATTCAAGGCACAAGAACGACAGTGAAATTGCGAGTCTAACAACTTAAACTTCAAATCACTTGAGTTAAAAACTGAACGAATAATAGTGGGAGTTGGATTACCTAAACGTTTGTGCCACTCGTCGAGTTGAGATTTTGTGGTGTGATGGAGTTGAGGATTTATAGAACTGGGAATGCAATAGACACCATTAATGTTCTCCCCGCGAAGCATTTTCGCCCCCGTGCGCAGATCGTTGACATGAAAATGAAGGGGAAAAATTCAAGTGAGACATTATTTGTTTGGCAAAATTTAGAAACAGAGACGAGGTTGGTCTGAATCGATGGGGCACAAAGAACATTATTCAAAGAAAATGAAGTGTTATTATGAGTGATTTTGGTGTTACCAATGTGAGATATTCGCAAACCTGAACCATCACTGATATTGAGCTCATCTGGACCACCGTAGTGTGAGAATTGATGGAGATTGTTTACATCGCCAGTAACATGGTGAGATGCCCCGGTGTCAAATAACCATTGTTGAGACGGCGGTCTGCGAAGAGATGTCATATTGACAGTAGGCTGAGATATTTGATCACCTGGTGTAGAGTTGACCTGCACATTATTGTGGCGAAGGAAACTGGCCAGTTTACGACATTCATGAGTTTGATGACCTGGTATCTCACAGTAATTGCAGAAAGTCGCAGATGAGCGTGGAGGTTTATTGGGACGAGGCGAATTCCAGCCGGATCGGTTGTTGGGGGTGAATGAGTTTTGGTTTTTATGCGTCGCGTTCCAGGTGGGGCGATTGGAGTTGTGGTTGGGGCGAGGGTTCCATGTCCGGTTTTGACTTGAGTGAGTGGTGACACGATTAGCTGTTGCGAGGGTGATGGATGGATCTATCTCAGTTTTGGATCTGTTTTCCCGTTCGAAGACCTCGAGCTTATCAAACAATTCATCGAAGGTGATCGGACTATCACGCATGCGGGCGGCAGCAGCGACAGGAGCAAAATCTGATCCAATGCCAGCAAGAACATGTATAATGAGGTCTTCTTCATCGATGGGTTTTGCCATCTATGGCAAGAGCATCCGCAGTGGCCCTGACATCTTGCATATACTCTGTTATTGTGCGAGTGCCTCGTGGATTGCTATGAAGTTTTTCTTTGAGGGATACAATGCAAGTGCGAGATTTGTTAGCAAATAGAACACATAGACGGTCCCATGCTTCTTTGGAGGAGGTCACAGATGAGATGTGAGATTGTATTTCTGCAGCACAACTTCCAAGGATGGCGTTGAGGATCAGTTGATCTTGTCTGTACCAGAGTGTTAAATCTGGGTTTTGGACAATTTTGATGGCATCTTTTGGGTCGGTTATTGTTGATGCAGGTTTGGGGAATGTACCATTGATGTAGCCAAGTAAACCATAGCCAACTAGTGCTGAGTGAAGACGGTTCTCCAGACTGAGAAATTGGATTGAGATAGTTTAGTAGGGAGATGAGATGGTGCGTTGAATGATGTAATATGAGTATCTTGAAATGAGGAGGCCATGTAGAATCGGTTGAGAGAGCTTTTGATTTGCTTCTTGTGGCTCTGATACCATAAAGGAATAATAGGTTGTAGAAAACGCTTGTAATTGACTCTCAGTACAGTTTATATACAGTTGTACAAGGACTAGATAAGATCGTTACAAGTATGGACAGTATACGATGACTGTCTAAATCATATCTTTTCCTAAAGATAATGATAAGCTAAATATAGAATAGATATTTGATATTATGGCGTATCTTTAACAGATACTATTTTATCTTCGTATATCGTTATGATGTCGTGGTGTAAATAAAATAAGTATCTCTCATGATAGAATCAAGATCAGTCATCAAGTTCAACAATGAATAAAACACAGTATTAATCAATTCTCTACCAAAAGAAAAATGAATAAAACAATTCAAGTTCATAAACAAATGTTTGGATATGATTTGAAACATAAAAGTCAACGAAATATCTTGTGCATTTCGTTACATTACCATAAACTATCCCTTCCTCTACAAAAAAAAAGTCAAAAATTTTGGACTATTACAAAATCAATATATTCAACCTTCTATATAATCTTAAAACTTTAACAAAAAAAAATATTTACTGAATCGTAACTTCCGTAATTCTCCAAACAATTCAACCTCTTGCATACATATAAACAAGACCATTACCTATCAACTATGATCATCTATACAGATATTCACATATGTATTTTCAATGGCACAATCATACACCAACGTTGTCCTCTTAATAACCTCCCTCATGCTAACATCGTCCCTCGTCATAAAAGCCGATCTAATAGACACTGTCTGCGCCAAAGCAAAAAGCCCAAACACGTGCAAACAGCTCCTAAGATCCGCACCTGGCTCGGGCCGGGCCGACCTCGTGGGCCTGACTCAGATCTCCATCGACAAATCGCAAGCCACCGCAATGTCTTCGATCTCAGTGGCAAACTCCGTTAAGAACAGTGGAAACAAAGCCATCATAGAAACTTGCATAGAGAACTTCGGAGATTCCATCGACGCCCTAAAAAAGTGCAGTGGTTTTCTGAAGGGCAGAGACGTTTCTAGTCTGAGGACTTATGCCTCGACGGCTTTAACTGACGTGGGCACTTGCTCCGACGAGTTTGGTGCCGGGAAAGAACCGCCGGCGCTGGCCAAGGCGGAGAACAGTGCTGAGGATTGGATTTCTGTTTTGCTGGCGGTTGCTTCGCTTTTGACATAAGTTTGGGAAAATTTGGGTTGTGATGTTTGTTCTATGATTTTTTGCTGAATGATATATGGTCGTATAACAATAAGATATATTGGATTGTTAAATGTTTATTAGATCGTCGGTTCATATAGAAAAATTGATTAAAGTTCGAGTGCAGTTGTCCATCGACGAACAAACCCTAAGGCTCCGTTTGGTTTACGGATTTTGACGTGGAAAAGAAAAAGAAAAGTGGAATGGTACGACACGTGAGATTCAATGTCTATAACCAGACTTTTCTTTTCATTTCCACGTCGAATTCCGCGTACCAAACGCACTCTAAATAAAATATCTCCCTATGCGACAATTCAGAAGACTTTTTTTTTTTTGGTAAGGAAAACTTCATTACCACGAGAACCAATGTATACTGTCCCATATACCCCTCTGACCTACATCTCCTTCGACTCAACTAATATATATCTTCTACAGATTTGCTCGATAAAATCCCTATCTTTGGTATTCCGTGTCGCTTTATACTTTGTTAAAGCTCTTCCTTTCACCTCCCGACTTACTATCGCCGCAATCCCCTTGGCTCCTACGTTGTTGGTTCCTTCCCCATGTATGCGCTTATTCCGTTCATTCCATATATGATAGATGGCCGCCACGTAGCACATAGCTTCCACCTTGTACCGTAAGCATCTTTTCCTCGCAGTGGTTTTAATCCAAGAGCTCCACACGGATAAGTACCCCGACAGAGGCTTGGTCTGCAGCCACTTAGCGATTTCCATTATCACCTACTTGCTGAAACTACAGAGGAAAAACAGATGTGAGGCTGACTCGTTTGCTTCATAGCATAGTCGACATTTAGGTTCCTGAACCACGATTCCCCATGCTGCGATTCTATCCAAGGTAAGCAGCTCGTTCCTGAATAATAGCCACCCAATAATACAGTGTTTAGGCACATTTATTCTCTTCCAAGCCGAAACAGATAAGCTCCATTTTTGAGCCGGCCCAATCAGCCACACATACCCCGAGCTGGTAGTATATTTGCCATTCTGCGTACTCAGCCATTTCCCTCCCAAGTAGTTCCCTGCAAACAGATTCTTGACTTTGTTCAGTTTGCGCCAAGCCCAGCAGCAATCTTGGGGGGCTTTGTGGCTCCAAAAATCCTCATTTTTCAAATAGACGCCGTTCATCCAGCGTACCCATAGTCTATTTGCTTTTGAGGCTAAGTCCCAAATCTGCTTCCCCAATAAGGCGTTATTCCACACCTCGCAGCTTTTAATGCTAAGTCCACCTGCTGTTTTAGGTCTACATACCATATCCCAGTTGACCAAACTCAAGTATTTCCCTCCAATGGTTCCCTTCCAGAGAAACTCTCGGCACAGCCGATCGATATTCTTCAGTACCGCTTTGGGTAAGACAAACATGCCTCCCCAATAGCCATGGCAAGCTAATAGGACGGAGTTTATGAGGCATAAACGTCCCGCATATGAGAGATGCCGCGACGACCATATTTTGATCCTTGCCGTTATTCTGTTCACTAAACTTTGGCAAGTTGTTTTAGTCCATTTGGAAGGAGAGATGGGGATGCCTAGGTATCTCATAGGGAGAGACCCTTGCTGAAAACCCGAAACAGCCTGCAATTCCTCCGCCAGTTTGTGTGAAACCCCCGCACAAAATATGCTAGACTTCGCTGCATTTGCCTGCAACCCTGTTGCGGCTGAGAATCCATCCAAGGCCCTCTTAACTGTCGCCACTGCCCCTTTTGTCCCTTTGCAAAAAATCATTAAGTCATCGGCAAAGCAAAGATTGATGAGGTTCAGTTCCTTACACTGTGGATGAAACTTGAATTCCTTACAAGTGGCCTCTCGTCTCAGCCTCCTTGTTAGGTATTCCATCACAATGACAAATAGCAGTGGAGATAGGGGATCTCCCTGTCGTAAACCCCTCTTCCCTCTGAACACATTCCCACTTTGCCCATTTAAGGAAACTGTGAATGATGTGGTACTAACACACTCCATAATCCAACTAATGAACTTAGGAGGAAACCGCATCAGTCCAAGCCATTTCTTTAGGAATTCCCACTCCACCATATCGTATGCTTTCCGCAGATCGATTTTCATTAGACATCTTGCCGAGGCATTCTTCCTGTTGTACAACTTGAGAAGGTCTTGGCTTATCAAGATGTTATGCACAATAGAGCGATCTTTGATGAAGGCACTTTGATTTTCATCGATAAGCTTAGGCAGCACCCGTTTTAATCTGCCACCAAGCAGTTTGGATATGCATTTGTATATCACATTACAGCACGCAATCGGCCTAAAATCTGCTGCCTTGGAGGGATGATCCAATTTCGGGATTAGGGTGAGAGAGGTAAAATTAACCTCTTTCAGTAATCTGCCATTTTTAAAGAATTCCAATACTGCTTCCTTCACATCATGACCTACAATATCCCAAGCTTCCCTGTAAAACCCACTACCAAATCCGTCGGGCCAAGGCGCAGAATCCGCATGTATAGAGTGAATTGCCTTAGAAATTTCCGCTTCGGAGAACCCCTGCATCAGCACCACTTGGTCCATGGGATCCAATCTGTAGCCCACCTGAGCTGTGATTTCATCCGGTTCCTCCCCTACCACACCTTCCACTCCCAAGACGCCTTTGTAGTACTCAGTCAGAAAGTCCATGATCCCTTTCTGATCGGAGATAGGCTGGTCATGTTCATCCAAGATAGAGGATATCCTGTTCCTATAAGTCCTTTGTCTCAGGACTACGTGGAAATAGGCTGAGTTAGTATCTCCCTCTCTTAGCCACTTCATTATTGCTTTCTGCTGTAGGAACTTACTCGCTGCCAGTGTCACATAATGAAACTCCTCTTGCAGGGCCCTTTCTTGTTTTATTAGGTCATCATTCAGTGGGTCAGTGTGCAGCGACTCCTGAAGACATTGCAGAGATTCCCTCATCCTATCAGCTTTGTTGACAATGTCAGCGAAGCATGATGAATTCACCTCCCTAAGTGGTTTTCTGCAATATTTCAGTTTCTGCACCAATCTCCACATGACATTTCCCGGATGTTCACACCTCCATCCCTGTTTCACTGCCTCTTTAAAGCAGGGGGCCGTGCACCACATGTTGAAAAATCTAAATTGTCGATTGTTTGTAGCGACCGCAGCATTGTCCTTTAATATCACCGGGGTATGGTCTGAGATCCCCTCAGGTAAGAACCAAGCCTCCACATCAGGAAATTCATTCATCCATCTCGGGTTTATGAAAACCCAATCCAACTTGCTCCAGACCCTCCTCTCTCCTTCTTGTTTGTTTGACCAAGTGAATTCGCAGCCCTTCCTTTTCATTTCCAGTAACCCACATTGGTTGATACATCCCTCAAATTCATGGTATCCCTCAGGTTGATGGGATTGCCTCCAACTTTATCATTTTCTTTCAATATACAGTTGAAATCCCCCCAGACAAGCCATGGGTTATGAATGGCATGACTGATTTCCACTAACTCAGTCCACAATGCCTCCCTTTGTGCCCCTAGATTGTGAGCATATACACAAGTCATCACTATAGGTTGTCTCTACGGCATTTCTACATGGAAGTGCATTAGCTGGTCCGAGCACCTAATCACTTGGACTTGGACATTCTCCTCCCAAGCTAATATAATTCTGCCATTTGGATGTAGCTCAAGGTTGTGGCAATAGGACCACTGCCTAAACATCTTATTCATAACGTTTCCCACCTGATTCTTTTTCAGTTTCGTTTCCACCATACACATTATTTTTAGACCCTGTTTTTTGCAGAAAGAGGCAACCTCTAACTGCTTGTTTGGGGCATTTAAGCCCCTCACATTCCAAATACCAATCCTATCCATGAGAGGCTATATCCTCCCTCGGCTTAGGAGGATCGTAACCTTTCGCTGCGGAATATTTCTTTCCAATCCCCTCCATATTAATGCTCCTCTTAGCCCCATTGTGCTGGTTCACCTCAGCCCCCTCCTGTTCTATAAACCAGTTTCCTTTTGTCCCCACGTGACCTTTGTCCTTGTGTTCCGTTTGGGCCATCCCGCTATCTTTGCTCTTCATCAGAGTTGCTCCTTCGTGCACAGGGACCTTTTCTGTCCTCTCCATCAGCCTGGGTGGAAGTCTCTTCGGTCCATTTGGCTCCTCTGTTTGATTCCCCTTTCGATCATTTAAAGTTTTCCCATTCTGCTTGTCCTCCTTTCGTCGGCACACCTCCTCTGTGTGTCCATATGTAGAGCAGAACTTGCATTGAGTGGGTTTCCACTCGTATACTACTTCCTGTTCGATCATCAGTCCATCTTCATTGACGAAGAGGACAGTCTCAGCTAGTTCCTTTCCGAGTTCTACTTCAACCAACATTCGAGCGTATGAGACCCTCTCTTTTCTCTCGGTGACACTATCAGCCATGATAGGATATCCCACCACACTCGCCAATCTGCTAAGAGATCTCAGTCCCCAATATTTTAGGTCCAATTGCGGAAATCTGATCCAGATTGGTACTTTTGTCACTGCCGCTTTCTTAAATTCCGTGTTCTTAGACCATGGAGATCACCGGTTTACGATCAAAATGCAGTATCGAAGCTTGGATAATCTGGTCTCTTTGTTCGATCGATGCAAATTTGGCTAAAAATAATCCCGATCTTACTTGCATTACTTTGATAAGCCCTGCTTGCTTCCATACCCTCTGTAGATATCCGTTCATGATGTTGAAAGGTGGATTGGCCCCTAAAACATAGCATATAACAGATGAGCTCCAGTAACTCACTTCCTCATCAATTTCCTCCGCACAAATTGTTCCATATCTCTGGCCATTTGCCGTTTCCGGCGCAATGTATTCTAACTTGCTTCCTCCATTCCTGAGTTTTGAGATATCAAAGTTCGCCCAAACGTTATTGGATTGCACATTTCCTTCCTTCGTCGTACTCTTCACAAAACCAAAAGGTTCCTGTTCCATTGGTTTCGACTCGCCACTAATCAACGATTCAGTGTCAATCGCCTTCGGTGACGGGGTGTGTAGCGGCGCGGTGATGATCGGAGTAGGCGGAGTATGTGGCGGCCGAGAGTTCTTCTTCTTCGCCATGGCAAGGAATCCCTAGAGAGAGAAACCTAGAGAGAGAAAAAGCTCATATATATGGATTTTATTTGAACCTTGACAATTCAGAGGACTTGATAGTTCAAATATTGATAGTTTCTATATCTGTATAATCATTTCTCTATTTGGCATGGATTTTATTTGAACCTTGACAATTCAGAGGACTTGATAGTTCAAATATTGATAGTTTCTATATCTGTATAATCATTTCTCTATTTGGCTGGGCTTTTTTTATCGAGTAATTTAGTACTACATAAAATAAACATTTCTGTGACTATTGAGCGTTGGCCAAACTTTTTTTAATTAATCTTACTGTAACTGCTCTTTAAGCCCGTCAACGAGTACAAAAATTGACAAACTAAAGTCCTATCATTATGTCACAATGTTGCTACCATCAAAAACTTTTTCAAGTAATTAAGCAAAAATATGTCAGTAAAAAACGTGGTGATCATATTTAATCACTACACCATGACAAATGATCACGAGAATACCTATATTATCAATTTGATATGTTCAGTGAGATTACTAATAAATAATTAAAGAAAAGCCCCTTTATTTTTCCTTAAAGTTATGCTTTTTTTTTTCAATAAAAGAGCAAGAAGTACAACAAACACCATCGGATTGAGAGTCAGACAATTACAAAGGCTGAGGCTTACACATAATGTTACTACCACACATATTGGTAGAAGTTTCAACCAACACAGACACTTCTAACTCAGAACAAAAGCTACAGAGTTGACAATCCAGTCCATTCCAAAGCTGTAATAAATATTAACTACTTAAACAGAGGAGATCCATAATTAGGACGAAGGCCTAAAACCTGCCATAGCCTTCGTCCTAATTTAACACATATAAAACATAAAAGACAAGCCAACAATGTCAATGTCAAGGACTATACATGTATAGTAACCAAGCATCTAGTCGTCGTCTTCTTCCTCCTACAAAGAATTATTCGAACACAGATTCATGTACATTGTAATAAAGATTGTATACTTTCCATTGCATATCTGAGAAAGACAAACATATTTTACCTCTCCACTGCCTTCCTCATCATCATCCTCGACCTCCGATTTTGACTTGTCAGACTCGCCTTCATCGCCGCCTCCACTCTATGACGTGTCAAGGACCGATTAGTACTAAGTTTCGAATATTTGGGACAAAAAAGTGATCTTTGTCCCGAGAAATGGGAAATTTTGTTAGAAGATCACCAGTTTTCTGTTGTAAGCATCCATCTTGCGCTCATACTCCTCCTTCCTTTTTTCCGCCTCTATCACAAAGGGAGCTTTTTCCTGAAATATTTTAAAAAATCGATTATGTAATAAATGAAACTCTGTGGGTTCCATCAAGAATCAATTTGAACCTATGTAAACTAGTGTTAGAGTAATTAAATCCCAGAAAATTACCTCCTCGCTCATTGATCTCCACTTATCACCACTTGCCTTACCAACCTATAAGCAGTTAATTGATTCAGCTTCCAATACAAATATATATATATATATATATATATATATATACATATATAAAGAGGTGAACTTTATGAAAGAAAATCAACTCACAGCAGCAACTGATTTGTTCTTCGGGTGCTTTTCCTTGTACTGCTTCCTAAAGTCTTCCCTGGAAGGCAACAAAAGAAAAGGTCAGAACTACTTAATGACAAGATGATTGTTCAGGTGACAACAAATGTTATTTTCTTGTTTTACCTTCCATACAAAGAGAATTAACGAGATTACCAGAAACTATAAGTGACGTTTACAAAGAAAATCTTTCTTGCTTTTGACTTAAAGACAGATCAGAAACAAATCTTTGAACTATGATAAAACAAAAAGAACATTCATTTTGCAAGTCAGCATGCCAAAGTAGAAACAAAAAAAGCTTACATGAAAACAAAGAAGGCACTTGGTGGCCTCTTAGGCTTGTTTGGGTCCTTGGTTTTCTTCTCCTTCTTCTGTTTCTTCACACCAAGCCTACTGTTATCGATATATTTCTCGTGAGACTTTATAATAATAGTGATGGGCAAAACGACAAATAAAAAGCAGAAACAGATAGATAAAGTAACAAGATACACGTCAAGAATCTGATCGAGCAATCTAGTTTGGCGTTCTTAGTTCAATTTTTTCAACCACAACAAATTCATACGACCCACAGAACAAAGATTTCCACAAAGAAAACAAAGAATCAGATTAATAAAACAAAATAACATCTCAAATCCAGCTCTCAAACATGTTTCCCAAATTTATAGCTTTAGTACAGAAATGAGCCCAAGGTCTAAAAATAAGCTGGCAAACTTCAACCAAATATTAATAAACATAACCCTGAAATTAAAAACCCTCGTCGCTTTTCTTTATCCAACAATAGGAAACAAGTTTATAAAAGTCAAAATAATATTAACAAATCCAATCAAAAAGAAATTAAGAAATATTTGAATTCAAGATCTCAACCCCACGCCAGACAGAGAAAAAACAGTGTAAAAAAAACCTAAGTACACATCAAAAAGAGCAAAATCGAATACCTGTCACCGCCCACCCTCGAATCAGCCTTGGATTTTCCACCTTTCATCTGGAAACAATAAACACAAGCAACGCGAACAAACAACGAACCGATAATTAGAAAAAAAGTTAGCAACTTTTGTAGAACAGGGATTCTTAATTTTTATTCAAGGAGAAACAAGTAGCAAAGAAGATTGAAAAGCAGAGAGAGGACTCACGATTAGGGTTTTCGCGAGAGTGAGGTCCACGCGATCTGATCTCAATAAGTTCGTGATGTGCGTTTGTAGGATTATTATTCCTGGCAAGTAGTAAATAGTGATATTCTACTCTTTTAAGTCGTAGTCTCACGCGCGCTTTCCTGAACGTGGGGTTTGCTACTTCATTACTCTATTGGTAGGCTGGATATTTTTATGCTTCATGGGCCGATTTGAGTAATGAGTATTCGCTGGCCCATTTAAGATCCAACTTTATTAATTTTGAATTTCTTTTGCAAAGAAAGAGAAACTACTACAATGGTGAATGGATGCAAAGAGTTCATCCATGGAAGACAGTAGTACATTCTTTGCTGCGACAATGTCTTTGTATTGTAAGAAATGACGCAAAAAGATGAGTCGTCATCTTATCAAGTTTGCAGCTTTTAATCCAAACACTTTATGTAGAGAGCTTCAAATCGTCTTCACAACTCTTGGATGGAGGACAGTTCATTCAAGCTCAACGAATCATAAAAATCCTGCCTTGAATAAACCCAATGAAGCACCACCTTATGGGAAGCCATTGTTCGATGAAATTGTGAGTATTTTGGGGACGGAAAACGTCATCATTGATAGAGAAGAGCGTCTGCCTGGATCACTGGTGTTAAAGCCAGTGAAGCAGCTGCAAGGTGCTTGCGAAAATGCCGGAGAGAAAGAGAGCTGCATCGGAACGAGTAGTAACGCATTGGTTCATCTGAATGGTGGAATTGAAGTAAAGGATGTTAGTCCATTAGTTCACAGGGTGACTGAGGTAGTGAGGAGCGAGAATTCTGGTCTGTTTTCAATGGAAGAGAGGTTGAACAGTGCTGGTTTTGAACTCAATGAGGAGATAGTTGAGATGGTTCTGAAGAGATGCTTCAAAGTTCCTCATTTGGGTTTGAGGTTTTTCAATTGGATGAAGTCAGCAAAGGGGTTTCGACACACGACGAGGACTTACGATGCAATGATCGACGTAGCTGGGGAAGCAAAGGAGTTCGGTTTGATGGAGAATTTGGCTGATGAAATGGAGAGAAGCTCTTGCAAAAAGAATGTGAAGACATGGACTATTCTCATATCACATTATGGGAAAGCTAAACTGCTTGGAAAAGCTTTGTTGGTGTTTGACAGTATGAAGAAACAGGGGATCGAACCTGACGCTATTGCCTATAGGAAGATGCTCTACGCACTGTGCAGTGCTCGAAAAGCAGACATTGCACTCGAGTTTTACAAGGAAATGGTTCGTGACAACGTGGAGGTTGATCTGCGATTGTACAAGGAATTACTCAAGTGTTTGGCCATGGATGGAGCTACAGCTTCAGTACATTTGGTTGGTCGTGATATGGCAAGGTTTGCTAGTTATCCAGAATCTAGCATCTACGGTATGATGATAAAGAGTTTCTGCATTTCTGGGAGAATCAGAGAAGCCTTAGAGTTAGTTCGTGATATGAGTAGAAAGAATCTCAGCCTTGACGCGGAGATATTTGAAACGTTGCTAAGAGGGCTTAGCAACACGGAATCATCTACCAATGATGCATTGGAGATTGTTGAGATCATGAAGAAACGAAACGTATTTGGCCCGAAAGTAGTCGATATACTTATAAAAGCACATTTGAGGAGAAACGAACTTTCTGAGGCATTTAATCTGCTTCGAGATAATGAGAATTCTGGAAACGTGTCCGTCTCAACCTATACGATGTTGCTGCAACATCTTTTTCTGGAAAATGAAGTTCAAAAGGGTTTCGAGCTGTACGAAGAGATGCTTGAGAAGGAAATTCCTTTAGATTGCCTGGCGATAACAGCTGTTGCTATGGGCTATCTTAGACAAAATCGGGTATCTGAAGCTTGGGATTTGTTCAAAAGTATGGATGAGAGAGGAATTAAACCAAATTCTAAAGCGTGTGCTATATTCTTGAAGGAGCTCTGCAAATATTGCAAAAGAGATGAAATCATCGGGTTTCTTGATGACCTTAAGGCTCGCAAAATAGATATTCATGACCGTACTTGCAAGCAGATCCTTTCGTATCTGGAGAAGAAAGTGGGAGAAACTAAGAAGTTGGACACAATATCATGGTTGCAGAGAGATCTTACCTTTCACCCTATCAGAGAAAGAGAACCTTCTATTGATCAACATGATGATGATAATCCCAAAATGATAGGGGAATCAGAAGAAAATCAAACAAGACGAAATGGGTTGATAAGTGACCAAACGAATCCATGCATACTCGAAGTTCATCAAATTCTGTCATCCACGGCTGATTGGTGCCTTATACAGGAAAAACTGGAGAAGCGCTCTTTCAACTTCACTTCTCATTTCGTCGAGGAAATCATGCGTGATAGTTCTCAATACATAGGTTCTGCCTTAAACTTCTTCTCATGGATTAGGGAGAAACATGTGAATACCCTCGATGAGAAACTGTATAACATTGCGATAAAGATTGCTGGCCAAGGGAAGAACTTCAGGGAAATGAGAAGCATCTTCCATGAAATGAGACGAAGAGGCTTCTCCATAACATCTGATACATGGACGATCATGATAATGCAGTACGGGAAAACAGGGCTAACTGATATAGCTTTGAGTTGTTTCAGAGAAATGAAGCCCAGTGGCTGTAAACCAACTTCAAGCACATATCACTGCTTAATAACCTCTCTCTGTGGTAAAAAGGGTCGAAATGTTGATGAAGCAGTACGATTATACCTGGAGATGTGTCGAGTTGGATATTCACCCGACAAGGGACTGATCGAATCTTACATTGGCTGTTTGTGCGAAGTTGGTAGACTTTCAGACGCGAAAAGATGTGTCGAATCTTTGTCCAAATTCGGGTTCTCCACTCCACTTTGTTACTCCTTGTACATCAGAGCCCTTCTCAGAACAGGCAAATGGGAGCAAGCTCTATTGTTGATGGATGAAATCGGCGACGAAAGAAACCTACTGAAGCAATTCACATACGCTAGTATAATCCACAGCTTACTCCGCCATGGAAGAGTAGAAGAAGCATTTGCGAAGATCGAATCGATGAGATCGCTAGGCATTCATCCTACTGTCCACGTTTACACTGATTTAATCATCCATTTCCTTAGAGAAAAGCAGCTCGACAAGGCTATGGGAACTCTACAAGAGATGAAAGAAAAGGGCTGTGAACCTACCATTGTCACTTACTCTGCTTTGATCTGTGGATACGTTAGGCTCGGTTTGGTTACCGAAGCCTGGGATGTTTTTCGTCGCCTGAAACGAAAAGGTCCATCGCCCGATTTTAAGACATACTCTATGTTCATAGATTCTTTGTGCAGAGTGGGAAAATCTGAAGAAGCTTTTGAGCTCATATCTGAAATGTTGATTGATGGTATTGTTCCAAGTACAGTTAATTTTCGGACCATTATTTACGGTCTTAACAGAGAAGGCAAGCAACGCTTGGCTGAGATTGCTCGAAAGAAAAAAAACGATCTGCTCAGACGAAGACGAAGAAGAACTGATCGGTGATGATGAGACAGACGTTAGAAGTAATCCACGGAGACATTTTAGAAGCTTGTAAACTTCAAACGCCATGTCCGTATACGTAATGCTGATGTGTCAAGAATTGCCAGGTGTTTTATTCTCATTGGATCCTAACAACACATGCTCCAAGATGACGTATCGCGTTTCCCTCTTTTCTTTGTTGTTTTTTTTCCCAACACACAAGTTACTGAACTGAAGATTCATTCAGCTCACGACCTCGTAGCATCGATCGATCAAAAATCGAAAGCTTTGTATTTGCATACAAACGGAGGACAATGTCGCGTCCAAATTTAGTGTGGATTTGCTTGTTTTTTCTCGGGATTTTCTCTGTTTCCACTTATGGCATTGACGACAAGTGCGCAGCCTGCAATGCGATTTCTGTGAGTTTTCAATTTAATCGACATCGTTTTTCTTTGAAAGAAACTCGTGCGGCGATTGTGTGTGCGTGCTTTAATTGTATTGTGGATTCATTTATTGTGATTTTCTTTTTTCAGGCGGAGCTGGAGCGTGGGCTCTTGAATGTAAGAGAAGTTTATTCCTTTTTCCTTTCTTTCAAATTGTCCTCTTGCAAATTCAAGGGAAGCCTCCTTGAGACATTTCAGTAAATATTAAGAAATGGGACAGCTTGAAACTTTTGTGGGATTTCCTTTCCTTTTTCTTTCTGCTGCTTAGTTGTTTCGCAGTCTCTTAGTTGATCTAGGTGGGGTGGTGCTCATCCCCCATTACTTATGAATTAACCTTTTAATGTCGCATTAGTCAATGTGAACTCTTTTCCTTTCTCATTTCTCATTTTATTCAATTGAATTGTGGTTCCCAAATGATTGCAACTTCTAGTTGATATTTCCTTATGAATGGAAGAATGTTGTATCAGGAAAAACCTAGAAATCATTTGGATATGAGACACCGGTTGGACTCCAAAGGTCAGCGTGAGGGGAAGCTAATTGATTACAGGTATTCTTTTGTAGAAATGTGTTACTTATGCTATCTTAGTCTCAACTATATCTAGTCTTATGCTGCTGGCACTTTCATTTTGCATCTTAATCAGAATAAGTGAATTAAGAGTTGTTGAACTCCTTGATGGACTATGTGATAAAATGCAAGATTATACAATTGACAAGGTATTGATCCTTTTTATCCTATGTGGCTCCTTATTTAATTGCAAATGACATTATCTCTTATTTTGTAGAACATTACTTTATGATATGTGAAATATAAAAATTTGTTTCTGGACAAGTACGGTTGCCCTTACATCTATTTGCTAATGATGTTAGTTAATCTCTGTCTGGACAGGTGGATCCAAAAAGACAAGTATGGATTAAAGTGAGCAATTGGGACAGCATTAAAACTGGTATGTCCACAAGCTTACATTGGAAAAAATGCATTCTCTTGTCTCTGCGATGCTGCAACGATTCTTATTGTTCTATCAATCATTCAATTAATTGGCTATCATTAGCTCTAGTCGCGATATTATAATTGATACCCGTAGGCGGTTCTCATTGGACTGTCTTGAAACCTGGGATCAATATTCTTTGGGGTGGTTAATGTGAACCAATCTGATGATGTAACCCAATGCATGAGCTTATTGTGACTTTGGCAACGTTCTTATCATCATGTACAACGAGATATGACCCTGGCAGCTGCTCTAAAATCACACCTCCTTTCATCGAGGATGCTAACATGACATTTTCCCTGCTGAAGCATTTTAGGCTTCTCTTTCTCTTATTGACCATTTCCTTTGTAGTGCACAGAGGGCATATGAATTACATAAAAGCCTGGACATGAAGAAGATAAATATGGTACTTAATTTGCCATTTAGATGAACATGTAAATGCTGCCATGTTGATTGGTGAGGTAGTATGATTAAGAGAAGGACTTTTCATATCATCAAGTATATGGCTGGTCATAGGGCAAAATATTTTTTATGGAAATGTAACCGATGGTTTGTTAAACTGAATAAATAAGAGTTTGTGGTGGAGACTTATGAAAATATATAATACCATAAAACCGGTACAAGAAGTTAGAGGCGATGTGTCATAGGCTGGTTATTGTCAAGGAATTTCCAGCTTTCATTCGCACCGACCATCTTCACCTGATGAAGTATGTGCATTTGTGCAACTTGGACGTTACGATTGAGCTCATATGATGTGGCTTCTCTCTTGCTGTGTTCTAAATCTTTTGCACAAGGCTCATCAATATTTCTTCAGTTTATCCACATGGCTATACTTATTAACTTCATCATCTCTAACTATGTCTGTCCAATCCTCATCATTTTGACAGCAGACAGACAAGAAGCTAAAGCTTATTCTAAAGACATATCCTCTTTCTGTGGAAGGTGAGACACCTGAGCTTTCTTTCTGAAACTAATGCTATATGTAACAACTGTATTATTTTTACTTTTAGGCCTCAAACTAGTTATAAGTGGATCAAATCCTCTGTTTTCTGCTAGGTTACTTGAAGAGACTGAAGATGAGGTGAAGTTCCTTATTCCCCTGCTATACTTTTCCTTTCCTGAACTGCTAGCAGCCTAATAACTTTGTATTTCCAACAAAAAAACGCAGCTTTCAGGACTGATAAAGAAAGGCTCTGTTAAACATGGAGAGGTTAGCAAAGTTCTGTGCCATGACTTAGCCACTCATTGTCGTCACACAAGGTAATTTTCATGCCTTCTCAGTTTATCATCCGAGAGAATTAATTATTCACATGTATCTCTTCCTTGGTTAAATTATGCAGCAATTCCGTTAATTTGCTGATTGGTGAACTAGCTGCATGATAGGACATTGATGTCCTGAAAATGAATCGAATTTTCGCTAACAACGCTTTTTTGGTTTCATTCTCTGCAGCGGTCATTACAAGGGAGATAACGAGGATAACGATGAAGAAGAAGAAAGCAAGGACAGTGAGCTCTGATAACTACGCAACTCTTCCAATTTCATCATGCCCAAGTTATGAATGTTAAACCTGTCTAAGATTAGATAATCTTTTTTTTATCATGAGGTAGAATACCACACAATGGTTGTGTTGTCACACTACGAGTCATTTATGTAAACCTTTTCAGAAATTTCGATCAAAATATGAAAGATCGTCATATTCATAATGGTCGATCTTGTTAACCATCTATATCTTATGTGTATCCGAGGTTTCTTGACCATGCGGTGAAATAGTCGTGATAGACCCACTAATAGACGTGGTTAAACGGTTCACGGTTAGTGAAAATCTCTAACTATAACCGAACCTCGGTAACTAGCGGTTACGGTTTGTAACCGGAGTAACCGGTTACGGTTACGGTTTGAACCGTCGGTATACGTTTTCATTTTTTTCTTTTTTGATTATTTGTTTAAAAAATGACTTAAATAAACAAAGAAGAATTAATTTTATTGAATAACGTAAAAAAGTTCATTCCGTCTTTGAAAAAACTGTGGGATAAATATGATCATTTTAGACCACTACCAGTGTGTCCTGCAACTGTGGCTAAAGTTCCAAGGACTAGGGAAGAAGAGGATAAGTTGGTGCAATTTATTCTCGGCCTAAATGATTCCTTCCACTCTATGAAGGATAACATTATGACGATGGAGCCATTACCCTCAGTTAATAAGGCCTACTCAATGGTGCACAGAGTTGAGAAACAATTCCATTTCTTAAGGCGTCAGATGATGTAGCAATGGTGGCCTCCAAGCAATTTTTAGGGCAAGATAAAAGACATGCTGGAAATTTTTTTAATTCGGCAGAGAAGAAAAAAAGGGAATAAAACTAGACTATTCTGCACTCATTGTAACAAATCTGGGCATGATCGTGAGAGCTGTTTCAAGCTCAAGGGATATTCTGATTGGTGGAAAGGGAATCGAGATAGCCAATCTTCCAAGGTGTTCTGTTACATCTCACAAATTCCAGATACGCTTCTGCATTTTTCTCCTAACTCCAACAAAGAAGGAAGTGTCTCTAACAAGCTTGATCTTGGCTCAGTTGCACTGAAGATGACTGAACTGCAGAATCAGCTCAACCATTTAATGAAGAGAAGGACAATAGCAACACTAATCAAAATCAGAGCCACCTTAACTTTGCTGATACACTGACTTTGCAGGTAATACCTCTGCTCCTAAGTATGTTTTAGCTTGTGATTTTGATGACTGTTTTTGGATATTAGATACTGGTGCCACGAACCACACTACCAAAGACCTACATACCATGACCGACCTTAAACCAGTTCCCACGAAAATCCCAATTATACTACCAGATGGTAGCACCCAATTAGTACAATCCATGGGAAAGGTTACCCTTGGCCCAAAAGTAATCCTTGATGATGTCTTTTTGTCCCAAGGTTCAAATACAATCCTTTGTCAGTAAGAAAATTAGCACATGCCTCCGACATCTACTGTGGATTCTCAGCTGATTGTTCCTTTTTACAGGACCTTCGGACTAGAGAAATAATTGGTGTTGGACCTGTGCCCAATGGCCTATACATCCTGCCCAAGCTTTCTTTCAAGCCTCAGAAGATTGCGGAAACTCTTTTATGTTGTTTACTTAATTTCTATTCTTTGAAGCATTAGCTGTAATAATGAAGCACATCATTCTTTCTGTTCCAATGTGTCAAAGCACTCTCATTTAGGGCATCCATCAAATAAAGTGCTCAAACGTCTTTCAGTCAATCTTGATTCTAGATCTGTTTTTCCTAAAATTGTGAAATATGTCCACTTTCGAAGCAACACAGACCGGAATTTCCTGTGAGTCATAGTGTCACCTCTTGAATTTTTGAGCTTATCCATATAGACCTATGGGGAGCTTATGCCCGCCCAACTCACTATTTTTAACCATTGTAGATGATCACTCACAGTAAATCTACATGGACCTACTTGATCAGATACAAAACACAAGTTTGTGTCTCTACCATTCTTGCTTTTGTCAAAACTCAGTTTGAAATGTCTGTTTTGAAGGTCCGTAATGATAATGGGACCAAATTTCTTAATTCCTCTTGTGCACAATTATTTCATTCTCTTGATATCGTCCACCAAACATCTTGTCCTTATACGGCACAGCAAAATGGTGTGGTGGAAAGGAAGCACAAACATATACTTCAAACATCTATAGCTCTTATGCTTGAATCTCAGCTTCCCAAACGTTTTTGGGGAGATGTCATATTGACTGCGACCTATCTTATAAACATACTTCCTACACCTATTTTACACTGGAAATCTCCTTATGAGATCCTCCATTCGAAGCCACCAGACCTCTCCACTCTCAGAATTTTTGGGTGTCTTTGTTATGTTACCAACACTCGGCCACTTACAGCAAATTTTATCCCAGATCTTATAATGCTGTATTTCTTGGTTACCCGAGTGGGCAAAAGGGTTATAAGGTTCTTCACCTCGAAAATCGTACCATACATGTCTCCAGGAATGTCATTTTTAAGGAGCATATGTTTCTTTTGCACAACCAGATTTTATTCAAGGCAATGCTCCTATGCCTGTGTCTTCTTCTTCTGACCTTTGTTACCGTTTGTCAGACCATACCTCGAGTCACAACTCCGATTCTGTTGAACCTATGACAATTATTTCGTACCCAGACCATTCCATGGATTGTACTGACCATCTCCCAAATTCTCCTTACGGAGCCTTCTACAATGCATTTGCCTGACCAAAACACAAATGATATTCCTTTACCTATTGTTTCCATGAGGACCAGCACCAGACCTCGTACTACACCTACTTGGATGTCAGACTATATTTTACATAACTTCTCAGCCAACACAGAGAAACAATCCTTCATCCCCCCACAGACTTATCCATTTCATCTGACATCCACCCTAAACCAGCCATATCTCACTTTTTTGGCCAATGTATCTAAGATTCCAGAGCCTTTGTCATATGATCAGGTTAAATCTATATACTTTCTCTCTACTACGCTAATTAAAATATAAATAAATAATCAAAAACTATCCACTATATAAGTTGAATAAATTAATTTTTCATTCACAATTATATTAATTGCACACATAGAGTGTACAAAAGTTACTAGTATATATAGTAGCTTGGAGAACTTAATTGTTCAATGAGGGACAAAATTCAACTTAGAATCTCAGCACACCCCTTCCGTGTGGCACTTCACGTGTGGCATGATTGATCTAACACGTGGAAGTATGAATCGGGTGACGTCAAGATAAAAATTCCTCTGATACCATATTAAAAATTGAGGCATCCTAAAACCAATTAACAATAGAATGAGAAAACTTACTATATATATTTATATATATCTTTCTATTTTATTAAGACTCATGGCCTCATAAAAATTGCGATGTCAAGTCTAATTTATATGATAATTACCATTATATCATTATTTTTATTTATTTATTCTACTTAAAATTAATAATCATCCTTAGGCACTAAAAAACAGCCATTTGACAATTTTTTCAAAATAGAATAAAAGATTACTCTCCACTACATAAAGGTAAGTATCCACTATATAATTTAAGTAGATTGTTTCTTTTTAACAAATAATATATTAAATGCACCTGCATAGGGTGGTCCGTTAAACTAGTATATATACATGACGCCTAAATTGTGTTGATTAATGCCACATCACATTGATGTTGAAGTGACATGCTGATTTGGCACGAATATGCCCTTATAAGGTGCTCACATAAGTTGAGCACAATATCAATCCCCTCTATATATATATATATATATATATATATATATATATATATATATATATATATATATAATATATATATAATATATTTATATATATTGGTTTAAAGAGTTTAAATTATGAGTAATTTGGAGAAAAATACCTAACTGAAGTTCAGTCTTATGAATCAGTCCGTCCGACTTTTATTTTGGGAATAGGTACTGACACCAAGCAGTTTTAACTCCCTTGTGCGGAAGTTACAATATTGCCCTTTTGTCTTCCCAAATAAAAAACAAATAAAATTGCAGCATATGAAACGTGAGTAAAAACACTTCATTGACTCAATACAAACATGACAAGCTCAATCTCTTTCACTGAGGAATCACATCTTCCGCTCTACTTAGTTATCAGTCTCCTCGTCCGACTAGCTGCCTACAACCACCGAATAGATATCAAGGAATTCGTTTATTTTCCCGAGTTTTGTTGGTTTTCCCCAAAAATGCGAAATTAATTGGCATTTTGTATCTCAGCATATGGGTTGTTGGTTTATGATGGGTGTGCTGGAAACGAACTTTCTTTTTGCAATATGATTGAAGGTCCAGACTACGTAGCATGAGACTGGCATAGCTAAGTTTTCTTTGAGTTATTTCTGAGCTTTACATTGATGGCTTTACAGAACTAAGTGGGTGTTTCGTTATTCCATACCTTTGTTCAAATATATTTCAGTCATGAGGTGGAAGATGTCAAGTTGGAAAACGTTTGATAACGAGTGGAAGATGTCAACGACGGGGCACAATAGACGTTCGTGCAAAGAACTAATGCCCTAGCGCTATTTAAAGATTGGCACAGTTTGGATGCTCACAAGAAATATAAAGATCAGCTTTGGAACTTATTTTCATTCCGATTTGTGCAGACTTGATATGGTTTCTTTTGGGATTGTATAATGGCGTTTTCTGCTTAAATTTAACTTGGAAATGCATCCATTCGCCAGAAAATACCAAAATTGAGATTACAAATACCTAATTTAAGGCAAGAAAAATACTTATATTTATGCATAAAATACTTGGGAATTGTGTTATCCAAGTCTAAAATGGTGGGTCTTTATCAACATCTTACATATTAAGGACATTGCTCTTCGTCAACAAAAAAATGAGTTTTCTAGCAACTTCACCTTCATACAAGGCCAAATACTTAATTTCGGCAATAAAATACCTAAATCAAGACTACAAATACCAAATTTAAGGCAAACAATACTTATATTTAGGCATAAAATACTTGGGAATTGGGTTGAAGTATCCAGGTCTAAAATGGTGAGTTTTTATCAACATCTTACATAATAAAGACATTGCTCTTCATCAACAACATCAAATGAGTTTTCAAGCAATTTCACCTTCATACAAGGCCAAAAACTTGAATTCGGCAATACAATACCTAAATTGAGACTACAAATGCCTAATTTAAGGCGAAAAAATACTTATATTTATACATAAACTACTTGGAAATTGGGTCGAAGAATCCAAGTCTAAAATGGTGTGTTTTTATCAACATCTTACATAATAAGGACATTAAACTTCATCAACAACATAAAATGGTTCATTACAACAACAATTTTTGTGGAATGTATCTCACCCCCTCTCAAAAGTATTTATTGTATGACATCAGTATTTTATATGATAACTCAAGGATTTGAAGTCGAAATTTAAGTATTTTGTGTTCGAATTCAGGTATTTGACAGATTATGTAGAGCAAGTAGAAAAAACTAGTTTTTTCATGTTTCTGGTAATTAACTAAACTTGATATGGTTCATTAAACAATTTTCGTGGGATGTATCTCGCCCCATTTCAAAAGTGTTTTCCGTATAAAAATCGGTATTTTATATGATAAGCAAGTATTTAAAGTCGAAATTTAAGTATTTTGTGTTCAAATTCAGGTATTCGACAGATTATGTAGGGCAAGTAGAAAAAAATTAGTTTTTTCATGTTTATGTGATTCATGTCATTAACACTTGATATGGTTCATTAAAACAACAATTTTTGTGGAATGTATCTCGCCCCCTTTCAAAAGTATTTTTTGTATGAGAATCGGTATTTTATATGATAAATCAAGTATTAATTTAAGTATTTTGTGTTCGAATTCAGGTATTCGACAGATTATGTATGGCAAGTAGAAAAAAACTAATTTTTTCATGTTTTTGGCGATTCATGTCATTAACACTTGATATGGTTCATCAAAACAACAATTTTTGTGGAATGTATCTCGCCCCATTTCAAAAGTATTTTTTGTATGAAATTGGTTATTTATATGATAAATCAAGTATTTAAAGTCTAAATTTAAGTATTTTGTGTTCGAATTCAGGTATTCGACAAATTATGTAGGGCAAGTAGAAAAAAACAACCTTTTTCATGTTTTTGGTGATTCATGTCATTAACACTTGATATGGTCAATTAAAACAAATTTTTGTGAATGTATCTCGCCCCCTTTCAAAAGTATTTGTTGTAGAAAATCGGTATTTTATATGATAAGTCAAGTATTCAAAGTCGATATTTAAGTATATTTGTTCGAATTCAGGTATTCGACTTATTATGTAGGGCAAGTAGAACAAAAATAGTTTGTTTTTGGTGATTCATGTCGTTAACACTTGATATGGTTCATTAAAACAACAATTTTTGTGGAATGTATCTCGCCCCATTTCAAAAGTCTTTGTTGTATGAAAATCGGTATTTGATATGATAAATCAAGTATGTAAAGTCGAAATTTAAGTATTTTTAGTTCGAATTCAGGTATTCGACAGATTATGTAGGGCAAGTAGAAAAAAACTAGTTTTTTCATGCTCTTGATGATTCATGTCATTAACACTTGATATGGTTAATTAAAACAACAATTTCTGTGGAATGTATCTCGCCCCCTTTCAAAAGTATTTTTTGTATGAAATCGGTTTTTTATATGATAAATCAAGTATTTAAAGTTGAAATGTCAGTATTTTGTGTTCGAATTCAGGTATTCGACAGATTATTTAGGGCAAGTAGAAAAAACTAGTTTTTTCATGCTTTTGGTGATTCATGTCATTAACACTTGATATGGTTCATTAAAACAACAATTTTTATGGAATGTATCTCGCCCCATTACAAAAGTATTTTTTGTATGAAATCGGTTTTTATATGATAAATCAAGTATTTAAAGTTGAATAAGTATTTTGTGTTCAAATTCAGGTATTCGACAGATTATGTAGGGCAAGTAGATAAAAACTAGCTTTTTCATGTTTTTGGTGATTCGTGTCATTAACACTTGATATGGTTCATTAAAATAACAGTTTTTGTGGAATGTATCTCGCCCCCTTTCAAAAGTATTTTTTGTATGCGAATCGGTATTTTATATGATAAATCAAGTATTTAAAGTCGAAACTTAAGTATTTTATGTTCGAATTCAGGTATTCGACAGATTATGAAGGGCAAGTAGGGAAAAACTAGTTTTTTCATGTTTTTGGTGTGATTCATGTCATTAACACTTGATATGGTTCATTAAAACAATCGTTGTGGAATGTAACTCGCGCCCTTTGAAAAAGTATTTTTTGTATGAGAATCGGTATTTTATATGATAAATCAAGTATTTGATGTCGAAATTTAAGTATTTTGTGTTTGAATTCAAGTTTGAACCCAGTCAGGGATTAAAAAATAAAACTACAAACTTTATCATGACTTACTGATATTCTTTCTTGGTGGCTTTCCTCCAAATATCAGCCACCATTTGAATATCGTAAAATATACAGTCCATTCCATGCACTATGACTATGAGCAAAGAAAAGCGAGTGAAACACCTCCCATAATTCCTTCTCTCAAATCTATTCGACAGGCTTTGGCTGTTGACCTAAGCGTTCCTCTGCCAATTTTTTACCCCAATTTCTTGTCATTCTTTGTCAGTGCCGTCCACTAGCCCTTGACGGACATTGTCTCAAAGTCTCCGGCGCCGCCTATGTTGGTCAGCAGCACCAGTTTGAAGTGGGCGTGGTCGTTGATTTCACTTAAAAGGTCGGTTAAAGCATTTGTTATTACGATTCGAGGTCTTCGCAAGGGTCGGTTGTGGATGAGGTCGACGGGAAATTCTCCTCCTGTTTTGGATGACAAGAGGCGTGCCCGAATTAAAGTTGTTCTATTTTCTTTCTGAATTGAGCTTTTTATTTCTCTGATTCGACGGGTTTGAGACAGGGAAGAAGGGCAATATAGTAACTTAAGCATGTGGGGAGTAGGAACTAAATGTTTGCCTAGTGTCAGTACCAAATTACAAAGGGCAAATTTTGTGTCAGGCCCTACTATATTTTAAAATTAGGAATCAGGCCCTGTCAGGATTTTCTTTAGTTTAAATGACCTATTTTTTGAAAAATTAAGTGAAAATGACCCAAAATTGTGATTTGACGAAATTACCCTTAATAAAAGTGATTTCTGAATGGTATTTGACGTCTGTTTTATGTTACACAGTTATACTGATTTGTTACCGTAGCAAACGCAAGTGTTACTTTAACGTTATAAGACGTTACTTATCAATAGTAAAATGTTATTGACAAACATATTTATTACATCGAACTATCGAACTCCATTATTCACACTGATCGAGCACAGTCGATTGTTAACACCTTGTTTTGTTTCCATCATGCGGTATTACACCATAAACCCTAAAACTGTAAACCCTAAACTCGACGCAACGACCATTAGCGTTCTCCTATAAAAGATCGAATCATTAGCGTTTCGATCTTATTACACATTTCAAGATTTAAAATTGGTAATCCATTAGAGGAGCATTGCTCCCTATAATGATGAATTTTCTGTCTAGGGAAACAATGGAATGGTCGGGTGGAGGGTTCAAGAACAATTATAACTGTTACACAATTATACTGATTTGTTACCGTAAACACCGTAAGTGTTATTTTAATGTCATAAGACGTTACTTAGCGACAGTAAAATGTTATTAACAGATATATTTATTACATCGGACTATCGAACCCTATTTTTCCCACTGATCGAAAGCATTGCTCCCTATAATGATAAATTTTCTGTCTAGGAAAACAGGGGGGATGGTCGGGTGGAGGGTTCAAGAACAATTATAACAGTTTTTCGCTGAAAAAAACATTTCCTTTCATTTGGATAACAACAGTCTTGTATTGAGTACCATATGTCATCTATTTAGTAACAAACTAAGTCGCAGAAGTACCACATCATTCAAAAATAATACCGTTCCTGCAGTAACACATTAACAAATGATGTTGCAGGAAGCGGTATTATTTTTAATGTGTTACTTCTGCGACGTCATTTGTTACTAAATAGACGATATATGGTACTCAATACAAGATTGTTGTTATCCAAGTTAAAGGAAGTGTTCTTTTTCAGCGCCGAACTGTTATAATTGGTTGGAACGGATTATTTAGGTATACAGCATAATTTTGGCATATGTCAGGGTTAAATATGTCTTTTGCGTCATTTTAGGGCCTAACAGCTTAGTTTTACGAAAAGCAGGTCCATAATACTAAATCCCACTGCAATGGGGCCTGAACCCAAAACCAAACATACTGATAGGGCCAGAAACTTAATTAACCCAATTACAAAATCAAATATGTAGGGTCTGATTCATAAGTTTAAATTGTCACGAGGTATTTTTTTCTAAAATCCCCAAAAATTATTGGACACGTGGGACAATCTCAACAAAGATAGCGTAGAAGTAAAAGAAAGGAGGAAAGAGACGTTGCTTTGTTGACTTTTGAAGCAAGAAGCATACACTCCGTCCTTGTCATGACCTAATTTATTATCAATGCTGGGCTAGACAGACCCCTTTGCATACCCTCTAAGCTGCAATTATAACATTGGCGCATAAACTGTTCATACTAGAAGAAATACTCAGCGGTTCATCAGCAATTATCTCCCACTGAACTCTGAATCCACTGTACTTGGCTCGTCCCGGTCGTCGCCGTCCCGTCTCTGTCGTCATCCTAGAAATAGTTCCAACCGTGACACCGTACATGTCTGTCGCCCTAGAAATAGGTGCATAAGATAGGCCACCGCACGTCACCACGTAAATCTTATCATCCAAAGAGCAAACTTTTGCCGTATACACGCATCGAGGCAAATAGCTTCCTTCCACCACATCCCAACAATCGCTCTGCGCGTCGTAGACCTTGAGCCCGCTCCTGAAGTCCCTTCCATCGGGATCGAGGACGAACAGACGTCCGTATACTTCGACCCCAGTGCCGTTGCAGATACCTCGTCTCAGCCGCTGAGACATGCCCTTCCACTCGCCGCTCCTCGGATCGTAAATCTCACTTATCATCCAATAATCGTGCGTCAGGAAAATCTTGCCGTCGAAAACGGTCCCCCGGTGGAAATATACGTGCGACCAGGGCCGGATTTGGCCCAGAGCAAGCTGTGCTACAGCACAGGGCCTCCTCAAAAGGTTAGGGCCACATCTTTTGGCCCACTTAAGTTTAAAATTCATGTTTATAATTCTCTGTGAATAGAAAAATAAAAGAAAAATCATTTGTGTGCTAGTCTACTAGAGTAGGGACCAAAATGCATACGCCTGACAATTCACATGTGGCCCTCTCGTCATCGTGGTTGACTTTCGTTGGTTAATGACATCTTTTGGACGACGGCAATGACTTAACAGGTGAGGTGAGATAAAAATAAAAAAGATAAAATAAAAAAACAGTTGCTCGCTGCATTATTTATTAATTATGCTGCTACATTTATTTGTTACTATTGAGTATTTATTCCTTTGATATATCATGTTAAGGTTCTGCTCAGATAATACTATATCCATGTAATATATATAATTGTGGTGGGATACCTCGGGACCGTTAAAAAAAAACCATGCCTCCTAAGTAATATTCTTTCGATACTGAGTCAGGCTCATTACCTATTTAAAATTTTTAAGTTTGCTATTAGAAAAACGGGCTACCAAGATCTATATCGCCTAAGATTGGCGATTATGTTTAAGGCCTCACTCAGTTACGAGAACGGGGCCACCGAAATTGAAAAACGGCCCTGCGTGCGACGATGCTGATTGTGCTGTTGTTGCTGCTGCTGCTGTTGCTTTCTCCAACGTTCCTTTTTCGGGATCGAAAACCTCGACGCGATTGTGATCACGGTCGGAGAGTACCATGTCTTTGAGGCCCGTCAGGTATACCTTCTCGTCGACCACGCCGGCGGTGAGGCTTCTCAATTCGCCCGTCATCGCCTTTATTATGGTCCAGCAATCGTCGCGCGCTTCGTACTTTATGAACACGTTGGCGGTGCTCCTAAAGCAGGCGACCCCTCCGAAGAAGAAAACGACGCCTTTTTGGGGAATCGATGCGGTTATAATGATATGGAACCTCTCCTACAATACAGATCGGGGGAAATGCGCAGCGTGTGCCATAAGCGGGTCGAGAGGTTGAGGACTTTGACGAAAATTCTCGTGCTGACGTATTCTTTGTAGGTCACGACGAGCCATGGATCTCGGAAGCCGAGCTTTTTTCGGAGGGTGTATATGCGCTCGTTCCTTGCTAGTATCGAATTCGAGCCCTTTGATACTCTTCGGCACAACGGGAGGGAGTCGTCCGAAACGCGGAGGATGCACAGCGTTGCGATGTCGCCGGGAAGTCCCGGGATCAGCGCCGCCGAGGAGGACGACGAGAAGTTATACTCTCTTCCAGCTTCTTCATCGCAGACGGCAACACTTTGCCTCTTCTTCTTAGTAGCAGATGAGGTCATCGTCGTTTGTTGTACGGACGTAATTGGTATATATATAGTAGGGGAAGAGGGGGGAAAGGAAGAAAAATAATTCTCTTTTTACCAACCGATGAAGAAAGAAATCACGTACAGAATCACCTTATCCCGTCGGGAGTTGATTTGACATGTTGACGTGGCACAAAAAGATGCCACATAACAGGTGCCCACGGATGGTGCTCACGCAAGGTGAGCACCATAACATTTCTGTATATATATATATATATATATATATATATATATATATATATACACGATGATGGTGCTCACCTTATTATATATATAAATATATGGGTTTAGATCAGTGTTTTAAATAGCGTTGTGACGCGCGCTATGACGCGCGCTAACGCGCTGATTTTTCTAAAAATGCTACATAGCGTATGTAATTTCGCGTTTGTTTTTTCTTTTTGTTTTTTATTTTCTTTTAGTTTTTAATCTTTATAAAACAATAACAAAATATATTTGAAGGTTGTCTTTTTCAGAAAAGAGCATCTTCTTGATTGAAGTGAAGGTTTCGAGGCATGACTCATCGTTGTAGAGGTCGACTAAGTCTACACTAGGCTAGACTAGGAGTTTAAAGGATCCGTATATTTAAATTTAAGAAATACTTTAATTTAGAAAACAATAAATTAATACATATAGCTCCCGAATTAGTTTTTTAAAATTAATAGAATTAAAAAGAATATACATATATAAGTTCACTAGACTGCACATTTTAAAACGTTCTCGAAATTATTGTTATTTTTTCATAGACTTTACTTTTTGTTTAGTATATTTAGTTCTCAGTTATTTGAATAATTTATTTAAGCAGATGATAATTTTTTCAATTGATGATAATTAATATCATATTAGTTAATTAAACTACTCTATTCATTTACAATTACCATACATTATAATTTTTGGATGATAAGTGGATTGCCTGAAATACTCACGCAATACGCACGCTATTTACGCTATGCGCTGTCGGAACCAAAACGCGACGCTACACGCTCTACGCTTTTTAAAACAATGGTTTAGATCTATTTGTGGTTGACGTCTCAACAGCTCATGCGATATTTAAGGGTTTTTAAATTTTTAATATTCGCAGATCAGTGCATTTTCTGTTGGCGTTGTCGAAATCACGAGCAATAAAAACGTCAATCAACCAACGACGAAAGCGAAAAATAACGCCAACTTTTTACGTGGAAAACCCGAAACGGGAAAAACCACGGGATCGCTCTCCCGATCCAAGAAAACGTCCACTATAACCAAGTTCGACGGGTACAACGCAAACACCTCTCGAGAACGTCTCGAGGTAACAACAACCCAAACACACCAAAAATACTACGCCGACAAGGCGAGCACACCAACGACGTCGAGTTACAAACTCGGAACTCCAATAATCATTGGGTTACAAACCCGGAATACCAAAAGAGGTTAAGCGAATTACCACCCAAACTTGAGGAACTCAATAATCCGACACGGTAGATGTGTAGATCACGCCGCGGTGAATCTCCTCCCGAAGTTTCGACGAAATCGGGGTAACGGATCGTCCGGATCGAATTTTTCTTCCTCTTTTATTTTTCTCTCTTCTCCTCTCTTTTTTTCTTCTCCCGTCTGTTCGTTCTTGCGTGTGTGTATTGTGTTTTTTTTTATCATAATAACTATATACATGTAATGGGTCACCCATTAAATGCGCCGGACCCAATAAACTCCCCCTCCGGCTCATACGGTAGGCTCTAGCAAGCCCGCTTTCCGCCGACAGGTCTTGAGCTTCTCCTTCGGCAAAATCTTCGTCAACATATCTGATCCGTTCTCGCTCGTGTGTACCTTCGCCAAATACAACTGCTTCGACTCGAGCACATCTCGAACCCAATGGTATCTGACGTCGATATGCTTGGATCTCGAATGGAATGACGAGTTCTTGGAGAGGTGGATGGCACTCTGACTATCGCTGTAGACAACGTACTTGTCTTGCCGTAAACCAAGTTCTACGAGAAACTTCTTCATCCACAAAGCTTCCTTGCAACCCTCCGTGATTGCAATGTACTCAGCTTCTGTGGTGGATAGCGCAACACACTTCTGCAGCTTCGATTGCCACGACACAGCTCCCCCTGCAAAAGTCATCAAAAAACCTGAAATAGATTTTCTGGAATCAGTATCACCTGCCATGTCTGAATCGGTATATCCAACTAGCATAGGCTCTCCGCCGCCAAAACACAAACACGTCTTGGAAGTCCCTCTGAGATATCTCAATATCCACTTTACGGCTTCCCAGTGCTCTTTTCCCGGATTAGAGAAAAAACGGCTAACGACACCAACGGCATGAGCAATATCGGGTCGAGTACAAACCATGGCATACATCAAACTACCGACCGCAGACTGGTAAGGAACTCTGTTCATATCGGCCTTTTCTTCCTCGCTTTTCGGGCATTTCTCAGATGACAATTTGAAATGACCTACAAGTGGAGAACAAACCGCCTTGGCTTTACTCATGTGAAATCTCTCGAGAACTTTCTCAATGTAGTCTTCTTGAGATAACCATAACTTCTGATTTTTCCTATCACGAGAAATCTTCATGCCGAGAATTTTCTTCGCCGCTCCCAAGTCCTTCATCGCAAAAGACTTGCTCAACTCTCTCTTCAACGACGTAATCTTGCTAGTATCATGGCCTATAATCAACATGTCGTCAACGTACAAGAGAAGAATAATAAAGTCGTCATCGGAGTACCTCTTGACGAATACACAATGATCTGAAGAGGTTCTGGTGTACCCGTGACTGGTCATAAATGAGTCGAACTTCTTGTACCATTGACGTGGAGCTTGTTTCAAGCCGTACAAACTCTTCTTCAACTTGCAAACAAGATGCTCCTTTCCCTTGACTTTGAATCCCTCGGGCTGCTCCATGTAAATGTCTTCTTCAAGGTCACCATGAAGAAATGCAGTCTTTACGTCAAGTTGCTCAATCTTCAAGTTCAAGCGTGCCGCCAAACCAAGAGCAACTCGGATCGAGGACATCTTCACCACCGGTGAGAATATATCTTCAAAGTCAATGCCTTTCTTCTGACCGAAGCCTTTCACAACCAACCGAGCTTTGTACCTTGGTCGAGAATTATTTTCTTCAATTTTCAGCCGATAAACCCATCGATTCTTGATAGCTTTCTTTCCTCGAGGTAGCTCTACCAAATCGTAAGTGTGATTATCATAGAGGGATCGCATCTCTTCCACCATAGCTTTCATCCACTCATTCTTGTCGTCAACAGAAATTGCGTCTTGGTAATCCTCAGGCTCTCCCCCATCTGTTAGCATTACGTACTCATCTGAAGAATACCTCGTGGATGAACGATGCTCCCTAGCCGACCTTCTCAACTGAGGTTCAACCGAAGGTTCAACAGCTTCATCAACAGATTCTGTTGGCTCAACATCATCAGCTGTAGGATTTTCATCATTGCCGCCACCGCTAGATTCTGGAACATCTCCCCCATGATCTGGATATGCTACACGTACAGGAGGTGGATCTAAATTAGGTAGATCACCGCTGGACTTCTTAGTCGACTTCTCTGTCTGGATGTCTCGTATGCACTAGTCTTCGATAAACACAGCATCTCGGCTTCTGAGAAGCTTCTTATGCGTGGGATCATAGAACCTGTATCCGAACTCGTCCAGTCCATAGCCGATGAATACACATGGTCTTGTCTTCACATCAAGCTTCGATCGCTCGTCTTTTGGGATGTGAACAAAGGCCTTGCACCCAAACACGCGCAGGTGGTCATACGAGACTTCCTTTCCCGACCAAATCTTGTCTGGTACCTCAAATCTCAAAGGAACACAAGGTGTGAGATTTAAGACATGAACGACAGTATTTAACGCCTCACCCCAGAAAGAATTCGACAGTTGTGACTGCGATAGCAAACATCTCACTCTCTCGATCAGTGTTCTGTTCATCCTCTCAGCTAAGCCATTTAACTGAGGTGTCTTCGGAGTCGTCTTTTGATGTCGAATACCGTATCTCTTGCAATACTCATCAAAAGGACCACAATATTCACCTCCGTTGTCCGTCCGAATACACTTGAGCTTTTTGTTGGTCTGTCTCTCCACCAAAGCGTGAAACTGCTTGAAAACATCTAGCACCTGGTCCTTGGACTTCAGCGTATAAGCCCAGATCTTCCTCGAATGATCATCTACAAAAGTAACAAAATACACAGCACCACCAAGTGTTCTTGTTCTCATAGGACCACAAACATCGGAGTGAATTACATCGAGTATACCTGATTTCGGCGAGTGAGTGATGTTCTTGAACGCGACTCGGGTCTGCTTCCCAGCCAAGCAATGATCACATCTTCGTAACGAAGGATTCTTCACGCCGGATAGAAGATTCTTCTTGGCTAGTATCACCAGTCCCTTTTCGCTCATGTGACTGAGTCGATTATGCCAAAGCTCCGTCGCGCCACCGTCGTCGATTGCATTCACGGTAGAATCTGCAATCTTTGCTTGCGTCACATAAAGCTGAGATGACGTCTTCTCTCCTTTCGCCACGATTAAGGAGCCTTTAGTAAGCTTCCATTTTCCATCTCCAAAGTGGCTGTGGAAACCTTCATCGTCTAGCTTCCCTGTGGACATCAAACTCATGCGAAGCTCTGGAACATGCTTCACGGCCTTCAAAATCAATGTATTGCCGTTCTCCGTTTGCAAGCGCACGTCGCCGATACCGATGGCTCTAGCGACGCCATCGTCTCCCATAATAACTCGTCCAAAATCACCAGAGGTATATGAGGCAAAGAAATCCCGACGCGGTTTAGCATGTATCGTAGCACCGCTATCGATCACCCAACTAGTCTCGTGACTAGTTAGATTAACAGCATCGTCGTCGCGCAGAACAAAGAAATCTGCCGTGACTGCGGTTACCTTGTCAACTTTATCAGCATCTGTCGTCTGATGATCTTGACTCTTCGCATTCTTGTTCTCTCTCAGGAACTTTCGACAAACTCTTTTAATGTGCCCCTTCTTGCCACAATAATGACACTCGATGCTAGCATACTTCCCAGACTTGCTCTTACTTCTGTTGCGATCACCTGGGCCTCGACTCTTGCTCCTCCCCCTGTTATCTGTGACTAGGACATCGGCCTGCGTAGAAGAAGAACCCTGTGACTTTCTTCTCATTTCTTCGTTGAGGACGCTGCTCTTCACTAGCTCCATCGAACAGATGCTATTTGGAGCCGAATTAGACAATGACATTCTGAATGTCTCCCACGAGTCTGGTAACGTACCAAGAAGCCACAAACTCTGCACTTCGTCGTCGAACTTGATACCCATTCCAGATAGCTGATTAATAATTCCTTGGAATATATTCAAGTGATCAGATATGTTGCTCCCTTCTTGATACTTCAAACTCATCATCTGCTTTATCAGAAAAAGTTTGTTATTCCCCGTCTTTCGAGCGTATAACTGCTCAAGCTTGCTCCATAAGGTCCTTGCATGTTTCTCGTCACTGATGTGGTTGAGAACATTATCGTCGACCCACTGTCGAATAAAGCCGCAAACCTGACGATGGATCAACTCCCACTCCTTGTCGCTTTTATCAGTCGGTTTCTCTAAATCGAACACGGGCGCATAAAAATCTTTTACGTATAAAAGATCCTCCATCTTCCCTTTCCAAATATGATAGTTCGATCCGTTCAACATAACCATCCGACTAGAATTGCCCTCCATGACTTCGTACACAATAGCGCCACAACACAACGCTCTGATACCACTTTGTTGGGGTTGTCGAAATCACGAGCAATAAAAACGTCAATCAACCAACGACGAAAGCGAAAAATAACACGCCAACTTTTTACGTGGAAAACCCGAAACGGGAAAAACCACGGGATCGCTCTCCCGATCCAAGAAAACGTCCACTATAACCAAGTTCGACGGGTACAACGGACAACACCTCTCGAGAACGTCTCGAGGTAACAACAACCCAAACACACCAAAAATACTACGCCGACAAGGCGAGCACACCAACGACGTCGAGTTACAAACTCGGAACTCCAATAATCATCGGGTTACAAACCGGAATACCAAAAGAGGTTAAGCGAATTACCACCCAAACTTGAGGAACTCAATAATCCGACACGGTAGATGTGTAGATCACGCCGCGGTGAATCTCCTCCCGAAGTTTCGACGAAATCGGGGTAACGGATCGTCCTGATCGAATTTTTCTTCCTCTTTTCTTTTTCTCTCTTCTCCTCTCTTTTTTCTTCTCCCCTCTATTCGTTCTTGCGTGAGTGTATTGTGTTTTTTTTTTTATCATAATAACTATATACATGTAATGGGTCACCCACTAAATGGGCCGGACCCAATATTTTCTAGAATCTTATTATCGGGTTTTCAATTTTTTCTTGTTGTGTGAAATATCGTTGCCTGTCTAATTTAGAAATCATCGTACGAGACTTGTTTATTATAATGGCGAAGCTTCCCAGGGGCAATAATAGGCTTATAATCTTGGGGGCGTAGTAATAGGTCAAGACTCGGGCACTAACAACTTGGTCCGAGTTTCCATATTACGGTATTCATACAACATATACTTTCTGCTAAATAAATAAATCATCAATCTTTCCCAAAAAAAAAAGAAATAAATCATCAATATTGTTCCGATTAACCTAATATCGAGCTAGTAATAGTATGTAATTGGATATACCTCTATATATAGTATCCACAATTTTAATGCACGGCAGGAATACAACTAGGGGTAGGGGTGGACATCGGGTCGGGTAGTCGGGTATCGGGTAATTAGGGTTCGGGTAGTTCGGGTTCGGGTTAAGATTTTCACTACCCGAACCCGACCCGATTTACGGCGGGTACCCGCTTGTCGGGTATATATCGGGTTCGGGTACCCGACGTCGGGTAATCGGGTACCGATTTTAATTGTGACTAAAAATATTATAATGTAATACAAATCAAAATATTCATGTTATATCACTTACAAGTTACAATATTTGGATATTTTGTATTAATATCACTTACAATATTTAGATATTTTGTTTTCAATAAATAATATATACATATCTTTATATGGTTATTTATAAAATTATGAGATATATTTTAAATATTTAATATGCATTGAGATAAAAATATCACTTGTTAATTATACAATTAAAATAAAAAATTAGTCGAAATATTATTTAAAACTTTAACATCATTCAAGTTAGATATTGATATATGTAATTATATTTTTTTAATGTTTATGTACAAAATAATAGTTTTTAAAAAAATAATATATCGGGTACCCGAATAACCCGATCAGGTAGTAAATTACTACCCGACACCCGACCCGATTAATAATTATCGGGTATCGGGTACCCGATACCCGACAAATAACGCGAACTACCCGACCCGAACTACCCGAACCCGATCGGGTTCGGGTAAAACCCGAATACCCGAACCCGAACGCCCACCCCTAACTAGGTGCATCGGGTGGGGTAGTCGGGTATCGGGTAATTCGGATTCTGGTAGTTCGGGTTAATATTTTCACTACCCGAACCCGACCCTATCTACGCCGGGTACCAGCTTGTCGGGTATATATCGGGTTCCGGTACCCGACGTCCGGTACCCGATTTTGAATTGAAAAAATTGACTAAAAATATTATAACATATCAAAATATTCATGTTATATGTTAAATGTCACTTATAATATTTAGATGTTTTATTTTCAATAACTATAATATAAATATATTTTTTATGTTTATTTATAAAATTTTGAGAATATAATTATAATAATTTATGCATTGATAATAAAATATCACTTGTTAATTATGCAATTAAAATAAGAAATTAATCGAATGTTATTTAAACTTTAACACAACTCGCGTTAGATATTGATATCTAGATATGTAATTATATTCTTTTAATGTTTATGTACAAAAAAAAATATATATTTTTTAAAATAATTTGTCGGGTACACGAATAACCCGTTTTACTACCCGATACCCGATCGGATGTCGGACCCGATACCCGACAAATAACCCGAACTACCCGACCCGAAATACCCGGACCCGATTGGATTCGGGTAGAACCCGAATGCCCACCCCTAAATACAACTTTAGATTCCCAAATTGGCTTCGTTATTACATTTCTTGGCACTAACCTGCTTTAACACAAAAGGACGACACTTATTATTAACTTCAGAAATATCTAACCCACGAGATTAAAACTAATGACTTCTCTAACTGCGAGACCCGATATGAAATACTTACAGCAGCGCTTTGATAGTATTTCAGCAATGGTATGTGTTAGGCCGATTTATCCAACCTTGATCTGATTCATAGGATTAGTGTTACCTTATACGATGAATTGCGGAAGCAATAAAGAGGTAATACCGATAGACGAGATTGTTGAGTTGGAACGAGAGAGCGCGCGAGTTCTTCAGAAAAGTTGTCAACTCAATTATGAATCAGCAACCCTAAACGATGTATCGTTTAGGGTATTTATACATAAGCCCTAATGGGCTATTGGGCCCAAGTTAACTAATATACGCACAAGTTAGGTATATTTACAATTAAGTCTTAGGGCAGAATAAAACTACAAGATTAAGATAACCTGATTTAATTCAACACAATAAAATATTCCTAACAATCTCCCCCTTTGTGTTCAATTTGCAATTCAGCGCTGGTTATCTTCGTCTTGTGATCGTACTGAGTCCTCAAAGAACACGTATCGAAGTATATGGTGGAAGCGTGTGCATGCATGTTCTTCTTCAATCTCCTCCTTCTTTATCTTGTCTTGTGACCTCTTCTTTAGGAGATCTATCAAGCTCACCGTCTCTTAAACTTCTCTTCTCCCAAGTGTTAAAAGCTGCTTGTTGGATCGTCTCTCTTGTGTTCGATCTCTCCCCTAGATAGTCACCACTCCCCCTACGTTTGTTCAACCTTTTGTTGGATTGAGGAGTTCTCTTTAAATTTGGAGAGATATATACAAGTCGAATCTTCTCTTTAGGTGTTCCAGCTCTTCCTCTACTTGTCGCAACCCCCCTACATTTGTTCAACCTTTTGTTGGGATTTGGAGTTTTCTTTAAACTTGAAGAGCTGTACACGAGTCTGCAGCTTTGATTCTTGAAGTCCATGCTGAAGTTGTTGGCCGTATCTTGTCATTTGAGTCCGATCTCTCTGTTCGATTGTAGCTCAACTCCCCTACGTTTGTTCAACCTTGCGTTGTGATTGGGGTGTTTCTTTAAAATCGGAGGGTCGTATATGAGGTGACAACTTCAATCGTTGGACTCTGTGGTCTTCGCTTGATTCTTTGACGACGCTTGAGATTTGGCATTTTCTGATCTGTATTGCACTTTCGTCGTGGTGCTGCTCCCATTTTGCTCTAGTACTCCTCCCCATCATGAAGGTCGAGCTAGGGAGATCGTCATGCGATGGGCCAAAATGGGGCATCGTCTTTGGCAAGAAGATCGCGCCGTCGGAACAAGATGATGGAGTTGATTTTGCGGCGAAAATGGTGGGTGCTCAGATTGGGTAATAACCTGACGGAGCCACAAACTCAATCCGTCGACACGACTTCAGAGTTAAACTCTAAGACGTGGCTTGTGATAACAGGGCTTTATAAACCGAGGCCACATAGGCGTCCCGTTAACATCAGTCTAGTAGCATAGTTCATAGGCGATGGCCTGAAACCGTTGTTGTTTTGATGTTGCAACAGTAGGACTTCCTTCCGATCATCGAAGCATGTCGTAGTAGGACATGTCTACGAAAGTTCTGATCTGGTCACAAAGTCCAGATAAGAAAAAATAATGTATGTGTCCTAAAAAGACATAAAACATGTGGATGGTGAGGACACACTAGACTCGATGTGTTCAAGAAAATTCAGTGGTGTGGGGCTGAATACCACTTAGTTCAATATCTCCTGCTTCCAAGTGAAGCAGTGATAGATTACATGGCTCCCCGTGATTTAGTGAAACATCGGTCTGTTGGGAGACGATGAGTGGGTAAGGCTCGGCTGTGCATGCGCCGTTGGACCTAATGCGGCGACTTCTACCCAGGGGCTAATGAAATTAGCACCTGTACCTATGGGGGTTGGTCCGAGTAATTTGTGACTAAGGGAATTTTGTATCTTCCGCTCTTCGGTCTTGTCAAGAATTTCCAAATAAGGGTAGCTCTATGAGTTTGAGATCGTCACTAACACTCGGCTATGTTCCGGGGATAGGTTCAGTTTGGTCTGACTGAACCATGGGAACTTCAAATCCATACATCCGGTACGAAGTGATGCGTGCTGCTTCATTTTGGTCAGCGATTCGGAGCAGGTCTGTTGAGGTCATTGCCGAGTTAGCACTAGAAGCCACCATCGCCTTTTGAAGAGAGTTGACTGTTGTAGGCTTGAGATTCGTCCTTGAAGTTTATCTTTGGAGGACAGGGGAATTCTTTTGAAGCAAGATTACGAGAGTATGAGGCCTTTTCTTTTTCTTTTTTTTTCTTTTTTTTGTCCTTTCCTTTTCTTTTCTTTCCAAATTTTATATATATATATATATATATGTATTATTATTAATAATATAATAATATATTATATTATTTATATATTATATATAGATAATATATATATATATATATAATGATGTGAGATAATGATTGATGACGGCGATACGATGGAGACTTAATGAAAAAGGAGAGAAATGTTGAATGATGATTGGTTCTGAAAGTTGGAACTTTTGAATTTTATTTAAAGAGGATCTCGAGAGGTATTTTCAAATGTCGAGTAGCAAAAAGAAATCGAGATTTTCTAAATGTAGATATGATACTGATTCTTTGAGGTGTAGCTTCTCGAGATTAATGAGATCAAAAATTTATTTTATAATTAAAGGATGTCGAGATTTGTAGAATGAATTTCAGATGTCGAGATTCTTTTCAATATTCTTATCGAGATTTAAAGAGGACGTCGAGAGATTTCTAAGACTTCGAGTAAGGAAGATGTCGAGAGATTTCAAATGTCGAGAAGCTTGAAAAATGTCGAGAACTCACACAATTTAATGATAGACTTCGACTAAGGAAGACTTGGAAAGATATCGAGGTCTACTTCGAGGAATATTTCGAGAACCTTAAAATTGTCCGCAGATTTCGATAAAGATCTCGAGAAGCTTAAAAATAGAGATGTAGATTTCGAGCAATCCGGATTGAGCAATCTCGAGGTTTATCCCTTCTTCGTAGATTTTCCTCTTCGTCGTGAAAATTTGAATCTTTGGTTGGAAAAAAAAACTGATAATTTCGATCAAGAATGATGAGAAGGCAGATATGCACCTATGTGTTTTCCATGAGCCGAGATAAATCTGAGAATTTGAACGAGAAGGAATTGATCGTTTTTGGAAATAAAGAGCGAAAAATCAGAAATCAAACCAAGCAGAATATCAGAAGATTTCGATGAATTTGATCCACGATTTCGGCTCTGATACCACTTGTTAGGCCGATTTATCCAACCTTGATCTGATTCATAGGATTAGTATTACCTTATACGATGAATTACGGAAGCAATAAAGAGGTAATACCGATAGACGAGATTGTTGAGTTGGAACGAGAGAGCGCGCGAGTTCTTCAGAAAAGTTGTCAACTCAATTATGAATCAGCAACCCTAAACGATGTATCGTTTAGGGTATTTATAGATAAGCCCTAATGGGCTATTGGGCCGAAGTTAACTAATATACGCACAAGTTAGGTATATTTACAATTAAGTCCTAGGGCAGAATAAAACTACAAGATTAAGATAACCTGATTTAATTGAACACAATAAAATATTCCTAACAGTATGAATGAATCGGTGTAACTGAAGAATGTAACATATGCATCAATAATTCAAATTGTAGCAATAGAGCTATCAAATGTAACAGAATCATCAACTTTCCAACGCAGAGAAAGACCCTCCTTCTTGTTCATCATCTCCGATTTCCCCAGTTGATTGTTCCTTTCTGCTTCGAATTCTCAGTCCTTCGAGTTCCATTGCTACATATTTCATGCTCGGCCTATCTTCACCTTTCACATTCAAGCACCTCTTTGCCAGTATGGCACCGGCTACGATCTCATCCCTATCATCCTCTTCCGATGATATTTTACATTCTCTTCGACGATCTCAAACAATCTTCCCTGTCTTAGAACCGAGAGAAAGTAATGGGCTAAACTCCTTTCCTCTTCGGGATAAAAAATGTTCAAGGCTTCCCGTTAGTAACTCAACAACAACGACTCCGAAGCTGTAAACATCGCTCTTCTCCGTCAATTGATTCGTCTTCATATACTCGGGATCTAAGTAGCCTAAAGTCCCTTGCGCAACCGTAGACAACTTTGCTTTATCCGTAGGGACCAATCTCGAAGTTCCAAAGTCTGAAACTTTAGGCCTAAAACTTTTGTCAAGGAGGATATTTGCAGACTTAACATCCCTGTGAATAATTGGAGTCGGAACAACTGAGTGCAGATACGAAAGAACGTCAGCAGTTTCCGAAGCTATCTTCAACCTTATGGGCCATGTAAGAAGACGGGCTTTCGCTTTTTTTTCTGAACTGTTTCTTTGCTTTTTTTCTTTTGTAAATTAACTAACTAACCAGCGACAATTTTGAGTTCGAATGACTTATCACGGTAGTATCCTCGAGAGCCTTTGCTTCCATCCCCATGGTAGTAACCCTTTCGGACAATAGCACTTGAAACTACCTTGTGTGTTCGAACAATAGTGCAGCTTTACACAGTTGTGCAAATTCTCTTTACACTCATCGATATCTGTAAACAAAGAAAGGAATGAACCCGAATTAATCTCAGAGAACTCGCAGATTACAGACATTAAAGATAGGTACATACTTAGATACCTTGACAGCCATTGACGAGATAAGGGTTTCCTCTAAAACCTTTCTGACAAGAACAACGATAGCCCATAAACCATTGTCAGGTTTGTAGCAATCTGAGTTATCGCTCTTACATGCGTAAGTTGTCTGATTTTCTCCTAGCAAACTCACAAGTCTCTTCGCCAGCAGCCCAATCAACAATCATCGGAAACTTCCTTCACCTTACTCAAGTTGGAAATATCGTCCGGCGAAAACCTATAAGCACCTTCCTCGACAAGAAAACCGTGGCTGCAGTTGCTAATGTCCTTCACAAAAGTATGGTTATCATAGGTTTTCAACTCCAACTGCACTGAAGACACATTTTTAGGTATCGAAGTCTGCAACATCCTAGGCCCGAGCAAGATGCTTCCACTAAGTCGGCCTTCGACTCGCATATTGCAGTGCAACTCGTTTGGAAATTTCGATTTTGACATTTGCCCATATACGAATTTCATAGGTATCTGTAAGATCCCGACCTAATTTGAAGTGGTTTCCTACTTGAGCGTTGTTTCGAACAGTTGGCGCGCGTTATTGTGTTTAGTATCGAAGAAGAAATCTGAGAAGAAGATGACGAACAGATATTAGAAGAAGAATGAGAGCTTAGAGAGGGGGGGAAAGGCATACAGATTGAGAGTGAGAGATTAAGATAGATCGAAGCAGAGAGGTGATAGCTTAGAGAGGGAGAGAGATCATAGAAGAAGATAGAACATAATTCATATTTGCTTAATTCCTAATACGTCGTACAGTGCAACTTTTATAGTAGAAAGTAATAAATTGGGCTTTACATGTATTAACCCAACTAGCAAGTAAATATAGATAATTCTTGGCCCATAAGAGGTTAGCCCACTCCCATGCGCACCGGCCCACTCCCATTTCGGATCCTAACATTTCCCTCCCGTTGAAGACATCCTCGACCTCGAGGATGTGCGAGCCGTAGTGGGATAATGTCTGATACAATCGCACGAATATTGCTATTACCTTACTAGTGCATCTTTTTCCACGATCGAAAGGAAAGAGCGAACTCACAGGTATCACTCTGCTTCCTCCGTCGATCACTTCCTCGATAATATGCCATCGATCTCCGTCAAGCGCCTTACTATGATCTTTCCCGACACCTAGCTGCTCGACATAAACTTGAGCTCCCTTCACACAACCGCTTTTATACACTACATAGATCACCAATGTAAGAATGATCGGCCCTTTGAACTCCGACCACATTTCAACCCTAGCAACATTATTCATCACACTAGAAGCATCAATCCACACTAACGAATCCTTCTCGAAGTCTTTGGAGCAGAACACTTCAGCAGCAGTAACCTTACCTCGATCGAAGGGTAGGTTTAGCTTCATGCTTTCGATAGCCCACCGTCCTCGATCAAACGACATGTTTTGATCAACGAGAATTATACGATGCTCTACAAAGGCAACCTCCAATTCATCCGCAACCTCCAAGTCGTCATTACCCGTGAATAATATCCCAACAAGCCCCATTTCTTCGATGATATGCCAACATCCTCGATCAAATGGTAAATTCGATTTCTTACCAACAAGCGGCCGCTTTCCATACCACCTCCCGCGATCGAATTGTAAGCTAGGGCTACTAAATTCTGTGAGCTGAATGAGGCTGTTGAGCTTGATGGCATATTCATCATCCATAACGAACTCCACAGTCGCACGCTTGATAATATCATGAAATTCATCCTCCAGCAGCAAGCTCATGCCATTTCTGTTCTTCAAATGGTAGTAGTCGATCAGGTCATTAGGCTGGGATTGAGCAGCTTCGATTTCTTTGGTTTCACGCAGCTGGTTCGAGGAAAGCTTTTCATTAAGTTTTTTGTTGTAGCCCAAGCCAGAAAGGTAGCTTGGCTTGATAGGGCTTGATGTACGCTTTTCCTATAATCCACAAACATTGGTGGGAGTAAATGGTCTTTCATAAAATCCTCCACAAATGAGCAATCCATCATTGTTGAGTTGGGAAAACTTTTGAGGGAGCATAGGCGCAGCCTTATCAAAGAACTGGAGCACTAGCCAACCGATTGTCGCAGCTAAATAGTTTCCTTGCTCACCGACTAGGGCTCCAACTTGCATGATCTTTAGCAGCACCGAAGTCATACAGAAACAAGTGACTAGTGGTTTCGCAGCAAGGACAAACTTTCCACGATCATAAGGTAGGTAATTTTGTACTAGCGTTCTAAGGTGTTGCTGGTTTTCCCAACTGAAAGGGTATACTCGGTTCCTCTCTACCACATACACATGTGTTCGATCGAACGGTACACCTTGGCCAACTACAGATCCTTTGTATTCCTCAAGAACATAACCTACTTGGGTTGGTACGTCAAGGGGGAAACAAACAAGCACGATCTCATCTGCAGCCAACACGGAATCTCTGTTACCCACCGCTGTCACGTTAGTCACAATTCCCTTAGCATTAATTTCATCAGAATCAGGAATAGGTTCATCATCTACCACCGGCAACAGTTTCTCATCAACCAACTCTAATTCGTCCTCCATCACGGCAGATTCAAGATCAATCGGTAACTCCACATCGCTGAACATCATCGAGTCATCCATCAATCCTGACAGCGTAGAATCATCACCAATCAACTCGTCAATCTCAGTCTCGTCAACCCTAACCTCATCATTAACCAACAACAAATTATTTTCAATGAACAACGAATCAACCTCAGGCTTCGAAGAAGTCGAGAACTGTTCGTTCATGTTCCTGCTCTCGAGTTCGCGGAGTATTAACTGTAAGGTGTTTTGTATATTCCGGCACGAGGCCATCGTAGCTTCGTGATTGTACGAATAATCTGCCATATTTGAAGCAAAATCCAAGAATCGTCGGCTCTGATACCACGTTGTAAGATCCCGACCTAATTTGAAGTGGTTTCCTACTTGAGCGTTGTTTCGAACAGTTGGCGCGCGTTATTGTGTTTAGTATCGAAGAAGAAATCTGAGAAGAAGATGACGAACAGATATTAGAAGAAGAATGAGAGCTTAGAGAGGGGGGGAAAGGCATACAGATTGAGAGTGAGAGATTAAGATAGATCGAAGCAGAGAGGTGATAGCTTAGAGAGGGAGAGAGATCATAGAAGAAGATAGAACATAATTCATATTTGCTTAATTCCTAATACGTCGTACAGTGCAACTTTTATAGTAGAAAGTAATAAATTGGGCTTTACATGTATTAACCCAACTAGCAAGTAAATATAGATAATTCTTGGCCCATAAGAGGTTAGCCCACTCCCATGCGCACCGGCCCACTCCCATTTCGGATCCTAACAGTATCGCAGCCCATGATGGTAAACTTGTTTGCAGTGCTGCTGACCGTGTAGTATTTATCTGGCAATTCTATCCATGGCTCGATGAGAGCCATTTCTTGCGTAGCAATCGTGTGCTAGGAACTGATGGCGAGGAATATGATTGATACTTCTATTGTGCTGTTGATCAAGTAAGCTTTGGGAGGATGATAAGTTTTTGTTGCCAGTTTTTGAGAAGTATACGTTTAGGTAACATTCCTCTTTCAGGCCAAAAGGGCGTATGGGATTGAAATGTCTCCACAACATTGTTCGCAGTTGGGCTTTGCTATACGGAAGTCTGACATGACATTGAGTTAGCAGAGATTAATGATCTTATTGAGAGAATATAAAAACGAGGAGAACTGCAAGAATACGATGATCGTCCATTGGCATGTTTCTTTTACTGTTTTCTATGGGATGTGTTATAATAAGAGACGACTGTATATCGAGCTAGCTTATAAGATTGCATATTTTTATTGCAGTAACAGTGTGTTTTCCTCGAATCTTGGATCGGAAGAGTTAATAAATAATAGGAAGTATATTTGTGGTTTGACACTTCCCTACATTGCTTTGTTGGCGCGTGCTATTTTGTACATGGTGGAAGGTATCTTATGTGCATTAAACTATGGTTAACGATGGTTGCCCATAGAATATTTTTCGTCTGAATATAAACTTTATTACTTCTCCAATTTACATATGAAATAATAAGGAAAATATACATCATAAAGGAGAATAAACTATCATAAATGAAAATAATATGGAGATAATCATGAGAAATAATCATGGGGTTTGAGATTATCCGTTATTGATGATTATCCGTTATCAACACCCCCAAGCAAGACGTGGGGCGTGGAGCCACCCGCAGCTTGGAGCGAAAGAACTCAAATAATGGACGAGCTAGGCCTTTGGTGAAAACATCTGCAATCTGATGGTTTGAAGTAATGAACTTGTTAAGGAGGCGGCCAAAGGCGACATGTTCACGAACAAAGTGATAGTCAATATCAATGTGCTTAGCGCGTTTGTGAGCGATGGGATTCTGGCTTACGAAAATAGCATTGTTGTTGTCACAAAGTAAAACCAGGGTGTCGACGATAGATGCATGAAGCTCTTTAAGAAGATTAGATAACCAAACTATTTCAGATGCAGCGTTGGCTTAAGGCACGATATTCTGATTCGCAACTAGATCGTGCCACAGTAGTTGCTTTTTAGCGCTCCATGATACGAGGTTACCACCAAGAAAAATAGAGTACCCATAGGTAGAACGACGAGTCTCAGACATCGAGCCCAATCAGCATCAGAGTAGGCCAATAAAGTGCAAGGCGATCCGCGACTGAATGAAAGACATAATTAATTGTACCTTTGACATAGCGAATAATACGCTTGACCGCCTGATAGTGATCAACTATAGGAGGTTGCAAGAACTGACTGACAAGGTTGACCGCATACGATAGATCGGGGCGTGTAATTGTCAGGTATTGAAGAGCTCCCACTAAGGAACGATAATGTGTTGGATCAGAATATGGCGCACCATCACTTGTTAGAACTTGACCAGCAGCAAGAGGACTCGAAACCCCTTGTGATTTGAGCTGTAACACGTGCACGGACGACTGCCGAACAGAGAACTTGTTTGCCGCATAGTCACGTAAGCAAGGGAAAACCCGACAACCAAACGGATGAAAATTTGCATAATTTGGTGCATTCCCAAACAATGTCTCAAACGGTGAGATTCCCTGCAAAATAGGTGATGGCAACCGATTTATAGTATAAACCGCTCTAGAAAAAGCTTCAACCCATAAAGACATAGGGGCATGCGCATGAAACATCATAGCAAGACCCATTTCGGTGATGTGACGATGTTTACACTCGGCTCGACCAATCTGAGATGGCGTGTAAGGACACGAGATGAGGTTTGAATTCCCTTCTGACGGAAAAATTTCTGAACTTGATTATTCGTGAACTCCATACCACCGTCGCTCTGAAATTCCTTAATAGAGCAATTAAACTGATTTTCCACCAAATGCAAATTGCACCAGATTCACAAAAAAATCCTCCTAACTAGAAAGTGGATAGAAACATGTGAAACGAGAATAGTCATCAACAAATATAACGTAGTAACAAAAACCCGATGATGAAGAAACAGGTGCAGGTCCCCATAAATCGCAATGAACTAGTTCTAACACACGACGACCTCGTTTTTCATTCAGAGAGAAAGGTAAACGCTTGCCTTTAGCGAGTTGACATGAAGGACATAAGGAAGGCTTGGGCAACAAAGAGGTAACCATCAAATGACCCGATTTATTCAACAATGATATAATACTGCGCGAAATGTGCCCCAGTCTAGCATGCCACAATTCAAACGATGCATGTTAGCAATTATTTTGTAAACTAGTAATTAAGGCAGGACGAGCTCTCTCTAATATATAAGCCATCTTCACGACGCCCGCTTGCCAAAACCTCCTTTGTGTGACGACTCTGAATTGTAAATAACTTATCAGTGAATAATACATCAACTGGTAAATCCGAGGTAAGCTTGCTAATGGAAAGTAAATATTTCGTGAGATTCGGGACGACTAACATCCAACAACTGAATGTTATTGGTAACATGTGATTTGCCAATGTGAGATATAGAGAGATTAGCACCGTTACCAACAACGACGTGATCGTTACCGGAGTATGCTTGAGACGAGTCCAAAATCGATGGCGTTGGAGTCATGTGCGTCGATGCACCAGTATCGAGATACCAATCAGAAGCGTCTCCGTTTGAAACGGAACAACTCGCCGAAAAGGCTTCAGCCAGATTTGCAGATGAGGGACGGACATACCGTTGATCGCAAGTGGAGGCGTAGTGACCATCCTGTCGACAGATTTGACAACGAGGAGTACGTCTAGAGTTTCTATGGCCCCGAACACGAGAATTATTGGACTGATTTCCACGACCTTTGTTTGATGTTGAAGAATCGGATTTTTGATTTCCACGAGTATCGCGATGTCCGTAAAAGTTGGTAGTGGAGTTAATGCCATCTGGGCGGCTGAGAAACTGGAGAAGGAAGATCCAAGGCCGCGAGGAAACCAATGAGCTTTGTCGGTATCATCAACGGGATGACCAATGGCAGCAAGCTGATCGCATAACGATTTGAATTGGCGACCGTACTCAACGACACTTCGAGAGCCTTTCGTCATGACTTGCAAGTCATCTTTTAGACGTAGTTCACGTGACTTGGAGCTATGACTAAAAGCGGCCTCTAGAGCGAGCCAAACGGTACGAGAGGTTGTACACCCAAGAACCTCAGCCATGGATTCTTCAGTGAGAGAAGAGAGAAGAAGGCTTAAAAGCTGCTGATCTTGCATCCGTCATGTTTCATAGGCCATGTTTTGCACGTTTTGACCAGCTGCATTGGTGATGGTGGCAGGCGCCGTGGATTTGGAACCATCAACGAAGCCGATAAGGCTCTGACACGTAAGAATCGGTGTGAGCTGACTCTTCCAGAGCAGATAGTTTTGAGAGGACAACTTGATTGTTATCATATGGATGAGAGTGGCGAATGGAAGTTTATCCATATTTTGTGTCATGGAGGAAGAACGGGGAAGAGAAAGAAAAGGATCGTAGTATCAGGCTAATACCATGATAGAATATTTTTCCTCTGAATATAAACTTTATTACTTTTCTAATATATGGAGATTACATATGAAATAAATAAGGAACATCATAAAGGAGAATAAACTATCATAAATGTAAATAATATGGAGATAATCATGAGAGATAATTTTGGGATTTGAGATTATCCGTTATTGATGATTATCCGTTATCAGTTGCTTTGCACATGGATTGATTTTAATAATATTACACGATAAAGCTTTCCACGGCGACTTCAGTGACGAAACGAGTATATTTATTTATAACTATATTCGAACATGTGTTTAACGCTGCTATTAAGTTATAAATATTTGCAATTGCTTTATCTCCTGTTCAAGGCTGACGGCGTCATCAACCACCAAGAAATGTATTCTTTTTTTGTTTTATTATTTGGTGGTTAAGTGTGTAAATAAGCTAAATCTTAGCTAGCGCGTAATAGGTCAAAAGTCGAGCAGTGTTCTCATTACGGTATTCTTACTCTTACCGCGTACTTATTTCTGCTAAATAAATAAATCATCAATACTAATCCCCTTAACATAACCGAGTGATAGAATAATAATATAATTGGACATTATATATACCGCTGTAGTTAATTGACGTTATATTATGCAACGCATGGAATAGAACTTAGTTCTAAACATACGTACCTCTACTCGACTTAGTTATTACACTTCTTCTTGACACTAATCGGTTTTAACAGACAAGGCCGGAACATATTAACTTCACTCTATATATATATATATATATATATATATATATATATATATATATATAGCAATATTAATGATTTCTCTAACTAGACATTGAAGATATACTTACAAACGCTTTGATAGTATTTCAGCAATAAGATCTCTGAAAGCACCTTCGTCACACGGCAGAATTATTTGGCTTCTTTTATGGAATCCATACTCTTCGGCAGAAACGTCGAGCAGTCTCTGAAACATGGGATTCTTCAACAAGTACGTGGGAATTACGTATCCCTTCACTTCATCGCCTACGTACACCACAAAGTGGCCTTTTGGTGCTATCATCCTCTTATTATTAGTGTTGCCCTTAATGCATGGTACTATTGCTTTCATGTCAGGCATTATAATTATTGCCACTTCAATAAATATAAGCGATAATAGAGATAATGAGGATAACGGAGGAACTTGTTCCAAGTGAAATGGGCGTGCATGGACACTTATGCTGCTCTACATGTACATATATATATATATATATATATATATATATATATATATATTTGACTGGCAAAGAAGGAAGAAGACAAACTCAAGATTCTTGAAGCATAGATCATAAATTTTGTATGGAGGGTTTGGTTCTCTCAAGTCAATCAATTAAAGAAGTTCGTTCTGCCCATGCCATTGGAAGTTGATAAGATATCGTGTAAATGATTGATGACTTCATGAAATGCGTACCGTGTAGTGTAATATTATAACATATCTATCTATTTCTGGAATAGGGTTTTCTTGGGAGTTTGCACATGGAACGTATATTGAAGAATTAATCAGCAAGCATACTGCTCCATTCCTCTACACTCTCATCATCAGTCACAGGGGCGGATCCAGAAATTTTTAGTCGAAGGGCCGTATATTTTTTTTAACCTGAACTATTCCAGCTTAATCGACTATGATCTTCCACCACGCACGCTCGAGACTAATCCAATATTCCGTTTGAGGCATATTTTATTAATAATTAATTCAATTTGGACGACACTACCAATTGATTATCAATAGGCAACACATAGAAAAAATAACAAAATAAAACTTAAATAAATATATTATTAACGAATATTTGTTAGTGTAGTAATAAAAATAATTTAAAAAGAAAAGAACTAAAACAAAAATAACTAAAAACAAATAACAATAATAATAGAAACGAAAAGAACTAATAGTTTTTAATTAAAAGGGGTGTAATAAAAAAACGAATCAGACCCCTGTCAGGTTTATTTTTAACCTAGGTACCTACTTCAATTTTATTTTACTGATAGGTACCTAATTGACGGATTTACCCTTATAAAAACTGCTTTATTACAACTTTACCTGGGGGTTCTTATTTCAACGTTGAGGTTCATAAAAAAAATTCATACACCCTCAACACGCCCGAATCGCTCGATCTTCTTCCCCAGATCGACCCATCGTTGTGTTATTTCAGATTCACCGTCTTGGTGGGTTTTCGCTTCCTTTGAGCTTCGTGGTATTCGCCTTCTGAAATTTAGATGATTTTCTTTGAAAAGAAAAAGGTAAGTCCGCTCTTCGTGCATAAGAAGCTTGCGTGTGAACTTTGTGAAGAATCAATAGGCTTGTATCTAGTTTGCCTTTGCTGTTATTCGTTGGGTTTAAGCATTTTCGTTTAATTTCCGTAACAATTTGTGCGTATTTTTTCGAATGGATCGATTTGTTGTGGTCGATTTGGGTTTTTCCGAATGGTTCAATTTACTGTGGTGGATTTGGCTTGTATTTTTTATGGGTTGATTTGTTGTGGTCGATTTAAGTTTTTTCGAATGGTCAATTTACTGTGGTCGAGTTGGTTTTTTTCGAATGGGTCGATTTGGGTTTTTCGGATGGGGTCAATTTGTTTTGCTACGACATGATCATTGCATTTGGTACCATCTGTTTGGGCAAATTGGTACCTCGTGTGTGAATAAAATGGTATTGCTTCTTCATTACTTGCTAACAGTTTTGTTTTTTTAGCAGAAATGCCTCCGCGGAATAGGTCTGATATTTCTTCCAGGTGCCATCCTGCTCTCTCTCAAGAAAATACACGAAAGAGTCAGGTGATCCAACATTACGGTCATGAGGTGCTATTTGGAATTTTTATTTGGACAATATTACCCATGATATTTTAACATTTCTTCCTATACCCTTTTATTCATATTTTAAATTATATAGCTAACTATTTTAAATCTTAAAAACACATTTAATAATTAAAAGTATAAAATAATATTGATAATTAGGCATAATTGATGCTTAAAAAAAATTAAACTCGATACTAAAACATTGATCATTGTTACGTAAAATCATCTCAACATGAACATATTAATCACATTAGCTATATGATATATGTAGGTTAAATATTTATGCAATATCACTCACACATCACCGTGATTAATCAAACATAATATTCCAATATCACCTTGATATGTGAAATGAAATATTACCCCGAAACAAATACAGTGATGATATATCACATTGATCCACATAACGGTGATACTGACATTACGGTGATGCGATTATCACCGTAATGCCGGATCACCAGAAACAAACACCCCCTAAGGCTCTTCCTAAACAGGTTTGCAAGCTTCACTCTATATGGGCTCAAACAAGCGTCAAGACAGTGGAATTTGGAATTCACAAGTCAATCGCGAGGCACTGGTTTCCAGCAGTCTGAACATGACTATTGTCTGTTCTTTAAAGGTTATGGCGCTGACTTTCTTATCTTGCTTGTATATGTAGATGACGTCTTGCTGACAGGTTCAAGTGAAAAACTCATTCTACATGCCAAGAACATTATTAATCAAACCTTTACCTATGGGGAATGCTAAATATTTCTTGGGAGTAGAATTGGCTGGCTCCGCCTCTGGTCTGTACATGAACCAGCGGAAGTATGTTTTGGACATTCTCCAAAGTGTTTGTCTTTTAGGCTGTAAACCTGCAAGCACTCCTTTACCAGCTGGGGTCAATTTTAACAGTGTGCAGAGTCCTCTTCTTCAGGATCCAGGTCCTTATAGGTGAATAATTGGTCGTCTACTATACCTTGGTTTCACGCGCCCAGATATTTCTCATGCCACTCAACAGCGCTGATATTCACTAGCAAGCTTCCCTTCATGTCCTCAGATATCTCAAAGGCAGTCCCTCTTTGGGCTTGTTCTACCCGAGTCACACTGATTTACGGCTTAACTCGTTTTGTGATGCTGATTGGGGCTCATGTTCCGTAACTAGACGATCTACCAGTGGTTATTGCATTTTCCTGGGTGGTTCGTTAGTCTCATAGAAGAGTCCTCATGTGAAGCTGAATATAGGAGTATGGGAACGACTGTTTGCGAATTACTTTGGATCGCCTACATCCTTAAAGATTTGCATATTTTTGTCCCTTTTGGTTGTGACGATCAATATGCCCTGCACATTACTGCCAATCCGGCATTTCCTGAGCGCACCAAACACTTGGAGATTGATTGCCATATTGTCCGAAATCAGTACAAGAACGGTTTTATTCTTCCTTACTACCTCAAGTCGTCCGCTCAACCCGCAGATTTTTCACCAAATCTCTATCAGCTCCTCATTTTCACGACTTAATCTGCAAGCATGGACTCGCTGATGTTCATCGGTCTCAACTTGAGGGGGGATGAAGAGGAATCAACATGTTCAGATAACTGAAGATGATGAACTACGACTTGATAAATAATTCTACCGTTAATTTTCATATTCTTTAAGTTGCTGTTTATTCTATAAGTTGCATACCGTTCTTTAGTGAGCGTGGTATTAGTAGGGCGTTTGTGTCTTATCATACTCGTATATCAGGTATTCTGTGCAGAAAAAAAAGTCGACCAGTTCAGTTTTAACAATTTCTGCAAATTGGTTTTCTCTCGCGCTTTCTTCTCGATCGCATCTCCGATCAATCTCCCATCATACTCCGATTGCCATTCTCGACATGTTCCTTTTTATGAAATTCTGCAACAAATTTCATGGTTTTGGCTAGATGTGTTCAAACGCTTCACGGTTACGGTTCACGGTTATAACCGCCGGTTTATGGGTAGTGAAAATCTCAAACCGTAACCGAACCGCGGTAACCACGGTTACGGTTACAAACCGTAATCGCCGGTTACGGTTTGAACCGCCGGTTTACGGTTTTAATTAAGTTTTTTATTTTATTTAAAAAAAAGAATAATCACTTAAGTAAACTAAGAAAATTAATTTTATTTAATAATGTCGAAAATTCAATCCATCTTAAAAGAAAACACAATTACACCTTAGATTTTGTAAGAAAATAATACAATCGCTCAATATTCGTTTAATAATAATATTAGCAACACTTACTGATATTTTGAGAAAGATGCGAATTGCTTACAGAAATTCGATAATGTGTTTGCTTTTAACCTGAGAATTGCGAGCAAAAAATTTTTGTGTAGAATCTATACAAATTCTCCACATATTTATAGAACTATAGCATGAAAAAAATAAAGAAGGAACTAATAAAAATGATAACGATAACATGACATTTGAGAGTCAATTAGAAGAAAGGAAAAACTGATAAATAAAAATAAAATGTGAATGAGAATAACTTGATGATCGATGAGTGAGAATAAATAAGAGAAATAAGCTAACATCGGCACAAAAAACTAATCATCCAAAACTTAAGTTCAGCCCAATATAAGCTCAGTCTAGTGTCTTATTTTATGGAAAACCGCCGGTTATAACCGGCGGTTCACGGAGAATTCTATAACCGTAACCGAACCGTATCAAATCACGGTTTGGTTACAGTTTGAACCGTAACCGTTGACTACGGTTAACCGAACCGTTGACCACCGGTTCTATTACGGTTTTTGGAACCGTCTGAACACGTCTAGTTTTGGCAAAGTTAAATTTATATATACATATATTCGGCGAGGACGACGGTGGTTGCGAACGGGATGGTGAAATGTACGATAAATCAGTCAAATTCAAAAAATTCGTCAAAATGCCACATATTATAGATTCGATCAATGCAGCGCAACGGAAAATTCATCAATTCTACTTAATATTCAACTACTTCGTTAAGATAAATGCATACAGAGTGTCGTACAACGCATCAGAAAAGTGAGCGAGCGACTTAGGAAGATTCCGTTAGTTCGTCAAAACTTACGCATGAGGTGCATCATTCTAACCCGTCGAAAAAAAAAAACAAAAGGTTTTTATTGAAATGAAATTCGATAAATTGGTATTCAGATTCTACAAGGGCTTTAAGAGAATCGCCACGACGAGTCACGCCATAGCGCAACTGTTAGTTTGCCCAACAAATTCGATTTATGTAAAGACAAATGGAAACAGCAAAATTGATGTAGCGATAAACTGTAAGAAATACGACATCAAGATACCAACGTTTTCAAGAGAATCACTTCCTTATTACCACTTCATCTTCGTCGTCTTAATGGAATCATCGACTTATAATAAAATTTCATGATTTTACTGTATCATCATCAGACAATAGATTCGATATCGCTTGCGCTGACTGCCTCTTCAAGAACCGACTCTTCAGGTCGAATCTGAGTCGACATGTTATCAATAGCAGAGTTCAGCTGTTCGATCTTATCCGCAAGCTTCTTGCGCTGTTTCTGTTAAAAAAATAGGACAACATCGATCGTTAAGGGCGTGTTTGGTTCATGGAAAGTAGTAGGGAAAAGAAAAGGAAAAAAATTTTCGTGTTTGGTTGATCGGAGAAATATGCAAGGAAAAGAAAAGAAATATTGGTTTATTTTTTACTTGAAACGAAGAAAAAATAATTTCCTCACCAAACGGTGCAAAAACGAAAGAAAAACTTACGGAAATCATTTTCTCCCTCGTTTTCTTTTCCACCCTAATTTCCTCAAACCAAACACAGTGTAATGTACACTAATAATATAAACCGTCTAAAAGAAAAAAAAAAAGAAAGATTAACTGCTTTACCTCCAAAGCTTTTTCTTCGTCATAGAGGAACTTTGGAAGCTTGTTCTTCATCAGATCTGTCTTGTCTGCTGCGCCAGTCAGAGTTCGGCTTATCTATTAAGAAAAAAGAAACCGTAGAATCAATCATTGGTAATAACAAATTACTCAATAAATCAAATCTAATGTGGATCAAATGAAGGTACCTGAGGAGCATAGAGCCAACTAAGAGTGCCAACAATCAACCCCCCAAGAACGAACCCGCCGATAAAAGCATTTCCCGATCCCCCATTTTCGCTGCTAGGGGATAATCGATTCGTGAGATATCACATAGTCTTTCAATGGTAATGATTAATGCACATATATATATAATATATAGTACACTATGATCACTGGAGAATTGGAATTTTTACGATTGCAACGTACTGCTTAAATGTCAACAACATGGACCACAACGCGCAGCAAAACTCATCAATTAGTAAAAGAACAAAAGAGTGGCGATGAAATAAATAAATAACTTCGATGGACTGAGAAAGGCTTCGACAATATACGTAAAGGCAAACCTGTAACTAGCCTGAACGATGAGTGCCCTTCTCTTAGCAGACGATCTTTTAGTTCCCTGGGTATGGATGGCCAAGTTCATGGGTATGACATGATGATTGCCTGTCGATTTCAAAGACGAACCTAGAAACAAAGACATCATTTAGGTCCTATCCTAACAACGTAGGAGTAGCTGAGAAGTGGGAGAAGAAACAACGATAATTCTCTAAAAAGATCTAAATTTGAAGAACTCTCTGTTTCTTCACATACGTATTCTGGGATTCTCTTGACGAGTGTAGACATCGTAAGGCACAATAATGACGTTCCAGCTGTATATTCCCATCATAACCATATAAATTGGCTTTTGAAACTCACAGTAGCTGAAATTTATTCCATATCTCACGAGATTGGCTTCCAATAAAGCCACTCTAGGGATTAATATTTCAAAATATATTTATATCATGTGACGATCCCCACAGCCCACCTCATTCAAATACAAACCCTAATCGACAAATTGCAATCGACGAGAAAGAATAGAGCAGCTACAACACAAACTACCCAAATTTGACACTGTAATGCGGATATATCGGCAGCTAAAACGGAAAAAAAAAAGAGCATTTCTCACATGAAAGAATGAACAGTAAGAACACAAGGATCAAGGGATTTACCAGATGAAAAATGGAGAGACGCGCCCTTATTAATCACAAAGGAGTTGGACATGGCTGCCATTTCTACGAGGCGATGTAGCTGATCGTCTTTCTCACTCTCCGTTTGAGTTAAAAATGCGATCTATTTTGTCCTTTGTTTTCTTCAGGCGATGAAATCGAGGTGCTGGACATCGACGTGGCATGAAGATGCATAATAAACGGAATACACTAGATGGCAATGTGCAACTAAATCATCTTTTCTCAAAATATCTATCAACTAACTACATCCTTCCTATTTTATATCATCAAACTCCCTATTTCAAACTCTTTTATCACATAGCTACATAATGGACAATTTTAGCCTTATAAAAATAACAATATTACCAAAAAATCTGTCAAAACCCACGGACCATTACCCAAACTTGTAGTACCAATATACGTATGCTTGTAGTACCAATGTATAGATGTTCGTCGTACCATCCTGTGAGCCCATGGACCATTTTTGCCCCTCTACTAATTTCCACACCATTCTCCTTCCTTACCCGAACTTGCAGTACCAATATACGTATGTCTGTAGTACCAATATATGAATGTCCGTGGTACCATTGCGTGAGTTAGTGCAGTACCATATGTAGGTTACTTGTAGTATCTTTCCGTACCATTTGCTTAACTATCGCAACTCCTAAATTGTAGTATCAATATACATATATTGTAGTACCAATATACAGATGTTCGTGGTACCATATCGTAAGCTAGTGCAGTACCATTAGTATGTTACTTGTAGTCCAATATCTATGGCAACGGTCACGGACCAAAAATAATTCAGATGGCGTCGAATATTCCTTACCAAACTTGAAGTACCAATATACGTATGGTTGTAGTACCAATGTATAGATGTTCGCGGTACCATACCGTGAGCTAGTGTGGTACCATACATAGGTTACTTGCGGTATCTGTTTCTGTACCATGTATCAGCACAAGTAGCCTATGTATGGTACCACACTAGCCCGATGTATGTACCACGAACATCGATACACTTGTACTACAAACATACGTATATTGGTACTTCAAGTCTTGGTAAGGAATTTTTCGACGCCATCTGAATTTTTTTTTGTCGTGACGGTTACCATAGATATTGGTACTACAAGTAACCTACTCTTGGTACCACACTAGCATATAATACGGTACCACGAACATCTATATATGGTACTACAAATATATTGGTGCTACAATTTTAGGGTAGGAGTTGTGATAGTTAAGCACATGGTACGGAAAAGATACTACAAGTAACCTACGTATGGTACTGCACTAGCTCACGGAATAGTACCATGAACATCCATAGATTCGTACTACAAACATACGTATATTGGTGCTGCAAGTTTGGGTAAGGAAAGAAAAGGGTATGGAAATTAGTAGAGGGGCAAAATTGTCCATGGCCTCACGAAATGGTACCACGAACATCTATACATTGGTACTACAAACATACTTATATTGGTACTACAAGTTGGATAAGGGTGTGGAAACTAATAGAGGGGCAAAATCGTCCGTGAGGTACTACAAACAGACGTATATTAGTACTACAATAATATATGGGAAAATCATCCATGGGGAGTTATGTGTAAGATTGTTTTAATTTAGGGAGTTTGGTAATAAATAATATGAAATGGGGAGTTATTTGTAAGAAAATAGGTGAAGGAAAACGTTAACACTTTTCAACCATAGCCTAAAAGCGTTGTTCAACAAACGACAACTAGTAAAGTCCCTTATTTTCAGTAGCTCACAGTAGAGTAGGCAAACAATTTGTATCGCCGTTCGCTTTTCTTCGCGAAAGAGAGCTGAGAAAAGATCGAAAATGAGTGGAATTCGATTGGATCGGTTCTTATTGTTGGTGGGCTCCATGGTGCTTTCCGTGTCGTCGGTTGTCTCGTCCGATCTCGTGATCTCGAAGCTCGATCGACGGGTAACCATCTTGTGTTTTCTTTTCAAAATGCGTTATATTTTTAATGGAATCGTCGCTTGCCGTGTCTGCTCCATCGGTGAGTTTGGATATTTTTTTTTGGCAAGATAACTGGGGATTCAGTATGCGACTGCAAAAGTTTGACTTGTTCGAATTTCTGGTTTTTTTTGGACTGAGCTGAAATTTTAAGTTTGTTGGATGTTAGGGTTAATACTTTGATGATATTAGCGATATGTGTAAGTCTAAGTAGGGGGAGGATAAGCTAAGCTAAGGCTATTTTGGAATGTGTTTTAGCTAGCTCGAGTTGGATTCAACTTCAGATTCAGGGTTGGGACTTTATCCCTGGGGAATATTTGAGCCAGGAATTAAGGATTTTTGTCTCTTTATTTGTTTTCCTCTAGTGTTTTCATTTGATTGTTAATTGCTAATGGTTTGCTGCTGCTAACATTTAAGGTAATTTTGTGATGCAGATTGATTTATCTTCGCAGATAGTGCGTACCACCATATCAATGAAGGTGGTTTCGTGACTCTGCTTGGTTGTTTATTTTCTTCTCCATCACTTGGTTTCTTGTGATCCAGCCTTTGTTTTTTTCAGAGACTGCTAAATCTGAGCTTGTTTACTTTTTTATCAGGTGGAGAACAATGGCCCTAATGCAGTCTCACAAATATTATTGTCCTTCCCCGAACATCAAACAAAAAACTTGGCATTTCTGACCGTGAAAACAACCGACAAGAGAGGGAAAACCCCAAGTTATTCTGACACCCTTTCTTTTGAAGTTGCAACCCCAGAAGGAATGCCTCCAGCTTTGACTTTGTATGCTGTTTCTTTACCCTTGAAACTCAATGAGGGAGAAAGCTTGACTTTGGAGATCAAAGCTGCATTTACGAATGTTTTAAGGCCTTTCCCGGATAAAATAACTCAGGCTGATTTTCAGCTTGTTGCCTTTCAGGATAGTGCCCATTATCTCTCTCCTTATACAGTCAAGGTTCAGTCACTCACTGTGAAATTACCAGAATCCAAGGTTGAATCCTTCACGAAATTGGATAATGCTAAGCTTACTGGTTCCGAAATTAAGTATGGTCCTTACGAAAATCTTCCTCCTTTCACATACTCACCAATTGTGGTCCACTATGTGAGTAACAGACCATTTGCAACTGCTAAAGAGTTGGTGCGTGAGATAGAAATTTCACATTGGGGTAATGTGCAAATCACTGAAACCTACAGCCTTTTTCATGCTGGCGCTGAACTCACAGGGGAATTCTCAAGGTATAATAATACATCGGAATGCTGATTTAAGCATAGTACTTACAGGATTTTTCTGTGAACTATCATCCATTTGTTGGTGCATTGCAGGCTTGACTTTCAGGCACGACCCCACGTTGGAGGTGTATCAGCATTCAGAAGCCTTGTTGCTAAATTACCTCCAAGGGCTCATTCTATCTACTATAGGGACGAGATTGGAAACATTTCTACATCTAATGTATATGGTGATTCTACAAAGGTAGGGTTTTAATGAATATCTCGAGACACTGTTTTTTGGGTGTTTACCACAATGATAAAGCGTTTTTGTGATTCGATGTTATGTAGACTCTACTGGAAATTGAGCCCCGTTATCCGTTGTTCGGTGGTTGGAGAGCATCTTTTACCATTGGGTATGGCCTGCCCCTTAAAGATTTCTTGTTCCATTCTGCGGGGAAGCGCTTTCTTAACATCACCTTTGGTAGCCCGATGAGTGATATAATCATAGAAAATCTCGCAGTAAAGGTAATACTGCTTTTAGTTTGGATATGCTCAAAATCACGAGGTTATTTTCTTTAGTAATTCCGTGGATTAACTATAGGTTATAGCTTGGAACATTTTTGTTGCGTTCACCACATTATGTTTTTATCTTCATTCGTTTTAGCATCGCTCACTTGTATGGCAAGGATCTGTGTAGCTTCAGCTTCAAACTTTTTATTAGCATCAACATTTGAAGTTTCGTTGGGCCTCATACACACATAATATATGTGCTTTGTAGTAATATGCAGCATTTTACTTCCCTAGCCTTTTTGCATTGCTTGACATTTTCTCAAAAGAACACGACTTCTCTCATTTTCAGGTTGTTTTACCTGAGGGATCAAGTGATATATCTGTTTCGGCTCCGTTTCCTGTCAGACAGTCGCAAGAGGTTTGCTCAAACTGACTATTTTGTGCTTTCCTTGAATCTAGGTTGTTTAGCCACGTCCTTACATATTATTAATATTGCCTGCTGATGCAGATAAAGCTGTCCCATTTGGACATAGTTGGTAGACCAGTTGTTGTGCTAGAAAAGACAAATGTTGTGCCTGAGCATAATCAATATTTTCAGGTAATTCGATACCCTCTTAAAGATGATTATTATATTTAGATGACAGAAACAGGCTTCGACTTTCCAAGCAAAGAATTTTGAAAAGACAGCTGTAATTACAGAAATATGCTTCCACTTCACTTAATATATATGTTCTCTTTCAGGTCTTTTACAGATTTAGCAATCTCTCCCTCCTTAGAGAGCCATTGATGTTGATTTCTGGATTCTTCCTCTTCTTTGTCGCATGCATCGCATACACGCGTGCAGACTTCACGATATCAAAGTCTTCAGCTTCTTACCTTGCAAAACTTCAATGGGATGAGGTCAAATAGCCACTCTCTTTCTCTCTCCCCCCTTGTTTTACAGTTCACTCACGCCTGCTGTGTTTACCTAATCGAATCTACCATTTATTACAGGTTCAAACTGCAATTCAGCAGTTCCAAAATATCATAAACCGAAGCTTGGCTGTTCATGACAAATTAGAAGCATCTCTTCGTGATCTTTCGAGGACTGGGGACACACAGGCCTGCAAAGCAGCTCGCAAAGCTGCTGATAGCTTGTTGAAGGAGCTATCCAAGGAGGTGAAACCGTTGTTGTCTTTTTTGCAGTCTTCTTCACAAGCAACTCAGATAATGCCCAAGGTTACATACATCTCTCCCTTCTTCTTTCATGTCGAAATATCATGGTCAGAAAATGTTACGTGCTAATGTTAGTTTGTCTACTACGTTTGAACTTGTCGTTCTAGGTAGAGGAGCTTGTGGCCAAGGATCGAGAATTGCAGGAGAAGTTGATGTTGAAGCACTCCGCCGTGGTCGAATCGTACGAGAAGAAATCGGGCGGCCGAGATATAGCGAATCGTGTGGCTCCAATTCAGCAGAAGATTGTACTCTTGAGGCAAGAAGTCGACGATCTCCTTGAAGTTATCGATGAGATCTGATAAAATGCGTTCTTTCTCACTGAACCCCAAGACCACGCACGCACGCCTCGTTTTGATAGAACTGCTTCGACTTTATATTTCGTTTAAAACCTTGTTTTGACCAATGCTATGAGAATTTACCCTTATTTTAGGCAAGTTACCGAGAGAGTTGAAGTTATCATCTGCTGTATTTCCTCTATGAAGAAAGGTGTACGGTGAAACATGTGTTATTGCGATCGAAATTGCATTCTGAAATTTTTCACGAAGCCAATCCAATGAGAAACGAGAGAAACTGTAGCACAAGGCAACTTAAGTCGGCCCAAAAGATATAATAATATCGGAAATTTTCATGTAGAAATTCTGATTTTGATGATGTGAAAAATTCCAAAAGAATACTAAGATGGAAAAGAAATCGCGTTTATATCAATGTATACATATAAACATATGAATGGCCAACTAAAAAACTCTGCTTCGGAGTTATCCATATTATATCATCTTGGTTGCCCTAAATAGTGTTGAAGGTCTCTCCTCTCTCCTCTATTGAATTGAAAATGGAAACATCGCTTAGATACAGTGGAGACTCCAAGTCCCTGAGAATCCACGCCAAGGAAAGATTCCCCATTGGTGTCAACACTGTTCTCCAAGTACACTTTTTCTTTGTCTAGTATTCTACTCCGTGATAATTTTCACTTTATCGTTTTTTTTTCCTGAATTTTTTTTGGTTCGAAACATGGACTGTTTGTCGTGTTTCAGTTATATACAGCTGCGATATTATTATATAGTCGGTCTTCGAGCAGTGTTTGAGTATACCTGCCTGGTTTGGATTTTGGTCCTTCCAATTTTGATTCCTAGTTTACTGGATCGAATGATTGTGCATCTAGATGTGGGATAATCAATTTCTTGCGTATTGCTTATAATTTTGTAATTTGGCAGTTTCATGGCGAGCTTGACACTAAGCTTGGAGCTGCGACCTATGCAAATTCAATGATTCGATACTTCTTGCCTGAGGTATGAATATGCCTCGAGCAACTACTCCTAATGTGAATGTGGGAATGGTAATGATCGAGTATGAGTTAACTATCGCTTGGGAAACTTTGCAATTGTGAAATAGGCTATTCAATTGTTGATCTAGAAAATCCAACTTTTTTTATCACAGATTTATACCAAAAAAAAAAAAGTATCACAAACACGAGTATCAAAATACTCCCTGCAGATTAGAAATACTCTACTACATATCTGACATTTCAATTGTGAAGTTGCCAAGTACTCACCGAAGCATCCCTATATAAGTTCTGTGGTCATCATCTTTATACTATTTTTATGAACTGCACAAATCTGTTGAAGCTCATAGTGTCAACTAAAAACTTAGCTGACTTGTACGTTTAGATATCGTCTAGCATTGGTGCGGGCGTGCAGTACAAGAGGAACGAAAAGTTACATTATAACTTCCGTGCTAAGAAGGCTTTCCCTGTTACCGCTGATAATTTGGTGAGCTTCGTCATTAAGGGTCGAGGTCATGTCGATGAGGAATTCAAAAAGGTTTGACACGCTCTTTCACTCTCCTTTTTCCTTAGCGGGATTTTGACTCATAGGCCCGTTTTTGCTCGAACAACTCTTAAAAGCTGTCATGATTTTCCTTATATGAATCAGGCAAACTATACTGGGGCTGCAGAATTTGCTTGGAACATCTTCAATGTTAAGAAGGACCAGGATTTGAGGATTAAGTTTGGATATAACATGATCGACAAGGTACGGGTGTATTAATGTCTTGTTTGGATATAACATGAATTTTTCAGTCTTCTGCGTAGTAATTTGGTCAATATAACTCCCGTAAACAAGGATATTGAATCAGTACAACCTCTGTAGGCAAAAAAGTTAATACATATGCATGAAGAAATCCTTTGGACATGGTTGGGTTAATAAGATTTCTGATAATTTTGTTTTTTCTTGTATGCTCAGCTTCCGTACGTGCAGATCAGAGAGAACAATTGGACCTTCAATGCTGACGGGAATAAGGAATGGAATCTTAGGTATGATTTGTGAGAATCATTGAATTTATTTGTTGTAGGCTCAGACGATTCTATTTTGAAACTCCCTATCGTTCAGTGAATGAATAATGAACACATTGTTTTCAAAGTCCTATGTTACTAAACGTTTCTTTAGATTCAGTTCAATCCACAATCAGCAGAGGAATTCGAATACAACTTATCTTTCGCTCATGCCCGATCTCGGAATCCACAACGAAACAAATATAAATATGTGTCGCCGTCCAACTCACTCTGAGTTTATCGTAATCTCATTGTCAATGTAATATATACTACAGATATATGAACGAGCAAACAGAGAATAATTACAGACATTAGAAAAAAAAAAAGCAATAGAAGCACGACGGATTTTGAACAAACATTCATTATTCCTCCACCATCAATCGTTCGGCCAAGGAAATTTTAGATAAAAATTCCTATGGAATAGAAGCAATTATAATGCCTGCGACAACCGTTCAAACACTTGAGAAGAGCCATGAAAACTTGTACTACTAAAATCTTTCCTCCAACTAACGTATACCTCTTTTCCCTTTTTATACTATCACACAATCGCAAGAAACGGTACGCCACCAAATCCAATCGTTTGAAGTCAAAGATTGGCTCCAACGACTGAAACAGATCAACGGAAGGCCAAAGAGGCGGGAGTTGGCCTCTTAAGATTTGCTTTGTAAAATGCACCCAAGTTACCGAGCCAGAACAGCACGATAATCCCGAGGCACGAAGCGCCCACCAATAACCACTGTTTATAATACTTCTTGTTTCTGTTACGAAGCGGTGGGGGGACAGGTTTGTTCTTGCTCTGCTTAGAGAAGGCCAGCGGCTTGCTATTGTTGGCCTTTTTGTGAGCTATGTCAGAAGTGTCCTTTGCTTCTTTGACAGGTCCCATTTCGACGACATTCTCAGCATTTGCATTTGCCTCAGCTTCGCTCTGTTTGTGGGTGTCATTGGCTTCGGCTGCTTTTTGTTTCTTCCTCAGTTTCTTCTCCCTCTCCTGCATGATTTTTAGTTCAAAGATGAAGTTATAGATTTCGAAGATGAGATTCACTAGCATAGTGATCATGTTACACTGATTATCTTGGCACGAGCATAGTGATTTAATATTGAGAAAACAGAGAACAAGGAATGTGGTAAGATAGAAAATTGTGAGGTATGTTACCTTTTCCTTTAGTTCAGATTCCTTGAGTGCTTTAAGTCGCGCTCTCAGCTGTTCTTTCTCTGCTTGCCGTTTCTTCCTCTCACGTGCTTCATTAGCCTTAACAAGCTCCTCTAAACGGCGTTGTGCTTTCAACTTAGCCTCCTCTTCCCTCCTTTCAAGCTCAATCTCCTCAACTGACTTCTCCAGCGCATCTTGGGTGGAATTATCCTCAGCAATAACTGTAAATTCATTCACCACCACATGTTCGGTTGGCGCCATATCTGTCGATTTCTTATGGTTCCCATTCAGTTTCAGTGTCTCCACATGACGTACGATAACATCTGTCTCTGTCAGATTCTCAACAGTTGTTTCTTGCTTCAGTTTCTTGACCTGGGCTGCCTTGTGAGTCTTTGCCTCAACTGTTCCACCAGCAAAATTGGGTAGGATTGGTGGCTCCTCCTCAGGGCCAAGCGAACGACCATCTAAAGTACCCAATCTCTTAATGGTACTTCGCATGTTGAACTTTACATACTCTTTCCGGAACTCCTCGTCATTCCAAAGTTTCATAAAGTTCTCAACCTACATATTGAAGCCAAAAGTGGGTAAACTAAAAGACGTTAGAAAGAGATTGAAGGACACGAAGGCCTTACCTGATCCATACACAGCCGATGCAGTGTTTCGTTGTCCCTTTTCGATGCACATATACTCACAGCCGCTGCATCATCCTTGTATTTGAAGAAGTATTTGTTCTGGTATTCAAGGACTTAAATCAAACTCATGACTATTATCAGACAGAAATTGAGACATGACAGTGAGAGTCCTATGTACAGTTATAACTAATGTGGTGCAACGCCTGGTAAGTCGAGGCACATTATAAGGGAAAAGGCTATACAATCCGTGTTAGTTTATATCTATTTATAGTCAATAAGAGTCAAGTACATTAACCCTAAAGGAGCTCAAGCCAAGAATTTTCCCAATGGTTCTAGTGCCAGCAGTTCAATGAAGATTTAACAATTCGAAATGATGCATTACCTTATCCTGGAGTTCCTTCCTTAGGCGTTGCAGATCAGCATATGCTGCTTGGCGAACTTCATTGGCCTCTCTGAATTGGATTTGAAGTTCTTTAAGCTTTTTGTATCCATCTTCATATTTCTTTGCTGCCTTCACAACAGCTGTTTCAGCTTTTCGCACAGCGCCTTTGAGAACATCTAACTCCTTCCTAAGAACCTGCACGCAACATGACAGCTTAGAACTGTGTGCTTTCAGCTTCATCAGCCTTTAAATGGTACGACAGCTTTATGTATTAGCCTCAAATTTTAAATGGAGCGTGGAGGTCGGAAACCTTTAGACGTTCTTCAAGCTCTTCTCTCTGTTCAAGAACCTGCTTGATTTCCGCTTGGCTACCCAAGTTGGATGACAATTCCCCTCGAAGTTGCTTTAGCCGTTTGATCTCCATGAGAAGCTCCTTTTCTTCCTTCAAAGTATGAGTTTCATGTTGTATCATACGTTCCATATTGTATATCTGCATAGAGGCCAATTAGGAAATAATAGTGATGAAAATATTTCAGTAGACGACAAAGAACGAATGAATATTGACAAGACAAACCGATCTACCCACTTTCTCATCGAGGCATAGACATATACAAACAGCAAGAAGTTGACAAAGTACCTGGCTATCAATATCGCAAATAGACATCGCATTCTTGGCTTTGTTGATCAATGACAGAACTGAATCTATTTCCATGCGTTTTAAAGTCACCAAGTCCCAAGCCTTACTGTGCTCAATCTTTGAATTTTTGTAATCACGACTGCGAATCTGATTGTCAGCCTGCTTGTTCAAAATTTTCCAGTAACGAATATATTAGTTTGAAATACACACATAAATAAGAACACGCAGCACACAGGTAAGTGTTTTACTCTTTTTTCTTGGATTTGGACTTGTATAGCTTCCCTGATTTTCGTCTTCTCCTCAATATTCAACTTGGAAACTGTGATCTGCTCCCTCAGACTTTCATCATTAAACCTTGGAATTCTTGCCAAAAAGTTGAATGGTTTCGCCACGGACTCAGTATCAGCTCTGTCTAGGTAGACCTCAATAGCAGAAGAATCATCTGTTGAATCCATGGATATAGAGTTACAGTGAATTTTCCCATTATTCTCCAACAGGTTTTCATCGTTATCTGAAACACTTTCCAGATGCTTATCCAGATTTAATTCGGTGAGCTCCAGAGAAATGTTCTCTGCACCTTCATTGCTCACATTTGACAAATCTGGCACCAGTTTAGCACATGTGACAGCCAGATGACCGGTTGTTTCTCCACAGCTAGCAAAGGAAGAGTTAGGAGCTCCACTTTCCAAATTGGAAGTTGCAGGTTCTGTGTTGGGAAATTCAGAACAGTACTGGGTATCTCCATCATTGTCCTCCAGGATATTACAATTCCAATCTTGGACCCAATCCCCAACTTCAGCGGAATTTCTCTGTTCCGATGTGGCACCGTTGAGAAGGAACAGCTCCCCATCAGTCCCTTTCAAAGTTGAAACATTATCCTCGCCAAGGAGCTGGTCAAATTCTCTGCCTACATCCTCCAACTGCTCATTTAGAACACCTGAACCTGTGCCCTGACCCACAAAACCGGTATTGCCTTCAGGAACGATAGCTGAACTCTCTTGTAGGACATCTTTGTCATTTAATATATTATTACTGATATCATCATCTTCTACTTCAGGTATAGCTGAGCAATTTGGATCTTTGGGCTGATCATCGTAATGCATGACTTCAGAATCAGGCTTGTGTAGACCATTGGCAGAGGTGAAGCCTGGCCCACATTTCTCCTCATAAAGAATGACTTCAGAATCAGGCTTGTGTAGACCACTGGTAGAGGTGAAGCCTGGCCCACATTTCTCCTCTATTTCAGAACCCTCGGAGGACTCAGTTTCGGCCACCATTATCTGAATGAAAAATTTATCATCAGAAACACTCTTTGACAGGTAAAACTCAACATGTACTGATTTACAAAAATGATGATAACAAAAAGAGCGTGAAAGCTAATATTAAGATTTAAGGTAAGCTAATCAAATGTGAGGCCATAAACTAACAAGTCACACAGACTAATATTTGCAAACAAATCAGACAAAAAAATAATGGCACAGTAACACAGACTAAAAATAATGACATGAACAAAACAACAAGAAATAACATCACAAACAAAATAGGGTCCTGCAGTTGTCCATTCATTCTACGAGTAGATTAATAGTTACCGAATAACGGAATATTTACCAAAAATCAGTTAATGTGCCGACAGAATAAGGACGTTGTAATAAAATTCAGTAGATCATTCTAACTATCGTTCAGGGCGTTATTTACTCATAAAGGCTCCATTATTTTCATCACAGGATACTACAAATCACAATCAACATTTAATTCTATTTCTCGATTCACTTGTCTATTTTTGCTAAGCACTGCATAGTGCATACTATCAGAGTACAAGATCTAGCAAAATAAGAATAAAATTTAATTTTCCTAGTTCGCTGCCGTTTAGACTTGCACATGTTCTAGATCCTCACTTTTCCAACTTCTCAGGAGTCGTGTCGCTACAGCAAACTGCATAACTATTGAAAAAACAGAACTATTATCTTGAGTTACCAGAAATGAAGAACCCTGGCATGGGATTAGTGAAAAAACATATCATCATTCTAGACAAAGTAATACTTAGATGCCATTATTGTTAAACAAAACCACTATACATTGATAAAGTTTCATAGAAGCTGATATATATAAATTAACCAACGGTTGGAACCCTCAATCAAGATCTGTAACCATTGATAAAATTAACCCAATCCAAATTTGTAACCCTGAGCATACGTCCATTTTCTCACATTTATTTGAAATAGTTTACTAAGATCATCACAAGTCCATAACCATACAGCACACGTAAAGGTGACTACCCGATTTAATTTAATCCATTCCCAAGACATCAACTTCATCAATCGGAAAAGAGATCAATGCCACAGTATAATAAGATCATATAATGTGGTCTGACGTAGAATTAGATCAGCATCTATACGTCGAACTAGAAGATCAGATCGCCAGAAATTCACAGTGAATTTTACTTTCTCTTTTACATCAACACAGAACCAGTGAAAAATCCCGCCACCTCGAAACATACATTGATTAACAATTAAACGCAAATAAATCAGAACTTGCAGCTCCACCAAGGTTACCTAATTCTCTTTTAGCAAAATTGATCAGTCGTCCCAGATCCTGCGATTCCAATCGGCAACGTCACCGATCAAGCCATAACGAGCATTAATCGCAAGCTGAACAACGGTGCTGGGGCAGGGCAGCCTACGGAAGGTTTCCGGCGAGGTGGTGGAGCTGTGACAGCGCAGCCGTTCGATGGTGGTCCCGAGATTTAGAACCAGGTTGATAGGGTTTTTCTCATTTGGTGATTTTATTTTAACTCAATCTTATCTTGCAATTTTCTCGTCATATATTTGCAAATCAGCCATTTTTACTGCCAAAATTACATTTACCCCTAACTAACTAATTAATTGCAAATTCACCCTTTCAATCTCTCATGGTCATGGGACTGTAGAAATGGTTTATTATGGATTAGAAATTGTTCCAAGCAAAAAGTAAAATCCAATCACTAGTAGTTGACATTTTGGAATGAGCTTTAAAAAGAAGAATAATATAAAATTAGAAACCAGTTTTTGAACCGAATCGAAAAAATTATTAAGATTTTAGGACTTTAATAACCTCGTTAAAATCGGGGTAAAATCACTGTCTTTGTAATAATAAAAAACGTATCGAAATAAATACAAAAATTAAGAAAATAACTAACATATTTCGATAAAACCGAATTTTTACCCGGTTCTAACTTGGCATTCTGAGCCGCCCGGTTCTCTGCATTCTTAAAAAAACTTATGGCGTGCACATATCAACGTATCAATACAAAGGTAAATGTCATTTATATATTTTGTCTTTGTTTCAAGGTAAATGAGACAACAAGAAGTCAAAAGATAACTAATATCAATATCTCATAAATCATATTTACTTTACATCAATATTATTTTCTCATTCCCAGAAAAGGAAAATATCTCATAAAAATAAATTTTACCCAAAGATCTTTAATTGGACTTGGACTTGGACAAAGCCAATTATATATTACGGAAATCTACACTTAAATACCTAATAGTAAACAAAAAAGACACATCAATCCCTTGTCAGAAATCTTTTTAAGCTAGGTACCCATTTGAATAGAAATTTTACAGATAGGTACCTAATCACCTAAGATTACCAATTTACCCTTGATTTTACAATTCCATTTCACAATTTTCTCTGCAATGTCGAGCTCCATCACGCCTGACAAGATTTCAGCTCAATCTCTGCAATTGACGGTCACCTTCTGCTCGTGGTGGCAGCGGACGACGAGCGACGAACCTATTCCACATTGGGTCTCGATTTAGGGTCTCGATTTTGTCATGTAAGCTTTTATTTTGCTTTGGGTGTGGTTAATCGATTGCACTCGTGAGATCAAATTTAACCCAGATCTGGGAGTTGAATGCGATCTAAGAGCTCTATGTAAGGGTGGATGTCGATTCTTGACAGTTATTGAGGCTAATCCATCGGGATTTCAGGTTTCTTTATATAACTGTTATTACGTACCATTTGTTATGTTTATTACGTACCATTTTATGTGTCTATACGGTACCAAGATGTCCACGTACGCTGTACCATTGTAAACTATACAGGCGTACCATTTATACATGTTGTCATATTATCTGAAAATATGCCGTCTACAAGTTCGGTTAGTGGCGGGACGTTATTTGCATTGTGTGAGTATAAAAGGGAGTCATTCTTAGTATCGATCGTGAAGCGACGATGCACGAGATGAATGCTCAAACCGATGACGGGAATTTTATTCGTGACCCGGGCATTTGTGTTCTTCTTGGTTGCCGAAAGATGCGGATGATTCCTTCTCAGGTAGATAAAAGATCCAACAAGTGCAAAGATGTGGAAAATACGGGAATAGTCGTCGTACTTGTTGAGAGGCCGTATCGACGTAAGGTCCGTATTTGCCATGTATTTCGTTACTGCTTTTGTTCCGAAATATACTGTAATATATGCCAACAAGGTACTGTAATATATGCTAATTTGGTACTGTAATATATGACAACAAGGTACCGTAATAAATGCCAATAAGGTACCGTAATATATACCAACAAGGTACTGTAATGTATGACAACAACGTACTGTAATAAATGCCAATAAGGTACCGTAATATAGGCCAACAAGGTACTGTAATATATGACAACAAGGTACTGTAATATATGCCAATAAGGTACTGTAATATATGCCAAATGTGTCTAAATTTGGTACTGTAATGACTGCCAGTTTGGTACAGTAAGATATGCACATTTGGTACCGTATTATATGTAAATTTGGTACTGTAATGAGTGCCAGTTTGGTACAATAATATATGCAGTTTTGGTAACGTAATATATGTAAATTTGGTACTGTACTTACTGCTAGTTTGGTACCCTAAGCTATGCAAATTTGGCACCGTAATATATGCCAGTTTGGTACCCTACGACATGCATGTTTCGTATCGTAACCTATGCCAGTTTGCTAATGTATGCACATTTGGCACCGTATATGTAATTTTGTTAATGTAATACATGCCAGTTTGGTACCATAAGATATGCAAGTTTGGTACGGTAAGATGTGCATGTTTGGTACTGTCATATATGCCAGTTTGGTACCCTACGACATGCAAATTTGGTACCGTAACCTATGCCAGTTTGCTAATGTATGCACATTTCGCACTGCAATATATGTAAATTTGGTACTGTAATATATGCCGGTTTGATACCCTACGACATACATGTTTAGTACTGGAATATGCATATTGGTACTGTAATATATGCCAATTTGGTACGTTAATATGCGCAGCCTTGGTACGGTAATATAGGTAATATAGGTACTCTAAGTGTACGACATAGGGTACTGTATCCTTTCAGAAGTAGGTACCGTATAAATTAAAGTAAAACTTTGAATTTAAGACCTAGCTATATTCCGTCCCAAACGAAGCATTTCAGCTTGTGTTGATGTGGATAAAGGATTAGACAATTTCTGACTTTTTTCAGTAATGATTGCACACTTTTCTGACGTTTTTCAGTCATGAGTGGACAGATTTCTGACTTTTTCTATGTCATGTTTGGACAGCCTCTGACATACGAGGTTTTACATAATAAAAAACAGCTCATCTGACATGTCAGTGGCTTTAATAAAATGTTTCATGTCATATGTAATTTTGGGTACTGCAACCGTGGCTGCGTTGGTACGCTTTAAACAAAACGACAGGTACCCCTAAAAAGATATATAAGGTACGGTGTCCCTTATATATATGATACGTCATACTAGGGTTAGTATTTTTCGGGATCGATCGAATTACTTTTTCATCTCGAACCACCGTAGACCAATAATATATAGTATTAAATACATTTCAGATCAAATTCGGTGCATTACGCCCCGCACGCATGAATTAAATCTTAGAATACCATGATTCATTATAGTATAAGAATACAAGCAAGAACATCTACAACATAATTTGAATAATGTGGTGAGTGCTACATCTGCGAATTCGGTGCATTAGACTTTCATATTTTTTTTTTCATTTCGTTATTGTTAGGTATTGTCAAAATCACGCAGGACAACGCGATTCGATTAGGAATGTATTTATTTTTCGATCGTATAACAAATGGTACAATATACTTTAATATATGGGTACTGTATATGTGTAATAATAGATACGGTAAACCTGCAGGTTATGGTACTATATAGGTAAATGATAAGGTACCTTCTGTAAAACACAAGGTACCTTACTGTACAACAGATAAGATACTTCATGTGCGATATATACGGTACGGTATATATTTACGTAATGGTACGGTTAACCTGCATATTACGGTACTCTATATGTAAGCGATACGGTACGGTACACTTGCATAGTGATACGGTGAAGCTGCAGATTATGGTACGGTATATGTAAATGACAAGGTACTTCATATCTTCTGGTACGCCATACATTTACATAATGGTACGATTAAGCTGCATATTTTGGTACTCCGTATGTAAAAGATGTGATACGGTAATATACAAACAATACAAGGTTCTTCATATCTTCTGTTGGTACGGTATATGTGTACATAATGGTACGATTAGGCTGCATATTATGGTATTTTGTATGTAAAGAAAAGGTACGGCAATATAAAAACATATGGTACTGCATAATATACAGACAGATTTACAGAACTACACAACAAACGAACATCACTGAGTCATGAACAAACTCCAAACAGTCTCAAAACAGTCACATCCACAACTCAAAGGAAGTTAACCTACATAAACAAAGTTTCCAAACAGTCTCACATCATAATCAAGTAACTTAACCAAACAAATCAAAAATACGGACAGTCTCATAGAACTACACAACAAACGACATCACTGAGTCTCCAAACAGTCTCATCCCCAAGTCTAAGAACAACTTACTGAGCATAAACAACAAAGTTTCCAAACAGTCCCATCCCATGTTGACTTCTTTAGCCTCAACCTCTTCCTCTTCCATCGCATCCTCCTTGGACACATCATCCTTCCACGTCGGAACATTTGACCTTAGATCTTATAACCTCTTCCTTCAATCTCAGCTCGGCTTCTAACCTCTTCACACGAGCACTCCACTCTAAATGAGATCCGCCAACTCCTCCATCAACCTTAACCACACATATTGATGCAACAGTTAGAAACAAAGCAAATTCTACCATTGAAACGGAGACCTTTTTATAGCTTCTTTTTATCAGGGGTCATGCCACCCTGCAAATCGCTTATGGTCGATCGAAGGCGCGGGATGGCACCTGGAAGACAGCTCAGATCTGTTCCATGGAGTCATTTCTGCAAAAAAATCCACTGCTAATAAGCAGTACCATTTTTTTCACACACGGGGTACCGATTTGCCCAAACAAACGGTACCAAATACAGTGATATTATAGTACCAAACCAAATTAACCCCATTCGAAAAACCCCAAATCGACCCATTCCAAAACCCCCCAAATCGACAACAATCAATCTACCCATTCAAAAATACACGCACAGAGCTACCACAGTAAATTGAACCATTCCAAAACAACCCTAATCGAACAACAAATCGATGTCATTCGAAAAACATGCAGCTATTTACGAAATGCCACGACGTACTGTAATGATGTGAATGGCTTACCTATTGATTTCAGATGAGGAATACCACGAGGAATCGAGAACACATCGATGAATCTGAAGCAAAACAACCACAGGTCGATTTCGGGAAGAAGGTTACGTGATTTAGGTTTGGGATGATGTTTGAGTTTTTTTTTTTTATGAACGAACCATCGCTGAAATGAAACCCCAGGTAAGGTTGTAATAAACCAAGTTTAGCAGGGGTAAATCCGTCAGTTAGGTACCTATCAGTAAAATAAAATTCAAGTGGGTACATAGGTTATAAAAATGTCTGACAAGGGACTGATTTGTTCTTTTTTTATTCATCTACGTATTTAAGTGTTGAATCCCCTTATATATTTGTGGTGGATTTGAGTTCTTTAAATATTGTGTGTACTCTTTATAATTTGTGGTAATATATGATAATGCGTTTCAGCAAAAAAAAGTTTCTTATTCGCGTTATTGAAATTTTATATTTCCTTCCTTCTCATTTTTATTATTCTGCAGATTATTCAATAATAAGTAATTGCGATAACAAGTCGAACCCTAGATTTTGGTTCTGCTGCCATTACGACGTCGTCGAGTAGGCGTTTTTCAGGCAAGTCTTCATCTCCTACCGCCGTGTCTGATGTATTTATTCTTCTTCTAGTGCCGATTTTTCTTATTATTGTTGTTGTTAGGCGATGTGGCGGTTTTCCAATTGAGTTTTTACGTGTTGGGAATCGGAAATTTGACGGGAATTAGGCTTTGTTGGTTCAATTTTCATAGCTTGCGATTGTTTTGAGTGCTATGTGTTAATTGAAAAGATTTATTTATGTCAAGAACGTCTGAAATTATTTCTTACTTTATGGAATTTACAATGGGAAACCGTGTTACTGTTTTGAAAAGTGATCTTGGCAGCTCATTCATGGGATTCGACTGATTTGTGGTGAACTTCTTAGGTTTTATAGTTCTTCAGCTGTGGTTTTCTTTATATATTTTTTTTACATTTTAATGTTTCAATTTGGATTTTCTTTTTTTTTTCAAACGATAACTTGCTATCTCATTAACAAAAGGATAAGAACATGGGTTTTCAATTTGGATTTTCTAATGGGTGGAATATATGATGCATAGATATATGAATGGCTGCATTGGACGTTGAAATGGAGGACACTGAGATACAGGATTTTGAAGTGGGAAACGCTAGTGTCCAAGATTCAGATAGAAAAGGCTTGGGCGTTGATATTCCAAGCAATGAAGGGGCGCCAGGGGATATTTCTTCTGTGAATATAATCGCAGGGGATGCGGACAAATCTGTTTTAGAACAAAGAGATGATGCAGAAGAAGATACGGTTGTGAAGGACGAGATGACAGATCTTGTTGGCAATAAAATTGAGAGCTGCGAGAACAAAGAAATTGACAGGTCCAATAGTGAACAAACTTTAAAAGATGATAAAGAGACCCAAACGGATGATCGGAGTCAAGATTCTGCTGAAATCCTAGCTGAGAAACAAAATGATGCCAACAATGACGCTTCTGAAGAGAAATCTGCTATTGGCCGGGTGGGTGAAGGAATAACTCTTGAGAATGGTGCAGCTGGTCCAATTATTGATGTAAGTATGGTGGAGGAAAGTCATAGTGGAGAAGCTGCGGTCGAAAACCCTGAAAACACTGGTAAAAATGAAGGAGATTGCATTGGGCTTGTAGACGGGGATGATTTGCCGAAAGAAAATTTTGTGTCAAGGGATGCTCATGCAGAGGCTTCAGCAAAAAATAAGGAACTTCCTGCTGAACTACCATCAGATAATCATTCTCACCGCCAGAATGGTCAGTCAGAGAAGGTTTCGCCTGGTGAGGATAATGGAGTTGAAGATGTTGTGGAAGTAAATGGGAGAAATGCGATTATAGATGAGCCAGAAGGGCAAAGTAAAGTACCTATTTCTGCTCTTGGACCAGATGGGCAAAACTACAATGGTGCAATTGTTCCTACAGAACAGAAAGGGGATGACTCTGCTGTTGTGAAACAAGATGTAACGTCGACTCGCAGTCCAGCTGTCAGATATCCTGGTGCAGCTGCTGAGGACGGAAGTGAAATCGTTAAGACAGTTACACAAGCAGCACTGCCTCTGGTAATGATATTATAGTGAACAATCATGAATATCGAATGACATCCAAACAAATAATAATTTTTCTTCTTCATGATCAGACAGCAGAGGATGATGACGGGACACCCGAAGATCAAGTGACATTCATGAAGGAGGTTGAGAGTCTTTATCGTGAGAAGGGAATCGACTTTAAAGCACCAAAATTTTATGGGCAACCTCTAAATTGTCTGAAGTAAGTAGTTACTGACTTCATTTTGCATTGCTCCTGGAGAATTAAACTTCCATTTACTTGGTTTGTTGCTTCTAGGTTATGGAGAGCTGTAATCAGGTTGGGAGGCTATGACAGGGTATGTTCTTGACATTATGTGTCATTATTGTAATTACCATTAACATTCTTATTTCTTTGCATCGATTGGAATGTTTATAGAAAGTAAAAGACACATAATCGAAGGTTCACTTTTTTTTTCATTTTTGGCTTTTGATACTCAATGTTGACGTATCTACATGTTTGCTTAGTTTTGCTTAGTGTTGAGGACACCTTTTTAGTTCAGCTAACTACATTATTTGAATCATGAAATCAGGTACATAGAATGTCTACGATAATCATTCAAGCAAATCTTTTATGTTTACTTGACTAGTAACATTGATTTTTCAAATAGTTCGATGCATATTGCCAATCAAGCACTCTTGTCAATGTTCAGTGAACTGCATTATTTGGATCATGAATGCAGCGCATACGCATACCTGGTCTTGAATAGTCTACAGACGTGTCACGTGCAAAACACCATAATCCTTTTTTCACCAACTATATTCTCTTCATATTGACTAATTAACTTGGGAACCAATAGAAGTTGCAGTTTTTTCTTTGGAAATAAGAATACACAAATTGGCAATGATATATAACTCTCTCTTTGGAAACGTAAACTGTTAAAGTGGTTTTTCATTTTGTTATGTCTTGTCCCACATGCTTCCAAAACTCTGAAGTTTTTAATTGAAGTAAAATTACGAAGGGAACGAATTGTGCTGTTTACTGAATGAAATTATGTCAATCCTTATTAGAAAGTGTACTCCTATTCATTGATAAGTTACACATTTGCATGATTTCTTAAGGTGCAATTCCTATAACAGGATTGATATGTGTGGAAATTTTATGCCGTTCTTCATCTTTGATTAGGTAACTGCATCAAAATTGTGGCGTCAAGTTGGAGAATCATTTCATCCCCCAAAGTAAGGCTTGTCATGATAGTTCTATTGTTTGGTGTTATTTGTAATCAATCTGGAAACATTGGATTTTTTTTTTGGAGAATCATAAATAATGAAATATGTTTTTCGACATCGAATAATCAATTGGTATTCCTTTCTCTTGGGCAGGACTTGTACAACTGTCTCTTGGACATTCCGCATTTTCTATGAAAAGGTGTCGCTTTGCGCATTTCCTGTATTATGTTCTGGGTGGTTTTTCTTTTTTTTTCATGATAGCTTAACGTCAGGGTTCTGCTGTTTATGTTAATTCTTGTTTTATGATTATCCTTGTTGACTATGTCATAATGTATATATAATTGATGTGATAAATCTGTTAATTTTCTTGGCATCAATTCGATAATAGATCCGACCCTTATAACCCGGAAAAATAAAACTATTAGTATGTGTACATGCAACAGTCTCTTCTGGAATTTGAAAGGCATAAGACTCGGAGTGGTGAGCTTCAATTCCCACTGATTGCAGTTCCTGAAGCATCAGGTGTTGACGTTGAGGTATTTATCAGCAGATCCAAAATGTTAATTATTCTTTTTGCTGCAATGTATCGTCTTTGGGTTCCTCTATAATGATTTCCACCGCATACCGTATTCGTCTATTTTATGGACATTATTTTGAAGATCATAGTCTTTCAAGATGAATGGAGCTGTTTGGCGACGGGTCCAATTAATAATCCCATTAGTTATATAGCTTATAATATTTTAATAGTTATTGATGGCATACATGTTTTCTGTTGCCAAGTTGGAAATCTGAATTTTCACTATGTTCTTGCATGCTTATGAAAATTTGCATATTTATATATTCTTCATTATTGTGCCTTAAATACGTTCTGGTTCCTATAATATTCTCAGGGAAATGGGTATCAAGGATCAGGGAGGACTAAAAGAGATGCTGCTTCTCGTGCTATGCAAGGTTGGAGTTCCCAGCGCCTATCCACGAATGGTGAGGCTGGTGAGGCCGTTGCTAAGGTTTGTAGTAGCCGATAGTGTTTCGCTTTTCTTGAAAATCGTGAGAAAAATGCTTGTTTACAAATTTTCATATTCCAATTTCATATTTAGGATAAGAGTGTCATTAATTCGGCAAAGCGTGAGAAAGGCATGAAAGGTATGGGTAAGCGAAGTTTGCTCAAAATGAATAACGCGCATACTCATGTCAGTTAGCCTCTTGGATGTGGAGATACAATTCAATCCTGTAAAAACCGTTCTTCTGTGTGTTGGTAACGCTGTTTTAGGTTCACTCAAGCAGAAGAGGCCTACCGAAGTTGAAAAGCCAGTAAAAGCCCCTAGAATCGAAGCATCTAAGCAGTTACGTCAGTTACTTTCTTTTGTTCGCCATATACTATCGATTATTGTAACACTTGACCATATGATGATTTTATAGACTGACTGCATCAGTCACTGACATTGGTCCCCCAGCTGATTGGGTGAAGATCAACATTCGCGAAACTGTATGAATGTGCAAATACTCGAGTCCTATTTTTTTCCATCATCTACTCAGTTATGTATGTGCATGAATAATAGGCTTAGATCTCTATTCTTTGATATGTGTAGGAAGACTGTTTTGAGGTTTATGCTCTTGTCCCAGGACTTCTACGCGAAGAGGTATCAGCCCTTACAGTTCTACGTAAAAAAAACTGTGCAATAGTTCTCGCTCATTATCGAACGAATTGCGATATATGTTTATTATTTATTTGGCTCTTACGTAGGTGAGAGTTCAATCAGATCCCGCCGGGCGTTTGGTGATAACTGGTCAGCCAGAACAAGTCGATAACCCTTGGGGAATTACTGCATTCAAGAAGGTTAAAACCGTCTTAACTCAAATAATCTCATTAATGTTGTTGGATATGTTAGAATGTGTTGAGCTAATAGCGTAATACTATGAAATATCTACTGGTGAACGAATTAGGTAGTGAGCCTCCCTGGAAGAATTGACCCACTTCAGACGACTGCTGTTGTTAGCCTTCACGGGCGACTCTTTGTTAGAGTTCCCTTTGAGAAGCCAAATAACATCTCATAACAATGCCATCTTCGAAGGCTTCTTACCTGTTATTGTCACCATTTCCCGATCGGCGAATTCGAGATATTGCGGCGGTGGCAGCGAAGACTATTTTCTTTTTTTTAGTTTTAGCAGTGAACTTATTTCCTAACCATTGTCTATGTGTGTCTAGGCTTTGCAACTCCAGTTAGGTTTCTTAGCTTATATGTGTTTACCATCATTATTATGAACATCCACATGTTTATGTGTCCACAGTGAAACTCCAAACTTCATGTAGGTTTTCTTCCATCATGATAATAGTATTAAATTATTAATTAGGCCTTTTTTTTGTTATTGATTGATGGTGTCTATATTGAGGGAATGATTCCCATTTTCTCAGTTTTCAATGGTTTTTGGAAGTGAGGATAAACAAGAACGATTGAGATGTAACGTTGCATTGAAGGATAATAATTACTTCAAGCCATGGACAAGGTACGTCTCCCACGAGCTGCTTCGTTGATGTAAACTCTAATTATTCTACAGCACAAAAATTTCATCATCATAATAATAATAATTGACTATAATAATGATATGGACGCACAAAAGATAATCCTTTGGAACACAATGTCCACCGTCTATATTCTGCACCACTCATTTTATTACTATTCCAATAACAAACCAACTACGGACAGCATCAACAATCTATATCAATGGCATAAGACCTCTCTTTCGTCCACACAGTTTAATCGGTGATGATATGATGAGAGATTTATATATTGAGTCCGGTGAAGTTAATTAGACAAATAATCTCAAACCAATGGAGATCGAAAATCTGTATTTTGCAATTTGATCCTCATAGAGATTTTAGACGTCATTCATTGCATGAATTTCAGGTGAACCGCACACTTATGGTCATGAATCACGGCGCTCAATCCACGACTGTGATTGTGACCTCTAATAATGAAAATGATTGTTTGTTAGACGACATTTAAGTCATCAAAAAATGAGATTTCTTTTGTTAGTTTCCAATGCATTTCTTATAGCTATCGTGAATCTTACTCATGCCAAACTCCAGCAAAAACAAAAATCGAACGTTTTATCATGTTATCTATCCATTCATCTAATCTAATCTAGCTCTGAGAGAAAAACAAGCAAAGAAAAGAAATTACAATTAGTTTATCATAAACACTTTTACGTGTATATAATTGAGACGATTAATTTTAATGCCTTTAAGATTGAATGACTAACCATATTACGAAATCACAATGACTAAGGCATTTAAGAATCTCATGGATATATTTATTATTGTTACAAAGTGGAGGCATATGTGTATCATACGCAAACTCTAGAAACCATCTTCTCACAACCCGTCAATCATTTTCCGGCAATTATTGACATACTAAGAATCTGAACAACGACTAAGAGAACAAAAATATCTTATTATTATCATTACAATCATCTTTTACAATACTTAAAACTTATTCCAATCATTCAACATAAATAAATGTGTTCGACAATCAAACACGTCACGTAATACATAGACATAACTTGTCGGCCTCTTTGAACTCATCCTCATTGTCATATTGCCTTCGATCATAGACGTGGAGCCACGTCAGCTTTTCCGTAACTGAAAAAAATACAAGTACACAAGTTATCGGTTTAAGACGCAACACGTTTCTTTATTAATTTGGTTAATCGTTTTTTCATGGAACACGCGTATGCAAGTCTCGCGAGAGCCGTAGAGAGCTTTGCTTGCCAATAACCATTTTGAATTACGGAAAAATTATAATTGAATTGTTATTTTTCTTTTGTTTGATTCGAAATAGAATAAAACGACATAGTCCGGACAAAGCACTATTTTTCTATCTAGTTCACATAAAAATATATTTAGTGCTGCATAGCGTTTAAATCTTATTCCATGTGTTGTAAGATGTCAAAATATTACAATACAGATTGGAACGAGGTGATTTTTCAATCAAGTGGAATTTTACAAAATTATGCTTCGATTTTTCTAGAATAGTCGTTAATGACGATTAGAAAAAAAATTAAGAGGACATAGTGGGCAAATACTTTAGGATCATAGTCTGACAATATTGCGTGGATCTGACGTGGAATGTTGTCCTAGTCAAGGCACTTGGCGCGTTTCTTATCGTAGATATTTTTTCGTCGTCCAATCAAATAAATCTCAGAAAACAGAGAGAGAAGAAAAGAGAACAGTATAGAGAGAGAGAGAGAGAGAGAGAGAGAGAAGCGGATTCACGATGGTATTTCTTCGATCATTTCTCTCTTCTTCTTCACCAACTACTACTATAAATACCCATTCATTGCACAATTTCTTTCATCACCCATTCGCTTCATCTATTTCTTCGATAGAAGCTATTTGCCTTCCAAAGAGGCAGCAAGCTCGTAATTACTACATTCGATATCGCTCCTCATCTTCTTTCAGATCTTCGCCAGCAAAAAAAAGTCGCATTTTTGCTTATAGGGTATGTTTTTCTCTTTTCTCTGAAACTTTTCTATGAATCTCAATCTCTGTAATATGACACTCGAACTTGTTATGGCTGTCTGCAATTTGGGTCTAATTTAGGCTTGTCGTGACGATTTAGATAGATCCCACGTTGTTCTGATAACGAAAATGCTGTTTTGGTGAAGAAGAAGAAGACAATGAGTGATGTTACTATGTGTTTTGTTGTTCTTCTCAGGCGAGCGTCGTAGAAGACAAGGAAGAATCAAACTCCACAGAAAACAGTAGCAGCAACGCAACACCAGCCATGACTATCAAGCCATCAGTTCGAATCTCAGACAGAAAGCTCCTAGTGAAGGACCGACCAATCCTCACCGACGTCCCCGACAACGTCATATGGACCTCCGCCGCCACCGCCGGCCCAGTCGAGGGCGTCTTCCTAGGATCCGCCTCCGACCAAGAAAGCAGCCGCCACGTCATCACCCTCGGAACCCTAAGGGACGTCAGATTCCTCGCATGCTTCAGATTCAAACTATGGTGGATGTCTCAGAAGATGGGCGACAAGGGCCGTGACATCCCACTAGAGACCCAATTCCTCCTCGTCGAGACCAAAGAAGGGTCCCACCTCGCCGGCGCCTCCGACGACGACGACAGGATCGTCTACACAGTCTTCCTCCCATTAATCGAAGGCCCGTTCAAGGCCTGCCTCCAAGGCAACGAAGGAGACGAGCTCGCCCTCTGCCTAGAGAGCGGAGACAGCGACACGGTGGGCTCCACCTTCACACACGCCGTCTACGTCAGCGCAGGCACAGATCCTTACGTCACCGTACACAACGCAATGAAGGAGGTGAAGTCCCACCTGGGAACCTTCAGGCTAAGGCAAGAGAAGAAACTGCCTGGGATCGTCGACTACTTTGGCTGGTGCACTTGGGACGCCTTCTACCAAGAAGTGACCCAAGAAGGAGTCGAGGCCGGCCTGGCTAGCCTCAAGACCGGCGGCACACCTCCCAAGTTCGTCATCATAGACGACGGCTGGCAATCGGTCGACGCAGACGACAGGCAAAGGCAAGAAGAAGAGCAGGAAAAAGAGCTCGGCCAGCCCAGGCTGATGAGGCTCACCGACATCAAAGAGAACCAAAAGTTCCAAAGCAAGGAAGACCCTTCTTCGCCAGGCATAAAAAACATAGTTTCCCTGGCCAAGGAGAAGCACGGCTTGAAGTACGTGTACGTTTGGCACGCAATCACCGGCTACTGGGGCGGGGTTAGGCCGGGGGTTAAAGGAATGGAGGAATACGGCTCGGCGATGAGGTTTCCTAAGGTGTCGAAGGGCGTGCTTGAGAACGAGCCTGGCTGGAAAACAGACGCCATTTTCCTCGAGGGATTGGGGCTGGTGAACCCTAAGAACGTGTACAAGTTTTACAATGAGCTCCACAGCTATTTGGCCTCGGCGGGGATAGACGGGGTGAAGGTCGACGTTCAGTGTGTGTTGGAGACCCTCGGGGCGGGCTTGGGGGGACGCGTCGAGCTCACTAGGCAGTACCATCAGGCGCTCGACGCCTCCGTGGCTCGAAACTTTCCCGACAATGGCTGCATTGCTTGCATGAGCCACAACCTCGAGTCCCTCTACTGGTGAGTGTTGTACGATATTGGTGTTTACGATCGTCGTCGGTTTATTGCTGGTGAGTCTCTTCTTACGCGTTTCGTGCTATCTGATGCCTTCGTAGCTCGAAGCAAACTGCGATTGTGAGGGCGTCGGACGACTTCTACCCTAGGGACCCCGTGTCGCACACGATCCACATCGCGTCGGTTTCTTACAACAGCGTATTCTTGGGAGAGATAATGCTGCCCGACTGGGATATGTTCCACTCCCTCCACCCGGCCGCCGACTACCACGGGTCGGCCCGGGCCATCAGCGGCGGGCCCGTTTACGTCAGGTAGGTTTTTTTTTTATATTCTGACCACAGAAAAAAACCTATATTCAAGTCTGGCCTAGCCTATAATGCATCAGTCCTGTTGTAACTCGGCGACATAGAATTTGGGCATTGAAATAACTTTTAAAACTAAGCAATTTAGGGGCATCATACGGGAGAATTCTAAACTTCGTTCAGAAATTGCTTAATTCTGAAAGCTATAGTTTGTGTAATGTCACCTCCCTAAAAATTTCTCAAAACCCTTAAATTTGGAGAGAAAAACATCTAGAGCTTTGGCGTATTATATCCGTAAATTGCTTAAATTTTGAAAGAAATTATGGGTATAATGTCACTCCCTGAATTTGCAGGAAACTGAAAGTTATACGCCGGAATCCTAGAATTCTAGACAAAATCAATAATTCCGACGTATAGTGTCCCTAAATTGCTTAATTTGAAAGTTATTGTTTCCGACTCCTCACCTGAATTACCGGATTGTAAGAGAAATATCTAAAAGATCCCTATTTTAATCGTAACAGCGACGCCCCCGGGAAGCACAACCATGCCCTCCTGAGGAAGCTCGTCCTCCCCGACGGGTCCATCCTGAGGCCTCTCCTTCCGGGTCGGCCCACCAAGGACTGCCTCTTCACCGACCCGGCCCGCGACGGGTCGAGCCTTTTGAAGATATGGAATGTGAACAAGCACAACGGCGTGATCAGCGTCTACAACTGCCAGGGCGCGGCTTGGAACAGCGCCGAGAGGAAGAACACCTTCCACCAGACCAAGTCTGAGGCCATCACGGGCCACGTCGCTGGCCGAGACGTCCACCTCATCGCCGACTTGGCCGCCCGCGGCCCGACGACCTGGGACGGGACCGTGGCCATGTACGCCCACGGTTCGGGTCAGGCCACGGTTCTTCCGCGCAACGCTGCTCTGCCCGTCTCTCTGAAGGTCTTGGAGCACGAGGTGTTCACAGTGACGCCTGTGATGGCCGTGGGGCCCGCGGGCGGGGCCAAGTTTGCGCCTTTTGGGCTGATCGATATGTTCAATGGGGGTGGAGCCGTGGATGGGTTGAGGTACGATGAGGGCGGGGCTGTGGTGGTTATGGAGGTTAGGGGGTGCGGGCGGTTCGGGGCGTACTCGTCGGGTCGGCCCGAGAGGTGCAGGGTCGGATCGGCGGCGGTTGAGTTTGAGTATGATGCTGGGTCGGGTCTATTGACGTTTGAGTTGGTGGAGATGCCTAAGGAGGGTAGGAAGACGCATGATGTGGAGATTGAGTTAGTGTGAGATGGGAAAGGGGCTAATAAATATGGGATGGCAAGTTTATTCATTGGCGTATTGATTTGGACGATATTATGTTGGGGATTTAATCGCCCAAATCCACTTGAGGAAGGCTTGTGCTGTTCGGTTGGTCTTTTTTATTTTTATTTTTCTATGATGTATGCTGTAACGCTTAGAATTTCATGTAATGCAGAGTTGTTGTCTGTCCCAATAGCTAATATAATGAAGAGTTTTCATTGCATAATAGCTTTTCCTACTATTCATAGAATGGAAATCTAGCTATCCTTTGAAAAAAGAACATCTACACATAAATACCTAATTGCTGTGTGTATATAACCATAACATGTTGATATAGGATACCTAAATGTGTTCGTGCAGCGTACCTATGTTGTAAACAGGGCGTACCTTAATGTGCTAATACGACGTATTATTTTCTATTATATAGGGTACCCAAATGTGTTGAGATAGGGTACCCGAATGTGTTGTATATTGTACGGTGCGGATCGGGTCTGCAAAAAATTTATTCTGTTAGGTACCTATATATAAAAATTCTGACAGGGTACTAAATTATAAGTTTTTTTTACGGAGAGTATTTATGTGTAAAGAAAGAAAAAAATATACTTTTTCTTTTCTTATGTTAATTTGAAATGTTTAAAATAAATAAAGCTATTGAGCGAGACACTTGATAATACATAGCGGAAGGGTATCCTTGGTATTTCGGTCGTGAGAGACCCAAAAAAAGGGAAGACGTGCTAAGGATACAAGCGCCTCTTTAGGGGAATATAGGAGGGAAGGGTATTCTTGGTATTTCATCTGGGAGAAAACCCGATCGGCAAAAACCCTCGCAAGTCTGTCGTCTGCGCTGCAAACTCCACCGTCATTTGGGAATTGGGACCGATTCATCGATTCAATGTCTTTCGCTCGTAACATCATACGTCGTCGTTTCTTCTCGAGCGGCGGCGGAGGCTGCAGCAGCATCAGTCAAAGGCACGAACATCAGCACCACGAGTTTCTCTCGCCCAATTCTTACGTAAACTCATGGAAACCGCCGAGAGATCCAAAGGAGGCGTACGCGCGCCTTGCCAGGCTGCGCCGCGAGTACGAGCAGGGTTTCAAAGAGGTTCGGAAGCGGTACATCGCAGAAGTGGAGGCTCAGAGGCTGGAGAAGCTGCGGAAGGACGAGGCCAGAAAGGAAGCGCTCAAATTGTCCAACGAACAGAGGCAAGCGGCCAAAGCACAGAAGAAGAAAGCTGAGGCCATCGAGAGGCACGCCGCAGAACAACAGTTCCGCGAAATGCTGGTAAGTCCTTTTTTTCTATTGTACTGCTTGCGATTGCTGTGGTACTCTCTGTTATCTCTCTGCGTTTAGATATTTTGTCGGAAAGGCTTAATAGTCTGTTAGCTTATTTTTATGATGGATGGGAGGGACATAGATGGTGAAGAGCAACAAAAGCAGATGTTGATGAACATGTAAAAAATAATTTGCTTGAATAAAAATTAATCTTCTAGAATTATGCCTGAGCTTGTTCTCGAGAGAGCTTTATCTTGATTGGGATTCCTTTTCCTTTGCATATAATATGTTCTTTTGCCAGCTGAATTGACCTCCAAAATTTGTTGAATGAGAAAAAAAATATATTTGAGTTCGCTTTGATTTTTGTTGGTTCAAGCTCCAACAAGCGATAGCTGGGTATTGTCTGGCGTAGTTAGCTTTTAATAAGACTGGATTGGATTGTAGCTGTCATTTTTGACACTCAATGTAATAATCGCTGGAGTTTGATAAAACTTCCTTAGCCGTAGTAGAACAACACAGCCGAAATGGTTCGTGATACAGCTCTTTGAAATTTATCCACACCTTTACCTGCGTACTAACACAATTTGTGTGGGTTCGGTGATATGCAGATGAAAGAACGAGCAGAGAAGCTTGAGTATTGGAGGAAAAGAGAGATTAAAGTCAAGGAGAAGAAGAAGGAGAAGAACGATCTTGTTCGTCGACAGAGTTCTCTTTGGATTGCCGAGTCCGATATAGAGAAGAAGGCACTTGAGGCTGTTACCGATTCTGTTCGGCTTTGAATTTTGCAGCTTGTTAAATGTGCGATTAATGGTCATGCGTCCTGAATTTGATCTAATTATGGATCTTTTTTCAGCCTTTGTGATGATTCTCAAACCCTTTGGAAATGGTTCTTTCAGTTTCGATGAAAACTTGAAACCTTATAGTTATACATGAAAGATGCAGCCTTTCCAATATAATATACATCGAAGAAAAGGCTCAGACGTTGGCTATTGCATCCTTGTGTATAAAATATCGAAGCGAGGAGATCTGCTTGACCCAATACACGAAATTCCCAGGTCTATTGTTTCTACTGCTATTGTTGATGCATGTTTTTAATAGCATTCTGCAGAATCCCCGAAGAAAAGCACCCGCTAACCGTCTCGGCGTCTCCAAGAGCTGAGCCATGCCGATCGACGAATCCTCTGCATAGCGGCTTAACAACATCTTCTGCTGGTAAATCCTTGTTTCTTTGCGAACGTAAACCTTTGCCTTTATAAACTCCTGCTTTGCAACTTGTAGATCGTCGAACAAATTGATTGCTTTATAAACTCTAACCTGTCGAAAATAAATCTCCAAAAGCTGAGTTTCTCACATCAGAATAATAATATGAAAACTCGTCGCCTTAACGCAGGTCGGGGTACGCCCCTGAGCAAAGGGCAAAGTGAACCAAGGCATACTCGTGCTTATTAACCTCCGTCTTCTTCTTCAACTTATTGCCGGGAGATAGAATCGTTCGAAGCCACTGCTTGTTATTCGACGTTCAGCGTTTAGTATTCATCAGCCAAAGGTAAACGATCGAAACCCTTTAGACATACTTGCGAAGAATAGTACGATGTGATAGTGATTCCCAGAATCGAGCTTTGAATGTCGTGAGCATTTACAGGGACCAAAAAATGTCAAGTCCGTCGACTTAGATGATAGATAATCTTATGATTTCGAGATTTACTTACTACCTTCAGAACGCAAGTGGTGCTTTTTACGTAGCGCTGGTTTGCATAATCCAAATTAGCCTGCAGCAGACCAAAATCGGAATACGTATAAGCGCAAAGCGTGCTTTTATTTTCTACGTGCTGTGGCGTACGTATTATACGTACGAGCATGACCAAAGCGTTATGAACGTTGATCCAAAAGGCGAGCTTCTCTTCCAGCTTCATCTTCCTCGGGTCTACGAGCTCGAGGCTCTTCACCAGCGACCAGTATGTGAGTAAGTTCGTTAGTTCTTCGTTAAAAAAAAAGAACTTTGTCGAAGTGTGTAATAACAACATTAGTTGCCATAACCTGAATCTCAGAAGCATTGTTGCAGTGAAAGCCTCATCATCACCCCCACAAGTTAGAGCGAGTGTGCCGCGTACAGTAAATGATCACAGATTCGATCTCATGTGCAACACCTGCAATAATTAATCAGATAAACCCCACGTACAATTATTTAATTTAAGTTCAGTAAGAGAATAAAAGCAGAAATAAAATAAGAATGGGCAAACGCTAAAAATGTGCCAATGTTTGGAGAAATTAGCTTCGCGAGGAAAAAAGTCAATAAGATTAGGTTTGTAAAGTTCACACAGCGACTGAACCACAGGGGGTCAGAGGCGTCGGCCGATCCCCCGGCGTCCGGCGTCAGAAGGGTATATGGTAGGACTTACAAGGTGGAGCCTCCATGGATGAGTCTGCTTCTTAGGTGACGTTCGTTGGAAAAAAGAAGAGTGAAGACGAAAGGAAACCCAACATTTGGGGATTCTTTTTAGTTGGGCTTATATTCTATTGTGCTCATTTAAAATTAAATAAAACCCAGGATCTCTTTAATCATCATTAGACATTAAATAATTATTATATACAATTAGAATGTGATAGAAAAGTGATACGACGGATAGAAGAAACATGGAAGCAATTGCAATTGCAAACATGCTCAAACTCACAAATTATTTTAAGCATCCTAATACTAATACTATCTTAATTTATTCTTATAATGACATTATTTATCTATTATACAGGGACGCTTATACCAAACCAAATTTTAAGAGGAAATTAAAACAGACTGATTCATAAGTATAATGGTACATTTTTCTCCGCTTCATTTTTTTGCTCCTCGATTCTTGGAGAAAATTCGATATGCCGGAATTCCCAACCAGAGAAAAATAGAACAATCAATTTTCTTGGTTTGAAAGATGATGCATTTTAGTTACGGTGCTTTTTATCTCCTACTGGTAGTAAAAATGATTATCGTCTATTTATGGGCATGATTATAAACTTTGAAAAGAAAAATTAAACGTGAAAAGGGTTTGGGATAAAAAAAATATTACATGAGACTGATTTTAGCCGAATTAATATTTTGTACTATAGTTGTTTTTCGACCCCCAAATGCCAAGTCCTGGGTTCACATATACATAAATAATCGATCCCGCGCTAAATTAAGAATTTTTTTCACGACGATAAATACCACAGCTTCTTTATTTCTACCACTCGAGAAAAATGAAAATAAAAAACAGAACCATATACAAATAAACAAACAAGCATATTGAGGATGCATGGATTAGTTGACGAAACGAACATGGATTAGGTTGCCCGAAACTCATCTTGCGTTCGTAATAACAGCCCAAAAACCCTCTTATATTAAAGCACAAACACATTCAAGAAAAACAAAAGAGAGAAGAAAAGAAAACTGATCGATGTGGTGCAGAATTATATACTGCTCGTCTGTCGTCCTCGCCACGGCCTCGGTGATCTTACTCGCCTTATTCTCTCCCATATCACACAAAAACCGTCCCCTCGGAAATTCCCTCACGCTATCTTTCTACCTCAAAAACCAACCCGCCCATCACCTGCAAGAAGAACCCACCGCTCCGCGGGCCGGGTCGGCCCTGATATACCGCCGGGCCCTGTCAGACGGGCCCGGCACGGGCTCGCGGGTCGTGGGCTGGGCTCAGGGTTTCTTCGTCCCTTTCGAAGGATTCAATCGATCGCCGGCCTTTAACATCATTTACCTGACCATTGACGATAGCAGCGTTAGCGTTCGAGCCGCCGAGGGCTCGGAGAAGATGGACGTGGTTGGAGGGACGGGCTCATTTGCGTTCGCCCGCGGCTATGCGGTGTTTGAGGAAATGGACCGCGGTTCGAGCCGCCGACGGGTTAGGCTCTTCTTGAGCTTTGGGAATAGGCCGCGAAGGTTGTAGTAATAGAACTATTGAAGTTATTATTATTATTATTATTGTTGCCATCTTTCCTTTTTTCTTTTAAACCTATGTAATGTATGTTTTATATGAGATGTGAGATGCCATGATATGATATGATATGGTATGATAGGGTTTATGATGATCTTGGATTATTGGTGCTACTATTTACTCTTTTTTTTTTTGCCTATTTTTGTGCAGTGGGTGGGGTGTAGTAGGCTTTCTTTTTTGTTTTTTTGTACGTTTTTGTGCTAATGTAGTAAATCAAGACACAAATAATGAAAGGCGTTTAAGTAGACTAGCCATAATGTTTCCACGTTTAGGCCAAACGAGGCCGCAACATAGAAGCTGAACTACATAAATGAAATGGGGGTTTACTTTTTGTATTCGTTCCCCTAAATTGATGAGGTAAGCCCTTGCGTCACTGCCAATGCTGACGCCAGCTATTTGAATTTGACGCTCGTATGTGCCCAGCAATTGTGATGGCAACTACGGTCAATTCAACTACATACAATCTCAATTCAACTATAATCATGAACCATAGGCGCTTCGTCTATCTTTAGTTCGAAATAAATCTGAGTCGGTGGTTCATCGACTTTAGCCCACACACTCTTTAATTAACTTCTGTATGAAATGAATTTAAAAATCAACACCGGCTACGAGCGCGGTGTTTTGACTCATGACTAATTTACTACAGTCTCCACACTCCGACTGAGTCAGTATTAAGCGAATATGGATCTTAACAAACATAGTGATTAGCATATAATCCTTGTAGCAACACATAATATCTCTATATATACTTTCAATGAATAAAATATTAGTGCCCTTGTGAAACAAAATAGTAGGAAATATCGTTGAAGCAACCTTGAGGCAACTACCCATGATAAATGTATGTATGTGTCGTGTTCTTTGTCCTTATTACCCTTTAGTCCAAAGTCAAAAGGATCCACATTCCACGCTGTGTTGCCATTTGGCTTCCACGCTATTGGTTCGCTGATGTATGAGTTCAAGGGAAAGGAAGGGGCATTTTCGGTATTGCACCCACTCAATCAATGAGCTCAACGACCGCTCACCATGTAATAAAAAACCCTAACCCAAACCCAATTGGTACTAATTCAACCTCATCGTCTTTGACTTTTCCCAATATTCTCCACCATCCGTTTTACCCTGAGCCTCTCCGCCGCCGCCGCCCACGTTGTTTGGGCATAAGGTTCTTCCGTGCGCCGCCGCGCCCCACGCGCCTCCGTTGTCAAATTTAGCCTTCAGATCTTGCGTGGACTGAAGAAGCTCAACCAAGCCACCGTTTAACGGCGAAAAGTCCTCGCCGTCTCGCCTAGTTAGTCTCAGGCGCTTCAATTTTACTCTACTTGTCCGTCGTTCTATTCTTATCATTCATCGTCATGGCGATCCGATTCACCGCCGCTTACGCGGCAAATCTCACCGGGAGATGCACCTCGGCCCAACGCATCTTCAACGACTGCGCGTCGAAATCACGCGCCTTCCAGCACGGTTCTTCCCCAAAGCCGGACAGCGATTTCCGAAGGCCGAGCCCCAACCCTCATCGATCGAATCAGTCTCCTCCGTCCGTTTACTCGTCGATTGTTTCGGGTCAGTTCGAATCCTCTCCTGTTGTTACTGGGTTGATCTCACTTATGAAGCACTCGATGGGTATTCCTCAGTCGGATTTATCGATTTTAGGGGTTTCCCCGATTAAGACATCGTCGATAGTGTCCTTTGTTTCGTGTTGTAGTAAGTGGATGCCTTGTAATGTTCACACGAGTGCTGAGGTAGATAAAGGAGGAACTCAAGAGAGAGAAGCTAAGAGTGAGTGTCAGAATGAGAAGGGTGTGGTTAGGGGCAATAGTGGTCTGAGTGTCTTGGCCTCGACAGCTGATTTGCGTGGGAAGAAGAGCGGTGAGGGTTGGTTTTTAAGGTTGATGAACTGTTGTTTGGGTTCCTCCGAGGATGCTAAGGCAGCGTTCACAGCGCTGGGTGTGGGGATTATGTTCAAGTCAACGTTGGCTGAGCCGAGGTCTATCCCATCAAGGTCAATGTATCCGACTTTCGATGTAGGGGATAGGATATTGGCTGAGAAGGTGCCGTAATAAGTTTGATGAGTTGCTTTTCTTTCCAAGTTTTTATAGGACGTCAGCCTTGTAGTTGGTTCGTACGATGTGTAATAAATCTTGAATTTTTTTCTTTCTCCAGGTTTCCTATGTTTTCAGGGATCCAGAAGTGTCAGAAATTGTGATCTTCAAAGCTCCTTTAATCTTACAGGTGTGCCTTCTTTTCATCAGTCTTTCTTAGTTTCATTACAAGCTTATATACTCGATGTCTTATGAATTGGTCTCGATTTTTTCTGCAGGAAGTTGGTTTCAGTTCATCCGATGTGTTCATCAAAAGAGTTGTAGCAAAAGCTGGTGACACCGTAGAAGTAAGAGTTGTTTTATGTTTTACTCTTCTATAAAAATTGACTATCTTAATTTTTATGTTTATCCCGATTTAATGCTAATTGGTTCTTCTTGCAGGTTAGTGATGGACGATTGATAGTCAACGGTATTGCTCAATCTGAAGATTTCATCTTGGAGCCATTATCCTATGAAATGGATCCATTGGTAATGATTTTGTGCTATTCTTTTTTTATCATTCGAGCTTTCTGGAAACTGTTCTAGCCACATGATGTCAGCAAAAAGACTCACGATGTTTTTCTACTTGATCCTTAATACAGATTGTACCAGAAGGCTATGTGTTTGTGTTGGGAGACAATCGTAATAACAGTTTCGACTCTCATAACTGGTTAGTACATTTGCGTTCCGATTTTCTTTTCATTTACGTTTTGTTCCTTCTTCTCTGAAGAAATAAACCTGAACGTAATAATAGATATGTACTGAATCAAATCTCTTTCGTTGTTCAGGGGTCCGCTTCCTATTGAGAACATCATCGGTAGATCAGTGTTTCGATATTGGCCTCCGTCAAAAGTATCAGACACATTGTCGAGTGCTTCCTTGCACAACAGTGCAACTGCCTTTTCATGACACAATTCACCTCCTTTCATCCTCATTTTCCGCTGAACTGCAAGATCATTACCTGATATGTACCTCATCGTGCCATTTTCTGGTCCCATTGGGCTTATTTAACCTTTTCTTCAAAAATTTTCATCAGGCAAACCACATCATGGTCGGCTGCCATCATTTTGATGGCTTCTCCGATTTTTCTTACGATAATTAAGTTCTTACATAAAGAGTGAGTTGCAAGATCTGATGTTGTCGCATATCACTACATACTCTCCTACACGCTGATGGCGGGTTATTGCATATAAAATTGAGATTTGAGTCCATCCGAAACTATTGGGAAGCATTGATTCTACCATTCGCAGCTTACGGTTTGTATCCTCGAAACCGTTCTGTAAAAAAGGGGATTATATGATGATGTATGGTCGACAAGATTTAGCATTACATTTGTTTCTTGCAAACCATTTGTTGCGTTTTCTGTTTGTGTATTGAGCAGATGTGTTATATTGCGACTTATGCTTCTATTGTCTTCTCTATGTCTGCTTCATTACACAGTTTGTAATACATGAATTTCCCTAATATATAAGTTTGCCCAACATCAAATAAGCAAGATGTTGGGAAATTAATTCAAACACATCGCAGTCTAGCAGCGAGAAAGTCTCGAATATCTATCGATTACTTCGTCAGCAAGTGTTATAACTGTGCTATTATATAACAAAGAAGTCGCATTTGCGGGAACGATTGTTCGAGGCAATTTCGTCTTACGAGCGGCAAGTTGAACTCGTGCTTCGACCTAATATAATAATCCAGTAAAGAATTTCTGATCCAGTTCCTAAATTCAATTTCAAGACCTTGCATGCACTTACTACCATAGAACATGGTTGTCATGAAATCAAATTCATTAACACACACACACACATTATACATATCAACTTTTTCTCCTCCAATCGTACTTTTTGACGGGCGTATACACTCCGTCGTTCAGGTAAAGGCCGTCGGGCCTGGCAATCCACCTGCAAACCGTCCCGCACGCCTTCTTCGTCAAATGCCTGTTGAAAACCTCGAAGGCCCGATCGTTATTCGGGCCCCACCAGAAATGGCAGAAGAACACCGTGCGTCCAAATACGTCCCCGCAAAAGTCCCATCCCCAAAAACGAGACGACATTGGGATCGTGTGGTTGCCGAGGTCGTCGTCGGCGGAGGCACAGTGGACCCTCAGGGGATTTGTGGGGTCCGCGAGCTCGTTGAGTAGGACAACCTTGTACAGAGTCGAGAACCAGCACGTCTTTGCTCCGAGGATGTTCCATGGGGAAAAGAAGAAGAAGAGCATGGCTGTGAATAAGAGGAGTCTAGCTTGGTTTTTGTGAGCCATGTTTTTCATTGTCAATCTAATTATGTTATATATTATGTGTGTGTGTGGTTTTTGTGTGAGGCGTTTTTTTTTGTCGCTCAGGAAAATATGATAACGTGTGTTTATATTGCGTATCATGTCCGTGTAAAATACGGAATACTGTAATAATTTTATTTGAAGATTGAGATTTGAGCTGATCGACTTCTTACTTTTAATGATAGAATCAGCGTTTACTTTGACGTATTGAATTGAACTTTAATGGTAGCAACATAGAATCAGCGTTTTATTCCACGAATCGAATTGAATCGTCGTTGCGGCCGACGAATTTGGTGGGATAATCCGAATCTGGACATCGTCGTTTTCCCTCCCATATTGAGGGTTTCTCTTTTTCTATTTTCATTTTCATCCCTGCGATTTTACTCCAACCCAATTGCAATATTACTCCTTTATTCCTTTCAAATCGTTGTTGAACCTCCGGCCAATTCCCCGGCGAAAACTTACCGGAATGTGGCCAGCTACAGTATCCAGTTGACGATTCAATTATATCTGAAAACATTTGTATTTAGTCATTATTATATTTCAGTTCACAACATGCCCCTTGAGTTGACAATGGAAGGAAAAGCTACAAGCATCACCACGCTAGCTGACTTCATCGACGGTGGTCGTCCCTTCACAGCCGCCGTATCGTTGAATCCAGGACGTCTGAGTTCCACCACAAAAACCCAGCAAAGCTCAGCTCAAATACGCCGCCAGCACGTCGACGATGCAACTCCCCCAAGCCCACTCTCCAAGACGCTTAAACCCTTAACCGAACCCACGGTTCTCCTCGGGAAAATAACGCTGCCCTCTTCTTGCAGTGACGCTACTCAGTGCAGCTGTTTCAGGTTTACCGATGGTACTGGAGTCGTATGCTGTGACATTTTGGATTTCGATGCTGATGTTATAGGTCGAGACATTAGAATTCTCGCTTGGAACTTTATCCCTATAAAGTGTGGCGATGGTAGGAGAAAAACTGGGTTTTTAGAGATTGTCAGGTGGGTGTTTGATGAATTGCGTGGTGTGGATATCTGTCCTTTGTCGAATTTCAGCTCATGTTGCCTGAAGTTGGGTGGGACGAAATGTGATAATATAGTGAAAGGTGTGGTTTTTGGGGTCGTGAAGGCAATTAGCCCGGTGACTGTTGTTCCATGTGGGGACGACGGCGCTGCAGTGACAGATGTTCGTGCGTTTCTCGCTGGTGTTTTTGTATGCGAGTGCGTCCTCTGTTTGAAGAGTCGGGTTTCGGGCTTTACGAAGGATAATTTGAAAGACCATAATTTTGTGAAGAAGGCGGTTGTGTTCTTGAGTGGGTCGAGGTCCTCGTGGCACCCTTTGTTCTATAGATTGATTGGTCGAGTTATTTTGCTGATGGGTATGAAGAAAAAATTGGTATATATCGGTAAACAAGAGCCTCAGTTGATGTATGTGACTACAGATGATTCATCATTACATGTCCATAGGTTTGTTGAGAATCCGATCTTAAGATGTAATAAGGGCGTAAGAGGTGAGCAGAAGTTCGGTAGCTATACTGGGGTTGTTATGGATGTTTTCATGCAGGGTACGGTTGTTGAGCTTGATAAAGAAGTAATGCTTTTGCTAACGGACCGGTATCTAACCGTGCCTCACAGCCTAAGAGTTGGTGCAATCGTATGTTCTGTAGCTTAACTTCTCAACTTTGATTACGTGCCTAAGATTGCATTTCGAATGTTGAACTTCAGTGACATGCAGTGTGCAATGTCATAGGCTGCTTTATAGTGCTCATGCATCTTTATTGTCACATGTTCCTCAGGTGACTCTTAGGAATATCCACTTAGTGGATACCCAATTTTCTTGGAGGAAGATTTTGATCCTTGGAGCTTGCTGTATGTCTAATGTGCACGTGGAGTCGTTCTCCCCGCTTGAAACAGGGTTAGAGCTTCTAAAGTTAATGAAGTTTAAGTTTGTTTAAGCCGCTGATCCCTATAGTCGCTTTATTTGTGATTTGATAAATACCGCAGGTGTTATTTGAAGTCACATTCGAAGAGCATTCTTCAGAAGTTCATAGACTCCTTGGCCTTTTCAGCGAGATTATGGTACTTGGATTTGTATTATTTTCTAATCTTGTTTTCAACTCAAGCTGAGAGAATTTTGTTTACCAGGGTCCTTCTCCTCATTGTGTGCTTCAGGAGAAAGTTCTCCGGGATTCTATCCGAGAAAGAGATCTTGGGGTCAAATCACGTAATATATTGTGTGCCCTCATAAATTAATTTCAAGTTTACTGTTCCTTGATAAGTTATCTAAGCTGAGATTTTCAAACATTACAAGTTGTTTCCAGAAGGAAGGATTAGCCCAGAAGTATGCTAGGATTCATCTGCCGAAATCAGCGTTTTACTCTCGGGTAAACTTCAGATGTTTTACAGGTTGACACATTTTAATCATGACATAATCATTGATTATTTGTCTATTTATTTTCCCCTCAGCATGGAGTAATGGCGGAATTTTGCTTGCATGATGCATGTTCTGCGATAAAAGAAGTCAATTGTGGTCAGTTAAGATTGGTGAGTTACATATTTAGGACCTCATGATCTGCTTCAAATCTTACAGCCAAGCATCGTGCACCTCATATTCATTGTACTATTGTTTTGCATTCAGGCGATACCTATTTCGGACATAATTAGTTATTGCGAGACTTCATGGGAGAAAAAAATTGGCAGCAGGGGCCACTTCGTCGATCCGACATGCAGCGTTGATCAGGGGAAGAATATATCGTGTAATGGGAAATCATACGAGCAACCAATCCAAAGAAGCTTGAGTAGCGAAGACAATGGCATTGTCGCATTAGGACAGTTGAAGGTCAGTGTGAGTAACAAGTAATTAGTTTTAATTTACATGGCATATGTTTTTCTTCAGCGTTTCGTTTTTCTTGTGATTATTCAGGTTTCCCTTTCTTCTGGAAGATTGCAGCTTGTCGATGCAACAGCTGCTGTCGATGTTATGTTCAGAATTCCACCAAATTGGAAATTTGAAAACATTTTTGAGGTGATGCTTTAATTGCAGCTGGTTCATAGTTGTTTGCTATTTGGCTGGTTAAGGACAAGGCTTCTGCAACCGATCTTTTTCTCTTCAGATTTAACTTTTTGTCGACTATTCTATGTCTTTAATGATTGTTGGACCTTTGTTGTTATCAGGCCAAGGATTTCACCATAAGCATGCAAGGTATTGCTCCAAAGCTTGTTGATGTGAAGTCAGTTATGGAACCTTTATCTTGCAAAAGTATACTCGGTAATGCTCTGGTTATAGAAAAGACGAGGATATCACTTCGTCTATATGAAAATCCTGGTTCTGGCAATTCTCGAAGTTGTTCTCCGTTCCATTTGGAGGATTATACTCAGAAGCTTGCAAATGGAAAATATAAGTTGCTAATGGTGACACACAAGTTCCCAATTCAGCAAAGGGTACTACCTTATTTTGATATGTAAAATACATGCAGATATGTTATATTTACGGTTGTTTATTGTTGGGGAGATTTATCCATCCGTTGAGATACACAATACACGCCGATTCTTTATTTCTAACAATACTTTTGCCCTCTTTAGATTTATCCATACCTTTTGCCAACAGTGTATTTAAAACTTCATCAATAATATACGTTCTTTTCAGTTTGAAGGAGATCGAGCAAATAGACTAAACATGTTTGCCGAGGCCATTATCCTGCCGTGGAGTTTGCTTGTTGCTGAAGGACTCAAAGACGCTAATATGCTGTCAATTGCCAGCTTAGAACATATGAAGGATTCACTTCAAAAGTTTGCAACTTCTGAGGAACATTCTCTAAAGAAATGTAAAGTTGACCATGGCTTGCGCAGTGTTTCTTTAAATTCTTCCAGGCACTCTAATGCGGAGGACATACGATGTTTTTCGTCAGAATTCCCATGCTTGATTGCCCATAGAAATTTTAGTCACCATATCCCTGGTATTCTGCATTGCACCATCGATTGCATTGAAATGATCAATATCTCCAATTCTCCAAGTAGAAGATTGTTGCTGGAATTTGATCTTAATAGCTTTTGGACATTCGAGGTATACTATATAGACTTTTGACATTCAATGGAAGATCTAGTTCCATTTTTTCGCGTATACTATCATTGTATATGGCTTATCTCTGTTGCAGTTGCTGAAAATCGGGGGCTATTACCTTCTCAAGGAAGAGGAAGATAAATCTGGCCCTCGGATTTTTCATGATAAAGTGTTTGTTAGTTCCGATACACATCTATGGAGCTTTGTGTTTTCATCTCTTGAAAGCCTCCATGGTTCAGATGCCTCTGATATGTCCAAGAAAGATAGTTTAAAAGCTAGCAATGAAATTCTGATGAACAACAATGTCAAAGAGGAAGATATTCCTTTGTGCTTAAAGCTTTATTTGCCATCAAGTGCTTTAAGTTCAGTTGCAGATGTTATCAAAATATTGGAGACAAAAGAGCCCTTAACAACACGAAAAGACATCCATGATTATTGCAGTGGGACAATGATGATTATGCCTGAGCACGGTTTGCCTGTAGGGGACTTAATATCTCTGCATGGGCTCGTAATAGCTATTCACGATACTGTTACTGATGATTTCCCGGAAAATTCGAGCTTACCAAAGTTTCTTCGACGAGATAAAAATGTTTGCATCCACATTTTGGTTGATAATCACGTGGTATTTCCTCTTTCTCTCTCTATCTCTTTGCTGATCTTATAAGAGGAAAAAGAATCTTACTTTGCGGTTTTTTTGCAGGTTAAGATTTCTGGGAAACGGGCTTACCCTATTGGATTGGGACCCAACGTTTATGCGACCTTTCATCGAGTTCTCAAACCACGGTGCGTAAAATACCTGCCAACATTCTCATTATTCATTCCTTTTGCTAATTTTATTTGTCCTTAGTAATTGTCAACACTGATAATAACCGAGCTTATACATCTCTTTGGTCAGTGGACATGACAAGTACACGCTGATGCCTACTTCTTTTATCACCGTAAACCACACGAGCTTGATGAAAAATCAGTGCGCCGACGAGTTTAATCATTCATGTAAACCATTGTTAGGCTTACCCGCTGTTACTTCTCCAGAAACCAATCCCATTACATCATCATTGGTTTCTAACGCAATGCAGTCATCAGAGTCTATTCAAACAATGCAACTTCGATGCCGGGTATTAAAAGTATATCCTTGAGCGAGCTTCAGATTTTTCATGCACAACTACGCTTTATTATTACAACGTACTTTTGGTTTGATTTGGACAGGTAGTCTCTGTTTATATAGTAGTACTAGAGAAGATTGGAACAAGAAGTACGTTTTCCCCGTCGAGTTCTAACTCCACCGTACGAATCCCATTCGCCGGCTTTGTCTTGGGTATAATATTCTTCGATCCCTCGAACGCCAGAATTATATTTTTAAACAGTAAAATCGTAAATAGCTCTCCATTCTTTCACTGAGTATGCTCTGTTTTAATATGGTGTATGTAGATGATGGGTCACCATCGTGTCGTTGTTGTTGGGCGGATTCATACATAGCAGCCACTTTGCTCAGCGTAAACGATGGGTCATCTTCGAGAACTAAAACGCTGTTGCAAGAAAAAAGAGGCGCAGTTCATCGCCTGAATAAAATATTAGAGAACCACGGCAGAGTCGTAATAAGAAACTACGGATCCATGTTTGACTCATCCAATCAGAACGTCGAGATCTCTTTTGGCTCGGGCAAGTTCGTCACCACCTCTGATAACGACTTCCTCAGGGAATTGATCATCAATGCTTCTCTCAGCAATATATGGGTAAACAAGCTATATTTAAACAAAACTGTGCTTCTTAGGGCATCATCAGCTTGGCTAGTGTTTTCTTGTTTCAGATATGGCTTTAAAATCGATCTTTCCTTTTTTTTCGCCCCTTTCAGACGGTCAGCGCATGCTTTATGGACGAAAGCGCTACGAAGCAGTTGAGACAGCAACTGACTGAGGTCAATATGACGATGCCTTCGATATGCAATTTGCAGATAACGAGCGTTCGCAGCGCAAATATCCTAGAACAAGCCCGGGATTTGTTCAGCGATCTGAACAAGTAACTTTTTTTCATTTTTTTTGTTCAGATCAATCACATCTGCTGCTATCTATGCTACTTCAAAAAATTGTTGGGGAATATAAATTTTATTGCGATTCAAAGAAGTTCTTTCGTTTCGCTTCTTAAAACAAATCAGTTCGCCGATAAAAACCTCTCCTCCTAACAATGGTTATAGAGCTACTACTGCTAGAGCTATAATCCCCGGTCGAAGTTTTACTACATCACAGAGCAAATGTTGTCTCGATACGTTTCTTTTTCCTTCAGTTAACTTGCTGCTGGTTTGTTGTCCCATTGAACGGATAAGCCCCGTAAGAAGCAGTGTACATGTACGGGTCGTGAGGGCTCGGCGGGTGCATCACAGGGTATCCGTACCCGTTGAAGTAGGGCCCGCCGTAGTACTGTGGGGCCCACTGATGGTTGTTGTGCCCATTCTCGTTATTCGACTGCAACGAACGAAGCCAAGCGAGTTTCCTAGGTTACCAATCTCAGGCGCAAAGATTATAATGTCTATTGAAGAAATGCAAGTAAGAAAAAAAAAAAACTCGCCTGCCTATTTGCGGGATTTCGACCCCATGCGAGGCGCACGCTCTTCCTCCCTATCGTCGCGCCGCTCAGCCGCTGCAGCGCTTCCTCAGCGTCCCCTCTGCTCGACCGAAAAAGGTCGAATTTTAGCCATTTTCAGTTGAGTTTTTCTTTTTGAAGGTTGTTCTATGACAAAGAATCACCTGTTGGCAAACTGGACAAAGCCACAGCCTTTCCCGACGGGTATTTTAACCGAAATTATCTCTCCGAAAGGCGCAAAAGGCTGCTTCAGCTCTTCATCGCTCACATTCGGGTCGAGCCCGCCCACAAATATCTACAAAAGATTCATTCATAGCCGACGAACGTCAAAGGAAACAAATTAGAAAAAAAAACACATCCTACTGTAGTGTTCGAAGATTCTCCCTCAGATTGTGACGACCCGCCGTTCAAATATCCCCCTCCTGCAAGAAGAGCAACAGTTCAAATATTCGAAACTTAGAAGTGATTCTTTCTTACATACAATACGAAAAAAAGAAGGTCGTTCGTCCCTCTATTACCCGCCGGCGAAGCGTACTGTTGATATCCCATGGACGAAGAAGACGTCTTCCTCGGTGTGGCGGGCCCAATCCTCATGGGCCTCGTCGAGCAGTAAACGCCTTGCATCTCGGCCATGGCCGCCGTCCTTTCTCCTTCTTCGCCGAACCTTACGAAACCGTAGCCTTTCGACCGGCCTGTGTTTGCGTCGACGACGACCTTGGCCGCCCTCACAGAAGGGTACTTTTCGGCGAACGTATCGTGAAGCAGGGAATCGGTCACGTCCGAGGCCAAGTCTCCGACGAAGATCGACAGGTCGGAGCTGATGCCGCCGGCTCCGGCGCTGGAGCCGCCGGAGTGGTTGGGGTTCTTGTCGCCGGAGCTGAAGGTGGCCCAGTTGAGGCGAAAGGGTTGGTTTGTGTTTGGCATTTCCTTGTTAGAATAGGAATGGAGTGCCCGCTCGGCGGCCTCGTGGGAAGTGAATTCGACGAAACCGTAGCCTTCGGGCGATTTCGTCTGCCTATTTCGGATCATCTTAATCGACGAAACCTGAAGAAAAACACACATACAGTAATTGGACCAATTCGAGGAAAATAATCAAGAAAATCACAAAAAACAGAGCAATGATTTAGACAAACAGCAGAAATTTAGAGTGAATGGAAGGAATGATATATGGTTGTGTATGTGTACCTCGCCGGTGGGAGCAAAGCAGCTTCTGAGATAATCCTCATCCATCCAAGGGTTCAAATCTCCGACCCAGATGGTGCGGTTCGACCCGTCGTTGGAAGGCAACGACCCGAATCTGCCGTTCGCCGGAGGATGGGCGGCGGCTGACGGAAAGTGGTGGAGATGGCGGGCGGCGTAGGGGAGGTAAGGCAGGGGAGGGTAGTAGGGAGGAGGCATCGGCATTACGGCGGCAGGATACTGCAAGGGAACCCAATTCGGCGGCGGCGGATCCATAACCGCCGGCTGCGCCGCCCTACTACTATTTCCTCCGTTACTGCCCGCATCATCATCGTTGCTGTTATTACGGGTGCTGCGATTTCCGGCGTCGGCGTTGACGACGTTATCAACAGGACCCTCCTCGTTGGGCCCTTTTGAGCTCTCATCGTCAGCAACAACGGCGGCGGCGGCGACACCGTCGCTCTCGGCGGCGGCTTCCCTGTTATCAACTTCCATAGATTTCGAAGGCGAAAAATTCAGAAAAACAAGAATGAGACGTGAACTGAGAAATAAATATCGTGGCTAAGATTTTGCGCGTTATATATATCTAAAACTCGAGGGAGATGGAGAGAGATGGGGTTAAGGGTTTTTTTTTTTTTTGTGGTAATCCACTGTGTGTGTGGAGGCGCTGAGATGAAGAATGAGGTCTTTTTATATGGGCTTCATAGCTCTAAACCTTGAGATGACGCTTGACCAACCACAGCCGTTGGATTCACAAGCTTGGATCATGATCTTATCCGTTGATTCTTATAGTTGTGTTTCCATGATCGTGGATAGGTTTAAGGGAAGAAAAGGTCTTAATTTATTTAATATTTTGTTCTAAACTAAATTAATAATTACCGAATTTGAGGGGTGAATCTAAGGTGGTACTTTGAAAGTGAAACCTAGTCTAGTTAACTGTGGTAATAATGACGTATGAAAACTGACATAAGAGGAAACCTTGGTGTACCCAAATTGTGCTATCTATAACCTATCCTAGTGCTTGTATGACATGGAATAGACGTTTCTTCGTATTCTTGATGTTACAACGATTTCTTATATGTTTTCACTTAATTTTCTTCGATTATTTTTACCCCACAAATTTTAACTTCATTTATTCAATTTTTTACGCCATAAATCTTAAGTTAACTGTCGACTATGGAACGAACATGATTTTCAGCTAGTCGGGTCATGACATCAGTCTAAAGATTCCGATATAGGAACTAATATTAACTCATCATCGGAGATCAAGCACCTATTTATTTTGTTATATATATAGCACCTTAGACTAAATATAGTCGAATCATGTAATCTATAGTCAATTAATCTACTAAATAATATAAAACTATACTTAATATATAATTTTACCTATTAAAAGTAATTTGAAATTTAAGTTACTATAATAAAAATAGTCATCTTGCTACATGTGGAACTCTAGTAAAATCGATACATAGAAAACAACAGACGCATGGAAACTACTAAAGGAGAGGAAGAAATTTCCTGATGTCATTACATATACCATGAATTTCTTCCTCTTCAAGCCATGGATTATTACAAGAACAACTACTACAGCAAGGCTAATTCAGAACAAAAGGAAAAAGCTTATTCAATTGAGACCATAAATACCTTGGGTCAGCTTTGTATGGAGGTTTTGGGCTTCGTAACAGTTGGAGTGGGCGGAGATTGTAAGAGGGAAGTAGATGCACGAGCGTACTCGAGAACTGTAATGGCGGAATTAATCTCAGCCATGAGAGCTTCGGGCGTTAATGGCATCATCCTTATACCATCGAACACGCTCCACTTCGCCTTTTCTTCGCCCGAGCTCATACTCGAAACATTGCATTCCATACTATTCTCTTGATCAAAGCATATATATATTGTTCCTCTGAAGTTCTTGAATTCTTGATGATGCTACAGAGACCCTGCGAATTCGATGATTTCGTCGGAAGAAGTGAAAATCGAACGTCTAAAGAGATGTTCGGAGATTAACGAAAAACGAATAGTAAAAAGCCTATCATTCTCAATATGTTTATCTCCCCTTATGAAGCTCGTTATTTAGGTCTAACGCAAATCATCGAACACATTGACTACATAGTTCACAGAGTTTATTTACAGGCTCAAGCACCCAATAGCCAGGGAATTTTTCGCCCAAAGAGATCATGTACGAATTTTAACACCAAACCATCTTCGTCGCTCATCGATTCGCCAAAAAACAAAGATAGCAAAATTTTATCGAAGCATAGGGCGAGATTGAGCTGCAATACAGCACCAATCTCTTACAATACCAGCAATTAAATCACTGAAAACAGAACAGGGAAGCAAAAAATCACTTGAGCTAAACGTAGACACACGCGATTCACAGAACGAAATCACTTCAAAGACAAACCCATCACTCTACGAATCGCAGAAAAAGTCTTCGCGCCTCATAAAATCACATGAGATCATTAATCAAACCTTTGGGGAAAAGAAAGATTTTTGCAATCGCGGACTGCGTAGATAGAGTAACGTTTGTTGCTCGTTCCGTTGTTCGGTGGCTCAAGATTATCTGCAACTATTTTATATTTCCTTTTTCTTTACGCAATTATAGCTAATTAGTTCTCACATATAGTAAGATCAGGACCTCACGTATCCATGGATATAATAAATATACTAAAACTAGGAAACAAATATAGCTGTTCGGCCCATCAATTTCCATTACATCGGCCCATTAGAAAATTCTCCTCCACTCTATATATAATACTAGCTAACTAACGGTAGCCGCATGTTGCGCGGCTGTGTCAAATTAATGACCCAGAGTACTTGAATTAACAAGATATGTGTATTCCAAAGAAGCAGCAACTATTTTTGTACAGTAAACTGTAAAATCAACAACTATGTTGATGTATACATCAAAATCAACCGTTAAAATGTCAAAAGGACCAGTAACTGCTTTATACACCAAAAGCAACAGCTGTCTTGGTCTCTACACCAAAAGCAACAATTAAAATGTTGACTTCATCAAGAAACCTGGTGAAGTTTAGTCTTGCTTTGTGTGTTTTATATCTATGTATAGTGGCAGTTCTATTTACAATATTCAAAAGTCTTAGTTTCAAATCTGAATTGAAGCTTGCGAATACAAAATCATATTCACGTTTGTGACTTTTTCATCAATTATTACTCCCTCCATCCCAACAACTTTTTCACATAAGTTGCTGGGCACGCAAATTAAGTTGGCATTATTATAATAATATAGTATAATGAAAAGGTAAAAAAAATATATATTTTGACACGTCTTTTAATATTTAATATTATTATATTAATTTTTTGTGATAGTTTTTTTGCTAAATAAGAAAAGATGATAAAATTATTGGGGCGCCCGAAATGGAAAAGTGTGATAAAAATAGCGGGACGGAGGGAGTATATTTTTTTTTTCATATTATTGAAGCTGAACATCCAACCGTGAGAACTTTACTATAAATATTACACAGAAACATAAAATACATCAGACTTCCTATATATACTTGTATGTATAGGAGGAAGAAAAAAAAAGATGGAGGAAGAAAAGCAGATAAAAATAGTAGGCAGAAAACTTGATTCAAATGTTCTCTTTCTCTGTACTGGAAATTGAAGGTCTTGACCACGTAAGCGAAAATGACGCTGAAAACGGCTATCAAGATGGCAAGAATAGCATCGACTACGCTGATCATGTTGTGCTTAAACCTGAAGTAACGGTCGAAGAGTTCCTCGATGTTTTCCTTTGTGTAGGTTATTACAGCCTGAGTCTTTCCAAACTGTGACACAATGAAATCGAACAGAATATAAGACATGGGAGTAGCCCAATAATACCATTTCCACCAAATTGGGATTTCCTGCAATTGATTTAATGTACATATACAGCAGCTTAGTTAGTTACTCATAATCAAGAGTAAGTGTTTCGTTGTGTAATGAAAACTTAAGGGTTTCCGGATGATGAAGCTACAGAAGAGATTCCACACGGTATAGAAGAGTGATGAAACAATGGTAGCTACATTGTGGTTGGAGGTAATTGAGACAGCCATCGTACCGTAAAGAACGAAGTAGAGCAGAGACATATAGGGGAAATATATGAACCAGGTGAACTTCTCCGACGTCCGCTCGAGGTTTATCATTGAGTAAACGATCATACCGTACACTTGGATTGCACGGTTCTGAAACTTGGTTTTCGAACCGGACCGAAAATTTTAGTGGTTTAAGGTTTAGTGGTTTAATCGGTATAAAACTGGAATCAAACTGGAGTTACACCGGTATTTTTAGATTTAAAAATGTATATTTTATGAATAAATCAATCAAGTTAAATAGAAAATATACATATTTTTTGAACTTTTTCGAAATTATAGTGATAAAAAATTAAGGGGTAAAATTAATAAAAGTAAATTGCATTTGGGATTAAAATTAATTGAACAATGGACTGTGAAGTACTAAATCTATCATGTGGGGGTCAAAGTTAAGTGGAATGAAAGTACTGGATTGATAAGTTAATTAAAAATAAAAATTATATGAGATTGATAGAAATTGAACCCAGGCTCGTTATTGACAATTGAGAGCTTTACCACTACACCAGCCAGGCATATTCGAAATTTTATTCGGTTTTATTGAATATTACTAATATTTTGTTTTTTCTTTTTTCTTTTTAAATAAAGCAAAGACCGGACCGGAATCGGACTGGAATTTTGACATGTCCGGTCGGAACCGGCCAAAACCGGCCGGTCCGGTCCGGTCTTCAAAACCATGGGATTGCACGAACTGGTACCAAGTAGATGACACACCACAGTAGCTAAGCACTTTCTAACTCTAATTTTTATTTTATGCACACACTGAAAGTAAACATGCTCGAGCAAGCATTTGAAAAAAAATGCAGCATTGTGCTAAAGCTGACGTCGGCACAAAGATTTAGCTTCTGTGAGAAAAAAAGGGCGTCAGGTGTTCCAAGATTACAAAATTTCTATCAAAAGGACGACATCATGGTGTCTCTACTCGTTAACGAGCTTTCAGTTACGGTTACCATCGACGTTGTAAGGGACTACGTACAGAAACTGAAAGAGATTGAGAAAATTGAATATTATTACACAGTTAGCAGCTAACCTCTTTTATACCAATTCGTTCAAATAATACTACCCTTCCAACATGGTCGTCCGTTGCTAAATGGTTTCCAGTTTTATCAAATCTGCTGGACACGATGATATCAACTGTAGCAAATAAAGATTGGACCAAGATGAGAAACCGATGTTTTGCAACTTCACAAAATATTCACGTGAAAAAGTCAGCGCCTAAAATAGCGTTAATTAAATATTCTATAGGCCTTAAAGGTTAAAATATCAATCAGGACCGAATCAATAACAAAGAACAGAGATCAAAACCAAGAACAACCAACATTGAATTCAATTTACTTTACTATACACCACTGTTCGCCAAATCCAAAATCAAGTATCAATATACGAAAATAATTAGCCATATCAACCACTGTCAGATCAAGAACAATCCAATAATCAAGTCCAAATTAGAATACTATAAGCAGAGAAAGAAAACATTCCGTATCTTTTCTTTTACCTTCTTGAAAATTTTCGACAGCTTTTCTCTCACCAAAGGCTTGGGACCATTTGAAAGGCTTTCGCAGGTCATGTTGGGCTTTCCAAGTTTCTGAACGATAAGCTCCTTTTGTATCTCCTAGATTTTGAAGACGATGAATCGGTAAGTCCTCTTTGCCTTCAGTTCTTGGAACTTCAGCTTGCAATCATCATGCACAGTCATCCCAGATACTGGTTTGCCTTACAAATGAAATCACAACAAACCCCCACATCATTTTTCACTGTGTTACATAAACAGACATTTTATCGAACAGTTAAGCTACGATCCAACAAATACAAGCACTTCCATTTTCAGATCACCCTAAGAGCAGATGCTGGCCGAGCACAGCAAACAACCACAGCTAAGGTATCCGATCTAGTTTGATTATGAGTCTATATTAACTTGATCAAGTACGAAGTAATAATCGCAAGAAAGGAGCAACAAAGAAGATTTCACATCAAATCAAATGCTTCTATAACTCTTATCCACCTCATTCTAAGTGCAGTTTTATTCGTTTTTTCTATATATGACTATATAACTGACGATGTGTTTCTTCGACTATAACAGGCAACGAGACGTTTGAGAAGCTAGGAACAATAAGGACATCATCAAATCTCTTGATGTACCTAACAAAAGTGTTCAACATAAGCTCTATTACAGCTACCAATGTCATCAACATATTCAATGGGACTTGCAACTTCGGAACGTCAGCTATAACTAATACCCTAGCATACTTGAGATAAAACGCACTTTCGTTCCTCGCCGATCGCCGGGAAACACCGAATCACCGCTGCCTTCAAACCGTCACTCCGCATCAGCTCAGCTCAACCCCACCATGGGCTCCGTCTTCAGTAGAAAATATAACCACCATCAACAGCATCAAAACTCGACCTAAACTCCCTCCACGTCAGCTAGCCCGCAAATCTCAGCCTTCACCCCCCCTCTCTGGATCGACTGGAGGCAGAAGAAAGATATGGTGACGGGCTTTCTCAATGCAGATATTTCGGCAAAACTGTTTTCGTCGAGTAATTTTGGCGGGTTTGCAATGATAGATTAACGTCGTCTGGGAAAATCCAATGCAACATTACCTTTGTCGGGAAACTCGAGCCTAAACCTCGCCGAAATTCGCCGGAATCGGCCGAAGAAAGTGATCGGATTGAAGCTAAGCTCCTAGGCAAGCTTCACGGCTTCATACTCAAGGTGTCACGGCCGTGAACCGGGACAGCATGGGCGATGATGCTGCTGCCCGACTTAGTCACAACCATGACTAGGACACCATCTAGCCGTGAAGACCGGCAGAAAAGGAGCAGATCATCCCGATAGCTTCACGGCCGTAAAGGAAGCTATCCAAGACCGTGAAGGGTTGCCGAAGCTGCACATGAAGATAGCATTGCTGATTCAGGCTCGTGAATACTAAGGAACGAGGCCGTGAATCATCACATTTTGCTTGCTTGGGTCATGCACAAAAGCACGGGCCACGTGGAGTGATTTGGGAAGTCGGATCAGATTAAATGAGTCTAAGATCAAGCTTAAGTCACACTTTAGGTGTGAACTACCTCTATAAATAGATCTCAGAATTTCTGGTTTGAGGTATAATCTTTGAGAGCATTTATCTTTGTATAGAGACACAGTGAGGTTAGAACACGAAAGTTGTAGAGGGCTGTACTTTTCGTTTTGGTGATTAATACAAAGGGGGCTCGGTTGATCCATGGACGTAGGCTGAACACAGCCGAACCACGTTACAAGCTCTGTTAGAGTGTGTGTGTTTAAGTTGCTGTGTTTGGGTTGTTTAAGCTTTGTTATAGCTTGAATCGATCATAAAGCTAGCATACATTGAAAATTAATTGAAACACGAGTCCAACGGTATCTTACTCAACAACCTTCCTAGGCATGAATCGGAGAATATATCACTAATAGGTCATAAGAGGAAGAAGGCTACTGTTTCCGAGGACAATCTTTTCGATGACAGGAAGAAAGGACAATGCTAAACTTTCGTACTATTACCTCCCCCTTCTAACGCCGGCTGAGGTTGACATGCGAGTAGAGTTAGAACCACATCTACAAATAAGAATTAATGAATTAATTAAACTGTTAAATTATTAATAAATTATTGAAATTTTACCTATTATTGATATAATAGATGCTTCAGTTAAAATTGCTGAATCTGCGACGGTGCAACAAATTTGGTGTTTTTCGTTCATGGTGGTCACGAACACGACGGTAGCAGCTGTTAGTGGAATCGTGACTTTGAGAGCTACACGTTTGGTTATGACCATTTTGGTGGACCTCACTCTGGAAGCTCGTAATTCAATTAACCCAACTGCTACAGCCCTGTCAAAAACAAAAAAGTATAAATTTTGGTTATTTGATTCGATAATTTACCTGATTAGACAAGGATAGCAACGGCCACCCTCAGTGCTTTGTGGAGCTTTGTCGCTTTTCCTTCAATTAATAGAAGGGTAGCAATCGTGATGGTCAAGAAACACAGCAAGCACATTAGAAAGGGCAACCTAATTATCCAATTCCAAATCAGCATCGGGGACGATGCATCCACAAGTGGGGGATGATTCTGTCTATGGGCCACTTCAGGTTTTGCAGATTCATGAGGAACAAACAAAATTTTGACATGTCGTGAAGACAATTCTGAGGCATTAGCAGCATCAATAGCACTTTTGAGGAGCAACTCTTCAGATTTTGCAGATTCATGAGGAACAAAAGAAATTTCGACATGTGCTGAAGACAATTCAGAGGCATTAGCATCAATAACACTTTCAGGTTTTGCAGATTCATGAGGAACAAACGAAATTTTGACATGTGCTGAAGACAATTCTAAGGCATTAGCAGCATCAATAACACTTTCGACGAGCAAGTCTTCAGGTTTTGCAGATTCATCAGCAAAAGAGGAAATTTCATGCGCTGAAGACAATTTTGAGGCATTAGCATCAGCACTTTCGACGAGCAACTGTAGCAGTGTTGGAGCTTCCCTAGGTGATTTACCGTTTTCCACAGTGATCGAATCTTCTGATTGAGCTTCATCCACAGCCTCTTCATCTGCATTGGAGGAGGGAGATGATGAAGGCATAATCGACTGTGAGGAGGTAGATGATGAAGGCATAATCGACTGATGCTAATGTAATACCCGAGCCCTCGAAGGCTAGTATGGCCAATAAATATGTGTGCGTATTAGGAGTTTTATATGACTGTGCACTTCATGGATTACATTCATGCTTGCATGACTTCCCGAATTTCTGTGCACGTAATTAGGTGCTACCGCGATTTCGCGAATATTGGTGCATTAAATACGTGCTTACATGATTTTACCGGTTTTGGGAAGCTAACTATGTGTAGATAAGATTTAACAAGTAGGAATCTTCGAAAATAAAATGCAGGGGGAAAATTAAGGCAATTATGGTGGGGAGAAATTAATATACTCAACATTCAATAAAAATGTTTGGACCGGATATAAAGCCCAACTTATATGGTTTGGTTCAAAGCAATATGCTCCTTAAATAGAAGGGCCCAACTTGATGAAAGTTGGTTAACGGCCTAACAAATGGATTTTTGGCCCATGACATTAAAGATAGGCTTTTGGAAGACAATAACCCTTAAAACATGGAAACCCACGCGAAGAGATGTCCCATCAAGTAAGCTTTTGGTAGGTAAATACTTATCTAAAAATCTGAGAGAGGGTAAGCTCGTGGAAGGGAGAAAGACAGAAGAAAAGAAGAAACGAAGACAAAGAAATTTTGGGCAGAGCTCTTACCTCCAAGCTAATCAAATCAAGCTTAAGGAAAAGGATAATCACCGTGGAGCTTGGGATAGGGTATATATCCACTCGTACTAAATCTTATTTAATGTTCTAGTATGTTAGGAAGATTAAAAGTCACGAATGATACATTAATTTCTGTTTTCAAGCTTTAGTTCTAGAAGGACTCGTATGTGTTGAGGTTCTTCAATTCTTAAAAAGGGACCCTTTCGATTAAAAGTTTGGTGGCTTTCAGGGCTAACAGCGAGTTTGATTAGGTTAAAGGATAACATATTTAGGTATATATTTGATTTGGGTCTATAAGAATTCATTTTCAAGGACCAGAAGATGGTTGAGGTTCATGTGAGCTTCATACGATTTTTACAAAAGAAATACATTTTGATCGAAGCCCTTAAAGATTTTAGGTATTAAAAAGTGTTTAAGGGTTCGCGAATCGAACCCTAGATGACGAACCCTAATTGGCGAATTCAACTTGATAAGATAGGTGGAGAAGTTTGGCGAACTCTTAGTAAGATTTTATTTCCGCGAATTATAGAGAGAGCGTGGCGAATCGGTGTAATTCGCGAATTAAGGGTAAGGATTTAGATTTCGCGAACCCGGGAGTTTGGCGAATTCATAAGGTTCGCGAACTAGAGACCAAGTCGTACGCTTCGCGAATTGAAGGAGGGATCGCGAATTGAAAATTCCCGAATCCATGCAAACGGCCGACTTAAGAATTGCGAACCCTAGGATAGGGAGATATTTTGCGAATGGACAGATAGGTCGCGAACTCATGAAATTCACGGGTCAAAACAAGTCACGAACTCAAAAGCCTTATTACACGGATTCGCAAACTTGTGTATTTTGCGAATTGAGGTGTAAAAAAAAAAGAAGAGTTCGAAAATGTAGCATCCGGTATTTTTGCGAGTTGATCACTTGGCAAATTAGGACAGAATTCGCAAAATAGAGGAAAAGGTTAGACTTAGCAAATTAAAAGACGAGTGAGAGTGAAATACTGAAGATTGGCGAATTGATAGAGAAAGATTAAGTTCTGCGAATCAAGTTGAATTCGACGCATTTAGGGGATGTTGACTTCATGAATTTAGGCATGAAAACTGTCACAGATTGAGGGAAGATTGGGACTTGTGCGATGGATAGTCGCGAACTTTAGACAATAAAATAATACATCATGCAAGTGGCGAATTTTGTGGTGAACAAGTATAGAAATAAAATAATATAACCATTGTGCAAGCTTGGGATTAAAATAACAATACCCTATATATATATATGTTTGGTGAAAATATAAAATATTATATATATATATATATATATATGTTTGGTGGAATTATAAAATATTAATATAATATATAAAGCTTGATGAATTGATAGGGTTAATGTAACTTGGCGATGGGAATTTCACGAAGTTGTAGGATAAGTGCATCACGGGTGGAATTTGGCGAATTGGAGAGTTTCCCGAATTGGTCGAAAGTCAATTATGCGAACTCTACTTAATGAGCTGAAATTTGGCGAATCATATTTGCAAATCCAACACTTGACAAATTGGGCTTAATGAACAATGATTGCGAATTGTGAGTGTAAGGTATTAATATAATATTTATATAGGGGTTGCGAATTGTTTGTAGGAAGTTTCACGAGTCCATAAAGTTTCGAGGGGAATAACACACGTGGCCAAGTAACTGTGCGAATTAGTCTGACTTCACGAATTGTGATTTGGAATAAAATGATAATATAAGCACATGAATGTCAATGAGTCTATATGATAGGATCGGGTGAGTTGGACTTCACTCGGCTTATGGGAATAAAATAATGTTATAAGGTACAAAGGACTTCATATGAAAATAAAATAATAATAAATATCAAGCATGGCAACATCACGACTTGAACCCTATTTGGCGAATTTAATTTGATTGAGTCCTATGGTCTGATGAATTCACGAACCGAGAACGGGAAATATGTACGTAGCGAATGAACTTGGAACTTTGCCAATTACGATCTTTCATAGGTTTTGGGAAGATCACAGATTCATAAATATTTAAATAATACGTAGGTCGAATTAATTTAAATAGATAGTATACTGACACTACAATTCCATGCTTAGGGTCAGGGGCTAATAAATTCGCAAGATCACTAGCTAACAATCTACGGACGCCAAGTAAGTGGGAGTCTTTCATCTACAAAACATTGATTATGTCCGTATTATTTACGTGGCTATGTGCTTCTATGAGTTTATGTGATTCAGTACATGACACGACATGACAAGTCATTGTTCATACATGCATTTCACGAGCATACATAAGTCTCACGAGAGCTTTATGACATGACATGACATGACACGAGATATGCATGATCGCCGGGGTGCGACAAATAGTTACTAACATTAATCTGTCAAGACACGTGCAAGGCAAGACGTGTAATACGGCTCTTCTAACGCTACGAGGTGACTTTCTATGTCACCGATGTCAAGACAAGACACGTGCAAGACAAGACGTGTAAATCGGGCAATTGCCCTCGTAGCAAGGATTAGCCGAGGGCCCTACAAGACAAGACACGTGCAAGACAAGACGTGTATTAGGGACCTACAAGACAAGACAAGACAAGACATGACATGATTTTGTGAGGATTAATGAACATAGGCGCATATGCCTATGCAAGTCATGACACGGGCACATCATGCATAAATCCTACTTACTGGGCTATATAAGCTCATCCCACGTTTTATGTGTTGTAGGTCCCAGCGAACACGGTATGTGATCGCCTAGCCGGCAAGGCGTTCTTTTGAAGCTTTCGACCGACTTTTGGGGGTTGTGTGTACGTGGATGACGACATGTGAGGCCGGGCGCATAGGATCTTTTGCTGAACAAATATACACGCACATGTAGATAGAACTCGAATGTAATTAGAAAGTTTGGAAGCATTCTTTTGTCATGAAGATGTATTCTTTTGACGTGTACAGGAAGACGATGTTCCTTTACGAAAAAGGAAAAATTTATTTCGCATTTCGTATTACTTCCAACTAAATACGTAGTTAGGCACGTAAGACAAGGCTAGAAATGGTAGCGATGGCTAGGGTCGCTACAGCTAAGGCATGGCAAGATTAGACCAAATCTTGGGGCATTTTGTTCCTTTTTTTTTCTTACCTAGCCACATGTGGATCCCAAGATGAGGCCATAGCTTGTTTGACGTCATCCTTAGAACAACCTGCGACTTTTCCAGGGCAACGCTGTAAAGACTAATCAAGACACCGTCGAACGCTAGAGACTTTGTGAAAGCAGCATCTTTCTGTCAATGGCCCTTGAATTCGAAAGCTGCGTTTAAGTGGCATGTTGGGATTTTACCTGAAAGCGATAGTTCCTGGTTGAACTGTTCAAACATCTACACAACTAAGAGAGTACTTCATTGAAAAGGGATATTTCTAATTGCATCCATTTGTTAATTTTTTCCTTTTTTTTTCATTTTGTATATAACTTTATGAAAATTGTTAGATTCCTAGATATTCTTATGTCGTAGTATTAATTTCATCACTTCTCTTTTTCGAGTTTATTCCGGGATTATGTGCATTTTGCAAGAAATAGTTCGACTTTATATTTTGCATATTTTATAATAAATAGTTCAATATAACATAAACATTTTGTTTGAACAACCTTGGAACAATTTGTGAAACTTGTTAACATTGTAACTTGTTTAAACAAAATGTAACTACGATATTAAGATTTAACATTATCTTTTGTGTAAAACATTAAGTTCATACCAGTTTCGATGTTTTATTTGAATAAATGAAGACAACCTTATGTATATATGTTAAAGGTTTATTCTATGCTCTCTAACTCCACATTCCTTTGAGTTTGCTCAACTGGCTGAGGTGGGTGTAGAATTAGAAAAACAGCTGTAAATAAGACAACAAATGAAACTAATTAAACTGTTAAGTTATCAATAAATAACCGAAATATTTACATATAATTGATATAATAGATGCTTCGATTAGTATTGCCGAGTCTGCAATTGTGAACCAAATTTGATGCCTTTCGGTTATGGTGATCGCAAACACGACACCAACAGTTGACAATGAAATCACGATTTTAAGAAATACCCGTTTTGTTATAACCCCTCCGTTGAATCTACCTCTCGAGGCTTGTAATTCAATTACAGCTCTTGCATAAGACCTGTGAAATGTGAATTTTAATTATGTGGTAAAAAAATTCTGGAACTTACCTGAATACACAGAGCATCGCGACTACCAATCTCAGAGCTTCGTGAGGCTTTGTTGATTTTCATTCGATCAATACTAGTGTAGTAATGGTAATGGTGAAGGAACAAAGCAAAGACATTTGACAAGCCAAGCTACTCATCAAATTCCAAAGCAATAGCGTATAGGAAGAGGTAAGAGGTACTGTAGGTGGATGATTTACATGTTGCACCATTTCTTTAGGTTCAGCTGACTATTATGAACTACAGAATCAATTTCGTCATCTGCTTCTCATATTTCAGCTGCGGACAATTTCGAGGCAGCTTTTTTAGCAACATCAATCGGAGTATCAGTTTGGACGAGCATCAATTGAAGCACGTTGGAGCAATCGTATAGGAAGAGGTAGGAGGTAGTGCGGGCAGTTTTGAAAGCGTAAAGCGCAAGGATCGCGTTTTGATTCCGGTAGCGCATAGCGTATATAGCGTAGCACATTGCGTGAGTGTTTTAAGCAATCATAATTGTTAATGCCAAAAAACATAATATATAACAGAATCATCATTATTTGTTAAATTCTAGCTTATATATCCAATAATATATATTATTAGCATTTTACCGGAGGACATGTGCGTATTATCTAAATATTATAAATAAATAGCATCAATACAATAGTTCAACAAAATAACATTATTCAATATAATAATTTGAAATTGTAGTGTTATATTGGTTTGTAATTAATGCATCTGTTACGTAAAAAAGGAAATATTATCAATCACACCAAAGAATTAATGCATACGAGGTGGCAGGAGGTGCTTCAGCCGAAACTATTTCTTCACATACAGCAGCAACTATTTCATCAGCCATCGCATCATCATTTTGATCGGCCGAAACTATTTCTTTACCTACAGCAGCAACTATTCCATCAGCCATCATCATCATTTTGATCGGCCGAAACCATTTTGTCGCCTACAGCATCAACTATTTCATCAGCCATCTCATCTATCATTTTGATCGGCCGAAACTATTTCTTCACCCAACACAAAATAACCGTAAGGAGACTAATTTATACCCAGTGACGAGGGTATATTTGTAAATTTACTTTTTTTTTCTTTTCGCTTTTGTTTGCGTGAACATATATATTTCTTTTTTCTTTACGCAATTATAGCTAATTAGTTATCACACATAGTTATTTATCGATGGATATTTCAGTCGCTAAATAAAAATAAATCTACTAAAATTAGCAGAAAACTAGTAAACAAATAATAGCTGGTCGGCCCATCATCTTCAATTACATTACATCTGGGCCATTAGAAAGCCTTCTCTCTATATTATATAAGTACACTTAGCAAAGTGTTACACGGTGGGTCACAAATACATAGAGAAGTACATACATTTATAATGCAAAACATAGCAGTCGGTTCAATTCATACATCACTTGAAGACATTATTACATTAAATTATTATTACAACACCTCTATCAATCATCATATCAAGTATAAACCTCCATGCCCAAATACTTGGAAGAATGGCACAATGGACAAACACTGAGCTTACTCTCACACTCTCTACAAAGGCAGAGATACATGCAAGGCAATAATAGCATGCAAACCTCATTCACCCTACATACCTTACACGTCATAATCTCCTTCGTTTTCCCAGCCTCGCTAAGCAGGCGACAATCAATGAGCATGTTGGGATTTTACCTGAAAGTGATAGTTCCTGGCTGAACTGTTCAGACATCTACACAGCTGAGAGAGTACTTTATTGAAAAGAGATATTTCTAATTGCATCCATTTGTTAATTTTTTCCTTTTTTCATTTTGTATATAACTTTATTGTTAGATTCCTAAATATTCTTATGTCGTAGTAATTTATTTCTTCACTTCTCTTTTCGAGTTTAATCCAGGATTATGTGCATTTTGTGAGAAATAGTTCCACTTTATATTTTGCATATTTTTTAATAAATAGTTTAATATAACATAAACATTTTGTTTGAACAACCTTGGAACAATTTGTGAAACTTGTTGACATTGTAACTTGTTTAAACTAAATGTAACTACGATATTAAGATTTTAACATTATATTTTGTGTAAAACATTAAGTTCATACCATTTTGGATGTTTTATTTGAATAAATGAAGACAACCTTATGTATATATGTTAAAAGTTTAGACTATGCTCTCTAACTCAACATTCATTTGAGTTTCCTCAACTGGCTGAGGTGAGTGTAGAATTAAAAAGACATCTGTAAATAAGACAACAAATGACATTAAATAAACTGTAAATTATCAATAAATAACTGAAATATTTACTTATAATTGATAAAATAGATGCTTCGATTAGTATTGCCGAGTCTGCAATTGTGAACCAAATTAGATGCCTTATGGTTATGGTGATCGCAAACACGACACCAGCACCAGCTGACAGTGAAATCGCGATTTTGAGAAATACCGGTTTTGTTATAACCGCTCCGTTGAATCTCCCTCTCGAGGCTTGTATTTCAGTTACAGCTCTTGCTTAAGACTGTGAATTAAAATAAAAGTGAATTTTAATTATGTGGTAAAAAACAATTCTGTAACTTACCTGAATGCACAGAGCATTGCGACTACCAATCTCAGAGCTTCGTGAGGCTTTGTTGATTTTCCTTCTATCAATACTAGTATAGTAATGGTAACAGTGAAGGAACAAAGTGCAGCTTATTTTCTTTTATTCGAATAATCAGAAAAATAGTACAATTAATTTGATGAAATTTAATGGATTCTATATCTACTTATTCCTGATTCTTCAAATAAAGGGTTTCAGAAAATTCTTGATCTTGAGTTTCTTGATTTTGGCTTTTCTTCGTGGGGCGTTGGGGTTGATCACGAACTTGGCGTCTTAGCAAAACGGAACTGGGCCGTTGGGCTTTCATCGTGGGCCGTTGGGCTTGATTTGGGCTTTTCTTAGAATTTCTTCGTGGGCTGTTGGACTTGATCTCGAATCTTAGTATATGCCTTTTCGCGGGCCTTCGGGCTTGTCCACGAATCTTAACTGGACTTCTTCGGGATTTGACCAAGAGATCTTATCGAAAATTTCGTCATGGGCTTTTGGGCTTGATTATGAACTTAGCGCTTTGGACCCAGACGTTTCGAGCTTTGCTTCAGTTACGAACTTCGAAAGAATAGAATGTTTTAACAAAAGACTTATATCGTCTGACGAAGCCTCGCGCTATCCTGCCTTTGATCCGAATACGAACGACTTCAAAAGAATGGAATGCTTTTCACAGAAAGACTTATATCGTCTGACGAAGCCTCGCGCTATCCTGCCTTTGATCCGAATACGAACGACTTCGAAAGAATGGAATGCTTTTCACATAAAGACTTATATCGTCTGACGAAGCCTCGCGCTATCCTTCCTTTGATTCGAATACAGACGACTTCGAAAGAATGGAATGCTTTTCACAGAAAGACTTATATCGTCTAACGAAGTTTCGTACCCGATTCTCGTCTTTGGACTACGATTTGAATGCGAGGAGCTTCTCTGAGAGAATGGAATGCTTTAAAAAGTCTTATATCGTCTCTCGAGTTTCGCTTCGTCATTGTCCTCTGACTTGTGATTTCTGAATTCTGAAGCCCCATATTTATAGGCGTAGAGAATTATCAATTATGGAAAATATAATCTTTTTGGGATGATTTCGTCCATATTTAGATTTATTTTATCCACATATGGTTTGATCTTGATTTGATTTGATTTATTCCATATACGGCTTGATTCTCTCAATATATGTCGTCTTTATGATATTTGATTTGATTCCTTTACTTATTTAATAAATCTCTATACATATTACCATGTATAAGATTTTGTAAAAAAGGAACGTATATATTATCATATATGGTAATAATTTATTAATTTAATTAACTATTTATTAAGTTGAGTTTAATTTATAACTCTCAATAAATAGCAATTTAATTAAATGTCTTCATTTAATTTCTTGGAATTAATTTATTAAATCCCAATGATCTAAATAGCAATTTAATTGTCTACAAATGCCCCCATTTCAAGTCTTATTGACGAACCTGAGGGAGATTTGAAGTATACGTCTTTGAGATATTGACTGATCGACATCATTACTCATCACGTCTTTGCCTTTGCAAATGTCCCATATTATTAAATTGGCGCACAGTAACTTGGTACGAAAGTCCCCGTGCCCAAGCACCCTAGGAATTCCTTACCATATAAGGGTTAAGCGAATTTTGGGAAAATAATTCTTTGTTCGCATCGCATCTTGGCAAGCCCTATCTTCCCTAAAAATAAATATTGAATACTTTGATGCCCACGTCCCAATATATACGTGTATATCTTCAAATTAGCTCCTTACACCATCATCAGCAAAGGCCAAACAATCGTTCACTTTCTAGGTAGGCTTCCTTATTTTATTTTGATCTTCCGTTTGGGGAATCGTTGACTGCTGGTTTAACCTGATTGTCCATCCCCAACTTCATGCCATTCTACATTATCGCCGCTGAATTTGCATAACACCATTTTTTTACAGGGTTTAGCGATGGTTTTCTTTAAAGACATCGTGTCTCCTTCCGGCGTATCACAGTTAGCCTTACTCGAGGACGAGAGGCAATCTGTTGAAGACGGCGTCGTGCTCGTAGTCTACCCTTCTCTCACCGGGTCGTTTGCCAAAGCTCAGAAGACGATGAGCCTGCCACGCATTCTAGATTGGTCAAAGACAGCTGATCTGAACAGGAATCGAAAGGCTTGGATACTGAAGTCGAGTCACCACTTAACGCCCATCGACCCTTTTCGTCCGCCAACAAGCGGGTTAGTTCCCTTTCCTTCGTTGGGACATGCTATCATCGAAGGGGAGTCAGACGTTAAATGGGGAAATGACGTTCTTCGGTTTCCAGGTGAGTTCAAATATATCGAAGGATATTGGGAGTGGACTGAAGACGTTCTCTGCCGATGCGAGAAAATGCTGAGAGACATTCAAGTTCACGATCCGGTATATGCCTCGCTCTTCACATACGATATTAATTCCAATATCATGAAGGCGGTCTGCGAGGCGTGGTGCCCGACAACCAATACTCTTCTTACTTCTCATGGCGAGCTGTCAATATCTCTGTGGGAATTGTACAATTTTTCTGGTCTTCCAAAGGGGGGCGTTTTGTATGATGAGGTAGTCCCTTCTGCGGAGGAGCTGGATGGCGTGGACGAGGCCGGCGATCGATACATTCCTCGTTCCTGTAAGTATCTATTCCACGCTTACTTTATGCTTCGGAATTGTGATGGACAGCTTCTACGGGTGACTACATCGAAGTGGGTGGAGTTTTGGTCGAAGGAAGCGAGAAGGTACAATCGACCTCCTCCTCGTAAGGAGAGGCAGAATTCGCGGACGAAGCCATTCTACATACAACCCCCTTGGCGTCCTCGGCCCATGCCGACCGTGGTCCTCTGGAACTAAGAAGTTATTCACTGAATTGGGCCTTAGAGGAAACATACAGGATGAAGTCTACTTGGCTGCCTTCTTATCTTGTTGGCTATGCGCATTCGTCCTTCCTGTAGAGGATATCGGCTTCATTCGCCCAAGCGTCTTTAAAATGGTATGCTTCATGGCATCGGGTAGGAAGGTCGGCCTCGCGCATCCTGTGCTAGCTAGTGTCTATAACGGCCTCAACGTCATTGCGAAGTCTCCAAGACTCGACGAAATGCATGTTGCCATCCCCATTCATTTCCTTTATGCTTGGTTGGTCTGCTATTTTAGGACTAATTTCAAAGTTTACCAAAGTCTGAAGGGTTCTAAGATGACATGCTTCTCTGGTGAAAATGGTGCGAGGTACTTCAGTCCGACCGCGGCTCGTAAGAGGATCCATAAAGGAGACGTAAGTTATTAGACCTGCAACATTCTGACTCCTAAAAGGGACTTCCTTTTCACGGATAATGGCAGCGCTGAAGAATTTGAGCAAAACTACTTTTATGGCTATTCGTTCGAGCTAGGTTCCTTTGCGGCGAGGAGATCGCTTTATTATTGAGCCTTAGTCCGCACCGTTTTAGTGCCAGTTTGGATTCCTTCAAGATGGACGTTGAAGCGTGATATTCGGGAAAGCTCTCTTAGTTAAGGCCTCTCTAATTGGCGGGCATGCATCCAGGCTAAAAAGGGTTCCCGAGTGTGGTTCCCTAGTATGCCTTTGTGTGGTAGGAAGTACTATACCGATTCTTATAAGAAATGGTGGTCCAAAGTCCACGGGGATTACTTCATTGAAAATGCTACCAAGCTGGCTGGTACAGATGCTTTGCATGTCGAAGCCATTGCTGAGCAGACGGCGAAAGAGGCTAGGGTGTGTATTCCTCTTGACAATAACATAAATTTCGTCGAAGTCGCGCGTGCTTCTGTTGACGTCTTTGGTAAGCGAACCAATCCATACTCCTCTGGGGAAACTGCAAGTAGTCATGCCGATTGCCACTGGAAGAGAGCTAAGAAAGACCACCGACCGAAAGATATTGAAATTAGACGCGTCTCATCGCCGGATCAGGTAGCCTTTGTTAGTATTTTTATTATTATTTATTTATTTATTTATCCTTTTCTCTTCCCCATCTTATTAATATTATTATTATTATTATTATTATTATTTTTTACAAAAGGCTAAAGATACTGCCATTGACGACACAGTAAAGGATGGCCATATTGCTGTTGGAAACGCTCCCAAGATGGCCTCACTGGCGGTATTTGCTATTGCGTTTATATATATATTTTTATTTTGTTTTATTATATATATATTTTTTTACATATATATGCACACGTACATATGAATAATTTTTTTAACAGTTATAATTAATATTAATCAACTTTTTAATGCCCCCTTTGTTGTTTTAACAGTCCGTTGAGATTGTCGAGGAGTCAGAAGCTAGTCAAGGGTCAGTGGTGGGACCTAACTCTTTGACGGGAAATCTCCCTGTTTTCGAAGTCGGGTCGACGAACTTAATGGCACGCAAGGTTGAATTAGCGAATCGTTGTGCTGATGCCTCTGTCTTCGAAGGTGGCAAGTTGGTGCGAAAACACGAAAGAGCTTTTCTTCAAGCATTATGGGATGATTTGCACAAAAAGATTGTAGGCTCTTCGCTCGATTCAGTTTCTTCGCTCAAGCATGTTGACGTGGTTATTCAGTCGATGCGGCGCCTCGACTCAGTCGACATTGCTCATATAGAAGGATTCCTCCGCGTCCTTTTCGACAAGGCATCTGATTACGATACGACGTGCTCGGAATCTTCTGATAGACTTTTTGAAGAACAGCATCGGTATCGCCTTGCTGAAGCCAACAACCGTCTCGAGGGTATTCGTGCGCAAGAGAAGGCGAAAGGCAGTCAAGTTCAATCGGAGAAGGATGAGTTAGCTTGGATTGAGAACGAGTCTAAAAATTGAAGAAAATGAAGAGGAGGTTAACGTCCTCTATTGCGCAAGGCGAAAAACTTCTTCAAACGGTTCAGCTTGAACGTCAAGAGGCAGAGGGGGTCGTCACCGCTCTTCATAATGCTCTTCCGATGAACGAGACGATCGCGAAGAACTTGGGCGCAACGCAGTCACTTCTCCAAGTTGCTATAGGCGAATTAGGGAGTTTCCAGCTTTTTAATTAAGTGTGATTTTAGGTCTTCATGTTCCTTCATTCATAATATCTTATCTTATAACAGAACTTATGCTTAATATATTTCTTCCATTCCCTCCTCATGTATGCAAAGTGGCCTACATGAATAGATAGTGACTTCAAGCCCTTTTCCATTAGTCTTCGAAAGGTCCAACTGTTCTTTCACTCATATGTGTCGGCCTTGAAAACTTAAATTGAATTTTATTTTACCAGTGAGCAGTTCAACACGCCAACACATTTAACCAATTGAGTGCTGGGATCGAAGGGGCGTATCTTTGTTCTCATTATTAATATATATATGTATATTTAATAAGAGAAACAACGACATACTTCAATAACTTGGTTGACCGTTAGAAAAATCCTTCGATATATTTCCATGGACATTGCCTCTTATTTCACCAACTTCGAGTCCGGACTTGATAATATAAAAGGTATGTACTGCGATCACACTTGGGGGGCAAGGTCAACTTCATGACCCTACATCTTTGCCTTGTAGCTTTGTCTCTTTGGTCTTTTCATACGCGCTGCCCATTTTTTATGTATATGACTAAACTCAGACGAAGTCTAAACTGCCTACGTACCCTTTTAGGGAATGAAGTCATTTCTCGTAGTTCAATTTTTTATTTTGTTTGGGTGGTGGTGCCGTGCACAGTTTATACCCATGCGGGCCAGGAGTATCCGTTGTTTAACCACACCGGACTATGTGGGATAAGTTAGCAGTTTAGACATATGCACTTATCATTAATGTTTGCCTTTTCACAGTTTATACTCGTGCGGGCCAGGAGTAACATGCAATTTAAACTAGTATGTCAAGGAGTAGCATGCAGTTTAGGCTCGTGCGTTAAGGAGCAACATGCAGTTTAGGCTCGTGCGTTAAGGAGCAACATACAGTTTAGGCTCGTGCGTTAAGGAGCAACTTCTTTTTTTTTTTCTTTTTTTTGTCCTTTTTTTCCTTTTTTCTCGGGTCCCCTCGTTTTTAGGCATAGTAACGTTTCAAGAATTAGTCGTTGATCGGGCCATTAATCCGTCTTCGGACACCAACTTGTATGCTCCGCTAGTATAGACTTCCTTTACAACGTAGGGACCATCCCATTTTGATTTGAACTTGCCCCCAACTCGACGGTTAGTGGTGATTGGTCTTCTTACCGCAAGTACCCAATCTCCGACTTGAAATGACCTAAGCTTCACCTTCTTATTAAATGCTCTCGAAAGGCGAGCTTGATAGCATTCCAGCCTTTGTTGCGCGTCAAGTCTCTTTTCATCAAGAGCTTCTAATTCTTCGAGACGTAAGCGAGCGTTCTCCTCCGCAGTGAGTCCTTCTTGTATGGCCATCCTAAAGGAAGGGATTTGTTGTTCGAGCGGAATTACGGCTTCAGTTCTGTAAACGAGAGCGTAAGGTGTCGATTCAGTGGGCGTTCTGTGAGTGGTTCGGTATGCCCATAGAGCTTCATTAATTCTTTGGTGCCAATCCTTCTTCGATTTTGACACTATCGTCTTCAAGAGATTGCACAACGTCTTGTTGAATGCTTCGGCGAGTCCATTTGCGGCAGCGTTATACATAGACGATTTCCTCTGTTTGAACCCAAACTTCTCGCAGAGCTTATCTATTGTGCTATTACAGAATGGTTTTCCATTATCAGTGATGATGTAGCGAGGGATCCCAAAGCGATAAATAATGGTGATGCGAATGAAATCAGCGACATTTTCCTTTTTTACTTCTTTTAGAGGTATCAGCCCATTTGGAAAAGTAGTCTGTTCCAGCCAGAATGTATGAGTGTCCACCCGATGACTTTGTCATTGGTCCCACGACATCTAATCCCCAAGCATCGGCCACGCGGCAATCGTTGGATGAAGCGGCTCAGGTGGTTGGTGCATGAGGTTAGCATGGAACTGGCAAGCTTGACATCGTCGTGCATGATCTAAGCAATCTTTAACCATCATTGGCCAGTAATATCCCATCCGTTTTATGCGAAAGTGCAACTTTGGTTCAGACTGATGAGCACCACATATTCCCGAGTGAGCTTCCTCCATGGCTTGACCAGCTTCTTCTTCACTTAAACATCTCAAGAATACACCATCAAAAGACCTGCGGTAAAGTGTTCCTTTGTAGAAGATGAAACGAGGTGCTCGCCGTCGAACATCAATTCTTTGACGTGGGTCCTCGGGCAGCTTTCCATGTTCCAAGTAATCGACCAATAATTGCCTCCAGTCTTCTTCCTCCACTTCAAATACTTCGATGGTGTGATTTTTTTCCTCGACAGCATTATCGTCTTCACTATCATCATCAAAATTGGGTGGCACGACCCAATTTCGGCAAATAGGTATTTGGATTTTCTCATGCGGCGTTGAAAGAGTCGAAGCAAGTTTGGCTAATGCATCCGCTTGCTTGTTTTTGGATCTCGGAACATGCTCGATTGTCGCTTCCCCGAGATATCCTATCAGCCTTCTGGCGTAGTTGCAATATGGGAGGAGCTTAGGCTTCTTTACTTCATATGAGTCGATTATCTGGCTAACAATCAACTTGGAGTCGCCATATATTGCGAGTTGTCTTTGTTTAATCTCCACAGCCATCTCTAATCCAAAAATTAGAGCCTGGTACTCGGCCACATTGTTCGAGCAATTCTGGGTCAGAGTGAAGAAATAAGGAAGCACTTCTCCATTGGAAGTGACAAATACTACTCCAGCTCCGGTCCCTTCTTGATGTGAAGCTCCATCGAAGTACATTTTCCACGGGGGGAACTACTTCGACCAAGAGTACGTGTTCGTCAGGCAATTCGTGGCATAACTCCCACTCTGCTGGGATAGGGTGATCAGCGAGGAAATTTGCCAAGACCTGTTGCTTAACAGCCTTTTGAGGCACATATGTGATTTCGCTCGCAAGCCTGTCTGAAAGCACCGGTTTTGACATCACGTATTTCAGTGGATTTGCCCGTGACACCAAGCGGATGCTATGAGCTTGAAAATAATGCTTGAGCTTCTGGATTGAGAAGATGAGCGCTAGACATAATTTTTCGATTGGAGAATACTTTAGCTCGTGGGGTGTCATCATCCTACTGAGGTAGTACAATGCGTTTCTTTCCCGTCGTCATTTTCTTGTGCTAACAGGGCTCCAACAGAGCTTTCTTGGGTAGTTATGTATAAGATGAGTGGTTTTTCTGGTATAGGCGCGGCCAACACTGGGGGATTTGTTAGATATGATTTGATGCTTTCGAATGCATTGTTGCAGGCTTCAGCCCATTCGAACGTAACACCCTTTTTCATGAGGCGACTAAAAGGTTGACAACGACCGGCTAGATTTGAGATGAACCTCCTCAAGTATGCCAACTTTCCTCGCAAGATTTTGAGCTCGTGGATGTTACGAGGTTTTGACATCTTCAAGATTGCATCTATCTTTGCCTGCTCAATTTCGATGCCCTTTTGACGCACTATGAACCCGAGAAACTTTCCCGAGGAAACACCAACCGCGCACTTGAGAGGATCATTTTGAGTTGATATCTCCTTAAGCGATTGAACACATTTTTCAAATTACTTAGGTGATCCTCGCGCCTTTTAGACTTCACTACTAAATCATCGACAAAACATTCAACATCCGTGTGAAGCATATCGTCAAAGATCTTCTGCATTGCTCTCTGGTATGTGGAACCCGCATTTTTTAATCGAAACGGCATAACCTTGTAGCAGTAGATCCCTTTTGGTGTGCGAAAGGCCGTTAACTCTTCAACTTTTGGCGCCATGCGAATTTGATTATAGCCAGAAGATCCATCCATGAAGGATAGCGCTTCGTGACCGGTTGTGGCATCTATCATAAGCTCGGGTATTGGCCACGGGAAATCATCCTTTGGACATGCTTCGTTCAAATCTCTGAGATCGACACAGACTCGTATTTGTCCATTCTTCTTGACGGGCACTATGCTTGAGATCCATGTTGGATATTTGACTTCTCGAACGAATCCAACTTCAATCAACTTATTGACCTCAGCCTCAATGAGTGGAATTAGATCTGGTCGAAACCGCCTCTGTGCTTGCTTAACTGGGCGTGAACCTTTCTTTATCGATAAGTGATGGATTGCTACTTTTGGGTCCAGTCCAGGCATTTCCTTATATGACCAAGCGAACACGTCTTTGAATTCTGTCAGCTGCTAGATGTAGTTCTTCTCTTCACCGTCATCTAGAAGCGCACTTATATATATTGGTCTACTTTCGTTTTCATCGCCCAAGTTGATTTCTTTCAACTCGTCTATCGTTGCCTTATACCTTCTTCAAGCTTTAGAGGAGCTATCTCTGCATCTTCTTCGATGAGATTTTCGTCGTTTATGGTGGTATGACAAGATGAACATATGCTTTCTATATCTTCTCCACTCTCGTGATATCGATCGCCGTTACACGACGCATAGCGTGGTAGAGTCATGTGGGCACGACTTTTTACTTTAAGTTGAGTTGTGAGCCGAATGACGCGTCGATGGCTCTGCTTCTTCAGCAACGTTAAGTTTTCGCACGGCTCAAGTCTATCAAATACGGAAGTTCGTAGATTGTTCTCAAGTCCTAGTCTTTTGAACAGACCCCTTTTAATTCTAGTCTCCCGAACGGACTCTTCTTGTGCCCTAGCCTTTCGAACGGACTCTTCTTGTGCCCTAGCCTTTCGAACGGACTCTTCTTGTGCCCTAGTCTTTCAAAGACTGACTTGGGCATCATCCACTTCAATGCGTTACTGGAATATGCATCAGTTTCCGACACACAGTTTATACTAGCCCTCTTTAATACTATGCGAACAGGCTTCTGAGGGTAAACCCGAGACCTTTCTGAGTATTTCTCAGTTCGAGAGAACCTCTGTTTAGGGAGTCTGGGAGTTTACCCAATATTGATTTTTCATTCGGATCATATCCTGCTTTTGTGAGGAGTTTATAAGCCTTAGGACCAAATACTCCACTCATCTGCCTATTTGATGACATATGATGTCCATTTTCTGATTGATGTGTAGATCCTTCAGCCTTGACCGGCGAGCTTTGCGGTTTCTTAGAGCCAATTTGGGTTAAGGGTAGTGTTAGGACTTTCATTGAGTATATCATCCCTCCAATGTCTTGCGTGCCTTCATCACCTTTATTCCTGTGTGTCGTACTTTGCTCATGCGTCACATTCTCACTCATTTCCTTTGTACGCTCGAGATAATATTTTGCATCGGCAAAGTATGATATGACTTCGGTAAAGGGTGTTGTATCGCCGAGAACTTTCTTTATGGCGCCGTTATCGCAGTACTTGAAACATTGATGTAAATTCGACGGCACAACTCCATTCTCGTGCAGCCATGGACGACCAAGCAGCACGTTGTAAGACGTCCTGGCGTCGATCACGTGGAGCAATGCTGTTGATGTCATATTTTCCATCACTAGTTCCAATCTGATCATACCAATGGCTCTTTGGCCTCCTTGGTTGAAACCTTGGATCATCAGTCGACTGCTAGAGAGTTCTTCTATCGGAATTTCCAGTTCCTTCAGCACCCGTAGAGGCAGATATTCGCTGCAGAGCCTCCATCGATCAATATGCGTTTCACCTTCTTTTCGCGAACGTAGCCAGACACGAACAAGGGGCGACTATGTGGCCTAGAACCTAGGAGCAGATCCTCATAGGTGAATGTCATAGCAAACATGCATGAGCCAGTGGTGTTGTTTTCCTCGATCTCATCTTGACAGTCATTGTAAAGGACTTCAGTTTCTTGAGTCATATAACAAGTAGCACAATCTTCTTCCCAACTTTCAAAGTCCTCGTCGATAACTGAAATATAATTCCATTCTGCCGACTCTATATCAAGAGTTATTTCGCCTTGTCTGGCTAGTTGCATGACCTTATCCTTGAAAACAAAACAGTTGCGAATTGGATGACCTACCAAACGATGGTATTTACAGTAATTCGGATCGTGAGTTCGTCCTGCTTCATCGGGCCGCTTCATCTCTGGTAGGTCAATGAGATCTACGCGCAGAAGCTCATCGAAGATCTCTAACACTTCGGAGTCCAGAAACGGATACTTCTTTGCCTGAAGCTCTTTAAGCGTCAACTTCATTTCTGTATGCTCTAGCGGCACATCACTTACCTCAATTTTCTTGCCCTTTTCCCTGCCTCGAAGCTTGAGAGGTGTGACGTTTGTCGCTAAAGACTCTTTGTTGTGGGGTTTTACAAATGGTCGACCCCCTTTCTTGGCATCAGCTTTATCGTGGAATTTTCGAGCATCTTGGACAGGTGGTCCATTTGCCCCACTTGAGGCTAGGCTGAGTTCCATATCATGGGCGCGAGTAGCCAATTCCTCAAATGTTCCAGGGCGTATTCCTTGAAGGATATACCGTTACCCCCATGTCATACCCTGAATGCACATTTCGATTCCCGAGGCTTCAGATAAGCGGTCCTTGCAATTAAGACACAGATTCCTCCAGCGATTAATATAGTCAATTACGGGTTCATCTTTCCATTGGTGAGCACTGGTGAGTTCTATCATACTAACCGTGCGATGAGTACTGTAGAAACGGTTGAGGAATTCATGTTCCATTTGATCCCAACTATTGATCGAACCCGCTTCCAAATCATTGTACCAATCGAAAGCATTGCCCTTCAGCGAATGAACAAATTGTTTGATGAGACGGTCTCCATATGTTCCTGCATCATTGCATGTTTCGTTGAAGTGAGCCACATGTTTCTTTGGATTTCCTTTGCCGTCAAACTGCTGAAATTTTGGATGTTGGTAACCACTTGGCATCTTCAAGTTATCGATTCTAACAGTATACGGTTTAGAATACGTCAATGAGGATTTGGACCCTCCGTCTTTCATTGTCCCAATGATGAACTCCTTCAGTTGGTAACGGGAATTATCCCGTCATTAGAAATAGAGTTGTCAATGGGGCGGGGATTTCCCGTCCCAGCGGGGATCCGCCCCGAATAGGACGGGGAATCCCCGCAATTCTACCCCCGGCGGGGCGGGGACGGGGGAACATTTTTCCCCGCGGATATTCCCGCCCCGTCCCCGATAATAAAACTAATATATATTATATTCAATTACTAATATTATAAGATAAACAATATTAAAATATACTTTGAAAATATTAAAATAATATAAATATGATTAAAATATAGCTTAAATAATATAAATAATATTAAAATATATTTTAAATAATATAAATAATGTTAAAATATAGTTTAAATAATATTAAAATAATATAATCAGAATTTTTTTTCTAAAATAGTGACGGGGCGGGGATCCCCGCGGGGACGGGGATGATTTCGTCCCCGTTTGCTTCGCGGGGATGGGGATTGGATCCCCGTCCCGAACCCGTCCCGTTGACAACCCTAATTAGAAACTTGGAAACTCCCCGAAGGCTTCTCGAGTTCCCTTTGCTCTTCTTTTTCGGTTTCGTCAGAAGATTCCTCCTGCTTCTCATATGCGCGGCTATTATCAGCGTTGTTGCTCTTGCTAGTCAACTTTGCAATCTGGGCATCCTGTTCTTGCACGTGTTTCGTAAGCCATTCGATTGCTCTCGTTAAACTTGCAATTTACTCTTCCATAGTCGTAGCATTCGTCACCATGGCTTCATCTGCTTAGAGAATTGATTGAGGTCGAGTGGAGCGAAGGTACTGACGAGCACTCATTTTCGGCATTTTGTTCTTCCACCACTATGCCGAGAATGACATTATCTTTGCCAAAAACGACGTGGTGATCCGTCTCCTTGGACTCTGGAATCACTTTTGACATGCTTCGGGTCTTAACACCAGTGCTTTGACTGGAAGAACTTGAAACGCTAAAGTTCGATGTGTTTGTCATTGATGCGTTCTAATTCTTGAAGAGATGAGAGGTAGAGAGGTCCACTGGGCGTGCAAAAATTTGTAGCGTATTTTCTTTTATTCGAATATCAAATAATCAAAAAAATAGTACAAATTAAATTTGATGAAATTTAATGGATTCTATCTCTACTTATTCCTCTGATTCTTCAAATAAAGGGTTCAGAAAATTCTTGATCTTGAGTTTCTTGATTTGGGCTTTTCTTCGTGGGCCGTTGGGCTTGATCACGAACTTGGCGTCTTAGCAAAAACGTATGAAGTGGGCCGTTGGGCTTTCTTCGTGGGCCGTTGGGTTTGATTTGGGCTTTTCTTAAAATTTCTTCGTGGGTCGTTGGACTTGATCGCGAATCTTAGTATATGCCTTTTCGCGGGCCTTCGGGCTTGTTCACGAATCTTAACTGGACTTCTTCGGGATTTGACCAAGAGATCTTATCCAAAATTTCGTCATGGGCTTTTGAGCTTGATTATTAACTTAGCGCTTTGGACCCAGACGTTTCGAGCTTTGCTTCAGTTATGAACAACTTCGAAAGAATAGAATGCTTTTAACAAAAGACTTATATCGTCTGACGAAACCTCGCGCTATCCTGTCTTTGATCCGAATACGAACGACTTCAAAAGAATGGAATGCTTTTCACAGAAAGACTTATATCGTCTGACGAAGCCTCGCGCTATCCTGCCTTCGATCCGAATACGAACGACTTCGAAAGAATGGAATGCTTTTCAAAGAAAGACTTATATCGTCTGACGAAGCCTCGCGCTATCCTGCCTTTGATCCGAATACAGACGACTTCGAAAGAATGGAATGCTTTTCCAAGAAAGACTTATTCGTCTAACGTTTCGTACCCGATTCTCGTCGTTGGACTACGATTTGAATGCGAGGAGCTTCTCTGAGAGAATGGAATGCTTTAAAAAGTCTTATATCGTCTCTCGAAGTTTCGCTTCGTCGTTTTCCTCTGACTTGTGATTTCTGAATTCTGAAGCCCCATATTTATAGGCGTAGAAAATTCTCAATAATGGAAAATATAATCTTTTTGGGATGATTCGTCCATATTTAGATTGATTTTATCCACATATGGTTTGATCTTGATTTGATTTGATTTATTCCATATACGGCTTGATTCTCTCAATATATGCCGTCTTTATGATATTTGATTTGATTCCCTTACTTATTTAATAAATCTCTACACATATTACCATGTATAAGATTTTGTATAAAAGGAACGTATATATTATCATATATGGTAATAAATTATTAATTAAATTAACTATTTATTAAGTTGAGTTTAATTATAACTCTCAATAAATAGCAATTTAATTAAATGTCTTCATTTAATTTCTTGGAATTAATTTATTAAATCCCAATGATCTAAATAGACAATTAATTTTAATTGTCTACACAAAGCATAGACATTTGACAAGCCAAGCTACTCATCAAATTCCAAAGCAATAGCGTATAGGAAGAGGTAGGAGGTAGTGCAGGTGGATGATTTACATGTTGCGCCATTTCTTCAGGTTCAGCTGACTCATTATGAACTACAGAATCAATTTCGTCATCTGCTTCACATATTTCAGCTGCGGACAATTTTGAGGCAGCATTTTTAGCAATATCAATCGTGAGTATCAGTATGGACGAGCATCAATTGAAGCACGTTGGAGCAATCGTATATGAAGAGGTAGGAGGTAGTGCGGGCAGTTTTGAACGCGTAAAGCGCAAGCATCGCGTTTTGATTCCGGTAGCGCGTAGCATATATAGCGTAGCACATTGCGTGAGTATTTTAAGCAAGCCAATTATTAATGCCAAAAAAATAAGATATAACAGAATCATCATTATTTGTGAACTTGTAGCTTATATATCCAATAATATATACTATTACCATTTTACCGGAGGACATGTGCATATTATCTAAATATTATAAATAAATAGCATCAATACAATAGTTCAACAAAATAACATTATTCAATTTAATATTTGAAAATTGTAGTGTTATATTGATTTGTAATTGTTGATGCATCCATTACGTAAAAAAGGAAATATTATCAATTACACTAAAAGAAAAAGAATACACTAGTATGAAGGCCACATGCCCACCACACCAAAGAATTAATGTATACGAGGTGGCAGGAGGTGCTTGAGCCGAAACTATTTCTTCATCTATAGCATCAACTATTTCATCAGCCATCGCATCATCATTTTGATCGGCCGAAACTATTTCTTCACCTACAGCAGCAACTATTTCATCAGTCATCGCATCTATCATTTTGATCTAGCGAAACTATTTCTTCACCCAACACAAAATAACCGTAGGAGCCTAATTTATACCCAGTGACGAGGGTATATTTGTAAATTTACTTTCTTTTCATTTTTGTTAGCGTGAACATATATGTTTCTTTTTCTTTACGCAATTATAGCTAATTAGTTCTCACACATGGCTTATCTATCGATGAATATTTCAGTCGCTAAATCAAAAATAAATCTACTAAAATGGATTTTTTAAGTAAATAGCCCTTGAGCTGGTCATCTTTTAAAAAATAGCACCCAAAATCGGACTTTACCTTTCTACCCTTACTAACTCTGCTCTAAAGACTATTTTACCCTTATTTAATGTCAATCAACAACCTCAACAACACTTAACGATGAAATTAATTAAAGGGTTTACATGTTACACTGTAGCGAATATGAACCATATGAAACATCAGACCCGTTATAGAAGAGTGGGGTAAAAGTAAAAAAAAACAACCACTTTCATTCACTTCCAGTAAAAAAAGCAAGCGTGTCTCCCGCCCCAGCACTGCAAATCGTCTCCACTTTCACTTCCAGTAAAAGAACAAGCGTGTGCTCTCCCGCCCCTGCACTGCAAATCATCGTCTTCTCTGCAAATCGACTCATTCGACAATGGCATTCAACGCGAACGTGGAGGTATGTGTTCTACTCTTCGTCTTCTTCAATTTAACGCGAGAGGGGATCTGGGAACGACCCATCGAACCCTAATTTGGTGCGGACCCGTGCTTGCAAGCATAGGACAGAGCTTGGTAGCATAGGACTCGCGCTTGCAAGCATAGAACCCGTGCTTGCAAGCATAGGACCCGTGCTTGCAAGCATAGGACCGGTGCTTGCAAGCATAGGACATGGGTAACGCACGCGCAAGTTCGGGGGACCCGCGCGTTATAATCAGGGGACCCGCGCGCTATGCCCAGGGGACCCGCGCTTATACGCAGGGGACCCGCGCTTATACGCACGGTTCCCCTGCTTAAACGCTCGGGTCCTCTTACCTTAACGGGCGGGTCCTGTGCCACTGCGCGTGCGCAAGCGGGGGGACCCGCGCGTTATAAGCAGGTGACCCGCGCGCTATGCCCAGGAGACCCGCGCTTATACGCAGGGGACCCGCGCTTATACGCACGGTTCCCCTGCTTAAACGCTCGGGTCCTCTTACCTTAACGGGCGGGTCCTGTGCCACTGCGCGTGCGCAAGTTCGGGGGACCCGCGCGTTATAAGCAGGGGACCCGCGCGCTATGACCAGGGGACCCTTGCTGGGACCGCGCCGATGTGCAGGGGTCTCATGCGCGTCCGTGCTTGAATCTCAGCATATGCGATGCGGTCCCCTGCGCATCTATGCATAAGGGTTTTCTGTTTTAATTATTTCATACCACGTAATTTAGCTAAAATGTGTTTTACGCATAAACTAGGTTGTGATGCAGAAGCAGTTCGACACAGTGGACGAAGTTCCCCGTTTGAGTGTAAAAATGAGCTCGTTATACGCGGATGCCAGCGAGCTGATAAGACAATGTCTGAACCACCACGAGTGGGAGATGTTTAGGAACGAGAGTCCGTTCGGCCGCCTTGTTATGGCTGAGCCTGATTTTAACCTCTCGGGCCAGTTGTTGTGGTACCTCATCCAGAACCAGACGATGCTGCACAACCGGGAAGAGTTGTGGATGATTTTTGGCGGAAAACCACTCCGATTTTCAAAGTCGGATTATTGTCTAATCACCGGGCTGAAGTTCGCAGCCGAGCTACCGCCGATAAACGGCGGCTCACAATTCACCGCAAGACATTTTGGCAACAGCTCAAAAGTCCGCATGTCGCACGTCAAGCGTGTGTTGGAGGAGTTGTCTGGCGACGAGGACGATGTCGACTTCGAGAAGCTGAAGTTGGCGGACGTGTACTTCGCACCGCCGTGTTGATGCCTCGACCGTCGAAGAAGGACACCATCGTCAGTACGACGGTCCTTAGTCTCGTCGAAGATCGATTTGCATTCTCCCAGTACCCTTGGGGCACCGTGGCTTTCCGTGAGGTGATACGAAGTGTTAAGGTAAATCTACGGGAGAGGCCACGGGACTGGCTGATCAGTGGGTTCGTACAACCACTTCAGGTGAATTATAACTAAGCTTCTTGCATACCATGTTTTGAGGGACGTTTGTAAGATTTTTTGCGTTATTTGTATTCAGATACTAGCATACGAGTGCATGCCGGGGTTGTAGAGAAGTTTGCGGTTCGCAACGAAGAAGATTTCACGCCACGCATGCTCAGGTGGGCGACGAAGAATTGGGGTCGCAAAGCATGCCCGACTCTTAGGACGGTCGCAGATGCCGTCAACGGCGATTTTGTACGAGGGTTGTTAGTGCCGTCAGCGGATGAGTTGGAGGCGGCGTACTTTAGGGACAACGTTTTCGACGTTGGGGCGGCACACGACATATTCGACCGTGTGACGGGCCTACTGACGCGGGGAGTGGTGGTTAGGTGTTCCCCTGTCCACCGCGATCGTGGCGACGACGATCATTTAGCGATCGTACCTGTTGAAGATTTTCCCACACCTGTGGAGGTGGTTGAGGCGGGAGACGTTGATGCTTCGTCGAGTGCCCGAGGAGTTCGAAGAAGAGGCAAAGCGCCTGTAGAATTTGTTGATCTAAGTGATGAGGATTCTGGCTCAGATAGAAATGAGAAGTGGAGCAAGAAGTACCTCGGGCGAGTGGACTTCTCCGGGCGTGAGCTGATTCATGAACACGATCGCGTGCTCATTGACATGTACCTTCAAGCGGCAAGATTTAGGTAACTGTTTACTTTCGATGTCAATCTCAGTTATCGTACCTGAACACGTAATAATTTTTCTTTTTATGCAGTGATAACGTTTGGTCGTCTGACATGTGCGACGTGGATGCCCAAGGCTTCTACATGTTGCTCTTCCATGATATGCTCAAGTCCAATTGTCTTGACGCATATCTAGATTGCTTGAGGCGAATCTATGCGGACAATGAGAATTATCCTCGCGTCTTCGTCTTTCCAAGTTACGTGCAAGACGAGCACTTTAGGAAGGCGCAGAAGTTGAATAGGAAGGCGAAAGTACGGGTGGATGATATGGAGAGCTTCGTGAATGGATTGTCGAGAAGCAGTCGGAGCTGGTTGGAGCGTCTCACGGAGGATGAATTGCTACGATGCAAGTACATCATCTCTCCTGTTTGCGCACGGGCCCACTGGGCAGTGCTTATTTTTGACGCGTCAACGCAAACCTTCGTCCTTCACGATTCATTGGGCGTGCATGGTGTGCAATTCGCCGGGAGAGTGTTCGTAAGTAGCTGAAATCCGTTTGTCTATCATTTTTATTTATTTAGTAACATGTTACACATTTGCTATATTTTGCAGGCGGAGTTTCTTTCTGCATATTGGCGTTTCAAGTTCGATATCGTCACAAAGCCGAAGTTGAATAATAAAATGAATCGCCAGCAGAAGGCTGGCAGCTTGGATTGCGGGGTTCATGCGGCGTTGACGGTGGAGACGGTTATGGTTGAGACGCCCGAGTTTGATGATTATCAAAGGCAGATTGATATTTCAGCGTATCGAGCCACTATGGCTGCACGGATATTGCGTGACCCGCATAGCTGTATGAATTGATTTGTTTGGCTGAGTTTGGAAGTGTTGTGTTAATTGTAAGTGGCTTTGTAGGTTTATTGGACTTGGTGTAGTTGAAGGGTTTATGGATGTTAGTTTTTAGGTTTATTTGACTAAAATTTTTTGATATTATTGAATGAATTGATTCTCTGTATGAAACGAAAGTACGTGATGCGACGATTTGACTTGTTACTGAGGAAAATATTTTGACCAAATACTCAGTAATTGTTCAATTATTGGTACGACTAAAGCGAACGTGAGAAACCCTAAATAATCAGGGGACCCGTTCATATACATATACGGGACACGTCCCATCAGCGCCAATGCAATAAGCGCGGGTCCCCTGATTTTACGTGCGGGTCCCCTGATTTTACGTGCAGGTCCCATGATTTCAAGTTATGGTCCCTTTAGCACGTATCCCACCATATGACTTGATAATACTTTTTCCGTTGTTGAATAATTGATTCTCTGTATGAAACGAAAGTACGTGATGCGACGATTTGACTTGTTACTGAGGAAAATATTTTGACCAAATACTCAGTAATTGTTCAATTATTGGTACGACTAAAGCGAACGTGAGAAACCCTAAATAATCAGGGGACCCGTTAATATACATATACGGGACGCGTCCCATCAGCGCCACTGCAATAAGCGCGGGTCCCCTGGTTATACGTGCGGGTCCCCTGATTTTACGTGCAGGTCCCATGATTTCAAGTTATGGTCCCTTTAGCACGTATCCCACCATATGACTTGATAAAACTTTTCCATTGTTGAATAATTGATTCTCTGTATGAAACGAAAGTACGTGATGCGACAATTTGACTTGTTACTGAGGAAAATATTTTGACCAAATACTCAGTAATTGTTCAATTATTGGTACGACTAAAGCGAACGTGAGAAACCCTAAATAATCAGGGGACCCGTTCATATACATATACGGGACGCGTCCCATCAGCGCCAATGCAATAAGCGCGGGTCCCCTGATTTTACGTGCGGGTCCCCTGATTTTACGTGCAGGTCCCATGATTTCAAGTTATGGTCCCTTTAGCACGTATCCCACCATATGACTTGATAAACCTTTAAAATAATGCACGACCATTTTAGGTACAGAAAGCATACATTCCACCATTTTTGGTACAGAAAGCATACATTCCACCATCGTCATTCGCTTTTGGTGATAACCATGACGATCACCAGCATTGTTTTTCAAGTCGATGGTCACTGGGTAATTCGCGAGGACAATACGTCGAACTGGGTTCCCGATCCAACTTGCCGTTGGCAATCAATCTTGGTCGACGACGGTTCATGCACGTTAGTGGATCTCACTAACGAGATATTGAATGCATTGTCGTTACGCAACGACAATACCAAACTACGGATAAGCTACATGCCTTGCATAGACTACAATTATGTGCGCCCCATCTACATCGAGAACGATTACGGCGTACGTGCGTACCTTGGAAGTGGTTGCCCACGATCAAGACCACCTCTTCACGTGGAACTTCAATTATCTGTCATTGCGTCACCGCCACATCAACCTCATGATAATGATTTCTCCGGTTTCGACGTCGGCCTTATAGCGCATTGCGATACAAACGCCGAAATCCAACCATTTGAGGGTTTTCCCAGCACATCTTACAACCCTCCTTACCAAAGTAATGAAAGCAGTGGCTACGTAGGCGATTACTCCGGAATGTGCGGCCAAGGAGATGATAATGAGAACGAGCAAGTCGGACGGGACGAGGAAAATGAGAACGAGGAAGGTGCCTTAATGCATGATGATGATGATGATGACGATGATGATGACGATTTTGACGACACAACTGATGTGGCCGACGATGGTACCTATTCGTTTACGGATGGTTCGACCCTATATGTTGGTCAAGAATTCCGTAGCAAGAAAGAATTGAAGGACGAAATCACTAAAATCGCTGTCGCTGCATGCTTCGAACTCCAAGTGGATCGGTCAAACAAAACCCTGTACGTAGTGAAATGTGCGAAGGAGAACTGCGAATGGCGAATACGAGGTGCACAGGACAAGGACTCCCCCTTTTTCTCAATCCGAAAGTACGTCAACACGCACACGTGCAGCGTGTCTCATCGACGCCGTAGACATCGCCAGGGAAGTTCGTCGCTCGTATCGAGCACGTTGTTGGAAAATTTCAGGGCTCCTAAAGACATTCCCGCTCCCAGTTCCATACAGTCGATGATGCAGAGCAGGGGAGTAGAAGTTTCATACTACAAGGCTTGGAGAGGAAAACAAATTGCGACCGACGAACTAGTTGGTAACAGGGACGCTTGCTACGGTTTACCGCCGTCTTACTTAGATGCGGTGAGGCAAGCCAACGAGGGCAGTATCACTGATTGGGAGATGGACGAAGACAATCGGTTCAAGTACATGTTCTTGGCATACGGTGCATGCGTCAGAGGCTATACGTTCATGAGGAAAGTCGTTTCTATCGACGCCACTTTTTTGAAGGGGAAGTATAAGGGACTCATGATGATTGCCACTGCGCAAGACGGCGATTTCCATCAATATCCTTTAGCATGGGGTATTGCCGACGGGTCGGAGGGAACCGACCCATGGACGTGGTTTCTGTCGAGATTAAGACGTTTTGTTGCGGATGGCGACGATCTCGTAATAATTTCTGATCGGAACCCTGGAATAAAGAATGCAGTTCCGGCCGTTTTCTCGAACGCGTTTCATGGTTTCTGTGCGTGGCACCTTCAACAAAACGTGAAGACGAAAATGAAGAAGAAAGGTGCTTGCCCGATTTTTTGGCGTGTCGCTACTGCCTACACAAAGAGTGAGTCCGACAGTCATTTTAAGCAGCTTTCACCAAAATATGCAGACGTGGCTAAATATCTTGACGAAGTCCCAAGGGAAACGTGGACGCGAGCATATTGCCCTAGATCAAGATACAACATAATGACGACCAATGGATCCGAGTCTATAAATGCAGCTCTACGTAAGGACAGAGAGCTTCCAATTATTGGACTGTTGGGCTCGATTCAACGACTAACATATCATGGTTCAGTAAGCATCGGCGAACTGCCGAAGCTTCAATCGCCGCGAACATGACTAGCTTTACGCCGAAGGTGGAGTCGATCATACGAGAGAATTTCACCCGAGTCGCAAAAATTTCATGCGTCGGAAGTCGGGCATCTAACATATAACGTGTACGGGCAACATGTGAACGAGGTGGTAGATTTGGGGCTGCGCACATGCACGTGCATGATGTTTGACATCGATCGTATCCCATGTCCACATGCGATTGCAGCTTGTGGTTCTGCCCAAGTGCCGGTGTATTCATTAGTGCACGATTATTATAGCTTGGAGATCTGGAAGTTGGCATACGAAGGAACTATACGTCCGGTAACGGACCGCATTGAAAGTAGTATGGACATGCTGTCGCCTCGTGTTGGTTCACAACGCGGACGACCCCAGAAAATCGGTTTCCTTCGGTGGGTGAATTTTTTAGGAGATAACGTTGTAATATGTGTGTATCGTCGTATTCAGAGTGGCTTATACGTTGCCATTTGTGTTATGTTATGTAAGGTTGTGTTACGTGCGTCTGCATGAATATTGAGGTTGAAAACCCTTATGCACAAATGCGCAGCTTCCCACTGCACATTGTGGTTCCCGCCGGGTCCCCTTCACATAACGTAAGGTCCCCTGCCTTTAGCGTTTGGGCCGTGCGAACTTCTAATCCCCTGCCCATAACGTATGGTCCCCTGCCTTTAACGTAAGGTCCCCTGCCTTTAACGCCGGGTCCCCTGCCTTTAACGTAAGGTCCTATGCCTTGTTAGGAAAGGGACCCGCGCGTAAAGAGCGGTGGACCTGCGCGTTATGAGCAGCGTCCCCGCACTTATATTCAGGGGACCCGCACATTAGGGTTGGACAAGTTTGCTTAGTAAGTGGGTCCAATAATTGTTTAATTATTGATCAAAAGTGACATGTCAGAGCAGTGCTTCATTTATTGGTGAAAAGTGACATGTCAGAGCAGTGTCATTATACGGTATGTATAGGACAGATGACTTGACATTTGATCCCCGATTTGGGGCTTTGTCCCCTGCGAAAATGTAATATTATTAAATCCTTAATAAGATAATAATTAATAAAAAATTAAGTGCGCGATTAACAAAATTGGAAAAAATAACAACTAGATTAACAATATCTGACTCCAAGTTTGAAATCCAAAAAATATATATTCCAACAAGTATTTCAAGTTGAACGATCTCTGACGCGAATATAGTAAGAGAGCGCACCCAGAAAACATACTCGTGTTTGTGATTTCTGTAGGATGTAACAATCTTATAGACTTAACGTAATTCTTTTTTTTATCCATTCTTTCTGTTCTCTGCTATTGTATGATGACTTTATATTGTATTCTACGATAAACAAAGTATAAATACGCACAATTAATCGCTTACTTCCATGAATTAACATTGCAAAAATCGCACATGAACACATCGGACCCACATGTTATGGACAGGGGACCCAATCGTCAAAACAGGGTTCCCGCGCATATTGCATAGGACCCATACTGAGATAACTGGGTCGTCATTGGTCCCATCAAAATTATGCGCATGTTAAGGCCGGGTCCCGTCCGGTCCCGTCAAATTGTTGCGCAATATAATCAGGGGACCCGCGCGTAAAGAGCAGTGGACCTGCGCGTTATGAGCAGCGTCCCCGCACTTATGTTCAGGGGACCCGCACATTAGGGTTGGACAAGTTCGCTTAGTAAGTGGGTCCAATAATTGTTTAATTATTGATGAAAAGTGACATGTCAGAGCAGTGCTTCATTTATTGGTGAAAAGTGACATGTCAGAGCAGTGTCATTATACGGTATGTATAGGACAGATGACTTGACATTTGATCCCCGATTTGGGGCTTTTGTCCCCTGCGAAAATGTAATATTATTAAATCCTTAATAAGATAATAATTAATAAAAAATTAAGTGCGCGATTAACAAAATTGGAAAAAATAACAACTAGATTAACAATATCTGACTCCAAGTTTGAAATCCAAAAAATATATATTCCAACAAGTATTTCAAGTTGAACGATCTCTGACGCGAAAATAGTAAGAGAGCGCACCCAGAAAACATACTCGTGTTTGTGATTTCTGTAGGATGTAACAATCTTATAGACTTAACGTAATTCTTTTTTTATCCATTCTTTCTGTTCTCTGCTATTGTATGATGACTTTATATTGTATTCTACGATAAACAAAGTATAAATACGCACAATTAATCGCTTACTTCCATGAATTAACATTGCAAAAATCGCACATGAACACATCGGACCCACATGTTATGGACAGGGGACCCAATCGTCAAAACAGGGTTCCCGCGCATATTGCATAGGACCCATACTGAGATAACTGGGTCGTCATTGGTCCCATCAAAATTATGCGCATGTTAAGGCCGGGTCCCGTCCGGTCCCGTCAAATTGTTGCGCAATATAATCAGGGGACCCGCGCGTAAAGAGCAGTGGACCTGCGCGTTATGAGCAGCGTCCCCGCACTTATGTTCAGGGGACCCGCACATTAGGGTTGGACAAGTTCGCTTAGTAAGTGGGTCCAATAATTGTTTAATTATTGATGAAAAGTGACATGTCAGAGCAGTGCTTCATTTATTGGTGAAAAGTGACATGTCAGAGCAGTGTCATTATACGGTATGTATAGGACAGATGACTTGACATTTGATCCCCGATTTGGGGCTTTTGTCCCCTGCGAAAATGTAATATTATTAAATCCTTAATAAGATAATAATTAATAAAAAATTAAGTGCGCGATTAACAAAATTGGAAAAAATAACAACTAGATTAACAATATCTGACTCCAAGTTTGAAATCCAAAAAATATATATTCCAACAAGTATTTCAAGTTGAACGATCTCTGACGCGAATATAGTAAGAGAGCGCACCCAGAAAACATACTCGTGTTTGTGATTTCTGTAGGATGTAACAATCTTATAGACTTAATGTAATTCTTTTTTTTATCCATTCTTTCTGTTCTCTGCTATTGTATGATGACTTTATATTGTATTCTACGATAAACAAAGTATAAATACGCACAATTAATCGCTTACTTCCATGAATTAACATTGCAAAAATCGCACATGAACACATCGGACCCACATGTTATGGACAGGGGACCCAGTCGTCAAAACAGGGTTCCCGCGCATATTGCATAGGACCCATACTGAGATAACTGGGTCGTCATTGGTCCCGTCAAAATTATGCGCATGTTAAGGCCGGGTCCCGTCCGGTCCCGTCAAATTGTTGCGCAATATAATCAGGGGACCCGCGCGTAAAGATCAGGGGACCTGCGCGTTATGAGCAGCGTCCCCGCACTTATATTCAGGGAACCCGCGCAGGCAACGTGCGTAGCAAACAGCCGAAAAGTTAAAATCATAACAACCAAGTGAAATTATGTCAAATCACTTAAAATTCAGTTATTTATATGTCAAATCACACATCAGTCTCACTTAAAAAAAGTTGGAAACGATAGAAAAACTCAATCTTTCACAATTCTAAACCCTAAATAGCTATCCAACAAACGATAAGTTAATATGAAACAAGTAAAACTAAAATTCAACAGAGAAATTCTACAACACATGAAATTTATACTCAACACAGGAAATTTTAGTCAACAACAAAATTACTAAAAACTGTCCCAATCATTATTGAAAATAGAGCCTGCGAGGTATTTTCTAAACTCCTTCATATGAGTTTGATTGAGGCGGGAGACGTCGTCCTTCTTCATCATAAGCGACATTGCGGCACGCAACATCGCCACGCCATCTTCTCCCCTGAAAAGCATATCCAACACGACACTAATTTTTAAAGACGACGACAAAGTAATAAAACGCAACATTCATCAAAACTTACTGATTTTGTTTTCGGAAGTCGCGACGCCAAGTAGCCGGCCAGCTCTTGCCCTTGTTAGGCATGCGTTTTATCAGCTCCAGATCCTTGAAAATCGCCGGGATTACGATCTTAAGTTTGTTGACGTCATCGGCGATATAGCGCCAGTCGAAGCCAGGAGGCGCATCGGAGTCGTAAATCTCGAACACCTTTTCCCGCACATCAACAACGAACAACACCCATCGGCCTGACGTACGCATGGGGATGGCAACTTTGGCCGCTAGATCCCACGACCTGCACTTCCAATCTTCATCTTCCCCCCTCGCGAACGGGATCAATCTCTTGAAGCCTTTCCCAGACGGCTTCCCGAGGAAATTTAGCACCCCTCGCTCGTCGACGAGCGTCTTAAACCTACAGGGCATGTACGCGACTTTGGTCGCAACCGATTTGCTAAATTTCTGCATGTAATCGATCCCAGCGAGGCATTCATCGACGTGCTGCAATACAATATAGACCGTTTTTCAACACATTCAAGTAAGGTGACGAAAGGTATTTGGTAAATTTATATACGTACCATCTCATCGAGTGGAAAACCCTCAGTCGCCAGGTTCAGGAGCCATCTAGGGTCGTGTTCTTGTAGCTTCCCTTGGACCTTCATGCCGGTAATCTGCATGATCATTAAAAGCTGACTTTCGACTTTTGGCCACATGTTATTGGCCTTGAATTGGATATGCCGCTGGAAACGCCGTAAGCTTCGGAGCTTTGACCGTATTCGTCGATGGAAAATCGGTGAACGGCATCGTCGTGTACCAAGATGGCTTCTTCGTCCGCTCAGGGGTCTTCTCTCTGACGACGCCTTTTCCTTTGTCGGCCGCTTGGACAGAAACCGAAGCCTCGGCGTGCGTCTCCAACTGAAGGACGTCCTGTAGCAGCTCGGCATGCGTCTCGAATTGAGCGTGGTCGTCTGGAGGCTCGTCCATGGTCTCGAACTGAGCGTGTTCCTCTGGAGCCTCTACGTCCGTCGCGACCTCGTCGTCCGTCGCGACCACCTCTTCTCTTCTCTCTGCGTCTTCGCCGGTCCAAACCGGTTGGACATAGTATTTCCAACGGGAGTCTGCCCATTCCGACGGACTGTGACCGTCCCATGCATCCAGACTCGGAATATAGCCATCCGGTCCCATGTACGATGTCCTCCTCCATCTCTCGTCGTAATCTATACAAGAAAATTCGAAAATAACTATATATTATTTTTCACGTCCTTAAGTATAAAAACTTACCAATATCCGGCGATATAACGACCGATCCATGCCCAATATCGGGCGGTGTAGCGACCGATCCACGCCCAATCTCGGGCGGTGTAGCGACCGATCCACGCCCAATATCGGGTGGTGTAGCGACCGACGATCCACGCCCAAACTCGGTCTGTGGAGCGTGCGATCCACCACCAAACTCGCTTAGATCGACATCTACATCGTAAATGGTAAATGATAAGTAATCTACACAACTAATTAAAAAACTAAGTATAAATAAAAAGCTTACTATAACGAGCTTCGGTAGGCGTAGTGCGAGACCCATGATAAAATCTGCTCGCCAAACCCTGAACCGAGTTCCCCAACTCCCTCAGGCTGTCGCCCCACGATCGCATTTGCGTCCAATGGTCCTCGTACGCATCCCACCTCCTCTCGTTCGTCGACCACCGTCGACCCTCTTCTTCTTGAAACTTATGCAATCTCGTGCCAAGCTGGTCGAATCGCCCAAACAACGTGGTGAAGTTATGGTCCATACGACTTTGCCATTCATCGAAGCGTGGACCCGAGGCGAAACCCTGACCAGTTGATGGACCCGTCTCCGGAGCTGCATGAAAGCCGTGCTCGTGCGGATGTTCGGGGATGTTGCCGTGATGCAACATCATATCGCTGTCGCGACGGCCACTGCCCTCGATCTGGGCTATGGTCTCAGGCACGAAATTCTGCCGGCTAGAACCCGAACCGCGATGGCGGTGGCCGCGGGAACACGTAACGTCCACTCCCTGCAGGAGTAGGTCCGTGACACGATCGAATAGTTCGTGTGGGGCCCCAACATCGAAAATGCTGTCCCTAAAGTACGGTCCCTCCAGCTCGAAGGCTGACGGCACTATCAATCCTTGTACATGGGACCTGTCAGCGTGTGATGCGACGGACTTAAAAGTCGGGCATCCCTTGCGACTCCAATTTTTTGTCACCCACCTGAGCATGTGTGGCGTGTAATCTTCTTCTTTGCGATCCGCCAACTCGTCTGCAACGCCCGGTATGCACTCGTATGCCATTATCTGAATTCATAACGCAAATAATATTAGCAATCATGTCAAAACAAGGTATGGCAAAACTTAATTATAAATCACCTGAAGTGGCTGCATGAACCCACTTATCAGCCAATCCCGTTTGATCTCAACTAGATTTCTTTTAACGGAGCGTATGACATCCCTGAAAGCCACGCTGCCCCAAGGGTACTGTGAGAAAGCAAACAGGTCTTCAGCGAGATGGAGGACCCAAGGACTCACGACGGTGTCCTTATTTGACTTTCGGGCCAACAACACCGCGGTGGCGAAGTAGACGTTCGCCAACTTCAGCTTCTCGTCGTCCCTACGTTCTTCGTCGCCAGACAAACCCTCCAACGCAATCTTGACGTGAGACAAGCGAATTTGGGCTCTACCGCCAAAATGTCTCCTCGCGAATGCTTCGTCTTCGTTCACCGCCGGTATCGCGGCTTCGAACTTGAGCCCGGTGATTAGGCAGTAATCCGATTTTGAAAATCGGAGTGGCCTATTGCCAATAACCATCCAGAGCTCTTCACGGTTGTGCATCGTGGTCTGCCTTGCGATGAGGTACCACAACAACTGAAGCGAAAGCTTAAAATCCGGCTCGGCCATAACAAGGCGGCCGAACGGACTCGAGGCACAAAAACTGAAACTCATCCTGGTTAAGACACCGTCTTATCAACTCGCTGGCGTCGCTGTATAACGAGCTCATCGCAGGACGGCAATCAGGAACTTCGTCCACTGTGTCGAACTGCTTCTTCATCACAACCTAATTTATACGTAAAACACATTGTAGCCAATTACTTGGTATGAATATTGACAGGGGACCTGTGTGAATTTACACGAAACCTGTGCGAATTTTAACGGGACCCGCCCACAAGATGATGGTCCAGACATGGGTCCCCTGTGAATAAGCGTGGGTCCCTGCTTATAACACAGGGGTCCCCTGCTCGTAGCGCACGGGTCCCGTGTTGTTCTTCGCAGGCGCAAGGTCACGGGACCCATGCTACGCAGTGGACCCGTGCTGTGACCATCATCGGGACCATCATCTTATGGGCGGGTGCCGTGAAAATACGCACTACTTCTAAGCAAGGTCCTATGCTTGCAATCACGGTCCTATGCTTGCAATCACGGTCCTATGCTTGCAAGCACGGGTCCGATTTTGAAAATTAGGGTTCGATCCGTTAAATTGAAGACGAAGAGTAGAACAAATACCTTCACTCTCTGGGTGTTCCCGCTGATTTCCATTGTAGATTGAGGTTCGGATTTGGGTTTTACTTGCAGAGAAACGATTTGCAAAACTTTTGGTGTGCAGGAGAAAAGACAATTGAATTGAATTGAAAGTTAAAGTGGTGGTTGCTTTTTTACTTTTACTGTTATATCACGGGTCCGTTGTTTGCCAATCGCTACAGTAAAACCTGTAAATTCTTTTATACCCCTTTATGTTTCTTACATAACTAACCTAATTAAATACAGCTATCTATATATTTTTAAACCTAATTATATATTATAAAACATAGTTCATTCAATTTAAAATACAATTAAAATATATATCAGGTTCATAATATATAATGCTTCAAATTAAACATAAATACTTAGATTCACGTACAATACAATAGCATAAAATTATTAAATAATTTACTATTCTACCCTTCTCGCCCTTCTCCAACCGGAGCTTGGTCGACATCCTCCTTCACGGCGTCGTTTCGGACAACCTCGATCCAACCTGGGCCTACCATCACTTCGCTCTCAGCCTCGTCGTCTTCGTTTCGGACAGCCTCGGGTGCTTGTCCTTCGATCACTTCGCTCATACCATCGCAGATGCCGTCGCCGTCGAGTTCGATAGGAGGGTCGTCGCCGTTTAAGAATCTGTCGATCTCAAACACGATGAACTGTCTCCTTTGGGAGAGGTCGACGCCGAGGTCGGCCTCTAGACGTCGGCGGACGGCGCCGACCGTGGTAGTCCGGGGGTCCGAGTTACGAACGATTTCCTGGAGGCGGGCGACGATTTGGGCGTCCGTCAGCATTCTTGGTCGATTTGTTTCTGGGATTATTAAAAATGTTATTTTCGGATGATGTGTGTTTTTATAATGTAGACATAATTAATTGAAGCCCTACAGCTTGCAAAACCGTAAGACCTTTCGAAAACCCTAACATATATCACGGGACCCAGGCTCTAGTTCACGGGACCCAGGCTCTAGTTCACGGGACCCAAGCTCTAATGCGCGGGACCAAAGCTCTTGTGCACGGGACCCAAGATCTAGTGTATGGGGGCATGGGACCTATCAATAAGAAGCGATTATGCGCGGGTCCCCTGTTTTTGCGCGCAGATCCCCTGAATTTATGTGCAGGTCCCAGGATCTAATGCGCCGGCACTAATGTGCGGGAACCATGCACTGATGGTATAGAGGTCCCATGAATTTATGCGCGGGTCCAATGAATTTATGCGCGGGTGCCATGAATTTATGTGCGGGTCCCGTATATTTATGTGCAGGACTCATGCTTCTATCTAGGGTCCCGTGATCTAACGCTCGGGTTGCCTACTTTCAAGCAGGGTCCCCTGACCAACTGGACGTTTTAAAAAGCGAAAATTGAACATGTTCGGCAGTCCAAACCGGAATTTCGAAGCTGGGAGAACCCATTTACTTCGAAGCAGGGTTTAGGACTGAGAGTTACAAATTTAGATGGTTATATTCAAAATACGACCAGGAAAAATACTTACATACAGTGAGGCGTCAGGTTCCAATTCTTTCACTGAGGACTTTCGAGTGTTCCTTCGCCTGTGAAGAAGCTGATATGAAGTCGGGTCGAACTGCCTTGCAGAAGCAGAAGAAATTGTAGGTGATTTCTCTTAAGGACGAGGACGAAGAAGAAGAATAATTGGGTGAGGTGGAATGAATGCTTTCTGCTGCAAAATGGACGTGCAGCTTTTAATTCATTTCAGGCGTTGTATTTTATTTTTGTTTTTCTTTTTCTTTTATTAATAATAAGGGATTACGAGAAGATAATTAAGTGTTAATTAAAAAGAGTGCTATTGACCAAAAAAAAAAGTCAAGAGTGCTATTTTTTTAAACTTGACCGCGTCAAAGGCTATTTTTAAAAAGACCCTACTAAAATTAGCAGAAAACTAGTCGTCCCATCATCTTCAATCACATTACATCTGGGCCATTAAAAGTTCTCCTCTTCATATATAATATTATATAGTACACTTAGCAAAGTGTTACACGGTGGGTCACAAATACATAGAGTACATACAATTATAATACAGAACATAGTAATTCAGTCAGTTCAATTCATACATCACTTGAAGACATTATTACATTAAATTATTATTACAACACCTCTATCAATCATCATATCAAGTATAAACCTCCATGCCCAAATACTTGGAAGAATGGCACAATGGACAAACACTGAGCTTACTCTCACACTCTCTACAAAGGCAGAGATGCTTGCAAGGCAACAATAGCATGCAAACCTCATTCACCCTACATACCTTACACGTCATCATCTCCTTCGTTTTCCCAGCCTCGCTAAGCAGGCGACAATCAATGGGCTGTTGTCCTCCATAGAAGCACGAGGCTGTGTCAGCCACTTCACTGCTGTCCCCGCACCCTTCTTTGCTGTCTCGGCTTTGGGCGTAGACTTGCTGAAGGTTTTGCTTAAGAGTGTTGACCATGTTTTCGCCGTACTTGGCTCGCTGCTGCCATGCGTTGGCCTCCATGGTGAGCTGCTCGAGCCTAAGCTCGAGCTCGAGGTTCTTCTTGTTAGTCTCTTCCAATTCCGAGTCCTTTTCCCGGAGCTTTTGGGACACTCTTTCTTCCATGTATGATATGGTTTGGAGCTGGCTTGCTTGGAATTTTTCCAGGATGGCTTGCCTAAGGCGATCTCCCTAAGACAAGAAAACACCAGTTTTATAAGCTGAGTAATCTATTGCTGAATATGTTAGGGTAATCAATTAAAATTTGCTTCAAAAAACAAGAAGATGAAACAGACAAGAGACGATCGCTCCATCACGAGAGGGAAAACCATTTACAGGCAGAACAGAACAATCTAGGTCATAGGGATTTTTGCTTGAAAAGTTGCAATACAGGGTAAGAACTTGAAACAACCAAATGAAGGAACATGCTAAGAATTGGAAAGGGCTTTTAAAAAGCAAATTCTCTGTTAGATATAACCCATGATTCACATTTAGTAGACTCAAAAATAAATATTGCTTCAGACCATAATGTTTTCGCCATTTCTTTTCACGAAGCATAGTTCTTACAGCATATAAGAGCCATCTCAATATTCTCCAATTCTAAAAGCATATAAAGAAACTCAAAACTGGTCAGCCACAGTAGAATCCTAAACAAGAAATCTGCATTTTACAACCTCTACATAAACCATTCGTCTGGACAACGAAATCAATCACACCGTTACCTCAAGATCAACAATAACAATGATCCGACGGAACTAATTAAACGAATGCAGGCAAGAAAATATCTGTTAAAAGGAATCAAACAAACCAACAGCTGTCTATCCGACCTGAACTTTGACATATCTATCAATCTCAGCATCCTGTCTCTGTAGCTCTCGCTCAAGGGCATCGCCGATAAGCCCAGATAAAGCAGAGTCGCCTGATGAAGATAGCCTTGGATTCTCCAGGGACAGACCAAGCCCAGTAGACACTGACCTTGCCTGAAGTAAATCAGATAGCTGGGAATTATTGTTTTTACTACTGCTTCCTTTCAAATTGATAGAGTTCTCCAAGAAAAGCCTCTCAATTGGGGCATTTCTCTTGGAATCAACCCACTGCAGATTCAGCCCGTTTTCAACATTGGTCGGGCACTGACCCAGTGCCAAACCTGAGAGTTGAATAAAAAAATTAGATTAGGTACGATCGTCAAATAGTAGCTCTTAGAGCTAGGGAATCATTACTTGGTGGGACGTATGGCGGGTGTTGATCAATAAGATTAGGGTTGATGTTGTTGTTGAAGTAGGCTACTTGATGCTGCGAAATCTGACCGCCGTCCATGTTATTTCCGTTGTTAAAGTCCCTGAAACAAGAAAATGATGATTAGATCGAAGACGAAGGACTAATCAGCTCCGATGATCAAGAAGCTCAGCAGAGATTTGCATATCGAAACTGTTAGCTTAAAGAAGAATTTAATCTTTTCTTAGGTATCTCTTGTTCACCTAAAGAGGTTAGATTGCTGTGGTTGCGAGGGGTTTTGGTGAAGAAATTGCTGGATGCTGTGGTTGCGAGGGAACGAAGACATGGCTACAGCTAGAGAGAGAGAGGGAGAGAGAGAGATAAATGAGATAGGAAGAAGAATGTGGAAGCTGAACAGAGCAAGGAAAGTCTTGGAAAGTCTCCCGTATTTGCTATTTAATCCTTCCAATAAGTTATTTGTGATTTGAAGACGATTAATTATTTATTTGTTTTCCTTGCATCATTATCTTTTTTCTTACGCATTGAACTCATATTGTTGTAACTTCATATAATTAAAATAGTTCATATGTAGTCGATAGTACTGAAGTTCTAATAACGAGTGTCTAGCAAGATAATACATCTAAAAGTTTTAAATATATATATATATATTTTATTTGGCATCCCATTTCGAAATTATGGAGTTTGGTGCAGTAGTTACACCGAAAAATAAATGTTGGTTAATCACGGTGGTAATGACAAGGTCTACGCGGACATATTATCATTAAATGACATCATAAAAAATTCGTAAAGTAAAATGGGATCGTGTGATCTAGTTCTTAACAAACGTTTGGGCTTGGAATTTGATAGATGATGTAGGTGTTATGGGTGTATGTGACAGTGTAAAAATGATGCTTGGGTAATGAATTTTCCTTATCAAAAAAAAAAAACAATACGTAAAGTTGTAATACAAAGCATCAAATCAAGCTTTACTCCAAATTCGAAATACATTATGATCTACACAAACATGAAAAACATTTTATCTTAAATCCATAGTTCATAAAACCAATTAAGACTTGTAGGTTCCCATTGTATAAAAATAATGTTTGGCATGAATGAAATGAACGTCTCCATAATTGCCGCCACGGCCTGCAATATCACTTAAATTCATACATTGTACGCAAATTAAATCGCATAGATTCAATTATAATAAACACTTTTACCCACTTACCCAATGAACCATAAGCTTGAAGGGGATGATAATACGTCGGAGGCGGATAATAATAGTAATATGGTGGTGGAGGGATATTACGAGCACCATTATAATTAGCCGTGCTTGGCGGATGATTACTCGACGGGCTTAAACGGGTCGGGTTTTCGCCGTTGTAGGGTAGAAGTGATGAAAGAATCGGTGGTGGTGGTGGAACGTATTTAGGGTTGCCATCCATCTTATTTTTCTAGGTGGTTTTTAGAAATATTTACTTGATTGATGTTATTACATCATATACACACATATATATAGTGTTATAGCTCCGTGTAATGATGTTGTGATGTAATATAACCAAACATTGATGCAATTTTTAGGACTGCCTAACCTAACTATGTAAGTGGGAGCGGTAAAGTATCAATTTCACCGGTAAATAGGTAATGTTATGTTGCCAAACCACTTTGCAGTCTTACCAAAACATAGAAAAGATAGAAGGAAACAAGACTTGGTTATTGTCGAGCGCGAGCTCCTGAGTTTCAAGTAGCGAGTATCGGGCCAAAGCCTAAGCCCGAAAGACCCCATCCTTTGGGTCGGGCCGACGATAATACGAGGATATCAGCGCCAAACTTAGTTTTCATACTTATTAAATACGAAATGTTAAATAAGGAAACTAACTCTCGAAATTATCGGCCGATGCATAGAGCACGACCGGACTCCTGACCTCGTACTTGCCGGACTTCTCAACCCATGTAATAGATCCAACCTTGAGAGGATTATCAATCTCGGCCCGATAACGGACCGTTAGTGTATAGCTTTTCTTCTCGTACTTCTTATCGAAGACCAAACTCTTCGGCCGGACCCGAACGGTGCTATTCTCTGGCATCTCGAGCTCGGCCCTGTAAGAACCTGGGCCGTCGCCCACGTTCGTCAGAGTCCTCGTAAACTTCTTCGTTATCCTCTTCCCCCTCTCTTCGAAGCGAAAAAGGGTCATGAAAGAAGGGTAGTTCAAATCCGCCGACGTTTCCGAACAGTTGTAGCTCGACCTCACGATGCTCCTCGTCTGCTCTCGGGTGAAGTTCATCGAGCATACGAGGGCCACCAACTCGTCCACGGACGCATCGTATACTAGGCCAGGGTTCAAGGCCCGATTCGGGTCGACGTGGCCCGCCCCAAGCCCGAGGGCTGTGGCGTCAAGATCTCGGCCCGAAATCTTGATGGGCCGGCCTGCATTGTCGAGGTTGTAGGCCGTGGTCATCATTGCCGATTGTATGGCCGCCGGGCTCCAGTCGGGATGGGCAGCCTTTAGCAGGGCGGCCGTGCCCGAGACGTGAGGGCACGCCATGGACGACCCGGACTGAAAGGTGTAGTTTGTCGTTAGGGTAACGTTATCTCCGATTCGAGCCTCGACGAGGTTAGGGTTGAACGCGGCTAGGATCATCACGCCCGGCGCCATGATGTCGGGCTTCAAGATGTTCTCATACCCTCGGCCCGGACCCCTAGACTGGGCCTCGGAAAGGGCCGGAGCGGGCCTAGGGTTCGGCCCGATAATCGTTTCTTGAAACTCGATGCTGCCCCTCGGGGAGGAGCTCTGCGAGGCGTAGCGGGCGACCTCGGCCCCTTGGGACGGGGTGACGACGACCCCGGGATGGGGAAAAACGCCCGAACGGAAAATTCGTTCCTCATTGGCAATGATCACAGATGCTCGGATGCGGTTCGCGATTAGAACCCCCACGACCGACCGGAAATCGGTGTTGCCCACCGTCGCGTCGCACACCACGATGCTCTCCTTAGGGACCCGCGCGAGCGACTCGGAGCCGCATGCTGACACATTAACGATCGGCAAGTTCCTGACGACGGGCCTCGCCGGAAACGTCGACCAACCCGTGATGGTCCGGCCGTTCCCAAGGGTCAACCTCCCCGCAAACCACCGGTCCATGATCCCCGCCGCCACCACGACGGCCCACGGTATGGCCGACGTGACCGTCCTGAGGCCCGGCCCGTTGTTCCCACCCGATAGGCACACCACTATGCCCTTCTTCCTCGCGCCGAAGCTCGCTATCGCCAGAGGGTTCTCGTAAAGGTTATTGCTTGCAAACCCTATTGAGACCGATATTATGTGGACCCCGTCGGCCACCGCCCGATCGATCCCCGCGACCACATCCGACTCGGCGCTCCCCCCGCCGTTCCACAACACCTTGTAGATCGATAGCCTCGCGTGCGGGGCCGCCCCGCGGGCCGTACCGGGCCCATACCCGAAGAACGAGACGCCCGGGACGAAGTTTCCCGCCGCAATCGAGGCCACGTGTGTCCCGTGCCCGTCTGTGTCCCGGGCCGAGTTCGCATCTATTGCGGTCCCGGACGCCACGGCTCCTCTGTTGAAGTAGCGGGCCCCGATGATCTTACCGTTGCACAGCGACGAGTTGAAGCCCGGGCCGGCGTCTTGGCACGAGCCCTTCCATGACTTTGGGGCCTGAGTCATGCCCGCGTCGCCGAAGCTCGGGCTTTCGGGCCATATGCCCGAGTCCACCACGCCGATGATGATGTCCTTGCCGAGCTGGGATGCGGGCCATAGGCCCGAAGCGGTGTTGAGGCCCAGGAAGTCAGGGGAATGTGTGGTGTCGGGCTCGACGGGCCGGTCGGGGTGGGAGGAGAGGAACCCGGGCTGGTTTTTTAGGGCTTTAAGCTCGTTTTGGGTCAGCTTGGCGCTGAACCCGTGGAAGGCGTCGTCGTAGGTGTAGACGAGCTTCTCCTCGAGGACCGATGGTTCCTTAGAAAGTGAGCTAACGATGGAGCCGTACCAGTGATGTGGGCTCGAGAGGACCTTAGGCATGTGGGATTTGTCCATGTGGATAATGTGTACTACTGATGAAGAAGATACATAGTGAGTGTTATTACATGAGATGAATGTGAAGAAGAAGAAGAAGAAACAGGGGAAAAACAGAGCATTGAGGTTGGAGAGAGCCATTCGTTTTTCGACCGCTGTGAAGGGGTGGCTGAGTTACGGCATACGAGAATGGGCATTTTATGGTTGTCTGCTGTAATAATGCGTGGGAGTGTGCTGCTTAGAAGGAGCGAGCAAACGAAGGGACGAGGAAATCGGTCAACAGAAGACAAGTGAATTATTTGGAAAGAGATGGAAAGAAAACATTTGTGCTGTTTTATTTATTTAAATATGTAATCTAAAGTAGCTTTCAAAATAATGGGGTGTATCTGTATATTAGGATAAGGTTAACGGCTGCGTGTGGTTCAATAATTGAAGTTGGGTGTGCCCTGGCCAAGATGTTTGTGAAGGTTGATTTGATTATGATATTTTGTGATAATTTGATTGGGCCGGAATTTAGAGCCCGCATAGGATTGACATGTCCCGAACCAATCGCATAGGACTTGGAATTTGGAGCCCGACTGTTTTATGGGCCGGCCCGAGCCATCGAGGTTGATAGCCAAGGCGATCAAGAGAGCGAAGCATTGACTTCCTTTCGACATAGTAAACGACGTTGTGTTGGTATATGAAATTAGACTTCCTCTACCATATTATAATCGAAGCTTTTTCTTGGAAAGAAATTTGGAAGATGGGCGGGCAGTTATAAATTATAATGAGAGATTGCATTGCATAATTCCATAATAAAGATACAATCTTCAGATCTTATTTTCCTTTACGCTCGTATCGCATAAAAATCTCGCCTTTTACGTTAAAAGTCAAAACCCTTGACGAGATAACCAACAATGCCAGCCCAATATGATAAATGATTGCGAGAAAAAATAGAATAGCTACTTCCCCTTTGTCATACTCCGTAGTCCGTATAGTATAGTATAGCTTTCTTGTGACCCGGTAATTTGCTGCAGAGAGCCACAAAAATGGGCTATTCTTGGTGAGTTTCTGTGCTTTTCATCACCGCCCCAACAGTTTCGTCTGCATATCTCATTTCCAACGCTCCCCTTTTCTGATTCTCTCTCTCTCTCTGAAGAATATTTCATCGCTGGGTTTGAGGGTTGTGTTTATGTTTCTCTGTTTCCACCTTTTCATGCTTATTTCCTCGCTGGTGATGTGACGCAGTTTTTATTGCGGTGATTGCATTATTTTGATGCTAGCAGTTTCTCCCTCTATCCCTCAGGTAATGGATTTGGTCGTTTGTCTGTTTTGCAGATTGACTTCGTCATTGTGCATCTTGTGTTTGATCGTTGCAATAATCAGCTCATCTCTTTGGTTTCTTCCGATCTTTCGTTCCTTGCTTCAAACGTTGGTTTCAGTTCCTTTTTTTCTGTGCATATTGCTACTCTTTCAGATTATATGTGGACCCTTTTTATGAACCTCTCGAAAATTGCTCCATCGACCCTCTTTGCTAGTCAATTCCTCGCCTTTCTCTACGACCTTTTTCGTGTTTTCCTTCAGCTTCATGGGAATTGAAGATCTAAGTAGCTGCCGAAGGAGCTAAAGAGTATAATATAAGCTTTTCATCTGTGATGTTGAATGCATATTGGTTGCTTTCGTGCTATCCTCTCAACCCTCTCGTTTTCTTAGTATAACTTTGGTGTAATGCTTCAGTTGTTTGAAGCTTGCAACTGTCTCTAGTTTTCTTACATTGTCAACACTTCAATTTTATGGGCCGATGTTTGCAGATTCACCAAAGAAGTAGAAAACAACGCATGTGAATAAGCAATGCAAGGGCAGAAAAGCTCCATCCCAAGCTGCGATCATGGCTCAACGTCGAGCAATTCTTCACCACAGATCCCATGGAACGGCGTGCAAAATCACCATTCCGAGCACATAGTTTCTACTCTTCATCGCTCCATCGACGAACCAAGTTCAAGCGCCGGGCAAGGCCAAGTCAGCAAAGGTGCTTTTCATCCATACGAGCCGTCGAACAGTAACAATGAAAAACAAATCGATCGCCTGGAGATGTCCACAAATTCCCGCGATAGCTCTGTCGATGGTCCACACTCTTCGTGTAAGAGGAAAGCAGTCGAAGCAACTCACATTGGGCCTTCTTCTTCTGGGACTTCAATTTCGGACCTTTATCATCTTAGGCCAAGTTCCCCAAGAAACGTGAGATTACGTACTGATGCCTCGCCCCATGAAGATCATGTTTTCGAGGGGACAACCTTAAATCTTGCAGTTATTGAAGGCGTATGTGAATCTTCTTCAGTTTCTCGGGCTATGGATCGTTCCTTGCCAATCCCTTCTCAAGAACCTGCGAATGTGGGCACAAATGGCGGAAGCAATGGAAGTAGCAGTAGACTTGCGATTGGTGGACCTTCTTATGGAACGACGTTGAATAGAGATGCTCGTTCTTACATTGAGAGGTTAGAGATTTCAAGAAGGGCCCTTTTGGCGGCGTTGGGTGATGAAGCTGAAGGCCAAAGAGATGGAAGTAATAGTTTAATAATACGAGGATCTTCTTCTTCTTCTTCTTCTTCTTCTTCTTCTTCTTCTTCTTCTTCTTCTTCTTCTCCTCATTCTTCGTCTTCATTACATGGAAACACTAGCCTTGATCAGCGCAATCTCGACGGATTAATGTCTGAGGTACGTCGAAAGTTTGATCCTTTTTCTTTTCGTATTTTGTGGTACTTTGTAGTCAGTTTCTCTTGATTGGTTTTATTAGAGATTTCGTGGGAATCTTTCCCACGTTCTTTTGAGGATGAAACTCCAATGATTTCTTCTCCTTGAATGTTTTTTGTGTCTAAAGCTGTAGACTTGATTGTTCTTGTTCGAAATTCATATCTCTGTTAGATTTTTCTTACAATCCAAGCATTTGATTCTTTTAAGTTCTTACATACAAGCTCATTTTTTTTTCAATTTGAGAAACTATCTTGAGAGATGCAATGTTAATCGACACCTTCTCCTCCCATACTTTTTAACAGATTCGCCAAATGCTCGATCACATGGAAAGCCGAGAAGGTCTGAGGTTTGAGGTCAGTTTTTCTTGCCCGCTATGTCTTATATTCTCCGACCATAGACATAAACAACAAATCTTTTTCTGTGTAATAAAAGGAGGCAACACTCGGCCGCTCGTTCATATTCGAAATAGCCGATTTGAACGACCGTCACCGCGATATGAGGATGGATGTGGACGACATGTCTTACGAGGTTTGCGGCCAAAAGAAAAAGACAACATATTATACGCAGCCCTTATTTCGTTTTGGCTTATTTTATCTTGTCCTATATACTTTTTTGGGGTAGTGGCATTTTAAGGATGCCTAAATTGGAGGTGTTGAGGACATCTAAAGATGTTACAATTTATGACAGTAAATTTCAAAATTCTGGCATTAATTGTCCTTAAATTGCTTCAATTTTCAAATTTTACTGCCTGAAAAACTACTCGTAATTTAGGTGTCCTCGTATTGCCTCAGTTTTGAAGCTTAGTATCCTAACATAGCAACATAGAATCCAGGCGTCGTTATGACGGCACCAGCCCGAATATGCAGTACTGAAAAAATAATTGAACGCTTTGTTTCCCCTCATCTAACGTATAATTTTGAAATAATTTTTTTTTCCAGGAATTGTTGGAGCTCGGGGAACAGATAGGCAACGTATGCACGGGATTGAAAGAGGGGACCATATCCATCCATCTGAAGCAGCGCAAGTTTGCAGAAAAAAAACAGTCCGAGGTCGAAAGCGAGCCGTGCAGCATCTGTCGTGTGAGAAGCGCTCTCCCTCGTCGAATTTATTAGCCTTACGGTTTTCTCATTCATGGAATAAATTATTTCTTTTTCTTCAAATTTTTTTCTGATAGGAAGAATACGTCGAAGGGGAAGACGTCGGTGGGCTCGACTGCGGCCACGATTTTCACACGGAATGTGTGAAGCAGTGGCTTATGCTGAAGAATTTGTGCCCCGTTTGCAAGACGACAGGATTGAATTGCGCCGCGGATGAATGAAAGTTGTGTATTTTTTCGCCCTAAGTATCTTCTTTTTTAACTTCATTGTTTGATCAGTGTTTTGGATTCGAATGCTGAGTTTTCATGCTCTGAACATTTCATGTCCTCGTGAAGATGGCAATAAAATATGGTGGTCTTGGATTTATTGTTCGTTTGGATTGGTATTTGTTCGTTAATTTTGTATTAAAATTAAATGAAGTCAAAAAGTAAACGAAATTTAAGAAAATATAATATAGAATAGACTTATTTTATATAGGCACAAATTTTCGATTATTTACTTTAAATATTACGTTAGGCCAAGATTTCTAACGAGGGAAAAAAATCATCAGACACGAATTTCCTCCATGCAAAAATTACTACAACTCTATGCTACTTCGACGTATCGATCCCCAATAAAACACGCCACGTCACTGGGAGACCCATCCTAATGGGGGCGGGGACTGGTCAAGTCTATAGATTATGAACTCTTTTTCTTACACGACACATCACCTCTCTTTTGTCTCATCCCTCTTCTTTCACATGCAATAACGTTTCTCCGCGAGTTCTAGGCGAAGCTCGATTGTCGAAATTATGGAGGCTGCTAGGGTTTGGAAGGGTATTCTGGTAATTTCATTTGCGCTTCTGAGCGTGCGAGCCGACGCAGCCCCGCCGCCGTTAAGAAGGTTTTGACTTTGGATCACTCGAATTTCACGGATGTCGTGTCCAAACACAGCTTCAGCGTCGTCGAATTCTACGCTCCATGGTATGTATGTATGTAGTAGCACTTCGTGTCCGCTATTGAAAAAATGGCGTTCGTTTACTCGATTTTTAATCTCTAGCTTGTCTTGACCTCTTCTATTCTTCATAACGATAATCTTTCCCTCTGCTATGTTGTTCTTGCGACTGGTGCGGGCACGGTAAGGCTCTGGCACCTAAGGTTAGAACAGTTTATGTCCTAAACAGACAGCTTCACTTCTTAATTTGTGTCCGATATCTTTCCTTTCACTGACCGTAAATCCCATCCCATATTCCATTGCAGTATGAATAGGCTGCGGCTAAGTTGAGCATCCACGATCCACCCATCGTCCTTGCGAAAGTCGATGCCAACGAAGAATCGAACCACGACTTAGCCATAGAGTTCGAAATCCAAGGTTTTCCTACACTGAAGATCTTAAGAAGCGGCGGGAAATCGATTCAAGGATACAAAGTCCCCCGTGATGCCGATGGAATCGTCGATTACTTGAAGAAGCAAGTGGGTCCCGCCTCGGCTGAGATCAAATCTGCAGAAGATGCTTCCAGCATCATAGATGAGAAAAAGATCTCCATTGTAAGTTTTTTGAGATTAAAAGAGGGGGAAGAGTCTATGTGTGCCTAACTTCTGAAATTGAACTGTTTTTAGATTGGATTGTTCCCTAAATTTTCGGGCGAAGAGTACGATAGCTTCACCGCCGTGGCAGAGAAGCTGCGTTCGGACTATACCTTTGGCCATACGCTCGACGCAAAGGTCATTCCCAGGGGGGAATCGGTCAATAAGCCGACCATCCGCTTGCACAAGCTGTTCGACGAGTTGGTCGTGGACTCACAGGTCTTTTTTTTAATTTTTATCGGCATGATGGTTAGGTTAGTGTTTTGTTACTGCGCCTTGTCTTGAGTTTGATCTCTCTTGTTGCAGGATTTCAACGTCGAAACTATAGAGAAGTTTATCGAAATATCGACGATCCCAATCGTGACGGTGTGGAACATCGACCCAAGCAATTACGAGTATGTTAATAAGTTCTTCGATGCCCCCAAAGACAGGGTAATTATCGATCATCGGCAGCATCTCTTCAACTTTATTACAAGGATTCGCATTATGTGTTACTTAGATCGTCCTAACGCGCATCTTAAATTTTTAGACTTAATTATCTTTTCAAGTATCGCGGTAAGTTAAGAAAGGTGGCACTTTCCGAACACAAAACTTAAAGGGTTTCAGTCTTTGAACATTACTTTCAAAAACAAAGCAATTTAAGGACAACAAACGCTAACTGAACATTGCAACGTTTATAAGACGTGGGGGTCCATCGGGACAGTATGCCACCTCTTTTTACGCCATCTGGCCGTCATGTCACGCAGGAGAGGCGACGTGACGTCCAATTAGCCTTGTTGTCCATAAACTGCTTTGATTTTGATGTCCTAAAACTGCAACCCTTCGAGTCGACCGTCCTGAAAGTGCCACCCCTCCTAACTTGCAGGACGAAATCTAAGCCAAAGTTTTAGTAGACGTTGATATCAAACCTAACAAACAGTGGCGAACCTAGGATCTTATGACTGGGGGTTAAAAAAAATTTCTAGCCCAGCCCAATATAATTAAAACCATATATTTATCCTAAAACAAAAAAATAGAAAGAAAGACCCTATAGAGAGAATCGAACTTAGGATTTGAGGCCTGAAGCTTTTATTGCATATGCTAGAACCGCCGGACCAAGAGACATTTACATTTAGATTGTTATGCATATTCTAATTATTTCAATGCCGGCCGGAGGGTCAAATGACCCCCAAGCATACACGTGGGTCTGCCCCTGTTAACAAAGCCTTCATTTTGGATGGATAGGAAGGCCTATTGAAGCCGTTCATAAGGTCGGAGCCCGTCCCCGAGACGACGATGAGCCCGTCAAGGTGGTGGTCCGCGACACCCTCGAGGAGTTGGTCTCCGACTCGGGAAAAAACGTTTTGCTAGAGTTCTACGCACCGTCGTGCGGGCACTGCAAGAACTTCGCCCCGATCCTCGAAGAGGTCGCCACGTCGTATGCGGGCGACGACGGCGTCTTAATCGCAAAGTTCGACGCCACGGCGAACGACGTTCCTAAAGACATGTCTGATGTCCAGGGATTACCGACGGTGTACTTCAAGTCGTCGAGCGGCGACATGGCGACCTACGACGGGGACAGGACGAAGGATGACATCATCGGATTTATCGAGAGGAACCGAGACAAGAAACTCGCCGCCGGCATTGGTCCTAAGGTTGTTGAGTCTGGCGACGATGGCGTTAAGGATGAGCTGTGAAACGTGGGCTTTCTTTGTGTTTGCTATTTTCTGGGTTTCTTTTTTTAATTATTATTGCAGTAAGTTAATAATTTGGGGAGTTTGCTAGTGCTGCTCTCTATGTGTTTAGTACAGGATGTTTTTTTGGGTGAATTATGGGAACAGTTTTCGTATAATGTTGGGATGCCCGAAGAAACGAAAATGCCAACCCCTAACTTCTAACTTAAAAAAATACTAAAATGAACTGACTTATAAAATCACATGTACATAAGGTATGTGTAAATGTAACGAATGGATCTTGAGCAGCATTCAAGTGGTAATAAATAAAATAGACCAATTTCAAGTTCAGCTTTCGGTCGATCCAACAATCGGATAAAAACTCGATCCAACGAAAGCCGAGCACGCAAACAAATCGACAGTTAGCAGATAACCTAACGATCAAACTCGTCGCTTACTCGGGCACAACTTTTCTTAAGCTCGCCATGTATGTCAAGTATATGCTCCACACGTACGCAAACGAACTGTTCACCAACGGCTGCATCCCAGAAAAAAAAATATATAAGGATGTAATAAGCAATTTGCTACCAAATGAAATGCAAAGGCCTCGACTGTAATGATAACCTGGAGATTAACGGGGACGACTTTATACGTGAGGAAATCACACAGTGGCCAGTACATAAGACCGTTCATTAACGTAGGAATCAAATCTCTTCTTAGTCTTGCAGCAATCTCATCCTTGTTTTCGCCTAACACGACAAAATTGAAGTGATTGGAATGAAATGTTCAAGATGATGATATCTTCGTTGTTTTCTTACAAACCTTGAAGAGCAGCGTTGTAAGAGAAGAAGGCGCCGTTGATGATTGGCCCGAGAACGAGCTGTCCCATGGCGATTTTCTTTAAGGTAGAAATAACATCCCTATTCGGCAGTAACCTCGCCACGAAATTGAACCATAAGTGCTGAGAAGGGCCTAAGATAATCAGCCCGAATGTGGATATCCTCATCGTCCTTAACGGATCCCAATTCGAGCTTGGCTCCATCGTAATCACCTGAACATTTTGTTAACAGATCAATCGATGGAAGAGCTGATACCAAAGCCAGAAAATGATACACGCTAAAATCAAGAATGGGCAACCAATTTACCATTACAAGAAAGAGCAAGGGAGACATACTATCTTGCAATTAAAGAAGCAGAAAATCAAAGCCAATTCACCTGACAAGTGACGTCAGCGGCGGCGTAAATAACGGCGGATGAGACGGCTTTGGTGAGAAGTGGGCGCGTTTCTAGCATGCCCAAGTACCAAGACAGGCCCCATTTACCGTGATTAGAAGAATGCGAACAGTAGCTGTTTCTCTGAGATTTTCCGAAGTGCGTAGGCGGCCGAAACGGCGTCGTTCGGGTACTGAATCGGTGGTGAATATGGTGCCGAATTGCGAAGTACGTTCGGCATTGCTGGTTGTACGGCGCAGATACGTCGCGCCGAAGGGCGGCGCGTTTGGTGAGGCTGGAAATGAAACGAAACCTCATTCTTTCGTATGTTCTACTAATCCTAGGTTAGTAGATTGGGGAGTGGTTAGTTATAGAGATGAATTGACAACTTTGTCTCTTGCCGGGGAACAAAGAACAATATTACAAATTACGTAAAAGGTAAGTACCTGAAATTACAAATGAGGCCCTAATGCTATAGCCATTTGTTATGAAGTATTATGCATTTCTGAAATTGTATTATGGATATAGATATTTCAGAACAGTTTCTTTAACTAATAGAAACAGTTCAATTACCATTGTATTCTTTCAAATACAATTTCATGTTATAAATATTCATGAAATATAGCTTTCAATATATTATATTGAAAATTTTTTGATAAGTTAACTAATTTATCCAAAACATTATCAAACGGAAAATTGTCCAAAAGCTACTCAAATTATTTTTTAAATTTTAGTTGATCGTACTATTTTTATAACTCTTGCGCCATATGTCTTCGTCTTCCTCATTTAATTTTCTTTCGTTATTATGCAACTATCGAACGTTTACGAAAAGATGGAAAATTTTATAGCAGAAGGAACGGTGTCCCACTCGGGGCATTGTTCCCTCCGCTGAAAACGGCGATAGTTCATTGCTAGATTTTTGGAGATTGTGCTAAAATCAAACATTAGATAGTATAGAGGACCAAATCATATTTATACATGAATTTAGGGCGGAGATTGTATTTTGCCTGTTACAATGTCAGTCGCCTCGCCTTCACCTGTGCTTATAAATTAGAGAGCTCAGAGTTCAGATATAATCAATCCCCGTCAAACATTTCACTCCTAAAAGGTTTTTCAGCTGAAGGTATAGAATGAACAGACGATACGGTTGATGGTAATCTCTTCTGTGATCGTTCTTACGAATCATAACGTGCGATGGACCCCAACATCATGAAGCTCCTCGAAGAAGACGAGGTTCCCATCTTTTTCCTTTCTCTTTTTGCTGTTTGAATTCGTAATTACGGAAATCTCTCTACTCCCCTCTGAACCCTTGTGCTGGGTTTTTCGACCCCAATTGCAATTCTTGGGTCGCCGGTATCTTGTGATTCAGTTAGGGTTTTGGCCGTCCGATCTCAGAAATTGACCTTTGAACTTCTGGGAAATTCGGTCTGTTGCTGAGGTTGTCTCGTGCTAGTTATTGTACTTATGAATCCTATTCTCTTGAATAAATTTGCTTTTGTTGAAGTTAAATAGAGAAGTAATTGTATGTTTCACTGTGCCCTGAAAAGTGTCTTGGTTGGCTTTCTTTGTTCGTTCTGTGACTTGGATTGATTTAGCTATAAGCTATGCTCGGAAAAGGATTATCTTTTGTAGTACTTTAATGATTTAAAGTATGATGACTTTTGCAGGATGAAACAATGCATTCTGGAGCTGACGTGGACGCATTCACAGCCGAATTGAATAGAGATATTGAGGGAAATACTTCGACGTCACAACAGCCACCTGACGGCAGTGGTATTTTGTTTTGTTTCCCAATTTAGTTCTTTCGTTCTGTCCGAAAATGGTGAATGTATCGTTGTATTTATGAGCTATCAGTTATCTTTTCCTCTTATCTTTTTCCAAAAGATCTGTTTTCATATACTTCGGTTGATAATAGTCTGTGCACTAGGTAGGCATATTTATGTCATGTATGTATAAATTTTTATTCAAGGATTTTTATAAGTAGAATCAACTGCTTGGTTGATTATTGGACTTTAGAGTCAGATTCTCCAGAAGCAACATGATTACTTCAGGAACGTTTACATAGCAGACAATCTATAATCATTTTACTGGGAATGTGATTTTTTGTGAAACTTTTGGATCATGGCGTCATGTTATTTGACAAGTTGTATTGTAGGGTAGTGGAGACAGGTCCCATTTTTGTTTCTGGGAGGTTTAGATTAGTTGAATTTCATGTGTGATGACTTCGTTTTCTCCGTTGGCTTATTTTCCAAATGCACCAGGCTTGGCTCGGGAAAACAGCCAGAACGCGGAGCATTTTCTTCCACATTGGCAAATGCCCGGCCATGAAGGGATAGATAGTCTCCAAAGCGGGCAAGGAAATATGCTCACGGAGGAAACAGAGCAGCACTCATCTCAAGTGGAATCACAAGAACAACATGGCTCAGAACGTGAGAGTAAAGATAACGAACATAACTTGTCGGTGGAATCTGATACACAGCCGCAAGTCGATCAGAATGTTTTCGACTTATCTCAACCTCGTGGTACCCGAACGTCTGGAGAACAAGCTAGGCATGAAGAACAGAATGCAAACCGTAATAATCAGTTTCCTGGGATGGTTCCAAATACATCACAGCAGCCAATGCCTGTGGACTCGAGCGTTGAACAGTCTTTGTCGCCCGGTATGGGAAACAAAAACACTACTAACATTGGGACGTCAGCAATGAATCAAGATTCTATCGGGATGGGAATGAGTAACCAACAGGCGAGGACCTCAGGGATGGCAAATCAACAATCCCTGACAGGTGGCAGTCAGCAATCGGGCGGAGCGCTTAAGTTGAACAAGCAAGTTCCCTTTGGCTTGTTGCTTCCTATAATACAGCCACAGCTTGACAAGGACAGGGCAATGCAGCTTCACACTCTTTACTTTAAGCTAAAGGTACATTTCAGTTGTTTAAGAAAAATGAGTTATCAGACATCTGACTAACTCTTGTTGTAACCGTGGTGTTCCAGAAAAATGAGATCACTAAAGATGGATTTATCAGACACATGAGAAGTATTGTGGGGGACCAGATGTTAAAAATGGCAGTGTACAAGCTGCAGACTCAAGTTCGTATGTCAATTTTCATGCATTAGTATCCAAATTGTGAGTCCTGATCATGATTTCTATCGTACAATGTTTTGTAAGTTAGGTTTCAAAAAATTCTCAAGCTGGCCCTGGTCAATCGCAACCTCATGCCTCTGGGCGAGGTAGTAAAGCTCTTTAGTTGACCAGCTCTGTTCGTTCAAGTATCTTATTCCGGCACTTTGGCTTCCTTTTTTTCCTACAGATTCGATCAATTCAATTGATGATGGTAGTATTGCGAATTCACATGAGGTGGAAAACCTAGCAACTGCACAGGGACAAGGTGCTTTAGCCCAAGACAGAAAGCATCCTGCCTTCCCAAACCAGGGTCCTAATAAACAGCAAAATATGCACTTTTCTCAAAGTTCGTTTCCTGGAATGGCAACTGGGGGAAGTAACTATCCTTCTTTTTCAAGTAATAATGTTCATCTTCAGCCTTCTATTCACAAATGAAGCATTTTAATTAACACCAAACCATCAATGCAGTGAACATGCCTAACAAGATACAACCTGGAGGCCCAACACAACCAAACAGCAACTCACCGTGGGCACCATTGGGTCATGTAAAGCCAGAACCATTTGATCACTCCAACGAACAAAATAAAACCCTTTTTTCTTCACCACGGGGTTTGTCTTCTGGCCCTGTAAGGCCAGACAATGTCGTTCCAGGGAAATTTAGAGATGAATCCTTTGATATGCAGCAGCCATCTCGAACGGGGCTCGCTTCGTCCTTGCCAACGAACACGGCTTCCACACCCATTTCAAGCCAGATCGAAACCAATATTCTGGTATTTATGATCTTCGTATACATTCTTTTGCAGAATATATTCGTTGGGTGTTTTTGGAGCTTTTCTTGTTTATTAATTAGACTCCATGTTATGACAGTTTATTAGTATTTTCCCAATTCAGGTTATCGGTCTTGGATCTAATCCTAATTCGGATAGGCCTCTTGATTACAAAACCAACATTTCTATAATTCCAATTTCTCTTGTTTTAATGCAGTCATTTATTAATCGTGATGCAAATGTTATTTGATGTTTTTCTCGATTACAAAACCAACATTTCTATGATTCCAATTTCTCTTGTTTTAATGCAGTCATTTATTAATCGTGATGCAAATGTTATGTTTTCTTTTAATAACCATGATTTATATAATATATATATTCGGGTTATTGTAACTTTTTTATCCTTTAGTCAAATAATCGGATGAATTCTTTGACGTCTCCCATTGGGTCTGGAAATATCTCAAAGTCGGCGCCCCCGAAGAAACCTGTACCTGGCCAGAAAAGGCCTATGGAAACGCCCAGTTCTTCACCTCCTATGTGAGTCCACGTGAATAATATGATTCAATCGTATTTGTCTCTCCGTTCCCTATTTAATTCTTTTGATTTTAATAGTAAGAAGCAAAAAGCGCCTGGAGCCCTTTCGGACCAAAGCATCGAGCATCTCAACGATGTTACGGCAGTGAGCGGAGTCGATCTGAAGGTATTGTCAACCTAAAGAATTTGTCGCTTGGATTTGAACATTATGAAATTGAGTTGCTAAGTAAGTTTTTTCCATCAGACCTTCATGGGGTTCGTGCCCTATCTTATTTTGTGCCCCCTTCAGAAGATGTTGGTCGAAACAAGTTAGTATTCCACTAAGTATTCTACTTGTTTGATTATCTTGATTGAATCTATCCCTGGAATGCTTGTTTCTTATCTCCAAAGTTCACATCTTTTGTGATAATTCTTGGACAGTGGCAAAGCATGGCCTGAAGAACATTGGAAGTGACGTCGAGCGATGCTTATCATTGGTAAGACCGTCTGTTTATTTCACTTTAAATGATAAGTTTGTGACTCGTTCTTGTTTGTTAAATTTTGAAGTGCGTGGAGGAGAGACTGCGTGGTCTTATAACTAATCTCATCAGAACGTCCAAACAGAGACATGATATAGAAAAGCACAGGCACAAATGTGTTGTAACCTCAGATATCAGGGAAAAAATACGCTCTATCAACAACAAAGCCCGCGAGGAGTGGGAAAAGAAACAAGCCGAAACCGAAAAATCGCAAGACCCAAACGAAGTAAGCCTTCTCTGTTTGTCCATTGCTTATTACCAATGCCAAGAGCCTGCAATATTACTCTGCCCTTATCTTTATGTAATGTACAGCCCGAAGAAGCTAATGGGGTCGATGACAAGGAAAGAGACGAAGCTCGTGCGAAGCTAACCAAGGTAACGAATGAAGTCCATAGCCTTCTTAGTTCTTATGAGTTCATGCGAGTGGTAATAAAGAAAAACTCTTCCTAAGAATCTTGTTTCTTGTCTTTGTCGTAGGCTAACAAGGAAGAAGACGACAAAATGCGTGCAACAGCTGCGAATGTCGCGGTTCGAGCTGCAACTGGTGTCAGTGATATGCTTTCCCGATGGCAGTTAATGGTCGAGGCCAAGCAAAAGCAAGGAGGAGCAACCGATGCTTCCTCTTCGGCTGCTTCTCAGCCTGGTAAGGATTTGCCGAAGAAGGCCTCTCTCGCCTCCAAGAAGAACGCAAGGGAGGGTAAAGATGCAGAAAAGCGCGGTCCTTTAGCTGCTTCAACTACCCCCTGTGAGTTATTTATCGATGTTTATGGCCTCGAAGTCTCTGAATTATATTTTTTTAGTGCTGTATATTTGGGGGAGTGGCATTTTAAGGATGCATAAATTAGGGGGTGGCAATTTTAGGACAATTAGCTTCGAAACTGTAGCAATTTGAGGACACTTAAATTTTGCAATTGGTGGGTAATGAGTGCTCAAAACTGAAGCAGTTTTGAGCACAATAAGTTTCAAACTTCTGGCGTTAGTTGTCCTCAAGTTGCTTCAATTTTGAAATTTAGTATACTAAAAAAATTGCAACGTTTAGTTCAAGCGTTCAGAAATTGCTTTAATTTTGAAACACCTTGATTTGGATTGTTCCTATAAAGCCACCGCACGTAACGTAATACAATTAAAGCCTTCTCATCAATGGTCTATAGTGCAAGAAGTCGAGTCTTTTACGTATGATGAACCCCATTTTCTTACCATTTTTCTCCCTTACGACAGCATCGATGAGGAAAAATGCAAGGCCCCAGTCGGTGGTTCCTCGAGTGGCTCGAACCATCTCAGTCAAGGACGTGCTTGCGGTCTTAGAAAGGGAGCCTCAAATGACGAAATCGCCACTGCTCTATCGCCTATATAATCAGACCCCAAATGCTGATGATGAAAACAATAAATAAACAGTAAATGATCTGATCTGACTTCATAGGACTTGATGTAAGTTGCTGCAGTTTCTCCCTGGTTTGATTTGAATCCAAATGTGGGTACTTATTTTTTAGTCTGAATCCGTCTTGTCTTGTATACAGGAAAACCCGAAATCATGGTTGAGTTTGCACCTTGATTGACATCTTATGTTATCTTTTATCGTGCCAATAGTTTTTATTACCAGAGAATATGTACAATACAGTAGAAAAAGCTTAATAAATGGCCTACTCGTAATTTACACTCGTCACTTCCCACAGAGAGGCATCATCACATCAAGTAGTACGACAATAGACAACCTAAGCTTAACTTCCTCGTACACACACAAAAAAATCCTAGTAATCTCCGAAGAATCTAATCTTCTACTATACCTTCTTTTGAACTACTAAAAGGGCTTCTGTGATAAGAGCAGATCTTGGAACAGAGAGATCTCTTCATCATCACAGAGTCCATAACCTTGAACAGAGCATCCACGTTGTTGAGCTGAAAATCAAGAACAACGTCGTCTACTTCGCTCCAACTGTTCATCAATACCAATGTACTATTTGTTTCACACATATAACAATTTGTTTGAATCCTACAAACTAACTTGATTACGACGACGAGTAAGCAGTATGGCAGGCGTGGAGATGTTTCGCCACTTAATCGTTTTTATTACTAAGAGTAGGAGAAAGTTACACTACAAGCAGAATTCATATATTAATTTTCTTGTAGAATAGAATAACCCTCACCGTCACCGCTAAATAAAAATATATATGTTCTTACGCATGGCATGTAGAATCATGCAAAACTGAACATGATATAAAGTCACATATTATAGTCAATAATTTTACGGAAAAACAATTAACAAGGTGGTGCCTTAGTCGTCATCGTCTTGATCTTTTACCCTATTGTATTGAATCAAAAAAAGGTCAGTGCTAGGGCACTCCCATCTCATCATCGAGCGGCGGCAAAAGGACGGCGGCTGCGCATATCAAGGCGGTGGTCAAAATCACAGAGCCCGAAATAAGCAAATGCATCGGAAAAGTCATCGCCTCGATGAGGTCCATGGTGAAGAATCGAGTGACAAAGAAGACGGACGCAATGTTGATGGCGACGCGCAGGCGTAAGCCCATGGGCTGAATTTCCTCGGGAAGGAAGCTTCTAGTAAGTAGGCAACCCAACTGGCCCCACGACCAAGCATACGCAACCACGTACATCGCAAGGCTCCGACCACCATCAACGCACCACCAACTCCGAGGACGACGAATAACGTGATGATTACCTGTTTCATGTCATCATCAACTTATAATAATAATAATAATAACAATAATAATAATACTAATAATAATAATAATAATATTGATGAATATATATACCTGGCGTATAACAACATGGCAATCCCGCCCCTTAGGGAGGATAACAACAATAATCTCGTCGAGGCGCACGTGAGGATTGCGTTGATGGCGTAAATAGCGCACGAGCACGATGACCACGTGTCCTCGCTCAGGCCGATGGCTCTGAACAAGCCGGGAGCGTATATGGTCATGTAAACGTATACGCTGGGGAGCTGTTGGAAGGGAGACGCGCACGCAAACAAGGACAGACGGGGGGATGTCTTTTCTGTCGAAACCATGATTGTTGCTATCCTTATCATTTCCTCGTAGCTGTTGGAATAGTGTTCTTGCATCCTCGTAGGCGGTGGGGCCCATAGCTCGAACGTACTCTCCGGAAAATGGAGGATAATCATCCGAGAAATACCAAAGTTCCATACAGAATAAAAAGACCCACACAGATATGCCGAACCAGTGGGCGAAACTTGGTCGTAACAAACCCAAGATGAACCTTTTATCATCCAGCAATCATTCTGAGCAAATTAAGAAACAAATTGGCCCCCACGACCCCACAACTGATACCTTGTCAAATGAATTCTTTTAGGAATTATTTATTGTGTTGAATTAAATCAGGTTATCTTAATCTTGATTTTATTCTACTCTACGACTTAGTTGTAAATATACATAACTTGTGGGTATATTAGTTAACTTGGGCCCAATAGCCCATTCGGGCTTATGTATAAATACCCTAGACGATACATCGTTTAGGGTTGCTGATTCATTAATAGAGTTGACGACTTTTCTGAAGAACTCGCGCGCTCTCGTTCCAACTCTACAATTCGTCTATCGATTACTTCTTTATTGCTTCCATAATTCATCGTATCAGGTAATACTAATCCATTGAATCAGTTCAAGGTTGGATAAAATCGGCCTAACAAGTGATATCAGAGCCGAAATCGTGGATCAAATTCATCAGATTTCGGCTTGATTTTCAAAATTTTCGCTTTTTATTCAAAGATTATCAATTCCTTCTCGTCCAAATTCCCATATTTTTCTCGGGTTTAGAAGAACGCATAGGTGGATATCTGCATTCCCGTAATTATTGATCGAAATTGCCAGTTTTCCTTTTCCAGCCGAGATTCAATTTTCACGACGAACAGGAAATATTTTTGAAGAAGAGATAAATCTCGAGGTCTTCCATTTTTATCGCCCGACATCTGCTACGAAGAATAGATATCTCGAGATCTTCAATTTTAGATTGCTCGACATTTGCTTTTTTAAGCATCTCGACATTTCTAAGCATCTCGACTTTTTTTTTTCTCTCGAATTTTTTTCATCTCGACATTTTTCCAGCTCGACATTCCAAGCTTCTCGACATTCTCTTCGATATCGACATCCTTAAATACAATCTCGAGCTTCATCATATTTATTTCTCGACATTTGATATTTTATCGATATCCAGCTTCTCGACATTCCTCTCGACATCCTCAGACACTTTAAGAATCTCGACAATTTCTGTCCTATTTTAAATCTCTCGAGATCTTATCGAAATTTGCCACTTTATTTAAAGCATCTCGAAATCTCGAATTGGAAACCACCATGCACACATATCGAAAATCTGCTCTCATTATGCAAACCATTTACTCCCACTGATTCTTTCGAGAAACACAACTCATCACCCATATATAATCATTACATAATCAACCAATCATCAATCATCCACGTATCTTTAACTTGTCATCATCTTCATTATATCATATATAATAATAATAAAGAAAAGGATATTCATCAACCTTTAATATCATCCACATGCATCGTTTTCTTTCCACTCATGCATCATTATACACATAACACATAAGCATCCTTCCAATCATCATCATATGCTTTTACTTGCATTGTTACTTCACTCATTATTCTTATTAATTCACGCATCATCTAATCTGTTATGCATTATTACTCTAATTATTCCACTCGGCCCATTCATTTTATCTCACATCATCTTGCCCCAATTAATATCAAAAGCCCAAATTAATACATCTCGAAATCCCAAATTAATATTCAGATTTCGACATTCTACATCACCCTCGATATCTATCGTCTTCTGCACCTCACCCTCTCGCCAAACACTGAAAATTCACATCATCCTCTTTCGTAATTTACTAATCTAGAAATTCAAAACTCTTCGTTATTTCCGTCGAGAAATTCATCACTGCTCTCAAAAATTATTTTTATAAGGTCGAAGTAATCTTTCGATAATCACTTAATATATATATATATATATATATATATATAATAAATAAATAAAATTATTAATATATATATCTATAAATTTTCATATTATCGGTGTTATTAATCAATTAACTACTAAATTTTGCGATTATTTTATATTTCATCTATTCTAACATTATTTGATTTTTTTTGAGTTAGAGATCTAAGATTTAGCAGATCAACACGATTAAGATCCATATCCAACCAAAATAATTCTACAACTGAACTTTCAATATCCACTTTCAATATGTCGTATATGCCGTATCAGTGGGAACAGAAAGTGAACAAACAAGCTAAAGAAATTGAGGAATTAAAAGCTCGCTTAGAGAATAATCATAAATGTCTCATTGCCAGCTTAAGTGAAAAACCGCATCTCAATTGCAAGCTTGAAGCAATGCAAATGAGAGTCGATGATCGTGACAAAGAAATAGAAAGACTGAAAGTGAAAGTTAGTGAGTCAACTACTAGTTTGAAAAAGAGCGAAGACGAGATACTCACTAAGACTTGTCAATATAACTTCATATATAGCGAGCGTAACGAGTTATACTCTAAAATTAGGAGTTTAGAGGACATTCTAACAAAAAGAGGGCAAGCGGATCAAAATTCCTCTAAGAACCTAGCGTCAAACGGGGAAAATATTTTACATTCTACTAAATCTACTTCTTGTTGGGAAATTCCAGAGGTTGCTGATAAAATTTCTAAATTGAACGCAACTTTGGAATCAGAAAGAGTATGTTTTCAAGCAGAAAAACAAAAACAGTCGGATGCCGTATTCATGACAGAACATGAATCATGGCTCAAGGATACGTCTAAAAGTGAAGACGAAAACCTGGCTCTCATGGCAAACGTCGAAGCTGACTCTGAAGATGAAGCACATACCACTGCAGCTACTCTTCCAACTGACTCATCTTCTGAGACTGAGGTACACGACTCTCACTCCAATTTACATAAACAGTTATGTCTTCTTCAAGATAGACTAACATCTATGTCTAGTGAAAACCAATCATTAAGAAAACTAGAAACTAGGTTAGCGAACAATGAAAAGGTCTTGCGAACCGAACTAGTAGAAAAGGCTAAGTTAAACTCGTTTCTAGAACAAGCTCAGGATACATCCCTCAGACATGAGACTAGGATAATAGATCTAGAAGAAAAACTTTCCGAAAAGGAAATGATTTCAAGAAGAGTGAGGAAGAGCGTAATTCCATATCCCAAAAATATGAATTCTTATCCAAGGAACGAAATCGTCTCTATTCCAAAATAAAGAAACTTGAGGATCTCCTAACAAAAAGAGGACAAACAGATAGAACGATTTTTTTAAACAAGCCTAGAGACATAGAATTTTATGATCCCCGTGAAGGATTAGGCTTTGTTCCAGGTTCCGTACAAATAGTCAAGAAACCCCTCCCTCTTTATGATATTAGCTTCCTAGGCTTAAATATACATAGTCTACTCCCTTTCACTAGTTCATCTACACTTGACATCCTAGAAAAGAAAAAGAGAAATAGAGAGGACAGGGTAGAAATCCCATTTGACTACGAAGAACTGAATAAACGTGACAGAACCACGGACACATCCTTGTCTGACGACTACTTACCTCTATATACACCCTCTTCAGAAGTCGTAAGTGGCCAAAATTCAAATCCCTCTATTACATATATCCCAGCATCTCTCAAGGAAATCTGTGATTTGCGCTCGACTCTTGAGTCAGAAAAGATTGCCTTCCAAGTGGAAAAAGACGTACTTCTGACAATCATATCGACACTTGAAGACCATATCAACAATCCCATAGGTTTCTGCGCACAATCGCCTCCAGCCGAGTCGAAAATAGAAGCATCACTTCCCAAGACAACGAAAGGGAAGGAGAAATCCACAAGAGACGATTTGTTATTTGAAAAATATGCATCCCCTTCAAATCATTACTATTCCTACGATGTGTTCAATTAAATCAGGTTATCTTAATCTTGTAGTTTTATTCTGCCCTAGGACTTAATTGTAAACATACCTAACTTGTGGGTATATTAGTTAACTTGGGCCCAATAGCCCATTAGGGCTTATGTATAAATACCCTAGACGATACATCGTTTAGGGTTGTTGATCCATTAATAGAGTTGACGACTTTTCTGAAGAACTCGCGCGCTCTCGTTCCAACTCTACAATTCGTCTACCGGTATTACTTCTTTATTACTTCCGTAATTCATCGTATCAGGTAATACTAATCCATTGAATCAGTTCAAGGTTGGATAAAATCGGCGTAGCAAATTCCATAACCCTTATGCGGCATCCAACCTCCGATCCATGTATAGCTACTACCTATTATTATTTACACCATCAAAGAGACTGAACTTATATGTGATATATATATATATATATATATATATACATTTATATGTCTATGTACATATACCTGTATGGCAATTCCTATGCCAATGCTAAAGAGGATCTTACAGAACGGAAGCATGGGAGCACCAGAGTAACAGAAAAAGCTGGCGAGCATTACCTTTGTGTGTGTGTGGAAGCGGAGTATTGTGACTGCAAATGCAGATATAAATGCAACGGAGTACAAATAATCCGTTGAAGCATAGGGATTGGAGACGAGTGCATGTAGTATTCATTTGGAACCAACATTTTTTCTACCAACCAAGGCATGGAAATCAAACCACCTGCAACCATCAGCCAAATACAATAATCAGATTATATATATATATATATGTATGTTATACGTATGCACCTGTGATTCCAATGTTGTATCCGATTGAAAGGCCAACGAGTGCAAAATAGATCAATAACTTGGATAGGAAAGGCATATGGAGTTTTCCATCGACGCCACGAACGAGGAATAGATATAATAATTGTTCCGCTTTTGTTGTTTGTACAGTGTTGTTATTAGTTCCACTGAATGACTCTGCTGCTCCTTTATGACCATTACCACCATCATCGTTTTCGTTCATTGTTTGCTTAACGTGGCTTGTTGCCTTTTCTGATGACGACATCTCTGCGTGCGGATGATAATTAATTATCACTACTAACTAGTGAACGAATTATAATTTTTTTTTTGTAACAACAAAATCTTTTCCTTTTTTTTCCAGGATCTGTATTTATATGACGAATATATATATATATATATATACAAGAATTTCCACGTGTATATATATATAAATATATATATATATATATATATATATATATATATATATATTGGCAAGAATTTCCCCCTTATCTTTGATATCTTATATCTCTATATATCTCTCTCTCTAAGATTCGAAACCTTTGCCTTTGTCAACAAGAGTTCTCTATATGGATCCTTGATATTGATAATATATTTCCTTGAATTAGATGCGCCACTTGTTTATGTTGAATCAGTCTTCGTGTCTAAGTCATAGTATTTGTTTATTAGCTTAGCCGTTATTAGAGATTAAGTGTATATATTGAGTCATGTAATTCAGTTTATCATCAAGAGAGTTACGTTAGTTTTATACTCCATATTCTTTGCATCAAATCTTATCAGTTTATACGTATATTGGCATTTTCTTAGGTATTTAAGCGATCAGAAGAATTTTCCAAGTGTCATGACCGAGGCAATCTTTGATACATATATATAATTATTATATATTAACTAATTAATATGAAAATAGATCATTATTATTATTTATATTAATTACTTCGTTCACTTTCCATTATAATTAAAAAAACGCAACTCATTAATTTAGATTGTTAAAAACAAGAGTCAATATATAATAACCTAAGGAATTTACAATTGATAAGCTCATAAACTGTAAAAAAAAAGATGTACACATAGAATATGACCTCGTAAATGCTTTGCATATGTGTAAGAAATATTTATCGTAGAATATACAAGCATAGAAAAGCCTCTAATCAAACGTGGAACGTGGTAATTGGTAAAACATCTTACTAAGCTTCATAAATTAAACACGGCTACCTCTATCTATGTGAGAGGTTGGATAAACTACTATTTTGTCTGTATTATTGACCAAACAAGTTTTTTCTTAATATTAAAAAATAAAAAATACATTAATTTATAATAACTATTCATTCTATTTTAGTATATCATCCATTAAATTTATTCATTATTTTTTTTTTGCACACGCATGGGGTGTGTTTAAATACTAGTTACTATAGAACCGTAGGGGTATGATACTCAAATAAATTGAAGTATTGAATACCATTTGATAAAATAATTTAATTAATTTAGTTAATTGATGTCGTTGACTTATATGGCAGGATGCATTCTTAGCAGCTTGCGAGGATTTGACGAGCGATCTGCTCGAAGTAAAGGAGCGCGCCATTTTCCGAGATTGCAAAGATGTCAGTTTGAGACGTCAAGATCGATCCCACTCATGTACGTTCTCCATCCGAGATTCAAGCTTGAAACAAGCTGCTCGATGACTTCGATTGAAGCCCATGATACTTCTTGCCACGGGTCGACGACAATTGCAATTTTTTTCTCTTCTCATTTCTAACACGATTTCGTTTTTTAAAACTGGGCATTCTTGTCTGCCTCTTTTTGGGCTCTACTTTTGGCTGTTGACGGTTCGGATTTTGTTACGCATCTCATGTTAGAACTTTAGATGAGATTCTTGAAAACAAATAAGAGTTTGGTGGTGGAAATTGGGTAAATTGCATTTCCTAACATCAATCGTCATCATGCAAAATATCTACCAAGAACGTAACAAGAAAACATATGAATATAAATTCCAAAAAAATAGAGAGTCTAAGAGGCGGCCGCCGGCTTTGGTTTTGACTTCACCACTTCTCAATACCCACGCCGACCCTTCTGACACGCGTAGTTCCTGCAAAACCTTCAAACAACGAAAGAGAAACACAATGTAATGAAATGTAATCATCCCCAACAACTTACCACGAGCAATCCGAGGTTAAGATTCAGAATTCTTCAATGAAAACGAAGAAACAAGAAAAACAAAAAATACTGCACATCATCAAGATTGTCGAGAGAGAAAAAAAAATCATCAAAAAAACGATGTACCTTTTGATAGTCGGCAACAAGAACCTCTCTTTTAGGCACCATTTTAGCAGCGTCGTTTATAGTACCCTTCTTGAGCTTCGCATTTAGCCCGTTTGACATAAAAAGATCAATAACAACTGTTCTGCACGCCATATGCAAATCGAAACGTACTTCGCCAAGCGAGAATAAAAAAAAGCGAAGTTTCGACGAAAAACTCCGACCTGAATTCGTCATATTCTAGATGGCCGGGCGACGACTTTGGAACGCACATCCCCTGGATGATAAAAGCCACTCGACCGACGATCGACTAGGGTTGCAAACGAATCTAATCGAATAGAATAGCATGATATTCTATTTGTATTCGATTAATTTGTCGAATATTTGTATTCGTATTCGTTTAATATACGAATTTTGTTTTCCGATTCGAATTCGATTCGAATGTGCTATCCGAATATTCGGATTCGAATATAATTTTTTCCTGTAAAAGAAAGCAAATATTATAACAAAAATTGCCAATATATAATTGAGTTCATTAAATCAATTTATCTTACAAAACACATTCAATCCAAAATGATGATAACCGAGACAACATTCAATCCAAAACGATGATAACCGAGACATAGACATCAAACACTAGTACAGATAAGGGAATAGGCTGCGGCACAATGGGCGACTGTTGTCAACAACAGACGCCAATTGGTAAAAATTTTGACAATTGGCGTCTGTTATTTTACCAACAGTCGCCCATAGTATATTCGTTTTTATTTTTTTTTAATTATGTAAGACATTGGGCGACTGTTGTGGTCCATAACAGTCGCCCATAGTCGATTTAATTTTTTTATTTAATATTTACGGATCATTGGCGACTGTTATTACAACAACAGTCGCCCATAGTTTTTTCGTTTTTATTTTACTTTTATTACATCAGACTTTGGGCGACTGTTGTGAGCTGTAACAGTCGCCCATAGTGGATCTTTTTTTTTTTATATTTGAGGGTCATTGGCGACTGTTATAACTATAACAGTCGCCCATAGTTTTTTCTTTTTTATTTTTTTTATTATATAAGACATTGGGCGACTGTTGTGTACCATAACAGTCGCCCATAGTCGATTTAATTTTTTTTTTAATATTTGAGGATCATTGGCGACTGTTACGCGGTACAACAGTCGCCCATTGTTAAAATACAGATCGATTACACACACATCGAACACTCACACACACAACCCAGGCAGATCGAACGCTCACACACAACCGCCGCCCGCCCCTTTCCAGTCGCCCCCACCACTTGCTCAGCCGCCGCCCGCCTCGCGCCCACCGCTTGCACAGCCGCCGCGCCGCTCGACGCAGCCCAACTTCCTCAGCTCGTTCCGCGCCACACCTCGCACCACCGCCACGTTCCCGTGCCCTCGCCGTTGCCGCCCAGCTCCTTGCTGTAGCCGCCGTCCCTCACCCGCCGTCTCACAGCCGCGCCGTGCCCCACCACTCACAGCCGCGCCAGCTCCCTATCGGTTGCTGTGGCCGCCTCCCAAACCTTGCAGCCGCAACCTCGCCGCCCCACCTCGCTGTCCCACCTCGCCGCCCCTGCCCTGCCCCGCCCTGCCCCTCTCAGCCGCAACCACCGGCCCAAATTATAAGGTAATATATATTTCTTGTAACCCTAATCTATTTAATTTGGGAAATTTAGATTTGCTTTCGATTTTGGTTCCGTATTGTGATTTAAGGTTTTATTAACGTCTTATACTATGTTAGAAATCATAATTGTTAAAAAAGGAAATTGCGACCCGACCCGATGGTACCCGATGTGTTCGATTGTCGGGTACCCGAGATTTTTATGTTTGGATAGTTATTTTTATGCTTAGTATTTGTTGGAATTGCCTATGATTTGCGAATTTATTGTTTTCGTTAAGTTTAGATATGTTCAAGGTTTGCTCATTTGGAGGAAACTTTGAATGGTCCCCCGGGACCGTTCCTAAACACACGCTATTGCTTTACGATGTAAATTTGTTTATTATCTAACTTAGGTGATTGGGATGGATCGAGTTTGGATGTCTAGTAAGCGAACAACGGCCGAATATTTGAATGGTGTAGAAGAGTTTATGAATTGTGCAGAGCAAAATCGTAGAAAAAAGAGGCAATCCAAGATTTCATGTCCTTGTCGTAGTCACCGTCGATCTCATAGCGCACGGAAGGGAGGGGGAATATCTTCCCGTACAAACCTCGGAGCTTTTGACATTAGGAGGTGCATTGGGCAGCTTCGTACAGTGGCCCCACGATTTGACATTATCGTCAAATGCGGTATGTAAATAAATATGTAAATTTGATCAATAATAAATTAATTTGTATTTTCCTATGTAGGCTCCTATGCCGACATTAGGGAATTCTTCATTGGAGTCTAGCACTGTTCGGCGCAATGAGGATATCCCAGGTCTAGGCAAGTATTCTCGGTATGTATTCGATGTCATCTCCTCTCGGATTGATCGGTCTTTTGTATTCTCTATGAGAGATGTGTACTACAATCCGGGAGAAGAGTCGTTAGATACCGGCATCGACAGCACCGATATTGAGCACTTATTTAAGGGCGAGAGTTTGGATTCCAGCGTCATTCAACTTTTCTTGAGGTAGCTTCATTAATTTTTAGTTTAAATTTAACGTTAAATTTTATTGATTATCGTCCATTGTAGGTATCTTCGTTTGGAATTGGCGCCGGAGATTGCGTGTTTCAACCCTAATCAGTTAAGCTTGATGAACACGAACCCCTCGGAAGTTGAATATATGACTACAGTTTTTAAAAATTCGTATAACTCATCGACATACTTCTTCGCGCCTTACTGTGAAGGGTAAGTATAATTGCTTTATTATTTTATATTTAAAGTTTTTATTTTAAATAATATGTTTTGTTGTATTTATAGTGATCATTGGATACTGTTGGTCATCCATTATCCCGCGAACACTGTATATGTTTTCGATTCACTGGCACCTAAGGTGGGGATCAAAAAAATTGGAATTCGTGATCACGTGAACAAGTAAGTGCAATATAAATAAACAACATGGTATACTTTTATTTTATAGATGCTTCTAATATATACTTTTGAATTTCAGTGCATTGAAGATTTCGACAATGTTTGGAGCTGCACAAGTTATGAAGAAGTCTTCCTCTACTACTTGGAAAGCATGCAAGGTTCGCAACTCTTTGAGCAATTTCTATTAAAAGTATAACGATATTAGGTTATAATATGATATTTGTTTAAACTTAGTGCCCACGCCAACCTGATGATAGTCAAATATGTGGAAACTTCGTCATGCGCTACATGTACGACATTGCGAGAAATATCAGCTATCAAACACAAAATCTGTCAAAGGTACGATAAAGTTGAAGCATTGATATCAAATATAGTTAGTTGTAACTTTTGTGAATCGTGTTCATATTTTAGGAATTGGAACACGCTGTCTATGTCAAAGAGACGCATGAAGAAATTCGAGAGTTGTGGGCGAAGCACTTCATTGAAGTATGTCTGCAACAAAGCACAAGTTTTAGGTGAAGACTTTGAACATTGTTTATGTAATTGTTCACTTGATACTTAGGTTGTTTTGTGATTATGTTATTGACATGCTTATGGTTATATTGAGTTGAACTTTCTTGTGTGTATCGTATATTATTGAGCCTTATTTATCTTGGGATTGTTGGGCTGTTTTATTATATACAGGTTTTTGGGTATTAGAAAACAAATAATATATTTAAAAAATCAAACTACCCATTGGCGACTGTTGCAAACAAGGGTCGCCTATTCTGTCAACTATGGGCGACTGTTGCAACGAAACAGTCGCCAATACCTCCACAATGGGCGACTGTTGTTTGTCTAACAGTCGCCCATCCCTGTTTTATGTAACGTTTTTTTTAGTTTTTATGTCTATGGGCGACTGTTATAGATATGCAACAGTCGCCTATACCTCGATTATGGGCGACTGTTACTGTGACAACAGTCGCCCAAAGTCGAGGTATGGGCGACTGCTAACAACCGACGCCAATAGCCTGGGGTATGTGCGTCGGTGCCCTCGGCGACCCTGGGCAACAGTCGCCCATACTTAATAACAACAGTCGCCAAAAGTCCGTACTGTACTAGTGAAAAAATTAGTCTCCTTGCTTCCGGAATCACGCTTGCAAAATGACATCAACCGATTCTTCTTCCACCTATAAGAACATTAAGAGATATCAAAAGTGACTGAAATCCATCAAATTTTCAATCCCATACAAGCAAAGCATTATTGAAAAAACCCTAACCGTCGCAGAACAAAAACCCTTCAATATAGCAAGGAACCACAACCAAAACATCAAGATTTCAATATAACAATGATTTTTGAAGATCCTAATTTCGAACTTATAGAAACGAGCTTTTTCTGGAAAAATGCCTTACTATCGCAGAAAGTAACTATGACGCGGTTGGACCGCGGTTCTGGAGAGTGAGCCTACTGGTGGCGTGGGTGGGTGCGTTCGATGGTGGCCGGGCTGTTGGCGAAAGCGAGAGAGAGCTGCGATGGAGACTTGGAGTTCTGTGGTCTTTAGTTGATATGACGTGGAGGGTTTTTTATGGATTTGTGATTTTTGGCTATAGCATTTAGTTGGCTCTAATATCATCTTGGGCCTACTAAAAATACAAGTATTTATAATATATTAAAATATATATATATATATACTAGAATTTAGAAGACGCGCCAAGGCGCGGAAATTAATACCTATATTCTTCTTGAAGAGTTGTCAAGCGAGAGTAGGGATGACAACGGGGCGGGTCTGAAGTGGGTTTGACAGGATCCGAGGCCCACCGTTTAACTTATATTGGACCCAAAACTCGGCCCACCCCACCTAAGTATGGACCAGCCTTGCTCTGCCCCGAACTGAATGAACCGAGTCTGACCCACCAGACCCGATTCAATCTTAATTTGCTTTTTTTTTTTAATTCTATTTTTCTTAATGTAAAAAAAGCAACATGTGTTTGCAATATCTAGAGACTGAACCCTAATATCTACTTTGTTAAATCAAATTCTTATATATTGGGCCACGTACATTTTCTAATAACAATTATAACATTTTATATATTTGTATAAATGTAAATATTAAATATAAATAGATACCTGGGCGGGTTTCGGGTTGGGGTTAGGGCGTGGGGTTGACCAGACCCGAGATCGGCCCCCAACACGGCCAGGTTGAGGTATTTGGGACCCATAACCCACCCTAGGACCCAATATTTGAAAAATACCCGCCCCACTAGGGGCAGATCCGGGGACCCGCCCAATTCCATCCCTAGGCGAGAGAATTAAACTTATAAACCAATAAAATAAAAAATACATAAAAACAAAATAAGTAAAAAAATATATTTGAACTTGGTCCTTGTTTGGACTCTTTATCTTAGTGGTGTGTTTGGTTGGGGGTATTGTGAGGGATTAGAGGGGTTGACATTAGTTAATAAAGTGTTGGGTTAGAATGTGTATTTAAAGGGGAGATTTAACTAATACCCTATTAATATCTTTCATAGGGTATTAAATAAATCAGCCTCTACCCTACCTTTATCTAATCCCGAGTTCTTTGGACTATTTTATCCTTTATTTCAATATCTATTTCCAAGTTTATCCGGCGACATCCAATCACCGTTAATTAAACGTGTAAATACGATTAACAAAAACCAATAAACAATTGAAACGCAAACATATGACTGATAGTAGTGAAAGATCGATTGAATATACAAATTGAACACGATGTTCAATGGAAGCACACATATATTCATGGTATCTTGTATGGAACGACTACAACAAATAACCAAAAGCAAACAAATGAGAATAAAAGCAAATAAAGGCGACCGAAAGATAATAAAACACGACACATCAGACGAGCAAAAATGATATGAGATGATGACAAACTTGTGCAGACGGAGAAAACCCCTAATCAATGTTTATATTTTAAATTCAAACTAAGGGTAAAACTATAATTGAAATAAATTGAACCTAATACTATCTAAATTAATCTACCAAACACATTCGAAATTATTATTTAAACCCATCAACCAAACACCTCAAATAACTTATACCCTCCATTATTTAAACTCAACTAAAACTAATACCGTCTAAACTCATTTCCAACCAAACGGGAAACATAATTAGTATACAAAGAAAAATGTAATAACTAATTTTATCTTATATGAACTATATATTGATATCGTTAAACGCTTTTAAACTACAAACTTGTAGACTTATTTTTATTTGTGCCGTATATTAAAACTTCCAAATAATAATTGACTAAAACAAAAAAAAAAATTAGCACAATAATTAACTTTAACAATCAGCAGTGAAGAACAAAGAGAAACATGGAATATCGAAAACAAAAATAAACTTCCCGTTTTTTTACTTTCAACGAAAAAATGAAAATTTTCTCCCATTAATCATGTAAAATGGAAAAATAATCAATTATTAACCGCATGATAAAATCTATACAACATTCTTTCCTATTGTTTAAACAACGGTAAAAAAAGGATAAATCATTGAATAGTTTAACTTATAATAATATCTCAATCTAGAGATGAACGAATATTAATAACATAATATACATATATTGATAAACTTTGCTGTTTTATGTGGGGGAGATATTGATCTGGGCGTGGTCGTTTGAAGTTCGATTGGCCAAAGAGTTTCTTGCTTTGAGCTTCGTATAATTATTATCTAGGCAGAAAATGACTTAACTCAACGTTGTTATATAGAGCTGTCAAACGGGCCCGGGCCCTTGGCGGGGCGGGCTCTAATTTTTTAGGTCCGCCGGAAAAATAAATATTATATTATTTTTTTAAAATATAAGATTTATAAGTAAATTATGATTATTTTTATATTTTTAACTATAATTGATCATTAATAACATAAATAAATTAATATTAAAAAAGTTTATAAAATTAGATATTTTTTCCAACTTAAATTCTTTATTTTTGTTTATTTTTTACTATTTTACATTATTTTTTCCTATTTTTTATTATATTCTCTTACTTTTTCTGATTTTATTTTTTTTTGAAATTGGCCGGCTAAGCCCGCCAGGCCCGCTTTGAGGCCCGCTTTGATAGTACTATTGTTATCTAGCGTCATCAATATTATTAAAGTAATCTAAGGTACAAATAGAGAAACAGTGCAATTCGAGTAAGCTCTTGCGATAACGAGAAGGGTCATAGGCATCATTATTAGAGTTTGTAGATTACGAAGAAATTCTCCCGTTCATTACCCCATACACGTTTATAATATATAATATATATTAAATTATTCGAATCGAATAATTCGATTAATATACGAATCGAATACTGAGGTTTCATATTCGTATTAGGATAGCTCTCGAATAAAGAAAAATATTCTTTTTTGGATTCGTATTCTAAATATTCGAATTCGAATCTCAGAATTTCGAATCGATCGCGAATCGAACAAAAAAAAATCGATTCGTTTGCAACCCAATGATCGACTGAAGATCGTAAGGATAAGCGTCAATGCTGTCCTCAGCAGTCACAGCCTCACGTGCGAAACCCTTCGAACGCATTGTGCCGACAAGCACAACTCCCCTCAAGCGCTTGCTTATCTGCCGAAAGCTGCATCAACAGATGAAAGAAATCAACCACATTCCCCTGAGAAAAAGAAAAATTGATTTCTGAATCATTGCGTCTCAGCTCACTCAGCTGGGCTTCGGAGGCTATCGGTTTGAGGGCTTTGGGTTGGTCGTGGAAATTGTGGGAGTAGATTTTGAAGGTGGTTTCACATTATTTCCTCCCAAATTGTCTCTGATTTTCTGGCTAGTGATCGCCCAATATTCAGCATTCTTCTCCACGACGGATGGGTATTGCCTGATGAAGTTTGCGTCGGGGAGCTCTCTGAGTTTCCAATAGCAGAAAGGTCTCTCCACGCCAAATTCACTGAGGATCTTGATAAACGTATTTAGTACGTTTATCGTAGTATTTAATTGGCTCGTAATAGAGCTTTCGTAGTAATTTTATGCACTTATTAACCCTATGTCTACTAATTTTGGTATTATAAGCCTTTAAGACGAGTTTCGGGTGAAAAGGAGCGAAATCGAGGCAAAACGGCGCGAAAACGATGAAAACTGGTGAAGGTCACGGCCGTGACACTTAGTGCACTGGGCCATGACGCTGAGCAGAGAGTTAGACTGAAGATGGTCACGGCCGTGACACCTTGTGCACGTGGCCGTGACAACCACCAGAGGCCGAAAGCTGAAGCCAGTCACGGCCGTGACACTTCTTGCACCAGGCCGTGACCCATAGCAGCAGCAGCATTAGAAATTTTATATCTCTCAATCCCGACCTCGGATTGAGAATCCCTTTGGTCAGAATCAATATTGGCGAGTCTTCTATCTATGTTTAAAATTTCAGGTCAATCGGACGTCGTTTACCCTTCCATCTGAACAAAATACGAAACTGTCGCAAGGGTGGAAAGCGTCACGGCCGTGACGATCCTGCACGAGGCCGTGACGAGCGGCAGTGAGCTCCATTTTGCACCCCGATAGTGTCACGGCCGTGACTGATCATGTCCCAGGCCGTGACACTTACGAAAATCAGTATAAAAGCCCAAATTCGACTCAGAAAAGGGATACCTATCAGATATCAACCCTAAATCATCTAGAGACGAAAAAGAGCCGTCAAGAATACGGAATTACGTCCCGGAGCGCAAGAGACGGATCAACGACGAATTCACGCCGAATTAAACGAGGAACGAAGATTCATCCACGCTACCATCCCAGATTCCTCAGAATATCAAGATCATGAGTCTTTCTTCCTTGTTTTCTATTTCCTTCGTTATTTTCCCGTAAATTATGAGTAGCTAATTCCCTTATGTGTTTGGGATTAGATGAACGCTTGGTTATTTCGTATTTGAGACATATATGGTTATCGTGATTCGTGCGTCTGACTATTTATCTATCTATGAATTTGTTTCTTCGCTTTAATATGTCTATGTGTTAAAGTGAATGTTTGGAAAATCGTTTAGGGCGACAGCTAAATAACGATTAGGCCGTTCATAGATGATAGGATCTGGGTATAGGGCGACAGCAAATATCCGATCCTCGCCATTAGTAATTATTTAATCATAGATCCCCACGAACGTCTAGGGCGACATCAAATTCGGGAGTGGGTAGGAAATTACTGCGATTTAGTCTTAATCACGTAGGAGCGATAATTCATTGTCTTAGTCAACAGTACCTAGTGGGATTCGAATCCCGAGCACATTATTTTATCTGAAAGCACTCTCATAGTTCAGTCGTGTTCTTTTAATCTCTCTTTGCATTAGGATTGGTCTGTTAGGTAGCTCGTAGTATAAACAAATTGCGTATTTTATTTAGGCTAAATATTGAGTCGATAGGTCACTACTAGTAATCAGTTTATTCCTTGTGTTCGATACTCGTTTACTCACTTTACTGCACTACAAACAATAGGTCTAATGCCTATCGCACGTTGGTGATAGTAATTAGGTATTCGTTTTATATTACACTTGTCGCACTTGCAAATCATATTAGCACACCACGTGTCGATCAAGTTTTTGGCGCCGTTGCCGGGAAATAGATTGATATTAGAAACACTGTACTTCGGTAATTTAGCCATTTTTATTTGAAGTTTTCCTTTTCGTTTCTTTATTGTTATTTGCGTTATTTGTTCTTTTAGTCATTTTTATTTTCGTGATTTCTTTTACGGGTCGATTTCTTTTAGTTCAGTTACAGAAGTAGATATGGCGGACCACAGAGTGCCCGTTCACGAGGAGGAGTCATCACTACAAGATCTCCTCAAGAATGCCGCGCTAGGCGGTACTTAGTCAGCGATTGTCATCCCGCCGATCGAGAACAACAATTTCGAGCTGAAGCACTCTTGGCTTCAGATGATCTTCCAGACGGCCCAGTTTGAAGGCAATCCCGATGACGATCCATCTGAAGGCCTGTCTGACGGTGAGCGACACCATCAAGATCAACGGTGTCTCGGGCGATGCGATCAAGCTGATGCTATACCCGTTCTCGTTGAAGTTCAGGGCGAAGGACTGGTTGGAGATGTTGCCGCCCAGATCGATCACCACGTGGGAAGAGATGCGAGCCGCCTTCATTGGCCACTACTTCCCACTATCAAAGGTTCTAAGCTGAAGACGGAGATATCACTATTCCACCAGAAGGACTCAGAAAATCTCTACAAGGTATGGGAGCATTAGAAAGCGCTGCTGAAGAGGTGCCCACAACACGGGATGTCGAAAGCAGCTCAGATCAACCGATTTCACGAGGGGCTCAACGACCAAACCGTTCACATGTTAGACGGAGCTGCAGGAGGAGGGCTCGTGAAGCTCTCTACTACAGATGCTTGGAATTTAATCGAGGACTACTCGAGGAACAGCTCATGCGAGGTAACACGAGGATTAAGACGCCAGGCGTGTTTAGCGTGAGCGAGGAGACGGCTACGAATACTAAATTTGAGGCGCACAGATTGCGGCGAAAAACTCTCAGTTGCAGACGGTGATTGGAGCCCTACTTCCCAAGGCCGGGCAGACGCAGCCCGTGAACACCGTGAGGACCACTGCACCAACGCACCATACGCCTTATGTACCACTGATAAACGTAATTTCTTACGTTTATATTTGTTAATTTTAAGTCGTTTGTGTTCATTAATGAAGCCGTTTTGAATATCCTAGCACTTAAATATGAGTTAATGGCAATATTAACGTTTTTACGGCAGTTTTGCGGCAGTTTGGTTTTTCTTGCAGAACAGTGAGTAAATGATGTCCAATTGAGCTGAAATTTTAACCGATAATAGAAGACTCGTTGATATTGATTCTGCCCAAAGGAATTTCCATTCCGTGTTCCCGATCAGAAGATATGAATTTTTGAACCCACTCCACTTTGCTGCGTAAAAATGATCCGTTTTGATTGACCCAAGCCCACTAAACAAGACCCATAAAATAGCCCAATGGAAAGAATAGCCTTAGCCCATCAAAGAGAATAGATATACAATATATACATACTCGCACGCTGGACAAAAGGAAAAACCACGAGGAGACAAGAAAAGGTGGGAGCAGACAAGCGTGGAAGCAGATTGACGAATTCATGGAAGAAGAGAAGATGTTGCTGATCTTACGGATCTGTGTTTATTTCATTCAAACTTCATCATCTATAAAAGGGAGCTTACAAGTCGAACTTCGGGGGAGGACCATCAAGGATCCATCTTGCAACCACCTCTCCACTCAAACTCTCAACCACTGCCCAAACGTATGTCCCAACCATCAAGCATCCATCGCTCACACACCAAACCCATTTGAAGCATACACCTCTCTCAAGGAGGCACCTCGCCACGTACACCATCAAAGCTGAAAGGGTTGGAGGAAGTCGAACCATTTTCATCATCTCAACGCAGCTGCCACGTCAAACTCCCTAACCTCCTCTGAGCGAATTGAAGCATTTACGAGCATACACGACTGAGGAGAAAGTGAGTCGCTGCTCCGGGGGGCTGCTCGTGACTAGGGACAGCAGAGGGAATTGAAACGGAAGCCATCTTCGGGCGCTTACCACCCGCTCGATAAAATCACTCAAAGACGTACGCACGTAGGGCAGCGGGCAACTGGAGCTCACGCAGCGCAGACACACAGTGGAGGGCAGCGGTACGCACAAGGGCTGAGAAGAGACATGAGGGCAGATTCTATTTGCGACGGAAAGCATTGACGAAGCACGACGTTATCAGAGCTAAATATCAGGGAAGAAATTATGCTTTCGTCTTTGATATTCTCGTCTTCTCTTGTTTCCGTCGTAAATATGAGTAGCTAATTTTTACATGTGCTTGGGATGAGATGAACGCTAGGTATTATTATTGGACGTAAAATACTCGTGAACACGTAATATTGGCTATTTATTATTTGTGATTTTGTTGTTCAAATTAATATGTCTATGTGTTGATTTGGATATCACTTCGATATGTCTATGTGTTGATGTGATTCGTGGTAATATCGTTTTAGGGCGACAGCTAGAAAAACGATTAGACCTTTCATAAAATTATAGAAATTCGATTATAGGGCGACAGCAAATAATCGATCCTCGCATAGGTAAATTAATATATATTCTCACAACCGTCTAGGGCGACAGCAAATTCGGGCGTGAGTAGGAATTACCGCGACTTAGCCATTATTTTTGTGTTATCGATAATTTACGGCCTCGTCAATGATACCTAGCGGGATTCGAAATCCCGAGCACACTTGTTTTATATAAAAGTTATTATTTTTAAATATTTAAGTTGCATTCAAGCTTTTGGTTTGCTAGAATATATTTTTATAAATAAAAATACAACTAAAACAATATTTATTTAGGCTAAATATCAAATGATAGGTTATTACTAGTACTCAATTTATTCCTCGTGTTCGATACTCGGATATTCGCTATAGCTATTCTACAAACGATAGGTACACTGCATATCGCGCGTCGTGCTAGTTATAATATATTCGTTTTAATTATTACTTGACGTACTTGCATGAACCTTTGTTTAATTTATTAACGCACACGCACGCGGTCAAGTTTTTGGCGCCGTTGCCGGGGAATTGATTGATACTAGGAACACCGTAGTTTGGTAATTTAGCCATTTTTTTTGTGTTATAATCATTTTAGTTATTTGCGTTTTATTTGTTTTAGTGGATTTAGCTACTTATCCGTTCTTGGTTTACTTGTTTGCGTTTTTTTTGATAATCATCGCTTTAGTTTATTTATATTGTTTATTTGTCAACTACTTGCTACCTTTTCGTTCGCGTGTCTAAGGTACCTTCAACAATGAATGACCCGAAGCCATCCATCGGGTCCCATAATTGAAGTAGATCCAGATTACGAGCGAACGTTACGCACACAACTCAGATACGATTCCGACGGCACGGCCAGTAACTCTCAGGAAGCTCTTGTAAGCTACTCAGAGGACAACTCTCAGGAGTCGACATCAAATCATCGAGTAGTGACGTCGGTGGACAGCCGAGAGACAGAGGCAGAAATGGAAGATCGCAGTCACCCTCCAGAGGAGGAGCAATCTCTACAAGATCTGCTCAAGAGCGCCACGCTAGGCGGTATAGAGTCGGCGATCGTTATCCCGCCGATCGAGAACAACAATTTTGAGCTGAAGCATTCTTGGCTTCAGATGATTTTTCAGACGGCCCAGTTTGAGGGAAACCCAGACGACGATCCCTACTCGCACCTGAAGGCCTTCCTGACGGTGACCGGCACCATCAAAATCAATGGGGTCACATGCGACGCGATCAAACTGATGTTATTCCCATTCTCGCTGAAGTTCAGAGCGAAGGACTAGCTGGATATGTTACCGCCCAGATCGATCACTACGTGGGAAGAACTGCGAGCTGCATTCATCGGTCATTACTTCCAGCTGTCAAAGGTGCTAAGATTGAAGACGGAGATCTCCTTTTCCATCAGAAGGACTCAGAGAACCTTTACGAGGTGTGCGAGAGATACAAGTCACTATTGAAGAAATGCCCGCAACATGGGATGTCGAAGGCCGCCTTGATCAACCGATTTCACGAGGGCCTCAACGATCAGATCGTTCATATGCTAGATGGAGCCGCAGGAGGAGGGCTCGTGAAGCTTAATGCCACAGACGCCTGGAATCTAATCGACGACTACTCAAGGAACAGCTTCATGAGAGGAAATACGAGGATCAAGACTCCAGGAGTGTTTGAAGTGAGTGAGGAGACAGCCACAAATGCTAAGTTTGAGGCGCTCCAGCAACAGATAGCGGCGACAAAATTCCCAACTTCAGACGGTGATCAACACATTACTTCCAAAGGCCGGGCAAATACAGCCCGTGGATGCCGTGATGACACCCATAGCCACCACGCCACCTCAGCATAAACCATACATACCACAATGCGGAATTTGTGGCGCAGCTCATGAGACCTCAGAGTGCCAAGTCGGACAATCACTGGAGCATGTGGACTACATGGGGAATTACCAAGGCCAACAGAGTTACCAGCCTCGAGTGCATCCTAATCTGGCATATGGAAATCAGAACCACCACAGGCAAGGACCGCCGGGATTTCAGCCCAGACCGTCTGGCTTCCAAGGCGAACCACCACGACAGTATCAGAACGCATCCGCGGGGTTAGGATCTGACGATATGAGGGAGATGAAGGATATGATGAAGATGCTCCTTACAAATTTCAGCAACACCGCTGCGGCTCATGAGAGTCGACTAACGAAGATGAAGGAGTACATGGAAGCCAACAACGTACGTGCTCAGAACACAGACGCATCGATTAAGAAGTTGGAGCAGCAAGTGGGCCAGTTAGCGAAGCAACTGGCGGGGCGAAATCAAGGATCACTCCCGAGCTACACCGAGCCAAACCCTAAGGAGTATTGCAATTCGGTAACCCTGATAAGCGGGAGAAAATTGCAAGAAATACCCGCCAAGGAGAATTCAAAGGAGAAAGCTGATTTCGAGGACCACGACGAGCCAGAAGTGGAGCAAAGCAAATGCAACGATATCGAGAAGGTCAAGGCTGACAAAGGAAATGCGCGACCATTTGTGAAGCCGTACCAGCCGAAGATTCCATATCCAGCTCGGTTGAGGGAGGACGAACCTGAAAAGGAGAAGGTCGAACCTGAAAAGAAGGAGAGTGCGCCTGAAAAAAAAAGGAGGAGGGGATTGCTCCAAGACCACCGGTCATTCCTTACACACCGAAGATTCCATATCCGGCTAGGTTAACAAGGGCGATGACTGACAAGCCATTTGGCACGTACCTAGAGGAACAACGCGCCAAGAAGGAAGTGAAGCCGGTCAATCGTGTCGAGGAAGAGAAAGTCGACAAGGAGATGGAGGTCGTGACTACGCCCTCTGACAAGGCGTGTCAACCAAAGAAGTATATTGTTGACGACGAGTTCGGTAAATTTCTTTCACTTTTCAAACAACTACATATTAACTTACCACTCGTCGAAGTCCTTGCACAGATACCTCGATGTGTGAAATACCTCAAGGACTTGCTCACGAACAAACGCAAGCTTGAAGATGTTTCTGCTAATTGTCTTCGAGGGGAGTGCTCCGCCGTCGTGGAAATGAATATCCCGAAGAAGCTAAAGGATCCAGGGAGTTTCACTATAACTTGTCTTATAGGAAATTTATATATTCATATGGCATTTGTTGATTTAGGTGCTAGTATTAATTTAATGCCTTATTCTATGTTTAAGAAGATTGATTTAGGTGAACCCAAACCCATTAGGATGAGTATACAACTAGCGGATAGATCTATTACGTATCCTAGGGGTATTATAGAGGATGTGTTAGTCAAGGTTAACAAGTTTATTATTCCGGTGGATTTTGTTATCCTTGATATGAAGGAAGATGAGAATGTACCTTTGATATTAGGAAGACCATTTTTAGCCACTGGAGAGACCATGATAGATGTTAAAAACGGCACCTTGACGTTTACTATAGATGGAGAGAAAGTAACATTTTGCATGGCGGAAACTAAGAATGATATCAGCAAGCATGAAAATAATTATTCATATCCTGATTTTATTGATCAAAATTCTTCTATGTCTTTTTCAAGTTTATCGCAGGTTATCGAGAAGAAAGACACGGGGATAGTCGAGGGAGGCAAAGAGGAGAACAAGGAGATGCGTTTTTGATCGACGGACCACCGCTTTTAGAGCTTGAGCGGCAACCCAACCATTTCAGTTGTGCTTTTCCCGAGGGCGGTCCAAAACCACTGAGGATAGTACCTTCCAACCATTTTTTCGAACCACCTTGAAGACTCACTCTACTATGTCTAGCTGAAAGACTTTAAAGAAAGCGCTTCTTGGGAGGCAACCCAGGTATTTTCGTTTATGTTTTAAGCATTAGAGTATTTAAAAAAAAAATAATAAAAAAAGTAAAAAAAATAAAAAATAAAAATAAAAAAATATAATAATAAAGTAAAAATAATAATAATAATAATAAAAAAGAGAAGATATAAAATTATATATAAATAATAATAAAAATAAAAACTGCGAATATTAAGGGAGGGTTTTTGCTTTCGCAACCTGATCTTATATCACGGTATTTGCTTAGGATTCTAACAAGTTTTCATCGTTAATCTATCAAAGTGCAAAACTCACAATGCAGAATCAGGAAACGGGATAAGAACGATAATTTTACTTCAAATAGATGATTACATACCAGTACAACTTGTTATGACCCAATACAAAAGCACTTAAAACTGCGAATAACACAAAAGACGGAACACTAGTTTTATTTCATAAGGGCGATTACTCACAAGTACACCTAGTGAGAACCCAAAACACAAAAGCCAGTAAAACTGCGAACAAACCCACAAGAAGAGCGAAGTTGAGTGATAGCATATCTAAATTACGTCGAAACCTCGCGTATCCTTCAGTCTCATTCTCACGGCCTTGCTGCTGTCCCCAATTCATAGTGGCTAGCTAACCTAGAATGTCAAAAATGAGATTGCTGAAGACGTGTGATTTATGGTAAATGGTGTTGTTGTGTTGTTAGAGCAATGCCTATTTATAGGCATGAAGGGCACAAAAACATCATTATCATACCCAGCAAATCCGTTAATTGATACAGACGAATTTTTGACTTGAAGATTTGACGCCGCGCAAGATTGTGATATTTCCTTTGTCGATTATCAGATTTTTCCTCGCGCCAATCGTTCTCGAAAAACTCGTCGATTACGTGTTAATCTTAGTAAAAATATAGATATAAAAAAATAATAATAAAAAAACAAAAACAAAACGTAAAAAAAAATCGGGAGAGATGCAGGACGATACACCTTTATTAAACGGGCAATCAAATTTTGTTCTTTTCATGGAGGTAACATTCCGTAATCTCGATAAATGATTTCACGTTTATTTCACATTCCGAACTAGTTGCATCCACGTTTATGTTTCCAAAAAAAAAAAAGAATTTAAACTTGGGGATTGGTGATTTTTCCGCAATGAGTATCAGTGTTGTTCCATTTTCCTTTAAGATGCCTATTACTATTAATTTTCTATGAATTGTTTTTACGCCCTATTTTCTTTAAGTCTATTTTGTGAGGTCAAATGTCACGAGGAACGCCATCTACGAATAATGCAATGCGTAGTCTCATCCAAGCCAGCCAGAATCATGTCAAACGCTTCTGCAACTAAGGGAATTCAAAACCTCAAGTGTGGGGAGGGTCGTCTGCAAAGCATGCACATCGAACTATTCAGGGAAGTTCGTCTATTTATTTATTTATTTTCCTCTTCCTTGTGTTCCAATGTTTGTTACGTTGAGGACAACGTAAATCTTAAGTATGGGGAGGGAAATTTCTGCGAAATTGATGATGCGAACATATTTATATATGCATGCTGTGATTTAAAAAAAAATAATATGGCATAATTGTTTTCTTTTGAAAATCATGGTTCTTATCTATTAAAAGATGATTTCATGTAGAAATTTTATTAGTAATTAGGATACATATGCGTAGTCGATTTCTTTCTTGCATGATGAACTTAGCGATACATGAAGGATTCGTGCACATAACCTTTTTTTTGTGAGATTTTGAGCCCACGAGCTTTTTGCTCATTTCTTTGGTTGTGTGAAACGTGCCTGATTTACGTCTCTCTAGAACTTGCTCGTGTATTACGTGCTGAAAATGAGGAATGCATTACGGAATTAGTCCATAGCCAAAGTTTCTGACCACGCCTGATCACCGTAGTTAGCCACTTTGAACCTGTGCCTTTTATTGTCGAAATCCGATATTCATAGCTACCGACCTAAATAAGCCTTCAGAATTTAACCCCATCGGAGCGATAGTGTAAGTGAAGGATGAATGGCGGAGTCACGGTGCCCAATTTAGTCAAATGTCTGACAAACACCAAAGTTGAAAAAAAAAGAGAAAAAAAAAAGAGCTGAAAGAAAAAAATGAGAAATAGCTAAGAACCTTTCCTACGATAATCTTTCACTCTCTAGAGCACATTTTAATACCCTAAGTAGAGATGTCGAAAGAAGAAAGGCTTGGTAAAAAAAAAGAGAAAGAAAAAAAAAGGAAAAAAAATATGTTTGGGTGGAAATCAGATGGTCGACTTATTGGCGCAGTCGTGACAAAGGCATGATTCCAACACGACTCTAGCTCATGTCCTTTTGCACTTAGCCCTTGAATATGATATTTAACCTGCTAATACCCGATAAATCATTCCGATTCACACTTTATTACTTGGGGTAGTGGATTACGAATCACTTGTAAGCTTATGGTAGAGAATAGATTAGTGCATGAAAATAGAGATTTCACAGACATATTAAGCCTATACACTGTGTGATCTGAGTGAATCCCTGTGAGGTATGAATCTGAATAGATATTGCTAAGGCATTTGTGTAGTTAGACGTCAGCTTCAAATGTGTTTTCCGACGTTACTTGCATTATTTTATTACGTGATTCATTCTTGAAAGATAAGCTGCAAGATTTAAATTAAATTTATGCCTTATTATTCGTTTGCTTGAGGACAAGCAAACGCTTAAGTGTGGGGAGATTTGATAAACGTAATTTCTTACGTTTATATTTGTTAATTTTAAGTCGTTTGCGTTCATTAATGAAGCCGTTTTGAATATCCTAGCACTTAAATATGAGTTAATGGCAATATTAACGTTTTTACGGCAGTTTTGCGGCAGTTTGGTTTTTCTTGCAGAACAGTGAGTAAATGATGTCCAATTGAGCTGAAATTTTAACCGATAATAGAAGACTCGTTGATATTGATTCTGCCCAAAGGAATTTCCATTCCGAGTTCCCGATCAGAAGATATGAATTTTTGAACCCACGCCACTTTGCTGCGTAAAAATGATCCGTTTTGATTGACCCAAGCCCACTAAACAAGACCCATAAAATAGCCCAATGGAAAGAATAGCCTTAGCCCATCAAAGAGAATAGATATACAATATATACATACTCGCACGCTGGACAAAAGGAAAAACCACGAGGAGACAAGAAAAGGTGGGAGCAGACAAGCGTGGAAGCAGATTGACGAATTCATGGAAGAAGAGAAGATGTTGCTGATCTTACGGATCTGTGTTTATTTCATTCAAACTTCATCATCTATAAAAGGGAGCTTACAAGTCGAACTTCGGGGGAGGACCATCAAGGATCCATCTTGCAACCACCTCTCCACTCAAACTCTCAACCACTGCCCAAACGTATGTCCCAACCATCAAGCATCCATCTCTCACACACCAAACCCATTTGAAGCATACACCTCTCTCAAGGAGGCACCTCACCACGTACACCATCAAAGCTGAAAGGGTTGGAGGAAGTCGAACCATTTTCATCATCTCAACGCAGCTGCCACGTCAAACTCCCTAACCTCCTCTGAGCGAATTGAAGCATTTACGAGCATACACGACTGAGGAGAAAGTGAGTCGCTGCTCCGGGGGGGGGGGGGGGGGGGGGGCTGCTCGTGACGAGGGACAGCAGAGGGAATTGAAACGGAAGCCATCTTCGGGCGCTTACCACCCGCTCGATAAAATCACTCAAAGACGTACGCACGTAGGGCAGCGGGCAACTGGAGCTCACGCAGCGCAGACACACAGTGGAGGGCAGCGGTACGCACAAGGGCTGAGAAGAGACATGAGGGCAGATTCTATTTGCGACGGAAAGCATTGACGAAGCACGACGTTATCAGAGCTAAATATCAGGGAAGAAATTATGCTTTCGTCTTTGATATTCTCGTCTTCTCTTGTTTCCGTCGTAAATATGAGTAGCTAATTTTTACATGTGCTTGGGATGAGATGAACGCTAGGTATTATTATTGGACGTAAAATACTCGTGAACACGTAATATTGGCTATTTATTATTTGTGATTTTGTTGTTCAAATTAATATGTCTATGTGTTGATTTGGATATCACTTCGATATGTCTATGTGTTGATGTGATTCGTGGTAATATCGTTTTAGGGCGACAGCTAGAAAAACGATTAGACCTTTCATAAAATTATAGGAATTCGATTATAGGGCGACAGCAAATAATCGATCCTCGCATAGGTAAATTAATATATATTCTCACAACCGTCTAGGGCGACAGCAAATTCGGGCGTGAGTAGGAATTACCGCGACTTAGCCATTATTTTTGTGTTAACGATAATTTACGGCCTCGTCAATGATACCTAGCGGGATTCGAAATCCCGAGCACACTTGTTTTATATAAAAGTTATTATTTTTAAATATTTAAGTTGCATTCAAGCTTTTGGTTTGTTAGAATATATTTTTATAAATAAAAATACAACTAAAACAATATTTATTTAGGCTAAATATCAAATGATAGGTTATTACTAGTACTCAATTTATTCCTCGTGTTCGATACTCGGATATTCGCTATAGCTATTCTACAAACGATAGGTACACTGCCTATCGCGCGTCGTGCTAGTTATAATATATTCGTTTTAATTATTACTTGACGTACTTGCATGAACCTTTGTTTAATTTATTAACGCACACGCACGCGGTCAACCACAATGCGGGATCTGCGGCGCAGCCCACGAGGCATCTGAATGCCAACTTGGGCAATCGCTGGAGCACGCAGATTACATGGAAAATTACCAAGGTGGCCAGCGAAGCTACCAGCCTCGAGCGCACCCCAATCTGGCGTACGAGAATCAGAACCATCAGGGGCAAGAACCGCCGGGATTTCAGCCCAGACCGTCCAGTTTCCAAAATGTGGCGCCGCGCCAATATCAGAATGCACCCGCCGGAGGATCCAATAATATGAAGGAGATGAAGGATATGATGAAGACGCTCCTCACGAACTTCAGCAGCACCACCGCAGCCCACGAGAGTCGGATGAGAAAGATGGAGGAGTACATGGAGGCGAATGACATCCGTGCTTAGAATACAGACGCCTCGATCAAGAGGTTGGAGCAGCAAGTGGGGCAATTAGCAAAGCAAATGGCGGGGCGAAATCAAGGATCACTCCCGAGCTACACCGAGACAAACCCCGAGGAGTCTTGCAATGCGGTAACCCTGAGGAGGGGAGAGGATTACAAGAAGCTCCCGCCAAGCAGAATTTAAAGGAGAAAGCCAATTTCGAGGGCCACGACGAGCCAGAAGTGGAGGAAAGCAAGGGCGACGGAGTCGAGAAGGTCAAGGATGACGAGAGAAAGACACGACGATTCGTGAAGCCGTATCAACCAAAGATCCCGTACCCAGCTCGGTTAAGGGGAGCTGCACCTGAAAAAGACAAGGTTCAACCTAAAAAGGAGGAGGCTGTACCCGAAATAGAAAAAACAAGGGAGAACGAGCAGCCACCAGTGATGCCGTACCAACCGAGGATTCCCTATCCAGCATGGTTGAAGAATGACAAAGATGAAGCGCTAATTGGCAGATTCATGGGTATGTGCAAAGAATTACATATTAACTTACCGTTTGTTGAAGCTATGACGCAGATGCCCAGTTTCATTAAGTTCCTGAAGGACTTGCTGACGAACCGACGGAAGCTCGAACACATCTCCACGGTATACCTACGAGGAGAGTGCTCGACGATACTCCAGAGCAAGATACCGAAAAAGTTCAAGGACCCAGGGAGATTTACTATTCCTTGTTTGATAGGTGATTTAGTTGTTGAGCATGCTTTAGCTGATCTAGGCGCTAGTATAAATTTAACGCCGTACTCCATGTTTAAGCGTTTAGAATTAGGTGAACCACGACCCACTAGAATGAGTATTCAACTGACCGATAGATCGTTAAACCCTCTAGGTGTTATCGAGGATGTTCTAGTTAAGGTCAATAAGTTCGTTATCCCTGTCGATTTTGTGATCTTAGACATGGACGAGGATGAAAATGTTCCATTAATTCTAGGTAGACCATTCTTAGCTACAGGCGAGACCATGATAGATGTTAGGAATGGAGCATTAACCTTGACAGTAGACGGTGAAAAAGTTACGTTCAATATGGCTGACTCGATGAAAAAGAGCAACGAACAAGATGATAAATGCTATTTCTTAGATGTCTTTGAGCACGATTTTCTCTTTTCCGTGCAAGGTCTGTCACAGATCAGGGAGCATGATAGGCACACGATTATGGCAATCGATAAGTGTGGGGAGAAGATCGACAAACTCATCATAGCCATCGCCGAGAGCAGCGAAGAAGTTAAGGACAAAAGCCCAGTCAAGGAGCGACCGCCACTAGAGTTGAAACCGCTGCCCGGCGAAAGGCGACACCTCCAAGGTATGGATGTAGGCGAGGGAGACTTAAGCAGAAAAGAGATGCTATACCTCGACTTCCAGCCACCCTAAGTGAACGAAAGCACGTTCGGCTAAAGACGGTAAAGGAAGCGCTTCTTGGGAGGCAACTCAGGTTTTATCTATCTAGTATTTTTTTATTATGTCTATTATTATCATCCATGTTTTTCTGTTACGTTTAGATTTCTTTTTAGTCATGTCAGGCATCACGAGTCACGATACGACAACCATCACGCGTTTAGTCACGACCACGTCAACATTTTCCGTCAGGGAATTTTCGTTCTCTTACACCTACTTTTCCCTTTCGTTTATTCAATTTTTACGTTGAGGACAACGTACGTCTTAAGTGTGGGGAGGGGAATTTAGGTTGAGAACTTACGTGAAAATTTTTAAATTTTCTTTATGACGTGTCTGTGAGCTATAAATTTCGTTAGAAAGGCATGAATTGTTGAACTCAGGTACGATTTTTTGCGCTTATCTCGAGTTAGTCTGCATTATTATGAACTTTTGTGAGCAATTAGGTATGCATGACTGATTGAATCATGTCTGCCTGAACAGATATAGCGTTGCTTTGAGAGATTCGTACACATAACCGTGTTTCGTTGTGAGAGTTTGAGCCTGACGAGCTTATGCTCATTTTCTTGGTTGTATGACGCGCCTAGTCTATGTCTCTCTAGAACTTGCTTGCCAGATGCGTGTTGAAACTATTGTTGGTGCTTGAGTGTGAAAATGATGAGGGCATTAGGAATTAAGTCCATGGCCAAATTTTCCTACCATGACTAATCCCCTTAGTTAGCCACTCTGAGCCTGAGCCTATTTGTTTACTTTTCTCGTAAATTATAGAAGCCACTGACCCAAATAAGCCTCCAGAGATTATATGAACCTGAGTTGATTAGAATAGAGCAGAAGTCGAACGTAAGAGTTATTGTTTCAATGTATAATTTGATGTTCTCCTCTACTATTCGTGAAATGACTCGTCCCTTACTTGACCGTTTTCTGAAATGACCCGATCCCTTTCATAAGCCTGTCCATAACCCTTTGGCAAGATATAGGTTTTGGTAATAAGTATCCCTAGGTACACGGCATTCACTGTCACGATGTATTCTTTGCGACTAAAGCCACATTTGATGTTTCTAGGGAATAAGGGCAGTGCACAAAAGCAAAGCGTAATTAAGGTGAAAGGGCAGAAAATGGAAGGGGACTGAGTTGAGAGGGTCGGGCAGAAAAGTCTAGGATTTCAGAGCGAGAATGTTGAGTCTTATGTTGGAGCATGTGACTTGAAATTTGACCATGCTACGTTCTTTGAACCCTTATGTGTCCTAGCTTTAAGATTACGTGTGCAGTATCTATGCTTGTCAAGTCAGTATTATTTAACCCGTTTGACCCGAAAAGACCCTCAGATTTATGCTTGCCACTCTAAGTAGTGATATGCGATTAGCTTGCAAGCCTATGGTAGGGGTTGGACTAGTGCACGATTTGAGTGATTCACTATACTAGCCTATACACTGAGTGGCTTGAGCGAATCCTTGTGAGGTATGATTCTTGATTTAGCAGTGCGAAGGAAGTTTAGGCCGACAAGTGCAAGTCATTAGTGTAATGTCCATGATTGTTTGCTTGATACCTTTTGTGCTTTCTAGCTTTGATGATAAATTGCGAACAATCGTGCCATTATCCTGATTTGATGCCTCATCTGACTCTAGACAAACAAATGCTTAAGTATGGGGAGGTTTGATAAACGTATTATAGTACGTTTATCGTAGTATTTAATTGGCTCGTAATAGAGTTTTCGTAGTCATTTTATGCACTTATTAACCCTATTTCTACTTATTTTGGTATTATAAGGCTTTAGGACGAGTTTGGGGTGAAAAGGAGCGAAAACGAGGCAAAACGGCGCGAAAACGATGAAAACTGGTGAAGGTCACGGCCGTGACACTTAGTGCACCTGGCCGTGATGCTGGACAGAGAGTTAGACTGAAGATGGTCATGGCCGTGACAACCACCAGAGGCCGAAAGCTGAAGCCAGTCACGGCCGTGACACTTCTTGCACCAGGCTGTGACCTATAGCAGCAGCATTAGAAAATTCATATCTCTCAATCCCGACCTCGGATTGAGAATCCATTTGGTCAGAATCAATATTGGTGAGTCTTCTATCTATGTTTAAAATTTCAGGTCAATCGGACATCGTTTACCCTTCCATCTGAACAAAATACAAAACTGTCGCAAGGCTGGAAAGTGTCACGGCCGTGACGAGGGGCAGTGAGCTCCATTTTGCACCCCGATAGTGTCACGGCCGTGACTGATCATGTCCCAGGCCGTGACACTTACGAAAATCAGTATAAAAGTCCAAATTCGACTCAGAAAGAGGGATACCTACCAGATATCAATCCTAAATCATCTAGAGACGAAAAAGAGCCGTCAAGAATACGGAATTACGTCCCGGAGCGTAAGAGACGGATCAACGACGAATTCATGCCGAATTGAACGAGGAACGAAGATTCATCCACGCTACCATACCAGATTCTTCAGAATATCAAGATCATGAGTCTTCCTTCCCTGTTTTCTATTTCCTTCGTTGTTTTCCCGTCAATTATGAGTAACTAATTCCCTTATGTGTTTGGGATTAGATGAACGCTAGGTTATTTCGTATTTGAGACATATATGGTTATCGTGATTCGTGCGTCTGACTATTTATCTATCTATGAATTTGTTTATTCGCTTTAATATGTTTATGTGTTAAAGTGAATGTTTGGAAAATCGTTTAGGGCGACAGCTAAATAACGATTAGGCCGTTCATAGATGATAGGATCTGGGTATATGGCGACAGCAAATATCCGATCCTCGCCATTAGTAATTATTGAATCATAGATTCCCACGAACGTCTACGACAGCAAATTCGGGAGTGGGTAGGAAATTACTGCGATTTAGTCTTAATCACGTAGGAGCGATAATTCATTGTCTTAGTCGACAGTATCTAGTGGGATTCGAATCCCGAGCACATTATTTTATCTGAAAGCACTCTCATAGTTCAGTCGTGTTCTTTTAATCTCTCTTTGCATTAGGATTGGTCTGTTAGGTAGCTCGTAGTATAAACAAATTGCGTATTTTATTTATGCTAAATATCGAGTCGATAAGTCACTACTAGTAATCAGTTTATTCCTTGTGATTGATAATCGTTTACTCACTTTACTGCACTACAAACGATAGGTCCACTGCCTATCGCACGTTGGTGATAGTAATTAGGTATTCGTTTTATATTATCACTTGTCGCACTTGCAAATCATATTAGCACACCACATGTCGATCAGATCTCTCTCATTTTATTAGATAACTGTTTCCTCGAAGGCAACTGAGAGACCCTAACGTGGACTTTTGCCTAAACAGGTAAATAACATATTCCCTCACCCAAAAATCCAACCTCTCATCTGTAGCATACATCAATGAACTTTTTCGAAACCAAGGTCCCTTAACTAAAACGGTGAGCTCTTGCAACACGGATCCTTCAAATGACTAATTGAATTGAAAAAAACAAAAGTATAGAGAGACGAAATGAAAAAACAAATTAGTATGACATACGGCCCTAAAACACAGAATTAATGAAAAAATCAATTTACTTGTACAAATCACTCTCCCTCTCTATTAACTCTCCCTCTCTCTATTTCATGCATTTGAACGCACTCTCCAATGCTCCAACCCGTGACTCACTTCTCCGATGAATGAAATTGCGATCATCCAATGCTCCAACCAGTGACTCATTTCTCCGATGAATGAAATTGTGATCAAAATGCAGATGGAGGATCTTTTTCCAGCAGGGGTTGCTCATGCTGAAGTAATTCATGCATATGTTGCGTTGCTGTTCCACCTCCTCCTGCAGATGTGATGTTGATGTTCCACCTCTTTCTGAAGATGTTGCTGTTGCTTTCCACCTCCTCCGATGAATGAAATTGCGATCAAAATGCAGATGAAGGCTCTTTTTCCAGCAGAGGTTGCTCATGCTGAAGTAATTCCTGCAGATGTTGCTGTTGCTGTTCCACCTCCTCCTGCAGATGCTGTTGCTGTTCCACTTCGTGAAGTAATTCATTGTCTGCTATTATCTTTCAACATTATCGTGGCTATAATTGTACTTTTAGAAGGGAATTCAAGTAAAACACACCAATATCTGAGATATCCCGTTGCAGCTCTATGCATCACAATGTATATCACAGTATTTAAGTATTTCGTTTTTACCAATAATCTGAGCTTAAAGTCTTGTTTAATACTAGGTTGTTTTTAATTGCTGCCGTTGAGATACAAATTTGAAAGAAAATATTAGAAACTCAAATAACCGAAAGAGCATCTGCAAAATTCCACATTTCATTTCTAGCTAGCATTGTGGTGCTTGTAATAACCCTAGCCAGAGATGCGATGGCTGATAAAATAGTTGCTGTTGTAAGTGAATAAATAGCTTCGGACGATCAAAATGATGATGCGATGACTGATGAAATAGTTGCTGTTGTAGGTGAAGAAATAGTGTCGGCCGATCAAAATGATGATGCCATGGCTGATGAAATAGTTGTTGCTATAGGTGAAGAAATAGTTTCGGCCGATCAAAATGATGATGCGATGGCTGATGAAATAGTTGCTGCTGTAGGTGAAGAAATAATTTCGGCCCATCAAAATGATGATGCGGTGGCTGATGAAATAGTTGCTGCTGTAGGTGCAGAAAAATAGTTTCGGCTGATCAAAATGATAATGCGAGGGCTTATGATAAATTCGCCTGATCAAAATGATGATGCGATGGCTGATGAAATAGTTGCTGCTGTAGGTGAAGAAATAGTTTCGGCTAAAGCACCTCCTACCACCTCGTATGCATTAACTCTTTGGAATTTGAGGAGCAATCTAGCGTTTCTAATGTCTTTGCTATCATCATTTACCATTGTCATAGCTACGACGGTGCTTATAGAAGGAAACACTAAAACTCATACATCTCTGAGATTTGCAGTTGCAGCTCTCTGCTTCCCAGGAATTTTTATTACAACATTTCATTTTACCACATAATAGAAGTTGATATTGTCTTTTTTGATTCCTAGATCTTTTCTAATTGCTGCTATTGAAACACAAAATTTCTAAGAAAAGATCCAATGAACCACATATAACCAAAAGAATTCACAAATTACTCGTTTCATTTCTAGCTGCTATTCTAGTTACAGATTCTGTTATATTAAAACATCTATCATCTCCATCATAGGTAATATTTCAGTTAGTTATTGATCTTTTTAACACTTTCATTAATTTTATTTTGGTCTTTTATGATAGTCATTATGTTTATGAATGCCAGTTTTACCCATTTCTACGGAATTTTGCGGACAATTAAATTTAAGCAAATAATATTGACGCGAATGTCACGTCACTTTACAATACAATTAAAATTGATACACAGCTATATGACTGTATTTCTGTCTAAATGCAATTCTATGATATGTAATATACTATCCATTGACTAGGTAAAAGGATATCTTAGTGTATGAATATAGAAGCCTAATGTATGAATGGCTGACAGTGTGGAAAAAATAAAACTTGGTAAACTTCTATTACAACCACACGTTGAATGACATCCACAATTTTCCTCCTTTACGTTAATTGTGTACGTGCTGCATATTAATTGTAATTCCCATATGTTTTACCAATAAGAAAATTTAACGACAAAGATAGCATACCGGACATGCAGCATCCCGTGCATCGCACGGGCATAACCTAGTTCAAATTAAAATTTAAATAAAAGATACGCATCACTTTGGGGCCTCCCCTCAGCCAATAGAGCTGAATGGTCATTGGCAGCTCTGCATAATACTTAAGCAGAGATTTTAGAGTCCAAAGCTTAGCTTCTTCGTCGCTCTTCTGCTGCTTTTTTACAGGTAAGGCGGGCCCTTTCTTTTTCGTATTCGAAGCTTGCGTCGGGATTTCTCGATTCTTAATCTATCGATTGAAGTGGGTATTCTAATTTTATGGGTTTAGTGGGTTGAAGATCTAAAGCTCAGCTGTTGTTTATGGAACAACTTGATTTTTATTTTTTTCAGTCGTGTAGGCTTCTGTTCCCCCCTTTTTTTCTCTCTTTTTTCTGGGCAATTTGCGATTCTCTTCATTTGAGGGGAATTTCAGGGGAGGACTGTGATTGATTAATTAGATGAATTTCGGGTTGTTGAAGCTTTTGGGATGTGATTTTGTTCGAGAAATGGGATATCAATTGGGACATGATAATGAATCTGAGTATATGTTTGAGTTTTTTATTTCTTCAAGATTGCGATCATGCTTATGGAAATAAGCTCTGTGTATCATTTGAATCACATATTCATATCTGAACTCGAACCAATTGGTCGGAACTAAGTCGATTGGCACGCTGTTTAACGACTCTCTATTTTTTTTCGACACACCTCCCTTTTTAGCATGCCCTAAAATTATAACCAATTGGTCGATTCATTACACGACAATTTGTTGGACATTCTGTGTTGTCGGGAAAACAAGATTGAATTTGTTCTTTTTTTCGCATGATTTTCTTTCTCATTTTCTGCTAACGCCTCTACCTACCATCAAAACAGCATTGGTCGGCGATGTTTTCTTGAAATTGAAAGAAAAAAAAGTACAGCATTGGCGTAATTTAAGCTGTTCTATCCTCATTTTATGCTTCAGGAGAAAGTTCTTCGGGATCCTATCTGGGAGAGAGATCTTAGGATCAAACCACGGTAACAGATTGTGTGCCTTCATAAAATAATTCAAGTTTACTATTCCGTGATAAGTTATCTAAGCTGAGATTCTTAAACATTACAAGATGTTTCCAGAAGGAAGGATTAGCCCAGAAAGTATGCTAGTTTTCATCTGCCAAAATCAGCGTTTTACTCTCGGGTAAATTTCAGACGTTTTACAGGTTGTCACATCTTAATCACGATCCCATCATTGATTATATCGTTTATTTATTTTCCCCTCAGCACGGAGTCATGGGGGAATTTTGCTGGCATGATGCATGTTCTGCGATAAAGGAAGTCAATTGTGATCAGTTAAGATTGGTGAGTTACACCTTAGGACCTCATTATCTGCTTCAAATCTACAGCCGAGCATCGTGCACCTCATTGTCATTGTTTTGCGTTCAGGCGATACCTATATCGAACTTAATTAGTTATTGTGAGTCTTCATGGGAGAAACAAATCGGCACCAGGGGCCACTTAGCCAATCCAACGTGCAGCGTTGATCAGGGGATGAATATATCGTGTAATGGGAAATCATACGAGCAACCAATCCAAAGCGTAGCGAAGACAATGGCATTGTCGCATTGGGACAGTTGAAGGTTAGTGCTAGTAACATGTAGTTAGTTTTAATTTACATGGCACAAATTTTTCTTCAGCGTTTTCGTTTCTTTCTTCTGGTTCTTATTCAGGTTTCGCTTTCTTCTGGAAGATTGCAGCTTGTCGATGCAACTGCTGCTGTCGACGTTATGTTCAGAATTCCACCAAATTGGAAGTTAGAAAACATTTTTGAGGTTATCTTTAATTGCAATTGGTTCATAGTTGTTCTATTTGGCTGGTTAAGGACCACGCTTGTGCAATCGATCCCTTTCTCTTCGGATTTAACTTTTTGTCGACTCGTCTTTATAATGATTGTTAGACCTTGGCAATACTCCGTTTATAGAAAAGATGAGGATATCACTAAGCCTAAATGAAAAATTTGGTTCTGGCAATTCTCGAAGTTGTTCTCCGTTCCACTTGGAGGATTATACTCAGAAGCTAGCAAATGGAAAGTTTAAGTTGCTAACGGTGACACACAGTTCCCAATTCAGCAAAAGCTATCTTATTTTTGGTGAAAGACGAAAGATCGTATAGCTTTAGATTTGATACATTGAAACTGTTATTTATCCATTCGTTGAGATACACAATACACGTTCTTCAGCATTCTTTATCTTCTACCAATATTTTTGCCCTTTATCCATACCTTTTTCCAACAGTATATTTAATACTTCATCAATAATATTTGTTCTTTTCAGTTTGAAGGAGACGAGCAAATCGATTAAACATGTTTGCCGAGGCCATTATCCTGCCGTGGAGTTTGTTTGTTGCTGAAGGGCTCAAAGACGCTAATGTGTTGTCAACGGCAGCTTAGAACATATGAGAGATTCACTTCAAAAGTTTGCAACATCAGAGGAACATGCTCTAAAGAAATGTAAAGTTGACCATGGCTTGCTCAGTGTTTCTTTAAATTCTTGCAGCCACTCTAACACAGAGCACATACGATGTTTTTGGTCAGACTTCCCATGCTTGATTGACCATAGAAATCTTAATCACCATATCCCGGTATTCTGCGTTGCACCATTGATTGCATTGAAATGATCAATATTTCCAAATCTCCAAGTAGAAGATTGTTGCTGAATTTGATCTTAATAGCTTTTGCACACTCGAGGTATACTATATTGACTTTTGACATTCAACGGAAGATCTAGCTCCATTTTTTCTATCTTTGTATATGGCTTATCTCTGTTGCAGTTGCTGACAATTGGGGGCTATTACCTTCCCAAGGAAGAGGAAGATAAATCTGGCCCTCGGATTTTTCCTGACAAAGTGTTTGTTAGTTCCGAGAGACATCTATGAGTTTTATGTTTTCATCTCTTGAAAGCTTCCATGGTTCATATGCCTCTGATATGTCCAAGAAAGATAGTTTAAAAGCTAGCAGTGAAATTCTGATGAACAACAATGTCAAAGAGGAAGATATTTCCTCGGGCTTAAAGCTTTATTTGCCATCAAGTGCTTTAAGTTCAGTTGCAGATTTTATCAAAATATTTGAGACAAAAGAGCCCTTAACAACACGAAAAGACACCCATGCTTAGTGCGGTAGGGCCACGATGATTATGCCCGAGCACGGTTTGCCTGTTGGGGACTTAGTATCTCTGCATGGGCTCGCAATAGCTATTCACGATACTGTTACTGATGTTTTTCGGGAAAAGTCATGTTTGCCAGAGTTTCTTCGACGAGATAAAAATGTTTGCATCCACGTTTTGGTTGATAATCACGTGGTATTTCCTCTTCCCCCTCCCTCTCTCTCTCTCTCTTTGCTGATCTTATAAGAGGAAAAAGAATCTTACTGTGCAGTTTTTTTTGCAGGTTAAAATTTCTGGGAAGCGAGCTAACCCTGTTGGATTGGGACCCAACGTTTATGCGACCTTCCATCGAGTTCTCAAACCACGGTGGTTAAGTTACCTGCCAACAATCTCATTATCATTCCTTTCGGTAATTTTTTTTCCTTAATTGTCTTGACTGATAATAACCGAGCTTATATATCTCTTTGGTCAGTGGACAAGTACACACTGATGCCTACATCCTTTTTGACAAGTATTGTAGGGTAGTGGAGATAGGTTCCTTTTTGTTTCTGGGATGTTTCGATTAGTTGAATTTCATTTGTGATGACTTTGTTTTCTCCGTTGGCTTATTTTCCAAATGTACCAGGCTTGGCTCCGGAAAACAGCCAGAACGCAGAGCATTTTATTCCACATTGGCGAATGCCCGGCCATGAAGGAATAGATAGTCTCCAAAGCGGGCAAGGAAATATGCGGACGGAGGAAACGGAGCAGCACTCGTCTCAAATGGAATCGCAACAACATGGCTCAGAACGTGAGAGAAAAGATAACGAACATAACTTGTCGGTGGAATCTGATACACAACCGCAAGTCGATCAGAATGTTTTCGACTTATCTCAACCTCGTGGTACCCAAACGTCTGAAGAACAAGATAGGCATGAAGAACAGAACGCAAACAGTAGTAATCAGTTTCCTGGGATGGTTCCAAATACTTCACAGCAGCCAATGCCTGTGGACTCGAGCGTTGAACAGTCTTTGTCGCCCGGCATGGGAAATAAAAACACTACTAACATTGGGACGTCAGCAATGAATCAAGATTCTATGGGGATGGGAACGAGTAACCAACAGGCGAGGACCTCAGGGATGGAAAATCAACAAGCCCTGACAGGTGGCAGTCAGCAATCGAGTGGACCGCTTAAATTGAACAAGCAAGTTCCCTTTGGCTTGTTGCTTCCTATAATACAGCCTCAGCTTGACAAGGACAGGGCAATGCAGCTTCACACTCTTTACTTTAAGCTAAAGGTACATTTGAGTGTTCAAGAAAAATTAGTTATCAGACATCTGACTAACTCTTGTTGTAACCGCGGTGTTCCAGAAAAATGAGATCAGTAAAGATGGATTTATCAGACACATGAGAACTATTTTGGGAGACCAGATGTTAAAAATGGCAGTGTACAAGCTGCAGACTCAAATTCATATGTCAATTTTCATGCATTAGTATCCAAATTGTGAGTCCTGATCATGATTTCTATCGTACAATGTTTTGAGTTAGGTTTCAATAAATGCTCAAGCTGGCCCTGGTCAATCGCAACCTCATGCCTCTGGGCGAGGTAGTAAAGCTCTTTAGTTAACCAGCTCTGTGTTTCAAATATCTTATTCCGACTTTGGCTTCTTTTTTCTACAGATTCGAGCAATTGAATCGATGACATTGCAAATTCACATGAGGTGGAAAACCAAGCAACTTCACAGGGACAAGTTGCTTTAGCACAAGACAGAAAGAATCCCTCCTTCCCAACCCAAGGTCCTAATAAACAGCAAAATATGCACTTTTCTCAAAGTTCATCTCCTGGAATGGCAACGGGGGGAAGTAACTATCCTACTTTTTCAAGTAATAATGATCAATCTTCAGCCTTCTATCACAAAATGAAGCTGTAACTAATCACTTGGGACATTAACACCAAACCATGAATGCAGTGAACATTCCTAACAAGATACAGCCTGGAGGCCCAACACACCCAAACGGCAACCCCTCGTGGGCCCCGTTGGGTCATGTAAAGCCAGAACCATTTGATCACTCCAACGAACAAAACAAAACCCTTTATTCTTCACCACGTTGTTCGTCTTCCGGACCTGTAAGGCCAGCCAATGTCGGACCAGGGAAATTTAGAGATGAATCCTTTGATGCGCAGCAGCCATCTCGAACGGGTCTCACTTCGCCCTTGCCGACGAACTCGGCTTCCTCAGCCATTTAAAGCCAGATCAAAACCAATATTCTGGTAATTTTATAATCTTAGTTTACAATCGTTGGTAGAAAGGCGTACTTGTATGTGTGCTCTGTCCTTTTGCAGAATATATTCGTTGGGTTTTTTTTGGAGCTTTTCTTGTTTATTAATTAGACTTCCTGTTGTTTATTAGTATTTTCCCAATTCAGATTATCGGCCTTGGATTTAATCCTAATCCGGATAAGCTTCTCGATTACAAAACCTACATTTCTATAATTCCAGTTTCTATTGTTTTTTAATGCTCTCATTTATTAATCGAGATGCAAATGTTATTTGATGTTGTTCTTTTCAATAACCATGATTTATGTACTATTTACATATATTCGGCGATTGTAATTTTTTTTATCCTTCAGTCAAATAATCGGATGCATTCTTTGATGTCTCCTATTGGATCTGGAAATATTTCAAAGGCGGCACCCTCGAAGAAGCCTGTACCTGGCCAGAAAAGACCTATGGATACACCTGGTTCTTCACCTCCTAGGTGAACCCGCGTATTGATACTTGTCATACGTGCTATAGAATTATATGACGATCTTGTCTTCGTTCCCTATTTAATTCTTATGATTTTAATAGTAAGAAGCAAAAAGCGCCTGGAGCCCTTTCGGATCAAAGCATCGAGCATCTCAACGATGTTACGGCGGTGAGCTGAGTTGATCTAAAGGTACTGTCAACCTTACGAATTTGTCACTTCGATTTGAACAAAATTGCTATAAATGTAATTGTTTCCGTCAGACCTCCATGGGGTTTGTGCCCATTAATTACAATTTTTTTTTTTATAAATATAATACTAAATAGGAGGAGGAGGAGGAGGAACACCTGGTTTCTGTTCCCAAGGAAGGTAGCCGTGTGTCAGAGGCGTCACGTCGAGTTGTTCAAGAAGAAGAAGAAAGAATAATTTTGAACAAAGGCCCCCTTCCCTTCAGAAGATGTTGGTAGAAACAAGTTAGTATTCCACTAAGTATTGTACTTGTTTGATTGTCTTGATTGAATCTATCCCTGGGATGCTTGATTCTTATCAACAAAGTTCAAATCTTTTGTTTCTTGGACATTGGCAAAGCATGGCCTGAAGAACATTGGAAGTGATGTCGAGCGATGCTTATCATTGGTAAGACCGTCTGTTTATATAACTGTAATGCTATGATAATTTTGTTACTCTTGTTTGTGAAATTTTGGAAGTGCGTGGAGGAGAGGTTGCGTGGGCTTATATCTAATCTCATCAGAACGTCCAAACAGAGACGTGATATAGAAAAGCAGAGGCACAATTGTGTCATAACCTCAGATATCAGGGAACAGATACGCTCTATCAACAACAAAGCCCGAGAGGAGTGGGAAAAGAAACAAGTCGAAACCGAAAAATCGCAAGACCCAATTGAAGTACTTCGTTGTTTGTTCTTATTTGTTGCTTATTACCAATGCTAAGAGAGCCTCCAATATTACTCTGCCTTTGCTTTCTGTATTCTACAGCCCGAGGAGGCTAATGGAGTCGATGACAAGGAAAGAGACGAAGCTCGTGCGAAGCTAACCAAGGTACCGAATGAATCCTGCATAGCTTTCTTACAAGTTCATGCAAGTGGGAATAAAAGAAAAGACTCTTCCTAAGAATCTTGTTTCTCGTCTTTGCCGTAGGCTAACAAGGAAGAAGACGACAAAATGCGTGCAACAGCTGCGAATGTCGCGGTTCGAGCTGCAACTGGCGTCAGTGATGCTTTCCCGATGGCAGTCAATGGTCGAAGCCAAGCAAAAGCAAGGAGGAGGAGCAACCGATTCTTCATCTTCGGCTGCTTCTCAGCCTGGTAAGGATTTGCCGAAGAAGGCCTCCCTCGCCCCCACGAAGAACGCAAAAGAGGGTAAAGATGCAGAAAAGCGCGGCACTTTAGCTGCTTCAACTACCCCCTGTGAGTTATTTATCGATGTTTATGGCTTCGAAAGCTCTGAATTAATCTTTTAGTCCTATATATTTGGGGGAGTGGCATTTCAAGACCCTATGTCCTAAACTATGGGGTGACAATTTGAGGACAATTAGTTTCGAAACAGCAGCAATTTGAGGACACCTAAACCGATTCTTGCAATATGTGTACAAGCAGTGTTGATCACAAACTTATGGTATTAGTTGTCCTCATATTGCTTTGATTTGAAACTTGTTTGTTTTGAATATGCAACATGTTGATTTAGATGCTCGCCACCACACGTAATGTACATGATTAGAAAAATAATTAAAGCCCTTCTATCAATGGTCTATCATACAAAAAAGTCGAAATATGGTTTTATTCTGTGTGCTGAATCCTTTTTCTTATCATCTTTCTCGGTTACGACAGCATCAGTGAGGAAAAATGCAAGGCCCCAGGCGGTGGTTCCTCGAGTGGCTCGAACGATCTCGACGAAGGACGTGCTTGCGGTCTTAGAAAGGGAGCCTCAAATGATGAAATCGCCACTGCTCTATCGCCTATATAGTCCGACCACAAATGCTGATGATGAAGACAACAACAGTAAATGATCTGATCTGACTTTATAGGACTAATGGAGTACTAATTGAATTGCTGCAGTTTCTCCGTAAATTTGATTTGAATCCAAATGTGGGTACTTTTTTTCACTTTTGAATCCTTTCGCATACAGAAAAACCCATAATCATGGTTGAGTTTGCACCTTGGTTGACATCTTTTTTATGGTTCCTTTTTTTTTCGTACGTACCAGTGTTTTTTATAACCAAAGAATATGTACAATACAGTAGAAAAAAGCTTAATCAATTTCCTAATCTGATCATTGGAAGGAACAAGGGGCGCCATCACATCGACTAGTACCGCAAGGCAATAGTCAACCTCTTCACTTCCTCGTACGCAAGAAAAAAATTATCCAAGTAATCTTTGAGAAGAGATTGAGGAATATATGTGTATTGAGAAGGGATGGACCGTCTCTACTTTCGATAAACAGTAGTTAAATTTTATTGAAAACAATTAACAGGGCGGTGCGTTAGTCATCGTGTCGGGTGGTGGCAAAAGTTCGGCGGTGGCGTATATCGTGCAACATATGATTTTGTATTATTGCCTCCTGTTTTTTAATTCACGTTAATATAACGTTGATCATAAAAATGACGTTTCGAAACCCAAAAAACCATAAAAAAAATTTAGCACTTTGCAATAGATCTTGATGCAGGGGCCAACATCCGACCTTTTACTTTAGTCTTACGGCCCCCCGATAAAAATTTTATGGATCCTCGCCTGGTTGAATGCATGCATGTATCGTGCAAAACAGAGTCAATGTTATTAACATAATAAAATATTAGATACTTACTAGTCATATTATATATTCAAGCAAGCGAGTTTTATTGAAAAGACAATTAGCAAGGCGATGCCTCAGTCGTCGTCGTCTCATCATCGGCCGGCGGCAAAAGGGCGGCGGCGGCGGCGTATAAGGCAGTGGTAAAAAGCACAGAGCCCGAAATAAGTAAATGCATCGGAAACGACGACGATCATTTGTTACCCTGTCTGGATCACACTCCTTCCTATATGGGTTTTTATTTTCTTTTTGTCTTTCTCTGTATACTAGAATACGAAATTTTATTTTATATATTCATTGAAGCATTTGTCGGGTTTGAGACAATAATATGTGGATTCATTACCAGTATTGGTTTCGTACATATATTAATTTGTTTGAATCCAACTAACTAACTTGATTACGACGACGACGAGTAAGGAACGAGTATGGCAGGCGTGGAGATGTTTCGCCACTTAATCGTTTTATTATTAAGAGTAGGTGGAAGTTACATGACTTGCACAAGCAGAATTCATATATTATCTCTTGTAAGAATAACCCACCGTCACCGCTAAATAAAAAAAACATATAATAAATATTCTTACGCATGCATGTATAATCATGCAAAACTAAACATGATAAGAAGTGCCACATATTATACAAGTCAATTTCACGGAAAAACAATTAACAAGGTGGTGCCGTCGCTGTAGTCTTCTTCTCATCATCGGGCGGTGGCAAAAGGACGGCGGCGGCGTATATCAAGGCAGTGGTCAAAAGCACAGAGCCCGAAATAAGTAAATGCATCCAAAATGTCATCGCCTCGATGAGGTCCATGGTGAAGAATCGAGTGACAAAGAAGACGGACGCAACGTTGATGGCGACGCGCACGCGGAAGCCCATGGCCTGAATTTCCTCGGGTAGTATCCTTCTAGTAAGCAGGCATCCCAACGGGCCCCACGACCAAGCATACACAGCCACGTACACGCCCATCGCTCCAATCACCACGGCGGACCACGCACAGCCGCCGACTCCGAGGATGATACTGAATAGCGCAATGATCATCTGAACCGAGAAAAAAGAATCTCTTGTTACCAATACCTATCTATCTGAAACGACGAATTCACTCATTGTATTATTATACCTGGCACAGCAGCATGGCAATCCCGCCCCGTACGGAGGATAGTAGCAGCAATTTCGTCGCTTGGCCGTCGCCGTCGACGACGGTTCCCGACGAAAAGGAGGCGCACGTGAGGACGGCATTGACGGCGTACATAGCCCACGACCACGAAGACCGTGCGCCCTCGCTCAGGCCGGCCGCTTTCAACAAGCCGGGAGTATAGATCGCCACGTAAGCGTATACGCTGGCGAGCGTTTGGAAGATGGACGCGCACGCGAAAAAGGACAGACGGGGGACGTATTTTCCGTCGAAATGATTACTGTTGTTACCATCGCTTCCTTCTAGTTGTTGGAATAGCGTTCTCGCATCGTCGTACGCGGCGGGGCCCATAGCCCCAACGTACAATCGGTAAAATTCGGGAAAACCGTCGGAGAAATGCCGAAGATACAAACCAAATGACAGCGACGGTAATACACCGATCAAGTGGGCCCACGGCAAAAATAAGGCCAACAAGGGCCTTACATCGTCCCGAGTAATAACCATTCTCAGCACATTAACAAGTAAATTGGCCGTAACAACTCCACAGCTGATACCTTGTGAAAGGTATGCCACAACCCTTATGCGGCATCCAACCTCCAATCCATGCATAGCTATCACCTGGTGTGTATTGTAAATTAAATTAAATTATATATATACATAAAAGACTGAACTATATATGTGTATATACATATATACCTGGATGGCGATACCTATGGCAATGCTTAGCAGGACTCTAGAAAATGGAATCATCAAAGCTCCAAGGTAACAGATATAGACGGCGAGCATTACCTTTGTGTGTGTGCGGAAACGAAGTATTGTGACTACTAATGCAGATATAAATCAGATATAAATGCAACGGAGTACAAATAATCCGATGAAGCAAAGGGATTGGAGACGTGTGCATTGTGGTAGTATTCATTTGGAACCAACATTTTTTCTACGAACAAAGGCATCGATATCAAGCCACCTGTATGTGTGCAATAATACAATCAATCTTCATAATCATAACTGATATATATATATATATATATATATATATATATATATATATATATAGTGTTGCCTTATATGTATGGATGTACCTGTGATTCCAATGCTGTATCCGATGGAAAAGCCAACGATTACGACACAGACAAATAAACTAGATTGGAATGGCACCAGGAGTGTTCCATCGACACCACGAACGGCGAATAAATATGATAACTGTTCCGCTTTTGTTGTTTGTATGGTGTTATTATTATTATTAGTTCCACTTCCACTGAGTGCTTCTGCTGCTCCTTTATGACCATTACCACCATCATCGTTTTCGTTCATCTTTTGCTTGGCTGGGCTTGTTGGCTTTTCTGATGACGACATCTCTGCGTGCAATTATCACTACTAATGAGCGAATATATAATTTTTTTGTAACACAAAATCTTTTCCTTTTTTTTTCCAGATCAGATGTATTTATATGATGAATATATGGAAAGAATTTCCACGTGTATCTTTGATATCCTACATCTATATATATATATATATATATATATATATATATATATTATATATCTCAAAGATTCGAACCTTTGCCTCTGTCAAAAAGATTTCTCTAGGATCCTTGATATGGATAATATATTTCCTTGAATTAGATGCGTCACTTGTTTATATGCATGTTGGCATTTTCTTAGGTATTTAAGCGATCAGAAGAATTTCCAAGTGGCACAAGGGAGGGAATCTTTGATGCATATGTGTAATTATTATACTACTAATTATCCATGCAATGCATGGAGTTGATTATATAAGCAAAGATAAATGGGTATTTTAACTAACATAATGGGTACCTTTTTTAATATCATATTTATTTTATTGTAATTATTATTGTGGACATGTGTCAACACCAAGACAAGACTACATTTAAATTTATATATAGGATTCAATAATTAATATGTAAAGTAAAATCATTTATTAATAGTAAAAATTACCCACTATTACACGTACTCCACAATAAGTTACCCAATATAAATACTTATTTATTAATAAATTAATTTAAAAATAGTTAACACCGTGCATTGCACCTATAATAAACGAGTATATATATATAGCTTTTTGCCCATGCAATGCACGAGTTTTAAATAGAGATGTCAAAATGGGTGGGCGAGACAAGTCGGCCCATGTAATATCCGAGTCCCGTAAGTAAAACGGCGAATAAATTTGCATATGTGATTTTATGACTGCACATTATGTGATATTTAATGATGTGTTTAGGTGATATTTAACCTAATAGGAAGTTAGGTATGGGATTTAGGAAATTTCGGGTTAAGATAGGGAAATGCAATAGTATAATTTCGAAGGCATAGAATTGGATTTAGAGGATTTTCAAAATTATAAATAGTACCTTACCAAGGCATGTTACGAGAATTGAGATGAATTTGGACTTAATAATTTCGAAAGAGTACATTGACTTTTGTAAGTAAGAAATTCGAAACTAGAGAATTTCGAAAGGGAGAATCTCGAAATAAGGGAATTTCGAAAGAGAGCACTTGCCAAATAAGAGAATGTCGAAACCAATAATTTCGAAAGGAAGTAGTTGCGAAATGATGAATTTTGCGAAATAAGGAAATTGGGAAACATTAGGGCTTGCTACGTGTTGTGAAAATTTAGTATGAGAGGAAAAGTAAAATAATATTAAAAGTAATAACTACTAGTTAACTTCTGATAAGTATTAATATAACCATCCATGTCATTTACACACTAAGTCACGCTAACTGTAGGACAAGAAGACAACAAAGCAACTCAAATTATAAAGGAAACTTTCGAAGAACATATCTGATTAGCAAACCCATCGAAAATATAGAAATAAAGAGAAAAATAAAAGAATTGCAAGAACAGATTAAACTAAGCGCAGGAAAGGGTATAATTTCTTACTTTGAAATCATGTTTTTGTTCATGATTAAGCATGTTAGGACCTTTAGCAATACAACAGTTTGCATAACTTTAGGTTTTAAACTAGGGTTCGACTTTGAATTACCATACGTATACATGCTTTAAAGATTTTGTGTCCTTCATGACGATGTTGATATAGAGGCAGTTTGATTTATGAAACTTAAGATTTTAATTAGGGTGGATGTTAATAGGCATGAAAATTTGCACGAATTCTTGGTTGCTAAAATAAAATGATCTTCGAAAGAATTAGGAATACTTGAATGTTATACGAAATTTATCATGTTCTTGGAAAATGAAATTTTGATTTATGTGGTGTAAGGTTTTAAAGGAAATTATGTTTTTCAGTTAAATTTTCCGAAAGAAGTTATAGAAGTTCGAAAATGGATTTTCGAAATAAATTTCAAGAGAAGTTCGAAATCCATCTCGAAAATCATTTCGAAATCTTCATGAAGGTATAAGAATAGAATTTTGAAATTACTATATAGGTGTTAAAAGAGAATTTGGAAGTAATACTCAAACATGTGAAATTTCGAAGTTTAATTTACAAATTTTATGTGTATAAATTCGAAATTTTAGGTCCAAGGATTTCGAAAGGATTTTCGAAACAAAGTTCGAATAGAACTTCGAAACTAAGTTCGAAATTTATTTCGAAAATTTAATATAAAATTTTAAGTAAATTTAAAATCATTTTACAAAACCATTTCCGAAACATATTATTAAGCCAAATTTCGAGAGATTTTTATGTGATTCTATGAATTTTATGTGAATTCTTACGTGATTATTTACGTTACAAGATGACATGTCATGGCATGCATGATTCACGACATGATCATATGCACGCACCTATAGTATTAATGACAGGATACTCGTGTGCATGATATACGATCGCCTGAGAGCGATAAATATTCGCCGATATGGGCGTCTGATGTCGACTCAGAGTTGAGTCACGGCTCTTCTATGCTACCATGGTGACGTCATATGTCGTTACCGTCAAACATGTTCAAGACAAGACATGATTTTAGGGCAAATGCCCTAATGGCGGAACGTGAAAACTGGAGGATGCAAGCTGAGGGAGTAAGCGACACCGAGGGTATCCCCGGTGTTGACTACCTCAGATATCAGTGTGAAGCGTCCGCATGGCGTATGAAACCACCCTGGGACAAAAAAGGCGCCCTAGGGGTAGCCTCCCATGAGTGGGTATCGCCACTTTTGTAATTATTTATCCCTTGTGGATTCGAGCTCCATGATGGTGCATAGCAAGATAGCCGAGGATCCTACATGACAAGATAAGGCAAGAAAAATATAAGGTCTAGGAAGCATTGGCACGGATGCCTCTGCAAATTAGGACACGTGCATGGCATGCATGACTTTCACTTACTGAAATTTATAAGCTCATTCCATGTATTTATGTTTGTAGGTTCACGAGATCACGGTACGTGATCTTTATGATGGCGAGGCCTATTTTTGAAGCTTCTGGAGGACTTTTGAGGTTGCAGTGTGTACATGGATGCGACCTGAGAGGCGGGGCAATAGATTATTTTTTAACACGCATGCACACTCACCTATGTATTTATGTCCTAGGAATATTTTGTAATGTACAGAATAGTTTCATTTATATAAAAGGAAAATTTTGTACGCATTTTCGTATATATTATTTCCTTACAATACTCGCAGTCACTTAAATTAGTAGTAAGAATGAGTGGTAGAAGTCAGGGGCGCCACAGCCCATAGCCCGGCAAAGCCCGTCATTGACGAGGCGGGCGCTGGCTTGGCCGCCTACTGGAGGGCCTGAGAATTGAAGCCCGCCCATTTAAATTAAAATTCAAAACTAAGAAAAAATAATTAAAAATAGGGGAAAAAATTAATAATTCAAGTTGGAAAATATATACTCCCTCCGTCCCAAACCGTTTTGGACATTTTACTATATCGGGCGTCCCAAACCATTTTGGACATTTCCTTTTATAGCAAAAAACTACCACAAACAATCAATATAATACTATTAATTATTCTTAAAAGACGTATTAAAATATACACTTTTCACCTTTTAATTGTACTATATTATTAAAATATTCAATTTCTTAAAAACCGTGCCATACCTCAAATGTCCATAAACGTTTGAGACGGAGTTAGTATAATTTAATTAACTTCCTTAATATTGATCAACTTTTCTTTAATATATCCTAAAAATTGGTACTAAAGAGGTCACGAGTTCGATTCTCATTGTTGCAAAGAGAGAAACTATTGAGGGAGATTAATGAAGAGCAATAATTGTCCTTGCTGAAAGCAATCGAACCGTGGGAGTGCCAACTTTGCAGGTTAAAGATTAGCGTTGCACCATCGCCATTAGCAATATCTTTGGTGCGGTGGTGGGCGCTTGATCCTAAGAGAAACAAAGGGAAAAAATGCTTATTTAAGAACTAGGGTTTTGGCCTACGAATCGAGCGGTATTGAAAAAACTCGAATGTTGCCGATTAGGGTTTTTTATTATTATAGTCGTTGAAGTGCTTTTCAGATCAGAGCTCGCAAGCGTTCAAAGAAGTGGCGATAGTGAGTAGGGGTGTTCAAAAAGTCGGTTAACCGACTGAACCGAACCGAAACCTATACCGAACCGAAAGTTTTCGGTTCGTTTTTCGGTTTTCATTTTGATATCCGAAAAAAATTCGATTCGGTTCGGTTTATTTCCCCGATTAACCCAACCGAACCGAATAACCGAATTTCTTTTCTATTTTTATTTTTTATATACATATATACTATTATATAAAATATATGATATATTATTATATGTTTTATATTAATAATATATCCAAAATATATATGATGATATATATTTATAATATTAATCGTATTAATATATTTAATAAATATGGAAATGAGGTAAAAAATCCTATACTAATATATCTATATATATGATTATATATATTTATAAAATAAATCATATTAATATTATTATTGTTTATATTTTTTATGGAAAACCGGCTTCTTTCGGTCAACCGAACAGATCGCTTCGGTTATAACAGAATGAACACCCCTAATAGTGAAACATCCTCAAATAGGAGAATACGGCTTTTGTTTTATTACGTCGACGGTTATTTTGCGTAAGAGCGGAGGCGTGGAGGAGCTTTACTGTGTCTACGTTCCGAAGAATCATCTTTATATCGGAGACATATACCTAATTAATTCTAAGGATATCATGAGGCCAAATCTCTCGGTTCGTGAAGGCATAGGTAAGAACAAAAAATGTCCCTATATATATTTTTTCGCGATATAGGTTAGTTATGAGGGCGTTTTCATATTGAATTATGATAATGCAGAGATCGTAATCTCGGGAGGATGTCAATACCGAAGACGTTGACGATTATGGACAACCATTTCATAATGTCGCCGAGTGTCCGGAAATTGGCGATTCCTCAAATTTAAATCGAGCGCCAAATTTTGGCTTTGTTATTTTTATTTTTATTTTTTCCCCATCTAAGATAGTCGTGGATTATAGCTCAATTTTCTGATGTGGGATTTCGGAATATTTAATCAAAAATTGAAATTCGTTCCAACACGGTGGACTTGTTTTTGTGTTGATGATTCGAAATGAAAAATTAATATATCCGTCGAGTCAAATTTATAACTGTTTCCGATATTAACATTGAAATAAGTTAGTATATATCAATTTTATTTTATTAAGTGAGAGAAGTGACTATAAATTGTATACACCTGTCAATTTTATAAAAGAAAATTATAATAAAATTTAAAAATCGTCCACTATCTTTTACTAATTTTAGTAAATTATTATTTTAGTTAATCTTATACCTCTACTTTTATTACTATATACAGATAATAAATATTAAATTGTACCTTCAATTAACTATTTAGATTAAAATAAGTTTAATAGTATATATTGCACGAGTACTAGTTTTATTTATAATTTGCCGTTTTTACTTTGAAACAACAATTAATGGGTAATTTTCTTTTAAATTGACATATTAAATAAAATAAATTAACAGATCAAATTCACAATCCAATTTATGTTTTTTTATTAAAAAGTGTAAGGGCCCAACAAAAGCCCAATAACAACAGAAAGGTAAATGAATAAGAATCAAATGTTTGCTTTGCTGACCTGTCCCCACAAAATCCCACACGCATTTCACAGTCATTGACACCCACGATCCTCCTCAGATCGCCGAATCGAAGAGCAGAAATTCGAACTTGGAAAATAGACGAATCTATCACGTTTTCCAACCACAAAATCGTACATATTTTCTTTTTTGTTTGCTTTTGTTTCGAATTAGATGATCAATCTGAAGGATGATGAATTGCTCCCAGTATCGACGCCGACGTCTTCCTCGATTCTATCGACGTCGTCCTCCATGATTTCGAGGGAAGACAAGGAAAGGGACAATCCATCGCCCTCTCCGTTGGCTAACCTCTTCGGCCGGGGACGGTACAAGTTTTGGGCGCTCACCGCGATTCTATTGCTGGTCTTCTGGTCAATGCTCGCCGGCACGGTCAGCCTCCGATGGTCCGCCGGGAATCTCAAATCGATTCCATGACGACTACGAATCTCCTTCCCCTGAAGATCTCGACGTCCTCGTATGTCTTCTCTTTCTATTGCATTTATGTCGTAGTTTCCAACGTGGATATGGGATTGAAATACTTACAATTTGAAGATTTCGAAGGGTAATCTGATGCGATCATTAGGTTTCTTTTTTATTTTTTACCTTTTAAACAATTTTCAGCTGTAACAGTGTAGCCAATTGTCAGCTGAGAGATGCTCATAGTCCTAACATCTGATCTAATATATACCTTTTACAGCTCCATATACTTTAGTTTAGACTTGCCCAACCGCCGGTTAACTGTAACCGGCGGTTGGCGGTTAGTCCGACGACTAACCGCCGTCTAACCGGCCGGGGGCGGTTGCCGGTTAGCCGCCCCCGGTTGACGGTTAGACCAACCGCCGGTTGACTAACCGCCAGTTTTTTTTTTTTAAGATATTTTAATTCTTAGTGTTTGTGTAAAGTTTGATATATTATTTGATCAAATCGAATCGAATTATGTATCGAAAACTAATATTATATAATTTGCAAGACAATTATAAAAAAATTACATTTTTCGTTTTACAAAGAAGTATTGTATTACAAATTTTAATTAATCAATTACAATAGAATACATAAATGTAAATTAATTACGGGCGAAGCCACGATTCTTCGACTTTTCGGTCGGGCTTCCGCAAGTGTAGGCGAGAAAGCAGCGTATGATCTCAGGAGCTCTGACGAATCAACTATCAATTATGATCCGTCAAAGCATCCGGAGACCACACGTTGCTAACTTACTTGCACTTACCGAAACCCCTCTTCTTCGTAATCTTGTTCCCTATAAAAAAATGCATAAACATGATTTACATTATAAGTTTAATTTTAAAAAAAGAACAAGGAGTAATTATACAAATATTTACTTATCTTTTTTCGGGCTTCGTCGTGATTCGTCGTAATATAATAGGCTTGTTCAAATAAATTAGTACCTGAAAATAACAATTCATTAGTTAGCCAATAAACATAATAAATATTTGTACGCAAAAAAAAAATATAAGAGTTGAATACTTATCTTTTTCGGGCTTCGTCGTTAGGCGTGTTCAAATAAATTAGTACCTGAAAATAACAATTCATTAGTTAGCAATATAAACATAAAAAATATTTGTATGCAAAAAAATATAAGAGTTGGATACTTATCTTTTTTCGGACTTGTTTGTTGATGTGGAGTCCCGGCCTCGCCGAATGCCTCTAATAATCCTCGCCGTCGCCGCCGTTGCCGCCGCTTGTCTCCGTGCCGGTGGTGTCCTCGAAAAGGTCGTCGGGCGAGTCGCTGGCACGCTCATCTTGGGTGTGATACTCGGCTCGAGTCCAATCGTCGAGAAGACATTGGTACTCGAGGTTGTCGACACTCAAGTTCGAACGCTTCTCGCTCAAGGTCAAATCGCCCATGCTAAAAGCATGCTCCACCGCGACGGTCGAGACCGGGACGGCAAGGATCTCCCGAGCGATCCTCGCCAATGTTGGATACGTTGGCGACACCCTCGACCATCATCTAAGGACGTTGAACTCATCTTCGTCCTCGAACTCGAAGGTCGTCGACATAAAGTTATCAACTTCTATGTAGGGGTTTTGGGAGGACCTTGGACGCTTGTTTGCGTTGAGGATGTCGTAGTAGTCAGCTAATCGTGAAGATCGACTACTAGTAGAACTAGATTGACCGCGCCCCGATCCCGATCGAGACGAGTCGTGGCCAAAATCGGGCTTATACTCTTTAAAGAGATCCTTTAAAGAGCCATGCGCTCGATCGAGTACGCTCTGCCAATAAATGCTATCGACTACCCTGCCCGACGATACCTTCGTATAGTAGCATTCTAGTAGTCTACCCGTACCATCTAAACGCCATCTCGGATCCAATATCTTCGCTATAATGAAGATATCCGGTAACTCAAAAAAATATTTGAACCACTTGGTAGTCATGCTCCCAATGGCCTCGCCGACTACTGGATCAAACCGAAGCACGTCGAGTATGATTGCGACTTTAACGCAATGATCTAACCCAAGTATGGAAGTCGGGTAATATGAACCCGACATCGCCTCGGTGGCATCGTGAAATACTTGAAGTATCTCACATAAACTGTTGCACGGATCCCACATCTCCGGAACTAAAATGTACGACAACACTCTGTTTTCGGCAAAAAAGTCGCACAGATGCTGTCGATACTCCATAGAACTGTACAGCAACTTGTAGGTGGAATTCCACCTGGTGGGTACGTCTAAACTAAACTTCTTGGCTGATACATCCTCTCTAGTGCAGAAACGCTTCCACTTCATCCACAAAGACGGGTGTCGCATCAGGTAGGAGATTTGTAGCGTATATACTGCACCTGCTCCTTTAAACTAGCTAGCGCGTCTTGCACACAGAGGTTACGTATGTGGCAAAAACAACGCACGTGGAAAAACCGTCCTCCGACCGATGGCTGACACTACTCGATCAACCGTTCAATGCTCGCGTTGTTTGCGCTCGCATTGTCGAACGATACTGAAAAGACTTTGTTGACTATCCTATACTCTGATAAGATCGTCCTAAGCTTGATCGCAATGTTTTGCGCCGTGTGCGCTTCATCGAACTCCCTATATGCGATCAAGCGCTTTTGTATCGTCCACGAATCATCGATCCAATGGCATGTCACGCCCATGTAAGATGAACGTTGCCAATGATCGCTCCATATATCTGAACAAATCGACACGTTAGTTCCTAAACTACCTAATATCGCTACTAAGTCGCGTTTAAGCGCAATTACTGTCTTCTTAGTATCCCGCGTCAAGGTGCTCCTCGAAATCTTCTTCGCCTGAGGGTTGTATGCGGTTTTGATCCAATGCTCGTAGATCGGGTCATCAACAAATCGAAACGGTAGATGCATCGCGGCTACGAACTTGGCAAGCTCCCGTCGCGCAACGTCCTCGTTGTAATGAAACAACGACGTTGCGCTTCCGCTCCCGCCGGCGGGTCCCGACGCGGACGAATCCGTACCTCCGAACATTTGCTGTTGGTTTTGTGCTATACCTAACTTACTCGGGTGTTTCGAACGGAGATGGGAATTCATTGACCCATATCCGCCTTCCTTTCTAAAATTATATGGGACAGTAGTTACAAATGGCTCTAAATTGGTTGACTATACTAGTAGGTACCTTCTTGAAGTGTACCGCGAAGATGTCCGACTGTAGCCGCCAGGCGGCGGCCTGTTGCGTAGGCGCTTCGATCTCCGGATCCGCCTCCTCCACCTCCGTATGTTGCGCGGCATGCGAGCTTGCTCCCGGCGACGGTTCAAACCCGGCCGGGTCCTCGTTCAAGTCACCGCCGAGCACGTCGGCGATATCCAAGAACTCGTTCGGATCGTATTGTTGGTAGTCATCTTGCGATGAACTACCAACGACTTGCTTCCCTTTGCTGGCCCTCGATGCACGAGAACCACGTCGGCCACCACCACGATCCATCTATAAATAATCTACACACGGGTACGAAAAATATGGTTAGATAAAAAACTAAAACGTTTAAAAAAAGATACCAAGGGTCGGGGGCCCGGCCGAGGCGAAACGTGGCGGTGCGGTGGAGCGGCGGACGGCGGCTGTCGGCGTGGGCGGCGGCTGGCGGAGGACAGTGGGCGGCGGCTGCGGCTGCTGCGGCGACGACTGCGGCGTGCGGCGGCTGGCGCGGGCGGGGGCTGGCGCGTGGCTGCGGCTGCGGCGTGGGCGGTGGCGTCGGCGGTGGCGGGGCGGTGGGGCTGGCGTGGTGGGGGCTGGCGGAGCAGAGTTGGTCGGCGGCGGCGGGAGGTGGTCGCCCGGTGTAGTCGGCGGTGGCGGGAGGTGGTGGGCGGCGGCGGCCCCGATGGGAGGTGGTGGCGGGCGAGGTGGCGGGCGGTGGGGGTGGCGTGGTGGGGGCTGGCGGAGCGGAGGTGGTCGGCGGCGGCGGGAGGTGGTCGGTGTAGTCGGCGGTGGCGGGAGGTGGTGGGCGGCGGGTCCCGGATGGGAGGTGGTGGCGGGCGAGGTGGCGGTGGGGTGGCGTGGTGGGGGCTGGCGGAGCGGAGGTGGTCGGCGGCGGCGGGAGGTGGTCGGCGGCGGCAGGAGGTGGTCGCGACAGAGAGAGCGAGACCGAGAGAGAGCGAGAGAGACTGAGAGAGAGCGAGAGAGAGAGACTGAGAGAGAGCGAGAGACAGAGAGAGAGCGCGAGAGAGACTGAGAGTGAGATGTGAGAGTGAGAGTGAGATAGAGAGAGAGACTGAGATCATTTAAAAAAAAAATTTTTTCCCGTTGTAACCGGCGGTTTGTCCGGTTAACCGCCGGTTAGCCGGATGAACCGCCGGTTACAACGACATTTAATTTTTTTTTTAATATATTTTTTAAAAAACTAACGGCGGCAATTTCAAAATTTGAATTTTAAATTTTTTTTTTAAAATTTGCTAACCGCCGGTTAACCGCCTAACCGGCGGTTATCGACCGGCGGTTTGCGGTTGGTCAAATCGACCAACCGCCCCGTAACCGGCCGTTTGCGGTTGCCGGTTACGGTTTTTGCCGGTTACGGTTACAAACCGTAACCGGCGGTTGGACGGTCCAACCGCCGGTTACGGTTTATTTTGGGCATGTCTACTTTAGTTTAGACAAGATTTTGTTTTTTTATGGATTTCTGGAATGGCAATCTTGGGATGATTGTTAGATACTACATGATAAAACCCATATATTACATTACATTTCGTTATTATCATGCGATGCCATGAAGAATCATTTCTTGTACGATGGTGCGGTGGTAACGTGTAGAGCCATTGTCAGCTGAGAATGCTCCAAGTTCCAACATCTGATCTAATATACCTTTTACAGTTCCTAGATTTTCCTTTTATATATGATCATTATGCGCTACAGTGAAGAATCATTGCTTGTATGAGTAGTGTGTTCTTACCATCTTTATCTAAACATAGGATCTCGAGGAAAGAGAGAAGAAAGTGCAGCATATGTTTGACGTTTACACTAACGGGAATCAAATTAGGCTTCGCGGGTTTTAGCTGGTAGCATTCGTAGCAGCGTACGAGGATTTGAGTAGCGATTTGCCCCCTCGCCATTTCCGAGATTGCAAAGATGTCTGTTCGATACGTCAAGATCGACCCCACTCATGTACATTCTCCATCATTGCTGGTTAGTTACTTAGTTTGCTTCTAGTCATTGCAAACCTAAGAATAAGAAGAAAAAAACACCCTCTTTGAAATTCGTGGGAATAAACGTCTGTTTTTTTCTGCCCAGAGCTTGCGGGATTCGAGCTTGAAACAAGCTGCTCGATGACTTCGACCGATCCCATGATACTGCTTGCCACGTGTCGACGACAATTGCGTCTTTTTTTCTTCTTATTTTAAACTGTCATTCTTGTCTGCCTCTTTTTGGGATTTTCTTTTGATTTTGTTACGTATCTCATGTTTAGAGAGAACTTTAGATGGGATTCTTGAAAACAAATGATAAGAGTTTGGTGGTGGAATTGGGTAAATTGCATTTCCTAACATCAATCGTCATCATGATCAAGAAGAAACATATGAATATAACCCCAAAAAAGAAAACAGAGTCTGAGAGGCGGTGGCTTTTTGTTTGACTTCACCACTTCTCAGTACCGACGCCGAGCCATCCGACGCGCATAGTTCCTGCAAACGCTTCAAACAACGAAAGAGAAACACAATGTAATGAGAAATGTAATCATCCCCAACAACTTAGTACGAGCCATCATCATCATCATCATAAGATTCACAGTTCTTCAATGAAAACGAAGAAACAAGAAAAACGAAAAATCACTGCACATGATCAAGATTGTCGAGGGAGAAAAAAAAACATCATCGACTAACGTTAAAAATGATGTACCTTTTGATATTTGTCGATGGGAACCTCTCTTTTAAGCACCATTTTAGCAGCGTCGTTTATAGTACCCTTCTTGAGCTTCGCATTCGGCTCGTTTGCCATAAAGAGATCAATAACAACTTTTCTGCAGGCCACATGCAATCGACGTTGTACTTTGTCGAGCGGGAAATAAAAATATCGAAGTTAAGTCGAAAGCTCAAACTTGGATTCCTTATATTCAGGTTGGTCGGGCGACGACTTTGGAACGAAAATCCCGTGTATGATAAAAGCCACTCGACCGACGATCGAATGAAGATCGTGAGGATAAGCGTCGATGCTATCTACAGCAGTAACACAACCTCGAGTGTGAACCCTTTCGAACGCATTGTGCCGACAAGCAAAACTTCCCTCAAGCGCTGGCTTATCTGCCGAAACTGCAGCAACAGATGAACGAAATCAACCACATTCCCTCGAGAAAAAGAAAATTTGATTTTTGAATCAGTGCGTCTCAGCTCACTCACCTGCAAACTTTGACGATTTTGAATAGCCTTTGAAACGCCTTTTCTACAGATTCCTGAACGTCGGGCGGCATGCTGGCTTTCGAGGGCAATCGATTTGGGGACTTTGGGTTGGTCGTGGAAATGGTCGGAACAGATTTCTGATAGGGGTAACCTTCGGCCCAGCACTCCGCCTAACCTGACTACCTGAAGATAGTGACTTTTAGGACATATGGGCAGGTGGGTAGGAAATCTGGGGACCTGTGACCTTGTACGGAAAAAGTAAGATCGGCTCTGGCAACGGAATAGTTTGAACGGGAAATATTGGGAAGAACCGACCAAGGGACGCGTGGATGGCTGTGATTGGTCGACATTGTGAATAGAGAGGAGGCGCGCCAGTCTGACAATAGTACACTCGCAGGTGCTGTTTCTCCTAGGTTGTACCAGATGTCGCTGTCAAGTGCTCCCAGAGGAGTGCCAGCTAGGAAAGCAGACAGAAAATGAGTATATGGGAATAGAAGGAGACGAGATTCAAGATAGACTCAACACAACACACAAAACACTTAGAAAATCTCCTGTATTCATCTTCTTCATTCTTTTTTCCTCCATTAACACACTGTAACGAGCGAGGTGAGCTTGAGTGTGTATTTCCCGATTGTGAATAGTGAATACTGTTTCCGGCGGCCCGTGGACGTAGGACATCTGTCCGAACCACGTAATGTGTCTCTTTCATTCTTTTTCTTCCACAGTACTAAAATACAGATTCTAAAACGCACCAAGAACACAAGACCCAGTTCGCTTCACCCATCACCATTTTTCCCGGACCAAATATTGTTGATCGGGGTCATACCCGCATCAAATGACGCCGTCTGTGGGAAAGATGGACTGAAACGTGAGATCGCTAGGTAGTGATAGCGAGGAAGGCAGACCAAGCTTGTGACTGTTTGAAGGTGAGACGTGGAAGAGACCACAGAAGAGTGTTATTGTTCGTAGACCAGTAGATCTCGAAGACGGATAGAAGTTGGTCAGGATGGAAGAACAGCCACCTTTGGCGCAAAACCTACAAGGACGATTTGAGGAAGTCGCTGGGGAAGCAGGGGAAAGACCTTGGGCCGGCTCCGACGTTAGCCTCACCGACTGAAGCCCCGGCAATAGCGTCAGAACCTACCTTTGCAGGACCGTCTGGAGCCGTCCCGCTCGAAACTCCCATAACTATGACGGCAGGACAGCTAGACTTGTTGGTGAAGAACGCGGTGGACGCGGCCATGGCCGCTAAGAAAGCGAGGGACAAAGGCAAGCGGAAGCAGCCCGTCTCTGTTCAGGACAGAACATCGAACGGACATGTCGCAGAGTGGACAGAAACTGTAGGGGAGAACGTGGTGGCCGGAGAAGGAACCTTACGCCCCCTGTCTGAGATGGACCCGTCGAGAAGGGAGGTTGCCCGAGAAGGAGGGAATGAAGCGCCGCTGACCCCAATGCCTAGACGAGGTGAGGAACCTCCTAGAGGGGTTCAAGAAGGGCCAGCGAATCCAAGGGATGTAGCGCCTCCAGCGACCATAGCCAGCGAATACAGGGTAGAGGGAGTCAGGGAAGCCAAAAAACGTGAAGTGGAGGTGAGGAGCTATAGCACGCGTGGTCAGGAGGGGGCCGTCAGTTCGAGGGGACAAGAGCTCAAGAGGCAGATGTTCGACTTACGAAAAATAGTAGATGAGATGCGGAATAAGACAGCCAGGCCACGTCTCAGAGGATTACATCAGGTCGGCACACCTTTTGCCAAGCAGTTGTTAGAGGGAGAAGTGTTACTCAACTTTAAGCAGTTGCCCTATAAATACGACGGTACCACAGATCCGGAAGAACACGTGCTGTGTTTCAAGAACACCATCTTGCTGCATAACTTTTCGGAGGGAGTGAAGTGTAGATTTTTCTGACAACGCTGGTGAGAGCTGCCCAGCAGTGGTTCAACCAGCTGAACCCGAAGGTTATCCACTCATTTGAGGAGTTCCAAGAGATGTTCATCAACCAGTTTGCTAGCGCCCGGAAGCCTCCTAAATCTGATATGTCATTGTTTCAAGTCAAGCAATGACCGGACGAAAGCCTCCGATCTTACATCAGAAGATTCAATGTGGTAGCCTTGGAGGTACCCTCCGCCATTACTTCCGTTAAGATTAACGCTTTGGTTCATGGTTTGCAGGTTGGTGATTTCTTTGCGTCGCTCTCCAAGAAGCCCCCACAAACGTTCGAGGAACTGCTGGGCAGGGCTGATAAGTACATAAATCTGGAGGAGAGCAGGTTGGCAAAGATCCGAGAGGCAGCACCTAGGGCATTGCCTAAAAAAGAAACATAGAGCCATAATCGGAACAAGGGATATGTCAGGATTGCCCACCCCTCAGCGACCAGAAGACCTATACAAGGTGGCGCAAACAGATTTCTTCCCATGTATCAGAAATACACTCCTCTACGAACGAGCTTAGAAGAAGTCCTAGTTGTGGCATCGAGGCATCCAGACATCAGGTACCCTCGACCCGGTCCTCGAGGACACCAGAAGCCCATGCCGGGACCCTTCTGTCGTTATCATAACGAATATGGGCATCACACCGATAACTGCACACACCTAAAGAACGAGGTAGAAAGGCTGATAAAAGCAGGGCACCTTAAGGAGTTTATATATCGAGATAGAGGGCCGGTTCCACTCGCACAGCCCCGAGAAAAGGAAAATCCTGGACAGGATAGGGGAAAGCAACTATGCTGGACCCTAATAGGCCTGTGCAGAGTCAGCAGAGATCTCATATCCTCATCATAGTGGGGGTCCCAGACGGTGGGGATTTATATAGAGCACGAAAGTCGTATGCTCGGATGTGGAAGGGCCCCAGCAGGAGGTAGCCTAGTGGGTCAAATGGAGACCACTGAGAACATACAGTTCGGAGCGCAGGATGAGGTCGATGTTGTACCGCCCCACAACAATGCTCTCGTAATCATCACGGACGTGGCAGGGTATAACGTGTCGCGGGTGTTCATAGACGTAGGCAGCTCAGCAGATATCATGTTCTTGGACTGTTTTAAGCGGATGAAGTTAGGAACGGAGATGAGGCTGGTGACCACTTCCTTATATGGATTCGGTGGAGCTAGTGTACAGCCCCTAGGCCAAGTCACGCTCCCGGTGGGGCTGGGTGAAGACCCCAAGCGGGTGGTACGAATGGTCAACTTCCTGGGTGTTGACATGGTTTCTTCATACAATATCATATTGGGGCGTCCAGCTATTAACGGGTTCAAGGCAATGCCTTCGACGTACCACTTGAAGATCAAATTTCCGGTAGGCGGTCAGGTAGGGGAGGTCTCGGGAGACCAAGTTAGCTCCCATCGTTGTTACGCCAACGAGGTCAAGGTTGTGACAGGGGGAAAAGAAAGAGGTGGAGTCGAAGCCAGACAAGCAAAACGCACGAAACTAGAAGAGGAAGACGGGGAGCCTACGAGGCTGCAGCCCCAGCCTGACGAAGAGCTAATGACATCTTTACCCAGGTAGGGAGGGTTTCATCACCCAGGTAGGGACGAAGATGGATGAGGAGACAGCGTCGCAGCTGGTCGAATGTCTGAGGCGGAATGCTGATCTCTTCGCCTTCTCACTAGCAGATATGATCGGAGTAGATCCGAAGATAGCCATGCACCACCTGAACATAATTCCAGGGAGCCACCCTGTGAAGCAGAGGCTCCGACAGTTCGGAGCTGAAAGGGATCAAGATATCAAGGCTGAGGTTGGGAAGCTGCTTAAGGCAGGACATATTAAAGAAGTACAGTTTCCCACTTGGTTGGCTAATGTTCTTATGGTCAAGAAAGGAAACGATTCCTGGAGAATGTGCGTGGATTTTCGAGATCTCAACAAAGCTTGTCCTAAAGATCACTATCCTTTACCAAGGATAGATCAGTTGCCGGATTCCACATCTAGCTGTGAGATGCTGAGTATGATGGATGCTTATCAAGGATACCACCAGATCAAGCTAAACCTGGATGATGTGGACAAGGTCTGCTTCGTTATGACGGGTGGCACGCACGGCTCCGTTCGGATGCCCTTCGGGCTTAAGAATGCAGGAGCTACCTATCAACGGATGGTTGACACCGTGTTTAAGAGCCAACTGGGGCGTAATATGGAGGTGTATGTGGGCGACATGTTGGTCAAATCGACATGGGCTAAGGATCACATTTTTGACCTAGAGGAAGCTTTCCAGACTATCCGTAGAAGTGGTATGAAGCTGAACCCTGAGAAGTGCACCTTTGGGGTGCAATCGGGGAAGTTCTTGGGGTACATGGTGACGAAGAGGGGAATCGAGGTAAACCCCAACAAAGTAAAGGCCATTCTGGAAATGCAGCCACCCCGTAACATCAAGGAGGTCCAACGTTTGACGGGTAGGCTGGCGGCACTGAGCAGATTCATCGCCAAGTCTACAGATAGGAGCCTACCCTTCTTCAAAATACTTCGGAGGGATGCCGATTCGTGTGGACGGAAGAATGCCAGTCGGCATTCGAAGGGCTAAGAGATTACTTACATAATATGCCATTATTGACCAAACCATTACCTGGCGATGAGCTAATCTTATATTATTCCACAGGGGAGCACGCCGTGAGTTTGATTCTCCTGAAAGAGGAAGGTGACACCCAGAGGCCGGTATACTTCGTGAGTAAGATAATGCACGGAGCCGAAAGCAGGTACTCCGAAATTGAGAAGGCAGCCTTGGCAGTGATGGCGTCGGTCCGGAGGTTACGCCCCTATTTCATATCTCACAAAGTACGGGACGCACAAATTTACTTTTGAAACAGACTTTAAGTAGACCAGACCTTTCCAAAAGAATGGTCAAATGGGCGGCTAGGCGAGTACGACGTCGAATTCGAGAGACGACCTGCTATTAAGGGGCAGGACTTGTCGGATTTCCTGTTGGAATCTCTCCGAGGAGAAGCGTCACCAACTTGGAAGGCTTATGTCGATGGTTCATCAACAGCGACTAGAGTCGGGGCAGGAGTCCTCATTATTACGCCAGAAGGGGACGAACTACATTTCGCCGTAACATTTGACTTTCCAGCGTCCAATAACGAAGCTGAGTACGAAGCCCTGGTGAAAGGGATGGAGATCCTTAGCAGCCTAGGAGCTACAGGGGTGGTCATATACTCGGATTCCCAGTTAGTAGCTCAGCAAGTCCAAGGGAACTATGATGCTAAGAACGAGAAGATGGTAAAGTATACTGAACGGGTGGAGAAATTAAAAGCCTCTTTCGACAGTTTTGAGATACAACAAATACCCCGAGAGGAGAACAGTCAGACGGATTCTTTAGCGAAGCTGGCTAGCGCCGTGGTCCCGGAGGGGACCAGGAAGGTTACAATGCTGACAGCCAGCCGAGAGGAGTGGAAGGAGCAGGTGGGATGTATAAGAGATGAAGAAGATTGGAGAGCTCCTATCCTGGATGCCTTGTGCGATCCTGAACATAAGGACACAGGGAAATTCCGACAAAAGTTCTGCCTCATCGGAGGGGAGTTATACAAAAGGGCCTTTGTCCACCCATATGCCCGTTGTTTATCTAAAAAGGAGGGAATGTCGGTGTTAGAAGAAGTGCATGAGGGGTGCACTGGAGATCATGCCGGGTACAAGGCGGTTGCTCGAAGAGTGATCAGGGCAGGGTATTTCTGGCCGACTTTGTTGAGGGACGCCAAGGAGCTGGTCAGGCGATGCGAAAACTGCCAAAAGCACGGTCCGAAGATCCACGTACCAGTGGAGGAGCTGGGGGTGATGCATTCCCCTTGTCCATTTGATAAATGGGGGATAGATATAGCCTGACCTATCCCTGTTGCCAAGGCCCAGAAAAAGTTCATTATAGTGGCCGTCGATTATTTCAGCAAATGGGTTGAAGCCAAGGCAGTATCAAAGATTGATGAAACTAACGTAATAGATTTCTTGTGGCATCACATTTGTTGCAGGTTCGGAGCCCCTCGGATCCTAATCTCGGACAATGGTATGCAGTTCTGTGGAGCCAGAGTCCGTGAGTTTTGCGCGGGGATGAAAATACAGCAGAGGTTCGTCTCCGTGGGACATCCTCAAGCTAACGGACAGGTGGAGGTTACCAATCGTACCATCCTCCGTGGCATAAAAGCCAGATTAGAGCAGGAGGGTGGCAGATGGTTGGACTCTCTGGACCCCGTGCTACGGGCATATCGCGTCACTCCGCGAGAAGCCACGGACGAGACGTGATCGCGTGCGTGTACTTTAATATATTATAGGTTCGTGCAAGTACGTCAAGTAATAATTAAAACGAATATATTATAACTAGAACCATGCACGATCGGCAGTGTACCTATCGTTTGTAATATAGCTATAGCGAATATTCGAGTATCGAACACGAGGAATAAATTGATTACTAGTATTGACCTATCGACTCGATATTTAGCCTATGTAAATAACGGGATTGATTTATGCTACGAACTGATTTAACAAAGCAACTTAAAGGATTGGAAAAATAAGAAAGCACAACTAGAAATAATAAATTGACTTAAGATGACAAATATGTGTTCGGGATTCGAATCCCGAAGGGTGTTGTCGGCTAAGGCAACGGAATATATTTCCTACGTGAAAATCGACTAAATCGCGGTAACTTTCTACCCACTCACGGATTTGCTGTCGCCCTAAACGTTCGTGGGAATCTAAGATCTTTAGTTACCAAACGGCGAGGATCGAGTATTTGCTGTCGCCCTATTCTCGAATCCTAACGTCTATGAACGGCCTAATCGTTATTTAGCTGTCGCCCTAAACGATGTACCACACATTCATATCAACACATAGACATATTGAGACAAAGAAACAATACCATAGAATGATAAATAGTCGAATACACGTGTTCACGATTATTCTACGACTTAACTACGACATAACCCAACGTTCATCTACTCCCAAACACATAAGATGATTAGCTACTCATATTGGACGTCACAACAACGAGATTCAAATGAAACGAGGATAGAGAACTCATAAAACCTCCCCGAATAAGTGAGTATGCGGTTCTGAGGTGGAGCTCTCGTTCCTCGATCGTATGAGCGCGACTGCGTTGTCGGATCGTCCCTTGAGCTTCTCTAAAGAGAAGGGCTGCTTCTAGTGTTCTCCCTTCTCTCCTTTTCTCTAAGTTTTTTCTCTATGGGGTTGTGGTTGAGTTCTGAGAAGAACTCCCCTTTTATGCACCGAATTTGGGCCAAAACCCTGAAATTTGGCACGTTCACGGCCATTTAACGGGCCTTCACGGCCGTGAACGCTGACTTTTCGCCTTTCTTAAACCCTTCACGGCCTTTGCATAAGGAGTCACGGTCGTGACGGCGGCTTAAACCCTAAATCTTGACTTTCTGTCACAGGTCACGGCCACTGACAATGATATTCACGGCCGTGACAATGGACAGCAATGGCCTCTGCCGCACGTCACGATCTCTTGTTTGATCGGTCACGGCCGCGACTGAAACATTTCGAGCTACTGCCGTAGTTCACGGCCTCGTGAGGTGATATTCACGGCCGTGACACTTCCATCGCTGAGTTCAATTGGTTCTGCCGAGATTCACGGGCACGCACAAAAGGCTCACGGCCGTGACTCTTGAATTAAAAGTCATTGCCCACGTTCACGGTCAAGTGCATAGACATTCACGCCCATGGCAATTCGTTCTTAAGCATAATGCCTTGGTTCACGGCCCCTTCAAGGTGAGTCACGGCCGTGACTCATGCCTGACATCTTCATACTTGGCCATTTTCGTGTCGTTTTCGCCTTTTTTTCGTTCCTCTTCGCTTGATAATCATTCGAAGGTCCTACAATATTTAAATGGGTGTAAATAGAGCCAATAAATGCATGAAATGACCAAAAATTTTCTATTATAACCCAAATAAACATAACAATAAACGTATTAAAAATACGTTTATCAAACCTCCCCACACTTAAGCTTTTTGATGCATAACAAGTTATAATATTTTATACCCCGTAAAAATGCGTTTTTGGTTTATGTTTGTATAATCATACACGGATATTCTATGCTTATATTCCAATTACATGTAGATTTCCGAGCAAAAATAGACAAAAACAAATAACTCAAGCAAGCAGATCAAGTGAGCGCGTGCGTGAACCTTCCTTGACGAACTGAACTTCATTTCGGCCCGTATTAGCTTCAATCGGCCCACAAATTAGCCCTAAGATGATAAGGAAGAGACAAGAGAACATCAACAACTGAAAAAAATAAACACCACCAACCATTCAAACACGCCACTCATAGTCAAAGGACAATAAATCAATGTCTCTCTTTCGATATATTTTGGTCTGCTTAAATTCTACAAAGGAAGCTCGTTGTCGACAGACCAAAGACAAGAAATAACAGAGGAGAGAAAGAAGGGCTAACCTTGTACAGACACGCAAGGTTCAAAAGCAGACAAAAGAGAAAGAGAGCTGCGCGAATTCTGAGCTTGATGTCCAAAGAACGGGATTTCAGCTCCATGTCGAGTGGGAAGAAAGAAAAGAAGGAATCACAGATCATCTATAAATACCGAGCTGCTGTCAAACGAGAGGATGGAGCAAAAAAGAGAATCATTGAGGGAGCGTAGCAGTGAGGTAGAGCGAGACAGAGATTTAGCGTAGTTGATAGAAAACTGAGAGAGATCGAGGAAGTTCGCATTTTCACCCAAGCTGTTAGTTCTCAAACCAGATACGAAGGAGCAAGCAAAAGAGAGCGAGAAATCATCCTCAAAAGTATTTCAGTAATCGTTTGCTTTATCTTTCCGTTCTGAACTTGCGTATTATTTTACATCTCAAGACATAATTAATGATTGTCTATTCGGTTTTATGGGTTTGAAAATTACAATTAGTATTGTTTTTATGTCATAGTTTAATTGGTCGAATCTTTGCTGTTTCCATTTTAATCTGTTGGGTGTGCTTCGATTGACTTGATTGCTACTTTTATAAAATAATATAAGTTCACTAAGTTACAGCAAGATGGTATTAGAGAAAACTATTGTTAGATCTCATAATTGATTTCTTTAATTGGTATTTATGTTTTTAGTCAAAGTTGTTTCCGTAACTGTTCTCCTCAAAGCAGTTAATCGTTTGATGATGTTGTTGCTTGAGTAAGATAAGTATAAATCGTAGAAATCCATATTGGAGTAATAGTCATTAGTTTTATGTTCCAATATGTCGATCAATTCTATATGCATTTTTATTAATATGTTTAGCGGCTAATTTCCATAGTCGAAGGATTGTTCGTAGCCTGGTTTGTTAAAATTGTGAGATGAAATCGAGCACATTCGTGAAAGCGTGAGTATTCGTTTACCTTTGAATTAATTATATCGATGAGCTTAGGTCAAATAAATAGTGGCCAATGTTTATGATATCTAGGTAATCAATAGCTAATTAAAACAACAAATCCGTAATTGTTTGTTAGTTTTAATAAGTAGCAAATTATATTAAACTGCTCTACTTTCCGTAAGTGTAAGTTATATTATAAGGTTAAACGATTTGATTTTAATAAACCGGCGTCCGAGTTTATTAGTCAAAAATCGGGTCTTTTTGGTATTTAACGCTGTCGGAACTTTAAACCTTGCAGGGCGTCCCGGAGATTATTTGTCGATTAGGGAAAGAATTATTGAGCGTCTCTTAATTACCGAGAAAGTAAGAAAAGATTGGTTATTAGGCGTTCGTCGATAACTATAACCGATTATGCTTGCGCTGACATAATATTTTATTAAATCGATGATCAGTTAAATAAATCTAGGTGGACAATAGTTCCTTCGACTATTATTTTTTTATTGTTAGTTTCGATATTTTATTTGTTCGCTATTTGCTCAAAACTTATCAACAAAAAAAAACCCCCTTTATTATTATTATTATTATTATTATTATTATTATTATTATTATTATTATCGATCGAGTTAAAAATTAGAAATAATCAGCTATTTTCCCTGTGGAGACGACCCCTACTTTCGCTATACTAGTATTTAGTGAGTAAGGTGATAAATTTTATTTTTGGCCGTTTTCGACGCGACCAAATTTTGGCGCCGTTGCCGAGGAAGGTGGTGTCTAATTGCTTTATTTCTACTTTTAATTCGAGCTTATGCCCCGTTCTTCTCATACTGGTATTCTAATCTTTGATCCGGAGATAGAGAAGACTGCAAGAGCAAATCAGAAGGCGAAGAGACAAAAGGATAAGTTGGAAATCTCAAATTCCGACGCTGAGTCAGACGAGGAATTTTCATCAAGCGATATGGAAACTGAAAAGCAGCAACAACCAATCCGCCTGACCTTGAGGGATATGGCTACTCCTGTCACCAGCAGCCACTTTGCATTGAATTTCCAATTCCTCAAACACCTTTTGAGTTGAAATCTGGTTTAATTCACTTACTTCATACTTTTCATGGTAAGGCAGGTGAGGATCCACACAAGCACTTGAAGGAGTTCCACATGGTTTGCTCAACCATGAAGCCTAGTGGCGTTAGCGAAGATCAAATTAGTGTTCGTGTTTTTCCTTTCTCACTGGCCGATCATGCGAAAGATTGGTTGTACTATTTGCCCTCTGGATCTATAACTACATGGGCTGAGCTAAAGAAGCAATTCCTCGAAAAATTCTTTCCCGCGTCTCGTGCCGCAAACATTCGAAAAGAAATATATGGGATTCGACAGTTTACGGGAGAAACTTTACATGAATATTGGGAGAGATTCAAGCATTTATGTGCAAGCTGTCCATACCACCAAATTTCAGAATTAGCACTTGTCCAATATTTCTACGAAGGGCTATTACCAATGGAACGAAACATGATCGCCGCAGCAAGTGGTGGAGCATTAGTTGATAAAATGGCTGAAGAAGCTCGTCACTTAATTTCAAGCATGGCTACAAATGCACAACAATTTGGTACACGTCAAGACATTGGTCAACAACGGGCTAGCGGGGTAAGTACATCATTTGAACAAAAATTAGATTCTCTAACTTCGCTTGTGGAGAAACTTGTTTCAGGAAAAACTCATCAAGTGAAAACTTGTGGTATTTGTACGCATACCGGACATTCAACGGAAAATTGTCCCTCACATCAATTTGACACTAGTGAGCAAGCAAATGCAGTTGGAGGATTTGCAGGACCATCTCAAAAACGTTATGATCCATTCTCAAGCCATTACAACCCCGGATGGAGAGACCATCCAAATCCGAGCTATGGGAATCGGCCACCATGTTTCATGCAACAAGCACCTCGACCGCCAATTCCTCATCAACGAGCTACACTTTCAAAACCAGGTATGTCTTTAGAGGATATCGTTATGAATTTAGCCAATAGCACTGCTACTTTTCAACAGGAGACACGATCAAGCATACATGAAACACGCGCTAGCGTACAAAACTTAGAAAGGCAAATGTCCCAAATGGCGGCACAAATGAGTCAAATGCAGAACGAGAAAGGAAAATTACCAGCCCAAGTAGAGATCAATCCAAGAGAGAATGTGAGTATTATGACTCTTCGAAACGGAAAAGAGATCGGTCAGCCTAATGATGACGAAGCTCCCACAAAACTATCAAGTGGAGATAATGGAAGGAAGGTAAGTAATGATTCTGTTTTTAATAAACCTAACATTGTAATTCCTCCACCTATTCCTGGAAGGTTAGCTAAAGCAAAAAAAAGAAGAAGAAGAAAAGAGCATAATGGAGACTTTCAGCAAAGTCGAAATCAACATCCCACTCTTAGAAGCTATACCTCAAAAATGCAAGGACCCAGGTATGTTTGCTATCTCGGTTACTATAGGAACAAGAAAAATAAATAATGCCATGTTAGATTTAGGAGCATGAATAAATGTTATGGCATTATCATTATTCAATGAGATGAGTATGGGACTGCTTAAGAACACATATATATGCATTCAATTAGCAAATATGTCAATTATTTATCCCGAAGGATTAGTTGAAGATGTTCTTGTTAAATGTGGTGAATTTATTTTTCCCGCTTATTTCTACATTGTCGACATGGGTGATAAACATGCGCCTGGATCTGCTATTATATTATTAGGTCGGTCATTCATGAAAACTGCTAAGACTAAGATAGATGTTGATTCGGGAACACTTACTTTCGAATTTGATGGAGAAAAACTTACTATGAATGTCTTTGATGCTATGAAATTTCCCGATGAGCTCGAATCTGTTAGTATGATTGACACCCTTGTTCGAGAAGATCTTGAGCGTAATTTATCTAACGACGCAGTCGATTTTGTGATTAAGAATAGCAAAGCAGGATCGGATCTACACTTAGAAGTGGATGAAGACATTAAAAATGCGTGCATGTCACTAGACGCGCTACCTGAATTCCACCACAAATCAGGTAAGTATGCCTTGTCTTTACCTATATCTAATGAGAAAATTGTCCCTTCTATTGAACAGGCACCTAAGTTGGAATTGAAGGATCTGCCAAAACACCTCAAGTACTGCTATTTAGGAGATGAAGAAACGTTGCTAGTCATTATTGCAAATGACTTGACCGCCACCCAAGAAGAGAAATTGATACGCGTTCTGAAGGAGTATAAGACAGCGATAGGATGGACTTTGGCCGACATCAAAGGAATTAGTCCCTCTATATGCATGCACAGAATTCTACTTGAGCACGACTCTAAGCGATTCGGGAAGCACAACGCAAACTCAACCCAGCAACGAAAGAGGTAGTTATGAAAGAAATTCTTAAATTATTAGATATGGGAATTATATTTCCAATATCAGACAGCCAATGGGTAAGTCCAGTTCATGTTGTTCTTAAGAAATCTGGTTTCTCACTTGTGAAAAATGATAAGAATGAATTGGTACCAATGAGATTACAGACGGGTTGGCGAATGTGCATTGATTTTCGTAAGTTAAATGCGGCTACCCGAAAGGATCATTTTCCGCTACCCTTCATTAATCAAATGTTAGAGAGACTAGCAGGTAAGTCTTTCTTTTGTTTTCTCGATGGTTTTTCTGGATATTATCAAATTGTTTTGGCACCCGAGGACCAAGAGAAGAACACTTTACATGTCCCTTTGGTACGTTTGCATATCGTCGCATGCCTTTTGGTTTATGTAATGCTCCTGGTACATTTCAGCGATGCATGATGAGTATATTTTCTGATTTGATCGAAACATGCATTGAAATATTTATGGATGACTTTACTGTTTATGGAGATTCATTTGATCATTGTCTTGATAATCTAGTAGAAGTTCTCAAACGCTGCATCGATAAAAATCTTGTACTTAACTACGAAAAATGTCATTTTATGGTTAAAGAAGGAATAGTTCTAGGACATGTAGTTTCGTCAAGGGGAATTGAAGTAGACAAGGCTAAGGTCGATTTGATCTCTAATTTGCCATAACCCACTAATATTCGAGAAATTCGAAGCTTTCTTGGTCATGCAGGTTTTTACAGGAGATTTATTAAGGATTTCTCAAAAATCGCCCAACCGATGTCAAGACTACTTCAGAATGACGTACCATTAAATTTCGGGGACGAATGCAAGGAGGCGTTTGACAAGTTGAAGTTGTTACTCACTACTGCACCTATAATTCAACCTCCAAACTAGGAGCTACCGTTCGAGCTTATGTGCGATGCGAGCAAGTACGCCGTCGGAGTTGTGCTTGGACAGAAGGATGGAAAAAAGAGTCACGTCATATACTATGCTTTAAAGACGCTTGATTCGGCACAATGCAACTACACCACAACTGAAAAAGAGCTTTTATCTATTGTGTTTGCATTTGATAAGTTTCGGTCTTATTTATTGGGATCTAAGGTTATTGTTTATTCTGACCATGCAGCTCTGAAATATTTGTTGTCGAAGAAGGAGTCAAAACCGCGCCTAATACGATGGATTTTGTTGCTTCAAGAGTTTGATTGGGAGATCAAGGATCGCAAAGGCGTGGACAACTCCGTGGCGGACCACTTGAGCCGTTTGATTCGTGACGAAGAGCCGTTACCGATTTCTGAAACCTTTCCAGATGAGCAATTATTTCGCCTTCAAGGTAAGGAATATCAAGAACCTTGGTTTGCCGATATAGTTAATTACTTAGTAAGTGGTTTGTTGCCTTCACATTTGAGCTCTTCAAGTAAAAATAAAATTAAAAGCGATGCTAAATATTACATGTGGGATGAGCCATACTTGTGGAAAATTGGTTCGGACCAAATAATACGTAGGTGCGTTGCAAATAATGAAATTAATGATATACTCACTCATTGTCATACATATGCGTGTGGAGGACACTTTGGACCTAAGCGAACTGCAGGAAAAATTTTAGACTGTGGATTTTATTGGGAAATTAATTTTAAAGATGCTTATTTATTTTGCAAGAGTTGTCCTAATTGTCAAAGAACAGGTACAATTTCTTTTAGAAATGAGATGCCACAAAATCCTATTTTAATTTGCGAAATTTTCGATGTATGGGGAATGGATTTTATGGGGCCTTTTCCAAGCTCGTTTGACTTTGTCTATATCTTGCTTGCCGTTGATTATGTGTCGAAGTGGGTAGAAGCATAGGCTACCCGAACTAACGATTCTAAAGTTGTTGTAGGATTTCTTAAATCAAACATCTTTAGTAGGTTCGGAGTTCCCCGTGCAATTATAAGCGACCAAGGTACACACTTTTGCAATCGCACGGTAGAAGCACTCATGCGCAATTACGGAGTCCATCATCGGTTAGCCACTACTTATCACCCACAATCAAACGGACAAGCAGAAGTTTCAAATAGGGAGGTCAAGAATATCTTGGAGAAAACCGTAAACCTGAATCGTAAGGATTGGATATTGTGATTAGACGATGCACTTTGGGCATATCGCACTGCTTTTAAAACTCCAATTGGGATGTCGCCATATCGCCTAGTTTTCGGTAAGATGTGTCATTACCTGTTGAAATTGAGCATCGTGCTTTTTGGGCAGTTAAACAGTGCAACATGGAAGCCACAAAAGCTGTGAGGAACGGAAATTTCAACTACAGGAGCTTGAAGAGATTCGCCTCGAAGCATACGACAATGCGAGAATGTACAAGGAACGCACCAAGCATTTTCACGACAAACTCTTGCATAAAAAAGAATTCGTGGTAGGCCAAAAAGTTCTCCTTTACAATTCGAGGTTAAAATTCATGCCAGGTAAACTCAAATCACGCTGGATGGGACCGTACATTGTTAAAATTTTTTTTCCAAATGGCGTTATCGAAATTGAGAGCATATCTTCTGATAGATGTTTCAAGGTTAATGGTCATAGGCTTAAACCTTATTTTGAGAATACTTTTACGGCTTTCCTTGAAGAAATCAAGCTGAGCCCACCAATTTATGAATGAACTTGAAGAACGGAGACTACGTCTAGCCAAAGACGTTAAAGAAAAGCGCTAATTGGGAGGCAACCTAATACTATCATATTTTATTTTGTTATTGCAATATTTTCGTTTTTATCTATGTTTTATTTGATGATTAAGCAGGCTTGCTATATGCTACATATGCTACAAGATCTCACCAAGCTCGGATAACAAATATCATCTCGCTCAAAGTTTCTCTACGACTCCATCACTGTCAGGGAAGTTTTATTTTCATTATCACCTTTATTACTTCCTTCACATAGACTCTTAGTAATTAAAATGAAAATTAGGGTGGAAATCTTTAGATTTTAGCTACTATTTTCATTAGAATTCTACATTGAGGACAATGCAGAGTTTAGGTGCGGCGCCCCTGACTCCTACCGCCCATTCTTACTACTATTTTATGTGACTGCATGTGATATAAATGAAATCTATATACGAAAATGCGTACAAAATTTTTCCTTTTATATAAAGGAAATTCTTCTGTACAGTGCAAAATATTTTTAGGACGTAAATACATAGGTGAGTGCGCATGCGTGTTCAAAATAATCTATTGGCCCGCCAATCAGGTCGCATCCATGTACACACTGCCACCTCAAAAGTCCTCCGGAAGCTTCAAACTAGGCCTCGCCTTCGTAAAATCACGTACCGTGATCCCGCGAACCTACAACACATAAATACGTGGAATGAGCTTATAAAGCTCAGTAAGTGAAACCCATGCATGCCGTGCACGTGTCCTAATTTCGCAAAGGCATCCGCGCCAATGCTTCCTAGACCTCATATTTTTCCTTGTCTTGTCTTGTCATATAGGGCCCTCGGCTATCTTGCTATGCACCATCATGGAGCTCGAATCCACTAGGGATAAATAAATATAAGTGGCAATACCCACTCAAGGAGGCTAACCCTAGGGCGCCTTTTCTGTCCCAAGGTGGTTTCATACGCCACGCGGACGCTTCACACTGGTAGCCTAATCTGAGGTAGTCAACACCAGAGGTACCCTCGGTGTCACTTACTCCCTCAGCTCGCACCCTCCAGGTTTCACGACCCGCCATGAGGGCATTAGCCCTAACATCATGTCTTGCCTTGTACATGTCATGTCATAACGGTAGCGCCATACGACGTCACCATGGTAGCATAGAAGAGCCGTGACTCAACTGTGAGTCGACATCAGACGCCCATATCGGCGAATCTTTATCGCTCTCAGGCGATCGTATATTATGCACGCTATCATATCATGCCTTTCGTTCTAACGTGCGTGCACATGCTCATGTCGTGAATATGCATGTCATGCCATAATATCATGTGATTAAATCATGCGTGTCATATAACGCAAATAATTCACGTAGAAAGTCACATAAAATCATAGAACACATAACATATAATTTTCATGCCCATATAGTTATGTGTTGTAAATGGGACTTCCACTTACCTGGTATCCTTAGCTTATTTAATCTTATCGTACTGTAAGTCGTAAATCTCCAAACCCTAAATATATAGACATATAAAATTAGGGTTTGTTAGTCTAATTATAATTTCAAGAAATTGGCTTAATTTAGAAAACCCTAATTTTGGACTTTCATAAATTCGAAACCCTAAGATTTATAACTTTAACCTAGACTAAGAAATATTATTTCCCGAAATAGATCTCATGAGATATGTCTCGACATTACACTATTTATAACGTCGGCATAAATTAAATCTCGGTATAAATCATCAAATAAATGTCGAGACATATAAATCTCGATCAGGTTTTCACACTTCGAGATGGACTTCGACATTTTAAGTAAAATGTCGAGATATACATTAATATTATACTTAAGATGTCGAGCTTACATATTAGAATGATAGCACAATGTCGATATATACTTATACATGGATTTCGATATTTAATCTAATCAATAACAATGATCTCGAGGCTAGTATTTAAATGAATCTCAATATGTATGTGTCAAGTATTGTGTATGAGAGGTATGTCGACATTGAACTAAAATGTCGAGGTGTATATATATAAGATGTCGAGATGTGCGTTGGGTTTACCAATAAAATGTCGAGGTTACACATTAAATGTTTCGATATTTTAACTAGCACCAAGGTCTCGACATTTAACTAAGCAATATATGAAATGTCGATATAGAGGTCTCGACATTATTTCATTAGCTAACATGGTTCGATTTTTTTAATAATAACACATAGGTTCTTGAGCTAGCTTATGAAATAACCTCGATAAAGTAAATCTAAACTTCGACATGCTATCATAGCTTGGCCTCAATATTCTTAAACTGAACATTCATGAATCTTTCGAATTCCTTCCTACCAAACTAACGAAGCTTATCAAACTAGAATTTATAAGCAGTATAAATCCTATAAGAACCGTATGTTCGAAGTTTACAAAAATTAGAACCATACTAAACTTTAATCGTAGGTAACTATTTCTACTCAACATGCTTGGGGTATGTTAAACTACTAGTTAAACATATAAAAGTTAGGGTGAAAATTATACCTGTTTCCAGCTTTAATCACTTGTTCATAATGGAATTATTTGTTCTTCTTTATCGTAGGGTTTCTGAAGTTTTGCAAATGAATGGTGTTATTTCTTTCTATTCCTTTTTCCCAAGAGGTTGCGTGTAAGGTTAGATAAATATCATTGATATTTAGTCGATCTTATCTTATGGTATTATCTTGGTATTATCTTATTTTAATTTCTCCTTCTATACTAAATTTCGAAACATATAGAAAACCCTAGAATTTAATACTCAATGTTTCGACATTAAGTTATTCGACATTTTCTAATTTCAGTATTTAGCCCTTTCAAATTTAAGTTCTATTCGAACTCTATAGATCTTGAGATTCATATATTTCAAAATTTTAAATATTTCGAGATGTGTTTCGAAATTATTCCTACCAATTCGTGCTTTCCAAAACGTGGTATTAATACTTAATACATTAAATCAACTTCCTAAGTTAGCATATCATGTACTAGGAACCCTAAGTAAATAAATAACCTAAATTAAATTAATTCTTCTAGTTTCTAATTCATATATGTCATGTTAGCACATAGCATAAGATTATCTAGGCATATAAAAGTCACAACACATAACTCATGCAGTCATGTAAGCCATATAATGTGTATGCATATTTATTGGCCGACTTACTTACGGGACTCGGGTATTACATTAGGTGTGGGGGAGATTTTCGTGATAGTTGATGAGAATAATTCTTGTATAGAGCAAACTGATATGCATTTGCTAGAACATGAGAGAAACAATTAGGAATAGCGATTTGGTATTAGGATGATTATTCTTTTTCTTCAATTGATTTAAAGACCGAATGTGCAAGAGTCGACACAAAACCTACTTAAATATGTGAGATTTGAGCCTAAAAAAATGGAGTATTTATCCTTATACTCAGTTTTTTTTCTACGAGAGCGTCACATATGTTTCGAATATTCTAGAAGTTGCTCTTTTATACATGTTGATATCATTGGCGGCTTTTTGTGTACAAAAGTCATTAAGGCACATAGGATTAAGCCATTGGCCTCACACTGACCCTACCTTCAATATTATCCGCTTAGTGAGCCAACTTGAGCCTGAGCCTTATTTTTCTTGTTGAAATTAAGCCAATATATTTACCCATATATATCCTTTTGGCTTTCTTTTTCAAACCATTATCGGATTAGATGAATTAGTAATTGCGAAGATTCCACGACCTAGAGATTGATTAGCTTGAGAAGCGTCTAGATATTTTTTATTAGTATTCCTATAGTTCTAGCTGAAAATAAAAAAATAAAAAAGAAGAAAGAAGAGAAAAAGGTTTACCAAAAAAAAAAAAAGGGTCTGAAAAAAAAAGAAAAAAAAGTGCCAAGAAAAAAATATAGTCGAGAAAAAAAAGATTGAAGAAAAAAAATTAATAGAAAAATATGTGGCGCTAGTCTGTTTTATCTGTATTGAGAAGTAGTCGTGGGACTTAGTTATTATTATTCATTTAGTTCGACAATTTTTAGACTACTTTTCCAAAATATCCTACATAAAATCCCTAGCCCCATTACAACCCAAATAAAGACCTTTTGATTTGTACACTTAAGTCGCTATGTGAAACGCAATGTGATATGTTAGCAAGCTTATGGAAATATCGTTTTCTAGTATTGATTTGAGCGTATACACATATTCCCATAAACACTTTGAGCGCATTGAGAGAGCCCATGTGAGAGTTATTGATTTTTGCGCGTTCAGGCTTTACTGAGATCGTCGAAAATCAATATGATCGTCTTGTGCTAATTGTTATGAATAATTGCTATCTCTAGGGCAAGGTAATGCACGTCGGTAAACTCGTGAACAGAATGTTTTCATTTTCTAAATTGGGTAAATGCTTGAGGACAAGCATTGCGTTAGTGTGGGGGGAATTTGATGCCTAACAAGTTATAATATTTTATACCCCGTAAAAATGCGTTTTTGGTTTATGTTTGTACAATCATACACGGATATTCTATGCTTATATTCCAATTACATGTCTTACATATTTCCGAGCAAAAAATAGACAAAAACAAATAACTCAAGCAAGCAGATCAAGTGAGCGCGTGCGTGAACCTTGAACTTCATTTCGGCCCGTATAAGCTTCAATCGGCCCACAAATTAGCCCTAAGATGATAAGGAAGAGACAAGAGAACATCAACAACTGAAAAAAATAAACACCACCAACCATTCAAACACGCCACTCATAGTCAAAGACAATAAATCAATGTCTCTCTTTCGATATATTTTGGTCTGCTTGAATTCTACAAAGGAAGCTCATTGTCGACAGACCAAAGACAAGAAATAACAGAGGAGAGAAAGAAGGGCTAACCTTATACAGACACGCAAGGTTCAAAAGCAGACAAAAGAGAAAGAGAGCTGCGCGAATTCTTAGCTTGATGTCCAAAGAACGGGATTTCAGCTCCATGTCGAGTGGGAAGAAAGAAAAGAAGGAATCACAGATCATCTATAAATACCGAGCTGCTGTCAAACGAGAGGAGGGAGCAAAACAGAGAATCATTGAGGGAGCGTAGCAGTGAGGTAGAGCGAGACAGAGATTTAGCGTAGTTGATAGAAAACTGAGAGAGATCGAGGAAGTTCGCATTTTCACCCAAGCTGTTAGTTCTCAAACCAGATACGAAGGAGCAAGCAAAAGAGAGCGAGAAATCATCCTCAAAAGTATTTCAGTAATCGTTTGCTTTCTCTTTCCGTTCTGAACTTGCGTATTATTTTACATCTCAAGACATAATTAATGATTGTCTATTCGGTTTTATGGGTTTGAAAATTACAATTAGTATTGTTTTTATGTGTTTAATTGGTCGAATCTTTGCTGTTTCCATTTTAATCTGTTGGGTATGCTTCGATTGACTTGATTGCTACTTTTATAAAATAATATAAGTTCACTAAGTTACAGCAAGATGGTATTAGAGAAAACTATTGTTAGATCTCAGAATTGATTTCTTTAATTGGTATTTATGTTTTTAGTCAAAGTTGTTTCCGTAACTGTTCTCCTCAAAGCCATTAATCGTTTGATGATGTTGTTGCTTGAGTAAGATAAGTATAAATCATAGAAATCCATATTGGAGTAATAGTCATTAGTTTTATGTTCCAATATGTCGATCAATTCTATATGCATTTTTATTAATATGTTTAGCGGCTAATTTCCATAGTCGAAGGATTATTCGAAGCCTGGTTTGTTAAAATTGTGAGATGAAATCGAGCACATTCGTGAAAGCGTGAGTATTCGTTTACCTTTGAATTAATTATATCGATGAGCTTAGGTTAAATAAATAGTGGCCGTGGCCAATGTTTATGATATCTAGGTAAATCAATAGCTAATTAAAACAACAAATCCGTAATTGTTTGTTAGTTTTAATAAGTAGCAAATAATATTAAACTGCTCTACTCTTCGTAAGTGTAAGTTATATTATAAGGTTAAATGATTTGATTTTAATAAACCGGCGTCTGAGTTTATTAGTCAATAATCGCGTCTTTTTGGTATTTGACGCTGTCGGAATTTTAAACCTTGCAGGGCGTCCCGGAGATTATTTTTCGATTAGGGAAGTAATTATAGGCGTCTCTTAATTACCGAGAAAGTAAGAAAAGATTGGTTATTAGGCGTTCGTCGATAAGGCGTTCGTCGATAACTATAACTTATTATGCTTGCGCTGACATAATATTTTATTAAATCGATGGTCAGTTAAATAAATCTAGGTGGACAATAATTCCTTCGACTATTATTTTATTATTGTTAGTTTCGATATTTTATTTGTTCGCTATTTGCTCAAAACTTTATCAACAAACCCCCCCCCCCCCTTATTATTATTATTATTATTATTATTATTATTATTATTATTATTATTATTATTATTATTATTATTATTATTATTATTATTATCGATCGAGTTAAAAATTAGAAATAATCAGCGACCACTTTTGCTTGTCCTTAAGCAAAAGCAAGAAAAGGGTATCAAGATAACGGCACGACCATTCACAATTCACCAACGCAGATGGAAAACACAAAATGGAATCAAGCAAGCAATTATGGACACTGCAACAATAATCAGCATTTATCGACACGAATTTCCTTAGCACTACTAATCGAGATCCACACCTCGCAGGGATTCACTCAAATCACTCAGTGTATAGGCTAATAAATCGATGAATCGCTCAATTCATGCAATAATCTAGCTAGTCTAAACCATATGCTTGCAAGTTAATCGCACGTCTACTACTTAAAGCAGTTAGCATGAATCAGAAGGTATTTTTGGGTTAAACGGGATCAGATAGTAATGAGGTGGTAGTGAATCATGTATGAGTAGCACGTGTCGGTCTTCATGTCATTGTCTAAAGCGCGCCAAGAATTAGCCTTTCTGGTTACGCCGTCTTCATATTACTTTTATTTCTGCTGCGTTCCACTAAGCCTTTCTTCTCCCACGTCTCATAATGAGAGATGATGTGGAATTCACGAGACTGGAAAATTATCGAAGGAAATGTTCTTTTCTTTTCTTCACAGCAGCTTATTCTCCTCATGCTTCACTTCCACAGAAATAATTTTTTTTTTATTTTCTTTTCTTCTTCTTCTTCTTCTTCCTTTTTTTTTCAACAAACTGTTCGCATTCCGGCGGGCCGTCATCTCTGCGCTTTTCGACTTTGACATTTGACCTTCACTTCCGCTTAACTCGGGTTCAGATGATCTCTGGAGGCTTATTTAGGTCAGAGGGTTATGATATACGAGGTTTGAGAAATAAATAAGCTTAGGCTCAAAGTGGTTAACTACGGTGATCAGTCGTGGTCGGGAACTTTGGCCATGGACTTATTTCCTAATGCCTTCATTATATTCATACAAAACATACTATAAGCAATTTCAATGCGTATCAAACGAGCAAGTTCTAGAGAGACGTAAATTATGCACTTCTCACACAACTAAGAAAAATGAGTAAAAGCTCGTCAACTCAAACTCTCACAACGGAACATGGGTTATGTGTGTGAATCTCTCAAAGTAACACTATATCTATTCATGCTGAAAAGATTAAATCACTGATGCATGTCTTTATCGCTCACTAGACTCCCTAGTATGCAATTCACTTTGAGATGAACGTAAACAATCATGCCAGACTTCTATGGATTTAATAACCACAGCGCATCATAAAAATTGTCACGTAAATTTCCAACAAATTCCAACAAAATTCCCCCTCCACACACTTAAGATGCACGTTGTCCTCAACGTGTAAAATACACAAAAGGAAGGTAAAAGAAGTTGAAAAGAACGTGACTCCCCTGAAAAAATGGCGTGGTCCTGCCTCGAGCGTTTGATGTAGTTGAACATGGGTTGTTTCACCTGATTTTGAAATATTTTGAGTCGTAGTCTGAATTCGTGTCACGTTTCCTGAAAACACTCAAAAGAAAATTAAACGCACGGAGGAAATAATAGAAGACTACAAAATAAGTCATAGTCATCACAAGTAACATGATTACTAGACCAACACAAAAGAGTACTAATAGAAAAACATAACAAAATAAACGAAACTAAGATGGTGGTGGGGGCGATGGTGGCCGCGGTCGAAGGTGAGCCATCGATTCTTGAGCAAGGCGAACTGACTCCTGTGTATGCTTCATCGCGGCGTCCATGGCTTTAAGGGCCAGTTCATATAGCTGTTGCTCCTCGCGGTAGCATCGGTGGGCTTCCTCGTTTCGATGCTCATACTCGTCCTGTCGGCGTCGTGTCTCCTCATCGCGTCGAATGGCCTCCTCATTTTAGCGTAGCATTTCCTGGCGCAGTGTGTGAAGGTCTACGGCTGACGCGTAAGGAGCGACACCTGACGACTCGCCCTCATGATAACCGGAAGAATGGGAAGTGCCGGCAGTGTCTGGGTGAACCGGAAATGGCCCCGCGCCCTCGATAGCTAGTGGCTCGGAAACTTCGTCGCCCAGGTCCGTCTGCCCACGATAGACCTCGTGCCAGACGTAGACCTTGTTCGAGCGCGACCAGGTGGGCGCCTTGATCAGCATCTTCATCTTCAACATTATGTCTTCGTTCACCAGATTTCGCCCCCCACTATCGCCATCTCTGGTGGATTTGCTGGCCACATGTTAAGCCCCTTGATAAACTTCGTAACAAATGGCCCCACTGCGAGCTTCCGTGACTACGAACATCGGCTTGGGCCGCAAATGCATATTTCAGGGCCATCCCCAAGTGTACCTGCTGACCGCGCTGCATCCTGGCTAGGTAGAACAGGTCGCGAAGGCCAATTGCGCCGTGTGAGTCGCCCCTTGGTGTGAGCGAGGTCGTCAGGAGACGGTGAATCTAGCGCAGGCCTGGGCTCCTAAGCGACGAGGCCTTCGATGTCTTGACACTGAACGGTGGCTCGCCAGGTCATGTAATCTCAGCCCAGCAGGCCTGTCGAAACTGTGGGCCTTCAAGATAGTCCTTGTAATACAAATCAGTCAAAGAGCGCTGGTTCCCGAAATATGGCACCGGTACTCCAATTGCCCGGCAGATGTCGTCTATGTCCACCGTGTGGTCCGTGTTAAATGCCCGAAAAGTGATCTTGTTCCTGCCGAATTCTTCATGGGCGAAGGTGGACAGGAACTCCAGGGTCAGCTATTTGTATTCTGGCTCGTCCACGTGAAAGAATTCGAGCCATCCGCTTAGGGACACGTACCCGACCACTTGCTGGTCGATGTGATACTTCGCCAACGTGTCATGATCAATCTGATCGGTCGGAATGAACTGCGTATCCTTTAGCCGGTTGTAACGGACCTGGTGCGTCTCATCGTCATACTGCCCCATAGACTCTAGCAGTGACGTCAGGCCTTGGCGTCGACGTGGACAACTCGTTGATGCAGATGAGCGGCTTTTACCCATAGTACCTAGAAGTCCAAATGTTAGTTGGCGAGAAAAAGATAATCAACACAGCTCAACTCGACCAACGTAGCGACAAATTCACAATTCCAAAGCAAGAACATATGAACATTCAAAGCGGCATTTTGTCGAACACATAATAGGCATGCTAAAATACTCCTTCAAATCGCAATAATTGATCACCCAAGCACATTCTTTCGACTTTAGACGATGAATCAACTGTAAATTATCCACAAGACGCAACCAATTTCGTCAAAAACTCCCCAAAATCCCTAATTTTCGAAATTAGGGTTCATCATCGCAAAATCAAAATTAAAGGACGAAATCGAAAGAATAATCAAGCCCAAAGCGTCTATAGCATAAATCGGTTAATGAGAAAGCAATGTAAACAACTAAAAATCGGACCCGAAATTGACATTCGTCGAGTATAAACTTTGGGAGAAAAGGACATACCTCTTAGATTCAATCACGTTGAAATAGATGTGAAACGATTTGTGCGGTGTCGCCGGAAGTTCGAGCGACTGAAATGGCCCGATATGTAGTGATTTTGGAGTGAAAGAGATGAGAAAGTTTCTATCGTGCGTTGATTTTGACATGAAGAAGATGAATAGAGTGATGAAATGTTGTTTTAAAAGGGTTAAAATCGCTACATTCACGGCCGTGAAGATAAATTCACAGGCCGTGAATAGGAGCAGCGGGCTCCTTTCGTCCAAGTGACGGCCGTGATTGTGGAGTCATTGGCCGTGACTGCGGGCAGTGAGTTAAGCCCGCCTACGTCACGGCCGTGACTGATGAGCCATGGGCCGTGACCGACTAACTTATTAAATTTTTTTATTTTTATTTTATTTATTTATTTTATTTTATTATTATATTTTTATTTTTATTTTTATTATTTTTTATTTTTATTTTTTTTTTCGTACGAGACATGGCCGTGAGGGTTAAGCCTCTGGCCGTGACTTGAGACAGTGAGCGAAATGGATTGTGGCCCTAACATTCACGGCCGTTAATGCCTAAGCAAAAGGCCGTGAACCTCGGCAGTGGGTGAACTAATGTTATTCACGACCGTGACTTTTATGCGGAGGGCCGTGAATACGAATTTTCCATTATTTTTTATTTATTTATTTATTTTTATTTTTTATTTTTCCGAAAATGTCACGGCCGTGAGGCCGTAACCTCTTACCGTGACTCAAGGCAGTAGGCATAGGATTGGGGCCCTAAGATTCACGGCCGTTAATGCCTAAGCACAAAGCCGTGAATCGCGGCAGTGGGAAACCTTATGACATTCGCGGCCGTGAATATGATGCGCAAGGCCGTGAATGCAAATTTTGTTTTTTTATGTATTATGATTATTATTATTTAATATATATTTTAACTATGATTGACACACAATCGACGAATTTTTTCGAGAACGATTTGCGCGAGGAAAAATCTGATAATCGACAAGGGAAATATCACTTTCTCACGCGGCGTCAAATCTTCCAAGTCAAAAATTCGTCTGTATCATTTAATGGATTTGCCGGGTATGAATATGATATTTTTGTACCATTCATGCCTATAAATAGACATTGGTAGAACAACACAATAGCAGCATCTACCATAAATCTCACGTCTTCAACAATCTTATTTTCGAAATTTTGGGTTAGCTAGCCACTATGAATTGGGGACAGCAGCAAGGCCGTGAGAATGAGAGTGAAGAATATGCAAGGATTCGTCATAATTTAGATATGCTATCACTCTACCTTTCTCTTCTTTTGGGTTTGTTTCGAGTTTTACTTGCTTTTGTGTGTTGGGTTATCACAAGGTGCACTTGTGTGTAACCGCCCTTATGAAGCAAAATAAACTATTGTTCTGTCTTTTATGTTATTTGCAGTTTTAATTTGCTTTTGTGTACGTTGTAATGGTATTGTAACCATCTTTTATGAAGTAAAACTATCGTTCATATCTCGTCACTAAACTCTGCGTTGTGACCATCCTCAATATTCGCAATAAATTTATTATAATTTAAAATTTTAATGTTATTATTATTATTATTGTTTTATTTAATTTAATATATATAGTTTTAGGTTATTAAATTTTTTTTTTATAATGCCTAAAACATAAATAGAAATACCTGGGTTGCCTCCCAAGAAGCGCTTCTTTTAAGTCTTAGCCTGAGGTACCTCATATGCTCTTATGCTGGCTGGAAGTCGAGGTATAATACCTCCTTGTCGCTCAAGTCGTCCTCGCCTCCATACTAATGCTTCAAACGATGCCCGTTCACCTTGAAAGTACCCTGTCCCATACCTGAAATCTCAACAGTACCATATGGAAAAATGCGAGTGACAGTGAACGGTCCTGACCAATGTGATCTAAGCTTGCCAGGAAAAAGCCTAAGTCGAGAATTAAAGAGGAGGACTTGGTCCCCTTCTTGAAATTCTCGTTTGTACCTAATTTTGCTATCATGGTAGGCTTTTGAACGCTCCTTATACATTCTAGCGTTATCATAAGCTGATAAACGCCACTTGTCTAGCTCATTAATTTGGAGCTACAGCTTTCCGCCAGCTTTCCCCAAATCCATGTCCAATGAGCGCTCGACGGGCCTGGACGGGGCCACCACTGGCGAACCTCACTGGTCCCCATGTCAACCAATGCTGACCATGCGAAAGAGGGAGAGATCCGTTGGTATCCAACGAACCTGATGAAAAACGAAAAGGGGCAACAGACCCGATACACCAGTAAGTTCCCCAGGTACGCGTTACTGTTAATTAACAATTTCGTGAAGGGGAGTGTCAACACAGGCACGGCCAGGTGGCATAACAATCGGGGAAAGTGAGGATGGTGAGCCAAGAGAAACGCTCTTTATGTACTTCGAATGTGCTGATAGACATTAGCACTATTCGAAGTAGGGGGAGTAGAGAGTGGTAGGGGCGCAGGTCAGAACACTGACAGCAAAAGGGGCCCAAAATATTCAAGTTCGTATGCAATTGGGTTGGAAGGTAGGCAGGAAAGAGGAAAACATGCCACAACATTGCGCATATTGAACAACGAAGAAAAAAAGAGACCACTAGAAACGCATCATAAAAGCCCTCGGAAAAGCAACATGTAGGCCCAGAAAAAAGGAACAACAGCAAATGTTCAAAACAGGAAAATAACAAAAGAGGTCTACAAGAGAAAAGCAGTAGTAATTGTTCGAAACAGGAAATAGACTAGCAAGCTAAGAGGCTGGAACGCTAGAACCGGCCATAGGGTCGGGAACCTCTGAGGCAGCAGATAGCTCCTGCTGCTCTAACTCGGAGAGTTGAGCTAGGAGGACCTCAGGTGAAACCTCTAGCAGGGTAGGGGAGCATCGGGGCACCTCGGCAGAAAAGAAGTCGGGATTAGGAGCCGCCTCTGGATTCCCCTTGAAAGCTGGAGGGGCGATCATAGATTCCATTGCTGTGTCAAGGGTAGAGGCAGGCTCGCGTCCAGCAGCAAAGCCCCCTAGGAAGTAATGCTGCATGAAGGGTGCGAAGTCCACCAGAGAAAGGGTGTCACGGAGGTAGCCCTCATGCCAACTCTGGCTCAGCTGGGCCAGGAACTTCCTACCAAGAGGGGAGCCCATGAGATGCTTTTGACAAAGCTGGACTCCTTCCAGCTTTCCCGCGGAATTTCTACCCTCGACCTTAGCGGCAAAAGCCTGCTCCAGCTCAGCCTTCAGGGTCTTCTCCCTCTCAGCCAACAAATCCTTAGCCTTCAGTTTGATTTGGGCTTGCTGCTCATTTATGAGCTGGTTTAGGCGGGTCGCGAGCTCAGTTTCTTTAGCAGCAAGAGCAGCTGCATTGTCCTCCTCTAGCTGGCGCAATCGCTCCGAGCTAAGTCTCTCACACGAGCCTCGCACTCATTCTTTTCTTCCTCAAGCTCTTGCTCCAATTTTGCAATCTTCCCGTTCCTTGATCGTTTCAAGCGTGTGGCTCTCAGGGGATGCAGGACCACCAGGTTCCAGACCCCAATGGGAGGTCGCAGATAAGAGAGTGGGTAGCAGAAAGGACAGCTAACACAACCAAGCACGATGGACGGCGAGCTTGGCAACAGAGTCGTCAGACTGATGATGGAGCTTTTTTTTGCTGTTCGATAGGCATGATGGCCTGGATAAACTTCACTTGCTCCTCAGGGCTTAATAGTTCGTAGTTGTCGGGCATGTCCAGCACCATTTTCTCGTCAGCCCGTCGATCGATGCCCCACTCACGACCTTGGTAGACAAAAGGAGTGAACTCGGAGATATTGGGCGAAGGAGAAGCTGTCTCCAAACGCGGCCTTTTGCCCTTTGCCACGACAGTCTTCTTCTTCTTTTTCTTTCTAGAAGGCGCAGGCGAGGCACCCTTCTCACCAACGTCACCCTCAGAATTCGATATCACCACATCTGGACCTCGCGCATCCGCCCTCGGAGGAGTAGGGAAGAGAGGTGAGGACCTAACAGGAGATTTCTCACCTATCTCCGAAGCTGACAGATCAGGGGTACTGCAATATTCTGAAGGGTGAGGCTCGACGGGGATGGCAGAGTCCTCTTGCTTGACAGGAAGGGCCCGGAATGCATATCTCCAGGAGAACGACATACCTACACAAAAATGTACTAAGTCAGAAGGGGAACCTGGAAAAAGAGGTCAGGAAGGAGGAGGGAAACCTGCTTACCCTCATGATTAAAAGGTAGAGGCTGTGAGGAGAGGCTTAAGTGGTGAAATAGGCCGGGATACGTTACCAGTTCAACCATGTTAAACTTCTTTTCAGAAGCCCAGAAATTCAAAAGGTTGATAGCTGCTTCGTTCTCCTCGGAACATTCAGGCTGGACCCCTGGGGGTCGTTGGGGTATCTGATGCACCCAGTGGCGATGGGGGAAATCCCAGCTACCTTCTGAAGGGGCTACAAAGAAGTAAAAGGGGTGCCACTCTTTGCCTTTGTGGGAGCCCTTGTCGAAAAAACGCATGAGGCCATGCGGATTTGCGCACAAGTAGAAGAAAGGTGGGGTAGACTTGAGTTGAAACTGAAAGAGAACGAGCTCCACAGAGGGTCTCCTGCCTGCAGCTGTAACCAGGACATAGAAAGCTACCAATTGACGGATAGAGGAAGGACTGAATTGGTTCAAAGGTACACGATAGGCCTGTGACACTGAAGCTAGAAACGGGTGAACTGGAAATCGGAAGCCGGCCTTTATCTGCCTTTCCCAAAAGGCAAGGGCCGGAGAAGGTGGAAAGTTGGCACGCTCGTTGGGGTTTGGGATAAGGACATGAAAGTCGGAATTGTGAAAACCTTCGGAGACTAACTTCTCTAAACGTCGATAGGTCGACTTGGACGCGCCAAACATTTTCCAATCGTCCACCCCAATGCTGTCTTCGACAGCCCCTCTCGAGCGGGTCCGACGAGACGAAGACGAGCCAGGGACCGGATGTGCCGGCAACGGCACGGCAGAAGATGCGTCCGCAGAGGGCCGAGAAGAAGAAGGTTGGGGAAAATCGGGGGGCACCGCGTATTGTGACGAGGCCTTCCGCTTCGATCCTCTCCGGGCGGTGGCACCCGGGACGAGAGAGGACGCAGAGAGGCCCGGCGAGGACGAGCGCGTACTCTCAGCAGCCACGCTATCAGACATGACTTCGACGCGAAGAAGGGGGAATAGGAAGAACTAAGGGTAGATCAAGGCGATGGAACGAGAAGTAAAGGAGAAAGGAAGAAGACGATACCAGAGGAAATGGCAGACGAAGAGGAAACTGGGGCGCCGCGCGAAAACCCTAGAAACGACGATTGGGATTTTTGCTAAGTGTGGAAAATGGTTTCGGAAAGGGTGTAAGGGCGAAAGAAAACCGCCTCGAAAATTTCAAAAACTTAAAAGAGACAGGGCTGGACACGTGTCACCCTGGGAATACCTCTTCCCTCTGAGAAAGGTACAGGGCCTGTCTAATCGGAGTAAATGAGGTGCAGGCCAGCTAAGAAAGTCCAGAAACACCAGAAGGGATGAATGCTCTCTCGAATGTACTCCGAACTGCAATACTTGGCGTATTACAATTAGAGTAAGGGGACTGGATGATATGGGTAACCTTCGGCCCATCACTCCGCCTATCCTGACTACCTGAAGATAGTGACTTTTAGGACATATGGGCAGGTGGGTAGGATATCTGGGGACCTGTGACCTTGTACGGAAAAAGAAAGATTGGCTCTGCAACGGAATAGTTTGAGCGGGAAATATTGGAAGAACCGACCAAGGGACGCGTGGATGGATGTGATTGGTCGCCATTGTAAACAGAGAGGAGGCGCGCCAGTCTGACGATAGTACACTCGCAGGTGCTGTTTCTCCTAGGTTGTACTAGATGTCGCTGTCAAGTGGTCCCAGATGAGTGCCAGCTAGGAAAGTAGAGAGAAAATGGGTATATGGGAATAGAAGGAGACGAAATTCAAGATAGACTCAACACAACACACAAAACACTTAGAAATCTCCTGTATTCATCTTCTTCATTCTTTTTTCCGCCATTAACACACTGTAACGAGCGAGATGAGCTTGAGTGTGTATTTCCCGAGCGAGAGGAGGCGGTGGCTTTTTGTTTGACTTCACCACTTCTCAGTACCGACGCCAAGCCATCCGACGCGCATAGTTCCTAAAACGCTTCAAACAACGAAAGAGAAACACAATGTAATGAGAAATGTAATCATCCCCAACAACTTAGTACGAGCCATCATCATCATCATTATCATTAGATTCACAGTTCTTCAATGAAACGAAGAAACAAGAAAAATGAAAAATCACCGCACATGATCAAGATTGTCGAGAGAGAAAAAAAATCATCATCGACAACGTTAAAAATGATGTACCTTTTGATATTCGTCGACGGGAACCTCTCTTTTAAGCACCATTTTAGCAGCGTCGTTTATAGTACCCTTCTTGAGCTTCGCATTCGGCTCGTTTGCCATAGAGAGATCAATAACAACTTTTCTGCACGCCACATGCAATCGACGCTGTACTTTGTCGAGCGGGAAAATAAAAAATTGAAGTTAAGTCGAAAGCTCAAACCTGGATTCCTCATATTCAGGATGGTCGGGCGACGACTTTGGAACGAAAATCCCGTGTATGATAAAAGCCACTCGACCGACGATCGAATGAAGATCGTGAGGATAAGCGTCGATGCTATCTGCAGCAGTAACACAACCTCGAGTGCGAACCCTTTCGAACGCATTGTGCTGATAAGCACAACTTCCCTCAGGCGCTGGCTTATCTGCCGAAACTGCAGCAACAGATGAACGAAATCAACCACATTCCCTCGAGAAAAAGAAAATTTGATTTCTGAATCAGTGCGTCTCAGCTCACTCACCTGCAAACTTTGACAATTTTGAATAGCCTTTGAAACGCCTTTTCTACAGATTCCTGAACGTCGGGCGGCATGCTGGCTTTCGAGGGCAATCGATTTGGGGACTTTGGGTTGGTCGTGGAAATGGTCGGAACAGATTTCTGATAGGGGTAACCTTCGGCCCAGCACTCCGCCTAACCTGACTACCTGAAGATAGTGACTTTTAGGACATATGGGCAGGTGGGTAGGAAATCTGGGGACCTGTGACCTTGTACGGAAAAAGTAAGATCGGCTCTGGCAACGGAATAGTTTGAGCGGGAAATATTGGGAAGAACCGACCAAGGGACGCATGGATGGCTGTGATTGGTCGACATTGTGAACAGAGAGGAGGTGTTGTTTCTCCTAGGTTGTACCAGATGTCGCTGTCAAGTGGTCCCAGAGGAGTGCCAGCTAGGAAAGCAGAGAGAAAATGGGTATATGGGAATAAAAGGAGACGAGATTCAAGATAGACTCAACACAACACACAAAACACTTAGAAAATCTCCTGTATTCATCTTCTTCATTCTTTTTTCCGCATTAACACACTGTAACGAGCGAGATGACCTTGAGTGTGTATTTCCCGACTGTAAATAGTTAAAATACTGTTTCTGGCGGCCCGTGGACGTAGGACATCTGTCCGAACCACGTAAAATCTGTATCTCTTTCATTTTCTTTCTTTCTCAGCACTAAAATACAGATCTAAAACGCACCAAGAACACAAGACCCAGTCCGCTTCACCCGTCACCATTTTTCCCGGACCAAATATTATTGATCGGGTCATACCCGCATCAATTTCGAAGGTGGTTTCACACTATTTCCTCCCAAATTGTCTCTGATTTTCTGGCCAGTGATCGCCCAATATTCAACATTCTACTTGACGACGGATGGGTATTGCCTAACGAAGTTTGCGTCGGAGGAGCTCTCTGAGTTTCCAATCGCAGAAAGGTCTTACCACGCCCAATTCACTGAGGAGCTCTTTCATTTTATTAGATAACTATTTCCTTGAAGGTAGCTGAGAGACCCTAATGATGGGCTTTAGACTGACTACGTAAAGGACGTATTCCCTTGCCCAAAACTCCAACCCCTTATTGGTACCATACACCAATGAACTTTTTCGAAACCAAAGTCCCTGAACTAAAACGCATATTCCTTCAAATGACGAAATGAATTGGAAAAAACAAAAGTATAGAGAGACGAAATGAAAATTAAACAAATTAGTACGACATACGCCCCTAAAAACACAAAGAATTAATGAAAAAATAAATTTACTTGTACAAATCACTCTCCCTCTCTATTTCATGCATTTGAACGCACTCTCCAGTGCTCCAACCAGTGACTCATTTCTCCGATGAATGAAATTGCGATCGTCCAATGCTCCAACCAGTGACTCATTTCTCCGATGAATGAAATTGCGATCAAAATGCAAATGGAGGCTCTTTTTCCAGCAGAGGTTGCTCATGCTGAAGTAATTTCTGCAGATGTTGCTGCTGTTCCACCTCCTCCTGCAGATGTTGTTGTTGTTGTTGTTGTTGTTGTTCCACCTCCTTCTACAGATCTTGCTATTGCTGTTCACCTCCTCCGATGAGTGAAATTGCGATCAAAATGCGGATGGAGGCTCTTTTTCCAGCAGAGGTTGCTCATCCTGAAGTAATTCCTGCAGATCTTGCTGTTGCTGTTCCACCTCCTCCTGCAGACGTTGCTGTTGATGTTCCACCTCCGCCTGCAGATGTTGTTGTTGTTGTTCCACCTCCTCCGATGAATGAAATTGCGATCTAAATGCAGATAAAGGCTCCTTTTCCAGCAGAGGTTGCTCATGCTGAAGTAATTCCTGCAGATGTTGCTGTTGATGCTCCACCTCCTCCTGTAGATGTTGCTGTTGCTGTTCCACCTCCTCCGATGAATGAAATTGCGATCAAAATGCAGACGGAGGCTCTTTTTCCAGCAGAGGTGCTCATGCTGAAGTAATTCCTGCAGATTTTGTCGTTGTTGTTCCACCTCATCCTGCAGCTGTTGTTGTTGTTGTTCCAATACTAATCGAAGCATCTATTATATCAATTATAGGTAAATATTTCGGTAATTTATTGGTAATTTAACAGTTTAATTAATTTAATTTGTTGTCTTATTTGAATATGTCTTTCTAATTCTGCACCCTCTTAAGCCTGTTGAGGAAACTCAAAGGAATGCGGAGTTAGAGAGCATAGTATAAACCTTTAACATATATACATAAGGTTGTCTTTATTTATTCATACAAAACATCGCATCTGGTATGAACTTAATGTTTTACACAATATAATGTTAAAATCTTAATATCGTAGTTACATTTTGTTTAAACAAGTTACAATGTTAACAAGTTTCACAAATTGTTCCAAGTTGTTCAAACAAAATGTTTATGTTATATTGAACCATTTATTATAAACTATGCAAAATATAAAGTCGAACTATTTCTCACATAATGCACACAATCCTAGATTAAACTCGAAAAGAGAAGTGAGAAATAAATTACTTAGACATAAGAACATCCATGAATCTAACAATTTTCATAAATTTATATACAAAATGAAAAATGGAAATTAACAAATGGATGCAATTAGAAATAGTGCTGTAGCAGTAGGGTTATCGAATTTCTTTTATCAAATAATTAAAATTTATATTTTTGTTTTTAATAGGGCTGAAGCAGTAGGGTCAACTGAATTACGAGCTTCCAACTGCGTTCACCAGAATGGTCATAAGCAAACGTGTAGCTCTCAAAGCCACGATTTCAGCAGCAGCTGCTACCGCCGTGTTTGTGACCACTTTGACCGCAAAGCACAAAATTTGGTGCAACGTCGCAGATTCAGCAATTTTGATTGAAGCATCTATTATATCAATAACAGGTTAAATTTCAATTATTTATTAATAGTTTAACAGTGTAATTATTAATTAATTGTTTTGTAGATGTGGTTCTAACTCTACTCCCATCTTGACCTCAGCTAGCGTCAGATGGGGAGGAAATAGTACAAGCGTTTAGCATAAGGAAACTCAACAAAATGTGGAGTTAGAGAATTCAGTTTCTATAGTATAAGCGTTTAGTTATTAGACGAATAACTGATACATTACCACTTTTGTTACAATCAGCGTGATATTTGCATTGCGTAAAGATACATCAAATGAGTCCCCAAGCATAGTATGAGTTGAAATTTTTTGAAATTTCAGAGTGAACTGTTTCATTCCATTCCCATAAGTTGTTGCTGGAAGCAGCGATTTTAACAGTTTAATTAATTTAATTTGTTGTCTTATTTGCAGATGTCTTTCTAATTCTACACCCACCTCAGCCAGTTGTGGAAACTCAAATGAATGAGAGGTTAGAGAGCATAGTATGAACCTTTAACATATATACATAATGTTGTCTTTATTTATTCAAACAAAATATCGAAGCTTGTATGAACTTAATGTTTTACACAACATATAATGTTAAAATCTTAATATCGTAGTTACATTTTGTTTAAACAAGTTACAATGTTAACAAGTTTCACAAATTGTTCCAAGGTTGTTCAAACAAAATGTTTACGTTACATTGAACTATTTATTATAAAATATGCAAAATATAAAGTCGAACTATTTCTCAAAAATGCACCCAATCCTGGATTAAACTCGAAAAAGAGAAGTGGAGAAATATATTACTACGACATAAGAATATCCAGGAATCTAACAATTTTCATAAAGTTATATACAAAACGAAAAATGGAAAAAATTAACAAATGGATGCAATTAGAAATAGGGTTGTAGCAGTAGGGTTATCGAATTTCTTTTATCAAATAATTAAAATTTATATTTTTTTTTGTTTTTAATAGGGTTGTAGCAGTAGAGTTAATTGAATTAAGAGCTTCCAACGACGTTCACCAAAATGGTCATAAGCAAACGTGTAGCTCTTAAAGCCACGATTTCAGCAGCAGCTGCTACCACCGTGTTCGTGACCACCTTGCCCGCAAAGCACAAAATTTGGTGCACCGTCGCAGATTCAGCCATTTTGATTGAAGCATTTACTATATCAATAATAGGTTAAATTTCAATTATTTATTATAGTTTAACAGTGTAATTAATTAATTAATTAATTGTTTTGTGGATGTGGTTCTAACTCTACTACCATCTCAACCTCAGCTAGCCTCAGATGGGGGAGGTAAAAGTATAAACGTTTAGCATAAGGAAACTCAAGAAAATGTGGAGTTAGAGAATTCATGTTTTATAACCAAAAGAGCATCTGCCAAATTCCTCGTTTTATTTCTAGCTAGCATTGCGGTGCTTGTAATAACCCTAGCCAAAGATGATAGATACTGTATAGCCACCGATTCCATCATCCTCATTGAGACATTTTATATCTCCATCACAGGTAATAATATTTTAGTTGTTTTTACTTCTAACAATTCAATTAATTTTATTTTGGTGTTTTTTGCAGATATGCTTCTGGTTTTAATCCCACCTCATCAACCACAACCAGATCAACAAACTGATAGTAATGTGTAGGAGAAGTTATATCGTAAGTATTTTTCTAATAATTCATATACTTCTACTCATTATTACTGCCAGTGGGTGTTATTTCATATTCTTAACCTCTTAAACCATCTCCAATCGAAAAACTAACAATTTTCACTAAGTTATATTCAAAATGAAAAAGGAGAAAATTACAAATGATTGCAATTAGAAATATCCCTTTTCACTGAAGAATTCTCTTTGCTAATAACGACATTGTAGACCCGAAAACACCACCTATAGAACCAAGATATTGCAGTACTAAGAGTGGTAATTTCAACAATCAAAGTTGTCGAGTCAAGGTGTGTGATCAAATCTGCACTAACATCTTCCTTTGCCCCAACGATGCTCTAATTGCTCGTCCAAACTGATGCAGCTGAAAATGACGAAACTGATTCTATTTATGAGTCTGCACAATCTGAAATGGCCAGCATGATCCACCTGCACTAACCTCTTCCTTTGCTCCAACACTGCTCCAATTGCTCGTCCAAACTGATGCAGCTGAAAATGACGAAATTGATTCTTTTTATGAGTCTGCTCAATCTGAAATGGCGCAGCATGATCCACATGCACTAACCTCTTCCTTTGCTCCAACGCTGCTCCAATTGCTCGTCCAAACTGCGCAGCTGAAAGTGACGAAATTGATTCTGTTTATGAGTCTGCTCAATCTGAAATGGCGCAGCATGATCCACCTGCACTAACCTCTTCCTTTGCTCTAACGCTGCTCCAATTGTTCCTCCAAACTGATGCAACTGAAAATGACGAAATTGATTACGTTATGAGTCTGCTCAATCTGATATGGCGTAGCATGATCCAACTGCACTAACCTCTTCCTTTGCTCCAACGCTGCTCCAACTGCTCGTCCAAAATGATGCAGATGAAAATGACAAAATTGATTCTGTTTATGAGTCTGCTCAATCTGAAATTGGCGCAGCAAGATCCACCTGCACTAACCTCTCCCTTTGCTCCAAACGCTGCTCCACTTGCTCGTCCAAACTTATGCAGCTAAAAATGACGAAATTGATTCTGTTTATGAGTCTGCTCATCTGAATGGCGCAGCATGATCCACATGCATTAACTCTTTCCTTTGCTCCAATGATGCCCCAATTGCTCGCCCAAACTGATGCAGCTGAAAATGACGAAATTGATTCTGATGACGAAATTGATTCTGTTTATGAGTCTGCTCAATCTGAAATGGCACAGCATGATCCACATGCACTAACTCTTCCTTTGCTCCATTGCTGCTCCAATTGCTCGTCCAAACTGATGCAGCTGAAAATGACGAAATTGATTCTGTTTATGAGTCTGCTCAATCTGAAATGGCACAACATGATCCACCTGCACTAACCTCTTCCTTTGCTCCAACGCTGCTCCAATTGCTTGTCCAAACTGATACAGCTGAAAATGACGAAACTGATTCTGTTATGAGTCTGCTCAATCTGAAATGGCGCAGCATGATCCACCTGCACTAACCTCTTCCTTTGCTCCAACGCTGCTCCAATTGCTCGTCCAAACTGTGCAGCTGAAAGTGACGAATTGATCTGTTTATGAGTCTGCTCAGTCTTAAATGGCGCATCATGATCCATCTGCACTAACACCTTCCTTTGCTCTACGCTGCTCCAATTGATCGTCCAAACTGATGTAGCTGAAAGTGACGAAATTGATTCTGTTTATGAGTCTGCTCAATTTGAAATGGCGCAGCATGATCCACCTGCACTAACCTCTTCCTTTGCTCGAATGCTGATCCAATTGCTCGTCCAAATTGATGCAGCTGAAAATGTCGAAATTGATTCTGTTTATAAGTCTGCTCAATCTGAAATGGCGCAGCATGATCCACCTGCACTGAGACTTGCTCCTCGCGTAAGGAACACAAGTAACAGCTTCTCCCTCGATCGGTAAGTGCGGTAAAGTACCAACATCCAACAAGGTCACGATGGTTTCTCCTACCGAGAGATGGAAGGTGTGTGTCTCGCTACGCCCAACTAAAGTTGTGATGAGATGCGGGTCAACCTTTTGAGATTTACAACTATATACGCCATAAAACCCCATCGACTCCAGCTTTCTAAGTACGCGAACATGAATTTCTCGCGGGCCCGTCGTACCCAATACAGAAACCTCTGGGGCCCTCGTCCAAAGGGTAACGTCAAGCAAATTCTCATCTCGAAAGATATACGACGAACGATGCGCCTGCTATTGCATCAACAAAGATGAATCCCTCGGTCCATAAAGTGAAGTCTTGTCCATCATGAAATAGAAAAAAATGCCGCTAAGTAAGGACCAAAACGTAATGCCGCTAACTAAATACCAACATTAAAAGCCGACGATCGTCGGCGTTGAAAGTCAACGACCACCGCAACAAACGGCGACCACCGGCTAAACGGGATAACCCAGCGGCGACCACCGGCCAATTATTGTTTTGTAGATGTGGTTCTAACTCTACTCCCATCTCAACCTCAGCCAGCGTCAGAGGGGGGAGGTAATAGTACAAACATTTAGCATAAGGAAACTCAACAAAATGTGGAGTTTGAGAATTCAGGTTCTATAGTATAAACGATTAGTTATTAGACGAATAATTGATACATTACCACTTTTTACAATCAGTGTGATATTTGCACTGCATAAAGATACATCAAATGAGTCCACAAGCATAGTATGAGTTGAAATTTATTTCAGAGTGAACTGTTTCATTCCATTCCCATCAGGGCCATAGCAGAATAGATTGGACTCATGATCCCAAAACGAGCCCAGCAAAATACAATTGCGCGACTTCAAAGCCTACTTACACTGTCATCTATTGAATTTGCTCTCACGCTAGATACACTAAAGAATGACATATACTTCGGATTCTAAAGGCCATGGGCCCAACGCAAGATGGGCATAAAAAACTTCCTTACATCGCAGAGAAGAAGTAAATATTTCGTAGCAATGCGAAAAAGGCATCCATCCTCAGTGGCCCTACCAAAACACCATCATCTTTATGACAGAAAGACAATATACGAAAACCTCGCTTTGTGTATATCCTTATCGATACAAGTTACATCATATATATAGACAAGTCCCTAAACTATAGTAGGTTATGATCGCATCAATCAAGGCAGCGATTCTACAATTAAGCTACTTCCTAATTTACATTAAAAGAATCTTTTCCTAAAATAGATGATACACTAACACCCCCTCAAGTTGGAGCGTGCGGATTGCGGACACCCAACTTGCCAAGAAAGTAATTAAATTGACATTGGCCGAGAGCTTTGGTGAAGGTATCTGCCAATTGGTAGCGAGTCGAAACACGGCGAGGAACAATGAGACCTTGAACTAAAGCATCGCGAAGAAAATGACAGTCAACTTCTATATGTTTCGTTCGTTCATGGAAGATCGGATTAGCAGTAATGTGTAAAGCAGATTGACTGTCACAGTACAAACTCATAGGCTGTGGATGAGCAACGCCAAGACTGAACAACAGACCCTTAAGCCATTTAAGTTCGCAAAGAGTAGTAGCCATTGCTCGATATTCAGCCTCAGCAGACGAACGAGCCACGATGTGTTGTTTCTTTGTCCGCCAGGAAATAGGAGAATTGCCAAGTTGAACAATTCACCCGGTGAGAGAGCGTCGAGTTAAAGGGAAACCTGCCCAATCAGAGTCACACCATGCAGTCAACTGTAAATCACAGTCAGCAGAAAGAAAAATCCCTTGACCTGGATTGCCCTTCAGATATCGAACTACGCGAAGCGCAGCATCCCAATGTACTTGCAGAGGATGTTGCATGAACTGAGCAAGTATATGGACTGAATAAGAGAGCTCCGGACGAGTAACAACCAAATAGATTAATCGACCAATGAGACGACGATACTGTTTAGGATTTGGAAAAGCAGTCCTTTGAAGCAGCGGAAGGCGATGATTTTGCTCCATTGGAAAACCAACTAGCTTGCCTCCTAATAACCCGACCTCGGAAATAATATCAAGGGTGTACTTCCGTTGGCATAAAATAACCAGAAGAATTGCGAGCGACCTCAATACCCAGAAAGTACTTAAAGCACACCAAGATCTTTCATGTGAAAACAAGTGCTCAAATACTTCTTAAAATTCTGAACAGCAATACTGTTTTTACCAGAAATTATCAAGTCGTCAACATAAACCAACACATGCAACTGAACATTATCACGGTGAAGGAAGAATAGAGAATAATCTGAATAGGACTGTTGAAAACGATACCGTTTAAGAGAACCAGTAAGCTTAGAAAACCAGCAACGAGGCGCTTGTTTCAGCCCATAGAGTGAACGTCGAAGGCGACATACCTTACCAGGGTCAGAAGTTTGAAAACCAAGAGGGAGTTTCATGTAAACCTCATCATCAAGATCACCATGGAGGAAAGCGTTATGCACGTCCATCTGATGAAGTTCCCAACCCTTAGCAGCAGCAACAGCAAGAAAGGTACGAATGGTAACCATTTTAGCTACTGGGGCAAACGTCTCTGTATAATCAAGTCCCTCTTCTGATTGTTTCCTAAAATCACAAGACGAGCTTTAAATCGTTCAATAGACCCATCAGAAAGATATTTGACCCTATAAACCCATTTACAACCAATGGCACGCTTCCCAGGAGGAAGTGTCGTAATCTCCCAAGTTTGATTGTTTTCCAAGGCAGTAATTTCGTTTCGCATGGCAACAAGCCAACGAGCATCCGTCATAGCTTCGTGTAACGAACGAGGTTCTATTACAGAGTGTAAAGCTGCCAAAAAAACTTTATGTGCCGAAGAAAATGAATCTTAGTTAACATAATGAGCTATTGGATAACGCGTACCTGAGGAAAGCGACAGACGAGATGAAGCAGTTGAGGGGGTAGAGGGACAGATAGTACGATGCACATAATCACGTAGACGAGTAGAAGGTTGCCTCTGACGATGACCGCGACCCAACTGTTCAACTGACTGGGAATCCTCAGAAACAGAATCAGAAGCAAGTGAAGTATCCTGTGGGTGGAGATCGGTATCCTCAAGAATAATATCATCATCTTCATCCTGTGACCCAATCGTTTGATCTGGCAACAACGTAGAAACTGGAAAAGGCACAGGAGCCAACGAAGGCGAGGCTACCACAGAATACGGAAAAACAGATTCATAGAACACCACATCTCTAGAAACAAAGAATTCCTTGGTTTCCAAGTAGTATACAGACCACCCTTTTTCCCAAACGGATAGCCCACAAACAAGCATTTACGCGTACGACTAGAAAATTTGTCGCCATTATGATTCTGATTGTGGGCATAACACAAACATCCAAACACACGTAAATGGGTGAAGAAAGGGGGCTTAGCGTATAACATTTCAAAAGGAGTTTTGCCATGTAAAACGCGATTGGGTGTTCGATTAATAAGATAGCCAGCGGTTAGCACACAGTGTCCCCAAAACTGAATAGGAAGATGGGCCTGAAAACGCAATGCACGAGCAACATTAAGTATGTGTTGGTGCTTTCGCTCAACTCGACCATTCTGTTGAGGGGTACCAACACATGAGGTCTCATGAATAATCCCAGTCTGACGAAAATAAGAACTCATGCACACAAATTCAGACCCATTGTCACTTCGGACAACCTTAACAAGTTTGCCAAACTGTCGTTGCACCATAGCAAAAAAATTACGCAAGGTGGCAAAAACTTCAGTCTTATCATTTAACAGATAAATCCAAGTGGCACGAGAAAAATCATCAACAATCGTTAGGAAATAACGAGCACCGCAATGAGCTGGAATACGATACGGACCCCACAAATCACAATGAATTAAATCAAAACTGGAAGCACTTGGAGTTCTACTGACGGGAAAACTTGTACGAGAGTGTTTAGCACGGAGACAAACATCACATGCTTTATTCATAATACTAAAACCTGGACGTGTCGAAACACAAGGCAACTGTTGAATGACTTTAGAGGATGGATGACCTAGACGTTGATGCGACACTATAAATGAGCTCTCTTCTTCAGTGCATACTGCCGCTGTCGAGACTATCCCTCTGAAGAAGTAGAGACCCCCCAACTGTTCACCCGCGCCAATCGCCATCCTCGAAGTGCGGTCCTAAATAACACAAAATGCATTAGTAAAATGAGCATCCAAACCAGACTGATCTAACAACTGATGGAGAGAGATCAAACTGCATCGCAGACTAGGAACAAATAGAACATTACATAATGTGACTGTAGGACTAAGTTGCACCGTTCCCGCCTTGGAAGCAAGTGCTACCGTGCCATCGGGAAGTTGAACTGGTCGTGTGGAAATATCTTGAACGGATAAAAAATACTCCAAGAAACCTGTCATATGATGTGTAGCACCGAAATCAAACATCCATTCATTAGACGAACGCTTACCTGACAACTTTTCAGTAGCACCACTTTAGGCAGAATGCAAGAAATCGACAACAGCATTGTATTGATCGTTGGTTCGCGACCATGATCGGTTGGACCAGCGACAATATTGACCCGAGCAACATCCGATTCAGCTAGAGTCTTTGGACAAGAAGCAGATGATGTCGCAAAGTAGGTAGGAGATTCTTGGGCGATTATTGGACCAGCAGCAGTCACAGGAGCAAAGCCTCCACCTCTACCAGAAGCAACACCTCTTCCTCGACCACGTGCAGAACCGCCACGATTACCATTCCGACCACGAGCAAAGCCAGGAGGATAACCATGAAGATCGTAGCATGAATCAACATCATGGCCGGCACGATTACAATGAGAACAGTGACGACACGGACGATTATCAGCCTTTATGGCGAAGCTGACAACCTCGCCACCATGAATTTCTTGCCTTGGGCCGGTGGTGCGCAAACTTTCCTCTTGAACAAGTAGAGAATACACTCGTTCAAGAGGCGGTAACGGATGTTGGGAGAGAATGTGAGACCTAACAGAGCCGTAGAGATCCGAATCCAAACCCAAAAGAAACTGATGAACTTTTCATCCTCTCGGTGTTGAGCCAATAATGATTCGACTTTGGGTACACAATCGTCACATAAAGAAGTCAAATCTAATTTATCAGATGAACCAATATCCTCCCACAGTTTTTGCAACTTACCATAATACGCCATAATAGATACACCCTTTTGCTTGCATTCTGATAAAGCATCCTTGAGTTGTTGAAGACGAGATCCTGTGATGACTGAGAACCGATCATAAAGATGCTGCCACAAATCGACTGCCACATCTTTGTGAGGAATAGATGATCGAAGCGAAGGTTTGATGACATTCATGATCCAAGAAATCAAAAGAGACTGAATCGTCCACCAATCATGTAAATCTTTCGACTTCGGACCTGGTCGAGCGATTGAACCATCAAGAAATCCGAATTTCTTACGAGCACGAAGCGCCAATCGAACAGCTCGAAACCATTCATCGTAGTTGACGTCTCCACGGAGTTGGACTTGAGTAATCAGAAGGCCGGAATTATCATTGGCGTTAATGTCGTAAGGAGAGATTGTGCGGTGGGGGCCGATTTCATCATTGACAGTTATTTCGCTGGTGGACGCCATAGACACACGATACTCAAAGAACGAGGATATATGTTAACGAGGAGATTATATCAACCTTGCTCTGATACCATGACAAAAAGACAATATACGAAAAGCTCTCTTTGTGTATATCCTTATCAATACAACTTACATCATATATATAGACAAGTCCCTAAGCTATAGTGGGTTATGATCGCATCAATCAAGGCAGCGATTCTACGATTAAGCTACTTCCTAATTTACATTAAAAGAATCTTTTCCTAATATAGATGATACACTAACACTTCACCCATCGACAAGATGTTGAGCTTCTGCAAGCAACTAACACTAGTACTCTCCCCAAGAGACCTTGAATCGACCAAGAACACTACGTCCCTACAAGAAACGCTTGATGCCTACTGAATTCACATCCGAACAACCCTGAGAAGTCACCGTTACCCTCCGATTTCACCTTATCGTTCAAAGGAACCCTCAACATTGTTTCCCCTTACATCAAAAAGCAGCAGCTGAGGCTGACCATTCCCCATAGTACCAAACACTCCTCTCTTAAACGGGGACTCCAACAACCCCAAGCAGCTGATTTAACCCCCAATTGCTGAGCATTCAATCCACCCAAGTAATCGATGGAAACACCATCGCCATCAACGCTGACCATATGCCAAGAAATCGAATACTCAGTACAAACCATCAAAAACCTGAAAATTCCATCCCCCTCAAAGTCGTCAGCCTCGCTAACCAACAGCCCCGTAATCCTCCTAAAGCCCATAAGACCCTCCTCCACCACGCGGACCATCCCATCGCTCGATTCCAAAAATCCCATCCTTCACCGGAGCCACACAAACCCCCAATTTATCCCCGGTGGGATAGAACAGAACCCAACTTATCCAATACTCGAAGCACTTGAACAGAATTGAATCCGTCGAAGATTCGATTTTGGTGAAGTCGGTGCCTAGATGTTAAAAAGTAATAATGACCCACAGTTCTTGGGCCAAACGTATTCATTGTGGGCCTGTAACCGTTGCTGAGCACATTTTTGGAATAAATAAAAGCCCACTTCGAGAATGAATAAAGTGCAGCGAATTGGCTACCTTCTTGAACAGTTTGTAGTATACTGGAAGAATTTTCTTGGCTTTGAACTACTGAGAATAGCACAGATTTCTAGTCATCCATCATCTATATTGTACTCCTTAAAAACCTACTGATTATTTTCAAAATTCCAAGCGAAACCATTGTCTCTGTTTTTCTTGTGATGTCCGGACAGTTTTTTATTTTTATTAAATATGAAATCTCTCTACTATGGTTGTATTGTTCCTTGACTCCTTTTGTTTTCCAAAACACGGTGTGTTATCTGTAGCAATTATTGCTCTTATTCTGAATCCATGGAAATCAACCTCTACCGTTTCATACAGAAAATTACAATTAATTGGTTTATATGAAAAACATAATATATTGAAAATTGTAGTTGTAAATGTGGGTGTAGAGTTGTAAGTTATTTTCATAATAAGTTGATGAAACGTTAAAAACAAAAGTAATGTTGTAAGAAATGGGATTCGACCCCTTTTTGACAGGTCTAATACTAGTTGTAGTTATTTCCCAAAGTATATATACTTGGTCATATTTAAATCACCGCTTGGAAAAAGTCCAAAAGCAACACCAAACCTACCACCATTGTCAATTCAAAGGAATCCAACTTCGATTGACTTCTCAATAGTCATACAATATTCTCACCTTGCTTTCAGCTGATGTTTCAAAACCCATGATCGATTGAGCTGAGAATATACATAGTTTCTTCCTTTTGCTTCGCCGCCTTTGTCTTTCGATTTTTCTGCGATGGCGACCGCTAACAGTAAGAAAGAGACAGCTATGAAGCTTCGATCGGACGCGGAAGCAGCAATACGGTGCATTGGGTTAGGATATGATCTCACTTTAGACCTAAAATTGAAGTACTGCAAAAAGCCTCACGAGGGTTCGAGGTTGATAGCCATGGACGAAGATCAGGTCCGTGATATAGCAGTGCCCGGGGGTATTTTGGTACAAAACGTTCCCAAATCGATTCACTGCGATAAAGGGGAACGCATGAGATTCAGCTCTGACGTTTTAACTTTCCAGCAGGTAAAAAGAATATGATGATAAATTTTTGTAGGTTTGCTTACGCTTAGTCGATTTTGGGATGATGAGTAGTAATCCTTTGTTCACTTCTGTAGATGTCTGAACAGTTCAACCACGAACTGTCGCTTTCAGGTAAAATCCCAACAGGCCACTTAAACGCAGCTTTCGAATTCACGGGCAATTGGCAGAAAGATGCTGCTTTCACAAAGTCTCTAGCGCTCGACGGTGTCTTCATTAGTCTTTACAGCGTTGCCCTGGAAAAGTCGCAGGTTGTTCTAAGGGATGACGTCAAACAAGCCGTGGCCTCATCTTGGGATCCACCTGCATTGGCTAGGTAAGAAAAAGAAAAGGAACAAAATGCCCCAAGATTTGGTCTAAATCATGCTCTGCCTAGCATCAATTGTTGCTTGGATTGTTAAAGTTTCGTAAAAGACAGTATTTCTTTTGCAATGGGTGAATGGCGTTTATTTCTGATTCCTCTGTTACGGTATTCTAGGTTTATAGAGACATATGGTACTCATATCATTGTTGGTTTGAAAATGGGTGGAAACGATGTCGTATACGTAAAGCAACACTATTCGTCTCCTCTCCAGCCCGTTGATGTCCAGAAGAGATTGAAAGATATGGCAGATAAGAGATTTGGCGACACCGATAAAGCTTATGGACGAGAAACGGTTCTTTATCAGCCCTTTTTCTTGCTAGTCTCGCTTTTATTTGTTGATTGAAACTTGTATGATCGAGCCCACTTTTTTCAAATTGGTCTTTATTTCTTCATATGTTATTTAATATTTATCTTTCAATCTTTGTCTTTTTTTTTTCTATTGTTCCAGACGGACCGAAATGAGAGAAGATCAGCATTCTTGGATTTCAGCTTTCACTCTGAACAAGAGGTTAATCTTCATAACATTAATCAACTCCTTTGTAATAAAAAGCACTCGTTAATCGTTCATGCTTGCCTTACTAATATTCGACGATGTCTTTATATATTTTTTCGAAACTGCAAAGTCCAGCAAGTGACTTTCTTCTGTAGGAGAAGAGGTGGGAGCAACAACAAGGACATTCCTCATCAAAAATGGTGCCAAACCGTTCAGCTCGAGCCAGAAGTTATATCAATGACCTTGATTCCAATTTCATCGCTGCTGAGCGGAGTTGATGGGAATGGATTCTTGGTCCACGCCATCAATCTTTACTTACGATGTAAGTCAACATAACTTCAACAATATTTACGAATCTCCACCATTCGTACAAAAACTATGTAGAGAGATAATTTAAGAAGTTCTTTGAAACCCATTTGGCTGATGCATTTTCTTGATTCTAATAGACCTATAGACTGCGAAAAACGATTGAATTTTTATACGTTGCCCAGTTAAGCCACCGATCGAGGAACTCGAGCAATTTCTTGAATTCCAACAACCAAGGCAATGGGCGCCGGTCTTCGGCGACGTTCCTCTTGGCCCAGATCGAAAGCCTCTCGGTGCTGCCTCTTTGCAGCTCAGTTTGATGGGCCCAAAGCTATACGTAAATACCAATGAGGTAAAAAATTCCTAAAATATTCGAACTTATTCTAAAATCCCAATCTTCTTACATTACAGTGCTCGGTAAACAACAGGTGGATGTTGGTAATAGACCAGTCACAGGCGTGAGACTATACCTCGAAGGAAAGAAAAGCAACTGCTTAGCCATACACTTACAGCACCTCTCTTCCCCACCCAAAAGCTTCCACCTCTTACATAGCGAACCATCGGGCAATAACTTGGGCTCAAACAACGACAGAAGATACTACGAAAAGGTCCAATGGAAGAGCTTCTCACACATATGCACAGCCCCAATAGAGTCAGAAAACGAGCTATCCATAGTCACCGGGCGCATTTCGAAGTCAAAGACTCGGGGATGAAGAGCATCTTATTCCTACGTTTGCATTTCTCTAAGGTTACGAATGCAACCGTGGTTAAGAGGCCCGAGTGGGACGGTTCGATGGCCCTTGCTCAGAAATCTGGGATCTTCTCTAGTATTCTCACGGGCCATTTTTCGACGGGACAAAAACCCGCCCCGAAACCTTCTGATGTCAACGTGAATTCAGCTCTGTACCCCGACGGGCCGCCCGCGCCCGCCCAGGCGCTTAAGATGTTGAAGTTTGTGGACACGAATGAGATGGTTAGAGGACCGCAGGACTCGCCCAGGTATTGGGTGGTCTCGGGCGGGAGGCTTATGGTTGATAGGGGAAAGATTTCACTAAGGGTTAAGTACTCTTTGTTGGCTGTGGTTCCTTTGGATGAAGAGTTATTGCATGGTTGATTTCACTCTCTTTCTCTCTCTCTCTCTATATATATATATACATATATGTATGTGTGTTAAAGATACATGCTAAAGTAGGTTTCAGATTGTATTTTAAATTTCTTCTACTAATGTATATGGTTGATTTCTGACTAGAAGCAATTAGATTATTGTATTAATGTGTATTCGTGTGGTATGATTCTTTTTATAACAACCTTGGGTTTGATTTTTCGTATGAAGGTAATCCACTTTAAATATCTTATTTTATAGAAATATAGATTTGACGCATGTCTAATAATTAGTTAACTATGAAAAATTTTAAAAATATAAAATATATTAAAAACTATCCACTATCACGTGTTAATACATCAATAACTATCCACCACCAGCATGTAAAATGTTTGTGTATTTTTAAAAAATAAAAAATGAATAAACCGATCTGAACCGCGGTTCAAAACCTATCAGCTCGACGATGCTCTATTACAAGCATCAACTATTACATTAAAAGATACTAAATACAACATCAAGTGTTTATGAATAGTTGGGCTTAACTGATGATTCTACAGTGGCCTTCTTCCTTCTTCGGCCTTTCACGTTCTACCCCGAGTTTTTTCTCGACGCGTTCTTCCAATATAACATTACATTCAGTGACAGGTGGCAATGAAAGAAATCAGTTAGAAGTTAAGCAGATTCTCTCTTAGCAGTTCCCTTGACTAACCAATCCTTCAGGGAAAGGAATTGGCTTGGGATTTCGACAATCATCATCTCTTCGTAGCTGTCAGGTTTTTCGAATTCGCTGCTTTGCATCAGCCCCTGGAAAAATACATCAATTGAGTTGAGAAAAAAAAAAGACTCCTGCAATGAGTTTTATCGAATTACCTCTTCTGCTTATATAGATAATCCCGATAGGGTTTAAAGCCACGCTGAAATTCCAATTCATGCTTCTTCAAATTCCGAAATATTTCCATCTCATTCGCCCCGAAATTAAACGCGGGCCCATCGAAATTCAGTTCCACAGGGCAACCCAAGTCGAACAGCTCGCAAGCTTCCACGTCAGCGCTTACGTCAGCGCCGGGCTCTCTGCTTCTGAAAACATGGGTCGAAAACGCATCATCCTCGAATCCAGGAATAGTACCCCTCATCACATCGTTAAAGAACGACGGTCTATGGTAAGTCAACTTCGACCCGTTAGAGCTCATATCTCGCGCCACATCATCATCATCATCATCATCATCATCATCATCATCAGCTGCAAGAGAAACAAAATCGTCGTCTGTCTTTTTATTACCGAGCCTCGAATTATGCTCCTCCACGGCCTCATTAACTCTAGCACATCGTTTTTCGAACTGAGAATGAGCAGAGAACGCGTCTTATTCTTCAGCGTGGAGCTCTCTTACATTTTTGAGTTCTTCAGCACAAACTCCATGAAGGACGGTCATGAAATGAGAAGGGAGGAAGGGGCCCACGAGTCTATCTGAAGGCCGAGCTTTGCGGGCCCATTTATTTCCACGCTGCGAAGGATTCCTAAGATGAAAGGGCGGGATTTGGACCTGACGGGGAACATCAAGAACCTCCAAAGGCAGAAGCTTTTGGTTTTCGCGTTTTAATTCAGAGTAAGTAGAGAAGGCCATCTCTAGCAGTTTTACAGGCAGATCGATGTAGTTGGTTTTTAAAGCAATTTCTTGTATGCTGATTGGCGAGCTGATATCTCCCAGAATGGGCTGTCTGAATGCCTTCAACTTCTGACAAATTTCAAGATGAAAATTGGAGGATTTTGATGTTTTTCGATTGAGAAGAAGCTTCGAACGATCTTGTTCGCTGTTCTCCATCATTTTCTCTCTTTTATCTGCAATAAACTGGGCCAGATTGTCCCTTAAGTAGGCGTCAAGACATTCTAGCTTCAGCGGACGGTGTTTCTTTCTAACATCATATTCAGAAATCTTACTGTCAACGAAAACATTGTCCTCAGAAAGAGTGCCCTTCTTCCTCTTATGACCTATTAGTGGTATATTCCCCGATTCATTCTTGGGAAGGTAATGCTGCACTTCTATTTTCCCAGACGACGTTAATCGAATCATTGCAAACCCGCCGAAACTACTTGGCGGAAACAGTTTCGCCGAAACATCTGCGTTGAGAATGCTAAAGCCCGTCACCATATCTTTCTTCTGCCGCCAGTCGACCCAAAGAGGGAGGGAACCCTTGGATAAATCTTCGCTCATAATGCAACTGCCACAATTACAATCAATGCCCGATAATGAAAGCTTCGATGGGAGCGCCCAAGCATAGTACGAGTTGAAAAACTTCGAAATTTCAGAAGATACGGTCTGATTTCTATTCTCATCTGGGCCATAGCAGAACAGATTGAATTCATTATCCCAAAACGAGCCCAGCAAAATGCAATTGCCCGATTTCGAAGCCCACTTATATCTATCATCTACTGCATTTGCTCTCAGACAAGATAAACTAAAGAATGCCATATACCTCGGATTCTGAAGGCCATGGGCCCAACGCAGGACAGGCATCAACGGTTTCCTTACATCGCAGAGAAGAAGCAAATATCTCGTAGCAATGCTAAACAGGAATCCATCTTCAGTAGCCCTTGATAAGACCAAAAAACCATCGTCTTTACCCATTGACATAATCTCGAGCTTCTGCAAGCAACTAACACTAGTACTCTCCCCAAAAGACCTCGAATCGACCAAGAACACTGCGTCCCTACAAGAAACGATAAAAACCCTTGGATGCCAGCTGAATTCACATCCAAACCACCCTGCGAAGTCACCGTTACCCTCCGATTTCACCTTATTGTTCAAAGAAACCCTCAATTTTAACTTGAAACTCACTGACTTACTAGCCCCATCTTTGTTTCCCCTTACATCAAACAGCAGCAGCTGACCATTCTCCAGTAGCACCAAACACTCCTCTCTGAAATGGGGGCTCCAACAAACCCCAGTCACTGCATTACCCCCCAATTGCTTAGCATTCAATCCGCCCAAGTAATCGACGGAAACATTATCGCCAACAACGCTGACCATATGCCAGGAAACCGAATAATCAGTACAAACCATAAAAAATCCGACGATTCCATCGCCCTCAAATTCGTCAACCTCGCTAACCAACAGCCTCGTTATCCTCCTAAAGCCCACACAACCCTCCTCCACCACACGAATCATCCCATCGCTCGATTCCAAAATCCCGTCCTTCACCGAAGCCACACAAACCCCCAATTTATCCCCGTTTTCCCCGGTGGGAAAGAATAGAACGATCAAATTTCTATCCACGACTTGAAGCGTTTGAACAGAATTAAATCCATCGAAGTGCGAAGCGTCGATGTTGGTGAATTCGGCGCCTAGGAATGACGACAACAGAGAATAAGGGGTCGAAGAATAATCTCGTAAGAACCTGGAAATTGTGAGATCGGAGTAGCGCGGCGGGAGGTGCCGCGCCATGGAAGGTGATTGAATGATAGTAGTGGATTGACTGCTAGGCGTGAATATGAGCGGACCCAGGGGCGTTTTGGTACTTTCAGCTGGGTAACGGAGTAGCGGCGGCGAGAAGGTGGAGGAGACCGGCCAGAGCGATTTCCACTCGGCCGAGAACTCCATGTGGTGCGTCGGCGGCGGTGCGGTTACTGCTCGGCGTGTGCCAATCGGAAAATCAGATATTAATCCACGCCTAAACTGCTACACATCTCGACCGAAATCCTGCGTATATTTTGACACTATCACAAGTCCGACCATCGAGAATGACGATCGTTCTTCGCAAAAGACGAACATCAAGAATATTATATATTCGTATTGGATTTGACAAAGGCCCGTTATATAAAAGCCCAAATGGCCCAGTTTTAATAACAAAGGGAAGCGGTGAAGGTAAGAATTAAGAATTCGCGTCTTTTATTAAAAGCAAGAAAAATGAAGTTGAAAAAGAGAAATGTTATATTTATGTTACTAGGTGTTGCCCGTCCTATGCAGGGTTATATTTTGTGAATTTAAATATGATTATACATAGAGTAGTATTAGTTAGCTTCTATATGAAGCGGGTTTGGTAGCACCCGTAAGTTATTTGTATTATTTGAAACAGACTCGAGACCAGTTGCCTATCCTACCATGCCAAACCCCGAATAAGTGGTATCTGATCAGGCAGACCCGTCAGACCCGATTGCTTTATAATTTATAATTTAGGTACTCTCAGTGGCAGGTAAACTGTGATGACAATGAACCAAGTTATTCACGTCGATTGACATGATATACTTCGTCGTGTCCTCGTCAAAAGGCTACACCAGTATAAGTCAACAAATTTAAATTACTGCGACTTCGTAAGGCTATATTGGTGTCAGACTACGATTTGCAACTTTGTCAAACTACGCCAGTGTAGGATTGTGAATTCGCACGATTATAAATTTGCAAAACTTCTTGTCAAGTATGTGATTGTAGCTTTGTAAGAATGGCGTGCAAGACCGATTACAACCTATAAGATCTTGAAAACTGATTATTAAGACCAATCCGGAACCACGGGATATTTTGTTATGAAATTTAAATACGTCTTCAAATAGATAGAGAACCAAACTTTTGTTAGTCTTCATTGCATAACATACTCTGAGGGGAAGGAAATTATCAGCTTCGTAATTTGAACGACCACGTTTTGTTTGATGAGGAAAGAATGATCCTCGAAATATGAATTTTTGAGTTCTAACTCTGCTGCCCAACTGCGAGACCACCAGCTGTGTCAATGCATTTTGTAAACCGGACATTGTTAAAGCGCGTCGGACATAAATAAATAGTCATAAAAATTTGACGATAATAATACTCGTGTAAATTATAACATTCAATCGCTCGTCTTTCAAATTTACTTACAGAAAAGTCTTACAAATTGTGTAAATACACGCTCATATCTCAATATTGGTATCAATATTAGAATTATATTATATTATATTATACTATATTATATTATCGGTAATCTATAGAAAAATAACCAATTGTTAAAAAATTTTACACATAACTATCCATGTCAGAAAATTTTATAGATAGGTACCCGATTTAATTTTACCAGTTTCTTTAGTCATATCGTACCTTCCTGTGTGTATATTGTACTATAACACGTTTATATAGGGTACCTAAATATAGGATACGTCGTACCTACGGACATGCCTGTGTGTTACATAGGGCGTACCTAAATATAACATACGTCGTACCATTTTATGTTATATAGGGTACCCAAATGTGTTGAGATAGGGTATCCAAATGTGTTGTTTGGTGTACTTTCGGGGATCGGGTACCTATGTGCAAAAACTTTATTCTGTTAGGTACCTACATATAAAAAAATCCTGACTGGGTACTAAATTACAAGTTTTTTCCCAAATCGGTACTTATGTGTAAAAACCCCTTATATTATATTATATTATAAATTGATGCGAAGAAAGGTTATATTAACGTAGATGTAGATCACTCCAGCCCTATCCGTGGAGGTTAGTGCATCAGATGTCTCTTTGATGACCCTTTCGTTGTATCCCAATTGAAGAATGCAGCTATTCCATCTGAGCATTGAAACACCATGTTTCAAACTCCAATTCAAATATGAAAAGAAAAATATATATTAAGAGATTTAAAAAATATCGATACCCCATCTAAGTCACGGAACATGAATCAACGAAATTCTTGACCTACTCAGAAGGTTCTGCAGCAAAGTCACGCCAAATAATTGTACTATTTTCCCAAATTGAACAAATGGCAAAAGCTTACATAATGTCTGTCGCATAAAAAATTAGAGGTGCTAATGAATAAAAGAGGCTTAAAGGTGTTGAACATAGAAAGCAATAGGATCACGGGTCAGATTCCGAGCACGAATTTCTAACCTCGGCAGGCTCAATTTTCGAGGAATAAGATCTCGGCCACCATCGCGCGGAGCCTCAATCAGTTGGTGAGTCTTTTCGATGTCCCGATTAAAGGGGCAGACAAATGTTCGTGCCATAAGGCTTTGTGGAGAGGTTTTCAAACCGTTCAACGTATTCCCTGCTTCTGCGTAGAAGGTGAATAGCTATTGAACTCGTTGTTTTGTGCTACTCGATGGAGCATCTGATATAGGTCTTTTTCAAAGGTTTTAAAACGTAAATTGTGATCATTTGATGAACAATTAACTGTTAAGCTGCCCTATTATTAATAATTGGATATAATATAAATTGCAAGACTGTCCATCCACTCTATTTTTCACATGGGGTTGCAAAGTTTTGCCACGTGTCACGCTGTAGCTCTATTTTGTTGTTCACGTGTCAAGAGAAGGAGAGTACTCATCCATCTTTTATATATATAGATTACTATTTACTCATTGTGAATAGAGCCGGCAATATTACCCGTGGCCCGCCCCGCCCCGCCAAGGCTCCGATTTTTGGCGGGCCTAAAAAGCCCGCCCCGTGCCGGCCGCGGGCTTCGGCGGGGCGGGGCGGGCTAGCCCGCCAATAATAAATAATATATATTAAATAATAAATACATATATTTATATAAATTATATATTTTTTATATTTTTTGGTAAGATTTTATAATTTATAAAATTAAAAGATAAATTAATTAATATTTTTTGAAGTTGAAATATATTAAATATATTTTTTATTTATTTTTTTTATTTTCAGGCTTTTTATTTTTTTAATTTATGCGGGCGCGGGCCTAGCTTTCTTAAGCCGCGCCGCCAGTGGGTGGGCTTTGACGGGCTACGGGCCGGCCCGTTTTGCCAGGTCTAATTCTTAATATTAAATTGTAAACTAAGTGCGTGTTTGGTTATAAGAACGACACTAAGGCCCAATATAAATTAGTATAGCTAGACCAATATAAATTGGTGCAAAACGTGTTTGTTTCATTATGAAAAGACCAAGCCTAATAATATCTAGTTTGGTTTAATGTGGGTTTGTAGATAGTTTTAGATAAGTTTCATGGAAAAGACGAAATTGTCCTTGTCTTCTTCTTAAATGATAAAGCTCCATTAATTAGTTACGAAGAAAACTATTGGTTCTCAGCTAAGAAGAACCATGTCGAGTAAATTCGGCTTTCACCATCGATTTCAGGTTCCCAATTCGCTCGAGATAATGGTTCGGATCGGGCCTTCCTACTGTGTTAAGATATGATTTGGTTGGTCATTTATTGTTTTAGGAGTTGTAGGTCGATTGTAAGATCTATTTTGCAAACCTTCAGAAAATCTTCAAGATGTTATTTATTATTATTGAATTGAGATGAGATATGCATAGTACTAGAAAATCTGCAGGAAAATCGTGAAGAGTCTCATCAAGCCACCTTCATTCAATTACGGTTGTTGAAATATTTATTCTGGTAGATTCATTGAAGAGTCAATACTTCCTCTTTCTCTATAAATATGATGCGGGTTGGACCCCGATCAATATTTGGTCCGGGAAAATGGTGATGGGTGAAACGGACTGGGCCTTGTGTTCTTGATGCGTCTTAGAATATGTATTTTAATATTAAAGAAGAGAGAAGGTGGAAGAGTCACATATTTTACGTGGTTCGGACATGTGTCCTACGTCCACGGGCCGCCGGAAACAGTATTCACTAGTCACAGTCGGGAAATACACACTCAAGCTCACTTCGCTCGTTACAGTGTGTTAATGGTGAAAACCCATGTGAAGAAGATGAATACAAGATATTTCTAAGTGTTTTGTGTGTTGTGTTAAGTCTGTCTTGAACCTCGGGATCTGTTCCCATATACCTCTTTTTCTCTTTCTTTTCCTAGCTGGCACTCCTTTGGGACCACTTGACAGCGACATCCGGTACAACCTAGGAGATGCAGCACCTGCGAAGTGTACTATTGTCAGACTGGCGCGCCTCCTCTCTGTTCACAATGTCGACCACTCACAGCGCTCCACGTGTCCTTTGGTCGGCCTTTTCCAATGTTTCCCGCTCAAACTATTTTGTTGTCAGAGCCCGTCCTACCTTTTCCGTACGAGGTCACAGGTCCCCAGCTGTCCTCCCTACCTGCCCATATGTCCTAAAAGACACTGTCTCCAGGTAGCCATATTAGGAGGAATGCTGAACCGAAGGTTACCCCTATCATCCAGTCCCCCTACTCTGAATTGTAATTCGTTAACTATTACAGTTCGGAGTACATTTAAGAGAGAATTCCTTTTTTCTGGTGTTTCTTAGACTTTCTTAGCTGGCCTGTGCTGCATTTATTCTGATTAGACAGGGCCTGTGCCTTTTCCAGAGAAAAGGGGTATTCCCAGGGTGACACGTGTACCGCCCTGTCCCCTTTTAATTTTTTGAACATCCCAAGGTGGCTTTCCTTCGTCTTTTCCCTCTTTTTCAAAACCATTCTTCCGTACTTAACAGAAAATAGAACCCAAATTGTCATTCTAGGGCTTTCACCGTCGCTCTTTTCCCAAATCGCCCAGTGTCCAGAAATTACGCAGCGCCCCATCTTCCTCTTCGTCTACAACTTCCTCAGGTATTGTCTAGTTCCCCTTTCTTCTTATTTCTTGTATCTTCGTCGATTCGTCCTTAGTTTTCCCGATTTCCTCCTTTGCGCGTCGAAGACATGACTGATAGCTTTGACTCGGAGAAGACGTGCCCCTCGTCGCCGGGCCTCTCCGCGTCCTCCGCCGTGCCGGGTGCTGCCGGCAAAAAGGGGGTCAAAGCGCAAGACCTCATCTCCGAACGCGGCCTCCCTCGATTTTCCCCAACCTTCTTCCTCTCATCGCCCTGCAGAGACGCTTCTGCCGTGCCGCCACCAGCGCGGCCAGTTTCCGGCTCATCGTCGTCCCGTCGAACCCGTTCGCAAGGAACCGGCAGGACCAGTGCAGGGGTAGATGACTGGAAGATGTTTGGCGCGTCGAAATCAACCTATCGACGCTTGGAGAAGTTAGTCCTAGAGGGTTTCCACAGTTCTGACTTTCACGTTTCCATCCCAAACCCTAATCAGCGTGCCAACTTTCCGCCTCTTCCAGCCCTTGCTTTCTGGGAAAGCCAAGTAAGGGCCGGCCTGCGTTTTCCAGTTCACCCCTTTTTAGCTGCAGTGTCGCAGGCTTATCGTGTACCTCTAAACCAACTCAGTCATTCTTCTATTCGTCAACTGGTAGATTTCTATGTCTTGGTTACCGCTGCAGGTGGAAGACCCTCTGTAGAGCTTGTTCTCTCTCAGTTTCAACTTAAGTCGGCTCCACCCTTTTTCTATCTGTGCGCGAATCCGCACGGCCGCCTACATTTCTGTGACAAGGGCTCCCACAAAGACAAAGAGTGGCACCCTTTTTACTTCTTTGTAGCCCCTTCAGAGGGCAGATGGGATTTCCCCCATCGCCACTGGGTGCATCAGATACCCCAACGACTTCCAGGGGTCCCACCCGAATGCGCTGAAGAGAACGAAGCGGCTATCAATCTTTTGAATCTCCGGGCTTCTGAGAAAAAATTTAACATGGTCGAACTGGTAACGTATCCTGACCTACTTCATCACTTCAGCCTCTCTTCGCGACCTCTACCTTTTAATCCTGAGGGTAAGCAGGTTTCCCTCCTGCTCATGGCCTCTTTTTCCAAGTTTCCCTTCTGATTTAGTATGTTTTATGCAGGTATGTCATTCTCATGGAGATATGCATTCCGGGCCCTTCCTGTCAAACAAGAAGACCTGCTATCCCCGTCGAGCCCCATCCTTCAGAAGGTCACAGCGCCCCTGATCTATCAGCTTCGGAGGTAGGTGGAAAACCTCCGGTCAGGTCCTCGTCTCCCCCCTGCTCGTTCCAGAGAAGACATACGAAGATGTGGTGATATCAGACTCTGAAGGCGATGCTTGTAAAAAGGGTTCCTCGCCTGTGCTTTCCGAGAAGAAAAAGAAGAAGAAGACAACTGCGGCGAAGGGAAAAAGGCCACGTGTGGAGACCTCTCCTTCGCCTGATTTTTCTGAGTTCACTCCTTTTGTCCACCAAGGTCCTGAGTGGGGTATCGATCGACGGGCTGACGGAAAGATGGTATTGGACATGCCTGATAGCTATGAATCGTTGAGCCCTGAGGAGAAAATGAAGTTCATCCAGGCCATCGTGCCACTTGAACAGCAAAAGGCGCTCCATCGTCAGTCTGACACTTCTGCTGCCGAGCTCGCTGCCCATCATTGGGCTAAGGTAATTCTCGCCCTTGACCTCCTCACGTTGATTACCTTTTGTCCTTTGTTGATTCGGGCCTGTTATATCAGCTGTCTTTCCTACTGCCTACTCTTTTATCTGCGACTTCCCATCGGGGTTTGGAGCCTGGTGGTCCTGTACCCCCTGGCAGTGACATGCTTGAAACGCTAAAGAAGCGGGACTTAGAGATTACGGAGTTGGATAAAGAACTTGAGCGTGAGAAGACTGAGCGCGAGGCTCGTGTGCGAGACTTGGCCTCGGAGAGATCGCGTCAGCTAGAGGTGGAGAATGCAGCTGCTCTCGCTGCTAAGGAAACTAAACTCACGACCCGTCTGCACCAGCTTATAAATGAGCAGCAGGCCTAGATCGACCTAAAGTTAGGGAGATGCTGGTTGCGAGAGAGGAGACCCTAAAGGCTGAGTTGGAGCAAGCCTTTGCTGCCAAGATCGAGGATAGCCACTCCGCGGGGAAGCTGGAAGGAATCCAGCTTTGTCAGAAGCATCTCATGAGCTCCCCTCTGGGTATGAAGTTCCTGGCACAGCTGAGCCATTATTGGCATGAAGGCTACCTGCATGATACCCTTTCTCTGGTGGATTTCGCCCCGTTCATGCAGCATTAGTTCCTAGGGGGCTTTGCTGCTGGACGCGAGCCTGCCTCTACTCTGGATGCAGCCATGGAAGCTATGACCGCCCCTCCATCTTTCAACGGCAATCCAGACCGTATCTCGAAACTGTCAAAGGAGGCTTTCAGTTTCCCCACTCGTTCAGTATACCTCATCATCTTCTCGTTCTCAGCCTCATAATTCCCTTGGACTTGTTGGGCTACTAACTGGGAGTCCGAGTATACGACCACCCGTGTAGCTCCTAACCTGTCGAGGATCTCCATCCCTTTTACTAGGGCCTCGTATTCAGCTTCGTTATTGGAGGCCGGAAAGTCGAATGTTACGGCGAACTGCAATTCGTCCCCTTCTGGTGTAATAATGAGGACTCCTGCCCCAGCTCCAGTCGCTGTTGCCGAGCCATCGACATAAGCTTTCCAGATGGGTGACGCTTCTCGTCGAGTCGATTCCAACAGGTATTCCGACAGGGCCTGCCCCTTAATGGCAGATCTTCTTTCGAACTCTACGTCGTACTCGCCTAACTCAACTGCCCACTTGACCATCCTTCCACAAATGTCTAGTCTACTCAGGGTTTGTTTTAAAAGTAAATTGGTGCGTACCCATACTTTGTGAGATAAGAAGTAAGTGCGTAGCCTCCGTACCGACACCATTACCGCCAAGGCTGCCTTCTCGATTTCGGGGTACCTGCTTTCAGCTCCGTGCATTGTCTTACTCACGAAGTATACCGGCTTCTGGGTGTCACCCTCCTCTTTTAGGAGGACCGAACTCACGGCGGGCTCCCCTGTGGAAACATATAAGATTAGCTCATCGCCAGGCAATGGCTTGGTTAGTAATGGCATATTATGTAAGTAATCTCTTAGCCCTTCGAATGCCGACTGGCATTCTTCCGTCCACTCAAATCGGCATCCCTTCCGAAGTATCTTAAAGAAGGGTAGGCTTCTATCCGCGGACTTGGCGATGAATCTGCTCAATGCCGCCAACCTGCCCGTCAATCGTTGGACCTCCTTGATGTTCCGGGGTGGCTGCATTTCCAATATGGCCTTCACTTTGTTGGGGTTCACCTCGATTCCCCTCTTCGTCACCATATACCCCAAGAACTTTCCTGATTGTACCCCGAAGGTGCACTTCTCAGGGTTCAGTTTCATACCACTTGTCCGGATAGTTTGGAAGGCTTCCTCTAGGTCAGCAACATGATCTTTAGTCCACGTCGATTTAACCAGCATGTCGTCCATATACACCTCCATGTTACGCCCTAGCTGTTTCTTAAACACTGTGTCGACCATCCGCTGATAGGTGGCTCCTGCGTTCTTAAGACCAAAGGGCATCCTGATGTAGCCGTATGTGCCATATGCTGTCACAAAGCAGACCTTGTCCACATCGTCCGGGTTCAGCTTGATCTGATGGTATCCTTGATAGGCGTCCATCATACTCAGCATTTCACATCCAGATGTGGAGTCCACTAACTGGTCTATCCTTGGCAGAGGATAATGATCCTTGGGGCAAGCCTTGTGTAGATCTCGAAAATCCACACACATTCTCCAGGAGCCGTTTCCTTTCTTCACCATGACAACGTTGGCCAACCAAGTGGGAAACTGTACCTCCTTAATATGTCCTGCCTTGAGCAGCTTTCCCACTTCAACCTTGATGCCTTGGTCCCTCTCGGCTCCAAACTGTCGGAGCCTCTGCTTCACAGATGGCTCCCTGGGATTACATTCAGGTGATGCATGGCTATCTTCGGATCTACCCCGGTCATATCTGCCGGCGAGAAGGCGAAGAGATCGACATTCCTTCTCAAACACTCAACCAACTGCGTTGCTATCCCCTCATCCATCTTTGTCCCTACTTGGGTGGTGAAACCTTCTTTGCCTGGGTAAAGCTCCACTGTCATTAGCTCCTCATCAGGTTGGGGTTGCAGCTTCGTGGGCTCCCCGTCTTCCTCCCCTAGTTTCGTACGTTTGGCTTGCCTGACTTCGACTCCACTCCTTTCCTTTCCTCCTGTCACCACTTTGACTTCATTAGCGTAACAACGACGAGAACTGCCTTGATCTCCCGATACCTCCCCCACCTGATCACCTACCGGAAATTTGATCTTCAAGTGGTACGTCGAAGGTACCACCCTGGATCCGTTGATGGCTGGACGCCGTAATATGATATTGTACGAAGAAACTGCGTCCACGACCAAGAAGTTTACCATTCGTACCACCCGTGTAGGGTCCTCACCTAGCCCTACCGGGAGCGTGACTTGGCCTAGAGGCTGTATACCAGCTCCGTCGAATCCATATAAGGAGGTGGTGACCGGCTTCAGGTCCGCTCCTAACTTCATCTGCTTAAAGCAGTCTAGAAACATGATATCTGCTGAACTGTCTCCGTCTATAAACACCCGCAACACGTTGTATCCTGCCAAGTGATCACGAGAGCATCATTATGGGGCAGCTCGACGTCGACTTCATCCTGCGCTCCAAACTGTATATTCCCTGTTGTCTCCATCTGGCCCACTAGGCTGTCTCCAGTAAGAACCTTTGCCTTCCCTCTCATTCGAGCATACAACTTTCGAGATTTGTGCGAGTCTCCCCCATCTGGGCCTCCGACTATGATGAGGATGTGAGCTCTTGGTTGGCTGGGCCCCGGCCTGTTCGGATCAGGCATCGGTTGTTTTCCTTTATCCTGTCTTGGACCTTCCTTCTCCCTAGGCTGCACCGGGTGATTAGGCACTCGATCTCGATATACGAATTCCTTTAGGTGTCCCCTTATCAGTCTTTCTATCTCATTCTTCAGGTGTGTACAGGTGTCGGTGTGATGCCCATACTCGTTATGGAATCGACAGAAGGGTTCCGCCGCCGGTCTTGGGGGTCCGCGCGAGTTGACCCGAGGATACCTAATTTCCTGGTGCTTTGATGCTTTAGCCAACACCTCTTGCAAGCTCGTTCGTAGAGGAGTGTAGCTCTGATACTTAGGATGGAATCTACCCCCTCTACCTTGCATGGGTCCCCTCACCATCTGGGGACGAGCTGTCCTGACACCTTCTCTGTTTTGCCCTTGGTAAGGTACTTCTTTCCTCAGAGGCGCCCTAGGCGTTGCCTCTCGAACCTTTGCTAGCTTGCTTTCCTCCAAATTTATGTACATGTCGGCCCGTCCCAACAGTTCCTCGAACGTTTGCGGAGGCTTTTTGGAGAGCGATGCGAAGAAGTCGCTAATCTGCAAACCATGAACCAGAGCGTTAATTTTAACAGAAGTAGTGGCGGAGGGTACCTCTAAGGCTGCCACATTGAAACGCAGCACGTGTTCCTCCGGGTCGGTGGACCATCATATTCATACGGCAACTGTTTAAAGTTGAGCGCCACTTTTCTTTCCAGTAACTCCTTAGCAAAGGGCGTGCCGGCCTGGTGCAACCCTCGGAGATGTGACATTGTTGTCTTATTTCGCATCTCGTCTACTACTTTCCTGAGGTCCGACACCTGCCTTCTGAGCTCTTGTCCCCGCGAACTGACAACTCCCTCTCTACCGCGTGTGCCATAGCTCCTCACCTCCACTTCCTGTTCCCTGGCTTCCCTTTCTTCCTCCGTCCTGCATTCGCTGGCTATGGTCGCTGGAGGTGCAACATTCCTGGGGTTCCCTGGCCCCTCATGAACTTTTGTAGGAGGTTCTGCACTTCGTCGAGGTGTTGGGGCCAGGGATCCTTCTCTCCCTCCTTCCTGGGCACCTTCTCTCCCTGGTGGACCCGTTTCCGGCGGGGGATGTAAGGTCTCTTCCCTGGCCCCGACGTTCTCTCCTACAGTTTCCGTCCACTCTGAGACGTGTCCGTCCGAGGTTTTGCCCTGAACAGAGAAGGACTGCTTCCGCTTGCCTTTGTTTCTTGCCTTCTTAGCAGTTACGGCAGCATCCACCGCGTTTCTCACCAACAAGTCTAGCTGCTCTATCGTCATAGTTATGAGAGTTTGAGGCGAGACCGCTCCCGATGGTCCTGCAAAGGTGGGTGCCGGCGTAACCACTGGGGCCTCGATCGGCGAGGCTAACGTCAGATCCGGCATAGGGCTTTTCTCCGCGTTCCCCGCGACTTCCTCGAATCGTCCTTGCAGGTTTTGCGCCAATGGTGGTTGTTCTTCGATTCTTACCAACTCCTATCTATCCTCAAGATTTACTGCTTTCCAAGCGATAATAATCTTCTGCTATCTCTTCCACGTCTCACCTTCACACAGTCGCAAGCTCAGTTTGCTTTCCTTGCCTTACCTTCAAACAGACCCAGAAACAGTCTGCCTTCCTTGCTATTTCTACCCAGCGAACTCACATCTCAGGCCATCTTTTTCACAGACGGCGCAATTTGATGCGGGCTTGACCCCGATCAACAATATTTGGTCCAGGAAAAATGGTGATGGGTGAAACGGACTGGGCCTTGTGTTCTTGATGCGTCTTAGAATATGTATTTTAATATTAAAGAAGAGAGAAGGTGGAAGAGACACAGATTTTACGTGGTTCGGACAGGTGTCCTACGTCCACGGGCCGCCGGAAACAGTATTCACTAGTCACAGTCGGGAAATACACAATCAAGCTCACTTCGCTCGTTACAGTGTGTTAATGGCGAAAACCATGTGAAGAAGATGAATGCAAGATATTTTCTAAGTGTTTTGTGTGTTGTGTTAAGTCTGTCTTGAACCTCGCCTGGATCTGTTCCCATATACCTCTTTTTCTCTTTCTTTTCCTAGCTGGCACTCCTTTGGGACCACTTGACAGCGACATCCGGTACAACCTAGGAGATGCAGCACCTGCGAAGTGTACTATTGTCAGACTGGCGCGCCTCCTCTCTGTTCACAATGTCGACCACTCACAGCGCTCCACGTGTCCTTTGGTCGGCCTTTTCCAATGTTTCCCGCTCAAACTATTTTGTTGTCAGAGCCCGTCCTACCTTTTCCGTACGAGGTCCCAGGTCCCCAGTTGTCCTCCCTACCTGCCCATATGTCCTAAAAGTCACTGTCTCCAAGTAGCCATATTAGGAGGAATGCTGAACCGAAGGTTACCCCTATCAAAATAAAACATCAAATTTATGTTCTTTTAAACCAACATGATTCTCCAAAGTTGCAAGAGAGGTATGTATGTCTCACAAATTAATAGTTTTCCTATGTTATATTTTGTATGTATTAGAATCTCTTTATCATTTGTATGTGAACCATGAAGTAGGTATGGATCTTGGACAGTTTCTGACAAGAGGTGAGTATCTATACGATAAGGATTGGACCGAACAAGTTGATGATATCTTCATTGATCGGCTTGTTACCTTTACGTCGTGTGAAACATTGCATTTGAGGATGCCACATATCCTCGTTGCGCGCACTCGCCATCCAATCCAGACGCACTTTGGGAAAAATTATGAAGGGACTGAGTTGATAATGCATTATCAAATGCTCAAGCGCAGATACACCATATTTTAGAAAATGCTAGAGGAGCCCAATGCCACTTGGGACACGAAGTATAATTTCATTGATGCTCTTGCTGACATATGGACCTCGTGGATTAATGTCATGAACATTCTGCTGAATCTCTTATTTTCTTTTAACGTCGCATCATGTTTTTTATTTATGTGAATGCAGGATGATCCGCTGGCAAGAGCTTACTTCATTGAAGGAGAAACACAATGGTCTAAATTATGTCTACTTTTTGATGAGCGCAACCTTCCGAATCCCAAAGAAGTTATCGAGATATCTAGTGATGGTGATTCCCAAACTCCACTAATTGTGTCTGGCAAAGAAAAAAAATATGACATGGATGAACAATATTCTGCGGCAAGTTCACCTGCTCCAACGATGGGACCGAAGAAAGGTCATCTAGTGAGAAAACTTACTTTCGAGAATGGAGGCCCGTCGAACAAAGCTGCGAATGATTCCAAAGACGATGAGAGTTTCAAAGCCTTCTACAAGGAATACTTGTCCAGCAACCCTCTCTATAGTTCTATGCCAAATCCGGCTCTGCTCTGCGATGTGTTTGGCTCCCCTCTTAAGGCACCCAGTGATAGGGGAAGTACGACGGTACAACCGAGCCCAATCATCCGTAAGAAGTAATATCATGTTTGCGGCCTTATTGATATCTAGTATATTGTGTGCTGTCTTAGTCATCTCAGTGTGTTTTCATGTAATATTTTGTGTGCGGCTTATCAGTTTACTATGTGCTCCAGTGTCCCTATGATGAACCATATGTTTCGTAGTAGTGTCTTTTGTATATGCGATGAATTTTCAATGGATCTAATATATGCTATTATAATAGTTTTGGTTGGTATTTGTACCAAGAATGAGAGAAAATGCAAGCAGCTGGAAATTTTTTCCGAACTCGAATTGAAAAAACTCTAAGACCTTCGAATTTTTTTTCGAGCTCAAATCCGATCCAAACTCTGCAAATCCACGGCAATCCCATCAAAATAGTCGACCGCATCTCAGTTCCACCGCCCGCCGTCGAATTTGTGGAGGTGCCGTAGAAATCCCCACAGCAACCACCCCGCAGCAACCAACAGAATACCCATTAAACTCAGATACTTAAAAGTACAAATGTTTTACATTCAAAATAGTTGACCATCAGACTTTAGATAAACATTCAGTCATATAATGACAATTCAAAAATATCATCCATGATAAATAGCTGAGCCACCTGTCAGAACATGGTGGATCACACTCTATTGATCATCAAATACAAGTGTTGATAAGAAGATGACAAAACAACATTGATCAAAAGATTTTGTTGGTAGACATATTTAAGTCCCACGAGCAGATATTCCACGAGTCAGTGGTCCACGAGCAGAACCCATGAGGCAAATGATGCTTTCTTTGTAGGGAGGCTGAAAAATAATTCAAGTTCTTCAGTATTTGTAACCAACATCGTAGATACATGAAATTATTCATGTTGAGATAAGCCTTCCATAGCATCCACAACAGCAAACACATCCTTCCTAGCCTTGCTAACATCAAATTCATATCCCATTCGGCTAGCTACTTCTCGAAGGGTCTCATTTGCGTCAGCGCAAAAACGCTTCAGCATCTCACACATCTCAAGAACGATGTTCGGAGAGCCTCCCTTAGAACGAGAGCGCTTCTTGCTTATGAACAATCCACTAGGTATAGACCTATGTGACTCGCCTGACTCATCACAAATGTCATTTCCTTGATCACCCGAAAGCGATGGACTCTTCCCATTAGTGATGTTCGCTTCTAAATCTACCACGTTCATGGCATCAATATAATCTTCTGCGTGCTCTCCGGATGCACGGTCTTTACCAAAAATCTCAATCCTATCGGCATAATATGGCCACTTTTTGTAACTCATAAGCTTAGCAGTAGGATCTTTCTGCATTGAAACAAATAATTAAATCACATCACGATAGTATAACCGATATACATAAATGTATTAACATATTCTTTTGACACACCTTAACATAGTCTTCCCAGACCTGATCTTCGTGCACATCTATCATATTCATAGAATCATTCCAGCCTATACCAGTCATAGACATCATTGATGACAAAGAGGAATAGTATTTCTTCCAAGTGGACAAAACTGATACGAGGTATAGCACGCAACTCTGTTCCGGGAATTGTTTTCCTCAAGTTGTCCTCCAATTTTTTCAAATATCCAGTTCACAAGCCATTTTCCATTCTCCAACCTTCAGAAATAGTCTCCTTTAGGCCAACTATTAGTGCGACCTCTTCTTGTGGTGTCCACGCTCGACAAGTTCGTGGATTGCTTCGTGCTATTGCTAACAAATTTGGAACAGCTCGAGAACTCCATGTTTCTGCAGTAAACACACATCAAGGACATCATTAAGGTAATTGTTAAACATGTATTAAATATTATATCTAAATACATGTGTATGTCATAAAATATTATGCACCAAACATAAACATTTAATTGGATCTATGAGAACGTGCAAAACAACCAAACAACACCATTCACCAAATTGTCTTCACAACACCCAGATCAAACATATCATTACTACAACAATGAAGCACAACAGATAACATGTCTAAGATGACATGACTAAATAAAATGATGTCAATAACAACACCAAATATGCATAATCTGGAGACAACAAAACGATTTCAGATTCTATGGCTAAACACGCCTAACAGTTGTGCTGTCAATATGGCCCGCGGCCGCCCCGCCCCGCCAAAAGGGCGGGTTGGGCTTCAATATTTTTGGCCCGCCGAGCCAGCCCGCGTGGGCGCGAGCTTTGGCGGGGAGGGCTAGCCAATCTCTTAATTATATATACAAATAATAAATATATAATTAATTAGGTAATGTAATTAATGATTCATTAATTATAGAGATTTTTACACATAAATACCCATTTAAAAAAATTAGAAATCAGTACCCTGTCAGCTTTTTTTTATATATAGGTACCTAACAGAATAAATTTTTTGCAGATAGGTACCCGATCCGCTGTAGGTACGCCATATACCACATTTAGATACCATATATCAACGTAGTATGTACATCAATACAGGTAGAATTGGTACCCCGCTACAGCTTGCCGCAAGGTACCGTATGTAATGCATATAGGTACCATATACGGGTACCATATAGATGCGTAACGTGGTACGCAATACACATATTAAAAGATACATTAAGACCAGGAAAATGGTACGCCCAATCGAACGGGTACTTAACTAAAAAAATTTCTGACATGGGTACCTATGTGTTAAAATTTTATTCAATTAGGTATTTTCTATAGATTACACTTAATTATATCTAATTAATACCATATTTATTATCATTATATAATTAATAGCATACTTATTCTTAATTTTTTAATAAATACCATAATTAATAACAAATTATTAGTAAATATAAAATTTAAAATTAAAATAAAAAAATAGTGTCGGGCGGGCCTGGGCGGTCCCCTTTTCTGGCGGGCCAGCCTGCCCCGCCCCGCCAAATTGACAGTACTACTAACAGTCCTCCATTCATTGAAACACGATTCTGCTAATTGATCTCTCCAATTAGACCACTCAGTTGAGGTGCCAACGTTGTTAATGTGCTCGGTATTTATATTTTCCGGACCCATTACTTGTTCTTCGTCATCACTCAACTCATCCAAAGCCTCTATAGGATCGACCTCCATTTCATTCCTGATGAAGTTGTGAAGCAAACAATAAGCCATTACGATTCGACTTTGCGTCTTTATTGGATAAAAGGACGGGGACCTCAAAATAGTCCAACGCTTTTTCAGCAATCCAAAGCTACGCTCCACTACATTGCGAGCCTTCCCATGAACCATGTTGAAGTATTCCTTATAATTTTGAGGAGCATTTCTCCCGCAACCCCATGCATCTAAATGGTAGCGAACATTTCTGTATGGTGCTAAAAATCCTTCAGCGTTCATGTATCCACTGTCACACAAATAATAGGTTCCTGAAATACAAAAGAATACACATAAGCACAACTAAAAAAATATATGTAAGTTCTAATAAAAAGCAAATAAAGGATTTTAACCTTTGGTCACTTTCTACCCATTTGCCCGACTAATAGCATCGCGTACTACCCTACTGTCGGCCGCTGATCCTTCCCAACCAGATAAAACATAAGTAAACTTCATGTTAGGGTCACAAGCTCCAAGAACGTTGATTGTAATATCCCCCTTTCGATTGCGGTAGCGTGGTTTTTCTGCCTCAAGCACCGTTACAGGAATATGAGTCCCATCTAAAGCCCCAACACATCCCTGCGAAAGACAAGTGCATAATGTAAACAATTACGCTTGTCATATTTGAAGAGTTAAATATAGTCTAGTATAGGAAAGTAGAATTATGAGGACTCCCTAAAATACTTCCATCTTGGATCCGTAATATTGTCATCAATTGGTTGAGGAGTCGCAATAAGCATCGGAAACAATTTCAAAACTGCATTGAGTACCTCGTGGAAGTACTTGACGGTCTCTCCGGATTTTTTGAAATTTTGTTGGATAACACGATTCTTAGTATGATGTGATAATACTAAAAGGAATATAGCCAACTTATGTGTTGGCGTGGTATATCTAGAGTGGCTTAAACCTCCAATATATTCGAGAAGATAGGATAGTGATGCGAACGCGTTTCTACTCATACGCAAGTGATTTATACAAGTCACATCAGAAAGTTCAACTAGTTGTCTAACATATTCAACTTGTTTAGGAATTCGTTCTGCCAAGGAGTATTTAACACAACGCACACGACCTCTGCGAAAAAATGACCTACTATGCATGAGTACAGCCTCAACCATACCAAGCAGGACAACGATTTGCATCACAGTTCTTTGGAGTACAACAAAGTATTTGTCATTTCTCTTTGTTACACGAGCCATAGAAAACACTGAAAAGTTAAAAAAGTGTATTTAGTAATGAAAGAATGCTTTCGAGTTTGGTTTACCCAACCAAAGGGCTGCGAATCTCAGATAGTAACAACACAATCTTAATACAATATATCACTCAAATTAGCCACAACACACATGTTAAATGAGATCCTAGAAAACCACAAAGAATTGCGAAAATAGAGGAATGAGATGATAAATACCTAGAAAACTACCGAAAACATAAATATAAAATTCCTTATCGAGCTCCTGGCGTCTCAAAGTTCAGCTCTCTGTTCCAACTACTAGTTTGAGGACGACGCACGATCGTAATGGAGCGTGGCTTTTAGGGCTTTCTGTTGGCCTATTTATATATGGAGGGCATTTTTGTAAATGACTAATTTAGTATTCATGTATAAATTTATCTAGGCTTCTCCAGTCATATTATTTGTAAGGAGGATATTTTTATTGGGCCGTGTAGTAATCTCGGGCCTTGAAAATGCAACCATAAAATAATAGATTATAACTTGTGTTTTATGCCATGACTGGGACAGCAAACAGGCCGTAAAGGAAAAAAGGTGGGAAAAGTTTATATTGCGGAAAGAAAGACGATAAGTGCCCCCTCTTGGTATTACTATAAAGAGAGACCATTTATTGAGAGAATCCTGAAAATTTTTTAATTGCTTCTTTCTTTGTGTATGATTGAAACACCTGTTGATCCAGTTGTATATACGTGTCACAATCATTTTATTACAGAGCTATGCATAATACTCAAACAGAGATTGAAGAGTCCGAAACTAAGCTTCTTCGTCGCTCTCCTGCAGCTTTTACGGGTAAGCTTGCGTCGGATTTCTCGACTCTTAATCTATTGATTGAAGTGGGTATTCTACGTTTATGGCTTTAGTGGGTTGAAGATCTAAAGCTCAGCTGTTGTGTTGTGTGGAAAAACTTGAATTTTATTTTTTTCAGTCGTGTAGGTTTCTGTTCCTTCTTTTTTTGTCTCTCTTTCTTCAGGGCATTGTGCGATTCTCTTCAATTTCAGGGGAGGACTGTGATTGATTAATTAGATGAATTTCGGGTTGTTGAAGCTTTTGGGATGTGATTTTGTTCGAGAAATGGGAAATCAATTGGGACATGATAAAGAACCTGTGTATATATGAGTTGTTGATTTCTTCAAGATTGTGATCATGCTTATGGAAATAAGCTCTGTGTATCATTTGAATCACATCTTCGTATCTGAACTCGAACCAATTGGCCGGAACTAAGTCGATAGGCACGCTGTTTAACGACTTTCTGTTTTTTTTTTCGACGCACTTCCTTTTTAGCATGCCCTTAAATTATACATTGGTCGATTCATTACACGACAATTTGTTGGACATTTTGTGTTGTCAGGAAAACGAGATTGAATTTGTTCTTTTTTTCGCATGATTTTCTTTCCCACGTTCTGCTAACGCCTCTATGGCGGTGTTTTCTTGAAATTGAAAGAAAAAAAGTACAGCATTGGCGTAACTTAAGCTGTTCTATCCTATGCGATTTGTTGCCCGAGAAGAGTAGAACGCAAGCATGGGTTCAGAACTTGTCCATTCTGCTACAAACGGCAAACTTTCTGAAACGGATTGGACAAAGAACATCGAGATTTGCGAACTAGTAGCACGCGATGACAGGTAAATTTTCAGACAAAATACTTGTCGTTGTTACTGCATTCGTCGCTTATTGTTATTATTAAGAAATGTTTTTTTGTGTTTCCTACTACAGACAAGCTAAGGACGTCATAAAGGCCATCAAGAAACGCCTGGGAAGCAAAAAGCCAAACACTCAGCTCTACACCGTGACGGTGAGTATGAAGCCACGAAACTATTTTTGAAATAAATTCATTGGCCATTTTTATTCGCTAAAATATATTCGATTCGTCGCAGCTTTTGGAGATGTTGATGAACAACATCGGAGAACCCGTTCATAAGCAGGTCGTCGACTCGGGAATACTTCCCCTATTAGTAAAAATAGTTACAAAGAAGGTAAGACCTTTCTTTTTCGTTTTCCTAAAATAGTATCATTTTATTTTTATTTATTTTCTGTTTTTCCAGTCGTAATGACTATAATTTGATTGTTCGTCTCCTTTCAGTCAGATTCGCGAGTTCGAGAAAAAATATTCCTACTATTAGATGCGGCTCAAACATCAGTCGGCGGAGCCAATGGGAGATTCCCGCAATACTATGCGTCGTACTACAAATTAGTGGTGAGGAAATTTATTACCGAATTTGAACTTTTTGCGCAACTTGTAATAACTAAAATCCCGTCTTTGTGAAACTAAATATTCAGAGCGCGGGCGTGCAATTCCCTCAGATATCCCGAGACCTACCGAAGACAAATTCGACGGCGAGTTTGCATGCTAATAGTAATGAATCTAAGAAGGAATCTACGACTCTAGGACGGGAAATGAGCGTACAGCAAAAAGAAGGAGCTCAAGCGCAGCCGCCCCAGTCGAGGTGAACATACGCTGAACTTCTTACATCTAAGAAAGAATTTTTTGTCGTCCTATTTTTGTTTTTAATATTATGGAAAGATTTGGCGACAGTATGCTTCAGAAGGCTGGAACAGCGTTGGAGGTACTGAGGGACGTGCTCGATACTATAGACACAGAACGTCCCGAGGTAAACGACGATTTTCGACATATATATTTTCTATGTTTCGAAGATTTCGTTACGCCGTAATTTTGCGCCCTACGCCTTTTTTTTCTTACAGGGAGCGATAGATGAATTTACGTTGGATCTCGTGGAGCAATGCTCGTTTCAGAAGCAGAGAGTGATGCATCTAGCCGTGACGTCTCGGTAAGTGAATTTATGCAAATGAATTTGTAATAATTTATCTGAATATTATATATAGTTCGCTTTTTTTTTCTTTCTTTTCGGTTTTCGGGTTTCCTCCCTACTAGTAGATCGCTCCTGGCTCCTTAGCCATTCGTGTATCTTTTTCACTAATGAAAAAAAAGGTCGATTACGTCTAACGTATTTACGTCCTTCCATTCACAGGGACGAAAAGGTAATTTCATGGGCAATCGAGCTCAACGATCAGCTCGAACGAGTCTTACGAAGGCACGACGCTCTCCTATCCCACTCATCGCTTTCGACCTTGAACCACGTCGACCACCGCGAAGAAGAAGAGAAAGAAGAAGAAGAAGAGGGAGAAGAAGAAGCCGAGCAACTATTCAGACGGTAACGAACGATTTTTGTTTTTCTTTTTTTAAAGACGTTCGTGTTTAAAAGAAAAAATCTCCCCGAAATAATAGGATGAGAAAGGGAAAGGCTTGCGTACGACCTCAAGACGAAGAAGATGACCGGCATGAGATCATCGGCGACCGTTCTTTGCCGGGAAATATAATCAATCGACCGCTGATCAGGCCGATTCCCGGCGAGCTCGAGCCGAGGACCGTAATCCCGCCCCCGCCGGCTAAGCACGCGGAGCGAGAGAAGTTCTTTCGGGGGAAGAACGACGGCTCGGGACTTAACGGGCTGCACGCGAGGAACCTTTCGCTGCACAACGTAAATGCCACTAGCTCTCGAAGCGGCTGCAGCAGCGCGGACGACCTTAGCAGCGACTAACTAACTTATTCTTTTTCTTTGTCATTGGGTTTGGACGGTATTAGCTTTAGTGCCGTTTTCTATTGTATTCGGGATTGGATGGTTTTGTATCTATGTTGTAGTATAACTTCGAAAATTAAGCTAGTGGTGTTACTCTTGATTAGGGATTTAAATGCTCCTTTTTTGTGGGCTCGGGTTCGGGCGGTTCATCGAGTTCGAGCTTTATGTAAAAAATAAATTTTATAAAAAAGAACTCGTGGATTTTCGATCACTGAGCTTGACTCGACAATTAGAGCATCTCCAATGGTTCCTCTACTTATAAAGTTGCAACAGTACAATTCCTCCAACTATAGAGTTTGAACAGTATTATTGAATTCCAACAATCTCCTCTATATTATGGATTAATCACACTATAATCTATTATATTTAATTTAAAGTATGCATTTTCATTATAATTTGAATTTTAAAATAATTTATTGAAATACTTTTCACAATAATTTAAGTGATGTAAAATATTCATTAATTTATTTTATAGTAAATGAAATAATCATATAATTTTCCAAAACACTATAAAAAAATAAATTACGAAGTTTTAGCTAATACATATTTAATCATGATTACACATATACTTAAATATGTATAGAGGGTGAACAGTGTCCGCTATATATAGCGTGTTACTGTTCAATCCCCCAATTTTGGTGTGGCGTTTGAGGGGTCGTTAGAGCTCCTCTAACCTCATACATGGTGTCCAACTCCATGTATAGAGGACCTTTGGAGATGCTCTTAGGAACCCTAGTTTGATTTTAACGAGCTTTGGTCATTTTACAGCTGGCAATAAGATTGTTCGATTAGTCCCGCGGAAAATTGGAGGCTTAATAAGCAACGAATTTCCCGGCGTGGGACTAAAAAGAAAACATTATTGTGTTTTTTTTTTCGTATTTTTTATTTCTGGGCTGTCGGACTATTTTTGGTTTAGAACAGTGGATAAACTCGTGGAACACGTGGCGGAATCTCGAGACACGTACACGAACACAGCTTTCACTCCACTCTTTCGGTCGTAGGAAGATCAGATTTTTCCTATTCAAAGGCATTCCCTATTATTCAACCAGAAGAATCAACGAAATTGTGCGAATCCAAGGGTGAAGGAGCATGAACCAGTCGATGAATATACGAATCCAAGCACCTTCTCTATCTGCGTAAGGATTATTACACTGGTTTTTTAATTTTTACGTATGAGCTGAGTAATTTTGATTATATCGAGGAAATGGCTGCTTATTAGGAGTTGAGTTTGCGTGAGTTTGTAGCTACCCTTGTACGCGGGCGGCGTGCGTTATCTGCTGATAAATCCATTCCTTATAGTTGATTGATGTCCGTGAAAATTAGGGTTTCGTACAGTTAGTCGTGGTACGGAGAGATTGCTGATTGTTATGCATGTAACTTGTTTGGAAATCGAATTCGGAGCTTTTTTTGGGTCAGATTTGCTACATAGCTTCCCAAAACATGGAAAGTAAAAGATTGTTAAGAAGTATGTTGGTATTTTCACACACTTTATGCTTTTCCGTCTGCAGATTATCACCTCGGACAAAACTATCCTCTCATGGGTTGTGTACTTGCTTGAATGTCCAAGTTGAGGCCTACGCAAATTTGAATCAACTGAAAGCGTCGGGTTTTGGTAAATGTTCCTTTGGATTGCCCAAGAATCCATCGATATCAGCTGAGAAATCACTCAGTCTCAGGCACTCTTCACAATTTGGAGCGGTTATTACGTCGGGGTCTGAAGATGTTTCGACTCCTCCATTTGTCGGTAATGAGAAAATTGGAGTGCTGTTGCTGAACTTAGGAGGTCCTGAGACCTTGGATGATGTGCAACCATTTTTATTCAATCTCTTCGCCGATCCAGTGAGCATCTTTCCGTTTTGCTTTCTTTTTCTTTGCTCGTGTTGCGAGTTGATAGTTCTTGACCTCTTCCTTCTTGTTGTTTCGACTTGGGAAAATAGGATATTATTCGATTACCCAGACTGTTTCGTTTCCTTCAAAAGCCATTGGCAAAGTTCATATCTGTTGTTAGAGCTCCGAAGAGCAAAGAGGGATATGCTTCAATAGGTGGCGGTTCTCCTCTTCGACGTATTACCGATGCTCAGGCATGATGAAACCTTTTGCGTATAATTCGTTCAATCTCTATCAATATTGTTTAGTGGTTATCTATTCCTCACAGTTTGATCCATCATTTACGATGGAAGTGTTTTTTTCATTTCTTTTCCAATTCCATAACTTGCTCTTTGGTTTGGTTAATGGGCTTGAAAAAATAAACGAAATAAATGCAACTTGTCCTGTGCCTTTCTTACCTCCAAGATTCCCTTTTGATTGACTAGGCTGAGGACTTGAGAAAGGCCTTGTCGGAAAAGAATGTTCCTGCAAACGTGTACGTCGGAATGCGCTATTGGCATCCCTTCACCGAAGAAGCCATTGAGCAGGTACCACTCTAGCAGCTCTTCTACTTTCCGTCAAATAACACGTCTTGCCAAATGTCTAGCCTAAAGCAGAACGAAACGAGTTATTATATTTTAAGTCTCTTTACTAACCTTGGGCAGTAGACGCGCATTGCCAACTGAATAGATGTACTTGTTATGTTAACTTTCTTCTTTAACTTTCATCCTCAAGATTAAGCGTGATGGAATTACAAAGCTTGTTGTGCTTCCTCTGTACCCACAATTCTCAATCTCAACTAGCGGTTCAAGCCTTCGTCTCCTGGAGGGTATATTCAGGTAATATTATGATCCATATGAAGTCATGTCATATAGTTTGGTTTTGCCTGATACACATCTTGGTCCATTAAATACAGAGAGGACGAATATCTCGTTAACATGCAGCACACTGTAATACCTTCTTGGTACCAACGAGAAGGATATATAAAAGCCATGGCAAATTTGATCGAAAATGAGTTGGGAAAGTTTGACAGTCCTGAGGAGGTAAACACCCCCAAGAAGTGACATATTTCTGCTTCAGGCAAATTTTGTTGATGTTATTACGACTTCAATGTGGAAGAAAGTGATTCAAATGGAAGCAGATGTAATCAAAAGTGTCTGGGTTTTTCTTATTGTTCCTGTAACAGGTGATGATTTTCTTCAGTGCTCATGGTGTACCCCTTGCATACGTAGAAGAAGCTGGCGATCCATACAAAGCTGAGATGGAGGAGTGTGTAGACCTGATAATGGAGGAACTGGAAGAGAGAAAAATAAACAACGGATATACATTAGCCTATCAGGTACTCTCTATCTGCATGTCCTAAAGTTGATGTCCATGGATATTTCATTACAAGCCCGATCATTAACACTCTCTCTCATTCGGCGCAGAGTAGAGTTGGGCCGGTAGAATGGCTGAAACCCTACACAGATGAGACCATAATCGAGCTAGGGAGAAAAGGAGTGAAAAGTCTTCTAGCTGTTCCAATTAGGTATGACAATGAAGATCCAAGTCTTCCTTCTGTGCTTTCCTTTGAAATTATTTCTCTTTACTTTTGTGCTTCTAGAGGATTCGTGCAAAATTAGTGTGTACGTTATGCATCATACACTCAACTTCTTCTTCTTCAACGCAGTTTTGTCAGTGAACACATCGAAACTCTAGAAGAAATAGACGTCGAGTACAAGGAGTTGGCACTTGAGTCTGGCATAGAGAAATGGGGAAGAGTCCCCGCCCTCGGCTGCGAACCTACTTTCATCAGAGACTTGGCTGACGCCGTGATCGAAAGCCTCCCATACGTCGGAGCCATGGCTGTCTCCAATCTCGAAGCCCGCCAGGCAATAATCTCTTCAATCCTCTAAAACTCTCCAAATGACTATTGTATTGCAAAGTTTCTGTACATCGTTCCTATCCGTTTCTTCTACGGTAACTCCCAAATCAGTTGCTTAACTACATACATAGTAGTCTTTACTAACCAATCTTTACGCCTCGTTTTGCAGTCCCTCGTTCCTCTTGGAAGCGTAGAAGAGCTGTTAGCAGCGTACGACTCCCAGCGAAGAGAGCTACCGCCGCCCGTCGTAGTTTGGGAGTGGGGTTGGACGAAAAGCGCTGAGACGTGGAATGGTCGAGCGGCCATGTTGGCTGTGCTCGTTCTCCTCGTGCTCGAAGTAACTACTGGGGAAGGCTTTCTTCATCAGTGGGGTATATTGCCCCTTCCCTTGTTCAGGTAATAAAAACAAGACAAAAAGGGGACGACTTCTTAGCAATCTAATCTCTTCTTTTTTCTTTTTATCTTTATTACTTGGGAACTGCTGAGAGTCTTCGCTTGTGAAAAAATCGAATCGATCATTAATGTGGGAATTTAGATGCTATCTATCATCCACGTACCCACGACGTATACTTTGTACAGTTTACTACACAGTATGTGATCTATTATACCTTATCTGAAGATAATCTTATACGATCTTAATGATTGGAAGAACTGTCGTCGAATGTTAACTAGATTTTCATTACATGTTTCTGTGGTCGTCGATTTGCAGAGATTTTTTGTGTTGCTATTTTTTTTTCGAACTTATTCAACGTGAAGGGAAAGGTTCTTGGTCATAGGTTCGATCAATTGCAGTTGGACTTTTAAACTTCAATAGACTGACCATATGTAATTTGGACCGTTACTTCGATATGTAATAATGGAATAAATCAAAACCCAAAAGCCATGATGGAGCATGGCTTTATTCCATCAACGAACAAAGATGAAGACGTATCAAGAAATGCCGAGCTTATAGTAAAAGTGCACAGAAATCGATCTCAATCAAATACAGTGATTCTTTGAGACAAATATGGCAACAACCAAAAGACATGTGACTGACCACTGTAAAGAAAATACATTTTATCCAATCGAAGCACTGACTAGTCACGGGGATAACTAAATAACGCGGACAAATTGCCATACAATTATTATTCTACTCTATGATATTATGAATATCTACTTGATTCCAAAATCGCACTGTGCACGAGAAATTATATTTTATATCTAAATATATCTCATCTCAGTCGATCACGTGAGTAGGGATATAATTTGTTCATATATAGCAGTTGCTGGTTGTTTATATTTTATATATATCTCGCCAATGCATGCATGATGTGCCTATATATAGCAGCTGGTGGTTTATTAAGTTTTAATATATACGACGTAACTCTCTCTCTCTCTCTCTCTCTCTCTCTCTCTCTCTCTCTATGTACATATAAAGAGTTCTTTGGAGACAACAAATACAAGATATCATTTTATAATGGAGACGAAGGCAATATCTAAGATCTTCTTTCTGCTTCTCATTGTTCTGGCTTCTGGTAAGTGTTGTGTCCATGACTGTATAGTTGTTATTATTACGATTATTATTACAATAACTATCTATATATAATCAACGACTAATGAATAGTTAACGACGCAGAGGTGGCTTTGAACCCTTATAATAATGTGGTGATGGTTGAAGCAAGAGTGTGCGAATCTCAGAGCCATGGATTCCATGGGCTTTGCCATTCGAACCACAACTGCGCTTTGGTCTGCAGAAACGAAGGGTTTTCCGGCGGGTGGTGCCGTGGGTTCAGACACCGCTGCTTCTGTACGAGGCTCTGTTAGTTTAGTTAGTTATGTTATGTTCCATATAGATTAATTTGTGTGTTTCTTCGTTAGTCGTCTTTTTGCTACGCTTGTTCTCTGCTGTATGTTCTCCCTTCTTCTCATGCTGCTCGTTGTATCGTAGTATGAGTTGTTCGCTGAATAAAATTGTGTTATTATCAGAAAACTCTTGCTTTTTCTTTTTACTTTTTCTTTTCCATGGCTTTTTTGCATTTGAACACTACTTCGGTTGGATGATGAGATGAGTTAACGTTATTATGTTGGACAAATTAGGCTTGTTAAGCTCATTGTAAAAATCATCATCAAAACCAAAATCAATAAAATAGAGAGAGAGGAAAGAAATAGAGGATAGAGAAAAATTGAGGGTATGTTCGGTATTTGCTCCGACTATAAAGAGAGATAGTGAGAGTTTTCTCCTTTATAGATTGAGAGGTTGTAACCCTTGTTTACCCGAGTAATAAATTTCTACCTCACCCGTGGTTTTTACCCCAAGTTAAAAAGGGGTTTTCCACGTAAATTCTCGTGTCCATTTATCCTCACAGTCATTTCCAATTTCGTTATGCTGTCCATTTCGCAACAAGAGCCCATTAAAGAAAAGAGCCCATTATTCGTCTATGTAATGGGCCTACTTGTGAGCCCAATAATAATAAGGAATAACTATAAAATCTTCGAAATGCATCCTTGAAATGCATCCTTTTTTACTCTAGTTTTAGTAGTTGGTACAAAGAGAGAAAAAAACGTATCATCGATATGGGGAAAGACGTTTGGACTTTCGAGGAAATCAAGGAAGAAGAGATGGACCCACACTAATTAATAGTTAATTAATTTCATTGGTTTATATTAATTCAAACGAGTGATTTGGTGGCATGATGTTAGAAGTATGCAGAATATATGGAAAAATCGGCTTCTTTCGTGCCATCTCATTACCTATTTTGTTGACAAGTTGCTGAATTTGCGACCACTAATACAATTTAATACAAACCTAGGACTATGAGATTGTACTAGTGTAATTGTCATGAGGGTCGAAAAGAAAAAGGGTTTACAACAAGTGGTTAAACAAAAAAAGCCTCATTATTATGTATTTTTCTAATTTAATATATAATACCGATTTTTTCTACTCCATATTAGAAAATACGTAATAATGAGGCTTTTTTTGTTTAACCACTTGAGTAATGAAATTCATAGGTGTAATGATGTTTACGTGTGTTTTAACACTTGCCGGGGGAGGTGTAACGATTTCGTTAGTTGGAAATACGGAGTGGAATACAGAAAGTGGAATAGAGGATCTCAACCCCCGTCTCATTACCTATTTTGTTGACAAGTTGCTGAATTTGCGATCACTAATACAATTTAATACAAACCTAGGACTATGAGATTGTACTAGTGTAATTGTCATGAGGCTCGAAAAGAAAAAGGGTACCTTTTATTGTTAAATATATATATATATATATATATATATATATATATATATATATATATATAAGTTCATGAATCCCATTCTCACCTGCATCATTACTTGAATTAAATAACAAAAAGTGATGATACGAAGGAAGAAAACCAAAAATTGAATGAGACAAAGAAGCTTTCAAAGTGAATGGCAATAAACAAATGAGTTCGGACAGAGACAATAGTAACTAACTGATCCAATCCAAACAAACGCAAACATTATTATCATTACATGAAAAAAGTAGAGCTACCAAACAAATCTACGCAACCAAACTTTAAATTTTAACCAAATTCCCAACTACTTTTGTATGTTCTCTTCACCAACTTGGTCAACAGCCCACTTCACCATCATCTATCCGTACGCCAACATATATATATTTTTTTTACATATAATAAACAAGAAAATATGTTACATGATGATGTCAAGATGGCATGGCCTCTTTGCGTTAGTTTAGTTGTATCTATCTACTCTTCATGCGTCTCCTATTAATGCCTATCCACTCCTATTTAATTCTAGGATTGTAATATGAACAATATTAAATTACTTTTTCGACAATTTATTATTAAAGAATATAGAATTAGGTCGGTTTACCTTCCACCGCAAACAACCCCACATTTAAATTCCGCCATGGGACCTCACTTCTCATCCTCAACAAAAAAACCCTTCTTTTCTTCAGAGAAATATTCCCATAATCTAATTATATACATATATATATGAATTAAATAATCAAAGAAGCTAAAGAAATGGTTCGATCACCTTGCTGTGATAAAGAGCACATGAGCAGAGGCGCATGGACGAAGGAAGAAGACGAACTCCTAAGCAATCATATCAAGAAACATGGTATTGGTAATTGGAGAACTGTTCCTAAATCTGCAGGTGATAAATTCATTGAATGCTCCTTCCTTTCCATACGGGTTCGATCGAAGTTGATTTCTTCATGGGTGACGACGATGATGATGGTAATGAAAAATCTATGCACAGGTTTGTCCAGGTGTGGTAAGAGTTGCAGGTTAAGATGGATGAACTACCTCAGGCCAGATCTAAAGAGAGGAAACTTCACCGAAGAAGAAGACGAGCTCATCATCTACCTCCATAGCTTGATAGGAAACAAGTATGATCTCTTATTGCAACCTTATGGATGGACGATGTTGTGATGAATAAATGTCTGCCAAGTGTTTGATTTAATGCCTCAGATGGTCAATCATCGCTGCACGCCTGCGAGGAAGGACTGACAATGAGATAAAGAACCATTGGAACACACACGTAAGGAGGAAACTCATCGGCCGTGGAATCGATCCCAAGACACACAAACCTCTTAATTCGAAGCTACCTCAGAGGTTTTCGCCAGAACAAACGACGATGATGAAGAACAACAACCTTAAAAGGGTTCTGTCCGAAGAAGCTCCACAGTCGTCGTCGCCGTCGCAGGTCAACCTTGAACTCTCCTTGAGCATGCCTACGCATCAGATTGTCGGCCAGAATCAGGAGGGAATGCTTTTCGAGAAGTCGTCGCTACCAGAAGCGACATCAGTTTGCTCTTCGTGCCATAGCTTTGGGTTGGAGAAGATAGGTATTATGCGAAGTAGTAAATGCGGTTGTTTATCGAACACGAGCAACGTTAGCGCTGTTAATACTCTGCAGAGATTTTCCAAGTACTTCATGTGAAGCGTAGATCTTATAGCCTAGGTATTATTATTATTATTATTATTATTATTATTATTATTATTATTATTATTATTATTATTATTATTATTATTATTATTATTCTAGTCAAAGAATGTGTTGTCACCTTATGTTTGAATATTTTGAAGCATAGTTGTTTTTAGATGGGTCGAATATGTGGATCGGGTTTGAACTCTTTGAACCCATATGGAATCGGTTCAGAAGTGCTACAAAGCCATAACATGTAGAAATTAATTTCTTTATTGCAAATTGTAATGCATGATCGACCGGCTTTTTTAATTAAATAATTAAAAAAAATCAATCATTAATAAAATAAACAATAAATAAAATCATTAATAAAACAGACATTTTCGTAAAAACAGGATACGAGTTACTAACTCATATTCTAATTATACGAGTTATTCTCTTTTTTTTTTTCTTTTTTTTTTTACTTTAACTTATTTTATAGTTATATAATCCACGAAATCATAAAATCATCGTTATCTTGTGATTTACATAATAAAAATCAATAAACGCATCTAATTTACTGTTTGTTTCGCGACGATTAAAATAATATGCATATCTTATATTTTTCGAATATAAGAAATATTTAATTATTTTTGTGAAGTTATGAATTCTTACCGTTAATGCAATATCAATCGAAATATATAAATATATACAATGGATTAAACTATATATTTATTGTGTACCCATTTTTCAGGCAGATGGAGAAACACTTCATCTCCACAATTTGGAAACAAAAAAGAAGATAAGACACTATATATTTAAGGTGTACCCCTTTTTCGATTGATATTGCCCTAAGGATAAGAATTCCTAACTTTATAAAAACTAATTAAATATTTCCGAAATAAATCTGCATATCATTTTAATCGTCACGAAACAAACAATAAATTAGATGCGTTTATTGATTTTTATTATGTAAATCACATGAGATAACGATGATTTTATAATTTGGTGGATTGTATAATTAATAAATATAAAATAAGTTAAAATACAAAAAATAAAAAATAAAAAGAAAGAAAAGAGAGTAACTCGTATAATTAGAATTACGAGTTACTAGAAATGCCATGTCAGCCCACTGTGGACAAGTAACTTGTATTCTAATTATACGAGTTAGTAACTCATATCCTGTTTTTACGAAAATGTATGTTTTATTAATGGTTTTCATTTGTTGTTTATTTTATTAGTGGTTGAAATATTTGTTAATTATTTAATTAAAAAAGCCTGATCGACCTTTGTAATAACTGACTCACAGTTACTTCTAATTGATCTCTAAAAACCTCTCCTTACCCCTTCTAAATATATTTAAACCATCAGGCAATTTCATATCTATTATATATAGCATGAAAAAACTTAAGTTCAAGTCGATGGCTTCCAAGTCCTTGTTCTTATTCCTCGCTCTCTTTGCTGCATAGGCAAGATTTCTTTCACCTTTTTCTCCTTCAGCTTCAGTTTACTATTTATATAATACAACTCGGAATTTTTATTTGCGATTAATGAATAATGCAGTTATGAAGATGGAGGAATGGAGCGAGGTCCGACCCGTGGATCGGGTCTTGGGTACGGGCAGTGCAATTCAACCTTAGGGCAGTGCAGAAAAAGTATCAGATTGTCAATCTTTTTGTGACGTAGAATGGGAAGGATTTAATCCAATTGGTTATTGTTTTAATGTGCCAACTGATAGTTTGTGTGTATGCGAGCATGATTGTGTAACGCAGAATCAAAGATTTAATCTTTATTTTCTTACACTTTTTTTAATATACTAATAAATAGTTGGGATGCAAATGATCCATATATTATAGTATATAAAAGATTAACTATATTATCGGGTGTATGGATCCAATTGAAACTGATACCACACGCCTGCAATAATTTTTTATTTTTGTGTATGTGTTATGTTATTGATATTCGGTGGAAAACCCTAATCGAAGCTCCGTAACCATATTGCCGGATTTAAATTTAAGTATGATATATAACGTACAACTCCCATTAATATAATAGAAATCAATTCCTATTTATTAATTGTTTATTTCCATCAGACATTGTCAACCTTGACAACAATTCCTATTTGCAATAACTAGTTACAAATACAATTACTACCATATGATTTCCCTTCGGCACAACAGAGTACATTTTTTCCTTTTTTTTAAATATAGAAAACCATGAGGCATTTTCACATTTATATATAAAAATCAATCACACAGTAACAAATATTAAAAACAAAGTTCAGTAGACAAAAAAAAAAAAGTCAAGTCGATGGCTAAGTCGTCCTTGTTCTTCATCCTTGCTCTCTTTGTAGCTTCTCAAGGCAATATATTTCTTTCACCTTTTTCTCCATCAATATACAATTCATTAGCTTCATTAACTGCTATTTATTTCGTCGTCAACGATATATATAACCCAAGATTTTATTAAATGAATATGCAGTTATGAACATGGAGAAACCGAGCGAGGCTCGACCCGTTGATCGTGTTACGGATACGGGTTTGGGTCGGAGTTTACGTGAAGGTCGTTGCAGTACGGGCTATGGACGATGCAAGAGCGTATCAGATTGCGAGTATTTTTGTGACGTAGAATGGGAAGGATTTAATCCAAATGGATATTGCTTCAATGTGCCAAATGATAGGTTGTGTGTATGTGAGCATGATTGCTGAATATAAATTGAAGATTCTTGATTGCTGCTTTTTTTGTAATGAATTTGTGCTGATGGAAATGAGTCACGGATTATAAAATTTGAATTCTTTACAGAAAAGGCCGAATTACAACATCAGTCCCTTATCATTTGAGGTTACAAATTTTCGTCCCCATAATTTACTGCCCTTGCAATTTCGTCCATACATTATTTGTGTTACAATTTTCGTCCTCATATGTTACTGTCCGTGCATTTTTCGGCCTTTTATGTTTTATTAGCAACATGTTTTGCCTTAATCCTAATTTCCTTCAAAAACCAACGTATCTATTAGCAAAAATAAATATAAAAAAGCATAAGTAGAAACTTTAATCGGGGTTATCCTAATTTCCGTTAAAAACTAACATTTTTATTGTAATAAAAAATTATAAATTGTTGATAATAAAACATAAAAGGACAAAACTTATAACCTCAAATAATATAGGGACGAAAATTGCACGGACAGTAAAATATGATGACAAAAATTGGTACATCAAATAATGTAGGGACAAAAATTGAAGGGCAGTAAAATATGAGTACGAAAATTGTAACCTCAAGTAATATAGGGACGAAAATTGCACGAGCAATAAAATATGAGGATGAAAACTATAACTCCGCCGAAGTTTTAATTATATTATACTCGGAATATGTGACACGCTAGGTCAAAAGCAGCCAAGACCGTTTATGATAATATTAACCAAGGGCAGTAACAAAATTTGTTTTTACAAGCGACTAACATGAATGAGTTTGATTTCGACCCAACGTTTATTTCATATCATTCCAACAAGGTAGCCATTAATGTAAGGAAGTATGCATACACTCACTTTCTTGTTACATTTGAGTCCACACACTCAAATACCAAATTTCAACAAATATGGCAACGAAGTCCATATGGATGTGTATCGTGCTTCTATGGCTGCCCACATTTTACGTGAAGAGCACAGTTGTATGTTAGATCTATTTCATTAAGTTGTTTTACATGGTTGTGAGACTGGGAGACTTTGTCTTTTGTTGTTTGTTGTTGTATTCTATGAGACTTTAACGTACATTTATGGATAAATATATAGTAGCATAATCTGCAAGTATATCGTACCATTATATATATGTAACGTACCAAACCCAGAATATATAAAGTACCTTATCTTTTATAATAACATACCTTTATGTATACATATATAGTATCATTATCTGCAATTATATCGTACCATTATGTATATATATAACGTATCATAACCAGAATATATCAAGTACATTATCTTTTATAATAATGTACCTTTATGTATACATATATAGTACCATAATCTGCTTGTATACCGTACCATTATATATATAATATATAGCGTACCATACCCATAATATATGAAGTACCTTATCTTTTATATTAACATACCTTATCTGTTACATATATAGATCATAATCTGCAAGTATATCGTACCATTATATATACATATATTTTACCCTAATCTATACCGTACCATTTGTTATAACATCGAAAATAATAGATTCCTAAGCAAATCGCATATGACTGCGTGATTTTGACCATACCTAACACTAATAAAATAACTAGTTTTTTTTGCACATTTAGGACTCACCAGATTGTTGTAAGATGTTCTTACTTCTATCCTTATATTCTAATGAATCTAGGGGTTTGAATGTTTAATTCATGCACGTAAGGCCTAATGCACCTAATTTGATATAAAAGGTAACATATACTATATATGTTTTGGGGTGGTTTCGGATGAAAAACTAATTTGTACAGCCTCGAAAAGTACTAACCCTGGTATGGCGTATCACATATTTAAGGGATACCGTACCTTTATTAACTTTGTATGGGTATCTGTTTTGTTGTTCTAAGCGTACCTTTTTCGGTTCTGTTGCAGTACCCAAAATTATATAGGACATCAAACATCTTCTGAAAGGCACCGATATGTCAGAGGAGCCGTCTTTTCGTGATTTATTACCTCGTATGTCAGAAACGTGTCCAGTCATGACAGAAAATTGTCGGAAATTGTCTATGACAACATCCGGGACTTTCTTTGACATATGCGGGCTTATTTTTTGAAGAAATATCTCCAAGTAATATTACCGTACTCTTACTCCAATTTATATGGTACCTAATCCTGAATGGATATCGTACCCTATATGGTAAGTTTGTAGTACCCTGCTGCTTACTTATGTCGTACTATATATTACTATGTTGGCATATATTACAGTATCTTGTAACCACATATTACATTACATTTTTGGCATTTATTACAGTACCTTGTTGACATATATTACAGTACCTTGTTGGCAGTACCTTGTTGGCATATTACAGTACATATAAATATCAACAAAAAAAGGTTGTTTGGACAAAAAATAACCTATTGGTATCATTTATGACGCGACGCATATATCCGCCACTTGCACGTCTCATTCTTGCCGGGGCACTTGTACCACATTCACGTCACTTTCCACTTTCATCGGGAACATTTGAAAATTTGTATCGAATAAACAATTGGTACATATTGAACACATCGGCATTTTCTTTCAATGTTGAGCACAAACTTTCGAACGGAACTTGATACTTTATTGATTTATGCCGAGAATTGATATCCGACCTCCTTCTTGGAGGGGAGACATATATATATCGATAAACGTCACCGCTCCATTAATCAATAGTACGAATGACTCCCTTTTATACTCACACAATGCAAATAATGTCCCCCACCAAGCGAACTTGTAGACGGCATATTTTCAGATAATATGCAACCTGTATAAATGGTACGTCTGTATAGTTTACAATGGTACTGCGTTCGTGGATATCTTGGTACCGTATAGACAAGTAGAATGGTACATAACAAATGGTACGCAATAAACATAACAAATGGTACGTAACAATAGTTATATAAAAATTCGAAATCCCGATGGATTAGCCTCAATAACTATCAAATACCGACATCCCACCCTTACATCGAGCTCTTAGATCGCATTCAACTCTCGGATTTGGGTCAAGCTTGACCACACGAGTGTGATCGATTAACCAAACCCAAAGCAAAATAAAATCTTACCTGACAAAATCGAGACCCTAAACAGATAACCCAACGTGGTATAGGGTCATCGCCGTCGTCCGACATCAGCACGAGCGAAAGATGGTCGTCAATTGTAGAGATGGAGCTTGAAATTTCATCGGGCATGATGGAGCTCGAAATTGTAGAGAAAAATAATGTAAAATGGAATTGTAAAATCATTTAATAAGGGTGAATTGGTAACTTAGGGGGTCAGGTACCCATCTGCAACATTTTTACTGAAAACTACCTAGCTTAAAAATATTTCTGGCAGGGACTAATTAGACTTTTAATTTTTCCAGTAGGTATTTATGTGTTGATTTCCGTTAATTGTTTATTTCCATCAGACATTGTCAACCTTTACAACATATCCAAGAAAACTATGTAATAATTGTTGGGCGACCACCTTTGCAATTAACTGGTTACAAATACAATTACTACCATATGATCTCCTTTCGGCACAACACAATACATTTTCCCCTTTTTTAAATATAGAAAACCATGAGGCATTTTCACATCTATATATACCATGAAAGAATCAATCACACCGTAACAAATATTAAAAACTAAGTTCAAAAGACAAAAAAAAGTCAAGTCGATGGCTAAGTCGCCGTCCTTGTTCTTCATCCTTGCTCTCTTTGTAGCTGCTCTAGGCAATATTTTGTTTCAACTTTTTTCTCCATCAATATGCTATTCATTAACTTTTATTTATTTTATTAAATGAATATGCAGTTATGAACATGGAGAAACCGAGCGAGGCTCGACCCGTGGATCATATTACGGATACAGGTTTGGGTCGAAGTTTACGTGAAGGTCGTTGCAGTACGGGCTATGGACGATGCAAGAGCGAATCAGATTGCGAGTATTTTTGTGACACAGATTGGGAAGGATTTAATCCAAATGGATATTGCTTCAATGTGCCAAATGATAGGTTGTGTGTATGTGAGCATGATTGTTGAAATAAGAAATTGAAGATTTTATCTTGATTTTTAGATGCTTCTAATGATAATAATGGTGCTGATGGAAATGAGTCATGGATTATAAAATTTGAATTCTTTATATAAGGTTAAGGCCGAATTACAACTTTCGTCCTGCTCGTGCAACTTCAGTCCCTATATTAATGCCCCTGCAATTTTCGTCCCTACAGTATTTGATGATAAAATTTTCGTCTTCATATGTTATAGTCCGTGCAATTTTCGTCCTTATATGTTTTATCATCAACAATTTTTGTCCTAATCCTAATTTACGTTAATAAACGTTATTTGAGGTTGGTTATCCTAATTTTCGTTAAAAACTAAGCTTTCTATTATCAACGTTGTAATAAAAAGTATAAATTGTTGATAATAAAACTTAAAACATATACAGACGAAAATTGTAGCCTCAAATAATATAGGAACGGAAATTGCACGGACATTAGAATATTGGACAAATATTGTTACATCAAATAGTGTAGGGACGAAAATTGAAGGTTAGTAAAATATGAGGACGAAAATTGTAACTTCAGATAATGTAGGGACGAAAATTGCACGAGCAGTAAAATATGAGGACGAAAATTGTAATTCCACCGAAGTTTTAATCATATTATAGTCGGAATATGTGACACGCTAGGTCAAAAGCAGTCTATAGCATTTTATGATAATATTAACCAAAGGTAGTAAAAAAATTTAATTTTACAAACGACTAACATGAATGGGTTTCATTTCAATCCAACGCTTTTTTCATATCATCCAACAAAGTAGCCAATTAGTGTACGGAAGGAAGAATACATACACACTTTCTTACACTACCCAGCTTTTATTTTTCACTCACATTATCTTTTATTTATTTCATTTGAGCCAACGCACTCATCAAATACCGGTGCGCTTTGAATCCTTTCAAGTCCTTGTCGCATTATTTATTTTTCTCACTCTCCCCCCATCTTTTCTCTCCCTTATCTCTAACCCAACTCCTCCCCAAATGTCGCCACCTTCCCCCTCCTCTCCTCCTCCATTAATGGAGGTAGGGAACATGAAGGTAGTGAGAGCTCTTTTTTTGTTAGTTTTTCTTAAAAAAAATAAAAGACCACCCAGCCACCACCGCCTTTCCGCCTGCCACCACCGCTGCCGGCCCCCTCCTCCACCGCCGCATTCCGGCTGCTGCCACCGGCTGCCGCTGCCGACATCAGCCTCCCGAACCGCTCGGCCGTTTGTGCCGTGCGGTGTTTTCTCCTGGGGGGAGTTCCTCCTTGGAGGTTCCTCCCTTGGTAGGAGTTTTTCTCCCCTTCGAGGGAGCCTTTCCCCTTCCCTCGTGGTGAGAGCATTTTCCTCCCTTCGTGGAGTTCCCCTCGGGGTTATTTTCCCTTTTTGGACTTTGGGAACGGAGCGGTCTATCACTGGTCATCTACGCAATAGAAATAGTCAATTATGTTGTAACATTTTGGTTATTGTTCTATTGTATCTTTTTGTATCCATCTTGGATTTATGAAATGAAATCCTTCTGTTCACAAAAATAAAGTCCTTGTCGCAGATTTCTTCTTATACATTTCTTTAAAATGAATATATCTCATCCATCCTCAAGGCAATCCAAATAAGGTCCAAAAGAATCACTTTTGTTATATTATTACTAACATATGCATTTCCGCAGTAATAACGATAGAAAGATCGTCAAAATGCGAGGATCTGACTCAACATTGAATTGAAGTTTGCCTGCGAGGAAAAAAAAGGACAATAATCACGATTATATTGATTGAAAAGGGCTCTATATGTAAATAAATAAATAAGCACCGACCTTAATATTATAAGAAACATCAGTGAAGTCCCACGTTGTATAGGTTATGAAACTCAGATTCCAAATCAGACATCTGCTGCAATTGCTGCTGCATCATGTAAGAAAGCGCTCAAAGCTTAAATCTTTGACATAATGGAAGCAAAAACTAACAAAAATTAAAATTCGATTAAATTCGTCAACAATTCATTACATGAACAAACGACGGGTCGAAGAACCCTTCTGGGAAATGCATAGAATCAGCCAAAGACGAAGAAGACGGTTCTTTAAGAAAGTCATATGATGGCAAACTCGCACTATACGCTGGCATCTATACAAACGTATAAGACAGTCATTACATTTGTTCAAGAATATCTATGTACATTAAGATTCTGAAATGGTAATAAGGACATAATTTCACTTCACCTCCTTGGTCAAGAAATCGTCCACGCTGACGTCGATCCTTGGGTTTACGACGGCGAGTTTCATCGAAAGGAACTGTATAATAGTTTCACATAAAAATATTAAAGTAAAGATCCTTAATGAAGTAATGATCATAAATGAAATGGTGAAGATCATTAACTAACCTCTACTTGCTTTTGAAGGGATTGAACGTAGTTGATGATCTCATCAAGCATCCCAGCTTTCCCAGTAGCTCTATTACATCCTGGTACTAAGTCCTGCAAGCACTTCATCTTCTTGCTAATCTTTTCTCTTCGAGCCTATATAAAGAATAACATATTATAATCAATTTCCAATTTTGGATCACATTTTTTTTTTGGTTATTAAATCACACCATCCCATCACACATACTCTCTCTGCTAAGCTGTGGCTATCGGTAGCTTGTCCACGCCTTGCTCGGACATGAATAAAATCTGGTTTTTGCTGAGAAACCTTGGAATATTTCTCATCCCTACTGTTCGAATTCGCCTTGTTCTTCGTGGTAATCGCTGATTGAGACGGCGACTCTTCTTCTTCTTCTTCGTCGTCGTTGTTGACATCATACTGCACTTAACAAACATTATCATTATAAGCCCAGAATACGTAACCTCTCTCTCTCTCTCTCTCTCTCTCTCTCTCTCTCTCTGTAAAAGATGGAGACCTCGACGTTTCTCTTCTTGATGGAAGAGTACAAGTTGTTGTTTTCTCGGCGGTGTTGGTGACATTTCCACCCTCGCTGTTGCGGCGGTGGATCGCCGGCGATGACCGTTGTCAAAGACGGAATAATGATGGCCGCCGCCGTCATGGTCGACGGTGATGTCTTGGCTCTGACAAAGTCTTTGCACTAACACTGCCTTTTGCCTATCGATAACGCTGAACTCCATAGCTGCTTTCCAAGAATCTCTTCGTTTTCTCTGTGTGTGTGTGTGTATGAGGCTTTCTTTTTCTTTTTTAGTTAACTTGGTTTCTGAGATCTCTTGGGGCAAACCAAAGTGATGAGTGCGAGATGGATTTATAACAAAATTGCACAGGAGGAAAAAAGAAAATAAAAATGAAAAATCATTTTCGTGTCATACTCATACGAGTCTATTTAATAATTAATATGTACTTATCAATCCACTCAAATTATCCATTTCCTGAATCCCTCTTTTTTGGGTAAAAGGTTTCCTAATATATTTATTATTATTATTTTTACGATAATATATTTATTATTATTACAAACGTCTTTTTCGTAAGATCGACCGTTTTGCTCAGTTGGTCCAAGAGAATTCAAATTTGATATAGAAATTTAACTATAAAATATATAATAATATTATAGATAAAATCAAGATGTGCATCTGCTAGAAAACGTTAATGGGTAGCATATATCACATGGTATGTTGTTATAATAAATAATTTAGCCACATAATTACGACTAAAATAATTTATCTGTTTTTATGATAAATTATTATTTAATGTTAGTTCTCCATCTGAGCAGCTTTTAATGCCTTCATTGATATGTTTTTGCACAATCATGTAAAGACCTAAATTAATTAGGCACATACTGTGAAATTGAAAAGGCCTACATTATTAGCGATTTAAATGGGCATGTACTTGAAGATTATCATTAAGTTAGATATTGGGAGGTAAATACTAAATGTAATTATGTCGACATAGGATAGTTTGTTCAATACTTGTCTTAGTTAATTTCTCAAGTATATGATGTAGGATAATCTAATATATGAACATCGATTGACCATCGACGAAAAATATAACAATAATTGAGATCTAGTTATCAAAAGGTATATGAAGTGGGATGAGAGGAGGGTCAACATCACTTTATGTTGATAGGGAAAGATGATAAGAAAATAAATTTAGGGACCCAATATATGCTCTGAAGATATACTTAAAAAATTTCATTTCATGTAAATATACATATGGGAACGTTATAAATTGGGTATGAGATGTGAGACTTACTTGTGTGTCTGCCCTCAATGGCATCCATTAATTACAATGGAAGAGATCGTATTATTGCCCTAACTATTAGATATGGTCGTCCTAATCCAGTAAATGTTTTCTTAATTAAATCAACTATATGCACATATTAATTTAATAATTAGTTATTCCATTTAGATTGTACTTTGATTTGGTTATTAGGCCGGCATGCATCACCTCTTGATCAACAAATTAATAATGGTTGCAGAAAATAAGCCAAAAACTGTAAATTTGGATTATAAAAAGTATAATAATTGCAGCACATACATGACATTTTCATTTTTAGGCTCACACTTTCGCATAAATGAGACTAATTAAACATAATAAATGCGGTACAAAGAATTATAATAGAATTTGATAATATTTTAAAGACTTCTTCTTCAAGTTGCAGTCAACAAAACTAAACACCAATAGCCGTAATCATAGCTAAAATGCGGGCTAGAAACCACTCAAAGAATCAATTTTCTGCTATTATGTGTTGTATCAACTATCAAGATTTTCTCATCAGGGGAGATGAATGTTTATATATATAAATATATATTTGTAAAGATGACCTACATACATATTGGTAGGCCCTAATGAAGCATATCTGTGTTCCCTTCCGACCAAATCTATCGTTCCAAGATTACGACGCTAGTCGACGTTGATCTTCTAACGGATAAACCCCAATAAAGAAACCCTTACTTTACTTTACAGCAGGTAATTAGTTAAAATTCATGAATCTTTGTAAAGTGCTTTTTATCATATGTAGAACATGCAAGAGATTCGAGAGAACTCGCGCGAAAGTTGGATATAATTTCGGTGATGTCTCATGAGTATATCTATACTATTGTAAAGAGCCTAGGGTATAAAAACTTAAATTGGTTTCTCAAATTTGACTAATCAATTGTTTTCTACTTTAATTACTATTAAAAAATAAAAAATCAAATAACCACCTCATTCTATTTTTATTATATCAAATATTCAAAAAAAATCATTAAACCACGTAGCTTTAAACTCATAATAACCACCTTATTCTATTTTTAGTATATAATTTATTAAATTCACCCACTAATAATTAATTTTATATTTGTAGATATTTTAAGTTTAATTAAACTCAGTCATAAAGTTTTACCAATATTTTGAATTGAATATTTAATAAATAAATGGTAGTTTTGTCATAAATGCCCGACATTAAAGGTAGGGGAGGGTAGCTTTAGCTTAATGAGGTATTAACTCAATCCCACGTTTAAATAAACACTCCTACCAAATATTACATTACTTAATCCTAACCCTCTAATCCTCCCTAATACCCCCAACCAAACGGGTCTAAGGGCGGGAAACTAGGATAAACCGTCAAATGGTCAACCAATTGAGATTGAAAAAATTAATTAATAAAAAAAGCACTAACTACCTTTACTTACTATATTTAGTTTAATACTATTAGGTAATTACTATTTTAGTTAATTACGATCCTTGATAATAAATCAAATTTTTTTCCTCTTTATCTAAAACATACAAATTAAATTTAAATTATAATTTCTACGAAATATTTCAAACTAAAATAAATTTAACATAAAATAGCTATTGTACACTATATGGTGGCTACAACTTGCCAATTTGGTCTGTCATTTTATTTGCAGTTTAGTCTCTTTATTTATAATTTCATTAATTTACTAATTTATCAATCACTTCTGAACTTTTTAATTATTGTAATTATACTCCTACACATTAGTTAACATATATTTCATCAATTAAATATTACATATTATAATTATCAAAATTAAAGTAACAAAAATATAATTATTTTTAAGTACACGCATACGCATAGAGTGTGCGAAAAGTACTAGTATCTGTTATGATTGTAACACGCATACGCATGGAGTGTGTGAAGAGTATTAGTATCTGTTACGATTGTAAGGAGGCGTTTTAGTAACTTATGAATGCCAAGAAAGTGACGGTCTAGTTCTAAGTTTAGGATGTTATTTGCAACTTATTACGCATTTGGTTTTTAGTGTTTTGTGGTGATAAATGTCTAGATCAAATTAGAAAACTCCATTAGTTCGATCGTAATCTGAAGTGAACTAAATTGATATTACGAGACAAAAATATTTCAAGTTGTTATATTGGGCCAGTGGTTTGACTCGGTCTAACTGACCGTATATAGCTCAAAACTGAATCAATGGCCTTTTAATAATATATGGGCCACGACGATTTTCCTCTCCAGTCGAACGAAACTAGATTAAATCAACCCTTTGGAGGAAAACGATCGATGATTTCCAGTCGAAAAATTCCAAAGTCTATATAATTGAAGTACGGCTATATTTAAATCATGTGCGCATTGTTGAAGAAGATAAGAGTAGATGAAGTTCAATCAACTCTCCTTGTTTTCCTAGGTTAATAGTGCTCACAAAGAAAGAAAGACTACACCTTCTTGATAACTTCCATTCATTGCTGCTTATCACTGGCAAAGCTTTTCTTATTCCACTACTATTACATCTCTCGATACATTACGAAACACAGAAAAGATATTAACATATCAAGCATACATAGGAGAAGAAAATTAAAAACCGTCGTCGTAGTTCATCGCTGGTTCCTCGCCTTCTCCTTCTCCTTCACTTCACTACCTTGTTTGTGATCGAATTCTTCTTGATTCAAGAAATAATATAAAACACACGTATCAAATTAACACAATATACACATACACACCCACACAAATCATATATATTGGGAGAAAATTAAGATTATATATTATTACCATTGTTGTTGTTGTTGTTGTTGTTGTCCTTCTTCCCCTTTACGTTGGGCGACTTATCCTCGTCATCATCAACGTACTGATTTCCACCGTAGACCCCACCAAAGCCTTCTTCGTCGGACCTCGTAGCATACCCTTCTCCGAAGGACGACATAGTATCGTCGCCCCTTATTAGTTCAAGTTTGCTCAAATTATTAGCACACCGTATATGGATCATCATTCATACTCAAAAGTGAAAGAAAACATAACTATTGCCTGACTAACCCAGTTTTTGTTTCGAGATCTTTCTTCTGACTCATGTCTTCGTCAGCACCACGCGCCGCCGAGGTCCGGCAGTATCTAATGACGCGCCTCCTAGCACTTAGTGTCGCCTGCGCTGGACGGTGATTATTATAGAGCGGCGGCAGTAGCAGTAAAGACGGCGTCGCTTGCACCCCAACGAATCGAAGCCCAGTGGTAATAAGCATCTTATTATTGCAGCTTCGCGTTATGCTTCAAAGGATAACACAATCTAAGTTGTATTTTTATTACGGTGGATGTTGGTAGGTTGTCCTCCTGCGAGCGAGGCACGTGTCTCCATGATTCGGACAGGTGTGCCAGCTTACGCTAAAGACAAATATATGTGCATATGAGGCCTGTGCTATTCTATTCGGGCCTATAAAGGCCCGAATCAGTATGGTCCTAAGGTTCAACTTTTCTGTCTGACCAGAGCTACAAAACACGGACAGTAAGAAAGATCTCACTTTTATAAAGGCCCATAAACTATGAACTTGCAAGATGTCATTTTTATGGCACAATAAAGGTTATTTTGGCCGTGCAAGGTATGCCAGAACTTCCATTAAAGCAAGAGGATTGTATTGTATGTATGTATGAGAACGTAATACAAAGGATAGAGAAGTGAAGACTTCACATCAAGTAGAGACGAAGTTCACAATGAGGAACAGAAATATAAATACCTCAAAATAGAAAAAAGAAAAACTATCAATACTATCAATAAATCTGCACAATGATTAGCTTCAACTTCCAAGACTTGGGGACTTGAGAACGTTTGCACCATCTCTTACCAGCATGCACTGCACACAGTGAGAAAGAAAGAGATAAATCACCAGCCCATAAGTCAACGCCACGAAGATACGGTGAGGATCGGCACGTCGTTCCAAGCCAGAGAAATAAACGTCGCCGCCGCCTGGCTAGAAGACTCGACAACCTCGTACATGTCGCTGTAATTATAGTTCCACAGCAAAATCTTGGCCTGGCTCAGTGCGTAATGGCTTAGTTTCAACGGCTCGAAACCAGCATCTTCCATGATAGACCGCCACGTGTCCTTGTCCTCCGTCCTTCCCACGCCGCCGCGCCCCACCGCGCCTTCGATCTTCCTCCCTAACAAGAGCCTTTCTATCAGAATCCGCTCCGGCGAGTCTCTGGGTAGGTTAGGGTCGAGGGATTCAAACACGGCCGTGTAGTACTTTAGGGCTTTCTTGAAACGGGTCAAGAAAGTGACCGGGTTCGAGCCCAGCTCGTACTCGCCTAAGGTGACGGCGGATGGGTTCAGTTCTTTGGCGAGCTTGAGGACTGAGTCGACGCCGCGTTGGGGTGTTTTGCCCAAAAGGGTGTGAAGCTGAAGCATGAAGTTGCAGACGATTGTCTCGTCTGGGTCGACCCGGAAACTCGATCGGGTCAGGTTCTCGACACTGGTGAGAATCGGGTCGAACTCTAGTTTTAGGTTCAGTAGTTTGGCGAATTCTCTCAAGCGATTTCCAGTGGCGAGGAGAGAGGTTCGAGGGTTGCTTCCGAGGACCACGGCGGGTATGCCCGAGATCCGTATTCTTTCGGGTTTCCCACCGGGTCGGGTCGCCATAGCCTGTAAGAACGCGGCCCACTGAACGCCGTGCACGATACCGAAATCAACGATGTGGATTTTCTGGGATTTCTCCGTCGCTTCGAGGATCGCTTGATTTGCCGTCAGGTGAGCGAATTTGTAGTACGGACACGCCTCGTAGAGCGCCTTGTACGCAGCCGTGAGCTCCTCCGGCGTGGCGTCGGGCGTCGTCGAGGCTATCTCAGGCGAGATTCTGTGCTCCAAGGCTTCGCAGAAGTAGTACGACACTCTCTGCAGCGGATCTCCGTTCGGCGGGGAAAGAGTTTCTCTCAGTCTTTTCGTCGAACACATAGCGCTCGCCGAATCGGACTCGGCTAGCCCAGCGCAGTCCATCAACGCCTTGATGATCGGCTCCGGGGAAACAGACGCGGAAACAGCTGCTTCGGCATGGTCCGGCGAGCTCGCCGAAGCAGCAACCACAGTCGGCAATACGACGTCGTCCTTCGCAGAACTAGCCGTTACAGCAGGCGCGACCCAGGGAACCGCGGGTTCTTCGAACACGAACCGATTCAGATCCGACGGACCCACCGGCGAGGAGCCGATGTTCAGCTCCGACGAGCAGTACAGAGTGTTGAGATCGCCGCCTATGAAGCTGTCCATCCACTCGTCGGAGTCCAGCTCAGCAAACGAGTAGTGAGGAGGGCTCGCATGGTGCTGGAGATCCGGGAAGTGGAAGGACGGATCGGACTCGGATTCGGATCCCGGGAACGGGTCGGGTAAGCCGGCGTGGGCGGCGGCGAAGTGGATGTCTTGCTGCTGCTGCTGCTTCTGATTGATGAGCTGCTGGGCTATGGCCATTAGGTTTCCGCTGTCCGTACACGTGAACGCCATTGTCTTAACTGAAGCTTCTTCTTCTAATGTAATAATAAGGCTTGTCTGTGACTTCTCTATTGAGAGAGAGAGAGAGAGAGAGAGAGAGGCTACTGATCAGTGACCGGTGAGATTTGAAGTGATGACGATTGACGAGTTGACTCAATATTTCTCTAAAAATGTCAACTATTATAAATTACTACGAAGCGTTGTAACGTAAATGAACGTGAATACAAAGAGTAAAATGTTACCATCAAGATTACGTGCCCAATTGAGTAAGTTCGGTTGACATCTTGTGATAGAGTCATGAATTCGAATGCACTTGTTGAATTCCTTTACTATTGCGGTCTTTGTTATCTTTGGATGATATTAGGTTCCATTGAAAATCAGGATTGTAGTATAGCTGACAGTACTGTATAAACTTGGGACGAAGCTAAGCAAATCGATCTCCCACTGTAAGTTGGGATTGTCCCATAATTAATACTATGTGTGAACAGTAAAATTAATTCATTTAAGTTTCAAAACTCCACTTAAATTGTCATCGAATTATTTCTTCCGGTTTAGTACCCATTTGAAAATTTCTTCACGTTTAATAATTGAAATGGTATTTTTCAGCGTTAGAAAGACGAAAATTCTCATGTCTCACACATAAAAAAAAAACTGAATCAATTATTTCAAATGAATTATACCACAAAACTTGTTATTACCAATAAAATTGGAATTACACCAGAAATTGGTAGAAATTATACCAGTTGTTTCCGATATTATACCAATAAACAATGTCATTAATTTTATATTGCAAAATTGAACATTTTACCAACTCATTATTGCTATTATACGAGAAATTGCAAAAATTATACCACCTCTTTCGTTATTATACTAATAAATAACATTATTTTAATTTTATACAGCAAAATTAGACATTATACCAACTATTTTTGCAATTATACCAAAAATTGTGGAAATTACCATATATTTTTGTTATTATATCAATAAATAACGTTTTAATATTATACGCAAAATTGAACATTATACCAACTCATATTTGCAATTTACCATAAGTTGTGGAAATTATACCATCTATTTTCGTTATTACACAATAACGTTAATTTAATTTTATACAGCAAAATTGAAAATTATACCAACTAATTTTTGCAATTATATCAGAAATTGTGGAAATTATGCCATCTATTTTAGTTTTTATACCAATAAATAAAGTTATTTTAATTTTATACATTAAATTGTACATTAGTGTTTAATTATGTTGGTATAGTAACGATAAAAGTTTGTATAATTTCAAATTTAACATTATTCTGTTGGTAATTAGACAACAGAATTTCAAATTATATATATATATATATATATAGATATTAAGCAATATTATCTATATAATATTCATAGGTTAAATATGACATTTACGCAATATCTCCCAAAACATCGCATGATAACCAGATACAATATTATAATATTACCTTGATATGCAAAATGAAATATCACCACAAAACAAATACGATAATAAGATATCACCTTGATCTACATCACGGCGATATTCACATTACGATGTTGTGAGTATCACTGTAATGTTGGATCACCGTAGAAACACACCCTCAATGTCATGTACTAAACATATGGAAATGAAATAACTAATTCCCACTAAAAAAGAAAAATAAAAGAAAGAAAAAGGACCCCAAAAAGAGAAGTCTAAGAAAAGACTTTGGGGCAAAATAGGGAAACAAAATATATAATTGAAAAAAGCAGGTAAAAAATTACTAGAAAATGAAAAACGGTAAAAAGGAAAAGGAAAGGCGAAAAAGAAAAAAGAAGACAGATGTGAGATTGACGTCCTTTTTCCCACATTCGCCAAAAACTACAGTGCGTAACCCGCGTGGAACGGCCGCAAATGACGTGGCGCCAATTTAATGTAGGCCCAGGCTTTACTGATCATTAACGACGACGTATAATACACAACTGCTAGGGGTGAGCATCCGGATTTTCGGATATCAAAAAATGATATCCGTATCCGGTCCGGTTTTAATTGAATTCCGCTTTATTCGGATATTTAAATCGGATATCCGCATCCGGTTTTATATTTATTTTTTTGTCTTTTCTAATATTTTCTTTTCAAATCATTTTTTTATTTCTTATCAAAATAAAAAATATAGTTTTTCATATAAGAATTTTTACACACAGTAATTAACACAATATGTGAATTTTATGATTCAAAATTACATAATAAATAATTAATACAGTACCACAAATTCACATTAATTTTTTAACTTGCATCTAGATGTTTTTGTTTTCTTTTTTATTTACAAAGGTTTTGGCAATAGTAAAATAATATGAATATAAATATTTCCACTTGGACGATTTTTTCTTTTTTGACCTTCATTTTGAGCTATTTTTCTTATTTTTTTATTATTTTAAATATGAAATCGAATACCGGATATCCGGGTTTTAGACAACTACTATCCGTATTCGATCTGGTTTATTTTAAAATAAATAGGATCGGATATCCGATCAGGCTTTTAAAACCGGATATCAATTTTTCCGGGTCGGATACCGGATCGAAATCCGGTTTTCGGATATTTTTGCTCACCCCTACGTCTGTACATATCAGACCACGTCGTTTCGCTGGGTCCATTCCTCGGGTTAAAAACTCAATCGTGGGCCTTTTGAGCTATAAAAAATATTGACTGGGCATCAATCCAGTAAATGGGATTATAGATTTTGTCACGTCACTTTATGTAGAAAATGAACTACAAATTTTGACATAATCTAGCATAGTCGCATGCTTGATGCTGCTGCAGAGTGAGAGGATGGATATATATAGTATGCTTATCAAAATACTTGTGTTGTGTTGCTCCATTATTAAAGTGATTGAGACATAACCTTAGAACAAAATGAATATACCTTTTATTATACCACTATTTTCATATCATTTTTTTATTTTACTCGCCGCCATTTTTCACTTCATTCACATTATCACGTCAAAAGGAAAATAATAAAGGATTTGAATGATTAGCAACATTTACTTGGTCAAACTTACATCCTTTGAATCCTAGGGTAAAAATAAAAGAGTACTCCATGCGGCCCACTACGTCGATAGATAAGCTTAATTATTTTAAAAAATAGTTTTTATACTAAAAAAGTAATTTTCTGGTCGAGCTCAACTCGTCTACGCCCCTATACAAACAACCCGTTAATTAGGCCCAAATAAAAGGCTTTCCACGACCCAACAGTAGCCTAGGTTAGTACTGTCAATTTGATGGGCCGGGCTGGGCCGGGCAGCCATCCGCCAAAGCCCGCCACTAGGCGGGCCTAAACAATGCGGACCACCCTGCCCTGCGGCGGGCCAGGCCCGTCTGCCTAGAAACTTATTTTGCTATTTTTTATTTTAATTTAAAATTTTAATTACTAATAATTTTTAATTAATTATGGTGTTTATTAAAAAATTAGAGATAAATATGCCATTTATTATGTATTTTATGATAAATATGATGTTACTTACTTATCATGATTTTCAACTCATTAGACACAAAAGTCTATAGTTGTTACATTAGTTAGAGTATTGACAACAATTACTATTAGACATAATTAATTAATGAATCTCTGATTACATTATCTATTTAATATTTATTTTCTATATAATATATATTTATATATTATATATAAATTCCAATAATGGCGGGCCGATTTGTGGCTAGCCCACCCCGCCCCGCCAAAGCCCGTGACCGTGCGGGCTGGCCCACCCACGGGTCGCGGGCCATATTGACAGTACTAGCCAAGCGGACGAATCGGCCCAATATTTCCATATTCTCAACCAATTATTATTATTATTATTATTATTATTATTATTACTAAAAATAAATAAATAAAAAAAGAATGTATCCTAATCTAAGGGGACAATTTACCCATCTATGTAAACAAGTGTTCAAAGACTTTTTCTTCCAACAACTGATATCTGATCTATTACACAGAAAAAAGAGAGATCATGAGTGCAAGAGATAAAGATCGAGACCTCGAACGCCTAATACCTCTGTCGTCGATCGCCGACGACATCAATCACATCGAAAACAACGTCAATGGATGCTCTAAATCATCTTCTCCCCGCGATTCCCCGACGGGCAATGAGGTAGTAATAAAGCGACTAATTATTAACTTTTTTCGCCCAATCTATATTTATTCCTTACATCATATATCAGTCCCACGTGAGAAAACGAATCGTATCGTGTAATTTGCAGCCATTCCCAAAGACGATTCGCAGCTGGGCTTGGAAGAAGTTTATGACGGGATGGTCTGAAAAAAATAGCCGATCCCTTCGATAAAAACACGATCTTTATCATTATCATTAAGTATACTGATGAATATGATCAATTCTCTGACGTGTCGTTCCCATGCAGTGTGATCTTACTCCCGATAGCAATCACTTTCTACATCACGTGGTGGTTCGTCCACCTCGTCGACAGCTTCTTCTCGCCGATCTACGCCCATCTCGGGATAAATATATTCGGTATATATATCATACGATAATTCGTTTTTGTTTAGTTATATAATCGTTATGTATGTAATACGTATATATAAATATAGGGTTGGGATTTGTGACCTCCATCACGTTCATCTTCTTGGTCGGAGTTTTCATGTCTTCGTGGGTGGGGGCATCGGTCCTCGGGATAAGCGAGTGGTTCATCAAGAAGATGCCCCTCATGAGTTATATATACGCCGCCTCGAAGCAAATCAGTGCAGCAATTTCCCCGGGTAATAAAATTACACAAATATCATCGGAACCCTAAATAATCCATTTCCACTAGGGTTAGGTTAGGACACATTGATAAAAAACAAAGATTGAAAAAACGCGTAATGTAAGAATTAGGGTTTCAGCCTATGAATCAAGAGGGATATTGTGGGCATCCGTGAAGAAAAAAACCTCGAATGTTGTCGATTAGGGTTTTGTTTATACATTGTCGTTGAATTGCTTTTCAGATCAGAGCTCACAAGCGTTCAAAGAAGTGGCGATAGTGAGGCATCCACGCATAGGAGAGTACGCCTTCGGTTTTATTACGTCGACGGTTATTTTGCGTAAGAGCGGAGGCGTGGAGGAGCTTTGTTGCGTCTACGTTCCGACCAATCATCTTTATCTCGGGGACATATATCTCATCAACTCCAAGGATATAATGAGGCCGAATCTCTCCGTTCGTGAGGGTATAGGTAAGAAAAAATGTCCCGAGATTTTTTCGTAATATATGTTATAAGTAGAGCTGAAAATTTAGTCCCAGGCCCATGGCGGCCCTTAAAAAACGGGGCTTGGGCTTTTGAAAGCCCGAATCAAATTGGTCTTATCAGCCTGGGTCGTGCGGTGCAAAATAGGCCCGGTAGTATTTATTTTTTTTTTTTACATATTTTCCTAATATTTGTTAAATATAACATGTTACAAAATTTATTTTAAAATTAAGAACTATTATATTTTACATATTTATGAATATATATTTATTCTGTTATGATTTTCTAGACTTATCAGGTATAATTTATAATTAAAATGAACTAATAAAGATTTTTAAAAATAATAATTTTAAAAAATAAAAAGTATTAGGAGTAGGCCCCCGCCCATGGCTTTGCGGGTAAGGGCCTAGGACCATTCAACCCGTTCAATTTCGGGCTGGCCCGACTGGGCCCATATCGGTCGGCCACGCTAAATCTGGGCCGGCCGGTCCGCCCATATTTCAGCTATAGTTTTAAGGGCGTTAAGGAATCAGTTCTTCTTTTATTGAACGTGCGAATTTAAAAAATGCAGAGATTGTCATCTCGGGCGGGATGTCAATACCGAAGACGTTGACGATTATGGACAACCATTTCATAATGTCGCCGAGGGTCGGGAAATTGGCGATTCCTCAAATATAAATCGAGCGGCTACGATTGGCTTGATATGTTACTTTTTTTTCGTTTAAGACGTGGATATAGCTCAATTTTCTCCCACTTACCTATGCTGGGGGATTTCCTGACTTGGAACAAATTTGTTAAAAATATTTTTATATTGACTATTCAAGATTGAAAAATTAATGATTTCAGTCAAAGGTATAATTATTGCCGATATTAACCTTGAAATTAGTTAAATTACATCACATAAGTTTTCATTACATTTCGTTCAGAAAAAAACTGAGTTTCATTACAATTTCCACACAGAGGTCCAACAAAAAGCCCAATAGCGATGTAGCAAGGGAAATGAACACGAAGCAAATGTTTGTCCCCACAAACTCCCACACACTCATTTTCACACAGTCGTTGCCACCCACGATCTTCCTCAGATCACCAAATCGAAAAGCAGATATTCTAATTGAGAAAGAGACGAATCCGACAAGTTTCTCCAACCAAAAAATCATACATTTTCTCTTTTTTCTTTGCTTTTGTTTTAAATATTAGATGATCAATCTGAAGGATGATGAATTGCTCCCAGTATCGACGCCGACGTCTTCCTCGGTTCTATCGACGTCGTCCTCCGTGATTTCAAGGAAGGACAAGGAAAGGGACAATCCATCGCCGTCTCCCTTCGCGAACCTCTTCGGCCGCGGACGGTACAAGTTTTGGGCGCTCGCCGCGATTCTATTGCTGGCTTTCTGGTCGATGCTCGCCGGCACGGTCAGCCTCCGATGGTCCGCCGGGAATCTCAATCGATTCCACGACGACTACGAATCTCCTGCCCCTGAAGATCTCGACGTCCTCGTATGTCTTCGTCTTTTCGATTGCATTTGTCTCGTAGTGAAATTTCCAATGTGGGATGGGATTAAAATACTTATAATCTGAAGATTCCGAAGGGTAATCAGATGGCATCATTGGTTTCTTTTTTTTTTTTTTTAAACAATTTTCAGCTGTGAGATGCTCATAGTCCTAACATCTGATCTAAATCTAATATACCTTTTTTACAGCTCCGTCCACTTTAGTTTAGAGAAGATTTTCTTTTTTTTTTCTTTTTTTTTGTGTATTTCTGACAATGACAATCTTTGGATGACTGTTAGATACTTCACACGATAAAACCCATATATTACGAATACATTTCGATCTTATAATGCGATACTATGAAGAATCATTGCTTGTATGATGGCATGGTAAAGGAGGTGTAGAGCCATTGTCAGCTGAGAATGCTCATAGTTCTAACATCTGATCTGATCTTCTATAATACCTTTTACAGTTCCATGCACACACTTGATTTTCCTTTTATATATGATCAGTATGCGATACAATGGAGAATCATTGCTTGTATGGTTAGTGTGTTCTTTCAATCTTTAATCTAAACATAGGATCTCGAGGAAAGAGAGAAGACGGTGCAGCACACGTGGGACGTTTACACTAACGGGAATCAAATTAGACTTCGCGGGTTTTGGCAGGATGCATTCGTAGCAGCTTACGAGGATTTGACGAGCGATTTGCCCGAAGTAAAGGATCGCGCCATTTCCGAGATTGCAAAGATGTCAGTTCGATACGTCAAGATCGATCCCACTCATGTACATTCTCCATCATTGCTGGTTAGTTAGTTTTGTCTATTCGTTGCAAACCTTCAGAAAAAAGGAAAAGACGAACTCTTTGAATTTCGCCGGAATAAACTTTTCTGTTTTTTTTGTGCCCAGAGCTTGCGGGATTTGAGCTTGAAACAAGCTGCTCGATGACTTCGATCGAAGCCCATGATACTGCTTGCCACGTGTCGACGATAATTGTTTTTTTTTTTGTCATTTTCTTACACGATTTTGTTTTAACTTGGCATTCTTGTCCGTCTCTTTTTCGGTTTTTCTTTTGGTTGTTGACAGTAGGGGTGTTCATTCGGTTATAACTGAACCGAACCAAACCGAACTTTCGGGTTCGAGGATTTCATAAACCGAAAACCGAAGCGAAATATTTCGGTTCGGTTTCGGTTTTTACCGAATTTTTCGGTTCGGTTCGGTTAACCGACCGAAAAACCGAATTTTAATAAAAGAAATAAAAAAATATATAAACATGATTTATATTATAAAAACATACTATCATATAGGGGTGTTCAAAAATCGGGATAACCGAATAACCGAACCGAAAACCGAATATTCGGTACAGTTCGGTTCGGTTTTCGGTTCTTAAAAATAGAAAACCGAAAATTTCGGTTTTTTCGGTTCGGTTATTCGGTTAACCGAATAAAAACCGAAAAAACCGAAATTTAATAAATTAATTAATATATATATTTAATAAATTAATTAATATATATATTTAATAATTAATATATATATATTTAATAATTAATGAATATATGTATTTTAATAAATTAATGAATATATATTTAATAAATTAATTAATATAATATAAATTAATTCCAAAATATTATTTTTTCCCAAAATAATTATTTAATTTTTTTATTTCGGTTTTTTCGGTCGGTAACCGAAAAAACCGAAAAAAAAAAACGGTTTTTACCGAACCGAACCGATTAAGTTCGGTTCGGTTTTCGGTTATAAAATTGTTGAACCGAAAATTCGGTTAACCGAATTTTCGGTTCGGTTCGGTTCGGTTTTAACCGAATAGAATTGTATAAAAATATTTAATTTAGCTAATTTTGTAATATTTTATTTAATATGTTAATATGATTTAAATCATAAAAAAATATATTATCATATATATATTTGTATAATATTTTGAATAATATTTTTCATATTTTATAACATATGGTGGATATATTATTACTATAGAACATATAATAATATATGATTATATATTTTATATAATTATATATGTATAGAAAAATAAAAGTAATAATAAATTCGGTTTTTCGGTTCGGTTTCGGTTTACCGAAACCGAACCGAATTTTATTCGGTTATCAAAATGAAAACCGAATACCGGACCGAAAAATTTCGGTTCGGTATTCGGTTCGAACCGAAACTTCGGTTTCGGTTCGGTTCGGTTCGGTCGGTTAACCGACATTTGAACACCCCTAGTTGACAGCTTTGACGATATTGTTAGGTATCTTATGTTTAGGTTTAATTCTTAAAAAATTGGTACCTTTTTGCAGTGGAATTGGGTAAATTGAATTTATAACATTCATCATGTCTAATCAAGAAATATTTACTCAATATATATACTCTTTTATTAAGGCTCCTCAGTAGGGGTGGTTCGGTACGGCATACCGTATCCAAACTGTGATACCGTATACCGTACCGAAATTTCGGTATCGAAAAAATCATACCAATACCATACCAAAATTTCGGTATACCTTAAATTCGATACGGTATCATACCGAAATTTCGGTATGTTATCGGTTTCATACCTTCTATACCATTCACACGGATGATTTTTTACCATGAGTGTCTCGTACTAGTTAATTTGTTGTTTTCGAATTTTTAGTCAATTCAAACTCCTTAGGCCCCAATAAGATGGATTATTAATACCAAATTTTCCAAAATAAAAAGATTTTTAATTAATAAAATAACCTTAAATAATTTACGTATTTTAGTCAGTCTCCTTAGTAAGACAAAGAACTTTACATAACCACAAAATACAACTTTATATACAGATTAACTAAAACGAAACGGCTATTTAAAAAAATTAGTAAAATATGGCGGGCCTCAATATGTTAGAAAGTTGGGTATAGTAAATAATTTATAGGCTAAATTTATGAAGATCCTTATAATATATTTATCAATTTTATATTTTTTTGTAATAATACAATATATGTAGGTGTGTATATATATATAATATTAAAAAATTTAATATGTCGGTATTTCGGTATAATCGGTATACCTAATTTTTAAAATTTTCATACCATTAATGTATCGAAAATTTCGGTACGATATCATACCTTACCAAAAACTTCGGTATACCAAAATTTTCGATATTTTCGGTACGTTTCGATACGGTAAGAACAGTATATCGGTATTTCGGTATATTGCCCCAGCCCTACTCCTCAGGGCCGAGGTGGTTAAACCATCTTTTCATCTGTCATAAAATAACAATCAATAAAAAAACCATCCACGATATAACATTTTCACATTTCCAATTTTATCCTTCTTTTTTCAATAAATTTTATTTTATAATCAATATACATAATACATATATAGCACGCACGTGTGAGTGTGCAGAAATACTAGTATAATTTATTTATGAGGGCTATAAAATGCAACATTTAGTCTGTCAATTTATTTGCAATTTAACCACACTAATTGTAATTTATTTAATTGAATAATTTCATATTTACATCTAAAGCTTTTATCTATTGTACTTATGCTCTACATATTATTTTTTAAATATCTAAAAAAATATATTTCATCTTAAACGCTAAATTTAAAACATTATAAATCTAATAATTAATAGGTGAATATATAGAAAAATACCCAATTTTACAGATAGGTACCCAATTTAATTTTTACCAGTTTCTTTAGTCATGGCGTACCTTCCTGTGTGTATATTGCGTACCATAACACGTTGATATATGGTACCTAAATATAGCATACGTCGTACCTACGGCATACCTGCGTGTTACATAGGGCGTACCTAAATATCCCAAGGATCAGTGGTTTAGGGAACAAATACCCAACCAACAAAAAAAATCCAACAAATTAGTACGAAATGAAAAATAAACGCCCCTAAAACACTCACAGCTTTGCAGCAACCAGCTCGTAATCCTCCGTTTCTCGCAAAATATTCACGTTAACAAACAAAAAAGAAAAGGAAAAAGAATTAATAAAAAATCAATTTACACATATACCCTTCTTCACTGGGTACAAATCACTGAGAGAATTACGTAAATCATGTTATTTTGAAATGGAATTACAAAACTAGTAAAATTTTTAAACTTATTACAAAACTAATCAACTTTTTTAATTCGAACTATTTTTATTTTCATTTTAACCACAAAAACACTTAAAATTACAAATCTCAGTATTGTTATCTTCAAATAGCACAACACTTCTTAAAAATAAATTTTTACCCGAACTTATCTTAATTTAATTGTATTAAAAATATATTACTTAAAGAAATAATCAAAAGAAAAATAAAATTACTTGGCGTGATCGCGACCTACTCTTCACACGCGAGTTCGATATCTAGAACTGTCAAAACAGGCCGACGGGGCGGGGCGGGGCGTGCCGTAGCTCGCCAAAGCCCGCCATGGGCGGTGCGGCGCGGGTAAGCCCACCGATGAAAATTGAAGGCACGCCCCGCCAACTTATAAAAAATAAAATTAAAAAAAAGAAAAAAATCAAACAAAATAAAGAAAAAACTATAACAATTAAATATTTAAGCTCGGAATTAATTCTAATTAAAGCGAATCTCGTAATAATAATTTATTTAAATTTAGCGACGGTTCGAGTTTGGGTCTTGGCTTCATCATTGCCCCCTTAGGCGCGGACCGGCCGGTTCGAGTTTTGGTCCGGTTTGACTCTTCCAATAAAAGCTCGTATATGTCCACGTCCACGTCCATATCCATGTTCGACATAGATAATACCCCAAGGATCTGTGGTTTAGGGAACAAATACCCAACCAACAAAAAAAAATTTAACAAATTAGTAGAAATAAAAAATTAAACCTCGTAATCCTCCGCTTCTCGCAAAATATTCACGTTAACAAACAAAAAAGAAAAAGAAAAAGAATTAATAAAATAAATTTACACATATACCCTTCATCACTGAGTACAAATTACTCTCCCTCGCTATTTCACTACATTTGAACTCACCAGTTCTCTCCAACGCTCAAATGCCATTTCACCTAATTAGAGACTCGTTTCTTAGCTGAAGGCTGTATTTGTCGGAGAAGTTGAGCTCGAACTCTGGCGTCAGATCTCTGATGACTGACGTGATTGAGGCTGACATGATTGAAGAAATAGGTGATCAAACCGAATGAGGTTGCTCCACCTCATGAAATAGTTGCTGCTGCTCTACGTGATGAAGTAATTGATGCAGTTGAAGAAATAATTTCGCCTGAAGAAACTCTTGCAGGTGATCAAAATGCTGACGTGAAAGAGGTTGCTCCAACTGTTGCTGCCGAAATAATTTCGCCTGAAGAAACTCTTGCAGGTGATCAAAATGCTGACGTGACAGAGGTTGCGCCAACTGTTGCTGCTGAAATAATTTCGCCTGAAGAAACTCCTGCAGGTGATCAAAATGCTGACGTGACAGAGGCTGCTCCAACTGTTGCTGAAATAATTTCGCCTGAAGGAACTCTTCCAGGTGATCAAAATGCTGACGTGACAGAGGTTGCTCCAACTGTTGCTGCCGAAATAATTTCGCATGAAGAAACTCTTGCAGGTGATCAAAACACTGACGTGACAGAGGTTGCTTCAACTGTTGCTGTCGAAATAATTTCGCATGAAGAAACTCTTGCAGGTGATAAAAATGCTGACGTGACAGAGGTTGCTCCAACTGTTGCTGCCGAAATAATTTTGCCTGAAGAAGATCAAAATGCTGACGTGACAGAGGTTGCTCCAACTGTTGCTGCCGAAATAATTTTGCCTGAAGAAGATCAAAATGCTGACGTGACAGAGGTTGCTCCAACTGTTGCTGCTGAAATAATTTTGCCTGGAGAAACTCCTGCAGGTGATCAAAATGCTGACGTGACAGAGGTTGCTACAACAGTTGCTCGTAGTTCAATCAGAAGATTCCACTGTGGATGATGTGGACGAAGCTCGTTGCGCGCTGCTGCATTGGATATATAGTGTGCCATTTCTAATGTGCGTGCTCTGTTTTGTTTTGTGACTATCACAATTGCTGCCCTAGTGTTAATCGAAGGAAAATCGACCACAAATCACTGAGGGTGGCCGTCGCTGTCATGTGTCTAATCAGGTAATTTCTCTTACGAAACGCGTAGTTACCAAAGTAACGGTTTCAGTAGCAGCTGTTGTAGTCGTGGTCGTGACCACCTTTACCAACAAGCACCAAATTTGGTGCACCGTCGCAGATTCAGCGATTTTGATTGAAGCGTCGATTATATCAATAATAGGTAAAATTTCAATCATTTATTAAACCAAAGTATTGATGCAGTTGAAAAAATAATTCCTGCAGGTGATCAAAATGCCGACGTGATAGAGTTTGCTCCAACTGTTGCGGTTGAAATGATTTCGCCTGAAGGATCTCCAACCTCGTATGCATTAGCGATTCTAATTAGCTTGTTATCATTATTCAACATAGTCATTGCTACATTGGTCCTTTTAGAAGGAAAGCTACAAAAACACATAAAGCTCTGAGATTTTGTGTTGCAGGTCTATGCTTCCCCAGATATATTACAATATTTAGTTTTTAACACATAATCGAATTTTATATTGTATTGTTTCCTAGGTCTTTTTTAATTGCTGCTACTAAGGACGAATTTTCAAAGAGAAGATCAGAACCGCATATTACCAGGAAAGAAATAGTTGCTGTTGTAAGTGAATAAATAGTTTCGGCCGATCAAAAATGATAATCCGATGGCTGATGAATAGTTGCTGTTGTAGGTGAAGAAATAGTTTCGGCCGATCAAAATGATGATGCGATGGCTGATGAAATTGTTAATGCTGTAGGTGAAGAAATAGTTTCGGCCGATCAAAATAATGATGCGGTGGCTGATGAAATTGTTGATGCTGTAAGTGAAGAAATAGTTTCGGCCGATCAAAATGATGATGCGATGGCTGAGGAAATAGTTGCCGCTGTAGGTGAAGAAATACTTTCGGCTGATCAAAATGATGATGCAATGACTGATTAAATAGTTGTTGCTGTAGGTGAAGAGATAGTTTCGTCTAAAGCACCTCCTACCACCTCGTATGCATTAATTCTTTGGTGTGGTGGGCATGTGGCCCTCACAGCAGTGTATCCTTTTCTTTTAGTGTAATTGATAATATTTTATTTTTATGTAACGGATGCATTAACAATTACAAAATAATATTGAAAACAGTACAATTTTTGAAGTATTAAATTAAAAATAATGTTATTTTGTTGAATTATTGTATTCTTGCTATTTTAGATAATACGCACATGTCCTCCGGTAAAATGGCAATAGTATATATTATTGGATATATAAGCCACAATATAACAAATAATGATTATTATGTTATATATTATGTTTTTTGGCATTAATAACTGGCTTGCTCAAAATACTCAAGCAATGCGCTACGCTATATACGCTACGCGCTACCGGCATCAAAATGCGACGCTTGCGCTTTACACGTTTTAAAACATTGCCTGCACTACCTCCTACCTATTTCTATACGATTGCTCCAACGTTGCTATGCCTCAGAATTGTCCGCAACTGAAATATCTGAAGCAGATGATGAAATTGATTCTGTAATGTTCATAATGAGTCAGCTGAAACTGAGGAAATGGCGCAACATGTGAATCATCCATCTCCACTACCTCTTACCTTTTCCTATACGCTATTGCTTTGGAATTTGATAAGTAGATGGCTTGTCAAATGTCTTTGCTTTATTCGTTCACCATTGCCATTGCTACACTAGTATTGATCCACGAAGCTCTGAGAATGGCACAGAGACAGAATCATCCACACTTGCAGATACATCTTCCCCGCTGCTTATTTGGAATCTAATCCGTCACTGTCTGAAATTATACAAGCAAACGATGACAATGCTGCTCCAATTGAGTGAGCTGAAGAAATGGCGTCTGATGAAGAAATGATCGCTTCAAATCCAACTTCAGCAGTTGCTCAAAATACTGCTCTAATGGATGGCAAAATTCTCTCTGTAGTTGTTGAATCTAATCCGTCACTGTCTGAAATTATTCAAGCAAATGATCATAATGCTGCTCCAATTGAGTCAGCTGAAGAGGTGCCTAATGAAGAAATGATCGCTTCAAATCCAACTTCAGCAGTTGCTCAAAATGATGCTTTAATGGATGACGAAATTCTCTCTATTTGTTGAATCTAATCCGTCACTGTCTGAAATTATACAAGCAAATTTCAATGTCGACTGCAAGTTCGTATATGTAATCACCATATATCCCAATGGGATAAAATCTGTTGCACAGTGGCGGATTCCGCGATACTAATTGAAACTTCTATCATATCGATCATAGGTAATAATTTCAGTTATTTATTGATCTTTAACAGTTTAATGAATTGGTGTCTTGTTTGCAGATGTTTTTATGATTCTATACCCGCCACAACCAATTGAGGAAACTCGAAGGACTGTTGAGTTAGAGAGAGCAGATTCTATAGTATAAAAACCTTTAACATATAGACATAAAGGTTGTCTTTATTATATCAAACAAAACATCGAAGCTGGTACGAACTTAATGTTTTACACAAAATATAATGTTAAAATCATAGTATCATAGTTACATTTTGTTTAAACAAGTTACAATGTTAACAAGTTTAACAAATTGCTCCAAGGTTGTTCAAACAAAATGTTTATGTTATATTGAATTATTTATTATAAAATGTGCAAAATCTAAAGTCCAATTATTTCTCACAAAATGCACACAATCCAGGGTTAAAATTGAAACAGAGAAGTGAAGAATAAATTACTAAGACATAAAAATATCCAAGAATCTAACAATTTACATAAAGTTATATTCAAAATGAAAAAGGAAAAATTAACAAATGGATGCAATTAGAAATATCCCTTTCACTGATGTATCCTTTATGATATCTTGTCATTTTTCATTACACTTCAACTCGCAACCAAACAGTGGTTTTTTCATCAATTAGTATTCTTTCCTTCAAGTTTAAATCATCTCCGTATCACTCATCTTCTAGCTGTAAGAAAAAATATTTGTTGCACCATATCCGCAATCAACCTGCACTATGGCACTATGGTATTAATGGTATTAGGATAGTCACTTATCTTACTACATTTCCTCCAACGTAGAATTGTTTGGACCTTATAAGTAGGGTTGCAAACGAATCGAATCGAGTCGAATACCACCATATTCTATTTGTATTCTTTTATTTTTCGAATATTCATATTCGTATTCTTTTATTATTCGAATACTAAAATTGTTTCATATTCTATTTGATAATATATTCGAATATAATTGCGAATATTCGAATATTCTGATACAAATAATTTTTTTTCAGGAAACCTATTTTTACAAAACATACAAAGCAAAAAAAAATGTAGTGGATGAAATATGCAATTACGACATAAAAAGAAAAATGTATCATTAGTTATCCAACCTATCATACGGAAGTAAAAAAAAATCTTTCATCGATAAATTCCAACAATAATTGTTTTCTTTAGCTTGCTTCATATTAATATATTAGTTTAACTACAAGTATTTATAAATTTAATATATATTATATTATTCGAATCGAATATTCTAAAGAGATTCGGATCGAATATTGTCATATTGTATTCGTATTCTAAAATTATTCGAATTGAAAAAAATATTCTTATGCGGATTTGATATTCTAATATTTCGAATCCGAATCTTAAATTTCCAATCGAATTTCGAATCGAACAAAAAGATTCTATTCATTTGCAACCCTACTTACATATAAGTCAAATAACCAAACGCAAACCTAGAGAGATTCTTTATCTTTAAAGAATCGATAATTATATATTTTTTTATTAACATAGCACAAAAATGTTGAAGCACAATAAACAAATATAAAAATAACATGCGTAAACCATACATCGGGGACCATTAAGACTTTTAGTAGTACCCGCTTGTATCATATGGGTGATAAATGTGAAATAGTTAATAATCATGATACATAATTGAAGAAAATATAAATATATATACATATTAATATATATTTATATATGTGTGTGTGTGTGTTATAAATGATTTAAAATTTAAATATCATATTTTATTTTCCTAAGCTCCATGTCTTTCGGAAGTGTTAGTGAGAATATCAACATGATCTTACTTGTCGTGAGTTTATCAAATATGTTAAGTGATCATTCACTGTTTAATATTGCATCATACGAAATAATAGTTTTATTAAAGCTCATTTATATTTTAATGCATATTGTGTACTAATAATAAAAAATTTAAGAAAAAGATATGGATAGCTTGTGTTTTAACATGTACGGAAACTTGTTAAATATTTTTTTTTTGGAACAATAGTTTGAATTTAATAACTATAAAGATACATGAGCTGAATAGCGCGGATAGATTTCTCCGTTAACGAACAAAGACTCACGCGAGTAATATCAACCAAAACAAAAAAAACGAAAGAAATAAACACCAAACCAACCTGTCTAAATTTATTGTCATAATAGATCACTTTCTCTTCGCCGCTTGGAAAAATATTATTTTATGATTAATATACATAATATATAGCACACACTATGGAGTGTGCAAAACTACTAGTATAATTTATTTAGGATGGCTATAAAATGCAACATTTAGTCTATCAATTGTTATTAATTAATTGAATAATTACTTCTAAATTTTTTATTTATTGTACTTATGCTCTACATATTAATTTTAAATATCTAAAAAAATATATTTCATCTCAAACTCTAAATCTAAAACATTATAAAACTAATAATTAATAATAATATTAGATATAATTATATTTCAAGTGCAGCCACAGAAGGTGCCTAAAAGTATTAAAGATAAGAAAATATACGAATATAACATGAAAAAAAACAAGAATCTAAGAGGCGGCGGCTTTTGGTTTGACTTCACCACTTCTCAGTACCCACGCCGAGCCTTCTGATACACATAGTTCGTGCAAAACCTTCAGAGAGCGAAAAAGAACTCAATGCAATGTAAATGTAATCACGAACGGAAACGAAGGTTAAGATTCACAATTCTTCAATGAAAACGAAGATACAAGAATAACATATCACTGCACATAATCAACATTCTTGAGAGAAAAAAAAATCATCATCGATTGACTGTTGAGAAAGACGTACCTTCTGATATTCGGCGACGGACACCTCTCTCTTAAGCAACATTTTGGCAGCGTCGTTTATCGTACCCTTCTTGAGCTTCGCATTTGGCCCGTTCGCCATAAAAAGATCAATAACAACTTTTCTGCAAAGCCATATGCAAATCGAGACGTTGTAATTCACCAAGCAGGCAAATAAAAAAAAATCGAAGTTTCGACGAAAAGTTCTGACCTGAATTCGTCGTATTCTGGATGGTCGGGCGACGACATTGGAACGCAAATCCCGTGGATGATAAAAGCCACTCGACCGACGATCGACTGAAGATCGTGAGGATAAGCGTCGATGCTATCCGCAGCAGTCACAGCCTCACGTGCGAACCCCTTCGAGCGCATTGTGTCGACGAGCACGACTTCCCTCAAACGCTGGCTGATTTGCTGAAAACTGCAGCAACAGACGAAAGAAATCAACCACAAAATTCAATTTTCGAATCAGTGGGTCTCAACTCCATCACTCACCTGCAAACCTTGACGAGCTTGAAGAGCCTCTGAATCGCCTTTTCTACTGATTCCTGAACGTCGGGTGGCATGCTGGCTTTCGAGGGCAATCGATTTGGGGGCTTTGGATTGTTGGTCGAGATAGGTTTCGAAGGTGCTTTCGCAATATTTACTCCCAAATTGTCTCTGATTTTTTGCCCAGTGATCGCCCAATACTCGGCCTGTTTCTTGACGATCGACGGGTATTGCCTGACGAAGTTTGCGTCGGGGAGCTCTCTGAGTTTCCAATCGGTGAAAGAAGGTCTCTCCACGCCCAATTCATTGAGGACCTCTTTCATTGCTTTGGATAACATAGTCTTCAAAGGCAGCTGAGAGATGCTAACGATGGGCTTTTGGCTGAATAGGTAAAGGACGTATTCCCTTGCCCAAAAATTCAAACCCCTATCTGTACCATACACCAACGAACTTTTTCGAAACCAAAGTCCCTGAACTAAAACGGCGAGCTCTTGCAACACTTCTAGAACTGCTTCGACGGGCTCGTCGGGAGCTAAGTACTTCAAAGCATCAAACCGATGAATTGCAGGGCCCTGTATGAGAAAGTTCGACAATAGAGTGCAGAAGAAAGATGAACGATACGATGAAACAAAACGATACAAATGATTTACTGACCTCGGCCAGCCAGTTCTTGAACCGTTCGTTCAGGGGCAAATTCAGCATAAACCTGCAAAAAACTGTGAGGTGATTATCTAATCCATTTAGATGTGATGCATACCTATGCCAGCCTAAGAACGGACAAAGATTGAGCATGGCAAAACTAACTTCACTAATGGACCAATTGATAAGATGCCAGAATCGGATACCTTTTTGAAGGAACTTTGGAGTTGTCGTGGTCTCTGTTTGATCCAGGACACAAGCTATCCAGGTAATCATGTCTTCATATTTGAGCATGAAAACGGATAGAATTCGATGTCAAATCTCTTACACAACCAGCGCAAACAAGAAAAAGAAAGCACATGTTAAGATACACGAGGCAAATGGAGAAACAACGAAATGCGTACGAGCTCATGGAAAAATGAATACGAGATTCATCATGTGCCGTCATTTTTTGTAGATATTCCGTCGCCATTTTACTCATTGAGCCACGGTATTTGAGAGAAACCCATTCCTGATATGTTCAAAAATTTTGAGAGAGTTGGATAAACGCGATCCAAAAAAAAAGAGAGAGAATCCAAACAATTATGGTGCAAAAAATTTCATCGTATTGGCCATAGCTAGTTTGTTGCGTGCATCGGTGTGTGTCAAAGCACAGGCGCAAGAATAAAGCAAGTATCAGCTAGGTATTAGGCACGGCAAACAGATAGATACCTCTTGCCTGCCTTTGTTCTGCTCCACAGTATTTGTCTGCAACCATCACCACAGCAGAAGACATGTTAAAGTGGATCGAAATGGTAAATACAAACGAAGTTTACTTCACAAAAATGAGTAATTCATTTAGGTTTAACAAATTGAGATGCAACGAAGCGAAAGAATGGGCGAGAGACGGAGTTATAGATTAACACACGAAATCAGCAACCAACCGGCTTTTTCGATTTCACTGAAGGTTTAACTTCGACGGACTCATCATTGGCCAATGTGGAATTGGTTTTAGAATCATTAGCAACAAGGTGTCGCATAGATGGTCGAAGTTGAACAATGGCATGGACGGGATTCAGGTACAACTGCATTGCAAAAAAAATAAAAAATTGAAAAAATTAATACTCCTTCAACCCAAAATAACCATCACATTATCATAGCCAAGCAACAAGATCAAAGACATGCCTTGTTTTCATTCAGAACCCCCACTGCGTACCCCTCGGCCTTAGACGGAATCCATTTTGTAGCAAGTGTCTAGCCAGAAATGGATGAGGGACAATTAGAAGGATATGTCAATACTTGATACTGAGATCCAAAATGTTATAAACAAAAACGCCAAGCAAAACAAACCTGTTTTTTCATTTGGAACATTGGATCAGCGGTAGAATCACAATTCTTGGAGTCAACATCCACTGCAAGGTCAACCTCCACCTCGCAAGTCTCTGGCTTCACCCGAACCTGTACAGATTTCACCCAAATTCATATGCCATCCATAAATTGAAAGAGAAAAAAATGGCCATTCTTGGCGTACCTCTTCGCATCTATCGTCAAGTTCATACGGTCGCCACAATGGCCTAAGAGGGAATTGCAGCACATACAACTGAAACAAAAAAAAAAAATCCAGAAAGATTGTAAAATCAACCACAGTCCCATATCCATAAACTATCACACAGAAGATGGTAAAAATTAAAAGGCTCTCACACCTTAGTTTCAGGATCAACTTGAGCGTTAAAGTATACATCAATTTCACGAACCACATCGTCTTCATCCTCCATAAGAACATCCGAAATACCCTCTTCTTCTTTCTTCAACCCACTCTCATGCTTCGATTCCACGCAGGTATCCATCGCATCACCGACGTTCGAGCACTCGGGTTCCGGCGCGGGCTCCTCCTCCTTCTTGGGATCGACGTTGCCCGACGGTGGTTGCGAAGGTTCGAGTTTGGGTCTTGGCTTCATCTTCGCCCCCTTAGGCGCGAACCGGCCGGTTCGAGTTCGGGTCTGGTTCGACCCGTCCAATAAGAGCTCGTCTATGTCCATGTCCATGTTCGACATCGAAATACCCCGAAAGATCTGTGGTTTAGGGATTTGATAACTGATCGAGCTTAGGGTTTTAGGGCAGTTAATATGCTTCCACAAATGAATTTCTGTTATGAAAGGAATTTTTTTGTTCATTTTTTTATTATTATCTTTCTATTTTATTAGGGACGTGGGGTCCAGTTTAATTGGACCCCATACACTTAAATTTTTAACTATTTTCATTGGGTCCTTTTAGTGTAAATATTTTCAATTTTAGTCCCCTCATAAAAAATTACCTTAATTAATACTAATTTTTTTTTTCAATGGGGTCCTCCGCCACTGATTAGGGAGAGAGGGTTAGAGTAACTGCTTCCACATTGATTGGTGTGACAGTCATAATTTATCATTCTACCCCTAATTTTAAATTTATTCCTTAAAACCATTTTGTCGGGTGTGCCAATATAAATTTAAAATTTCACATTATAATTTCACCTGTTAAAATTTAAAATATAAATTAATATTATAAATTTTATATAATTAAGCACATACATCGGGTGTGCCAATACACTAGTTATAATTATTAGTCCGGCCCGACACGCCGATGGGCCGACCGGCACGGGCCCATAGCAGGCACCAGCCCGACCCGCTTGTCGCTTCACGAGTCGCGTGCTCCGAATGTTCACCAAGTTGGTTTTTCGGCCCGGCCTGATGCGCAGCTCTCATGCCTAACCCACTCCTTGGCCCGCATGTCGACCCGCAAGCACGGCAGCGAGCCCTTGCATTATTTGCATCCTAAAACCCTACATCTACAAGTCACTTATCTATTTTCCAAAAAATACCCAAATTATAATAATTTTTCTGTCCGGCCCGCACGAAGCCCGCGATTGTTCCGGCCCCGGCTCGCAAGGCACGAGGCCCACGACGCGCTGCGGGAAAGCTGTTGATTTTCGAGCCCGGCACGCCACGGCCCGCAAGTGGGCCCGGACCTAGCCCGACCCGCAGGTCAATTTGGGCCCGCGTGCTCGTGCCTCTGCTTGTGGGCCTGCAATTTTGGCCCATGCACACCTCTAATTTGTTTTTTCGAAACTATAGTTTGCATTAATAACATGGATACATGGCTAGATAGCCCAAGGGGTCACACCGGTACATCGTCAACCGGGAGAAAGCTCACATAGGAGCACCACACAATCTCACAAGGGTAACAACACTCCACATTGAGAGAAAATGGTCCACAAGGGACAAAAAAACCGACAAAAAACAAAACGCATTATCTATGACGAAGAACTAATTAAAGAACCTATAACAGAAAAATCTATTAAGCTAAATCTACGATACTCTTCACTTTCACTTGGCCATCGACGTAAGGGTTTTATCTTCATCGGACTGAGGGCTCCGCTAGCGAGAAAAAGGCTCCCGACCCGGTCGGGAGAGACGAGCTCCCACAACGGGGAGACTCAAGACTGTGGCGAGGGCGGGCGATGGGGGGCAAGCGACGAGCGGATGGCGAGGGCGGGCAGCGGGCGACGGGCGGCTGCCCTTGGCAGCGACGTTTGGCGACGGGCGAGCGAATGGTGGGGGCGAGCGACGAGCGGGCGAAGGGCATGCGGCTGGTGACGGACAGGCGGCGGGCGAGCGACTGGCGGTCGGGCGGCAACGGCTGGGCAGCTTCCCGGCGCGATGAAGTGAATCAATTTTTTTTTTTATTTTTCATTTTTCAAATAAAAACAAGAAAAAACGAGAAAAATGAAAAGAACGACCTCCCCGACCTCCGTTAATGGAGGTGGGGGAGGAGGTAGGATGAAGGGTTAAGTTGGCTGTTGGAGAGGAGGGGGGTGGTGGGTGGTGGGGGTGGCGGCTTGGGGGAAGAAGAAAACCCCGTTGAAGGAGAAGCAGCCATGAAAGCGGGCTTATTGGGCCAAGACATATTAACCTACAGCCTAATAAGTTAAGTTGGCCCTTGACGCATGTCAGCGGCGGACCCACGTAGGGGCTTGGGGGCCATCAACCCAGCACAAAGCCATAAGCTATTAGAACTATAGTAATCTCAAATCTTAAATAGTAGTGTAGTGGTTAAGTTCTCATTTACTGGCCAAAGGGATCGGTTTTTGGACTAGGGCTGAAAACGAGCCGAGCCGAGCTCTAGCATGGCCTGGCTCGAGCTCGGCTCAATTATGTATAAGTGCGCTCGAGCTCGGCTCAATAAACCATCGAGCTGCTCGAGCTCGGCTTGAAAAGCTCGGTTCATCATAAAAAATATATATATAATATTATATTCAATTATAATAATAATAATAAAATATATATATATATATATATATATATATATATATATATATATATAATTGGGGCTCGATAAGCTCGACGAGCTATCGAGCCCACATACAAAATGCTCGAGCTCGGCTCGATTGTGAAAAGTCGAGGCTCGAGCTCGACGTTGCTCGAGCCGAGTGTAGCGTATTTTCTTTTTATTCAAATATCAAATAATCAGAAAAATAGTACAAATATAATTTAATGAAATTTAACGGGCTCTATCTCTACTTATTCCCCTGATTCTTCAAAATAAGTGTTTCCGGAAAATTCTTGATCTTGGGTTTCTTGATTTGGGCTTTTCTTGAAATTTCTTCGCGGGTCGTTGACTTGATCGTGGATCTAAGTAGGTGCTTCTTCGCGGGCCTTTGGGCTTGTTCGCGACCCTTATCTGGGCTTATTCAAGTTTCGACGAAGGGATCTTATTGAACGTTTCGTCGTGGGCTTTTGGGCTTGATCACGACGATGACTTTGGCTTAATACTTTGAAAGGTACTTCGTTCGTGGACTTTTGAGCTTGATCCCGAACTTAGCGTTTTGGACTTGGCCGTGTCGAACTTTGATCCGAATGCGAACGACTTCGAAAGAAAGGAATGCTTTCACAGAAAGACTTATATCGTCTGACGAAGCCTCGCAATATCCTCCTTTAATCCGAATACGAACGACTTCGAAAGAAAGGAATGCTTTCACAGAAAGACTTATATCGTCTGACGAAGCCTCGCAATATCCTCCTTTGATCCGAATACGAACGACTTCGAAAGAAAGGAATGCTTTCACAGAAAGACTTATATCGTCTGACGAAGCCTCGCAATATCCTCCTTTAATCCGAATACGAACGACTTCGAAAGAAAGGAATGCTTTCACAGAAAGACTTATATCGTCTGACGAAGCCTCGCAATATCCTCCTTTAATCCGAATACGAACGACTTCGAAAGAAAGGAATGCTTTCACAGAAAGACTTATATCGTCTGACGAAGCCTCGCAATATCCTGCCTTTGATCCGAATACGAACGACTTCGAAAGAAAGGAATGTTTTCACAGAAAGACTTATATCGTCTGACGAAGTTTCGTACTCGATTCTCGTCTTTGGACTACGATTTGAATGCGATGAACTTCTTTGAGAGAATGGAATGCTTTAAAAGTCTTATATCGTCTCTTGAAGTTTTCGCTTCGCCGTTATCCTATGACTTGTGATTTCTGAATTCTGAAGGCCCATATTTATAGGCGTAGAGAATTCTCAATAATGGAAAATATAATCCTCTTGTAATGATTTCGTCCATATTTAGATTGATTTGGTCTATATATGGTTTGATTTTGATTTGATTTGATTTATTCGATATTTGACTTGATTCTCTCAATATCTGCCAATTTTATGATATTTGATTTGATTCTTTACTTATTTAACAAATCTCTACACCTGTTACCATGCATAGGATAATCAACTATTTATTAAATTGAGATTAATTTATAGATCTCAATAAATAGCAATTTAATTATATGACTTTTTAATTTCATGGAATTAATTTATTAAATCCCCATGATCTAAATAGACAATTAATTTTAATTGTCTACACCGAGCTTTGACCGAGCTGCTTGCGAGCGGCTCGCGAGCAGCTCGGCTCGTTTCAGTTTAAGTTCAACCCTATATGGTGAAAATAATGAAATTTTGTCCTCTTATTACCAACATAATTTTGTCTTTTTTGTTTACAAATCAATTGACAATATTTTTTCGTATGATATGATCTTGCTTACACCATTATGTTTTATTTATTAATTAAATAATTTATGATTACAAAAATTTAATATTTCCAATTTAACATATAAATAATTTTTTACTACTTATATTTTTTATTAAAGATCTTATTATTTAGTTATTACTCAATGATTTTGAAATGGAGAACTTACTTTCTTTTTTAAAATTAATTTTCATTGATATTTCTTTTCTATATCAATAACATATTTTTTTTTCAATTAACATGTAATAAATTAAGTTTTTTGTAAGCCAAAAATATATTTTGAAATATAAAAAAAGGTATACGAACATATTTTTGTAAGATACAAAAACTCATCGATGTCAGATTCTGGGTCCGCCACTGGCGCCTGTCGTATAAATATCAACTCTAACGGTCAACGACTTTTCAAAACTACGACCAAGGATCATACAAATACATGTAATAAAAACACTTTCTTTATTACACTGCCATGTACAAAACGACATCATCCGGCAACAACACATAAGCATAATATTCAAAACATAAAAAGAAAAGGTACTCAATTCGCATCGCACACAAAGGGACATTCATCGTCCTTCAAAACGGGCCCGAAACAGCACAGAAACTTGGCAAACGGGCTTGCCGAGCCCTTCTTAGGCCCGTCGCCGGCGACGTCCGAACTACCTCTGGCGTATCGCTTTCTTCCCGAGTGTTCGCCCTCCAACATATAAGAAGCATTCCCAATCGAACCGTCGTCGCCCTTACATATGTTGTCCAGAAAATCTTTCAAGAACTGAGTGATCTGCGAGAATTCGGGTCTATCCTCGGGTTTCTCAGACCAGCACGTACGTATAAGAGGCTCAAGATATTCCGGGATTTCTTCCGTGCTTGGCCTCTGGTTCTATAAATTCAAAAAAAAAAAAGATTTTAACCGAAATTCGAAATCAAGAAAAAATATTTAAAAATAGTTCTTACCGTAACCGCAGCATAAGCGACCATAATGTGGTTCATTCCACTAAATGGGGTCTTTCCAGTGATGAGCTCCCAAAGGATCATCGCGAAGCTGTAGACGTCGACTTTGTGGTCGTAGTACTTCTTCGCATGCTTGTTCAGAGCTTCTTTGCTGAACATCTAATTCGAAAAATATGTTCCTTTTTTTTCTCTCGGGAACGAAGAAAAAGAATAAAATTATTCTTTGTTTCCGTTAAAAAGTTTACCTCGGGAGCCATCCAACGATACGTCAACGAGTCGGTTATCATCTCGTCAGTGGCCTCTTCTATAGCCAGACCAAAATCGGCCAGTTTGATCGTCTTTCTGTCCCCAGAAAGAACGACGTTGCCTATAAAATATTACAATTATCGAGCGACGAAATTTGATTTCCATCACATATTATCTATCGGGATATAATAACATTCGAAAAAAATGTAAAATATATATACCGGGCTTCAAGTCACGATGGATGATTCCGTTCCTATGAAGATACTCCATAGCTCGGGATATATCTATTGCGTACCCTATCGAAACCCTAAGGTCAAGACGCTGGGGGCGGATGTTCCACAAGTACCTCTGCAGTGTACCGCCCGTCATTAGCTCGGTGACGATCATCCTCTTCGGGCTAGTAGTAGCGCCTATGAACTGCTTTTAGACAACATATTGTTATCTTTGTAAAGAACAAATCAATTCTGAACGACCAGCATATTATCATTCTAAATGAGATTCTGCCCTAATATCAATTGGTAATAGGGGGAACGTTTAGCAAGCTTATGTACACCTCATATTGTTACATCACATTACATTACGCTTCAACAGTCGTAAGGATAGAAATTACCTCCACGATGTTATCGTGGTAAAGTCGAGAAAATATCGAAACTTCTTTGGCGAACTTCTCTTGAATCGGTTGGGAATTGACGAACAAGCTCGCATGCGACTTTATCACTTTTACCGCCACTGGCATTGATTTGTACCTTTGAAACAAAAAAAAATGGACGCAAAAGGACGAGAATGAAAAATCGAAAGGTAATAACGTTTTTTAGCAAAAACCCTACTTACTTCAGGGATGATGCTTTATTGTTACTCGCTCGAAAGCCTTAAACTTACACATGACGACCCTCACGAAGAAACAACCCTCAAAAAAATTTACACGTAATAAACACCCGACTCGAAAATTCTCGTGTGCGAGAAGGTTCCGTCCCTTTTTCCGGAACCCCCGCATGGAATTTGGACAGAGTTCACATTAAATTTCATATGACGAACTCGAGATGTCTTTTTTTTGCGTCATCAAAGACGTAAAACATTTATTACCAAAACCGACGGCACGTCATCGCTGATGATGATCGAAATTGAACGTTTTCTTCCTTCCGTTTTCGCCGATAATTATTAATCAAGCAAATACTCAGAACAATAGGCATTAAGTTAAACAAAGGAAATCACAGGTTCTTGCAACCAAGAAACTGACTAAACATAAGATAAATCTTCATCAGTTGGTTGCCTTGTAAGAAAGAAAGAAACACATTGATTCTCCTTACTTTGGATCATATCAGAAAATTTAAATGGACGGTTATGGAAAGCTCGATGAGACATTAACGAGAATAATTAAGCTCAAGCAAAGGGACATGCATGGCCATTATAGACTCTTGAGTTCTTATTTTTTATTTATTTATTGTGTGTATGTGAATACTTACACTCCTTTGTAGACAATAGAGAAGGCTCCTTCACTTATGATTCGTTCTATTGCGAGGTCTTTTTGATCAATCAGAAGCATCTCATCGACCATTGTTGCAGGGTTTTTCTGATTGGAAGGTGGTTTACGTTGATCCGCCATTTTTGTGCTTTGTAAAACCTCTGTTGCTGAGAGAGAGAGAGAGAGAGAGAGAGAGAGAGAGAGAGAGAGAGAGAGAGAGAGAGAGAGAGAGAGAGAGAGAGAGAGAGAGAGAGAGAGAGAGAGAGAGTTGTGTGTATTTGAATGGACGATAGAGACGAGACATATATGTAATGGGGAATAGGCAATATTGATTATACAAGGTATTAAAATTTTCGAAATATAAGGAGAAAATATATATACCAAGTGAATATGGATTTATGGCCAATGAGCCTTGGCTCTATTGGCCAAGCTGAGGCACTCAAAGTTCATGTGACTAGGAGGTCAGGGGTTCGAACCCTACCTCCCACATGACTTTGAGAAAATCCCCATTGGCCTAAGGCCCTGGGTGGGTTTGGGACGTATCCATCTGCCCCGGGGATTAGTCCCACCTCTGGAGTGTGTGGCGGTTAGCCATAGCCGGGCTGTGTGGGGATACCTCAGGACGAAAAAAAATAAAAAATATGGATTTATGAAATTTTGCCTTTGTGCTTTAAAGCCCATTGTCAAATGAAGGCCCATTACCATTGCAAATGCATTTCAACAATATATATGTATATATATACACACACGGGTAAGCAACGTATTTAGAGTTTAGACAAAGTAGATTCCATTTTTGTTACTGTTTTTATCTTATTTTTTGGAGCTTTGTGGTTTTGCGTGAACAGATTAGCAGTTGACCGTAGCAAAATATTGGTAGTCCTTGAAAAAATTGCCTTACAGTGTACTAAATATGATAATATATTAGTATATGTGATTTTAATATAATCTTTATGTATTCGTTTAGTTTACTTAATCTATGCATTGTGGACATTGGTTGATATATCTGGATTTATTTGTTGAAGCAGTCATTTAACATGTAATCCAAATTCATGCCAATGTTGTGTGTCCACAAAATTAAAAAGTTTTAATGCTGGACTGAGTGGCTATTAGAAACAAAATATATAAATATAAAAAAATGATACAGTCTAAATTTTTTATTTAAAATGATCACTCAACGATGGGTATTGATCAGTGTTTAAAAAAGCGGTGTATCGCGCGCGTCGTCGCGCGCAATCGCACAAATTTTCATGAAAACGCGTCGACGCGTAGGAAAAATAGCGGTCCTATTTTTTTTTACAAAGCTAGAAAAATAAATAAATAATATAAAATTACACTTTACATGAGTTCTTCTTTCCCAAAGTGACATAAGCAGTGGTGGGTTAGCATTCTTGCCCCTCAAAACAGCTCCTCCAAGATGAAACGATGGTAGACGGCTGAACAATGATCCGAATCTACTCCAAATTGCTGAAACGATGACAACGGCGGAATCGGACCAGCTGGGTCTTCGACTGCAAGTTCGCGGCGGCTTGCAAATGTTTTGGGGTCGTCTGGAATTTTTCAGTAAGGAGCACAATTGCAATCATGATGGGATGGAGGAGAGCTTGGCGAAGACGATGCTGGTGTAATTGGGGAGAGAGAGAGGTGTCGTCGTATCTTATCTTTCTTCTACTTTAATATTATAGGATTTAGAGAGGTGTCGGTCGTATCTTATGTCTTCTAATTTAATATTATAGGTTTTATATAATTTAACTACTCCGTTCCATATTAGAAAAATTACATAATTATTTTTTTCATACTTTTCATGTGAAATGGATTAATTTTTTTCCAAAATCATGGGCTGTGATGTGATGGGACATAGAGTATTAAAGTGTAGTTCAATTATTAGATCATAAACTAAAAGGTATATAATGAGAATATTAACGAACTTAATTTTTTTTTACTATAAGTGGCTTGCTTAAAATACTCACGCAATGCGCTACGCTATTTACGCTAAGCGCTACCGGTACCAAAACGCTACACCTTGCGCTTTACGCCTTTTAAAACATTGGTATTGATCAAGCTTTTAGGCGAAATAGTTACCCCTCCCAATGCTTCGATTTCTTCTTTTTTTATAAGGTTTTTTTTCTCACTTCTTATGTTTATTTGAAAAGAAATTGAATTGGTTTGTGTGAGCAATCGACTTACGTGGTTCGGATTATCGTTTAATCCTACATCCACGGTGAGAAAGTGTAATCACTATACGTCAAGAACGGATTACAGATCAAGAAGATGACGAGATCAATCTTCTGAAGAAAGATAAAAATTACAGAGAAAAACGACTGATGATAGATAATAATCAATCTTCAACCAGCTTCGCAAGTCTGTTTTTATGGTATTCAAAACTGGCGCCAAACTGATCTTGATCAAGCTAATAAAAACGTCGAGGCCATCAGCGACTCCATTAGTAAGCTGCGAACTATACGCGCGTTTATACTTATAAAAGCGCACTGAAGCTTATTTGAACTTAGCCGCGCAGCTCTGATACTTAACAGTCTTATTTCCCAGATTCTGCTCCAAACTGTGAGCCACATTCAGTCCATTAGCTTCATCCTTTCCATGATCTTTGTGCACATTTTCTGATATGCCTCCGCAAGATGGATGGTACAGATTAACTACAGCCATCTTGACCAAGAGTGCTTGCAATACTGCTGCAGGCAGTGCCTTAGTAAAGACATCTGCTAGTTGAAAATCTGATCTGATTGGCATGAGCTTTATTGTCCCATTGGTTACATGATGTCGAATGAAATGACAGTCTATCTCTATATGTTTAGAACGCTCATGAAATTTGGGATTTGATGCAAGCATCAAGGCAGACTGGTTATCACAGATTACTACAGGTTTTTGCTCAACTGAGATGCTTAATTCTTCTAGGAGTTCTTTGATCCATAGAACCTCTGCCACAACTGCTGCCAATGCCCTATATTCAGCTTCCGTAGATGACCTAGACACTGTAACTTGCTTCTTTGCCTTCCACATTATCAGGGAGTCCCCTAGAAAAGTACAAAAACCAGTAACTGATTTTCTTGTGTCCTGACATGCTGCCAATCAGCATCCGAGAAGGCTTTCAACTCAAAACTTTGCTCTGAGCTCATGAATATGCCTTGACCTGGTGAACTCTTCAAGTATAGAAGGAGATGATGAGCTGCGGCTAGATGAGTTGTCCTTGGATACCCCATATACTGACTGAGCTTGTGAACCGCAAAAGTGATGTCAGGTCTAGTAAATGTCAAGTAGAGCAGCCTCCCTACCAACCTTCTGTATTGGAAAGGATCTGCCAACAGATCTCCATCATCCTTATTGAGTGCCCGGCTTGAGCACATGGGAGTTGTTAGAGGCTTTGCACTCAGATATCCAGTGTACTGCAGTAGCTGAGTGGCATACTGTTTCTGTGATAGATAGATCCCTCTCTTGCTCCTTGCCACTTCCACTCCAAGATAATACCGCAAAACCCGAGTCCTTAATCCTAAAACAGCTGCTGAGAAAGGCTTTAGTCTCTTCAATGGCTTGCTCTGAGGGTCCTGCAAGTATTATGTCATCCACGTAGACTAGGAAGATCATCAACTGATCCCCTTAGCCTTTTATGAACAATGTGTGGTCCGAGTGTGTTTGAATGAACCCAAAATCTGTCACAACTTTAGTGAATTTTTGGTTCCATTGCCGGGAGGCTTGTTTCGATCCGTATATAGATTTATGTAGTTTGCGAACAACTCTATCTTTCCATGTCCTCTCATATGCAGTATAGAAACCCCGTGAAAGTCTCATGTAGACCTCTTCTTTCAATTCTTCGTTAAGAAAAGCATTATTGACGTCCATTTGTACTAGTTGCCACTCAAGCTTTGCTGCTAGACATAGGATCAGTTTTACTGTACTTGGTTTTGCCACGGGCACAAAAGTGTCAATGTAATCTATCCCTTCTCTTTGGTCATACCCTTTAGCAACAAGTCTTGCTTTGTACTTTTCTATCTCACCGAGTGAATTGTATTTGATTTTGTATACCCACCGACATCCTATAGCTTTCTTGCCTTGTGGTAGTGTAATGATGGACCATGTTCCATTTTCTGCTAATGCTTTTAACTCCTCTTGCATAGCTTGTATCCACTTAGCTGATGAGGCTTCCTGTGCAAAATTCTGTGGTTCCTTGTTTAATGTAACAATGTTTATGAAGGACTGATACTGCCTTGTGAAGTTGTGATGAGAGATCACTTTTGAAATTGGATACAAATCCCTTCTTTGCATCAAATGATTGCAGTGATAGTCTCCCAGGTATGTGGGCTTTTTGATCTGTCTTCCTGATCTGGTGCTGGTGCTGGTATGAGCCCCTTCAGTGGCCTGCTGAATTGGCTCATGTTCCTGAGAACCTGTCTGAAATGTCTCCAGCTCTGTGTCACTAAGGTCTGCTGAATTTTCCTGATGCTCATACTGCTCTGTCAGGGTTCCCTGATGGTCCTGATGTGTGTCTAAGTGATGATCCTCTGATTCAACCATTTCTTCTGTTGGGGCAACTGGTGGATGCACGAGGTCTCCATCAGATTGAGAATGAGATAAGGCAAGACCATGTCTGAAAATGGATCCTCCTGTGAAAGCATTGACTCAAGCTGTTCCTTTAAAGGAAACACACTTTCCACAAAAGTAACATCCCTGGATGTAAAAACTCTTTTGGTGCTGAGATCCATTACCGTATACGCCTTGGTTCCATGTGGATAACCTAAGAATATACATTCTGTTGCTCGAGCATCAAACTTCTTTCTTGAACCTGCAAGAGTAGAGCTGAACACAGACAACCAAACGCTCTTAGCATGTTATAGTTAAAGGACCTTTGATAGAGCAGATCACATTTTCCCATTCAAAACAACTGATGGGTTCTATTAATAAGAAATGTGGCAGTCAAAGTGCACTCAGACCAGAACTCCTAGGTAAACTAGATTGGAAAAACAGTGCTCGTGCCACGTTTAATAAGTGTTGATGTTTTCTTTCAACTATTGCATTTTGTTGTGGAGTCTCAACACAAGATAAATGGTGTATGATCCCCTTTGTTCTAAACAATTCTAGTAGGTTAAACTAACGTGCATTATCAGTTCTAACAGTCTTAACCTTGCACCTAAACTGTGTCTCAACAAAAGCTAAGAAATATGGCAAAACAGTTTGGACCTCTGATTTGTGCTTTATCATAAAAAGCCACGTGAATCTTGAGTAATCATCCACTATAGTAATGAAATATTGTTGTCCTTGATGTGATGGTACACTGAATGGACCCCATACATCACAATGTATGAGGTCAAATGGAGAGCAAGCGAAACTATTGTTATTTGGAAATACACTTCTCTTTTGTTTAGCTAATGGACATATTTTGCAGCAGACATCCAAAGATTCATCATTATGCTTAATGAGTTTTAACATGTCTAAGACCTTATGAGAGGGGTGCCCCAATCGGCTATGCCATAAGTTTGCTGAGACATTATTCAGAAAAACAAAACTATCACACATACTGTCACAGTTTTCAGCTGTAACATCAGTCCTGAATATGTAAAGACCACCTTCCTGGTTACCCCTGCCAATCACTCTCTGTGAAAGATCCTGTATCAAGTTAGACTCAAATGTAAGTTTACAAGACTGTTTGTGCAGTACAGAACTCACTGAAATCAAATTGTAGTGAAACTGTGGTACCGACAGGACTTCAGTGAGTGTGATGTGCTGATTTAGTTTAATTGTTCCTGCTTGATTGACCTCAGTAACAGTATTATCAGGCAATATAACCTTAGACCTATTGATTACATGTAAATCATGTAATAACTCTTTTCTCCCACAAACATGCATAGTAGCTCCCGAGTCCAATGCCATAGACTTGCATTGTTTAACTTAGGTATATTGCATGACAGATATATACCTGTTCTTTTACCTGTTTGTTGTGGGTGGCTCATTGATTCTGTAGCTGGAATTCCATCAGTTTGGCTTATCAGTAGCTTCAAGCTTTGTAATTGGAGTGGGGTGAGCTAGAGTTGAACCTTTAAATTATTACCAGCTGCTTCTTGACTCTTTATCACTTGCCCCGGATGTGCTTCATTCACCTCAGACTGATTCACTCTTACTGATTTGTACTTTAAATTCTGCCTGAAACCGGGTGGATACCCATGAATCTGATAGCAGCTTTCCTTTGTATGACCTTTCTTGTTGCAATGGGTGCAAGTTGGCCTCTGTGTCTCTTTCCTTGGTCCAAAGTTTCCTTTCTTGCCATGATCCTGATCATTTCTTGCAGCAACATCGCCATGCCACTGCTCTGATCATCTGATCCTCTGATGTGGCTCGGCATTATTGACCTCTGCTTTTCTTCTTGTGCTACCAATGCAAATGTTCTATTGATTGAGGGCAGTGGTTCCATGGTGAGAATCTGTCCTCTCAGCTGTGAGTAGGAATCATTTAGCCCCATCAGAAAAATCGTCACATAATCCTCATCCAGTTGAGTTTTCATCTGCTTCATTGCACCACAAATACACTGACAGGTTGGTAAAAAATTGGCCAATTCTTCCCACAGTGACTTAAGCTTGGTATAGTAAACCGAAACACTGCTATTTCCCTGAGTGAGATTAACCAAATCCCTCTTCAATTGGAAGATTCTTGGTCGGTTTGTCTGGCCGAATCTTTCCTGCAAGTCCACCCATACTTCCCTAGCAAGGGAGCTGTACAAGATGCTAGCCGATATTTCTTTAGACACAGCACTCAAAATCCACGAGATTACAACATTGTTATTACGTTTCCTCGCTGCCAATTGCTCCTTATCTGTTGCGACTGGTGGAAGTAAATCTCCGTTAACGAATCCTTCCTTGTTTCTCCCGATGAGTGCAATCACCATGGCACGGCTCCATGTGGCGTAGTTATCACCATTGAGTTGCTCATGGACGAGCAGCTGTCCAGAAGTATCATTCACATTCAGGAAGTAAGGATCGCTCATTTGTGTGGGCGCTACCTGGTTTTGAGGCGTCGGTGGCACTGTTTCCATGACTTGGCAACAAGCTCAAACAATCGAATCAATTGATGAATCGTAAATGACCTAATTCGTAGCAGCTATCGCGCGATTCTGCTCTGATACCAAGAAAAGAAATTGAATTGGTTTGCGTGAGCAATCGATTTACATGGTTCGGATTATCGTTTAATCCTACATCCACGGTGAGAAAGTGTAATCACTATATGTCAAGAACGGATTACAGATCAAGAAGATGACGAAATCAATCTTCTGAAGAAAGATAAAAATTACAGAGAAAAACGACTGATGATAGATAATAATCAATCTTCAACCAGCTTCGCAAGTCTGTTTTTATGGTATTCAAAACTGGCGCCAAACTCAATCTTGATCAAGCTAATAAAAACGTCGAGGCCATCAGCGACTCCATTAGTAAGCTGCGAACTATACGCGCGATTATACTTATAAAAGCGCACTGAAGCTTATTTGAACTTAGCCGCGCAGCTCTGATACTTAACAGTCTTATTTCCCAGATTCTGCTCCAAACTGTGAGCCACATTCAGTCCATTAGCTTCATCCTTTCCATGATCTTTGTGCACATTTTCCGATATTATTGTTTATTGTTTCTACTTTTGACTAAGCAAAAGCGAATAATAATGATATATATTAAATACATGCATATTCACACAAGTCAATAAAGCAAAGTCATCGCATAACCACGCTTGTGACAATTAATCACTAGCTAATAAATTGCTAATCACATACATTCACACGAACCCAACCAAAGCAAACCCCAACACGAAAGGTTAAAAAAAAGGGACTAGTTTACACTAACCATTATTCACTATCACTACAATGACATCCATTGCAAATTAATAGCGAAAAACCTTCACAAATAATAAAGATTATCATCCCATCCCAAGCCATGATCAGCATAATGATAATTCTCTTCCACGTTACAATACATTAGATCGCTGATCATCGTCGTCCCAACATCAACTCCAAGGAATAAATGTGGTTGTTCCATGGAAGCTTTTTCAATCGAAAAAGACGAACAAGGACTGTTGCTTGAGAATCCATGATCAGAAGAAGACGATAGCCTTTGTATTTCCTTCTTAGCATCTCCGAGCTTTTCTCTCAGCTTTATAAGCTGCACCCACATTGAAAAATAACAGTCAAGAACACACACACATACACACATTAGAGAGTGTAATAATATGTATATGTATATATATATTATAACTCGGATTCGAGGCGACATTTCTCAACAACAGTTGTGTCGTGTTGATAGTTGAGCCTTGCGTATTCCTCCTCCAATTTCTTGCTCTTCCAACGAGCTCTTCTGTTCTGAAACCAGACAGCAACTTGCCTCGGATCCAAGCCAAGCTCCGAAGCTAACTTGTCTTTCCTCTCTGATTCGAGCTTGTGCTCATCGCCGAAGCTTCGTTCTAACACGTTAGCTTGTTCTTCGCTCAGCTTTCTTTTCCTCATCATCATCATGCCTTGGTCGTCGCCGCCTTTGCTGCTATTCTTCTAACGCCTCCTCGTAGGCTTTGAGCTAGGCTCGGATGACTCCGAAGCTGCATAATTTATACGTGGATTTTATTATGTTTTTCTTTTCTTTTTTTTTTATGTTGAAATTAATATTTTAAATATATTGGGCTTTAGGTTTTATCTAGAATTGTTTTGTCTAAGGCCCACAAGTGTAAGGGTTTTGTATTAAACAAAACCTATTTGCTGTAATGAAAAAAAATGAGGATTTTAGAGCAGAGGAAAAAAACGGCCGCAAGCCTCCCTCTCTTATCACCACTGTTCGATCACCAGAAATAAAAAAAACAGTATTTTTCTTGGTCTTTGATGCTAAGGCCAACATAAATGGTATCAAAGATTGTGTTTGGTGAGATTTGAAGTGAGTTTCTTTTATTGAAGGTGATAGAAAAATAGGTTGAAGTTGAGAAGAGCAACATGGCTACACAAGGAGGTGTTTGGGCACCACAAGGTGGGCAACCCATATTTGATGGGAGAGTTATGATTATTGGAGTTAAGATGAAGACTCTTTTGATTTCACAAGATTTATGGGAGATTGTAGAAGATGGTTATGTGATAAATGAGAAAATAAAAGAGAAGAAAGATGGAAAATGGAATGTTGTGAAGACTACGGTTTTGGATCCCGACGAAAAGGAGAATAGAAAGAAGTATGCAAGGGCTCTTTATTTGATTCAAGGAAGTATCTCCAATAAGATTTTTCCGAGAATAATCGGGGCTCAAACCTCCAACGAAGCTTGGGAGATTTTGCAAAAGGAGTTTCAAGGCACCGATAAAGTTAGAACGATAAAGCTCTTAACCTTGAAGAGGGAGTTTCAAAATTTGCAAATGAAGGAGAAAGAGACGCTACAAGAGTATTTCTCTAAGGTGATTGAGGTTGTGAATCAAATAAAAAATTTGGGTGAAACTTTGAGCGATAAATCGGTGTGTGAGAAGTTCTTGATTAGTCTTCCTTCCAAGTACGACAACATCGTGGCCGTTATTGAAGAGACGAAAGACCTATCCACTATTAGCGTGCATGATCTTATGGGCTCTCTTGAGAGACATGAGGAAAGGTTGAATAGGCATGGCGACCAAGTTCTTGAAAGCGCCTTTCAATCTAAGGTAAATGTGAAAGAGTATATCAACCAAAAGGCGGCCAATGGGAGTACCTTCCGTGGTGGATTTAGGGGTGGTAGAGGCCGAGGCCGATTTGGGGGTAGATTTGGTAGTGGAGGTGGTAGAGGTACCTACCAAAGTGGAGAAGCTAAGCTATGCAACTTTTGCAAGAAGCCGGGCCATATAGAAAAAGATTGTTGGAACAAGGGGAAGGTTCAATGCTACAATTGCAAGAAGTATGGCCATAAAGAGAAGTTTTGTAGGATGAAGAATGAGGAGCAAGCAAACTACACCGAAGAGAAGAGTCTCGAAAGAAGAAATGATGGAAGGACATTTTATGCATGCCAAGCGGCTATTGAGAAGAAGGAAGATGTGTGGTATGTTGATAGTGGATGTAGCAACCACATGACCGGAGATGAGTCGATTTTTTGCAAGCTTGATAGCACCGCTACTACTCAAATTACGATGGGCAACGGTGCGATGGTGAAATCGAAGGGGAAAGGTACAATTGCGGTTGCATCAAAGAAGGGAAGAATGGTAATTCATGATGTATTGCTAGTGCCGGATTTGGCTCAAATTTGCTAAGTGTTGGGCAATTGGTTGAGCATGGTCATGCGGTTCACTTCGAGGGTGCGACTAGAATATTTGATAAGGTTGGAAATAAAAGAGAGTTGATGGCCGTAGTGAAGATGGAGAGGAATAGAAATTTCCCTCTCGCTCTCAAGCCCGAAAGAAGTGTTGCCTTGAAGGTTGGTGTAGGTGATGACTCATGGTTGTGGCATAAGAGGTATGGTCATTTGAATTTTGAGAGCTTGAAGTTGCTAAGCAAGAAGGATATGGTGTATGGGTTACCAACTATAGAAGAGATTGGTGGCGTATGTGAGTCATGTGCTCTTCGGAAGATACATCGAGAATCATTTCCGAAGGCGAAGGCGTGGAGAGCAAAGACGCAATTAGAGCTTGTTCACACCGATATTTGTGGAGAGCAAGAAGGATATGGTGTATGGGTTACCAACTATAGAAGAGATTGGTGGCGTATGTGAGTCATGTGCTCTTCGGAAGATACATCGAGAATCATTTCCGAAGGCGAAGGCGTGGAGAGCAAAGACGCAATTAGAGCTTGTTCACACCGATATTTGTGGTCCCATGAGCACAAACTCACATGGTGGAAATCGGTATTTCATCACTTTCATTGATGATTATTCAAGAATGTGTTGGGTTTATTTTTTGAGGCAAAAGTCGGAAGCGCTTTATGTCTTCAAAAAGTTTCAAAGAATGGTTGAGAGACAAAGCGGCCGGTTGATAAAGAAGTTAAGAAGCGATAGAGGTGGCGAGTACAACTCTAAGGAGTTTGAGAAGTTTTGTGAAGATATCGGCTTAGAGAGACAATTGACGATTAGTTTTACACCGGAGCAAAATGGCGTAGCCGAGAGAAAGAATATGACCATTGTTGAAATGGCAAGAACCATGATGAATGAAAAGGGATTACCATTGACCTTTTGGGCGGAAGCTACATATACGGCGGTGTACTTATTGAATAGGTGTCCCACAAAGGCGGTTGAGAACAAGACTACATTCGAAGCTTGGTCCGGCGGCAAAAAGCCATCGGTGAATCACTTGAAGGTGTTCGGGTCCATTTGCTATGCACATGTTCCAAAGGAGTTAAGGAACAAGCTTGAAGATAAAGGTGAGAAGTGTATCTTTGTTGGCTATAGTATAAAATCAAAGGGCTATAGGCTCTTTAGCTTGAAGAGAAACAAAGTGATAGAAAGCCGAGATGTGATTTTTAATGAGAAGGATCATTGGGATTGGAAAGGAAAAGGAGTTGAAAGTGTGGCATATCCTATTCAAGATGATGCACAAGAAGGGCCAAGTGGTAGTGGGCACGATATCGAAGAGGAAGAGCCATCTTCTCCTACGATAAATATCAGGTCGGCGTCATCATCCCCAAGCTCAACGCCGATAAAATTGAGACCTATGACCGATATTTATGCACATTGCAATTTTGTTGTTATTGAATCGGAGAACTTTGAGCAAGCAAGTAGAGAAGAAGTGTGGAGAAATGCTATGGAAGATGAGATAAACATGATTGTGAAAAATGAGACGTGGGAGTTGGTTGAGAAGCCGAAGGACAAGGATATTGTTGGGTTGAAGTGGTTACAAGACAAAGACTAACCCGGATGGTTCGGTGCAAAAATACAAGGCACGGTTGGTGGCGAAAGAGTACACTCAACAACCCGGTATCGACTATCATGAGACATTTGCGCCGGTTGCGAGACATGAGACTATTAGGTTATTGACTGCATTAGCGGCACACAAAGGTTGGAAACTTTATCAACTTGATGTGAAGTCCGCTTTCTTGAATGGAGTGTTGAAAGAAGTGTATGTGGAGCAACCACAAGGATTTGAGTTGGAGGGTGAAGAAATGAAAGTATACAAGTTGAGGAAAGCCTTGTATGGGTTGAAGCAAGCACCACGTGCTTGGTATGGGAATATCGATGCATATTTTTTGGACAAAGGATTCAAGAGGAGTCCAAGTGAGCCGACACTCTATGTGAAGCAAGGTACCAACTCTATACTTCTTGTTTCACTTTACGTTGATGATTTGATATTTACGGGAAATGATGAGAAGATGATTGGTGAATTCAAGAGTGATATGTTGAGAAGATATGAGATGAATGATTTGGGCTTGTTGCATTATTTTTTGGGGATTGAGATTGATCAAAGGGATGATGGTGTATTTATTTCTCAAAAGAAGTATGCCCAAGATATTTTATCGAAGTTTAAGATGGAGGATTGTAATCCGGTCATGACACCTTTGTTGGTGAATGAGAAGTTGGTGAAAGAGGATGGTAGTGGTGATGCCGATGCGGCTTTATATAGGAGTCTAGTTGGGAGTTTGTTATACCTTACGACTACTAGACCGGATATCATGTATGCTTCGGGTTATTGTCTCGGTTTATGCATCGACCGAGCAAAACTCATTTTGGAGTTGGGAAAAGATTGTTGAGGTATATCCAAGGGACCAAAGAGTTTGGACTTATGTACGAAAGAAGTGATGATGAAAGCGTGGAGTTATTTGGTTATTGTGATAGTGATTGGGCCGGTAGTGTGAATGACATGAAGAGTACATCCGGATACACATTTACGCTTGGATTCGGAGTATTTGGTTGGACGTCGAAGAAGCAAGAGAAAGTAGCACACTCTTCGGCGGAGGCCGAATATGTATCGGCGAGTGAAGCTACAAAGCAAGTTGTTTGGTTGAGGAAGATTCTAGAGGACATGGGGGAGAAGCACGACATGCCAACGGTTCTCTTTTGTGACAACAAGTCGGCGATTGCAATGTCGAAGAACTCGGTGTTCCATAGTCGAACGAAGCACATTAATCTCAAGCATCACTACATTCGAGAGACGGTCGAAGATGAAGAAATTCAAATCAAGTATGTGAAGACCGGAGACCAATTGTCGGACATCTTCACCAAACCTCTTCCCGGTGATAAGATTATTTATTTTAGAGAATTATTGGGTATGAAGGTTTAAAATATTAAGGGTAAGTGTTGAAATTAATATTTTAAATATATTGGGCTTTAGGTTTTATCTAGAATTGTTTTGTCTTAGGCCCACAAGTGTAAGGGTTTTGTATTAAACAAAACCTATTTGCTGTAATGAAAAAAATGAGGATTTTAGAGCAGAGGAAAAAAACGGCCGCAAGCTTCCATCTCTTATCACCACTGTTCTATCACCACAAATAAAAAAAAACAGTATTTTTCTTGGTCTTGGATGCTAAGGCCAACATTTTACAGTTCTTGGACGTGTGAAGTAGTACTATTATTGTACTTACCTTGTTGAGGGAAGCTGAACTGAGGGTAAATCCCAGGTTGCTAGTATTGACTATTGAGGAAAGAGCAGTACCTTCGCATCATCAAATTCAGGGTTCATATTAATAATTTTTTTTTCTTTCTTCTCTTTTTCTGGATATTTTTTTTTTTGGGATTATGTCCTCTCTCTCTCTTTGTTTGTGCGGTGGTGTAAGAGTAAGTTTATGGTTGGAAGAAAAGAGAGAATTTAGAAAGCTGCTGTTTGCCCTAAAGACAGTTTAGTATTGGTGGAGAACCTTGACATTTATAAAGTTGGCGTTTTGAATAAGTCTTGGAGAATGAAGTAAATACAATGATGCCACTGCCTCGTTCTTTGGAGAGAGAGGGTGCGAGAGATTTCTTGTGTGAGGTGTGAGCCATTGTATTATTTCTTTTCTTAATATATATATATATATATATATATATATATAATTCTACGCAATGTGTTCATCCATCGATCGACACGAGTACGCCATTTTCTCAATTTATTTTTTTACTCGAGATAAATTTTCTGACAATTTATAAATGGATGAAAGAAAAAATATAAGCATATTTTGGTTTTATGGCCGAAGCATCATGTGATCGCTTGGTTACCTTTGTTTGGTCAACACAATCACACTAAAAGTAAATGTATATTATATTTGATGTGCGCGACTCCCAATGAGTTTGGATAACGTTTACTGGATGTGTGTGTTGCTGAAATTTAAAATGTAAACTTGGTCCTACTTAAACATAATAAGTTAAATCACAAGTAAATTTGGTTTCCTTTACTAAGAATCGTGGCTCGAGAAGGGTCTTCCTTTACTAAGAAATTGGTTCTATGCACCTATTTTACCTTGATTCTTGAAAAAGAATGAATAATTAAACAATTTACTTTTGACCTTGGAAAGCCTTAACAACGTATGCCGTGACATCACATGCGATTGCCAACGATGATGGTCGTGTCACCTTTTAACATTGGGTGCAAGTTCGATCTATATAATTCATATTATCCATTCATTACTATAATTATTAGTTGGCATTGTGTAAAGATATCTATTGTAATAGACTCGGGCTAATAGATCGTTAAGTCATACCGTTAAAATGGATGCCCATGTATATTGATCATCTTCCTCTGTATATTTTTTTTTTCAAAAGTAAAACCATATACCTATGCGAATGCGATGATTGATTTATTTCTATGATATTATCATCTTACTTTTCCTTTAAATTGTTTCTTATATATAGTTAATACATCTATAATATATATGGTATATGTATCTCAATCGTTTTTCGTTTTCTCGATTGGATTGAAACGTAATTCCAGGCTTGCTTGGAGAACAACATTGTAGTTTCAATATTATTCTCTTGCCATATGATGTTTTCATTATGTCACCACATATGTTATATACAGGTGCAAGTCAGTCGCTATCCAAGTGCTACAAAAAATCATATTCGTTCATCCTCGTATAGTTTATTACTTAACTGTGGCATTCTTCAATTATTACATCTCTTATTATTACATTTAGGGTGGAGAAGAGTGGAACGACGACGTGTATATATAATCTATACACTCATGCAAGAAAGACTCAACCCCACTTACTCTGTCGATAATGTCTTCCTTTCTTTGAGTGGAACTGTCATGAAAAGATAAATCTTTTTTTTTCTTTTTCCTTTTTTCTAAATACTTTTTCATTTTACATTTATTACTAATTGTTTGTTCAAATTTTCGATGGTTAATCCCATTTTGTTATAGCGAGTTCTCATAATCTGTGTAGAGTATGCATTACTAATTGCATTTTAGGAGAATATTTATAAAATTATTGAGGCATAATACTGTCGAATATTTTTCGTTGTTGCTTTATAAAAGACGAGGGAAAATACGTGGGGCACATGGAAAGTGTCTATCACACGTGTCAAAACCCTAGAGATTGGGACCACAATTGCCTTATCTATACATATATATTTTTTGTTTTTCACGAAATATTGTTCCATATAATACCATCATCTACGGTTTATCATGAAGCTTGTAAAAAGGCTACATGAGCAATATCGACACGAGGTGCATATCGAAGCAAAACAAATAACGAATAAATGCAGTATACATATATAGTATCTATTTAATTTTTTTTTATTTATATAGTTAAAGATATTTTTATCAGGAAGTTTATATGTTGGGATACGAAGTGGTTTTAATTAACTTTCGTCACTTTCTCTAATGAAGAACGAGCACTTGACTACATCATGGTGGGGGTCTCCTACATTATGTATCAAACAGAAGAAAAATGGAATTATAAATATTTAATTTAGTGTAATCAAATTCATTGGAAAGTTTACAAGGAATATGTGAACTAGTGGAGCTCCCATGTTATCTTCATATCTTTTTAATTAAAATAAGAGTGGTTATGTCTAATGACAACTAAAGTTCGTGTTTCCCATCTTCCAACTACCTTAACATCTGCCAAACAGCTAATCACTCACTAATCGGCTTCAACAATTATTAGTGTCTAATGACTATTATTTTTTCAATATTCGAAACAATGAGTTCCTACCAAATTCTAATGTAATCTGTTAGGATCGGTTGCGTGTTTAGAGTGTTGGGTTCAGCCACTAGAAGCCGCCCACCAACAAGGACCAAAGAAAAAAAATATTATATTATAATATTATTTTAATGAATGGTTTATATTGAAGGGCGACGCGGCGGATTCTGGCCACCCGTTTCGAGTGGTCCAGAAGAGCTGAAGACATCTATAGTAGGCTGATAATTCTTCAGTTATTATCATCACAAACTCATTCGAGTTTTACTGAGAGAAGTAGTTCGAGTGAATTGTGAGGTTATCATTTCAGGTAGAAACTGATAGGGTTCCACATCCACAGAGAGGTGTGAGGTAAACGCGAGTGGTAAAAGTGAGATAGTAAAAATTCGAGGGTTGTAGTTTTTACTAGTGAAGATTTTGCCGACTCGGCCGTGGTTTTCCCTCTTCGTTAACAGAGGGATTTCCACGTTAAACTTATGGTGTTCTTTCTTACCTTACAGTAATTTTGTTTTTACCGTGGTAGTTACTGTGCGGTTCCCACCAAATTTACCCTGTGGGTCCCACTTCTCCCGATCGTCGTACCGAGCCAAACTGGGACCTGTTCCGCTGCGGGGCCCACTGACCACCGCGGGCCCCAGCACCATTCCCAACAAGTGGTATCAGAGCCTGATAGTATTCTGAGTATGCTCGTGGTTGCAGCTTTGACTTGATCTTCCACATCAGAAAAGATACTAGTAGGTTGCTGGTAGATTTTGACGGCCATGGAGAACGACGGAGGAATGATCAAGCTGACAGTAACGAATTACTCCATATGGAAATCAAGGATGGAGGATTACCTTTATTGCAAAGACCTCCATGAACCAATCGAAAATAAAGGCAAGATGCGTGAAGGTGGGAATGCTGACCTATGGAAGAAATTGCAAAGAAAGACGTTAGCTGTGATCCGCCAATGGGTGGACATTAGCCTCTACAACCACGTCCGAAATGAGGCAGATCCCTACAAACTCTGGACGAAATTGTAGGGTATGTACGAGGTGACAAATGCGCTGAGCAAGGTAATCATGATGCGAAAACTCATGAATGTGAAGCTGAACGAGGGACGATCAGTTGCCGAACATCTGAATGACTTTGAAGGGCTGGTAACTCAACTCACAAGTGCCGGTCTAATCCTTGATGATGAGCTGCAAGCATGTCTACTATTGGGATCTCTACCTGATAGCTGGGATACGTTGGTGGTATCGCTCACTAACTCGGCAACAAGTGGTAAAGTCACGATGGAGATGGTGAAAAATAGGCTCTACAATGAAGAGCTGCGACGGAAGGATGCTGCCAGCACCAGTACGGGAAATCGAGCCCTTGTCACGGAGAACAGGGGTCAGAGTAAGAGTAGAGGACCAAAAGGATACGACAAGTCAAAAGATAGATCCAAGTCCAGGGAGATGAGGAAGTGCTACCATTGTGGAAAAATTGGCCACTTACAAAGAAACTGTAGGCTTCTCAACAGAAAACATAAACAAGATGATGACAAGAACACGTCTGCAATAGCCTCCAATGATGGTGGAGAGGTTACTCTAGTGAATGAAGCAGACTGTTGTCATGTTGCGGATGCAAGCACCGAATGGGTAGTGGACTTTGGTGCCTCCTGCCATTGTGTTCCAAGGCGTGAATACTTCTCCACATATAAGGCAGGAAACTTTGGCACTACCAAGATGGGTAACCAAAGTGTTTCTCAAATAGTGGGGATCGGTTATATCTGTATCCAGACGAGCGTAGGGTGCACATTACGGTTCAAAGATGTGCGACATATTCCAGACCTGCGTCTCAACCTAATTTCTGTGAAGGTGTTGGACAACGAAGGATACTATAACGAGATGGCGAATGGCAACTGGAAACTCACCAAGGGATCATTGGTGGTAGCGAGAGGAAAGCTATGCTGCTCGCTGTACAAGATGCACGCGACGATATGTGCTAACCAACTGAACGCAGGTGAAGATGATGTTTCTCCAAATTCGTGGCACAGACGGCTGGCACACGTAGGAGAGAAGGGGTTGAATGTCTTGGCTATAAAGTTCCTCATACCAGTTGCCAAGGAGAAAGCGCTGAACCCCTGCGATCACAGTTTATTGGGAAGCAACATAGAGTTTCATTTGCGAAGAACTTAACCAGGCGAATGAAGAAGTTGGAGTTGGTACACCCTGACGTATGCGGACCCATGGAAGTCGAATCTCTGGGAGGCAGTAAATATTTTCCGACCTTCATTGATGATGCGTCTCGCAAGACCTGGGTATATCTGTTGCGGACGAAGGACCAGGTGTTCTATTATTTTAAGAAGTTCCATGCGATGGTGGTAAGAGAAACGGGAAGGCCGCTAAAGTGTCTACGCACAGATAATGGTGGTGAATACATCTCTCGGGAGTTTAGAGATTATTCCACGAAGCATGGCATTAGGCATGAGAAGACCGTTCCTGACACTCCTCAGCAAAATGGTGTCGCAGAGAGAATGAATCGAACCATTATGGAGCGAGTCCGAGCGATGCTCAAGATGGCTAATCTATCTAAGTCATTTTGGGGGGAAGCTGTCAACACTGCAGTCTATCTTATCAACCGACTACCTTCGTCGGCGTTGAATTTCGATATACCAGAGAAGGTGTGGACCGGTAGAGACGTCTCATGTTCACATTTGAGAGTGTTTGGCTGCAAGGCGTTCATGCCCGTGCCGAAGGAACAAAGATCGAAGCTCGATGATAAATCTAATCCTTGCATCTTTGTTGGGTACGGAGACGAGGAGTTCGGCTACCGACTTTGGGATCCAAAGAAGAAGAAGACTGTTCGAAGTCGCGACGTAGTATTCCATGAGCATGAGACCATGGGCGACTCAGAGGTGGATGCGGCGAAATTCACAGGTGGCGGTGTAGACGATTATACACCAGTTAGCATTCCATATGACGGTGCCATGGAGGAAGGAATGCAACAATCAGAACCTGAACTAGAGGAGCCAGTCGTTGATGACGATGAACCTGTCGTAGATGAACACACTGAAGGTAAGGAGCAGGGGGAGCCTTCAGATGTGCAAGAAGCAGTTGAACCTCAGCTGAGAAAGTCAACTAGGAAACGCCAACCATCTACAAGATATCCGAGTTCTGATTATATTTTGATTACTGACGAGGGGGAGCCGGAGAGCTTCCAGGAAGTACAATCTTGTAGGGACAAAGATTGTTGGACAAATGCCATGCAAGAAGACACTCAAGAACAAATGGGTGTACAAATTGAAGAAGGATGATGGCAAGCTGGTCAGATACAAGGCTCGATTAGTGGTCAAAGGTTTCACTCAGAGGAAGGGGATCGACTTTGACGAGATATTTTCACCGGTTGTGAAGATGAGTTCAATCAGAGTCATACTGGGACTAGCTGCTACCATGGATCTTCACTTGGAGCAACTCGACGTGAAGCGCATTCTTGCATGGTGATCTTGATGAGGAGATATATATGGAACAAGCAGAAGGGTTCGAGGTTAGAGGTAAAGAGGACATGGTCTGCAGGCTGAAGAAAAGCTTGTACGGTCTGAAACAAGCTCCGAGGCAGTGGTACAAGAAATTTGATTCTTTCATGGTGCATCAGGGGTTCAAGAGAACAGATGCAGATCCATGTGTTTACGTCTGGAGATACTCTAACGGTAAATTTATCGTTCTTCTCCTATATGTTGATGATACGCTAATTTCGGACAAGATGCAGAGATGATTAGCGGGTTGAAGAAAGATTTGTCAAAGACGTTTGACATTTGGGTTCGGTAAAGCGGATTCTCGGAATGGAGATTACCCGAGATCGAAAAGCTGGGAAATTGTGGTTATCACAAGAGTGCAATATTGAACGAGTTCTAGAGAGGTTCAATATGAAGCATGCTAAGCCAGTTAGCACGCCACTTGCCGCGCACTTTCAGTTGCGAAAGAAATTCAGTCCATCACCAAATGAAGACGGAGAAGATGTCCCAGATGTTCCATATTCATCGGCGGTCGGAAGTTTGATGTACGCCATGGTGTGTACGAGGCCAGATATCGCTCACGCAGTTGGCGTTGTGAGTCGATTTCTATCAAATCCCGAAAAGTCACATTGGGAAGCAGTGAAGTGGATCTTGAGGTACCTGAGAGGAACTTCCAAATTATGCCTAACATTTGGAAGTGGTAAATGTTTTCTTACAGGCTATACGGATGCTGATATGGCCGGTGATCTCGACAGCAGAAAGTCAACGTCGGGATACATATTTACATTCTCAGGGGGAGCTATCTCATGACAGTCGAGGTTACAGAAATGTGTTTCTTTATCAGCTACTGAAGCGGAGTATGTTGCAGCAACAGAGCGGGCAAGGAGATGCTCTGGTTGAAGAGATTCCTTCAGGAGTTGGGTATTCAGCAGGAGAAGTACATAATATTTTGCGATAGTCAAAGTACTTTGGACTTGAGCAAGGATACTATGTACCATTCGAGGACGAAACACATCGACGTTCGTTATCATTGGCTCAGACTGGCTATTGAGGAAAAAGCGTTCAAGCTGCAGAAGATCCACACAGACAAGAATGTTGCGGACATTCTGACGAAGGTTATTCCCAATGAGAAGACGGAGTTCTGCGCCGGGCACGCCGGCATGGGCTATCGCTGAGGCGGTAGGAAATCTTTCCCGCAAATAATGAATGAGGCTGGAGGGAGAGAATTGTTGGGTCCAGCCACTAGAAGCCGCCCACCAACAAGGACCAAAGAAAAAAAATAAATAATATTATATTATAATATTATTTTAATGAATGGTTTATATTGAAGGGCGACGCGGCGGATTCCTGGCCACCCGTTTCGAGTGGTCCAGAAGAGCTGAAGACATCTATAAATAGGCTGACGATTCTTCAGTTATTATCATCACAAGCTCATTCGAGTTTTACTATATAGAGAGAAGTAGTTCGAGTGAATTGTGAGGTTATCAGTTCATGTAGAAACTGATAGGGTTCCACATCACAGAGAGGTGTGAGGTAAACACGAGTGGTAAAAGTGAGATAGTAAAAATTCGAGGGTTGTGAGGGCTTTCCACGTTAAACTTCTGGTGTTCTTTCTTACCTTACGGTAATTTTGTTTTTACCGTGATAGTTACTGTGCGGGTCTCACCATATTTACCCCGTGGGTCCCACTTCTCCCGATCGTCGTACCGAGCCAAACTGGGACCTGTTCCACTGGGGGCCCACTGACCACCGCGGGGCCCACCACCGTTCCCAACATAGAGGGGGTGAATAAACAGTATCTCTTTTTTTTGTTCTTAACCGGTTAAGTTTAGATACCTGTTACGATTTTACGCTATTTTTATACCCCAAAAAGCGTATTTTCGACCGTTATTTATTCAAATAACCTTGGATATCCTATCATTACGTGCATATTTCTTGTTTGACATATATCAAGAAAAAAGAACCAAAGTCGAGCCATCGTAAGCACGTTTATGGGAATTGGGCTACAATTGTCACAAGAATGGTCCATAGGCTTTTATTTAATCCCACCCCATCAAAGAATAAGCGTACAAAAGACATGCAATTTCAAAGTTAAAGAAGTCACGTGTGTATCTTTTATACCCCGATATGCGAACCAAGGAAGAGAAAGTCAAAGATTTTATTTTGAAGATTCGATATGATCAAATATTGGGACTTAGTTGCTTAAGTCGGTGGCTATTAAAATATAAAGGAGGAGCAGCGAATAGAGGGGAAGCTTAAGACGGACGGTGAGAATAAAGGAGCTTGGAGACGGCTGAGAAAAGAAAATTAAGGGCCGAGAATCTACAGCTGCGAGAAAAAAACGACGGCCCAAAGCGAGACGACGCGAGCACCGTAACGAGGGCGAATTCTTTATCTTTTAGTATTTCGTTTTCGACAATGATTTCTTTCGATTTGTTGTCGTTTTCGTTTATTAATATGCTAGCCTATTTTTTTTCGTGATTGATGCCATGTGAGGCCGGATTATGACTACGATTAATGCAATTATTTGTGTATGTGACTTATGCGGAAGCAAGCCGATCGGTTTTGAACCGTGACAGGATGGAAGATGTGATTTGTGTGTGTGTGTGACACGCTCAAATGCTAGCAAGTGTACTAGGTCGTGCAAGTAGTAAAACGGACGAAGTCCGAGTATCGATCCACGAAGACAGCTTGATTAATTCTAAGATATTAAATCTAATTCTAATTTAGACTAAGAGAATTTTTAATGTTTTGATGATTTAATTAAACAAGATAAAAGCGCAAATAATAAAATAGAGGCAATTAAAATAGCTTAGATATAGATCAATTGACGGCGAGTTACCAAGGCACATGTCAGCACAAATAATTCCTACGTCTTCATAAAATCTATCCTATCTAACCATCATGAATCTCAGTCAAAGTAAAATTTCCTATGACAATCGCTACTCGTTTGTCCCGCAATAGCGACCCTATGCGATAGAGAACCAACCCTTATATGTTTATAGGATTGTAGTTTCAATGCATGCATTCAATCTCTATGAAATTCCCCGAGCTTAAGCGCTTTCAGCGCTTAAGGATTCGGAAACCACACATACGAAACCGAAATCCATCTCTGGTCGGTATTACGTAGTGATGTTCGATGTTTATGTTCTAACCGGTCTAACCACTTTTTCCGTCTCATAAACCAGTCACATAATATGCATATGTTGATCAGGCATACACAAGCATTAAGCGCAAACAAGGAACACATGACTCGATTCACACGATCAAATTGGGTAAGAAAAGTATTCATTATTCGGCCTATCATGGCCTTAATCACAAAAGAATCTAAGCTAGCATATTAATAAAATAAAAACATAAATATTCAATGTCGATAATAGAGAAATAATAAAACTTCGCTTATCACGGAAGGAACGCCTCGCAAGCCGCCAATCGTTTTGTAGCCGCGCTCTTTCTTTTTAGGGAGTTACTATTTACCGCCCCATTTTTACTTGTTACCGCCCCTAAAGGGCTGAAAAAAGACCATTTTGCCCTTATACTATTTAAAGTAATTTAAATAAAATAAAATATAATAAACAGTAAAAATTTCTATTTAAAATCATTTTCCACACAACACTTTCCAAATCATACATCCAAATCAGACAAAAAACAGAGAAAATTCAAATCGCAATGGATCGGCGACAAGGACAGGGAAAGGGAAAGGGGGTGTTCTCACGATTGGTAAGCAAATTGTCGTAAAAGTCATTCGAACGTAGATAGATTGTCGAAAACGGGTCGGAATAGGCTGAATAAACAGCCGATCGAAGGTAAATTAGGCCGAAACTCGGCTTGACCGAAACACAATTTCGGTCACCCAAGTGACAGCCGAAACACGATTTCGTCCGTAATAGTCGCGCCCGAAATCTTGCTTCGGTCGTAACTTGGCCGACCGAAATTGTGATTCGGTCTCGCAAGAGCCGGCCGAAATCACGTTTCGGTCGAATCTAGTCCGGCCGAATTTGTTTTTCGATCGTATCTGAGACGGCCGAAATCACGTTTCGGTCGGCTCTGTTCTGGCAATTGTCGATCGGCTCTCCTTTTTTTTTAAATAAATATCTAATTACAGGCCAAGGGTGGGAAGTCCCTACTCGGAGGGAGCAGCAGATCCCCCTGGGGAGCGTCACACGAGGACGCGCGGTGTTGATGCATCCGTTCGTAGAGAACGGGAGGAGGAGAGGCGGCAGCGAGCGGCTGCTTCTCCTTTTACAGACGTATTAACAACTAGCTCATTCCACTCACGAGCTTCGGGATGCAGATGTTCATTAACGACTCGATGGAGGCCACGCATAACGGCGGGATCGCGACCTTCTGCCTCACACATGAGGTCGTATAAGTTATCCCAATTAGAAGTATGGGGAGTTACTCCCTCGCCGATCATGAGTGTCCTCTAGAAGTCGTGCAAGCATTCTTCAGCAACTGGGTAGTTGTTGTCGACACATTGCTGAAGCTCGCATGCACATAGGAGCTGGTGCGTACGTCGTACCACACATCCGCACGTGGAGTAAACCTCATCCGACAACTCTTTGGCACGCCTCAAATCAGTTCCCATTATCGATATTGCATGGTGTGAAACTCTATATAATATCGTGTGGAATGGAAATCCTGAGCTCCCAATAATTCGTTTCGAGCGGGACTCCTCCAGTGCCTGCAAGTCAACATAAAACATTATTAGATAAGGATTTCGTCCAACACGTAATAATAATTAATTTACCTTTCTGATGCGATTCAGTTGGTTCTGAATCTGCTCGTGCACCTTGACCCACACGGTGTCAAGAGACCCATTGCTTCAGCTCGCTATGAGCCTCCACACGACATGTAGTGGTGTTCCCGAAATGAAGCACATGGTTCGTCCAAGCTTTGGCGAACTTCTCCTTATGCACCAACCATGTCTGATCAACGTACTCGACGATAGCGGAGTCACCTTTCCAACGCAGACGCATGTCACACACGGCCTGCTCGTATTCGTCTATCGTCGGAGCTTCCATGACTGCTTTCCAGGCCTTATGCGTGAAGTGCGCTGCGGTCTTTTTGTTCTTCCCCTTAATCCAATAAACTTTGTTCTCCACGTCTTTATAGATATGCCACGTGCACAACAGATGTTGAGAATGCGGAAATACCATCTGTATGGGTCGAAGAAGGCCCAACTCACGACCAGTCACAATCGCTGAAGGGTAGACACCTGGCCCTAGAATATCCCGAAGAGACTGCAACATCCACCCATAACTTCTCTCTGTCTCGTCCTCCATAACGACAAACCCACACAGGAAGTTGTGATTACAGGGAGTCATCCCTATAATCTCAACTAGAGGCATCTTATACCTATTGGTCTTGTACGTGGAGTCAATCCCAATAAAGTACGGATACGTCCTCATCAGTGTCAGTGAGTCCGGGTGTGCGAGAAAAACATATGTCAGCGCATTAGTCTCCTCGTCTCCCAGGGCTTGAACATAATATCCGGCCTGATTCGCCTGGTGCATCAACTGGCTCACCACGTCTCGGCCCTCAGAGTAATCCTTCTTCAAACGATCTCTGTAATTATATATATGTTGGATCGTCGCGTTATCTTCTGCATGTCAAGCCCTCATTGCGACTTGAGTTTTTTCAAACGATCTCTGTCCATTGGGACTTGAGTTTTTTCTGTTATGTTTGAGTCTGATTTGAATGTATGATTGCGATATGGAAACTGTTGTATGAAAAAGGAATTTAAATAGAAATTTATATTCAAAAGGGCAAAATGGTCTTTTTCAGACCTTTAGGGGGCGGTGACTAGGAAAAAGGGGGCGGTGAATAGTAATCCAGTATTTTTATTTTCAGTCTTAAGGTTTCTTCGTTGTTGTCGTTTTTCTCTACTCTCTCGTTCGTATTATTTCTTTGATTCACTGCCGCCAATTCTCAGCCGTCAAAAAGCTTCCTTCCTTTTTGTTCTTAGTCGCTTCTCTATTTATACGTGTAGAAGCCGACTTAAATCTTCATGGATTTGATTCTTCTGTTAAATATTTGACCAACTCTTTGATATTTCATTACTTTCCTTGCGTGATTGTTGGCCTAAAAATCCTCTTGCCTTATTTGCTCTTCACGTCATATGGTGCCCAAAATAATAGAAAAATCGGTATATTGCAGGGCTGCCCAAATAGAGTAGAAATTGCAAGAAGATCCCCGAAGATTCAAATCGTTCCAAAAGTGCCCTTATTTTCCTTTCGTCGATCTCGTTTCCTCGGACATCTATCGAAAATAAATTTAACATAAATATAGGATATTCGAGAGGTAAATGTTTGTTAATAACTATCGGAAATACATTTTTATGGATAATAAAATTACGTAATATCCTAACTTATCAACAACCCCCAAACTAGCTTCGATAGTCCTCGATCATAAAAGCGAAATAAAACCAAATCAAGTTAGGATTATAAAATCTATCAATCCAATTCTCCTATTTCATCTCAGAAATGTAAAAGCATATATAGTCGAGATAATCATCAACTAATGAACGATCTAGTCAAACACGAGGCATGAGGTAATAAATCGCAATCTTATTATAGCATGAAAGACATTTCTAGAATTATACAACGCATCAATCCACAACTCTCACAAGGATCGCTCAAGTCGCTCGGGTGTTTTAAAAGGGATCTGTATAAAGACTCTCAATTCACGACATGAAAGATATTACTCTATGCTTGCAAATATATCACATCATAGTCACATAGTAGAAGTCATGCACGAACCAAAGGGCCTTTCATCAAGGGTTGTAATGGGGCTCGGGTATTGAAAGGTGCGTCATATAGGAAAGTGAGCTAAAAGTGTCAAACATGTCAATCATCGAATAGCTCTTCTAACCACTTATTTCTCTCTTCTAACACAGTGTCTATTTTTCACTCGACTCGTCCTTTTTCTTTTTCTAGCTCTTCTCGCCCGCCTCTTTTTCTTTTTTTTCCTCTTTTTTTCTTTTTTTCGAACCAGCCCCTCCTATCTTTTTTTTGTACATCTTATCGAAGCGAGAGGTTTCTAGTCGGCTGCAATATTACGACGAGAGATCTATATCATAGGACGAGTTCACAACTAGCATGCATCGACGATTAGCTCCTTCTCAACCAACAAGCCACTTTTCATGATATCGATATATTAACACGTTGATACGGGTCGTATAGGCTAATTGAGGCAATCAGGCTAAATATCCGGGCTCCAAATCAACGAAAAAGTCAAATAAGGCTCAAAGGGGCTCACTAAGTGGTAAATACGTAAGGTAGGAAAATATTTCTGGTAGTGACTCAATCCTAATGCCCTTCTCATTTTCGCACACAAAAATCAACATAGTACCATTGACATGCATAACAGAGCAAGTTCAAAAATATTCAGTTCATGCGTGTCACACAAGAAGAAACACCGCGCATAATGAGTTGCTCTGAATTTTTTCTGAAGGCTCAAGAACTCACATATATAAATGGGTTTGTGCTTCATGATACGCAATATTCTCCTAAAACAGTCAATATAGCCAAATAATCATGCTAGTATCACAGTAATGCAACATGTGAGACTATCACACTCAATTCATTGAATCATACCACGACACGGTAAAATTTTAAAAATTTTCATCATAGACAGGAGATTCCAAAGATGACGTTTAAATCGCAACTTTCATCAGTTATACCCACTAAAATAACCAAAATACATTGGTACCTAAACATGTAAGCATATAGCATGTGGCACATTCCACCCCCAAACTAAATAGCACATTGTCCTCAATGTGTAAAATAAAAGAAAAGAGAGAGTAAAAGTGACACTGCCTGAATTTTAAGTCGATCGATGTAGAAGACTTTGGTGATCCGCAGTAAACAAGCAACCATCGCGAACGGGCATCCAAACTAGATATGAGCCTGCGAGAAAATGTTACTAGGCGACACCATGAGAGCGAATTTTATTAGACGAAAAATAAAATAGGAATAAAAGTAAATATGACTAAAATATAATATAATATAATATATGCATCGATAGGCCTTGGGTTGCCTCCCAAGAAGTGTTGCTTTTATAGTCGTTAGGTCGACTTACAAACCGCTTATTTTGGTGGATTATCGAGGTTGATCAAGTCTTCTTCCCAAACATCTCGATCATTGTACACCTTGGGGCTCGACTCTTCCTGGTGATAGTGTCTGCATTATCGCATGGGGTCGAGTTCTCCTTTTTTCGCCATATGTAGATTCCATCCTCTGTGTAGTCTTTCTGACGAAGCTTCTTCTTTTTCTTCGGCGGAACCACCTCTTTGATAGATTTAGAGCCATTGCTCTTTTTAGTCCACGGCGTCCATTTGTTAAAATTCAACACAGAAGAAACTAAGTTACGATTAGATGTAGCCTTGTTCCCATTCAGCGCATCTATTCGAGCATCAGCCTTCGTGTTCTGGCGGTCCTTCAGCTTGCTGGTATTCTCTCCAGACAAGTTGTACCTGAAAGACTCAGAACACTTAAAAGTATACGGGTCAAAAATATCGATAAATGAGCAAGATTCATCAGTGGGGCATTTCATAGATTTATAAACCTCAAATTCCACTTTCTCATCCCCTACTTGCAGAATAAGTTTACCGTTACCGACATCAATGACAGCTCTTGCCGTGTTTAGGAACGGACGTCCAAGTATCAACGGGAGGTTATCGTCTTCTTCCATATCCAACACGATAAAATCAGCCGGGTAGTAATGTTCTCCGACCTTCACCAATACGTCTTCCATTTTAATTCGTGGACATGTAATTGATCTATCGGCGAGCTGGAGAATAGTCGATGTGGGTTTCGGCTCGCCAAGTCCCAATTTCCTAAATAATAAAAATGGCATCAAATTAATACTCACATCAAGATCGCATAACATGCTATTAAATGTAAGAGACCCAATAGAACAAGGAATAGAGAAACTCCCTCGATCCTTAAGCTCCGACGGAAGCTTATTCTGTAATACGGCTGAACATTCTTCGGTGAGAGTGATCATTCCGTATTCTTCTAACTTATTTCTCTTGAATAGTAGCTCCTTCAGGCATTTGGCGTACTTTGGCATCTACAACAAAGCTTCAATAAAAGGGATATTAACTTCAAGTTTTTTAAATATATTAATGAAACGATCAAAATCTTCATGATTCTTCCATTATCTTAAAGCCACTGGATATGGAGGTCGAATTTTTATTGGTGGAAGTGGGTTGACCTTCTTTTCCTCCAAGAGCGAATCTGACTCACATTCGACTTCTTCGGCCCGCTTGTCCTTTTCGTAAACCCTAGTGTTCGTGGTCGTGACTTCGCTCTGATTGGATGTCTCTTTCACTTTTGCTTCCTCCACCTCCTTGGTCTCTTGGAGAGATTCAATCTTCTTCTACTTCTTAGTTCAATGGCATTCACGTACTCTCGAGGGTTCTTTTCGGTGTCACTCGGAAGTGTGCCAGGCTTGCGCTCGGTCATTGAACTTGTTAAATGTCCAATTGTAGTCACCAGGCTTTGCATTGTATCCTCTATGTTGTTGAGGCATTCGTCTATCTAATGATTCTGACCGCCTTGATAATCCATTAGTTTCTCAAATGCTATCTCTCAATCGGCCTTTTGTTTCGGTGGTGGCGCGCTATGCTGACTTTGAATTTCTAGAGGCTTCAAGTAGTGCGAGTTGCCATAAGATAAATTAGGATGGCCTCTCCAGCTCGGGTCGTATGTGCTCGAGTAGAAGTTCTTTTGCCTCGACTGGATTTGTTTCACTTCCTCGGGGTTCTTGGCTTGCATCATGTCTAATCTCCGGTGTATAGCCTCAAATTGCGCCTCCAGTGAGCTACTAATCTCATGAACCCCAGCCGCCCGACGATCCTGATCTTGCTTAGTATATCGTGCGGGGTAGGCGCGGTCCTCTCGATGGCTGCAAGTTTGTCGGCATCATCGAGCTCCATAAAATTTGTGTTGCATCCTCCGTCGACGATGTGCTTATTTGTGTGCTAAGTCCTAAGAAAAATGACTGCATTTGAATGTTCAAGGGTATCCTGTGGTTCTGACATTGTCTGAGAAGGCTCTTGTATCGACTCCATGCATCGCTCAACGTCTCGCCCCTTCTTGCTTGAAGTTCACGAGCTCGCTCCTTATCTCGCTAGTCCTAGAGAGTGGGTAGTACTTGCCCAAGAAACACTCCACCATCTATTCCTAACTAGTGATGGATGTGTGTGGCAGTGACGAAAACCACTCTGACGCTTTCCTACAAGAGAGAAAGGAAACGTAAGCCTTATAATCGTAGTAGATACCCCAGGATACTTAATAGTTCTGCAACTCGGTTGAAATTTGGTGATGTGGGCATTGGCGTCCTCATTACTTAGCCCATGGAATTGGACAGCTCCTGTCACCATATGCAAAGTCACCAGATTGATTTCGAATTGGTTTTAGGTCCTTCGGGGATCACTATCGGGTCATTATCGTTGAAGGGGCCTGGAAGCGCTCGTCTTAGTAGAGTGGGTCGTGGAGAAATCTCCCGGTGTTCTTGATTCTCCATTCTTTGTCTACGGTTTCGATTATGCGGCGACACGTAGCTTCGATTTCGGCATCAAATAGTAGTGTTCACTACTCGAACTTCGTGTCATACACCAATTGAAGTTCCTGCGAAAGAAAAGAAAAAATAAAAATCAAAGTAAGTGAATCCAATAAAATAAAATAAAAAAATAATAATAAAAATAATTAAGATAATAATAAACGATTACTAAGAAAAGAAAACTAAACTGAAACTAGAATAAATCCTAAAACTAATAATTCCGCTGTCCCCGGCAACGGCGCCACAAACTTGACACGCTCAAATGCTAGCAAGTGTACTAGGTCGTGCAAGTAGTAAAACGGACGAAGTCCGAGTATCGATCCACGAAGACAGCTTGATTAATTCTAAGATATTAATCTAATTTTAATTTAGACTAAGAGAATTTTTAATGTTTTGATGTTTTAATTAAACGAGATAAAAGCGCAAATAAAAAAATAGAGGCAATTAAAATAGATGAGATAAAGATCAATTGACGACGAGTGACCAAGGCACATGTTCATCACAAATAATTCCTACGTCTTCATAAAATCTATCCTATCTAGCCATCATGAATCTCAGTCAAGGTAATATTTCCTATGACAATCGCTACTCGTTTGTCCCGCAATAGCGACCCTATGCGATAGAGAACCAACCCGTATATGTCTATAGGATTGTAGTTTCCACGCATGCATTCAATATGAATAGAGTTTGACTACTAATCGGAAGCGTAGGGTGCCAAAAAGAAAGGGGAGGCGAGGCGGATTATACCATCATCCACTTAATGAGTTTCCACAGCGGACAGAAAGAAAGGCTTGCTTCGCAGATTAGAATTGAAATGAGGACCCCGAAGCTTATTTAGTTCCAGATGATGTAGAGCCAATTCTCATTTCTTTCCTGAGGTTCCTAGCTCTCCTCTCTCGGGTGGGCTGGAAAACTTTCATATCAAGGGGAAGGTTGGTTAGCTCTATCGAACGAAGGTTAGGGTTTCAAAGTGGTAGGCTTAGAGCCAGTTATCTATGAAATTTCCCGAGCTTAAGCGCTTTCGGTGCTTAAGGATTCGGAAACCACATACGAAACCGAAGTCCATCTCTGGTCGGTATTACGTAGTGATGTTCGATGTTTATGTTCTAACCGGTCTAACCACTTTGTCCGTCTCATAAACCAGTCACATAACATGCATATGTTGATCAGGCATACTCAAGCATTAAGCGCAAACAAGGAACACATGACTCGATTCACACGATCAAATTGGGTAAGAAAAGTATTGATACGTAGTCATTATTCGGCCTATCATGGCCTTAATCACAAAAGAATCTAAGCTAGCATATTAATAAAATAAAAACACAAAATATTCAATGTCGATAATAGAGAAATAATAAAACTTCACTTAAGCCTCGCAAGCCGCCAATCGTCTTCTATAATCGCCGCGCTCTTTATTTTTATTTTCAGCCGCAAGGTTTCTTCGTTGCTGTCGTCTTTCTCTGCTCTCTCGTTCGTATTATTTCTTTTTCGCTGCCTCCAATTCTCAACTGTCAAAAGCTTCCTTCCTTTTTGTTCTCAGTCGCTTCTCTATTTATACGTGTAGAAGCCGACTTAAATCTTCAAGGATTTGATTCATCTTTTGAATATTTGACCAGCTCTTTGATATTTCATTACTTTCCTTGCGTGATTGTTGGCCTAAAAATCCTCTTGCCTTATTTGCTCTTCACGTCATATGGTGCCCAAAATAATAGAAAAATCGGTATATTGCAGGGCTGTCCAAATAGAGTAGAAAATTGCAAGAAGATCTCCGAAGATTCAAATCGTTCCAAAAGTGCCCTAATTTTCCCTTCGTCGATCTCGTTTCCTCGGACATCTATCGAAAATAAATTTAAACATAAATATAGGATGTTCGAGAGGGAAATTTTGGTAAATAACGATCGAAAATGCATTTTTATGGATAATAAAATTACGTAAAATCCTAACTTATCAGTGTGTGTGTTTGCGAAAGACACGAATTTGTTTCTGGAAGTTCGGAGCCAAAAATCTCCTGCGTCTCCCCTTCTTTCCCGCAAGGAAGGTACCACTAGAAGACTTGGTTTTGCAATCCCCGTTGCACAACCTCCTTAGCTAGGCTAACACTGAATAACCCACACGACTATACTCAGCTAACTAAACTCCTAGACACCACTTAGACAGCTTTTTACAGTCCATCTACATTCAAGAGCTTTTTACAGTCCCTTGAGAACAACTCACTCACTAACCGAATCACTCCAATGTAGTGAGGACAACACCTAAAAACTGTCTGTTTAATCGCTTGTGAGCTTGAGCTTTTTCTCTTGTTCCTTGATTTAAAAAATGGTGAAGGAAGTTCTTCATCTTGCCTATCTCCTTTTTATAGTTGGGCTTGATGTAGAAGACCATTGTAAGATAGCTCTGTGTACCGGCTTTTAATGTTTTGCCCTAAAATGGGTCTGTCCGGTCTTTGCAGCAGTCGCCCTGTGCACTTTGCTTTATTCCCTATTTGGCTTAGTTGACATCAACTTGGCTCTTGCTGTCAGCATTGAATTAATTGCTTGTCAGAAGTCTTCAACTTGTCGCACTTCAAATATATTTGAAAATCTTAGTCCAACGTGTCACATCCGGTATCTTCATTCCGGTCTCCATGACCTTTTGTTATCAGCCTTGATCCGGTTGCTGGTCACGTTTGTCGAACATCTGACTGGTATCCGGTTTCACCTATGTCTAATCGGTATACTTAATTAAGTTGGGTCCAATCACCAAACCTGTTAATCTGAACTCTTTAAATTCATGATTCCTAACAATTTCCTCATTTTTGGTGATTGACAAAACTTAATGAAGGCGAAATGTATTTATTATATCAAAAGAATTTTGATACATAAGCTATCAGCCTATTAACACCGTTTTAGCCTATCTAGTACTTAAGACTTGGCCAGTACTTCAATCTTCGGTTGTCGGCCTCTTTCGATCTGTCCGGTCTGATCTGGCCATCCGCTTCGTCAGTACTGCTCGTTCTCTTCATCTGGCAGTACTACTTTCCCCATTTTTACAATAACTTGTTCAGTTTTGGAAAGGTAGCCCTCGGCGTTTTCATTACGCATGAGCGTCGTCATACGGTTGTTTTCTCCCCATCAAGCACAACGAATTCGGTATGAGCGGAAACATACTGCCTAGCCTGGCAGTTAATTCCATGGCAGTCTCTCTTCTACTACCGCCGCGATTCTTGGTGCCTCACACTCAGCCTCGACGAATCACTGAACGAGTTCGTGCGTAAGTTGGCCAATAAATTTGCATGCATATTATGTGTCTATATGACTGCATATTTAGTAATTATTTAATTTTGTGTATACATGATATCTAACATTATTTGGAAATTAGGTATGGAGCTTGAGAAATTTTGAATGGAGAATTTCGAAATATTATAATTTCTAAATTTAGGGTTTCTTTATGGATAATTTTGAAATCTTAGGATGTTAAATGGATAGAGAAGTTCGAAATTCTTGGAGGAGATTTCGAAATCCTATAGGATAGATCTCGAGATTCTATTATTAAGAATAACTAATATATAAAGGATAAACTATTAATATTTGGTAAATGTCCTAATCATTGAACTTGGTATACAATTGAGAATGAGAAGAATTATATAATATGGTAATTAAATGGTTGAATATTTTAATCTTATATTTTGCTAAGTGAGGTGTTGAACACTTTAGAAATGTAATAGAACCTATTATGTGATTAAAGTGGAGGATTAGGTTTAGTATTTTGTCATTTACCTATCACTAACCTCAAGTGGACGAGATAAAGAAAAGAAAAATAAGCACCTCATTTGTAATTAACATGAACTAGGAATTGAGAGAGAAATGAAAGTTTGAACAAGTTGAAGTCGAAATTGAGCTTGGAGTAGGTATAAATTTCTTATCTTAATCTTTATGTTTTAACTATGATTAAGTATGTTTTAAGTTTTGTTAATCCGGAAGTCGTATAAAATCATGTTTTATATGGATTTTGAGTTTTAGGGTTTTCATGATATTTATAGAGTTCTTGAGAAAATGAGTTTTGATCGAAAGATTTTAAGAGTTGAGGAAGAAGTAGTGTTTATGATTTTGAAAGACTAAGGTTTGTTTATTGTCGAAATTTAAATAGTGTTTTTATAATAATCTCGAAAGATTTTTAGTATGAATCATGAAAATTTCGAAATGGGAATAGGATTTACACTTAAGAATGTCGAAATGAGGTTGGAAATGGAATCTCGAGATCAAGTTGATTTCGAGATTTAGTTTCAAATGAAGAATATGAAATAGGGATTAGGATTTTGAAGTTTGTTTTGAAATTATTATGAATCTCGAAAGGGAATCTCGAAGTGTGTATTGAAATGCTTACGTGAGTGGTTTCGACATTGTTATAAATTTCGAGAGTGAATCTTGAAGAAGATTTCGAGATGTTTACGATGATGTCGACATGTTTGTGTGAGGAAGTTTCGAAATTTATAAGAATTTCGACATGGGATCTCGAGATTGATCTTGAGGAACTTTGAAACAAGATCTCGATATATGTGTCTTGTGAAGTTGAGGATCTCGAAAAGATTTCAAAATGCTTAGGTGGAGTGGTTCGAGTTTTATGAATTTTAAAAGAAAGTCTCGAGTAGGATATCGAAGAAGATTTCGAAATTATTATAAAGATGCCGAGATGTTTGTGTGAGGTTGTTTTGGGTTTTATAAAATTTGAAAGAAAACCTCGAGTAGGATGTCGAAGTGTAATGTGAAGTATGTTTCGAGTTTATGAATTGTGGAACAGAATCTCGAATTGAATATTAATCATAATTATGTTTCGAAATCTTTAAGAACCTCGACATGAGGTCTCAAGATAAATTACTAAGAATGTCGAAGTGTTCAAATGAAGTGGTGTCGAGATCTTTGCCGAATGGTATTTCAAGATTTCGTTTTATTCAAATCTCGAAGTTTTATAATATACTATGTCGAGATTTAAATTATTATGCAATTCAAGATTTTTGTAAATGTCAAAGTGGTACTTTTAATTTAGGTCAAATTTGGAATTTTAGGGTTTCGAAATTTATAAGTTGAAAATAGGGTTTTCAAATTAAGCCAAGTTCATGAAATTATGACTAAATTAACGAACGCTAATTTTATATGTTTCTATAATTAGGGTTCGAAGGTTAGCGATTTAACCGTACGATAAGCTAAGGATACCAGGTAAGTGGGAATTTCACCTACAACACATAAATTGATTGATATGTGTTATGTTATGTGACTAATTGCTTTGATGAATATGTGGTATGTGAATTGTCTGTTATATGCGATTACTTGGAATTTATTATTTGTTGCATTATTATGCAGCATGATCATGTGCACGCACGAATCCTATTGAGTATTTTGAGGAATGAGCGTGCATTGTACTACTCGAGTTGAAAGCGAGTTATATTTAATGTAGATAAATGAGAATATAGCTACTTCTACAAAGGCACCATGACGGGGGTAAAACCGTCGAATATATTTACCTAAATTATTTAGGTAATGGGAAGGCACATAGTATTAACTATAGTACCAGGAAAGTGACGTGATAGAGGGGCGACCTGGTGAATGATAAGACTGGAGATAAACCCTAGTTTTATCCTAGCCAGAGTGGGCCACTATCGTATTTTTACCCGTATAGGATTTGAGCTCATGATATGATGGTGCGGTTAGTAAGTAGCTATGTGCCCTGATAAAAATGAGAAATGAATAAGTATGATGTGAGGATAAGAGTATTAGAAAGCATTGGCGCGGATGCCTTTGCTATTTTGGCACGTGCATACATGCATTTCACTTACTGAGCTTTATAGCTCATCCCATGTTTTTATGTGTTGTAGACGCAGCAAACACGGTATGTGAACGTTTAGATAGCGAGGCTGGTCCTTTTGGAACTTCCGGTAACTTTTGAGGGTGGTGTGTACATGGATGCGACATGTGTGGCGGGCGTTATGTTTAATTATGTTGTGTTTTGTAAAATAAGTTTGTATTGTATGTAAGATTTGAACAATATTTGCATTGTAAAATAGCAGTGTGGGGTTCGTTATGTAAATGAAAAAAAATATCAGAATTTTTATATGTAATATATTGTATATGTTCTTTAGTCACGTAAACTTAGTGTAAGAAAATAGTAGTAGATGGCGGGGCGTCACAATCCACGGCCTCTTCTTTTCGGCTAGGGCTTCGTTCGTGGGTCTTGAGTCCGGATTTGTCACTTTCACATCGGCCCTGTCCATGACCGTCATCCCGGAGATAGCCTTCCTTGCCGTCGGCCTTTCTTTTAAGTTCTTGGTGGTCGGAAGAACTTCATATCTTCATGTGATAGCCCAAAGGTCTTAGCATACCCTCCTGGATCGTCTCCTCCTTATGTCGAACCATTGGTGTAGGTCTTTGAATGCTCGGAAAAGGAAGTGATCGGATTTTGGCTAGTGACTGTGAGGCTTTTTCTGGTTGTGAGGTTATTTCTGACTTAAGGCTTAAGAATTATTGGAGACTAAGATGATTTTGAGTTGATGGACTTAAGTGAAGGGGCGATGTCCTTAAATACGTTGGAGATTTTGTCGCCATCTATCACGGGTTTTCAATAACCCAGACTCTCCTTATCTCTTCAGTCAATGCCTTGGCACTTTATGTCTTGTCCGGTGTCAGAGATTCTTTGATGACAAGACAATCCATGCATCCAGATAACCTTACAGACCCGGTGCCAATCTTTATCTAAGAACATAATATGAAATGTATGCATTGATGAAGTGCAATAATTGAGGAAACGTTCGGTCTATAAGGCCAGTAAGGATTATATGTATACCCACTAGTTAAAGATACGAATTCCAGTTTCAGAAGGAATCCGGTATCTGACTCTGAAAACTCCACTTGAAACAATATAAAAGAATATATATTTAAGTTTCTCAATGTATATTGGCCGATGTCGGTTTTAGCTGAAACCAACTAGGATGAGTGTATAGGCCGGTATTATGAAGACCGATTTGAAAGATGTGTGCACTGAAATCATCAAAATGCAATATTTTTGTAATGCCTATGTAACTTCGTAATATAAATTAATTTGATATAACGTTGTTTCCCCTAACTTCATGCTACGACTTTTAAGGCATTTCGAAAGAAGGTAAACTTAGCTTCGGGGAGCGGTTTCGTGAAGATGTCCGCCACCTGCCGTTCTGTTGAGATGTGCTCCAGTCTTATCTACTTCCTAAGCACGCTGATGAAGTGATGCCTGATCTCTATGTGCTTTGTCCTGGAATGGAACACCGGGTTCTGCATGATGGCGATTGCACTTGTGTTGTCGCAGAATATTGGCGTGCCTGATTCTTTGACTCCATAATCTGCCAGTTGATGTTGGATCCATAGAAACTGCGAACAGAAACTTCCAGTCGCAAGGTATTCTGCTTCAGCTGTCGAGGTTGCAATTGAGGTTTGCTTCTTGCTAAACCAGGAAATGAACCGGTCACTAAGGAATTGGCATGTTCCGGTGGTGCTTCTCCGGTCAATCTTGCAACCTGCATAATCTGCATCCGTAAACGCATGTAGAGATAGACTAGAATCTTTATGATACCATAGTCCGACGTTGACTGTTCCCTTCAGGTACTTCAGTATCCTTTTGGGTGCAGTGTAGTGGCTCTCCTTTGGGTCTGACTGAAACCGTGCGCCGAGACCGACTCTGTATATGATGTTCGGTCTGTTGGCTGTTAGGTAGGGTAACGAATCTATAAGCCCTCGGTATTTTGTAACATCTACTGCTATTCCCCCTTCGTCCTTCTCGAGCTTGATTGATGCACTCATTGGGGTAGATGCTTTTGAGCAGTTGTCCATACCAAACCTTTTTAACAGCTCCTTTGTGTATTTTGCCTGGTTGGTGAAGGTTCCGCTTCCTAGTTGCCTCACTTGAAGTCCTAGAAAGAACGTCAGTTCGCCCATCATGCTCATCTCGAACTGGTCTTGCGTTAATTTGGAGAATCTCTTACACAACTTCGGATTGGTTGAACCGAAGATGATATCATGGACATAGATCTGAACGATGAGTAAGTCTTTTCCGTTCGTGTACCGAAACAGTGTCTTGTCCACAACGCCAATGGAGAACTCATTATCTGTTTGGAATTTAGAGAGCGTAAGTACTTAGCTGGATTGCTCAGCACTTGGCCGATTTCCAACCTGGAATTTAATGGATGGTGAAATTCTCTCTAGTTGTTGAATCTAATCCGTCACTGTCTGAAATTATACAAGCAAATGATCATAATGCTGCTCTAATTGAGTCAGCTGAAGAAATGGTGCTTGATAAAGACGAAATTTAGTCGCTAATTTAGACGAAATTAACATGTGAGAGCCCATGAACAATCATTCATATCTTCTTCGTAATGCTGCTCCATCCCTCGATTACTTTAGTCGCTAATTTAGACGTAAATAACACGTGAGAGCTCATGATATCCTTTTACTCGACGTAAAACCTCATAACACATATTCTTATTTGATTTAAACGCACATGAACATCATTATACATCACATTTAGGAAAGGACCGACAACCTTGAAAATGAGTTATGTGATACGTAATGATGCTCATGTACGTTTTAGTTGAAGAAGATGATGAGTCATGAGGTGTTAAGTCATGTTAAAGAAGATCACGTGCTCGCATGTGTTAAATTTCATCTAAGTTGGTGAATTACGTTAATCAAAGGATCAAAACGACCCAAAATCGGTATGATGTGGGATTAAAAATGGCACATCGGTTCATGAAGGACCGAAAACGCACATGCCCCAAACATCAAAGACTAAAAATGTTGTTCTCCCATTAATTGTCATAATTTATCACTTTCTCTTCACCGCTTGGAAAAAGTCCAAAAGCATACACAAATGACAAACCTACTACCATTGTTCAATTCAAAGGAATCCAACTTCGATTGACTTCTCAATAGTCTTGCAATATTCTCAGCTTGTTTTCAGCTAAATGTTTCAAAAACACATGGTCGATTGAGCTCAGGATATACAGTTTTTCTTCCTTTCCTTCTCAAACTTTGTTTTTCAATTTTTTCGGCTATGGCGACCGCTATAATAAGTTAGGATTTTACGCAATTAATATACCCGTAAACTTGTACTTTGATCGTTATTAGTCTAAACAACCTTTATTATCTATCTGTATTGTCATTTTTCTTATTATAGGTGAGGCATAGTCACGAAATAGCGCACAAAAGATAAAAGAGCATAATGAATTGGAAGAGGTGGGCTCATAAAATAAACAATTGATATGTGGAAGGATGGATAGCAATGAAGACACGTGAACCTACTAGATAAGAATAAGCAAAAGTGATTGGAATGGAAAGCTACTACATGCGAAAATCAGACCATATGTGAAGTTCTTTGTTTTATTGAGAGAAAAATCTTTTGAGACGGCTAAGAGGCTGCTGAAGGCGATATGGAAGGCACACAAAGTCATAAGCAAGCCGCTCTCATTAACTCTCAAATATGCACCCCACAAACAATTCTCAAGCATAAAAGGGAGAGGCAAGGCAGAGAGACGGGGGGAGCACACATTCACATAAGAAAAATCCTTTCGTAGCTCTCAGTGCATATGAATATTATCCCTCAAGGCCAACATAAAATCATATAAGGCTGAGGAGATATTAAGCAACGAGCTATCTCAAGCAACGACACTCAACACGAAGCAGGCTGCTCTCGTCGAGCGGCTCAACTCTCATCATCTGCACACGAGCATATACCGACGAGGGTGACATTATTGGCGGCGCGGTTGGTAACAAAGCTAGGGAGTCAACAGTCGAGCCCACAGTCCCAAGGAGGCTCTTTCCTTGGTCACACTAAGGAAAGCTCGGAAGCAACGCGTGACGACTCGACATCATGATAAGAGAAGTTTTTACTATTTTACGTTTCTGAAAATGTTTATGTTGAATACGTCGTCCTTACCGTTTATTAATATGTGCGCTTAAAATATTGTGTGATTTAGGCCATGCGATGCCGTATTATGAGTTCGTCTTAATGTTATTCGTATCGTATTGAATCGTATGAGTCGAGTTATATATTTTATATTTGCGTTTAATGCTTGCGTTTGTCTGATCAACATATGCACGATACTTGATTGGTTTATGAGACGGACAAAGTGATTAGACCGGTTAGACGATAAAATATAGAGCACCACGACGTAAAAACAACTAGAAATGGAACTCGGTTTCGTAAGTGTGGTTTCCGAGATCTTAGGCTCCAAAAGCATTTAAACTGGGGGAAATTCATAAATATTGAATGCGTGCGTAGAAATTACAGTCATATAGATATATAGGGATTGGTTCTCTATCGCATAGGATCGTTATTGCGGGACAAACGAGTATCGATTATTTTAGGAAATTATACCTTGACTGAGATTCGTTTTGGTTATTTATGATTGATTGCTTGAAGACTTTGGAATAATTCGTGCCGAGCATGAGCCTTGATCACATTTTCGTCAACTATTTGCTTTTGTTGTGCGCTTTTATCTAGTTCGATTATTTTTAAATATCAAAAATCATAAAAACACCTTATATAAAATTCGCTTTAATTTAAATTAAATTTCAGAATAATATCTTAAAATCAATCGAGTTGTCCTCGTGGATCGATACTTGGACTTATCCATTTTATACTACTTGCACGACCTTGTACACTTGCTAGTATTCAAGTGTGTCACGCTAACAGTAAGGAAGTGTTGGGAATTATTGTAAGATAACGTAAAATGACAAGAGGAATTAACGTGGTTCGGATTCGAAACGAATCCTATGTCCATGGGAGCACACTTCTCTTAATTTGATCGTTTCAGAGATTACATACTCGCTCTCTTGGTCTTCTCCCTTGATTACAAGACCAAAACCTACTGAGTATTCTCTCTGTTCTTCACTCACGATACATGATAATGAAGAAACAAAAAATGAGTACACTTTATATTAAGAAAAGTAACGTCCACGCTCATGTAGTTTTTTTTCTCTCCACTTGATAGTTTCCACGTCATTGACATGTCTACTCATTACTCTTCACTTCATTACATAGACCAACAAGAATATCCAACGATGTCTTAGACTTGATCCATCGCATATCATATTCTTATCACCAACTCATCTCATGGCTGCGTTGTGACTAATAGTCAACAATTCTCCACCTTAGTCACAAGCTCACAACATAGGCTACCGTAAGTACTTGGCTGGATTGCTCACCACTCTGGCTGATTTCCAACCTGTGTATGTGACTCATCTCATTATCCGTTGCATATATATATATATATATATATATATATATATATATATATATATATATATATATATATAGAGAGAGAGAGAGAGAGAGAGAGAGAGAGTTTGTGAAGTGTGTATTTGAATGGGACGATAGAGACATATATGTAATGGGAAACATATTAGTTACACAAGGTATTAAAATTTCGTAAAAGAAATATAAGGAGAAAATATATATACCAAGTGAATATTGATTATGAAAATATATTCTTTGCGCTTTAAAGACCACTATCAAAGTTAGAGCTGTCAATGGGCCGGGCCGGGGCGGGCTGGCCCGCCGCCCGCCAAAGCCGGTTGTTTGGCGGGGCGGGGCAGGCTGGGCCGCCATGTGGCGGGCCTTCATAACTGAAGCCCAGCCCGCCCCGCCGGCCATGTTTTTTTCTGAAATTTTTTATTTAAACTTTTTAATTAATTAAAAAATTTATCTAATTATGATATTTAAATATACATTAATTATGTATTAATACATAAATGCATCATTAATTATTTAATTAAAATATTTAAATATACATTTAATAAATGCATCATTAACTATAAATAAAATCACTAATTAATTCCTCTATTTAAATAAATATATATTTAATTTATAAAACAAATTCATAAAAAAATATGGTGGGGCGCTAGCCCATGGCCCGCGGGCTATTTTGACAGCTCTAATCAAAATGAAGGCCCATTACCATTGCAAATGCACTTCAACAATATATATGTATATATATGCACACACTGTAAGGAACATAGTATTTAGAGATTAGTCAAAGTAGATTCCATTTTTATTACATTCTTTTTTTATCTTGTTTTGTGGAGCTTCGTGGCTTTGCGTGAAGAGATTAGCACTTGACCGTTGCAAAAAATTGGTAGTCCTTGAAAAAATTCTCTTAGAGGGTACTAAATGTGATAATATATTCGTATATGTGAATTTTACTCTGTCCCAAACTCTGTCCCAATATGTGTACCACATTGTAGAATATATGAAAAAATAATTTTTATAGATATCGAAAGGTATCAATTTGATCGTAATGAAACAAAGAATTATTTAGTGTTGTTTATTTCTTTTTATCATATAAATGACATGAAATAAGAATTATTTTATAACTTGTAGATTATGTAATTAAAAAATTAAAAAAATACTTAAAACAATTTCTGAACCACAGGATTTGACAAGTGTCAACATCCGGAGATTTGGTACACACATTGGGACATGGGTTTGGGACAGATGATCCCATCCGGACTTTAATATAATCTTTACGTATTATAGTATCTATACTTCATGCCCTTGGTTAAACGGTTAAACCGTTCAATTTTGTCTGTTAATTAAGTCTCATTAAAAAAATTAAATTAAATAAAAAGAAACAACCCACTAACATTACCTACTATTTTTAGTTTATTATTAATTTAATATTTTAGTTAATTATAAATTTACTATTTTTAGTTAATTATTATTTTACCTTTAATTTAATAATATATGATATAATATCACACGCGTGCAGGTCTACTAGTATCTATACTATTATATTAAGGGTGAGAGGTGATTATTAACTGCTAATCTGGTCTATAAAATATTTACAATTATAAGCTCTCTATTTCTAATTTCATTAATTAAATAATTATCACATTTCATCCCTCAATTTTTTAGTTATTATACATATACCCCTAATCATTATTTTCCATTTATATATATAAAAATTATATTTCATCTACTAAATATAATTATAAATTTCAAAATTAAAATTAAAATAATTATATTTAAGCACACACATAGATTGCATTAAGTTCATACGAAATGGTGGAAATCAAGTAATTAATTATTTAATTGTTCTTTTGTTTAATTTTAAGGTTTACGACTTCTAATTATCCATCATTTCTACGCAAATCGCCATATCATATATTACATAGTCTTTCTTCTTTTGGTTTACTTAATCTATGCATTGTGAACAATGGTTGTTATATTTGGAATTATTTATTTTTTTAGGGGTGGAATCCAAACTCATGCCAATGTTGTGTGTCCAGGTCCTCAAAATTAAAAGTTCACATTTAATGCTGGATTGAGTGGCTATTAATAGAAACAAAATATAAAAAATATAAAAAAAAATGATACACTAAAATTTTTATTTAAAATGATCATTCAACGATGGTATTGATCAAGCTTTTAGGCGAAATAGTTACCCGTCCCAATGCTTCGATATTTCTTCTTTTTTCATAATGTTTTTTTTCACTTCTTATGTTTATTGTTTATTCTTTCTACTTTCGACTAAGCAAAAGCGAATAATAATGATATATATTAAATACATGCATATCTACGCAAGTCAATAAAGTAAAGTCGTCGAATAACCACGCTTGTGACAATTAATCACTGTCTAATAATTGCTAATCACATACATTCACACGAACCCAAGCAAAGCAAACCCGAACACGAAAGGTTCACTATTTTACACTTAATCAATATTCACTACAATCCATTGCAAATTAATAACGAAAAACCTTAATAAAGATTGTCATCCCATCCCAAAGCATGATGAGCATAATGATAATTATCTTGCACGTTACAAATCAATACATCGCTGATCATCGTCGTCCCATCATCAACTCCAAGGAATAAATGTGGTTGTTCCATGGAAGCTTTTTCAATCGAAAAAGACGAACAAGGACTGCTGCTTGAGAATCCATGATCAGAAGAAGACGATAGCCTTTGTATTTCCTTCATAGCTTCTCCGAGCTTTTCTCTCAGCTTTATAAGCTGCACCCACACATTGAAAAATAAACAGTCAAGAACACACACACACACATACACACATTAAAGAGTGTAATAGTATTATGTATATGTATATATATCATACCTCGGATTCCAGGCGACATTTCTCAACAACAGTTATGTCGTGTTGATATTTGAGCCTTGCGTATTCATCCTCCAATTTCTTGCTCTTCCAACGAGCTCTTCTGTTCTGAAACCAGACAGCAACTTGCCTCGGATCCAAGCCAAGCTCCGAAGCTAACTTGTCTTTCCTCTCTGATTCGAGCTTGTGCTCATCGCCGAAGCTTCGTTCTAACATGTTAGCTTGTTCGTCACTGAGCTTTCTTTTCTTCATCATCATCATCGTCATGCCTTGCTGGTCGCCTTTGTTATTCTTCTTACGCCTCCTCCTAGGCTTGGAGCTAGGCTCGGACGACTTCGAAGCTGCATAATATATATAAATATTTATATATATACTTAGATTAACCATTATTATGTATTTTTCTAATTATTTTTACAGTTCTTTTTCCTGCACGTGTGATCAGTGGATTGAAGTACTACTGTACTTACCTTGTTGAGGGAAGCTGAACTGAGAGTAAACCCCAGGTTGATAGTACTGAGGAAAGGGTAGTACCTTTGCATCATCAAATTCGGGGTTCATGATATCTTCTTTTTTTTTCCCCTTCTCTTTTTATGGATATTTTTTTTTTGGATTATGTCCAATCTCTCGTTGTTTGTGCAGTGGTGTAAGAGCTGTAAGTTGATGGTTTGAAGTAAAGAAAGAATTTTGGAAAGCTGTTGGTTGCCCTAAGACAGTTTAGGATTGGTGGAGAACTTGACATTTATAAAGTTGGAGTTTTGGATTAAGTCTTGGAGTATGAATTAATTACCATGTTGCCACTGCCTCGTTCTTGGAGAGAGAGAGAGAGAGAGAGAGAGAGAGAGAGAGAGATTTTGTGTGATGCCACTCATAGTTTTTTTTTTAATGTTTTTTTACAAATTGTGATCATCCAATCGATCGATCGACACGAGACGGCCATTGTCTAGATATTTCCTCAAAATAATTTTGTGACAATTTGTAAATGAATGAAAGAAAATATAAGTATGCTTTGGTTTCATGCCCGAAGCATATCATCATGTGATCCCGTGGTTTAGACGCTTACCTTTGTTTGGTTAGCACAGTCACACTAAAAAGTAAATAATATATTTATATTTGATGTGCGTGACTCCCAATGAGTTTGGATAACGTTTAGTGGATGTGCGTGTCTGTGTGTGTACTACCGAAAATTAAAATGTAGAGTTGGTCATAATTATTCATAATTAGCTTAAGTTTTAGGAACGTAAAATATGTTTAGTCTTATATCTTTTATTTTGATAACGCCGCCTCCCTCAAGGGCTTTTTTTCTTTTCATTTTATCTAGTAGTAGTATATTTGTACCTACTTTGCTTATTTTTCTTTTATAGACATTTGAATATTATATGTTGCATTTCAACTTGAAAATTATATGATTGATAAAAATAATAAAATATAAGCACGGATGTACGTTCTTTCTCCTGATTGGCACACTAACCTCACTTTAGTCTATGCTCAATTTCGTTTGAAATTATTTGTCCCACAATTACTGTCCCCCTCTACGTTCCAAATGCTCTGATCCGTTGAATTTTTAATCCTGCTGTTCAAAAATTTTATTTTTTGTTATTAATTCCTTTAATTCTATATTCCACCAAATCATAAAATCATTATTATTTCGTGTGATTTATAAGATAAAAATAAATAAAACATCGCATTTATTCCTTATTTTATGATGATCAACTTGATATCCATATCATATATTTTTCGATAATCATAAATATTATTTTAACAAAGTGGGACAGAAATTGTGGGACAGACGATTTCAGCCGGTCCAATTTGGTAAAAAAATTCTTCCTTTACTAAGAGAATCGTGGCTCGAGAAAAGTCTGTGTACATTTAGAAAAGAGTTATATTATTATTATTATTATTATTATTATTATTATTATTATTATTATTATATACGTACTTGATTCTTGGAAAATCAATAAATAATTAAATAATTTACTTTTGACCAAGGACAAGTAACAACGTATGGATGCAAGTTTCTCGATATATGCATGTAACTAAATTATCTGTTAGTTAATATAAGTATTCGGGAAATGCCTATGTCTTTCCCTTTTATATATTTTTTCAAATGTAAAACCTTATGTTTTATTGAGAGACGTAACGAGGCTTGATTGGAGAACAACATTGTACTTTCAATATGATGTCTTCATTATGCCACCATATGTGTTATATATAGGTGCAGTCAGTCGCTTTGCAAGTGCTAGAAAAGAAAAAAGTCATTTTCGCTTACCCTCATATAGTTTTAGTACTCAACTGTGACATTATTCAAATATTAATATATCTCTTTGTTACATTGATTGGGGAAGAGGAGTGGAACGACGACGTGTATGGATTTGACTATACACTCTTTTATTATAACCCCACTTTGTCCTTCATAAGGTCTATCTTTCTTGGAGTGGAACTGTGTAATGAAATGATATTTTTTTTTTGTACTTTTTCATTTCTCTCTTTAGTTAATTAGTGCATCAAATTTTCAATATAGTTAATCCCGTTCTTTTATCGTGAGTTCCTTAGTCTACATAATATTAGTGAAATTTTATTTTGAGAGAACATTGTCAAGCATTTATTCAGGCATAATACTCTCAATTATTTGTCGTTATTGCTTAGTAGTTGTTATTTTAAAACAAAATATTTACAAAGCCAAGGGTGGGCTACACCAAAAAGTTTATCTATAGCACGTGTCAAAACCCTAGAGATTGGGACAACATCACCTTTTATTACATATTTTCCTATTTGCAATATTCAATTTAATTTTTTGTTTTTTACAAAATATTGTTCCATCATATCATCATCTACTGTTTATCATGAAGCTTGTGAAAAGGCTACATGCGAAATATCGACACGAGGTGCCTATCAAAGCAAACAAATAATGAATATATGTATACAAATATACTCTTTCTGTCCCATTGCATTTTGTACATTTACTGTTTGGCACGGGTTTTAAGAAACTGAATATTTTAATAATATAGTGTGTTGGAAAGGTAAAAAAGTGTATATTTTGGCATGTCTTTAAGAATATTTAATATTATTATATTGATTGTTTGTGATAGTTTTTTTGCTAAATAAGGAAATGTACAAAAGAGGTGGGACGCCCGATTTAGTAAAATGTACAAAAACGTTTGGGAGCGAGGGAGTAGTATTTATTACATTGTTTTTATGCAGTTAAAGATATTTTTATCATGAAAGTTATATGTCGGAACACGAAGTGGTTTTAATTAACTTTTGTCACTTCTCTAACACGAAGATGGGAGGGCATCATGGTGGGGGTCTCCTACATGATGTATCAATCTACAACATAAAAAATACAATTAATAATATTGAATTATATCAAAAGTTTATATGTCAACTAGTGGAGCTCATGTTATCTTCGTAATTAATATCTTCTTAATTAAAATAATAGTGGTTATGTTCTAATCCGACAACTTAAGTTCATGTTTCCTATCTTTTAACTACCTTGACATCCGCCAAACAGCTAACCACTCACTAATCGGCTTCAACAATTATTAGTGTCTAATGAGTAATGACTATTGTTTTTCCAATATTTGAAACATTGGATTTGTACCGAATTTGTAATATAATCACAATTTGTCTAATATTATTATTCATATTATCGTCTATGTATATTACAATTGTCGATGAATTTTTTCTTACAATAATATCATGGTCACGGACATAATTATATCGGTCTCCAAAAGTCTAAAGTGGTAGAGAAATTTTAGCTACAATATATACATATATATGTATTATTACAGTGTGTTTATGACGTCATCTGGTCATCGACATAATCATTTAACTTCCAATTACATTTTATCAAATAGATACGTTTCTTATCAAGTTACACACTACGTTATTCTATCCGTACAATTATTAAAGGACCACACTTTTCCCCCTTACCTACTATATACCAAAACCATTATTATTGTCATTACTTGTATAAACTAGTCGAGGAGCTCCAAGATTAATAATTTGAGTATTCAAATCCATGTGGCACAGTTCACATCCTTTAGTTTAGATCATATTCTTCGGACAAGTACTATATAAGAATGTAATATAATCTCATATGCTTAGCTTTCTCTTCTTTTCCCTTCTGTAAAATTCTCAAAAAGCTTCTGATGCACATGCTTTGCACAAATCCTAAGCTCAAGCACATCAAATGTGCATACATAGTTATTTGTCCAACATTTCTTAAAGAATATGCCTAAGTGTCAATTGCTCTAATGGAGAAGTGGTGCTAGCTAGCATTTATATTATCATATGTTATAATATAAGTATTCTTGAAGGATTTTTTTTATGATTCCAAAGATAATGGTACGAATGAGATGTTTACTATTGGTGGGCCAAAACTTTTCATATCTACTTAACATAGATGTAAAATACTTAAATGTAATTAGATTTTATTAATAAATAATATTTGCGAAGATGAGATCATTTCATAGTTGGGCATTGGGTAACTTGCAGTATGAATAGTTGTTGGGCTTCAGCTCAATGGGCCGAATGTTGTTTTGTAGTTTTCATTATTGAGCTAAAATAAATGTAGTGTAACTTGATTTGAATTTTTTTTTTGAAAATGAGGATTTCATTCATAAATCCAAATGGACACAAGGTTACAATAGAGCAATATTCAAAATATTACAACATATTTGACTATTTCTATTGCGTAAACACCGGTGATAGTACAATGCCCGTTAACCCAAAAAGGGGAAAAGAGAAAACCCCAGAAAGAAACTCCCAAGAAGGGAGAAAAACACTCCCACGAGGGGAGGGAAGGCTCCTATGAAAGGAGGAAAGACACCTACAAAGAGGAGAGACTCAAAAAAGAGTATCTCCCCCGAGGAGAACCCGGCCGACAGGTCGGGCGGTGGAAAGTGCTGACGGCGGCAAGCAGCAGGCGAACACGGCTGACGTAGGCGGAGGCGCGGTGGCTGGCGGACACGGAGGCGGAGGCGTAGGCTGAGGCGAAGGCGCGCACCGGGCCGGGAGAATGCTGTGGTGGTCGTCAATTTTTTTATTAGACAAAAAGAGAGAACACAAAAGAAGAAAAACTCCCCTACCTCCATGTCCCCCCTACCTCCATGAGGAGGGGGAGGGAGGAGGGGAGGAAGGCGCTGGCGGCGTGTGAGGTGCTAGGGTTTTAGAGATATGGGGGAGAAAGGGCGAAGGAGAGAGAATAATCAAGATGCATTGGTTAACTTGATTTTGAATTAGTTACGTACTTTTTATTTTTTATTGACAATTGAACCTTTATCTACCTTACAGGCTTACACATATGACATACTTTCGATATCTCTCATTCTATATTCATTATTAAGTATAATCAATTTATATTTATTAACGCTATAAGTGGTTGGAGGTTGAAAAGTTGAGAGACGTAATCATAAGACAAATTGATAGTATAGCATTAAATAGACGGCGTGGATAATTGAGTGCACAAGTCTACAAGTCAAAATTGCAATAACAGTTCATTTAAATACTGTTAGGATCGGTTTACGCGTTTAGAGGGTGGTGAATAAAAGCTTGACGCTTTTTGGTAGTTAACCGGTTAGGGCTAATACCGGTTCTTGATATTTTTCTAAGTGTGTTATGTGCGGAAACTTGTTGGTCGGTTATGAACCAAGACCGATAATAGATGTGATGTGTTAACGTGTGTGTGGACAGGGAGCACCTGTTTGTTTCTGGAAGTTCGGAGTTAAATCTCCTACGTCTCCCCTTCTTCATCGCAAGGAAGGTTCACTAGACTTCAGTTATAACTCACTGTACAACCTACCCAGCTGCCCTCAGCCTTATCTAGTGAATCATCTAGGCAGTCGTAAAAATACAATCCACCTATTTCAACAGCTTTTTACAGTCCGTCGGAAAACAACTCACTTACTTAACCTAAACCGGTTTTCGTACAGTGAGGACAACACTCCCTACTTCTTTCTTCACTTAGTAGTTTGAATAAGGTCTTTGATTTCTCGTGGTGTAGTGTCATATATCTTCAGTGCCTCTTCTATGCTATATATAGTTGATCTTTGCTGAAGAAGGCCGTTGTGAGATAGCTCCTTGTACCAGACACTGCATTAAATGCATTTTCCCAAAATGGGTACTGTCCGGTCTTCATAGCAGTTCGCGCTGTGCCAATTGCTTTTTCCTTTTTTAATCTTAGCTGGACTTCAACTTGACTCCTCCTTGCAGTCTTGCATTAAATGTTTTAATAGAAGTTTTCAAAGTCCCGCCTTGAATAATTTGAATATTTGTACACATGGCAGGTCCGGTATTCTGACTCCGGTCTTGGCATTTGTCGGATTCAGTATCGTTCGTTTTCGAGTGCGCTTGTGAACTGCTGGCTGGTATCCGGTCTTGAATCTTAGTTTAATCGGTATATTCAATCAAGATTGGACAATCACCAAAACTGTTTAATCTGAATTATTTGATTCATGATACTTAACAATTTTCCCCTTTTTGGTAATTGTCAAAACTCAACGAAGCAGAAAGGTATTTATTATATCAAAGGAAATTTGATACATAAACTACCGATCTAATACAACCGTTGTTAGCCTATCTATTCCTTAGATATGCCAAACTTCTTCGATCTTCCGGTTGATGGTATCTTCCGGTTTTAGATATACCGGTCTGCCTTCTGCTTCGACTCAGTACTGCCATCTGCTCTTTCGCCTGGACTAGCAGTATTCTTTTTCCCACAGCTTTTTACAACCGGTGTTGGCTTGTCTATTCCATGGATACGCCACAGTTCTTCGATCTTCCGGTTGTTGGCATCCCAGCTCTCTCTGGTACGTCCAGTATGCCTGCTGCTTCGTCCAAGTACTGCCATCTGCCCTTTCTCCTCAGTTAGCAGTACTTCTTCTTCCCCCATTTTGACAATCGCATGTCCGGTATGAGGGAAGGTAGTCATTGTGCAGGAAGTCCAACATTACAGTTGTTCTCTCCTTGTCAAGCACAATGAGACTGATAGCTCTGCTGCTGTGCTGGCGACTCTTAACAGGAGACCGCTCAGCCTAGACAAAACACTTAAAGATCTGAAGAAGTCTTCTTCAGAGCCGCTCCATCTTAGCAGCTCTTCGAGCTACGATATTCCCTGAACCCACGCCTTGGCTATGGTTTCCTTGGGGAAATCACATGTTGCGGCGAGGAGATCCTTCGCTTGTTTCCTCCTTGTAGAGCGCAACGAATCTGATAGGAGCTGAGGGATACCGTCTGGCATGGCATTCAAGTTCCGGTATCCGCTCGCTAGCTCCAGTGTCGTTTCTTGGAGGGTTTTCAACCTTTTCTCCACCAAGAAACTGGGACGGGCGCCATATTTTTCTTTGGGTCTTTGTAGTGCCAGGATGGCTTACCCGGTCCGCGGCATCTTCTTTTCGGCTACTACTCCCTGTGGGAAGCCTGAGAACTGGGTGCATCTTTTCCAACTCGCCCAGTTCACAGAGGAATTCCCAGAGCTAGCCTTCCGAGCCGTCGGACTTGTTTTAGTATTCTTGCTGGTCCGAAACGACGTCTTCACGTCTTTGTTGGACCGCCAAGAGGTCTTTGTATACCAAATGGGTCGGTTTGCGTCCAAGACGGTGTCAATACCGCTTTGAGGTGGTAAGAAAACCAGATTTGGGCTTGTTAGGCTTTTTCTGGTTGTGAGGCTTATCCTGACTAAGGGTGGTGGATGTTTTGGAAGTTTAGGCATTTTGAACTTAGTCGATAGTGAGCTGATGGGTTTTTGAAGGAGGGTGCGAGGTCCTTAAATAGTGGAGGGTATTTCTGTCGTTTGTCACGGGTGCACAGTATTCCAGGCCATGCTTATCTCCTTCTCAGTGTGTCGGAACTTTATGTCTTGTCCAGTGACAGAGATTCTTTGATGACATGACTATTCACCTTCTTAAATAACCTGCAAGCTCAAAGCCAGCTGTACCAAGACAAATAATATGTGCATTGATGAAGCGCAATAATCGAAAAAGTTCGGTCTTTATTCGATCAGTAAGGGTTATATGTATATCCACCAGTGTTTTCAAAAGCGTTGCGTCGCGCGCTTCGTAGCGCGCAAATGCGTGTTTTTTTCTGAAAACGCGTCATGGCGTAAACCATTTAGCGAAGCTTTTATTTTTTAATTTTTTTATATTTTTTTTTCTGTCTGAGCACTTGACTGGACGTAGTTTTCTGCTGGACATGACATAGTGATGGCTTGTCAGTCCATCAACGCATTATGTGGACTGGTGGACGAATGTTCCAGTAAAATAATACACTACTTTTTTTTATTGGTATATAATATACTATTTTAAACTTTATATATATATATATATATATTTTAACGTAATGGGAGAGAGAAAGTGTAGGTATGTTATTTTTCGTTCTTTATTTAATGGTTTTTCTTAAATTACTTTTTTATTTTTAGTTTTTTTATTGTTTCTATTATATTTTTTTGTTATTTATAAAAAATAGAGGAATTCAATAGGAAGCAAAATATTAGAATAGAGTGATTTAAATATATTATTAGACATATAAGCAATAATATAACAAATTTATGTTATCTACTAAGTTTTTATTCATTATAATTTACTTGCTTGAAATACTCACGCAATGCGCTACGCAATTTATGCTACGCGCTTCAGGAGCCAAAACGCGTCGCATTGCGCATCACGCGTTTTAAAACATTGATATCCACTGGTTAAAAGATAGTTCCGGTTTCAGAAGGACCCCAGTATCAGGCTTGTATGGCTCTATTTTTAACAATATGGGACTCATATTTTATATTTCTCAATGTATACTGACTAGTGCCGATTTTAGATGAAACCGGCTGAGATAAGTGTTTAGACCGGAATGATAAAGAATTGACCGTAAAAAGAATGGGTTTGTACTCCATTCATCCATATGCACTAATTTTTGTAATGTCTAGGCAACTTATTTATATCAATGAGTTTTGATATAAATTCGTTCCCCCTGACATCATGCTAGGACTTTTAAGGTAAGTCAATAAGTCCTAAATGCATTTAGAATGAGGATAGACTTAGCTTTGAGTAGCGGTTTGGTGTAGTCGTTTGTAGCTTGCTGGTTTGTCGTTCTTCATCCAGTCTCTCCTTCTTGATTGCACGACCTTTGGTTATCTTTGAGTGATGTACCGGTCTTGGAGATTTCGATATTTCCACTCTATTGCTTCCCATGTCAGTGTTAAACGTCCACCTTGTTTGTAGGATTTGCTAGAGCTTAGGCTTGTAGATGATCGCCATGGAGTATGCTCTCCGGTCACCATATCCGAAATTTTGATTTTCTAAGCACTGCTTTTTGATCCATATTTGTTGACTTTCTGGCTGAATTGGCTCCCTCAGGATCCGAGACCGCATTCAGTATCCAGTCTGCTGACAGACAGTCTTGATACCACTTGTTAGTCATATACTGACCCGGTATAGAAGAAGCTTCCAAATCTTGGTAGTGCTCGAACTGGTTTAGCTCCTGCTTGACTTTTATCCAGTTATCTTCTAAGTCTCTGATGACTTCTCTAAGGTGGCCAGACTTAATTCGGTTTCCTTTGATAGGTTTCCCCTCAGTCTGTACCTCCATATGGAACTCCCTTGTGTCATTCATCTAGAAATTCAGTTAGTTCCTAAACTGGTTGCCCTTTTTACACTTGAATTCCTTAAACTGGAAAATCTTCTAAGGATTCCCTGTATAGCTCCTCCTGAGGATATTCCTGTCTTCAGAGAGTACCTCTACCTTGCATGATTTATTTTGGGGCGTTCCCCCTTAGTTGACTCCTCTGGTGTGAGCTGCGTTGTGATATACTGTGCCGGTTTCCTCTGAGATAGATAGCGTGCTTTTGAAACCGTTTGATCCATTTGTTGCTCGATTTTCCCAGTATGAAGCTTTTTCACTGGTTCCTTGACTGACTGATGTTGCTTGGAATTTGATCATCGGTTTTGCTTCTGTCAGTCGTCCGACTTCCTTTCTTAGCTGCACCATTCCTAAACTGGTCTGCCAGTAGGTGACTCATGGCGCGCGCCAGTGCTAAGTAAGGAAGATCTAGTTTTCCTTCATGTATTCTAGTAGGTGAAGATAGATCATGGATTAGATTATTCCTAATCAGTTATAAGAGGATTTAGAATCTTATATGATTCATCTTTTTGTTTCATAGTCATTTTCTGGACTTACCAGTAGCCAGCCGTATTGGACTATAAGCTCTTGCTTATACCAATTCAACTTGTCGGTCTTGTTGGTTCCTCATCCGGTTATTGTAGTCATGCTTTAGTTTTAGTGAGACTATCTAATTATCTTTATATCTTTACCTTGTACCTATTTCCAAAGGTAAAGATTAGCTTGACACATGGTTTTATCTTAGTGAGAGTCGTTCTCTCCCTGGTCATGTGCTGACAGCATCTGCTGTTTAATATTCATCAGAACTGATTGAGTTCCTGTAAGTATTCCTGCAAGAACTGACAAAATCCTCGGTACCCATGCTATTTTGGATCCGGTTAGAGATTAGTACCTTAGGTATCCATACTTGGATTATCCTAACGTGTCTACCAGTTACAGGATCAATAAGATATCTATATTGATTGTTCCTATTTTGAGACCGGTATCTAGGTCTACTGTGACCTTGAGCTTCCGATTTTGGCCTGTGAGCATTCCCCCTCGGTTGTTGAGGTCTTCTCCTCCGTAGATCGTTGTACACACCGGTATTCCCCCTTGATTGTTGAGGTCTTCCCTTTCGTGGGTCGTTGTTGACATTTGTATTCCCCCTTGAATGTTGAGGTCTTTCCCTTCGTGGACCGTTGTTTGTAGTGGTATACCCCCTTGGATATTGAGGTCGTCCTTTCTGTGGGTTCGCACACATACCAGTATCTCTCTTTGGTTGAGATTTTCGGTTTTGTGAAACGTTTTTCACATTATCCCCCTTATTGTCTTATGTACAGTACTTAGGTAGGGAATCGAGGAATTTAAGTTATATTCAACTCCGGTTTTCCTGGCCCTGTTCATAGGAAAAGCGAAAATTGGATTATAATCTGTAGGGCGAACAAAATTGATTACCCGAAAGGTAGTCGGTTGATAAGATGTCGTCGCCTCATCGATGTTTGCTTGTCCGTAATATCCAAGCCCGGTCCGGTCGTCAGCATCCCTTAAGGATCCTTGAATACACCGGGATATCTTTGTTGAATTAGTCCATGACTGGACCAAGGCAGACAATCTCTGGTTTTCTGAGGCATTCTTTTCAGCTGCCTCCCTCAGTATGAGATTTTCTTCCTCTAGTTGAGTAATTCTTTCAGAAAGAGGTCCGGTATCTTCTTGTGCTGGTGCTTTTCCCTTTTCTGCCGCCTTCATTTTCTCGTTCAGTCTCCAGTACTCATTAGCCATGTTCTGTAGTGCGTCTAACACTTCCTCATAGCTGAACTTATCTTCTGGACTCGATTGATCTCCCACCAGGCAGACAAGTTCTTTCTCACTTTCATAGTTGCTCAACTCATCGTCAGAGCTGGACTCCTCGGAATCTGTATCATCCCATCTGTGGGAGTTCTCTTTGGTCGCAGAGGCTTGTGACCATCTTCTCTCCTTGAGTCGGTTTTCCTCCTTTTTGGAGTCATTATTAGTGTTGAGTCCAGTCCTGTCACATTTAAAGCAGGTGTTAGTATTTTCATTTTGTTTACCTTGCTTAACCTGTGTCATTATGGAAGATTCTCCTTCTTCCAATGCTTTCACTGGATTTTCCCTGAGCTTGTAGACTTCTTGGTTTTCGCCAAGTTGACATAACTTGATCCATATTTCTTTCGCAGTCTTGCTCGTCATGACTTGTCTGAATATTTCTATGTTCAGAGTCTTGAACATGATGTTTTTGGCAATATTATTGAGGTTTGCCTTTCGTATTTCCTGCATTGACAGCTCGTGTCTTTCCTTGGGAACCTCTCGTGGTTAGAATGCACGTTGTGTCGTTCGTTTATTTTGTTGAACACGAATGGTCCAGTTTCTAACACATCAACCATCTCGTCATCTTGTGCGTAGAGATGGGTCAATATCCTTATTTTTCATTCAAGGAAGTTTTCCCTGCTAAACATAATAAGCTGATCTAATAAAGTCATGGTTAGTATATATAAAAATATCAAGAAACCCTCTCTGATACCACTTGTTAGGGATCTGTTTACGCGTTTAGAGGGGGTGAATAAACACTTGACGCTTTTTGGTGGTTAACCGGTTAGGGCTAATACCGGTTCTTGATATTTTTCTAAGTGTGTTATGTGCGGAAGCTTGTTGGTCGGTTATGGACCAAGACCGATAATAGATGTGATGTGTTAACGTGTGTGTGGACAGGGAGCACCGGTTTGTTTCTGAAAGTTCGGAGTTAAATCTCCTACGTCTCCCCTTCTTCATCGCAAGGAAGGTTCATTAGACTTCAGTTATATACTCACTGTACAACCTACCCAGCTGCCCTAAGCCTTATCTAGTGAATCACCTAGGCAGTCGTAACAATACAATCCACCTACTTCAAAAGCTTTTTACAGTCCGTCGGAAAACAACTCACCTACTTAACCTAAACCGGTTTTCGTACAGTGAGGACAATACTCCCTACTTCTTTCTTCACTTAGTAGTTTGAATAAGGTCTTTGATTTCTCGTGGTGTAGTGTCATATATCTTCAGTGCCTCTTCTGCTATATATAGTTGATCTTTGCTGAAGAAGGCCGTTGTGAGATAGCTCCTTGTACCAGACACTGCATTAAATGCATTTTCCCAAAATGGGTAATGTTCGGTCTTCATAGCAGTTCGCGCTGTGCCAATTGCTTTTTCCTTTTTTTAAGCTTAGCTGGACTTCAACTTGACTCCTCCTTGCAGTCTTGCATTAAATGCTTTAATAGAAGTTTTCAAAGCATTGAATAATTTGAATATTTGTACACATGGCAGGTCCGGTATTCGGACTCCGGTCTTGGCATTTGTCAAATTCAGTATCGTTCGTTTTCTATTGCGCTTGTGAACTGCTGGCTGGTATCCGGTCTTGAATCTTAGTTTAACCGGTATACTCAATCAAGTTTGGACAATCACCAAAACTGTTTAATCTGAATTCTTTGATTCATGATACTTAACAAATACTTTTTTATGTTTATTTATTTTAATTGTTGTCAAGAAATGTGCTTCAAGTAAAGAGGTTAAAATAAAAGGGTGAGGAATTGGAACGTTATATTAGATATGAAAATTCAAACGAAGAAGGAAACACGATATATTCGTTACGTGCCTCAGTTTCTTTCAACTGCTCATCTTTTAAGTCAATGACTTACGTAAGTGTGATGAGCCGATTCGTTACAATCACAATCAAAATCGTAATTTAATATTTTGATTTTTCTTGTTTGATCGTGAGTTTTGCAGCTTTTTTGTTATAGTTATTTGCTCTTGAATTAATATCACGAGTTCATACTAGCATAGCCCAGTTGTATGATAAGATAATAATAATAATAATAATAATAATAATAATAATAATAATAATAATAATGACAGCAATAGTTATATGTATATGATTATATATACATGCATGGTCTAAAACTTAGATATAAGGTTGTCGTAAATGTTTTATGAATCTTGATTATAATGTCGTCAGAATACATTCAAGGTTATACCATATAATTAATATAGAATTAGCACATAATATGGGATATAGAATATATACTGGTATGGAATACTGTCAAGTAGGATTTTCGAATTATTCGATTGGAAGAATGATCATTTCCACATATGAAATTAGTGACCTATTTTATTCAACATCTTAAAACGATGGACCTATTGATCCGAGTTTATATTTTCGAAATCATATATACACGTAAACATATTTTCATATTTCTTACATTGGATCTATTTTATTGACTGGGTCACATTCTATAGTCTATATATAGTATGAGTTGTTTCGTAAATTTGGATTTAATATTGTTTCCGTGTATTGCTTTTTCTTTTTTCCACCACACGTTGTTTGTAGATGTGAATGTCACCTAATTGTGATGTTCTTTTTATTTATTTAAAATCCCGTACATTTATAGTTAAGACCTTATATTAACTCTTTAATAAATAAGAAGAAAAATATGTAGAATAATGGAACTCTTGAGTCTTGAGTAGCTTCATCCTAATATTTAGGTACTTTATGCTGGATTGCTATTCACCGCCCCCTTTTTCCTAGTCACCGCCCCCTAAAGGGCTAAAAAAGACGATTTTGCCCTTTTGAATTTAACTTTCTATTTAAAGTCCTTTCCATACAACACTTTTCATATCGCAATCACACATCCAAATCAGAGTCAAACATAACAAAAATAACTCAAATCGAAATGAATCGTCTTTTTGGGAAATTGAAAGGTCAAAAGAAAGTGTCTCTTGGCACGGATGGTAAGCAAATTCTCGTAAATTTCATTCGTATGTACGTGAACTGTCGAACATCGATCGTATTCGATCGAAAAATTTCGGTCCGACCGAAATGTGATTTCGGCCACCCTTTAAGGTGACCGAAAAAATTGTTCGGCCGTGGCTGTCCGAACCGAAATTTACATTCGGCTGGGACGGTCACGGCCGAAACGGGATTTCGGCTACTGTGAAGGTGGCCGAAATCTCGTTTCGGTCGCCTCTTACAACAGCCGAAATCTAATTTCGGCTGAAATTAATTTTTTTTTCAGACTTGAAGAGTGTTCCGGAGGATTCCAGGGGCAACGGGATAAATTACAGTGAGCATTTCCCCGAAGGAGGACGATTTCCGACCGACGTGGAAGCCATTAACTAGGCAAAAGGCGTCGCTATTGCTCTTGGTTTCGAGGTGATTATTTCGTCGCATAAGAAATGCGGTACAAGAAAATTGATTAGATGTTCTCGCGGAGAACGTTATAGAGGCAAGGAGGATGAATTGGAGAGGCTATCGAAGTCTAACAAGTGCAGGTGTCCGTTTGTAGTCATAGCCCATCAGGATCCAGCTACTAGGGAATGGTACATTCGTACGGGTGCACCTGAGAATTCCATTCACAATCACCCTCTGATACAGTTTCCCGAGGGACACCGCCAGACGAGAGGATTAAGTAGCCAGGCAAAGAAGGTCGTAGAGGAAATGACTGTTGCGCAAGCGAAACCAGCACATATCCTCTCAGCGATGAGGGCTCGACACGCAGAAGATAACGCCACGATCCGACATATATATAATTACAGAGATCATTTGAAGAAGCAAAATTCTGAGGGGAGAGACGTGGTGAGCCAGTTGATGCACCAGGCGACAGAGTCAGGATATTTTGTTGAAGCGCTGAGAGACGAGGAGACTAATGTGCTGACACATGTCTTTCTTGCACATCCGGAGTCACTCGCACTGCTGATGACGTATCCTTAGTTTATTGGTATTGACTCGACGTACAAGACCAATAGATATAAGATGCCTCTAGTTGAGATTATAGGGATGACTCCCTGTAATCACTACTTTCTGTGTGGGTTTGCCGTCATGGAGGACGAGATGGAGCGAAGTTACTGGTGGATGTTGCAGTCTATCAGGGATATTCTAGGGCCAGGTGTCCACCCGTCGGCGATTGTCACTGATCGTGAGTTGGGCCTTGTTCGACCGGTACATATGGTATTTCCACATTCTCACTATCTGCTGTGCACGTGGCATATTTATAAAGATGTGGAGAACAAAAGTTATTGGTTGGCGGGGAAGAGCAAAAAGACCGCAGCTCACTTCACGCACAAGTCCTGGAAAGCAGTCGTGGAAGCTACGACGATTGACGAATACGAGAAGGCAGTGAGTGACATGCGTCTGCGTTGGCTAGCCGACTCAGCAATCGCTAGTTATGTTGAGCAGACGTGGTTGGTGCATAAGGAGAAGTTCGCCAGAGCTTGGACGAACCATGTGCTTCATTTCGGGAACACCACTACATGTCCTGTGGAGAGTGCTCATAGCGAGCTGAAAGGATGGGTGAACTCGGCCACTGGGTCTCTTGACACCGTATGGGTGAAGGTGCAAGAGCAGATTCAGAACCAGTTGAATCGCATCAGAAAGGTAAATTAATTATTATTACGTGTCAGATATCCTTATCTAATAATTTTTAATGTTGACATGCAGACACTTGAGGAGTCCAGGTCGAAACGACCTATTCCGATGTCAGGATTTCCATTCCTAACATTATTATAAAGAGTTTCACACCATGCAATATTAATTATGGGAAATGAGCTGCGGCGGGCGAAAGAGTCACGATTTCGGTCGGAGCCACGGCGACCGAACGATGCTTTCGGTCGGACAAGGGCCGACCGAAAGTCGATTTCGGTCGGCCAGACCGTGACCGAAATCCGATTTCGGTCGGCCTTGTCCCGACCGAAATCATGTTTCGGTCGTGACTAGGCCGGCCGAAATTTTGCTTCGGCCGGGCCGTTTTTCGCCCGATTTCGCGATGGATCGACCGTTTTTCGGCCTATTTTGACCCGTTTTCGACAATCTATCTACGTACGAATGAATTTTACGACAATTTTCTTACCAATCGTGACAACACCCCCTTTCCCTTTCCCTTTCCTTGTCGTCGATCCATCGCGATTGCAAAATTCTCTGTTTTTTTGTCTGATTTGGTTGTGTGATTTGAAAAGTGTTGCGTAGTAAAGGATTTTAAATAAGAATTCTTACTTTTTATTATATTTTACCTTTTTAAATTAATTTAAATAACATAGGGGCAAAAACGTCTTTTTTCAGCCCTTTAGGGGCGGTGACTAGGAAAAAGGGAGCGGTAAATAGTAACTCCCTACTTTATGCGAGGTATATAGTGGTCTTTTTAGGCAAAAGAAACGTTACTAAGGCAAGGTTATTATTATATCATTTTCTCCTATATTTCTTGTGTGACATAATTATATCATGGTTGCAAGGAAAATGTACATGCAAATAGGTAGGTAAAAAAAGGAAAATACACGCAAAATTATTGATTTAGAATAGTAATATACAAATTTTTACTTTAGAACTGAAACGCGAATGCGTAGTATAATTAAAAAATTATTAGAAGTTTTATATTGCCAGAAGAAAGGTGTGGACCATGCACTTAGTAATTAACATATCAAACTTTTGGGCTGATAAATGTTAAATGTTACATCATACATATGAACAGAAAAAATACCAAACTTTAGTTGGCCGCCTATTCATTTTTCCAGCATTTAATTTCACACAAGTCAACGACGTGTTAATATTAAATAATATTCTTGATCTTATTTAGGTTGAAACTGCTCTCTCTCTCTCTCTCTCTCTCTCTCTCTCTTGTTTAAAAAGAAAGGACATATTTATCGACTAAAATATGACTAGTGATATTGTATGCCTACCTAAATCGGTACAAAATTACTGCACGTTACATTGATTGCGTGTGAAAAGTTTTATTGTAATTTAATATGTTAATGAAAGTATTATATCGTACGAGTTGGGTAATGCTTGTATAGTACAAGTCAACTAATCAATATCTGCTTTTGGAAAAAAAAAACTAATCAATATCTACTGAACCTACTTTTAAAACGGTGGAACTTTCTAGTATTTCCTGAAATTAAATTGATTAGCAAAATTATAAACTTCGGTCGCAATATACAAGGATTTTTTTTGTGCTACTATATTTGGTAACACTACTAGAAATCAGACATGTTAGACACAAAACACTCGGTGTCTAAAACCGAAATTTCATATCTATTGAGTGATTAGACACAGAATTATCCGTGTCTGATTGAAGGTGTTGTTCTAGTAGCAAATTTTGACACGGATATATACCGTTTCTAAAATGGATTTTGTCAGATTTCCATTTTTATATCCGTATCTAATCCGTATCTAAATAAAAACATTAATTTATTTGAAATAAAAATAAAAAACCGTGTCAGACTCCGTTTCTAATACTCATAATTTAGACACGTAACATATTCCGTATCTAATTTACGTGTCCGATACTATGTATCTTGTAGTGTAATTACAAAAATGAATTTCTAAAATATCAGAATAAATAGGCCTCGATTAAATTTCATTATATTCCAAATCAGGAACATGAAAACATCCATTGTTAGCAACCAAGCAAAATTTTTTGCGTAAAGATAGTCAAAGGCCTAATTTTGTTGCAATGAGTAAGTTACCTATTTATATAACTGCCAAATATGTAAAAAACGCAGGTGCGTTTGGTTTGTAGAAATTAGTAGGGTAAAGAAAATGAAAAAAACGTGTTGGATTTAAATATATAAGCAATCCGGTTTGATGAACACAAAACTTAGTACCTGATCTCGGTTTGGTGAGACGGGACTGGACTGGTCCAATATCGATCTGGACTGATCCGGTCTCAGACTGACTGATCGGTCCCGGACTGGACTGACTGGTCTCAGTCTGGACTGGTTCGGTCAGTGACTGGTCCGGTCAATGACTGGATTGACTGGTCAACTGTTCACTGGTGTACAAGCCTTCTACTGCAGCAGAGGTACAAGCAGATAAAGCTGATAGCTTTGCCAAAGTCAACAAAGGCTCCCAACGGCTATATTAATGAGTATAACGGCTATATCAAGGTGAGGGAGAGTATAAATACAACAGTAAAGGGGCAGAACAACCAAGGATCCTAGAGCAAACAAGTACACATTCAAAGAAAGATCAAAGATAGAAGAACAAGAGCTAAGAGAAGAAAATCAAGAGAGTTCTTCAAAGTGTTTGTGTTACAAAAGATAGAGAGTTACAACGTTCAAATTCACACACTTCACTCACATATTAGATAGATGAGCTTATCTAGATTAGTTGAGTGAGAGTCTTAGCACATAGACGATAAACACGTATGTAGTCTTCGCACCAAGACAAGAAAGAATGGTACCGTCTTAGCTTAAGACGTAAAAGATCAAGCTGGTTATGAGGTAGCGGCCTACGACCTTTACGGTTGACCTTGCAGGGTGCCGTATGTTCTCAAGGGACTGTAAAAAGCTCTTGAAAGAGACGGACTTTAAAAAGCTGTCTAGTGGTGACAAGGAGTTTAGTTAGCGGGTATAGCCAGGGGGTTATACGTGTGAGTCTAGCTATGTAGGTTATACGACGGGGGTTGTATCGAAACCAAATCTTCTAGTAAGCCTTCCTTGCGGGGAAGGGGAGACGTAGGAGATCTTTTTGGCTCCGAACTTCCATAACAAATCTCGTGTCTCCACTCCTACAAACGAAAACCACACACACACACCAAATACCCACACTCAAGGTGTTCGACAAAATGCCTCAACCACCTCCTTTCACCAAAATCGGACCAAATCACTCACATACACAACCTTCACACATAGTTCACAATCAAAGCCCATAATATTCCGCACTTGGCTTTGATTGAAGATTGAAAACCGGTTTCACTCTCTAACCGGAAGTGAAATCCACTAATGAGCGAAAAATGATGACCGGTGTTATCCACCCCCGTCTAACACCCGGTCTACGATCCTAACAAAACGATTTTCAATAAATTTTTCTTTCGCCTCACCAAATGGTGAGGAAAATGGTTTTTCTGTATTGCTTGTTTGGCAGTCAGATTTTATAATAAGTAAGGATTTATATAAAATTAATTAATGTATATAAATAAAATGTGGGTTTGGTTGGTGGGTTTATGGTTGGTGGGTTTAGAAGATACATCTGAGTAGGTGTATCTAGACCCGTATCATGGGTTTAAACCGTGATAGATAAAATACGCTTATATGAACCCGTGAATCTGATCTAAAACTTAATCAAGATATTCTTTTATTTATATTCTTTCAAAAATCTATTCCTTCGATCGTTCGTCCGAACATAAAACTAGTTTTTCGTTTCCCTTCATTTACTTTTCCCTACTAATTTTTACAAACCAAACACACTCTTCGTGATACAAAGCTAACTTTAAAGCTAATCTCTTACAAAATAACATATTTTTCTTTGCGTAATTAAGAATCTTGAACCTTAGATTTTATTTTCCACTAAATATTCCAACAATTTATTCAGGACTATATAAACAATTTAAAAAATTTTTCCAATCCGGGGCCACAATCAATCTTATATGTGCTTTGCTTAACTTACAACTACCCCAACCGTCGTCGACATCGTAATTAAATACCTTATCTTCTATGATCCAATAAAATATAATCGTAAGCAAAATACATCATGGTAATGGGATCGATTGGAAAAGTGTAGAAGCAAACATAATATTTTAATTTGAGTATGGTATTCCAAAGTTAATTCAAACTTATGTTATTGAAGAGCGATGTTCAAATTCGATAAGTCAAGTCGAAGTGTGTTGATTATACCAGCGTTAATATATATATTATATATATATATATATATATATATATATATAACCCACAACATCCCCATCAATGGCATAGAATCAAGTAAAAGAAACTCTAACGATGGAAAAAGAAAGAGGCAAAGCTTGGTTCAAGATTGTAGTTTTTTGATACTCAATTGAGTAGAAATAATTTAATTTATATATAAGAAAGGGGGCCAAAACAAAACCATTGTTGGCAAACAATGGAAGAAACTCATCCCCAGCTAAGAAGAGCGTTGTGTGACGCGAAAGTGTTCATTAAATCTTCTTACCTGCCCTCATTCATTACACACAAACAAAACTCTTTAAATGCATCTCATCTCCTTCAAACCTCTTCCTTCCTCACATATCATAGTCATCCTCATCATCACCAAAACTGAAAAGAAAAAAAAGAACAAAAAAAAATGCCTCCACCGCCGACTAATAATTCCTCGAGCTCTGTTATTAGGCTCCATAAGTACGTGAAATTAGGTTACCAATACCTCGTAAACAACATTCTTACATTGCTACTAATCCCCACAATCCTCGCCGCCGCCGTACAAATCCTCAGATTAGGCCCAAAAGATATCCACAACGCATGGGAAAACTCGCCACACTTCAACCTCGTCCAAGTCCTATGCTCTTCCTTCGCCGCCTCCCTCGCCGCCGCCGTCTACTTCATGTCAAAGCCAACGCCGATCTACTTGGTCGACTACTCATGCTACAATCCGCCGGCGACCTGCCGCGTCCCCTTCTCCACCTTCATGGAGCACTCGAGGCTCATACTAAAAGAAAACCCTAAAAGCGTTGACTTTCAGATGAGAATCCTCGAGCGCTCCGGCCTCGGCGAGGAGACTTGCCTCCCGCCGGCGATCCACTACATCCCGCCGACGCCCACCATGTAGGCCGCCAGGGGAGAGGCCGAGACGGTGATCTTCTCCGCCGTCGACTCTCTGATGGAGAAAACTGGGCTCAAGCCCAAAGACATTGACGTGCTGATAGTCAACTGCAGCCTCTTCTCTCCCACGCCGTCGCTGTCGGCGATGGTGGTGAATAGGTACAAGCTTAGGAGCAACGTAAAGAGCTACAATCTATCGGGCATGGGCTGCTCGGCGGGCCTGATATCCATCGATTTGGCCCGAGATTTGCTCCAAGCTCATCCCAATTCTCAGGCGCTCGTCGTCAGCACTGAGATCATCACCCCAAACTATTACCAGGGCTCGGAGAGGGCAATGCTCCTCCCTAACTGCCTATTTCGCATGGGCGGCGCGGCGATTTTGCTGTCGAACAAGCGCAGGGACAGAAGCCGAGCCAAGTACAAGCTCGCCCACGTTGTAAGGACGCACAAAGGAGCAGACGACAAGGCCTTCAAGTGCGTGTACGAACAAGAAGATTCTCAGTGCAAAGTAGGGATAAACTTGTCGAAAGATTTAATGATCATAGCAGGCGATGCGTTGAAGTCAAACATAACGACGATTGGGCCGTTGGTTTTGCCAGCGTCGGAGCAGCTGTTGTTTCTGTTCACTCTCATAGGGCGAAAGATCTTCAACCCAAAGTGGAAACCCTATATACCTGACTTTAAGATGGCGTTCGAGCACTTTTGTATTCACGCCGGAGGAAGGGCCGTCATCGACGAGCTTCAGAAGAACCTTAGGCTGTCGGCGGAGCATGTCGAGGCGTCGAGGATGACTCTTCATAGGTTTGGGAACACTTCGTCTTCGTCGCTTTGGTACGAGCTTTCTTACATCGAAGCCAAGGGGAGGATGAGGAAGGGAGATAGGGTTTGGCAGATTGCTTTTGGGAGTGGATTTAAGTGTAATAGCGCAGTTTGGAAGTGTAATAAGACCATCGAAACTCCCATTGATGGACCTTGGGTGGACTGCATAGAAAGGTACCCTGTCCACATTCCTGAGATTGTCAAGCTTTGATATTCGTTTCCTCTCTCTCTCTCTCTCTCTCTCTCGGATGGTATTATTAAGTATAGGGTTAACATTGTAATTTACGTGATCGATATCGTATAAATCATTGTGAAACGAATGAAATTGTTTTCTTGGTGTAGTTGTCGGGTACATCGTTCACATTGATTTATGTTAAAGGATGTATGTATTTATTTTTCACAAATGTATGCACGGCACAGATATACATACAATCCATGTGTTTGTTTTTGGTTTGTGTGTATTCTTGCTTGTTGCTTGACTAGGGTTGGGAGTTGAGTTAATGCTCTGAGGGTAATGTCATTCTTTCATTGCCATGTTATCGGTGAATTGCTGAATTTAAGAAACTATTCACGAATATATACGGGTGATTTACATTTATAGGCATCCATTTGAAAGTGATTTACAAAAGCAGGCACTATGTGTAAATAGTTACAAATATATGCACTTATCTTTTTCCATTTTATTTTTACACTTTTTTAATTGCTAGTGATATTTCTAATTTATTTTTACTTAAATTACTGAACACCAAATTTCGACTGGCATTGAATATGCATCCGATTTGTTTGGTCTCTAATTCTTTATAGATTGCGGTTCGATCCAAAAACATAAAACCATTTTTTATTTTTTTAATATTAGTAATATCTAAGGTATTATATATCTGTAACTATATAACTGGCTGGTTAGTTGAAGTCTATTAAAAAAGTTCGGTAAATATTATAATCTAACAAAAGATTCAAAACTAAAACTTTTGTTAACTTGTAAAGACTATAAATAGGCCCTATTGATTTCGTTTCATGCTATCTATTGGTTTTGGATAAAAAACAAGAATCGATTCCAAATTAGTTGTGGAATCAAAACTACTTTCTTATTCAGACTAAATTTTATATATTCGATTACATATTAATTTGTTCATATAGTAGTTGGAGGTTATAATTATTGGTTTGGCTCTTGTTTTGATTTTGGCCTAAATCAATCTATTTCTTTGGATTATTGGGTCGATTTCGGTTTTTGAATCGATTTGTAATTTGCGAACACGATTTTTTTGAATAAAAACTTCAAATATGACATAACGTTGGAACAATTTAAAACACATTAAATGTGGATCGTAGGTTTAATTTATTTTTCATTTGGATGAGTTAACTTCTATTTTACTTATGTCACTAATGTGATTATAAAATTAATTTATGAAAAGAAAATAGAATAACAAATAAGTCTATTTATTAATAACTTTGTGTATATTATAAATTTAATTCAAAATAAGAAAATAAAATAAAATGCCTATTTTTGTAACAAAAAACATGCAATGCCTATTTTTGTTATCCACACTTGGCCAAGTGTTAGAAATGTAATTAACTCAATATATAGATATAATAGATGATGATAGCCGCGCCAAGGCGCGGAAATGAATGCCATATATTAATCTATTAACATGTTTTCTTAATCGATTATGTATTTAATAATATAAGCCAATTATGTCATACATTTTGGAAAAAAATTAATCTTTAAATATAATTAAATAATTGAGATAGCCTAAATGCAAAACAAAAAAAAGATTTCAAAAGAACTTCAGCTTATACATGCTATCTTGTTCATCTACAATCGCAGAGTTTGTAATCGATAGTTTTGAGGGCGAAATATAAGAATATGTGCACTTCAAATCATCGCTTACAATCTCATACTCCTGTATTTGTAAAACAAAAATGACTACGAAAATTAATCATATTGATATGGAGTTTACTAAGAAACAAAAACTAAAATTTCACATCAAGCAAAACGGCACACAATTTGATAGGGGTGACCTATTCCGCATTCCTCCTGACCTGAAGACCTACAAGGAACAGAGTAGGAGGTTAGTCTGAAGGAGGCAAGGACCAGGTACGAGGCTCGACTAGAAGCGATGTAAGAAGATGATATTTGGAGAAGTTAAGGAGATATTCCAGAGAGCTACGGAGCTATGCAGAGGGAATAAAGGAAGCAGTCATGAGAGCTAAGGAAGCGTCCTGAAGACCTGACGAGGAGAAGCAGTACAAAACCCTAGACGCGCCCATAAGTATAAATAGGGCTCCTTATCCATTCTACAACATATTCCACATGCCCCACACACACTAACACATAGGCTTGTCAATGGGGCGGGGATTCCCCGTCCCCGCGGGGATCCGCCCCGAACGGGGCGGGGAATCCCCGAATTTTAATCCTCGCGAGGCGGGGATGGGGAATTTTTTGTCCCCGTAGGCGGGGACGGGGCGGGGACGGGGATCATAGTCCCCGCCCCGTCCCCGCCATTATGAAATATTTAAATAAAATCTTAAATTAATATCTAAATAATATTTTTTGTACATAGTTTATATAATTATAGTTTAAAATAATATTTTTTTTACTCGCTTTTTTATAATTATAATATAAATATTATTTAAAAAATAATATAAATAATATTTCCAATTTATATTATAATAAAAATACAATTTTTTTAAAAAAAAAAATCATGGGGACGGGGAATCCCCGCGGGGGCGGGGACCCGGGGACGGGGATGGGGACGAATTTTTCCCCGCTAAGTTCGCGGGGACGGGGATGGGGATTCCCCGTCGACACGGGGACGGGGATGGGGACCTAATCCCCGGCCCCGCCCCGCCCCGTTGACATCCCTACTAACACACCAAGAACACACACACACATGTTCTCTCTCCCTCTCTTTATCTTCTTTTCACTATTTAGAGCTTGGAACCACTTGTAAACATGAGAGAAGGTGAGCTTGAGCGTGTAATCTTATCCCGTTAATAGTGAATATTCTCCGGCGGCCCGTGGACGTAGAATTCATCCGAATCCGAACCACGTAAATCATCACCTCTTTACTTTTCCGTCATCTTTCTTAATATTCCATCCACGATTTCATCCGAACCGGCCCTCACCTTTATTTCCCGGACCATAAATCTTGTTGATCGGGGTCGTACCCGCATCAAATGGCGCCGTCTGTGGGAAACGAGGGTTGGAACGTGAGATATGGGTCGTGGTTTGGATTCAACGGCTGTTTTCGAAGGTTTTCTGGGCTGCCGTTCTTCACTTTTCTTCTACGGCATTTCGTCGAACACTTGTGGGGCGAAAGTTTGCCTAGCCTTGAGCACGGCCATCGGCCACCTTGGCTTCTCCGTCAGCGATCAATCCACCACCCGGACACCGCCGGCGAGGCGACTACGGCCACGCGTTCAAATCTACCGTCACAGGGGCAGAAAACGTTCACTGATATCTCCAAGCCTGATATCTGAAGAACAGGCCATTGTCGAACAGAAAGGACCTGCTCGTCTGAGTTTGAAGCGGTGTCCCTCAGTCCATGGAGCTCTATTGAGTGACCGCAGAACACCGTTGAGCTCCTGAGGATGCGCTCTTTCCCTGGATGCATCTGGTGCGGCCACTAACCATCGAGAGCCATAGCAACCGAAGACCAAAGTCCCAACTGTAAACAGAAATCGCTGAAATCAGATTCAAAAATTAGGAAGTTCGACACCAACGTTTCGAAATCGAAGATGCTCAGGGCCTAAATCATCTGCTTGAAGTTCTTCTCCAATCATAGCCTGTAGAATTGGGGATGACGATCGTTGTCTTCGCTGTCACTGTCACCCTCATCATCGGTTGGGTCTTCACCATCGATTTTGCACGTTACGCTTGGATTTCGGATCCCATCAGACTCGAACAGTCGAAGTTGCGACCTTCATGCCGGGAGGAAGAGCCGCCGCGGTCGCCGCTCCGGTCGCCGATGATGTCCACGTCACATTTCGGGATCCGATTGTAAGTTTTCTAACTTTTGGGGTGTCGAATGGAATTATGAAAGTGATAGGGTTAATTTTGATATTTCCCTTGGGATTAAATATGATGAAATCCGAAATTCGGGGGTAAAAGAGAATTTTGATAATATGTGAATTTCTGTAGTTATTTCACCTAGGGTTTCTGATGGGTTGGGCCCTTAGATTTATATTTGGGCTATATATTTAATTTATTGTGTGCCTTAAATCAATTAATATGGGTTTTAGGTCTGATGGATTTTTAAATATTTGGGGCTAGTATTGTTTTTGGACTATATGAATTATTTCAACGGGGTCCGTGAATTAATTATTTTTCGTTATTGGAATTATTTTAGTCAGTTTCTGAAAATAATTATTTTGGGATTATTGAGATTAATTACCATAACTTGCTGGGATTAATTATTTTGGGTTATCAAAATAAATTAAATGTGGGACTTTTAGAGTCGGGGAGCTTAATTGAATTGGGCTTGATTTATTTTGTTAGGCTCATAAATTAATTATCTTAGACTAGAATATCTGGCCAGACAACCTAGGACAGACAATTACAGGCATACTATTGTCAGATCGACATACCCTCTATCTGACCATGTCCCCTGGCGCCCTTTGTGTCCCCTGGTCGGCTGTAAACAGTGTCTCGTCCTTTTGACACCTCGATGTCAGGATTAGTTGGGGTTATGTACCTCCTCCGTACACACCTTTGACCTACAACTTTCCAACTTAGCTACGGACCTCCAGCCTTCCTACTTAGCTACTGACCTTCAGCTTTCCAACTTAGCTATTGACCTCCAGCTCTCCTACTTAGCTACCCCATATCTCGGAATCTGACCTTTCTATATCACCGGATTAGGAGGAATACTGGGCTAGATGCTGGTGACTTTGTTTGTATAGGCTTATCTCTAGCTTGCCATAACGCACTGTTTGACTATGCAATTACTAAAAATGACGTCGTTATTATTTTTATCTCACGACGCTCATGGCGTCTCGTGCGTTGGAGTTGCTTGTGGTTGTGTCTTTGCAGATTTGGCAGGTATGCCAATCCAGCTCTCAGCTGGCTACAGGAAACGATGAGCCTTGACCTAGCTCAGGCGGAAACTTTTCGGTGTAAGATCTACGGATCCGCCGATGGTAAGCCTCTGGACTATGAAAAAGAAGACCGTAGGCCTTGGCTTAGACCCAGGCTGGAAACAGAACACCGTAAGCCCTGGCTTGGACCCAGACTGGAAACTGGAGACCATAAGCCCTGGATTCAATCCAGATTGGAAACGAAGTCCATAAGCCCAGGTTTTAACCCAGGATGGAACTGAAACCCTGTAAGCCCTGGATCAGATCCAGACTGGGAGAGAAACCCCATAAGCCCTGGCTTAGATCCAGGCTAGACACGAAGCCTCTAAGCTCCGATGTAGCTCTAGATGAGAAAGAAGGCCATGGGTCCAAGCTCTGATGCTAGGTGAAAAAGAAGCCTAAAAGCCCTAGATTCAATCCAGGCTGGAAATGAAGCCTATAAGTCCTGGATTCAATCCAGGCTGGAAACCAAATTCATAACCCGGGCCTGGACCCAAGCTGGAAGTGAAATCCCGTAAGCCCTGGCTCAGGTCCATGCTGGACACGAAGCCCCTGAGCCCCGACGTAGCTCTAGATGGAAAAGAAGCCTCTAAGCCCTGACTTTGATCCAGGCTGGAAAAAAAAGCCGCTCAGGTTTCGGATTACTCCGGACTAGGACATCTGTTGGCGTGCGGAACAAAAAATGCCCAGGTTTCGGATTACTCCGGACTAGGACACCTGTTGGCACCCATCGCGAAAAAGCTGCCCAGGTTTCGGATAACTCCGGACTAGGACACCTGTTGGCGCGCGGAACAAAAAATGCCCCGGTTTCGGATTACTCCGGACTTAGGACACCTGTTGGCACCCATCGCAAAAAAGCCGCACAGGTTTCGAATTACTCCGGACTACGACACCTGCTGGCAGCACCGGTCAATACCGGCAAAGCTCCTAAGCTCGATCCCTAACCAGCCAATGCTGGCAGCACCGGTCAATACCGGCAGAGCTCCTAAGCTCGATCTCGAACTAGCCAATGCTGGCAGCACCGGTCAATACCGACAGAGCTCCTATGCTCAAATTTGAACCAGCCAATATTGGCCGCATCGAACCAGCAAAGACTGGTCGAGAGCGCCTAGGTTCCGATTTAAACTGAAGGAGGATGGAACTAGACGATGCTGGTCAAGCGCTCCTAGGCTCCGATGCAACCACACCTAGCCAATGCTGGCCCGATGAGGACGAAGAAGAACACTGGTACCATACGGACGTGATAGAAAACGAAAAAGTGAGGGGTGTCGAATCCAGCTCATCCAGGAGCACCCCAGGTACACGTTTTCATTTACCAACAACTTCTTGAATGAAAATTTCGAATGCGATCGCAGTGGGATGTTGAGGGGGAAGTGAGTAGGGAGCAAAAGTATCCCACGAGCGGACATCCAGTATACTGCGATCTACAAAGAAGGTCTGGCGCAGACTACCCAGGAGTAACGACGGGAAAAGTTGAGGTTGGTGAATTTGGGGGGACACTGTTCACGTACTTCGAATGTGCTGATGAACATCAGCACAATCCGAAGTAGGAGGAGTGGAGAGTGGTAGTAGTATAGGTCCCCGCATTGACAGAGAGGCGGACCGCAAATACTTAAGGAAAAACGTCCCTGGATGAAGATAGGCCTCAGGTGGAAAAGTAAACTGGTAGCCTACAGACCTGGCGATACGAGCCCCCAATCTATAAAAATGAAAACAAGGGACGCTGGGTTCAACCCATACAAGTATTTCCCAGGTACATGTTAGACATTCTAATAATCTTTCATATGAAAGTGTTGGATGCGAATGTAGTAGGATGTTAGGAGGAAGTGCAAGAGGCGGAAAGGTCGCCCATAAGCAAAGAAAACAGGCCACAAAGCCTCCAAGCCCTAACTCAGCTCCCAGTCTGCGGACCTTGTGATAATGCGCATCCAACTCATGGAAACGAAAGCGATGAGCGCCAAGTCCAGCCCAGACGGACATCTCCCGGGTACACGTTTAAATCTGCCAATAATCATTCAGATGAATGTTTGGACGTGAGTGGAATGTTAGAAGGAGAGTGCATGAGGAAGGGATATCACCCAGGCTGAAGCGAATATCATAAGCCCTGGATTAGCCCATGCGAAAACTTTCCGGCGTTTAACATAGACCTACGGGTCTGCCAATAACGAGTCTCAAGACTAAAACGGAAGGCAGTAAGCCCTAACCTGTTCAGGTCGCCAGAAGCCGGCGCAGAATTCCCAGCTCTGCGCTGGCACCAGAAGACCCAACCTAACCGTTGGGATATCTAAGTCCAGCTCCGTGCTGGCATAGAAGACCCAACCTAACTGTTGGGATATATAAGTCCAGCTCCGTGCTGGCATAGAAGACCCAACCTAACTGTTGGGATATCTAAGTTCAGCTTCGCGCTGGCACTTGAAGACCCAACCTGACGGTTGGGATAAGTCCAGCTCCGCGCTGGTACGTGAAGACCCAACCTAAATGTTGGGATATCTAAGTCCAGCTCCGTACTGGCATAGAAGACCCAACCTAACTGTTGGGATATCTAAATCCAACCCAGCGCTGGCAGCAGAAGACCCAACCTAACCGTTGGAATATCTAAGTCCAGCTCCGTGCTGGCATAGAAGACCCAACTGAACTGTTGGGATATCTAAGTCAAGCTCCGTGCTGGCATAGAAGACCCAACCTAACTGTTGGGATATCTAAGTCCAGCTCCGCGCTGGCACCAGAAGACCCAACCTAACTGTTGGGATATCTAAGTCCAGCTTCGTACTGGCATAGAAGACCCAACCTAACTGTTGGGATATCTAAGTCCAGCTCCGTGCTGGCATAGAAGACCCAACCTAACTGTTGGGATATCTAAGTCCAGCTCCGCGCTGGCACCAGAAGACCCAACATAACTGTTGGGATATCCAAGTCCAGTTCCGTGCTGGCATAGAAGACCCAACCTAACTGTTGGGATATCAAGTCCAGCTCCGTGCTGGCATATAGGACGCAACCTAACTGTTGGGATATCTAAGTCCAGCTCCGTGCTGGCATAGAGGACCCAACCTAACTGTTGGGATATCTAAGTCCAGCTCCACGCTGGCACGAGAAGACCTAACCTAACTGCTGGAATATTAAGTCCAGCTCCGCGCTGGCACCAGAAGACCCATCCTATCTATGGGGATATCTAAGTCCAGCTCCCCGCTGGCACCGGACGACCCAACTTGTTTGTTGGGATACCTATGTCCAGCTTCGTGCTGGCACAGGAGACGATATATCTGATCGGGGTAACTAAGTCTAGCTCCGGGTTGGCACGTGAACACCCAAACTATGGGTTTGGAATATCTAAGTCCAGCTCCGCGCTGGCACTAGAAGACCCAACCTACCTGTTGGGATATAGAAGTCCAGCTCTGCGCTGGCACTTGAAGACCCAGTCACTCTGGATTGGGATATCTAAGTCCAGCTCCGTACTGGCACACGGAGGCCTGACTTGTCTGTCAGGTATCTAAGGCCAATTCTGCTTCGGCGCTAAGGACCCGACCTACTTCATCAGGGTATCTGAGCTCAGCTCTCCGTCGACAAAGAGACCTGATCTGTTCGATCAGGAGTCCAGCTTTTAGTTAATGAACGAAGAACTGATTTATTTCATCAGGATTCCCAGGATCCAGGTCAGCTCTTCGGATTTCGGGTCAGTTCTTCGGATTCCAGGTTAGTCTTCACCCACAAGCTTGATCTGGTTGATCCTAATTTACAAGCCCAGCTCTATGCTGGCCGGAGAAGACCTACTCGTCTACTTGGGATGTCTGAGACAGCTCCATGCTGGCATGTAAAAAGCCATGTCATCTGTTTGAGGTTCCCAAGTCTGGCCCTAGGCTGGCAAGAGGAGATCTGATATAATCCGTCAGGACGTTTTAAGTCCAGATCTTGATCTATCCTGTCCGATTGACTGAATTCAGCTCCCCGCCGACTCAGAGAGTCCTGATCTATGTAATCAGGATTTTCAATCCAGCTCTCCACTAACGAAGAGGACCTGACCTATCTGGTTAGGATGTCAAGGATCAGCTTTCTGTTAGCAGGGTATCCGACAAGGCATTGGCTGGCGAGTATCCAAGTCATCTCGTCGAGACTACTGAGTATATCTCCTCGCAGACACGTGAAGTCCTGGGCTATTTGGGACTTCTTGGGCAACGGAAGAAAATGGCAGAAGAAATTTAAGGACACGAGAAGAGGAATGCTTTCTTAATTATACTCCGAGCTGCAATACTTAGCATATTGCAACTCAGAGTAGGGGGACTGGATGATAGGGGTGACCTATCCAGCATTCCTCCTGACCTGAAGACCTACAAGGAAAAGAGTAGGAGGTTAGTCTGAAGGAGGCAAGGACCAGGTACGAGGCTCGACTAGAAGCGATGTAAGAAGATGATATTTGGAGAAGCTAAGGAGATATTCCAGAGAGCTACGGAGCTATGCAGAGGGGATAAAGGAAGCAGTCAGGAGAGCTAAGGAAGCGTCCTGGAGACCTGACGAGGAGAAGCAGTACCAAACCCTAGACGCGCCCATAAGTATAAATAGGGCTCCTTATCCATTCTACAACATATTCCACATGCCCCACACACACTAACACACCAAGAACACACACACATGTTCTCTCTCCCTCTCTTTATCTTCTTTTCCCTGTTTAGAGCTTGGAACCACTTGTAAACATGAGAGAAGGTGAGCTTGAGCGTGTAATCTTATCCCGTTAATAGCAGTGTTTGAAAAGCGATCGCCTAGGCGAGCCTAGGCGCTTGCTTAGTCTAGGCGAAATAGGTTAGGCGTCGAGGCGAAATCGTTTTTAATTTTTTTTACTTTTTTAAATAAAAACCTAATTTAGTATATACTAAACCCAAAATAAAAAAGGGAAAAGCCCAACCCTAATCGAAGGAAACAACTTTTCCACCCTCATAGCACCGACCAAAAGTTCTTCATCTCTGTGCGCCACTGCCCGCCGCCGCCGAACGCCGCCTACAGCCGCCGCCCGCCGCCGGTGCTGCCGCCTAGAGGAGTGGGTATACCCAATTTTATGTTATGACACTTCTATTTCTTCAATTTGTAAATGAATTCTATTGATACTTAGTTTTTTATTTCTGATTTTGGGGTTGGGGTTCTACATTTAGAAAATAATGATGGTTTAATATTTTTTGAATTATTGCTTTCTTTTGATATTTTGAACATTGTTCTTATTTTAGTTCCTATGTAAGGATGGTTTAATATTATTTTCATATTCAAACTAACAAATATAATTATATTTTATATTATTTAAAAATCGTTCGCCTAGGCGCTTCGCTTTTCACCTAGGCTCGCTTACTCTAGTCAATCCGAAAATCGCCTCGGCTCGCTTTTCGCATTTACAAACTTTGGTTAATAGTGAATATTCTCCGGCGGCCCGTGGACGTAGGATTCATCCGAATCCGAACCACGTAAATCATCGTCTCTTTACTTTACCGTCCTCTTTCTTAATATTCCATCCACGATTTCATCCCAATCGGCCCTCACCTTTATTTCCCGGACCATAAATCTTGTTGATCGGGGTCGTACCCGCATGACAATTAGTTCCTGATAATGACAACTTACCATCCATGGAGAAATAACAAGTTGAGTACGTCTTCAAACATACTGTTAGATTTGGTGTTTTAATACAATCGATAAATATTTTCTCTGAATGCAGTCCATAAAGTAAAGAGTTCGAAATTTTGATTTTCTATATTAATCCTTAAGATATCTGGTCAATATCACCCTTTTTTGATTGAAGTCATCATTTTATGTTCAGTTATTGAACATATAATTAAGTTAAAGGTTCTACAGTCCATAAAAAATGGCACGCACCCCATATGCAATTTCCATTACCACCTTGGCACTAAGTCGATTCAAATTTATTTTTTTTTAAAAGAAGAATACCAAACATGATGCTTGAGAATTGGATTGTAGAAATGATCACAAATAATTAATCAAATATCACATATTATCAAGATCCTCAGAAGCAGAGTTTTGATGGTACCACGATCATCCACTAAAGAGTCTAACATGAAAATACTATTTCATGGAATCTAAATCAAAAGAAAAAATATAACTCAACTGAAATCACATTTTAACCAAATATGATTAGGAGATGCAATTGGTATACTTAATTGTTTAATTCTATTTATTAAAATAATCAAAATGACTTAAATTTTATTTATAAAAGTAACCAAAATGACCTGAATACACATGTTCGTCACTAGTTTTATATTAAAATAAATAAAGACGTGATGTATGAGTATGACATATATAAGGAAATAAAAGATGGCAAATCTACACATAAATCCTGATAACGGATAATCATTAATTACGGATGATCTCAAATCCCATGATTATCTCTCATGATTATCTCCACATTATTTTCATTTATGATAGTTTATTTTCCTTTATGATGTAATATATTTTCCTTATTTATTTCATATGTAATCTCTATATATTGAAGAAGTAATAAAGTTTATATTCAGAGGAAAAATATTCTATCATGGTATCAGCCTAATACTACGATCCTTCTCTTTCTCCTCCCCGTTCCTCCTTCATGGCACAGAATATGGATAAACTTCCATTCGCCACTCTCATCCATATGATAACAATCAAGTTGTCCTCTCAAAACTATCTGCTATGGAAGAGTCAACTTACACCGATTCTTACGTGTCAGAACCTTATCGGCTTCGTTGATGGTTCCAAACCCGCGCCGCCTGCCACCATCACCAATGCAGCTGCTCAAAACGTGCAGAACCCGGCCTATGAAGCATGGCGGATGCAAGATCAGCAACTTTTAGGCCTTCTTCTCTCTTCTCTCATTGAAGAATCCATGGCTGAGGTTCTTGGGTGTGCAACCTCTCGTGCCGTTTGGCTCGCTCTAGAGGCCGCTTTTAGTCATAGCTCCAAGTCACGTGAACTACGTCTAAAAGATGACTTGCAACTCATGAAGAAAGGCTCTCGAAGTGTCGCTGAGTATGGTCGCCAATTCAAATCGTTATGCGATCAGCTTGCTGCCATTGGTCGTCCTATTGATGATACCGACAAAGCTCATTGGTTTCTTCGTGGCCTTGGATCTTCCTTCTCCAGTTTCTCAGCTGCCCAGATGGCGCTAACTCCACTACCAACCTTTCGAGATCTTCTATCGAAGGCCGAGAGCTTCTCTTTGTTTCAAGAATCTCTCGAAAGTTCGGGCACTTCCGCTGTTGCATTTTACGGACATCGCGATAATCGTGGAAATCAAAAATCCGATTCCTCGACGTCAAACAGAGGTCGTGGAAATCAGTCCAATAATTCTCGTGGTCGGGGCCGTGGAAATTCTAGACGTACTCCTCGTTGTCAAATCTGTCGACAGGATGGTCACTACGCCTCCACTTGCGATCAACGGTATGTCCGTCCCTCATCTGCAAATCTGGCTGAAGCTTTTTCGGCGAGTTGTTCCGTTTCAAACGGAGACGCTTCTGATTGGTATCTTGATACTGGTGCATCGGCGCACATGACTCCAACATCATCGACTTTGGACTCGTCTCAAGCATACTCCGGTAGCGATCACGTCGTTGTTGGTAACGGTGCTAATCTCTCTATTTCTCACATTGGCAAATCACATGTTACCAATAACATTCAGTTGTTGGATGTTTTAGTCGTCCCAAATCTCACGAAAAATTTGCTTTCCATTAGCAAGCTTACCTCGGATTTACCACTTGATGTATTATTCACTGATAAGTTATTTACCATTCAGAGTCGTCACACAAAGGAGGTTCTGGCAAGCGGTCGTCGTGAAGATGGCCTATATATATTAGAGAGAGCTCGTCCTGCTTTAATTGCTAGTTTACAAAATAATTGCCAACGTGCATCATTTGAATTGTGGCATGCTAGACTCGGGCACGTTTCGCCTAGTATTATATCATTGTTGAATAAATCCGGTCATTTGATGGTTACCTCTTTGTTGCCCAAACCTTCCTTATGTCCTTCATGTCAACTCGCTAAAAGCAAGCGTTTACCTTTCTCTCTGAATGAAAAACGAGCTCGTCATGTGTTAGAACTAATTCATTGCGATTTATGGGGATCGGCACCTATTTTTTCATCATCGGGTTTTCGCTACTACGTTATATTTATTGATGACTATTCTCGTTTCACATGGTTCTATCCACTTTCTAGTAAGGCGGATTTTTTTGTGAATCTGGTGCAATTTGCAAATTTGGTGGAAAATCAATTTAATTGCTCTATTAAGAAATTTCAGAGCGACGGTGGTACGGAATTCACGAATAATCAAGTTCAGAAATTTTTCCGTCAGAAGGGAATTCAACACCTCATCTCGTGTCCTTACACGCCATCTCAGAATGGTCGAGCCGAGCGTAAACATCGTCACATCACCGAGACGGGTCTTGCTATGATGTTTCATGCGCATGCCCCTATGTCTTTATGGGTTGAAGCCTTTTCTACAGCGGTTTACACTATAAATCGGTTGCCATCGCCTATTTTGCAGGGAATATCACCGTTTGAGACATTGTTTGGGAATCCACCAAATTACGCAAATTTTCATCCGTTTGGTTGTCGGGTTTTCCCTTGCTTACGTGACTATGCGGCAAACAAGTTCTCTGTTCGCAGTCGTCCGTGCACGTTTATTGGTTACAGCTCAAATCACAAGGGGTTTCGATGTCTTGATCCGCTAACCACGAAGATCTACATCACTCGACATGCAAGATTTGATGAGGATGTTTACCCGTACTCAGGCCAAAATCCAATAACATCTATCTCTAAACTTCATGTGTCTTGTTTTCTTGAGCCGTTAGCTGATTTGAATCTAGCTGCTGCACCTATCGAGTCTAATGAGTCGACAGCCTCGAAGCAACCCCTACCGTGCTCGATTTGCCCAACAGTTACGACCATTACGACACCCGAACCAGATCCACCGACACCACCAACTCCATCATCATCACAACCTGGTGTTTCATCCTTTGGACATCCGATGGTCACACGCGCCAAAGCAGGCATTTTTAAACCACGTCACATTGCCGATCTTGCCACTACTCATCGTCAGGCGACGACCGCTGAACCTCGAGGTTTTAAATCAGCTGCTAAGCACCCTCACTGGCTCGCTGCTATGGATGATGAAATGCTTGCTTTACGGGAGAATCTTACTTGGGATCTTGTGCCGCGTCCACCAGGCGTTAACGTTGTTGGCTCTAAATGGGTTTTCCGTACTAAGCATAACTCTGATGGTTCTGTTGAACGACACAAGGCTCGCTTGGTTGCACAGGGATTCACTCAAGTTCCGGGGTTTGACTTTTCTCACACGTTTAGTCCCGTTGTGAAGACCGCCACTGTTCGAGTTGTTCTTTCTCTTGCTGTCATGCGAAATTGGCCATTACATCAGTTGGATGTCAAAAATGCATTTCTTAACGGTGTTCTCACCAAGCCTGTTTACATGGAGCAACCACCGGGATACATTGAACCTCGCTTTCCTACTCACGTTTGTCGTCTCAAAAAGGCACTTTATGGGCTTAAACAAGCGCCCCGTGCATGGTTTCAACGATTTAGTGATTTCCTCATTAAACTTGGTTTTCTTTGCAGTCGTGCGGATACCTCGCTTTTTATTTTCAATCATGCATCTGATATTATATATCTGTTGGTATACGTCGACAACATCATTCTCACAGGAAATAACCCAACCGCTATAAGACAGTTCATCTCCCGAATTCATTCAGAATTTGCAGTAAAGGATCTCGGCCGTTTAAATTATTTTTTGGGGCTTGAAGTCGATCACACCGATATTGGACTCCACCTCAGTCAGACCAAATATGCTCACGATATTCTTACGCGCTCTCAGCTACTTGAGTGTAAGCCTGTTTCGACTCCTCTTGCGGCTGGTCAAGTTCTAACAAGTGATGGTGAGCCATATTCTGATCCAACACATTATCGTTCCTTAGTAGGAGCCCTTCAATACCTGACAATAACGCGCCCCGATCTATCATATGCGGTCAACCTTGTCAGTCAGTTCTTGCAATCTCCGACAGTTGATCACTATCAGGCCGTCAAGCGTATTCTTCGCTATGTCAAAGGCACAATTAATTATGGTCTTTCATTCAGCCGTGGACCGCCTTGCACTTTATTGGCCTACTCTGATGCTGATTGGGCTCGATGTCCTGAGACTCGTCGTTCCACCTATGGGTACTCTATTTTTCTTGGTGGTAACCTCGTATCATGGAGCGCTAAGAAGCAACCTACTGTGGCACGATCTAGTTGCGAATCAGAATATCGTGCGTTGGCCAACGCTGTATCTGAAGTAGTCTGGTTATCTAATCTTCTTAAAGAGCTTCGTGTATCTATCGTCGACACCCCAGTTCTACTTTGTGACAACAACAGTGCTATTTTCCTAAGCCAGAATCCTATCGCTCACAAACGCGCGAAGCACATTGATATTGATTATCACTTTGTTCGTGAACTTGTCGCCTCTGGTCGCCTCCTCACGAAGTTCATTACTTCAAATCTTCAGATTGCAGATGTTTTCACCAAAGGCCTAGGACGTCCATTATTTGAGTTCTTTCGCTCCAAGCTGCGCGTGGCTCCACGCCCCACGTCTTGCTTGAGGGGGGTGATAACGGATAATCATTAATTACGGATGATCTCAAATCCCATGATTATCTCTCATGATTATCTCCACATTATTTTCATTTATGATAGTTTATTTTCCTTTATGATGTAATATATTTTCCTTATTTATTTCATATGTAATCTCTATATATTGAAGAAGTAATAAAGTTTATATTCAGAGGAAAAATATTCTATCAAATCCCTACACCCCAAACTATCCATCAACTAACTCTCCCTTCCAATTCATTTATCATTAAAGTCCCCATTTCAAACGATTAAAACACATTGCTACCTAATGGACAATTTAGCCTTGTAAAACTTAAATGTTACCAAAAAAACCTTTTGACTTTGGTCAAGATCCGTTCTTCCAATTTCACTCGTTACAAAGAAAGCTTGAGAGTTTAATAGCGAGAACGAGACAACGAGATGACGAGCAAGCTTCACGCTCACACACATCTGTTCGACGAGAGAGAACGAACAAGCATCCATGAGCAAGCTCTCACCAGTGTTGGTCACATCCGGCGAATGAGCGAGAGATACTGTAAACTTTGGGTTTTTTTTTTTGGCATTTTTGGTTAATGCAGAGCTTAGAACTTTATTTCTTAATGGATTCCATGTAGGCTATCTCTATCTATTAGATTAGCGCTCGACTTTGGGGTTTATGACTAATAGGTTTTATTTTTCGTTTTTCGATTTGGGGTTTTGAAATCTTTCAAACTTGGGTTTTTTTAGCTTCTATTACGCTTTCGATGAAACTTCAGGTATGCATTTGTGATTCTCTTGGTCCGAGGCTTGGTTGTTCTTGGGTACTATAAGTTTCAATACTGTTATTTGTGTCTATTTCTGGATAATTATGTATATTGGTGCCATTTGTGTCTGGTTAGTAGTGCTTTAAAGGTGATTTAATTATTTGATGTCTTGATACCGTTGAAATACGTTTATCGTAGTATTTAATTGGCTTATGACAGAGGTTCCGTAATCATTTAAACACTTATTCGCTCTATTTACACCTATTTTGATATTGAAGGCCCTTAGGACGACCTTCGGGCGAAAAAGGAGCGAAAACGAGGCAAAACGGTGCAGAAAGGACGAAAACAGTCTTATGTCACGACTGTGACATATCGCGCACGAGGCCGTGACAAGGAACAGAAGCCGAAACCAGGTTCAATCACGGCTGTGACACCTATTACACTAGGCAGTGACGTCGAGCAGCGAGCGAGGAGTTCCAAAAAGAAGATCATTACGGCCGTGACATGTCATGCACGAGGCCGTGACACCGGACAGAGAGTTGAATCAAAATGCGTAACGGCCGTGACATGTCGTGCACTTGGTCGTGACATATGGCAGAAAGCAACGCGAAGCTACTCGATGATGGTCACGGCCGTGAAGGCCCATGTCTCAGGCCGTGTCATTTACGAAAATCAGTATGAAAGCCCAAATTCGACTCAGAAAGAGGCAAGACCTCTCATATCATAACCCTAACACATCAAGGACGAAATAGAGATGCCAAGAACGGAGAATTTCACTCGAGAAGCGCAAGGGAGCGATCAACGCGCCGAATTGAACGAAGACCGAAGATTCATCCACGCTACCATCCCAGATCATCAATACATCAAGATCATTAATCTTTCCTCCACGTTCCTTATTTCTTTCGTTGTTTTCCCGTCAATTATGAGTAACTAATTCCCTTATGTGTTTGGGAGTAGATGAACGCTTGGTTAATTCGTATTTAAGACATATGTTTATCGTGACTCGTGTGTTTAGAAAATACTCATGGGTTGACTCACGTTACTTGCATGGGCCTCGCCGAATAGTTTCTTGGACATAAATTGGACTCATAGTGGGCCAAGTCATTATTTATGTTGGCCCAAACTATTTAATTTGTTTGATAATCCAACTGACTATGAATTGGACATAAATTGTTGACGATTTCCTGCTATATAAATTGGTGCTAGTATCCTAAATGATAATGAATTTAGATTCGATTCAAACTGAACTTAGTCGAATGTGAAAATTGTGGTAAAGAATTATTCCAACTGGTCGACCCATGGGTGACAACGAGGCTTTGATTTGATTCAGATTGAATTTAGTTGATGTATAGACTATGATAGCGTTTTTCGGGAATAAGTAAAAAAAAAAGAGATTAGTTGAGTAATTTTAATAAGGGGAAAAAATATAAAGCTCCTATATTTTTTTTTAATTCTGGCTGACATAGTATATGTTTGTATAATATATATATATATAATATATATCACATAGATAAGAAATTCTTAATTTTATCTTCCCAAGTTATATAATTAGGTCAACTCCATCAGTTTCTTCTGCCATTAACCCTTTGCTCATCACTAAAGGCCACTTGCGTCCCTCCTATTGGAGTTGTTGGATCATATCCTAAGGTGCTCTATTATTATTTTTGAAATTCCAATTAAAAAACGTATCCCTCGATTTAGAAAAAGGTAGCCAATTTTAAAATCTTACAAGGTAAAATGTATTGATATTTAGTACCCATAATGTGTTCATTTAATAACAATTCCAAAAAGTTCAACTATGCATGAGAAGGACATCGCCACTAAGCTCAAATCAATTATTACCACAACATATTTTATTGCAAATGCAATTAAATAACCACACATCATGCCATTATTTAACTTTATTGACACTATATATATGTACCTTCCCAACCCTCCACACTCCATAAACAAAACAAAAAAAAACAAAAAAAATCCCTCCCTCCCATCCTCTCCTTCCACACTTCCCAGAGACTCAAAATTAAAAACAGGAGAAAATCAACGAAAAAGTTCCAATTTTTTTTCTTAAAAAAAATATCCATCACATATATGATATATCCATTCCACCATGGAATTGGTGACTCTCTTCATTAGAGCGACAGTCGTTATCATCTTGTGTTACATCGCTAGAATTTCGTACGAGACAATCACATGCTACGTATTAATTCCAAGAAAAATCAAGAAAATAATGGAAAAGCAAGGAATTGGTGGGCCCAAGCCGAGGTTCCTCGTAGGAAACATCTTGGACATGGCTTCACTCGTTTCTAAGTCAACGTCTCAAGAAATGGACACAATTCGCCATGACATCGTTGGACGTCTCTTGCCTCATTATGTCTCATGGTCCAAATCTTACGGTAATAATTTATATACATAGTAATTCTTGGTTTAAATCGTTGACTTGTCTTCATTTCTTTGCAGGGAAAAGGTTTATATACTGGAATGGAGTTGAGCCGAGGCTGTGCTTGACAGAAACAGATTTAATTAAAGAGTTATTATCAAAACATAGTACTTCTTCTGGCAAATCATGGCTACAGCAGCAAGGTTCGAAGCACTTCATTGGACGAGGATTATTGATGGCTAATGGCGACGACTGGTATCATCAGAGACATATCGTGGCAAGAGCTTTCATGGGAGACAAGCTTAAGGTATTTAATTCAATTTGATTTAATTTTAGTGATCCATTATTAAATGGAGAGATACGCACCACTGCACGCAGACGCATACATACGTACATACATAAAGTATTTAAATGGATAGTTCATAAAGGAGAGTTGGTGGCATTTAATTCAAAATTAATTCTTTGTCCAAGATAATGAGTGGCCTTTTGTTATTTATTTATTTTATATTGGGTAGAGTTATGTGGGATATATGGTGGAATGCACTAAGCAGATGCTCCAATCGCTTGAAAATGGAGTGATTGAGGGACAAGAAGAGGTTGAGATTGGACAACATATGACTCGTTTGACCGCTGAAATAATTTCAAGAACTGAGTTCGACTGTAATTACGAGAAGGGTAAGCAAATATTCCACTTGCTTACGCTTCTTCAGCAGCTGTGTGCTCAATCTACAAGGCACTTGTGCTTCCCTGGTAGCAGGTATTAATTTATAGCATCTATGTTCTCACCTAACTTTGATACAAATCCTCGTTAAATTAAACGATAATATGTACAATAATATGCAGATTCTTGCCAAGCAAGTACAACAGAGAGATAAAAACCCTAAAAATGGAAGTTGAAAGGCTGCTAATGGAGATCATACGAACCCGAAAAGACTGCGTCGAAATCAGTCGAAGCAGTTCTTACGGAAACGATCTCTTAGGAACTTTGCTGAATGAGATGCAAAAGAAGAAATCATCGGAGGTTGATGGGTTTAGCTTGAACTTACAGCTAATAATGGACGAATGCAAAACATTCTTCTTCGCCGGCCATGAGACGACTGCTCTTCTTCTTACATGGACGGTGATGCTCCTCGCAACAAACCCTAGTTGGCAAGAACGAGTCAGGGCCGAGGTTAAGGAGGTCTGTAATGGAGGTTCGCCGACCGCCGATCATCTCTCCAAGCTCACCGCGGTAATAATTATAACAAATCTTATTTTGATCGCTCGTTGTTCGAATGATTACTTAGGTTAAAAGCTTAAGCTTTGAGAAGACTATATCACCCCTTCTGGGCTGATTTCTTCTAAAAATTTTCATTTAATGGGCGCCGCGAGGATTCGTACTCATGACCTCATGAGCTCTGGTTACCATGTTGAATGGTCACTTAACGTAAAAGGCTCAAGTTTGAAGGTGGGGTGTATCATTTTATATTATATTTCCAACACGTCCCATTACGCCTAGGCTGATTTGCTTTTTTTCTTAACCTTAGATGTGTAATTTTTCATTACTGGGCGGTCTTACGATCTCTAGTCATGAGTTCTGATTATCGTGTTGAATGATCACTTCACAGCTAAAAGCTTACAAGCTTGAAGGGGTTGTATATGTTGGGTGTCAAACCCCAGTCCGACCGGATAAATCGAAGAAGTTGGTCATGTATATAAGTTGGGCTAACTCCCTCTATTGTCATTTGATTTTCGAGAGGAACCCCACAAACTTATATGAGCTTGAATTGGGCCTGGAAATAATCCCTACAGTATCGTTTAACTTTATATATTTTATTTTCAGCAGCTGGTTCGGGCCACTGGTTGAATATTAGGGTCTCTATCGATTTTTTTTCAACGAGAGCGCGATCGAATTCCAATTATTTAATTTTGCAGCTAAACATGGTGATTAACGAATCTCTACGTCTCTATCCGCCTGCGTCTCTCCTTCCTCGCATGGCGTTCGAAGACATATACCTAGGGGACATTTTCGTGCCCAAAGGGCTCTCGATATGGATCCCAGTGCTGGCGATCCATCACTGCAAAGAAATATGGGGAAAAGACGCAGACGAGTTCAACCCTAATCGGTTCGCGAACAAATCGTTCAGGCCGGGCCGACATTTCATACCTTTTGCGGCGGGCCCGAGGAACTGCGTAGGGCAATCTTTCGCCCTAATGGAGGCTAAGATCATATTGGCAATGTTGGTTTCGAAGTTTAGCTTTACGATATCGGAGAGTTATCGACACGCACCGGTCATCGTCCTTACAATGAAACCTAAGTATGGTGTCCAAATACGTTTGAAACCCTTGGATTAATTTTTGAGTTTTTCTTTTGTCGTTACCTTGGGATCTCAATTAGATTTTGAGATAATTAAAGTGATATGGGGGGTTGGATTTTGAGTGAGATAATGACATTGAATTTGTGTTGGTATACTTTTTTGATATGCAATGAATTTATATTTTCTTTTGTCGAAATTTATTCTATTGGGTGGAGATGGGGATGGGGTGATTTGAGCGGTCAGTCCTTCCCTGCATAAAATATAAATCAATTTATTTGAATTTTAAATGAGTCTATGCTTTTGGGAATTGTATATAATAAGCTAAAAAGAACACTAGAGAAATGATTGAAAGGTCATCATTTTTGGATAAGCCCGAATTGCCCACATAAACCATTTAAATAATATTAAAAAAGTTGATCTATATCATGTATAAGTGTAATGATTATTTGATTCATTATGCTTTGCTTTCGCCCAATTCAAGCATTATCACCTATACTATTTTATTAAGCGTCACAATTTCCTATAAATTGTCATTGGTCTGTCAAGTTAAAATAAAATAAACAATAATATTAAAACCACCCACTACATGGTATATTTATTCTCCATTTCGTCCTTCTATTTTTAGTTAATAATTTTTATAATTAATATAAATGTATTATTCAGTACACACATTTGAACGTGCAAATAAACTAGTGTATCTTAAGTGCTTAGCTTCTATTTTTTGAGTACCCCAACTACTTCAAGACAAAATCTGTAGTAGCACATATGGTTTTTATTTTTTAAACAATTTTTCGAATTAAATAGACGTGGTCCAATGAGTTTTAAAAAATACTAGTACTCTTTGCACGCTCAATGCGTGTGCTATAATATATAAATTATAACAGTATATTTATTTTAATTTAAATAGTTAATTGAAATTATAATTAAAATTTTATTATATATAAATTATAAAATTAAAGGTATAAGAAAAAATAGTAATTAACTAAAATAGTTGATATAAGATAGTGGGTGATTTTTAAATTTTATCTATTCCACGGTGAGTATAATTCCCTATTTGTAATTATTATATGTTAATAAAATTACTACATTTATGTTTGATAGTGGGTAGTTATAGTGTAATAAACATGTCTTAGTGTGGCTTTTTTTGGCTTTTTTATTATTTAATTTATTTTTTAAGTAAAGGGACACATTTCTGCATATTAGGACGCATACATTTCTATAATTATATAAGATAGAGTGGACGACAATAAAAGGTCGAAGCACTTAATAAAACTCATATATTTTTGAGTGTCAATCTTTTGTATTAATCTATACTATTTTGCACGTTGTGACAATGACAACAAGGATTAGCCCCTGATTAGCAACAGGGTATAAGCTGATTTAATTTTAGAACTAGTATATGAAATCTATTGAATTTTATTTTTGTGTTGAATTTTATTTTATGACAAAAAGACATTTTTGTACTGTTAATAACTTTGCAACAGTGCGTATATTAAGCCACGATTTACAAGTTGCATAGTGGACATGAACTATGGAACGCTAGAAAGCAATAACATAATTTCTTTCTCTTGTATTAATAAATTCGGAATTTATAAATCAATTACATACATGATGCGCATCCTATGTTTTTCTAATAATCGTCGTTAGGTTATCAATATCTTAAGTAGAATATCCCGCAAGTACTTGATAAAGTATGTATATTGGAGTGCTTCCTTTGGACAATGACTATCAAAGATTGGGGGGTAAAAAGAAAAATCATAGTATTAAATAAACATATATAAACCTAATGTAATAATTATTTGTCTGGTCTTGGCGCATGTAGAATTAAACTAACGGACGGTGATAAGTTATTTTATTGACAAAGTGGTTCTAAAAGATTATCGATAAAACTGGGGTTTTAGTTATTATATTTAGGTGACCTAAATATCGTAAAGCATTTCTCTTTAACTATTCGCAAACACATGTTTAAAATGATTATTAAATGTGTGCTATAAAATTGTTTATTTCAAGCTATATGTAATTATAATGGGTCATTGTCCTTAGTGCTAATGACATAATGCTCACTATATCTCTACTTTTCAAGAAATAAATAAATGCATGCGCTCTTATTCACTCTTATAGAGATCAGTGAAGGATTACATTACATGTGACCATTATCGTCCAAAATGAAGTGAACATTTTCTCACTTATTATTAATGATAGATAAATACTATTTAAAATAAAAAGTGGCAAAAAAGAAAGCTATGACCTTTTGTAGTGCTCAAATAAAGCAAATCGACGGAGCCTATTTATTCCCATGCAAAAAGAAAATTTTCAACTTTGATATGACAGGTGAGATTATGTAGGGATATTATTATTAAATATATTCGTAGTTTTTGTGGGTAGGCTAATGGCTAGCTGGAAAAATAAAGAGAGGAGATAGTATATTCTTAGTCAAATTGCACTAACGACTGAAAATGTCAATAATAATTCATTAGAACGTAGAATATACGTAAATCCCAAGTGGATAGAAGAATCATCATAGTTTTTCTTTGTCCTATACAGAAAAGAAGTTACCGAGTCAAGATCGCATCTAATTGCATGAACGAGTCTTCACTTCTCTTATGTTCATATATGATATAACGTCTAGTTAAAACATAGCTTATTTTATTTGACTTTATTATAATTCCTTTGTCAGTATCAATGATATCAAAATCCCCTAAACTCCAACAAGTTCATTTTGAAACGAATCTGAACTTATCGTCAGCTATGGGACAATTCCACATCTAATTGGATTGAATCCCCTAACATGTGTGTATTGTTCTAAGCCCACGCATATTATGATCGATCAATAGACAATTTGATATTTTATTCGACCGATCTTTTAATCTTCCACACTTGAGTGGGAAGCAACGAATTTCGTTGTATTTTCGACAAGTAAAAAAATTAACTTTTTCATGACGTGTCGAAAATCCAATGTATTTGGGTACAGACGGGCATTATAGATAGGGGTGGACATTGGGGGTCCAGTTTCAGGTACCCGACCCGATCGGGTTTTCCCTGATCTGGCTGAAAATTCGGGTTTAAATCAGGACCCGATCATTTAGTTCAGGTCGGGTTTCGGGTAGCAAAATGCTACCCGAATTACCCGATTGGGTACCCGCATTAAATAATAAGAAAAATCAGCCCAACACCGCAGGCCATCAACCCACTGCTCCATAGTCCACACACACTCACAAATAGAGATAGACGATAAACATACACCACAATCCACCAAACCCGCCGACGCACTCGCCATGCCAATCTCCTTCCTTGTCCTCACCGGCCGCCGTTATACAGCTGTCCACGGCCACACCACGTCGCCTCGCTCAGACGCCGACATCTAAGGTTCGAATTTCATTAACCCTAATTTTATACTTCGGGATTTATTGATTGCTTGCAATTTCCGAGTCCACTGATTATTTCTAAGGTTCTGTTAGCATTATATAGATTGTTGGAATTCATGGGTACTTGATTTTGGATGTCAATTTTGCGGTTTGGGATTTCGGGCTTCATGTAATCGTCAAGGATTCGTTTGAAATTATGTTTGAATTTCATATCATAGCTTGAATCTTGGATGTTAATATTTCATGTTTCTGAATTTGATTTCTAATGTGTTAATATTTTATTTTTGGTGGTGTTAATTTATTTATTAACGTTGTTGAATGTATTTATTACGATAGTGTTGAATTCATTTTATTGTTTATGGCGTTTGGAAATTATTTTTGGGTGTTAGTGTTGAACTTAATTTAAGTTTTCTTTAAATAATACAACCAATTAATTAAAAAAAATTAAAAAAATGAAACCCGAACCCGACCCCAAACCCGGCAATCGGGTTTCAGGTACCCGATTGCTGGGTACCTGATTTTTGTTGGGTCAGGATCGGGTTGAAACCCGCACATATTGGGTACCCGACCGGAAAAAAACCTTATACCCGAAAAATTCGACCCAATCCCACCCTTAATTATAGAATAAAGCATCCTATTTCGACAAGTTTATTTTTCTATAATCAATTTTTAGTAATTCCTTTTGAAAGCCCAAATTAATGAGCTGCTGTTAGAGTGTTAGCCCAAATTAATAGATCAAAAGTCCGAAGCCCAAAATCTTACAATACAGATTTGACAAACAGCGCCAACTTAGCACCAAATCAGTTTGATTCATGATTGACATCTAGTTTGAAATTTTTGGTAGTAAGTCACATATTCGTTCGCCTCTCAATACGTTTTCATCTGTGGTAATGCATACGTTTTCATCGGTGGTTTTCAGATTAACTTGGACTTGGGTGAACTGGTTAAGGGTATTTTTAGATATTGTAATTGCATGGACTGTGTTCGATGAATTGCGTTGAAGGACTTGACTCTGATTTTTTAGGAATTTTAGTAGTGTCGATGCATATTATCTTGTTTCACTGGAAGAAGCCGAGAGTGTTTAAGTTGTGTTATCCTCTCTTTAACTCACCAGTCACCAAAGGTATTGGCGTCGTTTATGTTTCTCTAAGTTACTGCAATATTTTCTTGATTGGATATGCTTGCCTCTCTCTCTCTCTCTCTCTCTCTCTCTCTCTCTCTCTCTCTCTCTCTCTCTCTCTCTCTCTCTCTCTCTCTCTCTCTCTCTCTCTCTCTCTCTCTCTCTCTCTCTCTCTCTCTCTCTCTCTCTCTCTCTCTCTCTCTCTCTCTCTCTCTCTCTCTCTCTCTCTCTCTCTCTCTCTCTCTCTCTCTCTCTCTCTCTCTCTCTCTCTCTCTCTCTCTCAATATTTTCTTGATTGGATATGCTTGCCTCTCTCTCTCTCTCTCTCTCTCTCTCTCTCTCTCTCTCTCTCTCTCTCTCTCTCTCTCTCTCTCTCTCTCTATATATATATATATATATATATATATAGACTCTCTATATATATATATATAGAGAGGATCTTTACAAAAGTTTGAAAATTAAACAAAAAAGGGATGATTGCATATATGGTAAAAAACAACCTATCAAACCTCGATAATGATACTAGGCTTTGTTTAACCAGTTTAGTCCAATCGGACCTAAGGTAGTCAAGCCATTATACCAAAAATCGGACTTTCGTTAGAAAGCTTTGGTTAAAGGCAGTTCAACCAAAATACCAAACATCAAAAAGAAAAATTGAAAAATGGTCTGTGGCGTTGTTAAACCTATTAGTCCAGTTATCAAGCTGTAAATAGTTTGATCCCGTTCGGACCCAAGGTATTCCAGCCTATATACCATTAATCCGAAAATAAAAATTAAAATTATTTTTGTGATTGTTGGAATTAAATCGTCGAATATAAGGATTTTTACATAATAGAATTTTTCATTTAATTAATTCATCGGTAACAGACATGCCCTCAAACGCCTTACTTTCGGCAACACGGGCTTTGCCAGAGCTGACATCGAATTAATCAAAATCAAATTTTATTATAACCTTTATTCAAAATTTAATTCTTTCAATCAATTTTTAAAAGATTTTTTTAAAAAAGAAATATTTAATACATCATATTAATATATTTATAAAAATATGATCTAAAACCATGATTAAAGTATTAAGACATCTTGGTGTAGTTTAACGTGGAAATTAGCCTTTCATTAAGGCTAAACGAGACAAAAGATAAATATATAAAACAAAAATTAAAAACTTACTTGTAAGAGAAATCGTACAAGAAACTCAACTTTTATTTCTTAAAATATTTTACAGCAGAGAGGGAATTACAGTGAAGGGAAGGAGAGAGAGAGTGCGTAAGAAGATGCATACAAAGCAAATGGCTTAAGGCCATTTTTATAGACGGAAAAGTAAAATGCATAGTAAACATCAATAATTTGCCAAAGAATTTTCTTCGATTCTTGCTTTATGAGTTGTCCACCATCTTTGAATGTAGACCGTTGCTTTATTAAAGTTATCAACTTTATCTCGAAAGTCTTCGTAATTATCCTCACTTTGTAAAGTGGACAAAGTGGGGAATCATTTTTTCTTATCTTTTTCCTGCACTTTTTTGGTAATCGCATCTTTAATAAGATCGATTGCATCATCAACCATTATATTATCCGGATCTTCCGGATCTTGTCCTTCTCCACCAAGACAAAAATCTTCGTCTTTTGATGAAGTCTCTATTGAGAAATCCACCGAGGTTTCAATGCCAAGATTTTTGTGGATATCTTTTTTCATTAGGTCAAAATAAGCCTGAACAATTTCTTCAGTCTTCATTTTTTCCCTTTTGAATATTCATCCTTCTTGAAATTATTTCAAAAGGACTTGGGGGTTCTCTTTGTTGATGATTATTAATCATCTCCTTATACTGAGAAATTTTCTCTTCAATTTTATCAATCGTCTGTTGGCTTTCATATTCACCAGTAGCGGTCTATCTTATCATTTTTTTCCAAAATTTTATATAAAAATTTCGTTTAAGACATGGAATTTTTTGTTGGGTATAACCCACTTCCGGAGTCCATCTCCAAATCCATGGAATACTGAATTCAATATAAAAAATGTAAAGAAGTCATTCCTTCAATACATTCATGTTTATGCTCCGCTTCAATTAAATTCGGAGAAATTTTAACCCATTCTTGATATAATCCAAAAAAAGGTTCTTTAAGAATTTCAATTGAGGCTCCATAAGAAAGCCACCATTGATAAAACCATTTAGGGATTTCGGACTTATAAACATCCGCACAAATTTTAATCCACCAAGAATGTTTCTTATTCATTCTGGTATGAAAACACTTTATAAAAGGCATCGATATAATCGTAATAATTAAATTTAATTAGAGTTTTTAACTCATGATGGAAATATTCTCTATCCTTTAAAGGGTGAATTAGCCCATTTTTCAAGCGAAATAATTTGCTTGAAAATAATTTACTAAAGGTATGACCTTTTTTCAAAGCTGTTTGGGAATTTCCCGCATTGAAATGATCAAAATCACACGTACCAGTGGATTAAAGAATATTTTCATAATTATCACGATTTTTATAAAACGTGGCAGCATATGATGCTCTTTCTAAATACCTTGACATTATAGTCCAAGGTTCATCAGACCATTTTAAATATTTAAATTCAAGTAATATTATTACCTCAGTATGAGAAATTTTCTCATAGTCAACATGGTCATCTTCTTCCGCAATAACTTTTACGTAAGAAATGCCTTCATTAGAAGACTTAGCTTTCTGTTTTTAAATTCAAGGAATTCTTTGTATTCCTCGCCACTCAAAGTATTACTTGAGGAGGCTGAGAGATTCTCTTTAACTAACTTCTTATTGCCCATTTGAGCAATAACATTTTTCCCCCCTTCCACCTCTATTAGAGGGGAAATTTCTCCCATATTAGGACATATCGGCAAAATTCATGAAATATATTCACGAGTTAGATAATCAGGAAGACTATTATCACTTCCTTTCTTATAAATTATTTCAAAATCAAATGGGGCTAAATGAGCCTGCCATCTCGCAAACATTTGTTTAGAAACGTCATGTTTAAAATCTTTCAGGAACATAAATTTTACAGCCTGACAATCAATTTTTATTAAAAACTTCTGATTATATAAATCATCTTGAAATTTAAGAACGCACTTAACAATAGCAAGTATTTCTCTAGCTATACTAGCATAATTTTTCTGAGCCTTATTCCATTTTCCCAAATGGAATCTTACTAGATATTCTTTTTTATCTTCTGGAGAAACTTGTTTTAAGATTCCTCCAAAACCTAAATCAGACGCATCAGTCTCCATAATTTTTTGCCAATTAGGATTAGCAAGCATAAGACATGGCAGATGCGTAACTTTATTCTTAATTTTTTTAATAGTTTCAGTATGACTATTAGTCCACTAACAAGGAATCTTTTTTAATCTATCGTATAAAATAGATGTATTAATTGCAAGATTTTTATAATAAGGAGAAATATAATTAAGACTCCCTAAAAATCTTTGAAGTTGAGTTTTATCAAGAATTTGATCAGGAAAATTTGACGCAAACTCAATACTTCTATTAATAGGGTTAACATTACCCTTTTCAATAGTATGACCCAAAAATCGATCCTTAGTTTTGAGTAAGACCATTTTTGGGATAGATATAACTAATCCATTTTGAATAACAATTTTCTTAAAAATATCAAGATGTTTAAAATGAGTTTCAATATCTTTGGAAAAGATTAGAATATCATCGATATAAACGATAATAAAATTACTATAAGGAATAAAAATATCGTTCATAATATTTTGAAATTCAGAGGGAGCGTTTTTTAAACCAAAAGGCATAACATTCCACTCAAACTGTCCAATTGGGACTGTAAAAGCAGTTTTATATCTGTCTTTTTCAGCAACTTGAATTTGCCAAAATCCTGATTTTAAATCAAATTTTGAAAATATAATTGCATTAAATAATCGATTTAAAAGATCTTTTTTATTTGGAATAGGATACCTAATCCATTTCAAACCTTATTTAAGGGTTTATAATTAATGACTAACCTTGGTGCTCCCCTTTCCTTTTCGGCATGATTATTAACATAAAAAGCAGTGCACGACCAAGGTGATTTAAAATGTTTTATTAAACCTTTCTGTAAAAGAGAAGCTAATTCTTTTTTACATAATTCTAATAATTCAGAATTCATTTGACAGGGACGAGCTTTAGTGGGAATATTTTTCTCATTAAAATCATCTTCATAAGGTAGAGAAACTATATGTTTCTTTTTATTCCAAAAATCATTAGGAAGATCGTTACATATTTGCAAACGTAAATTCATTATATAATAATTTAATTTTTTCTTGTAACTTAGGATTTTGGAGTTTATCCTCAATCGTAAGTATACTAATTTCTTGCTTAAGGTAATTTACCTGATTTTCTTTGGCTTTAATGAGAATAGAATCCTTAGTTTCATTAAGAATCCTAAAAAAAGGTTCTGTAATAAATTCAAAGTATACTTCTTTATTTTCGAAGCTTCCTTTAAATCCGTATTCATCAATATTTAATAGGAAATATTTCAAAATACGTATGAATACAGACCTTATTTTTGCAAATAAAGGCCTTAGGAATTTTATAATTAATTTGCAACTTTTCTCCGCTTGCAAAGCTAAGAGAATGCGTTGTTTTATGGAAATATTGGGTAGGAATTATTCATTCATGGATACAATTTAAATCTGCTCCACTATCTATTAGTGCAATCAGATTTTTCTGAAAGTTTCCGTTGATTGGTAATGATATTTTTACTAACCATTTTTGAGAAGTGATAACTTCTAAAGTTGAAAGACAATTATCATTTTCAACATTTTTTGAACTACTAGCGAATTCTTCGTTACTAAATTCTTCAACAATTTCTTTTCCTTTTTCTAATTTAGAAAATCTTCTTTCTAAGTCTATATGACTTAATTTTAAATTTTTTATTTCAGTTTTAAGATTTGAAATTTCTGAAGTTAAATCTCTAATATTAGTAGGAGATTCACTTTATTTTTATTATGAAGTAACTTCATTACTTCGGACATTTTATAAGGTTCAGATTTAGGAATAACTTCTTTTGAAGTTTCTTCCTCTTTTTGAATTATTCTTTTAATTATTAGATTTTTTAAATCTGGATTATCTGTTTCTTTTAATATTTCTAGAAGATTATTGTCAAGAACATTTATTTCTTGAAACTGGGATATAATTTGATATAAATTATTATCTTCTCATTCAGATTCTGAACGATCTAAATTCTTTGAACAAGGTTGTCCTATTTGACAATTTTGACATTCATCGGATTCTGACGATGAGATTTCTTCGATGATATTATTATTTTCATCGTTTGAAGAAGATTCTATTTCATTATCCGATTCTAAAAGAATTTTTGATAATGTTTCTTTTAAATCAATATCAATTTCTAAGCTATTAATTTTCTATTTTGTCCAGCAGGTACTAGCTTTATGACCTACTTTTCCACATTTTCGACAGATAATTGGAGGAAATTTATTTTTGTATTGATAATTTTTATTATCTTTTGAGAATTTTTGTTTCTTCTTTTAAATCTTCTAAATTTTTTTCTTTCATATTGTTTAGCAGAGTATTTTTTAGTTTTATGTCTTTACGAGTTTTGCTCGTAGAGGAATTTTCCATGCCAAATTGGCCACATAATTATCCTAATTGTTTTTTCTCTTCTAGAGAATGTCTCTTGACTTGTTTATTTAATTTTATTTCATTGCATAAGGCTAAGCCTTCTTGTATGCAAGTTCCTATGAGTTTACCGTAGGTATAGGAGTTATAATCAATACTTGATTCTCCTTTCCTAAGGTTATTCCTTACTCTTTCTGCAAAGAGTGAAGGTAATCCGTCTATGACTTTCAGTGAGTACTATTTGACCAGGGAGTTCCATAACTCGACTAAGAAAAGTATCCTTATACCATCTATCTAAGATTTTGGAGAAGAGTTCTGATATTTTCAGAATTGTCAGACCATCGGCCTGTGAAGTGTTCAATAATGTTTACACATAATGTATAAACAACATTGTCCACTTGTTGAAATTTTCTTCTTTAATGGTTTGGTAAATATCATCTTTTTCATGTTAAGATAAATAGTTATCCCACCATCCTCTTAACTGACCAGTAAAGCCAGCGACAATCATTTTAGCAACAACTTTTTCATTATTTTGATTAGCTTTGCAAATTGTACTATACATAAGCATCTTATGGATCATATTATAGATCTATCTTTCGGTATAACCGTCTAAATTCCATTCGTATATACTTCTACCACTATACGAATTATTGAGCATAAATTCTTGTTCTTCAAACAAGATGTCTTGAGGAGTAGGTCTAGGGTAAAAATATTTACTTTGAGTTGGCCTATCTGCATATTTTTTTATATGCTTTAGTTTATTAATTTCTTCATTAAATGTGTCTTGAATATTATTAATATTATCAGAATTTTCAAGTCGCTCTTCAAATTCTTCACTTAGAGTATTAAGCTTCAAATCCTTACGTTTTTCTTCGAGTAAATTTAGGATATGAGAAATTGATTTTAATTTAAAATCAATAATTTCAGGAGGAGGCTGAATACTTGGAGAAGCAATATTGACTTTTTCAATTTCAGCTTTATCTTTTAAAAGATAATTTTTATTTCTTTTACTGAGGACAAAATTTCTTCTATATTTTTCTTTAATAAAGAAATTTGTTCTCCTAAAATAATAACATACATATTTGTGTAATTTTGTTGTTTTAAAAGACAATTAATATGACTTATAGTCACAGTAAGCGTATCGTTTTCAAATAATTTTTTAAAAGCATTAAAATATGTAATTTCATTTTCTTTTTTCATTTGGAAACTAGTTTGAGGAGAGTAAACTGAATTTAAAATTTTCCCCTTTGAAAGTTTATAATTTGTTTCAAGAACCGAAACCATGTTTTTAAAATATTTTTCCAAAAACCAAGGAATAAAAGGTAACATTTCATTCCGTTTTGACAAATCATTATAAAATTCACCTGGAAAAAAGTTTTGTCCTCTTTATTAAAATTTCCAAAAAACCATTTTCGGAAAAGTTCCCATTTGGGTAAATTAAATTCCTGATTAATTTCTTGCCGGAGATCACGGACTAAAATCAATTTTGGGTTTTAAATCCATTAAACATGAAAATCCATTTCTGACTCGGTAATTTCCTCGTCTTGATTTTGGAAACTCCATGAACAATATTATCGGAATTAATTCTTAATTCTTCAACCTTATTTTGAAGATAGTCGCTAGAGGTTGATTCTCTAATTTGAGAAGTCGAAGCTCTAGAAGGAGATCTTATCAGATAATCACATGGTGATATATGATAATCAGAAGAAGTTGATCTAGTCATACTCCTCTTCAACACTGTTTTTAACAGTATCTTTTCTACGCATCAAATCATATGAAAAACATGTTAAACTACACCTTAACTTCTTAATACTCCACATGGCTCTGATACCATACAGAGAGGATCTTTACGGAAGTTTGAAAATTAAACAAAAAAGGGATGATTGAATATATGGTAAAAACAACCTATCAAACCTCGATAATGATACTAGGCTTTGTTTAACCAATTTAGTCCAATCGGACCTAACGTAGTCAAGCCATTATACAAAAAATCGGACATTCGTTAGAAAGCTTTGTTTAAAGGCAGTTCAACCAAAATACCAAACATCAAAAAGAAAAATTGGAAAATGGTACGTGGCGTTGTTAAACCTATTAGTCCAGTTATCAAGCTGTAAACAGTTTGATCCCGTTCGGACCCAAGGTATTCCAGCCTATATACCATTAATCCGAAAATAAAAATTAAAATTAGTTTTGTGATTGTTGGAATTAAATCGTCGAATACAAGGATTTTTACATAATAGAATTTTTCATTTAATTAATTCATCGGTAACAGCCATGCCCTCAAACGCCTTACTTTCGGCAACACGGGCGTTGCCAAGAGCCGACATCGAATTAATCAAAATTAAATTTTATTATATCCTTTATTCAAAATTTAATTCTTTCAATCAATTTTTAAAAGATTTTTTAAAAAAAGAAAATATTTAATACATCATATTAATATATTTATATATGATATAAAACCATGATTAAAGTATTAAGGCATCTTGGTGTAGTTTAACGTGGAAATTAGCCTTTCATTAAGACTAAACGAGACAAAAGATAAATATATAAAACAAAAATTAAAAACTTACTTGTAAGAGAAATCGTACAACTCAACTTTTATTTCTTAAAATATTTTACAGCAGAGAGGGAATTACAATGAAGGGAAAGAGAGAGAGAGCGTAAGAAGATGCGTACAAAGCAAATGGCTTAAGGCCATTTTTGTAGACAGAAAAGTAAAATGCATAGTAAACATCAACAATTTGCCAAAGAATTTTTTTCGATTCTTGCTTTATGAGCTGCCCACCATCTTTGAATTTAGACCGTTGCTTTATTAAAGTTGTCAACCTTATCTCGAAAGTCTTCGTAATTATCCTCACTTTGTAAAGTAGACAAAGTGGGGAATCATTTTTTCTTATCTTTTTCCTGCAACTTTTTGGTTATCGCATCTTTAATAAGATCGATTGCATCGTCAACCATTATATTATCCGGATCTTCCGGATCTTGTCCATTCTCCACCAAGCGTTTGGAATTTTAATTGCCACGTTCAGATCAAGCGTTTGGAATTTTAATTGCCACGTTCATGTGCTTGAGCAGGATAAACAGTTTCCTACTTTGCAGACACGAAATTTCCTCCAATTTCATTTTTTCAAGAACTTGCGGCGATAGAATGTTACTTATTTTCTTTAGGTTTCTGGGAAGGAAATTAAGTACACTGTCGGTTCCGAGGTATGATATCTCATATGATCCTACTAGGTTGTTTTGGGAATAGCGTGTTCACGTCAGTTTCAGGGTTGAAACTTTCAAGGTTTCTTAAAGCTCCCAAGAGATTTACCAAGCAAAGACTCTGCAAAAGATATTTAACTGTGGCTGGGAAATCAACTCCATGCTCTTCTAATGGAACCAGCAATACTCAGCCAAGACTACACAGAACATATCAGGTTGTTGTGGCTGCAACTTCAGACATGGGTATTGGGAAAGATGGTAAATTGCCTTGGAAATTACCGGGTGACCTTAACCTTTTCAAAGAGCTCACTACAACGACGGTTGATCCTAGTAAGAAAATGCTGTATTAATGGGAAGGAAAACATGAAAAAGTATCCTACTTCAGTTTAGACCATTGCCTGGCCGCCTTAATGTTGTTCTAACGAGGAGTGGAGTTTCTCAAGATGCTAATGATGAGAATGTTCTATCATGTGGTAGTTTGCCATCTGCGTTGAAATCGTTGTCAGAACACCCTTATAGTTCTTCAATTGAGAAGATCTTCTTGATTGGGGGTGGCCAGATACTAAGGTAGCATCTTGCTTTTCTCGTGTACATTTCTTTTTCGTATATTTATATGACGTGTAAATGTAAATATCTTTGTAACGAAAGCAGGGAAACACTAAATGCTCAGGAGTGTGATGCGATTCACATAACTGAGATTATTACTCCTATTCAATGTGACACCTTCATTCCTCCCATTGATACATCGATGTATCAGCCGTGGTACTCGTCGACCCTTGTTGAAGAAAATGGTATCCAATATCGTTTGTCCAAGTGAAGTCCTCTAATGGGGGATCTATCAGTTTTGGTAATGAGATGAGCTGTAATGGTGGTATCACTAATTCTAACAAGTCTAAATTGTTTGACTTCAGTTTCTTGCCAAAGTTTATCTTCGAGAAGCTCGAAGAGTTTCTATACTTGAGGCTTGCCCAAGATATTATTTCAAATGGAAATAAAAAAGAGGGACTTGGACCCTTTCTTTATTTGGCTGCCAGGTATAGTGTAAAATTCAATGACATCACTTCGGTCGTATTATCGTCTATGCCTTGAATGTTCGCAGTGTTCTCTTTTTTCAGATGCGCTTTAACCTGCGTAAATCATTCCCTCTTCTTACCACTAAGGTATGGATAGAGCAAGTGCAAGCATTATCTCTGATGCACTAATTCGCTAGCAGCACTTATTCAATACCGTAGTGTTCTTGTGACAGTGTCGACAACTCCACCTTCATTCCCTCCCTGTTAGTTTTATCAGTAGGGAGATCAACATTTACTTAGGGTATTTCTTATTCTGCATTAATAAGTAATGTCTGTCATTGTTGGCTTGGTAAAAAAGATGGTCTTTTGGCGAGGAGTTGTGGAAGAGCTCCTGTGGTTCATCAGTGGTTCAACAAATGCAAAGGTAATTTCACGGTTATACTATGTCGTTTCGTTTTTCCTAATATCTCCTGTTTAATCTCCCATCTTTAGTATCAATTTCCTGAAATAATGCATTCTTTCTATCATGGCCGCTTATTTTCTTACCTGACAATGTGTTCCCCATTGCTCACATATTTCTTGACAAGATTTCGATACTTCCATTTGGATAGACCCTCAGAATATAATCAAGCTACTCTTGAACATATCTTCTGTACTGTGTATGTCTTAAATATGAAATTTCAGTTTCCAAGGCTCCCTTCTGTCATTGCAGATTCTACTAGAAAAGGGTATTCATATATGGGATGGGATGGTAACGCGTCCAGAAATTATCTTGACAGGTAACTTTTTTTTTCCTTACCTCACGTGTTATTTTGAACACTATTGTATTGTGTGAATATGTTTAATTTATTTAAATTTGCAGCATTGGACTGAATGATCGGGAAGAGGGCGATTTGGGACCAGTCTGTGGGTTCCAATGGCGACACTTTGGTGCAAAGTTAGCATTTTTAACTCGAACAAAATACATTAATATTTCGAAATTATTATTTAACGATTAAAGATCCATGTCATGTCATCATCTACAGATATGCCATCATGCATGCTGATTATTACGGACAAGAATTTGATCAGCTTGCAGATGTAATAGACAAGATTAAGAATAAACCCGACGACACGCGAATCATTATTTCTGCTTGGAATCCCTCTGATCTCAAATGGCTTTGCCCTCCTTGCCACATGTTTGCTCAGGTAGATAGGTGCCCAAATTCAAAACTACGATTCTTTCTTTATATTCGATTTTTCTTGACACGTCGATTTGATTTTAGTTTTTTCATTGCAGTTTTATGTGGTGAATGGGGAGCTTTCTTGTCAAATGTATCAGCGTTCTGCTGATATGGGTCTTGGAGTGCCATTCGATATCGCTTCGTATTCTCTGCTCATCGTAGCACATGTTTGTGGTAGTAATAAGCCTAAGACTTGAGAGAATCTTTTTTCGCAAAAAGTCTTTGCTTATATTGCATCAGTTTTTTATTACCGTCTATCACCATCAGGTCTTGTTCCTGGCGAATTCGTACATGTAATTGGAGATGCTCATGTCGACAAGAACCATGTTAAACCTCTCCAAGAGCAGATTCAAAAGCTTCCTCGCCCTTTCCCTGGCGTCCGATTTCGAGCTAATCAATTACGAACCTCACCAAAAGATTGAAATGAAAATGGCTGTGTAGCATATCGTAGCAGCACTGTCTATCTATTTATATGTAATATATTTAGTTAAATTGAACTATTTCCTGATCAGCTTGTTCGCGAAAATCATTGCTGCTCCATACTCGAATGAATATTATTGTATTCTCCTTTTTATTTTGCATACTATCATATTCCAGTGAAGCAAATGAAATGAGACGTAAAATCGCAATTTTCCAAAACCCATAGATGATAGAAGCAACAACTTAACCCTCAACCACCGTTTGTGATCAACGCCGTTAAGCCTCCGTTTACTTTTTAACTATTTCTTCCATCTAGTAACGGCAACGCTTCTTCGCATTAAAACCCTCAAACGTCATTCCTTTTTGTCGCCATTGAAATTTCCCTCTTGAATCGTTGGCTTCAAAAAGGCCAACCTTTTTTTTTTCATTACAATGGACTCGACCTCCATTAATCTCCATCCTGCGCTGTTGAAATTCCTGTCATTCGATCGAATTCTTATCACATCTACCTGTTAACCCCCAAATCGTTGAATGGGGGCTGACGCCGCGCGAATCGTGAAGCTGAAATGCAGCGTTAAGAACCACGACTGGGGCAAGCCGGCGGGGGAATCCACCGTCGCGAAGTTGTACAGTAAAAACGTCGGGGTTGAGATGGACGATCGCAAGCCGTACGCAGAGTTTTGGATGGGGACGCACGAGTCCGGTCCGTCGTACGTCGTCGTCTTGCCGCCGTGTGGCATTAATGGAAACGGTGGTATGAGTGGTGGGAAGGACGATTTGGTGGTGAGCTTGAAGGAATGGATAGAGAAAAACCCTAGAGTGCTTGGGGATAAGGTTTTGGGCAAGTGGGGTTCGAATCTGCCTTTTCTTTTCAAGGTAAATAAATTGTGAGATTGTTGAATGTAATCTGCGTATGTTTGGTTTGTTATTGCGATTCTGGCTAGGTCCTATGGTACGATGAATTGAGTTTTCTGATAACAACAGTAATAACAAGTGCGATTGATATTCTTAGTAATGCTATTTTGGGCTGGAGATGTAATTAGGCGGTGAAAGAAGTCTTAGATGAAAGGTCGAGAATTGCAGTTATCTTTTTCATAGTTATCCCCCTCGATTATGATTTATCCGGCAAATTTGCTTCGGTGATTTCCTCATAAGTCATAGATCCATTTGTTTATTTCTTAGCAGCTTTCACATCTGTTAAGGATTCATATGATCAACTCTTCAATGTTTCCCTTGTATTTGTGTTAGGTACTTTCAGTGGAAAAAGCGCTGTCCATACAGGCTCATCCAGATAAAGATCTAGCGGTGATTCTGCACAAGCAGCACCCAGAAATGTACGATGATAATCACAAGCCCGAAATGGCAATAGCTCTAACCCAGTTTGAGGCATTGTGTGGGTTTGTCGATATCGAGGTAATTTGGCGGCCATTTTTTAGCTCAGCGCATTAATATATATGTCATGATGAATAAGAAGAATTAAGCCATTTTCCCTATATTTGATGATCATAATGTCTAGCTAGTCATAGTCTGGCTTGCAAGGAAAGCCCTTATCTACGTTACAATTTCTTGGCGAGCTCGGTTGCATTAAACACTTGCTCTTTGATTCTCCTAACACTTGTTAAGAAAACTATGTATGAAGGTTTCACGATTTTTTTTTTGTGGTGGAAGGTTAAAATAAATGATGGTGATGTTTATCTTTTGTACGCATGCTCTTTCTAGTACTGGTGGGTGGGACTACTCTGACAAATTTCTTTACGCTAGATTCTACTATGGAGGCTGTATAATTAATGTGCTTGTTTAGATGATATCGGTTAACAAATATAACCCCAACTACTTGTGTATTTATTTCTTTCACGTTGCAACGAAATGGGTCATCACAGATGTGGACTTCCTACGTCTGTAAATCATTTTTTTCTGTGGTTCAGAAACTTATGCTTGAAATGTCGTTTTCCCTCCTTGTAGGAACTGAAGAGTGTAATTCATAGTGTGCCCGAAATCATCGAAGTAGTCGGTGGTGCATATGCAAACCAAGTATCACTCATTACAGAGAAGGATGGGGAGGATAAACTCAAAGTAGTATTAAGGTCTCTATTCACAGAGCTCATGTCAGCAGACAAGGCTGTAATATCCGAAGCTATAACCAAATTAATTGTTCGGTTGAATATCAAAGGCGAGGTATGCATGCAGATTGAGTTCCCTTTTTTCTTTTTTTTTTCCCTCATAAAATCTTATTTCTGCCATAGGTTACGGAGCTTACGGAGAAGGAGAAGCTTGTGTTGAGGCTTGAACAACAATATCCTGGAGACATTGGCGTCATAGTTTCTTTCTTATTCAATTACGTGAAGCTGAACCCAGGCGAAGCCCTTTATTTGGGAGCAAACGAACCGCACGCTTACATATCGGGCGAATGCATAGAGTGCATGGCTACTTCAGACAACGTTGTAAGAGCTGGGCTTACCCCTAAGAACCGAGATGTCCAAACTCTCTGCTACATGCTTACGTACAAACAGGTAATGAATCTAAGGACTTTCTCTTCTCCTTGGTAGTTTTGACTTTGCCTCACATCATTACAACAGGGATTACCAGAAATCCTCAACGGGGTATCTCAGAAGCCTTACGTAGTGAAGTATATACCGCCTTTTGATGAGTTTGAGGTGGATCAGTGTAATCTCCCACATGGGAAATCTGCGGTTTTGGAGGGCGTTAATGGGCCTTCGATATTCGTTGCTGTAGAAGGAAAAGGGGAGATGTGTATACCTTTATATGATGATGGTGATGGTGATGGGGTAGTTGTTGTTGCTGAAGGTGATGTTCTGTTTGTGCCTGCGAATACTGAGATCTGTGTGAGCACGGCTTCTGGGCTGGTTATGTACCGAGCTGGGGTTAATTGCGTCTTTTTGGAGCGATCGAACGATGATTTAGAACTTGAATGAGCTTTTTTTTTTCGTAGGATGGAGGCCCTTTTCTGTTCGTGATCTGTGTTGTGTAATTGTAGTAGCATTTAGAGATGTATGATATCAAAACTATTTTGAACAATGGAGAGTATATGAGTATGTGTCTAAATCGAAAGCTTTTTTTAGCACAAAATTTTTACCACCCCCTTAAAGGTTGAGCAAGCAGCCTTTGCAACAGTAGTACATTGCGCTTGTATAGTAGTACAATGGACTAGTCCAAAGGCTTGAAACTGAAGGGGCTTTTCATGTACAATTTCAAGTCCTCGGGCCCATTAAGTGTTTTTTATAATTAATTAATTAATTAATTACATGAAAAAAGAGGAAAATTTCAGGCAACTCGGCCTTCTACTGTTGATCTATGGCAAACTGAATACGTCCTGGATTGTGTTGGATTTTGTGAAACCGAAGTCGTTCGTGTATTTTATTTTGCTGGTGCTTACTGATTGTATGAAGAAGTAGCATTAGAAGGCAGTAGAAAAACAAGATGATGTCTCCAAATCAAATTCCTCAAAATCGAGGTCAGTCTCGGCCAGCTGCAATCAGGTAAGTCGATTTCTGCTTTTCTACTCCCGTATGTTGGTGTTATAGCAGGGTAAACATGAAATTTTCAGCTTTTTCTATTCATCTTTGGCTACAGTTCACATCGTCCTTTTGTTTTGACTTGTTTGGTACGCCATGTTTTGTAGTCGTTTTTTTCTCCTTCATTCTGTACTGGTGATGCTAATGATGTCCGTTGTTTTTTAATGATGCTAATGTTGGAGGACAACAGTTAGTAACGATGAGTTACATCGACGGGCAGCCATTGTCGAGAGATCTCATGTTGTGATAGGAAATTGAGCATTGATGAGTTTTAGAGCTTGTAGTGGCATATGCTATGTATGTTAATGGAGTTTAGTAATCACTTGAACTCTTTATAATGATACTTTCTTTTTTCTTTTAAAATGTAGGCAAACTCCTTTGCAGGTCATACACATTATTGGTAATCTCTTGAGGATTTGGTCAGTGTACTCCGTATATAGATATTTGTTGCAATCAGGGGCTTCTGTTGGTTTGTTTGTGTTCAGCTGTCTTGTTCCATCGACTGTTTTGTTTTTATTTCTTCAAAAGCCTTGGAAGGGAAGGCCACTTTCTAACACTCAGGTTTTGTGGAAATCATTAATATGGATTTAACTACTATTTTCTTGCTTGTTCGGGTCCGAGATAAACTTTCATTGACCATCTTAGTTTACGTGTTTGTCTGTCTCACATGTTTAGGTAGTGCCCTCTGTAATTAACGGCGCTATAACAGCAGTCTATTTCATCTTGTGGGGAAAGGGGCTTAAAAACTGTGGTCCTCCCAGGTGAACTTTTATACCTCGAACTGGAATGATCTGTTCCTGTCTTTAACTGTTCAAAAAAGATTATTACGTATTGTAACGTTTTTGAAACAATAAATTCCTGATGGAATATAAAGTTTTCAGGCGTATAGTTTTGTGGACTTAAGTTAGTTACTATTGATGCAAAGGGTGAAACTTTTACAAGAGCGTATGCTTACTGTAACATGCTAAGCATGGCATTTAGGGTTCTCCTAATGCAAAATTGATTGTTGACATGAAATACTAGATGATCGAGATTTTGTTCTGATAATCCTCCGCTTGATTTGTCTTAAGTTTCGAACGATTTTTTCTTGTCATTTTGCCTTTGCTTGGTGATAACTTGAACTAATAACAACATTTTATTTCAGAGCCATACTTGCCGAGTACTCCGGCGCTGTACTTGGAGTTTTATCAGGAGTCTTGTTTGGTAGGAGAGGCAATGTTTGGAGAAAGGTATTCTTTCTGTATGTTTTTAATATTACTGTACAAACCCAGTCAAATCCATTGAGCATCACCGAGTTGGTTTTGATTGTACTGCCTGAAGGTTATTCAGTTATCTTGAGCATAGTAGGCCACTCACTTTTTGGATGCTTAATCTATTTCTTTTGCCAGCTATTTCTACTAACCTCATTTCCGGCTCGGATTTGCTAGATTGGAGGACTCCTTGCAATGTTGGCATCATTCTACTTGTTGTCACAAGGATGGGCAACAGCTACATATTCTCCTTTTTATATCCTTTCCTCAGCGAGCTACTTTAATTAGAAACATATACCATGTTAATGCTAGGCTAGAGAATATTATAATTGTTTTTGCACAATCTCTTCCATCAGCACATTCTGGCCATCTAATGAGGAACTTTAACTCATATGCACCATCTAGTGACAGTCCTGAGACTGAGCTCCAGTCAGAAGTTGTTGGAGTGCGAGGCATGCTAATTCCCATTTCTGCTGGAATTTTGTCAGCATTAAAAAGAGTTGCTGCTAGACGTGTATCGCTAAAGGTAGTAATCTGCTTTTTTTTTTTTCTATACATCATTCTTATTACCACTTAATAAGGTGCATTGGTGCTTTTATTTTGATTATCTGAAGTTAATGTGAGAGTATTTTTCATTTATTATTGCAGAATCAGCTCAAGAGACGGCTTCATGCAATAACTATTGCTTCTGCTACATGCTTTCTGTTTCCTGTTGCCATGTGGGATATGATTATTGTGAGTGTAGCTCTCCGGCATTTCTATTACATCTGTTCTTTGTTCTTTACTTTGCATGTCTATTAACCTCCTCATTCAGTTTATTATTTTTTTCTGAATATCTCAGGGATCGGATAGTGTTGAACTTCCATTTTCAGCTTCCGCATTCTCAAGTTTTGTCCTATTTGGAATTGTCTTGATATTTTACGTGGATAATATCGCAGAGGAGAGGTACTTCGCTGTGCCTTTCATAACTTTGTTGAATCTGTGCAAATGGATTAAATGCAATGTTATCCTTAATTTATTTCCTTGATGGTTTTCTGGTTCGTCAAAACTCACTAATGTGAAGATGTCTGTGGTGCACTCGACTCCTCAAACCCCTCAGTAATTCAATCGCGATCAGTTTCTAATTTTCAAATAATTCTTAATTTATGTCTGAATTTGCAGATTGCACATGGTCTTCTCCTCTCCAAGACATTTACTGGTTGCTGGAGTATGCGTAATTGTTATGGAGATTGTGTACAAGATGGACTTTTCTCTTGTTGGGTTTGTAATCTGCGGAGCCCTCTTAGGCTTTGGTATGGAATTTTATTTTTTTTATATTTGAATAAACATATCCACAAACACGCTTAGCCTAACGTTCAGTCACGCTCAGCCTAACGTTCGATTCATCTCCATCAAAACCATAACTACTTTTCTATATTCCAACCTATATTCTCAAAAGGGATACACGAAGCAACTTCTTTGGACCGTACGAAGACAGATTCTATTCAAAGTTCGGACCTCTCAAATGGATTCTACGACGACCACATTCAGATGTCAGATCTTCCCACTTGAAAATCAAGGCAAGTTTATTTCTCCTAATGTTATTTCTACATCTTTGAGCTTTCTCATCTTTTCCATTTCTTTCTCTTCTCGTTTGTGTGTGTTTGTGCTGATTCAACTTATTGATATTATATCCTTCATCAGCTGGAAAAAAAAAAAATTCAAGCTCTGAAATTTCTGGGTTCCTTTTGTCGTCGTTACCGTGTGATCGTGTGGGGAAGATAGTCCGATGAAGAAACTAATCAACGATTCATCTCATCAGCGAAGCAGATACAGTATATGAAAAACCGAATGGCTTTTAGATGCTAATTCTGCTGCTGTAAGTGAAAGAACAACATATCTGCTAAGTCTAGCAGACTCGCTATTTTTTTTTTAAATACTTTGAAGACATTTCGGGGGAAAAAGAAGAAAGGAAGAACCCCGAAATCGTAGAATAGTAATCTCAATGAAACGAACAAACACTCTTCGTAAAATGTTGTTGAACCCCCAATGGATCATTTATCCTCAGGTATTTTCGTCGTCTCTTGCCCTCGTCAACAATGCCTTAGTAATGAAGTGAGTGAGAATCCCAAGTGGACAAAAGAAGAGACATATAAGCACCGAGTGTCGTGTCTCTACATTCTCTTGCAGTCCATCATAGTAAACTTGCCTGTGTTTTTTCATCATTACGAATATCATTTGTTAGAAATCAAGGAAGTAAAAATAAAAATAAATAGTAGCCGATAATACGAACCTTGCTGCAAATAAATCGACTACTAGCAGATGAATCCAAGCTGAAGCAACTGACATCTCCCTTGCGAGGATCTTAGCCATGGACCATAGCTGTAAACAAAAAAACATTGAGATCATTCGAATTAAGTTCAATCCCAATCGAATCCGAAAACCTCACTGTTAGCTATGGGATGATTGTCCCCTCGCCCGTTCGTCCCATTCAGGGGCGAAATGAGCCAAGTGGAGCCCGACAATGCCCAATCTCGAGCTTGGCTCGATAAATTACTCGAGATCATAAGTTAAAATGCTCGATGAGCTCGTCTCGAAAAGCTCGATATTGTAGTAATATAAGGAAAAAAAATATGGGCTCGATAAGCTCGACGAGCCCAATAAATCCCGCTCGAGCTTGGCTCCTACTCGGTCGAAAATCAAATTCAAATCGAATTTGGACCGATAAGGTGTTGACGAACAGCTCGACTCGTTTTCAGTTCATTTGCGATCTCATCCTAAGTCCACACAGACTAGGATAGTTCAACTGGAGATGTGGCAACCAAAGTCACTTAGATGTATCCACTTGGGGACAAACTTTGTTAGTTTCTATTTGATAATCTCATAAAAATAATAAAATAGAAACTAACCTCAGGCAAGAGGTACTTGGATGCAAATATCGAAGAAAGGGTATCGGGCGTCCACGACAGACGAAGAAGGTAACCGTATAATATCCCGAGAACAACGTATGGGGCACTGCTTGCAATTAAGTTCTTGGTCTGCACACATGAAGACATAATGTATGTGTTTTGGTTGTTATATTAATTTTATGCTTGAGATGATGATGATGATGATGATGATGATGATGATGATGATGATGATGATGATGATGATGATGATGATGATGATGATGATGATGAATTTTTTTATGTAAGAAAAAGATGGGAGAAAGAAAAAAAAAATCTTACAAAAGTGGCACGAGGTGCTAAGACCATCAAGGTATAGAATGGAAGAACAGCCACCGTCCCAAACGTAAAAGCAGTGCTTGCGATATCAGAGCTTTGAATCCCTGCCAAAAAAAAAGGAACAAAATAAAAATCAACAAAAAATTTCTCATCCGAAGGAAAAGAAAGAAGAGAAAAAAATGGGAAGTAGATAAAGAAAAGGAAAGAGCTTCTTTTAAAGCATATATCATCACAAGAAGCATGGGCGGCCAATAACGGTGATCTTCTTCGGGAGTTGGCGCTGCAATTTGCAGATCCGCCATGGACGAGGGAGCTGATGCTCGTTGAACCTCTGAGAAAACCCTTGTCGATATTATCGTTATTACAACGATCCATACGTGCCCTTAATTTTATTTTGCCCAAAGTACGACAAGTTCCCATGATCTTAAGGTGTTTTAACTGGCGATCAAAGTTACAAGTAAACATCCTCGTCTGCAATGCTTGTGGTTTGTTAATCTGCAGCGAAAAAGATTGGAGATAAACGAACAAATATTATTAGTAGCATATAAATTATACACACACACACATGATATATATAGTAGCATATTTAGACAGCATTTTAACATATATAGTAACATGATGTCCATAATACAGTTCGAATTGTCTTATTAGTACGAGTTTTGAGTAGTCCATTCTATGTTTCGAGCTTTCGAAGCTCATCATCGAAAAGCAGTGAACTCAGACGTAAACCTTAAAACCATCGAATTTATGGAGAGGTGGTGTACCATGGATGAACCAGAAGAAAATGCCATGTTTTTCAAATCGATAATCTTCAAGAAAAGATCTTTTCAATTTTTTTCCCTTTCGATTCACCGAGAAACCGCACGTATATATAGAGGAGGAGAAGACACACATGTAAGGAATGTAAGCTATAACATCCTTTCCTTGAGACACGAAGACTCGAGATATATTATATGTAAAGTAGTTACAGTTGATCGTAGGTTCCCATTAGTCCACTACAAAAGATATTACTTACGATATTATATGAGAGTTAATTAATAGAAGAAAAGGTGTAGACAAATGACAAATCCGATACCCTAATTGGGCACAAAGAGAGGGTTGCGTCTTGACTGAACATTCTTGCACTCATTTCATATATCATTTCCTTCAATGCGAACAAGACATGTGTAGTTATAAACACTTGTCGCACTTATATTTAGGCAAGTGGCTGCATCATTAAGATTTCTCATTTAAAAACCGAAAAAGAAAACCCTCTTACGCGCTTTTGTTCCATCATATAATTTAAATAATATGTATCTTGCTTGCCAGATATTTCTAGAAGCAGATTATAAGATACGCTTATCATAGGAAATCATGAGCCAAAACCGTTTTCATGTTTGGTGGTTGAGCGGATATATATACCAGATGTCGCATTTATTTACCTACTACATAGATATATGTATATATTGAGGTGGTAATATATAGCTTAGGACACGGTTTCATTGTGTAATAACATGCTAAGACACATCATAAACAAAAAAAAAAAAGAAAAAAGACCGAAGAGTACTTCCACTAAATAACAAAAAAGAAAACACACTTTTTCAAGCCAAAGATCTCCCGACCTAACGCTACTCGAGAAAAAACAGTGAAAAGTGTTGGCAAAAAAGAAATATAAAAGTTAGTTGAAACCGCTTCTAGTATGTTTGTCCCTAGATTACGTGGCATGTAATAAGATGGGGCGACAATAATATAATCTTCTGCTTCTGCCCACATGCAAAACACTTGTCCTCGTTAGCCTTTGAGCTTCCATTTTTTTAGGATCATATATTATCTATCAGGTTTGCTCAAAAAGTTTTTTCTCTCAACAATGGCTCTCTCTCGGCCTTACTTTATTCTTTGGTTATTACAAGAAAATCCCACGAAAGAAGGGCGTTCTTTTCTGTTGATCGATGATTGGCTCTACAGAATATGGTAAAAGCATATTTAAATATATATTGTATCGGTGTTAACCTGGCAAATATCTACGGCACTTGAGTTGTTTCGTGGAAGGTGCGTGCATGGGGAAATTATGAGTTAGTTGACAACTTCGGATCATCAACCTATCCGGGTCGAACTGGGCCCGACCCGGGTCCATATCGGGTTGGTGATGAGGTGGGTTTTGATTAAGCTATGGATATATGAAGAACCATTTTATAAGCACTTTCAGATACTGATTGATGATGATCAGTTCCATAACGAACAAACTCTGTTTTCGAATGCAGTTGACATCAATGTATGGTATGGTAATAAAAGAGTGCGAATAATGCTGCAACAAGCATTCCCATACTGGTCGTAAAATGAAAGCATCGTTGATGTAATGATGGAAGATGTAAAAAAGAAAAGAACTGAATTTTTTGCACCCATGGATGATCCATAATCAATCATCTCTGTTAACTGCGGCCAACTGCCACATAACCAATCACTCCAACAAATTAAAAACCAAAAAAAAAAAAATTATCACTTTTTTTTTTTTACTTCAATGGAAATCAGCAAAATGCTTTAGATATATCGAAGCATGTGGATTCAGCACAGCTCCATTTTTCAGGAGATCTTCACCTTCTTGCTGAGCTGAACTGGAAAATCATCTGAAGAACAAAGGCTTTAATTTCCAATATCCCATAGCTGAGATTTGAGTGCGTTTACCATTTGAGGTCTTCTCGCTGCAGAGGCATGTGAACTTCCATGAACTTCTATGGGTTTTTGTTGTGTGAATGGATTAGATTCTAAAATATGAAAACATTCTATATTGATTATTAGGTAAGATCTGGGAAGTTCCTTGAATTCAAGAGATCTTCGTCTAGCAATATCCTTTCTAGTATCTCAGCTATGAGGTGGAATCATAAAATCAACTATTCGAAAAAGCCATAAAACTCGATGGACACAAGCATATCATCACAAGACAAAAAGTCTGTTAAAATAACACAGAAAAAAGTGGCCCACCCAAGTGAACTATCTATACATAGACAGAGGTTTATTTATGTACGTAGCAGTAGTGTTGTTGTCTGAAGCAAAAAAAGAAAAAAACGAGCCAAGTTCGAGACTAACTGAACTAACTAGGAAGGAAGCTGCTGCGAGAATCGTGTTTGCCTCATGGGCGTTAGAAGCCTCGAAAACCGAAGTGGGACGTGGGCTCGAACGAGTGCTCCATTCTCGACGTACTCCTGCTCAACGCACAACCAACCTCGGGATTTAAACGATTCATTAAGAAAAAAGCATTAATAATTTCAAATATATGATGCATAAAGAAGAAAGAATTCTCACTGTTTGTTCGATGATCCCAACGCGATGTATTGTGCTCAGCAATTCTCCTTTGTTGAAGGGAATCAGAGCTTCGACCCAAACCATCGTGTCCTAAATAAATTAGCGTCAAGGCAAATCAACACATAGAAATTGGTAAGAGAGACAGACGAAACCTTACCTTCAATTTTTCCTGAACTGCATTGCAGAAATCATCCAAGCCTTCGCCGCTCAAAGCAGATATACACACGACGTCTGGATTTTCCCGAGCCTCGAACTTTATCTTCTCGGGGTCGCTCGTTTTGTCAACCTTGTTCCATACGGTTAGTTTCGGGACAGATGAAGAGTCCAGCTCAGCAAGAACTTTCTCCACGGCCTCAATTTGTTGCTCTGCCATTGGATGGCTGCGAATTCGTTTATTACAGCAACGACTTGATTAGATGATTGATTGACAGGTGGCAGCGGATAAGGGGATCAGATTTTGTTTGTACCTAATATCGACAACGTGTACAAGAAGTGAAGATTCGGATATCTCCTCCAAAGTGGCCCTAAAGGCAGCAACCTTACAAGGTTGAAAGATCGAACGAACGAAAAAAAGAGGAGAGAAAAAAAAAACATCATCGATCGATTAGTAATTGGATATGATAAACGGTGATTGACGATGAGACTAGTTTTTTCGTACCAAAGTTGTTGGTAACTTTTGGATGAAGCCGACGGTGTCAGTCAGTAGGAATACCTTACCATTCTTCATCTGAATAAAGCGAAGACGAATGAATGATACATCAAATTGATTGCACGGAAAAAAAAAAGAAAAAGAAAGAGAAACATAAACAGAAAAGGGTAAGTAACTTACCTCCACTCGTCTTGTCGTGGGATCAAGTGTGGCAAATAATTTGTCCTCGGCAAGAACGTCAGCGCCCGTAAGTTGATTTAAAAGCGTACTCTTTCCAGCATTTGTGTAGCCAATCTGCAAATGATCCAACAAGCTTTTTTTTATTATTATTTTGCCTAACGAATAATGCAAAGAGGTCGAACGACTGAAATAAGATGGTAATTTATTCAAAATTTACCACGACGAGTCTCGGGGAAAAAAGAAAGTTTTATAGCCACAAGTGAAAAAACAACATCAATAAGGGACCTTAATATTATTATTGAAAGTCGCTTTTTTTTTCTTACCAACGATACAACTGGGACAGGTACAGCACCACGGCGACTTCTATACTGCTTCCGATGTTTGCGAACCGTTTCTATCTCCTCTTTCAAAGTGCCAATCTGAATGAACAAGAAATTAACAATATCGAATCATTGAGTGAGTGAGACTTCTATCATGAAAGATAATGTAAGAAATTCCTTTTTTTTTTTAAATTTACAAGGAAAATAAAAGAACACCACAAAACCATCATACAAGCGTGGTTCTAAAGAGTAGAATGATAACTATAAGCAATGGTCGATGATTGGTATGACATTACCCACAATCCGTGAGAAAACAAAGGACGGTCATATAAAGATAGGGAAGAACAAGCTTCAAACCTGTTCACGTAAGATACGCTTATCAACTTCTATTTGTTTCTCACCCATACCCTTCACTTGCCCTCCAGCCTGGCGCTCGAGGTGGGACCACATTCTTGTTAGCCTCGGCAATTGGTATTCCATCTGAGCAAGCGAAACCTGAAAATAGACTATTTTAACATGGTTGTTTATGAACAATCGGCTGTCTTCGACAAAGACAGAGCTTTGTTTGACCTAAAATGTAAGAGAACCTGTAAAGCAGCTTCTCGCGTTGCTGCTCTCTGATTGAAAATGTCGAGGATAAGGGCAGTACGATCGCATACTCTAACATCACCGCCGAATATCTTTTCCAAATTCCTCAATTGCCTGTCTTCATACATATAAGAAAAAAAGGTATTAATGACATCAGTGAGGAATTATTCATCACTCCTTAAAGTCCCAGATGCGTAGTAAGTACTGTGAACTAACCCTGGTGAAAGTTCATCGTCGAAAATTACTGTCTCTACGCCAAATGCATGGATTGCAGTCTTGATTTCAGACACCTTTCCCGATCCAATATATGTCCTCGGATTGGGCGATGCAAGTCTGCGGAAATTATAAAAACTCATCTTATTTATTGGGCATTTCCATTCATGAAATATATGACATCAAATACTTCTAAAGGGCAATAAACAGCTACTAAACTAACATCAAATTCAAAAGCACATACTTTTGATAGGTCGAGCCAACAACACGTAGCCCAGCAGTGTCAGCTAGCTGCTCTAACTCCTTAAGAGATTCTTCGATACCAAATGAATCATATGAATCACGTTTCCTCGCCACACCAACTAGATAAGCTTTCTCTTCAAATACCTATCAATAGATTCAAAAATTGGAAAGAGACGCAGCCATGAGACATCGTCAGACCAAAACTCCTCACAAAGAAAACACCAATGTCCAGAAAGTTTTTTACAAGGTTTCATTTGTTACCAAGAAAACTCCTCACAAAGAAAACAGCCCACGTCAATACTTTACGATCACAGATACCTCTCGCCCATTTCGAAGCTTGTATCGACCATCCATATCATCTTCTTCAAACTTCCCTATGTTCTGCTGCTTAGGTTTCGCTGCGCTGATTTCACTGGCCGCCGCTTCCCGAAGTTCTTCGTCAGGTAAAGAGCTCGAATAAGTTCCGTTTACCTCGGATTCTACTCGATCACCGTCGGATGCCGCGACAGAAACGGCGTCCTCCGACGGGTAAACAACGCCGACGCTTTCATCAGCACGCAGGGCGTGCTTTTTAGTGGGTCTTCGGAAGTTGAGGTTTTGAACGAATAGGGAGTTAGGGTTCAGAGGCCATCGATTAGGGGAAACGAGAGTAGATTGATGATGATTCGAAGGCTTGAAGATTGAGCAGCAACACGAGCTCATGATGAAGTTCAACGACTGAATTGAATTGTGTAATCATAAGCTAAGGATAGAGAAATATGGTTCCTGGAATTTATCGTGGATATTGTTATCCCAACATTAATTTTACTTCTTTTTTTGCGAAAATATAAGGTATACACATGGGTATGTGACAGTATAAAAATAAAATCAAATCAGCCCTATCATCATTTTTTTTTTGAGTGATGGAGGTTGGAAATTTGGGAGAATGGCATAAATAGTGTTATTTTGAATAGTGTGATTATAAAAGTAGGTAATTTTCTCGTCTTATTACAAAATTAATCGACTTTTTTTTTTATTTTAATTATTACTTCTATTATCTTCAGTTTTCACCACAAATCTTTTTAATATTGCTTTTTTTACCATACGCTGCAAAATTATCAATAACTATATTTTTAACTATAATCTTTTTAATACTTTCATAAACTAAGACATGTCATAATTCAATCTTAGAAATTCAATACTAGTGATTTAATTTCGAAGATAGTCCTAAGAGAATAACTCCAAATAAAACATAATCCAAATCATTAGTTGGCAATAAGAAATATATTCCATTTTATATTGTAATAAATTATTTTATAAGTATTATTATTATTATTATTGCCGTTTTGTTGTTGTTGTTAAATTTCTGTGCTCAGTTTTCATTCAAGTTTGCAAGAATGTGTTGATTCATATGAATATGTTCCAGATGGTTATTGAATATTGGAGACAGCAGATTTATAGGGATTTTTCAGGCCCAATTCCAGCCCAAGCCAAACCCATATAAGCTTGTGGGGTTCCTCTCTAAAAAACTGATTGACAATAGAGGGAGTTAGCCCACAAGCTTATATACTTAACGAACTTTCTCGATTTAGGGACTTGGGTTTGACACCCAACAATATTCTTATCAGTTTGAGTGTCAAAGCTCCTTTTCATCTGGTAAATAACCTTATTTATGTCTGACGAGAAAGGTCGGGCGTAAACGATCACGAAGAGATCCATGTGAAATAGATCTAATGTCTCACAAGAAAAACGCAAGGGAAGACTATGATGAGTTAATAAAAAATTTAGAAAGATTTGTTGAACAATACTTATATGAACATGCTATGAACTATTACATTTTTCTTGAGTTTTTTTGTTTGTTATTACGTTAAATAATATTTCTTAACATATATGATGACCGATTTCCGATGGTGAATGACGTAATGTGAAAAAATAATGAGTAAAATGTAATTAATAGCAATTGTTTTATCTATTTGAAATAATAATAGAGATCATTGTAACTTAAAATAATTTTGTGGTGAAACTGAAAATAATATTAGTGCAAATTAAAAAGTTGATTAGTTTTGTAATAGAGTGAGAAAGTTATCTACTTTTGTAACATCACTATTCAAAATAACCTATTTGTGTTATTCTCTCAAATTTCTTGTGTCGGGAGTAGGGGTGTGCGTTATTCGGTTAATCGAGCCGAATAACCGAAATATCGAAAATTCGATATAGGTTTTGGATTTCGGTAAATTCGGTATACCGAATTACCGAAATTTTATAATTAAAATATATTATATTTTATTAATAATAAAATCATAACTATAATTATATTAAATTATATATTAAAAAAGAATTTCCAGTAAAATTTAATCTAATATATATAATTTAATACTTTCTCCGTCCCCCTTATTTCTTCCCTTTTTTCTATTTTGGATGTCCCACATAATTCTTCCATATTTTTGGTAAAAGATTATTCTAATAATTACACCATTTATATTAAAAAAAGACTTTTTAATTTGCGTGCCCACTAATGAATTTTCTCTCTCCATGCTTTAAAGTGTACTATAATATTAAAAAAATGTGGTTTCTTAATTTACGTGCCCACTAATTTTTGGAAAATATTAAGTGGGACAGGGGAAGTATAACTTATTTGATAAACTAAAAAAAAATTATATTAAATTATATATGTTAATTTAAATATTATTAAAAATTCTTTTTTTTTATTGAAAATTCGGTAACCGAATTAATTGAAAAAAATTCGGTAATAACCGAATACCGAACCGAGATTCGGTTTCGGAAATAGGGGAACCGATAACCGAAATTTCAGTTAGGCTCGGTTCGGTTTGTACCGAACGAACACCCCTAGTCGGGAGTTTACTCTTCTCATATAGGAATTTCTCTTCCTCTTTGGAACAGAGTTCCCTAATTCGCAAAGAATACAAAATCATTAAAATGGAAGAACGAAGAGATTTACACAATTTATTTGACAATTGGCAATTTGGCATATTTCAAATAAAAATGGTATCCCACTTGTATTATTACTATTATTTTCTTGTTGGATATTCGATGATGCGGTACTAGATATTATGATCCAAATTTTGCAGAAGACTTATCACGAGAAGTGATATATATACATAAAGAATAATCTACATATGTAATTAATAATGCTCGTCTTAAAAAGATTAATTAGTTACGATTGATATATATTTTATGAGATTGATCTTCCTCACCAATGGGATTCGATCTTATTATCATTTTTCATGCCTATGAAGTGCAAGGGTCCAGAGATTGATTGTGTATATAGAAGATAAGAAGAAATAAATTTCTATTAATCGACCACTTAAACTCGTTCCCATCATCAAATCATCTTTATATAAATACAAGTACTTTTAGCACATCCGTGCAATAAAATAAATTAATTAGGATTGAATAATTTTAAAAAGTAATATGCTAAAAATAGAAGTTGGTAATTGTTATCAGGTTATGGAAAGTACGTATTTTAATAAGTTTCTATTTTATTTTTTGGGATTTTTACACATAAATACCCATTTGAAAAAAATTTGTAAATCAGTACCCTGTCGGCTTTTTTTTTATATATAGGTACCTAACAGAATAAATTTTTTGCAGATAGGTACCGATCCGCAGTAGGTACGCCATACAACACATTTAGGTACCATATATCAACGTATTTTGGTACATAAATACAGGTAGAATTGGTACCCCGCTACAGCTTGCCGCAAGGTACCGTATGTAACGTATATATACCATATACGGGTACCATATAGATGCGTAACGCGATACGCAATACACATATGAAAAGGTACGTTAACACCAGGAAAATGGTACCCCAATCGAACGGGTACTTAACTAAAAAATTTTCTGACATGGGTACCTATGTGTAAAAATTTTATTCAATTAGGTATTTTTCTATAGGTTACACTTATTTTTTTAACAAATAATTAATGTAGAAAAAATCTGATTGATTAATTGAGGCAGACCATTTGACAGTTTTTATCCACTCTAAACTCTATAAAAGAGTGGATAATAAGAATAACTACTTTAACCACTAACCACTATTTGAGCCACTAAACGACTAACAATAGCTCCCGTACTAGTAAACGAAGCTAATACTCTTACACGCTTAAATTTGTTTTAGTTTAAAATAGTTAATTGAAATTATATTTTCAATTTAATTATGTATATATAAATTATACAATTAAATAGGAATTAACTAAAAATAGAGATCAACTAAAAATAGTAATTAAAAGACAGTGTGTAATATTTTACGGCTTTTTCTGGTCCCGTAAGTTAGGGGGTGTATTATAGGGACACATAGGTGGTGGCATTATAGGGACAATCGAAAAGTAAGCATTTTTAGGACAATATACGCTCCGGCCAGGTATTGTAATCCAAACCCACTGACGTGGCAACCGACCCGCTGACATGCGCGATCGTAAGAAATCCGACATGGCACCAGGTCATAAAAACTGCTGAAGTGGCGCCACATCATTAAAATAAATAAAGAGAAAGCAATATCCGAAATTAAAATTAAAAAAGTTATTAAAATATATTTGAGAAATAGAAAAAAAAATTAAAAAGCATCGGACATTAAAAAGAAAATAAAAAGCATCGTTGTCGCCTCCGGGCCTATTCTGAAACTTCAAATTCAATAAAGCACGGCCGCATGAGAATCCTAAGGAAAGTTTCCGACAGGTCGGAGCTCCTCCGAGAAATCGACAACTATCGTATTATGATGTTAGAAGCTTAGCCTCAGACCTTCGTCGTTCCCAGCCATTGGACGCCGACGTCCTCGCCTTCGTCGCCCAAGGTACTGTATAATTAATTTTTTAAATCAACTGAAATCGCTGTTATTGGGGACGGCTTGAGTTCGACTCTTTCTATTTCAGGCAAGGGGGATAACAACGAAAGGCTAATCCTCGCCAAGCCTGTTCAGCCCATCAATACCCCCAGCGAGTTTCAGGCCTTCTTCGCCGCCGGCGGGCAGAATATGGCGGATTTTCGGACATCAGCGACAACCACCTTCACTCTGGCCAGATCCGCCGCCGTCGAGAAGCAGCCGAGAAGCGCGTGGCGGGTGCAAAATACCGGCGAGGGGCTTGGCGGTCAGCAGGCTGCCGGAGCTATATTTATTTATTTCTTTTTTTTAATTTTCCCCCTCCTTGACGGGAATTCCGACGCAAGGTTCCATCACAAAGTTTGCGACGTATATTTGCAAGGAGTTTTAGGTTTGTGACAGTGCTTTAGAGACGGTAGCTACGTCGCAAAATTCCGTCGCTAATCCGTCTCTTTTTGTTAAGAGTTGTATTTATTTTTATTTTCCCTCTCCTTTAGCGACGGTGTTTCCGTCGCAAAATTCCATCACTAATCTGTGTAGTGAGGCTTTAAGCACACATGTCACGGGTCGGGTTCCACGTCAGCGGCTTTGGATCAAAATACAGGGCTGGGTCATATATTATCCTTAAATTGCCATTGCTCGAAAGTTAGTGTCCCTATAATGCTACCACCTAAATTATGCGTCCCTGTAACGGCACACCCCCTAAGTTACGGGGCCAAAAAATAATTAAACCATATTTTAATTTAATTATTAATTTTTTCTGTGACATTGACATACCAAGGGGCAGCTTATACCCACATCTCACTAGAAGTGTCAATTGGGCTTGAGGCATGCGGGCTGGTCCGCCCCGCGGCTGCGAGTTTTGCGGCCCGCCCCACCTTGTGCGGGCCGGCCCGCCATCTATTATAATTATATATTTTATATTATTTATATTATATATTTTCTTAGGATCTTTAGGAGTTAAAAGGAAAAAAAATTATTTTGTGATTGACGGAATTAAATCATCGGATGATATAAGGATATTTACATAATAAATTTATCATAAAATCAATTCAATCGGTAACAGCCAATGCCCTCAAAACGCCAAACTTCGGCAACACGAGCAACGCCAACAGCCGCGCATAACTAATCTTAATTAAGTTTCTTCACAATCTTCTATCCGATGATTATTCCATCAATCACAATATATATATATATATATATATATATTCTTTTAATTCATAAAGATCCTAAGAAAATGGTATCAGAGCCATGATGAAGGTATTAAGAAATCAAGGTGTAGTTTAACGTCTTATTTTAATGAATTCGATACGACGTAAAGATACTGTTAAAAAGATTATTGAAGATGAATATGATATTCCTCAAGATTTAGATAATTAAATTGTTGGAAAATCATAAGATAGATTATAAAATAATCTATGAATTAGGAACCTTCAAAAAATTAAGTTTAATAGTCAAACCACCGAAGAAACTATCTCTTTAAATAACGAAGAGATGATTATTAAGCTTCTAAGTAATAAAGACTTAGAAAAATATAGAATAAACCAATAAGTTCATTCATGTTGGGTTAGTTCAAGTGGCTTTTTTAGCTTTAACCTTAGAAGGTTTATTAGAGGGCTTTATAGCAGCCATGGTAGAAATCTTGACGGGAAACAATCTCTTATGAGAATAATTCACGCTTAACACATGGTCCAAACCCAATCTCCAACTATAGTTGACTGGCGTCAATATATTGAATGCTTTGACATTAAATATCAAAACTCATGAGTACAATTATGCTCCAGGGTCGGAAGTAATATGTATCTGTTATAGGATATATGCTAAGCCTCTATACATGCTTAATCCACAGTGTAATGTGGATAAACCCATCAATGAGACTATTCTCATTAAAACCAATTTTAGTAGATCTAATATTACTACTCGAAGATCAGTGAAATGGGAGGAAATAAATTTCCCAGAAAATTGGATAATCGAGAAAGGTATGCCTTTACAGCCTCAAATAAAAATAATCCTATCCAAATAATACAAACAACAACATATGGATCTGTTCAAATACAATTTGAACAAAAACAGAATATCTATCGATACTGGAACTCCAAGGTCTAGAATCTTTAGGACATCTTTATCCCATTACATATATCACATGTAAATTATATGATAAAATATCCCTCTAGAGCTTTGACTTCTCAAATAAGAGAATCAGTCTCTAGTGACTACCAATCTAATAGGGTAGAAAAATTAAGAATTAATCCTGATAATATAGTAGTTATAGAAGTTTTTAAAGTCAAGACGAGGAAATAACCGAGTTTGAAATGGATTTTCATGTTTAATCGATTTAAAGCCGAAAATTAATTTTAGTCCGGGTTCTCCGGCAAGAAAGAAAATTCAGCAAGAATTCTTTCAGCCCAAATGAGAACTTTTTAAAAATGGTTTTTACCACTTTTAATCAAGAGGATAAAATTAATATCTAAGAAAATTTATATGATGATTTTATCAATACGGAATGAAATCTTACCATTGGTTTTTGACAAAATATTTTAAAGAAATGCTTTTTAATTTAGATGAAATTATAAACTTTCAACGGGGAAAAATCTTTCTTCTGTTTATCGTCCCAAACAAGTTTCAAATTGAAGGCGAAAAAGAAGTAAGGTATTATACTGCTTTTCAAAAATTATTTGAAAATGATACACTTCCAGTGACGATAATTATATTAATTGTCTTTACGGGCGTAGACCATGATGTGCTTATAGCATATAGAGGTCTCTAATGCTATTTTATTTTTGTGAAGGATAGAATATATTGTTGGGCTTGGGGCGAAGTTGTGCCTTTATCAATGTCCCACATCGGAAACGACAAGAAGGCATGAGGGTTCCCTCTCCTGTATAAGGAGGGCTATACCCTGAATTATAGGTACAACAACACATCAGAAAGTTATTTGTGTTAACAATTAACTCTAGGAAAGGCAAGGAAATTCCCAAAGACGGTGCTACCAGCATCACTGAGGAAGCAGCTGGTGGAAGCAAATCTGGAATGAGCGACGACGATTGGGAGGAACTGGATTTGAGAGCGGCAAGTGCGATACGACTGTGTCTGGCCAAGAATGTTCTTGCTAACGTGCATGGAATTTCGGCGGCAAAAGCATTGTGGGAGAAGCTTGAGGAGTTGTATCAGACTAAAGGCATCTAGAATCGGATGTATCTGAAGGAGCAATTTCATACATTGCGGATGACTGAAGGCCAAAGTATTTCAGATCACTTAAACGTTCTCAATGGAATCGTCTCGGAGATGGAATCCATTGGAGTGAAAATTGACGATGAGGATCAGGCGTTGAGACTCATCTGGTCTCTTCCACATTCTTATGAACACATGAAGCTGATCTTGATTCATGGGAAGGAGAAGATTGTATTTTCTGAAGTCACCGGTAAACTTCTTGCGGAGGAGAAAAGGCTAGATGGTGGACGGAACAATTCACCAGAAGATCAAGCTTTGTTCGTCAATGGCGGAAAGAAGAGGAACTCCAAGGGGAAACAAGCTGCGATGCTGGACGTGTGGACAATCTGGGCACGTGAAAAGAAATTGTCAGAACGGTGGAGTGTGTTCGGCAAGCAGCTCCAAGTTAGTAAGTGGAGATACTGAGAAAGACGCTAATTTTGTCTCTCTCTCCACGGATGAGTTTTTCTAAGAGAGACAAGGACGTCCTTATGGCATGTCGCTAAGCGTCATGAGAGAGGGAGTGTTATAGCGGATCCACAGTTTACACACGGGCATTAGTTTGGCGTTGATGCAAGGTGTGTGGTGGAAATTTCGTGCCGAGAGTGATGAACTCCTGGCAAGCCAAGCGTGGATGTTGCACCATAGATTTCAGCAAGGTTATTTCGACATAGGCCGAAGAAATGCTTGGATGCGATTCCAAATGGATATGCTTTTATGGTGGAGCATGGTAGTGGAAGCTATGTGGATCTTCGCCAAGTGAATATGTCAAGATGGACAGTCACAGGGTGGAGATTATTGGGGTTGGGCCCAAGTTGTGCCTTTGTCAATGTCCCACATCGGAAACGACAAGAAGGCATGATGGTTTCCTCTCCTATATAAGGAGGGCTATACCCTAAAATATAGGTACACCAACACATTAGAAAGTTATTTGTGTTAACAATTAACTCTAAGAAAATTTCCTTTGGGTGAGAGTTTGGGTTAGCGGGTGAAATAACTTTCGGGTTGTTGTCGGGGTTTTGGGTGTAGGCGAGCGTAGAAGAATTGTGTGATTGTAATATTCACATAGTGGATTTTCTGCGGCCTTGTTGCCAGGATGGTTTTTCCCTCTTCGTTAATAGAGGGTTTTCCACGTTAAATCTTGTGTTGTTATTTTCTCCTGTTTATATTCCGCAACAAATCTTGGGCGGAATTTCGGTACGGCCGGATTTCCCAACATATATGCCGTGTGGGCGGAGCAACGATTTTTTAACAGAGGAAGAAAAATCTTTTCTTTGCTTTCTCTCACGCTCTCTCTCTCCGACACCTTTTTCCACAATAGTATTTATATTGCACTCGCATCTTTCTCTTCTCATCTTAAACAATGACATCCTACGATGCTTTTATAGTACTGGCTACACACTACAAGACAAATGCATAAAACATATATTAGTCTAATTTCTCCGTGTTTTCTTGTCTTCCACCTGCTTTTTTTTACTTGTTTATTTGAATGTTTTTTGTTTGTTTCTCCCTTTGCGGTTTCAACTCTAGACGTGTTCATACGGTTACGGTTTACGGTTGTGAACCGCCGGTTTACGGTTAATAAAAACGTCTAACCGTAACTGAATCGTGGTAATCACGGTTAGGTTTTGAACCGGCCAAGCCAGTTACGGTTTTGAACCGCCGGTTTACGGTTTTTTCTTTAATTCTTTTTTAAAATTTTCTTTCTCTTATAATAATTAAATACAATGAAAAAAACTTTTGATGTTTTTATATTAAATTTAAAAAAAAGAACTTGAGAAATTTATATAATAACCTTCAACGTTTGAAAAAAATTACACCTTAAATATCAAAAAATATTACGATTATCATTTATTCTTCGATTCAAAAATCTTCGACGGACACTCGTCGTAGGCATTCTAAAGTTCATGTTTATCACTCAGTATTCCTCTAAGTTTTCTAACTCAATTTTACGATAGTTGATAAAACAAAAATAAATAAATATGGTGAACAAAGACAATAAAATTATATATTTAATTAATATTTCGAAGACGGTTCTAACCGCCGGTTTACGGTTATGAAAATGAAAAACCGAAACCGAACCTTTATAATTGACGGTTTGGTTACGGTTACCGTAACCGTTGACCACGGTTAACCGAACCGTTGACCGACGGTTCGGTTACGGTTTGGTTACGATTTTTCAAACCGTCTGAACACCTCTATTCAATTCTAATATGTCTCCTTGTATATTTTTTTTACTTTCAGATTCGTTGAGATTATTCAACAGACTCCTCCCTTAATCTCAACGTCTTTCCGCTCTTTCATCCCGAATATTTGTATCAGATTCTCGAACGTACTGCTGGTAATGGCTTTGTAAAAATATCTGCAACCTGATCCGGACTCGCTACGTGTACCATCTTTACTTCTCCATTTTTACGTGCTCCCTAAAAAAATAGAACCGCGCATCAATATGTTTGCTTCTCTCGTGATAAACTGGATTTTTCGCCAACTCAATCGCGGACTTATTATCTACTTGAATTTCGGTTGGCTCGACCTGTTGAAGATTCAACTCAAGCAATAAATTTCTCGGCCATATTGCGTGACAGACACACCACGACGCTGCCACGTATTCTGCTTCACAGGTTGATAGAGTCACAATCGGTTGCTTCCTAGGTAAAATACGTAGCCGCCCGTGCTATTTCGATCATCGATATCTCCACACCAATCGCTATCAGAATATCCGACTAATCTGCAGTCGCTCGCCTTTGGATAAAATAGTCCGAGCGATTGTGTTCCTTGGATGTATCGTAAAATCCTTTTGATCGCTTTGAGATGTGACTGTCTCGGTTCTTCCATATAGCGGCTAACAAATCCAAAGCTGTATGTGATATCGGGTCTCGTGCAGGTCAAGTATCGCAGACTGCCCATGAGACTTCGATAATCGGTCGCATTCACTCCTTGTCCTCTCTCAAACTTGGACAGTTTTGTTCCAAGTTCCATCGGTGTCGCTACCGGGTTGCTCTCTTCCATTTTATTTTTCTTCAATATAGCCTTCGAATACGCTTCTTGCGACACAAAACTTCCCGCGCTTCTTTGATCGACTTCGAGACCTAGAAAATATTTCATTAGTCCCAATTCCGTCATCTCGAACTCCTACGTCATCGCTTTTTTTAAGTCGTTGATTACTTTCTCGCTGCTCCCCATGAAAATGAGATCATCGACATAGAGAGCGACGATGATCATTTCACCTCCTTCTCTTTTGACGTATAACGCATGCTCGAACGGACATTGCTCGAATTTGTTCCTTTTGAAGTACCCATCGATCCTAGTGTTCCAAGCTCGCGACGCTTGCTTCAGCCCGTAAAGCGTTTTCTTTAATTTTAACACTTTGCCTTATTCTCCCGTTCCGGTTTCCAAGCTTGTTCGGTTGATTTGTACAGGTCCTACATGCTTCGCATCCTCGACTGCCTTGGTTCATCCTCCTCGTCATTTTCTTGAGACGAAATTTTTTCGGAACGGGTATTGGTGCAACGATTTGTGGTTCTCCCTTCGTTGTATTTTCTTCATCGTTCCCGAATTTTCTTCGTCAACTCGAACATCTCGACTTACTATGACTTTTTTATTTTCTGGATCATAGAGCCGATACGCCTTCGTCTGATCATCGTACCCAATAAAAACAAGCTTTCTACTTTTGTCGTCCAGCTTGGTTCTTTTCTGGTCAGGCATATGTGCATAAACCACACTTCCAAAAATTTTGAAGTGCGCTACGGTCGGTTTCTGTCCACTCCAAAAGATATATGAATTTAAAACTTAAAATGTTTGTTAAGAAAAAAAATGCAACCGAGTTGTGGTTCAGACCTGCCACACCCGGCTTATCCGGGGTTGGGGTTTTTCTTGAGGTGTGGCTGGCGGGTCTCGAGTCCGTAAAATATAAACCCACTTCAGACCCGTCCCATTGCCATCCCTATGTGCAAGGTGCCCTGAATATGCACACGAGCATGCGTGTATAGTGCATGGGATCCGTGCACATATGCAGGGATTTGTCGAAAGTAAATTTTCCTATGATGCACGCCCCGTTGTTATTCGAAAATAAATCTACACGGTCCCATGACTCATTGTTCTTATTCACTGTAAAAACCTAGAGGCAAATGAAGCCCAGCTTCACCAATCATTGATCTTCTTCACGTGCAAGGGATTCAATTTCTGAAAATGTTATAAAATGCAGTCATGGTGTTGTGACAAAACTGTAGATAGCGACGAAAGGATTGAGATCAGGAGAATGGTTCTATGGTTGTGGTTATTGGCATGTAAGTGCAAATCTAATGTATTGTTACATATGGTGGTTTACTTTTGTAATTATCGTGGTGGCATGTTTGTAGGGTAGCAATTGCAAAACTTTTAGGTGGGAGAGTGATGTTGCACAATTTATGTGAAATGTTTCCGAAAGATTGAAACTTTTGTAATTAGATAATCAAAAACATGTTGGAGAAGATTCATGCATTAAAGTTTAAAAATAGATCTTTAAGAAAATGTTGTCAATTTGAAGGTTAAGGTGCCTAAACAAGCATGTGCAGAAAAAGCTTTAGTTGTTGTAACAACATCTTTAATTTTGTTTGGAATCTTTATTATATGATTAGTAACTGAATAGGTAAAATTGTAGGCAATTAAGTAATTGAAATAAGAAGTGAAAATTGTAGTCAGTTAATTAAGATAATAATGAGTTGATCTTTAAATGCTTAACATATATGGTTAATATTGTAATTCATTATGTAGCGAATTTAATTGCATCATAAGATATATTATTGGGAGAAAACCAAGTATAGTCCACCTTGTTTACCCCATTGACCAATTTAGTCTCCGATGTTGTTAATTTTGAACCAATTTAGTCCCTCCGTTGGTTTGACTAATTTTGATAGAAAATGATACATGTCAGTATGTGATCGGTCAGACTTAAAAAAACATAATTACTTTTAGAAAGGGAAAAAATTCCCGAAAAGGAAAAACAGTAACAAACTAAAATAAAATAAAAATAGAGAGAATAAAAAATAAAATTAAAAGTAACAATAAAAAATATAAAATAGAGAGTGCATAAAAATATATTTAAAATAATATTAAAAAATAAAAAACAGAGAGCGAATAAAAACTATTTTTAAAAAATAATTAATTAAAATAAATAAAAATAAAGGAAAAAAATAAAAATACATTGAAAAATAAACTAAGTTAAAATAAAATAAATACAGAAAGATAGAACATCTTAAGAATAAAAATAAATAAAGTATATATTTTTTTTATCAAAACTAAAAAGTAAATAAAACATAAATAAAGACAAAAAATCGAATGGAAGTTTAGGAGAATTTCTCGTCATGTCCATGCCAAGTTAACATGGATGCAATCCTCCCAGTTCTCGACAACATCTTTTGTTAAAAAAATTACTTTGTATATATAAATTGTATAATTTAAAAGTATCATCTAATCCTTTTAAATTAGATACTTTCGTAAAAATTCTTTGAAATTACCTAATTTATATATGTTACTATAAAAAGAATCTTGAAGAATTTTCGAATCTAAGACGATTACGTCCTCGTTAACTTGGCAGGGAGGTCAAAGAGTCTCGTAAACCTCCAGTGGCATTTTTATCTTTATTAATTTTTACTTTTTTAGTTTTTAATAATTATTCTTTATACTTTTTAGTTCTTTAATAGTTATTCTTTAGTTTTAAATATTTAACAACCTCTTCTCTCTTCTTTATTAATTTTCATTTATTTATTTTAAATATAATTTTTATTTTCTATTTTATTTTTAATTGACTTTAGTATTACTAATTTAATTTAATTTATATTTTTATTTCAAGATAATTTTTGTTTTGTTATTTATTTGATTTTAATGGTTAGGCAGGACCCACGTATACCCTTGGGGGGTCACTTGACCCCCCGGCCGCAAGACTGCTAAGTAATATATGCAGACAAATTTTCCACAAGTGTCTCTAGTCCAGTGGTTCGACCCCCCAAGTGAAGAGTCTTGGCTAGGGGTGGCAATGGGCGGGTTCGGGGCTGGTAATGGACATACCGTACTCATACCAAATTCTCGTTCTTTATACCATCCCCGCTAATTCACCGTTCAGGATGAATTGGTTCGCGGATGGGTAATCACCGTTTGGGGATCGAGTTTCCCATGGGGATTCGAGTTCCCCATATATCCAATAAATTATTATTTTTTGCAACAATAGACAAATTAATATGTAAATATGATATTGGAATATAAGCATTGATATAATATGTGATTGAAATATGCGTGTATTGTGAAGAACATATATTGAGAGTTGAATTTTTTTTATTAAGATCTTGAATATAAAAGGATGATCTATGAAAATTCTTGGTTCAAATTAGTTTTTCATATTATTTATTAACAAATCTATTGGGAGAATGGTGAATCACCATTTGACTCAAACGGGACCGGGTTCGGGGACGGGGATGGGTGGAAAACATGATTACCATCCCCGTCCCATCCCCACTCTTTCACCGACGGGGAATCACCGTCAACTCCCCATCCTCATTTTGACCGGGGATTCCCCGTCCCAATAGCCTTGGGATCCGACGGGGATGGTTCACCGTGAAATTTGTCACCCTAGTCTTGGCATGATGAGACCCAGGTTCGACCCCCCATTTCAGCATTTTATCTTGTTTTTAATATAGGCCATATATTAATTGAACAGGGCTGAAACTTTGACCCCACCAGGCCCAATGGGCTGGGTCTGCCACTGTGGTTAGGGGTTTAGAATTTTAGGGATTCATGTCGTGCATGGGAACCCGTGTAAATGTCCAGGAGACTCGTGCATACCTGCAACGGGCCCGCACATACAACTTAAAAACAAGAAAAATGCCGCCCAATTTGTAATCAATTGAAATACTAAATAAAAATGCAAAGTTGTAAATAGAAAAATACTTAATGGACGTAGGAAGCACTAATTTCGATGGCACGACACCTCCCACTAGGGTTGCAAACGAATCGAATCGAGTTGAATACCACAATATTCTAGTCGTATTCGGATAACAATCGAACACGAATACGAATTCGAATATTTAATCGAATCATAAAATCGATTCTTATTCGAACGCATATTTTCTCGAATATTCGAATCGAATATCGAATATTCGTATTCAAAGTCATATTTCATTTTCTATTTAATAAAATATAAACAATATGATATTTAAAATATATATTGAATTATATTTAAACACATATTGAATTATAACATATTATGTTTAAATGTTTTAGTGAGTTATCATATATTATATGTGAATATATATTAATTATACTATACTTTGTTATATTATTCGTATCGAATAATTCGATTAATTTCGAATCGAGTATTGTGATTTCATATTAGTATTCGTATATTTCTCGAATAAAAAAATATTCTTATTCGGATTCGTATGTTAAATCGAATTCGAATCTTAAAATTTCGAATCGAATCGCGAATCGAACAAAAAAAGTTCGATTCGTTTGCAACCCTACCTCCCACTTATGAAACATGTTTTTAATTAACCCTAAGCGCACCAAAGCACGTGGAAGCACTAATCGTAAAGCAGGCACTACACCCTTCATGAACCGCATGTTGATGACGTACGACAGATCGGAGTTATAGATCGGCATTCTCATATTTGTCCAATCGACCGCTAAACCGTGAGTGCAGGTTTCAACGCTGCACAAGTTTTCAACGCATATAAGTGTATTTTCCCTTGAATATGCGTGCGGGTCTCCTGCTTAAATACTCTCATTCTAGCACGGGACCCGTCCATTGGACCCAAGGGACCCCCATATATAAGCAGGAGACCCGTGCATATATGCAAGGTACCCACGCACATCTATGTTCGTTGTGTCTCAAGAACGGCCCACTGTCTGATGCACAAACGTCCTATGGGTCTTGCAAATCACCATCATGTAGTTACTGGAAGGACCCACGATCTTGTGTGCATAAGTCAACGGACGTGGGTCTTGCAAAACCACTAAAACCACTCAAGTAGATATCATCTATGACTGTAGGTACAATGGTCCCTTGCATATGTACAATGGTCCCTTGCGAATTCCACAAGGGTCCCCTGCAAACGAGTACGGCCCATGTGGACGTACTCTACAGGGGACCCTTGTTGTATGCTATCGGGTCTTCAGAACTCACAAGAGACTCATATGCAGAGAGGTTTAATTGTGCATATTTGGTCATCATCTAGAAAGCACGCAAGTGGGAAAGGAAGCAAATATTCTAATACTGCTTGCGGAAAATAAATTAAAATGCACCTTCTTGGTCGCTGCCTTGTTCCAAATCGAAGTGAATTTTCTGGATCTTTAAAAAATCGAAGTGATGCTGTGAAATCCGAAACACCTTCTCTGATAAATCTACACCTGCTTGAGAGAGCACGATTTCAAAGAAGTTGAACTGTAAAATGTGAAAGTGAAAGTGAAATTTTAGAGCTTTAAAAGGAGGAAAACGACAAGAAACTGTGGAAATGAATAGTAATTTAATAGGTTTAATCGATTCATTGTGTATTATTAAATAAGGGTACTGTCCTTTAAGTTAGATAGAAATTTTGCACACTCAAATTTGTGTGCTATTTGAGTAAATATTTTTCTTTTAAATTTACTTTAAGTGTGAAATATTTCAATCATAATTTAAATTTAATTTGTATGTTATAAATTTGTAAAAAGAAACAATTGATTTGTTATAAATTTAAAGTATGATAGTAATTAACTAAGAAATAGTACCAAACAAATATAGCTATTACAGGTAGTTAGTGATTTTTATTAATTTTATGAATTAATTTTTTTCAATCTCAATTGACGATCATTTGACGGTTTATCCTGCCCCCACCCTTAATATAATAAAATATAATAATATATATTTTAAGAAGGTGGCTATATATTTAAATTCTAATGAGGAGGCCATCTACCTAATTTATGGAAATTATACTTTATAATAAAATTGAATCGGTCGAGGCAAATTCTTTATCAGCGACACAAATTAATGAAAATTTATAAGAATGGAGTTTATATGTCATGAATGTTATACTAGTATTTCTTGCACACTATACGCGTGGGCAATAAAACAAAATATAATATTATCAAATAATTTTAATAGATACGAAATTGTTTTTTCTTTTAATATATGTAGAAAAAATCTGTTTAACTCAATTGAGACCAATTGACGATTTATCAGGAAATTTATCAGTGACCAATATCCGCCACGACTTAAATCTCCCTTGATATTAGGGTTTTTCTGTTGAAACTTGATGATGATTGATAGTTTTTATATGTGTTTTTCTGTGTCTTGATGTGCTTAATAAGAGAGGGGCCGAACCTTGAGATTTTTATTATTGGCCTTACTTCACCATCATACGTAGCATAGACATTATATAGAGTCATTTAGATAATGATTAATTAACAAACAGGTCTCCTAGTCTTCTTAACTTGACTGATTCATCATCTGTTATTCTGAGTGACTCCTCGGTTCATCACTGATGGTCAAGCTTATTATTTCAACATCCCTTCCTAAGCTTGATCATTCTCTTCCACGCATTCCAAGCCTATTTCTGAACTTCTCGAACGGCTCGACTGCTAACGCCTTTGTAAAAATGTCCGTTAATTGATCTTGACTTCCCACGTGTATCACTTCTACCTCCTCATTTTTCACATGCTCATGTATCGAATGGAAGCGAACGTCTATGTGTTTGCTCCGTTCGTGTTGGACCGGATTTTTCCTCAGCTCTATTGCCGACTTGTTATCAACTCGAATCTGCGTAGCTCTTTCATGTGGAAGCCCCAACTCCTTCATAAGCTTTCTTAGCCATATCGCATGACACACACACGCAGATGCATCGACGTATTCGGCTTCGCAAGTCGATAATGTCACAATGGGTTGCTTCTTTGATGCCAACGTGAATGCTGTTCCTCCGACAAAGAACGCGAACCCCGTTGTGCTTTTTCGATCATCTTGATCACCACTCCAATCACTATCGGAGTAACCAACAATGGCATGTTCATTACTGTATGGATAAAACAGACCGAGCGATGTCGTACCTTTCACGTAACGGAGAATTCTTTTTACAGCTTTCCAATGTGTAGATATTGGTTTTTCCATATATCGACTCACCAACTCAACACCATATGCCAAATCAGGCCTCGTGCTTGTCAGATATCGTAAGCTCCCGACTGCACTTCTATACAACGTCTCGTTCACCACCTTTCCTTCATCGTAGCGCGACAGTTTTATTTCATATTCGACCGGAGTCTTTACCGGGTTGCAATCGCTCATCTTGAACTTATTCAAGATTGTCTTCGCGTATGTTTCTTGTGAAACATGAATTCCCGACTCGTCTTGCTTTACTTCAAGACCCAAGAAGTAAGACATTAACCCCAAATCTGTCATTTCGAACTCGTCTTTCATCTCGTTCTTCAACCGTTCGATCATCGCAATGTCGTTTCCTGTGAATATTAGATCATCAACATATATTGCAACATAAAGTATACCGCTGCCCTGGTTTTTGACGTAAAGCGCATGCTAGTATGGACACGAAGCCACGACTCTTCAGGTAGGTGTCTAGTCGAATGTTCCAAGCACGCGGTGCCTGCTTCAGGCCGTATAATGCCTTATTCAGCTTCAATACCTCCGTACCCGACTTCACAAAACCCGGCGGCCGCTCAACATAAACCCCTTCTTGAAGCGAACCATTTAAGAACGCCGATTTGACATCCATTTGAAGGATTTTCCAGCGCATTTACAAGAGAGATCAATAGCCGTATCGTCTCCATCCGTGCCACGGGTGCAAAAACTTGATCATAATCAATTCCAACTTTTTGCTTGTAACCCTTCGCTACGAGCCGTGCTTTATATCTGGCGACTTTCCCTTCAGAGTTGAGCTTCTTTTTAAAAATCCACTTGACGCCAATCGTTCTATGTCCTTCAAGCAACGTCACAAGCTCCCATGTCTCGTTTTTTTCGATTGAACGCATTTCCTCCAACATTGCTGAACGCCACTTTTCATCTGCAAGAGCTTGTTTGTACGATATATCCTCAGCATCAGCCATAAAACATACCAGGTGGACTTGTTCGGTGGATTGGTATAGATCATGCATGCTTCTGATCTTCTCCATGGCTGGTTCGTCCTCGTCATCCGACACCGACGGAGCTGCCTCATTTGTTTCAGTCGTTAGGTCGCTATCCACCAGATCAGATATGAAAGTATACATTTCTCGATTTCTTTTTTCTCCCGAGCTCCAATCCCATGTGCCGCTTTCATCAACCCGCACATCGCAGCTCACAATCATCTTCTTTGTAACCGGGTTGAATAACTTGTACACCTTCGATTTTTCATCATACCCGACGAAAATCAGTTTTTCACTTTTGTCGTTTAGCTTTGTTCGTTTCTGATTGGGTATATAAGCGTACGCGACACTCCCGAACACCTTCAAATGCGCCGCCGAAGGCTTAACTCCACACCAAGCTTCCTGAGGTGTTGTTTTTCGAAGGCTCGCTGTAGAACACCGATTTTGTAGATACACTGAGCACCTAGCGACCTCCGCCCAAAACTCCTTCGGGATGTTTTCGTTTTCAGCATGCTCCGCACCATGTTGAGAATTGTTCGATTTTTTCGCTCCGCGACGCCATTCTGTTGGGGTTAGTAAGATGCCGTCAAGTGCCTTCTAATGCCGTTTTCGATGCAATAGTTTCGAACTCTTTAGATGTGAACTCGCCTCCTCGGTCCGATTTTAATATTTTTATTCGTGCACCACTCAGGTTTTCGGTCAACACCTTGAACCTTTTGAATGTGTTGAACGCCTCCGCTTTTTCTTTGAGGAAGTAGATCCACGTTCTTCGAGAGCAATCATCGATGAACGTGATAAAATACCGATGTTTCCCAATGACGCTGGCGAGATTGGTCCACATATATCCATGTGGATTAGTTCAAGCACCCTCGTTGATCTGTGGCTTTCCTTAGGGAATGAGTTCCTCGTACTTTTGCTCAGAACACACGATTCACAAATTTTGTTGTTCGAGCTTATATCGTCCAAACCTTTTACCATCTCATCTTCTTTGAGTCGCTTCAGTGCATCATAGTTTAGATGGCCATACCGGAGATGCCATAGCTTCGTCATTTCATCAACTTCTGCCTTTAGACACTTCTCATGAACACAAGAAATGTTCATTTTGAACACCCGATTACTGCTCATTTTTACTTGAGCAATCAATCTCTTGTTTCGAACTCTCAAGAATAGCATTCTTCCTTCCATAAGGACAGAATATCCTCACTCCAACAGTTGTCCCAAGCTTAAAATGTTGCTCTTCGTGTTAGGTACATAGAAGACGTTGGAGATATATCGATCCACCCCATCCTTGCAATCAATGAGAATTGTCCCTCGGCCTTTCACGCTCATACGTGATTTATCTCCAAACGAGACATGACCAGCAACAGTGTCTTCCAAAGTAGAAAACAAGTGTTTGTAACCACACATGTGATTACTCGCTCCTGTATCCAAGTACCATGTTTGTTCATCGCCCGGGCTTGACTCTTCGCTTGCTAGGAGTATCACATTGTCGTCGTTTGTTTCCTTCACAGCGAGGTTCAGATTTTCGTCTACCTTCTTTTCGGACCAGTAGTCTCTTGCAAAATGTCCATGCTTTCCGCAGTTGTAGCAATCAACGTTTGGTCGATTTGAGCGACCTCGTCCTCTTCCTCTTCCTCGACCTCGACCTCTAGAGTTTTGTTGGTTTGATTGCCCTTCGTCGTTGTTATTTCCTCGACCGCGACCACCGCCGCGACCGCCACGACCACGTCCTCTTCCTCGATTGAAGTTCGTATACAACGCCTTTTCGTCCTTGACGGTCGCCTTTGCTTGCAAAGCCTCTTCCGCTACTTCTTGTTTTTTCGGTTTTTTCGTTGTTCATGAGCTTCCAGCGAACTAGTGAGCTCGTTCACCTTCATTTTCTCCAGGTCTCGGGACTCCTCAATGGCGCAAACTACGTTCTCAAAGGCATCAGTCAAGGATCTAAGTATTTTCTCGACTACACGATTCTCCGCAACTTCTTCACCATTTCTTCGAAGTTGATTGACGACTGTCTCAACCATTGTAATGTAGGCTGACTGATAAACGTATTTTTAATACGTTTATTGTTATGTTTATTTGGGTTATAATATGAAATTTTTGATCATTCCATGCATTTATTGGCTCTATTTACACCCATTTAAATATTGTAGGACCTTCGAATGATTATGGAGCAAAGAGGAACGAAAACGAGGCGAAAACGACGCGAAAATGGCAAAATATGAAGCTGACAGGAGCAAGTCACGGCCGTGACTGCACTAGCACGAAGCCGTGAATCCTGGCAGTAAGTCTCTGATACAGAAACTGCACGGTTCACGGCCGTGAAGCCTCAAGCGAGAAACCGTGGACTCGGGCAGTAAGCACAAGAATGATGTTCACGGCCGCGAATACCTTGCAAGAGACCGTGAATAGCGGCAGAGAGTTGAAGTAGATCAACTCACGGCCGTGAACTCCTATGTAGGAGGCCGTGAAAACGAGCAGTAGCTCAAGATCTTTAAAGTCACGGCCGTGAACTCCTATGTATGAAGCCGTGAACCTGGACAGAGAGCGATGATGGGAAGCCCTTCGTGTCACGGCCGTGAATGTAGATGTACGTGCCCGTGACCTGTGCCACAGAAGTCAATATTTAGGGTTCTAGCCGCCTTCACGGCCGTGAAGAGTGTTGCACGAGGCCGTGACTAGTGCCAGAAAGTCAAGAAATAGGGTTTAAAGCCGCCGTCACGGCCGTGAAGGCCCGTTAAGAGGCCGTGAACGTGCCAAAATTCAGGATTTTAGCCCATTTTCGAAGCATAAAAAGGGGATGCTCCTTAGAACTGAGGAGAACTTCAGAGGGACGAAAACTTAGAGAAAAGGAGGAGGAAGAACACTAGAAGAAGCCTCGTGATTCGGAGAAGCTCAAGGGATGATCCAACAACGAAGCTACGCTCATACGATCGAGGAATGAGAGCTCCACCTCAGAAACGCCATATTCACTTCTTAGGGAAGTTTTTATGAGTTCTCTATCCTCCTTTCCCTTAAATCTCGTTGTTGTGACGTTCAATATGAGTAGCTAATTCTCTTGTGTGTTTGGGAATAGATGAACGTTGGGTTATGGTGTAGTTAAGGCGTAGGATAGTCGTGAACACGTGTATTCGACTATTTATCGTTCTATGATATTGTTTCTTCGTATCAATATGTCTATGTGTTGATATGCATGTGTGGTATATCGTTTAGGGCGACAGCTAAATAACGATTAGGCCGTTCGTAGACGTTAGGATTCGAGTATAGGGCGACAGCAAATACTCGATCCTCGCCGTCTAGTAATCGCTAACTTAGATCCCCACGAACGTTTAGGGCGACAGCAAATCCGTTAGTGGGTAGGAAATTACTGCGATTTAGTCGATAATCACGTAGGAGCGATATTCCGTAAGCCTTAGCCAACAAAAACTCAGCGGGATTCGAATCCCGGACACATATTTGTCATCTTAAGTCACTCTTATTACTTCTAGTTGTGTTCCTTAGTCTTCCGATCCTTTAAGTTGCTCTGTTAAGTTAGTTCGTAATATAAACAAATCCTGTTATTTTATTTAGGTTAAATATCGAGTCGATAGGTTAATACTAGTACTCAATTTATTCCTCGTGTTCGATACTCGGATATTCGCTATAGCTATATTACAAACGATAGGTACACTGCCTATCGCGCATGATTCTAGTTATAATATATTCGTTTTAATTATTACTTGACGTACTCGCACGATCTTTTATTTAAACATACACACACGCGATCAAGTTTTGGCGCCGTTGCCGGGGAATAGATTGATTAGGAACACCGTAGTTCGGTAATTTATCCATCTTATTTTACATTTTCTCAGTTTGTCGTTAATTGCGTTATTTGTTTCCTACATCATTATTAGCCTCGTTACCTTCTCGACGTATTTATCTAGTTCTTCGTTAAATTTCGCTTTCACTCATTGAAGGTACTGTTTGACAGTGGATGACCCGAAGCCACCCATCAGGTCCCATTGTTGAAGGAGATCCAGAATTCGAGCGAAAGTTACGAAGGCAGCTCAGATACAATTCAGAAGGCACGGCTAGTAATTATGAGGAAGCACTGATTAGCTACTCGGAGGACAACTCTCAGGAGTCGGCAGACAATTCTCGAACAGAGATGTCAAAAGACAATCAAGAGCCAGAAGTCGAGATGGCTGAACGCAGAGTACCGGTCCACCAGGACCAAGAAGAGGAACAATCTCTACAAGACCTACTCAAGAGCGCCTCCCTCGGTGGTACAGAATCGGCGATTGTAATTCCGCCGATCGAGAACAACAATTTCGAGCTGAAGCACGCCTAGCTTCAGATGATCTTTCAGACGGCCCAGTTTGAAGGGAATCCCGATGATGATCCGTACTCCCACCTGAAGGCTTTTCTTACAGTAACAGACACCATTAAGATTAATGGGGTCCCGAGTGATGCGATAAAACTAATGTTGTTCCCATTCTCACTCAAGTACAGTGCAAAGGATTGGTTGGAGATGTTACCGCCCAGATCGATCACTACGTGGGAAGAACTACGAGCAGCATTCATCGGCCACTACTTCCCACTGTCAAAGGTATTACGGTTGAAGACGGAGATTTTCCTTTTTCACCAGAAGGATTCAGAGAATCTCTACGAGGTGTGGGAGAGGTACAAATCCCTATTGAAGAAGTGCACACAACACGGGATGTCGAAGGCTGCCATGATCAATCGATTTCACGAGGGCCTCAATGATCAAACAGTTCATATGTTAGACGGAGCCGCTGGAGGAGGGCTCGTGAAGCTCAATGCTACAGACTCCTGGAACCTAATCGAAGACTACTCGAGGAACAGTTTCATGAGAGGCAATACGAGGATTAAGACTCCAGGAGTGTTTGGGGTGAGCGAGGAGACTGCTACACATGCCAAGATTGAGGCGTTGCAACAGCAGATTGCAACTACCAATTCTCAGCTCCAGACGGTGATCAACACACTACTCCCAAAGGCCAGACAAACACAGCCAGTAGATGCCGTGATGACAAGCCCATCGCCTCAGAAGCCGTATACACCACAATGCGAGATTTGTGGCGCAGCTCATGAGACCTCAGAGTGCCAAGTCGGACAATCACTGGAACACGTGGACTATATGGGGAATTACCAAGGCCAGCGGAGTTTCAACCTCGAGCACATCCAAATCTATCATATGGGAACCAAAACCACAACGCCCAAGGACCACCGGGATTCCAACCTAGATCTTCTGGTTTCCAAGGAGGAACATCACGTCCGTATCAGAATACATCTGCAGGGGCGGGGTCCGACGACATGAGGGAAATGAAGGATATGATGAAGACGCTCCTCACCAATTTCAGCAACACCACACAAGCCCACGAGAGTCGGATGAATAAGATGAAGGAGTACATAGAAGTACGTGCCTAGAACACCGACGCTTCTATCAAGAAATTGGAGCAACAAGTGGGCCAGATGGCGAAGCAGTTGGCTGAGCGAACTCAGGGATCACTCCCAAGTTATAACGAACCAAATCCTAAGGAGTATTGCAAGACAGTCACCCTGAGAAACGGAAGAGAGTTGCAAGAGGTACCTCCCAAGTAGAAATCAAATGATAAAACTGAGGTCGAGATCCACGACGAGCCAAAAGTGGAGGTAGGCAAAGGCGACAATGTTGAGAAAGCCGAAGCTGAGAAGGAAAACGCTGAAGCTGAAAAGGAAAAGGTCGAGCCTGAGAAAGAAAAGGCAAAGGAGATTGAGCGACCACCGGTGAAGCCATACCAGCCAAAAATTCCTTACCCGGCCCGACTAAAGAAGGACAAAGATGAGGCACAATTTGGTAAATTTATGAGTATGTGTAAGGAATTGCATATTAACCTACCTTTTGTTGAAGCTATTACGCAGATGCCCAGCTTCGCCAAGTTCTTGAAGGACCTACTGACGAACAGAAGGAAGCTCGAACACGTCTTCACCGTATGCCTGCGAGGAGAGTGCTCGGCCATACTCCAAAGCAAGATCCCTAATAAGCTTAAGGACCCAGGGAGTTTTACTATTCCCTGTCTTATAGGAGACTTAGTTGTGCGTTAGCTGACCTAGGTGCTAGCATTAATTTAATGCCATATTCAATGTTTAAGCGCTTAGGATTAGGTGAGCCACGACCCACTAGGATGAGCTTGAAATTAGCCGATAAATCGTTGAAGTATCCTCGAGGTGTTATCGAGGACGTTCTAGTTAAAGTGGATAAGTTCGTAATTCCTGCTGATTTCGTTATTTTAGACATGGAGGAGGATGATAATGTCCCGTTGATATTAGGCAGACCGTTCTTAGCCACAGGAGAAACCATGATAGACGTTAGGAATGGTACATTGACGTTGACAGTAGATGGAGAAAAGGTTACATTTAGTATGGCGGATTCGATGAAAAAGAGTAATGAGCAAGACGATAAATGCTATTTTTTAGACGTGTTTGAGCACGACTTTCTCTTTTCCGTGCAAGGTCTGTCACAGGTCGGCGAGCAGGACATGCATACACTTATGGCAATCGACGAGTGTGGGGAGGAGGTCGACGAGCCTATCATAGCCATTGACGAGAGCAGCGAAGAGGACAAAGAAAAGAGTTCGGTCGAGGAGCCACCAGTCCTAGAGTTAAAGCCGCTGCCAGACCACCTCGAGTACGCGTTCCTTAGCAGCAATGGAGGGCTACCAGTCATCATCTCGTCGAGCCTAGACAACGGACAGAAGGGCCAGCTCTTGGATGTGTTGAAAGCGCACAAGAAGGCCTTGGCGTGGAAGATATCCGACATAAGGGGTATCAGCCCGAGCTACTGCACGCATAAGATCCTCATGGAGGACGATTTCAAGCCGGTCGCTCAACGCCAAAGGGGCTCAACCCCAATATGAAGGACGTGATAAAGAAGGAAGTGATCAAACTGCTAGACGCAGGGATGATCTATCCCATTTCAGACAGCGCATGGGTCAGCCCGGTCCAAGTAGTCCCAAAGAAGGGAGGCATGACGGTCGTCACCAATGACAAGAACGAGCTGATTCCGACGAGGACGGTGACTGGATGGCGCGTCTGCATCGACTACAGGAAGTTGAACGATGCGACGAGAAAGGATCATTTCCCTTTACCGTTTATTGATCAGATGTTAGAAAAACTCGCCGGTCATTCATTTTATTGTTTCCTTGATGGTTTGTCAGGTTATCTGCAGATCCCCACAGCACCCGAGGACCAGGAAAAGACGACGTTTACGTGCCCGTTCGAAACGTTCGCGTACCGAAGGATGCCATTTGGCTTATGCAATGCCCCAGCCACCTTCCAGCGATGCATGATGGCCATATTCGACGAACTGGTAGGTGAGGTAATGGAGGTATTTATGGACGACTTTTCTGTGTTCGGTTCCTCGTTTGATGCATGTTTGTCAAATCTGAAACTCGTACTCGCACGATGCGAGGAAACAAACTTGGCACTTAATTGTGAAAAGTGCCACTTCATGGTTCGAGAGGGTATAGTTCTCGGTCACAAGATCTCCTCTAAAGGAATCGAAGTGGACCGAGCTAAGTTAGAGACGATAGAAAAATTGCCCGTTCCCTCGAACGTGAAGTCCATTAGGAGCTTTCTAGGACATGCGGGGTTTTATCGTAGGTTTATTAAAGATTTTTCTAAGATCGCGAGACCCATGTCTAGATTGCTAGAAAAGATGCCCCGTTTGATTTTAATGACGAGTGCTTGCATGCTTTAAATTTACTTAAGGAACGACTTATCGCAGCACCTATTATGGTCGCCCCCGACTGGGGGCTGCCCTTTGAACTAATGTCCGATGCTAGCGACTATGCAGTTGGGGCCGTGTTAGGGCAGCGTAAGGACAACCATTTCAGGCCGATCTACTATGCGAGTAAGACGTTAGATGCAGCCCAGGCCAATTACACGACCACCGAAAAGGAGCTGTTGGCCGTCGTGTTTGTTTTCGACAAATTCAGGTCATATTTTATCCTATCCAAAGTTATCGTTTTTACTGACCATTCTGCTCTTAAGTACCTGTTAGCAAAGCCCGACGCCAAGCCACGGCTAATCAGATGGATCCTACTACTGCAAGAGTTCGATATTGAGATTCGGGATAAGAAGGGTGCGGAGAACCTAGCGGCGGATCACCTTTCTCGACTGGAGGAGTCCGAAATATACCACAAGGACGGAAGGCCGATACAAGATAGGTTCCCAGACGAGCATCTTTACTCGATACAGGTGGTAAGTGACGACACTCCCTGGTTTGCTGATTACGCTAACTATCTTGTTGTGAGGGTCCTACCAAAGGAGTACACCAGTCAGCAAAAGAAGAAATTCTTTTCTGATTTGAGGTACTACTTTTGGGAAGACCCATATCTTTTCAGGCGATGTGCAGACCAGGTGATACGACGATGCGTTGCCTCTCCAGAGACGACACAGATCCTGAGGCACTACATAATGGACCGACCGGAGGGCACTACGCAGCCAACAGAACCGCCCAGAAGGTGTTGGAAAGCGGAACTGGCCCATGATATTCAAGGACGCCTAAAGGTACGTTGACACTTGTGATCAGTGTCAGCGCGCAGGTAATCTCTCGAAACGCGACGAAATGCCCCAGAACTTCATCCTAGTTTGTGAAATTTTCGACGTTTGGGGTATAGATTTTATGGGACCATTCCCTAGCTCGTACAATAATAAGTACATCCTAGTTGCGGTCGATTATGTGTCTAAATGGGCTGAGGCGCAAGCCTTTGATCGCGTGTGTGTATGTTTAAATTAAAAGATCGTGCGAGTACGTCAAGTAATAATTAAAACGAATATATTATAACTAGAATCACGCGCGATAGGCAGTGTACCTATCGTTTGTAATATAGCTATAGCGAATATCCGAGTATCGAACACGAGGAATAAATTGAGTACTAGTATTAACCTATTGACTCGATATTTAACCTAAATAAAATAACAGGATTTGTTTATATTACGAACTAACTTAACAGAGCAACTTAAAGGATCGAAAGACTAAGGAACACAACTAGAAGTAATAAGAGTGACTTAAGATGACAAATATGTGTCCGGGATTCGAATCCCGCTGAGTTTTGTTGGCTAAGGCTTACGGAATATCGCTCCTACGTGATTATCGACTAAATCGCAGTAATTTCCTACCCACTCACGGATTTTCTGTCGCCCTAAACGTTCGTGGGGATCTAAATTTAGCGATTACTAGACGGCGAGGATCGAGTATTTGCTGTCGCCCTATACTCGAATCCTAACGTCTACGAACGGCCTAATCGTTATTTAGCTGTCGCCCTAAACGATATACCACACATGCATATCAACACATAGACATATTGATACGAAGAAACAACATCATAGAACGATAAATAGTCGAATACACGTGTTCACGATTATCCTACGCCTTAACTACAACATAACCCAACGTTTATCTATTCCCAAACACACAAAAGGATTAGCTACTCATATTGAACGTCACAACAACGAGATTTAAGGAAAACGAGGATAGAGAACTCATAAAAACTTCCCTAAGAAGTGAATATGGCGTTTCCGAGGTGGAGCTCTCGTTCCTCGATCGTATGAGCGTAGCTTCGTTGCTGGATCGTCCCTTGAGCTTCTCCGGATCACGGGACTGCTTCTAGTGTTCTTCCTTCTCTTCTTTGCTCTAAGTTTTCGTCCCTATGAGGTTCTCCTTGAGTTCTGAGTAGAGCCTGCCTTTTATGCTTCGAAAATGGGCTAAAACCCTGTATTTTGGCACGTTCACGGCCTCTTAACGGGCCTTCACGGCCGTGAAGGCGGCTTTACCCTATTTCTTGACTTTCTGGCATGATTAACGGCCTCGTGCAACACGCTTCACGGCCGTGACGGCGGCTTAAAGCCTAACATTTGACTCTCCGGTGCCAGTCACGGCCATTTGCATCAGAAGTCACGGCCGTGAATCGACGGATTTTTCCTTCGTTGAGCTCTCTGCCTTGATTCACGGCTTGTTGCATAAGGCCTCACGGCCGTGACACTTGAAGTCTACTCTTTACTTAAGCCTCTGCCAGGGTTCACGGCTTGTCGCATAACAATTCACGGCCGTGAGTGGAGCTTGTTCAAGTCTCTGTCGTCGTTCACAGCCTCTTGCATAAGGTCTCACGGCCGTGGCACCTGAGGGTCTTCTCATCTTAACCTCACTGCCCACGTTCACAGCCTCATGCGAGGTGATTCACGGCCGTGAACGTTGCCTGGCAGCTTCATACCGGGTCCTTTTCGCGTCGTTTTCGCCTCGTTTTCGTTCCTTTTTGCTCGATAATCATTCCAAGGTCCTACAATATTTTAATGGGTGTAAATAAAGCCAATAAATGCATGGAATGACCAATAATTTCTTATTATAACCCAAATAAATACAACAATAAACGTTTTAAAATACGTTTATCAAACCTCCCCACACTTAAACTTTTGCTTGTCCTCAAGCAAATTAAAAGCAAGAAAAGGGTAACAAGATAACGGCACGACCATTCACAATTCACCAACGGAGATGGAAAACACAAAATGGAATCAAACAAGCAATTATGGACACTGCAACAATAATAAGCACTTATCGACACGAATTTCCTTAGCACTACTAATCGAGATCCACACCTCACAGGAATTCACTCAAATCACTCTGGCTAATAAAATCGGTGAATCGCTCAATTCATGCAGTAATCTAGTCTAAACCATATGCTTGCAAGTCAATCGCACGTCTACTACTTAAAGCAGTTAGCATGAATCAGAAGGTCTTTTCGGGTTAAATGGGTTCAGATAGTAATGAGGTTGTAATGGAATCACATATGAGTAGCAATCGTGTCGGTCTTCATGTCATTGTCTAAAGCACGCCAACAATTAGCCTTTCTGATTACGCCGTTTTCATATTCTTATTTTTGCTGCGTTCCACTATGCCTTTCTTCTTCCAAGTCTATAAATGAGGGGATGATGTGGAAAACACGAGACCGGAAGATTATCAAAGGAAATGTTCTTTTTCTTTCTTTTCGCAACAGCTTATTTTCCTCATGCTTCACTTCTCCAAAATTTTTCTTCTTCTTCTTTTCTTTTTTATTTTTTTTTTCTCTTCAACAAACTGTTCACTTCCGGCGGGCCGTCATCTCTGCGCTTTTCGACTTTGACATTTGACTTTCACTTCCGCTTAACTCGGGTTCAAATGATCTCTGGAGGCTTATTTAGGTCAGAGGGTTATGATATACGAGATGTAAGGAATAAATAGGCGTAGGCACAAAGTGGCTAACTACGGTGATCAGTCGTGGTCGGGAACTTTGGCCGTGGACTTATTTCCTAATGCCTTCGTCATATTCATACAAAACATACTATAAGCAATTTCAATGCGTATCAAACAAGCAAGTTCTAGAGAGACGTAAATTATGCACTACTCACACGACCAAGAAAAAATGAGCAAAAGCTCGTCAGCTCAAACTCTCACAACGGAACATGGGTTATGTGTGTGAATCTCTCAAAGTAACACTATATCTATTCATGCTGAAAAGATTAAATCACTGATGCATGTCTTTATCGCTCACTAGACTCCCTAATATGCAATCCACATTGAGATGAACGCAAACAATCATGCCAAACTTTTATAGATTTAAAAGCCCAAAACACGTCATAAAAAATTTTCACGTAACTTTTCAACAAAATTCCTTAACAAAATTCCCCCTCCCCACACTTAAGATTCACGTTGTCCTCAACGTGTAAAATAAATAACAGGAAGGTAAAAGAAGTTGAAAAGAACGTGACTCCCCTGAAAAATTGGCGTGGCCCTGCCTCTATCATTTGATGTAGTTTGAACATGGTTGCTTCACTGATTGTGAATATTTTGGGTCGTAGTCTGAATTCGTGTCACGTTTCCTATAAGCACTTAATAAGAAAATTAAACGTACGATGGAAATAAAAGTAACAGCAAAACGAGTCATAATCATCAAAAGTGTCGTGATAACTAAACCAAACACACAAAGTGTTTTACAAAAGAAAAATCCAACTGAAGTCGGAACTAAGGTGGTGGTGGTGAGGGCTGCCGAGGGCGAAGGAACGCCAGTGACTCCTGTGATCGCCTGACCGCGTCGTTCATGGCTTTAAGGGCCTTCTCATATCGCTGTTGCTCCTCGCGGTAGCGTCGGTGGGCTTCCTCATTTCGACGCTCGTACTCGTCCTGGCGGCGCCGTGTCTCCTCGTCGCGTTGTATGGCCTCCTCATGGTAGTGTAACATGTCCTCGCGCAGTGTGTGAAGGTCGGCGGCTGAGGCAAAACGAGCAACCCCTGACGGTTCGCCCTCGTGATAGCCGGAGGAATGGGAAGCGCCGGTAGTGTCGGGGTGAACTGGGAATGGCCCCACGCCCTCAATTTGTAGTGGCTCTCGGAATGCGTCGCCCAGGTCTGTCTGCCCACGGTAGACCTCGTGCCAGACGTAAACCTTGTTCGAGCGGGATCAGGTGGGCGCCTTGATCAACATCTTCATCTTCACCATCATATCCTCGTTGACCGGATTACGCCCGCCCACAATCTCCATCTCCGGTGGATTTTCTGGCCATAGGTTAAGGCCTTTGATGATCCTAGTAATAAATGGCGCTACTGCAATCTTCCCGTGGCTACAAACGTCGGCTTGGGCCGCGAAGGCGTGCTTCAGGGCCATTCCTAGGTGTACGTGTTCCCCGCGCTGCATCTTGGCTAAATAAAAGAGGTCGCGAAGACCAATCGCGCCGTGTGACTCGCCCCTTGGTGTGAGCGAAGTCGTCAGTAGCCGGTGGATATATCGCAGACCGGGGCTCCTGAGTGATGAGGCCTTCGATGTTTTGACGCTGAAGGGTGGCTCGCCGGGTCTTGTAATCTCATCCCGACAGGCCTGTCGGACGTCCGGGTTTTCCAGATAGTTCTTGTAATATAAGTCTTGTAGCCCTTGGTGCCCGTAAGGTAGCTCCGGTGTCCCAATTGCACGGCATATGTCTTTAATGGTAAACACCTCCTCCGTGTTAAACGCCCGAAAAGTAATCTTGTTCCGGCCGAATTCTTCGTGGGCGAAGGTGGACAGGAACTCCAGGGTAAGCTCCTTATATCCCGGCTCGTCGATGTGAAAGAAATCGAGCCACCCACTCAGTGACAAGTAGCCGGCCACCTGCTGGTCAATGTTGTACTTTTCCAGCGTCTCGTGATCAATCTGATCAGTTAGAATGAATTCCGTGTTCTTTAGCATGTTGTAACGGGCCTGGTGCGTCTCGTCGTCAAACTGCCCCATAGACTCTAGCAGTGACGGCGTGCTTTGGCCTCGACATTGACGACTCGATGATGCGGCCGAGCGACTTCTACCCATAGTACCTAGACGTCCAAATGTTAGTTGGCGAGAAAACGATAATCAACACAGCTCGACTCGACCAACGTTGCGACAAAAATGTGAATTCCAAAGCAAGAACATAAAGAAATGCAAAGCGACATTTTGTCGAACACAATATAGACGAGCTAGAACATGCATTCGAAGTTCAATAACCGATTAACCAAGCACATTTTTGAACTTCATTCAATGAATCAACAGCTAATAACCCATTAAACGCAACCAATTTCGTTACACATTCGAAAATTCCTCAAATTCGAAACTTGGGGTTTATCATTCCCAAATCAAAATTAACACATGAAATCCACGAATTAAACATTCCCACGATATGATTATCATGTATCCAACCATAAAAGCACAAGACGAACACCAAATTAAACCCAAATTAGAAAAACCCCAATTTCGAATTTTAGGGTTCATCTTCCCAAGTCGAAATTAACGCACGAAAACTACAAATCCGTCAAGCCCAACACGTTTATAGCCTAAATGTAGTAATGAGAGAGCAATGTAAACATAAAAAAAATCGATCGCACCTTCGAAGATTCCCCAAATTTCGCAAAGAAGGAGTTTTGGAGACAAAAACACATACCTTGTTGATTTAATCGCGTTGAATTAGGTGCGAAATGAGTTGGGCGGCGGAGATGTGGTGAATTTGGAGTGGAAGAGATGAAGAATCGTTGATCGTTCGTTGATTTTGAAGTGGAGAAGACGAAGAGTGTTGAAATGAAGGTATAATAAGGTAAAATTCGTCACCTTCACGGCCGTGAACGACAGTCCCCAGGCCGTGAAGACGAACAATGTACTACTATCAGCAGAGTCACGGCCGTGATCGATGGAGTCATTGGCCGTGACTTCGGGCAGTGAGTTAAGCCCGTCTATGTCACGGTCGTGACTATCAAGACACGGGCCGTGACTCTTATTTATTTATTTATTTATTTATTATTATTATTATTATTATTTTTATATATATATATATTTTTATATATATATATATATACTTTTTATTGTTTTTTTTTATTATTTTTAATTTTTATATATATATATTTTTTATTATTATTTTTTTATTTTTATATATATTATTATTATTTTTATGTCATTCACGGCCGTGGATTTTATGCAAAGGGCCGTGAATGATTTTTTGTATTAATATATATATATATATATATATATATATATTCTAATTATTATAATTTAAAATATATTTAACTATGATTGACACGTAATCGACGAATTTTTCGAGAACGATTTGCGCGATGAAAAATCTGATAATTGACAAAGGACATATCACCTCACGCGGCGTCAAATCTTCCAAGTCAAAAATTCGTCTGTATCATTTAATGGATTGCCGGGTATAATAATGATATTTTTGTGTCATTCATGCCTTATAAATAGACATTGGTAGAACAACACAATAGCATCATCTACCATACATCCCACGTCTTTACATCTTATTTTTGAAATTTCTGGGTTAGCTAGCCACTATGTATTGGGGACAACAGCAAGGTCGTGAGGATGAGAGTGAGGAGTATGGAAGGATTCGTCGTAATTTAGATATGGTATCACTCTACCTTGCTCTTCTTTTGGGCTTGTTTGGAGTTTTACTTGCTTTCGTGTGTTGGGTTATCACAAGGTGCACTTGTGTGTAACCGCCCTTATGAAGCAAAATAAACTATTGTTCTCTCTTTTATGTTATTCGCAGTTTTTGAGTTGCTTTTGTGTTGGTCTTTCACACGTTGTAATGGTATTGTAACCATCGTTTATGAAGTAAAACTATCGTTCCTATATCGTCTCTAAACTCTGCGTTGTACCCATCTTCAATGTTTGTAATAAACTTATTATTAATTAAAATATTACTGTTATTATTATTATTGTTGTTTTATTTAATTTAATTTATATAAGTTTTAGTTAATTAATATTATTATATATATATTTTATTTTTTTTAATTTATAATGCTTAAACCATAAATAAAAATACCTGGGTTGCCTCCCAAGAAGCGCTTCTTTAACGTCGTGAGCCGGACGTAACCTTTTTCGTTCTACGATAGCTTGAAATAGAGGTACATGACCTCCTTTGTTCCTGTGTCTGCTCCTCCTCCGTAGTAATGCTTCAGTCGATGGCCATTAACCTTGAAATTTCCCTGCTCAACATTTGAAATTTTGACAGTACCATAGGGGAAAACGCGAGTAACTGTAAAAGGTCCTGGCCAACGTGATCTAAGCTTGCCAGGAAAAAGCCTAAGTCGAGAATTAAAGAGGAGGACTTGGTCCCCTTCTTGAAATTCTCGTCTGTGCCTAATTTTGCTATCATGGTAGGCTTTTGAACGCTCCTTATACATTCTAGCGTTATCATAAGCTGATAAACGCCACTCGTCAAGCTCATTAATTTGGAGCTGCCGCTTTCCGCCGGCTTTTCCCAAATCCATGTCCAATGACTTGATTGCCCAATAGGCTTTATGTTCGATTTCTACGGGGAGGTGGCATGCCTTCCCGTAGACCAATCTATACGGTGTAGTGCCTATTGGCGTCTTATACGCACTCCTATAAGCCCAAAGTGCGTCATTAAGCTTATTCGCCCATTCCCGTCGATTCCCATTTATAGTTTTCTCTAGAATGCGCTTCAACTCACGGTTCACTACTTCTACTTGACCACTAGCTTGGGGGTGGTATGGGGTGGATAGGCTGTGTCTAACACCATAACGTTCTAACGTGCGTGCAAACTAGGAGTTACAGAATTGTGTACCCCTATCACTAATAATGCACCTAGGCGCCCCAAAACGTGAAAACAATGCTCGAAGAAATCTAACGACTACCCTAGCGTCGTTCGTGGGTAAGGCTTGCGCCTCGGCCCATTTAGACACATAATCGACCGCAAATAGAATGTACTTATTATTGTACGAGCTAAGGAATGGTCCCATAAAATCTATACCCCAAACGTCGAAAATTTCACAAACTAGGATGAAGTTCTGGGGCATTTCGTCGCGTTTCGAGAGATTACCTGCGCGCTGACACTGATCACAAGTGTCAACGTACCTTTGGGCGTCCTTGAATATCGTGGGCCAGTAGAATCCGCTTTCCAACACCTTCTGAGCGGTTCTGTTGGCTGCGTAGTGCCCTCCGGTCGGTCCATTGTGGCAGTGCCTCAGGATCTGTGTCGTTTCGGGAGCGGTAACGCATCGTCGTATCACCTGGTCTGCACATCGCCTGAAAAGATATGGGTCTTCCCAAAAGTAGTATCTCAAATCAGAAAAGAATTTCTTCTTTTGCTGACTGATATACTCCTTTGGTAGGACTCTCGCAACAAGATAGTTAGCGTAATCTGCAAACCAGGGAGTGACGTCACTTACCACCTGTATCGAGTAAAGATGCTCGTCTGGGAACCTATCTTGTATCGGCCTTCCGTCCTTGTGGTATATTTCGGACTCATCCAGTCGAGAGAGGTGATCCGCCGCTAGGTTCTCCGCACCCTTCTTATCCCGAATCTCAACATCGAACTCTTGCAGTAGTAGGATCCATCTGATTAGCCGTGGCTTGGCATCGGGCTTTGCTAACAAGTACTTAAGAGCAGAATGGTCAGTGAAAACAATAACTTTGGATAGGATAAGATATGACCTGAACTTGTCGAAAGCAAACACGACGGCCAACAACTCCTTTTCGGTGGTCGTGTAATTGGCTTGGGCTGCGTCTAACGTCTTACTCGCATAGTAGATCGGCCTGAAATGGTTGTCCTTACGCTGCCCTAACACGGCCCCAACTGCATAGCCACTAGCATCGCACATTAGTTCAAAGAGCAGCCCCCAGTCAGGGGCGACCATAATAGGTGCTGCGATAAGTCGTTCCTTAAGTAAATTGAAAGCATGCAAGCACTCGTCTTTAAAATCAAATGGGGCATCTTTTTCTAGCAACCTAGACATGGGTCTCGCGATCTTAGAAAAATCTTTAATAAACCTACGATAAAACCCCGCATTTCCTAGAAAGCTCCTAATGGAATTCACGTTCGAGGGAACGGGCAATTTTTCTATCGTCTCTAACTTAGCTCGGTCCACTTCGATTCCCTTAGAGGAGATCTTATGACCGAGAACTATACCCTCTCGAACCATGAAGTGGCACTTTTCCCAATTAAGTGCCAAGTTTGTTTCCTCGCATCGTGCGAGTACGAGTTTCAGATTTGACAAACATGCATCAAAACGAGGAACCGAACACAGAAAAGTCGTCCATAAATACCTCCATTACCTCACCTACCAGTTCGTCGAATATGACCATCATGCATCGCTGGAAGGTGGCTGGGGCATTGCATAAGCCAAATGGCATCCTTCGGTACGCGAATGTTCCGAACGGGCACGTAAACGTCGTCTTTTCCTGGTCCTCGGGTGCTATGGGGATCTGCAGATAACCTGACAAACCATCAAGGAAACAATAAAATGAATGACCGGCGAGTTTTTCTAACATCTGATCAATAAACGCTAAAGGAAAATGATCCTTTCTCGTCGCATCGTTCAACTTCCTGTAGTCAATGCAGACGCGCCATCCAGTCACCGTCCTCGTCGGAATCAGCTCGTTCTTGTCATTGGTGATGACCGTCATGCCTCCCTTCTTTGGGACTACTTGGACCGGGCTGACCCATGCGCTGTCTGAAATGGGATAGATTATCCCTGCGTCTAGCAGTTTGATCACTTCCTTCTTTACCACGTCCTTCATATTGGGGTTGAGCCGCCTTTGGCGTTGAGCGACCGGCTTGAAATCGTCCTCCATGAGGATCTTATGCGTGCAGTAGCTCGGGCTGATACCCCTTATGTCGGATATCTTTCACGCCAAGCCTTCTTGTGCGCTTTCAACACATCCAAGAGCTGGCCCTTCTGTCCGTTGTCTAGGCTCGACGAGATGATGACTGGTAGCCCTCCATTGCTGCTAAGGAACGCGTACTCGAGGTGGTCGGGCAGCGGCTTCAACTCTAGGACTGGTGGCTCCTCGACCGAGCTCTTTTCTTTGTCCTCTTCGCTGCTCTCGTCGATGGCTATGATAGGCTCGTCGACCTCCTCCCCACACTCGTCGATTGCCATAAGTGCATGCATGTCCTGCTCGCCGACCTGTGACAGACCTTGCACGGAAAAGAGAAAATCGTGCTCAAACACGTCTAAAAAATAGCATTTATCTTCTTGCTCATTACTCTTTTTCATCGAATCTGCCATACTAAATGTAACCTTTTCTCCATCTACTGTCAACGTCAATGTACCATTCCTAACGTCTATCATGGTTTCTCCTGTGGCTAAGAACGGTCTGCCTAATATCAACGGGACATTATCATCCTCCTCCATGTCTAAAATAACGAAATCAGCAGGAATTACGAACTTATCCACTTTAACTAGAACGTCCTCGATAACACCTTCGAGGATACTTCAACGATCTATTGGCTAACTGGAAGCTCATCCTAGTGGGTCGTGGCTCACCTAATCCTAAGCGCTTAAACATTGAATATGGCATTAAATTAATGCTAGCACCTAGGTCAGCTAACGCACGCTCAACAACTAAGTCTCCTATAAGACAGGGAATAGTAAAACTCCCTGGGTCCTTAAGCTTCTTAGGGATCTTGCTTTGGAGTATCGCCGAGCACTCTCCTCGCAGACATACGGTGGAGACGTGTTCGAGCTTCCTTCTGTTCGTCAGTAGGTCCTTCAATAATTTGGCGAAGCTAGGCATCTGCGTAATAGCTTCAACAAAAGGTAGGTTAATATGCAATTCCTTACACATACTCATAAATTTACCAAATTGTGCCTCGTCTTTATCCTTCTTTAGTCGGGCTGGGTAAGGAATTTTTGGCTGGTATGGCTTCACCGGTGGCCTCTCGATCTCCTTCGCCTTTTCTTTCTCAAGCTCGACCTTCTCCTTCTCAGCTTCGGCGTTTCCTTCTCAGCTTCAGTTTTCTCAACATTGTCGCCTTTGCCCATCTCCATTTCTGGCTCGTCGTGGACCTCGACCTCAGCTTTATCATTTGATTTCTTCTTGGGAGGTACCTCTTGCAACTCTCTTCCGTTTCTCAGGGTGACCGCCTTGCAATACTCCTTAGGATTTGGTTCGGTATAACTTGGGAGTGATCCCTGAGTTCGCTCAGCCAACTGCTTCGCCATCTGGCCCACTTGTTGCTCCAATTTCTTGATAGAAGCGCGGTATTCTGGGCACGTCTTCTACTCCTCCATCTTATTCATCCGACTCTCGTGGGCTTGTGTGGTGTTGCTGAAATTGGTGATGAGCGTCTTCATCATATCCTTCATTTCCCTAATGTCGTCGGACCCCGCCCCTGCAGATGTATTCTGATACGGACGTGATGTTCCTCCTTGGAAAGCAGAAGATCTTGGTTGGAATCCCGGTGGTCCTTGGGCGTTGTGGTTTTGGTTCCCATATGATAGATTTGGATGCGCGCGAGGTTGAAAACTTCGCTGGCCTTGGTAATTCCCCATATAGTCCACGTGTTCCAGTGATTGTCCGACTTGGCACTCCGAGGTCTCATGAGCTGCACCACAAATCTCGCATTGTGGTGTATATAGCTTCTGAGGCGATGGGCTTGTCATCACGGCATGTATTGGCTGTGTTTGCCCGGCCTTTGGGAGTAGTGTGTTGATCACTGTCTGGAGCTGGGAATTGGTAGTTGCAATCTGCTGTTGCAACGCCTCAATCTTGGCATGTGTAGCAGTCTCCTCGCTCACCCCAAACACTCCTGGAGTCTTAATCCTCGTATTGCCTCTCATGAAACTGTTCCTCGAGTAGTCTTCGATTAGGTTCCAAGCATCTGTAGCATTGAGCTTTACGAGCCCTCCTCCCGCGGCTCCGTCTAACATATGAACTGTTTGATCATTGAGGCCCTCATGAAATCGGTTGATCATAGCGGCCTTCGACATCCCGTGTTGTGGACATTTCTTCAACAGCGATTTGTACCTCTCCCACACTTCGTAAAGATTCTCTGAATCCTTCTGGTGAAAAAGGGAAATCTCCGTCTTCAACCGTAATACCTTTGACAGTGGGAAGTAATGGCCGATGAATGCTGCTCGTAGTTCTTCCCACGTAGTGATCGATCTGGGCGGTAACATCTCCAACCAATCCTTCGCCCTGTACTTGAGTGGGAATGGAAACAACATTAGTTTAATCGCATCACTCGGGACCCCATTAATCTTAATGGTGTCTGTTACTGTAAGAAAAGCCTTCAGGTGGGAGTACGGATCATCATCGGGATTTCCTTCAAACTGGGCCGTCTGAAAGATCATCTGAAGCCAGGCGTGCTTCAGCTCGAAATTGTTGTTCTCGATCGGCGGAATAACGATTGCCGATTCAGTTCCGCCGAGGGAGGCACTCTTGAGTAGGTCTTGTAGAGATTGTTCCTCTTCTTGGTCCTGGTGGACCGGTACTCTGCGTTCAGCCATCTCGACTTCTGTCTCTCGACCGTCTACAGATGCCTCTGTTCGAGAATTCTCTGCCGACTCCTGAGAGTTGTCCTCTGAGTAGCTTACTAACGCTTCTTGATAGTTACTAGCCGTGCCTTCTGAATTGTATCTGAGTTGCCTTCGCAATTTCCGCTCGAAATCTGGATCTCCTTCAACAATTGGACCCGATGGGTTGCTTCGGGTCATCCACCGTCAAACAGTACCTTCAATGAGTGAAAACGAAATTTAGCGAAGAACTAGACAAATACGTTGAAAAGGTAACGAGACTAATAATGATGTAGAAACAAAAAACGCAATTAACCAAAAACTGGGAAAATAGCTAAATTACGGAACTAGGGTGTTCCTAATATCAATCTATTCCCCGGCAACGGCGCCAAAAACTTGATCGCGTGTGTGTATGTTTAAATTAAAAGATCGTGCGAGTACGTCAAGTAATAATTAAAACGAATATATTATAACTAGAATCACGCGCGATAGGCAGTGTACCTATCGTTTGTAATATAGCTATAGCGAATATCCGAGTATCGAACACGAGGAATAAATTGAGTACTAGTATTAACCTATTGACTCGATATTTAACCTAAATAAAATAACAGGATTTGTTTATATTACGAACTAACTTAACAGAGCAACTTAAAGGATCGAAAGACTAAGGAACACAACTAGAAGTAATAAGAGTGACTTAAGATGACAAATATGTGTCCGGGATTCGAATCCCGCTGAGTTTTGTTGGCTAAGGCTTACGGAATATCGCTCCTACGTGATTATCGACTAAATCGCAGTAATTTCCTACCCACTCACGGATTTGCTGTCGCCCTAAACGTTCGTGGGGATCTAAATTTAGCGATTACTAGACGGCGAGGATTGAGTATTTGCTGTCGCCCTATACTCGAATCCTAACGTCTACGAACGGCCTAATCGTTATTTAGCTGTCGCCCTAAACGATATACCACACATGCATATCAACACATAGACATATTGATACGAAGAAACAACATCATAGAACGATAAATAGTCGAATACACGTGTTCACGATTATCCTACGCCTTAACTACAACATAACCCAACGTTTATCTATTCCCAAACACACAAAAGGATTAGCTACTCATATTGAACGTCACAACAACGAGATTTAAGGAAAACGAGGATAGAGAACTCATAAAAACTTCCCTAAGAAGTGAATATGGCGTTTCCGAGGTGGAGCTCTCGTTCCTCGATCGTATGAGCGTAGCTTCGTTGCTGGATCGTCCCTTGAGCTTCTCCGGATCACGGGACTGCTTCTAGTGTTCTTCCTTCTCTTCTTTGCTCTAAGTTTTCGTCCCTATGAGGTTCTCCTTGAGTTTGAGTAGAGCCTGCCTTTTATGCTTCGAAAATGGGCTAAAACCCTGTATTTTGGCACGTTCACGACCTCTTAACGGGCCTTCACGGCCGTGAAGGCGGCTTAAAACCTTATTTCTTGACTTTCTGGCATGAGTCACAGCCTCGTGCAACACGCTTCACGGCCGTGACGGCGGCTTAAAGCCTAACATTTGACTCTCTGGTGCCAGTCACGGCCATTTGCATCAGAAGCCACGGCCGTGAATCGACGGATTTTTCCTTCGTTGAGCTCTCTGCCTTGATTCACGGCTTGTTGCATAAGGCCTCACGGCCGTGACACTTGAAGTCTACTCTTTACTTAAGCCTCTGCCAGGGTTCACGGCTTGTCGCATAACAATTCACGGCCGTGAGTGGAGCTTGTTCAAGTCTCTGTCGTCGTTCACAGCCTCTTGCATAAGGTCTCACGGCCGTGACACCTGAGGGTCTTCTCATCTTAACCTCACTGCCCACGTTCGTGATTCACGGCCGTGAACGTTGCCTGGCAGCTTCATACTGGGTCCTTTTCGCGTCGTTTTCGCCTCGTTTTCGTTCCTTTTCGCTCGATAATCATTCCAAGGTCCTACAATATTTAAATGGGTGTAAATAAAGCCAATAAATGCATGAAATGACCAATAATTTCTTATTATAACCCAAATAAATACAACAATAAACGTATTAAAATACGTTTATCAACCTTACCCACGAACGAAGCTAGGGTAGTCGTTAGATTTCTTCGAGCATTGTTTTCACGTTTTGGGGCGCGTATGTGCATTATTAGTGATAGGGGTACACACTTCTGTAACATCCAGTTTGCACGCACGTTAGAACGTTACGGTGTTAGACACAGCCTATCCATCCCATACCACCCCCAAGCTAGTGGTCAAGTAGAAGTAGTGAACCGTGAGTTGAAGCGCATCCTAGAGAAAACCATAGATGGGAATCGACGGGAATGGGCGAATAAGCTTAACGACACACTTTGGGCCTATAGGACTGCGTATAAGACATCAATAGGCACTACACCGTATAGTCTGATCTACGGGAAGGCATGCCACCTCCCCGTAGAAATCGAACATAAAGCCTATTGGGCAATCAAGTCATTGGACATGGATTTGGGGAAAGTCGGCGGAAAGCGGCAGCTCCAAATTAATGAGCTTGACGAGTGGCGTTTATCAGCTTATGATAATGCTAGAATGTATAAGGAGCGTTCAAAAGCCTACCATGATAGCAAAATTAGGTACAGACGAGAATTTCAAGAAGGGGACCAAGTCCTCCTCTTTAATTCTCGACTTAGGCTTTTTCCTGGCAAGGTTAGATCACGTTGGTCATGACCGTTCACTGTCACTCGTGTTTTCTCATATGGTACTGTTGAGATTTCAGGTATGGGACAGGGCACTTTCAAGGTGAACGGGCATCGTTTGAAGCATTACCATGGAGGCGAGGAAGATTTGAGCGACAAGGAGGTTTTATACCTCGACTTCCAGCCAGCATAAGAGCATATGAGGTACGTCAGGCTGAGACGTTAAAGGAAGCGCTTCTTGGGAGGCAACCCAGGTATTTCTATTTTATGTTTTAGGTATATTTTAAATAATAAAAAAAATCTAAAACTATATATATATATATATATATATAAATTAAATTAAACAATAATAACAACAACAACAATAATAATAACAGTAATATTTTAATTAATAATAAGTTTATTACAAACATTGAAGATGGGTACAACACAGAGTCTAGAGACGAGATAGGGACGATAGTTTTACTTCATGGTTACAATACCAGTACAACTTGTGAAGGTTCAACACAAAAGCAAATTAAAACTGCGAATAACATAACAGACAGAACAATAATTTATTTTGCTTCATAAGGGCGGTTACACACAAGTGCACCTTGTGATAACCCAACACACGAAAGCAAGTAAAACCCCAAACAAGCCCAAAAGAAGAGCAAGGTAGAGTGATACCATATCTAAATTACGACGAATCCTTGCATATTCCTCACTCTCATCCTCACGACCTTGCAGCTGTCCCCAATTCATAGTGGCTAGATAACTCTGAATTTCGAAAATAAGATTGTTGAAGACGTGGGATTTATGGTAGATGATGATATTGTGTTGTTCTGCCAATGTCTATTTATAGGCATGAATGACACAAAAATATCATTACCATACCCGGCAATCCATTAAATGATACAGACGAATTTTTGACTTGGAAGATTTGACGCCGCGTGAGAAAGTGATATTTCTCTTGTCGATTACAAGATTTTTCTTCGCGCAAATCGTTCTCGAAATATTCGTCAATTGCGTGTCAATCATAGTTAAAATATATATTAAATAATAATACCATAATAAAAAAATAATAAATAAAAAAAATGTAAAAAATTTAAAGTCACGGCCCTTCGCAAATAAGCCACGGCCGTGAATATCATTAGTTCAGCCACTGCCGAGGCTCACGGCCTAGTGCTTAGCTATTCATGGCCGTGAATGCTTGATCAAAATTAAAAATCGCTCCCTGCCTCACGTCACGGCCAGAGACTTACATCTCACGGCCGTGACACATACGGGTAAATAAAAAAAATAAAAAATAAAAATAAAATAAATAAAATAAAATAAAATAATAATAATAAAATAATAAAAAAATAATAATATTACGAGGGTGTCACGGCCCGTTTCACGACAGTCACGGCCGTGACATAGACGGGTTAAACCAACTGCCCGAGGTCACGGCCAATGACTCCCACAGTCACGGCCATGACACGACGCATAGGTGCACACTGTCCGTCTTCACGGCTTGTGAATTGTAATTCGCGGCCGTGAATCTGACGATTTTCACCTATTAAAACACCATTTCGTCACTGTTCATCTTCTTCACTTCCAAATCAACGCACGATCGAAAATTCCTCATCTCTTTCACTCCAAAATCACCACATCTCGGGCCATTTCAGCCGCTCAAATTCCCGGCGACACCGCACGAATCATTTCATATCTATTTCAACGCGATATCAACGAGGTATGAGCTTTTATCTCCAAATTTATATTTGCGAATGCGGGTATTTGTTTTCGCGATTTTGATCGATCTTTGTGTTTGCATTGCTCTATCATTACTACATTCGTGCTAAAACCTGTTGGGCTTGAAGGATTTGTAGTTTTCGTGCGTTAATCTCCATTTTGGGTGAGGAATCCTAATTTTAAAATTTGGGGCTTTTCGAATTTAGGCCAATGTGGTGTTGTCTTGCTCTTTCACGACTAGATTCTTGCATTAAACACGATGGGTTAGATAATTTCGTAATTTAGTCCTTTAATTTCAATTTGGGACGATGAACCCTAAAATTCGAAATTGGGGTTTTTCTAATTTGGGTTTAATTTGGTGTTCGTCTTGTGCTTTTATGGTTGGATACATGATTATCATATCGTGGGAATGTTTAATTCGTGGATTTCCTGTGTTAATTTTGATTTGGGAATGATAAACCCTAAGTTTCGAATTTGAGGAATTTTCGAATTTGTAACGAAATTGGTTGCGTTTAATGGATTATTAGCTGTTGATTCATTGAATGAAGTTCAAAAATGTGCTTGGTTAATCGATTATTGAACTTCGAATGCATGTTCTAGCTCGTCTATATTGTGTTCGACAAAATGTCGCTTTGCATTTCTTTATGTTCTTGCTTTGGAATTCTCATTTTTGTCGCAACGTTGGTCGAGTCGAGCTGTGTTGATTATCGTTTTCTCGCCAACTAACATTTGGACGTCTAGGTACTATGGGTAGAAGTCGCTCGGCCGCATCATCGAGTCGTCAACGTCGAGGCCAAGGCACGACGACATTACTAGAGGCTATGGGGCAATTTGAAGATGAGACGCACCAAGCCCGCTACAACCGGCTCAAGGAAACACAGTTCATCCCGACCGATCAGATCGATCATGACACGCTGGAAAAGTACAACATTGACCAGCAGGTGGCCGGCTACCTGTCACTGAGTGGGTGGCTAGAATTCTTTCACATCGACGAGCCGGGACATAAAGAGCTGACCTTGGAGTTACTGTCCACCTTCGCCCATGAAGAATTCGGCCGGAACAAGATTACTTTTCGGGCGTTTAACACGGAGGAGGTGTTTACCATTAAAGACATCTGCCATGCAATTGGGACACTGGAGCTACCTTACGGGCACCAAGGGCTACAAGACTTATATTACAAGAACTATCTGGAAAACCCGGACGTCCGACAGGCCTGTTGGGATGAGATTACAAGACAGCCACCCTTCAGCGTCAAAACATCGAAGGCCTCGTCACTCAGGAGCCCCGGTTTGCGATATATCCACCGGCTACTGACGACTTCGCTCACACCAAGGGGCGAGTCACACGGCGCGATTGGCCTTCGCGACCTCTTTTATATAGCCAAGATGCAGCGCGGGGAACACGTGCACCTATGAATGGCCTTGAAGCACGCCTTCGCGGCCCAAGCCGACGTTCGTAGCCACGGGAAGATCGCAGTTGGGCCGTTCATTACTAGGGTCATCAAAGGCCTTAACCTGTAGCCAGCAAATCCACCGGAGATGGAGATTGTGGGCGGGCGTAATCCGGTCAACGAGGATATGATGGTGAAGATGAAGATGTTGATCAAGGCGCCCACCTGGTCCCGCTCAAACAAAGTCTACGTTTGGCACGAAGTTTACCGTTGGCAGACGGACCTGGGCAACGCATTCCCCGAGTCACTAGAAATTGAGGGTGTGGGGCCAGTCCCGGTTCATTCAAACACTGCCGGACCTTCCCATTCTTCAGGCTATCACGAGGGGGAATCGTCAGGTGTCACTCATTACGCGTCAGCAGTCGAGCTCGACGCCCTCCGCCAGGAAATGCTTCGCTTTAACGAGGAGGCCATACGGCGTGATGAGGAGACGCGGCGACGCCATGAGGAGTACGAGCGTCGGAACGAAGAAGCCCACCGACGCTACCGCGAGGAGCAACAGCGATACGAGCAGGCCCTTAAAGCCATGGACGACGCGGTCAGGCGATCGCAGGAGTCACTGCATTTCTTCGCCCTCGGCAGCCCTCACCACCACCACCACCACCACCATAGTTTCGTTTATGTTCTGATGTTTTTCTTTTAGTACTCTTTTGTGTTGGTCTAGTACTTAAGTCACTTGTGATGACTAAGACTTACTTTGTCATCTTTTAATATTTTCTATGTGCGTTTAATTTTCTTTTGAGTGTTTTCAGGAAACGTGACACGACTTCGAACTACGACACAAAATATGTCAAACTCAGAAGCAACAATCATGTTCAACTACATCAAATGCTTGAGGCAGGACCACGCCTATTTTTTCAGGGAAGTCACGTTCTTTTCAACGTCTTTTACCTTTTTTTCTTGATTTTACACGTTGAGGACAATGTGCATCTCAAGTGTGGGGAGGGGGAATTTTGTTAAGGAATTTTGTTGAAAAGTTACGTGAAAAATTTTTATGACGTGTTTGGCTTTTAAATCTATAAAAGTTTGGCATGATTGTTTGCGTTCATCTCGAATTTGGATTGCATGTTAGGGAGTCGAGTGAGCGATAAACACATGCATCAGTGATTTAATCTTTTTAGCATGAATAGATACAGTGCTACTTCGAGAGATTCACACACATAACCCATGTTCCGTTGTGAGAGTTTGAGCTGACGAGCTTTTGCTCATTTTCTTGGTTGTGTGAGTAGTGCATAATTTACGTCTCTCTAGAACTTGCTCTTTTGATACGCATTGAAATTGCTTATAGTAGATTTTGTATGAATATGACGAAGGCATTAGGAAATAAGTCCACGACCAAAGTTTCCGACCACGACTGATCACCGTAGTTAACCACTTTGTGCCTAAGCCTTTTTATTTCTTAAAAACCTCGTATATCATAACCCTCTGACCTAAATAAGCCTCCAGAGATCATCTGAACCCGAGTTAAGCGGAAGTGAAGGTTGAATGTCAAAGTCGAAAAGCGAGTCGATGACCCGACAAATCCGAGACAACGCCGAAAGCAGTGGAGAACGTATCAAAAAAAAAAGAGAGAAAAAGCAAAGTGGAACGAGGATAAGCTATTGCGAAAAGAAAAACAAAGGAACCTTTCCTTCGATAATCTTCCGGTCTCGTGAATTCCACATCATCCCCTCATTTCGAGACTTGGAAGAAGAAAGACTTAGTGGAACGCAGTAGAAATAAGAGAAATATGAAGACGGCGTAATCAAAAGGGCTAATTCTTGGCGCGCTTTAGACAATGACATGGAGACCGACACGACTGCTACTCATATGTGATTCCACTACCCACTCATTACTATCTGATCCCGTTTAACCCGAGAAAAGACCTTCTGATTCATGCTAACTGCTTTAAGTAGTAGACGTGTGATTGACTTGCAAGCATATGGTTTAGACTAGATTATTGCATGAATTGAGCTATTCACCGATTTATTAACCTATACACTGAGTGATTTGAGTGAATACCTGTGAGGTGTGGATCTCGATTAGTAGTGCTAAGGAAATTCGTGTCAATAAGTGCTGATTATTGTTGTAGTGTCCATAATTGCTTGCTTGATTCCATTTTGTGTTTTCCATCTGCGTGGTGAATTGTGAATGGTCATGCCACTATTTTGTTATCTTTTCTTGTTTCTAATTTGCTTGAGGACAAGCAAAAGTTTAAGTGTGGGGAGGTTTAATAAACGTATTTTTAATACGTTTATTGTTATGTTTATTTGGGTTATAATAGGAAATTTTTTATCATTCCATGCATTTATTGGCTCTATTTACACCCATTTAAATATTGTAGGACCTTCGAATGATTATGGAGCAAAGAGGAACGAAAACGAGGCGAAAACGACGCGAAAATGGCAAAATATGAAGCTGACAGGAGCAAGTCACGGCCGTGACTGCACTAGCACGAAGCCGTGAATCCTGACAGTAAGTCTCTAATACAGAAACTGCATGGTTCACGGCCGTGAAGCCTCAAGCGAGAAATCGTGGACTCGGGCAGTAAGCACAAGAATGATGTTCACGGCCGTGAATACCTTGCAAGAGGACCGTGAATAGCGGCAGAGAGTTGAAGTAGATCAACTCACGGCCGTGAACTCCTATGTAGGAGGCCGTGAAAACGAGCAGTAGCTCAAGATCTTTAAAGTCACGGCCGTGAACTCCTATGTATGAAGCCGTGAACCTGGACAGAGAGCGATGATGGGAAGCCCTTCGTGTCACCGTGAATGTAGATGTACGTGGCCGTGACCTGTGCCACAGAAGTCAATATTTAGGGTTCTAGCCGCCTTCACGGCCGTGAAGAGTGTTGCACGAGGCCGTGACTAGTGCCAGAAAGTCAAGAAATAGGGTTTAAAGCCGCCGTCACGGAAGTGAAGGCCCGTTAAGAGGCCGTGAACGTGCCAAAATTCAGGGTTTTAGCCCATTTTCGAAGCATAAAAAGGGGATGCTCCTTAGAACTGAGGAGAACTTCAGAGAGACGAAAACTTAGAGAAAAGGAGGAGGAAGAACACTAGAAGCAGCCTCGTGATTAGGAGAAGCTCAAGGGACGATCCAACAACGAAGCTACGCTCATACGATCGAGGAACGAGAGCTCCACCTCAGAAACGCCATATTCACTTCTTAGGGAAGTTTTTATGAGTTCTCTATCCTCGTTTCCCTTAAATCTCGTTGTTGTGACGTTCAATATGAGTAGCTAATTCTCTTGTGTGTTTGGGAATAGATGAACGTTGGGTTATGGTGTAGTTAAGGCGTAGGATAATCGTGAACACGTGTATTCGACTATTTATCGTTCTATGATATTGTTTCTTCGTATCAATATGTCTATGTGTTGATATGCATGTGTGGTATATCGTTTAGGGCGACAGCTAAATAACGATTAGGCCGTTCGTAGACGTTAGGATTCGAGTATAGGGCGACAGCAAATACTCAATCCTCGCCGTTAGTAATCGCTAAACTTAGATCCCCACGAACGTTTAGGGCGACAGCAAATCCGTGAGTGGGTAGGAAATTACTGCGATTTAGTCGATAATCACGTAGGAGCGATATTCCGTAAGCCTTAGCCAACAAAAACTCAGCGGGATTCGAATCCCGGACACATATTTGTCATCTTAAGTCACTCTTATTACTTCTAGTTGTGTTCCTTAGTCTTCCGATCCTTTAAGTTGCTCTGTTAAGTTAGTTCGTAATATAAACAAATCCTGTTATTTTATTTAGGTTAAATATCGAGTCGATAGGTTAATACTAGTACTCAATTTATTCCTCGTGTTCGATACTCGGATATTCGCTATAGCTATATTACAAACGATAGGTACACTGCCTATCGCGCGTGATTCTAGTTATAATATATTCGTTTTAATTATTACTTGACGTACTCGCACGATCTTTTATTTAAACATACACACACGCAATCACTGACACATCCTCCGATTCCTTCATCCTGAGCGTCTCAAATTCTCCTCGGAGCGTTTGCAAGCGGACCTGCTTGACACGATCAGCACCTTTATATGAACTTTCCAATATTTCCCATGCTTCTTTTGAAGACTTTGCTCCAGCGATCTTCTCGAAACCAGATTCATCCGCCGCTTGGTAGATCATGTAGAGCGTCGTCTTGTCTTTCTTGCGAGACTCTTTCAACTCTTTTAATTGGTTGGAGGTCGGTGTTTCGTGCTCGGTATATCCGACTTCGACAACATCCCACGCATCCGACTGCGACCCGAGCAGAGCCTTCATGTGAATGCACTACTTGTCGTAATTAGTCTTCGACAGCCTTATGCAGCTTAGGTGCCCAACTGCGACAGTATTCGTGCCCGCCATAGCTCTGATACCAACCGTTGAAACTTGATGATGATTGATAGTTTTTATATGTGTTTTTCTTTGTCTTGGTGCTTAATAAGAGAGGGGTCGAACCTTGATATTTTTATTATTGGCCTTCACCATCATACATAGCATAAACATTATATAGTCATTTAGATAATGATTAATTAACAAACAGGTCTCTTAGTCTTTTTAACTTGACTGACTCATCATCTGTTATTCTGAGTGGACTCCTCGGTTTCATCGCTGATGGTCAAGCTTATTATTTCAACATTTTCTCCATCGAAATCAATATCAATCTTCAGGGCAAAAAATAGGTTGTTCCTCAAAGTTTTCCTATAACCAGGAGTAACGATGCTTCAGTTCGCGACTAAATGTTTGGTTTCAACGACAGTACATTTCTGATCGTGAGCTGACCATCGACATTCTCGACGAAAACGTAACCCAATCGAGTCCAACGACTTTCATTCTCCAGAGAACGGCAGCCCTAGCCTTCGTTTAATGCGTATGAATTATCTTTGTTGTTAGGCTTGGAAGTAGAAGCCTGAAGGAGTTGTTAAATTTGATTTTAGTCTTACTTGTATTTTCTTTTAGGTGTTGAAAGCGATTACTCGAATTTTTTCGGAAGGATGTTCGAAAGTTCTGAATTTTCACGTCAGCTCTCTTCTTTTAGCTAAAGAGAGTCATTTTTCCGTAAAGTAATGGTGCCTTTAATCTAGTGATTACTCATATTCATTTCTCTGTCTACTAAGTGTTGGGTTCTCTTATATTGCAGTTGTTCGCCAATGGTATGATGGAATCAAAACAAGATGCGTCACTCTTAGAGTTAATGCCTCGGGTCTCTACTTTTCTTTAAATACTGATAACACAGCTCAGGATATTTTATGATTGGTAAATGCATTCTCAGAGGGATGTCTCCTCGTTGCGTATATTGTATCAGGAAAGTTGTTTTCTCTATTGGGGAAAGTCATTTTCAATTAACAGAGGAAACTGCGTTTGTTAAACTCCTGAAATACATGTATAGTGGTACATTAACTCCCCCTCCCATTCGAAGGGATTATCGACCATTTTGACCTCAAGTTCGATGAATCCGTTAACTTGAAACCAAAGGGATGTCTTTATTCTGACACGTTCAGCTTCGGCGGGCTTGGATTTGTTCTGTTTGTAGGATGCTCGGTTAATGTCCAAGGGAATACGGAGTTTCATGTTCGTTTGTTAAAGAGCACAACAAACTGCCTTGTGGTTCTTGGCATTTGCTATGATTTTTCTGCATGGTCGAAAAGCTCAAATAGCTTCGTTCAGAAGAAATCTGGCAAAGAAATTTGTGATCATAGGAATGCTATAACGTTGTATCAGGCGCCCTGGTCTAATTTGAGGCTGGGTAAAGTCTTGATTCCTTCGATGGTACTCTGTTCCTTGAGGTCAAGCTTAGTAATTGAAGATATAAATGTGCCTAAGAGGGAGGGTGAATTAGGCTTATAAAATTTTATGCTTCTTTTCACAAATGCTAAGTATGGTGACTTAGGTATGCCTACTGATATTTGTGACGAGTATGCCTGATATATCCTAGTATCGTCGGATGTGCGTCGGGTCTGTCTCACAGTGATAACGAAATAACTGAAACGTAAATGAGAAACAGGATTTTTATAGAGGTTATATCCCCAACTGGGGTTTACTCCTCTCATTGGGATTTGCTTCCCAAGAATTTAACCAATCACTATAATGCACCGTAGCTGGATACAAAACTGATTGGTTAGCCCAATACACAACCGAAACAAGTCAAACACTAGCTACAACTAGGTTACCACACGCCGAGTTTCGTTCCTCGGAATCTCCTTGATCGATCTTTTTTATTTGGAATAGGATCCCGACAGACACAGCTCGCTACCGAAGGGCCCCCGGACTTGTCCTTCCCTTCACGTGTGCGTAAACGTTGACCTTGCCTCCTTGGTATTGCTCACGTCCGAAGACAACACGTCCGTAGACAGAATATATGGCAGGTTATGATGTAATATCGGATAAATCACTCGATCAGTGATGGATATGCCGGTTAACGCTCAGGTGGGCAGAAAGCTATCACAAGTGGGAACTCAGGAATCTCTCAGTATGTTTCTGCTCAAGAATCTCTCGTAGACTTATATTCGCAAATTCTTAGTAACTCGAATGTCTGAAGTGCAGCTCATATATAATCCTTTTCAAATATCACTTCACATGGAAAGTTATATCAAGCAATAATCACCAAATCAAGCATAGTTTCCATGTAGCTTTCGAGTCAATCATACCATATAAAACATGCTTATAATAAATCATCACAACGGTCATATAGCACATTAACGCATGATTATATTCCATATAAAAGATCAATTTCGTTCTTAAGCATATTCAACTACTTCGCATATATTTTCCATATCAGAATTTTCCATAGGTGATTCCCTGCCATCAGTTCCTAGTAACGAGTCAATCCAGATTTACTTTCCAAGTATAGCACACACGATAGCAAGATATCAACATGTTTTCCATGTACAGCTCATCGCATTTAATCACTATATTTACCATGTTTAGCACAAAAATCAGATCAGAGCTTACTTAAATCGATTTATTAATCATGGTCAACCTTTCCTTATTTCAGAGATCACATCCGTTTATATCATATAATACCTTATCCAAAAAATCAATCAAATCACATCTTTCCTAAATATAATATTCCAATCAACACAAGGAAAGATATCAATTTAATATTGCACATTAAATTCAGTGTAGAGCATGCAAAGAATCGCATAAGTGATTTTCGTCCAGGAATAACTAGTATCAACGGATATATCACTTTCCATATATAAACAGTATATTTTCCATATATAGCTCAGTAGGATATCTCATGCATTATTTCCATATATAGCACAGTACGAGATATCCTATCTCATGGACTGTCTATAACATGCGATCACCTAGTTCCATCAAATCATCACAGAATCACACGCAATTCAAATATTCAACACTTAATCGATTTTATAGCTCATAAACAATGCATGGTTGAATATTATCATGAACTTAGACATTTTATTTGTCCCAAATCGAATTGCTTATTTTATAGACCTAATGTCATTACAATTACATCGTTCATCAAAACTCTCTAACATATACGGACCAAAAAGATCAACATTCTCCCCCTTTTTGATGATGACATGTAATTGATGCAGCACGGAAGCAAGTAAGCATATTCGATAATGCAAGTACTATCGCATATGTCTAAGTGTTCCATAATCACAAAGCAGAGCATATGATATTTCCTAATCGCATATGATACCTATTTGCTCCCCCTGCCTAAGTGCAGTTATCTCTATGACATGCTAAGATATATCTTGGACTAATTTTGCTCCCCTGTCTAAGTGCGGATATATCCTATCTTTTTTATGTTATATCCTGAGTATTAAAAATTTTGACATTACCCGTGAGTGTGCTCCCCCTGCCTAAGTGCGCATTTTCCGAGCATGGTTCAAGCAATCATGTAATCATCTCAGCAGGCACTTAGCACTTATCAAGAAATTTTACGCAAGTCAATTAGCACAGTTAAGCATCAGAATATGAGATCAACATGTGATATATCCGAAGATCAGAGCAAAAAATTTTAAGCATAGGTGATATATCATAATAGCAGCAAAATATTATATTAGGGTTCAACGAGCCTCCCTATACATCACTTAAAACGTTTAAAGCATGCATATGCAAGTAGACACGTATAGATTCTAGTCTAGCTACCGGTGCAAAAGTTTCATCGAAATCAATACCTTCCTCCTGGGAATAACCTTTTGCAACTAACCTCGCTTTGTTTCTTGTGACATTACCGTGTTCGTCGAGTTTGTTGCGGAAGACCCATTTGGTTCCTATGATGGATTTATCGTCTGGTCGTTTTACGAGTGTCCACACTTCGCTCTTTTCGAACTGAGATAACTCATCTTCCATGGCAGAGACCCACGATATATCTCCAGGGCTTCATGGACTGTCTTTGGTTCCATCAGTGAGAGCAGTACATCATGAGATTCCTCCGTATCTTGATTTCGTACAGTTGCTCGAGTTTGATTCCTGATCTGATATTTCCTATCACTTGATCTGTTGGATGACTAGAAGCATGTTTCCATTTTCTAGGTTGCAGCTCTCCAGCTTCTGGTTCCACTGTTTCAGCATTTTCATCTTTAGGAATATCTTCCTCACTGTCTTTGATATCCTGCAATTCTGCACAAGGCAAATCTATACCTCCTCATCAGTAGCATCTGCGTTAGTCATCTCATCAAGGTAACATGTATGGATTCCTGAACAGTCAGCTTTCTTTTATTGTAAACACGATATGCCTTAGACGTAAGACTGTAACCAAGGAATATCACTTCATCAACCTTAGAGTCAAATTTTCCTCTCTTATCTCTATCGTTCAAGATAAAACATTTACATCCGAACACATGAAAGTAACCTATATTTGGAGTTCTACCATGCCAGATTTCATAAGAAGTCTTCTTTAATATCGGCCTAAGGAAGATACGGTTAGACACGTAACAAGCTGTACTAACGGCTTCCGCCCAGAACTGTTTAGGAATATCATACTCATGTAACATAGATCTAGCCATTTCCTGTAATACCCTGTTTTTACGTTCAACAACACCGTTCTGTTGGGGGGTTATAGGAGCAGAGAAATTATGACTATATCCATACTGATCACAGAATGATGCAAACGACTTACTATCAAATTCCAGACCGTTATCACTTCGTATCCTACATAAGTTCGTTTCTTTTTCATTTTCAAGTCTCTTTACTAGCGATGCAAAGTTGTCTAATGCCTCATTCTTATGTGCAAGGAATATCACCCAAGTATACCTGGAGTAATCATCAACGATGACAAAGCATATCTTTTACCTCGCAGAGACATCGTCCGAACCGGACCAAAAAGGTCGAGATGCAGCAGTTCAGAGGTCTGGATGTAGATATCACATTCTTTGCTTTGAAAGATGTCTTAGTCTGCTTGCCCATCTGGCATGCCTTGCATGTTTTGTCCTTGACAAACTTTATGTCAGGAACACCTCGTATCAGTGCATTGCTTGTAATGTGAGATAGCAATCCCATGTTGGCATGTCCTAGGCGTCTGTGCCATAACCAGGTGTCATCCTGTGTAACTGCTAGACACTTGACATTCTGGTCAGTGATATCATCAAGAGTTATACAATATATATTTCTATCCCTAGATGCACTGAATAGTACCTTATTATTATTTCTAACCACACACTTATCATTTTCAAACGTAACCGTATGACCTTTATCGCATAATTGACTGATGCTAATGAGGTTATGTTCTAGATTCTTAACTAACCATACGTCATCTATAGTAGTATGTAAAGTGTTACCGACAGTTCCAACAACCTGTAACCTTCGCTTTTGTGTTGTCGGCGTAAGAGACATATCCTCCGTCATACGCTTTCACCGACACAAACTTACTGAAATCACCTGTCATATGGTGGGAACACCCACTGTCGAGGTACCACTTGTTCTTCTTACTGGATTTTCTTCTTTGTACCTGCATGAATCAGTTCTTTTCTGAGGTGCCCAATTTTGATTGGGTCCTAAACGGTTAGCAGCAAATAATTCCTATTAACAAGTGGTATATCATGTGTCACAGGCTGTGATCTCTCAGACACAGGCTGGCCAGAGTTAGAAACTTCAGGAACTTTCTTAGGTCTCCAGACATATCTAGATTTATCAGCTTTCTTCAAGAAACAATGGTTAGCATAATGACCAAGACGACCACATGAAAACATTTAGGTTTCCTAACATTTTGTGCAGGTGCAGCATGTTCATGTGTTGTGGAATATCCTAATCCTGTTTTCCCGATTGTGCGGGAATACTGAGTAACATATCAAGATTTTGTTGTCCTTCAAGAAATCTAACATTAGTACGAGATTTTCATCTAGGAAATCCTTAAGGGCGGACATGTCTCTAGATATACTCTTTTGCTTCCTAAATTGCTCGCAATTACACAAAGTTTTTTCTTTCTTAAGAGTCTCTAGCTCGGCTAACAGGCGCTCATTTTCTAGATCCCTTTGATGCTTCTCTCTAGCTACTTCATCTCGTTGCCTAATTAGACCCTTCACTTGTGAGTTGAGTGACTTAATCCTTCTTTCTGCATTTTGAATTATTTCAAACATCTCTTCTTTTTCATCTACTTCAAGCGCTGAGGAAGCGTTATCATGAGATTCATCTTGCCTAGCATATAATTCATTCAGAAATAATATTTTCTTAATAGTGGATGAATCCGATACCTGATCATCATCCGCGGCCATGTAGGCGAGATTTTCCTCTTCTTCGCTCCCGGCTTCTTCCCAGTTTGTGACCATGGCCTTCTGCTTCTTTATCTTTTTGTCACCATTTTCCATCGGGCAGTTTGAGGCAAAGTGGCCTGGCTTGTTGCACTTGAAGCATTTCTGTACATTGTTTCGGATGACGATATTCCCTGTTCCTAGGTTGGAATTTCGAGTTTCCCTTGAACTTTCTTCTCATCCGAAACTTTTCAAACTTTCTGGTCAGCATGGCAATCTGCTCCATTAGGTCCTCCTCAGATTCTTCTTCGCCTTCAGAGTCGTGTTCTTGTTCGGTATTAAAGGCGATGTTTGGTTGATTTCGAACTGGTGGTTTTCCTTGATGGAGGTCTGAGTCATCTCGTAGGTGGTCAGAGATCCGATCAGTTCTGACACTGAAAGTTCGTCCAAGTCCTTTGCTTCGTAGATGGCGGTCACTTTGGGATTCCATTCTCTAGGAAGAGATCTCAGGATTTTCGCACCTTCTCACCATCTTCTATTTTATTTCCAACGAGAACATTTGATTAATGATGTTCATGAATCTGGCATACATGTGGCTTATGGTCTCGTTGTCCTCCATCTTGAACAGCTCGTATTGGTGAGTTAAGAGGGCTATCCTTTCTTGCACAACTCGAGTGGTTCCTTCATGTGTAACTTGAAGCATGTCCCACATGTTCTTGGCAGATTCGCATGAGCTCACACGATTGTACTCTTCTCTTGTGAGTGCGCAGGCTACATGTTCTTAGCTTTGGCATTTAAGGAGATTCCTCGCTTGTCTGCTACATTGTAATCAGGGCCTTTCCTTGGAGTTCCATCTTCATTTTTGGGAATGTAAGGTCCTGTTGCGATGATATCCCAAGGTCGTAGTCTGTAGCGATCAGGAATTCCTTCATGCGATTCTTCCATATAGCGTAGTTTGTCCCGTCGAAGAGTGGTGGCCTGGAATGGGATTGTCCCTCTGCAAACACATCAAAACTCGAAGAAGCCATTAGATCTTTAACTCAGGCTTGTTAGGCCCGTCGTTTGAGTAACCCGCTCTGATACCAAATGAAGATATAAATGTGCCTAAGAGGGGGGTGAATTAGGCTTATAAAATTTTATGCTTCTTTTCACAAATGCTAAGTATGGTGACTTAGGTATGCCTACTGATATTTGTGACGAGTATGCCTGATATATCCTAGTATCGTCGGATGTGCGTCGGGTCTGTCTCACAGTGATAACGAAATAACTGAAACGTAAATGAGAGACAGGATTTTTATAGAGGTTATATCCCCAACTGGGTTTACTCCTCTCCTTGGGATTTGCTTCCCAAGAGTTTAACCAATCACTATAATGCACCGTAGCTGGATACAAAAACTGATTGGTTAGCCCAATACACAACCGAAACAAGTCAAACACTAGCTACAACTAGGTTACCACACGCCGAGTTTCGTTCCTCGGAATCTCCTTGATCCCGACAGACACAGCTCGCTACCGAAGGGCCCCCGGACTTGTCCTTCCCTTCACGTGTGCGTAAACGTTGACCTTGCCTCCTTGGTATTGCTCACGTCCGAAGACAACACGTCCGTAGACAGAATATATGGCAGGTTATGATGTAATATCGGATAAATCACTCGATCAGTGATGGATATGCCGGTTAACGTTCAGGTGGGCAGAAAGCTATCACAAGTGGGAACTCAGGAATCTCTCAGTATATTTCTGCTCAAGAATCTCTCGTAGACTTATATTCGCAAATTCTTAGTAACTCGAATGTATGAAGTGCAGCTCATATATAATCCTTTTCAAATATCACTTCACATGGAAAGTTATATCAAGCAATAATCACCAATCAAGCATAGTTTCCATGTAGCTTTCGAGTCAATCATACCATTTAAAACATGCTTATAATAAATCATCACAACGGTCATATAGCACATTAACGCATGATTATATTCCATATAAAAGATCAATTTCGTTCTTAAGCATCAACTACTTCGCATATATTTTCCATATCAGAATTTTCCATAGTGATTCCCTGCCATCAGTTCCTAGTAACGAGTCAATCCAGATTTACTTTCCAAGTATAGTGTCACGCCGAAAAGGACTTAGAATATTTTTTCGAAAATTCCAACCCAAAACGCGCCCGTGACCGGCACACGTCCAATCAAGCCCCGCCTCGCGGAACTTCGCCTTGAACGCGTTCAGCCTCCAACACGTCGCCCTGCCTTGTAAAGCGGAAACGGAACAAGACAACGTAAATTCAAGGGACTTCGCCGAGGTTCGCTCCTCGACTTAGCCCGTTTTATTCCTCAACGAACAAAACGTACACTATAGGAATACTCGACCCGTGTGGAACCGAACAAGCCTCGGCCTCACCTCGCTAACCCAAACGAGCTACTACACGGTTATCCTAAGTGTCCCTTCGGGATCTTAATCACTAACCTAACTCGCTAGTGAATGCCTCAACGCGACCCCGTCGAATCTTTCCCCAAAGACCCGATGTTGTGACTTGGTGTGCTCTCGAAATTCTGCTCTCAAAGACTCTCAATTTCGTGGCTCTCCCAATCTCCCTTGGCTTGGGCGAATAAGGCTCTATTTATAGGCCTCAAGCTTCCTTTGAATTGGTAGAAGAGATCCCTAAAAGATCTCCCAAATCTTCCTCCAAGATCTTCCCTAAATTTAGTAAGTATCCAAACAAGATCTTCCTTAGAGTAAGGAAAGTATCTTTACCAAATCTTAGGGACCAATTCAAACTCCTAGAAGCTTCCGTGGACTCCGCGTACAAACCACGTCGCGCCGCGCGCACTCGCCGCGCGCAGCCCAGCCCAGCCCGCGCGCGCACCGCCGCGCGCGGTGCCTCGTCGCACACCAACCTGGCCCGCCGCCGTGGGCCTGGTCCGGCCTCGCCTCCACGCTTGGCCATCGTCACTCCGGCGCCGCCGCCGACCACCGCCGTCGCCGCCGACCACCGCCGTCGTGCGCCTCCGCGCACCGCCGCCGAGCACCGCCGTGCTCCGCCGACCGCCGCCGTGCACCGCCGTGCACAGCCGTCGCCGTCCGCCGGACCGCCGCCGCCGTCCGCCGTCGCCGCCGCCAGACCTCCACGTCCGCATCGGCTCCCATTCGCGCGCGCACGCTTGCGCGTGCTGGCCTGCCCAAGTGCCGCACAGCGTGCCGCACACTCGTGCGCGCGTTGCCTCCTGCCTCGCGCGCCCATCCTCGCAAGCCCCGCATGTGCGCGCGCATTCCCTGTGCGCGCTGGCCTGCCTAAGTGCCGCACAGGGTGCCGCACTTGTGCGCGCGCGTTGCCCCTGCCCCGCGCGCCAAGCCTCGCAAGCCCTGCCGAGAAGTCCCGCACATCCGCGTGCCAACTCTCGCACATCCTGCCGAGAAGTCCGCACACTGCTAAGTCCCATGCGCGCCAACTCTCGCACACCCTGCCGAGAAGTTCCCGCACGCCCTCAGCGTAATGTGCCCACGATGTGTGCGCGCTGCCCTCGCAGCCTCGCGCATGCGTGCGCGTGCGCCGCGCGCTGCGCGCACGGCCCCGCGCCCAGTGTAGGCACGCGGCCCGGCTAGGCCGCCTGCCTGGCCGGCCACCGTGGCTGACCTCGCCGGCTCCGGCCGAGTCCTTCGTTGCTTCGCCGGCTCCGCCCATGCGTCTTGGGTGGAAAGCGTCCAAGTGTTGTTCCCCGCCAACTCGTGCACCTTGGACCCGCACATCATCGCTATTTCTATAGCCCGGCTATGAGCGGGCTGATGACGTGGCACTCAAGGGTGTAACAATCCTCCCCCCGCGGAGAGAGTCGGCGTCCTCGTCGACACCGTCGTCCCATTGTCGTCCCTTCTTCTCTCGTGCCAGTGCTGTCGCACAACGTCCTCATCGACGCCGCCGACTCGCTCACGTCCATCGCCAACAAGGATTTGACGGCTCGAAGGATCTATCGCCACCTTCGCTGCCCTCAAGAAGTCTAGCCCCAAGACCAGGTCGAAATCACCCATCTCGACCACCGTAAGGTCGACCCATCTTTGCAACCGCCAAGGCTAAGCACCGCCGCCGCCAAGCCTTTCACTTCGATTGCGTGGGAATTAAAGGTCTCAACGGTCACCTCATGGGGGCGCATGCTAAGTCTACGATCCTCGATCAGCCGACTTGCCACGAACGTGTGAGTTGCGCCCGTGTCGACAAGCCCGAACACCTCAATCTTGTTGACCCTGCACTTCACAAACAAAAGGTTCTTAGAAGGCGTACATCGAAGAGTAGTTATCCGAAGTGGGTCCATCCTCGTGATTTCCCCTTCAGCCGAACCGTCCTCGACTATCACGGCCGCCGCCTGCGTCCGCTTCGGACACTGCCTCGCTCGATGCCCCACCACGCCGCAAACGTAACACGCACCACCTTTGGGGTATTCCGTCGCCTCCGCCGTGGGCGCTACCTCCTTTCCCTTCTGGCCCACTCCCTTCTTCCTCTTGTCTCCTTCCCCTTCTTGGCCTTCGTGGAAGTGGTCGCCGCGGCCTCAGTCGCCGTGGCTTGCTGCTCGATTGGCCTGATCTCGACAAGCCGTTCCGCCGCAGCGTAAGCCGATGCAAGGTCCTGGACACCCTGCCGATTCAGCTCCATTTGGGCCCATGGCTTGAGCCCGCCAATAAAGGTATAGAGTCGGTCCGTCTCGGACATATCGGTGATGCCCAACATGAGCGAGGCAAACTCGCGCACGTAGTCCCGCGCCGAGACCGTGTGCTTGAGCTTCTTCAGCGCCTCCCTCGTCACCCACGATGTGTTCCCCGGTAGAAACTGCGCCTCCAACTCACGCCTCAAATCAGCCCAGGCCGTAAGCCTTGGCCTATTGAGCTCCGCGTCTTGCGTGAGCCTCGTCCGCCACCACAGCTTCGCGTCGTCCTCGAGATAGTTCAACGCGACATCTACCTTGTCCGCCTCTTGTATTCCCGCTCCTTGGAAATACGCCTCGATGTCATAGAGAAAGTTTTGCAACTCCCTCGCGTCACGCACTCCATTGAACATGCGCGGCTCCTTCGCGGATCTACGACCCGTCGGTGCGGCCGGGGTCATGACTCCCGCCACCAAGGTTCGAAGCGCTCCATGCTCGGCCTCGATCCTTGCCATCCGCGCCTCCTCTGCCGCCCTTGCTGCCTTGAGCGCGTTAACTTCAGCTACCCACGTCTCAAAGTCGGGTAGATTCTCTAGGATGGTTTGTAGCTGTCCCACCCTTGTCTCCAGGTCCTTCAGTCGAGCCGCCGTCGATCGACTGCCTTCAGCCATGTCGTATAATGGCTCTGATACCAAGCTTGTCACGCCGAAAAGGACTTAGAATATTTTTTCGAAAATTCCAACCCAAAACGCGCCCGTGACCGGCACACGTCCAATCAAGCCCCGCCTCGCGGAACTTCGCCTTGAACGCGTTCAGCCTCCCAACACGTCGTCCTGCCTTGTAAAGCGGAAACGGAACAAGACAACGTAAATTCAAGGGACTTCGCCGAGGTTCGCTCCTCGACTTAGCCCGTTTTATTCCTCAACGAACAAAACGTACACTATAGGAATACTCGACCCGTGTGGAACCGAACAAGCCTCGGCCTCACCTCGCTAACCCAAACGAGCTACTACACGGTTATCCTAAGTGTCCCTTCGGGATCTTAATCACTAACCTAACTCGCTAGTGAATGCCTCAACGCGACCCCGTCGAATCTTTCCCCAAAGACGATGTTGTGACTTGGTGTGCTCTCGAAATTTCTCTCAAAGACTCTCAATTTCGTGGCTCTCCCAATCTCCCTTGGCTTGGGCGAATAAGGCTCTATTTATAGGCCTCAAGCTTCCTTTGAATTGGTAGAAGAGATCCCTAAAAGATCTCCCAAATCTTCCTCCAAGATCTTCCCTAAATTTAGTAAGTATCCAAACAAGATCTTCCTTAGAGTAAGGAAAGTATCTTTACCAAATCTTAGGGACCAATTCAAACTCCTAGAAGCTTCCGTGGACTCCGCGTACAAACCACGTCGCGCCGCGCGCACTCGCCGCGCGCAGCCCAGCCCAGCCCGCGCGCGCACCGCCGCGCGCGTGCCTCGTCGCACACCAACCTGGCCCGCCGCCGTGGGCCTGGTCCGGCCTCGCCTCCACGCTTGGCCATCGTCACTCCGGCGCCGCCGCCGACCACCGCCGTCGCCGCCGCCGTCCGCCGCCGTGCGCCTCCGCGCACCGCCGCCGAGCACCGCCGTGCTCCGCCGACCGCCGCCGTGCACCGCCGTGCACAGCCGTCGCCGTCCGCCGGACCGCCGCCGCCGTCCGCCGTCGCCGCCGCCAGACCTCCGCGTCCGCATCGGCTCCCATTCGCGCGCGCGCACGCTTGCGCGTGCTGGCCTGCCAAGTGCCGCACAGCGTGCCGCACACTCGTGCGCGCGTTGCCTCCTGCCTCGCGCGCCCATCCTCGCAAGCCCCGCATGTGCGCGCGCATTCCCTGTGCGCGCTGGCCTGCCTAAGTGCCGCACAGGGTGCCGCACTTGCGCGCGCGCGTTGCCCCTGCCCCGCGCGCCAAGCCTCGCAAGCCCTGCCGAGAAGTCCCGCACATCCGCGTGCCAACTCTCGCACATCCTGCCGAGAAGTCCCGCACACTGCCTAAGTCCCATGCGCGCCAACTCTCGCACACCCTGCCGAGAAGTTCCCGCACGCCCTCAGCGTAATGTGCCCACGATGTGTGCGCGCTGCCCTCGCAGCCTCGCGCATGCGTGCGCGTGCGCCGCGCGCTGCGCGCACGGCCCCGCGCCCAGTGTAGGCGCGCGGCCCGGCCAGGCCGCCTGCCTGGCCGGCCACCGTGGCTGACCTCGCCGGCTCCGGCCGAGTCCTTCGTTGCTTCGCCGGCTCCGCCCATGCGTCTTGGGTGGAAAGCGTCCAAGTGTTGTTCCCCGCCAACTCGTGCACCTTGGACCCGCACATCATCGCTATTTCTATAGCCCGGCTATGAGCGGGCTGATGACGTGGCACTCAAGGGTGTAACATATAGCACACACGATAGCAAGATATCAGCATGTTTTCCATGTACAGCTCATCGCATTTAATCAATATATTTACCATGTTTAGCACACAAATCAGATCAGAGCTTACTTAAATCGATTTATTAATCATGGTCAACCTTTCCTTATTTCAGAGATCACATCCGTTTATATCATATAATACCTTATCCAAAAAATCAATCAAATCACATCTTTCCTAAATATAATATTCCAATCAACACAAGGAAAGATATCATTTAATATTGCACATTAAATTCAGTGTAGAGCATGCAAAGAATCGCATAAGTGATTTTCGTCCAGGAATAACTAGTATCAACGGATATATCACTTTCCATATATAAACAGCATATTTTCCATATATAGCTCAGTAGGATATCTCATGCATTATTTCCATATATAGCACAGTACGATATATCCTATCTCATGGACTGTCTATAACATGCGATCACCTAGTTCCACCAAATCATCACAGAATCACACGCAATTCAAATATTCAACACTTAATCGATTTTATAGCTCATAAACAATGCATGGTTGAATATTATCATGAACTTAGACATTTTATTTGTCCCAAATCGAATTGCTTATTTTATAGACCTAATGTCATTACAATTACATCGTTCATCAAAACTCTCTAACATATACGGACCAAAAAGATCAACAGTAATGCAATGAAGACTCTGCAATGTCATCTCGCCCATCAAATCGATCATTTGTTCTTACCCGAATGAGTTTGCTCTTCTTACTATACCCTTCAACTGGTTCGATGTATTTACTTTTCTCTGGCATGGATAGTTATTCCTTTTTTATTTTCAGAAAATAAGATTGTTATTTGCAACTAGAACTGTGGAGGTTCATTGGGTTGGATTGCCATGGTGTTGAGGCAGAGGTCGTACCAATTGATGATCAGGGAAGAATTACCAAGTGTGGTAAAATCGAGTTGATAGCTTAGGTGAACGAGAAGATCTTCAAATTTGGAACCGCGAAATCCGTAAATGCACTGATGTGAATAATTATAAGTTCATATTCTGAGCATGAACTAACCTCAAATTTAAACATGGGATGGCTTGTCTATCCAATTGGGTATAACCCAACTCCAATTAATAAATGACACGTGACATTGTATAAATTTAAGGGTTATTACGTGTCAGGTCCTGTTAACATTTTTAAATACTGTTCAGGCCACAGTATAGTTTCAGTTAGTATTAAGGACCTACTTTATAAAATTCTGAGAGAAAAATACCCAGACTATGCGATATGACATATTTACCCCAAACAGATGCAAAAATTACAAACATTTGCCATCGTCTTCTCCAACGAGCGAGCTAATCTTCAAGCTCGATTTCCACCTATAATCTCGACCTTCGTGAGTAGACGAGGAGGCCCGACCCTGACCTGTCGTCGTAGTAGAGCTCGAAGGACGCCGTCCAAGAAGGAAAGTTGGGCCGCTGCTGACGTGTTCGACGAAGAGGAGGTGGAATGAAAATGACGGCGGCAGCTGCTTTTCGGCAACGCTTCTCAGCTGCTTATTTGCTTCTCGGCGATGCTTCTCGGCGGCCACAGGCTGCCGGAGATGAACTTATTTTTTTTTATGTTTTTCCGAATCACTTAGCGACGTATGACACATCTCTTCTAGAAATAACAAATCTTCACACAAAAATACCACATCCTACATTAGAAATAACGATACATATATTGTTAATAACTCAGTCTGTATACAACTAATGGATCGGGAGAAAAAGAACGAAATCACAAACGATACTAAAAAACAGATGAAAACTGCATAAATCACGTCGTTATTGACTCAATAATGTAAAATACACCTCAATTTCTCATGGGTACCCGAATTTATACTGATTACTTGCAAGAAACGGATATCATATTTTCCTTAATCGTGTAAAAAAGAAATTCTTATAACATAGCAAAATAACAAATGTCTTATGGTTAATAACAAATGTTGACTTAGAAGTAACGCGTCGCTGAAAGGTAATAACGCCTTGTTTGTCGTACATAACACATTCTGTATACAACCAATGGATCGGGGGAAAAGAACGAAATCACAAGCGACACTAAAAAACAGATGAAAACTGCATAAATCTCGTCGTTATTGACTCAATAAGGTAAAATAGACCTTAATTTCTCATAGGTACCACGAATTTATACCGATTAGTTGCAAGAAACAAATATTATATTTTCCCTAAATCGTGTAAAAAGAAATACTTATAACATAGCAAAAATAACAAATTTCTTATGGTTAATAACAATTATTGACTTAGAAGTAACACGTCGCTGAAAGGTAATAACGCTTTGTTTTTCTTAAATAACACATTCATACAACCAATGGATGTGGAGAAAAGAACGAAAATCACAAACGACACTAAAAAACAGATGAAAACTGCATAAATCTCGGCGTTATTGACTTAATAATGTAAAATAGACCTCAGTTTCTCATGGGTACCTTGAGTTTATACCGATTACTTGCAATTGATGTCGAAATCTAGATTCGATTTACCATTATATTCTAGAATTTGCACCCTAATTAGACTAGCAAATTCTACCTCGTGCGTCGTCAATATCATAATGAATCCAACATGACATGTCGACATCGGTTGGATGGGGCAGTCGAATTTTTTTGCGCTCGATTCAGTGTAAAATATTCTGTAACTGAATAACACAATATTATTGAAAAATAACGTGTCTATTTCCTAAAGTAACAATATTCTGGAGTAACATAATATTATTGCAAAGTAACGTGTCTGTTTCCTAAAGTAACAATATACTGTAACTGAGTAACATAAAAATATCATTTTAGTAAGGGTATTTTCGTCAAATCATATGTTTTGGTCCGTCAGTCGAATTTTTACATAAAGTAAGTCCTTTAAACTTATTCATTTTGTACTAGGGCCTGGACAGAAAATTAAAAATAACTAGGCCTGACAGAAATTCCCCCTTATATTTTTGCATAGAGTTTCATGTGGTCGTCAAACTTCGACTAGATTCAAGTTGAATTCAAATGAACCTCACGACGTTCGGATGATTATAGACTTCCAAGGGGGGTATTTTAAAAAATAGTCTTTAAAAAATAGTCTTGTCTCGGTTAACGTTAAAAATAGGTTTCTTGATCAATTTTTAAAGTTAGCCTTTAAGGGTATTTCATCATTTTACATGGTTTTTTTTTTAAAAAAATACAAGGATCTCTGCTTTATAGCATGAGTCCATTGCTCAGCGGACCCGTGCTATATAACAGGGGACCTCCCATGCTGTGCAGACGCGGTGAGTGCCCTGCCGAGGTCCCTTGCGTCTGCTGCACAGCATGGGGAATCCTCTGGTGCGATAAACGCATGAGACCCCCCCCCCCCCCCCCATGTTGTGCAGCTAATGACGCGGGTCCCCTGCTATATAGTACGTCCCTGTTGAGGTCCACTACGTCTGGCCATTCTTATATAAAAAAATATGTGTTGGTGATTTGAACTCGCGCCCTATTACTTGAACGCCTGACATTAATATAAATGACATTAGCGTTAGCTAATTGTTATTATTTATATGTTTATTTAGTTTGTATATGTTAACAAATCATACACATATATATATATAATTCACTTGCTTTTTTACCTTCATTTTTAATTGAACAGACCAAGCACACTAACTCATTCAACACTACCCACCCTAATTACGAACAATTAAATTTAGGGAGAATTTTCTGTCAGGCTCTAGTAAATTTTTAATTTTCTGTTCAGGCCCTAGCACAAAATTAATAAGTTTAAAGGACCTACTTTATATAAAAATTCGAGTGAAGAACCAAAATATGATTTGACGAAAACACCCTTACTAACATGTTTTTTCCAGCCAACGTGTTCGTGGTCTTATATGAAACGTTACTTTTACTTTATTTTATGTTACTCACTTACAGAATGTTACTTAGGAAACAGACATGTTATTTTTCAATAATATTGTGTTATTTTGTTACTGCAAAACATTATCAACAGAAATTTTTTTCCCTAACGATCGAACTCATTTTTCTTACATTGAATCGACTGCCCCTCCAACCGATTTCGACATTTCATGTTGGATTCATTATGATATTGACGACGCACGAGGTAGAATTTGCTTGTCTAATTAAGGTGCAAATTCGAGAATATAATGGTAAATCGAATTTAGATTTCGACATAAATTGCAAGTAATCGGTATAAATTTGAGGTACTCATGAGAAATCGAGGTCTATTTAACAATATTGAGTCAATAACGCCGAGTTTATGCAGTTTTCATCTGTTTCTTGATATCGTTTGTGATTTTCGTTCTTTCTTCCGATCCATTGGTTGTATACAGAATGTGTTATTTACGACAAACAAGGCATTATTACCTTTCCGCCACGTGTTACTTCTAAGTCAACATTTGTTATTAACCATAAGACATTTGTTGTTTACTGCTATGTTATAAGTATTTCTTTTTTACACGATATAGGAAAAATATAATATCCGTTTCTTGCAACTAATCGGTATATATTCGAGGTACCCATGAGAAATCGAGGTCTATTTTACATTATTGAGTCAATAACGCCGAGATTTATGCAGTTTTCATCCGTTTTTAGTGTCGTTTGTGATTTTCGTTCTTTTCTCCCGATCCATTGGTTGTATACAGAATGTGTTATTTACGACAAACAAGGCGTTATTACCTTTCAACGACATGTTACTTCTAAGTCAATATTTGTTATTAACGATAGACATTTGTTATTTTTTGCTATGTTATAAGTATTTCTTTTTTACACGATTTAGGGAAAATATAATATCCGTTTCTTGCAGCTAATGGTATAAATTCGAGGTACCCGTGAGAAATTGAGGTCTATTTTACATTATTGAGTCAAGAACGACGTGATTATGCAGTTTTCATCTGTTTTTTACTGTCGTTTGTGATTTTCGTTCTTTTTCTCCGGATCCATTACTTGTATACAGAATGTGTTATTGACGACAAACAAGGCGTTATTACCTTTCAGTGATGTGTTATTTCTGTGTCAACATTTGTTATTATCCTTAAGACATTTGTTATTTTGCGAAACTTCAACATTCATATCAAATTGCAAATTGACGATAATTTCAATATATCCGGTTATAGCAACTGCAATCTAGCAATTTCTTTGATTTGGGTTTATCACATGTAATAATATCGATTGCCTTGGTTAAACTCATTTACAAATTAATATTGATTTCTCTGTTGCGGATCTCACGAGCGCGACGATGTCGGGACGGAATCTGTGCGGCTTCTTGAAACCGCCGGTTGCCGGAGCCGACTTCCTCACGACCTTGCTGGCAAGCTGCTTCCTCCAGGCGATTTGCGGGCAGTTTACTTCGTGCGAGCCATGAAATACATCGTAGAAGAGATTTGGGTTTCGTTGCTTGTAGAAGATGATGACATAATAGAGTAATTTCGAAAGATTATAAAGGGTAATTGTGTCTTATCGCATGAATTAGGTCTTTTTCTCTAATGTTTTCAAAATGTAAGTCATTGTCACTAAAGTAAACTTGAATATGGCCTAAACCTCAATAAAAATAAAAAATAGGGCCTGAATCATAATTAACCCTTGTTTTTTTTCTACAACAAAAGTATGCTTCTGACTCTTCATCTAGTCTTCAATGATTGCTTGGAAGCGAAGACAACATTATTCCTCCATAAGTTCGCCTTAGATTCAAAATCTTTGACTTCTATAATTAATGTGGATTTGGGACTATACACATACACAGCTGAGATTAGTTCAGCAGAAACTAGAAACATCTCATGGGCCACGAGTTGAAATTCGTCTGAGACTGTACTTAGTAAGAGGATGAGGGTTACGTTGGAATTATTTAGATACTTCATGATAGAAAAAAAAATATGAAAAAGAAAAAAAAACATATTTCTTAACTACCATCTATTATGAAGCTCATGCACCATTGAGATTAGGCTTGTAATGTTTTTCCCCGTTCTCGATTGATATTCAAATAGTTTTTATCCCTAAGAAAATGTTAAATTTTTTATGGGGTCTTTACACATAAGTACCTATTTGGATAAAAATTTGTAATTTAGTACCCTGTCAGGATTTTTTTATATGTAGGTACCTAACAGAATAAAGTTTTTGCACATAGGTACCCGATCCCCGAAAGTACACCATACAACACATTTGGGTACCATATATCAACACATTTGGGTACCCTATATAACTTAAAATGGTACGAAGTATGCTATATTTAGGTACGCCCTATGTAACACACAGCAATGCCGTAGGTACGACGTATGCTATATTTAGGTACGATGTATGCCGTAGGCACTGTTCCGGTCCCGGTTCCGTTCCGGTTCCGGAACCATTTTCCAGGGACCGGACCAGAACCTCGGAGCAGAACCATGGGTCACTAATGGGCCGGTTCCGGTTTCAGAACCGGTTCGGCCATTATAATTTTTTTTATTTTTTAAAATTTTTAAAGCTATTTTCGGAATTAAAAAAAATATATTTGAAACCCATTGGGCCGGTTCCGGTTCCGAACCGGAACCGGGAACCGTGGGTCGGAACCGGGAACCGGAACCGGTAATCCACGGTTCCTTGTTCCCGGAACCGGCCCAAACCACTTAATGGGCCGGTTACCGGTTCCAGAACCGGTTTTACCAGTTCCGGTTCTGGACCGGTTTTGTGGGCCGTTTTGGGCCGGTTCCGGATTGAACCGGCCCATTACCCAGATCTAATGGTACGCAATATACACACAGGAAGGTACGACATGACTAAAGATCCACGAAGACAGCTCGATTAGTTCTAATATAATATTTCTAATTTTAATTAGACTATTTTTATAGTTTTAATGATTTGATAAAAGAGATAAAAGACGCAAATAATAAAATAAACGCAAATAAAACAGATGAGGATAGAGCAGCTGACGACGACGTGATTAAGACACATGCTCGACACGAACTATACCTACGTCTTCACGCAATCTAACTTATGTAATCAATATGAATCAAGTCAAAAGGTGGAATTTCCTAATATATGTGCTACTCGTTATTCACGTAACTAGCAAATGAATAGTGAACCAATCAACTATATTTCTATATGACTGTAGTTCCTACACGTGCATTTAATCTTCGTGAAATTCCCCGAGTTTAGGTGCTTTCGGCGCCTAAGGTTTCGGAAACCACACATACGAAACCGAATTCCATCTCTAGTCGGTTTTACATAGTGATGTTCGATATTTTGATCTAACCTTTCTAATCACCTTTTCGGTCTCATGTACTAGGTCAAGAATCGTGTGCGCGGTGGCCGAGCACACACACATCATTAAACTCAAATAACGAACACATAACTTAAATCATATGATTAAATAAAATAATAATAGCATTAATACGTAGTCATAATTCGGTCTCACACGGCCTCAGTTACAAAAGGAATTAGCCTAGCATATTAATATATGAAAACGACAAAGAATCGGAAGAAAACATTGTCGAAAAGGATATATTAAAAGTAAAAATTTCGCCCTTTTTCGGTACTCGACTTGTCTCGTTCTTAGCCGTCGTTGGTCTCTTCTTTTCGGCCCTCAAGAAAACTCGTCTTTATTTTATTTTCTGTCGTTGAATCTGCTCTTTTTTATTTCCGCCGTCAAGAGCCTCTGTCCGATCCCCTCTATCGCTGCATTTGCGTGTCTTTATATAGAGATAGGGTAGCCGACTCATGCATCGTGATTAGATGTTCTCCCAAATATTCAGTTCAATTTTCCTTATTTCATGTGACTCTTTGATCTTTATAATATTCGAATCTTCCTCTCATGCGTGGTCTTTGGACAATCTACCCACTTTCTTGAATTGGTCCGTACGTAGCCATCCCTTAAAAATAGTAAAATCTGGCCAAATTGCAAATTTTGCTCAAGTAGTGAATATTGCAAGAAAATCCCCCAAGATTCAAATCGTTCCAAAAGCGATCTTATTTTCCCTTTGTCGATCTCGTTTGCTCGGATATCTGTCGAAACATAAATCTTAACATATATATAGGATATCAAGGAAATTTTAGGTAAATAACGATCGGAAATGCACTTTTATGGGTAAAGAAATTACGTAAAATCTTAACTTATCACTAAAGAAACTGGTAAAAATTAAATGGGTATCTATCGGTAAAATTTTCTGACATGGGTGCCTATGTGTAAAAATTTTATCCAACTGGATATTTTTCTATAAATTCGCCTTTTTTTATATTCAATTTATATTATTATAATATTAAATAATATTTTACCTAATTTGTATTATTATAATATACATAATTTTTAAAATATAATTTAAATAATATATCTAATTGATATTGTAATATAAATATAATTTTTGTTAAAAAAGATTTAGCAATGGGGTTCGCCGACGGTTAGGGGAACAAAGATCTCCGTCGAGGCGAGGACGGGGATCTAATCTCCGCCCCTCCCCTACCCGTTGACATGTCCTTCTTGAGATGTTCTCGAGTGAGTTGATAATAAGAATAATAATTATTATAATTTACAAATAAAAAAGCTTACGAAACATATTAGTCCATGATAATTGATAACGAAGCCTTTTGCTTTTTTCTTTATTTCAAAATTTAAGCAGTAGCACATCACGTTTTGACCGCCATAAATTGCGAGCTTTAACTTAAATATCACCTATAATTGCAGCTTCTTGTCCTCTGCTTTTGAGCACAAAAGCTAGGGCTCGCCTCACATTTTAGGCTTAAAGATTCTCCCTTTATCCCCCCTTCGCAATCCTGTTAATCCCTCTTCAACCGATGATTTAATCGCATCCCACTAATTTACGTCATCAGTTTTATTTAGCTCTACTCCCCTTCTCGGAGTAACCATCGTCGTTCCATTTTGCGCAAGACTGTGATATGATCAATTAGCAACGGCGGCGCCGTTCACCGTCGAAATGGGTTGCGTTTTTGGCAAAGAAGTCGCGTCACTCTCCGAAGCTTCTAGCAACAACACCATAGGGGTAAGAGAGAGAGATCTTCACTTGGGATCAAAGAGGAGAGAGAGGGTAGTAGTCGTTCATTCAGTGGCCAAAGAAGAAGTCGCCGAAGCCCATGGAACAATCCAAGTATCTGCCCCGCAAAAATTCCCCCAAAAGCGAAGGTTTAAGCTAAATCCCAGGTCAGGCAATCCACGTAATAGCATCCACGGCGAGCAAGTAGCCGCCGGTTGGCCTTATTGGCTCGTGGAAGTCGCCGGAGAAGCCATCCATGGGCTGACGCCTCGCCGTGCTGATACCTTTGAGAAGCTCGACAAGGTGAGCCCTGCCCTTTTTCTCTTCCTTCCTTAAAAAAAAAAAAACACTTTAGTTTCGTCGACCAAATTGTCGATTGAATGTGGTTGTTTTTTCCTTGTGATAGATAGGAATGGGGACTTACAGCAACGTGTACAAAGCAAGGGATACGCTGACGGGGGAGATCGTGGCGCTGAAGAAGGTTAGATTCGACAACATGGAGGCCGAGAGCGTGAAGTTCATGGCCCGAGAGATTCTCATCTTGAGGCACTTGGACCATCCCAACGTAGTTAAGTTGCAAGGGATTGCAATGTCTAGGTTGACATGCAGCTTATACCTCGTGTTCGACTACATGGATCATGACTTGGCCGGCCTCGTTTCAAGCCCGGGAATCGAATTCACAGAATCACAGGTCGTGAATTGTTGAGTTGATGCATTTATATATCTTACGTGCATCATGATCTGTTTGATGCCATGCCCTTCTCTTATGGTATCGATACCGTAATTTAGGTGGTTGAGATTATAAGGACATCATATTTGTGATGTGCCACTAACCATACAATAACTTAAAAATCAAGCAATTTTAGGAACATTACACGCCGAAACCCTGAATTTTTGCTTAAATTTTAGGGTTGCCGCGTATAATTTAGGGTACTAACGAATTAAGTGGACGACATTATATTTCAAGGGTAAGCAAATTCGAGACAAAATTTGGGGTTCCGGCATATAATGTCATGAATTTGTGTAATTTTGAAAGTTATTATCCATATATTTCCTGTTCGTATAGTGCCACCCTCCCTATATTACAGCACTGAAAGAAAAAATTTAACTCTCGTATAAATAAATGCAGGTAAAGTGCTACGTCCATCAGCTCTTGTCTGGGCTCGAACACTGCCACGAGAGGCGCGTGCTCCACCGCGACATCAAGGGATCGAACCTCCTAATCAACGACAAAGGTGTCCTCAAGATAGCGGATTTTGGCCTCGCCTCCTTCTTCGACCCGAACCGACCCATGACTAGTCGGGTCGTCACCCTATGGTACAGAGCCCCCGAGCTTCTCCTCGGGTCCACGGATTACGGCGTTGGCATAGACCTTTGGAGCGTCGGCTGCATATTGGCCGAGCTGTTCGAGCGAAGGCCAATCATGACGGGTCGAACCGAGGTAGAGCAGCTCCACAAGATCTTCAAGCTCTGCGGTTCGCCTGATGACGTGTATTGGAACAAGTGGAACCTTCCCCACGCCACACTTTTTCGGCCCCAACAATCTTATAAAAGATGCGTATCGGAGAGGTTCAAGGACCTTCCGGAAGCTTCTCTGCCTCTTGTCGAAACACTTCTCGCCATCGACCCGAGCGAGCGGCTGACCGCTTCGGATGCATTGGCCAGTCGAGTAAAAAAATTCAAAATCACATGCTTTTATCGTAATGGTTCGCTCTCGTTTTTTTTAGTGAATCGATTTTTTTTTTGTTTGTTTGTTTGTTTGTCAGTTCTTTAGGACGAAGCCTATGCGTGCGTCCCTTCGAGCCTGCCGAAGTATCCGCCTTGTAAGGAAATGGACACCCTTTGTCGGGACGAAGATTCTTCTAGAAGGTAGCCGGAAATTTGTGATTTTTTTCCTGGCTGCCCGATTGTAATTCGTACAATTTTTCTTTAGGGTGATGATAGATAACAAAGCCCAAGCCGTACGAAGGGCAAGGCCACGGGGGATCGTAGGGTTCGAAGAATCCATGATCCGTTACAACAAGCCGATATTAATGTATGTTTTTTTTAAATCATCTGTTCCTATTTTTCATTGTTTTAGGATGTAAATAAAAAGATTTGTTCGGTATGCAGAGCCTGAGAAGGATCACTCGTGCGAACGCAAAGTGCAAAAGCGAAAAGTTTCCTCCGCCCACGAAGACGGCGGACTGATTGGTTACCCATTAGGATCTTCGAATCACTTCAATCCAATGTTCCAGCCGCTTGACGACGATGATCCGTTTAGCCGCTCCATGGTTTTCGCCCGTTCGAAAGAACCCGCGGGTCAAATGTGGTCCGGCCCATTACCCAAGTGCTGAGAACCAAATGTTTTGATTTTGGCAATGGAGATTGAGATAGAAACATTACTATTAGGGAGTTTTATTGGTGTAAAATCCCCAAATCGAAGAGTCAATTTCCTCCATGTTGCTCAGAGGAAAGAATACATAGTGATTTTTTTTTCCGCAATGAAATGTCGTAGCATCAAACTTAATAAAAAATGCAAGTCATATTCGACCTGCGCGTGAGTAATAATCGCGAAATAACGACGTCTTTCTATCGAGGAAGGACGGGCGGCGCGATGGTTCGAGTATTGTACGAATTGCAATGTCTTGCATTTCTGGCCTATGACGTGGAAATAAACTCTCCGTCGTATCGTTGCACAATATCCACACCTAAATCAATCCAATTGATGGTGGAAACTTTCGATTGAATATGAACATGCAAAACTAACAAATTCGACGCACCTTCTTACACCTGTACTCGGCGGGCATTGCAGTAGCCTCAATCTGTACCGCACATTTTTCCTATTAGTTCGTTTTTTTTTTTCCGTCTTCTAACACTTATTTATTATTACGATGATAAGCATATGCGTACGTACCTCTCCGTCGATCTGTTTCCAAGATTGAGACATGTCCATGATCGACTTAGAACATATGGGCAGCAGTACCTTAAATTAAACCCCAAGAAAAAGACGACAAAAACGAAACATGTAAGCCTGAAATTTTGATATATTATAGGCATAAAGAAGCTTATAGTTGTTCATATTACTTCTCGTGCTTGATCATTTCTGGTAACACTCTGTGTGCATGGTGTGCCCGCATTTCATGACCGTCGTGTCTTTCATGGAATCGAACATATACTGCGAAAAATAAAATTTCATTTTATCGAGACGTGTTAATTATACGTAAACATGAACGTAATAAGGGATACCTCCTAGCATATAGGGCAGTTATGCCTCATCGAGTTTCCGACGCACGAATGGTTGTTTAGCAGATTAATCGAATAACGAGTGCCTGAGCGAGCAATGAGTAAAGTCGATGAAGAAAAATGCTCGGTAAAAAATTTAGATAGAAATAAAAATTAGAAATCGCACTTGGAAACTGCATTGATACATACCACACTTTTTGCAGTGAAAGAAGTTCTCACGACCTCCAGTTCTGTTAATGACATTTATAATCTCTAATTAGAGACTTGGCATACCATTTCATTTTATAATTTGTGTTGCCAAATTTTTCGAAATTTGTATCACTGTATTTGATAATTGATATATATATATATATATAGATTTGCTATGGTACCCACCTACCGTGAGCAACCACCGTGAGCACCATAAGCAAATCTCTCATTTTTTTGCGTTTTTTCGATTCTCAACGGCGCCAACACCTCCGTACCCTCTCATATCCATTGCTAACCTAAATCACCCTCTCCAACACGTTAATTTTTAAGAAAATCATCACATCTGTACGCCGTTCACATGTGAAGAATAAATAATGAATTTTCTTAAAAATTAACGTGTTGGAGAGGGTGATTTAGGTTAGCAATGGATATGAGAATGTCTACGGAGGTGTTGTCGCCGTTGAGAATCGAAAATCGCAAAAAAATAAGAGATTTGCTTATGGTACTCACGGTGGTTGTTCACGGTAGGTGGACACCATAGCAAATCTCTATATATATATTATATATATAGGAAGATAAGTCAAGAAACATTATGATTCATTTCGTCCGACTTAATTTGTCAAAAAAATGATCGGAAACCCATTTTTGTTCTGAAATATGAAGTTCATAATGACCAAATCCGCCATTAGTACATATATTCTGTGATGGGTCCAAATTTTATTTGTTCTTTTGCTTATATAATTAAGCATAGCAACTAACCTCCATAGACCACATTTGTCGCAATGAAACAAACCCTTTCCCACCTGCGTTGAAAACGAATAAAACTCACAAATGAGATCTATTAAAAGAAAGTTTGTGTTACGCTGTAATAATTTCGAATCATGCTGACTAACATCGTCATCATAAAATTTGCATATGCCGCAGAAATATTCACCCATGTTAACGCCGCAGTTAGTACAAACACGCCCCACCTGCAATAATAAATATATGTGTGTGTTGATGGGTCCAGCGCCCATTTTGTCCAAGCTCTCACTAGAGGCTTTGATGAAGCCACGTGCTCAACTAACAAAAGGGGGTCCCAACATTGATGAAAAAGTGACGAATGGCATGACGTATTTTGAGATCTCATTTGGCTATAAATTGAGATGCATGGCAAGTCATTTGAATCACCCCAAAACAAGTAACGAGAGAGAGAGAGTGGTGTGGGAAGTAACGAGAGAGAGAGAGTGGTGTGCGAGAGTGGTGTGAGAGAGGGAAAAAGAAAAAAAAAAAGGAAAATCTTGTCCGGATGGATAAGGTGAGAGTGAGTATAGTTTTTACTAGGTAGTTGAGAGTGCGTACAAAAAACATTATTCGGGTGGGTAAGGGGTCTCGGGTTTGGGTTTAAACACGAGCGTTATTTTGTACGGTGTAATATTCTTAAATATAGTAAAACTACTGTCTCTCCGTGGATGTAGGCGGTATTGGTCGAACCACGTAAAAATCTCGGTGTTCTTTCGGTGTCATTTCGACTTTAATTAATATCCCGATAAATTATCGCGGTGTCCAAATACAACTACCGCTGGCCCGGAATTAAATATTACCGTTCAAAACCCCAACAAGTGGTATCAGAGCCAAACCATGCTGGTATTCTGAGTATGCTCTGTGGTTGGAGCTGTGTCTGATCTTCCACATCAGAAAAGATATCAGAAGGGAACATTGATCAGGGGGAGCCAATGTCAAAGCGAGGTTCAACGAGGTGATGCCTTGTGCTGAAAATGATGGTACAAGATGGACGTTGATGGGATGCTCGGTGTCGGGCGGAGCTTGTGCGGCGGTAGAGTTTTGGCGAGTTATGGCAATAGTGCTGTGAGGCATGTCGTTAGCCTTTCTTGGAAAATATCTGATCAGTACTATTTTTGCTGGGCTGTTGAATCTCTGCAAGGATAATAACGACGGATGACAGCAAATTGCGATAGTGTGCTGGTGCGGGAGGTTTCACTCTGCGGCAGAGAAGAGTGAAGGATGTGTTTGTCAAGGCTGGGTGATAAGCTTTGATGAGAGACGAGAAAAGTCGGAGTAAATGACGCAAGATTTGGGATCATGATATGTCGGAGATGAAGAAGTAAGGCCCTATTACTTCTTACCTTGCTTCCTGATTCGGATGATAATTTGGTCAGAACCATCTGGTACGAGCCAGTAAGGCAGTGGATGGTGGAGTCAACTCTTTTGGAGAGGAGGCGGCCAAATTATGGTGATAGTCGGGTGTTAGCTATACACGGAGAGAGTCATAGAGGAAGGTAACGCGCCAGGGGATTTGGCGACATCAGCAGGTCCAAATCCAAGTGGCGGGAAGGGCAAGTGATGATATATGTGTGGTGAGCCGGGACACATCATGAGAAATTGTCCGACTTAAAAGAAGAAGGACAAGCGGCTAGGAAATTCCACAACGGAGGTAGCACACGGTTTACCTTAGAGACGTTCTCACAGTCTCTAATGATGGCGCTCGTTCTCGGGAAGAAGGATGTTAAATTCGGGATTTCTCCAAGAGAATATTTGATGCATTCCGAAAATGTGAACGGTTTTTTCGATCTCCATGGGCCGATGGATATCGTTGTGTTGTTCGATGTGTTGGCACGGAGAAGATCAAAATGGTTGACGGAGCGGTACGCATTTTGGGTGGTGTGACGTTGTCACAAAGTTGCGTAGAATTTAATATTCTTGAGCCAGTCAGATTCCAGGGCTATGAAGTTTTCATAGCAGGGGGAGTCTGGAAAATCATACATGGCGGAAATGGTCCTGCCAAATGGAGAAGAGTGCAAAGGTTTGTATCGTCTGGATGTGAGTAAGATATAATACTCAGACTTCGATGGGTTCACGAAAATTGCTCGAGCGTGGTATAAAGGCAGACGATGGTGAGAAGGAAAATCCTGATGGTGAAGGGGTTGCATTGAAGTTCCTCTTCGGGAGTCGATGGGTATAGTCGGCTCACAGTTGCACATAAGATTGGCCGAGGGATGAATCAAGTGGATAGGATCAGAATTCTTGATTCAGATATGTGTAGCTGGTACAAGGAAGGCCAATGGACGTTCGTGGTAATTACGAACGGGTTACTCTCAAATTCAGACTCTTCGGGATAAGCGTTCGTTGAAGAAGATGATGAATGTCGCTGGAGGGGGAGAATTGATGGGTTCCAGCGCCCATTTTGTCCAAGCTCTCACTAGAGGCTTTGATGAAGCCACGTGCTCAACTAACAAAAGGGGGTCCCAACATTGATGAAAAAGTGACGAATGGCATGACGTATTTTGAGATCTCATTTGGCTATAAATTGAGATGCATGGCAAGTCATTTGAATCACCCCAAAACAAGTAGAGAGAGAGAGAGAGAGGTGTGAGAGAGAGAAGATGAGAGGGAAAAAGAAAAAAAAAAGGAAAATCTTGTCCGGGTGGATAAGGGTGAGAGTGGGTATAGTTTTTACTAGGTAGTTGAGAGTGCGTACAAAAAACATTACCCGGGTGGGTAAGGTGTCTCGGGTTTGGTTTAAACACGAGCGTTATTTTGTACGGTGTAATATTCTCAAATATAGTAAAACTACCGTCTCTCCGTGGATGTAGACGGTATTGGCCGAACCACGTAAAAATCTCGGTGTTCTTTCGGTGTCATTTCGACTTTAATTAATATCCCGATAAATTATCGCGGGGTCAAAATACAACTACCGCTGGCCCGGAATTAAATATTACCGTTCGACCCCAACATGTGTATCGGAAGAAGATGATGAAAATTGAATAATACTCAAAGTAAAGTTTATTACATACAGGCTGCTCCGTGTCGCATACAGAACATATTACTTGCTTCACTTGATACCGATCTATTTCATGGCGATCGTAAGTGTTAGGAAGAGTGCTCTGCATAAATATATATCCTTATGTGTCTGTGAGTGTGTGTATAAGCAAGATTTTCAGTTATTACAGTTAGAGAAAACGTTGATTATTAATGTACCGCGCTTTCGTTGTGACAATGGCGGCAGTCGAAGACTTCGTTACAGCAAGGAGCTCGAATCTTGCACCTTCTTCTGTAATTCTTGAACCTATTTACAATTATAAACAATGAAAATCAAAGACCAAAATCACATTAGATCTATTTTCATTCAGCTCATGACTAGCTTTGTATATCGGAGTAAATTTGGATTTTGAGTTCCTCATTCGATAAAAATTCTTTCCACGCCAGAAAACCACCATAAATCGGTTTTTCTCGGGAAAAAAAAAATTGATCGCAAATATGTTAATTTAACCGTTGTCTATCTTGTAATTTTACTCATAAATCGTTGTCTTGATGCTTAAAACATCTCACGACAATGAACAGCTAACTGACATATTCATTCTGAAGCTACAAAACGCAGAAAAAAAAAAAGAACCCAGAAATTTACGCATATTAATATTGATATAGACAACTTACCCATATCCCATCTTCCCGAAAGTGAGACGATCATTGGAGAGGTCATCCATAAGTATTTTCAGGCACGTCAAAATCGTGTAGGAGAATAAAGAAATAATAAATGGGCACTTATTCAATATGGTTGAAGTGAAGAGGAAGATGGCTCAGTGCCCAAAGAAAAGAGCAAAACCAGTAGAAAAAAAAAAGAGATTTATGACAAAATGTAAGTATATCATCCAAGTTACTTTTTTTTTTTGGAAAAAATAAAAGCTATGGTCCAATAATGTCAAGTGGGCGCTGACACACATATAATCGTGGACTTCAATGAATCCGACGGCCCCATAATACTTTTGTCTTATTTATTGTAAGTAGTTTGCTTTGTAGACCATCATGTTAGAAGATCTATATATGGTAAGATTATAGGGATGGTGCTCCGATTATTATATTATCTTATCTGAATTATTATTGAAAGAAGATAAGAAGGGACATGCATGGCGTGATAGTGACTACGACATGGGGAGAGTAAGGAGGGTGTCGGATCGTCTGTGCCACAACAGTGTTCCACCTTTGTGTTCCACCAGTCATTCCCCGACAAGTGTTAAACTGACTTGACCAACTGTACACTTGTCGCAATTTGGTTGATGGAACACCAACTTGGAACACCAATCTGGAAAGAGGATTCAATCTAGAGAAAGGAGACAAGTAACCGTGATATTGGACCAATGAGGACGAAGATAGCGGATGGGTAACTTGAGAAAAGGGAAAGAAAACAAGGGAAATAAAATAAAGGGCAGTTCCTCTTTTAATATGAAGTTATTAAAAGATTTCTTGAGATCTTGAACCTCTGTGCTATCAATTCTTGAACTACAATACAATACAAGCAAGCTTGACAGCCATGAGGCATCCATCATTAACCATATTGATTTTATTTATTTAACATATATTAACTAAGACAAGAATATATACATTCACGTCTTTGGTCCATTTGGCCTAAAATCATAATAAAAGTCTATATAGAGGGATGTAACACAACGGACTCAATCATAGGTGTATTTCCAAATATGAGACAAAGTTGCACTAGTTATTCGAAGTTGTGGGCCTGCAGTTGCACATGATAGTGACTATGCTACTTTAGTTTAATCTGTTGGTGAACGAAAGAGATGAAAATTTCCAATTGGAAAATGGAAAAAAAAAAAAACTCAATGTTCTTCAATTGTTGAAATTTACTTCGGATGACACACACTGAGAGTGCGATTTACATACACTGAGAGTGCGATTTACACACACAAATTGGCGAGTTTCGAGAGACACTGTTCCATTGTTTTTTCTCCCCGTTCTCCGGTGGATACCGCCGCAGCCATGGCCAAAAGAAGAGGACAACAAAACGGAGTCCATCAACGCCAGAAATGGGGTGATTAATCCTACAAACATGAAAGCGATGCCTAAAAATACGCCTAAAACTGCTACGAAAGTAAATGAGCCTACACTGGAAACTAGGGTTGCATCGAATCGAGTCGAATACCACAATATTCTATTCATATTCGGATGACAATCGAATCCGAATACGAATATTCGAATATTTAATCGAATCATAAAATCGATTCTTATTCGTATTCGGAAATATTCGAATCGAATATTCGAATACTCGAATATGGAATATATTCTAATATTTATCTTAACATTTAATAAACATATAAATATTATTATTTAAAATATATATGGAATTGTAATATTATATATTGGAACCCATTTGAGGGTGAAAAAATCTTAGAAATTGTACAATTTCTTATTAATTTTGTTCTCCATCAATCATAATATAAGTTTGTTTTATTTCATGAATGCATTTATTCAAAGGAAATTATTTACACATAAATTTAGTTTTGTAATTTATGGTGGACGTTAATTTTGCACTTTACCATTAGAAATCCACAAAACTTCTAAATTTATAAATATTATTCTTTGATTTATTTTTAAAATATACCAAAAATCTTTGACATATATTTATAAATAGATATTAATTATTCGAATCGAATCATTCGATTAATATTCGAATCGAATATTGTAATTTCTATTAGTATTCGGATATTTCTTGACTAAAAAAAATATTCTTATTCGGATTTGTATTCTAAATATTCGAATTCGAATCTTAAAATTTCGAATTCGAATCTCAAAATTTCGAATTGAATCGCGAATCGAACAAAAAAAATTCGATTCTTTTGCAACCCTACTGGAAACTATCACAAAGTTGATTGGACAATATGTTGGTAGTCCGACAGGGGGACAGGGAAACCCATCGGAGTTGAAAACATTGGAACGAACACTGAGGGAAACTCAAAGGGAAAAATGTGTGTGTTGATTAACAAGATGGCACGGGCAGAGAGAGCAGTAAATTAGTTTGGGAAAATTTTGATATATCGAAGCTGAGAAATGCGGGTACAAAATTGGAATTTGTTGAACCTGTTTTGACAAAAGATGTGAAACTCGGATAAATAGATTTAGATGACATATCTGAAGAGATTAGATACTGTAACACTACTATTGTCTATTATGTATTGGGATCGAATCCCCTTACTCAGTGATGAATGGTTTTCTGAACAGAATGTGGAAGAAATATGGTCTGCAGAAAGTTTTACAGGTGCGGGCAGGCTTGTTTATGGTCAAGTTTGACTCTATGGAGACTCGTGACAAAGTACTGCATGAGGAGTTTCTACAGTTTGACAAGAAACCTGTTATCTTAGCCCCGTGGACCTCCAACACACAATTCAAAAAGGGGAAGTGGAGAAAGTCCCTATCTGGATCCAATTCCGACACTTAGAGCTAAAATACTGGGGTGCAAAGAGTCTGAGCAAATTAGCTAGTCTTGTAGGAAATCCCATCATGGCAGATGGGGTAACAGAGAGAAAGGAAAGGATCCAATATGCTAGGGTCCTCGTTGAAGTAGAATTGAAGAATGAACTGAAGGACTCAATAGCTTTCATCAATGAGCATGGGCAAATCAGTGAGCAAAAAGTGGTATACGAATGGAAACCTATCAAATGCACTACCTGTGGAATGTTTGGTCATGAAATGGCTGTCTGTAGGAAGATGGGGGCAAAAAAGGAGAATCAAGCAGAATGTGGTCCCAGCTGGTAGTAGAGAAGAAGAGGAAGAAGAGACTGAAAAGGTCCAACAACCTGTGGGAAACCAGGAGGGACATGCACCTGACTTGGGGAAAGAGGTCTCAAAGGAAAAGCAAATAACAAGTTCAAAGCAGGGGAATCAGGAGGCCGGTGGACAGGATGATGAATGGCTCATACAAAGGAGAAGAAGACCACATAAAGAGCAGGGTGATTCTGAGAAAGGGAACTCTAGCAGGGACCAGAATAATGGCTCCCAGGCCTTCTCACAGAGGCTTGGGTCCCCCCTCATGGATAGAGCTTTATGTCACGGACCTAGACTTTGGCTTGCTAGCTCCCGTGCGGCACCTAGTCCTTTAAGTAGCCCCTCGCGTGCTTCACTAGGTCAACCTCCCAAAACGGTCACGAAAGAAAGCAAAGTATCGGACAACCCTCGGCTTGAACGTGCCTAAGTGCAAGAGGAAAATCCACACAAGTATTTTAGAGAGAGAACTCGACTCTTTCTCACACTAAAGGAATACAAGTGTTTACAATGAAGGCATTTACCACTTGATGCAAATGAACTACTCTAAGCCCCAATATATACAACTTGTCCACCTCGATGGACGGCTAAGATCTACTTGATCTAACGGTTATTATTTACATTCTACACTCTTCTAGGAATATCCAAAGGCATATTCCTCTCTAGAGAGTTCCATAGCATTCTCCACACTTGGACTCTTGACTCTCTAGAATGACCCGCATTGTTCCACATGGTTCCACGATCTTCCGGAAGGTTCTATACGAATACGGATGGGCCAACAATCATGGAAAACCTCATTAACCCCGTCTCCTGCCTAACGGGTGCTATATGCCTCGGCCTTGCTTGGTTAGATCGACGTCCCGCAAGCGACAAGCTTGGCCGGTCCCAAAAGTCTTGTTCTCGGGCGTCTCGACACTCTTGTCTCGAAAGGTCATCGCTTGATTCGCCCCGACTCTTGGTCAAATTTGTGAGGGCGTGACATTTAGTATGGAATGTGAGGGGTATGAAAACCCCTCACAAACAAGCCAAGAGTAGTCTGTTATGCAAGAAGTTACAGATAAATCTGGCTTGTCTTGTTGAGACAAAAGTAAAGAAAGACAATATAGATAGGATCATGGATAAGTGTTTCAGAGGTTGGCATCATGCCAATAACCTAGATTGCCACCCCAATGGGAAAATAATAATGGTCTGGCAGAATGACTGGACTGTAAATATCATAAAGAAGACTGATCAGTTGATACATGCTCGAGTGATCAAACAAACGAGGAGTTCTAGATGACATGTGTTTATGGACATAACAACATAACACAAAGACTGGAGCTATGGGAAGATCTCAGAGAATTACAGCAAGCTACCTTCCCATGGGTACTATGGGGAGATTTTAACAATGTAATGAATATGGGGGATAGAATAGGCGGAGCACCTGTCCTTGTATCAGAATGTGAAGATTTCAGGGACTGCATTAGGGACTGTGAAGTCGTGGAAATGACAAGGAAAGGGAAGCACTTCACTTGGACCAACAGGCAAGATAAGGAAAGCAGAGTATGGAGCAAGATTGATTAGGCTTTTGTTAGTATTGCTTGGATAGAGAAATACTCTGATATAGAGGTTGTGCTGGAAGAGAGTATATCTGACTATACGCCTATTTTGATCAGGAAAGTGGGATCACAGGGACCAACCAAGAGGAGCTTCAAATTCCAAAATATGTGGGTGGTTGCACCCCAATTCTTGGAGATAGTGTCTGCTGTTTGGAAGGGTAAAACTGATGGGACAAGTGAGTGGAACTTGCCGCATAAGCTAAGGACTTTGAAGGGATCCCTTAAAGAGCTAAACAGAAACCAGTTCCCAGATGTAGTGAACTCTATGGAACGAAGCAGGCAGAGATTGAAGGAGGCTCAAGCACAGTTACATGGTGACCCTCTTAACATGCTTCTGATACAGGAAGAGGAGAACTACTCCATTGAATTTGAGAATCTGAGTAGGGCAACAACAAATTCCTTGCCTAAAAAGCTAACACAGGGAGACCGGAACACCAGGTTTTTCCATGACATGGTGAAACACGGAACTGTTAGAAATCGAATTTCATCTATCTACACTGAAACAGGGGAGTTTCTTGAGCAGCCTGAGGATATTGCGACACACCTTGTGGATTACTATAAGGGCATTTTGGGCACAAAGATGGCCCATACTACTGAAGTAGAGGATGTTGTTATAAAGCAGGGGCATATCTTATCCATTGAGGAACAGATGGTTTTGATGAAACCTTTTAGTAAAGATGAAATAAAGAAGGCAATGTTCTCTATACCAAGTGGGAAATCTCCGGGTCCGGATGGGTACCAATAGTGAGTTTTATAAGAAAGCCTGGCTGGTGGTTGGAGAGGATGTCATTCAGCTGATACAGAATTTCTTCTAGGGAAGTCAGTTGATGAAAGCTCTCAACAAAATTACTATCACACTGATTCCCAAGGTTGATCACCCCAGTCATGCGAGAGAATACAGACCTATTTCATGCTGCAATACCATTTACAAATGCATTGCGAAGCTGATCTGCTCAAGAATCAGACTAGTATTGCCTAAACTGGTCCAGGATAATCAGGGGTTTTGTCCCAGGGAGATCTATTGCTCACAATATCCTTATCACCCAAGAATTGCTCATATTGTACAAAAGAGGATCAGTATCATCTCGGTGCATGATGAAACTTGATATTAAGAAGGCCTATGATATGATAGAATGGAAATTCCTACTCAGCTTGCTGCAGAAACTGAAGTTCCCTATCAGACTTGTGGCCTGGATTGAGGAATGTATTACAGGAGTGTCCTACCAAATTTCTCTAAATGGGGTCTTGGAATGAAACATCAAAGGAGCTAAGGGGTTAAGGCAAGGGGACCCAATGTCTCCGTTGTTGTTTGTTCATGGAGTATCTTACTTAAACATGTAGCTGAGGGGAAAGACTTCAGGTACCGCCCGTTATGCAAAAAATTGAAGATGGTGAATCTGTGCTTTGCAGATGATTTAATCATAATGTGCAAAGCTCACATAAGTTCTATCAAGCTGATTATCAGCTTACATCAGTTTCACCTTGCTATTGGACTGGAGGCCAATACTAGCAAGTCATCTATCTATATAGCTCGTATGAAGGATTGTGTTAGGCAGGAATTGATAGATATGACAGGCTATGCCGAAGGAAAATTTCCAATGAGGTATTTGGGTGTGCCCATCTCACCCACAAAATGGAGCAAGACAGAGTGCCAAGAGCTGGTGGATAGAATGTAAAAAGAATACAGTGTTGGACTACTAGGCACCTTTCATATGCAGGTAGGTGTTGCCTCATTAACTCTGTGTAGACCTTTTTGGTCCAAACGGTTATGAGAGTTTTGATTATTCCAAGTAATTAAGTAAATTTGGGGATACAAATTAGAAAACTCGATATGCATGTTATGTGATGTTTAAGTATGTGAAAATGTTCGATTAAGTGCTTGAATGTGGTTTAACTATTAAGAAAATCGAACTTGAGTGATCTTATGCTTAACTGGAATATTAATGTAATCACCTTGTTATGAACGTCTTCGTATGAATGGAATCTCGTTGCGTGCTATATATGGAAAATATATCATGTTGAGTGATATGCAAACTGTCTGCAAGATTGAGTTATTTTCGGAAAGAATATCGATGTGATCACCTGGATATGAATGACTATGCTGTATATATGGAAAGGATATTCTGATTAAGTGCTTACATGTGATTGATCTATTTACGGTTTAAGGTACGACCAAATTCCCATTTTTGTGATAGTACTAGTACCATTAGTATCACTAAGAATCCTGTACACCACTCTCGAACTAAGCATATAGAGGTGAAACATCATTTTATTCGAGATCATGTTCAGAAAGGGAATATCAGCGTGAACTTCGTAGGAACTAATGATCAGTTGGCTGATATCTTCACGAAACCCCTTATTGAGAGTAGATTCTGTGATATCCGTGACCGATTAGGAATTATTGAGCTCAAATAGGAAAGGTGACTAGATATGTTAGGCTTTAGTATTTCCTTGATCTTATCCCTTAGGATCTCTGCGATTTTATTCCTTGGTTCTATTAATAATATCTTCATTATCTTTTCAAATCCTTTCCATCCATGAAGAGATTGTTCTTAGACTTTCTTCGACATTTATGTCAAAATCTATTTTCAGCCAATATTTTCCTTGAGCTCTGATCTTTACTTATTTCCTTCCTTAATTCCCGCGAGATATCCTTTTATCTTCAGTTAACGGGTAGTTCCTTCCCCACTAAGTATTCTTTTAAATTCAATTTTGAAATCCCTTCCTTATCTGACACATATCTTGTTGAGATCACATCCCTCTTTAACTTCTTTCAATCCTTATCCAAAATAGACTCTGCCTTTATAAACTGTTCCTTATCTGATTCCTCATTCCATTCAAACCCTAAGCTCTTCACTTCAAACCTTCACCCTCCAAATCTTCGATATCAACCATGGTGAAAACAAAAGGCGCCGGATCTAAGTCCGACAAAAAGCGAGAGGCTTCCCTAATCGAAACCCCACTCTCTCCAAAAGCAACCCGTTCCAAGTCAAAGAGCAGTCCTAAATCCACGAAATCTCCTACGAAACCTAAGAAGATAAGGGCTAAGATCGATAAAATCCCTATTTCCTCTCCTGCTTCTTTTGATAATCAGCATGCATCTTCAGAGAAATCTGCCCCACTCGAGAAATCTGCCTCTCCTGATAAAACTGTTTCTGCTCAGATCGAGTCTCCTCCTCGAGACAAAACCCCCTCACTGGACTGAAAAGGCCATGTTCAATCCTGAAAATCCTGAGGAAATCACCGACGAGATCAAATTTCTGACTGAGAGCGCCAAGGAACTTCACGAGAAACTCCAGAAGCGGCGAGTTGCACGAGGAAGAAGCGTCAACTTTGACGAGCTAGCTGAGAGCCAAGTAGCGACGTGGCTGACGGAGTATGGCTGGGAAAACTTTCTGAGGATAGACAAGTTTGTGTATGTGGAGGCAACGAAGCTGTTCTACGCCAATCTCACTTTTGTTGAAGATGAAACGGAGATTACAGTGAAGTCTTATGTGCTTGGGACGAACCTAGAGTGGAATAGCGCGAAGGTGAATGAGATGCTGGGGGTAGAAAATGAAGGGTTATGCCACTTCGACTTCGTTCACTGGTGTACGTCTGAGGTGCCCCTGCGTGACTGTGTGAAAGCCCTATGGAATTCCCTTTATAAGCCTAAGTTCTCTGAAGGAGAAGCAATGAACAAACTCCCTGTTGATCTGTTCTTCCTTTATAAAGTTCTGCACTTTACCCTCTTGAGCGCCCGCGTTGGCAGCGGAGGCCATTCCACCACCATGAACAACATGAGCATGCTGACTCTCTACCTGGTATCCCAAAATAGGCCGCTCAATCTAGGTTACTTTGTTCTTAAGTACATGGTCCATGCCATTAAGAGCTCTGATAAGGAACTTCCATATGGAATGCTGCTTACGCACATGCTTGAATTCGAGGGAATCACTCTGCCCAAGGCTTGGGAAGATAGCGCAAAGCATGCATTAGATATGGTCACACTCAAGCGTGTTGGTATATGCTTTGATGAGCGGAAAGGATGGTTCAAGACAAGGGATCTGAATACCTCTTCAAAGAGTCCGACCAAGAAGAAGAAGGATGATGACAGTGATGACGAGCAGGGAACGATAGCTGATCTGAAAAGAAGTTTCAAGGGGCTTAAGGATGAGAACCGCAAAAAGTTCAAAAAGATCTCACGGAACTTAAAAAGGGTTAACAAGTATCTGAAGGAGATCTCCGCGGCACTTAATATCGCTGAATCCTCATCTGCCTCATCCGATAGCGATTTCAGCCCTTAGATATTGATTCCTTAGTGATCCCCTAGCTCTGGTAGGATTAGTTCTAGTTTGCTTTTTTCGCTGGTTCTTGGGTTTGAGGGTCGAGGTTGGTTACAGGTTTAGGTAAGTTGGTGGTCTTGGTCCCTCCTTTTTGATGCTGAAGGGGGAGAAGTCTAGGCAATTAATGCCTTATTTTGTTATTGGAATGATATAATATAATCGGCTTGCTTGCTTTTATATGCTTATGTCTTAATCCTCTGTGCTTTAGTTGATGATTTGTTAAGGATTAAGGAATTCCACACATAGGCAGGGGGAGCAAACTGATGTGATGTGATAACTTGCGACATTCCATGATAACTTGCGACATTCCGTGGTAACCTATGACATTCCATGTGATATGATCTGGTAATTGCTAAATCTTTGCTTATGTGCTTTACATAGGAATATTAGCAATTAGACAGGGGGAGCATGCTATGAAATTTGATAAATTTATTTGCTCTGATCATATATCACATGCTTTGATACTTAAACGTGATACGTGCTTAAATGGCTTCATATCGAGTGTACTCACATGCTTAAGATAGGCATTAATTACTTGTCATCATCAAAAAGGGGGAGATTGTTAGACCTTTTTGGTCCAAACGGTTATGAGAGTTTTGATTGGTTCAAGTAATTAAGTAAATTGGGGTACAAATTAGAAAATTCGATATGCATGTTATGTGATGTTTAAGTATGTGAAAATGTTCGATTAAGTGCTTGAATGTTGTTTAACTATTAAGAAAATCGAACTTGAGTGATCTTATGCTTAACTGGAATATTAATGTGATCACCTGGTTATGAACGTCTTCGTATAAATGGAATCTTGTTGCGTGCTATATATGGAAAATATATCATGTTGAGTGATATGCAAATTGTTTGCTGAGTTATTTTAGGAAAGAATATCGATGTAATCACCTGGATATGAATGACTATATTGTATATATGGAAAGGATATTCTGATTAAGTGCTTACATGTGATTGATCTAGTTTAGGAAAGAATATCAATGAGATATCCGTTGAGTGCGATATTAAGTGACTATTAAATCAGTGAATCATGATCTTGCTTTCCTTGTGCGACTTAGGATTCATATTATGGAAAGTGATAAATTGATTGGGCTTATACGTGGAGGGACGAATTTGGTGGATTCGATGGCCATTCGGTAGCAAGCTGCATCCAGTCGGGGAATAGGTTTCCTGAGTAAACGACGTGGATCGAAACTTGGCGTGCGTCAGCCTAGAACGAGGTCTAGTGTCCATAGTGCTTCGGTTGTGTACGGGTCAATCATAGTGTAACCGGTAACACTTAGTGATTGATTGGAACTCTTGGGAGATCACACCCCAAGGACATGATTAAACCCCAGTTGGGGATATAACCTGTATAAAAATCTCGTCTCACTTTACTTTCTGCTATTTACTTTTATGTAAGACAAACCCGGAACGCGCGCTAATATCTAGGTGATATCGTAGAAATCATTTCTGAAACTAACGTGATATTTTGAAACAGGGTTAGGGAGATAACTTTGATACTCGTACTGATTTCTGGGAAAGTACATATTCTGCAAATATGTTCTTAAAGAAAAGTATTTTTCAAAAACAAGCCAATTTTTTATAGCCTAATTCACCCCCCTCTTAGGCATATTTTACACTTCACTCTGTGCTACTATCTCTGCACAGTTATTGGTGATCCACTTTTGTACTGCCTAGAAGTTTTGTTAAGCTTGTAGATCAAAAGTGTAGAGAGTTTCTATGGGGGAAGAAGGAGAGGGGCAAAATGCAAGCCTTAGCAGCTTGGGACTTGGTGTGTAGAAGGAAGAGCTCTGGTGGATTAAACATTAAAAACTGTGGAGATTGGAATCTTGCCTGCATCGGGAGGTTAATGTGGGACATAGCTAGGAAGAAAGATTGCCTCTGGATTAGATGGTTGGATGGTGTTTACTTGCGGGCTGGGGATTTCTGGACTTATACTGTCCCTACTGATTGTAGTTGGACATGGAGGAAATTGAACAAAATAAAGGAACTATTTCGACAGGGCTGTGATCAGGGCAGATGGGTGGCTCACGAGTCTGGGAGATACACAATCAACTCGGCATACACTTGGTTGGGGCGCCACAAAGACATGAAGTTTGAGCTAGCTGATGCTATGTGGAACCGATGGTCTGTGCCTAATCATTCTGTACTGCTTTGGCAGATTGTGCATGGAAGGATTCTGACTCGAGTCAGGCTGAAGAAGTGGGGAATGATGGTCCCTAATGTGAAATGCCTTCTTTGCAGGGATGCAGAGGAAAACATCCAACACTTATTTTTGCAGTGTGAGTTCAGTAAGCATGTTAAAGCGGGAATACAGATTTGGATCAAGGCACGGATTCCAGATGACCTCGAGGGAGTGAAGAAGACACTAAAAAATTTGGGGAAGCGAAAGAATAAGATATGTAAGGTGCGTATAATGGTGATCACGACCGGGGGAGGATGTTGGGACTCTAATTAGGCGTGGAACGATACAACATATTACCAGCCTGCGGATATTAGCTGCGAAGCAGGATGAACAAGAATTTTTGCGCCAACTGCTTTTGTAGTTTTAGTTGGGTAGAGTTTGTGAATCATACGTGACTTGTACTGAAACATTTATGGTCCCTTGTGGTTTAACTTCTTACAAAAGAAAAAGAAATTTAATGAACAATTAGTTGTTTGTAATTTTAAGGAAAGTGTGAATAATAGAGATTATGATGACTAGATCATTAGAATCAATAGATTAAATGAAAAAGGGTATGTGTCCATTTATTTGGCTTTGTATGTTGTTGCATTTTGATATATATGGGTTTAAGTTGAGTTCGAACAGTTGGTACTACCTTGAGTAAATTTTGCATCTGGAAAAGGGTTATTATATGAGGTGAATATGACGAAAGTAATGAAGTAAACCGGTTCAATATATGGTATTATAGCATTATTGTGAGTGTTTGATGAAATGAACCGTTGATTTAATCTCACGGTTTCTTGTTCGATTGGAGCAACTGATGATTTGAAATGCTATGGCTCGATTCGCGGTACCATTGATATCTATAAATTACAATTATTGAGCTTTGGCTTGCTGGACTAGGAAACTTAGTACTTTTGTCCCGTTAGTTCAATTAAGCATGCAAAATTCGAATTCAGTCATTGCACTTAATCTGTTATCTTATCAGCTACACACGTGGAAGTCATATGTGCGTGTGGAAGGAGATGCAAGAATTCATCGCGGGTGGAAGGCTCGAGGAAACCACCACCAAAATGATAGAGCTTTTTTGTATGTTTGTCTTCAAGTTTAAATTACGCAAGAGTCAATATTGTGTTGAATGTATGGGCACTTATCGCAGCGCCTTGTATGCGCCTCAAATATCCAGTGTATATATATATTTATATATATATATATATATATATCTTTCATCTTCTACACTTTCTTCTTCGGTATACTATTTACTCTCTTTTCCTCCTCTTTCAATATCCAACTTTTACGGCTATATTAATTCTAATCTATTTATTGATTTGCGGCTATCGGGCTGAGAATTAGCATTACCTTTTCAGGCATATCATTATGGGTAATCATAATACTACGTGTAAAGTTCGCATGGCAATATGTATTCTGTTACTATTTTTTGTATATCTTTTTTTTTGTCAGATTTTGTTAAAGTTTGATTATCCACCGTATATTTGTTATAATATATGTGTTTATACTTGACAAGATGAAGCAAATGTCTCTTCGGGTCACATGCTTGATTTTGAAATGGTTCACAAACTATCAGATAAAATAAATGAACTCGGCGAGTTGAAATGTACAACAACTGGGATTAACGAAGGACATTCTTCCATCCTGGAAACAAAAGTTCCGACGCTAAACATGGAATTTGAGACCGAAGAGTTTGCTAAAGATATTTGCAGTTGCATATACGAGTGGAAGAAGATGATTTTGTAAATGCGTGGAAGGAAGTGTTGTGGACGTATGTGCTAGAAACAAGAGTGGATTGAAAGGTTGTACGTAAAAGAAAAATGAGAACTATTTTACGAGCGACAAGTGTTTTGCGCATATATGATTAGTACTCAACGTAGTGAGAGCATGCATAGTTCTTTAAAAAGGTATGTTAGCTACAAAATGTACTTGTTACCCTTTTTTGAGCATAAGGTTGGTCAATGAACGTCGATATAAAGAGTTTCTGAAGTCTATTTTATGATGAGGCACAATCCGAAATCTTATCTAATTCAAAATTTGAAACATGCTTCAAATATTTACACGCAAGAAGTCCTCGAATGATAAGAATATGAGTTGTAGAAGGCTCATGATTTATTTGTTGAACATTTTAATCTTATTGGAAGGCGCTTACTGGACAGTTCAACAACGTTGATTTATTTGTTCCAAATGTTCCAACGTCGATTTATTTGTTGAAACAATTTTCTATTACAATGTTTCCTCTTTCAGTAAGCGCCGTCCAATAACCGCCATTAGCACATTGTTAGATTGAACTCGAAAATTGAACAAATCTCATGCAATTGCAAGAAATTTGAGTTTGCTGGATCAATTTGGTTGTCATGTCCTGAATTGGTGTTAGAAATGAATCTTCAATTCTTGAAGCTTATATAAAACTGAGATGACTAAAAATGCTTAAAAGGGATTTTTGGAAGTTTCTTCTTATGATCACGACGAGAGAAGTTTTGGGACCGATGTGGAACATGATGAAGATACTGGTCGGGAAAGGTATAAAGATCTATGCAAGTTGCATAGCTAACTGGCTTCAGAGGCTGCATTGACGAAAGCGACGTATACTCAGACAACAAATGTTCGTATGAAGATGATTGAAGAAACAGATGATGCTCCGGATAACTTTTATTCTTAAAAATTGTCTAAGATTTAGAAAAATAATTGAAAAGAAATTTCGACGAGAAACATGGATGGCGAAGATCAGGCGAGCACGTAATACAAAATCCTAAATGTATCTATTTTTTAGAATTATCATTTCGTAAAAATGTCTTTTTTCCTGTATGAATTAGCGGCGAATGTGGCGTATACATGCTGCGAGCGGCATTTTCATTAATGTTTGCAGAAGACAATGTGCACGATGTTTCGCCCAAGATGATTCAGAAGCTCGGAGAATTCCTCACTATATCAATATTCTTCAACAACTGGTCTTAGCTCTTCGAATAAAAAATAATATAAACATCTCATTATATTGCTGGGCAATATAAACCCATATGATATATATATACAGAAAATATTTTTCTTAATCCTCAGTACAGTAGACTAAATATTTAATCATACAGTGATCAAACTGAAGCACCATCAGAAGCTGAAATTCTTTCCTAGACAGACTGCAAGCCTTGAGGTAAAGACATGTGTTCTTGGCTCGGAGACGGAAAATATTTGTGACAAGCATAGTTCACTGCCGAATGAAATGCATTCGGATTGTCTATGAATACGAAATGCCCGCTCTGCATTGTGTAGTAACAAAAAAGAATCAACTCTGCAACTCTTCGAAATCCCAATTTTCAATTAACACACAGACGCGTAGATACATACATACCTGAGGAACGCGTATAATTTGGCATGGAACCTTCATATGCTTCCGAGCCTCTACTGCTCCTTGATAGTTCATCCAATCGTCAACGCCGTATATGAACGTCGTGGGCACTTTCCACTCAGATGCGCTAAACACGTAAAAAAGGAAAGCACTAACCTTCAGACGATTTCCCAATAATCTTAGTTTAGTTTTGCAGGTGAAGCGTTTTTACCAGTGTAAAAGAGGCGATCGAGCAAAAGCCCCAAAAGAGAATATGTATTTCAAGCACAGTTCTCCGCTAGCTTTAGCCACGAGGGTATGATAAACATAATCTACAACGGTGAAGAAAGAAAAAAGGCTTGTGAGATTCAAAAAATTCTTTCTTTCTTTCTTTTGTTGCGGATAAACCAGATTTCCTTACGACCCACCAGAAAGTAATTTTGCCTCTTCATCAGTGAGAACGGTTCCAGTCGAATACGAGCCAAACCTAGCACTTGTATATCCACGGACCATGTTTGGGCCCCACGGCCCTAGGCTCCTGCATCGTTTCAGATCAAGAAAGTTAAGCCCCATCATAGAACATGGTTTGGAATACGATCTTCAAGACACTTAGTATTTATTCGTGAGAAAGAAGGAATGCAGAAAAACACCTTATGATTTTCTGTGGAGTGAAATTAGACTCCCAAAGATGATTTATGACAGCGCCTTTCCAAGTTGCTCTGAATTTAGTTAGCTGCTCGGACATGTGCTCTGTTTCTGAAGTGAATCCAGCAGATCCCACTAAGATCAAGTGCTGAATGTGTTCGGGATGCTGTAGAGAAAACAAAACAATCGAACGCATAAAGAGATGAAAAGAAACATAACAAACAAATGAGATGACAATCACCAGTGGTTACGAGAATTACTTTGAGTGCATACTTAGCTGCCACATATCCTCCAAAAGAATGCCCGAGTAGGATAAACTTGTCTAGTTTTTTCGCTTTACGCCATTCCTCTAAGGAATCGATGAACCATGCCTCGGTTTCTGCATACATAGTGGAACACGATTTAGAATGGCATGCCCTCTGCGTCATAGAAGAAAAACAGCATATAACGTAATGTAAGCCATGAAAGATTGTTGAAACAAACTGACCTTCGGTGCTTTTGCAAGTGAAATCGGGCCTACTAGATCCTCCCCAGCTGCATCGAAACGAATCGAGAAAGAATTCGATGAAAGGATATTAATCTTCCTCCGTTGCAACTTAGGAATTCGACAATAATAGGGAACACGAAAAAAAAAATTCAGAAAAAGTAACACGCACCCAAGCTGATCAATGGCGATGACTCTGAAATGCTTCGCAAGAGCATCAAAATTACGGAAAAAGAAGCCCTGAGAAGCTGCATATCCATGAACCATCACAAGCGTCGGAGAACCCTCTTTGCTGTCAAACGTCACCGTATTGATGAACCTCGGCTCATTGCTCGCCGAGCGAAACCATCGCGTTTTTGACCCTGGAGGACCTGATCCAATATTGACTTGTTCTTGCACATAAGGAGTCCTTCAAAAATTAAAATCAAAAGGCCATACTTAAGGCAGAAGTAGGGCTCAACATTTCTCAAATTTAGGGTATAAATCCCCAACTCAAAAAGGGCATCAATTAGACGAAACAAATTACTTGACGATAGATAAGAGACGTTTCTCAGCTGCTACGATATGATCGGTTGACGTCGGTATCCAGCGAAGAACCGACGGCCACAGCTTCCGAGTCTTCGCCACCGTGAAGGAAGATGAAGAATTGATCTCCTCCGCCATAATTCCGCCGCGAATCAAACGAGAAATGGAAATTGAAATCTGTAACTTTTGCTCGAAGCTACTTGCGTAGACGTGCGTTTGTTTGTGTGTGGCGTTGTATGTTTTTGACTTCTATTTAGTTTCCTATTTACGGTTCAGAAACGGTCCACGCAAACGACGATTCTCTGTTAATTACCGTCAACGCAATGCAAGTGTCCACCGTTCACGAAATTGCTAGCGCCAGCGACGAGTTTTTGTAAGGTATTTCAATACAACGCTTGCCAGTTTAATAAACTAGTATTTAAGCATGGCAATATATAAATAAAGATATAATATTTATATGTTATTTTGAAATTAAATTTAATTTACTACTTGTATTATATGTAAAAAATGGATTTGAGGATGTGATTATAATATATTAATAATATCATGGTAAAATGTAGTTGTAGTTATAGTTGATAAACCAAATTAATTAAGAGATAGTTATTATGAGGAGGCTATGACACTTAGCGTGGGTTTGATTACAACAGCATAGATAAAAGATAAAGCCCAACATAAGTTCAATTATGAAAAGCTCATTATTAATCCGATCCCTCAACTGAGTAAGTTATATCGTGCTTTTATATTAATAATGGGCTTATTTATTAGCAATGGGCTATAATAAAAAAAATCAGACGTAGTATTACGCATTATTATCTATACTCTAATATTAATCATGAGGGTGAGTTAAAAACTACTTTTTGGTGTATCTATTACCAATAAGAAATTTTTTCAAACTAAAAATTGACATAAAATAAAAAATAAATATTTGATCACGTTCTCTAGCCTAATGAAACTGCTTATTCTATTTTTATGCTTATTTTTCTAACTAAATATTAAAATCAAACTTAAAACAAAAACTTCTTATCAATTTTTATTTTCATGCACAAATGCGTGCAACATATACTAGTGTATATTATATTGGTTAGTCTTGCAATCCAACGTCCCTTGGTAAAATAGACATATATCACAAGGACAATGATGAAATTCTTGTCCGAATGTTCGATTTAAGCTAAAAAAATGGTGAATTTGGCGAAAGAACATTTCCAATAATTCTGAGATCTTCTTCGAACGATTTGGTTATTAAATACCGGTTATTTTTAGCACATGTAATACGTAATTGTTCTTTGATTGTTTGCATCAATAATATAGTTTTCCTAGCTAACAACTCCTCAACAATTGAGCGTTGCAAATTGAAGTTGAGAGATGTGCAAATAAATGGAGCCAATCAATAATAACGCAAGTTCCTGGTTAGCTTTTGGCTGAGAGAGATATGCCCATGTTTGAAGAGTCGAAACACTCTTAGACAAGTTAATATTACAATCAGTATTATTAGCTCACAATGTTCATCAGTGTGACATATTGCTTTTGCTCGATCAGATTGAATCGAAGAGTGTGTGAGAGAGAGAGCTGAGGGCGAGAGAGAATGAAAGGAAAACTATTTTCTATTAATTTGAAATGAAGAATGAATACAATGTATATATTATTCTCAGATGTATCTATATATACATTTGCATATTGCAGAATAATCAAGGTCAAAAGAAAACTATCTTACTCTCCTTGGTAAAACAGAAGATATAAAATTACATTACAGAGAAGTAGTTTCAAACTCTGTTTTTGGTGTTCAACACCCCCCCGCAAGATGGAACATAAATGTTGACGATGGACATCTTGGATAATAAAGCATGGAGAGCGACAGCCGAGAGGGCCTTGGTTAATAGGTCTGCAAGCTGCTCGGAACTTCGGACAGGTAGAACTTTAATGTGGCCGAGATTGAGATGATGTCTGATGAAGTGACATTCAATCTCAATATGCTTGCTCCGTTCATGAAACTTAGGATTATTGGCGAGGTGGATTGCCGAGCGATTATCACAATAGATAATAGGAGTCTGATTATGAACACATCCTACCTCTGAAAGCAATTGTCGAAGCCAAAGAACCTCACTAGTGGTAGTCCCCAACGCTCTATACTCGGCTTCAGTAGATGATTTCGCCACGGTGTTTTGTTGCTTAGCCTTCCAAGTCACCAGATTATCTCCCAGAAATGTACAAAATCCCGTAACAGACCTCCTTGTGTCCGAGCATGCGGCCCAATCGGAGTCGGAGAAGGCCTTAATGTGCAAGTTGGAATCTGCAGACATGAAGAGACCTTGTCCAGGCGTTCCTTCAGGTATCGAAGTAAGTGATGCACAGCTGTTAAATGTGGTGTCCTTGGCTTGCTAACAAACTGACTAAGTTTATGCACGGCGAATGAAATGTCAGGGCGTGTGAATGTAAGATATAACAATCTTCCCACAATTCTTCTATATTGGGCTGGTTCCACTAATTCATCACCATCCGTCTGATTGAGTTTGGTTTGGGATCCATCGGTGTCGAGAGAGGTTTAGATCCCAAGTAGCCTGTGTCCTCCAAGAGCTTAAGTGTGTACTGTCTTTGAGAAACTGAAATTCCCTTCGTTTGGCGAGCTATCTCCAGCCCAAGAAAATAACGCAAATTACCTAGATCTTTCAATTTAAAATGATCATGCAAATACTGTTTCGTAGCATTAATAGATTCTAAAGATGGTCCAGCAAGTATCAAGTCATCAACATAAACTAAGACTAGAACAATACTCAAACCTGATCCCTTGACAAACAAGGAATGATCAGAGTGTGTCTGAATAAAGCCGAAGTCCAACAGCGCTTGAGTAAGCTTGGAAGTCCATTGTCGTGACGCTTGTTTTAAGCCATAAAGTGACCTATGTAACTTGCAAACAAGACGAACTGATCCGCTATGATGTGTCTGAGGTCGATATCCTAATGGTAAATCCATGTAGACCTCCTCCAATAGATCGCCATTCAAGAAAGCGTTGTTGACGTCCATCTGAAAAAGCTTCCATTTTTGCGAAGCTGCTAGCAACAATAATACCTTAATCGTACTAGTTTTTGCGACCGGCGAAAACGTATCAATATAATCGACCCCCTCTTGTTGGTTGTAGCCTTTGGCTACCAAACGAGCTTTGAACCGTTCCACCGAGCCATTTGAATCATACTTGACCTTGTAGACTCATCGACATCCTATTGAATGTTTGTCATTTGGTAGCTCTACAACCGACCATGTCTGATTTTGTTCTAAGGCCTGCAATTCCTCACTCATGGCATCTTTCCAACATTGATGTTGAATTGCTTGATGATAGAAAGTTGGCTCTGATTCTGTGGAAACAAAATTTCTAAAATTAGTATTAAGCTGATTATAAGAAAGATATTTAGACAAGGGATATAGTGTATTTGAAGCCTTGGTTGCGTTGCAATGAAAATCCTTCAAGTACGAAGGCTTCTTGCACGTACGGACTGATCTCCTAATCGGTTGCTCGGTTACCTCATTCTGCTGCTGCTCAGGAGAAGAATCAATCATAACAATCTGCCGGCACTCAGCAGAATTATCATCTATTATGTGATCTTGCTGTTCTTCATGATCACGATACTTAGGCGCTGTAAATTCTTGGTGCAAAACATCATTAGTAGCTTTAGGTAATACCAAGTCAGGAAAGGGATCACCGTTTTGAATCTTATGCTCATCATGACATGGAAAAATTTCCTCTAAAAACCTCACATTCCTAGACACTGATATCTTCCTTGTTTGTAAATCTAACACCTTATAACCTTTAATTCCATTTGGATAACCAATAAAAACACAAGGCCTTGCCCTAGGTTCGAACTTAGTTCTATTAGATGATAAGGTGGACACGTAACATAGACAACCAAATGACCTAAGAAGAGAGTAATCTGCTAATCTACCATATAGCAACTCATATGGACTTTTATTACCCAAGAATTTTGATGGAGTTCTGTTGATGAGAAATGCAGCAGTCAAAGCACACTCATTCCAATATTCCTTGGACAAACCTGATTGAAACAGTAAAGCTCTTGAAACATTTAGGAGATGCTGGTGCTTCCTCTCTACAACGGAATTCTGTTGTGGAGTTTGCACGCATGAGAAGTGATGTAATGTCCCTTTGCACTTCAAGAATTCTGTAAAACTCAACTCTTTTGCATTGTCAGACCTCATGACTTTAATCTTACTATGGAATTGAGTTTCTACCATATTAAAGAAAAAAGGGATCACATTAGAGACATCTGATTTATTTCTTAACATAAACAACCACGTATACCTAGTATAATCATCGACAATAGTAAGAAAATATCGATGTGAAGTGTGTGCAACAATGTGAAAAGGACCCCAAATATCACAGTGTATAAGATCAAATGCTGTACAAACCCTTCATTATGAGAAACAAAAGTCAACTTCTTTTGTTTTGCAGCTGGACAGATTTTACAAATATATTGCTGATCTTTTTTGCAATTAAGTGTTGTCTTTAGTACAGATAAACTGCTAGATGAAGGATGTCCTAGCCTCCTATGCCACACAGCTAAGGGTGTCCTACTTAGAACAGAAAAAGCTCGTACATCGGATAGGTTCCTAATGTCTAGAACATAAAGCCCTTCACATCTATTAGCTTTGCCAATCATCAATGTCTGTGTAGTGTCCTGTAACAGACAATGATCATGAAAGAATGTTAGACAAAGCTTATTGGCAGATGTTAAGTAGCTCACTGATAATAAATTGAACTTGAATTCAGGAACAAAAAGAACATCAGTCAATATTAAACTTTTACCAAGAGTGACTGAACCTGCAAAGTTAACTTTTATCGAACTATTGTCAGGTAAGGTGACAAAAGATGGATCAACAGGGTATAAAGATTGAAACTGTGTCAAGTGACAACAAATATGTCTAGACGCCCATGTATCTATAAGCCATGAAGTATCTGAATTTAAGTTTGGAACATTAAAAGACAAGGTGATACCTGCTTCTTTACCTGCCGCAGGATCTGAATTACTTTTCTGTTGAGGCTGTGAATCTGCATTTGTGATAAGTGACTTCAGTAACTGGAATTGTTGTGGATTCAACTGATGAACAAAATTTTCAGCCATTGAGTTCATCGCCTGTTGTTCGCTGCCAATTTCCATACCTGAATTCCTAACCATTAACTGGTTCACCCTGCTATTTCTAAACCTTGTAGCCTGCTTATATCCGGGTGGAAATCCATGTATTTTGTAGCACGTTTCCTGTGTGTGACCTGATTTGTTACAGTGTACACAAAAGGGCTTGTTACCTTCTTTTCGACTCCCAACAGATGGCCCTTTTCCTTGCTGAAAACCAGTAGTAATTGATGAACTTTGTGTCCCTGAATATTGTTGAAATTCAGCAGCATTCTTCTTGTTTGAATTGTAGTTTTTTGTGAACAGTGCGATGTGTTGGGTGCCATCTTCTTGACCAAGATTTGCAGAAATTGCCCTCTGTCTTTCTTCTTGAGATACTAATGAAAATACTTTGTTAATAGGAGGAAGAGGGTCCATTAACAGTATTTGGCCCCGAATGTGAGCGTAGGAGTCGTCGAGCCCCATGAGGAAGGTAATGACGTAGTCTCTTTCAAAGTACTGCTTCAATCCTTGTACGCCACCGCAGGTACACTTCCCGCAAGAGCAAGAAGGTCTAAAACTCGAGAGTTCATCCCATAGGCTCTTTAGCTTTGTGTAATACAGCGATGTAGTTGAACGATTCTGTGAGAGGCTTAACAATTCCCTTCTTAACTGAAAGAATTTTGGACCATTGCACTCTTGAAATCTTTCTTGCAAATCGACCCATATTTCTTGAGCTGATTCCGCATAGATGATACTCCCCGATATCTCCTTTGAGACCGAATTCAAAATCCAAGAAATAACTATATCGTTATTCCTATTCCACGCCAAATACATCCTTTGGTCTTCCAATTTCGGTTTCTTGATTGACCCATCTATGAAACCCTTTTTATTCTTGACTGACAGTGCAATTACCATCGCCCTACTCCAAGATGAATAATTGTCTCCATTTAAGTGTGGATGTACAAGAATTAAACCTGGATTATCAGTATGATGAAGGAAATAGGGGTGCAAGGGATCTTCCATGGGTGACGATATGATCTCCTTCGAAGATTTCTCAGTTGTAGGAATTTCTTCTGCCATACTCTGTATGAGATCTTGAATGCTGAAGAGCTGAACGATGTTCTAAATTTTGATCAACGCTAATATCCAAAGATACGAGGAGCGATTTCAGAGTGCAACAAAATTCTGCTCTGATACCATATTGCTTTTGCTCGATCAGATTGAATCGAAGAGTGTGTGAGAGAGAGAGCTGAGGGCGAGAGAGAATGAAAGGAAAACTATTTTCTATTAATTTGAAATGAAGAATGAATACAATGTATATATTACTCTGAGATGTATCTATATATACATTTGCATATTGCAGAATAATCAACGGTCAAAAGAAAACTTACTCTCCTTGGTAAAACAGAAGATATAAAATTACATTACAGAGAAGTAGTTTCAAACTCTGTTTTTTGTGATATGTTCAACATGACATTCTTCTTTTTTTCTTTAATAGAGAATTCGATTCCACGTATCTTGGAAGTGCTACGAATAAATAGTTTAAACGTATCATATTTCATACATCGTAGGAAATACTTCACACGATCGGTTTAGGTTTTGTTGGCTTTAGTCCCACGTGTATGGAAAAGGGAGATTTTGCAAATAAATGTAGGAAAAATTGATAATATTAATCCATCCTATTCTCCGTTTGCTCATATTAAACCATTGTATTCATTAACTCTTATTAAACCCAACAACAAAGGTTATCTTCTGAAATTAAACCTGATGACTTGTTACCTAAACATTAGGTTTATATTTAAGTAAATATAAAATAGTTTGTGAGAATTTAGTTATAATAAATAACAATTGAAAGAGAGGACGGATTTTATAGCTTTAGCTTGGATTAATAATTTTTTATTATTTTTTACAAATATGATTGACATACCAATTTGTAATTGGCAATTTATATGACGTTCTCTCTCATAATAACATAGAAAAATGATACATGATCATTATGTCTCTCTAAATTTATCACTTTAATTTCTTATCACGAGGACTTTTACAGGAGAAAACAAAAAGAAATCCAGGTTGCTCATAGACCAATGTAATACCCGATAGTTTGTGTGGACCAATTTAGTCTCCAATGTTGTTAATTTGAACTAATTTAGTACATCTGTTGACCATTAATTTTGACGGAAAGTACCATGTGTCAGCATAAGCCAAACTAAAAAAAAAATCATATATTACTAGGGAAACAAATCCAAAAACGAAAAAGAAAAATTCCAATAAAAATAAGGAAAAATAGAAAATGAATTTAAAATAATACTGTAAATCTAATTAAAATAAAGAGAGAATAAAAAAATGGGGAATTTATAGAAAATACCCATCTGTATAAAAACCTACAAGTCAGTACCCTGTCAGTGTTTTTTATATGTAGGTACCTGTTAGAAATTTTTTTGCACATTGGTGCCCGTCCCGCCGCAAGGTACGTCGTATATAATACATTTAGGTACAAAAGAAATGTATTGAGGTACATAATATAGTGAGAAAATAGTACATCATGTAACACATATTAAGGTACCATAAGAAAACGTATATATGTACGGTATAAATGCGTGACGTGGTACGTAATACACGTAAGCAACGTATTGTTAAAAAAATACTTTGTAAACATAATTTATAAGTATCCTATAATCCTTTTAAAATTATATACTTTTGTTCTTAAGAGTTGCTATTTTCTTTTATTCTCAATCCTTTTTATTCTTTTATCTCAATCCTTTTATTCTTTTAGTTCAGGCAAAATTTCACGTCATCCTATATATACATTTAAATGTAGTTTCCCTGTGATGTTGACACGTTCATGCCCATTGATTTTTAAAATTAATTATTTCTTAAAACGTTTATAAAACCACCCCACACTCCACTTTCTAAAAAAACTAATCCCCCATGTTTTATCAAAAATCGATTCTTTAATTAGTTAATTAAAAATAGTTAATTAATTTGTATAATCGACTTAAAATAGTTATAGATAATTATGACCCGTGCAATGCGCGGGCAAAAAACTAGTAACAATACATGAAATGTATAAACTCTGTTTCGTCGGGTTCTTCTAATTTGGTTTGTTTCTTAAATTGCAAAACGTCCATATTTTGTTCAAAATATATTAATTGGTTTGTATCCGAATAATTAATAAATTGTAACATTAGAAAAGTTGTGGACTGATTTGCCATTACAGGGACAATGAAGTGGCATGATGAAATAATTGTGTCATGTGTGTGCGAAAGGAGAAAAATCACAATAACTAAAAGGTTTAGCCAATAAAACAATCCACGTGGTAAGGAAACCTACAATAACAAGTTGCATTTTTCCCGATTCTAATTTGAGAAGGAACTCCATGTACTTGGGTGTATTGTGAAATAATCAATAGTATGGTTTAATAAGAGTAAATGAACGATAGGATGGATAATACCAGTTTTCGATAAATGTAATATAATTACGTTAAAAAGAAGGTTTACGTTTAAATATATAACATAATTTTACGAGTTTTCAAACTATATAACGTCAGCATTGCTAATTTAAAATTGCTGCCGACTTGAAAGAATAGACACTATCGCTTCCGACATTATATTTCGTGTTAGTAGATTCTTTCCTTTTTTCTGTTTTTTTTTTCCGAGCAGTTGATTGAGATTAGCTTTCTTAAGTCTAGACTGTAGACATACCTAATTAAAAAAAACTTCTAAAATTCCATATATTAAAAACTTAAAAAATACAGTAACCACATTTTATATGAATATTATTTTTTTAATACACGTCCCAACCCACTAATTTATATTTTATGTACATCAACATACGGACATTTTTGCTTTAGTTCCGAATATCTACCGATATAAATATATTGGGCAAATTATAATTTTAGGTCACTAACTAAACCTATTTTCGCTTTGGGTCAAAATGTTTGATAATTGCAAAATTAGGTCACTAACTTTGTATATCTTAACAAAATTAGGTCACTGGTTGATTTTCCGGCAAAAAACAACCGGAAAACTGACGTGGCGATGACGTGGCCGCTGAGCCATGTCGGATTTCCATTGATTTTCGCCGAAAAAGTGACCGTGACCTAGTTTTGTTAAGCATACAAAGTTAGTGACCTAGTTTTGTAATTATCAAACATAGTGATCCAAAAACGAAAACAGGTATAGGTATAGTTAGTGACCTAAAACTATAATATTGCCAATATATATTAATTATATGGTGTGTGGTTGGTTGTAGTTTGCAAATCCATTGTACTAACTTCTTATGTTATATATATACGTGGTGCAACGCTTATCAGGGAAATAATGCTATTAATTAATACGTTTTAGGCATAAATCTATTATTTAATTATAGACTATTTAAATCTGCAACTTGTTTATCATTTAGCTGATAGTATTACGTTCCCGCTTATCAGGGAAATAATGCTATTAATTAATACGTTTTAGGCATAAATCTATTATTTAATTATAGACTATTTAAATCTGCAACTTGTTTATCATTTAGCTGATAGTATTACGTTCCCACTCTAACCATTTTCATTTGAAAAAGACGGTTACAAATAGATATATACGAGTTGTAATCACTGTTTTAAAAAGCGTGCTGTAGCGCACCTTTAGCGTAAAATAGCGTAAAAATTCGTAAAAACACGTTATAGCGTAAAAAAAATAGCGGTTTTATTTTTAATATTTTCTTTTCTAGCTTTTTTCCTTAATTCTGCTAGTAATTTTAAATGAATATGCAATAGAAAAGTTTTCGCAATAAAATTTGATGCATAGGATCTATTCATCTTCTAATTATATAGATTTCTTTTTATTTTTATATTTTTGAGAAAAAGAATGCATTATAATAAAATGGTTACTGAAGTTAGATATGTAACTAAATTAGTTTTTAACGTAATTTTCTTTTCAAGGTTTTATTTCCTTGTAAAATGATTTGTTCACTTGTGTTTTTATATATTAGTATCTTTTCATTATAAATAATTTGCTCGAAATACTCACGTAATACTATTTACCCTAGCAATATCGTAGCTAAAACGCGACGCCTTGCGCAATACGCGTAAGATTGGTTGTGATAATAGCGAAAAGTTAATAAATTAATATTCATCGAAATTACTCCAAGATAGTAGGTTAAGTGGTCGAATCATGACATTTTCAGTTCTATTTCGACGTTTAAGTACCTAACAGTTTAAAAAAATTAAATCAGTCACATGTCAACATTTTTTATGTGAAGATACCTAATAGAATAAAATTTTATACATAGGTACTCGTTTTGCAAAATTAATGATGGAGGTGGGAGGAATACATGTGATTGAGTTAAAAAAAAAAAAATATCACAATAAAGTATTATATAGATAAATAACGTGAAAATAGTATGTAGAACTTTACTTTTGACTATAGGCGTGTATATATATCGACCATACAATATCCCTACATAATTAAAATCATAAAAAAGATTGTCAATTAAGATATTAATAATAACAGTGACTGCTATAGTGCTATATCATCTACTAATGAGACAAGAAACTTCACATTTATTTATTTTAGCCTAAAGCTACCCAACTTACCCCATTTGGAAAATTGGAAATGATGATTATTTATTATTTCTATATTTTTATCGGAGAAAAAAGGTGTATATTTTAATGGGGAGTCATATTGGTACACTTTAACTTATGTCATTCAAAATTAAGTAAACGTTGTTGGATGTATGCGTGACACATCCATATTTTAGAAGTATATACATGTAATTATTTGTAAGAACCACACGCTGCACATTAAATTTAATTACTAGTGGTGTTGTCATTGATTTGTCAATATCAATGGGAAAAATTGACCTCAACCCAAAGCTCCAAAATACATAAATATATGTATATTTATAGACTATATTTCTGCCTTCACTAGTAAACGAAAGGCATCTGGTAACGTCACATAAAGTTGAATGCGAATGATGTACTTGTACGAAAAAAAAATCTAAAACGTAATTTTATAAAAATATGTAGAACTATTACACTTTTAAAGCAAATAGTCTTGCGATTAGATCTGTTAAAAGTCATGTAATAGCCAAAAATTATAATAACAATAATAATGAAACTACAAACTAAAAATCCCATAAAAGGAAAAATGTGATGGCACATCACATGCACGTCGTAGCTAGCTAACTCCTTTTGTACATCGCATTGAAATGAACCGATTTGCGAAATATAACAAAAGTTTAACATATAAAATAAAAAGCTAGAGAAGGCATCAAGTGACAAGTGTGTAGTTTTAATTTGAATATCATCTCTACTTTTTGATATAAAAATAGGACCATTTCCTAAGCCAAACTACACCACTATCATCATCGTCGTCTTTTCTTCGTTAGCTTCTCCTTCTCCTCTCTTTCTCTCTCGCGAATATCCATAGCACTCAAAAACATAAATCGTCGAGAAATCAGTAAAGCTAACACAAATTTGTGATATTATTTTGCAGTATATGATCATAGATGGTGGATAATGATATGCGAAAAATATCAAGATTTAATAGGATATGCGTCTTCTGTGGTAGCAGTCCAGGGAAAAACCCAAGCTATCAAGTTGCAGCTATACAGCTTGGAAAAGAACTGGTGATTTAATTTTTTTAATATGTGTTTATGTGTTTTTTTTTCTTCAAGTGTGTGAGACTTACATTTATGTGTTTTTACGATGACAAACTGGAATTTGATAAAGAAGAGCATATACGCAATTATTAATAGATTAAAATGTTGTATAATTGGTTCCTTTTTGCATAGTCAAATCGAGATTGACGAGAAATGTTTTTAGTTTGGGGTGTTGCGTGATAATAAGTGAATATTGACATCGAATTAAATAATATTTGTATACATTTTGGTTAAATAATTGACAGGTCGAAAGGAACATAGACTTGGTTTATGGAGGGGGAAGCATTGGACTAATGGGGTTAGTCTCTCAAGCTGTGTACAATGGTGGTCGGCATGTTCTGGGGTAATTCATTTAAATCTTGTAAGAAATACGGGCCGGGCCTCCGGTAATTTTTAGACGTTAACGAGGCCCACGCACATGCGCCACACGGGGGATCGGTGCTCGGTATAAGCTTGATGGAGTTCCTTCTTAAAACCAATTGGTGATAAGGGTTGCGTCTCATCAAGCTAATAACCATTCATTTTCTATGATATAATCGGTGTGGGACAATCCATCCTCACACGTGAATTCTCAACACTCCCCTCACGTGTGAGCCCATTTCTTTTTTTATTATTATTTTTAATCGGACGGGAACGCTTTTTTTTCGAACCCGCTGTATATTTTTAAATCGAGTCGGATCTTCCGGCTCTGATACCATGTAAGAAATACGGGCCGGCCTCCGGTAATTTTTATACGTTAACGAGGCCCACGCACATGCGCCACACGGGGATCGGTGCTCGGTATAAGCTTGATGGGGTTCCTTCTTAAAACCAATTGGTGATAAGGGTTGTGTCCCATCAAGCTTATAGACCCATTCATTTTCTATGATATAATCGGTGTGGGACAATCCATCCTCACACGTGAATTCTCAACAAATCTATATATATAAATATATTCACAATTTTTTTCACAATGATTATATCAAATTAGAAATTACAATTAACGATGGTTATTTAAAAGTTTATGGTTTTAATCATTATTTATTTTCTTGCAGCGTGATCCCTCGAACGCTCATGCCCAGAGAGGTAATCATATCATGTTGCGATCATTAGATTTAAATTATTTATAATTAACAAAAAAGATGAAACATGGGTTTTGGTTGGACTCAGATATTGCAAGATTTTTTATCCTTTTTTTCTTGAAATTGATAATGAATATTTATTAAATTTTAGATAACCGGCGATCCTATTGGAGAAGTAAGAGCAGTGTGGGATATGCATCAAAGGAAAGCAGAGATGGCTAAGCAAGCTGACGCCTTCATAGCTTTGCCTGGTTATATTTATTTATTTAACTTTCGTAAACATTAAATTAAACACATATATATTACAAAATTTATTAACATTTGGCATGTATTTCCTGCATTGCAGGTGGCTACGGTACTTTAGAGGAACTACTCGAAGTCATAAGCTGGGCTCAGCTTGGAATCCATGACAAGCCTGTAATTATATTTAATTTCATCATTGATTTGTCTCCATTTGTATCTCTCTATATATAGTATTGTCTGCTTATTTTATTGAACTTCTTTTTTTTTGGTATTTTATTACAGGTGGGTTTACTAAATGTGGATGGTTACTACAACTCACTGCTCTGTTTCATAGACAACGCTGTGGATGAAGGCTTCATTACACCATCTGCCCGGCGCATCATCGTATCTGCCCCAACTGCCCGTGAGCTCATGTCCAAGCTTGAGGTACATAGATACATGGCCGTGCTCTTAAAAAAATATTGCTAATTTATGTATAAATATTATTTAATTTCATTGCAAAATTGTTAAAGGATTATGTTCCGAAAGAATATGGGGATGCGCCAAAGCTTAGTTGGGAAATGGAGGACCAGCTCGAGTACGAGTATTGCTCGTTGACTTGAGAAAGACTGATTTGATTTAGGTGATTTCTAGGTTTAAAAGTTGTTTTGTTGTAATTAATTAGATAACTTTCATAGACTTGTGGCTGGGCTTGATTGATTAGTCTCTGTGGCATTTGATCGATGATGTATCTATATTTCTTTTTTTTTTCTCTTTAACTAAAATTATTAAAACAAAACATGTTGGACGTAAATATTACAACATAGGAATTCATGGGAAAGAAACAAAAAATCCAGTAGTGGGCAGATATTAAAAAGTGCGAAAGTATGAAAATGCCCAAATTAAAAAGAGACGACTTGGCCCAAATACCATTAGGGTTTCCACTGAAATTGAAACTAATAGCGTCTCTCTAGTGGACTACATATATAATTGCTAATTAGTGTTTCTTATTGTAAATTCCTAAAAGTTTACAAAATAATTTTTTTTTTAAAAAAAAGGAGGGATCAGATTGGTAAATATTGGAGTGCCCCTACTGTCGTAACTTAGGCTTTTAGGCGGACACCCATCTCGCATTTTTTATTTAATTGCGAGCATTGACCACTCATCACATCCCGTTTAACTTGCCTGAAGGATCAATGAACTATCTACGCACAGCACATGGCGTATTTATACTACGCACATCACCCTTACATCTCCATACGTAACCGATGTGGGATTCAGCCGCAGCTGCTTATTTGCACTAAACAATTATCAACAGTTTATTTATGGGCCGTTGCTTGGTTTCGTTACTGGGCCTAAACTAGGTAAATCATTCGATACTAGCTAACATAGTATCCTAGATTTCTCTTTTTTTTTTTTCGGTACTAGCTAAAATAGTATCCTAGATGTCTCTTTAATAGCATCTTTTTTATCTTATTTTTGTTTCATTTTGTTTTTCCTTGTTTCGTCCTTTCTCCCCTCATGAGGTTGATAATGGACTAAGATGCAAATAACACAAATTATTTTGTGGAAAAAGAATGCTTGTCGCCCGAGTTATACACAACACAACACAACATATTGTTACATTGTGAATTGAAAATTTCAAATAAAACATTAACATATTATAGGCCCCTTTTTCTTTCAAGCTTCATCATTACTAATCAAGGAGACCCACATTAAATGGATCTTACCTATTTAGAGTATCAATGATCATTTTAATTAATAAAATGAACGGGGCACATGCAATGTCGGCCGACCATCTTAGTTAAACAAATATTAACTTACGGACCCAAAGAAACAGAAAATGAATATACGATAAATTTTATGAATATACTTACTGTAAACTTTTTATAAATAATTAATTATTCATGTCTTAATCTACGTGTATCGCACGTACGTGGCAGTTTTAGCACTTTGTACGCAGGTCGATGGATAAATTAGCAGTGGAATATCAGCAATTCCAAAATAACAAAGAACTGCACAAATAAAATAGGAATCATGTCGATACATTTGGATAAGCCAATTCTAATATATAGATCCGACGTGGACCCACATATTATCCGACCCGACCCTACCCGACCTCTATAAATTAACTATAAGCTGAAGCCATTCATCATCTCATTAAACCGTTTCCAAATCACTGCATCACAGAGTTGTACGTCACTACTTGCGCAGTTGTACCTTTCTCTCACTCCATGGCGTCCACGTCTCTTTCCTTCCCAGACCAGCTCGTCTTCGCGGCCACCGTAAGCTCGCCGCCGACCCGATTCGACTCCCGCCGACAGTTTACCGTCTCCGTCGTTTCACGGCGGAGTAACGGCGGCAGTGCCGTAGAGACTTCATCGCCGTCGTCGTCCCTGTACGAGGTGCTGGGCGTTCGGATGGACGCCACGTGTCAGGAAATCAAGTCTGCTTACAGAAAGCTCGCCAAGGTCCTCCACCCAGACACGCCCGCCGGAGCTTCGCCGGACGGCGGCGGCGGTTGCGACGAGTTTGTACTCCTCCACGCCGCCTATGCCACGCTCTCGGACCCAGAAAGGAGGGCGGTGTACGACGTGTCGCTGTTACGGCGGAGGAGGCGCGTGGTTCTGACCGGCGGCCGTGGCTCGACGGCGCGGCTGGGAAGGAGGACTTGGGAGACTGATCAGTGTTGGTAGTGTTGTTTATTGGCTAATCAATCACTGACTAATTAATTAGTTAATTACGTGGAAAATTAGGCTTTTTTTGTATGATTACGTATTTCATGTAAAGCAAGCGCAAATTTAGGAACGTCCAGGTTCAAGTCTCTTTATTGCTTCATTACGTAATCAATAATTTCAATTGGTTGATCATTAAAAAACAAACTATAATCAAACACTAGTGCCAATAGAATATGAAAAATATACGGGTTGTTCCACAATTGAATCATAAGTGCTACTAGTAAATGAATTTTTGGAGAGGTAGCTTTTCTAAATATAAATTTATTTTTACAGTGTGGCGAATATGGACTTTAAAAAAGTGGGCAAAAATTAATTCTAAAAAGTGATTGAAAGTTGCTTATCTTAAGTTTACTTTTAGAGAAGTAACTTATTTAAAAGCTCATATCAGTTTTTCTACCAAATGCATGTTACTTCTGAAAATGGAATTTCGGATTAGAAGTCCATTTCAAAAGTGTTTCCAAAACGCCCTCTTAACCGTTTGAAGTCTAGGCACATCATGGTAATCTCTCAACCATTATGTTAATATAGAAGTGGTTTTTAAGTGAATATTTTATCAATATATACCCACTGAAATATCTGAGGGTGACGCCCATTGGAGTCTTGGAGATAAGGTCATGCTTATATTTACAGATGGAGGTAAGGTATTCGATTTTATTTGTACGCTTTGATACTGAAGTCAGTGAATTTAGGATGATTATATATACGTATCAAATGATTAGTCATACTGAAAACTGAATCGCCCCATAATCAATATGTAGACCTTTTTGGTCCAAATGACTATGAGAGTTTTGATTATTTCAAGTGATTATGTAAATTGGGGGTACAAATTAGAAAACTCGATATGTATGTTATATGATGTTTAAGTATGTTAAAATGATCGATTAAGTGCTTAAATGTGATTAAAATGCTAAGATAATCGAATTTGTGTGATCTTATGCTTAACTGGAATATTGATGTGATCACCTGGTTATGAACGTTTTCGTTTGGATGGAATATCACTGTGTGCTATATATGGAAAATATATTCTGATAAGTGATATGTTAGCTGTACACATGATTGAGTCATTTTAGGAAAGAATATCACTGTGATCACCCAGATATGATTAAGCTATATATGAAAAAGATATTCTGATTATGTGGTAATATTCTGATTGATTCTATATATGAATGTGCTGGCAAACGGATGAGATTACCCTGGAATGAAAGTAAATCTGTGGTATTTATGCTGAGAGTTCATGTTGACCGTTGAGCTTAATTGGTATTCTGGCATGATTCTTTGAGTTAATGCACGTGATTAATGAGCTTTCTCTTGCATACTCTGTGCTTAATTTTCCTTGTGAAGTGTAGAAACGATTCTTGGTCTATATAGAAGAAAATCACTTCAAGTTGAAGGGTACAAAACGAACACACGGGCCATCGAATTCCTTAGACGTTTTGAGCTTTACTTTGCGAATAATTCGTAGTTTGTGCTGAGCCTAAATTTGCGAATCTGTACCCTCTGAGCGATCCTTAGCAACACCTAATCCTAAACCTTAGTCTTTGGACGTGTGAGCACACAAAGGAGCACGAGTGGAGTCTTTCGCACGTGGAGGGACGAATTTTGTGGATTCGGTGGCCCTTCGGTAGCAAGTTGCATCCAGTCGGGAACTGGTTTCCTGGGTAAACGACGTTGGATCGAAACTTGGCATGCGTCAGCCTAGAGCGAGGTCTAGTATCCATAGTGCTTCGGTTGTGTACGGGTCAATCATTTGTAACCATAACCGGTAATACCTAGTGATTGATTGGAACTCTTGGGGAGATCACACCCCAAGGACATGACTAAACTCCAGTTGAGGATATAACCTGTATAAAAATCGCGTCTCACTTTACTTCTGCTATTTACTTTTCTGTGAGACAAACTCGGGACGCGTGCAAATAAAGCGACTTATGAAAATAACGTGATATTTTTTGAAATAGGGTTAGAAAGATAACTTTGATACTCGTACTGCTTTCTGAGAAATAACATACTCTGCAAATATCTTCTTAAAGAAAAGTATTTTTCAAAGAAGAACAATAAAATTTTTTAGCCTAATTCACCTCCCCTCTTAGCATTTTTACACTTCACAATAGTAATATTTTCCTTCACCTCAAATTGAAAGCCTCCCATAATCAATAGTAAAATTTAGATTCACTTCAAATTGAATCTAATGGAAATAGTAGGACCCTCTGTTTGTGATACTAATTTATATCTTTGGCAAAGATGATTTCTAATATTATGTATTTTATCTTCATGACAAACATTAATAGCGATTTGACACAATGCAAGTGATACGTGGTTGGGCCTTCTCGTGCGTATGTGGGGAATAAAAGATCTATGTTGATTTTATCAAATATGTCAAAATATCTACAGTTTTCCCCTATATTTCTGGCTATGCTTAATTTGAATTACAAGATTGTGGTTGAAATAAAATTCATCAAGAAAAAAAGGTGAAGCGTATTCTGACAATTAGAAATTATAAAATAAATCAAAAACGAAAAAAATTATAAATAAATATTCAAACAACACATTGCATTAAAATAAGATAGATAGACAGTGCTGCTACGATATGCTATACAGCCATTTTCATTTAAATCTTTTGGTGAGGTTCGTAATTGATTAGCTCGAAATCAGACGCCAAGAAGGAGTCGATGTCCGTTTTATTCGGATTAATCTTCAATTCTGTTCCAATTATACCATGATGTTATTATAGTATTCGATATAAATATACTTACATACGTAACGAATACTTACAGAAAAAGGGCGAGGAAGCTTCTGAATATGCTCTTGGAGAGGTTTAACATGATTCTTGTAGACGTGAGCATCTCCAATTACATGTACGAAATCGCCAGGAACAAGACCTGATGGTGATAGACGGTAATAAAAAACTCATGCAATATAAGCAAAGGTTTTTTTTGCGAAAAAAGATTCTCTCAAGATTTAGGTTGTTACTACCACAAACATGTGCTACGATACGTGTCAGCAGAGAATACGAAGCGATATCGAATGGCACTCCAAGACCTATATCAGGTTGAGAAAGCTCCCCATTCGCTACATAAAACTGCAATAAAAAAATCAAATCGAAGAAGCGTCAAGAAAAATCAAATAAAAGACATAGTTATGAAGAATAACGGTATCTACCTGAGCAAACACGTGGCAAGGAGGCAAAGCCATTAGGTTGAGATCAGAAGGATTCCTAGCAGAATAATGTGTATGTTATTTGTTCGAGTTAAAAATGCTAACTTTGCACCTAAGTGTCGCCATTGGAACCCATAGACTGGTCCCAAATCGCCCTCCTCCCGATCGTTCAGTCCAATGCTGCAAATTTAAATAAATTAAACACATTCATACAATACAATAGTGTTGCAAAATAACGCGTGTGGTAAGGAAAATTGAAACTTCATGTTTAAGAAATACACAGTACAGAAGATTGGGATCGATTAGATAAATACCAAAAGAGAAAAAAAAAAAAGACAACGTGGGGCTAAACAGAAATGTTACAGAGTAGCTAATTAATATTTGAAGGTCTATCGAGATGGAAGTATTAAAATCTTATCAAGAAATATATGAGCAGTGGGGTACAGTGAACACATTGTCAGGCAAAGAAGCTGCCAAGATAGGAAGAAGACATTGTTTTAGAAATTTGATACTAAAGATGGGAGAATTAAAGAGGATAATACGGAAAAAAGGAAATTAATATAGTGCATGACCGTGAAATTACCTTTGCATTTGTTGAACCAATGATAAACCACATGAGTTCTCCCACAACTCCCCGCCAAAAGACCCTCTTTGTACCAAAATCGACAAATACAAACACTATTTGCCAAAAAAAAAAAAAAAAAACGATGAGCATGAGCATGTATCTAGAGTTAGATAAGTTCTGCAGTGAATCAAATAATAACATACTTGCGGAAAACCTCATACTCTATCCATACCTTAGTGGTAAGAAGAGGTAACGATTTTACGCAGGTTAAAGCGCATCTGTGAAAAGAACAGTGCAAAATTCAAGGCATACCATGATAAAACAACTGAAGTGATGCCATTGGATTTTACGCTATACCTGGCAGCCAAATAAAGAAAAGGTCCCAGTCACAACCGAAGACACATAGCTGCAGCCGGCCGTTGAGGTGTGCGTTCGACTGCCAATTGGCGTCCCAATTCCGAGCGTCCAAGCGCTCGCCCTCGAACACTATCTGACCGTCGATCGTGAACTTCACGCGGCAGCCTTGCATGGAACCCTATTAGGACACGTTGTAAAGGTCAACTAATAAAATGAGCTTTTCAGTCCATGATTTTCTGATTACTGTACTTAGTTAGGGGTTGGCATCGGTCTCGGATAGTTCCTCGTTCGATAGGTGGGCACCATAACATCAATTGGAAAAGAGTCATGCTTTTAATACTTCAAGATACCAACAACTAAACTATACCATTTGATCCCTCTATCAGCCAAAAAAATATTAAGAAAATACATTGTCAAGGGATTGTAAGCAAATCTCTCCATATATTATTATTATTATTATTTTAAACCTATCGAGTTTTCGCCAAATATATCACTAATATAATAGATACTATTATTCTTTTCAACATCTAATTTCAAGCCGTAGTAAGTTTCCCACAATCAAAACCAGCCGCTTTTAGGGTGATCCAAAGGTAACCTTGGCAAGGAACATCTTCTTCAGCAAGCCCATCACCGCCCCTCGACTCTCCTGAACATAGCCGACGAAATAAGCCGCAGAAACCAATCCGAAGCTCCTCAGCCTCCTTTCCCCGGCGTACTTCTCCAAAACCTCCTCGGCCCTCACCGCATACTCTCCTTGGCCGAAGAAAGTATCGCCTTTCTTCCCGCCGTAGAAGGGCGCCAAGGATTCGGCAAGACACCTGACGAGGACGACGCTGTCCTCCAGGGCCGCGCACCCGCCCTGCGCTATGTCGGGCGTCATGGGGTGAAGGGCGTCCCCGAGGACGCAAACGTTGTCCTTTGCTATGTTCCCGCGCAAAATGTCCCAAGGGAGTCGAAGTTTCAGGGGAGAAGGAGATGAAGTCGGGCTCGGTCTTTAAGACCATTTGGGAGATGCGCTCGGGCATGCCCTCGACGCTCTTAGACACGAAGTGCTTCAGCTTTAGGTGGTCGCGCTCGTCTTCGTCGTCTGTTTGGAAAGTAATCCGGATACATAAGGAGGCTAAATAAATAAATAAAAGAAAGAGAGATATTCGTCCGAATAGCGAAAACTGCTCTACAGTCAGTGGCGGAGGCAGAAAGTCACGTAAGTGAGATCCAACCTAATTGGAACCGTACTTCAATTTTTTCCAAAAAAAAAAACACTGTCCTTTTTCTTTTACTCTTGTTCTAATTTTACGCACGTCATTAAAAAAGTCCAACAAATAATCATTTTTGCCTAACGATAGTTTCTATCAAATGACCACAAATACTAAACGCTTAAGCTTGTGTAACGGTATTTTAATTTTATATATTTTATTTCGACATGCTGCACCGCATCTAGACTTTCACAATGTTAAAAATAAAAATAAAAAATTACGAACGAGCGGCGCTCACATTGGAGGACCGAAGGGGAGAAGCTAAACCACCAGTACAGGCAGTTGGCATCGCACGGGACGACTCCGAGTCGAAACCCTCCCCCGACGTGGACGTGAAGCTTGGGCTCGAACCCGTGGCCATCCTCGTAGCTAACCAACCCCCTAATCGCGGACCGCCCAGGACTAACCGGGTCGGAGAGTCCCAAGTACTTAGCCACTTGGGAATTCACCCCGTCGCACCCGATCAACACCTATTATTATTGGGAGAAAGATCGAATGAAATAGAACTTTAAGGGTGTTTTTGGTTTATGGAATTTGGTGAGAAAGGAAAAGAAAATAAAAGAAAAATCAGTTTTTGTGTTTGGTTCATTAGAGAAATATGTGAAAAAAAGAAAAGAAAAATAAACTTAAGTTAATCTCAAAGCAAAAATCATAGAAAATCATTTCAGTTTCCTCGCCAAATGGTGAGGAAAATGAAGGAAAAGCTAGAAGGAATTATTTTCTCTCTAGTTTTCTTTTCCACATCGTTTTCCTCGATCCAAACACACCCTAAAAACACAAGCGCGAGTAAATTGATTCGATCTTAAAAACTCACCTTAGTCCTTACCGCCGAACCGTCGGAGAGCTGTAATAACTTGTCCGTCGAGGTCGTCAAGCGGTCGATGGAGACGATCTTCGAAGAGTATCTTATGGCGCCTTGGGGAAGTTCTTTCTCTAGGGCTTCTAGAAGGTCCTTCCTCCTCAAGCATCGGGCTTCGACCTCCCCGCTGCAGATTAATGAACTTATCGAGGGCTCGAAAAAAAGGCGAAGGAAAATATCTTTTAGGCTGCGTTTGGTATCGGGAAAAAGAGAAGGAAAAGTGTAATTGATAAACGTATTTTAATGCGTTTATCATAGTATTTATTTGTGGTATAATAGAACTTTGGCAATGAATTTATGCATTTATCCGGCATATTTACACTTATTCTTATGTTGAAGGAGCTTAGGACGAGTTTCGTGCGAAAACGAGGCAAAACGGTGCAAAATTGAAGAACACTGCCGGGTGTCACGGCCTTGACATCCTATGCAGTTAACCGTGACACCCACCAGAGGCCGAAGATGAAGTCACTGCCCTTGGTCACGGTCGTGACAGCCCTTGCACCAGTCCGTGACGCACGGCAGAGAAGCCGACTGATGATGGTCACGGCCGTGACCGGCAATGCACTTGGCCGTGACCTATGACAGAAAGTGACGAGACGCGAGCGGTGTTGGTCACGGCCGTGACAACCCATGTCCCAGGCCGTGACCGGCACGGGAATCAGTATAAAAAGTCCAAATTCGATCCAGAAACGAGACAACTTACCAGAGATTAACCCTAATCACTCTAGAGACGAAAATTAGCACAAAAGAACGAAGAATCGCATCCCGGAGCGCAAGAGACGGATCATCGACGAGATCACGCCCAATTTGACGAAGAACGAAGAATCTTCAACGCTCCCATCGCAGATCATCCGTATATCAAGAACATGAATTCTTCGCCTTTATCCTTTATTTCTTTCGTTGTTTTCTCGTCTATCATGCGTAGCTAAATCCCTTTCGTGTTTGGGATTAGATGAACGCTAGGATTAGTCGTACTTAAGACATGTTTATCGTGATTTGCGTATTCTGACTATTTATTATTCTATGAAATTGCTTCTTCGCTTTAATATGTCTATGTGTTAAAGTGAATGTATGGAAAATCGTTTAGGGCGACAGCTAAACAACGATTAGGCCGTTCGTAGAAGATAGGATTCGAGTATAGGGCGAAAGCAAATAATCGATCCTCGCTATTAGTAATTACTGAATTTTAGATCCCCACGAGCGTGTTGGGCGACAGCAAATTCGCGAGTGGGTAGAAAAATTACTGCGATTTAGTCAAGAATCACGTAGGCACGATATTTCATTGTCTTAGGCGATCACACCTAGCGGGATTCGAATCCCGAGCACATCTCTATCATCTGAACCTTCATATCAGTTCTAAGCGTGTTCCTTGAATTTCTAGTTGATTAGGAGCGATCTGTTAGGTTAAGTCGTCAAACAATTTGCGTATTTTATTTAGGTTAAATATCGAGTCGATAGGTCATTACTAGTACTTGATTTATTCCTCGTGTTCGATACTCGTTTACTCACTTTACTACACTACAAACGATAGGTCCACTGCCTATCGCACGTCGGTGACAGTAGTTTAGTAATCGTTTTAATTATTACTTGTCGCACTTTTCATTCACAACCACGTGTCGATCAGTAATTGTACGCATCGAATTGTTGTTACGCGTGTCGTAATACGCTTTTTTTTTCTTTTCCGAATCGAATTCTGAATACCAAACGCGCCCTTAAACGAAACGATAATAATAACGGCTATCGAAAAGCGTACAATTGGAATTCTGCATCAGGGATATGGGGTAGACCTGGAAATATGATCTTGGAACTGCAGCAACAAATAGAGTCATATATATATAATATAGAGATTTGCTATGGTGCCCACCTACCGTGAGCAACTACCGGAGCACCATAAGCAAATCTCTCAATTTTTTGCGTTTTTTTTCGATTTCCAACGCCGTCAACAACTCAGTAGACCCTCTCATATCCATTGCTAACCTAAATCGCCTTCTACAATACGTTAGTTTTTAAGAAAATTCATTATTTATTATTAACATGTGGACGACGTACCGATGTGATGATTTTCTTAAAAATTAACGCGTTGGAGAGGGTAGGTTAGCAATGCATATGAGATGGTCTACTGAGTTGTTGACGGCATTGGAAATTGAAAAAACGCAAAAAATTGAGAAATTTACTTATGGTGCTCACGACAGTTGCTCACGGTAGGTGAGAACGATAGCAAATCTCTAAAATATAATTCTTTATATATATTATTTAAAGGACTTTTACTTTACCCATGGAGTCTGTTAGAGGTTTGCCTTAACGAATCTCCGAGGCCAAGGGCGTCGAGGGCCTTCCATGCGTTGGACCATACGCCGAGGGCAAAACCGGTAGTTCGCAGAGTGTCTGAAGATTCCAAAACCACGCTGCGAATTCCAAGCCTGTCCAAGAATTTGATGATGAACTATGAATTTTGCAATTAAATGTATATACATTTATATAATAAAGCTATATATTATTCCATATGTAACCTGTGTAGGCCAAGAGCAGTAGCGAGGCCAGCTATGCCAGCGCCGACGATCACTATGTTTTCTTGGATTTCTGTCTGATTTATTGCCATGCTTTTGCTCGATCGATTTTGTTTCTTTTTTGTTTGTTCGGACAAGAGGTAGTTTGCGATAATGGTTGGGCAGATGAGTGATATTATTAAATAGGAAAAACAGAAGAAAATATCTCTCGATGATGATAAAAGCAAGCAGCGTAGACTTGACTTGTTGACTATCGATCAAAGGACGGCCACAGTTCAACCATGTCAGTTCAATCTATTATTATTTTTCTCGTCTCCATCAGTTAGTTTACTTGGAATAGTCTTCAAAGTCACAGTTTCTCTCGAACAGGGAAGTCTTTGGTATGACTCTCATAATTATCACTAGTAACTTTTGTATTATATATGTGTGTTCAATTAATATAAGGTGAATCTATAGAAAAATACATTGAATCAAATTTTTACACATATGTATCATGTCAGAAAATTTTACATATAGGTACCCAATTTAATTTTACCAGTTTCTTTAGTCATGTCGTACCTTCTGTGTGTATATTGCGTACCACAACACGTTGATATAGGGTACCTAAATATAACATACGCCGTACCTACGGCATACCTTGTGTGTTACATAGGGCATACCTAAATATAGCATACGTCATACCATTTTCTGTTATGTAGGGTACCCAAATGTGTTGTATGGTGTACTTTCGGGGATTGGGTACCTATGTGCAAAAAATTTATTCTGGTAGGTACCTACATATAAAAAAATCCTGACAGGGTACTAAATTACAATTTTTTATTCAAATAGGTACTTATGTATAAAGACCCCTTAATATAATTGTGAAGGTAAGGTAGTTTACTCAACAGTGGATAGTTTTTTATTATTTATATGTTGATTATCTTATTTAAGTGGAGAAGAAAGAATTTGAGTTTAACTAAGAAAAGACAATAAGAAGGTTATAATGGTTACAATTAAATTTGGCATATTACGAAAGTTTCTATTAATTCCTGCACCTTAATAAAATAGAAAGATTTCCATCTTACATAGAATTTTTACCGTGTTGCATTCCTCTTATGTATGTGTCCATCGTTTTTGTTCAATTTAGTATGTTGTATACTCGGTGTATTGTATGTTATGTCCTCGATGTGTTGTGTGTTGGTTGTATGATATGTTATATATTTAGTGTAATTGGGACGTAAAATATACCGAGTTAGGGGGTGCGGAGTGCACGCTCGGAAAATATTTTATATCGGAACCCAAAACGAAGCGGGGGTCAAGGGGGCTGAGCCCCCTTGCGGGGTCCTAGGGGCAGCGCCCCTAGTGGCATGCACCCAAAAAGTGTGCATGCTTCCCCCTCAAACCCCGTTGCACCCGAAAGGGTGTGTTTAATACCCAAAAAGGTATGGGGCTTCAAAAGGTGATATCTGTTATCTAACGGACACCATCTTTGAAAGGATTATGTCTATTAGGAATAGACACAACCGATCGAAACTTGTGTTATAAATAAGCACAGATACATTCGACACAAACGCATTGAATTCACAAGTGAAATAACAAAGTTTTCTCTAGTCTTATCCCGGGACGTAATATTGTCTTGGGAAAGTGAACTCCAAACGCGATTCTAGAGAAATATCCGGCCATTAAAGCAGACATATACTACCGACAATCAAAGACAATAGTTTCTGATTTCTCAATGGCCGAAAGCGCGAGAGGCATGACTTCAAAATTCTGCAAACTTGATAAGTTCGAAGGTGTGGATTTCCGTCGATGGCAGAAGAAGATGCACTTTATCCTGACAACCCTGAAGGTGGTCTACGTGTTGAGTACGCCCATGCCGTAGTACGAAGAGAACGAAACACTTGAGGCTGCCCGAAGGAGGAACAAGTGGGAGAACGACGTTACATCTGTCGTGGTCATATCCTAAATGGCATGTCGGATTCATTATTTACATATATCAGAATTTTGATTTTGCTAAAGCCTTATGGGATGATCTCGAAGCGAAGTATATGGCAAAAGACGCATCAAGTAAGAAATTCCTGGTTATTTAATAATTATAAAATGATCGATGCTCGACCAGTTACGGAACAATACAATGAGGTTCTGCGTATCCTTGGGCAATTCGCTCAACACCAACTTGTGATATATGATGCAATAGCCGTGTCTTGCATAATAGTAAAATTGCCACCATTATGGAAAGATTTCAAGCGCATTCTAAAGAATAAAAAAGAGGAATTGTCCCTACTACAATTAGGTAGTCATTTGCGCATAGAGGAATCTCTAAGAGCGCAGGAGAATGACCAACCAAAGGGCAAAAGCAGTGCTGGGATATCCAGTGTCAACATGGTGGAGGATCGTACTAAAAACAATAAAAAGCGCAAAGTGAACGGTGATAACCGTGGTGGGTCTAACAAAAAGCCTAAAGCGGCTTGTTGGAAATGTGGCAAACCTGGTCATATGAAAAAGGATTGTCGGGTTGGAAAAGGTGGTGGACAAAGAAGGAACACCAACGGGGCAAACACCACGGGTGAAGGGTCGAAAAACCCTAATACTACACAAGGTCAGAATTTAGACACACATTATAATTCTGGTATACATTATATATCTTTTAGTCCTGAAGCGTTTTACATACATGATGATGATGAAGAAGCATGGTGGATTGAGTTGGGTGCCACAACTCATGCGTGTAAAGACCAGGGCTGGTTTAAAGATTTTCAACCAGTTGAAGATGGATCGGCTTTACATATAGGCAACGAGTCAAGTGCTCCAATAGTTGGTGTAGGAGTATTAGAATTTACTTCGGGAAAAACTATTACTTTATGTAATGCGCTGTTTGTACCTAAGTTGCGTAAGAATTTAGTGCCTGGCCCTGTCTTGAACAAATGTGGTATTACAAGCAGGTGTTTGAGTCAGACAAGTTTGTATTGACAAAACCGGGAGCTTTATCGATTTTGGCTATTATAATAATGTAATGTTTATGTTGAATTTAAATAAAATGCATTCTTACAATAATTCTGCATTCATGACGAGTTTGAAAGTTAATGATTCGGTGCTTTGGCATGCTAGACTAGGACATGTTCACTATAGACGAATTTATGAAATGTCAAAGGAAGGATTAATACCTCCTTTCATATTAATTCTGAAAAATGTAAGACTTGCATGCTGACTAAGATCACGAGGCAACATTTTCATAAGGTAATGCGTTCCTCGAAAAAATGTAGTACCTCCTTTTGATGATGTATCTACATTCTGTTATGTTTATTTGTTGCATAGCAAAGATGAAACATTAGAAAAATTTATGATTTATAAGAATGAAGTCGAGTTGCAACAAAATGCCATGATCAAACAACTCAAAACGGATAGAGGTGGTGAATACTTTAATCCGACCTACTTTCAATCGGTAGGGATTATCCACGAGACTACGGCTCCATATACTCAGCATATCCAATGAAGCTATGTTAACGGCTTGCTAGTTGCTTAATAGGGTTCCAAATAAAAGGAACAAATGGACACCTTATGAACTTTGGTTTAAAAAGAAACCGATGTTAGGATCTTCGAGTTTGGGGTTGTCGGGCTGTTGTAAAACTTCCCGAACCCAAGAAGAAAAGAGGTGAACGAGGTATAGATTGTATCTTTATTGGATATGCTGAGCATTCCAAAGGCCTATAGGTTCTATGTAATCGAACCTAACGATTCCATTTCGGTCAACTTCGTAATTGAATCGAGAGATGCTATATTTGATAGAATCGTTTCTCAAGTATACCTAGACCTAAGGATGTGATTTCAATCACAGTGGTAAGGAGGAAAGTTCTGACTTGACTAGTAATAAGTCACTTGAACTTCGAAAAAGCGAAAGGAAAAGAATACCGAACTCGTATGGACCAGATTTTCAGTTATACTTAATTGAGGGTTCTAGGGATGAGGTTTCGACCCAATACCTATATTGCTATAATGTTGAGGATGATCCAAAAACATTTGACGAAGCAATGAAGTCTCAGGATGTTGCTTTTTGGAAGGAAGCAATTAATGATGAGATGGACTCTATCATGGGAAATAACACTTTGGTGTTATCCGATACCACCAGGTGCAAACTTTTAGGTTGCAAATGGATCTTCAAAAGAAAGACGAGTCGATGGAACTATTGAAAAGTTCAAGGCGAGACTAGTCATTCAAGGGTTTAAACAAAAATCGGGAATTGACTATTTCGATACATATACACTATTGCTCGTATCTCGACTATTAGATTGTTGATTGCGATGGCAACCATTCACAATCTTGTAATTCACCAAATGGATGTGAAAACTTCATTCTTGAATGGTGATTTAGATGAGGAAGTTTATATGAAACAACCTGAAGGCTTTATCATGCCGGGAAATGAAAACAAAGTGTGTAAACTTGTTGAATCCTTGTATGGATTGAAACATGCACCTAAGCAGTGGCATCAAAAGCTTGATGAAGTGGTCTTGTCCAACGATTACAATTTGAACCAAGCGGACAAGTGCGTATACAACAAATTTGACAACTCAGGTAACGGAGTAATCATCTGTCTGTATGTTGATGACATGTTGATCTTTGGCACAGATCAGAAACAAGTCGATATGACTAAAGAATTTTTGTCATCTAGATTCTCCAAGATATGGGAGAGACTGACGTTATCTTAGGTATTAGGATTAAACTGAAAACAAAGGAATTTCGATTACACATTCGCATAATATTGAGAAAGTATTAAAGAAATTCAATTGTTTTGATTGTACTCCCGTGAGTACACCTATGGATACAAGTATGATGTTGTTGCCTAATAAAGGTAATCCAGTTTCTCAGCTTGAGTATTCCAAGGTGATTGGATGCTTAATGTATGTCATGACGAGCACAAGGCCGGATATTGCGTATGCTGTAGGAAAACTTAGTAGGTTTACTAGTAATCCGAGTACACATCATTGGCAAACAATAAGGCGGGTACTTAAGTACCTAAAAAAGACTAAGTTATAGTTTATATTACGTTGGCTCACCTTCGGTTCTAGAAGAATATTGTGACGCCAGTTGGATCTCGAATCCGAAAGACCATTCCTCGACAAATGGATCGGTATTCTTCCTTGGAGGAGGTGCAATTTCGTGGGCTTCTAAGAAGCAAACTTGTATCACGAATTCGACGATGGAATCTGAGTTTGTTACCCTAGCGGCCGCTAGTAAAGAAGCGGAATGGCTGAAAAATTTAGTCTATGAGATTCCGTTGTGGCATAAACCTATATCACCTATCTCAATCCATTGTGATAGCTCTGCCACTTTGACAAATGCTTATAGTCACATGTACAATGGAAAGTCGAGACACTTAGGTGTTAGACACAGCATGATTCGTGAATTAATCACGAATAGGGTGATATCCGTTGTCTATGTTAGATCGCAATTTAGCGGACCACTTGACGAAGGGGTTGGCGAGAGATTTGGTTAACAAATCTGCAATAGGGATGTGATTAAAGTCCACATAATTTCTAATGGTAAGATACCCAATTCCCCTCTGATTTTGAAAACTCGAGCATGAATTCAATGTGGAAAGCTTACACTTAGAACTTGGAGCACATAATAGTTTGCATATCATCCCAAGATATGTGCTCGGATCTGCATGACAGTAGGTTGAAGTAAAATCTTAATAGCTTTTTTGAAAAAGTGCAGGTAAGATGCACGAAAAAAGAAGCTACCTATGTGAATGTGAAGTTTTGCCGCTTCCAGAAACACTGGACTTAGTTTACGTACATTCATGAATGGATATGAACACATGGCTGATAATAGTGTCGGGTTTAGTTTGTGTATTCTGAATGCTTGTGTGTGCATTATCTTCATATATTCAAATGGGTCGAAGGGTTCAATTCGTAGAACACCCTACCTTCTCAAGTATTTGGAATTAGTAGTTGATAGGTTGATGTGATGCCCGGGGCCGAAGAGGGCGGGGAGTAATCGCCGGTGCCAGAGAGGTGCACGGATAAGGATCGGCTCCTGGCAGGCTTCTAGGCGAAGGGGTACATGAACGAACCGATCCGACACCCGAATGAGAGGAGATCCTGAGACTGGCAACGTATGGGCGTGTCAGGCTATGAATTGTATAAGAGAATAGATAGTACTACTCATATCACCAAGGTCGACCTACCTTTTCGTGAGTCCATCAAAACTCCGAAGTAAGCGTGCTTGACTTGGGAAAATCTAGTGATGGGTGACCCCCTGGAAAGTTTGCTCAGGGTGCGTGTGAGCGAGGACGAAGCACGCTGAAAGGTTAAATGGTGGTACAGTGGGGCCAGACTATCAGTCGGAGTGTGGTGGGCCCAACCCCACTGGTCTCGGTAGGGACCGATGCTACAGTGACACACGGTATGGGACGGGATGTCAGGTGGTATCAGAGCACAACCTCTCGCAGTACGGTGTGGTTTGGGGACGAACCAGGCGGAAGCTGGTGGGCATGTGATGCCCGGGGCCGAAGAGGGCGGGGAGTAATCGCCGGTACCAGAGAGGTGCACGGACAAGGATCGGCTCCTGGCAGGCTTCTAGGCGAAGTGGTACATGAACGAACCGATCCGACACCCGAATGAGAGGGGATCCTGAGACTGGCAACGTATGGGCATGTCAGGCTAAGAATCGTATAAAGAATAGATAGTACTACTCATATCACCAAGGTCGACCTATGTAATACTCGCAAAATTTATACTGGATCATTTAAATAATATTCGGAATGTATGGAGTCGATTTTCGAACATACACCGATTCCTTTCCAAGCCGGACAAAAAAATATATATTGGACCCGAAAAAAAAAGTTTAAATGGATTAAAAATATTATGGGCCAAATAAGGAAATAATAGCCCAAATTATTGGAGTTTGGCCAATAAATACAATAATATATGGGCCGAAAATAAAATTTAAAAATCCTCATCACACCTCATCATCTTAAATGTATTTCCGATTTTGTCCCATAATGATATATTTGATGGAATACAATAAAACAAAACAAATAAAGCAAAACATCACCTAATTAGTAATTATATCAAATATACCTCATACACCTCATAAGGACAAATAATACACCTCATAGGACAAGATAAATAAATTAAAGAAAATAGAGAAGAAGAAAGGAGGAGTTACGTTGGGAGAGAGGGAAGGAGAGAGGGGAGAAAAGAGAAAAAGAAAAGACAAATATCATACCTAATGCTACCTCCTCAAGCATGATGACAAGATCTATAACACCTAATGTCATCTCCATGTGAGCATGAAGACAAACTAACAACCATTAAGCCACCTCATTAATCTCATGAGGATAAAATAACCAACAAGTAAAAGAGAAGAGAGGAGAGGCCGAGGGAGAGGAAAGGAAAGAAGAAGAGAGAAGGAAAGAAAAGAAAGAAAAGAAAGAAGAAGAGAAGGAGAAGAGGGAGAAGCCCGCGGACGAGGAGAAGCTCGGGATAGAAGCTCTCGGGTCGGGGTCACACGGAAACACCCCGTGATTTAGCTTTCTACGGACGTAAGGTAGGTGAAGATCACCTACATGCGTAAACAATATAGGATTTGTGAATTTACGTGTTTTTGCATGTTATTCATCGAATTCTTCGTGTTTATGTGATAATATAATTTTCTTGCATGAATTTTTCGTTGTTATCTTAGGTAGCACGAGATTGAGTATTTTTAGATCTATGAATATTTGGAAATAGGGATAGAGGACTTTAGATTAAGATGATAGAGCAAAACTTGGGGAGAATTAGGGTCTTCTAGGGTTTTCTTTTATCCATTTCGGCCAAGAGGTTCAAAATTCATATCTCACAATCTAGACTTCAGATTAAAAATTCCTTCGAACAGAATTAAGATAAGTCCTTTATCTGTGGTTAAAATTTCAGGTCCATCGGACATCGTTTACCATGTCATCATTGAGAAATCCAAAACTGTCGCAAAACAGCCGTATAAAATAATTATTTTTAAAATTTTGGAACTTGATCGAAATTTAAAAAATCCAGGGAGTCTGTGTTGTAAAATTCCGAATAGGGGATATTATTAAAGAAATATAAAGTTTTTAGGACATATTTAAAATTTGGAATAAATAATTGGGTCCTTTGGGTAATTTTCAAAAATTTGGGGACTAGATTGAAAAGTTTCAAAAATCTGGTGGCTGAGAATGTAAAATCCGGATAGGGGAGATTTTGAAGAAATATAAAGATTTTGGGGGAGATTTGAAATTCGAAATAAATAATTGGGGTCCTTTGTGTAATTTTTAAAATTCGGTGACTAGATTGAAAAATTTTAAATCTGGGAGCTGAAAATGTAAAATCCCAACAGGAGAGATTTTTAAATAAATATAAACTTTCGGGGCAGATCTGAAATTTTTAAAGATTTGGGGCAGATCTGAAACTTAGGAAAATTTTCGGATCCTTAAAAGTAAACTATGAAATTTTGGTTTTAAATGCAAAAATTTAAAAAGATATTTTAAAATTAGAAATTTAAGTGATATTTTGAAAGTTGGACAATAGAGTTTTAAATATATAAATTAGGGACCAATTTTGAAATTAGGGTGTTAAATAAAGTGAAAAGGATTAAATTTTGGGAACTCTTAGTGAAACTTCAGGGAGAGATCGATGAGTAAGGTTTCGGGCCGAGTAATTCGGAACGCGGGCTCTGGGCCCGATTATCTAGCGTACGATAGTTTTCGGATCGGGCCAAGCTGATACCTCGGGCCGATACATGATATGAAGATTTGCATTTTTATGTATTGCATTTTACTTGCATGACATTTCCTTACACGTGTTATGAGGGGAGAGAATCGTGCGTAGTCACGGTGACTTGTATAGTATTGATGAGTGGGGTAGTTTATGACCGAGTGATGGTTGTCTAATGGTATGAGTTGAGGTTAGGACTAAGGCGCACTATATGATTGAGATGTGGGGAGTGGGCCTCCCGAGCTACTGACCCTTGTGGGGAGTGGGCCTCCCGAGCTACTGACCCCTGCGCGCGTGTTGCCTTTAGTACCTAAGCCTCGGGCCCTGAATGTGATGTGATGATATGAGATATGAGATATGAGAAAAGTGTCGAGCGTGTATATTTGTGAGATAAGTCGAGATTGGAATGTGAGAGCATTTGCATTCATGCATATTTTCATCTACTGTGCAAAAGCTCAGGGTTTACGTGTGTAGGTAAGATGGCTGATGGCGGTGACTCCACGGACTTTTGAGGGCGGCGCAGTACATGGGACGCGACCTGTGGAACGAGTTTATGTTTCGTGTTTTGTTTAAATTGGGCTTGGACTTATTGGGCTTCGGCCCAATGAATAAAAATGTGTTTGGGTTTGGACTTATGAATTTAGACATCGAACGTATTTGTATTATTATATTTTAAAAGTTTTAATTAAATGGGCTTTCCGCTGCTTACGCTGCGAAAATCCGCCAAAATACGTATCTAGGAAGTCGGGTCGTTACAGGTGGTATCAGAGCGTTAGGTTATAGGTTCTGTAGACTGTCCATGTACTGCCGCTCAAAAGCCTGGAGGATCAGCCTACGCCTGTAAGTTTAATACGTAATTATGTGATTTATGATTTTGGATATATCCTTTAACGTGAATATTTGGGCGATTTTATGTGCTCCTTGATGTGTTCAAAAGTTAGAGATTTCGTACTTTTACACTTAGATTGGTAGGAGAATCTCGGTTAAATTAAGGTAGGGAGAGAATGATAAAAAGAAAAAAAAATTCGGACTTTTGATAGAATTTGGGTTGCTTAAAAATTCGGGTAAAAAATTCGGGTCAATTTGGAATTCGGCGAATTTAAATTTTGGGCCTTTTCAAATTTTGTGCTTTGTTAATTTGGGCTTGACCGAATTGGACCAAGCTGAAATTCGGAAAGTTAAAATAAATAAAAGGCGAAATAAAAAGAGTCGACCGATATAAAATTTTTTTAAAATCGGAGCTTGTATACAATTTTAAAAATGAGACGAGGACCGTAGAGAAACATGGGTTAATTGTAGAAATTTAGGAAGCGAGACGAGAACATAGAGAAAACATGATAGAGTCGATGCATAACGATTACATAACTGAAAATCATATTACAATCCGAATACATAAAAAAAATAGAAGATAAAACATCGACGACGTTCGGAAGTTCTGCCGCGTCTTCTTCCGATATGCCCGAACAAGACACGTCTTCCCATGACTTAACATTTCACAAATTAGATGCAAGTGCAGTGAGTAGCAACCCACACTACAAAAATGGCGATCGCCACTACGAGCAAAGCCAAAAGGGTGAATAACTCGAATTTGAGCCTTTCAAGATTCTCTCTCCAAAAGGGTTCGTGAGGACATCCTCACGATCCGCATTTCCTACGAGGTTATACATTTCGAAGTTTAAATGATGTGGTTGGAGAGAATTGTGTGTGGTGCAAACTAGCGTGCATCAAGTACCTATTTATAGGCGTGAGTGAAGCGAAGGATAAGCATCATTAATTTCGAGTTTTTTTCAGCGCCGTATAAAGATAAGCTTCATAAATTTCGAGATAGATTCTTTTTCCTTACGCCGTAATCTCGAATTGAGAAATTACGCGCATGAAGAAAATCGCATTGGATTTATTATCACCAAATCTAATCTGAAATCTCGAAGAAAGAAATTGATATCCATTACGAAAAAAAAAAAATTTGTGCTCACGTTTATATCAACAACGTGTTTACATACAATGCTTAGTCTACGCTGTTGCATCAATGAAAATAGTACGGCGAGCTAACGTACAAACACGGCTAAGTTAATTCAAACCTGGATCAAGTATGGTTTCCATCAAAACTTTTGCGAAATAACACGGGCTCGACATGAAAGCCATATGGTTGTGTGTGTCATCGAAAACTTACATTCCAGCTTCGGCGGATATACGCGATCAACTAGGGGTCCAACATTGTTTAAAAAAAAGAAAAGAATTTATGGAATCCGAAATTTATAAGCTGGAAATCATGTTTAATCTTCACCGTCCGTTTTTATCCGATCGAAAGCTCCACGAGTCGCCACGTGGTCTTGCATTTCCGCGTGTTAGAGCAGCATCGCCTGCAACTCTATAAGTGAAATAGCACTTTCACAATAATCCGTACGATCACTGATCCAACGCGCACGATTCACCATCCGCTTCATTCACTTCCTAAGCATCTCAACCGTTGATCTCTTCGCGCGATATCTTACGAATAGAATTAAATCTTCAGCCTTCAAATTCTGACTATTAGGTCGCGCGCCATCTTAGATCCAACGACAGCTACTCTTCGTGATCTTCTCAACTTAGTTTCTTCAGTTTTCAGGGGTTGAAGAAACGACTGACAACAACTCATGTTCTTGCAATTCCCTCTGGTAGCAAAGATTCTCAATATAAAGTAACGCTTCTAAAAATTACTTGGAGTACGTATTGATGCAAAGCGGGAAGGTGATCGCTTATGCCTCCCGACAGCTCAAATCGTACGAGTAGAATTACCCTACGCATGACCTGGAACTCGCAGCTGTGGAACGGACAGTCTGAAAGAACAATCCAGCGCTTGAAGATATGTTGAGACCGGGTATTTTGGATGTCCGGGGAAGAGGGAGCAAATACCTTCCACTATTCGAGTTGTCCTATAACAAGAGCGATCAAGCCACGATCAGGATGGCGTCGTACGAAGCCTTGTACGGATGCAAATGTTGGTCCCTAGTTCACTGGGATGAAATAGACGAGAAGGTGTTGTTAGTCCCGAGATGGTGCGTGAAATGACCGAAGCTGTTGAAAAGATCCAGGAGAGGATCAAACGGCCCAAAGTCGTTAGAAGAGTTATGCAGACGAAAGACGAAAGCCGTTGGAGTTCGATGAAGGTAATCAAGTCTTTCTGAAGATCTCGCCAATGAAAGGAGTAAAATGTTTCCAAAAGAATGGAAAGTTGAGTCCGAGATATATCGGATCTTTCATAATTGTGAACCGACTTGGAGAAGTGGTGTGCCAGCTCGAATTGCCAAGATAGCGCGCAAGTCCATGTCGTCTTCCATGTGTCTACATTACCGAAGTACATCCTAGACCCGAGCCATGTAGTGCAGGGCAAATCACTTCATCAATAATTGAAGCCGACTTGAGCTACGACGAAAGACCGGTGAAATTTTGATGTACGAGGTGAAACGCCTTCGGAATAAGAATATACCCCTCGTGAAGGTATTGTGGCGGACAAAGTATTGGAAGAAGCCACTTGGGAACGAGAAGACGAGATGAGAGAGAAGTATCTCGAGTTATTTTCTGTACTGTAATTTCGAGGACGAAATTCTTGTAAGGGGGGAGGATGTAATACTCGCAAAATTTATACTGGATCATTTAAATAATATTCGGAATGTATGGAGTCGATTTTCGAACATACACCGATTCCTTTCCAAGCCGGACAAAAAAATATATAATTGGACCCGAAAAAAAAAGTTTAAATGGATTAAAAATATTATGGGCCAAATAAGGAAATAATAGCCCAAATTATTTGGAGTTTGGCCAATAATAATAACAATAATATATAGGGCCGAAAATAAAAATTAAAAATCCTCATCACACCTCATCATCTTAAATGTATTTAATCCGATTTTGTCCCATAATGATATATTTGATGGAATACAATAAAACAAAACAAATAAAGCAAAACATCACCTAATTAGTAATTATATCAAATATACCTCATACACCTCATAAGGACAAATAATACACCTCATAGGACAAGATAAATAATTAAAGAAAATAGAGAAGAAGAAAGGAGGAAGTTACGTTGGAGAGAGGGAAGGAGAGAGGGGAGAAAAGAGAAAAAAGAAAAGACAATATCATACCTAATGCTACCTCCTCAAGCATGATGACAAGATCTATAACACCTAATGTCATCTCCATGTGAGCATGAGACAAACTAACAACCATTAAGCCACCTCATTAATCTCATGAGGATAAAATAACCAACAAGTAAAAGAGAAGAGAGGAGAGGCCGAGGGAGAGGAAAGGAAAGAAGAAGAGAGAAAGGAAAGAAAAAGAAAGAAAAGAAAAAAGAAGAGAAGGAGAAGAGGGAGAAGCCCGCGGACGAGGAGAAGCTCGGGATAGAAGCTCTCGGGTCGGGGTCACACGGAAACACCTCGTGATTTAGCTTTCTACGGACGTAAGGTAGGTGAAGATCACCTACATACGTAAACAATATAGGATTTGTGAATTTTTACGTGTTTTGCATGTTATTCATCGAATTCTTCGTGTTTATGTGATAATAATAATTTTCTTGCATGAATTTTTCGTTGGTTATCTTAGGTAGCACGAGATTGAGTATTTTTAGATCTATGAATATTTGGAATAGGGATAGAGGACTTTAGATTAAGATGATAGAGCAAAACTTGGGGAGAATTAGGGTCTTCTAGGGTTTTCTTTATCCATTTCGGCCAAGAGGTTCAAAAATTCATATCTCACAATCTAGACTTCAGATTAAAAATTCCTTCGAACAGAATTAAGATAAGTCCTTTATCTGTGGTTAAAATTTCAGGTCCATCGGACATCGTTTACCATGTCATCATTGAGAAATCCAAAACTGTCGCAAACAGCCGTATAAAATAATTATTTTTAAAATTTTGGAACTTGATCGAAATTTAAAAAAATCCAGGGAGTCTGTGTTGTAAAATTCCGAATAGGGGATATTATTAAAGAAATATAAAGTTTTTAGGACATATTTAAAATTTGGAATAAATATTGGGGTCCTTTGGGTAATTTTCAAAAATTTTGGGACTAGATTGAAAAGTTTCAAAAAATCTGGTGGCTGAGAATGTAAAATCCGGATAGGGGAGATTTTTGAAGAAATATAAAGATTTTGGGGGAGATTTGAAATTCGAAATAAATAATTGGGGTCCTTTGTGTAATTTTTAAAAAATTCGGTGACTAGATTGAAAATTTTAAATCTGGGAGCTGAAAATGTAAAATCCCAACAGGAGAGATTTTTAAATAAATATAAACTTTCGGGGCAGATCTGAAATTTTAAAGATTTGGGGCAGATCTGAAACTTAGGAAAATTTTCGGATCCTTAAAAGTAAACTATGAAATTTTGGTTTTAAATGCAAAAATTTAAAAAGATATTTTTAAAATTAGAAATTTAAGTGATATTTTGAAAGTTGGACAATAGAGTTTTAAAATATATTAAATTAGGGACCAATTTTGAAATTAGGGTGTTAAATAAAGTGAAAAGGATTAAATTTTGGGAACTCTTAGTGAAACTTCGGGGAGAGATCGATGAGTAAGGTTTCGGGCCGAGTAATTCGGAACGCGGGCTCTGGGCCGATTATCTAGCGTACGATAGTTTTCGGATCGGCCAAGCTGATACCTCGGGCCGATACATGATATGAAGATTTGCATTTTATGTATTGCATTTACTTGCATGACATTTCCTTACACGTGTTATGAGGGGAGAGAATCGTGCGTAGTCACGGTGACATTGTATAGTATTGATGAGTGGGGTAGTTTATGACCGAGTGATGGTTGTCTAATGGTATGAGTTGAGGTTAGGACTAAGGCGCACTATATGATTGAGATGTGGGGAGTGGGCCTCCCGAGCTACTGACCCTTGTGGGGAGTGGGGCTCCCGAGCTACTGACCCCTGCGCGCGTGTTGCCTTTAGTACCTAAGCCTCGGGCCCTGAATGTGATGTGATGATATGAGATATGAGATATGAGAAAAGTGTCGAGCGTGTATATTTGTGAGATAAGTCGAGATTGGGATGTGAGAGCATTTGCATTCATGCATATTTTCATCTACTGGGCAAAAGCTCAGGGTTACGTGTGTAGGTAAGATGGCTGTGGCGGTGACTCCACGGACTTTTTGAGGGCGGCACAGTACATGGGACGCGACCTGTGGAACGAGTTTATGTTTCGTGTTTTGTTTAATTGGGCTTGGACTTATTGGGCTTCGGCCCAATGAATAAAAATGTGTTTGGGTTTGGACTTATGGATTTAGACATCGAACGTATTTGTATTATTATATTTTAAAAAGTTTAAATTTAAATGGCTTTCCGCTGCTTACGCTGCGAAAATCCGCCAAAATACGTATCTAGGAATTCGGGTCGTTACAACCTACCTCGGGAGTCCATCTATAGAAACTCCGAAGTTAAGCGTGCTTGACTTGGAACCTTATTAGTACATCATTGTAAAGGTCAACTAATAAAATGAGCTTTCCAGTCCATGATTTTCTGATTAGTGTAGGTAGTTAGGGGTTGACATTGGTCTCGGATAGTTCCACGTTCGATAGGTGGGCAACATAGCAAATCTCTCCATATATATTGTTATTATTTTAAACATATCGAGTTTTCGCCAAATATATCACTAATATTATCATTTTAAACATCTAATTTCAAGCCGTAGTGAGCTTCCCACAATCAAAACCAGCCGCTTTTAGGGTGATCCAAGAGGTAACCTTGGAAAGGAATATCTTCTTCAGCAAGCCCATCACCGCCCCTCGACTCTCCTGAACGTAGCCGACGAAATAAGCCGGGGAAACCAATCCGAAGCTCCTCAGCCTCCTTCCCCGGCGTACTTCTCCAAACCCTCCTCGGCCCTCACTGCATACTCTCCTTGGCCGAAGAAAGTATCGCCTTTCTTCCCGCCGTAGAAGGGCGCCAAGGATTCGGCAAGACACCTGACGAGGACGACGCTGTCCTCCAGGGCGGCGCACCCGCCCTGCGCTATGTCGGGCGTCATGGGGTGAAGGGCGTCCCCGAGGACGCAAACGTTGTCCTTTGCTATGTTCCCACGCAAAATGTCCCAGGGAGTTGGAGTTTCAAGGGAGAGTAGGAGATGAAGTCGGGCTCGGTCTTGAACACCATTTGGGAGATGCGCTCGGGCATGCCCTCGACGCACTTAGACACGAAGTGCTTAAGCTTTAGGTGGTCTCGCACATCTTCGCCGTCTGTTTGGAAAGACGGAAGGAGGCTAAATAAATAAATAAGAGATAGAGATTTGTCCAATCTACAGTTTCCAGTGACGGAGGCAGAAAATCACGTCAGTGGGATTCAACTAATTGGAACGCATACTTTAATTTTTTCCCAAAAAAAAATCAGTGGTGTCCTTTTACATTTACTTATGTTCCAAGTTTATTAAAAAAGTTCAACACATAAGTAATCATTTTTGCCTAACGATAGTTTCTATCAAATGACCAGAAATATTTAAACGCTTAAGCTTGAAGAAGTGTAATGATATTTTAATTTTATAAGTACACGCTGCACCCCGTCTAGACTTATATTCTTTTGTTATCTAGACTTCACAAACGTGAATATGGGTAACCGTCAGGATTCTTACCATGACGACACATTGGTCCGAGTTCTAGAGCCATATTAACCTACCAATCTACTTAGAAGCTTAAAAATATATAAAACTAAATTATAACGCACTGCCTTTTAAGCTTAAACTCTTACGAACGATAAATAGATGTAAATAGAGCATGTAAATGCAAGAAACAATGAAAAATACTCTATTATACCCTAAATAATTGCTACAATAAACGTATCGATATACGTTTATCACGCACCAATTCCGGCCGTCCAAGCGCTCGTCCTCGGACATCTATCTGATTGTCGATCGTGAACTTCACCCGACGAGTTTCTTTCATGGAACCTTATTAGTACATCGTTGTAAAGGTCAACTAATAATATGAGCTTTTTCAGCCCATGATTTTCTGATTAGTGTAGGTAGTTAGGGGTTGACATCGGTTTCGGATAGTTCCATGTTTGATAGGTGGGCAACATAGCAAATCTCCTTATGTATTGTTATTATTATTTAAACATATCGATTTTTCGCCAAATATATCACTAATATAACAGATACTTTCATTTTAAACATCTAATTTCAAGCCGTAGTGAGCTTCCCACAATCAAAACCAGCCGCTTTTAGGGTGATCGATCCAAGAGGTAATCTTGCCAAGGAACACCTTCTTCAGCAAGCCCATCACCGCCCCTCGACTCTCCTGAACGTAGCCGACGAAATAAGCCGCGGAAACCAATCCGAAGCTCCTCAGCCTCCTTTTCCCGGCGTACTTCTCCAAACCCTCCTCGGCCCTCACCGCATACTCTCCCTGGCCGAAGAAATCATCGCCTTTTTTCCCGCCGTAGAAGGGCGCCAAGGATTCGGCAAGACACCTGACGAGGACGACGCTGTCCTCCAGGGCGGCGCACCCGCCCTGCGCTATGTCGGGCGTCATGGGGTGAAGGGCGTCCCCGAGGACGCAAACGTTGTCCTTTGCTATGTTCCCACGCAAAATGTCCCAAGGGAGTCGGAGTTTCAGGGGAGAGTAGGAGATGAAGTCGGGCTCGGTCTTGAACACCATTTGGGAGATGCGCTCGGGCATGCCCTCGACGCACTTAGACACGAAGTGCTTCAGCTTTAGGTGGTCTCGCTCGTCTTCGCCGTCTGTTTGGAAAGACAGAAGGAGGCTAAATAAATAAATAAGAGATAGAGATTCGTCCAATCTACAGTTTCCAGTGGCAGAGGCAGAAAATCGCGTCAGTGGGATTCAACCTAATTGGAACGCATACTTTAATTTTTTTCCCAAAAGAAAATCAGTGGTGTCCTTTTACATTTACTTATGTTCCAATTTTATTAAAAAAGTTCAACACATAAGTAATCGTTTTTGGCTAACGATAGTTTCTATCAAATGACCAGAAATATTTAAACGCTTAAGCTTGAAAGAAGTGTAATGATATTTTAATTTTATAATTACACGCTGCACCCCGTCTAGACTTATATTTCTTTTGTTATCTAGACTTCACAAACGTGAATATGGGTAACTGCCAGGATTCTTACCATGACGACACATTGGTCCGAGTTCTAGGGCCATATTAACCTATGTACCAATCCACTTAAAAGCTTGAAAATATATAAAACTAAATTATAACGCACTGCCTTTTAAGCTTAAGCTCTTAGATGCATCGATCACCGAAATGTTAGAAATAAAAAAATGATAAAAAATAATTACGAACGAGCAGCACTCACATTCGAGGACCGAAGGGGAGAAGCCAAACCACCAGTACAGGCAGCTGGCATCGCACGGGGCGACTCCGAGTCGAAATCCTCCCCCGACGTGGATGTGATGCTTGGGCTCGAACCCGTGGCCGTCCTCGTAGCTAACCAACCCCCTAATCGCGGCCCGCCCAGAACTAACCGGGTCGGAGAGTCCCAAGTACTTAGCCACTCGGGAATTCACCCCGTCGCACCCGATCAACACTATTATTATTGGGAGAAGGATCGAACGAAATAGACCTTTGAAACACAAACGCAAGCAAATTGATTCGATCTTAAAACTCACCTTAGTCCTTACCACCGAACCGTCGGAGAGGTGTAATAACTTGTTCGTCGATGTCGAGCGGTCGATGGAGACGATCTTCGAAGAGTATCTTATGGCGCCTTGTGGAAGTTCTTTCTCTAGGGCTTCTAGAAGGTCATTCCTCCTCAAGCATCGAGCTTCGACCTCCCCGCTGCAGATTAACGAACTTATCGAGGGCTCAAAAAAAGGCGAGGGAAAATATAATATCTTTTAGGCCGCGTTTGGTATCGGGAAGAAGAAAAGGAAAAGTGCAATGGTACGCATCGAATTGTCGTTACGCGTGTCGTAATATTCTTTTTTTCTTTTTCTTTTCCGAATCGAATTCTGAATACCAAACGCGCCCTTAAACGAAACGATAATAATAACTGCTATCGAAAAGCGTACAATTGGAATTCTGCATCAGGGATATGGGGTAGACTTGGAAATATGATCTTGGAACTGCAGCAACAAATATCAGAGTCATATATATAAATATAGAGATTTGCTATGGTGCCCCACTACCGTGAGCAACCACCGTGAGCACCATAAGCAAATCTCTCAATTTTTTGCGTTTTTTCGATTTCCAACGCCGTCAACAACTTAGTAGACCCTCTCATATCCATTGCTAACCTAAATCGCCTTCTACAATACGTTAGTTTTTAAGAAAATTCATTATTTATTATTAACATGTGGACGACGTACCGATGTGATGATTTTCTTAAAAATTAACGTGTTGGAGAGGGCGATTTAGGTTAGCAATGCATATGAGATGGTCTACTGAGTTGTTGACGGCATTGGAAATTGAAAAAACGCAAAAAATTGAGAAATTTACTTATGGTGCTCACGACAGTTGCTCACGGTAGGTGAGAACGATAACAAATCTCTAAAAATATAATTCTTTATATATATTATTTAAAGGACTTTTACTTTACCCATGGAGTGTGTTAGAGGTTTGCCTTAACGAATCTCCGAGGCCAAGGGCGTCGAGGGCCTTCCATGCGTTGGACCATACGCCGAGGGCAAAACCGGTAGTTCGCAGAGTGTCTGAAGATTCCAAAACCACGCTGCGAATTCCAAGCCTGTCCAAGAATTTGATGATGAACTATGAATTTTGCAATTAAATGTATATACATTTATATAAATAAAGCTATATATTATTCCATATGTAACCTGTGTAGGCCAAGAGCAGTAGCGAGGCCAGCTATGCCAGCGCCGACGATCACTATGTTTTCTTGGATTTCTGTCTGATTTATTGCCATGCTTTTGCTCGATCGATTTTGTTTCTTTTTGTTTGTTCGGACAAGAGGTAGTTTGCGATAATGGTTGGGCAGATGAGTGATATTATTAAATAGGAAAAACAGAAGAAAATATCTCTCGATGATGATAAAAGCAAGCAGCGTAGACTTGACTTGTTGACTGTCGATCAAAGGACGGCCACAGTTCAACCATGTCAGTTCAATCTATTATTGTTTTTCTCGTCTCCATCAGTTAGTTTACTTGGAATAGTCTTCAAAGTCACAGTTTCTCTCGAACAGGGAAGTCTTTGGTACGACTCTCATAATTATCACTAGTAACTTTTGTACTGTGCGTTCAACTAATATTGTGAACGGTAAAAGTAGTTTACTTAACCTACCTTAGATAGTTTTTTAGGATTTATTTATTTATATTTTAACTACCGTATTTAAGTGGAGAAGAATAATATATATTTAATTAAGAAAAGACAATAAAAAGTTTTTAATTGTTGCAATTAAATTTGGCATATCACGAAAGTTTCTATTATGCTCCGCGCCGCCTTAATAAAATAGAAAGATTTTATCTTTTTTTATTTTTTTCCCCGAGGTATCTCCACTCGACCTGGCTATGTGCTAGCCCCTAAATACCGGCGTGAATTTTTTGCGCCACGCAGTCCTGGCGAGGCTTAATTCCGCCACACACTACAAGAGGTGATACTAATCCTCGAAACCAGATGGATACGTCCCGAACCCACCTGATAACGATAATCATGGACCTTAGGCCATGGGGACTCCTCAAGAAAATTGTAGGAGGGGGAATTCGATCCCATGACGTAATCCACAAAGACCTTAAGTCCTCCACCTTGACCACTAGACCAAGGCTTCATTGGTGAAAAATTTTATCTTTGATTTGCATGTTTATTACAATTTATTCTCTAAAATATTTATACATTTAAAAATAATATACAATTCAAATAAATTGTAATTTTATCTATACATCAACTAATAAATATCTATACCATTTTTTAAATGTTCTAGACCCGAACAGTAAATATGATTGTTTATTGGTATGTGAATGTACTAGTTACTATAACTAATAAATAATAAATTAAAAAAAAAGAACTTTACCCATAAATGCCCATTTGCATAAAAAGAACTTGTAATTCAGTACCCTGTCAGTATTTTTTTTATATGTAGGTACATATTAGAATAAATGTTTTGCACATAGGTACTTGATCCGCCGCATGTACGCCATATAACACATTTAGGTACCATATAGCAACACGTATTGTGCTACGTAATACGTTGAGAAAATGTACGTCATATATCACATTAAGGTACCATATATAAATTGTATATGGTATCGTATAAACACGTAACGTGGTACGCAAAACATACATAAAAAGGTGCGTCAAGACTGAGAAACTTGATACAAACAGTAAAACGGGTATTTATCTGTAAAAATTTCCGAGGTACTAATTTCTAAATTCTTATTCAATTTGGCATTTTTCTATAGATGCGAAAAAAAAAGGTGAATTTATAGAAAAATACTCAATTGAATAAAACCTATGTCAGAAATTTTTAGAGATAGGTACCCGATTTAATGTTTACCAGTTCTTCAGTCAAGCCGTAACTTTCTGTGTGTGTATGGCGTCCCATAACACGTTGATATACGGTACCTAAATGTATTTGTACGGCGTACCTTATGTGTTATATTGGCGACCTAGGCATACCTAAATGTGCTAATACGGCGTACATTTTCTCAACGTATGACGTACTACAATACGGCGTAATAACCTAGGTACCTAAATGTGTTGTATGGCGTACCTGCGGCTGATCGGGTACCTATCTGCAAAAAAATTATTTCTACTAGGTACCTACATATAAAAAAAATCTGACAGGGTACTAAATTACAAGTTTTTTTCCAAATGAGTATTTATGTGTAAAGGCCAAAAATAACCCCTCGTTAACTTTGATACAAAGGAAATTAAATTAATGAAAAATTAATAAACAAAATGTAATATTTAAAACAAATATAACATTAGCATTTACGTACTAATATATCGGATGTGCTAATATTACTAGTTTTATTAAAGAAAAAAGAGAAAAAAATTAACCAATTTTCGGAACTCTTTCACCATTGAATTGATCAATGAAGTAATTGAACCACACCAGCAATGATGATATAAAAACAGTTTCAATTCAACAAACTTGAAGCACATTATTATAATAATTTTTAAGTCCGTAAATATCATACAAAAAATTAAAAAGCTCATCATCATCATTCATCATTATCATCTTCACTTGACGGTGACTTTTCCGACCATCCCAGCGCCTTGGTGCGGCGAGCAGTAGAAGCTGTAAGTCCCCTTCTCCGTCAGAGTCACGGCGTACGTCTCCCCCTTTGCGTTGAGCAGATCCTCCTCCGACATCGATATCTTCGCCGCGTCCACGCCGGACGGAATCTCGTCCTCGTCGAACACCACGTTGTGCGGAAAACCGGCGTTGTTAGTGAATGTTATCTTCTCCCCCGCCGGAACCTCGAACTCCGACGGAATGAACACCAGACCGCCGTCGCTCGCTCCCAGGGTCACCTCGAAAGCCATGGCTCCGCCGACCGAGGCCAGCAAAGTCGCCGCAGCCGTCGTCGCCACCACCGCCACTCCGAGTTTATCCTTCAGCGACGCCTGAACTGCTAGCTCACCGCCGCATTGTCTGGCGGGGACGGCGACGGCCGACGACGTCTTTAGGGCTTTTGAGATGCTCGCCGACGACTTGAGGCCGGTGAAAGATGGGACTGTGAGAGAAGTCGTCATCGTTGCCATTTTTTTTTATTTTTCTTTGTCTGAAATTTCTTGGTTGATGGGATTTTAATGTGTGAGGTGATATGATTTTTTGGGTGAAGGTTTTATTTTGGGGTGGATATTGGATGTGTGATTGAGATGATAATGCCTTTTACGTGGTGGGATTATTGGAAAGAATTAAAAATTAAATAGAAGATAATGTTTTGCAACAGATGTATATGTTATCTGAAAATGAGCTACGTGATTGGTTCGGAGAGGTTGGATTGAGATTTTCCAGTATTACAACGTAACTAGCAAAGGAAAATGAATAAAATAATATGTCTATAAATAAATAAATAAATAGAGTTGAGTTGCGGACGAAATTTGGTGTCTTTTGTGAATCAACTAAGAGATTCTTTTCACCTTGAACTTAACTTACAATTGGGGTTAGAACATTGGTCGAATTCCGACTCATTTTCTAGGTTCGAGCTCTGAATACGATGAATTATTTATTTAGATTCCAAATTCGATGTCAAATCTAGTTTGAATTGGTATCAGAAGGTTGGAAGTTCCAAAATTATACTAAAAATATATAAAATTAATTTTAAAAACAAAAAAGCCACGAACCTACTCGAGAGCTTTCGAACAGTACGACAAAGTTTGGAAAAAATTGCAGTTATGATGTGGCTACTTAGAGCTTCATATGGCAAAATATCATGTAAGGATATATAGAAATGGATGTAGAGCTTTACTTTAAATGAATCATAGTTGTGACTTGTGAGAAGTGAATAGATTGAGTGTGGGCAAATTTGTGAGTGTGAGTATGGATTTTAATTCAGTTCAATATTAAGGCGTACGTCCTTAGTACGAGTGATGTACTTAGTAAAGTACATAGCTTTGGTAAGGGAGAAGTACAACCGAGCAACGATGAGTCAATGTTCATCGTTACAGTCAAATGTCAATCGAGCAAAGAGATCAAAACAAATGAACTGATTTTGTGATAACGCTATTTTAATTCCAATATCAATAAGGAAAAAGAAAATCAAATACAATTTAACTCACGTTTGAAAAATTTTATTCAAGAAAGAGTGTCTTTGGTTGGGGAATTAGGGGATTAGAGACGAGACGTTAGAATTAGTTAAAATAGTGTCTGGTTGGAATGTTTATTTTGAAGGTGAGATTTGGTCAATACTCTCTTAATATTTCAACAACATATTAGCTAAAACTATCTATCCAACCTTTAGCTATCTCGGTCATTTTTAAATGTTTATATCTATAAAATATTAAATTTAAAATATGAGTAAATTTGTAATAGAATTTAATTAAACTTAATACCATAAACTTATCCACCAAACACATCACACGTTACTATTTAATTTTATCAACCAAACACCAAACATTTATTATATAAACCCAACTAAAGGAGTGTATGAATCTTTAGGTATTTGATTGATGGATTTAAATAATGATATCTCATGTGTTTGTTAGATGAATTTAGATGATACTAAGTTTAATTAAATTAAATTACATTTTACCTATTTTTTGAATTAATATTTTCTAAATGAAGGGTAGTAAATATGGAAAAAAAATGTCCATAATTAGCTAAAGATAGGGGATAAATAGGCTAATACCTTATTGAGCGTACTAAGGAGATATTAACTAAATACACTTTTAAATAAACCTATTAACCAAACACTATTTTAAATAATTCTAACCCCTCAAATTATACCCTAAACACTCCAAAAGTATAAAATGATATCAAATCAATACCTTGTTAAGATTTTTAATAATACATGGGAATTATTAACAAATTACTTGTCAACATTCTCTAAAATGATATCTAGTAAATAAAATGTTTAACACATAGATAACGCAGAGAAAGTATTGCAGTACTTAATACACAAAAATGCATCTTGGTTAAAGGAATATTATATAAAATATTTAAAAAATTGGGTATAAACACATAATATGATGCGTAATTGCATTTTACAATAGCGTAAATGATACCTCAACAAAACTAGTACATATATATGGGATTTTTGTAATAGATATTTATATAAAATTGATCTAACTACCAAAAAATGATAAATTTCTATACTTTTAAATATTTATGCGTAGATATACCTATTTATTATTTACGATTATGTACTAACAACCATAACAGTTGATTTGTCAAAGGGTTACATAGCAATTCTCTTCAAAGAATGTTTGTGGGATTTAAAGAATTAGATAAATCCAATAATCTACGATATACATTATCTATCAATATAAATACACACACACACACATATATATAGGCTTAATTAATTTTTTAGTCCCGTATGTTTGAGGTGGTGGCGATTTCGGGACACCTTAATTAAGCCGGACATTTTTAGTCCTATAAATTTAATACAAAAAACAATTTAAGGACAATTTATCCGGAATTAACATGCGTGCGCTGGAATTGATGATTTGGATTCAACTTTTTTTCTCTATCATCCAACTAAGTGCCACGTAGGTAAAGAAAAAAGTTTAAATTATAATAATAATTAAATAATAACTACTCAGTAAATTCACACTAATTAATAAATAAAAACCAAAAAATAAAATCACGACAAAAAATCAACGTCACGAGCAAAACAGAAAGCATGGTCCATTGAGAAATGACAAAAGAATCATAAAAACAGCAACCTACTGTGTAAACAAAAATCATGACTAAGGCTTCAGTACATCTTACTAATAAAAGAAATAGAAACATCTAAGGCTTTCTCCCAATAAATGGCCCTTCGTTTAAGATTGCTGACAAAAGAAATAGAAATATCTATTGGGAGAAAGCCTTAGATGTTTCTATTTTTTTTGTCAATAAGATGTACTGAAGCCTTAGTCATGATTTTTGTTTACATAGTAGGTTGCTGTTTTTATGATTCTTTTGTCATTTCTAAATGGACCATGCTTTCCGTTTTGCTCGTGACGACGATTTTTGGTCGTGATTTTGTTTTTTGGTTTTTATTTAATAATTATTGTGAATTTACTGAGTAGTTATTATTTAATTATTATTATCATTTAAACTTTTTCTTTATCTACGTGGCGCTTAGTTGGATGATAGAGAAAAAAATTGAATTCAAATCATCAATTACGGCGCACGCGTGTTAATTCCGGCGAAATTGTCCTTAAATTGCTTTTTTTATTAAACTTATAAGACTCGAAATGCCCCGCTTAATTAAGGTGTCCCGAAATCGCCACCACCCCAAACATACTGGACTAAAAAATTAATTAAGCCTATATATATATCGGTAACTTCAACTAAATACCCATTCCCCTATTTTCTATCAACTAACTCCCCATTCCATATAATTTATTAGCAAACTCCCTAAATCAAAACAATCTTACACATAACTCACCATGGACGATTTCGCCCTTCTATTAATTTCCACACCCTTCTCTTTCCTTACCCAAACGTGTAGTACCAATATACGTATGTTTGTAGTTCAATGATAGATGTTCGTGGTACTATTCCGTGAGCCCATGGATGATTTGCCCCTCTACTAATTTCCACACCCTTCTCTTTCCTTAACCAACCTTGCAGTACTAATATACGTATGTTTGCAGTATAAATGTATGGATGTTCGTCGTACAATTCCATGAGCTAATGTAGTACCATACGTAGGTTACTGATAGTATCTTTTCCGTACCATGTACTTAACTATCGCAACTCCTACCCTAAATTGTAGTATCATATAGATGTTTGTGGTACCGTATCGTATGCTAGTGTGGTATCATGAGTAGGTTGCTTGTACTACCAATATCTATGGTAACAGTCACGTACCAAAAATAATTCAGATTGTGTCGAAAAATTCCTTACCCAAACTTGAAGTACCAATATCCGTATGTTTGTAGTACCGGTGTATAGATGTTCGTGGTACCATACCGTGAGCTAGTGTAGTACCATACGTAGGTTACTTGTGGTAAACACATGTACGGAAAAGTTACCCACAAGTAACCTACGTATGGTACTACACTAGCTCACTGTATGGTACTACGGACATCTATATATCGGTACTACAACCATACGTATTGGTACTTCAAGTTTGGATAAGGAATTTTTCGACGCCAACAGAATTATTTTTGGTCCGTGACTCTTACCATAGATATTGTTACTACAAGTAACCTACTCATGGTACCAAACTAGCTTACGATACGATACCACGAACATCTTTATATTGGTTCTACAAATATATGTATATTGGTACTACAATTTAGGGTAGGAGTTGCGATAATTAAGCACATGGTACGGAAAAGATACTACAAGTAACATACGTATGGTACTATACTAGCTCACGGATGGTTGACGAACATTCATAAATTCGTACTACAAATATACATATATTGGTACTGCAAGTTTGGGTAAGGAGAGAGAAGGGTGTGGGAATTAGTAGAGGGGCAAAATCGTCCATGGGCTCATGGAATGGTACCACGAACATCTATACATTAGTACTACAAACATACGTATATTGATACTATAATTGTCTGTGGGTGTTGACAGGTTTTTTTGTATTATTGTAGTCTTATAAGGCTAAAATTGTCCAAGTATTAGGTAGCTATGTGATATAAAATTTTGAAATGGAGAGTTAAATGACATATAAAAGGAAGGAGGGAGTTAGTTGATAGATAATTTGGAGAAGGGAGAGTTAGTTGTAGATTTGATATATATATATATATATATATATATATATATATATATATATCCACACTAATGGAGAAAATAGCTGATAAATGAAATTTATGACGTGTTTTATACACCGTAAAAGCGTAATATCGGTTGTTATTTATTTGAATTTTCCTCGAATATCATACGTATATGTTTATATTTAATTTTTGAAAGATATTTGGGAAAAGAACTACAACCAGGAATATCGGGGTTGAATTAGGAACCGTCGAACCAAATATCGGCCAAAAAAACAATTAGGCCGAGAGTAAAATTCAGCCCATAAGTTGCAGCCCACAAAAAAAGTCCAAGCCCAAACTGACCCACAAGCAGACACGCACATACAAGGTGAAGAAAATAGAAACTCACGAGAAATGCAATCCCACGCCGTTCTTGGAGCAGCCAAACAAAAATTTTGTCTCCCCTTCATCTATAAATAATGCGACGGAAACGAGCACAAGGGGGAAAACGACCGAGAAAAGAGAGCGAGGGCAGCTTTGGTGAGCTAAGGTCACGCACAATCATATCAGGTAGCTCACGTCTCACAGCCACCACGCTACATAAATCATACATAACTGAACAAATCACCTCTTTTAGCCTCTACCCACGCATAATTAAGCTCTCAAGCAACCACCTCCCCTCATCACGCCATCACCCACACGAAGACTTCTTGGTAGTAGACGAGGAAAGAAATCCGAAGCAGGCAGCTGCCTTGTAGCACGCAGCCGTCGGGAGAACCATTCACGAGCAGCAACTCAATAAGGAGCTGAACCACACCACGCGTTCGACAAAAGTCCTCAATGAAGTATATGGAGCCGAATTTCAGGGAAGCAAATATGTTTTCGTATTTGTTATTTTTATTATCCGTTGTGTTAATTCATCCTATGAGTAGCTAAATATTTTGTATTTGAGACGAGATGAACCCTAGCGTGATCGATCGTATGTTTATGGGTATTTGATGTTTTGCTATTGTTATGACTCGTTTATGAAGCATATGATTTTGATTATTTCTATGTTATTGAAGTCGTCTAGTTAGCTCAATCATGTCTATGTGATTAAAGCGTATTGGGAAATCGTAAGCTGCGCTCGAGAGAGGGGCTAACGATTAGACCACTCGTAAACGAGCGGAATAAATTCATCGCTAAAGATAGGATGAACTACCCCGCCGGATTAGAGTCAAATCTAATAGCGGGATTCATCGTTATTTATTGCGGTCTTCGATTAAGTAAGTTAGAGAAGCTTGACCAACTTTTTAAGTCGTAGATTAGTTGTTACGAGTCGAAGCGAGTAAGCGCAGTTTCGCCCAATCGTAGAAACCCGTATACATACCGTAGGATCCTCACGGTCTAATAATTAGCTAAAATATATAGCTTGGTTGTCGTTCGATTGAACTAGGGGGATTCGAAGTCTCGAATATGTTCGCTTTAATAAATCGTCCCAACTCCGTTATCGTTCTTTTATCAGATGTTTATTTTTGTGTTTATCGCTTATTTAGCTTATCGTTATTTACATTTGTATCAAACCAAAAATATTCACTAGGATATTTAAACGACGGTTTTCTAAAGTATATAGTTCCTTTGGGTTCGATACTCGAATACTTGCCATTTCTATACTATTTTCGATAGGTACACTTGCCTGTTGAGCGTAGGATAGTTGGTCGATATTCCTTTTATTGTTATTACTCGATCCGCTCGATCAAGTTTTTGGCGCCGTTGCTGGGGAAATATTGATATTTGGAAACTTTAGTTTATTATTCTAGCTATTATTATTATTTTTTAGTATTATTATTATTATATTATTTACGAGTATTTTTATTTATTTTTGTTCTTATTATTTTTACAATTTATTGTTATTAATATTGTATTATTATTCTGTGTCACTTATTATTATTATTAGTATTATTTACGAGTATTTTTTTCTCTCTTATTCTAGGTAACTCGGAGGCAAAAGCAATCGCCAGAAATGTATGACGTCACCGACGTAACCGCGCTCAATACTAAGTTCGACGTCCTACAACAACAAATTACAGCAAACGGCCTTCAGATGTAGACCTCAATGAATGCAGCCTTACTGCATCTTACAACGAAGTCAGCCGTCACAGCACAGTTGCAGCATGCCCCGATGATCCCCACAGCTTTCGTACCTCCTCATCCGTACCCTACATATATCCCTCTATGCACTACTTGCGGTGGAAGTCATGACGCAACTCAATGTCATCCATTATTTCGGTGGAGCAGGTGGACTATTTAGGAGTCTACCAAGGTCCGATAAATTCTGGACCGCAAGTTCATCCGAACATGGCCTCCGAAAATCATCAACAAGCTCCAGAATCAAAGAGCACATGGGTTCCAAGGCGGAAATTATAAGAATGCTCCCGATTGTTGGATGGATAAGCTTGACGACATGTTCGCCAAGTTGATGGAGAAGCTTGATTCTCGCTTGGATAGTCAAGAAGTTCGGCTACAAAATGCCGAATCTTCCTTGAGAGCATTAGAGAAGCAAGCCGAGAAATAGCTGAAACTATCCAACAACGCAAGCTAAGTGCATTACCTATCAATACGGAGACAAAATCAAAGGAGTATTGCCATGACGTTACATCAAGGAGCAGGGAGGAGGTTGTCCCAAGATCGACGGTCAACGTTTATCAACCAAATATTCCATTTCCGGCAGCCCTAACACGGGGAATACCAAAAGACCCATTTGGAAGATATTTTGTCGAGAAGAGCGCCAATAAGGAAGCTGTGGAGAAGAACGATGTCGAGATCCATGAGGAGAAAGTAGAAGAGCAAGTGAAGAAAGTGGTGACGAATCCCGTGACGGAAGAAGTTCATGTCAAGGAAGAACAAGTTGACAAAGAAAAAGAGGTCACGACTAAGCCCCCTGTCAAGCCGAATCAACCGGAGATTCCATACCCCACTATGCTAACACAAGGATATGGTTTTCGATGAGTATGATAAATTTCTTTCTCGTCTCAAGCAAATACCTATTAACTTACCGCTTGTCAAAGGTCTTGCACAGGTACACCAAGATGTGAAATACCACAAGGACTTACTCGAGAACAAAGGCAAGCTCAATGTTGTTTCTACTTTTTGTCCTCGAAGGGATGTGCTAGCAACAAGTGATAGATTTCCCGCAGGTTTCATTATTATTTATTTGGAAGAGGTTGAGCATTTACCCTTGATCTTTGAGGGATCATTTTTAGCAGCAAACATGGTAGATGTTACGAATGGTAGTTTGAAGTCTAGGATGGATGGAGAGAAAGTAACATTTAGCACTCCGGATAATACTTGCAAGCATGATTATGAGTGTTACTTTATAGATGTCATTGATCAAACTACTCTATTCCCTTTGCAAGTTACATCGCAGGTCACTGTGAAAAACATGAAAATTATTAAGGGAAGTAAGGAGGATGATAAAGAGAGGCGCTCCTTCGAGGGACCGTCATGTTTGGAGCTTAAGCAACTCGGTGGTTGTATCTTCAATCGTTATATTGTTTGAACCACCTTGTAACCACTGAACAATGTCTAGCTAAAAGACGTTAAAGAAACCGCTACTTGGGAGGCACCCCAAGCCTATCCTATGTTTTTCTTTTATTTCTATGCGCATTTATAGTTTTTATGATTTTATTTTAATGATCGCAGGGAATTCAATATCTCAAGTGTGGGGAGGAGCCATACAAAGCATGCACATCGGACTATTCAGGGAAGTTCGCTTATCTATCTTTTTCCTCTTCCTTATGTTACATATTTGTTACGTTGAGGACAGAGTAAATATTAAGTATGGGGAGGGGAATTTCTGCAAAATTTATGTGAACATGTTAACTCTGTGCATGTCTCATTTTTTTCAAAAATTGGCATGATATTTTTTCGAAAATCGTGTTTCTTATCGATCAAAGGACGATTCATGTTAGAAATTGTGTGAGTAATTAGGATACATATGCGTAGTCTACGTCTTTCTTACATGATGAACTTGGCGATACTTGAGAGATTCGTACACATAACCCTATTTTTGTGAGATTTTTTAGCCTACGAGCTTTTTCCTCATTTCTTTGGTTGTGTGAATCGTGCTTAATTTATTTCTCTTCAGAACTTGCTTGTGTATTGCGTTTTCAAATTATTTAAAGTGAGATTGTGTGAAAATGAGGAAGGCATTAGGAATCTAGTCCATCGCCAAAGTATCCAACCACGACAATATTTTTTACTCGATCCGCTCGATCAATAGCAATACAAAAAAGCCACAATATTTTTTTTTAAAAAAACAAAATATAAAGAGAAAAAAGTGCAAATTAAGTTTCGGCACCAAAAAAGGTTTTAAAATAAGTTTCAAACTCTATCAGAAAAAACTGTTGTTTAAATGACCCAATTTTTATAAAATTTAGAGATAAGGACCTAAATTTACGCAAGTGTTATAAAGTGTGTATGAACTGATATCAGATGATCGTTTTGTGTTATTTCAGAACAATGAAGTGGTACAGAAAAATATTAAAGTAATATTGTAGAACAATGAAGTGTACTGCAGAACAATGAAGTGGTACTGCAGAACAATGAAGTGGTTTTGCATAAATCGAATTCTTAAAACAAGAATTTTACGACACATACGTGAAACCTAATTGAAACTTACGAGGGCCTCAATTGTAAAAGCCCCCAAAAAAAGAAAAGAAAGAGAACCATCAGAAACCAAAATTTATCCCGAGAAGCTCAAAGCTATGGTACGGTCCGCATCATGGTTTGAAGCTTTCAATGAAGAAAAGCTCCCATCACATGGTTCTCCACCAAATTATCGACATACAAAGTATAATTTTTTTTTTTAAAAAAAAGGCAAGGATGATAATCGAATCGAAAGAAATAGGCTCAGAGTTCGTATGGGTATGAGAAATAATCATCACTCGATCTATCGATCGTCGGAGTGGTGCATGACATTCTCTAAGATCTCATCAAAGCCCTCCTAAAAAAATAAAAACAATTGAATCAAAATCGAACGAAGCCCTAATTGCCGAAGCTGCGAATCTCTCTGGGGAAGAAAACAACGTGTATATATATATATATATATATATATATATATTATATATATATTATATATATATATGGGAGAGTCGACGTAAAGGTTGAATTGAGCTTGAGCCCTAATTGTGTGAAATAGGGTTATAACTTTATGTTTACTCGGCCCATTTAGTGATCGAGCCCGGCCCGATAATAGAACTTCATGTTTTTTTTTTGGTTTAAAGTCCCTTATATATAAAGTGGAAAAGTTTTACAAAATGAGCAGGAGATGAACTCCGCAACCAACCAGTAACAAGCTACTAACACAATCACAAGTTCTCACTATATGACTCAAAACTAACGCTTACCAAGCCACACGCCATATTCTGCGAATGGCCGCGTTATGCAGGTCGTAGTTCGTGGACGTACCACTAATACGCATGATAACCAAGGCAAGCACACACCCCACGAGCCTGTGAGGCGGCGTGATGATCCCATCCTTCCAACGCCTATTCCTTGCCTACCAGATGTGGTAAACCAGAGAGGCAAGAACATGTCGATAAGCTGCATGGAGAAGATGCTTCCCTCGCCAACCGGCCGCCGCCCATCGACTACCTGTACTCCAGTCCCGATAGGGCCAAATCCACGAATCCGTCGCCGCAAGATCCGAAGACATTGCCGTGAAAACGGACAATCGAAAAAGAGATGATGGGATATCTCATAGTGCAACTCATCACAGAGGCCTCAAACCGGACTTCCCGCCCGCTGAGCTATCCACGGCTTGTCCCTAGTCGAGTCCTGCAATCCCAGGTATAAGATGAACCCATGCCTAGGGACCTTCAACGGCCCCCCAATCAGGCTAGCCCAGCAAACTGTAGGTCTCTTGTGCCGCATCGCGTCTCTAACCAAACGCGCCGTCATATATCCATCTAGCGATCCCTTCCACAACACTCCATTCATCATTACATTAATCTTAATTTAACAAGAGAGCTAAGTCTCCATTTCCTTCAAAGCCTTTGGTTTCTTGCAAGAACAGCCATTCACTCACCAACCACAGCAAGCCATCATATATATATATATATATATATATATATATATATATATATATGACAGCCACGAAAGAAGATAAAGGCAGTCAAACACTCTAAGACAAAACTTAGAAAGGAAAGAAAAAATGGCTTCTTCTCTTTCTTCTTCCTTTGACGATGGTCCAACTGTGGTAATATTTGTCTTTGGAGTCTTTGGAAGCTTCTTCTTCTGCTGCTGCGTGGTTGCAGTGTGGCTCTTGATAAAGCTGATGCCGCCAAAAAATGGATCTACCTCGTTCGACGGTTAACGGACTTCCGCCCGCCTTAATTCCGCCGCGAATGCTGCCTGAAGACTTGAAAACAGGGAAGGGTGTGGGGTCGTTTACCCTCTTGCCTAGTTCAGGAGGGTGATTTCCATGTTCCAGGCGTGAAGTAGCATAAAAATGGTGTGTTCAAGTGTGTACGTGAGTGATTAATTTAGCAGAGTAACGGTAGGATACGTAAGAAATCGATACCTGTTCTGGGCGGGACTTGCAGTCTTTATAGGAGATCTGAGTTGGGGCGGTTTTTGGGCTCACCCCTTTACCGTTTTTCTTGGACTCGGCCACTGCCTACCCACGATGGCACGTCTATAATGGCTTCTATTATGGGCAATTGCTCGTCGCCTATTCATAGAGTGAAGATCGTGGCAGTTTCTTGTGTGGGAGGCCAAAGTCTTTGATTGCCCCCGGGCCTCGGTACAATTACTCGAGGGTCTACTAATTTGCCCCTAGGGCTCGGGACAATGACCCGAGGGTTTACTAATCCCTTTGCTAGAGGGTCTCGTGTAGTTGTCCTCAGGGCCGAGGGATATTTTGATGTCCTCGGGGTGCTTCTGATGTGGGCTCTCCATTGCTGGCCTGGGTCCTTCTTCCCGGGGAAGATTCGGGCCAACCCGAGGCGCCGAAGGATAGGAGTCATTCTTTGAGTAAGGTGGTTATGCTAGTTGAGACGGGTCGGGTATTTTATCACAGAGTATGTAATACCCGAGGGTAACAATAGTCCCCCCCTTCGATTAGTCCAAAAGAGTTTGGTGAATTTTGGACGTTTTATGTAGTGGTGGTGAAATACCCGAACCGTCATTGTTCTTGGAGATCGCCGTGGTATTGGTCAGGCCCAATCGCCCTTGGGGCGAATCCCTTAATGCTTCTAGGGTTTCTTTAAACCGCTTCATCTTCCCTGCCACGTGTCGTTGTTTCAATGGATGGCTCTGATGGGACGCCTGGGCGGGAACTTTGGCGCGCGTTCTGAGGATTGGCGCGGATCGTGGTTTGTTGGCGCGGATCGACATGGCCCGTTGATAAGATCACGATCCAAGGGCTCGGATCAGACGCATGGGGCCTATATATATCCCACGTCTTTCCTTCATTTCCTTTTCTTCCGCCTTCTCAATATTCTCTCTCTACGCAAAGTTCCCGAGTTCCTGAGCCTTTCTGCCATTTCTTTCGAGCTTTTTAGGTTTCTGTAAGTATTTCTTCTCTTAGCTTCTTTTCTTGCCTAGCTATGTCTTCTAATTCCGGTGAGAGTTCTCATATTGCTCCGGGTAATTCTACTGAGGGCTCAGGGGGTTCGGGTAGTAGTGATAGTAGTTCTTCCGATAGTGGTAGCTATTCTTTTGAGGGTGCAGGGAGTCCCCTAGTTGGCATGGGGGTAGCCCGGTGGGGAGTGTTGGGGCCCCTCGAGAGGTATCCTCGAGGGCTGATTCTGTAGGCCAGGTGAGGGTTCATTGAGGGCTCCTTCCATAGATTCCGAGGCCACCTATTCTGTTCCTACCGTTCCTCAGCCATTTGTCGCTAGGGAGCCGGCTCCTCCCCGTGAGGACGATTTTCCCGGTCCAGGGGCCTTTCGCCGGGCCTTAACTGCCTGGATCGGGGAGGTCGAGTCCTTTCGGGCTGGTCGCCGTGGTATCCGATGGCATCAAATTAAAGTATCCACTTTTAAGTCTTCTGACCTTCCAAGACTAAAGTCCCTCTCGGGCATGCCCGATGATTTCGAAGTTAGAATCCCTTCCCTCACTGACCTGTCCAGCACCCCTCCCGAGGGCTTTGGCACGTATTTTTTTGAGCAGGTCGAGATGGGTCTTAGATTCCCCATGCCTCGCTTCCTTGTCGATATTTGTTGATACTTCGGAATTTCCCCCTCTCAATTAGCTCCTAACTCCTTTAGTCTCCTTCTTTCTTTAGCCGTCATTCTTTCTCACTTCCGTTATGAACCTCGATCACCATGCTTTTGGCTTTCCTGAAGTTGAACAGAAAGGAAGAGGAAAAGTTCTTTTTTACCCCTTCTCACACCCCCGGGTTCATCCGAGGTAACCCCTCTTCCCACAAAGGCTGGATGAGTAAATTCTTTACGTCAAGCCTTCAGCAAATAGTGTCGAGAGGGAGCTTCTTCCCTTTTCCTGGAATGATAATGCCTTCATCTCTCACCCCCTACCCCCCGAGCCAGCTTCTCGGGTAGAGGCCTTCTTGTCTAAACTGAATGGGCGTCGTTACTATGCTAAGATACTCCAAATGGACGAGCTCCTTTATGCTTATAGTTTCTGCTCCAAAGCCGTTCTCCTCTCCGACTCCCTAGGTATAAATAAGATGTCCTTGGGTCTTAGATAAACTTTTCTCTCTCGATAATCTAACCTCTTCCTCTGTCTTCCTTGCAGAACGACTCATGACGCTAGCAGAAGTAATTGCTCTTGTGGATGAGGAAGACGAGGACGTTCCCCAGCCTAATCCGTCTCAGACCGCCCCGAATACCCGATCCAAGGGTAAGGCAAAGCTCGTGCCACTTCCTCGGGGGTGAAGAAATCTGCACCTAAGAGAGCTGCTTCTTCTGAAGGAGGGGCCTCGGTACAAAGAAACCGAGCTTCTTCAAGTCAACCTGCTTCCTCGCCTCAGGGAGGCCAAGTCGCGTTGGGTCGGGCTAAGCAGCCCGCCTTCTTTGATGACCCTTCGAAGGATGAGGGCTGGGAGTTCCTTCGGAAGTTCCCTAATGAAGCGAACAGGCATTATATCGGTGAGCTTTCCTACCCTGACCTCAGGAGCCTTCTCGGCGTCACCCTCGGGCAGGTACGTATTTCTTCATGCTTTCTGCTCCATCGAGTCATTTTGAACTTACTAAGATTCTCTTTGTGTAGTCACTCTCTCTGGGGACTGAGGCAAGGAAGCGCGTCTCCCGTCTTGCCGAGCGGAATAGGGCGTTATCCCAAGTCGAGGCGGACTTTCGCAAGAGGGTCGAGGAATTGGAGCAAGAGGCAGTCGAGGCCAAGGCTCGGGAGAAGAAGCTTCAGGAGGATGCTGCCGAACTTCAACATCATCTCTCTAGATCGGAGGTGGCTCGGGTCAATGAGTGGAAGGATTGGGAAAAGGACCTGGAGAAGAATTATATCCCCAGGCGCAACCACCTGAAGGAGATGAAGACCTACTTCAAGTGGGGCTTCTATGGTTGCGTTTCCCGTCTTCGAGCGCATGGGTATAGCCAGAACGACCACCCCTTTGAGTTCCTTGACGCCCTTCAAACCCTGAAGGAGACCCCAATGAGGGCTACCTGTCCGAGCCACGCGATGAGAGCGGTCCCTCGAGGACGCCTATTCCGCCGCCAAGATTGGCGAGGGTTGTTGAACCTGCGCTCGAGGAGGTGCGGAGTGCTTCGGGGATGGATCCAGGAGGAGGCCGAGGAGACTGAGGTGCCTGAGGAGCCTGTTGGTGAAGAAGTTCGTGAGGAGCGTGCTGAGGATGAGGATCAGATGGAAGAGGTCGAGGTGGAGAGACCCATGTTGCTGGAGGTGGAGGTCAGGCCAGTTCGGCCGCTTGAGCGTTTTCTTTTCTCTTTCTTTTTGGGATGACTGTAATGGACCCTATTATATATATACATATATTTCCTTTCTGTATGAACATAGCCCCCCGGGGCATAATATCTGAATGTAATGCCTTCGGGCTTCTTTCCCTTTCCTTCGTTTGGAATTGCTTATTCTCTTTATGTTGTTTCCTGTGTTTTCTTTTTATGTTTCTGCTTCCCTATCTTCCTATTTTCGTTAATGAAGTATGTTGCCTCGGGTCCTCTAACCCGACCTCAATGGCACTACTCCATTATTAATACCTCATGTCCCGGGGACTTTGAGTGTGTCTGGATAGGGGCTAGCCGGCAATTGCCGACCTGAGGAATTAACCGAAGGGTCCTCAGGTCCTTGGTGAATACATCCGAGCACCATGATGAAACTTCCGGGTATCCATCTCGAGGGGCGCGATATCCCGAGGTACTTGTAGTTGAGGGCTGCTCCGACTTGGTCTTCCGTCCTTCCTAAAAAATCGCAAATCTGGCCCAAGCGTTCCCGAATATTCCTAAGTCGGTGTATCCACTAATTTAGCAACGGCTGTTTCGGAACCTGGTCTGCCCGGAGATTCGGTGAGAAATCCCAAGATAATCGTGGATCGAGTCAGATCTAGCCGTTTTAACTTTAAAATAGTTGGCTTCCTTCTCAAGTCTGACATCCCACTATAAATATAGGAGCCCTCTTGCCTTCATTTTCACCGCCTTCTCGTTTTTGCCCTTATAGCCCTGTACTTGTGCTCCGTGATCCCTTAAGCTCCCATGGCTTCTTCTTCCTCTTCCAAGGGTAAGCGTGTTGCTGCCTGTTTTCCCAAACAGAGCATGTTCCTTTCGATTTTGGTGGTTCTTTGAGTCTTCGCTTTGATTCGGGTGTAAAGCCCGATCCGACTTCCAACGTGAAGTTGCTGCTCCCTCGAGGAGATGATGAGGATAAAAGTTACCGTAAGAACTTAGCCCGATGGTCCGCTGAAGCGGAGGAGGCTCGATCCAAGGTGAACTTCTCGTGGTATCAAATAAAGGTGTCAGCTGCCCGGACCCTTGCAAGTGGCGTCTTCGCCCCTACTGGCTTTTTGACATTCTTCACTGACAAAGTAGATATGGGGCTGAGGTTTCCTATACCCTTTTTCCTTCTTGACCTTTGTGAAGCCTTAGGCATCTCCCCGGGCCAGATATTTCCTAACTCTTGTAGCTTGCTCCTAGCTCTAGCTGCCATCGCCCGCGGACTTAGTTTCCCTCTTACCATTGAACTGTCCTTAATTTCATCCGTGTGTGCGAGAGAGATGTTGGCAAGTTTGTTTTTGTTCCTTCCACTGATGTCTTTCATGACAACTTCGCCGCCACCAAAGGATGGATTAACAAGTTCTTCTATGTACGTCCTTCGCCCCAGCACCGAGATCGCCGGTTCTCCTTACTTCAGTGGCGAGATCATTGTCAAGCTTCGGGTAATGACCCCGACCTATTACAGGCATTCATGGATCGGGTCGATGGCCGAAGCTTCTCTGTGAAGGAGTTGGTATCTGACGTTCCTGTTGGGGTGGCTGCTTCTCCTCGCGTTCTAGGTATGCTCTTCCTTAGTTTCCATTCCTTGACTGTTTCTTTTTCTTCAGTAAGCGATGATTCGGGTGTCCTGCCCGTCCTGGCTATTCATACTAGAGGTGTCTCGGTACGTGCGCGTAGGGAGTGTGGTGAGCCTTCAGTAGATATTCCCGAAGGTGAGGCGTCGACTCCACGTCAAGAAGTGGGGCGACCTAAGCGAGTAAGGCCATCACCTCCTACGCCTCATGTTTCTTTGCGCGAAGGTCCTTCTTCCCCCGACCTTCTCTTCACCCCCCTTTCCTGTTGGAGAAAGATGGGGAGTCTTCTCTATCTTATATGATGAACTTCCTTACTCTTGAGGAGAAGGACTTTGCCAAGGAGCTATCTGATGGTTGTTTCTGGAAGGAGTGGGCCTTGTCCCTGGGTCAGGTAGATTCAGCTTTTTCCTTCTTTGATCGAGTTTTGTTTTGATTTCTTCCTTTTGTCTTCAGGCTTATTCCTTGTCTTGTGAGGGGGTTCGGCGATATCGCCTTTAGCAGAAAATGACTGAATCGGCGCGGTCTTGCAATGTGAAGATGACCATGCGAGTCAGTGAAGAAGCTCAAGAGGTGGGTCGCTTGAAGGATCAATTGGCCAGGGCTCAGTTTGAGGTCGGCAAGCTTCGCCAAGAGCTTCACTCGGAGCGAGAGATCCGTCGCAGTCGAGAATCAGCCCAACCCTAAGCAGGTCCCTGTGGAGAAGGTGTCCGAGGCGGCCACCATGTACTTCAACTTCGGGTTTCAGGGGTGCTTGTCTTAGATTAGGGCGAATGACTTTCCAGAAAATGCACATCTCTTCAGTTTCCTAAATCCTGAGGCGACTTTTATGGCCTTGGCCCCTCGGCGTTCGCCGCCGAAGCCAGTAAAGGGGAAAAGCCTTTGGGATGAGTTTGAGTTAGGCGAAGATAGCGATGCCTCTCGAGGAGGCGGTCCAGCCGAGAAGGATTAGTTTGATGGCTTTCTTTGGGGTTTAGTTTTTAGTCTTCGTTTTTCCTTACTTTCCGTAGATGCTTTTGTTTCCTGACCCTCCCATTTCTCTGTTGTACATTTGAAGTATCGTATAAATAAAGGATTTTTAGTTACCTGAACATTGCCTCTTGCTTGATTGCTTGATGCTTATTATTTCCGTCCCTATTGCTCTTGACGATTATTGGAGGGTGAGGTCCCTTGCCTCGGGTCGAGGGCGTCCCCCCGATCCCTAGGAGGGCCCTGGTGTCCGATTGAGATTATTTCTTCTGTGCCTCTAACTTATATAGAGGTGGCGCTGCCTCGCGTAGGGGGATATCAGTGTGCGCAGAAAATCCTACTTCCCCTTGGGGAAAGAGTGTCTCAGCCTCTCGCAGAGGGAATTCAGTGTGCGCGATTTATATTACCCGATGGGAGATGTCCCGAGGGGCCTTCTTTGCCTCTAGCTTATATAGAGGTGGCGTTGCCTCGCGTAGAGGGATATCAGTGTGCGCAAAAATCTAACTTCCCCTTGGGGGAAGAGTATCTCAGCTTCTCGCAGAGGGAATTCAGTATGCGCGATTTATATTACCCGAGAGGAGATGTCCCGAGGGGCCTTCTTAGGAGGTGGAATGTCTTCTACCGGGTCTTCATGTCTTTTAGTACTTTAAGTTTTTGCTCGAACGTTCCTCGTATAGAAAGAAAGCAAACTCCATTAATAATTTGGTATAGCTTACATCTCAAAGCGATAGAAGCAAGCTAGAAAGGTATATAGAAACTCAAAGGAAACAAATGCATAATAAGGGTACCCCCCTCTAGGGATAATACTTCTGCAGCTTGCGGGCATTCCACGGGCGATCGAGCTGTTTCCCACTAGCGTCCTCGAGATAATAGGAGGCTTCTCCTACTTTTCTGATGATACGATAAGGTCCTTCGAACTTAGGCTCTAACTTCTTTCTTCCCTCTTGGTTATCTCTTTCATCACTAAGTCCCCTTCCTCATACTTCTTGCCTCGGACTCGACGGTTGTAGGATTTAATCATTCTCCTCTGGTAGGCGGTCATCTATGGCGGCTCTCTCTCTTCCTTCCTCGATTAGGTCGAGGTCTTCGGCCGCGGAGTTGATCGTTATCTTCAGGGTAAGTGAGGAGTCGAGCACTTTCCATGCCAATTTCCGCGGGCAGCACTGCTTCACTCCCATAGACCAGGCTAAAGGAGTCTCGCTGGTTCCCTCTTGAGTAGTAGTTCTGTATAACCAGAGGACACTTTGAAGCTCGTTGAACCACGATTTCTCAGCCCCTCGAGGCGGGTCTTCAATCCTTGTACGATGGTGCGATTGGTCACCTCTACCTGGCCGTTGCTTTGAGGTATGCCACCGAAGTGAAGATTTGTTCTATTCCGAGTTCGTCGCACCATTCCTTTAGCTTCTTTCCACTGAATTGCCTTCCATTATCAGATACCAGTCTCCTCGGTATCCCGTAGCGACAGATGATATTTTTCCAATGAATGCTGTGATGGCTGCTTCAATGATCTTGGCCATGGCCTCGGCTTCAACCCACTTCGAGAAGTAGTCCACAGCTACCAGTAAAATCTTCTTTTGAGCAACATTCCCAGAGAATGGTCCGACGATATCGAGTCCCCATTGATCGAAAGGGCATGGGGATGTCACTGATTTCATGGCTTCTGCGGGCATTCTTTGCAAGCTTGCGTGTTTCTGACAACTGAGGCAACTTCGGACTGTTTTCACGGCATCTCCTTTCATTGTTGACCAGAAGAATCCTGCGACGAGTGCCTTTCTCACCAACGCCCGACTCCCGATGTGGCTCCCGCAGATTCCTCGTGAATCTCCTGAAGGACATATTCCCCCTCTTCCTTAGAAATGCATCGCAAGATAGGTCCGGCGAAAGATCTTTTGAACAGTGTCGTGTCGATCAAGGTGAAATGTTGGGCCCTTTCGCAGGAGTTTCCGAGCTAGGGCTTTATCCTCGGGAAGAAGTTTGTGACGTAGGTACTGGTAAATCTCGTGCCTCCAATCGTCTCGGGCTATATCCGGATCGGGCACGTTTTGGTCTTCGACCTGCCAGATGGTTAGGACCCTTCCTTTCTCCTCGAGTGGTCCGATGGCGCTGGCCCACTTAGCTATTTGGTCTGCCTTCTCGTTCTGAGCTCGAGTGATTAAAATGATCTGGAGTTCTTCGAAGCTTCCCTTGATTTCCTAAATGCCTTCGCGTATTTCTCTAAATTTTGGCCTTTGATGGCAAAGTTTTCTTCCAACTGTTGGACCACGAGTTGAGAGTCCGAGTGTACCACCAAGCGTGGATTCCCATTCTCCTTGCTGCTCGAAGTCCAGCAAGTAGCGCCTCGTACTCTGTCTCGTTGTTTGATGCCTTGTAATTCAACCTAATGGCCAGGTTGGTCTCCTCTCCCCAAGCGATATGAGGAGTATCCCGACTCCATTCCCTGAGCTGCAGGAAGAGCCATCCACAAACATCTTCCATATCTCCTCGGACCATCTCCAACCTTTCCACCATGAAGTCAGCCAATGCATGTGCTTTGATTGCAGCCCGAGGCTTGAATTGGATGTCGTATTCTCCCAACTCCGTTGACCACTTGACTTCTCTCCTGAGATGTCGGGACGAGTGGCGATTTTCCCAATCGGGTGGTTTGTTAGCACCACGATGGGGTGCCACAGAAAATAGGGTCTTAGTTTCCTGGCCGTAATAAGCAGGGCTAGTAGTAGTTTCTCGGAGTTCGTGTACCTTGTCTCGGGACCCTTCGGGATGGGACTTACGAAGTAGATAGGTTTCTGTACTTTTTCTCTCTTCTCGAACCAACACAGAGCTTATGGCCCGAGGGGACGCTGCCAGATAGACTATCAGTTCCTCCCCGGGCAGTGGTTTATTAAGCACGGGCAACTTCTTCAAATATTCCTTCAAATCTTGGAAGGCCTTCTCATACTCGGGTGTCCATTCAAAGTTTTTGGACTTTGCGCAACACCTTGAAGAATGGTAAACTACGGTCGGCAGATCGGGAAATGAACCGTGAGAGGGCTGTGATCCTTCCTGTCAGTCTTTGAACCTCATTTAGACTCCGGGGGAATGTCATATCCATCAAAGCCTTGATCTTGTCGGGGTTGGCCTCGATTCCTCTCCTTGTTACCATGTACCTAAGAACTTTCCCGAACTGACTCCAAAGGTGCACTTGCTGGGGTTCATCTTTAGGTTGTATCTTTGAGCGGTCGAGATTGTTTCTTGGACATCGGCCAAGAAGCAGCTTTGCTCTCGAGATTTAATCAAAATATCGTCGACATAGACCTCTACATTTCTCCCGATCTGGTCCTTGAAGACTTTGTCCATCAGCCTCTGGTAGGTTGCACCGGCGTTTTTCAATCCGAAGGGCATGACAGTGTAACAGTAGTCCCTCCGGCGGTTAGAAGCTTGTCTTCTCTTGATCTTCCTTGGCGAGTAGGATCTGGTTGTACCCTTGGAAGGCGTCGAGGAAGCAAAGTACCTCGTGTCCCGAGGTCGAATCCACCAGCTGGTCTATCCGAGGTAAAGGGCAACAATCTTTCGGGCATGCTTCGTTTAGGTTCCGGAAGTCCACATACATACGCCACTTGCCCGAAGACTTCGGGACCAAGACCACGTTAGAAAGCAATGTAGGAAACTGGACCTCCCGAATGTGGCCTGCTTCGAGAAGTTCCTCGACCTGGCGTCGTGCCTCGGCGTCTTTCTCTGCGTTGAGATGTCTCCTCTTTTGGAAAATGGGTCGGGTGGTTCGAGAGACATTCAGCTTATGTTCGATGATTTCCCGGTCTATGCCTACCATGTCCTGAGACGTCCATGCGAATACATCCTTATTCCTTTTAGTAATCCGATCAAGTCCTCCTTGAGGTCTCGAGGTAAACCCTTGGAGATCTTGACTGTTACCTCCGGCGGGTTGATCGTTACTTCCTCAGTTTCTTCTTCCTTGTCTTCCATTTTAGTCATTCCGATGGTTAGAACATTTCTCTCCCCCTTGGATGATCCTCTCTTCGGGTACGCGAGGAATTGATTTCTACGCGAACCTCTTTCACATAGCATTTTCTGGCCATTTTGCGATCTCCCAAAACTTTTCCAACCTTGTCTCCTATGGGGAATTTTATCTACTGGTGTAGAACCGATGCGATCATGAAAGAGGTCAGGGCAGGTCTCCCGAGGATGATGTTGTATGGGCTCGTTCCGTTGACGAACATGAATGGCGCGATCCGCGTTTTCCCGGGTGTCACCTTCCCCGAGGGTGAGTGGGAGATGTAGGATTCCCACCGCCTCGATGCAGTGTCCTTGTGAAGCCAAACAGAGCCGTTTCCACTTTGTCCATAGGATATGCTCCCAAGTCCATTTGATCGAGGGCTTCTTGTATATTATGATGACAGAACTTCCATTATCGACGAAGACCCTGCCCACGTCATGGTTGGCTACCTCAGCTCGAATGACTAGGGCGTCCTCGTGTGAGTCGTCTCCTCCATGGAAATCCTTGGGACCAAAGCTGATGGTAGGTCCCGACCGCTTACTTCCTGTTTTGATTTCAAAGTTTTCCAATCGGCGAACTCCGGCCTTCCTTGCCCGATTGGAATCTCCTCCTGTAGGCCCTCCCGAGATTATGTTGATCTGTCGTGGTGCATTTCTTTCTGGTGATCTCCGTCGTCCCGTGTCTCTATTGTCCTGATTCCTTTGGGTGTCGTTTCCTACCGGCCTCGGGCCTCGTCTTTCGTCTCTCTCTGGTGTCCTTCTCGGCGCTTCTTTCTGATTATGAGGTTGGCGGTCTTGTCGGGTGTTAGAACGATTCCCCGCCCCAGGATATCTGGGCCTGGTCCCGAAGCCGCCATCTTCCCAAGCAAGCTTGGCTCGAGCCTCGGGTTTGGTTGCGATTAACTTTTCTAACTCTCGATTTAGCTGAAAACGTTCCTCTGTGGTATGTCCGTATTCGTGGTGGTAATTGCAGTAGGTGTTAGATACTGGTCTCCTCGGGTTGCCATCGATGTATGGGGGTCGGCGGAGGAAATCGTTCTCCTCGTATATTTCTAACGCCCGAAGTTTGTTCACCCGTAGCTTCGGGTAGTCCGCTCGTGAAGTGTTAATACGGGTAAGGGCGATCATCCCTTCGAGGAATATTCTGCGGTCTTGATTTCTCGGTGGGCTCTTTCGACGTTCTCGAGGAGGACTCTTGCGTTTCCTATCCTCAGGTTCCCGGGCCTGCGACTCTTCAACCCGAACATACTTTTCCACCCGAGTTATCAACTCCTCCACTGTGGTTGGATTTTCTTCACTAGCGATCTGAATAAATCCCCGTCTCTCAGGCCGTGGTGAAATGCCCCGATAAGGCAATTGGGGTGCGATATTGGGGACCTCCATTTTCACTTGATTGAAACGTCGAAGATAGTCTCTTAAGCTCTCTCTGTCAGCCTGTTTTATGTTTAACAGCTTTACTGCCGATGAGTGCCGTCTTCTGTTGCTCGAGAAGTCCTTCAAAAAGTCCATTGTTGAGCTCCTCTCGTCAAAGTAGTCACAAAGAGTCGGTATTTAACAGGGTCGCTTAGCTGGTATAATGCCGCGTTGCCTTCAAAAGCGGCCAAGTGGTCCTCGGGGGTCCAGAACCGTCATACTTTCCCATCTCGAAAGATCGGAAGTGCCCGGGCAACGGAGCCGCGAGAACCTCGGGCGGAAAGGGCGAGGCGCGAGGGAGGATGGGAGCTTCTGGCGGGTTTGCGAGATTCTGAAGTTGGCGAATCTCCTCCTCATTCTTTCTAAGTCGGCCGTTTGTTGGTCAGCGCGTTGATGGTCCGCGCGTCTTCTTCTGTCGGCTCGGGCTCTCCTCTGCATCGAGGCTAGGGTATGGTCATCATCGCTGCGTTCTCCAGTCCCTGATTCGGCATCATGCTCTCCCTCTGCCTCGCGCTGGCCATCTTCCCGTCCAACATCAGCCCCGATCCTCCGCATTTCTTGCATGACCGCAGCGAACATCACGGCCGGATCGGTTAGGTTCGGCCCGTTACCGTCGGTGGCGGCTCGCGATCATTTTCGACAACCACCATACTAAATTTCTTCTTTACAAGAAACTAGAGTTTCCCACAGACGGCGCTAAGTTGATGCTGCCAAAAATGGATCTACCGCATTCGACGGTTAACGGACTTCCTCCCGCCTTAATTCCGCAGCGAATGCTGCCTGAAGACTTGAAAACAGGTAAAGGTTGTGGGGTCGTTTACCCTCTTGCCTAGGTCAAGAGGGTGATTTCCATGTTCCAGGCGTGAAGTAGCATAAAAATGGTGTGTTCAAGTGTGTACGTGAGTGATTAATTTAGCAGAGTAACGGTAGGATACGTAAGAAATCGATACCTGTTCTGGGCGGGACTTGCAGTCTTTTTAGGAGATCTGAGTTGGGGCGGTTTTTGGGCAGTTTCACCCCTTTACCGTTTTTCTCGGACTCGGCCACTGCCTACCCACGATCACGTCTTCATAATGGCTTCTATTATGGCAGTTGCTCGTCACCTATTCACAGAGTGAAGATCGTGGCAGTTTCTTGTGTGGGAAGCCAAAGTCTCTGATTGCCCCCGGGCCTCGGTACAATTACCCGAGGGTCTACTAATTTGCCCCCGGGGCCCGGACAATGACCCGAGGGTTTACTAATCCCTTTGCTAGGTCTCGTGTAGTTGTCCTCAGGGCCGAGGGACATTTTGATGTCCTCGGGGTGCTTCTGATGTGGGCTCTCCATTGCTGGCCTGGGTCCTTCTTCCCGGGAAGATTCGGGCCAACCCGAGGCGCCGAATGATAGGGGTCATTCTTTGAGTAAGGTGGTTATGCTAGTTGAGACGGGCCGGGTATTTTATCACAGAGTATGTAATAGCCGGGTAACAGCTGCTATGGAGAGATGGTAGAAAGAGCGAAGGAGAGACTAATAAGGATGTGATTCGCAGGAAGAACGCGTCAGCGTGCAAGGCGATTACGTGGATGGGCCCCACGGTACTAAGGCTTTGGTCCTAACCATAGACGATGATAAGCACACCCAAGAAGATATCGTGAGGAAGAAGAATATTAACAAGGCTTGAACGGAAGGAATACGCAAAATAATATGTACATTATCTCATTACATACATCTATCGTGTGTTTGTCTATTTTTTATTTGGTATGCGTATATTTGTGGAATGAAGTGTAACTTACCAATTTAAACATACTACTTACTACTACCCATGTGCTTTAAAACAAATTACTTGGATGTATCTTAAAGCCCAATTTAAAGTTGGCCTGAGGACTGATTTGTGAACATGAAAGAATTCATGAACCAACACATCACATTAGCTGATGGTGATGGAGATGCGACACATGTGTGCTGCTTCACCCAATCTTTTTCATTAAAAAACATACATGTCTTTTTCAGTAAAAAACATACATGTGTGTCGAAAGTTCCAAAATATCATTCCATTATTATATTATAGCAAAGGGGTGTCGTGTATAGGGGTGATTCGGTACGGTATATAATACCAAAATATGATACCGTATACCGTACCGAAATTTCGATATCGAAAAAAATCATATCAATGTCATACCAATTTCGGTATACCTTAAATTTCGATACGGTATCATACCGAAATTTCGATATGATATCGGTATCATACCTTCTATACCATTCACACGGAGTGCTTTTTACCATGCGTGTCTCGTAACTCGTTCGTTGTTTCGAATTTTAGTCAATTCAAACTCATTAGGCCCAATAACATTGATTAATAACACCAATTTTCCAAATAAAAAGATTTTTAATTCATAAAATAACCTTAAATAATTTACATATTTTAGTCAGTCTTCTTAATAAGACAAGAACTTTACCACAAAATACAACTTTATATACAGACTAAATTAAAACGAAACGGCTATTTTGTATTTCCTTTTGTGTTTTTAATGTAAGTAAAATATGGTGAGCCTCAATAATCTTAGAAAGTTGGGTATAGTTAATAATTTATGAGCTAAATAAATTTATGAAGATCCTTATAATATTTTTATCAATTTTATATTTTTTTTGAAATACATATAAAATATTAAAACTTTTAGTATTTCGGTATTTCGGTATAATCGGTATACCTAATTTTTCAAATTTTCGGTACGGTATCATACCTTACCAAAAACTTCGGCATGCCAAAATTTTCGATATTTTCGATACGGTTCGATACAATAAGGACGGTATATCGGTATTTCGATATATTTCCCCAACCCTAGTCGTGTAATATGTATTCAACGCCATCCCCGCTATAAAAATCCCATCTTTGGGGCATCAACACTCTAATAACCCATCAAAGAGAGCTTTCGGGAACTACATACAAGAAAGGAGAAAGAACCATTGACTTAATCATGCCGACCACACAAGGGCAAGTCATCCGATGCAAAGGTTCCTCATTTTTTTTTGTGTTTCTTTCCTTGCGGTCCTATGATGGGTTTTTTTTTCTTGTAAGATGATAATTTTTCTATTATTTGGTTCTCTATTTGCAGCTGCCGTTGCCTGGGAAGCTGGGAAACCGCTTGTGATCGAGGAAGTCGAGGTTGCGCCGCCGCAGAAAGACGAAGTCCGCCTTAAGATTCTCTTTACTTCTCTCTGCCATACTGATATCCACTTCTGGCAAGCCACGGTATCAATCAAATGAAAATATTTCAATAAAAAAAAGGGAAAACAAATTGGGTTTCTGTGTTCTGTAATAAAGTTGGAAGACTTTGATTGCATATCATGTGTTGGTTCGATTCAATTGCAGGGACAAACGCCTCTTTTCCCTCGCATATTCGGCCACGAAGCTGGCGGGTAATCATTTCTGCTTTTTCTTACTTCAATTAGTTTCACCTCTATGTACTACCCATAATTAAAACTAGTACTTTGTGCACACTTAGCGTGATTAAATAATTGTTCAAATTTATATTTTTAAGATGAATATAATTTTATATATAAAAGGAAAAAAATGAGTACGAGTATAAGTATAACAACTAAATATGATAATATTTAATTAGTGAAATTAGAAATAGAGGGGTTAAATTGTAAATATTTTACAGACCAAAATAACAATTAATAGTCACCCCTCACCCTTAATATAATAGAATAGATGAGTCCTTTCTTAAAGTTAATTGGTGATTATGTGGTTTGAATAGCTTGAATTATTCGAAGTGGGACAAACCTCAATTTATAATTTCAATAATATCTTTTCACGCGTGGCATGAATGGCCTAACACATGGACATATAAGTTGAGTGACGATAGCAAAATCGATCCGACTCGAGACCGTATTAGAAATCGATGAATCCTTCCTAAACAGAAGATAAGAGTAGATCGACTCTCAATACGTTATGCTGCTTGAGCAGCTTGAATTTTATACGTCGTGGGACAAAGCTCTAATCATAATCCCAAAACAATTGAAAAAAAAAAGATTTGATTGACTTTATTTTTAATTTTTTGATATTTTTTTAGTATCGTGGAGAGCGTGGGCGAGGGGGTGACGGGCCTGAAGCCGGGGGACCACGTCCTCCCGATATTCACGGGGGAGTGCGGGGAATGCAGGCACTGCAGGTCGACGGAGAGCAACATGTGTGACCTGCTGAGGATCAACACCGACCGAGGTGTGATGATAGGGGACGGGAAATCGAGGTTCTCAAAGGACGGGAAGCCCATCAACCACTTCCTCGGGACCTCGACCTTCAGCGAGTACACCGTCGTGCACAAGGGATGCGTCGCCACGATCAATCCAGAGGCTCCCCTAGACAAGGTCTGCATCGTCAGCTGCGGCCTTTCCACAGGTTGAAAGGAATGCTTTAAGTTTTTCATGTCTTCGTCCTGTTCCTTTTTTTCTTATTGAATTTTCGAAGGGCTCGGGGCGACGTTGAACGTGGCGAAACCGACGCCTGGTTCATCCATTGCAATCTTCGGGCTTGGAGCCGTTGGTCTAGCGGTGAGTATATCAATATTATTAGGTAATGGTTCGGTTTTAGGCCCTCTATGTGCTTCGTCTTTTGTCAGGCGGCTGAAGGGGCGCGGATCTGCGGGGCTTCTAAGATCATTGGCGTCGATTTAAACCCGAGTCGCTTCGAAGGAGGTCCTTTATTTTTCCTTTTTTTTTCTCGTAAGGCTATCGTTTCATCGAGCGTTTTAGCGAACTTATTTTAACTTCGTCTCGCAGCGAAGAAATTCGGCGTGACTGATTTCGTGAACCCGAAGGACCACGACAAGCCCATTCAAGAGGTCGGTTTGAATCATCAAATTATGTTTTATTTTTAAAATTCAAGTTTTTAGCGACTCGAAATCTAAAATGCGCTCGAAATTATTGTCAGGTTCTCGTCGAGATGACCGACGGAGGAGTCGATCGCAGCATCGAGTGCACGGGAAACGTCAACGCGATGATATCCGCTTTCGAATGCGTCCACGACGTACGTTAGAAAAGATTCCCTTTCCTTTTCTTCTATTCTATTGGTACTCCCGACCCGTAGGTCCCACTTATCCCGCTAGAGTGGGTCAAATACGAACGTTAAAATTTGTACTGCGTAGTATTCTCAATATAATAAAATTATCGACTCTCCGTGCGGTTGGGCTTGGGATTAGCTCTTTTACGCCATGTTTCAATCTTTGTTCTGACCCAGCGCTAAATAGTTGTGGCTCAGAAATTTTCTTAACTATTTTCTATTTTCGTGACTTCGTAGGGTTGGGGCGTCGCGGTGCTCGTGGGAGTGCCGAACAAAGACGACGCGTTCAAAACGCATCCGCTCAACGTTCTTAGCGAGAGGACGCTTAAAGGGACATTCTTCGGAAACTACAAGCCGAGGAGTGAGATTCCTTCCGTCGTCGAGAAATACATGAACAAGGCTGAGTTTTTTTTTCTTCTCTTTCTTTTCTTTAGTAGGTTCGTATAAATCTCAGGCGTTTTTTTAATGTAATATTCTCAGGAGCTCGAGCTCGACAAGTTCATCACTCATCGACTTCCGTTCTCGGAGATCAACAAGGCTTTCGATTTGATGCTCAAAGGAGAGGGCCTTCGATGCATCATCACCATGGAAAATAATAATAATCAGTAGATAATATAGATAGATGGTTTTAGTTTATGGAGTGAAGAAAAGACGACCTTTTTGTACAGCTATGAAGAAATCATGGGATCTGTGTTTTTGTGTGTAATGACATAATGTATGTTTTTCCTGGGACACTGTCGTGTAATAAACTAGTATGATGCGATTGCTATTACAAATTTTCGTGTTTTTTTCTCTGATAATGAAAAATTGGTACCATGAAAAAAAATTGGTGCTGTTTTATAGCAATTTTCTCCAATTTGTTTTTAGTTTGGGGACTTATACATAAATACCTAAAAACTGGTAATTCGGTACCATGTCTGTATTTTTATTATATGTAGGTATAAGAATAATTTTTTGCACATAGGTACCTGATCCGCCGCAGGTACGTCATATACCCCATTTAGGTATCATATAGCAATATATTGTGATACGTAATACGTTGAGAAAATGGTACGTCATATAAACACATTAAGGTATCATATAGAAACCGTATAGGGCACCGTATAAACGCGTGACGTGGTACGCAATCTACACATAAAAAGGTACTTCAAGACTGAGAAAATTGGTACAAATAGTAAAATGGGTACTTATTTATAAAAATTTCTGACATAGGTACTGATTTGTAAATATTTTTTCAATTGAGTATTTTTTATATAGATGTCACTTGTTTTTATACAGAAACCTAAAAGGCGAGAAGGAAGAAAATGAAAAGGCACGAGCGATCTAGGATATTATTAACACTTGTTTTATTTTTGGATACGGTACAACGACCCGATGCGCATTGTACAACATAGCAATGCATCGTTTTTGCTCAATTGCAACATAGTTGGTTCTTCTTTATCGTTCGCCATTGCGCCACATATTTAGTAACCGATTGCTTCAGTCACACTCCACCGCATAATTCATCCCTGTATACGCAACGGTTCGCGTGTAGAAAAGCTTCATCTCAGATCTACTCTACGTTTGTTTGCCTTTTGGAAAGCCGATTTCAGGTGATCTCTCCATTTAGGTTTTTGCTTGTTTGTTTGATTTCCGTTGGCGAGGTTTTACCTCTCATCAGTCTATTTCGGATGCGCGAGCTTGTAATTGTTGCCGATGTACCCTTAATCGAGTGTCCGGCGGCCGAATTGCCACGCGTTTAATTTGGGCATTAGGTTATTCTGCTAAATTTGTGGGAGGGATTTCAATTGCGATTTGTTTTTTTCTTTTTCTCTTTTCTTATTCCTTTGATGCTTCCTTCACGCCATTTCCCAGGTTGTAAGTTGAACGTGTGTAAGGGCATCATGGCATCATCTTCGGGGACACAACCAGAATTTGATTATCTGTTTAAGCTGTTGCTGATTGGAGATTCTGGGGTCGGAAAGAGTTCGCTTCTGCTCAGTTTCACATCCGATGCTTTCGAAGATTTATCCCCGACCATTGGTATATCTATGTTCCTTGATGCAATAAAAGACACTTTGCAGTGCAGTTATGTATGTGCTTAATCAGTACTATGATTTATTTTGTAATGGGTTGTTAACAGGGGTGGATTTCAAGGTGAAGCATGTTACTGTTGGAGGGAAGAAACTGAAGCTTGCAATCTGGGACACTGGTAAGAATCTGAGCGGCTTTGCCAATTGTGAAATTTTACAATCCATCAATTGTGAGGATAATAGAATAAGAAAGTAATGGATTATGTGTAGGAATGAGGCATTCATCTATGCGTATATTTGTGCGTAATTTCGTGCTTTTTCACTAATTCGTCTTCTGCAGCTGGACAAGAAAGGTTTAGGACTTTGACCAGTTCTTATTACCGCGGAGCTCAAGGGATCATCATGGGTATGTCTGTCTGTTTTGTTGTCCCCTTTCTAAATGAGCATCGTTTGATGGGATTGCTTAGATCTAGCGATCTTTCGAGGGAGGGTTTAGTTCGTAATTCGGTTCTCTTACATCTTTTAATCATATGCTTATTTTACGCAGTCTACGACGTGACTAGCAGAGACACCTTCACCAATCTGTCTGACATATGGGGTAAGGAAATCGACCTCTACTCAACAAATCAAGATTGCATCAAGATGCTCGTCGGGAACAAAGTCGATAAGGTCTTCTTATAGATCGAGTCCTTCATTGTCAATTCATGCAATCGATCGCTCGTTAGTGCTCCCCAAATTCTCGTGAATGAAAGCAAACGTTTACGAATCTTTTGCGCAGGAGGGTGAAAGGGTCGTCAGCAAAAAGGAAGGAATCGACTTTGCTCGAGAATATGGATGCCTTTTCATCGAATGCAGCGCCAAGACTCGAGTCAACGTCGAGCAATGCTTCGAAGAACTAGTCCTCAAGGTTAGTTCAATATCTGAGTTTTTAAATCTCTCTCATCTTCTGTAGATATGTATGTTCTTCTGTTAAAACTACGAATGTGCAGATCTTGGAGACTCCAAGTCTCTTGGCTGAAGGCTCGGCTGGGGTTAAAAAGAACATCTTCAAGCAGAAACCACCTGAAAGCGATGCGTCGACAAGCGGTTGCTGCTAAATCTCTCTCTCTCTTTCTCTCTCTCTCTCTCTATATATATATATATATCTATCTATCTATCCGCTCTTCGATCGGTGGAATTCGACAGTGTATTTCGAGTTACCTTTTGGGTTTCTTTTGTTATTTCATTTCTGTGTTTATGGTTATTTGTGTCTCGAACGATTTCGGTGTAGGTTTACACTCTCGTTGTAGCAGATACGTTTGGTTCTCGATTCAAATGTTTTTTCATCATTTAAGATTGTAGCAGAAATTTTTTCGATTGGAAATTGTTAAATGAAGAATAATACTGAATCGAAATATGCGGTTCAGGCAGTTATTTTTTCGAGATAATATGCCGAACCAAACTGGGACATTCAGTTTCGGTTTGGTCGGTAAATCGAAATATTCGTTTCGGTTTGGTCGGTAAATCGAACTTTGAACATGCCTATGTGAAGTCAGGACTCAGTAGATGATGAGTCGTATCGTATGTATGATTGTTGCATATAATTAAGCTTGAAATAACTACTAGTATTAAGAACTTAATTTTATCGTCGATAAAATTTGATGGTGAAACTTCACTTAAATTCCTATTTGGCAAACTATCTATCACATAACTCCTCTGTCAGAGAAAAATATCACTTGACTCTCGTTTTACTGTTTGTACCAGCTTCTCCAGTCACATTGTACCTTTCTATGTTTGTATTGTGTACCACAGTACGTTGATATAGTGTACCTAAATGTGTTGTATGGTGTACCTGCGGCGGATTGGGCACCAATTTGTGAAAAATTTAGGTACACTGGAACAACACATTTAGGTACATTATAGCAACGTACTGTGGTACACAGTACAAACATAGAAAGGTCAGTGTTTGTAAATGCGAAAAGCGAGCCGAGGCGATTTCTGGATTGACTAGAGTAAGCGAGCCTAGGCAAAAAGCGCAGCGCCTAGGCGAACGATATTTAAAAATATCGAATAAATTTTAAAAATACACATCTATTAATTTAGAAGTTTTGTGTGTGCAATTAGTTATATTTTTAATTGCATTTAATACCCATAATAATATTAAATATAAATATATTTATTTTTTCGAATATGGAAATAATATTAAACCATCCTTACATAGGAATCAAAAGAAGAACAAAGTCCATAATATCAAAGAAGAGAAATGTTTCAATACAAATCGAATTTCATAGTAGGCTATTGCTATTTATTTACTAAGTTAAGAAATATATGATAGTAAAAACTAATAAGAAAAGGGTTATTTTCTTCAATCGTGGATAGTAATTTTTTAACATAATTAAGTTTAATTTTAAGTTATTGCTATTTATTCTTTTATTTAAACAAAAAGCTGAGGATATTAAGATAATTAAATTTGGGCATTAAAGTTAAGAACTAAAGAAACACATCAAAACAAATGAGGTCCAACCCATTAAACAAAAATTCAATTTTCATTAAATTCCATCGTCTTCTATCTCTTGACCGACACAACCGTCGCCAAGAGCTGCTGAAACCCTAAATTACAGACCCGACATCGCCCGTTCCTAAGCATAAATCAACGAATTCTTTTATAGTCATCCAGTTCCGGCCGATAAATTAAGGGTTTTATTTAAAAAGTAAAAATAAAAAAATAAAAATTAAAAAACGTCTGGGCGTTGATCGCCTAGACTAAGCGAGCGCCTAGTCGGGAGAGGCGATCACCTGATTGATTTCGCCTCGATGCTCAGGCGTTTTCGGGATCGCCTAGAGGAGGCGATCGCCTAGGCTCGCCTAGGCGCTCACTTTTCAAACACTGAGAAAGGTAAAGCGTGACTTCAAAATGTAGTACGAACAGTGAAACGGGGAGTTAAGTGATATCTTTCTCTGACTGGGGAGTTATGTAATAGAAAGTTTGCAAATAGGAATTTAAGTGAAAGTGTCCAAATTTGATTTGTATTATCGAATACCTAAAATTGAAAATCAGAATGTGGGAAATATTTTTAGAAACACGGCGAATAACTTACTTGGAAAATAGCTGGAGTTTTTATTTATTAAAAAGAAGTCCTTATCTAATGGATACCAACGATTGGGATTTGGGACGATTCTGCAACTTTAAAACCCTAATTCGATTTAAACCCTAAACCATATTCCAAACGCTGGAGCAGCAGCAATGGCGGGGGGCAGTGCCAAAGCAGTAGGATCGTATACCAAGGTCAACCGTAAGAAGCCGCAAAAAGTCAAATCAGGAGGCTTCGAATCGCTGGGATTGAGCCCCAATATCTACAATGGCGTGAAGAAGAAAGGCTACAGAGTTCCGACGCCGATTCAGCGCAAGACGATGCCCTTGATTCTGAATGGAAACGACGTCGTCGCGATGGCTCGGACGGGTTCGGGAAAGACGGCGGCTTTTTTGATTCCTATGCTGGAGAAGTTACAACAGCACGTGCCTCAGGCTGGTGTCAGGGCGTTGATTTTGTCTCCGACGAGGGATTTAGCGTTGCAGACTTTCAAGTTCACGAAAGAACTTGGGAAATTCACAGGTCTGTATATCAGCTGGTTTTTAACTAGTTTCTTGTCGTTGCTTATCTTGTCTTTATGGATGAAGGTGTGTTTTCTAGCTCTCTCCTGAGTTTCTTTTAGACTGGTGGCTTATTAAAGGTCGGTAATCTATGACACTTCTCGGTGTTTCACGTGTTTGATTCTGGATATCTGCTAAACAAAATTTGAACCTGCCTTGTTTGATTTGTAAGTGAACGTGGATATTGGGATGGGTTAACTAAGTAGGTTTGAAGCTATTTGAGCTTTCGTTTATTGATATTGTGAACTTGTATGTATTACTTTGTTCTTAATTGGCTTAGAATATTGTAGGATTGCTTCTACAAGTTCCAGTATATCACATATGAAGTAAATTCACAGTTTTGGTGGTGGTGCTCTTTATGATGTACTTTGTTAAATATTATTTTTTTTTCTTTGTAGATCTGCGTGCCAGTTTACTGGTTGGTGGTGATAGTATGGAAAGTCAATTCGAGGAACTAGCACAGAGTCCTGACTGCATCATTGCTACTCCTGGTAGGCTTATGCACCATTTGGAAGAGGTTGATGACATGTCTTTACGCACTGTGGAGTATGTGGTATTCGATGAAGCCGACTGTCTTTTTAGCATGGGGTTTGCAGAGCAGTTGCACAAGATCCTCTCTCAGCTTAGTGAGAATCGTCAGACTTTACTTTTCAGTGCCACTTTACCGAGTGCCCTTGCCGAGTTTGCTAAGGCTGGTCTTCGGGATCCTCAATTAGTCAGGCTTGATCTGGAGACAAAAATTAGCCCCGACTTAAAGCTTACTTTTTTCACTTTAAGACAGGAGGAAAAATTTGCAGCACTGTTGTACTTAATAAGAGAACAGATAAGCTCTGAGCAGCAGACGCTGATTTTTGTTTCCACTAAATATCATGTTGAATTTCTGAACACTCTATTTCAAGAAGAGGGTATTGTGGCTTCAGTTTGTTATGGGGATATGGATCATGATGCTCGCAAGATTCACGTTTCAAAATTTAGGGCTAGAAAGACCATGCTTCTGATTGTTACTGATGTGGCTGCTAGGGGAATTGACATCCCCTTACTTGACAACGTCGTAAATTTTGACTTCCCACCGAAACCTAAACTTTTTGTCCATCGTGTTGGACGAGCTGCAAGAGCTGGTCGTACAGGCACATCTCTTTCTTTTGTCACCCCAGAAGACATGCCACATGTGTTGGATCTCCATCTCTTCCTATCAAAACCACTCAGGCATGCTCCAATAGAAGAAGAAGTCCTAAGAGATAGGGATGGTGTAATGAGCAAAATAGATCAAGCCTTAGCAAATGGAGAGACTATTTATGGGCGTTTTCCTCAGAGAGCTATTGATTTACTTTCAGACAGAGTTCGAGAAATCATTGATTCTTCAACTGATCTGGTTGCTCTGCAGAAACCTTTGTTAAATGCATTTCGCCTGTATATGAAAACAAAAGAAAAGCCTTCTAAGGAGTCCATGAGAAGAGTCAAAGATTTGCGCCGTGAAGGTTTGCATCCAGCATTCATAAGCACTTTAGGTGGTGATGAATTAACGGCAATAGCCTTCTCCGAGCGCTTAAAATCATTCAGGTAAGAGTCAATTTAAATTTTCAACCTTTTGCTTTACACAGGTTTGATATCTAACTCTATCAGCTTAGGAAATACAAGTGATCTAATTATTAATGTCGTGTATTATCACTACCAGGCCCAAGCAAACCATTCTGGAAGGTGAAGCTGAGGCTCTAAAGTCTACAAATCAAAAGGTGTCCCGCTCCTCCTATATACTATTTTGTATTTTATCATTTTGGTTTTGGATTCTCTTTACTATATGCAGAGTATTGTTTTTGTTGGTAATGAATGACAAAGAAAATAAGTGATTTCAGGGGTCGTCTAGCCAATGGAGTGATGTCATGAAGAAGAAAAGATTAATTCATGAGGAGGTGATAAATAAGGTTCAGCAGCAGCGTCTTAGGGATACTGTTGAGCAGGAACACGAACCAGAAGACAATCATTCAAAGGGCAAGCAGAAAAAAGTTTCTGGAACCAAACGGAAAGCAGAGAGCTTCAAAGATGATGAATACTTCATCAGTTCAGTGCCCACAAATAAGCATTTTGAAGCTGGGCTTTCCGTGAAAGCCAACCAGGATTTCGAGTCGAATAAGTTGGAGGCCGCTGTATTTGATATAAATGCGGATGATAAAGCAGGACTTCAGAAGCAGAAAGCTACGTATCACTGGGACAAGGTACCATAAGATACTGAAACTCTATGCTCACACTGCTGTGGAAAATCGAGTACCAATATTCAGCTATTCAGTTTATTATTCGTTTTCTTTTCTGTTTGGAGAACAGCGGAGCAAAAAGTATATCAAGCTAAACAATGGAGAAAGGGTCACAGCCAGTGGGAAGGTGCATTTTGTTGTGTTTATTTTGCTACAAGTTGAATTGATTGTTATTATATATTCATTTCTTTGAACAAATATGATGAAATCATACTAGTCTAAGTAATGCACATATTTGGCTCTATACTGTTTTTGTTTCTTATTGCCTTAATCTTGAATTTGCAGATTAAGAATGAAAGTGGAGCCAAACTGAAACCAAAGAAAACTGGGATATACAAGAAGTGGAAAGAACAATCACACAAGAGTGTATCTCTTAGAAGATCAACCGATGAAAATGCTGCAGAAGGATCTGGTTCAGCAGGTAATATTTTACATATGGTCTGTATTCGATTTATTATTCTCCACGGGAGTTTGGTGATGGGTTCCTACGTATTAATAATTAGGAAGTTTTGTGCCATTTTTCCTAGCTTTCGAATTTTAATGGACAAATCGGGCATAAAGATCACACTAAACGAAAGAAGTAGCACATTTCACGAACCTGATCTGATGACTGTTTGCATCTAGAAAATAAGCACTTCATGCATTTTTATTTGCAGAAAAAATTGTACAACGATTGTGGTTGAGAATAATTACTTCATTTTGAGAACAGTTGGTATTTTATTTCATGATGTAACACCTATTGTTGTACTATTCTGCCTTTTTCTTTCCAATAGGTAACCCTCGGTTCCAGGGCGATAACTGTTTCAAGGGTTTCAAGGGCAGCAAAGGTCACAAGTTTGTGCCTAATTCCCACGTCAAATCTGAAATCAAAGATCTCGAACAAGTTCGTAAGGAGAGGCAAAAGAAAGCGGACCAAGCTTCTTACATTAAGAGCAAACATAAGAAGGGAAACAAATTCGGTAAAAAGGGCGGCGGTAAGAGAGGCAGAGGCAAATAAGGGTGCGTTTGGTGATGAGTTATCGTCTTCTTTACCTCTTATAACAAACTTCAAATGCAATTTTGCGAAGTACGGTAAGGCTATTATCATAATTCGACTACTCGATGAGCGAAATTACTTGCAATATGTAGCCAGATTTTGAGGTGGTTCTTTTCAATGGCTATAGTAACTTAAGTTGATTCTTTGAATTTTGTATTGGCATCATTATTCATAATTAACTGGTTATCATGTGTGGTTGAAAATATTATGTATATCGCAGCGTAATCTAATTTTTCCTTTTAAATCTAAACGAGCGGTATGAGTAGAAGCAGTCTGCAAAATTCTAAATTCCATCAATGTAGTGAGAGAGTATTTCTGCGTAGCACAGAAGTTTTAGTTGCAGAAGATAAAGCACGTTATCACACAGAATAACCACCAGCATTACACGTTCTTAGAACATTTGCATCTCTTTGAAACATTACAACATCAAACACATGATCGTTTTAACTCGTCGTTGCCTATTTATTACGTCCGTCGTAGTTCGTGGAACTCGTGAAAGAAGAAAAATATACGTCCAAAAGTTCAACATCTTAGCATCAATCGAGTTTGAGATATGGAGTTATAATGATGGGGAACAAATTGCCCTTTATGTAGCGTCGATGATCGTTTTCGCCCTCGAGGATACGCAATACCTAATAAACAAATATGAAGACACAAGCTAATTGTGTAATAAGTGCACAAAGCGTTGTAAAAAGTTTTACCTCGCTAATTGTAGGTCGTTCCTCGGGTTTGGTCTGAGTACACATGTACACTGCTCGAGACATGTTGTACACTTCGTATCTGCAGTATGAGTTCCCAAGGCGAGGATCGACGAACTCGTCGAAGTCAAGTGTCTCAATCATCTGTAGTGCCTGGAATCGAAGGCGAGATTTTGCTCACATGAGGTACAAGAACACAAACAGCATACTTACGAGTAGTTTATGAATGAGATTTGTGAATTCTTTCTAAAAGTATTAAGCGTAGAAATATGGGCTCATATGGAGTAGTCATTTGGATCCAAGTCATCACTGAGGGTGCAAAACTATAATAATGAAAGCTGAGTTTGGATAGAGGTTGAAGAAAGAAAAGGTTACCCAGGTTTTCAGAGAATGCTTTTTGTTATCTTCCATGGAAGTAACTGCCTTCTTTCCGGAAATTAGTTGTATCAGGACAATCCCGAATGCGTAGATATCTTGTTGCAACGAGAAAGCGCCATCTTTTTCGACATACTCTATCTCTTTGCATCTGCATCATAAGGCATTGAGACGAAACAGTTAATCACAGTTGGGATGTTGTCATTATCATTACGCTACTGAAATAGTTACCTAAGATTGCAGACTGTTTGATTCTGCTTGTCATATTCATTAATTTTACACGGTGAAAGGCCAAAGTCGCCTAGCTGCCAATGGATAGAGATAACAGAATTTGAAGTTAGGATTACGAATATGACGATCATAATATTTTAGGCTTGTTAACTGTTTTACCAATGGATCGTAGTCGCGTGTAATCAATATGTTGCTTGGCCTCAGATCCCGATGAATGATAGGGCCCGACCAACACTCTCCGTGTAGAAATCGCAGCCCTTTTGCGACTCCAATAGCTATAGAATGTCTGTGGTGCCATCCTAATACTGCTACCATATTCTCTGCTTCGTTTAAAGAAACGAAAAAAACATCAATAAAAAATGGTCGCCAAGTCCAACTGAGATAAGAAAGTACAATGACATACTCAGATTACCAAATAAATGCCACTCAAGAGATCTGCTGCATATGTATTCATACACCAAGATGTTAACATCTTCCTCGCCACAGAAGCCGAGAAGTGGGACGATGTTCTTGTGACGTACTAAACTGAGGAGGTACAACTGAGATTGACATTCGGCAAAATCTTGCATGATGCTGCCTTCTTTTTGAACCTTTGCAAGTATAAGCTTCCCATTGTTTAGCTGACCTTTGTATAAAACACCATACCCATCTTCTCCGAGTATATTGCTTGACGAAAAGTTGTCTGTTGCAGACTGTATCTCGGAATAATTGCATCCCACTGAGTCGAAAATCATCGTTTTCTTGTCCGAGTTCTCAATAACTGATGTATCAGTAAATGTCTGGTTTGTGTGATCATCAACAGTTGGTTGATCTGGTAATATATTCCGTGTCTTGGCATTACTTTGTCTGATTGAATCCTTATCGATTTGGATTTCAAAGGCTGGTGAAGGAACATATGACATGGGATTCCTCAATAGACTTTCTTCTTCCGCCATTTCTTTACAAGAGTTATTGCATGATTCTTTCTCAAGCTGACCACAGTTTCCTGTTGCAAACCAACAAAGAGAGCGATTATAGATAGAGATAAAATGAGTCCATTCATGTAAAATATAGAACATTCCAAGGAGGGTTCTTACGTAATATCTGACCTGAATCTTCTTGTTGAACTTTAGGCCCGAGCTCATCTTTCTTTTCGGTTTTTTCAAAATGCCCTTCAGACGACCATCTACGGGTTTCAGAGGACTCGGAGTTTGATAAATCATACCGCGATCAACATCGTCATTGTCTACTTCAGGTGGTACTGAAACCGTTTTTGATAGTGAATAAAACAACTTTTGTTTGACAGGTTCAGTGCTCATGTCCAGGTTATATTTTCTCAGAACTTCTAAGCTTAAGTCGTCGAGCACCATACCGACCTTGCAAGAGACATTTTCAAGATAGAAATCTAGTTCCTTTCTTAGCTTCCTGTCGTCATAATTCATTTTGTTTTAGCAGACAATTAAGACGCAAAAAGCAAGCCATTTTTGCTATGAACTTAAAGATGTACAGATATTTGAATGTACCTATCGAGGATAGCCCACGTTGCACCCGAGGAAGCAATTTCTCGGACGACAATATGCTTCATACTAGACCCAACGACAATCTTTACTGTTATATCGATCTGTGCAGTTGATACATTTGTGGTGCAAAAGAATAGAAGATACAAATATTAGCTAATGAAACATATAAGTTAACGAGCTGTTTTAAAATTGTTATTGAAAAAGAATATTACAGCAGCAGTATTATTATTACCCTTTGGCTTTCGAGTCCTTCGGCGCTCTGCTGAAGCATTTTCGCACACGTATCAACCTTTCTTGAGACTTCTTCTTTGATTGCGCGTGTGTGTGCCCCAACGAAAGATCGACGGCCTATTTCAATATGGAAGCCCACTGTAGAAAACATATAAGGTTGTAAGAATAATCTTGTTGATAAAGATAAATATTGCAGAGTAATACGCACAAAACATCGCAGTAAGATATGCCAACTTACAGGGATGGAGGGCCTTGTGTAATACTCCGAACACCGTAATAGAATCTCTTTCTTGAATTATGTCATTGGTCGATTTCACGTTCGAAATAATAGTGCGAAATTCCTGAAAATCGAGATTCTTAGTCGCGTCGAAAGCTATTATTATTCGATTGTTGCTGCTGCTGCTGCTATTGCTGCTTCCCTCCATAATTGGAGACATCGGGAAATAATGCATATGATGCAATCCCAGAATCAATTTTTTTTTTTCTTTCTTTTCTCCCAAGCGCATTAGTGCTATAAGTATAAAATTAGACAGGAAAAGGCAATAATATGATTCTTAGCAACTCCTGGAGATGAAAAGTTATCCCTTTGCCATTCCTCTCAAGATTCTATTAAACAAGAAGGATGCCACTCCTACTAATGAATTCATGCTGAAGAGAAGAATTCGAATAAATAAATGCAAGATATCCTCGAAAAACCACAACTAAGTAGTGCTATAATTTTCTTGTAAAAGATGGCACAAATGCTTCCATTCCAGGATGCCTAGTGGCCGATGTGAGGAGTTAAGTTCCGAGCAAGAAAGACAAATATTAGATACATGCAAAGCAAAGATAGAATCTATGAATTCCTTGGCTTATCAAGGTACCAAATATTAACACAAGACATTTTTCGGACCGCTGAGTTATATCCCTTCCCCGCCCCCATCGAGAAATAGAACTAACTAGCTAATGCATCCAAATCCTTTTCAACGGACAACAAGTGGCTATAATAGAAAATGACATTGTTTCGACGATCCTTCTTGGTTTACTCAGTTTTCTCGAATAGCTGTAACCTAGAGATGGAGATGGAGTTGGAATTTTCTTGCTTTGTCTTCTTTCCGAAGACAAAGCAAAAAACGTACCAAAATTTAGATACATGCAAAGCTCCCATATCTGGGAATGTACACGGCCTTTGGCAATGACTCAAAACATCTCAAAGTGTTCAAACTCACGACATCTCTTAGGGACATTTTCTCGAACACACAGACGTCCTATTTCAAATTCACAAAACTTGACGGACTTGTCAAAGTACGGGCTTCAAGAAACAGACAAACAACATAATTGAAGCCCAAAAGCATACGTAAATTTATCTAAAATGATTCCTAGAGAATAATTTCGAGAAGTGGTTGAGCTCAATTCGCCACGCCTGCATTCGCCTTTTAAAGAACTTGAAAGCTTTTGTTCCATGAAAACGCAGGCCCGTAGCTTCTACGAGGTCGACGAGGCGGTCGCCTGGGGCCACCTTTGAAAGGAGATCAATATTTTTTATACATATATATTGTAGTAAGTTAGTTTAATTGTGCAAAAAATTGTTAGTTATAGATGCACCTTAAAGTTAACCAAAGAAAGCACAAAATGTACATTTTTATTAAAATTTTCTTCAAATAATAAATATTATTTTATTTTAGTTAAAAAAACTAGACGTCATTATCTTCCTATTTACCCAATTCAAACCAAATTTTCTATAAAAAAAAGTAGTTTTATATAACTATTTTATGTATTTTATTGAACATTCAACTATAAAACATACTCTCTCTGTTTAGTCGTTTAAGATAATTACATACTAAGAAAATAAAACAAAATCTCTATTATACCCTTAATTAACTATTTATCTTATTAATCTAATTATTTTTGGTTAAGATGAGGAGCAAAGTTGTAAAAATTTCTAGAAAGTAAAACGATTTGTGTTAAAAATCAAAAAACAAAAACTAAAGCGATTTGTATTTCAAAATAGATGGAGTATTTGTTTGTATTTCTTTATTTTACACTTATGATATAAATTTATACTATATGTTGTATCTCATTTGGAAAAATTATTTGTAAGGTTTGGCCCGAATTCGAGTTTCGCTTCAGGGTCCGACTTCTTCTGCTACGGGCCTGATGAAAACACAATGCTCCGAATTTGAATGCGTACTGTTTGGGCCTGGGCTCAGCCCAAAAACAGAAGACGCGCGTAATAACGTGCATTTCACGCGCCGATCATCGGAGTTATATTTCTATCCACTACAACCCTTCCTTCTTCACTACCTTCGCACTGTTGCTAATAATCGACTGCTATCCCCAGGCATGATCTTCGAGGTTGTCTTCGCTGGTTTCGTCTCAATTTTGTCGTGGTGGCTGTGTTGGGATTTCGCGGGTCCTCTTTTCATTGGATGCTGTTTCGAGCTCCTGAATTGATCCTTTGGGTTAGTATGGATTTCTTATCTTCATTTTGTTCCTCTGAATTGCTATTTGGCTCAGTTGCTAAAGGAATTGGATGATTGTGTCACATCTTAGCTTAATGCTCGAAGAGTAAGCTATCATTATCGTGAACTTTCCGGCTCAGGCCAATCGCCTCGTGGTGGAGATTGCAGACGATCTTGGGTTCGATGGTCCAAGGTTTTTTACATGCTAGATTAATTACAATACAAATTCGCACCTATCTTCTCCTTCCCAAATTTTTGTTATGTTCAACTTGTCTCCTCCCTGAATTTAATTAAAATCTCCCTAACTAAATACATAGTTTGATGTAGTATTTGGGGGGGGGGGGGGGGGGGGGGGGGTGTTGGGGTTTACAATTTGGTTACAAAAGAACATTGCTAGTAGTCAACATCAATTTGCTCAGCCTTTTTTCAACTTCTTTCATGGTAGGCCTTTTTTTCATTTTCTCGCTCAAGCATTTGTTAGCCAGCTCCTGAACTTGTGCTTCAATGGAAGGATGTTCATAAAATATCTTCTGACAACCTAGAACTTCCTCCAGAACTGTTCCAAACCCGCCTATGTCGCTCTTGTTATTTATTACCGCTCCTTGACCTGGAGAGTATTGATCAAAAGCGTAGAAGAGTTTGGCCTGGTAAGAGTCATCCAATAGTATATTAGCACTGCACATATTGCCATGAACACGTGCTTTTGCACCAGAAGTCTTATTACAATGCAGATGATTCAAAGCCCTTGCTGAATCCACCGCAACTTGTAGACGATTCCGACAAGAGAACTCCTGGTCTTGTAGTGAGTCGAAAAGAGTACGGGTCCCATCACCGTGGAGCTCATAGACTAGTAAAGGCAATTCAGTCTCCAAGCAGCAGCCTATGAGTCTTACCAGATTTCGATGGTGTTGAGAAAGAAACAAGAGCTGCTTGACGAACTGCTTTATCTCAGGTAATGGGACTTTTTCAATTCGCATGATCATAATGTCTGTCTTATTGTTGTCATTGTTGTCGTCTGATGTTGTTCCATGGTATATGGTGGTCCCTGGCTTGCATGATTCTTGCATGATTATTCTATTGTTGCTGTAGTTGCCTGTTGCACTCTTGATATCCTCAGCTGAATATAATTTGATTAGCGGTCTGTTGTCAGACGATCTCTTACGCTTGTCTAGCTCCTTAAGCAACAATTTCCCGCCATTATCCTCGAAGAACTGTGCTCGGATCTCTTGTTTCCTATTTTTGGTTGAGTAAACCCAAACATGTATCAAGGCAAACGACAAGCCTAGTATAGTTCCTGAGCAAAAAATTCAAGAACTTGGATTTAGAGAAATTTGAAGAGTCTTGTGTTAATAATAAAGATCTTTAAGATAAATTACCTATGTAAAAGAAAATTTTCAGAGATGGCCATCTGATGATTTCTATGAGATGGCAACCTCTTCCATTTTTACGACCGTTATGAATGTAACCTTCAGGACAGCAACAGCTTGCTATTGCCACAGATTCTGTTTTTTCTGTAAGTATGCATAATAACGATCCAATCATTAAAAGGGGAAGAACTTTTTTGCATGGTGGTGGTAAGTGATAAATGGTCTGAGGGCACATAGCATAGTAAGAGAATTTTCCTGATTATAGCTTTTGAATGAAGCTCTCGAGAGAAAACAATTGCTGTATATATAAACTTCTATTTCTTTTTTTTGATATTCTCAGAAACTACGTGGTTATTGTATGGAAAGTGGTGTGAAGCTTCCTTGAACTCACGCTGATGTTCATAAGTTGTGAGGGTGTGTGTGTGTTCTGTGTTGATCTTCATAATTGACATTATTGCACAAAAGCTAGATCCTTTTGTATGTATTTAGTCTGCATTGTCATGGAAATTTGTATGAGCTTATCCGTTCTTCGTGTCAAATGCGTGTTTATTCCTCCTGGTATGAAATTGCAAAGTAAATTACATAAATTATAGTAACCTTACCAATCTTGTGCTGTCCTGCTTATGGTCTTCTATTTTATATTTTTTTATACTATCCAAAAGTCTTTATCCTTCTTTTTAGTCTTTTCTTGCACATAAGTTTTCTGACAGGAAACTTCCCTGTTGTTTACTGGTACGTTTACTGGTGCACAAGAATTTACCAAACCATTACACATGAAATACACATCTCCTCTATAAAAGTTCTCTATGTAATCATGCATTTCGTTTAGAAAACTGCAGAATATAAAAAATAAGTTGGCATAACTATCAAATCTCGGAGCATATATCTAGCAATAGGATATAAGAACTTTTCTATTATGGTAATTCTTTTTCTTGCCATTCGTTTTATATATTCCCCTCTTGATAAGAATCCGTGTTAGAGGATAGTAAAATTTGCAAATTCCTTGTTTCATGTATCTTATAGTCTGATTTCTGACAATCTTGGAGATGATTTCAGATGTCCGAGGGAAGCGACAGAGTCGTCGTCAACATAAAATCTCTGATGGGAAAATTAGCTAACGGCAATCGATCAATGCCAACCATATTCAAACTCACCGAACAACTGCATCAAATCAGCGCATGGTGCTACGAACCAGAAATAGTTTCCATCGGTCCAATCCATCACGGAGAAGACCACCTCAAAGGCATGGAAGAGCACAAGGTGATCTACCTTCAACAGCTCTTAAGGAGAAGAAACGACCTCACAGTAGAAGATTATGTAAGAGAATTAAGGATGCTAGAAGAAAGCGCCCGTCGATGCTACGAAGCGCCTCTCCTACTAAATCCAGACGATTTCACGAAAATGCTGCTTCTTGACGGCTGTTTCGTCGTCGAGCTTCTGAGAAAGCACTGGTTTGGCAGCTTAAGAGACGAAAACGACCCCATCTTCTACTCCGAGCAGGTAATCAGCCAATTGAGACACGATCTGATCTTGTTCGAGAATCAGTTACCCCTCTTCGTGTTAGAACATCTGTTCGACATGACAAAGTCCGGCGACCCAGAAGACAACATTCGATCCCTCGTCTTATTTTTCATAGACGACTTAACAACGAAAAATATTTCAAGATGGGCTCGTTCAAGATCTTGGAATTACGCCCCCCACCATCTCTTAGCCTTAGTATATCAAAGCTACTTCACTTTCTCTGACAAGAATCTCCAAAGAACTACTGAGAAAGATGAAGTATCGGCAAACATAAACAGTGCCTCAGAATTAATCGAAGCTGGGATTAAGTTCAAGCCATCGAAAGGAAACAGCAACTTCCTGTTCGACCTTTCTTTCTCAGACGGGGTTTTATATCTCCCAACGCTGAGAGTCTCCGACCACACTGAGTCTTTCTTGAGGAACCTTATTGCCTACGAGCAGCAGTTATCGCCCGGCCAACACAGTTATGTCACTGACTATGCCTTCTTCATGCACTGTCTCATAGATTCCAAGCACGACGTGAAGATACTGAGGAGCTCGGGAATTATCAGTAATTGGCTGGGAGACGATGAGATGGTCTGTCTTATGTTTGTCAGGTTGGGACGGAACATTGTAAGATCATCAGAATCGTATCTTTACGACGTTTTTGAGAGTGTGAATATGTTCTCGAATTCGAGGCGTACCAAGTGGATGGTGACGGTGAAGCTTGGGCAGGCTTCGGTCTATGTTGTTGCGGGCTTCTTGCTGCTCGTGCTCACAGGCACGCAGACTGTGTTTTCTATTCTTACTTTCGCTCAGAAGCGTTGATGCCGAGTTGTAATCTGTTTCGTTGCGTGACGAAGATGTTTGGTATGGCTTGTGTCGTGATTTCGTGTGCAATTTGAATCTGCTTAAATCGTATTGTTTGTATGATGTATGCACCGTTGTAGAAATTGCGTTTTGTGAAATAAAAGACTGTTTTTATATATTCTAAGACTATGATTGTCAATGACCTTCACAACCGGTCATATAATGTAATGTTATTTTCTCTTTTTTCCACATCTACAACCTACACCTCAACTTAACCTAAATAAAAATTTTAACTTTATCAACAACCAAACACAACAAATAATATTTAGATTTTATAATTATTTTAAGTAGTATTTGAATGTATGAAAATAGATTACACATATGATATAAAATTTGATATTTTGGTCATTGGAGGAAAAAAATAATATGAATATGATAAATTATAGAATGTAATTGAGAAATAGATAATTTGAAATTTTGATTCAAAATGTATCTATATTAGTCTCTATTTGTAGAGAAAAAAACCATATATTTTGGTAAAAATAATAAAATAAAATTTTAACAAATAATTAAATGTATTACAAAAAAAAAGCAACAGTTTATTGAAAACTGTGCACAACCGGTTGGTGAACCATGTTGGTCCACCAAACGGTTGTGGGATATTATTTATTTTTTTGATTTTATTTTTCTCATTTCTCAATTTATTTCCTCACATCCGGTCTAGACGTCACGGTTACGGTTCACGGTTATAACCGCCGGTTCACGGTTAGTGAAAGTCTCTAACCATAATCGAACCACGGTTACGGTTACGGTTTGTAACCGGAGGAGCCGGTTACGGTTACGGTTTGAACCGCCGGTTTACGGTTTCAATTTATTTTTTCTTGGATTTTTTTTACAAAAAAATGACTTAAATAAACAAAAAAGAATTAATTTTATTTAATAAGATAAAAAATTTCATTCCATCTTAGAAAAAACACAATTACACCATATGATCGCTCACTTTTCGCTTCCGGGAGCGTTCGACGAGCACTCATTATAGCCTTCTCCTTCTTCCGTGTCGTTGAAACATAGAAAAAAGAAGCATAGAAGCAACGAAAAAAAATTTTACGTTTTCGTAATATAATACACAAATAAAAAATAACAATAAAAAACTCAAGCCCAACTCAAAGGAACAATATATTTTATAATTTTATTTATTAGAAAACCGGCGGTTCTAACCCGGTTATAACTGGCGGTTTATGGTTAGAAATTTCGATAACCGTAACCAAACCGTAGTAACCGTAACCGTTGACCACGGTTAACCGAACCGTTGACCGCCGGTTCGGTTACGTTTCGGTTACGGTTTTTCAAACCGTTTGAACACATCTAAACCGGTCGCCGATAAACGTAGTCTAACTTTTATCCTTCTATTTTTAGTTGATTATTATTTTACAAAAAATATTATATATGTGCAAAAATACTAGTTACAGTATAAATTAATTTCTTACATGAAATGGCTCTCTTTCAAGTTTCAACACAATCATAAATACCATTCGTGGTATATTTCTAGGCAAACCAGATAGACCCAAATGCAATCCAATAGACCGATCCATCACCGCTGGGACCCGACCCAACCCGGTTAAATAGCTTACTCAAAAACACCTGCTCAGATATTTCATTGCAGTTCCTTATAATCTCATCACGAATCACGACGAGAGAGGCGTTTCCTTCGCGGTAAATCTCCAATTTTTACTTTCTCATGTCGAGCCTTTTTTTTTTATGATTTCTCGTGCTACCCATCTTTTCAGTTGATTTGAGGGTTAATTTTCGGTTGGATGATTTAGTACATTCACTTTTCCCCGTAGTAGCTTCGAGAACTTGGAAGTATAACTATTCAAGGTTTTGATCAGCTTCAGAATTTGCGTTTTGGTGGCGATGCAATATTTGTATGCTTTCGAATGCACTAAAGCGATATCCTCTGTATGAATTACATTTTCGGTGTCCATGTATAGATCCTGGTTAGCTTTGTGTACATCCTCGGATTTGTAGTAATGTTTGAAATGATTCCCAATTGCCGATGTTTATTAATTTGATTGTTTGGGTTTGGATCTAATAGGGCCACCTTTAACAAACATTATTGCTGTCGAATTTGAGCTGCAGCTGAGTGCCCGAAGCGTGATTATCGTTGGAGCCGAATCAGCTTTGGATTGTTTCTAACCAATTTCATATTGATCTTTGCAGGTTCAGCTCATTGAAATTAGATTTGGTGAGTTTTTAGCTATTTATTCGAGTTTACTGTAAATTATTTGACTTTCAATCATGTGGCATAGCAGAATCTGAATGTCCTTGAAGATTACTGCTAAACTAATATCATTACATGCGAAAGAAAGCCGTCATTTCTACTTTGTTTATATAATAAGCTATTTGAGATCAATCAATGAGTGTTGTGCGGTTTTTCATTGCTCGTTCTTGCTGCCTAATTCATACTGTTCTGATGCCATTGTGGGTTTGCAGATTTCGTTATTTGTTTTTGGTAGAAATGTATGATAACCTTGGAGCACAACCCGGGGTGCCCCGTCCTCCTAATCCGCAGCAAAACCCCTTTGGCAATGCTTTCTATGGTCCGAGTTCAGGATTCATTAGAGGTGGACTTAGTGCTTATGGCGAGAAGATTTTAGGATCTAGCTCTGAATATGTGCAGAGCAATGTGAGTTTGGCATTGTTTGGGATGTCCTCATTAGTGTGACAGACATCTTCTTTTGCGAATTTCCCTTTGAATATGAATTTTCTCTGCAATTCGATTTCTCATTAACCTCTTCTGCAAACAGATCAGCAGGTACTTTTCAGACCCTCAATACTATTTCCAGGTCAATGACCATTACGTGAAGAACAAATTGAAGGTCGTTCTTTTTCCATTTCTTCACCGGGTAGGAATATCATCTTCATTTGTTTAGTAAGTTAATAGCTGCATGCAATCTCTTCTTCTTCTTTGTGGAAATGTTGACATTTGTATTACTATCTTAAAATACTATTCAGGGCCATTGGACAAGAATCACAGAACCAGTCGGTGGCAGACTCTCTTACAAGCCCCCTATTTACGACATAAATGCTCCAGACTTGTACATTCCATTTATGGCATTCGGCACTTATGTGGTTCTTGCAGGATTATCATTAGGTTTTCATGGAAAGTAAGACTCTCTCTCGTGATAGCTTTTTTGTCTTTATGGGTGGTATATTCTTACAAGGAGTGAAATGAAGCAAATCTATATTTGAACTCGGCAGGTTTAGCCCAGAAGCTCTAAACTGGCTATTTGCAAAGGCAGTCGTTGGATGGGCTTTCCAAGTATCACTGCTTAAAATGACGTTATTCTCCTTGGGCAGCGGCGAGGCCCCTTTGCTCGACATAGTGGCATACGCTGGCTACACATTCACTGGGCTGTCTCTCGCCCTCTTGGGAAAATTGTTGTCGGGCTATGCTTACTACTTCCTTTTGCCTTGGACTTGCCTTTGCATGGGGATCTTCTTGGTTAAGACGATGAAAAGAGTTCTTTTTGCAGAGGTGAGGACTTACGATTCGAGCAGGCATCACTATCTTCTCCTCTTCATAGCCTTGGCCCAATTCCCTCTCTTGATTTGGCTCGGCAACATTAGCCTCAATTGGGTTTTCTAAAGAAGTATCTCTCTCTCTCTCTCTCTCTCTCTCTCTCTCTCTCTCGTGTTTGTGTGTTGAATATAAGTTTTGAGAACTTGTTTTTGAAGCATTTGGTTTACTTTTTGTTGCATGTTATAGCTAATTAGAGAGAAAAGAAACGGATACTGCCAATTTATTGTATTCCAATTCAAAGACCATAAAGAAAAAGATTACAAATACAAGTGCGAAACAAGTAGGCAGAAATATTGGGCTTTGTGCCTTTATTTAATATATGGGCCGTTTGGCCCATTCTTCAATGTTGGTGCCCAAACATAGATTTAAGCAGCAACAGGCAATCGAAGGTCACGGGAAAGTTTGTTTGAAGCAGAATTTTCTTTGCTTTTGCCCCACACGGCGTAGAGTCCGAAAACTATGATCACCGCTCCGACTAAGCTGCAATGGAACGGTGAATGTACAAATATGTAATGATCATTCTTGCTTGAAATCATGGATGAATAAACTCGACGACGGTACCTTCCGAGATGGATTTGCTCGGCTAAGATTACGGTTGCCAAAACTGCGGTAATAACCATGCTCAAAGGGCTAAAAGCGGTTACGAAAACGGGCCCTCGAACCTTGTTCACTGTACCTTGTACGTAATAAGCTATTCCCGAGCAAATTATTCCCTATATGAGTTGGACATATAATATATGTTTAGAATATGTTACAACCCTTCAATCATGGTGAATTGATCCTTTTTAACGTGGTATCTGGGCTCAAGCTAAAAAGATCTTGAATATTATTAGAAGTCGAGGGGTCCGCCCTTAAACCAATTGGTGATAGGAGGAGAAAGCTTCATATATATATATACTGGCTCGAAGAGCTTGAATTATCCAATATGGGACAACACCCACTTTTTTATAATCTTAACAGATATGAAAGAAATCAGTCTAAACATGGTTGGGTGCATCGAAGAAATTAAAGTATATTACGCTCCGTTCAAGTTTAAGCTTTCAGGTGTGAAGCTACCGTTTATCATTACATCGACGTTAAGACGACGATCAAGTCGATGGCGCAAACGTTCATAAAAATCGTTGTAACTTCACATATAATACATTTATAATATACTCACGGAATAAGCAGCGGCAAGAAGCCTTGAATCGAAACCTATAGCCCAAGCGCTCGCACGGTTGCGCTCCATAATTACGGCTAAAATCCCGCCTTCGACCGTCCCCACGAAACATACCAAAGAGGCCAGCGACAGCTGCGCTGGGTACTCGTCCAACGTCTTGTTCTGATTCCATCGTATCGTATGCAAAGAAAATCGATTCTTTCAAAGCTAATACAGGGGCGATGTACGTATTCAGTACTAATTAATTAAAAACTCAACTATTCGACCTGTAAGATGAAGAACGCAGACCATCCCACGATGCAGCTTAAAAGCATGACGGTTCCGGTGACCCAGTGCTGATCGCCGGCGCCGGCCGCCGGAGCGCCGCCGGCAGTGGGGTGGTGGTGGTTTCCGCCGCCATGCGAATATCCTAATAAGATGTCCACCGCGGGGCCCTTGTACAAGGTCATGATCATCGCTCCGGCGACTGTTATGGCAGTGCCTATCAGCTTCGCTAGGCTGTGCGCCTTTTGTAGGTTAACCTTCTCGAGCCTGAGAAAAATATCAGATAGGTGGAGAATAACGCATGTATTTAACCGTCCGGAAAAAAATATAATATTATCTAGGGTAAATTATGTCATACCCCACGTGGATATATACTAAAATGCACGTTATTATCATATGTTTTTTTTAATGGGCGAAACTTACGTGTTGTGCTAAACTTAGCACCATACCGTGGTGTTGGTACAACGATGAAAAAACATTGAGGGGTTTCTATGCAATTTTCGAACCACATGGGTTTTGGTGCATTCTGGTTAATATAAGTTATCTTATTATATACACTATTATATATAGTTTTTTTAAGAAAAAAAAAATCGGTATTTGGTTCGATTGGTTTATTGTCTAGTAGATAAAACCCTAAGAACCGAAAATTTCAAGCTATTTATATATAGGTTCTGAATTTTTCGGTTCACTATTCAGCATAGTACGGTTTTGGTACTAAGAATATTATACCTGAATATAACTGCCATGATGAAAGTAACGGCGGGGAGAATGTTAACCGTGGCCGAGGCAAAGGTCGCCGACGTGTACTGCAATCCTACGTAGTAAAGATTCTGGTCGAGCACGGGCCTATATATACATATATAAAATACATGAAATTAATCGATATTTCTGCGCTGATATGCACATTTACGACGACGAATAAGTTATGATGATATATAGTTAGGACATTTAATTACTCCAAGAAGGCGAGGATCACTATCTTCGAGAACACAGATTTAGTCATCCGAGGTCGTATTTTCCTGAGACAACATTGGACATTGTCGGAAAAAAAGGGTTTTGATGATTATAAAAACAAAATGATGCGCACTTTTTCTTGCCTTTCGAGAAAATAGGCGACGGGCACGAAAAGCAAGGCGGCGAATGCGTGGCGATAGACAACTAAGACCCAATGGCTGAACCCACGTTTGAAGGAGATGAGGGTAATTATGTACATTCCTGCATATCCAAACTGTAATGATATCATGGCCATGTAAGGCTTCATCTTGTTCATAGCTACTACAATGGCTGTAAACGTTGAATAGTTCGAGTCAACCATTCTCTCTCTCTCTCTCTCTCAGCCAAGCTTGTTGTATGCGAATGTGAAGAGATGATTTGCCTTTTATACAGATTTCAGGGTATCATTAGCTTTCACTAAAACAAGAATCTCAGATATTGGACACTAGGATTGTATTTTTTTTCAAGTAAAAGATTTTGCATGTATAACCATACACACAACGTCATCGTTTCTCAACACTCTGACTAAATCTAGTGTATTCCGAAAAGGGTCTTTGAAATTAGTGAATAATGTAATATATTTGTATGAATGTGGGGTTTTGATTTCTTTGACGGCCAAAATGTAGCTCGATAGTTAAAGTGCCTCGTGACTCTTGTACCTTTTTAACTAGTATCAGGTGTTCGAATATCTGACTAAGCACCACTTTGTCTGTGTATCAGATGCCTTAGCCATTTCATTGCCTACGTTCTCAATCAATATATATAATCGTTCATCTTTTGGCTTTTTTGTCTTGTTGCTTGGCCAGGGAAACGACCAAGACGTAGTTGCTTTATTCATATTTTCTTAGATGTAGTAGAAGATGAAAAAAATTAGAGAATATGATATACTGCAATACTATGTATCCAATCGAATATATGAGATTTTTCTTTGATACTTAAAGAGAAACGATTTCCATTTTCCCACTATTTTAATTTAGGTGCTTTTTCATGCTAAGATTTCCACACAATTAATCAACTGGAACCCGTCGAGAATTTCCATTAGAAATAGTAAAAAACGAAACATAATTATTATTATAACTTACGCGGCTACTTGTGACCACCACGCATGTTGTTATTATTTTTTTTCGCATATATTCGTGCGTCATGATAAGTCATGACAACACAAATTTGTGCTACCTGATGCAATGTGCACCGTAACTTTATAAATATATTTTTCTTTTTGCCAAAACATTAACTAATTGTTGTTCTTCCACATCCTTAGGTGGGGTAAAAAAGTTACTAGAAAGAAGCCTTTCTAAAAATTTCTTGAACATGGACAAGAAAAAGTTCATGGTCTAAAGATTTGAAACTGCACTTCTGTAATGGACAATACAAAGATGATGATATTACACACCACTTCTATTAACCAAACTATGAAATGTGTGTGCATTGCATCCAATTGATTCCATCTTCGCTACTACTTAAAACTTTCAAGCTTCAAATAAGTTTATTCTTTCTAAAGTATCTTCTCAAGTACCATATCTGCAGACTCGAGACGACGATGCAAACCCCGAGAGACGTCATGCCGTACTTTGCCACTCTTTCGTTTGTCTTGTCACTCACTTGGCTCATATCCCATTCCCTGCATTTATGTTCATGAGTGTAAGAAAACGACTATAATTAGGGCAATGAAAACTAGGGTTCCTAATATCAGTTTGGTTAAAAAATCATGGTATTAGAGCATGTTCGATCTTGTGTGTTATCGCATCGCATGGTTGTTTAATTCAATGATTCTGTCTGATTTGTGTTGCATGTGTTTCGCTTTCAAAAATAAGAAACTTGGAGTAACTAAAACTTTATTCATATGTATTTCACGAAATTCGCTTTTCATTCATGTACAAAACCACTCCACTAGGGAGCGATCACAATTTTAATCATGTACCGTCCACGAAGTTCGCTTTTCGTCCTCTATAATTTTAATCAAAATGGACTATTTATGATAAATAGTGTAGACATACTGGACTATTTTTGGCCAATGACAGGTTAGAAGGACGAAAAGCGAATTTCGTGAACGTTATATGACTAAAACTTACTCCGACATGAAATAATAGGATTGGTGCGGAAAGGAAAAGAAAACAACTATGGTACGACACGTGAGACGTAATGTATAACGATCCGATGCGTATCATTTCGTTTTCCATTTCTTTTCCGCGTTGGATTCCGCATACCAAACGGACCCTAAGTGTCTTAGAATGGAACTCGCAAACTTAAACGAAAACTCAACTAATCAACGCCACGCAGACAAGAAAAGCGAGATTATAAGTTCGATTCGACATTCTTACTTGCTCATCATGTCGAGGAGCCTCCCGTGAATGGCTTGGACGTTCTCTTCGAGCTTTTTGAACTCGAGCTCTAAACCCTAAAACCAAATGTACAAATTTTTCGACGTATGAATCACAACAAACAAACGATCGAAGAGAGAAAAAGGCGATAATCGACTAAAAAAGCGCGAACGAAAACTCGCCTCGATCTTCTCCTTCTTTGCGACCGAGTCACAATCCTTTGCGGAAATCCCGACCCTCCATTCTATGCCTACCGTAACCTTTTTATTACCGTGATTTTCGCCGTCGACCGAAAAGCACGCCGTGTACGAACCCCCTTCCGTCGTCGTGAACGCAAATTGTCCATGGCGGGTTTTTTCGTTGCGGTGTAGTTCGTTTCCGTATGGAGAATTAACCTGAGAAAAGCGATAATTCGATTATTATTACAGATGCTCTTTTTATCAGTGTTGTAAAATACGCCTAGGCGGCCGCCTAGGCGCCGAACAAGCCGATTAATCGGCGCACAGAGCGATTTTTTGGCCGATTAATCGTTACTTAAGAAATTAAAAAAAATAAAATTTTTACTTAATGATAAACCCGGCTGGCAACAGCCCAGTTATTTGGGCCCAGTTATTTGAGACCACTAATATGGGGCAAGCACATACGAAATGGTGTGGCTATGGTATGCTTTATATAGAAAGCAATTTTGGCTTTTTGAACAATGCAGTCGGTCTGGGACAACATCATGCCGTCAGTTTGATACATGTACTTCGTTTGTTCGGCCTGACGCACAAAAGAAATATTAAAACTGAAATAAAAATTATTAAAACTAAACTAAATTATTAAAACTGAAGTAGAAACTATATAAACCGGCATATACAAATTGAAATATAAAAAATGATAGAAATAACACCTTAACAAAAATATTGAATGGAAGTTTTCTTTTTACTTTGATCGAAAGGATTTCATTTCATCAATCCAAGATGGATACAAAGATACAATAGAGCAATAATCAAACTGTTACAACAAACTGACTAATTCTATTGCGTAGATTACCGTTGTTAGTACAGTATCCGTTCTCAAATTCCTAAAAAGGGAGAAACCTCCACGGAGGAAAAGCTCCCACATAGGGGAGGGAAAAGCTCCCACGAGGGGAGGAAAAAACTCCTACAAATGGGAGAAAACTCCCAATGGAAGTTTTATTTAGAATGTTTTGGAAAAAACTATAACATTGGTATATTTGATCAATAGAAAAATAATAATAAAAAACTTGATATACCGATTAAGTGGGAGGTACCTAAAAATAATCTATATGATTGTTCTTTTGATATATTGATGAAAAAATAGGCGAATCGTATAATTTTCGCCTAGAAACCGCCTAGGCCCCGCCTAGACGGCCTAGATGCTAGGCCCCCTTAGTACTTTTTACAACCTTGCTTTTTATGCAATAAAATCACCATTTTGAGAGATCATTTTTTCTTGAATCTGCTAAGTCGATACAGTTTCTTAGATCGAAGATTTTTCCCAAATGAATGGAACCAATAACATAGTAGAACGCATATTAAGTCAATTTTTCTTTTTCATTTTTTCACGACAACCCTTGAAAAATCATCCCATTTGACAAAATTGAGAAACAATCACAAGCTGGTAATAGAAATAAAAAAGGAGAAAAAGAAAATCACAAACCTTGACGGAGATTGTGGGATTGATTGTGTTGTTCCAATCGTCTTGATCACCGATAAAGGCGTAATAGTCGCCCATGACGACGACTTTGCTGTTTAATTCTTCGGAGACGCACTTCGATCCCGAACTGGGCAAGTCCATCCATAACCCACGCGCCGCCGGCGGAACCAGCGACGCTAGTAGCACCAAAGCCCATAACTTACTCGATGTTTCCATCTCCATATGATTAGGGAAAATGTATCGCGTCACGAAGATGAAGAAAGATTTGATTTGTCTGTCTTTTTCCCAGAGAGGATTTTGTTAATTTATTTCTTTAAATAAAAAAGTTGACCTATGAGTATAAGAGCGCGCGTGGGTTCGTGCGAGTGGCGTTCGAGACGAAGGACATCAGCGCCACGCATCATGGTTCAGCAGCTGCCACTTATATCACGACACGTCATCGAATGTTAGCCCAATTAAAGACAAAGACCTCCAAGTCTCTACTCGCCGCGCTCTTGAGCATGTCTTTTGACTCTTTTTGCTTCCTGTTATAAAACTATTTCTCATCTTCTTGGCAGGGATCTAATTATCTTTATGTTATAAAATTGGTGTATCAATTTCAACCAATTATATTATTCTATGTAAAAAATTAAAAATGTTAGAGAATTCTGTCACACATCGGGAACTTATGTTCACCTAGCTCGGTATATAAATCAAAGAGGCATCTCCACCTAACATCAATTGATTTTAGGAAGGACCCTTCGATATCTAATATGGTATCAGAGCGAGCTTCTGCTCACCGTCACCCGATTCATAAGTCCACGTGTTAGGTCAGTCATGCCACTGAGGGGACGTGTTGAGATTCTAAGTGGTTTCGTCCCACATCGGGTAATTCAAGCTCTTTGAGCCGCTATACATATACGAGGCTTTCTCCTCATATCACCAATTGGTTTTAGAAAGGACCCCTCGATTTCTAATATGGTATCAGAGCAGGTTCGATCTACGTGTTATCGCGCATATTTCACTCACCGTCACCCGATTCCATATGTCCACATGTTTGGCTTTGAATTGTGCCACACGTGAGGGGGCATGTTGAGAATTCTGTCCCACATCGGGAACTTATGTTCACCTAACTCGGTATATAAATCAAAGAGGCATCTCCACCTAACACCAATTGGTTTTAGGAAGGATCCCTCGATTTCTAATAAAATATCAATACATGTTAAGATTAAAAAAAAGGGCAAAAGCCTAAAATAGTTCCCGATGTTTAGCCTGTGAACCAATTTAGTCCCCGATGTTCCGCGGGGACCAATTTAGTCCCCGGTGTTATCGAAAATGAACCAAATTGATCACTTCCGTCAGTCCGACGTCAATTTAGACGGAATGATATTTGCGACGGAATTAGCGGCGGATTCCGTCGCTAAATGAAAAAATTAAAATAATGATAAATTAAGCATTAAAAATGAGAAAAAAATCCAAAAAAAAGGAAACAAAATTCAAAAAATCAACAAAAAAAAGAATATTACTAATAAAATAAATAAAAAAATAAAGAATAAAAATAAAATAAAAATTAAATTTAAAATAAAAGATGATAAATTAAACATTAAAAATGAGGAAAAAATCCAAAAAAGGAAAAAATTCAAAAAATAGAGTAAAAATTCAAAAAAAAATAGAATATTACTAATAAGTTAAATAAAAAATAAACAATAATAAAATAAAAAACCACAATTAAAAATGATAAGCTAAACATTAAAAAAGAGGGAAAAAAATCCAAAAAAGGAAAAAAATTCAAAATAGAGAATTCAAAAAAAAACAAGAGAATATTACAAATAAATCAAATAAAAAAATTCGAGAACTGGAATGATTATGTCCTCATTAACTTGGCAGGGGACGGTCTTCGTAAAAATTTTAGAGGCATTTTTATCCTTAGTTTCGTTTTCCTTTTATTTAATTTTAATAAATAAATATAGTTTTATTAGTAATATTCTCTTGTTTGTTTTTTTGAATTTTTTTCTTCTATTTTTGAATGTTTTTCCTTTTTCTGGATTTTTTCCTCTTTTTAATGCTTAACTTATCATTTTTATTTTAATTTCGGTTTTTTATTTTTGTTATTATTTATTTTTATTTGATTTATTTGTACTATTCTCTTGTTTTTTCTGAATATTTTACTCTATTTTTGAATTCTTTTCCTTTGTTTGGATTTTTCATCTTTTTTAATGTTTAAATTATCATTTTTATTTTAATTTTGGTTTTTTATTTTTATTATTGTTTATTTTTTATTTAATTTATTAGTAATATTCTCTCTTTTTTCTTTATTTTTTGAATCGTTTCCTTTTTTCATTTTTTCCTCAACTTTAATATTTAAATTATCATTTTTATTTTATTTTTAGTTTTTTATTTTATTTTTATTAATATTTATTTTTTATTTAATTTATTAGTAATATTCTCTTTTTGTTTTGAATTTTTACTCTATTTTTTGAAATTTTTTCCGTTTTGGATTTTTTTTCTCATTTTTAATGCTTAATTTATCATTTTTTAATTTTTTTCAGCTAATTCGGTCGCAAATAGCATTTCCGTCTAAATTGACGTCGGACTGACGGAAGTGACCAATTTGGTTCATTTTCGATAACATCGGGGACTAAATTGGTCCCGCGGAACATCAGGGACTAAATTGGTTCACAGGATAAACATCGGGGACTATTTTAGGCTTTTGCCCTTGAAAAAAATTACCCACTTTTATCTCTTGGTTTTTCTTTTATTTTAACATGGAAAATTAATATTCTACTCTTTCCACTTTTAAAATGGACGCTTAAATTGAATCAAATACTTGAATTCATAGTTAAAATACTTTAATTGAGACTAAAGTATCAAATTTTAAGCAAAAGTACTAATAATTTTTGAGAAAATACATTCGAATTTGATTTAACAATTAAGCATTACAATAGTAGAGCTGTTTATAATATAGCTTTGGTTGTGATGTCATTTATACTCACACACTAAAAGGAGTTTGTTCACAAAATTAACCTTAAACTAACTCAATACTTGAGTTCGATGTTAAATTATTTTAAGCGACACTAAAAGACCTAATTTTGGTATAAAATCTACTGATATTATCTGTTGGGGTCAAACCTCATGTCTCACATCGACTAGTTAAAAGAAAAACGAGTGGTTTATAAGCTTGTGGGTTCACTCCCTCTATTGCCAATTGGTTTTAGAGAGGAACCCCACAAGCTTATACGAGTCTGGTTTGGGCTCGAATTGGGCCTGAAAAATCCCTACATGGTGCGATGAGCGTGGACGAACATGTGTGGGTGCCTTCAAATGGAGAAATTCTAGCCCGGATACGGTGTGGGTGTTGTGTCCCCAGCCCTTGTAAGACGATTGGTGAATCTACGATGAAAAAGAGCTTGGTGCACTGATTGCGGTAGAAGCGCTTGGTGCAGATTATCGTCGAAGGGGAGGCCCGTTGGGTGGTCTTGAGTGTGAGGGGAGGATTGTTGGGTGCAAAGCAAAACCAATCCCACATGTCCCACACCGATGGATTAAAGAAAAATAAGAGTGGTTTATAAGCTTATGGGTTCACTCCCTTTATTGCCAATTGGTTTTAGAGAGGAACCCCATAAGTTTATACGGGCCTGGGTTTGGGCTGGAATTGGATCGATAAAAACCCCTACATTATCATCACAAACATTAAAAAAGGAGTTTGTTGGAAAACATATTATTAAACTAACTTAAGGTAATTCGATGTTAAAAACCCTTCATCGAGATTAAAATATCTAAATCGGGACTTAAGTACTTGCAAAGGTCGAGTCATCTAAGTCTAAAATTGTGGCTTTAATCAAACAACTTACATAATAAGAACATTGCTCTTAATCAACACCACAAAATGAGTTTTCTAGCAACTTCACCTTCATAAAATATCAAATACTTGAATTCACAACAAAATACCTAAATCGAGACTTAAGTACTTAATTTCAGGCCAAAAATACTGATATTTATTCATAATTACTACCAATTAGATCGAGCCATCTAAGTTTAAAATGGTGGGTTTTAATCAAACATCTTACATAATAAGGACATTGCTCTTCATCAACACCACAAAATGAGTTTTTTTAGCAACTTCACCTTCATAAAATGTCTTTGAATTCAACAATAAAGTACCTAAATCGAGAGTAAATACTTAATTTCACGCCGAAAATACTGATATTTATTCATAAAATACTTGCAAATTACGTCGAGTCATAAGTCTAAAATTGTGAGTTTTAATCAAACATCTTACATAATAAGGACATTGCTCTTAATCAACACCACAGAATGAGTTTTCTAAATATCACCTTCATAAAATGTCAAATACTTGAATTCAACAACAAAGTACCTAAATCGAGATTTAAATACTTAATTTCACGCCGAAAATACGTATATTTATTCATAAAATACTTGCAAATTAGGTCAAGTCATCTAAGTCTAAAATGGTGGGTTTTAATCAAACATCTACATAATAAGAAATGCTCTTCCTCAACACCACAAAAATGAGTTTTCTAGCAATTTCACCTTCATAAAATGTCAAATGCTTGAATTTTAGAATTAAGTGATTAGCTCTAATTTGCAAACATTTTCTGCATAAATTACAGTATTTTTGTTCCAAAATCAAGTACTTTTATCTTTATTCTAGTATTTTAACATTGAAACCAAGTACTTGAATTAGTTTGAAGTTCGATAAAATGCCTAAATAAAAAATAAAATACTTAAATTTCGACAATTTTACAGATATTTATTCAGCAAGCTCTTGAATGTTTGTGACAATAAGTTTGCAAACAAACTTCTTTTTAGTGTTTGTGAAGGTAAATGTCGTTATGATGTAATAGATATTATGAAAAATAACCATTTTAAGTGCCAATCACTCGACACAATTATTTTTGCCATAAACATCAGTGTGTTTTGCCAAATTAGGTACTCTAATCTCAGTTAAGGTATTTTAACATCGAATTCAAGTAATTGAGTTAGTTTAAAATTAAGTTTGTGAACAAACTTCTTTTTTAGTGTTTGTGATGATAAACTTTATCGCAATACAAGATATCTTGTGGAAAGCTGTAATTTTAGTCTTTGATGACGCTGTGCAATTCGAATGTATTTTCTGCATAAGTTCAGTATTTTAGATCCATAATAAGTACTTTAGTCTCAATTAAGGTATTTTAACATAGAATTCAAGTATATGATTTCGATTTAATCACCCATTTTTCTCTATCGCTTAATTAGTTTGTACTTTTTGTGTAAATATCAGTATTTTTGTTTAAATTTAGGTACTTTTGTCTCGATTTAAGTATTTAATCCTCAATTTTAAGTATTTATTGTTTCATGTTGCATAATTTTCGAAAAATAATAATAATTCATATGAAACTCTACAAATATTAGATCTTGATCGGCATAAAACAAAGAATAATATAGATATATTTATTTGTTTCTATCACATAAATCTCATGAAAAAAATAATTTTATGATTTGATGGATTATGTAATTTAAAAAGGAATTATAGTAATTAATCACTTGGGAGCTAAAACTAATTTTTAGGTATTGGATCACAAAGCCAAACATGTAAGGTCTGAATCATAACCTAAGTACTCGTTTGGTTGATAGCTTTATATTTATAATGGTTTATTTAAGTAAGGGTTTTATATAAAATAAATTAATGGGTATAAATAAAATGGATGTTTGGTTATTGAGTTTAAATAAACACATGTGAGGATGTGTGTTTATTTAAATCCGTATGCATGAGTTTACATGATTTTATATAAACCAATGGTTTAGATAAACCAATGAACTAAAAACACTAACATATTTTAAAATACCGTTTAAAATTACTAAACCCCTCAACCAAACAAGCACTAAAAGTCCGTTGGGTATTTATCCCTAAATTCCCCAAATAAACACCCCTACATGTGTTTATTTAAACCTACTAATCAAACATCATTTTATTTTATATCCATTAATCTGTTTCATACAAACCTTGCTAATTTAAACCTTCTTAAATATAAACCTATGAACCCTTACTATGAACCAAACGAGCAGATAGTAATAACGAAAACTGATAAATAGTCATAATTTATATAGTTTTGAAAATGAATTATTATTGAACTTTTTTTCAAATCTTTTTATATATAGCATAGGCTGTGCAACTATTATAATTTATCATGACAAGACATCATCATCAACCACATTACGTCAAACATAATATCTCAAACCAAAACAAAACCAATTCAAAGAAATTCAATCAAGATAGGAGCAAAGGTACAGCCTCGGCACGATATCGAGCGGCCCGTCGTCTCCGCCGACGGCGTGCAAACCCACCGTAACTGTCGAAAGAATGCGCAATGTAAGAGGAAAACACGCCGCCTCAACTTCCTCATTATTACCAGAATCGCCGCCGCTACTTTCTTGCTCGGAAGGACTGACAATCAGTGCGACTTCTTCTAGCGTCCTTCTGAGCTTGTCCGGGCTGTTTCTCCTAACCGCCCGCTTATTATTACTATGATTATCGTTACTATTATTATTATTATTATTATTATTATTATTATTATTGGTGAAAGAAGTCGTATTATTAGTAGTTATACGTCCGCTCAGCACTAGGGTTGACGTGGCGTCGAGCCACTCGACTTTAAGACCTTGGACTTCATCGTAGTGTATACGCCGCTCCATCTGAGAAACAACCAAATAAATATCCGTGCTAGTGTGGAGACTAGAAATGTGTGTGTGTGTGTGAAAAGAATGGAAGGAGAAGACTAACGGCTAGTTTTGGGATGTATATAGACATGAACCGTGGACCGAGGCCAAGGACCCTAGCCTCCGTAAATAGTACCTGCACAAGAAGAAGAAGCAGTTTTTCAAATGTAATCGAGTATAATTCACACCGATCTAACATGATCACGGAGAATAATACTTAGATGGGTTAACTACATCACATCCTCTCGATTTAAGCAATCAACAACAAGTTATTTTTGAAAAAATCCATGCAGTTAATTTTGGAAAAAATCGAAAGAAATGCGATGCAACCCAATTGAAAGGATCATTACGCAATTTTCAAACGTAGCAACGACGAAATACCTCTTTCCTCCTCAGCATAGCCCACATATACAGCCTATCTATAGCATCCTTGGCGTACCTCGAAGCCATCTTCCTCTCATTACAATGAGCAGCTACAGCAGCCAAAGATTCCCCGCTAGGCACACCATGCTTCGATGCAGCCATGGCCAGAGCCTCTATAACCTCCATGGATGATTCCATTACATCCTTATCAAAAGACATACCACTAAAGCATCTACCACCACCTCCCAACGTTTCGCCCTTCGAGCAAATCTCCTCCACCTGCAAAGCAGCAGCTAAGGTTCTATGCACCACAATGTCAGAATACCTTCGAAGGGGAGAGGTGAAGTGAGTGTATAAAGGGATCGCCAGGGAATAGTGAGATCTTTCTCCATTGTCATCGTCGAAATCTCCGCTGCAGAAGTAGCTTGCCAATTGCATAGGCTTCGCAGCGTAGTTCATGAGAATATCGAAAAGCACAGAGTCGTTCCCAAGCTCTGTTCGTATGAGTTCAAACGATCGGCGAATGGCCACCGAGGAAGATATGTCCAAATTCAGACCGTGTTTGCTGCAAAAGGATTGCAGCTCCTTGATCTTCCTAGGGTTTGGCTCAGGGTGTCTCCTTAGTAGGGAACAAGAAGGAAAAGCCCTGGTAATAACTTCTGCTGCTGTGGCGTTGGCCAAAAGCATAAACTCCTCCACTAAGTAGTTCGAATCGCTGCGTTCTAACATAGCGATGTCGTATGGCAGGCCTTCTTCGTCGAAGGAGAAGCTTATTTTAGGGCAGTCGAGCGTTAAAGCCCCGTTTTTAAGTCGATTCTCCCTCAAAACCCTCGCGATTTCGTGGAGGTTTTTGATAGACTCCACAACATCTGACCGCTGAAACTGCCCGCGTAGTGGAGGAAAATCTTTGAAGTTAGCGTCTCGATTTTCGATGATCGCCTGAGCATCCTCGTAAGAGAGCTTGCAGCAAGATCTTACTACGGTTCGACCGATCCAACGGTTCATAACTTCGCCAGAACGGCCATTAATATCCCAGAAAATAGAGAACGAAAGCCTATCGACGCCTGGATTAAGCGACGCCATGTCTTCTGAAAGCACGGCGGGCAGCATGGGCAGCTTACGCCGTAATAAGTAGACAGTCGTCGAACGAATCTGAGCATCCATGTCCAGGGCAGTCTCGGGCAGGACAAAGTACGACACGTCAGCAATGTGAACTCCGACCCTATAAACACCATCAGACAACTTCTGAACAGAGAGAGCATCATCTAAATCTCTGGCTGTTTTGGGGTCTATGGTGAATACACACATGTCCCTCAAGTCCCTTCGGGCTTTTAATTCTTGCTCGGGCACTGCCCGAGGAGTCGAGGGCAGGCAAGAGACCGCCTCGGGGGAAAACTCTGAAGCTTCGATAGCATTCTCGAATAAAATGGATGCTATCTGGGCTTCGACGTCACTACCTTTGCCAAAAACTCGAGTGACTCGTCCCTCGGGAAAACTGCACTCTTCTGGCCAACCGACGACTCGGGCGGCGAACAAATCTTTTTCGATCGTTGGATCTCCGGCCTCGAGGCGTTTCTTGATCTTCTTCGGTAGGGTTTCGAAGGGAACGGTGAGCTTGGCGAATCTTGGGTCTGTTGGAGTTAGCACATGATAACCGTGGCCAGTAAGCTCTGAATGCTGCTGATATTTGTTCTTCGCCGAGCTCTTTCTTTTGCTACTGCTTTCCCTGTTATAAATCCATTGCTTTGCGCTGAGAAAACCGACGATTCTTTCCCTGCGTGGAGAGCGTTCGATAATCGCCACGACTCGACCAGTCGGTCTCTTCGATGGGAGGGAATTCGTTAGGGCGCAAAGCTTATCGAACGAACTCAAAGTGTCAATGTTAACATCGCTGACGCAAAGATTATTTAGGAATCCATTTATGTAGTTATTCTCCGAAGTTGATTGTCCATTTTCGGAGTCTTCGCTAGGATTATCGTGGGAAGGTGAACTGCTCGAAGGCTCGACAGCGCCTTTCATTCTCTGCCACAATGACGGATGATCGATTACGATAGCTACTCTATCTCCTTCCATCTGTAACAAAGAGTTCGAGAAATAGCATAAAAATGTAAGAATTAGAAATTATAACTCGGATAGAGATAATATTTTCCATGAATATTTTATATCTGCCTGTTGGGGGAAAAGGGCTTAACGTACTGCTCTGTTTTGAGCGATCAATCCACTGATGAGCACGTCTGTTTGAAGTCCGTCGATCTTGCAATAAGCCTGACATTCATCGATCTCACTCTCAATCAAATCTGAGCTCTACATATATATATGGAGAAATGAAAATGAGATTTAAAAAATACGAACCTCGAGTTTGTTGTGAGCGTTGACGCGGAATAACGCTCTCAATGCCTCACCCTTCTGTACGTATATGAATGAGATAAATAAAAAGCTGTTTAAGACGTTTCTATAGAAAAAGAATACCACAGTCGTATTTCTATCAAACACACCTCAATGGCTCTGCCAACGGTTTCTTCAGACCAATAAGTGGGATAATACTTTCGCAAATCGATTGGGCGTCGTAACATAAGAGGGGAGACAGGCACTTTTCTTACTTCGACCACAGTGGTTGGATTTGTAATTATTACATCATTAACTTCACAAGGTTTTTGCAGATTACTACTTCCAATTTCATGTTCCTTCATGGCTGCTGAACTACTACTAACAATTGCTCTTTGTTCTCTTGAAGGTTGATTTCCATTCACAATCGCATCGGGCGAAAATGATGAGCAAGTTTCAGGTGGAGAAGAAGGCTCATCCACACATATTTCAATTGCTGAACTACAAGCTACAACCGATCCAAAAGAAACAATAACATCAGAATCAAAGCGACAACAAATATATACATTTATGTATGTGTAGTCATGAATGCAAACGTTTGAAGAACACTTGTAGACAATTCGATCAGAATGTGTATAAAACAGTAACTTTCATCCTCTTGAAAAGAAAGGAATCATAAGCATGCAAAGCTGAGATAACTACATAAAGAAACAACAAAAAGGATAATACAATCTTACTATCTAATCTAAGCATCAAATATTAGGACGACTCTCCGTTTATACTGTTAGAATTCGTCAACGGCTTAGGAAGAATAACAAGCTTAAATGCATTAATTTTCTCAAATCTGTAAAAAATAGCTAAATATTAACTCCTCCAATTAAAAGAAAAAACCCTTCATACACAATTCACCGAAGACCTAACCGGCATGAAACAATCAAAGTAAGAAAATATAATAAATTAAGTAAAACACTGAAGCAGAGCAGACATCGACATCATCAGACAGGCATATGAAAAATTATTACCAGAAAGCGAAGAATTCTGCTTCGATTGCCTGGATCTGCGCATCTTCTTCTTGGTATGTGAGTTATCTTTGTAACCACTCTCGACAAACAATTGTCCACTCTCAGTAGGAACCGTGCTCGATTCAATTAAACAGCCCGTGACCATAATCGAGTTACAGCGTATTAGGATAAGAAAAAATCAAACAACGCAAAGGGGTCTCCCGCTTTTTTTACCAAAAAGTTTTCACGGAAGAACCCAGAAAAAAAAAAAAAAGAAAAAAGAGGGAATTGAAACAAATAAAGCAAAAAAGATGCACAAGCGGAGAGAATATGGATGTGAAGCTTAGCTTTGGGTATTGCGTAGATATATAGAATCGTATTTATTATGTAATAATGTATTTATTATGTAATAATGTAATTTATTGATGAGAGAGAAAGATGATGCGTTATTACTGGTTGGCGAAGGCTAAGATTAGCCGACGACCGACTTCTAATCTCTTTTTCTTTTCTCTCTTTTTTTTTTAATTCTTTTTATCATATTCGCAATTTTGTTTTACTTATATCGCTGATGCTTTTTATTGTATTTTCATTACGCCGTTGAACGAACTCGCGATATCTTTAGCCAAACGTGAGATTATATAATAGATTATCGACTAATGACAATATATGTTTTCTTTTGTTTTTTTAAGGAATAATAAACGCTAACTTTGTGAGAGAAGTAATGTTGGAGTAGACTTGAATAGATGGGAGATGTAGTTCACTTAGTCGAGAATCATCATATCGAATTATTTTGTTTGTAAATCAAACACGTGAATGATAAAGCTATATAGATAGAGTAGAGATCATCAAATCAAATGATCTATTTTAAAACTTTAATTTTAAACACAGCTATCATAATACTTACAATGCACTCATAAATATTTTTGTAATTATTGGGCCAAATCGGACCGTTGCAACAAATTACCTTGAATCGGTCATTTTTTTATTCGCAATCTTTCGATCCATTAGATTCTCATTAATGGCATATTGGTCTTGGGCTTTAGAGTATTGGGCCTTCTGCTAGGAAGAGACAAGTTAAAGGTTTTTAAAATAAATTTGTAGTTAGGGGAAAACTTTAAAATGATAACTATATGTGTAGAATAGAAGGTGGTTGGTAAATGGTTGGACCTTAACAAAATAATTTGTTTTTTTATCACTTTTTCATGCTAGAACTGCATCTGTTTTTCTTGCAACTACAGACTAATCACTATAAATAGTTGTATATGTCAGATGGTTTGGTAAACCATGTGCTCACCTACTCCAAGGAATGGGACACCGCCCAAGACCACCGCGCAAGAAATTAACATATATATAATATTATATTAATATTATAATAATTATTAGAGGCATGATTTGCCTATAAAAGGGCAACGTGAGATTCATTAGAAAATACACCAAAGAAAGAAAAAGAAGAGTGAGGGAGAAAGAAAAGAGAAAAAAAAAATAGAGGGTTTGTTCGGTATTTGCTCCAACTATAAAGATAGATAGTGTGTGTTTTCTCCTTTATAGATTGAGAGTTTGTAACCCCTATTTTTACCCCGTAATAAATTTCTACCTCGCCCGTGGTTTTTTACCCCAAGTTAAAAAGGGGTTTTCCACGTAAATTCCCGTGTTCCATTTATCCTCACAGTCATTTCCAATTTCATTACGCTGTCCATTTCGCAACAAGTGGTATCAGAGCCAGGTTGATTGATATTCCAATTATGCTCTGTGGTTGCAGCTTTGTCTGATCTTCCACATCAGAAAGGATATCGAAAAGGTTTATCGTTACGGAAGAGTTTTTTGGCAAGTCGTGGTAATAGACTGTGTAAGTAAGTTCTGTCTAGGTGGCTGGTGCCAAGCGGGACACATAGTGACCCCACCAGATCTCATCTGGGAATTTACTTAGAAGGGTAATTTTGTCTTGAAAGCTGGTCGCTACCCTTTCTGCAAATTATCTGATCAGTACTATTTGGCTGGACTGTCAAATTTCTCCGACGATAGCGACGTGGGAAAAATGGCAGCTAAAAATGAAATTAAGAAATTCAACGGGAGAAACTACTCACTGTGGAAAATGAGGATAAAGGCAATTTTACTCAAAGAAAATTGTCTGGAAGCGCTCACTGGCAGACCAACAACTATTGTTAGTGATGCCAAATGGAGGAAGATAGACGGGAGAGCAATCGCCAATATTCATCTGACCTTAGCAGATGACATATTATCAAGTGTAGAAGAGAAGACTAGTGCGAAAGAAATATGGGACCATCTTGAGAAGTTATATCAAGTCAAGTCACTCCACAGCCGAATTTTCCTCAAAAGAAAATTATACCATCTACGAATGGAAGAATCTTCTTCAGTGACCGAACACATCAATAAGTTGAATACTTTGTTCTCTCAACTTAAAGACTTGGACTACAAAATAGAGCCAAGTGAACGTGCCGAGCTTCTACTGCAAAGGCTGTCAGACTCCTACGATCAACTTGTCATCAATCTGAGCAACAACCAAGCTGCGGGAAAACTTATGTTCGACAATATTGCAGTTGCGGTTCTCGAAGAAGAAAGTCGACGCAATAACAAAGAAGACAAGTTGATAACGTCCCAACAGGCGGAAGCATTGGCAGTGACGAGGGCAAGATCAGGAGCACGTGGTCCAAACGTGAGCCGAAAACGGACAAGACCCGGAGAGTCTGGTCCCAGTGGGAGTCAAAAACGGCAAAACCTTGTTACGAAAAATAATAAGGCTATAAAGTGTTACCACTGTGGCAAGAAAGGTCATCTGAAGAAAGATTGTTGGGCTCTAAATAAAAATCTCAATGCCCAAGGAAATGCTGCCAACACCACCGACGATGGAATTGCCTTGGTGTGTGAAGCCGCAACCACTACCGCTGAAAAGGGAAGATTCAACAACATGTGGCTCATGGACTCTGCAGCTACTTTTCACATGACCTCTCGAAGGGAATGGTTTCACCAATACAAGCCAACCTTTGGAGGGTATGTCTACAGCTGCAACGACCAAGCGCTGAAGATTGTCGGGGTCGGTACGATTCAAATAAAGATGTACGATGGCACTGTGCGTACCATCCATGCTGTCCGACATGTGGAGGGCTTGAAGAAAAATCTGTTGTCCGTGGGGCAACTGGATGATCTTGGTTTCAAAATTGAATTGGAGAATAAGATCATGAAAGTCTCCAAAGGAGCACTGGTGGTGATGAAGGGCGAAAAGATAGCTGCAAATCTATACAAGCTGAAAGGGGAGACTCTGCAAGAAGGGCAAGCATCTGTTGCTACGACAAGTTCAAATGAAAAGTCTACAATGACTTGGCACAAGAAACTTGGTCATATGTCTGAACAAGGCATGAAAATTCTTGCGCAAAAGAATCTACTTCCTGGTCTCACGACGGTGACGCTACCATTCTGCGAGCATTGTATTGTGAGCAAGCAGCATCGGCTGAAGTTCTCCCCATCAAGTTCTAGAAGCAAGGGAATTCTAGAATTGATCCATTCTGATGTATGGCAAGCACCGGTTGCGTCCCTGGGAGGAGCCAGCTACTTCGTATCATTTATAGACGACTACTCCAGGAGATGTTGGGTGTACCAAATCAAGAAGAAGGACGACGTGTTTCCTATCTTCAAAACATACAAGGCGCGAGTAGAACTTGAAACCGGCAGAAAAATCAAGTGTCTCCGGTCAGATAATGGAGGGGAATATATTGGCAAAGAATTCACTGAATTCTGCAAAGGTGCGGGCATCAGAAGACAGTTCACCACGGCGTACACTCCAACAGAATGGAGTGGCAGAGCGGTTGAATAGGACCCTGTTGGAAAGAACAAGGGCTATGTTGAGAACTGCGGGCCTGGAAAAGAAATTCTGGGCGGAAGCGGTCTGTACTGCCTGTTATGTGGTGAATCGGGCTCCATCTACTGCTATAGAGATGCGGACAACGATGGAAATGTGGACTGGTGCACCTGCAGACTATTCAAACCTCCATATATTTGGAAGTTCAACGTACGCAATGTACCACAACCAAGAAACGACGAAGTTGGATCCAAAGTCCAGGAAATGTCTATTCTTGGGATACGCTGATGGAGTAAAGGGGTATCGCTTGTGGGATCTCACTGACCACAAAGTGATTATCAGTAGAGATGTTATCTTCCTGGAAGATAGCGATGAGGAGCAAGTCGAAAATGATAGCAGTTCAAAAGGTGTGACAGAGACTACACCGATGAAAAGAAAATTGGAGCAATATAATTCTTCTGAAGCTGAACCGGCGCACGAAGAGCTCAACCCAGTCGAATCTGAAGTACCGGAACTCTTGCGGTCATCACGCGAGCGTAGGCCGCCAAGTTGGCACTCAGATTATGAGATAGAGAGCAATCTTGCATACTGTTTTCTAACTGAGGATGGAGAGCCAACCACTTTCCAAGAAGCACTGAATAATTCAGATGCGAGTCTGTGGATTTCAGCAATGCAAGAGGAAATGGAAGCTCTCTATAAAAATAAGACATGGGAGTTCGTGCCATTACCGCAAGGAAGGAAACCCATTGGCAACAAATGGGTGTACAAAATCAAGCGGAATGGTGATAACCAGGTAGAGCGCTACCGTGCTAGACTGGTTGTAAAGGGATATGCTCAGAAAGAAGGGATTGACTTCAACGAAATTTTCTCACCGGTGGTACGACTTACAACAGTCAGAGTGGTCTTGTCAATGTGTGCTACATTCGACTTGCATCTTGAGCAGCTAGACGTTAAAACGGCATTTCTCCATGGAGACCTAGATGAAGAAATATATATGCTTCAACCAGAAGGTTTCGAGGAACAAGGAAAAGAAGATTTGGTTTGCAAATTGATCAAATCTCTTTACGGGCTCAAACAAGCACCTCGATGCTGGTATAAGAGATTTGACTCCTTCATAATGAGTCTTGGCTACAACAGCTATATTCAGATCCTTGTGCGTATTTCAAGAGATTTGGCGATGACGATTTCATCATGTTGCTGTTGTATGTCGACGATATGCTGGTTGCAGGACCCAACAAAGGTCGTATCGCTGACTTAAAGACTCAACTGGCTAGTGAATTCGAAATGAAGGATTTGGGCCAGCAAACAAAATCCTTGGTGTGCAAATATCTCGAGACAGAAGCAAGCGGAAGATTTGGCTTTCCCAAAAGAATTATTTGAAGAAAATTCTACGAAGGTTCAACATGCAAGATAGTAAGCCAATATCTACCCCTCTTGCTGCTAATTTCAAGCTATCATCCGAGATGTGTCCTTCTGATGAAGACGAGAGGATAGAGATGTCTCGACTGCCATATGCATCGGCGGTAGGAAGTCTAATGTTCGCAATGATCTGTACCAGACCAGACATTGCCCATGCAGTGGGAGTTGTTAGCCGGTACATGTCCAACCCTGGCCGGGAGCACTGGAGTGCTGTGAAGAGGATTCTCAGATACATCAAGGGAACCTCTGATCTTGCCTTATGTTACGGAGGTACAGATTTTACTGTCCATGATTTTGTTGATGCAGATTATGCAGGTGAACTTGATAAAAGTAGATCCACAACCGGATATGTGTTTAATCTTGCTGGCGGTGCTGTAAGCTGGGTTTCAAAACTGCAGTCCATTGTTGTAACGTCAACAACGGAAGCAGAATATGTCGCAGCTACGCAGGCCAGTAAAGAGGCAATATGGTTGAAGATGTTGCTGGAAGAACTCGGCCACAAACAAGAGAATATTGTTCTCTATTGTGATAGCCAGAGTGCGTTGCATCTTGCAAGGAATCCAGCATATCATTCAAGAACCAAACATATCCGGGTCCAATACCACTTTGTTCGTGAACAAGTGGAAGAGGGGACTGTGGACATGCAAAAAGTTCACACTGCGGATAATCTGGCAGATTACATGACCAAAGCAATTCCTGTGGACAAGTTTATGTGGTGTCGTTCCTCATCTGGATTGACTGAACATAAGTAACATGCAAAGGCGAGCTAGAAGAATGGTGTGAAGATCTGATTGGTCTTCAATCAAATTTTCAAGTGGGAGATTGTGAGATGGTTTGGTAAACCATGTGCTCACCTACTCCAAGGAATGGGACACCGCCCAAGACCACCGCCCAAGAAATTAACATATATATAATATTATATTAATATTATAATAATTATTAGAGGCATGATTTGCCTATAAAAGGGCAACGTGAGATTCATTAGAAAATACACCAAAGAAAGAAAAAGAAGAGTGAGGGAGAAAGAAAAGAGAAAAAAAAAATAGAGGGTTTGTTCGGTATTTGCTCCAACTATAAAGAGAGATAGTGTGTGTTTTCTCCTTTATAGATTGAGAGTTTGTAACCCCTATTTTTACCCCGTAATAAATTTCTACCTCGCCCGTGGTTTTTTACCCCAAGTTAAAAAGGGGTTTTCCACGTAAATTCCCGTGTTCCATTTATCCTCACAGTCATTTCCAATTTCATTACGCTGTCCATTTCGCAACAGTATATATATATATATATATATATATATATATATATATATATATATATCGAGTTGGAGATAAGAAGATTTGAGTTCGAGCTTGACACGTTTTCACGAAAATGAAAAATCAAGTACGAATTGGAGAGAAATAAATATTCGAATTAATTATCCGACATAATAAAAAATAAACAAAAGGCAGGAAAATACATGTAATCGATACGAATTTATTGGTGGTCAACAATAGCACCAAACCCTAGAAATTAATAAATGTAATCAATAAATTATAGTCTAGTCTCGTATTTATTGGTGACAATAATTTCGCCTCAAGTGTTATCGCATCACTTGTACAGGAATTTTCAAGACAATGCGTTCGTTACCTTACCAATCAATTATTCAAAGATGTCATTTGAATAGGTCAGTCTTGGCAAAAAAACAATAATTAAAAAAAAAAGATATAGTAGGTGCACTTTGATTGCTTTTTATTGCATGGATGGAACTGTCGTCGCATGAAAAATGTTAGGTCTTGTTCACATCAGAATTATTGAATAGGTTCTAATACTCTCTAACATGGTAAATTCTCTAGTAGCTATATGTTTCGCCCTTTTTCTTGATAGAGAACGATTCCATCATTTTTGTTATCTATATTTCAATGCATGTCGCGAGCAGTAATTTTCCAATAGGGATTTCATTTCAACTGGCATCGAATTAAATTTACAATGTCGTTGAAATCAACACGACTTAAAAAGCGATAGGCTTTATTCATGGAACACTAATTCTCATGAATGGTATTAAATGATAAATAAAATGAAAAAACATATCACAAGACCATTAGTCGGCGATACCTATGGGATATGATTTGAGAAGCTTTTAAGTGAAGTTCTCATTTAACATGGTAAAAGAATTTAGTCCAAGAGGTTATGGATATAAATCATCTCGACCACCCAGACAGAAAATTCTACGTTTAAAACTAGATAAATAAATAAAAAATGGATGCGATGCACTTGTTTATTGTAAATAATTAATAATTAGAAATATGATATAACCCCATTCAAACTTAGATTTTTAGGCGAAGTAGTCATTCAACATGAGATGTCAGATCAATATAGGGCATCAATATGATCTCGCGACCACCTATAAATGACAATTCAACAAATCTCACGACCACCCATGAAAGAAAATTAAACGTCTATATATAAGAAAAGAATTTATCTACACGTGGAAATGACATAAATGAAAATACGATTCAGCTAATGAAAATCCCATGCAGTAAATCAACAAGCGGAACATTCATTGTAAGGAGTTTGAACATCTTCAATTTCTCAACATGGGGACAAAATAGGGACATTAGCTTGGTTCATATTACTTGTTATATAAGTGCTTTACGCTTTTGTAGATGAGCAAGACATGACTTGTCCATTGTCCTTAAAAGTAATTGCCGAGTTCATTTTTATTACATATGCACGGTTAATGAATTATTACATGATATTGTACATTTTAACAATATGGGTCCAAATGATATAAATGATGGTAAGGTGTCCTTCTTACTATATGAAAATATTGCAACTTGAAGTCATGGGTCCAGAACAAAACATAGGACTATATAGAGAAATTAAATAAAATTATCGTAGCCGCTACTACAATACAAGAAGGTCATAATTTAAAGGGCCAAAACAAGGAAAGAACCCCACGATTTTCATAATGAAATAAGTCCCCACAAATCATGTACATATCCCTAATTGCACGGTTATATACTTATCTCTTCCCTACTGATCATAAGTCATAATTGTTCTACAGATGTCAAACATCGAAAAGTAAGAATAATACTACCTCCGTCCCGGTAACTTTTGTACATTTTACTAAATCGGGCGTCCCCATTATCTTTTATACATTTCCATATTTAGTAAAAAACTATCACACACAATCAATATAATAACATTAAATATTCTTAAAAGACGTGCCACACCCATATACTTTTATTCCTCTATACTATTAAAATATTATATTTCTTAAAAACCGAACCCAGTCCCAAATGTCCAAAAGATACCGGGACGGAGGGAGTAACATTTACAAAAGTAAATAAAAGTAAACATCTAGAGTCATTTGTCGAATATGATGTTCTTCTGGTTTTATTAGGAGGAGAGTTTGAAATTTATTTTTCCATATTTTTTTGTCCCCACATATAATTTATTTAATTACTATATTGATAGTTTGATAGTTTTATGTGGCCTGCGGTAGTTTTGTTTGTTCTCACTTAGTTTCCAATACTGAATTTTGATGTATTGTATGTGAAATTATGTAGGTTAAATGATCAATAGTTGCGAGTGTATTTTATCTCCAACATGTCTTCTTGCGTCTAAAATTCTCTTTTTTATATCTTCGTATGTGAATAACAATTTGATGTTAAGGACTCTATTCATGACGTTGGGACTCTTTGTTACTATACGGATTCTCCGCCATAGATTTTATTAGTAAATAGTTCTTTAATTGGATTACCTTGTTTTGCCTCCAACTTAATTTCCATGATTGACTTGACGGTTTACTTAAAATATTTATTCATAGCATCCCAATTCGGATATTCCAAGGAATGAGATCTTGTTGCACAGCTTTTCCCAAGTTTCCAAGAGAATACAAAACTAGTTGTCAATTTTATGCAATTAAATGGATCTTTATATTGTTCGAGAAGCCATAAATGTTAAATGTTATAGTATATGTATTATTTGATTCTGACTTTTAATAATAAAATGTGTTATAAATGTAATAAAAACCTCACTAAATGTAATAAAAACCTGATTGTTCCTAAGCTACAAGCTTGCAAAGTTCACTTTGGCAGCTTTTGGCTTATAATGCAGAATTTTATTGTCACGCCAATGTTAAATATAGTGAAGTTTTAATATTACTGAGTTGATGGGAAAATCTATCAGATAAAGCCAAAAAAGGTGGGGTTGATTTGTTTTGATTTCTATAAAACAAGACATATATTCAACTACAGATGTAACCGAGTCGAGTGATAAATAATTAGGTTCAAATTCATCTCGTTAGATATTTACTTAACTTATTGAAGTTAGGTAATGAGTCTTGGGTCTTATTTTATTTAACTATTATTGGTCAACGGATGAAAGGACCAGGTTGAAATACAATATGCCGCCATTTCATAATTTCAAATTTAATTACTCGATTTTTTTTTGTGTACCTACACTTAAATACCCAAAAAAATAAAAAAGAATTATCAGTGCCCATAAGAAAAAATTATATATAAGTATGTACCTAGTAGAATAAAGTTGTACACATAGCTACCCGCTTGGTTGTTGGTACCATTTACTATCGTTTGCGTACCTTTTTATGTGTATATTACTATCATATCACGTGTTTATGGGATATCCAATTCCAAATATGTTGTGTGATATCACTGTCAGCATAACATAATTTTTTTTTCAATGTCATACGTACCAACATATGTTTCATATGGTACCTAAATTTTTAGTATGATGTAGCTTCAATCAAAAATTATCTATGTGTAAAATTTTTATTCAAGTGCTTGTTTGGTTGGGGGTTTAATGATTTAAACGTGGGTTTAAGACACGGTAGTGTGTTGGATAGTAGGTTTATATAAAATCGGTCTATGTTCATAGACGAGTTTAAATAAACAGACCTCCTCACATGTGTTTATTTAAATCCACTAATCAAACACGCATTTTATTTATACCCTCAATTTATTTTATATAGATCCCTACTTAATTAAACCTCCTAAATATAAACTTATCAACCAAACGAGCCCTTAGGTAATTACATGTAGAAAAATACAGACAGTGGACTGACTTGATTTTTTTTTTATCGTATCAAATATAAATGCGTAACTTTCTTTTCGGAAAATTCCTTATCAGTCCCTTTCGAAGTTTAAACTTCCTGTTCAGTACCCCTAGCGAAAATTCTTCCTGTTTAGTACCCATCTGCAAAAAAGTTGTTTGTTTAATACCCCAAACAGTGGATGGACGAAAATACCCTTTCGTGAACTTAAATTGGACATCATACCAACTGTTTTGATTATTATACCAACTGTTATCTCTAATTATACAAATAGAACAATGTTAATTGGAAATTATACCAATTGTTATCGTTATTATACAACAGAATTGAACACTAATAACAGATGGTATAATATCTCCAATTTCTGGTATAATAGCAAAATAAGTTGGTATAATGTCCCATTTTGCTGTATAAAATTAAAATAACTTTATTTATTGGTATAACTAAAATAGATTGTATAATAACGAAATAGATGGTATAAATTCCACAATTTCTGGTATAATTGCAAAAATTAGTTGGTATAATATTCAATTTTGCTGTATAAAATTAAAATAACGTTATTTATTGGTATATAACGAAAATAGATGGTATAATTTCCACAATTTATGGTATAATTGCAAATATTAGTTGGTATAATATTCAATTTTGCTGTATAAAATTAAAATAACGTTATTTGTTGGTATATAACGAAAATAGATGGTATAAATTTTGCAATTTCTCGTATAATTGCAATAATCAGTTGGTATAATGTTCAATTATTTGCTATATAAAATTAATAACACTATTTATTGGTATAATATCGGAAACAGTTTGTTTAATTTCTACCAGTTTTTGATATAATTTCAATTTTATTGATATAATAATAAGTTTTGTTGTTATAATTCATTTGAATAATTTATTCAGTTTTTTTTGATGTGTGAGACAGACGTATTTTTTTGTCTTTTTCTTAATGCTGAAAAGACCATTTTAGGTACGAATCAGTTTTCAAATAGTTACTAAACACGAAGAAATAATTCAATGAGTTTTTAAAACAGAAATGAGACTGAGAAGGAATTACCTTTTTTTTTATACTCCCTCCGTCCCGGTATTTTTTGGACATTTGGGATTGAGTTCGGTTTTTAAGAAATATAATATTTTAATAGTATAGAGGAAGAAAAGTGTATGTGTGTGGCACGTCTTTTAAGAATATTTAATGTTATTATATTGATTGTGTGTGATAGTTTTTTACTAAATATGGAAATGTATAAAAGATAGTGGGACGCCCGATTTGGTAAAATGTACAAAAGTTACCGGGACGGAGGTAGTATAAAAAAACTTGCCTTTTTATCTTTTGAATATTTAATTATTTTTCTGAATATCTTACGTATTAAAAATCTATAAGTTGCCTCCTCATTTAGGAAATTGCCACGTTGCTTCACAAGCTTCACCCACACGTCACGAATCTGACCGCGCCGGGATCGCCGGCCCGTTGCCACGTCATCACCCACCGTGAACTCTCTCGTCGAATCTAATCCTAAAAATCCATCTCTCTCTCTCTCTCTCTCTCACACACACACAGAGAACTTCTATATATCCACGCAAATTCACATTTGAAACAACTTTACACTCTGTCACGTAATTAATACGTTCACATACTCTAAAAAGAATCAATATAATAAAGAAGGAAGAAGAAGGAATTGATCGGTGTATAGTTGTGGGGATGATCTGATTGTAGATCCATGTATGTGTAAATGCCTGTGTAGGTGTATATGAATTAGGCTAATGCGTCCTTTCTGCTGCGTATCACAGATGTCGACGAAGAACGGTGCCGCCGAGCCATTGACGAGAGGTCAAAATCCCCAAATGTCTAGGGTTCCGTCGACGCGCTCCGATCACCACGCGAACAGCGGAGGTGCTCCGATCAACGCCGGTTCGGGCAATCACAATCACAGCCATGCTCAGAGCCAATTGAAGATTAATAACATAGTGGGGAATGGAGTCTGCGGGATTTTGTACAAATGGGTGAATTACGGAAGGGGATGGAGGCCGAGGTGGTTCGTCTTGCAGGATGGGGTTTTGAGCTATTACAAGATCCACGGGCCTGATCGGATTATTTTGAATCAGGCGACTGATAAGGGCTCGCAAGTGATCGGGGAGGAATCGGTGAAGAGAATGTCGCGGAAGCGTAGCCATCATAATCATCATGGCGACCAGAGGAATCCCGTTGGCGAAGTTCATTTAAAGGTTCGAGCTTTGATGGAATAAAAACATTTGTTTGTTAGAAGTGAAGGGTGGGTGGGTTAGTCTGGTAATTTCTGTCTTTTGTTGGATTTGACCGAGATTTTTGTGATTTTGTTGTGCATTATTCCCGCATATCTTTGTGGAAATGATTCCTAGTCGATGAGCTCAGCGTATCTTTAGCAGTTTAGCTGAGTGTTGTAAGCACTGATGTATGTGTCCGTTATGTGGTGGCTGGCAACATGATTTATTCTTTTGAAGGTTACCGTCTTCTCTATTTTCTTGTTCTGCAATTTCCTTCGAAAATTTTCTCATGTCTGACTATGTGGAAGAATCATGGACCGGTAATGATTTTCTTACATAGTCATAGTTTTATTTTATCTCTTATTGTTGTTGCTGTTACATTTTGCTATGCGTTATGAGTTAACTCTTATATAGTACTCTTTAGGTTTCTTCAATTCGCGAGAGCAGATCAGATGATCGAAGATTCTCTATTTTCACGGGTACAAAGAGGCTTCATCTGAGGGCTGAAAGCAGAGAGGACCGAATGGCTTGGATGGAAGCATTACAAGCTGTGAAAGACATGTTCCCGAGGATGTCCAACAGCGAGTTAATGGCTCCTGTGGAAAATGTTTCTGTCTCAATGGAGAGGTTAAGGCAGAAACTTTTAGAAGAAGGGTTAAGTGATTCTGCTATTCGAGACGTTGAACAGATTGTGAAAGATGAATTCGGATCACTGCAAAATCAATTAATGGTCTTAAAGCAGAAGCACTGGCTCTTGATGGAGACACTGAGACAGTTAGAGGTACGAGTAATTGAGATATATATAGCAATTGTAAGATTCTTTCTGGGAATTTATCAAAAAACTTCACTATCACTGCGAAAAAGCAGTTCCATTAATACATTGCATGCTTGTTTTTTTTTTTTTTTTTTTCAGTTTACTTGTTAGTTGTTAGCCAATTACATTACAATAGTTATAGTTTAGTGACTATCTAATCACAGTCAGATCACTATTGAAGCAAAGAGGGCTAAAAATTTGTTTTCGTTTTTCATGTAGACAGAAAAGGTAGATCTGGAGAATACGGTGGTTGACGAAAGTCAAAGACAGTTGAATGACGTAGGAGCATTTGGTAGATCAAGACAAGATAAATTCAGCGGTAAGCTTACTCTGGCTCTTCTTGATTTACTACGTAAGTTGCTCTAAAATTGTTGGCATCCATAAATTTGTTCAGCTATCTTGGTTTGAACGACTATCTCACTCATATTTCTCCTTACCCTTTCGTTTACTCTTACAGAAAGCACAACTGAGTCCGAAGATGAAACTGAACGTGCAGGGGCAGCAGAAGACGATACAGATGAAGAAGACATCATTTTCTTCGACACTAGAGAGTTCCTTTCTTCGAGTTCTTTCAAAAGCAACGGATCCTCTGAATGTAGGACATCGTCAATCTCCTCCGATGAAGGTGACAGCAACGTAATCGAAAACATTGATGATAGTGTGGATCCTGCTATTAAATCAGCTGGAGTTAGCTTCGCACATGTAAAGCGTAGAAAAAGATTACCCGACCCTAAAGAGAAAGAGAAAGGAGTGAGTCTGTGGTCGATGATCAAAGACAACATCGGCAAGGATCTTACTAAAGTATGCCTGCCTGTATACTTCAATGAGCCACTCTCTTCTCTGCAGAAGTGCTTCGAAGATTTAGAGTATTCATATCTTCTAGATCGAGCTTACGAGTGGGGAAAGAAAGTAAGTTTGTAGTGGTTATTTTTGTTCCTAAATCCTGCTAATTGTATTAGCTTCCTTAAGTTCCTAATAAATGTAAGTTTTTTTTTTGGTATGATATAGGGTAACAGCCTTATGAGGATTCTTAATGTGGCTGCATTTGCAGTATCTGGATATGCTTCAACCGAAGGAAGAACATGCAAACCATTTAATCCACTGTTAGGAGAGACTTATGAGGCCGATTATCCTGATAAAGGCCTTCGATTTTTCTCAGAAAAGGTTTGACTTCATCTTTTTTTTTTGTACGAATATGCTGTCGCCTAAGTTTTAATACGTCGATGCTAATCATAAACTAGTAATAATATCATTTGTTACATTACGTCAGGTGAGTCATCACCCGATGGTTGTAGCTTGCCACTGTGATGGCACGGGCTGGAAATTCTATGGAGATAGCAATCTGAAGAGCAAATTCTGGGGTCGTTCGATTCAGCTCGATCCAGTCGGAATTTTAACTTTGGAGTTTGATGACGGTGAAGTCTTTCGATGGAGTAAGGTATACATATCATCTTTCGCAGTGCCTCAAAGGATAAACCTTACTCCATTATTATTTGCATATAAGTGAAGAAAAATACATACCGTTTTTTTTTGCGAAAGGTAACGACGTCTATATATAATCTCATTCTGGGAAAACTATACTGCGATCATTACGGTACGATGCAAATACAAGGAAACCATAACTATTCTTGCAAGCTGAAGTTTAAGGAACAGTCCATCATAGACAGAACCCCTCATCAGGTAATAAATTACTAGGTGTTTTTTTTTCAAGTGCTTTCTCGGGTTCTATAAACGAACCCCGAAATATTCGCAGGTGCAAGGATTCGTGCAAGATCACGGTGGGAAAACAGTTGCGACCGTATTTGGAAAATGGAACGAAAGCATTCACTACGTTAATGGAGACTGCTCTTCCAAAGGGAAAAGCCGTGAATCGTTCTCCGAAGCTAAGCTTCTTTGGAAACGTAGCAAGCCTCCGAAATTCCCTACACGCTATAATTTGACACGGTTTGCCATTACACTTAACGAGCTACTGCCCGGGCTAAAGGTAAACTAACTAACATTTTCAATAACGCCGAGTTTAAAATAAAAAAGATTCGAAGTGATGAAACCATCGTCTTCATCGACAGGAAACATTGCCGCCAACTGATTCAAGATTAAGGCCCGATCAAAGGTGTTTGGAGAACGGAGAGTTTGAAATGGCCAACGCCGAAAAACTGAGGCTTGAACAGCGTCAACGTCAGGTAAAAAGTTAAAGAATTATAAATTCTGTCCCCATAAAGATGCTACGATTCAAAATTGCCTGGGGCAAACGTTTATGGTTTTATTACACGTTGCAAAATAGGCTCGAACGATGCAAGAGAGCGGCTGGAAGCCACGGTGGTTTGCGAAGGGAAAAGGGTCGGAGACGTACCGATACGTCGGCGGGTATTGGGAGGCTCGGGAACGAGGTAATTGGGAAGGCTGCCCGGATATTTTCGGTCAGATACCTTCTGATCAAGTATTGGACTGATTTTTGAAAGGATGAATGAATAGCTTGGATGTGTTTGATCTTTTGATTTATGATGTATTGATTGTTTGTTCTTAGGAATCTACACGAGCAAATTTGAATATGTGGGAAGATTTGTTAATTCTGATAGTATGTTATTTACCACTTTAATCTCTCTGTCTTGGCAAGGAATGTATAGAATCATATAACTGAATTGTTCTGGACAATGAAAGGGATCTTTTAATGCTTTAATTTTTCATATAGTTGAATATAATTGGATTTGAATATAGTTGAAATGTTAACAAATAAAATCACATTTTATTCAATATATTATAAAATTATATTTAATATTTCATATAGTTGAATATAATTGGATTTGAATATAGTTGAAATGTTAACAAATATAATCACATTTTATTCAATATATTATAAAATTATATTTAATATATTTTTATTGTTAATCAGCTAATATAACTTCGGCAACAAAACTAATTTGACATTATGAGATCCATAAAAAAAATAAGCAATTTGACATTATTACTACTATTCTTTTAGTCTAAAAAAATAGGGCAAATTCGGCTCATTTACACCCTAATACAAAGGCGGCTTTTAAAAAAATGGCCCTTGACTCAGTCAATATTAAAAAAATAGCCTTGTTGACGTTTTTTTTTTGGTCAATGGCCTTCATTTTAATTAACTGTTAACCATCTTCTTTAAACCTCGTTAACTAGAAATAAAAGAAAAAGAAAAATAAATATACATACATATAATCTGTATATATATAAAAGGAACGAAACTCCATTTAAATGGGTGTAAATGCGTAATAATTACTATACCAACCCAGATCGATCCATCCTTTCTTCTTCATCGTTTCTAAAGAAAAACACAGCCTCATTTTCGTCACTAAGTCGAACTCGAAGTCTGCGAAACAAGTCTGGAAGAAAAAACCCAGCTCTAACTCTTTACAGTAAGTTTTTTCTTTTTACGAATTTTACTCTCCAAATTACGTGATTTTGTCATTTACGTGATGCTTGGCCACGAGAATTTTGAATTTCTAGTCGGAAAGACGAAACTCGTGGTCATGCTTCATGGAACCCGCACATATATCCACAAGGGCCCCATGCATTAGATCTGGGGCCCCGCATGTTTACACGGTCCCCGCACGCAGGGGCGACGCGCACTGGAGCACGGGTCCGCGCGCGCTAGAGCACGGGACCCGGGCATCAGTTCACGGGCCCCAGGCGCTGGCGCTGGGGTCCCGCACATCAGTGCAGTGCGCGCGCGCAATGGAGCACGGGTCCGCGCGCGCTAGAGCACGGGACCCGGGCATCATTTCAGGGTCCCCGCACGCTGGTGCCTGGGTTCCGTGCATCAGTGCAGGGGGCGCGCGCACTGGAGCAAGGGTCCCGCGCATCAGTGCATGGGCCGTCCTAAGGCATGGGTCCCGCGCACTAAGTCATGGGTCTCGCGCTCTAGAACTTGGGTCCCATGCGCTGGTGCAGGGGTCCGTGCTTATATGTTAGGGTTTTCGACAGCTGTTAGGGTTTTCGGAAGCTGTTAGGGGTTTGGAAGCTGTTAGGGCTTTAATTATGCCTAGAAATCACGTTAGCAAACACAACTATGGTTTTTGCAAACTATTGTTTTCGCGTTTTTGCAAACTATTGTTTTTGCAAACTAGGGTTTCACAAACTAGGGTTTCGCAAACTATTATTTTTGCAAACTATTGTTTCGCAAACTATGGTTTTGCAAACTACGGTTCTAATAAATTTTACTTCTATTGCAGGGGGTAATCATGACGATCACTAACATTGTGTTCCAAGTCGAGGGTCAGTGGATAATTGGCGAGGAAAATACCTCGAAGTGGTGTCCTCTTCCTACTCATAGATGGCAATCAATCTTGGTCGATGAGGAAACATGCACGTTAGATGACGTGAAGGATGAGATTGTGAAAGTTTTGTCGCTATGCAGCGAGAATTCTAAACTCACGTTAAGCTACATGCCTAGCGTAGTTTACGATTTCCCACGACCCATCTACATCGAGAATGACTACGGTATACGTGCATACCTTGGTTTTGGTGGTCCACAGTCTAGACCCGTGCTCCATGTTGAGGCTGCATCCTTTGTCAGTGTCACACCACCACAAGCTCATCTTAATGATGAATCGAATTTCAATGTCGGTCTAATAGAGCAGTGCGACGCAAATGAGGAAATCCATCCCGTGGAGGGTTACATGGGCGACACATCTAACTACCACTGTTCTGAATACGAGGGTTTTCAAGAAGATCAAACCGGACCATGGGAGAATCAAAATGAGAATGAAGATGATATGTTCGAACAACCCGAGGAACAGTATGCTTCGGAAAGTGATAATGACGATGTCACAATGGTGGAGCATAACTCTCCACATGCCGACGACGGCACGTATGGATTCGTGGATGGTTCAAGCCTGTTTGTTGGTCAGGAATTTCGCGACAAGAAGGAAGTCAAAGACGTGATTACTAAAGTCGCCCTTGATGCGTGTTTCGAGTTCAAATTGGTCCGGTCAAATAAAACCATGTACGTAGCGAAATGCGCAACCGAAGGATGCACATGGCAAGTACGAGCTGCACAGAACAAGGACTCCCCTTTTTTCTCAATCAGAACATACTGCGGCAAGCACACCTACGGGGTTTCTCATCGTCGCCATAGACATCGGCAAGGAAGTTCGTCAGTAGTATCACAAGTTCTGCTGGAACATTTCACCGATCCTAAAGACATTCCGCCACCCAAGTCAATCATGTCGATGATGCAGAACAAGGGAGTAGATGTCTCGTACTACAAGGCTTGGAAAGGGAAGCAACTAGCGTCGGACGAATTAGTTGGTAACAGGGACGATTGTTACGGTTTACTTCCGGCCTACTTGGATGCGTTGAGGCAAGCAAACGTTGACAGCATCACGGATTGGGAGATGGACGAAGAAAGGAGGTTCAAATATATGTTCTTAGCATATGGCGCATGCGTTAGGGGATTTGCATACATGAGGAAAGTCGTATCTATCGATGCAACTTTTTTGAAGGGAAAATATAAAGGAGTTTTGCTCATTGCTACGGCGCAAGATGGTGATTACCATCAATACCCGCTCGCATGGGGTCTTGCTGAGTCGGAGGGAACCGAATCTTGGACGTGGTTTCTCACTAGATTGAGTCGTTTCGTACCGAATAGTAACGAACTCGTCATTATTTCTGACCGAAACCCCGGTATAAAGAATGCCGTCCCTGCTGTGTTTCCGAATTCATTTCATGGTTTCTGCGCATGGCACATTCAGCAAAATGTGAAGACGAAAATGGCGGACAAGGGTGCGTGCCCCACTTTCTGGCGGGTAGCGAATGCCTACACCAAGGCCGAGTGCGATGCACATTACAAGCTCTAGGTACAACATTCAAGTCGGCGGGTCGATATCTTGCCGAGATTGACATGGAACGGTGGACGAGGGCATATTGTCCCAAGTCGAGATATAACATCATGACGACCAATGGATCAGAGTCGATAAATGCGGCTCTACGCGCGGATAGAGAACTTCCAATTATAGGATTGTTGGGCTCAATTCACCGATTAACATCATCTTGGTTCAGTAAGCATCGAAGAGCATGCGAAGCTTCTATCGCTGCGAATTCAACGTCGTTTACGCCGAAGGTCGAGTCGATCCTCCGCGAGAATTTCATTGGGTCGCAAAGATTTCACGTTTCGGAAGTTGGGCGTCTAACGTATAATGTATACAGGCACAACTTGAACGAGGTCGTCGATCTAGAGTTGCGTACGTGCACCTGTAAGATGCTGGACATCGACCGAATTCCTTGCCCACACGCTATTGCTGCTTGTGGTTATGCCAACGTCGATGTGGGTTCACTAGTCGACCCTTACTACAGCTTGGGATGTTGGAAGTTAGCTTACGAAGGTACTATATGGCCGGTGTCTGAACACATTGAAAGAAGTGTTGAAATGCTGCCACCTCCTCGCGAGAAACAACGTGGAAGACCACAGAAAAATAGGTTGCCTTCTGTTGGCGAATTTAGTAGGACCTAGTTATTATTGTTATGAAACGAAAGTTTGTTTATATTAGCGTAATTATGGTTTTATAATGTAATTATGGTTTGGGACTGGGGGCATGCGCGTTGGATGTGCGGGGCCTGTGCTTTTGCGCGAAGGACCCTTGCTTTCACGCACGGGACCCATGCTCATGTGCTGGGATCCGTGCTTATTTGCATGGTCCCTGCGCTGCGCATAATTTCGGTCCCGTGCGGAAATTTTGCAAACCCTAATTAAAGTCAATTATTGGTCTGCAGACAGAGTTATTATTTATTGATTTATTGGTCAGTCAACTATTTGTCTGAAACATGTCAGCTTTGAGTGCAGGTGTCATAATGCCTTGTCATGTCTGATGTCCTTTTCGATGTGTGAAAAGAAAAAGCAAGGCACGGGTTTAAAAGAATTTCAGTAATTATATACTATTTTGTACATCTTTACAAAAATTAACCATAACGAAATAGGAGTCGAAAAAAAAAATAATCTTGACCATAAGATTACTCTTCTGTCGTTAATGTACAGAAAAAAAATTACATTATTTGGTTATTGTTTTCAATGTGAAGTTGGTGAACTGGGTGGATGTCACAATAATTGAGCAAATTTACATAGCAACAACTTGCCTTATGTTGGTGACTTGTTTAGGATGTAACAATCGAAAACTCGTATCTTATATATGCAAAAAGATCATACTTTTGTTGGCTATGATATTATATGACGTATTACATTAGTATGGAGGCTGAATCGAACTTCGAAATTATTTAATATGGTGTAAAGTCGCGAAAATAATCGCAGGGTCCCCGCACATGAGTGCTATGGTCCGGGGCTCATGCGCAGTCGACCCGCGCAAGCCAATGCGCGATGGATGCGCGGGACCCCAGCGATCACGCGAGGGACCCGTGAACTCACGCAAGGGACCCGTGCTTATTTGCGCGGACCCATGCTTAATTGCTTGGGACCGTGCGCATAAGTTTGGGACCATGCGCAGCAGACCGGACCCGTGCGGATTTTTATTGACTAGTCAACAATCATTGGTAAATTATTATTGTCTGTACTGACGTACTCACTTTTTCTGCGCATGTCAGTGTAATCAATGCCTTGTCAGTGTAACCTTCATATGAAAAAAGAAATTTAATACTAATGAAAAAAATACTAAAATTGTGCATGGTCCCCAAACTTATGTACTGTGGTCCGGGCTCATGTGCAGTGGACCCGCGCTAGATGATGCGCGGGACCCTTGCTCAATGACTACTGCAGGGGACCCTAGTTTAAAAGCAAGGGACCCGTGCTCAAATGCTTGGTCCCATGCTTATGTGAGTTGACTAGTCAACAATCATAGCCCAATTAGTGGTCTGTTACTTTTTTCGTTATATTGTCAGTGTCATAACAGTCGATTTGATGCCATTAGAAATAAAATATTTATAATTGCTTGTCATGTCATCACTAATGTTTATTCAGATGAATTTACACAAACGTAACCAACAACGTGCGAGGGTTTTCATAAAAATTATTTAAATAAACCATGCAGGCCACTTGAATAAAATAAAAATTACATTCAACTATTTTGGACCATACTAATTACAAAAGTCCTTACGGAAAATACAAATTGTAAGAAATTTCCTAAATTCTACAATTTCCTTCTGTGTCAGATTGGAGACGTCGTCACCTCGAAACATGAGGCTCATTGCCGCTCGCAACACATGTACGCCGCATTCTCCCCTGAAACGTTACACACTTATACAGAAATCATCGTAAAAAAATTTAATGAAATAATAACGAATGTAACTTACCTTCCTTGCTGTTTGGCGAACCTCGGATGACGCTCAACTTTCCATTTCTTAAACCGTGTCTTGATACATCCCATGAAGACCAATATCGCCGGGATCATTAATTGAAGTGGCAGCAATGCTTTGTTAAGGTTGCGCATGTCCTTGTCGCAAGACTCGTCGGAGTCGTATATCGTCATCGTCTTCTGCCTCCAATCAGCGACGCATAGCACCCAATGTGCTATCGTTTGCACGGGGAAGACGATGCAATCTGCGTTCATCCATGAGATCGACGGCCATCCATCCTGAAGTCCTCGCGCGTAATGGGACCATAACGAAAGCATCCCATTTAAGACTTTTCCGTTGTCGAAGCTGTCGAGTTCGATACATGTCTTGAATGCGTAAGACATGTACGCAACATTCTTCGACGCAAATGAATGGGTCTGATGCATGTCCAGGAACCCTCTCATTGCTTCATTCATATGCTGAAAAACCAAAACAACTTGGCTTTACAATTATAGTTCATTGCAAATTAATAGTTCAAGTCGCATACCATGTCATCGAGCCACCTCGTTGCCGTGTATAGATCCTCAAACCATCCACGTCTATGCCTCTCGACCAAGCACTCCTTGTACTCGTCGTCAGTCAAGGCCCGTATTTCGCTCTCTATGGCCCCCCACACCAGGATCTTTTTAGAAATATGGACGTCTACGGCCGATAGACTCGCTTTCATCTGACCGGTCGACGGAGGCTCAGTGAACGGCGACTGCAGCCACTTGGACGGATTTTTCTGCCGCCCTTCCGGGGCCACGTCGACCACACCTTTACCCCTATCAGCCACCGTTGACTGATCCGCAACCGCTGAATTTTGCAGCGTCGACTGATCCCAGTCGAGGCCCCTCCAAGTAGATGGGTCGACCTCATAAAATATCTCGCTCTGCGTGCCGTATCCATCGTCCAATTGCTGCGATGGAACGTAATAATTCCATGGATACTCCTTTGCCGGCCATCCCCATCCGCTCGAACTGGGTGGATCCCGCCTCGCAAATTGCGTCCACCCAGTCGAAGTCTCCTCGTCGTCTACGATACATATTAAATTGTAAGTTACGGCGTGTATTAAATTTGAATTAGGGGTAAAGATAGTTACCGCAACGAGGCGCGTCGGTATGTGTACGTGGACCGAATAAATTATTCCAATCATCCCGAAGCTCTTGCAACTGATACGCAACGCCGCCGATGCTTTCGCCCAGACCTTGCATCGAGTTGAACCGCTCCTCATAGAAGTCGGTGCGTCGATCTTAATCGTCTCGGAATTGCGCAAAGCCGTCTCGGAATTGCGAAAACTCGTTCTCGAGATGCTCGAACCGACCGCTAAGTGCGTCGAAGCTGTGCTAAACGTGTCGAGCCGATTGCCAAATTCATCGAATCGCCGGTCCACGTGGCGAGCAAATTAGTCATACTGGTCCGACGATGGCCCATACCCGTGCGATGGCCCTGGCATTGGCGGTGACCTCGGCGGCGTATGGAAGTTGCCTCCATGCATGGACGGCGGCTCGTAGTCAGAGCCCATGCCCCTCTCTTCGTCTTGCCGTGATCTGATAGAGAGCTGAGGGATGGACTCTGGTTCGTTTGCCGCCCGTCGGCCAAGATGTCCTACAGCTGCACGACGACTGCACCTAACTTCCACCCCGTCCATCAGTAGGCTCGCCACCCTATCGTACACGTCGTCGTGTGGCGCGGCGACCTCGAAGTCGCTGTAGCAAAAATAATCGGCCTGCGTCTCTTCTCCAATAGGCACTAGTAGACCTCGTACATCGGACCCGCGCACCGTCTTGGCAACATCCACCAACTTCGGACATCCCTTTCGGGGCCAATTCCTCGTGACCCACCGGCATATACGCGGCCTCGCATGCTCCCACTCTCTAAGTTCAGCATATTTCTCAGCGATGGCCGGTATGCATTCATATGCTAATATCTGAAGACAAGAAATAAATTAATATTAGCAAACAGACGAAACCCTAAACTCACAAAGTCATTCAAATATAAAACCCTAACCTGAAGTGGATGTACGAATCCACTGATCAGCTTAGTTTCCTTATTAGCGTCAAAATCCTGTTTCAGCGACCGTAGTGCCGCTTTGAAAGCCACGGTCCCCCAAGGGTAACGCTCGAAGGCCTCTGAGTCTTCGACTAAGTAAACGATACAAGACGGAAGGATGGTATCCTTCTTGGAAGGTCGGGCAGCAAGACGTACCCCGCAAAGTACAGGTTGGCCAACTTCAACTTCTCGTCATTGACGCGCACCGTGGAGTTCGCAGCCAACTCCTCCAACCGCTGCTTAATGTGCGACAATTTAAGCGTTAGTGCCGTTTTCCTCGGGAAATGACGACGGACGAATTCATCCGTTTGGTTCACCGCCGGTTCGGCTGCGAACTTCAGCCCCGTGATTAAGCAATACTCCGTTTTTGAAAAACGGAGCTGTTTCTTCCCGATGATCATCCAAAGCTCGTCACGATTGTGAAGCTGCGTCTGGCACTTGATGAGATACCACAACAGCTGCGCCGACAAATTGAAATTGGCGGCAGCGTTGACGAGCCTGCCGAACGGACTCCCTTCCGTAAAAACTGCCAGCTCATCCTCGTTTAGCCAACCGACGATCTCCTCGCTCACTTCACAGTATCGTGACGTGATATGTAACCGGTAATCTTTCTCATCGTCGCCTCCGGCAATTTGCTTCTTCAATTGAACCTACAAATCAATAAAAAATTAATTACAAATGCTGCGGGAAAATTGCTTATGGTGAGATAGCCCGCCGCGCATGGTCCCCTGCCACCTTGCTATGCCGCGCTGGGGACCCGTGCGTGCCAGCGCGGAGACCCTGCAGCGCGGCATAGCTAGGACCTCCAGCGCGCATGAGCACGGGTCCCCGCGCTAGCAAGCACGGGCCCCGTGCTATGTCGCAGGGTCCCCGCGCTGGCAGGCACGGTTCCCCAGCGCAGCATAGCTACGACCTCCAGCGCACATGAGCACGGGTCCCCGCGCTAGCAAGCACGGGCCCCGTGCTATGTCGCAGGGTCCCCGCACTGGCACGCACGGGTCCCCAGCGCGGCATAGCAAGGTCTCCAGCGCTAGCCAGCACGGGTCCCAGCGAGACAAAGCGCGGGTTAATTGGGGAGGACCTCTGCGCTTTCACACGGATCCCTGAGATTCAAGACACGGGGCCCCTGCCTGTGCAAGCACGGGTACCCTGCGGCCTAAATTTAGGATCCCGTGCGATTGTATAGGACGGGGTCTTCGGAAAATAAAAAAATTACCTTCACTGTTTGGGGTCTCGCCTGAACTGCCATGGATTCTGAGGTTCCAATTCGACTGTGAAGAAGAAGAAAAGGGAGAAAGCTTGATCGATTTTGCAAAGGGCCCGTGAAGTGAAAGGGTTCTTCTTATTTACTTTTGCTTTTTCAGATTCTACAGTAAACCTCTGTCAAAAGCTGTAATTTTCGTTAACTGTCGTTGATTGCCATTCAAAAAGGGTATAAAAGTCTTTTACGCAGAGTAAGGATACATTAGTCTTTTATCATTTAGGAGGCTATTTTTTTAACGTTGACGATGTCAAAGGCCATTTTTTTAAATAATCCAATACAAAGCCCAACAAATAAACATTATCTCTTAATCTTAGGGTCGGTTACGTGTCCACTTAGGGATACTACCTACGATTTACCCTTCGTATATAAACGTATGGATTGAATACTTTCATTCTCACAAGTCACAAGGACTTCTCAAGCAGCTGCCGTGCCGCTAGGTTTTGCTCTCATCGTCCAAGGTGCGTCTCGCTTTTCAACACATGTTCTTGATTTATCGATGATATTCGTAGTAGATTCGATGTGTTTGCTATGTATATCTGTCCTTTGTTAAAAAGAAGGACGGATTCGTGTCCAGAATACGTCATATCGGATGAGGTTATCGGATTATTGGATTGTAATTGAAATTGGTGTATGTAAATTGGTAGTTTCATCTCCAGATCTGAATTAGTGAAGTTATTGTTTTTACAAATTGTTTTTGTGAGTCCCTCTTTGTTTGATTCATGATAAGCAAACGTATGAAACTTGAGAGCTATTTTTTCAACTGTCTCTCCGTTTGAGATGTCTTCCAGTCGATGTTGGTGGATGCTGATCTTTCGGTTTCCTGAATGATTTTATTGCTATGTTTTGAAAGGTGATCCGTCGGCATGAATAGCTCGTCAAAGTGACTTCTTTTAGTTTATTTTTTTTTTTCTTTTGTTTGAACTTTTATGTAAACACAGTGATCTGCTCATTTATGCTTCCTTTATCTGTTATCAATCATAATGTGGAATCCCTTTCCTATTGAGTGCTGTCTTTTGATATGAATTCTCAAATCTACCATGTTAGTTGTCTTTTATGTCGATCGTTAATCTTATTTGGACTTGTGCAGCATCGGTCTTACATCAACAAAGCAATGGCAGATGCTCATGATACAGACAAGAACATCGAGTTATGGAAAATCAAGAAGCTCATCAAGGCACTTGAAGCTGCTCGAGGTAATGGTACCAGCATGATCTCTCTTATCATGCCTCCACGCGACCAAGTTGCACGTGTTACGAAGATGCTCGGAGATGAATATGGAACTGCTTCCAACATCAAGAGTAGGGTAAATCGCCAATCTGTCCTTGGTGCCATTACTTCTGCTCAGCAGAGGCTGAAACTTTACAGTAAAGTTCCTCCAAATGGCCTTGTGCTTTACACTGGAACTATTGTAACGGAGGATGGGAAGGAGAAGAAAATCACAATCGACTTTGAGCCCTTCAAGCCTATTAATGCATCTCTCTATCTCTGCGACAACAAGTTCCATACCGAGGCGCTTAACGAACTCCTGGAATCTGATGACAAATTTGGCTTCATCGTAATGGATGGTAACGGAACACTTTTCGGAACGTTGAGCGGTAACACTAGGGAGATTCTTCACAAGTTCACAGTTGACCTTCCCAAGAAGCACGGAAGAGGAGGACAATCTGCCCTGCGTTTTGCTCGTCTGCGTATGGAGAAGCGCCACAACTACGTGAGGAAGACCGCTGAACTTGCTACGCAGTATTTCATCAATCCTCAGACCAGCCAGCCAAACGTTGCAGGACTTATTCTCGCCGGGTCAGCTGATTTTAAGACAGAACTGAGCCAGTCTGATATGTTCGATCCACGTCTTCAGGCAAAGATATTGAACGTAGTGGATGTTTCTTACGGAGGGGAAAACGGTTTCAACCAAGCGATCGAGCTCTCCTCTGAGATCCTAGCCAACGTGAAATTCATACAAGAGAAACGCCTGATAGGCAAGTACTTTGAGGAGATCAGTCAGGACACTGGCAAGTATGTTTTTGGCATCGATGACACGCTGAAGGTGCTTGAAATGGGAGCCGTCGAGACCCTAATCGTGTGGGAAAATCTCGACGTGACTAGATATGTGCTTAAGAATGCGACGACCGGCGAAGTCATGATAAAACACTTCAACAAGGAGCAAGAATCTGATCAGAGCAATTTCAGGGACCAAGAGACAAAAGCTGAATTGGAGGTTGTGGAGAAGATGTCCCTCCTCGAATGGTTTGCCAACGAGTACAGAAAATTCGGATGCACCCTCGAGTTTGTCACCAACAAGTCGCAGGAGGGATCTCAGTTCTGCAGAGGCTTTGGAGGCATCGGCGGAATACTCCGCTATCAGTTGGATGTGCGTACTTTCGATGATCTCTCCGACGGTGAAGGTGTGTACGAAGATTCTGATTAGCAATCAGCCGTCTTCACCAATTATGGTGCCGGGATTGGGCGGCCGGCCGGCACCATTGCGCGAGGGCTCGCGATGGTTTAAGAGTATGCTGCTAAGTGCTAATCTTCTACCAGGTATCTCCTTTATATTAGGTGATGAACTGTTCTTTGTTTGTCAAATCGAATGCATGTTTGATTGATTCGTTGAATGCATGCTGCTCTTTCTTATGTGTTCTTTTTCTCTTGTTATAGGATTCATTTGGCATGGTTTACGTGGAAGAGATTATAAATCCTTACTTGATTCAGATAATAAGGACTCAACTGGAGACTGTGTTATGTTTGCCGTGTTTTGAAATCTTTATCGCGAGATGCTTGAGCTTTGTTTTAAAGTTGTGTGTGGTAGTCCCATTGCGTCCAATGCTGTGTTTGGTCATTGTTGCAGATTTTTGTTGATCCTACCGAAGTATTACTATTACTACTTGATTTTGATTTGCTGTGTATCATGCATGTTTTGTTTGTTGTCTGTTTTGTCTTTAGAGTCGGTTTTCGGGAAAGAAATGGAAATGATGGCATATAGTAAAAGGTTTGAGCGGGAAATGCAAAGTGTTGGTAGCGACGGGACAGAAAGAAAACTGAAGATGGCCCCTTGTCCTTGTTTGAGCTTTGCATTGCGACATTCGCAACCTCTTCTATATTAAAAAATGCCGACGAGTTGGAAGAAAAGGCATGGGATTGCGTTCTAGCATTGAATTGCAATTTAGACTTCAACTCGATATTCTTTCTTCTGTCCGTGGTGCTGCCACATGATACTCCCTCCCGCGCTGATCAAATTCGATTGCTGATCCATTTCGTTTCCGATTCTGTGTTTGAGCTGCACTTGTCTTTTTTAGATGTTCCTTAGCTAGCTATTTAGATCGATCATGGTCTTTTTTTTTTTCCAATATTTCGATTAGGAAATTAAGTACAATACGGTCCCAATATTTTACAAAAAATCCTGCGCTGCTGCCTTATTTCCTGCCAGTTTCAGCTTCAAACGTTGTTTTGATCTTTTCAAGCTTGGCCACTACATCGCCAATACGAATCCTATCCAAGGGCGAAGCAGTCAAGCACTCCATCGCCAAGCTCAAGAGAGAGCTAACACACTTCTTGCTTGCAGCAAAACCTCTATCTTTGCCTTCTTCGCCGAACAAACGTCGATCCACTACTTCGATAACATTATCTCTCCGTAAAGGATCACTCACCCAACTCTTCAAGTCCTTTCCGTCGCCGAACATTTCATCCGTCGGCTTCTTTCTAGTGCACATCTCTAGAACCATTATCCCGAAGCTGTAAACGTCGCAGTAGGTCGATACGATGCCTCGGTTTCCATATTCTGCGTGAAAAATGGATGAAATAAGTTTACATAATAGTGTGTGTGCTATAAAATTAATGCTGAATGATTGGCGGATTTAGTGTCTAAGGGTGTGAATTAGTTGAGGTCGGCCCATTTTGTAGCTCTGGCTCTAATTTAATACTAGGTTCGAGCATGACGAGCTCTAATAGTGGCCTGATCTTGTTTGCTCGTCGAGCTCGTAAAGCTAAAGTATTTGAAATAGTTTATGACAATTAAGAAATATCATAATTTTCAGTAGATTTGAGTTCGGTACGAACAATACCTGGCGCCATGTATCCGATAGTCCCCAAGGTCTTCGTTCGAGCCATGAACTCGCCTTCGTCGAAGAGCTTTGCAATGCCAAAGTCACTAACGCGAGCGGTCATATGTTTGTCCAAAAGCACGTTGCTAGGCTTCAAATCACAGTGGACAATCGGGAAATCGAAGCCTAGATGAAGGTATTCGATAGCTGAAGCTACGTCCGTCGCTACGCTCAATCTCTGCTTCAAATCCAAGAATATATCGTTTTTCGAAGAATGTAGCCAGTCCGCTAAGCTTCCGTTGGGCATGTACTCCAAGACCAAAGCCTTAAAATCGGGGCTAGTCGAACATCCAACGATCTTTATCAAGTTCCTATGCCTAATGTTTCGAAGCACTTCGACCTCAGTGTCGAAGCTCGTGGAAACCCTCTCCGAGCGAAGGTCGAAGACTTTTATTGCAACGTTCGATCCGTCGGACATCGTTCCTTTGTACACGGAGCCAAAGCCTCCGCTTCCTAACAAGTTTCCCAAGCTAAAACTGTCCGTCGCGGCTGAAATTTCTACGTAAGAACTTCCTTGCCACGCACCGTTCGCTAACGAACCTTCGACCTTACTAGGTTTTCGTCGTCTCATTAGTAGGATAACTACGATTATTACCACGGCGGCGACTGCTAAAATAGGAGGTAAGATGTACTTCAAGAGAGTGCTTGCTTTTCTTCCCGAGCTCCTCTCCGTTTGCTCTTCTCCGCACGGAGGTAGTTGAAGACGAGCCTCGCCGCACAAATTAGGGTTGCTCAGATAAGATTGATCCGTAAAATTTAAAGTAGGGATCTTCCCTTTTAAGCTATTGTAAGAGACTTTGAAGTTCCGCAGATAAACGAGTCCCTCGAGCGAATCGGGAATATTCCCAGAGAGATCGTTGGAGGAGAGATCCAACGATTCTAAGCTCTTTATGTTCCCAAGAGACGGCGGAATTGGCCCTTGAAACGAATTGTGAGCCAAAGACAAGAAAACCAACGACTCGGCCTTGTCTATAGAGCTCGGAATCTCGCCTGAGAAACGATTCACAGACAAGTCTAACTGTCTTACAGCGCGCAAATTCCCGACACTAGGCGGCAACGAACCGGTCAATTTGTTCGTCGACAAGTTAAAGGACAACAGATCGTTATGATTCCACAAGCTCGGAGGCACGTTGGAATCTAAGTTGTTTGAATCCAAGAACAATCCCCTGATGTATTTGAAGTCGCCGAAGCACGGAGGTATCGTACCGTTGAGATTATTACCGCTAAGATACAAATCTCCCAAGTTGCTCATCTTGCAAAGATCGGTCGGTATGTTCCCTTCTAGGTTGTTATGCTCGAGATATATGCGTACGAGGTTGCCCAAATTCCCTAACGTGCTCGGTATTACCCCCGTTAGCTCGTTATTATCCAAGTAAAGATCGTTCAAGCTTGTCAGCTTCCCAATTTCGCTAGGAATAGAACCCATTAGTTGACTCCCAAAAGCTCGAAAAACCCTAAGCGAGCTAGAGAAGTTTCCTATAGAAGGCGGCAAGACGCCGTTCAGCTGATTTTGCGATACTTCGACAACCTCGAGCTGGCGACAGTTGGTCAACGAAGTCAGAAACCGAAGTTCTTGGCCTGGAGATTCTCCCGTTAGGTTATTCAGACCGAGGAAAATTCGCTGCAAGGATTTTAGGTTGCTGAGGTTAGGTATTGTCCCTGAGAAAGAATTGTATCCCATGTCTACGATCATGAGATTCGTGGCGTTGACTATAGAACTTGGTATTGGGCCGCCGAACGTGTTGTTCGCTAAGTATAGCTGTTCTAGGCTTGGAAGCGTAATCCCGAGAGTGCGCGGAAGCTGTCCGGAGAAAGAATTCTGAGAGAGCTCTAACATCGTTATCGTCGATATGTTGAAGAACGACGATGGGACTGGGCCGAATAGTCGGTTGTTATGGACGTTAATCTCCTCGAGTTTAAGGCTTCCAATCTCTGCTGGCAATTCGCCTGTAATAACATATGTATATATGAATTCATCTTCTTACATTATCCCAAATCCAATAACGTAATAAACACAGCAGTTAAGATGACTTTTTTTCACATACCTGTAAAGTTGTTGTTGTCTAGATACAGATGCGTAAGTGAGGTGAGATTCCCGAACTGCTTCGGTATATTACCGGAGATATTGTTCGTCGACAAAGACAATACCCGAAGCGCTTTGCAGTTCCACGTGTTGTCTGTAATCGGGCCCGAAAGCTGATTATCGTTGAGAAAAAGCTGCTCGATATTGTAAAGGCTTTCGCAGACGTTCTTGGGAAGGTTCCCCGATAAGCTGTTGTTGGAAAGATCGATCAGTTTTAAAGACGATAGGTAGAAGATGAAAGGCGGGATTTGCCCTTTCAAAGACGCTCCTCGAAAGCTGAGGGTATCTAGCTTCGAAAGATTGCCTAAGCTCGACGGAACTTCGCCTGAAAAAAGCAAGTTAGCTTCAGAAAAGAATATCATTTGATGTAAAGCAAGCTGAAGAAAAAGGCGGCCATGATATTATTACATACCGTCGAATTCGTTTACTCCGATATACAACGATCTGAGATCGCCCAGCAGCCCTATAGAACTCGGTATGCTTCCGCTAAAATGGTTATACGACGCCGACAACACTTGTAAATTCCTGCACTTGTGAATACCGAAAGGAAACGTCCCACTTAGCAGATTTGCAGATATACGAATGGAACTAACTCTCGGTATATGATCGCACATATTCTCAGGCAAAGCGCCCGATAGGCTATTTCGAGTGAGATCGATCGATTCGATAGCAGACAAGTTGAAGATCCCATAAGGTATATCGCCTGTCAGCTCATTAAACTTGAGATCTAACGATTGTAATGAAGTCATATTGCCAATCTCTTGGGGGATATTACCCTCGATAAGATTATTCGCTATACTTAGTATTCTCACCCTCGGGTTATTGCATAACGATGGCGGGATTGTGCCTGAGAAGTTGTTGTTGTTCAAGAAAATGGCTTCAAGCTCGGGCAAGGCACCGAGCCATGGCGGGATTTCACCTGTTAGGTTATTGAATCCGAGGTTTATCTCCTTCAGACGTAGCAAAGTAGCAAACTGAAGAGGTATGCTTCCTTTGAATTGGTTAGAGCTGAGGTCTAATGAAGAGAGATGAGACAAGTTTTCAAGGCTTGGATCGAGAGTTGCTTCGAAGCTGAAGCCTGAGAAGTTCAGTGAGGTTACTCTTTGATCGATGCATTCTACGCCAATCCAATTGCATACGGATGAATTTACAGACCAATTATTGGCTAAGATTTCGTAAGGGTCTGAGGTTATTGAGTTTCTGAAGCTTATTAGGGTTTCTTGATCTGTGGGTGTGGCTATGTTTGTTGTCTGAGAGTAGACATGCGTGAGCAGTATGAACAGAGAGATGAAGAAGAAGAAGCGTGGTTTGTCCATGGACATACTGTAGTATTTGCTTTTGATTTTTTTTTTTTGGATATTAATATATGTAAAGTGGATGTCTATTCACTTGCTTTTGAATGCACATTTTGCAGTGAAGACCAAGAAAACTTTGTCAACTGCATACGTCGACAACTTTGGTACTTCCTTGAATGAAAGCAATGTGGGCCTTTTTTTCCATTTCATGACACAAATTCGTCATTTTAAAGGAAGCTTCGTCACTATCAGCACAACAAAGACGAATGAATTGTCAATGAGAAGACTTAAAATCTTGGTCGTTAAAAGGGGCCAGTCTGAATCCAAGACTTCCAAACACAAGTGTTCCGACTGACTTTATATTATTTATAATATCATTTTATAAAAGCATCAAATGGTTTATCATTTTCATCGATTCGTTGATTTATTTGGTAATTTTTAGACTTCACATGGTCTTGGATATGAAAATGGCAGAAAATGTGTCACGCCGAGAGAACGAAGAAATATTACATGATTTTTAGGTATTTGTGAGATTTCAAAGTATCTAATGGAATAGTGTGAGGTTGTAATTTATTGAAGAGGTATATCTATTCATGATCTCACCTTTAGGCTGAATCAATGTTTTAAAAGTGCATTGCGTGATGTATCGCGTTTTAGTAGACTTGCACAACTGTCGGTTAACCGTAACCGGCGGTTGGCGGTTAGTCCGCCGTCTAACCGGCCGGGGGCGGTTGACGGTTACCAGCCCCCGATTGACGGTTAGACAAACGCATTGACTAAACGCCGATTTTTTTTAATATTTATGTTTGAATAAAAGTTTGGTCTGGTATATTATTTGGTCGAATTATGTATCGAAATGTATTAATATAATTGGTAAGATACTTACGAAAAATCTACAACATTTTACCAAAAAATTGTAGTACAAAATTTTAATTGAACCAATTACAATACAATACATAAGTTAAAACAAAATATGGTGAGAAGTTTTCTTTTCAGTCTCCGTCCGGTCCGGTCCGAATCCGATCTCCGCAAATCTTGAAGTACCCGTCAGGGGATTCCCCGTTCAAGGCTTCAACAAGTTCAGGCACGAAAGCAGAAGTACCGGACTCACTTGATTCGTCACGGCTCCATAGCTCACACGTTGCTAACGCGCATGGCGCCTGAACAAGCGAAGCCACTCTTAATCTCCTTCCCTGTGAAAAAAAATGCGTAAACATAAGTTATACTAGAAGTGTAATTAAAAAGAATAAAAATTACTTAAAGATCTAAATATTTACTTATTGTTTTTGGGCTTCGTCGTCGCTCGTAATCGGCTTGTGCAATTATTGAAGTACCTGAAAATAAGTATTTGTTAGTTATAAATGATATAAATATTTATATATTAAAAAGATTAATACTTATCTTTTTCGGGCTTCGTCGTCGTAATTGCGAATTAGCTTGTGGAAATCTTGAAGTACCTAAAAATAACAATCATTAGTTAGCCATAAACATAATAATTATTTATATGAAAAAAATATAAGAGATGATTTTCCGGGCTTCGTCGTCGTAATTGGCTTGTGCAAATCTTGAAGTACCTAAAAATAACAATTCATTAGTTAGCCATAAACATAACAATTATTTGTATGAAAAAAAATATAAGAGATGGATACTTATCTTTTTTCGGGCGTGTTTGTTAATGTGGAGTCCACGCCTAGCCGAATGCCTCTAAAGTCTAATCCTCGCCATCGCCACCGCCGTTGCCGCCGCTTGTCTCTGTACCGGTGGTGTCCTCAAAAGGTCATCCGACGAGTCGCTGTCGGGTCATATTGGGTGCGATACTTGGCTCGAGCCCAATCATCGAGAAGACATTGGTACTCGAGGTTGTCGACACCCAAGTTCGAACGCTTTCCGCTCAAAGTCAAACCGCCCATGTTAAAAGCATGCTCCACCGCGACGGTCGAAACCGGGACGGCAAAGATCTCCCGAGCGATCCTCGCAAATGTTGGATACGTTGGCGACATCTCGACCACCATCCAAGGACGTTGAAGCTATCGTCGTCCTCGAACTCGAAAGTCGTCATCATGGAGTTATCGAGTTCTATGTAGGGTTTTGGGAGGACCTTGGACGCTTGTTTGCGTTGAGGATGTTGTAATAGTCAACTAATCGTGAAGATCGGCTGCTACTAGAACTAGACTGACCGCGGCCCAATCCCGATCAAGAGTCATGACCGAAATCGGGCTTATACTCTTTATAGAGATCCTTTAAAGAGTCATACGCTCGATCAAGTACGCTACTCCAATAAATGCTATCAACGGTACGGCCCGACTATATCTTCAAATAGTAGCATTCTAGTAATCTACCCGTACCCTCTAAACGCCATCTCGGATCCAGTATCTTCGCTATAAGGAAGATATCCGATAACTCAAGAAAATATTTGAGCCACTTGGTAGTCATGTTGCCATTGGCCTCGCCGACTACTGGATATACCGAAGCCCGTCGAGGATGATTGCAACTTTAACGCAATGATCTAAGGCTAATATTGATGTCGGGTAATATGAACCCGACATCGCCTCAATGGCGTCGTGAAATACTTGAAGTATCTCACATAAGCTGTTGCACGGGTACCACATGTCTGGAAGTAACTCGAACGACAACACTCTCCTCTGTTTTTGACAAAGAAGTCGTAGAGATGCTGTCGATATTCCATCGAGCCACACAACAACTTGTAGGTGGAATTCCACCTGGTGGGTACGTCTAAACTAAACTTCTTGGCCGAAACATCCTCCCTAGCGCAGAAACGCTTCCACTTCTTCCATAAAGAAGGGTGCCGCATCAGGTAACTGATTGCGTAGCGTATATGTTGCACTTGTTCCTTTAAACTAATTAGCTCATCTTGCACACAATGGTTAAGTATGTGACAAAAACAACGCACGTGGAAAACCGTCCTCCGACTGACAGTTGACAATACTCCTTCAAGCGTTCTATACTCGCGCCGTTTGCGCTCGCATTGTCGAACGATACTGAAAAGACTTTGTTGAGTATCATATACTCTGATAAGATCCTAAGCTTGATTGCAATGTTTTGCGCCTTTTGCGTTCAGCGAACTCACTATATGCGACCAAGTGCTTTTGTATCGTCCACGAATCATCGAACCAGTGGCATGTCACGTCCATGTACGATGAACATTGCCAATGATCGCTCCATATATCGGAGCAAATCGACACATTAGTTCCTAAATTATCTAATATACCTATTAAGTCGCGCTTAAGCGCGAGTACGGTCTTCCTAGTGTCCCGCGTAAGTGTACTCCGCGAAACTTTCTTCGTCTGTGGGTTATATGTCTTTTTGATCGAATGTTCATAGATCGGATCATCGGCAACCCGAAGGGATCATCGGCAAACAGAAAAGGAAGATGCTTTCGGCTACGAACTTCGCGAGCTCGCGGCGCGCAACGTCTTCGTTGTAAAGAAACAAAGTCGTTATGCTTAGGCTTGTCAACGGGGCGGGGCGGGGGCGGGGATTAGATCCCCATCCCCGTCCCCGCGTCGACGGTTAATCCCCGTCCCCGTCCCCGCGACTTCAACGGGGAAAATTTCGTCCCCATCCCCGTCCCCGCCGGGTCCCCGCCCCCGCGGGGATTCCCCGTCCCCGCGACTGTTTTTAAAAAAAATTATATTTATAATATATATAAATTGTAAATATTATTTAAATTATTTTAAATAAGTATTTTTATTAATATAATACAGTTTTGGTAAAAAAAGTATTACTTAAATTTTATTTTGTATTATAATAATATAAAATTTGTATAAAAAATATTATTTAATATTTGTTTTAGGTATAATTTTATTTATTTAGATATTATATTTGGCAGGGAACGGGGTGGGGATCCCCGCGGGGCGGGGACTATAATCCCCGTCCCCGCCCCGTCCCCGCCAATGGGATAGATTATTCCCCATCCCCGCCCCGCGGGGATAAAATAGCGGGGATTCCCCGCCCCGTTTGGGGCGGATCCCCGCGGGGACGGGGAATCCCCGCCCCATTGACAAGCCTAGTGGACGAGTTCGTTCCGTTGAACATTTGAGTTTGGGTTTGTCCTATTCCTAATCTAGTCGGGTGTTTCGAATGGAGATGGGAATCATTGACCCATATCCGCCCCTCTTTCTAAACGGATATTCCTTACCACAGTAGTTACAAATAGCTCTAAATTGGTTAACTATACTAGTAGGTACCTTCTTGAAGTGTACCGCGAAGATATCTTATTGTAGCCGCCAGCCGGTGCCGATTTGCTTAGGCGCTTTCGCTTCCACCTCCGTCTCCATCAGCGCGGGCGCGGGTTGCGAGCCATCTCCTGGCGATGGTTCGTACGCGAAGGCGTCCTCGTTGAAGTCTTCGCCGAGCACGCCGGCAATATCCAACATCTCGTTCGAGTCATATTGTTGGTAGTCATCTTACGATGAACTACCAACAACTTGCTTCCCTTTGCTACCCCTCGATCCACGAGAACCCCGTCGACCACCATAATTCATCTAAAAATACTACACAGGAGAACGAAAAGTAGCGTTTGATAAAAAATGAAAGACCGCAAAAAACGATACCGAGGGAACGGGCGGGGGCAGGCGGCGGTGGCTGGTGAGTGGCGGTGGCTGGTGGCTGGCGGCGGCAGTCGGCAGGCAGCCGACGACGGCTGGCAGTGGTGGCTGGTGAGTGGCGGTGGGCGGCGACTGGCGGTGGCAGGCGAAGGTTGCTGGCGAGTGGCGGTGGGCGGTGGGCGGTGGGTGGTGGCGGGCAATGGCGGTGGCTGGTGGCGGGCGGCGGTGGGCAGCGGCTGGTGAGTGGCGTTGGGCGACGGGGGTGGGGGCGGTGGAAGATGGCGGTGGCTGGCTGTGGGCGATGGGTCGGCCGTGGGCGGTGGGGCAGGATGGTGGGGTGGGCGTGAGACTAGACTGAGAGAGTGCTTTAGACTTTAGAGAGATGAGCGAATTAAGAGAGAGATAGAGACAGTAGATTGTGATTTTCTTCGATTTTAGGGGGGGGGGGGATTTTATAGAAAAAAATCGGCATAGTCCCGTTGTAATCGCCTGTTAAGGTACTAACCGCCGGTTGGTCCGGTTTAACCGGCGGCACACGGCTATTTTCTTTTTTTTTTTTAACTTTTTGAATTTTGAATTTTTTTTAGATATTGTAACCGCCAGTCCGGCAGTTGGTGGTTGTCGAATGGACCAACTTCCCCGTAACCGGCACTTTACGGTTGCCGGTTACGGTTGGTGCCGGTTACGGAACCAGCGGTCACCAGTTGTAACCGCCGGTTACGGTTTTTGAGCATGTCTAGTTTTAGTGCCGATAGCGCGTAGCGTATTGCGTGAACTTTTTGGGCAGATCCTTTTAATGCAAAAAATATATAGAATATACAATCACAAGCAAACAATAACATTGAAACAGTTTTTAATCATACAAAATAAACATTAATATAAAAAATAACATTTAGATATTAGTTGTCACAAACAACTCCAAGACATAAACTATAGACTCCAATAATAATAAAGTCATTAAATTATATTTGACAGGATAGTCATTAGTACAATTCGTATGTCTATTTTAACGAGTGAATTCGATAAATGTTTGCCCTTGAGTATTACTCTCACCCTCAGAGTTTGTAGTATAAGTTCATAATCAATTAAGTTAAGTGATAGCTTACAACGTAAAATGAAAAAAAAAACATGATACGCTACTTGCGCTTTTACTCACAATACTTGCGCTATTCAAGATAAGATCTTATTTTATTTGCGCTTTAACGCGTTTTTCCGCTAAAATGCGCTATAGCGCAGCGAATCTCGCTATTTTATGCTTTTTAAAAGAGTGTGCTGAATAGAACTTTTTAGCATGTGGATGTAATTCTTTGAGAGCTATCCGTATTCTATTTTTTCTTTTTTTTTTGGTTTTTTGTTTTTTGAACTGTTGAAGTCTGTCATTTATAATATTTCCAATGCTATAACATTATATCATAATCGATAATTGATAAAGTGCCATGAGATGAATGCCATATGTTTTCACATATATCCATCCACGATTGCCTCATCGGTGATGTGGCAAATGATCAATACAAATACTCGAAAGATAACCTATTCACTTTTTAACATCAGACATCGAAAAATTCATGAATAAATGGCATCATAGGAGAATATTCAAGTAAATAGCGTCCATCTACAAGAATTTTAAAATGTACGAACGCCCATAATCGGACAGTGAAGGGGATCCCGTACGAAATGGATGTAAAAATACTAAATACACAACTGATGTTGGACGGAATGTTAGGGTAACACTCAATCTCACTTTTAAAACGCACAGCGGAATGATAAGTACTTAGTGGTAAAACGAAATGAACACGAGCAGCGATTTTATGCAGCAAGTCAAATAACTTGCTGCGCACCTCAGGAGGCAAAAATCCACTATAAAGATGGATTACAAACTATCAACAAAGATAGTCAAAAACTAAGTCTAGCACAACCTACGAATCAAAAATGATTCAGCAAACTAAAGGATCTCTCGACCTTAAAAGCTAGACTTAAAACAGAAAACTCTCTTAAAAGAATGAACTCGCTCAAATGCTCTGATATTCGCTCGTTGTAAAATCCCTCTTTTCAAACGGTTAAGTGAAGTCCCTTTTATATGTCTTCGACTTAGAGGCGACTTCACCAAACGACTTGGCAAACTCCCACAACGTCCACTAACGTCCACTAAGTGTATTTGGACAGTTAGTGACCGTTGGAACTCGACTTGGTCAGCTCCAAGCACTCTGTCTTCACTTGCTCTCCAAGCTTCCTATTTTTAGCATGCTCCTTCCGATTTTTGCTCTAGCTTATCTACACTTCTTCCACGCGGTTTGATCCGTTCCATTCCTTGAATAAGTCCTGCACAACACTAGAAAAAATACCACGTCATTAGTTAAATTAGTTTTGGGCATGAAAGATAAAACTGAGTAAGGGAACATTCTCGGCCAACAAATGTTGACTAGAATGTTACCCCAACATTGCCAATGCTGAATGCTCAACATTAACATCTCCCCCTTTTTATCTTTCTTCCCAACACCAAAGCAGAAGTTATCCTTAGCCATACTCCCCCTGAAGGTAACATCAACTCAACCACAAAAACAAAAATGGTTAGAGTTAGGCGACAAATAGAATAGTAATTACTACAAGCCAAAAGGGTTCCTGAAAAATCTGCAAAAATTAAAAGACATGGTTCAAAATAAAAACAGGTAGTTAAAAACACAAAAGCACCCGCACACAACGCACCAGCACACGCAAGCACACACAGGCACCAAAGCGCATGCACACAGTGCGGTTTCACTCCTCAGCATCTTTGGTTTCACTCCTCAGCATCTTTTTCTCCAGCTGGTTCAGCTCCTTCTCCCCTTTGATCTTCACCCTCGTTCTGCCCTTGGTCGGCTCCCCCTATTTCTGCGCCTTCCGTCTGCGCTCCTTGTCCACTTGTCCCGGCTTCTTCCCTTGTCACTTCTTCTGCCTTATCTCCCCCTTTTTGGGAAGAAAGCATCTCCTTCAAGGTCGCAAGCTGAGACGTCAAAAGAGCTACAGTGTCCTCCAAGACCTTAATCTGCAGCTCCAAACTGGACTGAGCAGTGGATGTTGAGCCGACATTCTGCTCAACATCTGTGGAAGATGCTTTCCATGGCAGATCAATTATCTTGTTTGGCCCTGACAGATGCGTGTGAGAGACAGAGTAGGGCACCTTGATCTGCACCACCACATCTCTGCGAGTTGGCTCAAAACCTCCCCGCAACAGCATCCCGTAGATCAGCGAGGGAAAAGGTAGAATCCCCGGCGAAATTTTCTCGGCTTCCTTGGCCAATTGGTCTAGCACCAACTCACCCAAATTAATGGGTAGATTTTTCCCAAGGGCGTAGAGTATATGAGCCCTACTCTCAGCCACGCGGGTCTCATTTGCCGTAGGCCACCAGTTATAAATACCAAGTTTGAAGAGCACCGAATAGAGTGAGGTTAAAAAGGAACACGAAAAATTCCCATCCCACTCTCTAACTCTACCACCCGTCAAGAAATCCACAACCTCATTATTGTCATATTCCTCATCCATATCTACGTTAGGTGTACCCAAAAACTCATTAATCGCCCCGGCAGTAAACTCATATAACCTCCCCCTTAAGAAAATCTTTCCATATCTACTAGAACTAGGATCATTCAGACTAGGGCTAAAGTTAGAATATACCTCCCGGACCACTGTATCACAGTAGGTCCCAAACCTTGTAATGGTTTTGTCAAAGCGCCTTGACTCCAAGAAATCCATCAATCCGTACCGGCGAAAATTGCCCACGTCCACCGTCCTCTCAACACGGATCACCCTCTGAGCAAAGTGAGGCCACATTTCCTCATTAAATGGGGCGTAGAACTTCCCCCTGGGCAACAGAGTCTCCCAGTCTGAATCAGATGTTGGGTCAACATCTTCATCAGCATCCTCACTAGTACTGACCACGGGTGATATGGCTTGGTGGCTGGCTGATGGTCGAGTTGATTCATCCGGCCGAGATCTTTTGGAGGGTCTGCCATCTGAGCTCATAGGTCTTTTGCCCGCCTTCTTTGCCAGTCGATACTTCATCGACAAAAGAGTTTCCGTCATTTCTTGATCCTCATCACTGCTTTGTTCACTTGAGGAATTTGACGGCTCCGTGGCTGGCAATGAATGGTCTCCCTCTGGAGTTTCTTTCTCTTCCTCCAATCGAGAGTAGGTGGTCATGTCGATGATCTTTTCAGTGGATGCACTTGAAGAAGAGGCTGCCTTTTCTTGAGTCGGACTCGGTGCTTTGGTCGAGCTAGCCTTCCCCTGAACAGGGTGCTTAGAGGCCATCTGAGGTGGCTCATCCTCCGAGGTGTCGGTTTCCCACTCCGACGACGAGCTCGTTACGGGAATGGGCTTATCTGCCGTTGATTTGGCCCCTTTGAAACACGAGCTTGTCTGAGGCGGTTACTTTGGCGCGTCGGGGCAACAGGGGATGGTTGAGGCTTTGTAGCTGTCTTCTGCTTCTTCACGGGCTTCTTGGCGGTTTTCTTTGTTGATTTGGGTGCAGGAACAGGGCTTGAAGAGCCAGGCGGCGGAGGCGGATTTGAAGGTGGCGCCGGGACATTTACTGCGCCTCTGACCAGACTTGCCTGCACCGGCCGTGATTGGGACACGGAGGCGCCGATTGGTACGTCGGCGAAGGTGAAGAACGGCGGCGGAACTATCTGAATGGGCACTGCATTGTGTACGGTGTCGCTCAATGTTGGGCTGACATCGTGGGTTTCTGCGTGACTAGGTGAGTTCGACATTTTGAGAGCAAAAAATCGATCGATTTGGGAGAAGAAATCAAGCAAAAATCCCAATTAGTACAGAAGAACTGAGTGAAGTTTGGGAGAAACGAAGTCAAAGTGAGAGCAAGGGTTTATGAATTAAAAATTCAATCAGTCAAATTATCAGACAAAGCAAGCTTCAACGGTTACAGACCCAACACACCACTCGGAGAAAATAGCAGATAGTGGAGTAAATGGAACTGATAATCTAACCGTTAGGCAAACAAGTATTTTGACTTAATAAAATAATTTTACAACCTCGCTAATTAAACTGTGGAGCTAAGTATAAGAGATTTTCAAAACATGCGAGCACTTAGGAGCCAAGTCGTGACTAAAACATGACTAAGCATGATACTAAACATAGTAAATAGACTAATTCATCATGCGAGCACCTCAAAAGCAGTTTGAAGACCAAGTCACGCGAGTTAATAGGAGCACTTCGAATCATGATTCAACCAAAAATAACTAAATCAAAAGTCAAGGTAGAATCAAGTAATACTAACCGTTTGAGCGACTTCATGACCGCTTGAGACAATTGTAACAAGCTGTTCTTCGAGTTTCTAATGCAATTCTGAGAGATAGACACAAAAGACTAACAAAAACAGTACTAAAGACAGACACGAACAAAACGAAAGCACAAAATGTAGCAATATCAAACTGACAGTCACACATGTTGCCCTAACATTTGACTCAACATTCTAATTATATAATTCTAGACTTTTCTGCTTAATCCTTCTCAAAATCAGTTCCCTTTATTTCTACCCTTTCACCTCACATATCCAACCGAATTTGCGCACTGCCCTTATACCCTCATCCTCAAGGTTCGGCTTTTTGTCGCATAGTATACATCGTCACCGCGAATGCCGTGTACCTAAGGAATCTTATTACCAAATACCTATCTCTAGCTGGAGTTTATGAGCATGCTAATCACAAAAAGGATTGGTTTTTAGTCGCAAAGAGTACATCGTCACAGCGAATGCCGTGTACCTAGGGACGTATTACCAAGAGCCTATAAAAGAGGGATCGGGTTCATTTAGGGACCAATCAAGAAGAATCAAGTCATTTCACAAGAAAACAGAACAGAATATCAACCCAAATATTAAAGCTGCAACTATCAAATTCGACATATGCTATGTTGATCCAAATGTTGGACCAACATTTAAACTAACATGTGCAAACCTATGGATTTCTTCAGGTCCGAGAACCTTTCAGAATCCAATGCTTTCGTAAAAATGTCTGCTAACTGATTCTTAGTGTCTATATGCTCGATGTGGACTAACTCTTTTCAACCATATCTCTCAGAAAATGATGCCTAATATCTATATGCTTTGTACGAGAATGTTGGATGGGATTCCTAGAGATGTTAATAGCACTAAGGTTATCACAATACATAAGCACAGATTCGCACTCTAACCCATAGTCACATAACATACTATTCAGCCACAATAATTGCATGCAACAACTACCCGCCGCAACATATTCCGACTCAGCAGTAGATAAAGAGACACAGTTTTGTTTCTTACTGTACCATGCAACCAAGTTATTACCTAGGAAGAAACAGCCGCCACTTGTACTCTTGCGGTCATCCTCGTCACCTGCCAAGTCAGCATCGCTATAGCCTACAAGACTCAAATTAGTATCTTTGGAGAACCATAGTCCTAAGCTACACGATCCACTCACATAAAGAAGTATTCGCTTAACAGCATTAAGATGAGTCACTTTAGGTTCAGACTGATATCTAGCACATACGCAAACACTATACATGATGTCAGGTCTACTCGCAGATAAGTATAATAAGCTGCCAATCATAGAACGGTACAATGTCGGGTCAACATTCTGCCCAACATCGTCTTTACTTACCTTTTGCGTAGAACCCATGGGCGTTTTCATTACCTTTGCCGTGTCCAGTCCAAACTTCTTGACTGTGTTCTTTGCATACTTCTCTTGGGACATAAAGATCCCGTCGCTGCTTTGCTTAATCTGCAAACCTAGAAAATACGTTAATTCGCCTATCATCGACATCTCAAACGTAGTGTTCATTGCCTGCACAAACTGATCCAACATAGACTGTGAGCTTGATCCAAAAACAATGTCATCAACATAAACTTGAGCTATCAAAAGATCAGAACCGACTCTTTTAACAAAAAGCGTGCGGTCTGCCTCACCTCGTGTGAAACCGAACTCAAGTAAAAAGGTTGCTAACCTTGCATACCAAGCTCGAGGCGCTTGCTTCAATCCATATAAAGCTTTCTGCAGCTTAAAAACATGGTTAGGATAATGGGATCTTCGAACCCTTTAGGCTGTTCGACATAGATTTCCTTATCAATATACCCATTCAAGAACGCACCCTTAACATCCATTTGGTGTAACGTGATGTTAAGCCAACATGCTATAGCTAACAAAAGTCTAATCGATTCTAACCTTGCAACAGGAGCAAACGTCTCATCAAAATCTATACCTTCTACTTGAGTATAACCTTGAGCTACTAAACGTGCTCTGTTTCTAACCACCCTACCGAGTTCATCGGATTTATTCTTAAAGATCCACTTCGAATCTATAACATTAATGTCTTTCAGCCGTGGGACTAAAGTCCAAACTTGGTCTTTCTCGAACTGCAAGAGTTCCTCTTGCATCGCATTTATCCAGAAATTATCCTTGAGAGCTTCAAGGACATTCTTCGGTTCTATCTCAGAAACAAAACAATTAAAACGTACCTCAGCGTATACCGAGTTCATGCATACGTTTCTTACCATAGATTTGTAGTCCTTGCGCGGCTTGTCTCTGGTTTTTCTACCTTCGTTCACATCTCCAATAATAAGATCAGTGGGATTTTTACCATCCAACAACTCATACGATGTTTTCTTAGAACCATGCCTAAAGAACACTCGATTCGAAATGTGACATGCCGTATGCAATGCTTCAGCCCAAAAACGCTTAGAAACATTCTTAGATAATAACATAACACGAGCCATCTCTTGTAAAGTCCTATTCTTCCTTTCGGCCACCCCATTTTGTTGGGGCGTCTTAGGAGATGAATACTCATGCACTATGCCTTTCTTATCACAAAACTCATCATCATCAAAATATTGATTCTCAAACTCTCTACCATGATCAGACCTAATACGAAAGACAGTAGCACTGAAATTGTTCATAATCATAGCACAAAAATTTTTAAAGAACTCGAACGATTCAGCTTTTTCCCTAAGAAAGAAAATCCATGCGTATCTAGAAAAATCATCCACGAGCACATAAGCATATTTCTTACCTCCTATGCTTTCTACTTCCATAGGACCCATCAAATCCATGTGAATTAATTGAAAACAGTGAGCAGTTTTAAAATGTTGGGCAGCTTGTTGGTCAACATTGTGACTAACATGTGTTTGCTTACCCTTCAAACACGACTCACAAACAACCTTACCAAACTCCTTAAGTTTCGGAATGCCTCTTATTGCATCATGTTTGATAAGTTGCTCCAATGTTCTGTAATTGACGTGGCCTAATTTGTAATGCCAAAGCACAACATCGTCCTCGGCTTTTGATAGTTGACATACGTCCTTCACACCAGATTTGTTACCAACTAGGTAGCAATTGTCTCCAGATCTCTTACCTTCCATCACTAGAACAGAATTTCGGTTAAAAACTTCACAACACTCCTTATTAAACCTTACCTCGAGGTCATCATCACACAGCTGGCTTATGCTGATCAAATTCGCTACAAGCCCGTCTACATGGAGCACGTTGCTAAGCTTGAGTCGGGCACATTTAATCTGCCTCGGCCAAGAATTCTACCTTTCGAACCACCTCCAAACGTCACAGATCCACTCCTTAAGGGCATGTAATCACTGAGATATTCTTTGGTACCCGTCATATGTCGGGAACACCCGCTATCAAAGTACCATGAACCTGTCACGTTAGCTCGCAAAGAGGTGTATACAACTAAACATTTATGACCTGATTTCTTGATCCAAGCTTTCTTAGAAGGTTTAACTGCATTCTGTTCACCGGGATTCGAAGATGAGCCAGCTGAGCCTATTCCAGACATATCTTTCAATACTGATTTCTCAATGTTGACCGATATGTTGGATGACATTTCAGCCGACATCGATTTCTTTGCAGAAATCTCTCTCTTCAATTTCCAGCAGTATGACTTCAACTGACCTAACTTCTTACAATGATCACACACAAATGATTTATCATTATTTTTCTGGGTCACATGCTCGGGACTATTCTTAGGCTTTACGACTTCAACATTGTCATTCACAGATTGAGCTTTAACAAAAACAATCTTAGGCTGATCATGAGACATGGGTTTTGAGCTATCACATGCAAGTTGAGCACTAAATCCTAGACCTTGCTTATCATAAATACCAAGAGACAATACCTCTTCAAGGGTGGACTTACCCTTGTTCAACTTAGTGAACGTTTCCTCGGTTTTATTGACTTGTTTTTGAAGCGTGTCGAGTTCCCTATCTTTTCGTGTCAGTGCGGCTTCCAACTTGTTCATGCCATCCATCAAGCCTTCAATGATCTTTTCGTTTTTCTCATTTTCTTCGACCAATAGTTTCACCGCAGCTTGGAGTTGTAGGTTATTCGCCTTCTCTAAATCGTATTGCGTGGACAACTGCTTCAGTGCTTCTTCACAACTCTCTGTTTCTGGTTCTAAATCATCACAACTCAAAAGACCATCAAGACAGTTTGAATCATCATAATCAAAAATAATATGTTGTACAGATGTTGAGTCAGATGTTGGCTCAACATCAGTTACCGCAGTGAGGCCGATTTGACTATCTTCATCTTCTTCATCATCAGAAAAGGACTGTATGGTCACTGATGATTGCTTAGGCTCTTCATCTTCATCTTCATCGTCTGACAGGTCGATCCACATAGCCTTACCATGCTTGCGAAGTGTGTTTGCACATTCGTTGGCAAAATGGCCCCAACCTTGGCATTCAAAGCATCTAATTGCCTCATAGTTGATATTCTTCTTCTTTCCATCAGACTTCCCAACACTCCTTATTAAACCTTACCTCGAGGTCATCATCACATAGCTGGCTTATGCTGATCAAATTCGCTACAAGCCCGTCTACATGGAGCACGTTGCTAAGCTTGAGTCGGGCACATTTAATCTGCCTCGGCCAAGAATTCTACCTTTCGAACCACCTCCAAACGTCACAGATCCACTCCTTAAGGGCATGTAATCACTGAGATATTCTTTGGTACCCGTCATATGTCGGGAACACCCGCTATCAAAGTACCATGAACCTGTCACGTTAGCTCGCAAAGAGGTGTATACAACTAAACATTTATGACCTGATTTCTTGATCCAAGCTTTCTTAGAAGGTTTAACTGCATTCTGTTCACCGGAATTCGAAGATGAGCCAGCTGAGCCTATTCCAGACATATCTTTCAATACTGATTTCTCAATGTTGACCGATATGTTGGATGACATTTCAGCCGACATCGATTTCTTTGCAGAAATCTCTCTCTTCAATTGACAGCAGTATGACTTCAACTGACCTAACTTCTTACAATGATCACACACAAATGATTTATCATTATTTTTCTGGGTACATGCTCGGGACTATTCTTAGGCTTTACGACTTCAACATTGTCATTCACAGATTGAGCTTTAACAAAAACAATCTTAGGCTGATCATGAGACACGAGTTTTGAGCTATCACATGCAAGCTGAGCACTAAATCCTAGACCTTGCTTATTATAAATACCAAGAGACAATACCTCTTCAAGGGTGGACTTACCCTTGTTCAACTTAGTGAACGTTTCCTCGGTTTTATTGACTTGTTTTTGAAGCGTGTCGAGTTCCCTATCTTTTCGTGTCAGTGCGGCTTCCAACTTGTTCATGCCATCCATCAAGCCTCAATGATCTTTTCGTTTTTCTCATTTTCTTCGACCAATAGTTTCACCGCAGCTTGGAGTTGTAGGTTATTCGCCTTCTCTAAATCGTATTGCGTGGACAACTGCTTCAGGGCTTCTTCACAACTCTCTGTTTCTGGTTCTGAATCATCACAACTCAAAAGACCATCAAGACAGTTTGAATCATCATAATCAAAAATAATATGTTGTACAGATGTTGAGTCAGATGTTGGCTCAACATCAGTTACCGCAGTGAGGCCGATTTGACTATCTTCATCTTCTTCATCATCAGAAAAGGACTGCATGGTCACTGATGATTGCTTAGGCTCTTCATCTTCATCTTTATCGTCTGACAGGTCGATCCACATAGCCTTACCATGCTTGCGAAGTGTGTTTGCACATTCGTTGGCAAAATGGCCCCAACCTTGGCATTCAAAGCATCTAATTGCCTCATAGTTGATATTCTTCTTCTTTCCATCAGACTTCCCAAATGCACTTAGCGAGCAGAAGACGTTTCAATTTGTGCATTCTGGCCTTTTCTGAATGTTGGGCCAACATTCTGCACAACATTCTTCTTTTTGAAGTACTTCGCAAATCTCTTCACAACCATGGCCATGTCCTCTTCGTTGTTGGGATCGAACTCAATCTGTTCCTTCGATGGCTGGCTGACCAGTGCAACACTCTTTCCTCGTGCGGCCCTCCTTTGGACTTTGAGATTGGTTTCGAAGTTTTTCAAGATGTTCATCAAGACGGTGAAGTTCATGTTTGCTAGGTTGTATTCCTCGATCGTCGATACCTTCACATTGAATTTTTCGGTTAGTGTACGAAGAGCTTTAGAGTTTAATACCTTATTTGTCATTGGATCTCCTAGGCTGGCGCACTCGCTTGAGATCGTCAACAGCTTTCCAAAGTACGTGCTGATATCTTCGTCTTCCTTCATTCTGATATTCTCGAACTGACTAAGGAGTAGGCGAAGCTTGGTTTCACGCACACTTGCGTCGCCTTCACAGTACTTCTGAAGAAGATCCCACGCATCTTGAGCAGTAGAACAATTCTGGATGATCTTGAACATAAACATGTCCACGGATGAGAAGATGGCGTTGAGTGCCTTGTCGTTGTATTCGGCCGCGTTCTTCTCTGCGATCGTCCACTGCTCGAACGGCTTATCCACGACTTCGCCATCAGCGTCTTGTGGAGTCTTTGGAGTCGTATAACCATGCAGCACTGCTTCCCATGCTCGCACATCGATGGACTTGATGCACTGCCGAACACGAACCTTCCAATAGGCATAATTGGAACCGTCTAACACAGGGACTTTGGCGAGATGGTTTGAGCTTGTAACATCCATTGTAGATGATCTTCAGCGCTTAGTAATGTCAAGCGTAGGCTCTGATACCACTTTGAAGGGGGTCCCGTACGAAATGGGTGTAAAAATACTAAATACTCAACTGATGTTGGACGGAATGTTAGGGTAACACTCAATCTCACTTTTAAAACGCACAGCGGAATGATAAGTACTTAGTGGTAAAACGAAATGAACACGAGCAGCGATTTTATGCAGCAAGTCAAATAACTTGCTGCGCACCTCAAGAGGCAAAAATCCACTATAAAGATGGATTACAAACTATCAACAAAGATAGTCAAAAACTAAGTCTAGCACAACCTACGAATCAAAAATGATTCAGCAAACTAAAGGATCTCTCGACCTTAAAAGCTAGACTTAAAATAGAAAACTCTCTTAAAAGAATGAACTCGCTCAAATGCTCTGATATTCGCTCGTTGTAAAATCCCTCTTTTCAAACGGTTAAGTGAAGTCCCTTTATATGTCTTCGACTTAGAGGCGACTTCACCAAACGACTTGGCAAACTCCCACAACGTCCACTAACGTCCACTAAGTGTATTTGGACAGTTAGTGACCGTTGGAACTCGACTTGGTCAGGTCCAAGCACTCTGTCTTCACTTGCTCTCCAAGCTTCCTATTTTTAGCATGCTCTCTTCCGATTTTTGCTATAGCTTATCTACACTTCTTCCACGCGGTTTGATCCGTTCCATTCCTTGAATAAGTCCTGCACAACACTAGAAAAAATACCACGTCATTAGTTAAATTAGTTTTGGGCATGAAAGATAAAACTGAGTAAGAGAACATTCTCGGCCAACAAATGTTGACTAGAATGTTACCCCAACATTGCCAATGCTGAATGCTCAACATTAACAGACAGCGTGTAATAACACAAATAGATAGAGTTCACAACTCTTTTGTTTTTTCCTTTTTATTCTTTCACACTTCCACTAGCATTATTTTATAAATACATAAGGATATTTCTTTTTTTTTTGAATAATACATAAGGATATTTCTAACAAATCCTTTTGACTCAAGTTGGTTTCCAACAGCAACGATTGGATCACTTCTATCTCAATCGTTGACAATTCTTCTTTGTTTGCTAGCCAGTCGTTTCTTCGAAAATACAAATTGATGGGATATTGTTGGCTAAAATATTAGTCAAGTGGTGATCGATCCAATAGACAATTTAGTCTCTCAGTCATTATAAACTACGTGTCTTCTTTTCAATAGCACAGCATCTTTGTACTGTGCTGACAAATCTTAAAACATTCTATCATGGTGAAATCTTTCTTTTCATTCTTCATCGCTCTATTCATACTGCTCAAGCATGTCTATTCTCAGGCAGCTCAATCAAACAAAACCACAGATCAAGAAACCCTAATAAGCTTCAGAAACTCAATAACCTCAGACCCTTACGAAATCTTAGCCAAGAATTGGTCTGTAAATTCATCTGTATGCAATTGGATTGGCGTAGGTTGCATCGATCAAAGAGTAACCTCACTGAACTTCTCAGGCTTCAGCTTCGAAGAAACTCTCAATCCAAGCCTTGGAAACTTGTCTCATCTCTCTTCATTAGACCTCAGCTCTAACCAATTCAAAGGAAGCATACCTCTTCAGTTTGCTACGTTGCTACGTCTGAAGGCGATAAACCTCGGATTCAATGCCCTAACCGGCGAAATCCCGCCATGGCTCGGCGCCTTGCCCGAGCTTGAGGCCATTTTCTTGAACAATAACAACTTCTCAGGCACCATCCCGCCATCGCTATGCAGCAACCCGAGGGTGAGAGTGCTAAATATCTCGAATAATCTCATCGAAGGTAATATCCCTGAAGTGATTGGCAATATGACTTCATTACAGTCGTTAGATTTCAAGTTTAATGAGCTGACTGGTGATATACCATATGGGATCTTCAACTTGTCTGCTATCGAATCAATCGATCTCAGTGGTAATACCTTATCAGGCGTGTTACCTGAGAATATGTGCGATCGTATACCGAGTGTTAGTTCCATTCGTGTATCTGCAAATCTGCTAAGTGGGAAGATTCCTTTCGATATTTACAAGTGCAGCAATCTACAAGTCTTGTCAGCGTCATATAACCATTTTAGCGGAAGCATACCGAGTTCTATCGGGCTGCTGAACGGTCTCAGATTGTTGTATCTCGGAGTAAACGAATTACACGGTTCGTTATGTGTTATTATATATATCGATAATATTTGCGAAAATTATGTATCGTGTTCTTGCGTTGAATATCTCATCTCATCTCATCTCAGGCGAAGTGCCATCAAGCTTTGGCAACCTTTCGAAGCTGGAGATGCTCAGCCTTCGAGGGCTGTCTTTGAAAGGACGAATCCCGCCCTTCATCTTCAACATGTCATCTCTAAAATCGATCGATCTATCGAACAACAGCTTATCTGGGAATCTTCCGAAGCAAGTGTGCGAAAACCTTCACGATCTCGAGCTGTTTAACCTCGAGGAAAATCAGCTCACGGGCCCTATTCCAGGTAACATAGGGAACTGCAAAGCGCTTTCGTACTTGTCTTTATCATCGAACAATCTCTCTGGCAACATACCCAAGCAGTTCGGGAATCTTACAGCGCTCACGCATCTGTTTCTAGTGTATAACAACTTTACGGGTATGTTAAGTTTATTGCATCATATATAGGGTTTGTGACTGAAAGAAAATGAATTTTACGTATATGTAAACATAACTGTTAACAAAACAGGTGAATTACCATCAGAGATTGGAAGTCTCAAACTTGTGGAGTTCAACGCTGGCGTCAATAGGCTAACAGGCCACATCCCGCCGTCGATTTTCAACATATCGACGCTGACGAAGTTAGGGCTAACTGAAAACTATTTCTCAGGACAGCTTCCACCGACTTTCGGGGCTTCGCTCCCAAACCTACAAGTGCTATATTTAGCCGACAATAAACTCACCGGTTCGATCCCAAGTTCTATCAGCAATGCCTCGAATATAATGTTCCTACATATGAGCACCAATCCTTTTACGGGGCCATTCCCAAACCTGGGAAACATGAAATCCTTGCAGCGACTTTTCCTTGGTAATACCAACCTAACTGGAGGTTCTCCCGACGAAGAGCTTCAGTTTCTGACGTCGTTGACTAACTGTCGTCAGCTTGAGCTGATCGAAGTGTCGCTAAATCAGCTAAACGGCGTTTTGCCGCCTTCTATAGGAAACTTCTCTAGCTCCCTTCAGGTTTTTCGAGCTTTTGGGTGTCAAATAAAGGGTTCCATTCCCAGCGAAATTGGGAAGCTGACAAGCTTGAACGATCTGTACTTGGATAATAACGAGCTAACGGGGGTAATACCGAGCACACTAGGGAATTTGGGCAGCCTCGTACGCACCTATTTCGAGCACAACAACCTCGAGGGGAACATACCGAGCGACCTTTGCAAGCTGAGCAACTTAGGGGATTTGTATCTGAGCGGTAATAATCTCAACGGTTCAATACCTCCGTGCTTTGGCGAGTTCAAATACATCAGGGGACTGTACTTAGATTCTAACAACTTGGAGTCTAACGTGCCTTCTAGCATTTGGAATCTCGATAACCTATTGGCCTTAAACTTGTCTACGAATAAGTTGGGCGGTTCATTACCGTCTGCTATTGGGAATTTCCGTGGTTTGCGAGAATTAGACTTGTCTGTGAATCGTTTCTCAGGCGATATCCCGAGCTCTATAGATGAAGCGGAGTCGTTGGTTTTGCTGTCATTGGCGCACAACGCTTTCCAAGGGATTATTCCGCCGTCTCTCGGAAAAATAAGCAGCTTGGAATCGTTGGATCTCTCCTACAACAATCTTTCTGGTAATATTCCCGATTCGCTCGAGGGACTTGCATATCTGCGGTATTTTAACGTTTCTTACAATAACTTAGAAGGGAAGGTCCCCTCTCTAAATGTTACGGCGCAATCTTATCTGAACAACCCTAATTTATGCGGAGGAGCCCGTCTTCAACTACCTCCTTGCGAAGAACGCGGAATAATGAAGAAAAGCTCGAGGAGAACCGCCGACACTCTCTTAAAATACATCTTCCCTCCCATCCTCGTAGTCGTTATCATGGTAATAATCGCGCTTATCCTAATAATGAGAAGGCGAAAGTCGAGGAAGGACGATGAAGATGTACTATTAGTTAGCAGCCGTTGGAAAGGAAGTTCTTACGTAGAACTCTCGCATGCAACGGATGGTTTCAGCGCGAACAACGTTCTGGGAAGCGGAAGCTTCGGCTCCGTGTACAAAGGAACGCTGTCCGACGGATCGAACGTTGCAATAAAAGTCTTCGATCTTCGCTCGGAGAGGGTTTCCAAGAGCTTCGACACTGAGGTCGAAGTGCTTCGAAACGTCAGGCATAGGAACTTGATAAAGATCGTAGGATGTTCGAGGAGCCCCGACTTCAAAGCTTTGGTCTTGGACTACATGCCTAACGGTAGCTTAGCGGATTGGCTACATTCTTCGGAAAACGATAAATTCTTGGATTTGAAGCAAAGATTGAACGTGGCGATGGACGTAGCTTCGGCCTTAGAATACCTTCATATGGGATTCGATTTCCCGATCGTTCACTGCGATTTGAAGCCGAGCAACGTGCTTTTGGACAAAGACATGACCGCTCGTGTTAGTGACTTTGGTATTTCGAAGCTCTTCGACGAAGGCGAGTTTATGGCTCGGACGAAGACTTTAGGGACTATCGGTTACATGGCGCCAGGTAATTTTCGAAACCTACCTCAAATCTTACTTATAATTAGCCAATGAGGTCTTGGCTTACTGTTCAAGGCCGAGGCCCTCAAGGATTACGAAGTCGTATGATCGATTTTCTCTGCTAAACATTTCCTTGAGTACTGAGCCTAATCACATATGAACATGTATTAGTGTGGTTAAACCTGATTCGCGTGGTTTTCAGGCTACTGCATTGATCCTCGGGATTTACCTGGTCCCTCGACCAGGGACTCCTCGCGCGACCCAAAAAGAAATTATACTTGTAATTCTTATCCTTTCGTTTGCTTTGTTCTACTCAGAATATGGGGCTCAAGGCGTCGTATCGACCAGTTGCGACGTGTACAGCTTCGGGATTATGCTTCTCGAAATGTGCACGAGAAAACAACCGACCGACGAAATATTCAGCGACGGATTAATGAACTTGAGGAGTTTGGCGAGAGACGTTTTACGCCATGATAACATAACCGAAGCGGTGGATCGACGTTTGTTCAACGAAGAAGAGAGAAATCATCGTATTTTAATCGCGAAGAAGAATTGCGTTGCATCTCTCATGAGCTTGGCAATGGAGTGTACGAGCAGTTTGGCTTCAGAACGGATTCGTATGAACGAAGCTTTGATCAAACTGAAAAAGATTAGAGCATCGTTTATTTCCGAAACGGAGGAGCAGTAGATTCGTATGCATTTCTCCTGCATGTCGGTTATTGTTTTCTCAATGTTCAAAGTATTAAATAAAGAAAAAAAAGGCTTTTTAATTAAAATAGGATTATGTTAACCCAAATTAGATAAAATAGGGCAAATGAGACCGAAATTATTAAAATCGAGCAAATCGCGTCTATTAAACGCGTCGTCGCGCTTAATCGGCGCGACGGTGACGTGGCAGAGCAACAAAGCAAGGGGGGCCCGAACAAATAACAATAAACAAACAATTGACTCAATTACTAACAATCGAATCAAATAACCTAGAAATCCTAATTTCAAATTAGGTTTCTAAATTAGGGAAAATTTCTAATCGAACCAATTATCAAAAATTAACGTGTTAAATCAACATACTAAGCAACCCATAATATCTAGAGCATAAATTATACCAAAACACAAACATAAACGCAAGTATTCGACGAAATCTAACGAAACATCAAAAACAAGATTTAAACAAATTAGGAGTTTCATACCAAACGAAGCTTAATCGACGAAGATGAGGAATAACGGATCTATCACTGTTCTAAAACGCGCAGCAATCGCCCGAGATTTCGCCGGAGGAATCGAGGGGAGGAGAGGAGGAAGAATGGGGAAGAAATGAGGCTGCTCGGCTTTAAGCAACGCGTCGTCGCTGGCATTAAGCGCGACGACGCGGCCATTAGCCGCGACGCCGAGTTAATTGGGCCGAACTGCGGCCCAATTGATCTTTTACAGAATAGGCCCGCGTTAAGCCCGATTGAGCCCGCGTCGCGTCCAATGGAAGCGACGTCGCGTCCAATAAGGGCGTTTTGCCCGATTTTATTAATTTCCTCTCCATTTGCCCTATTTTATTGAATATTGGCTGTAATAGCCCTATTTTATTTAAAAAGCCGAAAAAAAATAAGGAGTAGAGAGAGAATCGACCGATCTTTCTCTTCCTCTCGACGCAGCTTTCGTTCTCTTTATATTTTAGTAAGGAAGCTTATGTCTTCCATTGTTGGAAGTTTTTCGAGGCTTGGTTGACTTAGATTATTGAAACTTTCTCATTCTCATTTAGCGGTTGAGAAATTCTTTATCTTTGATCTTGACTTGGGTTTTGGTTTGATATTGCTGCTGATTTGACCAAACGAGGCCTTCTCATCAAGCTTCTAAGATATGACTATTATCGAATTTGAGCTTATCAACACATTTAATTTTATTTGCCACCATTGTTATGAAGTTTTAAGATTAGTTTGTAGTAGATTTGATGTTTTAGTGGCTTTATCAATTTTTCGGTTAAATTGTTTTGCTCGCAGTTTAAACTTCCATCTCTATTGATATTTGCATTTTTCGCCAGTTAGAATTCCTTTGCTAACCTATCTTATTCTATATAGTAAAGGTGACGAGTTAGGATAAACCGTCAATTGACATGTATCAATTGACCAATCAGATTTTTTCTATATCTATTAAAAATAGAAAAAGATTTATTAAACTACGTACCTTTCATAATCTCATAATAACACCAAATGCTATTTTCAGTATATTACTTATTAAAACCATTAATTTATCTTTATTTTATTGCACACACGAAGATTTTATTGCACACACGAAGGGTGTGCCAGAACTTGTCATGAATGAAAACATTACTACCATTTTGAAGAAAAAAAATACTACATCATCTTGTCTTGTTTATAACCTTAATACTCGAGTCAAAGTCGCTACATGGTTGCCGGCAGTGCAAACGCTCGACATTTATCTCGACGCGGCTGTCGAACAACCCAGAGTCGCGGGTTGGCTTTGCTCATCTTTTTGTTTCTGCTAAAAATGCCACTCTGATTTTTTCAAGCTTGGCCACAACATCACTTATCCGAACCCTATCCGAAGGCGAAGAACTCAAACACTCCATCGCCACACTCATGAGAGACACAACGCACATTTTCGACGTAAAGTCGCAATCTTTTTCCTCTTCGTCGTCGAGCAAGCGTGAATCAGCAGCTTCGGCCGCTTTATCTTTGCGCAACGAGTCGCCCACCCAGCTCTTCAAGTCCATTCCATCGCCGAATATTTCTTCTGTAGGCTTCTTTCCCGTGCACATCTCGAGAAGCATTATCCCGAAGCTGTATACGTCGCAAGAGGTCGATACGATACCTTGGCTCCCATATTCTGCATATATACAAAGTAAACGAAGAAACATAAAATCGAGCTAATAATGGCGAATAATAGATTCAAGAGTCGGTTCGAAAAACATTACCTGGCGCCATGTACCCGATAGTCCCTAAGGTCTTCGTCCGAGCCATAAACTCGCCTTCGTCAAAGAGCTTTGCAATACCAAAGTCGCTAACCCTAGCAGTTATGTCTTTGTCCAAAAGCACGTTGCTGGGCTTCAAATCGCAGTGAACGATGGGGAAATCGAAGCCCGTATGAAGGTATTCTAACGCCGAAGCTACGTCCATCGCCATGTTCAATCTTTGCGCCAAACCCAAAAATAAATCGTTTCCCGAAGAATGCAGCCAACCTTCCATGCTGCCGTTGGGCATGTATTCCAAGACAAGCGCTTTAAAATCGGGGCTGCTCGAGCATCCCATGATCTTTATCAGATTCCTATGTCTGACGTTTCGGAGCACTTCGACCTCAGTGTCGAAGCTCTTGGAAACCCTCTCTGAGCGAAGGTCGAATACTTTTATTGCAACGTTCGATCCATCGGACAGCGTTCCTTTGTACACGGATCCAAAGCTTCCGCTTCCCAAAACGTTGCTTGCGCTAAAGCCGTTTGTCGCGCGTGAAAGTTCCACGTACGAACTTCCTTTCCAACCACTGCTAGCCGAGGAAGCTTCAACCTTGGTTCCACCACTCCTCGATTTTCGCCTTCTTATTAATAGGATCAGCACGGGTATTACCGCGATGATTAGTAGTAGTATGGCGGGCGGCAAGATGTATTTCAATAAAGTCTTGGCTTTCCTCGAGCTTTTCTTCTTTCGTATTTCTTTGCAAGGAGGTACTTGAAGGCGGGGGTCGCCGCACAAATTAGGGTTGCTCAGATAAGATTGCGCCGTGAAATTTAAAGAAGGGATCGTCCCTCTCAAATTATTGTAAGAAACGTTAAAGTACCGAAGATATGCGAGCCCTCCAAGAGAAGCGGGAATATTACCAGAAAGGTTGTTGAAGGAGAGATCCAACGATTCCAAGCTCGTTATGTTTCCAACGGTCGAAGGTATTGGCCCTTGAAATGCATTGTGCGCCAAAGACAACAAAACCAACGACTCCGCTTTGTCGATAGAACTCGGTATCTCGCCTGAGAATTGATTCATGGACAAGTCCAATTCCCTTACAGCACGCAAATTCCCGATATTAGGCGGTAACGAACCGCTCAGCTTGTTCGTAGATAAGTTCAAGGCCAGCAGATCATTAAGATTCCACACGCTCGAAGGCACGTTAGACTCCAAGTTGTTAGAATCTAAGTACAGTCCCCTGATGTATTTGAACTCGCCAAAGCACGGAGGTATCGAACCGTTGAGATTATTACCGCTCAAATACAAATCCCCTAAGTTGCTCATCTTGCAAAGATCGCTCGGTATGTTCCCTTCGAGGTTATTGTGCTCGAGATATACTCGTACGAGGTTGTCCATATTCCCTATTGTGCTCGGTATTACCCCCGTTAGCTCGTTATTATCCAAGTACAAATCATTCAAGATCGTCAAGTTCCCAATTTCGCTAGGAATCGGACCCTTTATTTGACTCCCAAAAGCTCGAAAAACCTGAAGCGAGCTAGAGAAGTTTCCTATAGAAGGCGGCAAAACGCCGTTCAGCTGATTAAGCGACACTTCAATCTGTCGAAGCTGGCGACAATTTGTCAACGAAGTCAGAAACCGAAGTTCTTGGCCTGGAGATTCTCCAGTTAGGTTGTTCATACCGATAAAAACTCGCTGCAAGGACTTTAAGTTGCTAAAGCTCGGGATTTTCCCCGCAAAAGAATTGCTGCCCAACTCTATGATCATCAGGTTCGACGCGTTGCTGATAGAAGCTGGGATCGAACCGCTGAGCTCGTTATCACCCAAGTAGAGCTCTTGTAAGCTCGGTAGCGAAACCCCGAAATTCGAGCGAAGTTGCCCTGAGAAATAATTCTGAGAAAGCTCTAACATTGTCACCGTTGATATGTTGAAGATCGACGAAGGTATGGGACCATATAATCCGTTTCCGTGGACGTTAATCTTCACGAGATTAAGCTTCCCAATCTCCGCTGGTAGTTCGCCTATTAAATATACACAAATTCTTGGATTTCCATAGCAAATGTTGTAAGGAATATAGCTGCGGGTTTTCGAACATACCTGTGAAGTTGTTATTGCCAAGAAAGAGATACTCGAGCGACGTAATATTCCCGAGCTGCTTAGGTAAGTTGCCCGAGAAATTATTCGTCGCCAGCGACAAGTACCAAAGCGATCTGCATTTCCATATGTTGTCTAAAATCCTACCCGAAAGGTGATTGTCGTTGAGGTAAAGCTCCTCGAGGTTGTAAAGATTGTCGCACGCTTGCATCGGGAGGTTCCCCGATAAGCTGTTGTTGGAAAAATCGATCGCTTTTAGGGACGACATGTTGAAGATGAAAGGCGGGATTTTTCCCGTCAGAGATGATCCTCGAAAGTTGAGTATCTCCAGCTTTGAAAGATTGCCTAAGCTCGACGGAACTTCACCTGAGATCATACAAAGAGTATCGTCAATAAGTTTGTAAAAGGCCGATGTACGGAAATAGATTGTATCGGTCAATACGCATGGCGAATGCCCTTTTTGGTCCCCCAATGTTTCGGCATGGTCGTCTCGTGTCCTCCATGTTCTGTTATGCCACTTTTAGCCCCCATTGTTACCAATTTTGCGTCATTATTTAACCGCTAGTTGTGGCGAATAAATTCCGTCCAAACTAACGGTAAAACTAATCGAGGGGCAAATTGACACAAAATAGTAACATTGAGGACTAAAAGTGGTATCTCGCAACATGAGGGAACAAAAAACGCCCATAACCCAAATATTAGGGACCAGAAAATGGTACTCTCCCTCAAAACGCACCGTGGAAGTCGTTTATCCCGAGATACAACGTCGTGAGATTCTTGAACAATCCTAATGAACTCGGTACGCTTCCGTTAAAATGGTTATACGACGCGGACAACGCTTGCAAATTACTACACTTGGAAATACCGAAAGGAATCTCCCCGCTAAGCTGATTCGCAGATATATATAGGCCGACGAGATTCGCCATATTACCATCGCACATACCCTTCGGTAAATCGCCCGTCAATCTATTCCACGTGAGATCAACGCTTTCGAGCGAAGACAAGTTGAACACTCCGTATGGTATGGTGCCCGTGAGCGCATTGTACTTGAGGTCCAACGACTTCAATGAACTAATATAACCGATCTCCCTCGGGATTTCCCCGGTGAGAAGATTGTAGGCGAAATTTATTATCCTCAGCCTCGTGTTATTGCATATCGAAGGCGGGATTTCGCCCGATAAGTTGTTCTTATTCAAGAAAACCGCTTCGAGCGCCGGCGAGGCGCCGATCCACGGTGGGATTTCGCCGGTTAGGGCGTTAAACCCTAAATTCATCTCCTTCAACCTTTGCAAGTTGGCGAATTCGTTAGGTATATTCCCTTTGAAACGGTTAGAGCTGAGGTCTAACGTAGAAAGGCGGGATAAGTTCCCGAGGGCGGGGTCGAGCGTGGCTTCGAGGTCGAAACCCGAGAAGTTGAGAGATGTTACTCTTCGGTTATCGGTGCAAGTTACGCCGATCCAAGTGCATATGGAGGAGTTTACCGACCAGTTCTTGGGTAAGATTTCGAAAGGGTCCAAGGTTATGGAGTTTCTGAAGCTTATTAGGGTTTCTTGGTCCGAAATGGTTCTGTTTGAAATAGATGTTTGGGAGCTGCCATGTTTTGGTAGTGTGAAAACAGCGACGAAGAAGAAGAAGATGGAGAAGTATTGACATTTTTCCATGATAGAATGCGTGTCCGAGGTTGAAAGATGACTTCGCATTATTATAAGGTTTAGCTAATCTTTTTGTTTATGTAATCTTTTCTTCCATTGCTATTATAAGGCGTGGCACTTTTAAGACAACGACCACTACAAGGGTTATAATTTAATAATAACACTAGCTGTAAACTCGATTGTATCGTTAAATTGCAACCCCCTTTACTGTGTCGTGAACTTCTTGACGCATATGATTTATCCCCTAATAAACAATTCGGACGTGAAGGATTTATTCCCAAACTTTGCATGTATCACGTGCCCAAGTTTTGGCAGAAAAATCAGGTTTTCGACACATTGTGTCCTTAAATCGTAAACTTTGTTATTTGTGAAAATATAATCTGAAAATAGTCAAGCCTAATAATAAATATAATAACGGTGTGTGTTAAATGTGGGAAGTAGTTGGGATGTATCTATCACGCATAAAGACTGAGAAGACACACAACTGTAAGAAATTGACAATGAGGTTCCCCCTCGAAAGCAACAGACAGCATCCCCACCCTTTTAATGAGCACTAAATGAATGAAGAAATATCAACTAACTTGTGAATTATTGAGACGCAAAAACAAGATGGAATCTTTGTTGTTTTTCAAAATAAAGATTCTATTTTGTCTTGAAGCTCTTTTTTCTTACTTAGAAAATGTATTATATATATACGTCGATGTTTTCGGATAAACCGATCGCTTTTAGAGACGCCTGAATAATCGAGGGGCAATTTTTACATAATTCAAGCCGATTTTTTTACGGCGTGGCGCACTCGCCTTGCCTTAAGGGTGTGTTTGAATTGAGAAATTTAATGGTGAAAAGAAAAGAAATGGAAAAGAAAACTAACTTTTTGTTTGGGTTGCAGATAAATAGTTAAAAAGCAAAAACCATGGAAAATCATTTTCTTCACCAAATGCCGAGGAAAATGAAAGAAACTAGTCCGAATCGTTTTCTCTTAGTTTTTATTTCCTCACAGTTCTCCTCAATCCAAACACAGCTTAAAACACTTTATTAGATGACAGAACTATGATGTTTGTAACAAATAACTGAGAATGGGTTGGGCCCATGTAAAACTATGGGCTCTAATAAAATGAGCTGTTATAGTATTCTTGCTTTAACATGAGCCGAGTTATAAACAGTTGATGTCAATAAGCACCTCACGATTATATATCATCCAATATCTTGGATTATAATTTACTCTAGTCTCTCTATACACGATGATCATTAGACATAGTATTTATTTAGTCAATTAATTCTTAATATCAGGGCTGGTACAAAAATAAAGAAAAATGTTTTAAGATTTATATGGTCATATTTCCTTCTCAGAAATAGGGAAGAAATTGTCAGCAATACCAGGAAATAAAAACAAGACTTCGAATTCGATGCTTTTATGTCCTCGCTCATTGCGTGGAAAAGGAGTGTCATTACAATCTTAGTAGTGCTTTCAACTAAAAAACTAACCCAGTCGGTCAAAAATAGGAGATTCATTAACTTATCTCTCCATCTGTTTTCACACACAAACTGCAATGGAAGTCAGAAACATGAACAGAGAGATTCTGCTTTTATGCTTGTTGAAAATTGGGAATTTGCCACTTTTAATTTGCCATACATCTAATTGAAACTACGAATCTCTTTAAAGATTCCTCAATTTTCCATTTCTATACTCCCCGCCTCATTTCCTATTTCCAATAATAATAACTAGTACTCTCTACAATCAAATGTGATGTATATAATATTAAGTTTTAATTTAAATAGCTAATTGAAATTATTATTTAATTTAATTATGTATGCATAAACAACAAAATTAAGGATATAAGAATTAACTAAAAATAGTAATTAAAAGATATTGGGTATTTTTTTAATTTTATTATTATTGTTTTTTTTGTGAAATTGACATACAAATGAGGCAGTTTATAGTCATTCATGTTCCTTGACGTTTGATAAAGTAGAATAGATAATAATAAGATATCAGTGACTTTTATGGTGGTTATCAACTCATTATAGTTCAAAACATAGTTTTCGGGGCCTCAAAATGTTGAGATGACCCAACACTTCTATGTATATCAGTTATTTAAAATGCGTATAGCGCAACACGTTGCGTTTTGATTCCAATAGCGCGTAGGCGCAAAAAGCGCAGCGCATTGCGTGAGTATTTCGAACAATGCATTTATAAGACACAAAATTATAATATATGACAACAAAACTAAAACAAACCATTTTAAAAGCACAAAATGTAAAATTAAATAACAGCGAAATCGAATCTATTTGTATATTCAACTCAACGTTTAGCGTCGTTGACTAAATATAAATTTATTTCTCGCCTATACTTTTAATAAATAAATTTATTTTTCAAATTATTAAATCTTTTTTATAGGAAATTAATATAACTTTATTTGAATATTACTTTAAAAGATAAAATAACCAATGTTGTAAGTGCACTATTAAATTTCACGTTCATTTAAAAATCGGTTAATATTTTCAATTGCACTTTAACTATATTACACAATTCATCGATGTATTACTATTCCAATAAGTAGTCTTAACATGGACCACATTATTATGAATAAATTTACGAATTACACACTTGATTTTGATCAATGCGCGAATATTTTAAAAAATAATGCAAAAAGCGTACAAAAAGCGCAATATAACGTAAGGTAGCGTAAAATAGCGTAATCTAGCGTACGCTTTTTGGCAAAAACTCAAAATGTATTGCGATTTAGCGCGTTTTTGCGAAAAAAAGGCGCGATATCGCGCTACACGACGCTTTTAAAAACACCGATGTATATATATTAATTTTTTACTGCAATACACGGTATTAATTATTTGTAAATTATCGTATATTAATGATATCATTGATAGTAGGTAGTTATTGTGGAATTGTGTGATAGGGTAGTGGAATTTTTTGGGTTTTTATTATGTAACTTATTTTTTAACTTAAAGAAACATGTGGAAGCATAATAACACCTAAAATGTTGTAACTATATAAGAAATATATATATTGCTACTAAATTATAAAATAACACTACATACGATGTTCCTATGACAATGACTTGCACATATCAAGTAATTTCTTCCTAGATTCAACGATCTCGTCATAAAAGTCATCTAACTCTGACAGTAAACTCTCACTCTCCACCTTCAAAGCCCCAAACAAGCCCTTCAACCTCTCAGCTCCCTCCCTCATGCCGCTGCCGCCGCGACACGGCGTTCTCCGATCGATCTCCGCAGCCAGCTCCTCCACCCCGGCCTTCGTCCTCCTGAACTCCTGAAGCAGCACCACGCCGCCGGCGACGACCACCTCGCGAGAAACCCTCTGGTGCAGCTTCGCCGCCGAGACCATGAAGCTCGGACCCATTACGACGGCGGGGCATCCGTCGGCGGCGGACACCTTGAAAGGCCACGACGACGAGACTAATCCGCCGAGGAGGATGGCGAGGAGAAGCGAGGCGACGTTCCTCATAGCGTAGAGGGCTCCTCTGAAGCCATTGAAGCCGTTGAGCTTCGATTCAGTCGTAGGTTTTTCGTCGAGCTTTAAGGATGTAGTAAGGTCGTCGATTCTCGCCTCCATGAAAGCTCGGTTTTCGTACTCGAGGTTCGACGCTCGTGTGCGGACCTTTTTGAGAAAATTCAAATTCAATCTTTTTTCTTAAAGAAAAAGACATAAAAGAGATTCTTAGTTCACCTGTCTGAGAATCTGTGGATTTAAAGCTCTGTGCCCATCAATAAGCATCGTAATGGCGTTGAGCCCATAAGAACAGTAACCTTCCATCTTAGAAACGCCGACTTTTATTACTTTGCAAATTTCCCAAATCCTCGAACTCTCATCAATGTACTCGCCGAGCCACCGCTCGCCGGCGGGCAAACGGAGTTTCACGGCGAGGTGGGTCAGATGATAGTGGGATGATCTGAGTAGGGTAATAACTCTATGTAAGAACTGGGCAGACATGAACTCGTCGGAGTCGACGGCGTTTCTCAGTTCGTCGATGCCTCTTGTTAGAATTTGTGGAAGCCATTTACAGACGAGGAAGAAGGTTCCATTTATTGAGTGGAATGATACAGAGATTTTATGTTACATACGGAATGAGTTATTTATAGGGGCGTTTCCAAATCAGGCCCCATAGTAACTTTGCTTTTGAGTTCAGACCCTCTTCAGATTAAATATAGTTTTAAGAACCAACTCTAGATAAAATTCAAATTAAAGGACATCATCAATGATTTGACAAAAATGCCCCTTGTATGTGTTGTATAAAGAGGTATGAATTGCTATAATGATGTTACCAGATGTTATTCAAATGGTATCAATCGACAAAACTATTTCAACGATCGATTTACCGTAAATTTTCGAGCATACCGGGCACAAAATCGAGTTTGATGTGTACTCGATGATCTCAATGATATTTAATGTCGTCAGATTTAAGATCTGTGAGGAATAATTTAGAAATTCGTTTATGCAAATTACATAAATCGAGCATATTTTTTGTCGAAATTAAAGCTAATATGCATAAATTCGAGAGACCCATAGCTTGAAAATTACGTCGCGCCTTAGTGGTCCCTCAATCGTTCATCCATCAAGATTAACGAAATGAAAGTGAAATCGCCAGTAGTTTAGATGAGTGTTCGTTATGTGGTATCAGAAAGGCGTAAGTTGTATAGTTTCCATAAGGTTCGGTACAATAGTGGCGTAAAGTGGTATAGTTACGATAAGAAGCGTTACTCGAATTGGTACGAGATATTATTCTAATTTGGTATTAATTTTATATAATGAGGTACTAAAACAGAGTAAATGGTATAATAGAAGCGTAAAGTGGTATAGCAACGATAAGAAGCGTTACTCACTCGAACTGGTGCGATATATTACTTATTCTCATTTTGGTATTAATTTTATAAGATGTAGTACAAAAATAGCGCAAGTGGTATAATAGAGGCGTAAAGTGGTATAGCAACGACAACTATTACTTATTTTCATTTGGTATTAATTTTATAAGACGTGGTACTAAAACAGAGTAAAGTGGTATAATAGAGGCGTAAACTGGTATAGCAAGTCACACTGTTTTGGGCGGGAAAGCTGAATCTCAGTATTATTTTGGGCGGGAACTTTTATGTAGTATATATTCATGTAATAATGTGGTACCAGAAATGTAAGATGTGTTACAGATTAAGGTTTACGCATTGGTGTATATTTACATGATCAAAACCTCATTACTTGACTAGTTGCATCTTATTTGCATAAACGTGACAAAATCAAGGAACCAAAATATTTACATGTGATGTGGTATAATTTACATGTGATGTGGTATCATAAAGATGGAGAGACCATATTCACTGCGCTCCGTGAAGCTTCTGGAATGTTCTTATTTTTTGTTTTGAATGGAGCATAAATTGGTACTAAATTATGCTGAAGTGGTATAGTTCATGTGACGTGGTATTATGTAAAGATGGAGACGGTTTGACGGCTCATGAAGCTTCTGGAATGTTCTTATATTTTGTTATGAATGGATCTAAATTGGTACTAAAACAGAGTAAAGTGGTATAATAGAGGTGTAAACTGGTATAGCAAGTCACGCCGTTTGGGCGGGAAAGCTGAATCTCAAAATTATTTTGGGCGGGAACTTTTATGTTGTATATATTCATGTAATAATGTGGTACCAAAAACACTTTATGTGTTACAGATTAAGGTTTTCGCGCTAGGGTTTCCAATTTTATGTTTCGAGTATCGGGTCTTAGGGTAAACGTCTTCGTGGCTACGATAAAGGTTTTATCATCGTAAGATTTGTTGTATGATGGTATTATAGTGTTGGTTTGGATACATTTGTTGTAATTCATAATGGTAAATATCAATGTGATGTAAATATAGTTGTCCACGCGGTGCATTGGTGTACATTTTACATGACCACAACCCCATTACTTGACTAGTTACATCATATTTACTTAAACGTGACAAAATCAAGGAACTTGGTGGTTTAAATTCATCAAATCATATATTTCCATGATTTTTATTCCTCCACAACCGGAAAAACAATTTTTATTTACGAAATTATTCGATCCATTAATATGGTACAGATAATATTATCTAGTATCAATACGACATAATGTGGTATCGTTTCGATGTGTATTGTTACCGGAATAGTATAAATGGTTACCAAAATATATAAAGTGGTATGACATACATGTGATGTGGTATCATATAAAGATGGTGAGACCATATTCATTGACGGATCTTGAAGCTTCTGCAATGTTCCTTATTTTTTGTTATGATTAGAGTATAAACTTGTACGACATTACGCTGAAGTGGTATATTTTACATGTATTTTGGTATGGTACAAATATTGATCCATATTCATTGACAGATCATGAAGCTTCTGGAGTGTTCTTTATTTTCTGTTATAAATGGCGTATAAATTGGTACGACATTACGCTGAAGTGGTATGTTTTACATGTGTTTTGGTATGGTACAAATATTGATCCATATTCATTGACGGATCATGAAGTTTCTGGAAGGTTCTTTATTTTTTGTTATGAATGGAGTATAAATTGGTACCAGATTACGCTGAAGTGGTATAATTCACATGCGTTTTGGTATGATATAAATATTGATCCATATTCATTGACGGATCATGAAGCTTCTGCAATATTCTTTATTTTCTGTTATGAATGGCGTATAAATTGGTACGAGTGTAGTATAAATTGGTACCAGATTATACTTACGTGGTATTGTTTACATGTGATTTGGAATGAAACAGAACTAGTTCAAAATCCAAAATACATTAAAACCAGAAGCAGATCCATCATTCAAGTCACCTAGAGTGCTGAACACAATCAAACAAAATACAAGCACGGTCATAGTTCAACGCACACAAAGACAGAAGACAAGCAACAACGTGCTAAACGCAGTCACAACGCAATCAACATATTCTTATACACACTTCAACAACAAACACTAGAAACAGCATACCACCTCAACGTAAGACGCAAGAAATTCGGGGAAAATCAAGGAACTTGGTGTACATTTTACATGATCAAAACCTCATTACTTGACTACTTGCATCATAGTTGCATAAACGTGACAAAATCAAGGAACTTGGTGGTTTAAATACATCAAATCATATATTTCCATGATTTTTATTCTTCTACAACCGAGAAAACCAACTTTGATTTACGAAATTATTCGAACAATTAATGTGGTACAGATAATATATTATCTGGTATTACAACGAATTAATGTGGTATTATTTCGTAATGTATTGTTACCAGGATAGTATAAATAGTTACCAAAAATTATTAATTGGTATAATTTACATGTGATGTGGTATCATATAAAGATGGAGAGACCATATTCACTGACGTCCCATGAAACTTCTGGAATGTTCCTATTTTCTGTTAGGCCCATGAAGCTTTTGGAATGTCCCTATTTTCTGTTACATGTGAAGTATAAATTGGTACGAGAATACACTTAAGTGGTATAATTTACATGTGATGTGGTATTTTGTAAATATGGAGACGGTAATAGGCCCATGGAGCTTCTGGAATGTTCTTATTTTTGTTATGAATGGAGTATAAATTGGTACTAAACTATAATTAAGTGGTATAATTTACATGTGATGTGGTATTTCATAAATATGGAGACGGTAATAGGCCCATGAAGCTTCTGGGTATTTTTTGTTACGAATGGAGTATAATTGGTGCCAAAATATACTTAAGTGGTTTAATTTACATGTGATGTGGTACTGTATAAAGATGGAGACGGTAATCGATCCAGGAAGCTTCTGCAATGTTCTTATTTTTTGTTACATATGGAGTAGAAATTGTTACCAGGATATTATTAAGTGGTATAATTTGCATGTGATGTGGTATGAAAATAGAACAAGTTCAAAACGCAAAATACCGCAAAAAACAGAAGCAGAACCATCACCAAAAGTGCTAAACACAGTCAAAACACAAGTAGAACCATCATTCGACGTCGTTCTTCTTCCCAGCAACTTTCTTATCCTTCTTTCTGCCAATTTCTTGGCGATCGACGGGATTCTTCTTCGGTGTCATCGCAAGATTCGTCGTGAAGTGTCGAAATCGGTCGGGTTTCGTCGATTAAGGGTTCAGATCGGTAGAAAATTCTTCGGGTTTTCTCGATGAAGGCTGGAAAGCTAATTTAGGGTTTGTAATACTGAAATCGATTTTTGGTCTCAGTTCTTGTCTTAATTTGTATATACCATAAAATTTACAGATCATACCACTAAAATAGATTTATATACCACTTTATAACACGTGGGATTTAGGTCTAAAAAGTGGTGTAATTTCAGAAAGAAATAAGGGTAAAAAGGACTTTTCCATCTGAAATGGTCCTTATCCCTAACCTAAATATCGTTTGGGTCCTTCTTCGTATCTAAAACATAAAAAGGGCCTGAATCCTACTAAAAGTTCTTAAGAGGGCCTGACTTACAATTGACCCTTATTTATATTACTAAGTCAGGGCGAGATTCGGAATATTTAAAAAAATGGCCTTTGACATAGTCAATGCTAAAAAAATAGCCTTCAAATGTAAAACGACCAATATACCCTTACTAATTGGGCCCACATTCGAAACCAATATGTTTAATGTCGTGCGTTTTAGGGCGGGTGGGTGGGGTGTAGTCCAGTGGTTGTGTAGTCAGACGTTCAAGTAATAGGTCGTGAGTTCAAATCCCCAACAATTCTATCCCCAACAATTCTTTTTTTAATATAGCAGGGGTCTCCTGCTCTATAAAAGGGGGCCCGTGCTCCATGGGACCCCTGTTATAGAGCACGGGTCCCCTTCTATATAGAAAGGGGTCCGTGCTCTATAACAGGGGTTCCATAGAAGGGGACCCGTGCTCTATAGCAGGGGTCCCATGGAGCACGTTCCCCTTCTATAGAGCAAGGACCCCTGGGATTCCATAGAAGGGGACCCGTGCTCTATAGCAGGGGTCCATGGAGCACGGGCCCCCTTCTATAGAGCAAGGACCCCTGCCTTATTGAAGGGGACCCTTGCTCATGGGATCCCTGTTATAGAGCATGGGTCCCCTTCTATAAGGCAGGGTCCTTGCTCTATAGAAGGGGACCCGTGCTCCATGGGACCCCTACTATGGACCACGGGTCCCTACTCTATAGAAGGGGTCCCTTGCTCCTGGGACCCCTGCTAAAGAGCAAGGGACCCCTTCTATAGAGCAGGAACCTGCTCTATAGAAGGGGTCCCTTGCTCATGGGACCCCTGCTATAAAACAGGGGTCCCCCCATGGTGTGCGCGAGTCTCCTGTTATGGGACACGTTGCTGTTTTTAAAGTAACTCGTGTAAAAAGACGAAAATACCCTTAAATTCAACCCTACTTTTAAAATGGTCAAAACACCAAGGCTATTTTTTTAACGTTGACTGAGTCCAAGACTATCTTTTTAAACGACCCGCGAGATTGTGAGATAGAAAATGTTTTTTTCCCATTTTCTTTTATTGGATCGTATAATTAGGTCGGGTTTTGTAGAACGTACGTGGCAAATGTGTTGACACTAGTGATTACATTTTATACTTACGTACCTTTGTATAAATTTGCTAAAGCGCCATAGATTAGATTTAAGGGTTAATTATCAGTCAGGCCCCGTTAACATGTTTAAGTAGGGTTCAGGCCCCAATAAAATTTCAGTAAGAGTTAAGGACCTACTTTTCAAAAATCATAGAGTAAAAGACCCAAACTATGCGATATGACATATATACCCTCTAATAGATGCGAAATTTATAATCTTTTGCCATCGTCTTCTCCAACGAGCGATTTTCGCTGCAAGCTCAAATCTTCTTTAAAAAAAAACTTCAAGCTCGATTTGTTTTGCTAATTTGCAACTTTAATCATCAGAAATCGTTGATATTGTAGCCGAAAATGATAAACATAAATCATTGAGATTGAAAAAAAATCTTCAAAAGATTTATGGAAGCTAGAAAAAAACTGCTACATACAAAAACAGAAATCATTGAGACCGTAGCCGAAAATATCAAAATTTATGACCTAATGTGTTGAAATTATTGTTAATCTGATCGTGGGTTGATTTGTATATCTAATTTGCAGCTTTAATCGTCAGAAATAACGAATATAGCCAAAAATAACAAATGTCTTATGTTTAATAACAAAGGTTGACTTAGAAGTAACACGACGCTGAAAGGTAATAACGCATGCTTTGTCATAAATAACACATTCTGTATACAAGTAATGGATCGAAATGGATAAAACGAAAATCACAAACGATAGTAAAAAACAAATGAAAACTGCATAAATCTCCGCGTTATTGACTCAATAAGGTAAAATAGGCCTCAATTTCTCATGGGTACCTCGAATTTATACCGATTAGTTGCAAGAAACGGATATTATATTTTCCCTAAATCGTGTAAAAAGAAATACTTATAACATAGCCAAAAATAACAAATGTCCTATGCTTAATAACAAACGTTGACTTACAAGTAACACGACGCTGAAAGGTAACAACGCATGCTTTGTCGTAAATAACACATTCTGTATACAAGTAATGGATCAAAATGGATAAAACGAAAATCACAACGACACTAAAAAACAGATGAAAACTGCATAAATCTCCACGTTATTGACTCAATAAGGTAAAATAGACCTCAATTTCTCATGGGTACCTCGAATTTATACCGATTAGTTGCAAGTAACGGATATTATATTTTCCCTAAATCGTGTAAAAAATAAATACTTATAACATAGCAAAAAATAACAAATGTCCTATGGTTAATAACAAATTTTGACTTAGAAGTAACACGTCGCTGAAAGGTAATAACGCATTGTTCGTCGTAAATAACACAGTCTGTATACAAGTAATGGATCGAAAGGAATAAAACGAAAATCACAAACGACACTAAAACACAGATGAAAACTGCATAAATCACGTCATTATTGACTCAATAAGGTAAAAAAGACCTCAATTTCTCATGGGTACCTAGAATTTATGCCGATTAGTTGCAAGAAATGGATGTTATATTTTTCATAAATCGTGTAAAAAAAAATACTTATAACATAACCAAAAATAACAAATGTCTTATGGTTAATAACAAATGTTGACTTAGAAGTAACACATCGCTGAAAGATAATAAAGCATTCTTTGTCGTAAATAACGCATTCTGTATACAAGTAGTGGATCGAAAGGGATAAAACGAAAATTACAAACGACACTAAAAAACAGATGAAAACTGCATAAATCTCAGCGTTTGTGACTGAATAAAGCTTTTCCGTCCTCAATTTCAGATGGGTCTTACTCATCAAGACGAATATTTTTGAGAAAATTTAGCTTTCTCTAAGACTAAAACGTTTTTTAAGTGAGTAACAGTTTACCCCACAAATATAACACATATACATGTAAAAAAGACACTTCATTGAGAATATTCTAGAAGGTTCTGGACCGTCAGAGAATTTAACAGAATTATCAGAGAATATTTACAGGACTTTCTCAAAATTGTATTACATTAATATGAAATAATAACACATGTTAGGTAAGAAAAAACAACACGAACTCAACTAATAACACATTGATCAATACTGACACCTCATAAATGCTGTTTAATACCGCCAATAATTCGATTAATTCGTACAAAAATACACTTTTATTTTGGATGTTTAATATGGATGTTCATGTAAATATATAATTTGATGAAGTTTAATCACCACATTCGTTTGAAAGACACATTAAGCGAAATTTGATGTCAATAGACGAATATTGATCTCGATAGATGTATAAATATATAGTCCTCCGTTGCAAAACATAGACTATTACATCTTTCAATGGAACATAACATTATGAATTGCACCACGAACACGTTCAAACATCAACATTAAAGTACGAATAACATTTATAGACCACAAACACAAAATACTAAGCTCAAAACCCTAAATCCGAAGCCCGAAACCCTAAACCCTAAAACCTAACCCCGAACCCCAAAATTTTTTTAAGGTTGTAGAATACCTGCACAAGTCGTGGATCATTCTCCCAAAATTTCATGTCGTAAACCCTTAATCTTAACCTCGAACCCGTAAGTCCTAAACCTCCAAAACTACCCAAAAACCCTAGCGCAGACGATAACCAATTATCTAGAAACCCTAGTGCATAGACGGCAATTTTATAACAAATAACACTCTATTGGTAACAATTAAACCCTTAAGGGTACCACATTAAACTGTCCAGAAATTTTTTTGTAATATCACGCCGAACAGTTCAGAAACTCTACGGTGGCGCGAGAAACTTTAAGGCTATGGGTCTCTCGAATTTACGTGTGTTACCTTCAATTTCAACTAGAAACATGCTTCGTTGTACATATATTTTTATTGTTTGCGTCGACAAAATTTTAAGATTCAGTCCCGACACCGTCGCGCTCGTGAGATCCGCAACAGAGAAAGCAATATTAATTTGTAAATGGGTTTAACCAAGGCAACTATCGATATTATTATATGTGATAAACCCAAATCGTAGAAATTGCTAAGATTGCAGATGCTATGACCGTATATGTTGAAATTATCGTCAATTTCATATGAATGTTGATAAGTCTCACAAAAATAACAAATGTCTTTAGGGTAATAACAAATGTTGACTAAAATATAATAAATCGCTGAAAGTTAATAACGTCTTGTTTGTCTTAAATAACACATTCTGTATGCAAATAATGGATCGGGATAAAAAGAACGAAAATCACAAACGACACTAAAAAAGATGAAAACTGCATAAGTCACGTCGTTATTGACTCAATAAGGTAAAATAGACCTCAATTTCTCATGGGTACCTCGAATTTATACCGATTAGTTGCAAGAAACGTATATTATATTTTCCCTAAATCGTGTAAAAAAGAAATACTTATAACATAGCAAAAAATAACAAATGTCTTATGTTTAATAACTAATTTTCACTTAGAAGTAACATGGCGCTGAAAGGTAATAACACATTGTTTGTCGTAAATAACACAGTCTGTATACAAGTAATGGATCGAAAGGAATAAAACGAAAATCACAAACGATACTAAAAAACAAGATGAAAAGTGCATTAATCACATCGTCATTGACTCAATAAGGTCAAATAAACCTCAATTTCTCATGGGTACCTCGAATTTATATTGATTAGTTGCAAGAAACGTATATTATATTTTCCCTAAATCGTGTAAAAAGAAAATACTTATAACATAGCAAAAAATAACAAATGTCTTATGGTTAATAACAAATTTTGACTTAGAAGTAACATGTCGCTGAGAGGTAATAACAAATTGTTTGTCGTAAATAACACAGTCTGTATACAAGTAATGGATCGAAAGGAATAAAACGAAAATCACAAACGACACTAAACAAGATGAAAAGTGCATTAATCACGTCGTCATTGACTCAATAAGGTCAAATAGACCTCAATTTCTCATGGGTATCTTGAATTTATATCGATTAGTTGCAAGAAACGTATATTATATTTTCCCTAAATCGTGTAAAAAAATACTTATAACAGAAAATAAAATAACAAGTGTTTCATGTTTAATAACCATATATGACTTATTAGTAACATACCGATGAACTTTAATAACACTTTTTTCGTTGAAAATAACACATTCTGCATTCAAGCAAATGCACCGCGAGAAATATAACGTAAACCACAAACGACACTAAAAAGCAGATGAAAACTGCATAAATATCGGTGTTTTTGACTTAATAAGGTAAAATAGACCTCGATTTCTCATGAGTACATCGAATTTATACCGATTACTTGCAATTTATGTCGAAATCAAGATTCGATTAACCATTATGTTCTCAAATTTGCACCCTAATTAGACAAGCAACTACCTCGTGCGTCGTCCAAGTCATAATGACTCCAACATGACACGTAGAATCGGTTGGATGGAGTAGTCGAATTTTTTTTGATCGATTCAGTGTAAGAAAAATGAGTTCGATCGTTAAATGAAAAAAATTCTATTGATAACGTTTTGCAGTAGGAAAGTAACACAATATTGTTGAAAAATAACGTAAACCATTTTCTATAGTAACAATATATTGTACCTGTGTAACAAATAAAGAAGTAAAAGTAACGCTTCATATAAGACCAAAACAGCATGTCGCGAGTTCCCGCTGGGAAAAAAGGGCAAGGGGTATTTTCGTCAATGTATATTTTTGGGTCCTTTACTCTGTTTTTTACAAAAAGTAGGTCCCTTAAACTTAACCATTTTCTGACAGGGACTGACGGCTTAATCGATAGGGTGACAGCTGTCATCCTGTAATGATATGCATGCATTTTCTAATTTAGGACAAACAATTATAACAAAGACCGGCACTTAACCATGCTTGCCACTCAATATGCGCATATATAACTACTATGTCTAGAGCTGTCAATGTGCCGGGCTGGGCGTTGCGGGCCTAAAAAATGGAACCCTGCCCATCCCGCGGCGGGCCGCGGGCCTGGCGAGCCAGGCCCGCCCGCTTAGAATTTTTTATTGTTTTATTTTTAATTTTATACTTTAATTTGTTATATATTTTATAATTAATTAAGTTATTAATATATAGTTATGGTCTAATTAATGAATTATTAACTATAAATTTAATTATTGTTGACCTTTGTCCATACATGTTAGAGAGTTTTGATGAACGATGTAATTATAAAGACGTTAAGTCTATAAATTTAAGCAATTCGTTTCGTGATCAATATAACGTCTAAGTTCATGATAATATTCAACCATGCATAATATATGAGCTTAAATTGATTAAATTATTGAATATTTGATTCGCATATGATTCTGTGATTTGTTCATGATTGCATGTTATAGACAGTCCATGTGATAGGATTTATCACTATCAGCTATATATGGAAATAATACATGAGATATTCTACTGAGTTATAAAACGAAAATATGCTGTTTATATATGGAATTTGATATATCCGTTGATACTTGTTTATTCCTCAATGAAGTCGAGTAGAAAATCGTTTGCATGCTTTCCACTGAATTTAATGTGCAATATTGAATTAATATATTTCCTTATGCTGATTGGAATATTATATTTGGGAAAGATTTGAGTTGATCGACTTTGTGGATAAAATGCTATTATATGGTATATGCTATAAACGGATGTGATCTCTGAAATAAGGAAAATTCTGTCGTGATATGATAAATCGAATGAAGTATGCTCTGATCTGTTTTGTGTGCCAAACATGGCAAGTATATTGATCTAATACTATGAGCTGTATATGGAAAACATGCTGATATGATGCTATCTTGTGTGCTAAATTGGAAAGTTAACATAGATTGATATACACTAGAAACAGATAGCAGGGAATCACTTATGGAAAGTTCTGACATGGTAAATATATGCGAAGTGATTGAATATGCATGAGAACGAAATTGAGTCTTTATGTGGAATATATTCATGCTTAAATGAGCCCTTATATGGAATATTGTCATGCTTTAATGTGCTTATGACCGTTGTGATGATTTATTAAAAGCATGATTTATATGGCATATTAACTATTTGCATGGAAACTATGCTTTATTTGGTAATTATTATATGATATGATTTTCCATGTGAAGTGCTGTTTTGAAAAGGTTTAAATATGAGCTAGACTTCATAATTTCAAGGCACTTAGAATTTGAGAATATAAGCCTACGAGAGAACTTTGAGCAGAAAGATACTGAGAGATTCCTGAGCATTTCACTTGCGACAGCTTTCTGCCTGCCTGAGCGTTAACTTGCGATTCCATCACTGCACGAGTGATTCATCCCGATATTCCTACCTCCACCATACATTCTGTCTTCTGACGTGAGCAATACCAAGTAGGTAAGGTCGACGTTTACGCACACGTGAAGGGAAGGACGAGTTCCGGGGGCCCTTCGGTTGCGAGCTGTGTCTGTACGAAGTTCCGTCCTTATCGTATCGAATCGTATCGAAATATCGAAAATTTTGGTATACCGAAGTTTTTGGTAAGGTATGATACTGTACCGAAAATTTTCGGTACGGTAATGGTACGAAAGTTTTTAAAATTAGGTATACTGATTATACCGAATACCGAAATTCTAATTTTTAATTTATTATATATATACACACACCTATATATATATTATATTATTTCAAAAAATATAAAATGAAAAATTAAGGATCTTCATAAACTTATTTAGCCCATCAATTATTAACTTATACACAACTTTCTAATATTAGGCTCATCATATTTTACTTATGTAACTCAAGTAACGTTTAATTTTTGCCTTTTTAATTTTTCTTATGATTTCTGAAAGCGTGAAGATGCAATGCAATTACTTTTTGTTAATCTTCACTAATTTTTTAAATATAGCCGCTTCGTTCTAATTAATCTGTATATAAAGTTGTATTTTGTGGTTATGTAAAGTTTTTGTCTTACTAAGGAGACTAGCAAAAATATGTAAATTATTTAAGGTTAAAAAATCTTTTTATTTTGAAAAATTTGGTATTAATCTATTTTATTGGGGCCTAAGGAGTTTGAATTGATTAAAAATTCCAAAACAATGAATTATCGAGTCACGAGACATGCATGGTAAAAAACCCTTCGTATGAATGGTATAGAAGGTATGATACCGATACCATACCGAAATTTCCGTATGATACCGTATCAAAATTTAAGGTATACCGAAATTATGGTATGATATTGGTGTGATTTTTTTGAATACCGAAATTTCGGTATGGTATACCGTATCACAATTTTGGTACGGTATACCGTACCGAACCACCCCTAGTTTGTCGTGATCAGGAGATTCCGAGGAACGAAACTCGGCGTGTGGTAACCTAGTAGTGGCTAGTGTTTGCCTTGTTTCGGTTGTGTATTGAGCTAACCAATCAGTTTTGTATCCAGCTACGGTGCATTATAGTGATTGGTTAAATTCTTGGGGAGCAAACCCCAAAGAGGAGTAAACCCCAATTGGGGATATAACCTCTATAAAAATCCTGTCTCGCATTTACTTTTCAGTTATTTCTTTATCCCTGTGAGACAGACCCGAAACACATCCGACGTAACTAGGATATATCAGGCATACTCGTTATAAGCATCAGTAGGCATATCCAAGTCACTACACTTAGGATTTGTGAAAAGAAGCATAAAATTTCTATAGTCTAATTCACCACCCTCTTAGGCACATTTATATCTTCAATTATATATTTATTAATATTAGTATATTTTAAATATAACATATATATATATAATTAATAAAATTGGCGGGCCAGCCCCAAGCCCGTGCGAGCTAGCCCATTCAGGCCCGCTCCTTGGCGCGACTAAAAAATTCCAGCCCAGCCGCCCTTTTGGAGGGGCGGGGCGGGCCAGCCCGCGGGCCACGGGCCAAATTGACCGTTCTAACTATGTCTCTCTCCCCTTCTTTTCTCCCCCTTCTCTCTAACCTAACCCTAACATCCCCAAACCACCGCCACCTTCCCCTCCTCCCCTCCCCCCTCCCCTCCATTAATGGAGGTAGGGGGAACATGGAGGTAGGGGAGGCCCATCTTTGCTGTTTTTATTTTTTGAAAAGATAAATAATCTAACCCACGTTGCTATCACCACATCTCCCCCCGGAATCCACTGTCACCACCGTTGGGCTCGGAGCACGAGATAGCGGCTTGGGTAGGGGAGGAGCAGAAAACGGAGGCTATTGTTTCTACGTGAAAATCGCCTTAGTCGACGAGTACGTCAAGGGTGACAGACTGTGCGAGCAAGGTGTTCGACGATATGACTGAGAGGGACATTGTTCTTGAAACGTGTTGATTTTGAGGTTTCTCAGTCGCTGCCGCCACCAGTGGCCGCCGCCGTCATCTGCTGCCGCCGCCAACGTCACCGTGGTCTACCGCCGAGGTCGGCCGAGGGGTGCTGCGGTCAGCTGCCGTGTGGTTTCTCCTCGGGGAAGTTGGCTCCTTTGTGGAGTCTTCTTCCCTTCGTAGGAGTTTTCCTCCCCTTCATGGGAGTTTTCTCCTCCCCTCGTGGGAGTTTCTTTCCTCCCTTTGTGGAGTCCCCTTCGGGGTTTCTTTTCTCCCTTTTGGGGTTTGAGAACGGATCCAGTGCTATCACCGGACATTTACGCAATAGAAATAGTCCATTATGTTGTAACATTTTTGTTATTGTTCTGTTGTATCTTTGTATCCATTTGGATATTTGAAATGAAATCCTACTTTAAAAAAAATATGTCTATATATAATGTCTGTTCTTTCCACCCAAGTAAAAATCACCACAATTTGCATAATATACTGTTCATTTTGAGCTTAGTCGTAACAGTTCGTGAGCTTGAATAATTTTATTAGTTAGCTTATTTAAATTTTAAATTTCGATCTTTAAATTTGACTTAGAGCCTAATTTCGAGTTGAGTTTGCCCTTATTTACATTACATATCTTTCTATTTTTAGGCGTGGGAGGCGAGTATAAATTGCTAATTGGTTTGTAAATTTCACAAAAAAACTATTAATTAAATTTTAAAAATTATCCACTATTTTTTAATTACTATTTTTAATTAATCACTATTTTTAGTTAATTTTAATACCTTTAATTGTATAATTTATATATATATATTTTTTAGGCGTGCGGGGCGAGTATAAATAAATTGCTAATTGGTCTGTCAATTTAAGAAAATAATTAATAATTTAAATTTGGAAATTATCCATTATCTTTTAGTTATAATTTTTAGTTAATCACTATTTTTAGTTAATTTCCATAACATTAATTGTATAATTTATATATATATACATAACTTTAATTGTATAATTTATATACATATATACATAATTATTTAATTATAATGTCAATTGATTATATTAAATAAAAATGTTGAGTACTACTATAATTTATCCCATTTAAAGTGACATCTACACATAAATATCTATTTGAATAAATTTTTTACAGATAGGTACCAATATCAGAAATTTTTACAGATAGGTACCTGATTTAATCTTTACCAGTTTCTTCAGTCACGTCGTACCTTCCTGTGTGTATGGCGTACCATAACACATTGATATATGGTACCTAAATGTGTATATACGGCGTAACTATGTATTATAGATGGTTTATCTAAATGTGCTAATACGGCGTACTATTTTCTCAATGTATGACGTACCACAATATGTTGATATAGGGTACCTCAATGTGTTGCATGGCGTACCTCGGCGGATCGGGTACCTGTGCAAATTTTTTAGTCTAAGTATCCACATATAAAAAAAACCTGACAGTGTATTAAATTATAAATTTTTTTCCAAGTGAGTATTTATGTAGAGGTGCAAGCAATAAATAGATTTTGGAGCTTTTCAGGCTTTTATGTAGCCCACAATGGAATAATTCTTCTGTTACACCAATGCACGAAATCAGAGCTAAGATCCTTTAATGATTATTCTTTTTACAACGTATTATTTTGGTAACTTTTTTTTTCGACTGCATATACATGCTACACTTCCTTCGCATTAAAAAAAAAAAAAAACTAGAAATAAAATCGGCCTCCTTCTTTGTACTTCTCATGAATTTGAAATCTTATCATGGAAAATTATTCTTGAAATATATTTTTTCTCCCTACTCTCAAATGTACTTGTGTACGAAGTAAATTCCCTCTGTGAAGATAAAATTTTGTCTAAGTTATAAATTTTCGGATAGTGCCACCAAATAAAAGCTGGCTACCATTCAACTCCATTCAGATAAGAAAAACTAAAATAATAAATTAAAGATGCAGGAAAATTAATTAAAGAAGGGGCTCATAGCTCAAATCGCCAACCTATATACATGTGCATGAGAAACTTTCGCAAATCGTACCTTCATAAAAGCAAAAACAATCAATCAAAAAATAAAAAATAAAGTTTACTTTTTTAGCTGTGGCGGCTCATCGTAGCTTAGGGCAATAAATATGTGTCAGAATAACGTATTATTCCTATTTTTTTAATGTTTTTTAGTGACTAACCAATATTTGCTATGCAAACATTATTACAGCAAGAATTAATTGCTACGTGATTAGGGCATATCCAACGGCTAAATTAATTCCCAAATCTATTTTACAATAAATGTCACACCAACATTAATTCTTCTCCAACAGTTAACCTCATTCTCAAACACAAAAGAATATTTTCAGAATTATTTCAACTTTTATACCATTTCAATAACACCCACATATTTTACAAAAAATACAAATTAGACCAAACTATTATTTTCAATGCTTGTATGTTATTTACAACGTTTTTAATTATTATGCTTGTATACCTATTTTCAATTCGGTAATTTACTGTCTTTTTCAATGTGCTAAATTTTAGCCTTTTTAAAAATAATATTCATGTATTATAATATAAAAGAATAATATAAATAATAAAATTTAGTTAAAATATTTTTATGTTGAAAATATAATTACTAGGATTTAAGGGGTCAATTGGTAAGCTTAGAAAGTTTTAAGGTGATGAATAGTAGAAACTCAAATTTGAGTATTGGAGGAAAGAGAAATTGTAAAAACCTATTTTAGGTCTGGTTTTGGGTATGTGTTGGAGGAGAATTTAGGTATAGGTTGTTGTTTAGTACTATTGGAGATGATATTAAGACATTATATTACTCTTCAAAGAAAATATAGTTTTGTATAGAATAGTAAAATTGATGATATAATGTGTTTGATTGAAACCCAATGAAATTTACTGGGCCACATAATATTGGTCACTATGATACACCTTTACAGCCCAGAACATAGACCCGAGTTCAAGAACCAAGGTAATTGTTACATTAAATAATATTATTATTATTAAATACTACTTACTCCGATGAGAGGATGCTTTTCAACTTAGATAGTTTGTCAGCATCCTTAAATGAGATAGCAACCAAACGGTGTTGGCTTTAAATCCACTTTTCAAATATACTTTATAAATAAAAGTTTTTTATCGGTCCCGAGGTATCCCCACACAGTCCGGCTATGGGCTAACCGCCACATACTCCAGAGGTGAGACTAATTCCCGGGGGTCAGATGGACACGTCACAAATCCTCCCAACATGATAGTCATGTGTTTTAGGCTCATGGGGACTTTCTGAAAGTCATGCGGGAGGTAGAGTTTGAACCACTGACCTCCTAGTCACATGAACTTTTAGTGCGTTAACTTGGCCACTAGAGTCAAGCCTCAGCCTCATTGGCATAAGTAAAAGTTTGAAAGTAACCATTTTATATTACTATCTCTTTCATGTTTTTTCTTAGAAATAAAAATCCACTTAATTTACCACAATTTTTCTTAATGATTTAATATTCTTATTTCTACTTATTATATATGTAGCCATATAATTTGCAGATAATCTTTGAAGTCTCAGCCAATCCACATATGTGTTTTTTATATACACGTAGGCAATTAATATGCTGAGATATAGCAACTTTAACATATTACAACGTGTCACACGTAGTCACGTCATTAGTCTCACAATTTTAATGATGCGGACCGAAAAATCGACCCTAGCCGACAGTGCGCTGGAAGCTATCGGTCCGTCGCCGTTTCGAGTTCGTCGTCTTCGTCCTCAGCGGATCCCTGAAACGTCACGAAAAAGCGGACTAGAGGGCGCCGTTTCGGCGACGCCCCTCCGACTCTCAAGTCAAATAATTGTTCGTTGACGTTAGCATAAAGGAAAATAAAATTGAAGAGTATAAAAGTATTGAAATAGCGTATAATTAGTAGAGAACCCATAATCGGAAGCCTCATGATCGCCTTGTGTTGTGAGGGCACGAGTTCTTCCATGGGCGGGCGATGAATTCGTCTGAGATCAGAGATGAGAGAGAGAGCCTTGTGTGCGTGTTTGTTATGATGCTAGGAGGGATGTTTTGTGACTGTGACTCCAAGTTCCTTGTCCGAGGATGAGTGATGAGAGATGACATGAGAATGATGAAGAGTTAGTTGTCGTAGGAGAGAATGGATCCCCCTTTTCTTTCTCCCACCTCCTTTTTATCCGTAAGCTCATGCCCTTAATTAGCATTAGCATTATCACACGATTGAGAGGGTGGGTTAGATAACCACCCACTAACGTCCATGTACCAAGTGGAAATTATAACGGCCATGTTCAAGTATAACTGCTCTTCGTTGCTCGTGAAGATTTTCCACATAGGATATGCTAACCCGTTATGTTTCGATACATCCCCTCGGTCCTGGCGTCTACGAGAATTTCCTCGAGAACGGTTCGGGCAAGGCGTCGTTCCTCGAGCGCGCTCCTCGGGCCTATGTCACCTCGGGGATGTTTTCCTCTTCGGGAGATGTTTTTCACGGGGAATATCTTCCCCCTTTCGAGTAGACTCGAATATTTGACAGACAAAATACGGGGATAACAATAGTCCCCCTCACAAATAGTCCAAAAGAGTGTTATTGGACGTAGTATAGGTAAAATATTCGAGTATTGAGAAAAGGGGTACTTACCTCGCGTAGATTCCTCCAGCGTGGTTTCAAATGATTCTGTCTTGTCTCGTCCTTCGGGTTGCGACTGTTGTCTCTGCCTTGAAAATCAAATGTACTCGAGGCGATACTTGTCGAGTGAAAGGTCTCTCGCCATGGGCCTTCGAGATCCGAGATTCTGTCTTTGTTTTACTTAAGTGTGCTTTGATTCCGAACGCACCAAACTTAAGGTCCTTTGCCTCGGGTCAGGGGCGTCCCCCTGAGCCTGAGGAGAGCCTTGGAGATCTTGAAAGATGTTCCTGAAGCGAATAGTGAGCTGCCTCTCGCAGAGGGATTCAGTGTGCGTGTGGTCTTCTCTTCCCTAGGGGAAGGTTTCAGCCTCTCGCAGAGGGATTCAGTGTGCGCGACGTTCCCGAAGGGAACAGTGAGCTGCCTCTCGCAGAGGGATTCAGTGTGCGCGTGGTCTTCTCTTCCCTAGGGGAAGGTTTCAGCCTCTCGCAGAGGGATTCAGTGTGCGCGACGTTCCCGAAGGGAACAGTGAGCTGCCTCTCGCAGAGGGATTCAGTGTGCGCGTGGTCTTCTCTTCCCTTGGGGAAGATTTCAGCCTCTCGCAGAGGGATTCAATGTGCGCGTATAGTTATTTCCCGAGGGGAATAGTTTGTTCCCGAGGGTTCAGTGAGCCGCCTCTTAGAGAGGGATTAGGAGAATGGTCTTCAGCCTTGGCCAAGGTCTTCGGTCTTGTTTATCGGGCAAAGTTTTTGATCGGCGCTTTCAGTTTATAAATAGGCGAGTCATCGGTGTATATAGCCTGAAATCTCGAGTATTAGGAGGTCGATTTTTCAAGTACCAGAGTATAACGGGTTTAAGGGTCCGAGGTGGTCGGGTCTTTGGGACGAAATCTGTCAATATAGCCGTGTCTCGAAAGCAACCTCCAGCCAAGAGTGCAGTACTGTCCTTGTAATGGTGGCGTTGCGGTGGTTGCGCTTTCTTTGAGAAGTTTGAAATTTGCAAGTCTCGTGTTTTTTGGTACGAGGCATCGTCGATTTTCCCGAAAATGATATGCGATGTCAAGTAAAAATTTTCAAAATATCATAATAAAATCAGGGGTACCCCCCAAATCGACGCGTTTGATACTCGCAAGTTTTGATGTAGGGTTCCTTGGCACAAGCGAAATCTGGCCCCCGAAGTCGATAGCTATGTCCTTCTCGAATACCTCCGTTCGCATCGGGCTTCTCGAAGGGTTTCATGGTGGTCGCCTCAGCTTCTGGAAGAAACGCCGAAGTGGATCGTCCGGCCGCCTCGGATCCTTTAGCTGAATTGTATAGGCGGGACCGAGGGTTGCTGCGTTGGCGTGCAAACGTGTGGGCTATCCGTTGCCGAGCTCGTGGTGATTTTGTCTCGATAGCTCCCATTTTGCGTGAAACGAGTCGGCGCATTTTATTTTTGTGACGCCTCATTTTAAGCTCTTTGACGTAGGTGGGCTTTTTGACCTTCGAGGGTGGTTGCTATGATACTTGACGATGTGGGATACCTCCGCGAATAGGGCCTTTTAAAGAGTCAGTAGCGTCTTCGACTCCCTTAGCTAAGCTGGGCGAATTTGAGGGCTAAAGCGAGGGCGTATAATCTCGCGGACCCGGCAGAATTCTAGCGAGGGTTGCCTTCAAAGGTTGTTATTGTTGTTTTTTTTTTTTATTTTTTCAAGAAATGAGGGCCAGCCTGCGGCGAAACATTGAGCGAAACGCAGCCGAGGGCGCAATACCGGATCTGGTCATTCTCTCGAGGGTGATTTCCCCTATAGCTTCAGCGGGCATCTAAGCTGCCCCGAATAATTTATTCTCTAGCAAAATTTTCTCGTGGTGACATAAACGAGACCTGCCAATAATATTCCTTCGCGCCACGAGCGCCCATGAATTCCTGCACTCAAATAGCTCAAAGAAAGCGTGAATGTATGACTAAATCCGTACATGCAGATGGTCATATTTTCCGTCAAGCAATAAGGGTTAATTTTGAAAAACATATGATAGGAGCTCAAGAGAGAATTAGTCTATGCAAAGATATTAACAACTCAAGGTAGTTTCTATAATTCCAGCAAAAAGTAATGGAATAAGCCTAATAAAAATATTTTTAGCGACCCCAGCGATCCGAGAAAATTTCTAACAGCGGACATATAATTCATCCACCATCAAACAATACTTGATCCAAAAAATATTTTCAGAAGCCTAATTAATTTGATTCCAGCAGCAACTAGTAATTGGTTCTAGTCTTTCACGAAACAACTTTATTAGCAGCCCGGTAAAATCAATTCCAGCAAACAAGCACTAGTTAAGTCCTAGATCCTTTACAAAACTAAACTTCCACAATAATTATTTGTTCCTGCAACCACATAACTCAAAGCAAGCTAATAAAATTAATCGGATCAATCCAAGAAAAATCATAGCAAGCCAGTGCAAAGCAGGTCCAATTCGTAGCCCAACATGACCCTAAGAAATTTACTCCAACACCTCAAGTATTTTCCTAATTCGCAGAATGACCCCATGCTTTTAGATTTCATCATGTACGCTCCCAAGTAAAATAATAGAATCTATTTTAAAATATTCTCCTAAGGATCCCCAAGTGTTAGAAAACTTACAGACCAACTTTTACTATCCGACCAGTGACAGGTCCGCCCCCGACTACCTCAGAAATGGTCATTGTCGTCGAAGTGGAGGTCCAAAGGTTCCGATGGTGGTGGGTTTTCGCCGTCGATAGATCTATAAGTCGCGAGATTGTATGGATATTTTCCCTTCGCACCTTCTCGGTCCAACTCGACGGCGGCTCGGCTCCGGCGAGGATCGGGTATTGGAGGCGGATGAAGAGAATGGAAGGCGTATACCATGGGCGTCGTCAATTTCGTAAGGTTGTCGTCGATTCACTAGATTTCCTCGAGGGGCAATTGGGTTCAGATGTTGGCCGCGCCTTTTTGCCTCATTGATTTCCAAGGTGTTACGACGACTTTTCGGAGAGTCTAAAGATGCACGGATCTTGATTGATTACAGGCTTGAGTAATGAGGGCAGTGGGATGCGACAACATCGTCCCAGTCAGTTTTTTGTTGTCCATAGCTTGGTTCCGACGGGCGCTGATTTTGATGATGAAGGTTGTTGGTCCTAAATGACGCACGGGGCATCTCTTCAGACGAAACACTCTTCAGCATCCGAGAGTGGGCTCGACTTCGCCGATAGCTGTGCTCGGCCATGTACAACCGCAATTTTGGCTCGTCCCCTAGCGATGGTGATCAGTCTGCTTGGACAGATTCAGTGAGTCAAGCTTTGATGGCGTGTTGCCCGCGGTTGTGCTTCCCGGTGCTGATGACATCCCATGAGCTCGGAGAAGCACGGATAGCGACTACTGTTGGGCCGAATCCGAGGCTAGAGTTCGAGTGCAGTGAACTGCCTTATCATTGCTGGGGTTGTGCTGGAGCTGCTGTCGGGCTTTACGCTGTTGCACGCTCGGAGTTGCTGTCTGCGACAGAAGAAAAATGTCAGCATATAATAGATACATAGTAGGTACCTCCATTTGGGCACGAGTTGTGCCGATTCCCTCGATCTTGGATAAAGAATTTGATATCGGCGTGTGACTTCGGCCCTCTATCGTGATTGCTTCATCGCGCTCTTGATCGAGACAGATACCTTCAGCGCAGGGGCATAACAGTGAGTCTAGAGGTGGTTCATCGACAACCTGAGCGACGGGCCGAGGCCAAGGGCTGCAGGCTCCGGCGTGTCACTCTACTGATAAGGGTTGAGTTCTGCTGATGAGTGGTCGTTGTAGTGTGGTGCCGCATGTGGCTCGATCAAGTCTTAATATCGAGTTGTCCGCTGATGAGCTCGTGGAGGTTTCCTCCCATTTTGCGCGAAAGGTGTTGACGTATTTGTCTTCGGCGTGGTTGGATTCCTCAGTGCCAAGCGGGATTTTGATCTTAAGCGGCGGTCGCCTCAGCTCGGGGGAAAACAATCTACCCGAAGGGATGTGGACCAGGCAGGACACGTTGGATCCCATTTGCTGGGCTATACGGGCGACGACCGAGGGCTGCGAACGCAAGCGCGCGACCGCCCATCTGAGCTGATTTTGGCTTCGTGAGCTGACATGAAACACACCGCCCCATCAAGGCTTGAGGGTGTCTTGTATGATCGAGTCTTCGTAAGGTTAGGTGGGGCGGCAAGGTAACGCCCGAGCTATCACTGCTTGGTTCTCTTGGGCGCAGTGAATGGCCGCCTCAGTAATGTGTCGGCCTAGGTTGCGGTGTTCAATAGTTTTATGGGCGTACGACTTATGTAGTGCAACGAATCCTGTACTCAGAATAGCTCAAAAGAAACTTCAAAGATGCAATTTGAATTACGCATGCACTAATATTAATTGTCCCGTTGTTGCCAATATTCAATGAAGCCCTGAAATATCTACAGCAAAAATTCCAGCTACGAAAACAATTCCAGAGGCCCAGGAAAATTGTAATATCAGACAGATCTTATTCTAGCATCCCAATGTAAATGATAAGCCCCACGAATAGCCTGCGTAACCCTATGAAATTTACACAAATGACTCATATATTTTAATAATTCATAGAGCTACCCCAGATTTTAAGTTTCACAAATATGGCTCCCTAATGAAATGACAGAAATCACCCATTAGATAAAGTAATTTCGAATCAACCCCGATACACAAGGAAAGCTTACAACCGGGTCCAGGCCGTGGGCAGCGGCGGATCTGGCACAGGTGGCCGAACGGGCGGCGATGGTGGTCGTCGTCAGACCTACTGGATCGGTCTCATGGTGGTTTCGTCCCAAAAACTTCGGCGATTATGGTTCAGGGGAGAATTTTGACCCGATCGTCCCTCTTAGACCTTCAAACTGAGTCGCCCGCGATTTGGCTCCGAAAAGTCTAGGCGAGTAGGAGAAAGTGTTAGTCGTCGAGGATACGCAGCGGGCTTCCTTTAATTTAGCGGGACGTGAGCCGATTTGTAAGGTTCGTCGAGGTTGGGCAGTTAGGTTTTCTGTGCCGGTGTGAATTCGTTCCTTAATATCAGTCGCTACAGCGTTTCTGGCCACAGCAGAGACCACCATGTACAGAGAGTTTGGACCACCATGTAATCAGAGCATTTTGATGCATCTACGGTGCGGGTCTTGATTAGGATGAAACCGAGGTTGGCGTATGAGTGCAGTGGACTGCAACATCCCCGCCGGCGTGAGCTCTATTCTGTGTGCGGCCGGTTTGGATGGGGAAGGTGGCTGGTTCGTTGAGTAGCTGCTCGGGAATTGGGCCTCAACGTTGCTTTGTCTGCTGTTGTGCTCGCAGGCGCCGATCACGCTCCAACGAGCCTGACGAGAGGCTTGATTGCGAGCGCGACGAGCTGCGACGTCGCTTCGGTCAATTTTATGCCCTAGGTGAAAATAGCGAAGCTGCTATGCCGTTGTGCACTTTGCAACAGCTTGCACGTTGTTTGATCGTGGTTACTTCCTTGACCGTCGGGGATGATCTGCTAATAAGCCGAGATGTTCGCACGACTTCAGATTTGGGCGGTGCGAGAGGTTCCCATATGCTGTTTTGCAAATGCCTCGTTCAGTGCCGTCTCCAGTCGCGAGCAAGGGCTGGTCTACTCGAACAAATTCTGGGGATTTGAGCCCCGAAAGTGGGCTGCCCACAGCAGCTCCCGCGAGGACTGTCTACTCATGGCGGCGACGCGAGCGGGTTTCGCCAATATCGAGCTAGCAACAAGCTAAACGGGTAGATGGTGACGGACTCGAAACAGCTTTAGGTTTTCCGATTTCTTCCAAGTGCACCTTCATTTATTTATCTGATTCCCACAGACGACGCCAATTGATGCGGACCGAAAAATCGACCCTAGCATCAACAGTGCGCTGGAAGCTATCGGTCCGTCGCCGTTTCGAGTTCGTCGTCTTCGTCTTCAGCGGATGCCTGAAACATCACGAAAAAGCGGGCTAGAGGGCGCTGTTTCGGCGACGCCCCTCCGACGCTCAAGTCAAATAATTGTTCGTTGACGTTAGTATAAAGGAAAATAAAATTGAAGAGTATAAAAGTATTGAAATAGCGTATAATAAGTAGAGAACCCATAATCGGAAGCCGCATGATCGCCTTGTGTTGTGAGGGCACGAGTTCTTCCATGGGCGGGCGATGAATTCGTCTGAGATCAGAGATGAGAGAGAGAGCCTTGTGTGCGTGTTTGTTATGATGCTAGGAGGGATGTTTTGTGACTGTGACTCCAAGTTCCTTGTCCGAGGATGAGTGATGAGAGATGACATGAGAATGATGAAGAGTTAGTTGTCATAGGAGAGAATGAATCCCCCTTTTCTTTCTCCCCTCCTTTTTATCCGTAAGCTCATGCCCTTAATTAGCATTATCACACGATTGAGAGGGTGGGTTAGATAACCACCCACTAACGTCCATGTACCGAGTGGAAATTATAACGGCCATGTTCAAGTATAACTGCTCTTCGTTGCTCGTGAAGATTTTCCACATAGGATATGCTAACCCGTTATGTTTCGATACATCTCCTCGGTCCTTGCGTCTACGAGAATTTCCTCGAGAACGGTTCGGGCAAGGCGTCGTTCCTCGAGCGCGCTCCTCGGGCATATGTCGCCTCCGGGATGTTTTCCTCTTCGGGAGATGTTTTTCACGGGGAATATTTTCCCCCTTTCGAGTAGACTCGAATATTTGACCGATAAAATACGGGATAACATTTAACATTCAAATCTCATGTATATATTTGATCAATGATTTTTATACCTTATATGTAAACTCCTAATTCGATCCCTAATGAGATCTTTGTTATACATACGTCATGGGAATCTTGGATAATGATAGTGCTCTAATCCCTCGTCATCATAACGTGTTAGAACAAAATGTGAATCATCTTTTTATATATCATGAATCAAAATTAGTGATTGATAAATTATTAAATGTTGGAGAAAATAAATAATAAGTCAGTATGAACTTGTCGACGTGTATGAACTTTGTTGGTCAGTATATATTTGATCATTTTCCCATAAAAATTAATAAAGTTGAAAATCATACCAGGTATTTCATCTTCATGTCATCACCTATCAATATTTCCAACAAATAGAGCTTTCGGCTTATTTGATCGCAAAAATAATTGAAGATCGATCATATAAAGTTAGTGATCATAAATTTAAAATTAATATCTTTACTTAGCCGAAATTTATATCTGTAAAACACAACATAATATATAATTGTTTACAAAAACAAATGCATCAATCACGCAAACAAACTGCTAGCAAACTCCATCCACGAGTATTTCTTGTCTAATATAAACTAACAAGTGTTTTCATGTTATTCACCACATTGACAAGTCAAATATATAATTAGCACAATCATCATATATTGTGTAATATAATAGTGTAATGAAGGACGATATTAAAGTGGATAGTTATCGTGCAATGATTCAAGCTATTGTACCGTGGAATGGCATATGCTTCCCATTTCATATATATTAAAATATACATATACACATATATTTATTTATTGATTTATTTAGACCATACATATGACTCGTTACACTAATCTCTTGCCAGCAATGCAAAATACCAACTGCTGCCAATGGATTTTCATTAACAGCCAATCATGAATCATAGACGAGACGGCAGAGAAAGGCGATTTATCTGAGATATCAATCATTACCATTGTAACGTATCTCTTAAATAATTTCGAGGCGAAAAGCTCAGTTAAAGCCAAGAAACCTAAAATAAAAAAATGGTAAGGAAGCGAAATTTTATAATCTCAGCACATTTTCCATAGTTAATGCAGTGAATTATAATCGTAATGTTTATACAAGTATAATATATATATTTCGTCCAATCTTTCAATTTCACGTACCTTATCAATTTCAAGCTTAAAAATAGTTATTGAGATAAATCAAGAATGTCGGTAGAGGTGCATTTCATTGTTTATTGAAAAATACAACATAAAAAATTATAATATAATACACCAATCCAACCTTCATTTAATATGATCGATCAATAAAGATGCCATGAGTTCAAATTCTCAAGGCCAAAAATAAAAAGAATTATATAAAAAGAAATCAGTCGGTGAAATATGTTGAAAGTAAATAAATAAAAAATGAATTTAATAGACTTGATTAGTAAATACACGTAATTTCTTACAATTTCCTTTGTTATAAAAAACGACCGAGCATCGGAGCAACTAGTATACTACCATGTGTCCTATACACGTCGATCGTTAATGAGTTGCTAGAAAATTTCAATATTTATTTTGAATTTTTGTGAAGAAGAAGCTCAACACTTATATATGGGAGGGACCCCAGTTTGGCGACAAGTATAACTTTTGCATTACTCGCCTTCCTTCTTTCTGTGATTCTTTATTTATCATTTATTTTCTTGAAATTTATCCAACACAACGCAACATACTTTGCTTTGAGGAGCTCTTGAATGTCCGAGATTTCGAAATCTTTGTTTCTCGAAGAAGAATATGCCATCTACGTTCTGAGTAATTTTTGTGCAGATAATATTCCTTGCAGGCTTTGGGAGGCCATCATTGCTTGCTCATTGGATGTATTTAGCAGTAAGTTACCTAATCTTCTTATTCTTCTTTTTCTTTTTCTATTTTTATTCTTCAAAATGTGTTTATGGGAGCTTAATCTGTGCTTGAAACGATGCTGAAGAAAGGTTTATTGTCATAGTTCTTAATTCATTTTGGGATTACTGAGAAATATTGGTTCTTGGTGATGAAGTTCAGCAGATTGTGATATAGGGCTGTTATGGTAGTTTGTTCTTGTCTCTGCTATTCTATTACAATTTTAGGCTTTTCTAAGATAATTTTTCGTTCGAAATTACCATTGCATCTGCAAATTGTGGTCTTGGCCATGTGAGCTGGAAAATCTCATAGCCGTAGATGCTCAAAAGTCAGCATTTTTCTGGGGCGAAAATACGAATGCCGTACTAATTTCTTATACTTCGAACTACTCCATTGCAGAATCCATGGCAGATCAGTTTCTGTTTGAATAGAGCTCTTTTTAAATGACTTCAATTGAATATGAATTGCAGGTGCAGAGACACCCTATTTAATTCTTGCCTTGATCATCGAGACAACATACTTAGTTCGCAGATTCAAGTTAGTTCGAAAATACTTGTCCAAGTCTTACGATCGCTTCAGCTTCAAATATGTCTCCGAGTAGTCCATCTTCATCGCTCATAAGCAGCGATAGCTCTATCTCGAGTTGCAGTTAGCTTTCTTTCTTTTCTCCATTTCCTTACTTTTACCGATCATATTCCTCAGTTTCTGACATCTCCTTTTTCGTTTACACAGGTGATATTTCAGTCGAGGCAAGCTCTTGCAATAGGTAATCAATCATCAGTTCGTTTCGAAAGATCGTTTTCCCACTATTTTCTCAATTTTTTTTTTCAGGGATTTCGGAGATGAAGAAAGCAGCAGTACAGAGGATTCGAGCTTGAGCTCTCCGTCGAAAGCGCTCGACTTGGACTTTTCGGTTAGTAAGCCTATAGGCATCGACGAAAATGGTTATTCGTCGACCGATATTGTAGAAGGAGACTTTTTGCAAACCCATTCGAACGACGAATTGGACGTCGACTTTTGGATTCCGCCCGGGCCCTTAAACGAAGAAAATTACGATGAGTTAGGCCCTCGAAAGCTCGAGCTTGAAGAGGAAAAAATCATGGCTTTGGAGAACGTTAAGAACGGGAGGTTTAAGGGCCAAGTGGGGCGCCTTTTTCGGACGGCGGGTGTCGATTTTCTTGGAATTTATGGTGAGAATTGGGTCGATAAAGTCACCTCTTTGTCGTGGGAAGCTGCTTCTTTCGTAAAGCCCACCGATGCAATGGATACCGAGGGATATGTGAAGGTTAAATGCGTAGCAACTGGGCGGCCTTCGCAGAGGTACCTTCCATTCGATCGATATCGTGTTTTTTTTCCGGGTTAAATTAATTTTTCAGTCTTGTGATTTAGAGGGATGACTTTATAGGGACAATGAATTTATGGGGTGGGGCATTATGAGGACGTAACTTTCAATTAAGCAATTTAGGGGACATTATACGCAGAACCCTAGATTTTGTCCGTAGATTGCGTAATTCTGGAAGTTATTGTCCGTATAATGCCAATTCGCTGGAATCCTAGATTGTTTAATTTTGAAGGTTATAGTCGGTATAATATCACCATTCAAGGACTAAGAGCATCTCCAACCCAACTCGAAAACCAAAAAAAATTCATAAATTTACTCCAACCGATACCGAAAACCAAACTCAAAATGGGATTTTTAATTTCTCCCACCTGAAAAAACGCATGTTTGCGTTTGGATCCGTTAGAATGCGATTGAACTTTTTAATAGGGAAGTCCCGAATTTTCGTTTCTATCGTATATCTTTGTCAGAAACAAAGCTATGAATGACAGATGGACTGTGATAATTAGGGGTGGTTCGGTACGGTATACCGTACCAAAACCGTGATACCGTTTACCGTACCGAAATTTCGGTATTGAAAAAAATCATACCAATACCATACCAAAATTTCGGTAACCGAAATTTCGATACAGTATCGGTATCATACCTTCTATACCATTAACACGGAGGGTTTTTAACCATGCGTGTCTCATAACTCGTTCATTCGTTTGTTTCCGAATTTGTAGTCAATTCAAACTCCTTAGGCCCAATAAGATGAATTATTAATACCAAATTTTTCAAAATAAAAAAGATTTTTAATTCATAAAATAATATTAAATAATTTACATGTTTTAGTCAGTCTCATTAGTAATACAAAGAACTTTACAAACTACAAAATACAAATTTATATAGAGATTAATTAAAATGAAATTGTTATTTAAAAAATTAGTGAAAAAGTAATTGCATTGCGTCTTTACGCTTTCAAAATCCTGAAGAAAAAAAAATTAAAAAGGCCAAAATTAAACGTAACTTGACTTAGGTATAATAAGTAAAATATGGTGGGCGTCAATAATCTTAAAAGGTTGTGTATAGTTAATAATTTATGAGATACATAAATTTATGAAGATCCTTATAATATTTTTACCCATTTGATATTTTTTAGAAATAATATAATATATGTATGTGTGTATATATATATATATATATATTATTTAAAATTTGTATTTCGGTATTTTCGGTATAATCGGTATACTTAATTTTTAAAATTTTCATACCATTACTGTACCGAAAATTTTCGGTACGGTATCATACCTTACCAAAAACTTCGGTATACCAAAATTTTCGATATTTTCGATACGTTACGATACGACAAGGACGGTATATCGGTTTTCGGTATATTTCCCCAGCCCTAGTGATAATTTGAGCTTCCAGAGAAAATAGATAAAGGCAGATCAAGATGTCAGAAATCGAACTATATAAATATTATTATTATTTATAAAAAAATATGAATGTAGATACAAACGTACTGTTTTGGTCATGCTCACAGTTGTTTGACATGACTGTAAATATTTATTTATTTTCCTTGATGAACATAGTCGATGAGCTGTAGATTTTTATTTTTGTTCTTTTTTTTTCGGATTTTATTTTCTATTAAATCTAAGATGATATTTGTAGTTTAATTTGTAAAGTTGTAAAATATGTGGGTAGTATTGAAATTTGTAAAAAATGATGTGGAAATGAATATTACAAAATAGTCTATTGAGTTTGAGAATGAGTTGATCGGTTGGAGAAGAATTACTGCATTTTGAGTTTGAGAATGCGTTTATCGGTTGGAGATGGTCTAAGAAAAAGCAAACCTCTTTTTCGCTCCAACTATTGAATTTTTCTGTTGAAAATATAACATGCGTTTGATTTGGGCAGTAAAGTGATCAAAGGCCTCGTCTTCAAGAAGCACGCTGCTCACAAACACATGCCCACGAGCTATCGAAACCCGAGACTGCTTCTGATCAATGGCTCCCTCGATCTTTCCTCCGATGAGTTATCGTCTTTCGAATCCATAGATCGGGTAATAAAAAGAACAGGAAAGATCTATCATTTATTTGGCCTTTGCCTGACATGTAAATAGTCCATTTCGACAGGAAAAAGACAGCTTAAGACCCATCATGGAGATGATAGAAAAGGACCAACCGAACGTTATCTTAGTCGAAAAGTCTGTTTCTCGGGATATTCAAGAATCTATCTTCGAGAAAGGGATGACTTTAATCGTCGATATGAGGCTTCGTCGGCAGCAAAGGGTCGCAAGCTGCATAGGTTCTTCTGTCCCATCTTTAGAAGAAGCTGTAACGTGTCAGCAGCTTAAGCAGTGCGAATCTTTTTACGTCGAAAAGTACGTCGAAGAGCACGATTTTATTACAGAGGGAGGTGGTAAGAAGCCCATCAAGACTTTGATGTTCCTCGAGGGCTCTCCTGATAGGCGCGCCTGCACAGTAAGTCGTCGAGCGATCTTTCTCCGTTTTGATTTGTTAATTTATGGACCGTTTTTTACTTTTTTGGAATCTTCTTACAGGTTCTGCTGATGGGGGATAGAAGCAGCGAACTGAAGAGAATCAAACGTATAATTCGAATTGCGGTGAACATGGCTTATCACTCGATCCTCGAGACCTCTTTTCTCATGGATCAAAGCGCAATGTTTTCTTCGATTTATTCATCGGAGGTGGTCAACCTATCTTTCGTAAAGAAATCGTCCATATTCGATGGAGATATCGAAGAATCGTCTGTTTGCGATGTTCCCATTACTGATGGCAGCGATCCAGTAGGACCAAACGTTGTAATCGAACGAGTCGAAACCAGTAACTCATCTGTTGATGTAATAAGCCAAAGCGGCGAATTTCTGACAGAGGCTGAAGACGACGACGATGATGATGACGACGAAAAGCCAAAACTTGGATGTGATGAAGGTGATAAGGTTAACGGCGACCATATGGATGATCCCACGATGTCCTATTCAGGCACGTGGTTCCCACATGGTAGCGTCGAACAGCGTAGCACTGGTAAGAACGAGGGCAGTTCGGAGGGTATTTTGGTCGTAATGTCCGCCCGAAATGCTGGAAAAGGCGCTATATGTAATCATAGCCATTTCTCTCGCATTAAGTTCTACAGAAGCTTCGACGCTCCGCTCGGAGAGCTCTTGCGCGGCCATTTGCTGAATCAGGTTATTTGTCATAATCCCGAGTTTTTCTTTGGCGTTTTTATTGCAATAAAAAAACAACGAAAGATTAAATCGTTCTTTTGCAGGGATTTCATTGCATTACGTGCGGGGAATCGAACGAGTCCCATGTCTATCACTACGCACATCACGACAAGCAGCTCACGATCCAAGTCAAACAGCTTCATGCGAGCGAATGCCTGCCCGGGGGAAATATTTGGATGTGGGAGCGTTTCGGTCATTGTACGTTCCAAGAAGAAAACGCAAGCACGAAGCTGGCGCAGAGGGTCCCGCTGTCGTCCGATACCGAGAGGCTATCTTTTGGGAAATTTTTGGAGCTCAGCTTCGCAAATTTCGAACAGTCTTTTCATCGCGATTTCTTCTACTTCTTCGGGTATGTCCGTACTTCTCTCTCGGTCGAATTTCACCGAGAAGCCATGCTTTTATTTATTACGTCTTGTTATAAATATGCAGACTTGGCCCGATGGTCGCAATGTTCAAGTACTCGCCATTTGCGACTCATTCGATCTCTCTACCACCCCAAAAGATGGATTTCGACTCTAATATTCGAGGAGAGCTTCTTAAGGATGAATTCGAAAGGGCACATATCGACGGGATTTCTATGTTTCTCGACGTCGAAAATACTCTGAAAGAACTGAAGGCAAAAGTCGACATTCAAGACGTTTTGGCGATGCTTGAGCAAGAAAAGGCCCGATTCGAGGCGAATTTGAAAAGCGACGCCAAGGATTACTCTGTGCATAGGCTCGTAAGCTTGAACCGAGCAAGGCTCGACCTTCTCCTCGAAGCGTACGTATGGGACCGACGAATATCCACACTAACGTCCTCCGATTTCAAGGCGCTCGAATATAAAGAGGATAGTATCGCCGTCGAATACGTCAACGGCGAAAATTCTCTACGCTTCGAAAATAATTCATCTTTATCCCTCCAAGTCAAGGCCGACGGAGATAATCTCGTCGTTCATGACATACTCATTCAGACAAGTTCGAATGACGACGGCGTGCTTGTCTCTAATGGTAATGAACTCTCTTGTCCATATTGGGGCGAAAGTGAGGTTGAAGACGATAGAACCCGAATTTGGGCACCTTTCGAAGATATCAGAAACGAATACATGGAAGTTTTGCGAAGAGGCTACCTACCGAAAATCGAGTCGTTCGGCAGCTACAGTTCGGATTCTTTCGTTCAGAAACTCATCGTAGACGAAAGCTCGAAGCTACACATCCCTCTATGTAAGGACAATATCGTCTCTGACTACGAAGACCAGCCGTCGAGCATAATTGCGTGCGCTTTGGCGCTTTTGAAAGACGTAATAACTTGCGAGGTCGACGGTGTGCCGAAAGGGAGAGGAAGCGAAGCTTCGAAGAGCCTAGCGAGGATATTCTCTCTTACACCTCGTTCCGATTCTTTCGACAGCGTAGAATATATGGACCCTTCGTCCGTTTCGAGCGGGGCCCACCACCCCGAAATCTCGATGGGGTTTTCGAAGTACCCATCGAAGAGGAAGTACTCGGTGGTTTGTCTCTACGCTAATGAGTTTCGTAAGTTGAGAGACCGTTCTTGCCCCTCCGAGGTCGATTTCATCGCGTGCCTCAGCCGATGCGAGAATTGGGACGCAAAGGGCGGTAAGAGCGGGTCGTTCTTCGCGAAAACGCTGGACGGTCGCTTCATCATAAAGGGAATTAAGAGGATAGAGCTCGAATCCTTCACGAAGTTCGCCGAAAACTACTTCGAGTACATGAATCAGTGCTACGAGCTGGGGAATCAGACTTGCCTCGCCAAGATTCTCGGGATATATCAGGTGGGATTTGCGCTTTTTTTTTTTTTTTTTTTTATTTTCTCGTTGGCATTTTCGTGATTTTTTGCGAATGTCGATCTTTAAAAAGGTCGTAATAAGGGCGACGAACGGTGCAAAGGAGACGAGGCACGACCTCGTGGTGATGGAGAATCTCTCCTTCGGTCGGAGCCCGAGGAGGCAGTACGATCTAAAAGGCGCTCTCCACGCTCGGCTCAACGTCTCTGGGAACGATTCGGGAGAAGTTCTCCTCGACCAAAATTTCGTCAACGACGTCAACGCTCTGCCGCTCTACGTAAGCAGCAGCTCGAAGAGGAATCTCCAACGGGCGGTGTACAACGACACCAATTTCCTCAACGTGAGTTTGAGTTGCTTCGAGTCTTTTTACATTTGCCGTTTATTCTAGCCTTCACTACGTTTTTCGTAATACCCAACTCAGGGGTACAAGACGCTAACTTTCAAAATCAAAGTTATTTAAGTACGCAATGCGTTGCAATCCTTGAGGGTGCGTTTGGTATGTGAAATCCAACGCGGAAAAGAAAAGGAAAATGTTATGATACGCATCGGATCATTGTACATTGCGTTTCGCATGTTGTACCATGATAGATTTTCTTTTCTTTTCCATAGCGAATCTGCATACCAAACGCTTCAAATTTCTTAAATTTTAAGCTTGCCGGTTGGGTGTCCCGAATGACACTTAACTTTCAAAGTAGCTGCGTCCTTAAATTGCGAAAGATAGTGTCCTCAAATTGCAAACTCGTAAGTTGGGTATCTTGAAGGACCCTAAGCTGCAAAGTCGAAGCAACATAATTGCGTCCTTAAATCGCTCGATTTTTTAAACTTATTGTACTTACATTGCAACCTCGTAAGTTGGGTGTTATGAAAAAAATTTAAAAAATTGAAGCAACTTTAACTAGACTTAGAGGACGGAAAAAAGTCTGCTTAAACTTTTGAAGTTGGTGTCCTTAAATTGCAACATCGTACGTTGGTATCCTAAAAGGCGCTACTTTCAAAATCGATGCAATATAAGGAGGGGTGAGCAAAACCGGATATCCGGATTTTCGGATCCGAGATTCGGATATCCGGATTTTCGGATACCAAAAAATGATATCCGTATCCGGTCCGGTTTTAATCGGATATCCGAAAATCGGATATCAGCTTTATTCGGATATTTAAATCGGATATCCGCATTCGGTTTTTAAATTTATTGTTTTAAATAATTTTTCATATTTTCTTTCAAAATCATATTTTTATTTTTATCAAAATAAAAAATATATTTTTCATATAAAAATTACTACACATAGTAGTTAACACAATATGTGAATTCATGATTCAAAATTACATAATAAATAATAAACATTATGTGAATTCATGATTCAAAATATATTCTGTTCAAAATCATTTTTTTATTTCTTATCAAAATAAAAAATATATTTTTTCATATAAAAATTTCTACACATAGTAATTCACACAATATGTGAATTCATGATTCAAAATTACATAATAAAATAATATAAACATAAATATTACTATTTTTGAGGATTTTTTTCCCTTTTTGACCTTCATTTTTCATTTTGGGCTATTTTTTATTTTTTTAATTATTTTAAATATAAAATCGGATACTGGATATCCGGATTTTAGACAAACTACTATCCGTATCCGATCCGGTTTATTTTAAAATAAATCGGATCGGATATCCGATCCGGTTTTTAAAATCGAATATCCGGATTTTCGGGTTTTGAAAACCGGATATCGGATCGGAATCCGGTTTTCGGATATTTTTGCTCAGCCTTAATAAGGACGCATGCACCTAACTGTTTCATTAAACTGCTGCAGTTTTAAATTTCAGTATCCTCAAATTGCAATCTTTAAAATAGGGTTTCCTGAAAGTACCATTCCCTAACTTACGGCACGAAATTGCTTGGCAATTGCACGAGGATTGGGCTAAAATGGGTCTTTAAACCAATTTTTTTTGTCAGTCGATCAACGTGATGGACTACTCTCTGCTCGTCGGAGTCGACACGCAACGCAACTACATGTCGTGCGGAATCATAGACTACCTAAGACAGTACACATGGGACAAGCAGCTCGAGAATTGGGTCAAGTCTTCTCTCGTCGTCCCCAAAAATCAACTCCCCACTATAATATCTCCCATAGAATACAAGAAAAGGTTTCGAAAGTTCATAAACGCGCACTTCTTGAGCGTCCCCAACCACTGGTGTAACCGAAGTGGGGCCCGCCCCTATGGGCTTCGGGGGTCCGAAGGGTGCGGGAACGGCCTGTTGTCGAGTAAGAAAACGCCGAAGAGAGGCAAGTGCTACGATGATTGCGCTCACGCGACGGGTGGGGCCCACGGGGAGTTACAGCAATGGAGTCATCATCTTGTCTACTGTTGAGCTTTTGCTGTAATGGCTCGATGTTCTTTTTTTTTTATGTGCATATATATTTTGTTCATTTGGTGTTATATTCTTGAGCAATTGAAGACATGGGCAATCTTCTATGTATATGGTCATATCATATGCTTTTTTGTTGTACATTTTTCACAAAGGATTGGTACATAATGATTTAAAACCATGGTATGGGTTATTCTTAGGGATGTCAAGGGGGCGGGGGCGGGGATTAGGTCCCCATCCCCGTCACCGTGTCGCGGGGAATCCCCATCCCCGTCCCCGCGAACTAAACGGGGAAAAAATCGTCCCCATCTCCATCCCCGCCGGGTCCCGCTCCCGCGGGGATTCCCCGTCCCCACGAATTGTTTTAAAAAAATTATAATTTCATTATAATATAAATTGAATTCATTATTTATATTATATATTAAATGTTATTTATATTATAATATTAAAAAATGTGTAAAAATATATATTTTTTTAAACTTATAATATAAATTATGTCTAAAAAATATTATTTAGTTATTAACTTAAGCTATAAAATATTTTATTTAAATAATATTAATGGCGGGAACGGAGCGGGGATCCCCGCTGGGCGGAAACTATGATCCCCGTCCCCGCCTACGGGGACAAAAAATTCCCCATCCCCGCCCGGTTCAGGGCGGATCCCGTGGGGACGGGGAATCCCCTTAACTTCTAGGCTGTGTTTGGTTTGGTGGATAGGAAGATGTAACATAAAATTATGCTTGGATTATTAATGATATGAGTTGTCCAATGGATTGTTCACTTCAGAGGATATAAACTCAGTATTATTTTTAAAATTACAAAAATAACATTCACTTAATCAATACATGGTTTTAATAAAAAATATTCTTATGAATATCGAAAAATATAAGATATGCATTTCAATTTGATCGACACAAAACAACGAATAATTTGGTGTTGTTTATTTATTTTTATCATATAAATCACGTAAAATAACGATGATTTTATGATATGGTGGAGTAGGGATATTGTGGTCTTGTCGTAATAATACGCATTGGATTAACTATATCGGCCCACCCCATTGGATGAATTATATCGGGCCTGTTTGATTATAGTAGCGGGCCGAAGTTTTATTGCATACGTGGATTTTATTTATAGTGAACGGTATTAGATGGGATATTCTTATTTTATCCTGGCTTGTCCAAACGGAGCCATAGGGTTGATTTGGATGCAAACAAACCGTACGTAAGATAAAATTTTCGACGATTCGAAAATAATGGTAAAATAATATGGTCCTCCGAGTCATGTCGATGTGATATGTCCCCCCTTTCCAATATACTAATAATATGGTCAGCAATAATTCAACTCAAATTATTATTTTCCCTGTTTTTCACCTTGCATTATCCCATCTCCTTCTCCTCTTGCCTTGTATTGTACGTGACATTATTTACATTTTGACAGCTATTTTTTTTTTAAATAATCACCCAACATACATCATAACTAAAACACCACACATTAACTAAACCAACTTTATCTCTAATTTCCTTCTCTCCAAAAGCTCCTCAAGGAAGAAAATCCATGGCTTCAAGTTCTAACACACCAATATCACAAACGAAAAGTCAAGACAGCTCAATCTCCCGACAAAGATTCAAACCAAGAAACCCTCGAACTCCATTGTCGTTTTCCTCAGCTTCGTCTCGATCGAATTCATGCGATTCAACGTCTTCATTTTCATTCAACGAGGAAGATTTGTTGACTAATTACAGCCCCAAAACTCCTCTCAAGTTCAAAGGGATACCATTTTCTTGGGAAGATAACCCTGGAGTTCCAAAGGATCGAAGCTTGAAGATCATCAAGAGAGAGAAAAGTTCAGCCACCACAGACGACGATCACCGCCGCCGCCGCCACCACGTCCTTCTTCCATTGCCGCCGGTGAAGTCTATGCATGTAATAAACAGTCAAGAAGTGATGAACCCACTCGGAAAGTATAGCAAGTTGAGGAAAGATCCATTCTTTGCGGCATTAGTTGAGTGTTCAAAGGATGAACCTGATGATGATGATCTTGGTAATAATAAGACCTTGAAGGGCAGTTCCAAGAAAGGGTTTATTACAAGGAGTTTAAGTGGGAGACTTGGCTTCGCCAATGTTTATGCTTCTTGTAAGAATGCTTGCGATGTCTCGGATTCGAGCGTTTATGTACCTGTGAAGCCACGCCCTCATTATCTTCTTAATCGCCACTATTGAGTTTTTTTTTTTTGACAAAGCAACAATGTTGTTGGAATTATTTTTCTTTCTTATTTTCTTTAATTTTCTTTTTTTTTGGACAATATGCGTACTTGGTGTCTGTTTCGTAGTAGCTTATTAAGTAGTTTATCGGAAGTTTATATTATTGGATGAAGGCCTGAAGCTATTCAGAAAAATTCACCATTTTTTGTTATTAAATGTAAAACTTATAATAAACAAATAAGTATGGATGCTAGGTGTCAATGCTCATATTGGTTAGATATATTATTTTATTTGTTAGATTTAATTTCATTGGTTGAAGGTTGGAATTCTTGGCTTATAAATACCTCCCATTGGCCATTGAAGTTGTAAGAGACCAAGTCATAATTTTTCTCTTTGATTAATGATACAAACATGTTAGTTTTTATATTATTATATAAATATTTTATAACACGTTATCAGCACGAGGCTCTACCGACAACGCCAATCTCCGCCGAGGACGCTAATTTCTGCCGAAGATTTACGGGCATAATTAAGGTATGATAAATTTATTTCATCAATATTATACAAATTTAAAATATATATACAATATACAACAAAATGCTATAGTCAGACTGGTTTCGCGGAATACCGTCAAAATCTAAGTGATGGGAGGTCCAGATTTCGAATCCTAGCGGTGGCATATTAATTTTTTATCCGACTAGCTTGGTTCGGTTTGTCCGACCAGCTTGGTTCGGTTTGTCCGACTAGCTTGGTTCGATTTATACCGCCTATCATGTGATGGTTTGTACCACCTGATATGTGCCGGTTTGTAACTCCCGCCAGTAACTACGTCTAATTATATATTTGAAATAATTGGCTATACCGACTATATTTTTTGAATATGATTTTTATTAAGATTAGTTATGCATTTAATATTTTGTTATATTACCATTGTTGAAATGTTTTTTTGTATATTATATTAATATGACGAATTTGGCGAGCCTTGAGTTTGTTGCACTCGATATCACTGGTCGAAATTATTTATCTTGGGCACTAGATGCCGAGATTCATTTGAAAGCGAAAGGTCTGGGTGATACCATCAAACCGACCAATGCGACATCCGAGCAGGACAAGGCGAAGGCAATGATTTTTCTTCGCCACCACATTCATGAAAGTCTCAAAATTGAGTACTTAACAGTGAAAGACCCGAAAGACTTGTGGAAAAACTTGGAAGATCGATATAACCACTTTAAAAACTGTTATTCTCCCAAATGCAAGGTATGAATGGGTGAATTTACGCTTGCAAGATTTTAAATCGGTAAGCGAATATAATTCTGCAGTTTATAGAATTACTTCTACACTGAAATTATGTGGAGAAACTATTACCGATGCGATTATGTTGGAGAAAACGTTCACCACGTTTCATCCATCAAATGTTATTCTACAACAGCAATATCGAGAGAGAAAATTTGAAAAGTACTCAGATCTTATTTCTTGCTTATTGTTGGCTGAGCAAAACAATGAGTTGCTGATGAAAATCACGAGTCCCGACCGACTGGTGCTGCTGCATTCCCTGAAGCGAATGCAGTCAATGTTAATAATAATATTCGAGGTAATGGCTGTGGACGTGGTCGTGGAGGACATCGCGGTCGTGGACGTGGACGTTGCCAAGGTCGTGGTCGTGGTCGTGGTCGAAGTTATCATGGTGGTGATTATCAATATTTCCGTGGTGGTTATCATAATTATCGTGGTGGTCATCAGAATTTTTTCCAGAAGAAGAAAGTTTATGACAGTAAAAATGAAAGGAAGCAAACCGAACAAAAGGGTAATGCCGAAAAATGTTATCGATGCGGTGGTCCGGATCATTGGTCCCGCACTTGCCGTACGCCCCAGTACCTTGTTGAGCTGTATCAAGAATCAATAGGCAAAGGAAAAAAAGCTGAAACGAACTTTGTTCAGGGTACAATTGGTTCAACTTCTGGTGTTAATGAAGAAGGTGTTAATTTCGATGCCGACGATTTCCTGCTCATCAATGAAGAAATTTAATATGCTATCACTTTATAAATTAAATGCTTTATTATTATGTGTTTTGGTGTGTATCGTTGAAAGTTATCGTTATGTTTTCTATGATTCGGATGATATTCATGTGTTTGCTATGTATCGTTTATTTTCAATAATATCGTTATGTTTGTTAGGATTGTTATTTGGATGTTATTCATGTGTTTGCAATGTATTGTTTATTTCAATATTATGTATTAATGATAATCATATGTTTGTTTATAAAGGTTTTTATATGATGGACACGGGCATGTGGAATGAAGAATTATGTCTTGCAGACTGTGCAACGACTAATACAATTCTGAAAAATAAGAAATATTTCGAGCATCTTGATATGAAAGAAACCAGTGTGATTACTATATCGGGTAGCACAAATATAATTGAAGGCTCCGGAAGAGCTAATTTATTATTGCATAGAGGAACAATGCTGATTATTGAAAATGCTTTATATTCCCCTAAGTCTCAAAGAAATTTATTAAGCTTTAAAGCAATTCGAAATAACGGATATCATGTTGAGACTGCACAAAAGGGAGATATTGAATATCTGCACATTACAAAAGTAATTTCGAATGAAAAGAGAATCATAGAAATATTACCGTCTTTTGACTCTGGGCTATACTACACATATCTTAGAACTATTGAATCATATGCTATCCAAATGTTTAGCAATGACAGTACATTTAATGTTTGGCATGAGCCGCATGACCGGTTGGGACATTCCGGTACAATAATGATGCGAAAACTAATTGAAAATTCACGCGGACATTTATTGAGGAACCCGAAGATTCTTCAGTCTAAAGAATTAGCATGTATTGCTGCTCTAAAGGGAAGTTAATTATTCGACCATCCCAAATGAAAGTAAAGACTGAATCTATTCCATTTTTGGAGCGTATACATGGCGATATTTGTGGACCGATACATCCATCATGTGGACCATTTAAATATTTCATGGTATTAATTGATGCATCAACTAAATGGTCCCATGTATGTTTATTATCTACGAGAAACGTGGCATTTGCGAGATTACTTGCTCAGCAGATTAGATTAAGAGCACATTTCCCAGATTATCTGATAAAGAAAAATACACCTCGATAATGCTGGTGAATTTACTTCAAAGGCATTTAATGATTATTGTATGTCTATCGGTATCGATGCCGAGCATCCTGTGCCACTTGTCCATACACAAAACGGTCTTGCAGAATCATTGATTAAACGTCTGCAATTAATTGCAAGGCCATTGTTGATGAAGTCGAAACTTCCATCGTCTTGTTGGGCACATGCTATATTGCATGTAGCAACACTAATCCGCATCAGGCCAACAAGTTATCATTATATCTCCCCGTTACAAATATTTTATGGTCAGGAACCAGATATTTCTCATCTAAGAATTTTCGGATGTGCAGTATATGTTCCAATTGCACCACCACAACGCACAAAGATGGGACCTCAAAGGAGGTTGGGAATATATGTCGGATTTGAATCTCCATCAATTATAAAATATTTAGAACCCTTAACTGGAGATCGATTCACGGCCAGATTTGCCGATTGTCACTTCGACGAAATAAATTTTCCGACATTAGGGGGAGAAAAGAAACAGTTGGAAAGAAATATTAGTTGGAATGAATTATCGCTAAATTATTATGATCCTCGAACAAAAGAATGTGAACTAGAAGTTCAAAAGGTAATTCATTTACAAAGTTTAGCGAACCAATTGCCAGACAGTTTTGCTGACCCAAAAAGAGTGACAAAGTCACATATTCCAGTTGTGTAATGTTCCTGCTAAAATTGATGTTCCTGCAAAACAATAATACGATTGAGCTTAAACCACAACTGAAGCGTGGTAGGCCTCTGGTTCCAAAGATAAAAATCCTCAGAAAAGAAAAGGAGCAAATAATAAGAATGGTCCAATCGAGGATTTATCGACTAGGGAAGAGTCGACGGGCATAAATGATGATAAGAATGAAAGTCAGGTACCTGAACAAATTGAAAATAATGATAATGATGAGATCCCGATCAATTATGCCCAGAATGAAATAAGATGGAACCGAGATAAAGTCAACGTTGACGATAAATTCTCATTTAACGTAGCGCTACAAGAAATGAATGAGATTAATGAGAATGAGGATCATGAACCAAGGTCTGTAAAAGAAAGCAGCAAAAGAAATGATTGGCCAAAATGGAAAGATGCAATAGATGTTGAATTAAAATCACTTGAAAGACGAAAAGTTTTCGGACATGTAGTCCGTATACCAGAGAATATAAAGCCGGTTGGATATAAGTGGGTTTTTATCAGAAAGAGAAATGAGAAGGGCGAAATTATGAGATACAAAGCCCGGCTTGTTGCACAAGGTTTTTCGCAAAGACCTGGTATTGATTATGAGGAGACATATTCTCCGGTGATGGATGCAACAACTTTTCGTTATATAATAAGTCTGGCAATACGTGAAAAACTCGATATGCGTCTAATGGATGTTGTTACTGCCTATTTATATGGCTCACTTGATAGTGACATTTATATGAAGCTTCATGAGGGATTTCAATTGCCTAAAAGTTCAGGGCCCCGTGATGAGTACTCAATTAAACTGAACAATCGCTTTATGGATTAAAGCAATCTGGGCGTATGTGGTATAATCGCCTAAGTGAATATTTATCAAAAGAAGGATACAAAAATTATCAAATTTGCCCTTGTATATTTATGAGAAGATGTAGTAATGATTTTGTTATCATAGCGGTATATGTTGATGATATCAGTATAATTGGAACTCCTGAAGAGTTGTCAAAGGGCGTTAATTGTTTGAAAAAGGAGTTCGAAATGAAAGATCTTGGAAAGACGAAATTTTGTCTTGGCTTGCAGATTGAATACTTGAAGAATGGCATATTTGTATGTCAAGAAACATATACGAAAAAGGTATTGAAAAGATTTTATATGGACAAAGCTCATCCGTTGGATACTCCGATGATTGTTCGATCTCTAGATGTGAATAAAGATCCGTTCAGACCTTGAGAAAATGATGAAGAATTGCTTGATCCTGAAGTACCATATCATAGTGCCATAGGAGCACTAATGTATCTTACGAGTCATACGCGACCTGATATAGCGTTCGCTGTAAATTTATTTGCGAGATATAGTTCGTCACCAACTCGTAGACATTGGAACGGTGTTAAACGAATTTTTTGATACCTAAAAGGAACAACTGATTTGGGATTATTCTATTCAAATGAGTCCAGGTCAGATCTAGTCGGATATGCAGATGCTGGTTTTCTATCCGACCCACATAATGCTCGATCGCAAACGGGTTATCTTTTTACATATGGTGGAACTGCTATTTCTTGGCGGTCAGTTAAACAAAGTAGGGTGTTCAAACGGTAATTACCGTACCGTACCGAACAACCGGTAACCGAAATTTTCGGTTTAAAATCTCATACCGAATGCCGAACCGAATTAAACCGGTTCGGTTTGGTAAGAACCGAAAAATTTCGGTTATTTTCGGTAAATAACCGAAAAACCAAAATAAATTAAAAAATTGAAAAATTAATGTTTATGAAATTAGATATATTTAATTCTTCATATTTTATTATTTTTAAATTATTTTTCCTATTTTTTATTATTTTTTCTTCTTTTTCTCTATTTTTATTATTTTTCTTCTTTTATTTTTATGTTTAAATTATATATATATATAAATATTATGTATAATATATATTTCTGTAATTATATATTATTATATATTATTATATATTATTTTATATATTTCGGTAATTCGGTTACCGGTCGGTAGGGGTGAGCAAAAATATCCGGATTTTCGGATATCCGAATTTCGTCGGATATCCGGATTTTCGGATATCAAAAAATGATATCCGTATCCGGTCCGGTTTTAATCGGATATCCGAAAATCGGATATCCGCTTTATTCGGATATTTAAATCGGATATCCGCATCCGGTTTTTATATTTATTTATTTTTATATTTTTAATATTTTCTTTTCAAAATCATTTTTTTATTTCTTATCAAACTAAAAAATATATTTTTTCATATAAAAGTTTCTACACATAGTAATTAACACAATGTGTGAATTTTATGATTCAAAATTACATAATAAATAATTAACACAGTATCACAAATTCACATTAATTTTTTAACTTGCATCTAGATGTCTTTGTTTTTTTATTTACAAAGGTTTTGGCAATAATAAAATAATATGGATATAAATATTTCAACTTGGACGATTTTTTTTTCCTTTTTTTGACCTTCATTTTTCATTTTGAGCTATTTTTCTTATTTTTCTATTATTTTTTTAATATGAAATCGGATACCGGATATCCGGATTTTAGACAAATCACTATCCGTATCCGATCCGGTTTATTTTAAAATAAATCGGATCGGATATCCGATCCGGTTTTTAAAACCGGATATCCGTTTTTTCAGGTTTTGAAAATCGGATATCGGATCGGAATCCGGTTTTCGGATATTTTTGCTCAGCCCTACCGGTCGGTAACCAAATTACCGTACCGACCGAAAAATTTCGGTTCAAATTTTTTTATACCGAATACCGAACCGAACCGAATTTTCGGTATTCGGTTTGTACCGAACTTTCGGTATCGGTTCGGTACGGTCGGTTTACCAACTTTTGAACACCCCTAAAACAAAGTTTAACCGCCACTTCATCTAATCATGCAGAAATTTTAGCGATTCATGAAGCTAGCAGAGAATGTGTTTGGTTGCGATCGATAATCCAGCATATACGACAAACTTGTGGGTTATTATCAGAAAAGTTACCTCCAACGATCTTATATGAAGACAATGCCGCATGTATTGCTCAGTTAAAGGAAGGTTACATCAAAGGCGATAGAAGCAAACATATATCGCCTAAATTCTTCTATACGCACGACCTTCAGAAGACCGGCGAAATTGACGTACAACAAGTTCGATCAAGTGACAACCTCGCAGATATATTCACAAAAGCGCTACCTCCAAGAATATTCGGAAAATTTGTAGATTTAATTGGTCTCCGAAGGCTCAAAGATCTTGAGTAATGTTCAGGGGGAGACAATATACGCTGCACTCTTTTTCCCTTCATTAGATTTTTATCCCACTGGGTTTCTCCTAATAAGTTTTTTAACGAGGCGGTTATATAGTCAGATGAAAATATTTTTGTAATGGGCATCTAAGGGGGAGTATTATAAACAAATAGGTATGGATGCTAGGTATGGATGCCCATATTGGTTAGATGTATTATTTTATTTGTTAGATTTAATTTCATTGGTTGAAGGTTGGAATTCTTGGCCTATAAATACCTCCCATTGGCCATTGAAGTTGTAAGAGACCAAGTCATAATTTTTCTCTTTGATTAATGATACAAACACGTTAGTTTTTATATTATTATATAGATATTTTATAACACGTTATCAGCACGAGGCTCTATCGACAACGCCAATCTCCGCCGACGACGCTAATTTCTGCCGAAGATTTACGGGCATAATTAAGGTATGATATTTCATCAATATTATACAAATTTAAAATATATATACAATATACAACAAAGTGCTATAGTCCGACTGGTTTCGCGGAATACCATCAAAATCTAAGTGATGAAAGGTCCAGATTTCGAATCCTAGCGGTGGCATATTAATTTTTTATCCGACTAGCTTTGTTCGGTTTGGATAATAAACAGTCTTACATTGAGTACTATATGGTGTCTATTTAGTAACAAATGATATCGCAGAAGTAACACATCATTCAAAAATAATACCGAATCTTTTAATAACACATTAACAAATGATTCGTAGGAAGCGGTATTATTTTTGAATGATGTGTTACTTCTGCGATATCATTTGTTACTAAACAGACACCGTATGGTACTCAATACAAGATTGTTTCTTATCCAGATGAACGGAAGTGTTTTTTGCAGTGCAAAACTATTACAATTGTCTCGAAACTTGTTATCAGATCATTTAGGTATCCAGCGTAATTTTGGCATATGTCAGGGTTAAATATGTCTTTCCGCATGATTTTAGGGCCTGACCCTGAATTTTTCAAAAAGTTGGTCCTTAATACTAAAGTCCATTGAGGTGGGCCTGAACCCAAATACAAACATCTTAATGGGGCCTGAACTTGAATAACCCTTTTTTTTTTCTTTCGTGTATAGTGATTTTCCAACTAATTTGTGCAACTTGGGTAAAATAATAATATTATTTTATGCATTGGAAAGGAAAACGTATATAGCATATATGTCACAAGTATGTGAATACTGCAATAATTAAATAATTCGAAATTGAAGATTATCTTCCTTTTAGATTTCATGTGGATTACCTTTGGAAGTATATGTAGTGATGTATGAGTTATTTCAGAAAATCACATGCGAGAGGGACTTACCAGTTACCATCGAGATTGAGAAGAGGACAAGTGCAAGGTTAAATAAGTGATCGATGTGAATAAGTTATTGTCCGTCAAAGGCTAAAAGGTAAAAAGCTTACTTAGCCGTCAATCTTGGTGGTTCAATCATATTGCATTGACCTAAATACACTATTATTATTTACGTCTGTCTATCTATGTATTACATCAAGTGAGAGCACATTAGAGCATCTCGAACAAGTTGTTACAGTTAAATTCTTCTATATATACAGTTTAAACAGTACCGACAACTCCAACAATCTCCTCTATATTTTTCTCTAAACCTAATAATTAAAACTATAATTAAATTTTATTAAAGTATAATATTCGTTTCTTACCTATTTAATTTAAATAATTGAAAACTAAAACCAAATCATATATTATTATAAGTAAAGAAAAAACAGAAAAAAAATAAAAATAAAAAATGTATAGCGGGTGAACAGTGCCCCCAATATGCAGGGGAGCACTGTAGCAAACGCTGGGAATAGGGTGGAGTTTGGGGGGCTGTTGGAGCTCACCCAACACCATATATGGTGTTTAGGGTGGGGGAAACCCCCTTGTTGGAGATGCTCTTAGAATAATTGATGTCCCAATTTGGCGTCTCAATTTTGATGTTTAATTTATAATTTAGTCATTTAGTTATTAATTAATTTTAATTTTATAATTTCTTTTGTTTACATATTTCAAAATATTCCTTTTATAATTTAATCATAATATCATAAATATAAATGTTTTAACTATAAATAAAATTATATACTTATGAATTGAATGCACACATCCAAGTGTGCTTAATATACTAGTGTAATGGAGGGAGTGGTGCAAGGTGTGTTTTTACGTGATTTTTGTCTACTTCCCCATCGAATTGTTATATGCCGTTTTGTAAAAAATATTACGTTATGATCTGATCTGAATATGAAAGTACAGTGTGGTTTGTTAAATGTAATTTGTGCGACAATCAACACCGAGAATCATCTGTACTTTTTTTAGAAAGAGCTTGTGGTGGATAAGATACAGTAAATTGGTTTGTCAATTGATCATTTAGATTTTTTTCTGCGTTAATTACTATTTAAAAAAATTATTAAGCCTAAAACTCATAATAAGTAATACTTTTAAAAACTCACTAGTTGTCCCGTGCGATGCACCGGATTATGGGGTTATTTTTATCCCGTTCATTTATTTGAAAGGAAGTAATGTTGTAGTCTATTTGGTAGTGGTGATGATAGTAGGATTGAAGTCTATTAGGTAGTTGGTGGCATTAAGTCCGTAAGAAGCTATTTGTATCTGGAGCACGAATGAACTTTAAATAGAAGAGGCAATTAAACTGAGCAAATCAAGCACCTCAAAAGGGATCCACTTTTGCATTCACTTGATGCAGTCCACCCGTGGACGACCTAAACACATCATGTAATCAAGGGCGGAGCTAGACTATGGCGAGGGTAGGCATTGCCTACCCTGAGATTTTATTAAATCCTATGTGTATATATATGTATAATAACATCATATACTTTTTTTATATACATCATATACTTTAGTATAATAATTGATAGTATCTATAGTTTTAGGGAAAGTTCCGCACCAGGACTTTTAGTGTATATATATATATATATATATATATATACATTCATGATACAGTTTTAACATATTCGTTAAGTTACTTTTTTATTTATTAACTATTGTTCTTGTGTTTTGGAATTTTTTTATGTCAACGAACTGTATAAGTGGTTCAAATATTAATTCCATATAATGACTTCAAAAAACAAATATAACATATTTAAAAATGTGTAAAACCAAATAACAAGGAAAATCGGTTTTGTTGTCAATTACTCAAGAGGACCGAGGTTTTAATTTGGTGCTACTAAATAAAGATATAAAAATTTAAAAACTCGAAAGAACCATAATTTATAAGGTTAAGTTTTATTTGATTTAATTTATAGTTTTTGCATACTCTCATAGAGTTATTTGGCTCCGCCCCTGCATGTAATGGCGTGATCTTGGTGAGCCATCAATTCGGCAAAAATCGTATCCACTCGGCAATTTCTCCTGAACATTTATGCGCTCTACAGTCTCAATTTTGTTGGCCATTTGATGTATTCGAATTCGTTGTATTCGAATTCTTTGTATGAACTTATTGTTTAAGTTTGTTGTATAGTTAAAAGTGACACACAAAAATTCATCAAATTCATATATAATACTTAATCTTTATTTTCAATCAAAACTTATAGTGTTCGATTAGGAGTTTTGTTTTGTTTGTCAAATATTTTAATAATTCGATTTCGAATAAGCATGATTTATATTATCCTAAGCCCTAACTGTAAACTACCAACGTGAAGCAATACTACTAATTCTTAGTCTTACATTACAATTAATCATTCTTGTCAAGATATTCGAATCAAGCTAATCTTTGTATCTAATCAACTCGTGTTTAGTTTTACTTTGTATAATCAACTTTAATCCTATTCTTATGAAAATTGCGTTAAGATTTAAAGATTTTAAATCATATAACACCTCTTATTAGATGAATTATTTTATTTATATCTTATTTTAATTGCATAAAATAAGATTAATTATTTTAAAGTTGAATAAATTGATCATATTTTTTTTGTAAGACTATGTCTTAAATTATGTGGTTCAAATTTGTTGAACAATGCTCTTTTTATTTAGAAATACTTTAAATTTTTTATTTAATTATTGTAGTTAATTATAATTTAATTTTTGAAGAGGTGATTTAAAAAACAATGATTTTGGAAAGAATAATTCAAATTGCAAGAAATATTTGACATTCAATAAAGAAAAACATTAAGTTATATTACAATCCTTAATTTTATTGTGATCTTTAAAAAGTATTAATTTTTATTGACAAATGGTGTAGTAATAGAAAATGAGTAAAATAATAAAATTGAAATCGGAGAAACTTAAATACATTAATAAATCAGAAACTTAGTAAAGGTAAAAGAAAAAGTACTCCCTCCATCCCGCTAATTTTATTTACACTTTTCCATTTCTGGCGTTCCAATAATTCTATCACATTTCCTTATTTAGCAAAAACACTATCACAAACAATCAATATAATAATATTAAATATTCTTAAAAGACGTGTCAAAATATACATTTTTTTTTACCTTTTTATAGTACTATATTATTATAATAATGTCACCTTAATTTGCGTGCCCAGCAACTTATGTGATAAAGTTGCTGGGGCGGAGGGAGTAATTAAATATGGTTTCTCTGTCCTCGACATCATCTTCCCAAAGTCATTGTCTTCCCATTCTTCTCCACTTTTTAAAAAAATAATAAAAAAATTAAAAAAATTAAAATGGATAGCGGTGAACATTGCCCAGCTACAGACCGCGGGGCACTGTACATGCGGCTGCGTTTTAGCATAGCGCTTGGCTTTGACTGGAGATGCCCAAGCATACTGGAGCCCAGAGTTCAATTTTGTCCCCCTTGCAAAACGGCACCCACAAGAATTCTCGGCCGAAGACAGCGTACGATTACAAAAAAATTGGTTATAAAATCATACATCAACCACAACCGTATCTGCACTGCACATATACAGTGCTTCGAGATTATTTAGCCTCAGTTTTTCTTTCGCTCCCAAAAGTGTCTGAAGATGGAGCTTCGACTTTCTTGGGAGCATCGGGCGTTGCATAGGGGAGACCTTCATTTTACGGAAAGGTTCTTCATACGAATTGGTTTTTATGCTGTTGGTTGCTTCCTAGAAACCGTTCTTGTCTCCATTTTTTCGTACAACTCGTTCTTTCCCAGATATTCATAGTTTTTTAGGCAGGTACCTTCCGCAAGCTCTGTGTAATATATAACAGTTGATGATAATTAAAAATATGAAAAGTTATAGCACCTAAATATTAGTAAAAGGAAGATATGATCCTCTAACTCTCTGAGCGGTATATTCTGCGGGGACACTACTATGTGGAAGTAAACCTTTACCCACTCTTCTTTCATCAAGGCACGGAGCCTCTGATTCAGTGGGCATCAATACCCTCTTGTAATAGAGGAATTAAGGAGGCATTCTGAGGAGATTGTTGAAAATTGCTGGCTGGCAACTTTGCTAAAAGGAAATTGAAAATGTAGTAATTCAATCTCTGCCAGACAAATTATATCTAAATTTTATCATAATAACTCACGCATAGAAGCATCGAGAGCTGAACAAAAGTAGCACGTAGCTGATGAAGCAAACCTTCTTCATCAACTGCAAATGCTGGCTTCCATTCATTGACCATTTCAGCAGATGTGGTGGCCAGATTTTGTGTAGCTGGGGTATCACTTCCGATTTGGCATTGTGATCGAGATGTTGAGCTTGGTGTTGGTTATTCGTTGCGTCTGGTCGGCGGCAGAGAGCTTTGGCAATAGATAAACTTCGGCGGTAGAGTCGGAAGATGGAGTGTTATCTTCAGACGCAGGTGCAGATCGCGAGTACCCAAAATATGATAGCTGCTAATACGAGCACTAGTAAACACCACATGATGAACAACTCGGTCTTGATTTTGTCTAGATTGTCCATGACCGTAGACGTAGTCGAGGTGTGCATTGGACACATTATCCGTAAGACGAAATCGTCCCGATATTAAGTGCTTTTGGTTAATAGCGATCGCCTCCACGATACAACGACTTTTAAACTTGTAATCGCAGCACAACGATTCGAATTTTTCCGGCGAACCGTACTCGAAATCGAATTTTTTCTTGCTTCGGGATTTTAGGGAGTATGTGAGTGATTATGCAATTTCGTACGGGTTGGAATGAATGAATTTTTCCAATTCATAAGGGGTCTATTTATAGACTTTTTCACGCAGGGGCTTAATTGCAATTTCAAGAACTTCCTGGAATGCTTATGTAATTTTCCAGGGGTCTGAACGCAATATTTCAAACTTATTGGACTGTCGGTCTATTTACTAGCCCGCAACAGGCCCGATTCTCGGGCCGACAGCCCGAGCGTGTCCCACCGGCTGCGGCCCGGTTCTCCGATCGACGGCCCGAGGCGGCTACCGACACCTCCGATCGGGCCGACCGACACTTCCTAGTGTTGGGCCGCACCAGTCCAACAGCCCACAACGTCCCATTGACCCAGTGGGTCATGCCACCTCATCTGAGCTGCCCAATCAGCGCTTACACAGCGCCACCTCATCTTTACCTCAACTGCCACGTCACCGGCACAATCGCCGTTCACCGGAGGAAAAATTTAAGCTCCTCAATCCTCCTCGCTCCATGCGGCGTGCGAAGTGCAAAGTGCGTGCCTCAAAGAGCCCATTGCGCACTTTGGCACAGCACGGCACGGCACGGCTCGGCTCGGCTCGACCTCGGCCACGGCCACGGGCACGGGCACGGGCACGGGCTCGATGCTCGTCGGTGCGAGGCACCCACTCGCACCCGGGCTATTATTTGGGCCAAAACTCACACAAGTTTCTCAAGCCCACTTAAACTTAGTTAAGCCCACAAGCCCATTTAAGCTCATACACAATGGCAAGACCCTTTTGAATAAACCCACATGTGTTTCTATATATATGGTGAAGATTTTCTTAATGTCTAACCAATGTGGGACACTTATTCCCCCATTTAAACACTATCAACCCTTTTAATGGTTATTGGGCCAACTTAAAAATTAATTCTCATTCACCCGATATCGGTTTCGTTAGATTCCCCGTGAAATGTAGATTCATAATGTTTCAACGATTTCTCGTTTCGACATCCGATCGCTTCCTGATTTAATTAAAACCGGGACTAAATTTCTTAATGTGTTATTTACCCAATTTGGGACCAATGGCCCATTAGGCTCAAAAACCCAACAATCCCCACATGAATGGAAATTAATGCAAATGCTATGCCTTGCAAGAAAAACCCGACAACCCGTCACCGTATCAGGATAGGTAGCTTGTGGCTTTGAACCTTCCCTAGTAAAACATAATCGAATTTACTCGATGTTCAGTGAACATGATGTCTTGAACTGACAGCTTTTGTGTAAATTAAGACAACAGCGAACACACAGTGACTAATCTAATTTCTTTCGATTCTCACGTTCTGTCCATTTCGGCCTTGGATCATATCTTGGATTCATAAGTGTTACTATTGAAGCGGCCACACTTCTCACTTATATATATGATCGACTATTAGGACTTTAATCCTAGAGTATCCCGAAATACCCCACCATCAGTTATAGTCATCATTAAAAGCAAAATTGCTTACCCTTTACCAAACGTCTTCGGGTAATTACTTGGGCAGCTTACGAGAGTGAGCTTCTTAAAAAATTCCAAGGAAGCTACTGAACTACACTCAGCGTAGTTGTCTCATTGAACCAAGTTTGTGGGATCTCCACTCATCATGGTTGAGTTGCCACCGAGCTTGTCCTTGGGTGTGTGGTTTTTAAGCCCCATTCCCCTTACTGCGATATAGTGCTGATCTCTAGCAATGCCTTTCGTCAAAGGAGCTGCTATGTTCTCTTTAGACTTCACATAGTCAATAGAGATTATTCCACTAGAGATCAATTGTCGTACGGTATTATGTCTTCGACGAATGTGTCGATACTTACCGTTATACATACTATTCTGTACCCTACCAATTGCGGCCATACTGTCGCAATGTATCATAATGGGTGGTACAGGCTTATTCCAACAAGGAATGCCCTCCAAAAACTTTCGAACCCATTCTGCTTCTTCGTCGGCTTTGTCTAGTGCAATAAACTCCGGTTCCATCGTAGATCGAGCTATGCACGTTTGTTTGGAGGATTTCCAAGAGATTGCTCCACCACTGATGGTAAATACATAACAACTCGTGGACTTGGAGTCCATGATGCACCTGAAATTGAGGAAATTGAGTCTGTTCACGTGTCTGCTGCTCCAACGCACTTGCTCGTCCATGATGCAGCTGAAATTGAGGAAATTGAGTCTGTTCATGTGTCGCTGCTCCAACGCACTTGCTCGTCCATGATGCACCTGAAATTGAGGAAATTGAGTCTGTTGATGTGTCTGCTGCTCCAACGTACTTGCTCGTCCATGATGCACCTGAAATTGAGGAAATTGAGCCTGTTCATGTGTCTGCTGCTCCAATGCACTTGCTCGTCCATGATGCAGATGATGCAGCTGAAATTGAAGAAATTGACGTTCATGTGTCTGTTGCTCCAACGCACTTACTCGTCCATGATGCACCTGATGCGCAATGGTAAACACATAACCATCCTATATATAGGGTAAAGATTTTCTTAGTGTCTAACCAATATGGGACACTTAATTCCCCCACTTAAACACTATCAACAATTTTAATGGTTATTGGGCCAACTTCGAAAATTAATTTCTCATTCACCCGATATCGGTTTCGTTAGATTCTCCGTGAAATGTAGATTCATAATCTTTCAACGATTTTTCATTTCGACATCCGATGACTTCTCGATTTAATTAAACCGGGACTAAATTTGTTAATGGGTTAATTACCCAATTTGGGCCCAATGGCCCATTAGGCTAAAAAACCCAACACTTGGAAGCAGCTTCAATTACCTTGAAGCATCACCGATTGCACCCGGTCAAAAAGTAAGTAAAAGGCGTATGATTCTGATGAAAAATCAAATTTAGTAAGCAGTAAGAAAGCTAATCCCCCACCTTCAAGTGGCTTGTCTCTACCTTATTAAGAAGCGGCCTAACAAGAGTATCACAAAACCACTGCCTGAGACCCTCTCTCCATTGCTCAACCTGCGGATATACATCCAACTTCTCAAAAGCTTCGATAGAATCTTCCATTGACATTCGAGGAGGAAGATCTAGTTCGCCTTTCTTTGGGGGAGTGTTGAATTTCTGGGAACCCGACGACATTTGAACAGGCCTCAAAGGCGTAATTCTTTTAGTTCCAGAACCACCAATCAAATCCAGTAGCTGTATTTGGACTGGTCGCAACAAACCCATCAGTGCTCTGAGGTGGTGTTCAATTTACTTGCTGACTCAGATATTTTCTTGTCCACATCAACCAAAATTTCCTGCAGTCCAGAACTCCAACTATAGATTCAGAACTCGGCTTCCCAGAAACGAAAGCATACACTTTAACATCGCCCTTCGTTATCCCCTCCCTGAAAAAGAACAAGAATCAATCAATCGATCGATCAATCAAAACTACGAAATAGAGAAAGCTACAAACACAAATCGAGATTATTACCTGGAGATGTACGACTTTCCAGAGAGGTGTTGGTCAAGGGCCTTGACACCGGCCTCTGTGTGCAGATCTGAGAAACTAAAGGCCATTGCTTGTGAATCTTATTGAGAATAGCTCACAGAGAAGCTCACAGCTGTGAAGATGACGACCGTAAGAGAGAGGTTGCAAGAGTGAGGAGTCGATGAGCTTAAATATTGGGAATAAAGACCAAAGAAAACCCTAGAGCTAGAATAGAATGCGTCGTTCTATTTAAGATATATGTTGGAGAATATTCCTTTCAATTCAACGTACATAAAACAAATGAATCTGAACACTCTTGGAAGATAATGGTAGGATCTGAAAGAGAGAATTTCGAAAATAGTTAACTTTTAAAACTTGAATTGCAAATATAGTTAACTTCTAAAATTTGTGCAAAATTAATCAACTTTTCTAATTTTAATTATTTTTATTTTCTCTATTCACCACAAATTATTTAAAATTCTAAATCTTTACCATTATTGTATTACATTAGCATATAAATTAGCAATAATTATATTTTAATCCCAATTCAATTTAAAAAATTTTAAACCCTCAAAATACGTAAACCTAGGTAGGTGTATTTAAATGGTTCCAGTTCCAAATGTGAAATTGTCGTTTCTATTGAACCAAAATCTCGTGCCAATCGAGCTGTGGTAACACAATTCTGATTATTATTCGAAATCGGTAGGAGCCGGTGTCGGTTTCGAACTCAAACCACTAATTTTGACTTTTATGACTATTGTTTATTTGAAAAATAAATTTGAATTTCTTTAATAACGTACAAAATTATATTTCGAACTTGGAAAATTGAGGGAGATTCGAGACATATCGGATATAGATTCGAGAGGGAAAATGTGAAAAGAAAAGTCTCAATACTTACAAGAAAAAAACAGTCATATGATCGTTGAGTTAAAAAGCAACAAATGGACAAATTCCCTACATCAAAATATATGGAGGACATTAAAAAAACAACCGTTATAAACAACGGTTCGATTTTGATTTGAACCTAAATAATTGTCCGTCAGTTCGTTTCTGATATTTTAAACTGAATGAATACATTCACGCATATGCAATAATTGGTCGAATGTAAAATAATATTGAATTTGACACGTGAGATGGACGAAGAAGCTTGAAATGCTTAATTCCCAACATATAATAAAATATTATGATTATCGGAATAATAAATAATATTAGATATGCTATAGCGATAAAAACTTACTAAAAATGAATTGAGTTAAAACTAAAGTTCTTAATAATAATAGGGTAATGTGAGATAATAATATGAAAAATTGTAATGTTAGATAGTATTGTGGTGAAAAGAGAAAATAACAACAATTAAAATTAAAAAAAAGTTGATTAGTTTTGTACTTGTTTTAAAAAGTTAATTAGTTTTGCAATTCTAGTTTTAAAACTTAACTATTTTTGACATTCTCTCAGGATATGAAAAGTCTTGGAAGATAATGAAAAGAGGGCAAACTGGTAAATGCACCTTGTTAGGAGGGCAAACTGGTAATTGACACTTGTGATGCTGACGTGGCAGCACATGATAGTCCGTATCCTACTTTTCTCTAATATATATGAAAAATTGTAAATTTAGATAGTATTGTGGTGAAAAGAGAAAATAACAACAATTAAAATTAAAAAAATTGATTAGTTTTGCACTTGTTTTAAAAAGTTAATTAATTTTGCAATTCTAGTTTTAAACCTTAACTATTTTTGACATTCTCTCAGGATCTAAACAGTCTTGGAAGATAATGCATAGAGGGCAAACTGGTGCACCGTGTTAGGAGGGCAAACTGATAATTGACACTTGTGATGCTGACGTGGCAGCACATGATAGTCCATATCCTACTTTTCTCTAACATGGATTATAACTGATTCCTTTTTTAGAATATCACTTATTAAAATCATCCGCTAATAGTTAACTTTATTTTATTTGCATAGCTACATGTTGCGTGCTAAAAATACCAGAATTTATGATGCTGCTTGATATTAAATTTAAAACACACATTAGGCGGTTAATTCATGAATAGATGTGGTCAGTTTTTTAAAATCATTGCAACCCTCTAATCGGTGAGAGTGATTTAGGGGTTATAAACGAGTCCATCAAGAGTTCGATAATATATAATTGAGTGTTTAGTATCGATTTGTCTACCCAACGAATTCTTCAAGAAACTTCAAGATCTATATAAATCGTAGTTATCGAGGGTATTTTTAATTAAATAAACCAAAAAAAAATTATCATTAACAAAATAAACGTAAAAGAAAAAGCATTAATAAAATCGCAACATTCGTACTCCCAGAATACGAGTTAGTAACTCATATTCTGGGAGTACGAATTACTCTGATTCGCTGACCAGTTGACCGGACGTGGCAAAGGTAACTCGTATCCTGGAGATACGAGTTACTAACTCGTATTTCCTGGGTACGAGTTACTGTGAACTGGTCAACTGTTGACATGGCGACTGACATGGCGCCGTAAATCGTATCCTGGGAACACGAGTTAGTAACTCGTATCTCCAGGATACGAGATACGACGGGGCCGACCACCCTGCATGGCCATGCAGCGTGTCGGCCATAATACGAGTAACTCGTAATACGGGAGTACGAGTTACGTGAATTATTAATAATTCACGTAACTCGTACTCCCAGGTTACGAGTTACTGTAATTCGTACTTCCATTATACGAGTTACGTTAAATCGTAACTCCAGCATACGATTTAAGTTTCTATATAAACCTACCCCTCGAGTTATATTAAATCGTAGCACAACATACGATTTAAGTTGCTATATAAACTCCCCCTCGCTGATATCAACATATCCCTCGTCGATATTTTTTAATAACTCAAACAATGGTGCGAGTCGCGTACAAGTCGTAGTATATTTCGGCAGCGAAATAATTCAGTCATCCGACTCTTCCATCAAATATAGTTTCCGCCCCTGTTGGGTATAGACGGATTCGTGCCAACACCAGTTTTTCCGATTTTATATCGTTGTTGTTCGAAATTACGGGTGCTGATAGTAGTCGTTGTTCGTTGATTGTCCATGGAAAAAATGAATACTATCAACATTCCCGCCACTTTCATCAGCTTTTTCAAATCTCCAACGACAACGATCTACAATTTTTTATAATCCTGACTCGGAGAACAATTGTGTTGAGGTTTTTGTTGAAATAGGTGAAAATTCAAACTTTGATTTGAACGAAGAGCCTCATCGGAATTTTGAAGTTGGTTCTTCGAGTTATACATGTCCGGATTTTCCCGACAATAATAGAAAATAATAATAATAATAATAAAAAGATAAAATAATAGTAATAGAAAAGTAATAATAATAATAAAATAATAAAATAATTATAATAATAGTAGAATAAGAATAATAATAATAATAAATTGATAAAATAATAGTAATAGAATAATAATAATTATAATAAATAATATAGAATAAGAAGAATAATAATAAAATAATAAAATAATTATAATAATAATAGAATAAGAATAATAATAATAATTATAATAATAATAATAAAATAATAATAAAATAATTATAATAATAATAGAATAAGAAAAATAATAATAATAAATAAATAAAATAATAATAATAATAAAATAATAATAAAATAATTATAATATTTAATAGAATAAGAATAATAATAATAATAAATAGATAAAATAATAGTAACAGAATAATAATAATTATAATAATAATAAAATAATAAAATAATTATAATAATAATATAATAAATAAATAGATATAATAATAGTAATAGAACACTAATAATAACAGAATAATAATAAAGAATAATAGATACAATAAAATTAACCATAATATCTCAAAATAGTCATTACGAAACACATCAATAACATCACACATAGGGTCTATCGACCATGATGAGCCAAATGACTGCCAGTACCACAACGAGCTGGCCTACGTACTCGATTTTCTCGACGGTTACCTTGCTCAGCATCGTCATCCGGACTTCGAGGTCGTCGCGGTCGTGGAGAAGGTGTCCTAAACGCCTAAAATTTGATAACGACATTTGCATTTTAGTAACTAATTTGATCGCTTTAAATGCCAAATTGAAGGAATATACCTGATGGTCCATATAAGGCTGCTGTGAGATGTGCTGGCCTGTAGACGATTGGAAAAAGGGCGAAAAGTCGTCGAAGAAGGACGGGTTCACATCTTCGTGCACCTGAGATGTTCCGGTGGCATATTCCTGAGATAATCCGACATCGTGTGCGTGAGATGTTCCGGCCACATATTCCTGAGATAATCCGACATCGTGCGCGTGAGATGTTCCGGTCTCGTGTGCGTGAGATGTTCCGGCCTCGTGTGCGTGAGATGGCCCACTGCTTCGTCGAGTTCGGCGTCGCGAGATAAACATGTTGTCCATCTGCCGCAGTAAACTGATCGACTGGTCATGCTCGCCGGTCTCCGGCGCAGTGAAGGCTGTCGTGAACCCCGCGTTCCTAAAGATCGAAAAGTAAATTATATAATTTGGGCTATTAATCAAATAACATTGGTACACAAATTAAACTTACGATGGTCGACATAAACACGGCATCCCCCATCTGGAAGCCCTGTGACATCTCCCTCGCATGAGGAGATATGTAGAGTCGAGTGATCCGATGGTACCACTCGAAATATCCGTCCTCGACCGAGCTGAAGGTAGTCGCCGGAGGACCATTCACGACGGCGTCCTCTCGTTCATCCCATAACTCAATCCAGCCTACGTGATGTGTTCTCCAATCCATCCCCGACCGCTGTCGACGCTCGTCCGTATGCAGATTCGTATCTCGATACGGCGGAATAACGGGAATTCCTTGGACTATTCCGAACTGCCGCAGTACTCGTTCGGGGTAGTGGAACTCCACGATATTGAAGAATATCAGTGGACACCTCGATCGACAAGCGATCGGTAAGCACGCTGGAGGAAGAGCGGCAATCTCTGGGGGCGCCATGTTGTACGGAGTCCACGCAAATTGATGCGGCCGCATGCGATCAATGCACTCGCGGATCGTGCGTACGTTCGAATTCGTCGACGTAGGAATGAGTTCCACCTGTCAAAAATTTATACAACATTTATAAAATTAAGATTGTAATAAAATTTCACAACTTTTGGAAGAACGACCAGACCTCGCAGCATGTGGCGGGGCCGGTAAGAGTATCCCGTCGACGACCTGGGGCTCCATCGTGATACGAAGATCACCCCGTACTGGCTGAAATGGCAAAATCATCACATATGCTCATGCCTAAAAAAATCAACTGTTCTAAATAAATGTTTAAAACCATTAAAATAAAATAACGTTTTCTATTTAATTACCTGCAACAGCCGTAGGGGTCCGCCTATATTTAGCTTTTTCGGCTCGCATGCCGAACAAAGCTCTCTGTATAGGAACGCCAGCACCGCACTGCCCCAACTATATGTGCTCACCTCCTCAATATCCTCCGACAGCTGAAGGTAAGTCAACGATACGGTGCTGGCGCTACAATCGGGGAACATAACCGCACCGAAGAGCAGCATCGCATAACCCCGTGCTGATTGCTCGACCTCTTCCTCATCGCTATCGTCTGTTATCGGATGGTTCAACAACCAACTCGATAACGACTTCATCGAAAGCGATGACCCCCTAATTTTCCGCAGGCGGTCTAAAACCTAGCAACTCCTCACACTCGTCCATCCACTGTGTGGCTATCCTAGTATGGATGACCCCAGAGACACAGCTACCATCTACATCTAACCCCCACAAGATACCTACGTCCTGTAAGGTAACGGTCGCCTCTCCAACCCAAAAATGAAACGTATGAGTCTCCTTCCTCCAACGCTCTACCAACGCTGTAATCAAATGAGGGTCAACCCTCTGTGACATACAGCTGTAGACGTGGTACAGACCCATAACGTTCAACTTTTCTAGTAAGTGACCGTGAAGCACGTTCGGTGCTTCTCTAGTACCCCACACTACATTCTCTAACGACCTAATCTTAATAGTTTTATCTAACGCTGTCGCATCTAACAATAAATCCCTACTACGGTTATTTGACTGCATCGTCAACACCGGACTATCAATAGGCCCGTAAGTAGTATCGAAATCCATTCTACATTTAAAAACAACAAACCAAACAAATCAGCAATCAATAAAAAATATTTGATAATAATGAAATTAACGCAAAAAAAAAATAGACTTCAGATCGTAACGGGCTAACCTAATTATTCACGCGGACGTCGTTTGTTCGAGGGTCGGCGGGTCGCGGCGGGCCGGAGGGTCGCGGGGTCCGGGCAGTGGGGCAGCGTGGGGCGGCGGGGCAGTGGGGTTGGCCGGCGGCGAGGCAGTGGGTTGAGACGGGATAACGGGACGGGTTGAGACGGGATGGCGGGACAGCGTCTCGGGTGGCCGTGCAGTGGGACGGGTCGGAGCGGCGGGGCAGGGCGGGGCGGCGCGGCGGGGCAGCGCGACGGGGAAGCATCTCGGGAGGCCGGGCAGTGGGACGGGGCGTCGCGGCGCGGCGGGGCAGGGCAGTCGGACGTGGCGGCGCGGCAGGGCAGGGCGGCACGACGGGGCAGCGTCTCGGCTTGGGACAAACGACTTCGCGGCGGCTTCTTCGTCGTGGCAGGCGGCATGTGGCGGCGCAGTGGGCTCGGCAGGCGTTCGTCGTCGTCGCAGTGGGGTCGCGTCGGCTCGTCTTCTTCGCGACGTAGGGTTTTATTCAAAACCAGATCTAACTTGTAATCCCAGATTACGAGTTACTCCACGTATGACGCACGCGCCAGCACGGATAGTAACTCGTAATCTGGGATTACGAAGTTCGCTATTTTATTAATGCTTTTTCTTTTACGTTTATTTTGTTAATGATAATTTTTTTTGGTTTATTTAATTAAAATTACCGTTATCGAGGGGTGGCAACTGACAAATCTATACCTACAGCTTGTTGATCGTTAGAACAATTTAAGGAAAATGTTTACAGGAAATCAACTGAAGATTGTAGTTTAGATCGTTTTCGATCGTTGACCTAGCAAAGTTATGACAACGATTTCTTTCTAGGAAAATCTATAAGTTACTGTTATTTCTTTATCAATCTCCGGTCAGAACTCTGAGTTTCCAACCGAAGAGTACTCGAATAGTTGGTATATATGATGCATGCATGCACGGGAGAAGTTGACGAAAAGACTTAATGAAAATAAAAACATATATGTTTCGTGAGTCCTATTTTTTTTTACCTGCGGCGACAATCTCTTGGTTTATTTATTTATAGAGGAAAAGAAACCTGCATATTTTTCAGTATAAAGACGATGTAAAGATTCCAACACGAAACCTCCATGGTAAAAAAAAGAAAGAGAGAAACAAGCAAATTATAGTCGCCGTATATTTATACCCATGTCATCTCTTCATGTCCTCTACTCCATTCAAAAGTTGGAATAATTACGATATTGATCACACTAATAACCTCACCAGCGATCGATGATCTTCGCGTATTAGTTTCAGCAGCAGCAATCGTCGGCCCATATAATACCAACTTTTCGATTGCCAAACCAAACTGGGTCGATCGTTGTGGAGATATAAGAATCCCATTTCCATTCGGCCTCAGCAGCCACTGCTACCCACGACTACAGCTACTTTACCACGTGCAACAGTACTTTTAGCCCACCAAAGCTGTTCGTACGACATTCTAAAATTGAAATTACGAAGATATCCCTCGATGGTCAGATCACCGTCCTGCAGTTCATATCAAAAGATTGTTACATCAATGGAACTTTTGATTCTGGCAACAGTCCTTGGATCGAAACGCCTTACCCTTTTATAGTGAACTACACGGCCAACAAGTTAACCATTGTTGGGTGTGACACTTATGGCTTCGTTGATGGGAGTCGACTCGATCGCACATACGAAACGGGGTGTTCCTCGACATGCTATGAAAAGGATGATTTGATTGAAGGGTCGTGCACGGGCGTGGGGTGCTGCCAGATATCCATACCTAAAGGTGTTTGGATGGTTAACTTGACTTTGAATAGTTATTACAATTACACGGATGTTTCAGAATTCAACAACTGTGGCTATGCTTTCGTTGCTGACGAGAGGGTTTTTAACTTCTCGGCGGAAAACCTTACCAGCTTGAGCAATGTCACAGAGCTTCCCATGGTTGTTGACTGGTCGATGGGTAATGAGACTTGCGAAGAGGCTAAGAAGAATATTTCGAGCTATGCGTGCAGAAGCGAACATTCAGAGTGCCATGATCCGGACAATTCTTATGGCTATCGATGTTATTGCTTGAATGGTTACGAGGGAAATCCGTATCTAGCAACTGATAGTTGTAGGTATGATTTTTTTTGGGTCGTGTTGACTTGAGCTTTCTGCCTTATAATATGCATTCTTGACCTGTATTTTTCTTTCTTCTAAGATTCCTGATAAAGTAAGTGTTTTGTTTTGCAGATCTAGACGAATATTGTATTAACACACCAGGATATTTTACCTGTAAGTGTCCAAATGGTTACCTAGGAGATGGAATAAAAGGCGGGAAGGGTTGTGACCTTCTGGCAAATGCAACAAAAGGTTCCGAAATAGGTAACCGCGATGAGTCGATAGTACCCAGACTTGTAATTGGTAAGCTCGTAAGACACATGATTGTTCCTTTTATTTTTATGCATGATAATTTTCTGTGGAGTATGTAGTAATAATAACCTAACAATGTGTTTGTTTTACGCGTTAAAATCTGGAAAAAAAAGTGCTTCCTTTAGGGATCTTTGTCGTGATACTATTAGCTTGTTGGTGGAACTTGGAACTCAAGCGAAGAAACTTGGTTCGAATGAGGGAAAGGTTCTTCCGACAAAATGGTGGAATGCTGCTGCGAGAAAAGCTTGCCCAAATGCGATCCTCAGAAGCTGCAATTATCTTCAGCGAAACTGAACTAGAAATGGCAACTTCCACATCAATAATTGTTGAATAATCTCAATATGAAAATAAAAAAGAGGAAATCGGCTACACCTAACATCGGCACACAATTGAAGAAAATAAGGAATACATGTATGACAAGGAATCAATATCAAGAGATAAAGAAAACGTGGAAAGTCTAAAAGGAGTTTGTTTTGTTGAAGTTTATGTTTTGGATTCTTGTACTTTACATTTCTATAAATTGTGAGCAATAGGCGTAGAAGAGAGCAAGTGAGCAAGATAATATTTTATGTAGCCTCTTTCGTCTTTTCTTCTTGCATGAGCATCAAAATATAACATTGTGAGGATTATTTATAAACAATTGTGCGAGAGTTGAGGTGAGCAGAAAAAACAAACGGGAGAAGAAAGAGCAAGTGAGAGCATCTCATTTTTTTTTTGTTTACCGTGAGGGAACTAAATTTGATCACCCAAATAACAAATTGGTATCAGAGCCATGTCGATAATCGGAGCAACCGCTGGCCAAATGCCGATGCCGAAGCTCACCAAATTAAACAACGACAAGTGGAGCATTCTAATGAAGGTGTTGCTCCAATCTCAAATACGTAGGAGATCGTCGCGAACGGATACACCGAACCCGAAAATACGGACGGGTACACAGCAGCCCAGCTAAAGACACTGAAGGAATCCCGCAAACAAGATAAGTCCGCACTTTATACCATCTACCAATCTTTAGACGATGCCGGCTTCGAAAAAATAGCCGAGGCCAAAAAATCGAAGGATGCATGGGAGACGCTGGAAAAAGCGTACAAAGGTGCCGATCGAGTAAAACAAGTACGGTTGCAGACTCTTCGTGGCGAGTTCGAAATGACAAAAATGAAGGAGGGCGAAGGCGTGTCCGAGTATATAACAAGAGTGCAAACCGTCGCCAACCAGCTGAAGAGAAATGGCGAGGTCCTAACTGATGCCCGAGTCGTCGAGAAAATCTTGCGATCTTTAACGAACGAGTACGAGAATGTGGTGTGCGCAATTGAAGAATCCAAAGATCTTGAGAAGATGACGGTCGATGAACTTTCTGGTTCGCTCGAAGCTCACGAGCAACGAAAGAAAAAGAAGAAGCAGGAGTCTTTAGACGAGGCCCTACAGACGAAATTGTCCTTAAATGACGACACGTTGTATACACACCATAGTCGAGGACGAGGACGTGGTTTCGGTCAAAGCACAGGCCGAGGACGAGGCTACAATCACGAAAAAGAATGACAAAACAACAACCAAAATTGGAGAGGACGAGGTCGAACACGAGGACGTGGCGGCTGCTCAAATCAACCAAGCGTTGAATGCTACAATTGCGGAACGTTCGGACATTTGCGAAGGACTATTGGTCCAACAAGAAGGTGGATGAAAATGCGAACCTATTCGCACATGACGAGCCAAAAGACGATGGCGTTCTCTTAATGGCGATCGAGCCAGCGACATGGTGTGGTATGTCGACACCGGCGCTAGCAATCACATGAGCGGGCACAAACATCTCTTCACTGTTTTAAAGAAATCGATGACGGACATGTTTCTTTTGGAGACGCATCGAAGATAGAAGTCAAAGGCCGAGGAAAAATATTTTTCACTCAAAATGATGGCAAACAAGGATCGGTCGAGGATGTCAACTTCGTACCAGATCTAAAAGCCAACATTTTAAGCATGGGGCAGTTGCTTGAAAATGGATGCTCGGTGTTCATGAAGATCGCTCACTACAACTACGAAACAAAGATGGTCGAATAATTGCACGGGTCGAGATGGAAAGGAACCGAATGTTCAAACTCAACCTGAAGACAATACAAGGAAAATGTCTGCAAGTTAACTTGGGGGACAAAGATCATTTGTGGCATATGCGTTTTGGGCATCGACACTATGGAGGCCTGAAAGAGCTCTCCAAGCGCGGCATGGTGCACGGAATGCCGGTGATAGAGGGAGAAAAGAAACTTGGCGAAAGTTGCGTGATTGGCAAACAGTCACGGACGTCGTTTCAAAAGCAAGCAGGAATTCGAGCAACCAAACCGCTCGAGCTGATACATACCGATATATGCGGACCTATCACGCCAGCATCATTTAGCGAAAAAAGATACTTCATCACGTTCATCGACGACTACTCGAGAAAAACTTGGGTATATTTCTTGAAAGAAAAATCGGAAGCGCTGGAGACGTTTAAAAAATTCAAGACCATGGCCGAGAATGCGACAAGTTCAAAAATCAAGGCGCTCCGTTCAGACCGAGGTGGAGAGTACATGTCGGGTGCTTTCATAGCCTTTTGCGAGGAACATGGCGTTAGGAGATTCCTCACCGCCCCATATTCGCCTCAACAAAATGGCGTGGCTGAAAGGAAAAATCGTAACATACTCGACATGGTTCGATCAATGTTGAAAAGCAAAGAGATGCCAAAGGACTTCTGGGCCGAGGCAGTACAATGTGCCGTGTACATTCAAAATCGATGCCCACATCATAGCCTCGAGAATCGAACACCACAAGAAGCATGGAGTGGCCAGAAACCGACCGTAGCGCACTTCAAAATTTTTGGAAGCGTGGCGTATGCACATGTACCTGACCAGAAAAGAACCAAGCTGGACGACAACAGTAGAAAGCTTGTTTTTATTGGGTACGATGAGAAGACGAAGGCGTACCGGCTGTATGATCCAAAAAATAAAAAGGTGATAGTAAGTCGAGATGTTCGAGTAGATGAAGAAAGTTCGTGGAGCTGGAACATTGAAGAAAACACAACGCCTGGAGAACCATTGAGTGTTGCACCAACGTCTGTCTCAGTTTCATCTCAAGAAAATATGGAGGAGGACGAACCAAGACACCCAGGATGCGAAGCATGCAGGACCTATACGAAACAACCGAACAGGTTCACCTAGTCTGCTTACTGACCGACTCGGAACAAATTAGTTTCGAAGAAGCGTAAGAGACAAGAGATGGAAACGGCGATGGACGAGGAGATCAAGGCGATTGAAAAAAATGACACTTGGAAGCTGGTAGAATTGCCACACGGGCATAAACCCATAGGAGTAAAATGGGTATATAAAAAGAAAATAAATGCTCAAGGAAAAATCGAACGTTACAAGGCAAGATTGGTGGCGAAGGGTTACAGACAACGAGCAGGAATCGACTATGATGAAGTTTTCGCTCCAGTTGCAAGAATGGAAACAATCCGCTTGCTCCTTGCCCAAGTTGCACAACTTAGTTGGCCGATCTATCAAATGGACGTGAAGTCCGCTTTTCTGAACGGGGAGCTTGAGGAGGAAGTCTACGTGGAGCAGCCGCCGGGATAGTCAAAATCGAGAGAAGGCAAAGTGCTAAAATTAAAGAAAGCGCTTTATGGGCTGAAGCAAGCGCCGCGAGCTTGGAACACTCGGATCGATGGGTACTTCAAAAGGAACAAATTCGAGCAATGTCCGTTTGAGCATGCGTTATACGTCAAAAGAGAACGAAGTGAAATGATCATCGTCGCTCTTTATATCGATGATCTTATTTTCATGGGAAGCAGCGAGAAAATAATCAACGAATTCAAGAAGGTGATGACGAAAGAGTTCGAGATGACGGACTTGAGACTAATGAAATATTTTCTTGGTCTCGAAGTCGAGCAACGAAGCACGAGAATCTTCGTGTCACAAGAATCGTATGCGAAGGACATATTAAAGAAGAATAAAATGGAGGAAAGCAAGCCGGTAGCTACACCGATGGAACTTGGAATAAAGCTAGCCAAGTTTGAGGGAGGACAAGGAGTAAACGCAACCGAATATCGAAGTCTCGTGGGAAGTCTACGATACTTAACTTGCACGAGGCCCGACATCGCTTATAGCGTCGGAGTCGTTAGCCGCTACATGGAAGAACCAAGACAGTCACATCTGAAATCGATAAAGAGGATTCTTCGATACATTCGAGGAACACAATCATTAGGTCTATTTTATTCAAAGGCGAGCGACGGCAAACTGATCGGATATTCGGACAGTGATTGGTATGGAGATATCGATGTCGCAAAAGCACGGGTGGCTACGTATTTTACCTAGGAAGCACAACGTTCACGTGGCTGTCAAAGAAGCAACCGATCGTGACTCTATCAACCTGTGAAGCAGAATACGTGGCAGCATCTTGGTGTGTTTGTCACGCAATCTGGCAGAGAAATTTGTTGCTCGAGTTGAACCTTCAACAAGTCGAGCCAACCGAAATTCGAGTAGATGATAAATCGGGGATTGAGTTAGCGAAAAATCCTATTCATCACGAGAGAAGCAAGCATATTGATGCCCGGTTCCATTTTATTAGGAAGCACGTAAAAAATGGAGAAGTGAAGATGGTGCACGTAGCAAGTCTGGATCAAGTTGCAGATATTTTCACTAAGCCGCTACTGACAAATGTTTTTGAAAATCTTAAATGGATGCTCGGAATGAAGGACGCAAGGCATTGAGATTAAGGGCGGTATTTGTTGAATAATCTCAATATGAAAATAAAAAGGAGGAAATCGGCCACACCTAACATCGGCACACAATTGAAGAAAATAAGGAATACATGTATGACAAGGAATCAATATCAAGAGATAAAGATAACGTGGAAAGTCAAAAAGTTTGTTTTGTTGAAGTTTATGTTTTGGATTCTTGTACTTTACATTTCTATAAATTGTGAGCAATTGGCGTAGAAGATAGCAAGTGAGCAAGATAATATTTTTTATGTAGCCTCTTTCCTCTTTTCTTCTTGCATGAGCATCAAAATATAACATTGTGAGGATTATTTATAAACAATTGTGCGAGAGTTGAGGTGAGCAGAAAAAACAAACGGGAGAAGAAAGAGCAAGTGAGAGCATCTCATCTTTTTTTTGTTTACCGTGAGGGCACTAATTTTGATCACCCAAATAACAATAATATCATCGGTCAAGGCGGTTTTGCAATCGTGTACAAAGGTATATTAACAGACAATCTAATCGTCGCAGTAAAAACGCCCAAACTAGTCAATCCGAACCTAGTCGACGAGATGCAAGTCGAACAGTTCGTAAACGAGGTCATAATACTCTCACAGATCAACCACAGAAACGTTGTCAAGTTACTAGGTTGCTGCGTCGAAACCCCAGTTCCTTTGTTAGTGTATGAGTTCGTCGCAAATGGAACGCTTTTCGAGCACATACACGACAAGTCAAGGTCTCGTTTTCTTACATGGGACATACGTTTAAGAATCGCCACCGAGGCTGCCAATGTACTTTCTTACCTACACTCTTCGGCTTCTACGCCGATCATACACAGGGATGTGAAGTCTGCAAACATACTATTAGACCACAACTTCACCGCTAAGGTCTCAGACTTTGGAGCTTCGATATTTTTCCCGGTAGATCAAACACAGATGAACACTATGGTTCAAGGGACGTGGGGCTACTTAGATCCTGAGTACATGCTAACGACTCAACTGACCGAAAAGAGCGATGTTTACAGCTTTGGAGTCGTACTCGTTGAGCTTTTAACTGGGATGAAGGCGTTGTGCTACGACAGATCAGAAAAGGATCAAAATCTAGCCAACTTTTTCCTTTCTGCCATGCAAAGAGATGGGCTATTTGAGGTGCTCGACGAAAGTATTGGGGGAACCAAGGGACACAAGAAGCAGCAGATTGTGAGCGTGGCCTTGCTTGCGAAACCCTGCATTTGCTTGAGAGGCGAAGATAGGCCCAATATGAAGGAAGTGTCGACTGAGTTAGAATCCCTAGCTACACGCCAAGGAAAACCCTCGCCATGGGGGAAACATGTCGACGAGTCGTCTCAATCTTCGCTTGGATTTGTCGGGTATGAAGCTTGTCATGATATTTCTTCGAGTGCTGCCTTCAACAGTCTTCAGATTGACATGATGCTTAGCCTGAAGAAGAGAGTGGAGAGATAGATAGGGATGGTCAAGACATGCGTATGGTTGAATCTTTGCTTGGATTTGTATATTGCTTAAAGATTATTAAACCACACGTGTTCTCCTGTCGACAGTTTTATTGCTCAAGTGACATTGGATCCCTGTTGATGTTGTGTTGTGTATTGTGTATGTGGAGTAAGATATGTTTGTCATGTAATAAGAAAAGTAGATTTGTATGAGCACATATATCGTTTTGTTCAATTTAATAACCATTCTGCTGTTACGAAATTATTGAATTTAAACTTTGTTGCCACCGGGATTTATCATATGGTAAAATATCTGACAAAGCCAACCAATGAGCCAGTAATCTAAACGTCGAGGCGCGCTTCCTCGGAAAAATTAGGTCTCTTGCCCTAAGAGACCCCTCGATAAATGATGCTGCTAATACTTGGAGCTAATAAGAAGACTATCCTCGAGGGAAAATATGCCTAATTAATAGCTTTCCCCCGAGGGATTTGGATGAAACACACTTTTTTAGATTTTTTATGTTGTCAAGCAAAAGGTCGGAATATTTCCCGAGGAAATCGCGAGGGTTGGAACGCAGTTGTTAGGTGGTTATGCTATTTTTTCGAAAGGCGTGGATGCTTAGAATGCGCTCGATCCATGTATATTTCAAAAGTCGGCGAACAAAACTTGGTAAGTTAGATATCCTCTCATTCTCGTCATTGTAAATTCACAGATACACTTACTTTTTAGGGTTTACGCTCTTTAATCATTCTTCTTTCCGAAAGATCGGAAACAAAGAAATGAACTGACTTAAGCACGGAAGGGGCTTCGCCAGAAAAACATTGGTGTCTTTCTAAGTTTTCCTTATTACATGACAAACATCCTATAGCAGTAATTACTCTGCAAACGAATAAACACATGGATACAGTCATCATACTTGCAAAACGGTCTACAAGAGAACACATTTAGTTTAATCAACTTCATTAGAAAAAAAAACCGATCCCATGCATGTGTGGCTTAATCTATGTTTACCACCACCATGCATTTCGTTTATCGTCCACCATGTTCTTCAAGCATCATATCAATCTGAAGACTGTCAAAAGCAGCGCTCGAGGAAGTATCATTACCCACTAAATCATTACCGACAAATCCGCCAAATCCAAGCAACAATTCAGACGAATCGTCGACATGTTTTTCCCACGAGGGTTTTCCTTCGTGTCTACCTAGCGCTTCTAACTCAATGGACACTTCCTTCATATTGGGCCTATCTTCGCCTCTCAAGCAAAGGCAGCGTTTTGCTGGCAAGGCCACCCTTGCAATGTCCCCCACGTTGTTACCTTTGGTGCCCCCAATACTGTCGTCGAGTATCTCAAATAGCCTTTCTATTTTCATAGCGGAAAGGAAAAAGTTGGCTAGGTTACGATCCTTTTCTGACCTGAAGTAGCTCAACGCCTTCATCCCAGTTAAAAGCTCGACGAGTACGACTCCAAAGCTGTAAATGTCGCTCTTTTCGGTCAATTGAGTCGTTACGATGTACTCGGGATCTAAGCAGCCCCACGTCCCTTGAACCATAGTGTTCATCTGTGTTTGATCTAGAGGGAAAAATCTCGAAGCTCCAAAATCTGAGACCTTAGCGATGAAGTAATGGTCTAAGAGTATGTTTGCAGACTTTACATCTCTGTGTATGATCGGAGTAGAAGTCAGAAGAGTGTAGGTAAGAAAGTACATTGGCAGCCTCGGTGGCGATTCTTAAACGTATGTCCCATGTAAGAAAACGAGACCTTGACTTGTCATGTATGTGCTCGAAGAGCGTGCCATTTGCGACGAACTCATACACTAATAAAGGAACTTGAGTTTCGACGCAGCAACCTAGTAACTTGACGAAATTTCTGTGGTTGATCTGTGAGAGGATTGTTACCTCGTTTACGAACTGTTCGACTTGCATCCTATCGTCTAGGTTCTGATTCACTTGTTTGGGCGTTTTTATTGTGACGATTGGATTATCAGATAATATACCTTTGTACACGATTTCGAACCGCCTTGACCGATGATATTATTGCTGTGGAAATTGTTAGTTGCCATTTGTAGCTCAGTTTCTCTGAAGATTATTGCGGTGTCGGAGGATCTCATTCGGGCAAGCTTTTCTTGGAGAAGAATTCCACCGTTTTGTCGGAAGAACCTTTCGCTCATTTGAACTAAGTTTCTTGCTTTAGTTCCAAGTGCAACCAACAAGCTGATAGAATCAGGACAACGATCCCTAAAGAAACCCCTATTTGCAAAACAATCAAACCGTTAGTTTTAACTTGCTGAGCAAATTATCATGGATGCAAAACTTGAAACGATCATCTGTCGTTATGAACTCACCTGCAACGAGTCTTAGTACAAGTGACTCGCTGCGATAACATCCTTTCGCCCCTTTTATTCCATCTCCTCTGTAACCTTTCGGACACACACAGGTAAAATTTCCTGGCGCGTTCTTACAGTACTCTTTCCTTTCACAGTTGTGGAGATTCAACTGGCGTTCGTCTATGTCTGCCAAAAAATGATACATATTATACCAAGACAGCATAAAATAGCTGGCCAAAAACTTAAGTCAATGCGACGAAAAAAAATCGTACCTTGACAACTACCAGTTGCTATATATGGATTCCCCTCATAACCCTTTGAGCAAGAACATCTATAGCCATAAGAATTGTCCGGCTTATAGCACTCTGAATGTCGCTTTTGCACGCATAGCTCGAAATATTCGTCCTCGCCTCTTCACAAGTCCCGTTACCCATGGACCAATCGAACACCATTGGAAGCTCTGTGACGTTCCTCAAGCTCGTAAGAATATTCGCCGAGAAGTTAAAAGCCCTCACCTCAGCAACAAAAGCATAACCGCAGCTGTCGAAATCTGAAACATCCGTGTAATTATAGTAACTATTCAAAGTCAAGTTAACCATCCAAACGCCTTTAGGTATAGAAGTCTGGCAACAGCCCACCCCCGAGCACGACCCTTCGATCAAATCTTCCTTTGCAAAACACGAAGAGGAACACCCCGTTTGGTAGGTGCGATCGAGTCGATTCTGAAGGGGGTCCCGTATGAAATGGATGTAAAAACACTAAGTAGTAAACTGATGTTAGGCGTGATGTTGGAACTCACTCTCACTTTTTATGCACAGCGGAATTGGTAGTAAAGTAAAGACGAAACGAAATGAACTCAAGAGATGATTTTGTGCAGCAAGTCAAATAACTTGCTGCGTGCCTCAAGGCGCAAAAATCCACTAGAAAGATGGATTACAAACTATCAAAAAGGATAGTTAAAAACGTCTAGCAAAAACCTACGAATCAAAAACGATTCTACAAACTACAAGATCTCCTGATCTCTGAAAAGCTAGACTTAAAAAGACAATCTCTCTTTGAAGTATAATGCTCGCTCGAAAGCCTTTTCTCGCTCGTTGTTCGTCATGCCTTCAAATGATTAAGTCCTTCGACTTATATAGGTCTTCAACTTGTAAGAGACTTCTTCAACGACTTGATGACCACCCATAACGTCCACTAACGTCCACTAAGTGAAGTTGGACAGTTGATGAACGTCTTAGGACGACTTGGTCACTCCCAAGAGCTTGGTCTTCACTTAAGCTCCAAGTCTTCTATTTTTAGCATGCTCCTTTCCTATTTTCGCCCTAGCTTATCCACACTCGTTCCACATGATTTGATTGCTTCCAGCACTTATCCATATCCTGCATAATACTAGAAAAATGCCACTTCATCAATAAAATTAGTTTTGGGCATGAAAGATAAAACTGAGATAGGGAACATTCTCGGCCAACAGATGTTGACTAGAATGTTACCCCAACATTGCCAATGCTGAAAGCTCAACATTAACAATCTCCCCCTTTTTATCTTTCTTCCCAAAACCAAAGCAGAAGTCAATTTTAACAAAGCTCCCCCTGAAGGCCACATCTACTCAACCACAAAACATTAAAACATGGTTAGAGTTAGACGAAAAACAGAATAGCACAAAAAACTATTCAAAGTACTACGACAATAGTACATAGCCATAACAAGGTCTTAAGTTAAACATCTGCAAAATATTAACAGTTCATACGTAGGCCGGGTTCACACAAGCAGAATTAACTAGATCAGCATGCACAAAATAACCATAAAGTCAGGCATGCAAAAAGAAACGGTATTTAGGCAAATCTGCAAAATAAAAATATCTGGCAAGTAAGGTGGCACACATGTAGACATATCGGAGACGCAAATCAGCATGCATATAGTAAAACAAATTTCTCGACATGCAAAATAAAATCAGAGAAAAAATCGATGATGCACGCAAAAGAGAAAGAATCGGAGCTTCACTCTCAATGGAATATGGAGTTTCCTTCTAATGCTTTCTCGACTGCTTCTCCTTCTTGGTCAGCTCCCCCTATTTGTTAGGCTCCTTATTCTGCTCCCCCTGAATTTCCTTATCTACCCCTTCTTATCTGCACAACCTTCTCCCCCTTTTTGGGAAGAAAGAAAAAAACTCAGAGAACTACTCTGTTAGCTAGCTTGCAGATGTTGAGGTAAATGTGGGACTAACATCTGGGCCAACATTCTGAGGCTCAGAAACAAGTTAGTTCGCCATAAAGAAATCAAAGATAAATCCAAAAAGATGATATGAGAACAGAATGTACAACCTGTGAGGAGATGACTAAGTCACATCAAGGAGCAAACAGGAATCCAACGGAAAAATAACCGTTGAAATCCGAATGAAAAACCGTATTGTTTGAATAAAATAAAGCTAGGTCACGATTTTTCAAAGCGTGGATCTAAAAATAGTAAATGGACTCATTCTTCATGCGAGCACACAAAAGCAGTTCAAAGACTAAGTCATGCAAGTAAATAGGAGCTTTCAAATCACGATTCAACCAAAAACAACTAAGTCAAAAGTCAAGGTAGAATCAAGAAATACTAACCGTTTGAGCGACTTTGATGAGCACTTCGAGACAAGTGTAACGAGCTGTTCTTCGAGGGTTCTAATGCAAATCTGAGAGATTTCTAACATAGATACACAAGACTAACAAATGCAGTACTAAAGACAGACAGAAATAAAACGAAAGCACAAAATGTAGCAATATCAAACTGACAGTCACATATGTTGCCCTAACATTTGACTCAACATCCTGATTCCGTAATCCTGGACTTATCTGCTCGATTCTTCTCAAAATCAGTTCTCATTATTTCTACCCTTTCACCTCAAATATCCGAGAAATTTATGCACTGCCCTTATACCCTCAGCCTCAAGGTTAGGCCTTTTGTCGCATAGTATACATCGTCACCGCGAATGCCGTGTACCTAAGGAATTTATTACCAAAAACCTATATCTAGCCGAGAGTTTATGAGCATGCTTTCAAGAAATAAGGATTGGTTTTTAGTCGCAATAAGTACATCGTCACAGCGAATGCCGTGTACCTAGGAGCGTATTACCAAGAGCATTTAAAAAGGGATCGGGTTCATTTTGGGACCAATCAAGAAGAATCAAGTCATTTCACAGGAAAAACCGAACAGAATATCGAATCAAAAGTAAAGCAGTAACCATCAAATTCGACATATGCTATGCTGATCCAAATGTTGGACCAACATTTAAACTAACATGTGCAAACCTATGGATTCTTCAGGTCCGAAAACCTTTCAGAATCCAATGCTTTCGTGAATATGTCTGCTACCTGATTCTTAGTGTCAATATGCTCAATATGCACTAACTATTTTTTGACCATATCTCTCAAAAAATGATGCCTAATGTCGATATGCTTCGTACGTGAGTGTTGAATGGGGTTCCTAGAGATGTTAATGGCACTAAGGTTATCACAATACATAAGAACGGATTCGCACTCTAACCCATAGTCACATAACATGCTATTTAACCATAATAATTGAGTACAACAGCTACCCGCAGCAACGTATTCGGACTCAGCAGTAGACAAGGACACACAGTTTTGTTTCTTGCTATACCATGCAACTAAGTTATTACCTAGGAAGAAACAGCCGCCACTTGTACTCTTGCGGTCATCTTCATCACCTTCCCAGTCAGCATCGCTATAGCCTACAAGACTCAAATTAGTATCTTTGGAGAACCATAGTCCTAAGCTACACGATCCACTCACATAACGAAGTATTCGCTTAACAGCATTAAGATGCGTAACTTTAGGTTCAGACTGATATCTAGCACATACGCAAACACTATGCATTATATCAGGTCTACTCGCAGATAAGTACAATAAACTGCCAATCACAATACGGTACAAAGTTGGGTCAACATTCTGGCCAATCTCGTCTTTACTTACCTTCTGCGTAGACCCCATGAGCGTTTCATTACCTTTACCGTGTCCAACTCCAACTTTTTCACTGTGTTCTTCGCATATTGGGTCAAAAGTTGTTTGAAGGCATCCTCAGTCTGAACATCATCACGAACATTAGTTACTATTCCTGCATCATCAAAACTCAAATACCCATCAACACAGTTTGAGTCATCATAATCGAAAATAATTAATTTCGCAGATGTTGAGTCCAATGTTGGCTCAACATCAGTTACCGCAGTGAAGGCAATATGATGATCTTCATCTCCTTCGTCGTCAGAGAAGGACTGGATAGTAACAGATGATTGCTTATTCTCCTCATAGCAGGGTTCTTCATCTTCATCGTCTGAAAGGTCGATCCACATGGCCTTTCCATGCTTGCGAAGTGTGTTTGCACATTCGTTGGCAAAGTGGCACCAACCTTGGCATTCGTAGCATCTCACTGACTCATAATTGATATTCTTCTTCTTTCCATCAGATTTCCCAAATGGCTTGCGCTTAACGAACGGAGGAGCAGAAGACGTTTCAATTTGTGCATTCTGGCCTTTTCTGAATGTTGGGCCAACATTCTGCACAACATTCTTCTTTTTGAAGTACTTCGCAAATCTCTTCACAACCATGGCCATGTCCTCTTCGTTGTTGGGATCGAACTCAATCTGTTCCTTCGATGGCTGGCTGACCAGTGCAACACTCTTTCCTCGTGCGGCGCTCCTTTGGACTTCAAGATTGGTTTCGAAGTTTTTCAAGATGTTCATCAAGACGGTGAAGTTCATGTTTGCTAGGTTGTATGACTCCTCGATCACCGATACCTTCACATTGAATTTTTCGGTTAGTGTACGAAGAGCTTTAGAGTTTAATACCTTATTTTTCATAGGATCTCCTAGGCTGGCGCACTCGCTTGAGATCGTCAACAGCTTTCCAAAGTACGTGCTGATATCTTCGTCTTCCTTCATTCTGATGTTCTCGAACTGACTAAGGAGGAGCCGAAGCTTGGTTTCACGCACACTAGCGTCGGCTTCACAGTACTTCTGGAGAAGATCCCACGCATCTTGAGCAGTAGAGCAATTCTGGATGATCTTGAACATAAACATGTCCACGGATGAGAAGATGGCGTTGAGTGCTTTGTCGTTGTATTCGGCCGCGTTCTTCTCCGCGATCGTCCACTGCTCGAAAGGCTTATCCACGACTTCGCCATCAGCATCGGGGGCAGATTTGGGTGTCGTATACCCATTGAGAATAGCGTCCCAAGCATGAGTATTTATCGACTTTATGCATTGGCGCACACGAACCTTCCAATAGGCATAATTGGAACCGTCTAACACAGGGACTTTGGCTAGATGGTTTGAGCTTGTAACATCCATTGTAGATGATCTTCAGCGCTTAGTAATGTCAAGCGTAGGCTCTGATACCACTTTGAAGGGGGTCCTGTATGAAATGGATGTAAAAACACTAAGTAGTAAACTGATGTTAGGCGTGATGTTGGAACTCACTCTCACTTTTTATGCACAGCGGAAATGGTAGTAAAGTAAAGATGAAACGAAATGAACTCAAGAGATGATTTTGTGCAGCAAGTCAAATAACTTGCTGCGTGCCTCAAGGCGCAAAAATCCACTAGAAAGATGGATTACAAACTATCAAAAAGGATAGTTAAAAACGTCTAGCAAAAACCTACGAATCAAAAACGATTCTACAAACTACAAGATCTCCTGATCTCTGAAAAGCTAGACTTAAAAAGAAAACTCTTTCAAGAGATGATACTTGCTCAAGGATGCTCTCAACTTCGCTCGTTGTTCATTGTAAGTGCGCCTAGTCAAAATGGTGAAGTCCCTTCGCTTTTATATGTCTTCGACTTCTTAAGGACTTCTCCCACGACTTGGTAGCTGCCCTCAACGTCCACTAACGTCCACTAAGTGAAGTTGGACAGTTGATGAACGTCTTAGGACGACTTGGTCACTCCCAAGAGCTTGGTCTTCACTTAAGCTCCAAGTCTTCTATTTTTAGTATGCTCCATTCCTATTTTCGCTCTAGTTTATCCACACTCGTTCCACATGATTTGATTGCTTCCAGCACTTATCCATATCCTGCATAATACTAGAAAAATGCCACGTCATCAATAAAATTAGTTTTGGGCATGAAAGATAAAACTGAGATAGGGAACACTCTCGGCCAACAGATGTTGACTAGAATGTTTGTAATACCCGAGTTCCGCGAGTAAGTTGGCCAATAAAATTACGTGCATATTATATGTTTTCGTGACTGCATATTACGTGTCTATTTTAACTATGTGCTAATAGAATAACTGACTTGGTAGGAAATTTGAGTTGGGACTTAGAATAATTTCAGGTATAAAGGTATACAATTTTCGATAGGAATAAGTTGCGAAAGAATTAGGAGTTTCGAACTATATTATAGGATAAAATGCCGAAAATAATTATTCTGGGATGAATGCTTTTGAACACTCATGAACTTGATAACTTAGCAATAGGGGAAAGGTAAATTAATATAGTAATAAAATAGAAATATTATTTACAACAAAATAGTATCATAACTAAGAATTACAAAACCCCAGCTAGGAAACGAAAGGTTTTGAGGATAAGTATTAAAGACATAGGTTGATGTAACTTAGCTAGTAAGATACGTCAAACTAAGGATAAGAGGCAAATAAGAATTATTCGGTACACTAACTCATTTGGTAAAAACGCTCGAAGCATCCAAGTAGAGAGGAAAAAGTGACGACCAAGCACGAGCTGAAAACTAAGGAAGGTATAATTCTTTTGCTATGAATTTATGACAATAATTAAGTTGTAGCATACTCTAAGGGTCATAAACACTAAAATATCAATTATTAGGGTTTTATATGGATTTTAGGGTTTCTAACCTAGATTATACTAACGGGGTTATTAGAATTTAGTGTGTAGTATCTAAAAAGGGTTAGCAAGTTAAGAGTTCAAATTATGAAGAAGTAAATAGCTTGAGAAAATCTCGATCGAAAGTTAAGAAGATTTATAGAGTGGTGATACAAGCTGTTCAGACTAAAAGAAAATTTCGAAGGTATGAGTAATTGTGTAGGAATAACGTCGAGAGATTCATAAGGATTTAAGAACGTCGCAATTTCTGTTGGTAAAATCTCGAGCCATCTCTTGTTGGGAATAAACCATACCGAGATTTATTAGCCGTATCGAAATTTGGTTAGAAGAATAAGAAAATGTCGAGACCTAGTAGACGTTGATATCGAGATTTACCTATATCATATCATTATAATCTCGATATGTTATTTCATATGTACAAGTCTCGACATCTTTGTATAGCTTAGTATAAATATCGAAATCCCTAGTGTAATATCGAGATTGTATTTTAATTAGTATAAAATTCGATACCTTAGTTATAATGTCGATACACATCTCGACTTTTCTCTGTAAAAGGCTAACACACAACTCGACATCCTTGTTAAATGTAAATCATGACTTCGAAGCTTCTTGTATAATTAAATTACTATATCGAGGTCTATTGTGGAAGTTAGCTCGATATATGACTTCGAAATATTGTGTATCATTTAATCAACTTGAGATTTTCATATGTAGTATCGAAATCCTTATATTACACATTTCGACATTTTACCTTTCGACTTTCGTTATAACTTGACATACATCTCGAGATTCATATCGAGATTTATCAACTATGTCGAGATTTATTTGTAGTTCGACATCCATATCTAATATATGTCGAGATTGATAACATGCCGAGATTTATATCAATAGCATTTCACAATTCCACTCGAGATTTATCTCCGAAATAATATTTATTAGTCTAGGTTAAAGTTCTAAATTTTAGTGTTTCGAAATTTATAAGTTAAAATTAGGGTTTTTAAACTAAGCCAATTTCGTGAAATTATAATTAGACTAACAAACCCTAATTTTATATGTTCCCATATTTAGGGTTTGAAGATTAGCGACTTACTGATAAGCTAATATCTAAGGATACCAGGTAAGTGGGAATTTCAACTACAACACATAATTTATTTGTTTGTGCTTACGTGACTATGTGCTTGGGTGTTTATTACGTGAATTATTTGACATGCCTCTGCATGGTAAGTGCTTACGATATTAATTCACGTTGCATATCCATGTGCATGCACGAGACACTTGGGGTTTATGTGAGATGAGCATGCACGGTATTTATCGCCTGAGGGCGAATAATATTTGCCGATATAGGCATTTGATGTCGACTCGCAGTTGAGTCAGGGCTACTTCTATGGCACCAGGACGGCGTGGTGCGTCGTCGATTATATTATGTATTTTATTGGGCTTCTGCCCTGTTTATTTTATTTGGGCTGATGCCCTGATAGCGGAGGGATGCGACCTGGAGGGTGCGACCTGGAAAGGAGCGACCTAGGGGGAAACCCTAGCGTAGGCTAACCAGCGTAGGCTACCAGCGTGGGCTACCGCACGGCAGAGGGGACGACCTGGGAGGGTGCGACCTAGGGAAACCTAGCGTAGGCTACCCAGCGTAGGTCGCTGCCACATTTATCCGTGTTGGATTAGAGCTCTTTATGGTGCATAGCAAGTTAGCCGAGGGTCCTGAGAGATATGAGATCGGGTTTGTTTTATGAGGTGTGAGTTGCATTGGCGCGGATGCCTTTGCGAGGGTTTTCACGTTCACGACATTGCATATTCCTACTTACTGGGCTTTATAGCTCACCCCTTACTTTATGTGTTGTAGGTGCACGCGACCACGGTACGTGATCGCTTTTGATGGCAAGGCTTACCTTTTGAAGCTTCCAGCGACTTTTGGGGGTGGTGTGTACATGGATGCGACCTGTGTGGCCGGACGTTAGGGTTTCTTTTGCTTTGCAGTTATACACTTCCCTTGTATATAGGGTTGGAGCGATATTTTGAGCATGTACATAATGAATTCCTTTATATAAAAGGAAAAATTTAATACGCATTTTCGCGTATTGTTTAATATTTAGTCACGTAAGATAATGTTAGAAAGGTTAGTAGATGGCGGGGCGCGACAGGGTGGTATCAGAGCTTCGGTTGCAGGTTCTGTAGACTGTCTATGTACACACACTCAAAAGCGTGGAAGCAGCCTTGCTAGTATGTTTTTATTACTGTGAATTTTGTTTGTGTTGCGTAATTTATTGGCCTTAGGGACATCAGGGTAGGAATATTTACGATGGGTAGAACAAGAAGTGAAAGTAGTGGGAGCTCCGATCGGGGTAAAGAACCCGAAACACCGACTGATAATCGTGACGCTGCTATTCTCCAACTTACGGAGTTAGTACGTCAGCAATCTGCCCAGATCCAAGAATTAATCCAACGTCGAAACACTGAGGGGCAACAAACCAGCGGACCTTCCCAGACAGAAAGGATCGAGATCGTTGGGGAACGGTTTCGCAAACTCAATCCGCCTACATTCGAAGACGCTATCGACCCCACCTCTGCTGAGGATTGGCTAAGGACCCTTAAGAGCATGTTCCAATACAGCCGCATTCCCGAGGAAAAAAAAGTATTATGTGCTGCGTTTCTACTGCGAGGAAGTGCGGGCCATTGGTGGGATACCATCCTGGCAATTGAGGACCCGATCACGATGAGCTGGGATCGTTTTAAAGAACTCTTCAGGAGCAAGTACTTTACTGCTCCAGTTCGAGCCCAGAGAATGAATGAGTTTATTAATCTTCGCCAGGGGCCGATGATAGTGGCGGAGTACATCCGCAAATTCGAACAGTTGTCGAGGTTTGCCACTCACATGGTTAGCACTGATACCCTGAAGATCGAACGCTTTTTGGAGGGCCTGAAGCCAGAATTGTATCGCGATGTGAATATGGCCGGACTTCAGGGGGTCACATATGCTCAAGTCGCAGAAAGAGCTTTAATCGCTGAACAGGCCGAGACCCGAATTATCCGCGCACAAGAGGCAAAAAGAAAATTTGTGCAAGGAACGCAATGGAGTGGAGGGAACCAGAAGAAACGGTTTTTCCCAAAGGGCGTAAAGCCTAATTACCAGAATAGACCTGGACCACCTCAACAACCAAATCAGATGCCACCAAGGTTTCCTGCACCGGTACCAAATTGTCCAAGGTGTGGGAGACGACATTTTGGTAACTGTCCTCCACAGACTAATAACTGCTTCAGATGCGGAAGGCCAGGGCATTATGCGAAACAATGCCCAGAGAACACTTCTGGAAGTCAAGCTGCAGGCCAGGCGAGGCCACCAACTGTACCAGCTCGTGTATATACCATGACGTCCGAGGAAGCAGAGACCGACCCGTCAGTAGTAGCAGGTACCTTATCTATACATCATACCCCAACATGCATATTAATAGACTCAGGAGCCTCGCATTCATTTGCATCATCTAAATACTTGGCGAGACTCGGGATTACACCTCAGCAATCTGATTGTGAGTATAACGTAACTATTCCACATGGGGCTTCGACCCGGACTAGCCTAATCTTACGAGATTGCCCAGTATTAGTTAGTGATAGAGAACTACCTGTAGATCTCATAATCATTCCGATGAACGATTATGAAGTAATCCTAGGAATGGACTGGCTGTCTAAATATGGAGCTGTGATCGATTGTAACCACAAAACAGTCACGTTCAGCTTAGAGAAAAGTGAACCGTTCGTCTTTACTGGAACAACTAAAGGCAAAGGTATTCCGAAGATTTCGGCATTGAAGGCACGACGCTTGATCAAGGCTGGATGTGAAGCATACCTCATTTTTGCAATAACATCAGAGGAACGCTTGTCCCCGAAATTAGAAGAAATTCCAGTAGTACGAGAATTTCCCGATGTTTTTCCAGAAGATTTACCCGGACTCCCTCCTGATCGTGAGATCCAATTCACGATCGATTTAATACCAGGATCTGCACCAGTTTCGAAGGCTCCTTACCGGTTATCTCCAACCGAGTTGAAGGAACTGAAAGAGCAGCTAGATGAATTATTACAAAAGGGATTCATTCAGCCTAGCTTCTCACCATGGGGAGCACCGGTCCTGTTTGTTAAAAAGAAAGATGGATCGATGAGACTATGTATTGATTACCGAGAACTGAACAAGATTACCATCAAGAATAAATACCCTCTACCGAGAATTGATGATCTATTTGATCAATTGCAAGGTGCAACGGTGTTCTCAAAGATAGACTTAAGATCGGGATATCACCAGTTGAAGATCCGAGAGGAAGACGTTCCGAAGACCGCTTTCAGTACAAGATATGGGCACTACGAGTTCTTAGTCATGCCTTTTGGGCTGACTAATGCACCAGCGGCGTTCATGGACCTGATGAATCGCGTGTTCAAGCCATTTCTGGACAAGTTTGTCATCGTATTTATCGATGATATCCTTATCTACTCTAAGACAAAGGAGGAACATGGACAACACTTGAAGATCGTCCTTGAGATATTACGAGAAAAAGAGTTATACGCTAAATTCAAGAAATGCGAGTTCTGGCTAAATCAAGTCGCATTCTTGGGACACGTCATCTCGGGAGCAGGAATTTCCGTGGACCCAAGCAAGATCGAAGCTATAAATAATTGGCCCCAACCAACCAATGTCACCGAAGTACGTAGTTTTCTTGGCCTAGCGGGGTATTACAGAAAATTTATTAAAGACTTCTCGAAGATCGCCTCAACATTAACAAAGTTAACGAAGAAGAATGCCCCATTTCACTGGAGCGACGAATGCGAACTGAGTTTTCAGGAATTAAAAAGACGACTCACGTCGGCCCCAGTTCTGATGATACCCACAGGGACCGGAGGATTTTCAGTATACAGCGATGCTTCGAAAAATGGTCTGGGATGTGTATTAATGCAAAATGGGAACGTGGTTGCGTATGCTTCCCGACAGTTAAAAGAATATGAAAAGAATTATACGACTCATGATTTGGAGCTCGCCGCAGTAGTCTTTGCTTTGAAGATCTGGAGGCACTATTTATACGGTGAACGATGCGAAATTTTCACGGATCACAAGAGTCTGAAGTACTTCTTCACCCAGAAGGAGTTAAATATGAGGCAGCGACGATGGTTGGAGCTTGTTAAAGATTATGACTGCGTAATTCATTACCACCCAGGCAAAGCAAATGTGGTCGCCGACGCATTAAGCCGAAAATCTGTGAGCACGGAGCTACAACAACTCGACGTGGAAATTGTACAATTAGGCGAAGTTGAAGTGAAATTGGCGGCACTAACCCTCAAACCTACATTAATAGAGCAGATCAGGAATGCGCAAGAGAATGATGAACTCTATTTGAAGATTAAAGGCGTGCAAAAAGAAGAAGTGCCCTCTGATTTTGAAGTACGAGAAGATGGAAGCTTATATCACAAGAATCGCTTATACGTGCCCAATAACACGGAACTACGAAAGATTATTCTGACGGAAGCACATACTACGGTCTATTCCATACACCCCGGAGCGACCAAGATATATAGGGACTTACGAAATAACTATTGGTGGCCAGGAATGAAGAGAGATATTGCAACATTCGTAAGTCAATGTCTGACTTGCCAACAGATAAAAGCGGAACACCAACGACCGGCAGGAACATTACAGTCTTTGCCAGTTCCCGAATGGAAATGGGACCATATCACGATGGATTTCGTCGTTGGCTTACCAAAAACAGTAAAGGGTCACGACGCTATTTGGGTAATCGTTGATCGATTGACCAAATCTGCCCACTTTTTACCGATCAATTCGACATTCTCCTTGGAGCGATACGCAGAATTATATGTTCAAGAGATAGTTCGACTACACGGAGTTCCAATTTCGATCATTTCCGACCGAGATTCAAGATTCCTGTCTAAGTTCTGGATGAGTTTGCAGAAGGCAATGGGAACAAACTTTCTTTTAGTACTGCCTATCATCCCCAAACTGACGGGCAGTCAGAACGAACAATCCAGACATTGGAAGATATGTTAAGGGCGTGCGTACTCGATTTTAAAGGGAATTGGAGCCGATATCTTCCATTGATCGAATTCTCTTACAATAACAGCTATCACGCGACGATTGGAATGGCTCCTTATGAAGCTCTATACGGACGCAAATGCAGATCTCCGATTCATTGGGATGAAGTTGGTGAACGGGCAATTTTAGGCCCTGATATGGTGCAAGAAATGACGGAAGCCATTTCAAAGATACGTGAAAGAATGCGAACGGCTCAGAGTAGACAGAAGAGTTATGCGGACCAAAAGCGAAGACCGTTACAGTTTACAACAGATGATTGGGTATTCCTAAAGGTATCCCCAATGAAAGGCGTAAAACGGTTCGGAAAGAAAGGCAAGTTGAGCCCGAGATACATAGGACCGTTCCGGATACTTAAGAAAGTAGGCGAAGTAGCTTATCAACTGGAGTTACCAGCTTCATTAGCTCAGGTTCACGACGTCTTCCACATATCGACGTTAAGAAAATACGTCGGAAATCCCAGTCATGTATTGAACAACGAAAGTTTTCACCAACAGCTCAAGCCCGACTTGAGTTATGAGGAAAGTCCAGTAAAAATTTTGATGCACGAAGTAAAGCAATTGCGGAATAAGGAGATCCCATTAGTAAAAGTATTGTGGCAGAATCAGTCAATAGAAGAAGCCACTTGGGAACGGGAAGACGACATGAGAAACCACTACCCTGAGCTATTTCTCCCTACCTGATTTCGGGGGCGAAATCCCTTTTAAGGGGGGGAGGATGTAATACCCGAGTTCCGCGAGTAAGTTGGCCAATAAAATTACGTGCATATTATATGTTTTCGTGACTGCATATTACGTGTCTATTTTAACTATGTGCTAATAGAATAACTGACTTGGTAGGAAATTTGAGTTGGGACTTAGAATAATTTCAGGTATAAAGGTATACAATTTTCGATAGGAATAAGTTGCGAAAGAATTAGGAGTTTCGAACTATATTATAGGATAAATGCCGAAAATAATTATTCTGGGATGAATGCTTTTGAACACTCATGAACTTGATAACTTAGCAATAGGGGAAAGGTAAATTAATATAGTAATAAAATAGAAATATTATTTACAACAAAATAGTATCATAACTAAGAATTACAAAACCCCAGCTAGGAAACGAAAGGTTTTGAGGATAAGTATTAAAGACATAGGTTGATGTAACTTAGCTAGTAAGATACGTCAAACTAAGGATAAGAGGAAAATAAGAATTATTCGGTACACTAACTCATTTGGTAAAAACGCTCGAAGCATCCAAGTAGAGAGGAAAAAGTGACGACCAAGCACGAGCTGAAAACTAAGGAAGGTATAATTCTTTTGCTATGAATTTATGACAATAATTAAGTTGTAGCATACTCTAAGGGTCATAAACACTAAAATATCAATTATTAGGGTTTTATATGGATTTTAGGGTTTCTAACCTAGATTATACTAACGGGGTTATTAGAATTTAGTGTGTAGTATCTAAAAAGGGTTAGCAAGTTAAGAGTTCAAATTATGAAGAAGTAAATAGCTTGAGAAAATCTCGATCGAAAGTTAAGAAGATTTATAGAGTGGTGATACAAGCTGTTCAGACTAAAAGAAAATTTCGAAGGTATGAGTAATTGTGTAGGAATAACGTCGAGAGATTCATAAGGATTTAAGAACGTCGAAATTTCTGTTGGTAAAATCTCGAGCCATCTCTTGTTGGGAATAAACCATACCGAGATTTATTAGCCGTATCGAAATTTGGTTAGAAGAATAAGAAAATGTCGAGACCTAGTAGACGTTGATATCGAGATTTACCTATATCATATCATTATAATCTCGATATGTTATTTCATATGTACAAGTCTCGACATCTTTGTATAGCTTAGTATAAATATCGAAATCCCTAGTGTAATATCGAGATTGTATTTTAATTAGTATAAAATTCGATACCTTAGTTATAATGTCGATACACATCTCGACTTTTCTCTGTAAAAGGCTAACACACAACTCGACATCCTTGTTAAATGTAAATCATGACTTCGAAGCTTCTTGTATAATTAAATTACTATATCGAGGTCTATTGTGGAAGTTAGCTCGATATATGACTTCGAAATATTGTGTATCATTTAATCAACTTGAGATTTTCATATGTAGTATCGAAATCCTTATATTACACATTTCGACATTTTACCTTTCGACTTCCGTTATAACTTGACATACATCTCGAGATTCATATCGAGATTTATCAACTATGTCGAGATTTATTTGTAGTTCGACATCCATATCTAATATATGTCGAGATTGATAACATGCCGAGATTTATATCAATAGCATTTCACAATTCCACTCGAGATTTATCTCCGAAATAATATTTATTAGTCTAGGTAAAGTTCTAAATTTTAGGGTTTCGAAATTTATAAGTTAAAATTAGGGTTTTTAAACTAAGCCAATTTCGTGAAATTATAATTAGACTAACAAACCCTAATTTTATATGTTCCCATATTTAGGGTTTGAAGATTAGCGACTTACTGATAAGCTAATATCTAAGGATACCAGGTAAGTGGGAATTTCAACTACAACACATAATTTATTTGTATGTGCTTACGTGACTATGTGCTTGGGTGTTTATTACGTGAATTATTTGACATGCCTCTGCATGGTAAGTGCTTACGATATTAATTCACGTTGCATATCCATGTGCATGCACGAGACACTTGGGGTTTATGTGAGATGAGCATGCACGGTATTTATCGCCTGAGGGCGAATAATATTTGCCGATATAGGCATTTGATGTCGACTCGCAGTTGAGTCAGGGCTACTTCTATGGCACCAGGACGGCGTGGTGCGTCGTCGATTATATTATGTATTTTATTGGGCTTCTGCCCTGTTTATTTTATTTGGGCTGATGCCCTGATAGCGGAGGGATGCGACCTGGAGGGTGCGACCTGGAAAGGAGCGACCTAGGGGGAAACCCTAGCGTAGGCTAACCAGCGTAGGCTACCAGCGTGGGCTACCGCACGGCAGAGGGGACGACCTGGGAGGGTGCGACCTAGGGAAACCTAGCATAGGCTACCCAGCGTAGGTCGCTGCCACATTTATCCGTGTTGGATTAGAGCTCTTTATGGTGCATAGCAAGTTAGCCGAGGGCCCTGAGAGATATGAGATCGGGTTTGTTTTATGAGGTGTGAGTTGCATTGGCGCGGATGCCTTTGCGAGGGTTTTCACGTTCACGACATTGCATATTCCTACTTACTGGGCTTTATAGCTCACCCCTTACTTTATGTGTTGTAGGTGCACGCGACCACGGTACGTGATCGCTTTTGATGGCAAGGCTTACCTTTTGAAGCTTCCAGCGACTTTTGGGGGTGGTGTGTACATGGATGCGACCTGTGTGGCCGGACGTTAGGGTTTCTTTTGCTTCGCACTTATACACTTCCCTTGTATATAGGGTTGGAGCGATATTTTGAGCATGTACATAATGAATTCCTTTATATAAAAGGAAAAATTTAATACGCATTTTCGCGTATTGTTTAATATTTAGTCACGTAAGATAACGTTAGAAAGGTTAGTAGATGGCGGGGCGCGACAGGGTGGTATCAGAGCTTCGGTTGCAGGTTCTGTAGACTGTCTATGTACACACACTCAAAAGCGTGGAAGCAGCCTTGCTAGTATGTTTTTATTACTGTGAATTTGTTTGTGTTGCGTAATTTATTGGCCTTAGGGACATCAGGGTAGGAATATTTACGATGGGTAGAACAAGAAGTGAAAGTAGTGGGAGCTCCGATCGGGGTAAAGAACCCGAAACACCGACTGATAATCGTGACGCTGCTATTCTCCAACTTACGGAGTTAGTACGTCAGCAATCTGCCCAGATCCAAGAATTATCCAACGTCGAAACACTGAGGGGCAACAAACCAGCGGACCTTCCCAGACAGAAAGGATCGAGATCGTTGGGGAACGGTTTCGCAAACTCAATCCGCCTACATTCGAAGACGCTATCGACCCCACCTCTGCTGAGGATTGGCTAAGGACCCTTAAGAGCATGTTCCAATACAGCCGCATTCCCGAGGAAGAAAAAGTATTATGTGCTGCGTTTCTACTGCGAGGAAGTGCGGGCCATTGGTGGGATACCATCCTGGCAATTGAGGACCCGATCACGATGAGCCGGGATCGTTTTAAAGAACTCTTCAGGAGCAAGTACTTTACTGCTCCAGTTCGAGCCCAGAGAATGAATGAGTTTATTAATCTTCGCCAGGGGCCGATGATAGTGGCGGAGTACATCCGCAAATTCGAACAGTTATCGAGGTTTGCCACTCACATGGTTAGCACTGATACCCTGAAGATCGAACGCTTTTTGGAGGGCCTGAAGCCAGAATTGTATCGCGATGTGAATATGGCCGGACTTCAGGGGGTCACATATGCTCAAGTCGCAGAAAGAGCTTTAATCGCTGAACAGGCCGAGACCCGAATTATCCGCGCACAAGAGGCAAAAATAAAATTTGTGCAAGGAACGCAATGGAGTGGAGGGAACCAGAAGAAACGGTTTTTCCCAAAGGGCGTAAAGCCTAATTACCAGAATAGACCTGGACCACCTCAACAACCAAATCAGATGCCACCAAGGTTTCCCGCACCGGTACCAAATTGTCCAAGGTGTGGGAGACGACATTTTGGTAACTGTCCTCCACAGACTAATAACTGCTTCAGATGCGGAAGGCCAGGGCATTATGCGAAACAATGCCCAGAGAACACTTCTGGAAGTCAAGCTGCAGGCCAGGCGAGGCCACCAACTGTACCAGCTCGTGTATATACCATGACGTCCGAGGAAGCAGAGACCGACCCGTCAGTAGTAGCAGGTACCTTATCTATACATCATACCCCAACATGCATATTAATAGACTCAGGAGCCTCGCATTCATTTGCATCATCTAAATACTTGGCGAGACTCGGGATTACACCTCAGCAATCTGATTGTGAGTATAACGTAACTATTCCACATGGGGCTTCGACCCGGACTAGCCTAATCTTACGAGATTGCCCAGTATTAGTTAGTGATAGAGAACTACCTGTAGATCTCATAATCATTCCGATGAACGATTATGAAGTAATCCTAGGAATGGACTGGCTGTCTAAATATGGAGCTGTGATCGATTGTAACCACAAAACAGTCACGTTCAGCTTAGAGAAAAGTGAACCGTTCGTCTTTACTGGAACAACTAAAGGCAAAGGTATTCCGAAGATTTCGGCATTGAAGGCACGACGCTTGATCAAGGCTGGATGTGAAGCATACCTCATTTTTGCAATAACATCAGAGGAACGCTTGTCCCCGAAATTAGAAGAAATTCCAGTAGTACGAGAATTTCCCGATGTTTTTCCAGAAGATTTACCCGGACTCCCTCCTGATCGTGAGATCCAATTCACGATCGATTTAATACCAGGATCTGCACCAGTTTCGAAGGCTCCTTACCGGTTATCTCCAACCGAGTTGAAGGAACTGAAAGAGCAGCTAGATGAATTATTACAAAAGGGATTCATTCAGCCTAGCTTCTCACCATGGGGAGCACCGGTCCTGTTTGTTAAAAAGAAAGATGGATCGATGAGACTATGTATTGATTACCGAGAACTGAACAAGATTACCATCAAGAATAAATACCCTCTACCGAGAATTGATGATCTATTTGATCAATTGCAAGGTGCAACGGTGTTCTCAAAGATAGACTTAAGATCGGGATATCACCAGTTGAAGATCCGAGAGGAAGACGTTCCGAAGACCGCTTTCAGTACAAGATATGGGCACTACGAGTTCTTAGTCATGCCTTTTGGGCTGACTAATGCACCAGCGGCGTTCATGGACCTGATGAATCGCGTGTTCAAGCCATTTCTGGACAAGTTTGTCATCGTATTTATCGATGATATCCTTATCTACTCTAAGACAAAGGAGGAACATGGACAACACTTGAAGATCGTCCTTGAGATATTACGAGAAAAAGAGTTATACGCTAAATTCAAGAAATGCGAGTTCTGGCTAAATCAAGTCGCATTCTTGGGACACGTCATCTCGGGAGCAGGAATTTCCGTGGACCCAAGCAAGATCGAAGCTATAAATAATTGGCCCCAACCAACCAATGTCACCGAAGTACGTAGTTTTCTTGGCCTAGCGGGGTATTACAGAAAATTTATTAAAGACTTCTCGAAGATCGCCTCAACATTAACAAAGTTAACGAAGAAGAATGCCCCATTTCACTGGAGCGACGAATGCGAACTGAGTTTTCAGGAATTAAAAAGACGACTCACGTCGGCCCCAGTTCTGATGATACCCACAGGGACCGGAGGATTTTCAGTATACAGCGATGCTTCGAAAAATGGTCTGGGATGTGTATTAATGCAAAATGGGAACGTGGTTGCGTATGCTTCCCGACAGTTAAAAGAATATGAAAAGAATTATACGACTCATGATTTGGAGCTCGCCGCAGTAGTCTTTGCTTTGAAGATCTGGAGGCACTATTTATACGGTGAACGATGCGAAATTTTCACGGATCACAAGAGTCTGAAGTACTTCTTCACCCAGAAGGAGTTAAATATGAGGCAGCGACGATGGTTGGAGCTTGTTAAAGATTATGACTGCGTAATTCATTACCACCCAGGCAAAGCAAATGTGGTCGCCGACGCATTAAGCCGAAAATCTGTGAGCACGGAGCTACAACAACTCGACGTGGAAATTGTACAATTAGGCGAAGTTGAAGTGAAATTGGCGGCACTAACCCTCAAACCTACATTAATAGAGCAGATCAGGAATGCGCAAGAGAATGATGAACTCTATTTGAAGATTAAAGGCGTGCAAAAAGAAGAAGTGCCCTCTGATTTTGAAGTACGAGAAGATGGAAGCTTATATCACAAGAATCGCTTATACGTGCCCAATAACACGGAACTACGAAAGATTATTCTGACGGAAGCACATACTACGGTCTATTCCATACACCCCGGAGCGACCAAGATATATAGGGACTTACGAAATAACTATTGGTGGCCAGGAATGAAGAGAGATATTGCAACATTCGTAAGTCAATGTCTGACTTGCCAACAGATAAAAGCGGAACACCAACGACCGGCAGGAACATTACAGTCTTTGCCAGTTCCCGAATGGAAATGGGACCATATCACGATGGATTTCGTCGTTGGCTTACCAAAAACAGTAAAGGGCCACGACGCTATTTGGGTAATCGTTGATCGATTGACCAAATCTGCCCACTTTTTACCGATCAATTCGACATTCTCCTTGGAGCGATACGCAGAATTATATGTTCAAGAGATAGTTCGGCTACACGGAGTTCCAATTTCGATCATTTCCGACCGAGATTCAAGATTCCTGTCTAAGTTCTGGATGAGTTTGCAGAAGGCAATGGGAACCAAACTTTCTTTTAGTACTGCCTATCATCCCCAAACTGACGGGCAGTCAGAACGAACAATCCAGACATTGGAAGATATGTTAAGGGCGTGCGTACTCGATTTTAAAGGGAATTGGAGCCGATATCTTCCATTGATCGAATTCTCTTACAATAACAGCTATCACGCGACGATTGGAATGGCTCCTTATGAAGCTCTATACGGACGCAAATGCAGATCTCCGATTCATTGGGATGAAGTTGGTGAACGGGCAATTTTAGGCCCTGATATGGTGCAAGAAATGACGGAAGCCATTTCAAAGATACGTGAAAGAATGCGAACGGCTCAGAGTAGACAGAAGAGTTATGCGGACCAAAAGCGAAGACCGTTACAGTTTACAACAGATGATTGGGTATTCCTAAAGGTATCCCCAATGAAAGGCGTAAAACGGTTCGGAAAGAAAGGCAAGTTGAGCCCGAGATACATAGGACCGTTCCGGATACTTAAGAAAGTAGGCGAAGTAGCTTATCAACTGGAGTTACCAGCTTCATTAGCTCAGGTTCACGACGTCTTCCACATATCGACGTTAAGAAAATACGTCGGAAATCCCAGTCATGTATTGAACAACGAAAGTTTTCACCAACAGCTCAAGCCCGACTTGAGTTATGAGGAAAGTCCAGTAAAAATTTTGATGCACGAAGTAAAGCAATTGCGGAATAAGGAGATCCCATTAGTAAAAGTATTGTGGCAGAATCAGTCAATAGAAGAAGCCACTTGGGAACGGGAAGACGACATGAGAAACCACTACCCTGAGCTATTTCTCCCTACCTGATTTCGGGGGCGAAATCCCTTTTAAGGGGGGGAGGATGTAATACCCGAGTTCCGCGAGTAAGTTGGCCAATAAAATTACGTGCATATTATATGTTTTCGTGACTGCATATTACGTGTCTATTTAACTATGTGCTAATAGAATAACTGACTTGGTAGGAAATTTGAGTTGGGACTTAGAATAATTTCAGGTATAAAGGTATACAATTTTCGATAGGAATAAGTTGCGAAAGAATTAGGAGTTTCGAACTATATTATAGGATAAAATGCCGAAAATAATTATTCTGGGATGAATGCTTTTGAACACTCATGAACTTGATAACTTAGCAATAGGGGAAAGGTAAATTAATATAGTAATAAAATAGAAATATTATTTACAACAAAATAGTATCATAACTAAGAATTACAAAACCCCAGCTAGGAAACGAAAGGTTTTGAGGATAAGTATTAAAGACATAGGTTGATGTAACTTAGCTAGTAAGATACGTCAAACTAAGGATAAGAGGAAAATAAGAATTATTCGGTACACTAACTCATTTGGTAAAAACGCTCGAAGCATCCAAGTAGAGAGGAAAAAGTGACGACCAAGCACGAGCTGAAAACTAAGGAAGGTATAATTCTTTTGCTATGAATTTATGACAATAATTAAGTTGTAGCATACTCTAAGGGTCATAAACACTAAAATATCAATTATTAGGGTTTTATATGGATTTTAGGGTTTCTAACCTAGATTATACTAACGGGGTTATTAGAATTTAGTGTGTAGTATCTAAAAAGGGTTAGCAAGTTAAGAGTTCAAATTATGAAGAAGTAAATAGCTTGAGAAAATCTCGATCGAAAGTTAAGTAGATTTATAGAGTGGTGATACAAGCTGTTCAGACTAAAAAGAAAATTTCGAAGGTATGAGTAATTGTGTAGGAATAACGTCGAGAGATTCATAAGGATTTAAGAACGTCGAAATTTCTGTTGGTAAAATCTCGAGCCATCTCTTGTTGGGAATAAACCATACCGAGATTTATTAGCCGTATCGAAATTTGGTTAGAAGAATAAGAAAATGTCGAGACCTAGTAGACGTTGATATCGAGATTTACCTATATCATATCATTATAATCTCGATATGTTATTTCATATGTACAAGTCTCGACATCTTTGTATAGCTTAGTATAAATATCGAAATCCCTAGTGTAATATCGAGATTGTATTTTAATTAGTATAAAATTCGATACCTTAGTTATAATGTCGATACACATCTCGACTTTTCTCTGTAAAAGGCTAACACACAACTCGACATCCTTGTTAAATGTAAATCATGACTTCGAAGCTTCTTGTATAATTAAATTACTATATCGAGGTCTATTGTGGAAGTTAGCTCGATATATGACTTCGAAATATTGTGTATCATTTAATCAACTTGAGATTTTCATATGTAGTATCGAAATCCTTATATTACACATTTCGACTTTTTACCTTTCGACTTTCGTTATAACTTGACATACATCTCGAGATTCATATCGAGATTTATCAACTATGTCGAGATTTATTTGTAGTTCGACATCCATATCTAATATATGTCGAGATTGATAACATGCCGAGATTTATATCAATAGCATTTCACAATTCCACTCGAGATTTATCTCCGAAATAATATTTATTAGTCTAGGTTAAAGTTCTAAATTTTAGGGTTTCGAAATTTATAAGTTAAAATTAGGGTTTTTAAACTAAGCCAATTTCGTGAAATTATAATTAGACTAACAAACCCTAATTTTATATGTTCCCATATTTAGGGTTTGAAGATTAGCGACTTACTGATAAGCTAATATCTAAGGATACCAGGTAAGTGGGAATTTCAACTACAACACATAATTTATTTGTATGTGCTTACGTGACTAGTGTTTATTACGTGAATTATTTGACATGCTTCTGCATGGTAAGTGCTTACGATATTAATTCACGTTGCATATCCATGTGCATGCACGAGACACTTGGGGTTTATGTGAGATGAGCATGCACGGTATTTATCGCCTGAGGGCGAATAATATTTGCCGATATAGGCATTTGATGTCGACTCGCAGTTGAGTCAGGGCTACTTCTATGGCACCAGGACGGCGTGGTGCGTCGTCGATTATATTATGTATTTTATTGGGCTTCTGCCCTGTTTATTTTATTTGGGCTGATGCCCTGATAGCGGAGGGATGCGACCTGGAGGGTGCGACCTGGAAAGGAGCGACCTAGGGGGAAACCCTAGCGTAGGCTAACCAGCGTAGGCTACCAGCGTGGGCTACCGCACGGCAGAGGGGACGACCTGGGAGGGTGCGACCTAGGGAAACCTAGCGTAGGCTACCCAGCGTAGGTCGCTGCCACATTTATCCGTGTTGGATTAGAGCTCTTTATGGTGCATAGCAAGTTAGCCGAGGGCCCTGAGAGATATGAGATCGGGTTTGTTTTATGAGGTGTGAGTTGCATTGGCGCGGATGCCTTTGCGAGGGTTTTCACGTTCACGACATTGCATATTCCTACTTACTGGGCTTTATAGCTCACCCCTTACTTTATGTGTTGTAGGTGCACGCGACCACGGTACGTGATCGCTTTTGATGGCAAGGCTTACCTTTTGAAGCTTCCAGCGACTTTTGGGGGTGTTGTGTACATGGATGCGACCTGTGTGGCCGGGCGTTAGGGTTTCTTTTGCTTCGCACTTATACACTTCCCTTGTATATAGGGTTGGAGCGATATTTTGAGCATGTACATAATGAATTCCTTTATATAAAAGGAAAAATTTAATACGCATTTTCGCGTATTGTTTAATATTTAGTCACGTAAGATAACGTTAGAAAGGTTAGTAGATGGCGGGGCGCGACAATGTTACCCCAACATTGCCAATGCTGAAAGCTCAACATTAACAGATTCCCATAGACGTAACCGTAAGTGTCGCACCCAACGATGGTGAACTTATTGGCCGTGTAGCTTACGACAAAAGGTCGAGGCATTTGGATAAATGGATCGCTGCCAGAAATGCGAGTTCCATTTTTGCTGTAGCAATATTTCGATTTGAACTGCAAGACGGTGATCTGACCGTCGAGGGTTATATTCGTAATTTCGATATCAGAATGCTTTAAAAACAGCTTTGGGCTTTGGCGGGCTGAAAGTAGTGTTACACTTGGCGAAGAATCTATCGTCGTGGTAGCAGTTTTTGCTGTCGTCGTCGAGGCCGAACGGACATGGGATTTTTATATCTCCGCAACGATCGACGCACTTGTTAGATAATCTCAATCAAGCCACACAAAAGAAAATAAGAAAAAAATAATAACATAAACCAACGAGATGGATATGTGCCAAGAAGTCAAAGGTAAGATCATGTAGCCAACCAAGTCAAAAACAAATCAAATCTACAGCCGAAATATAGATCACGCATGGTAGCAATTTGTAGTAGTTATCCTTTGACCAATCACTGCTAGTATCTGCTATATATATATGTATGCATCCAATGTTAAAAGTGTGAGTGAGTAGAAAAAAAGGAAAAGAGAAGGCACGAGCAGTGTGCCATTACAGATAAAAGAAAAAAAAGTTTCTCTGTTGATGAAACAAATCGTTCCTCCTCACCAAATTAATTCGTTCCTCACACAAATCAATTATACACAAAAATAAAACAACAAAATGGTACAGAGCCGAATGTGTCAACGGAACCGATAGAGCCGATGATGGTGTTGCCAGAGCCGACAGAGCCGATAGTGCCGATGGTGTGGACGTGGATATCAGATGTCCACATGTTAGTCCCGCAGCTCACCGAGAGTAACTACGTAAGGTGGAGCGTAAAAATGAAGGCTTAGCTTGAAGATCAAGGTTTATGGAAAGTCGTCGAAGACGGACATACCCGACCCGATACGACAGGGTATACAAGATCGCAACGGAAGACTTGGCGAGCCCCCTTCACACAAAATAATATCGCGCTCCTCGCCATCTACAATGCGATAGAAGGTACCGGTAGTAGCAGAGAGATAGGCGACATGAGAAACGCAAAAGAAGCCTGGAAACTGTTGGAGAAAGCGTATAAAGACGCTGATTGTAGCAACCAAGTTCGGCCACAAAAACAAGGCGAACTTGAGACGACGAAGGAGGATGAGAAGAACGTTGAGGGCGAACCCGTACGAGAGGAGGTAGCTCGTAACGTGGAGACCGAGGGTGATAAAGATCATGCTGAGCCAGTGGTGGAAAAGAAAAATGATGAACCACCACAAAAACCCGAGATGGGAAAAGAAGAAGGCGAATCATCAAAGATGAAAGCCGATGGCGATGAAGAGGAGGAAATATATCCAAAGGCAGAGGAGCCCGTGGAAGAAGAAAAGAAAAAAGGAGTTCCAAACGAATGAGAGCTCGAGAAAGAGGAGGCGGTCGAAGAAACGCCGCCACGACAACCACCCGAGAAAGTCGTGGAGATCGACGTGAAGACATCGAAAAATGCCGACGAGATGAAGAACAAGGTCGACGATGCCATACACACGTCGTCCGACGAAGCTGAAGATAATACCAATGGGGCGAACGTCAAAGCTATGGAGACATACGAGACGGTGTCAAAGAAAGGCGATTATGCCGACGAAAAGACGAGAAAGAAGCCAACTCCCCAGCAGGCTGAAGAAGCCGTACGAGGAGAGTCGCATGAGCGCGATGAGATGAACGCGCATGCAGCCACGACGGAGGCCATGCGACATATTGTCGGCAAAGTCACGACACAGAAGACTGGAGAACCTATCAAGGCCAGTCCTACCGACAAAGACCACGCTCACGAGGAAAAGGTACGTAAGAAAGCCAAGGAGGTGAAGCAGTTGATTAAGGCGAGAAACAGCCTTGAGGCTTACATGAATATCTTGAGGAGCCGAACCAACAACAAGTACAAGCGCAGGAAAATTAGAAGCGGACAAGAAGGACGAGAACGTGACGACAACGTAACTCGTAATCTGAGGATACGAACTTGCCTATTTTATTAATTCCTTTATGGTAGCATTTATTTTGTCAATGCCTATTTTTTTTTGGTTTATTTAATAACAAAAACCGGTCATTTATCCTTTTCTATTGAAGAAATGAAGGAATTAAAGGAAAGGTTGGCGTGGTCGTGGTAGGTGAGAAAAGATTAAACAAAGACGAAATTTAGTAAACGACGCGTATTAATTAAAAATATAGACTCATTGATTATCGTTTCATTTCATGTGTTGTGAGAGTGGTTCCAACCACTCTACCACTTCTACTCCTTTCAACTACTCTATAATTTAATTATAATAATATTATATTTGTATTAGTATAAGTTCTTGCCTATAAATAGGCTACGATACTTGAGCTATAAACATACCAAAGAGCCAAAGTAAGAGAGTGAGAAAGAAAAAGAAAGAGGAGAAAAAATAGAGGGTTTGTTCGGCATTTGCTCCAAGTATAAAGAGAGATAGTGAGTGTTTTCTCCTTTATAGATTGAGAGGTTGTAACCCCTGCTTTTACCCCAGTAATAAATTTCTACCTCGCCCGTGGTTTTTTACCCAAGTTAAAAGGGGTTTTCCACGTAAATTCATGTGTCCATTTTATCCTCATATTTCCAATATTATTATGTTGTCCATTTTGCAACAAGTGGTATTGGAGCCAACCCTAATTGATATTCCGATTATGCTCTGTGGTTGCAGCTTTGTATGATCTTCCACATCAGAAAGAATATTGAAAAGGTTTATCGTTACGGAAGAGTTTTTTGGCAAGTCGTGGCAATAGACTGTGTAAGTAAGTTCTGTCTAGGTGGCTGGCGCCAAGCGGGACACATAGTGACCCCGTCAGATCTCATCTGGAATTTACTTAGAAGGGTAATTTTGAAAGCTGGTCGCTACCCTTTCTGCAAATTATCTGATCAGTACTTTTTGGCTGGACTGTCGAATTTCTCCGATGATAGCGACGTGGGAAAAATGGCAGCTAAAAATGTAATTGAGAAATTCAACGGGAGAAACTACTCACTGTGGAAAATGAGGATAAAGACAATTTTAATCAAAGAAAATTGTCTTGAGGCCACCACTGGCAGTCCAACAACAATCACAAGTGACGTCAAATGGAAGAAGACAGACGGGAGAGCCATCGCCAATATTCATCTGACATTAGCAGATGATATATTATCCAGCTTCGAAGAAAAAACCAGTGCGAAAGAAATTTGGGACCATCTTGAAAAGTTGTATCAAGTCAAGTCATTCCACAGCCGAATTTTCTTGAAGAGAAAATTATACCATCTACGAATTGAAGAATCTTCTTCAGTGACCGAGCACATCAACAAGTTAACACTTTGTTCTCTCGACTAGAGACTTGGACTACAAAATAGAGCCAAGTGAACGTGTTGAGCTTCTACTGCAAAGCTTGCCAGACTCCTACGATCAACTCGTCATCAACTTGAGCAACAACTAAGCTGTGGGAAAACTGATCTTCGATAGTATTGCAGCTGCAGTTCTCGAAGAAGAAAGTCAGCGCAATAACAGAGAAGACAAGTTGATAATGTCCCAACAAGCGGAAGCGTTGACGGTGACGAGGGCATGATCAGGAGCTCGTTGTCACGCCCTCACAAATTTGACCAAGAGTCGGGGCAAATCGGGCGATGACCATGCGAGCCAAGAGTGTCGAGGCGCCCCAGAACAAGACTTTTGGGACCGGCCAAGCTTGTCGCGTGCGGGACGTCGATCTAACCAAGCAAGGCCGAGGCACGTAGCATCCGTTCGACAGGGAGACGGAGCTATGGAGGTTATCCACGATTCTTGGCCCATCCGGATTCGCGTAGAACCTTCCGGAAGATCGTGGAACCATACGGAACAATGCGGGTCATTCTAGAGAGTCAAAGAGGTCCAAGTGTGGAATGCTATGGAACTCTCTAGAGAGGAATATCCCTTGAGATATTCCTAGAATAATCTAGATTGTAAATAATAGCCGTTAGATCGAATAGATCTTAGCCGTCCATCGGGTTGGACAACTTGTATATTAGGGGCTTAGAGTAGTTCATTTGTATTCATCGAACAAGTGGTAGCCTTCATTGTAAACACTTTAGTGTGAGAAAGAGTGAGTTCTCTATCAACAACACTTGTGTGGTTTTCCTCTTGCACTTAGGCACGTTCAAGCCGAGGGTTGTCCGACATCTTGCTTTCTTTCGAGAGCGTTTGGGGAGGCTGACCTAGTAAAGCACGCGAGGGGCTGCTTAAAGGACTAGGTGCCGCACGGGAGCTAGCAAGCCAAAGTCTAGGTCCGTGACAAGTGGTATCAGAGCCAAAGTTAGCGAAGATGGCCGAGACAAATGCGCAAGTGAACGAGGAGAGGGGTCGTGAGCCGGCTCCTAGCCAAGGTGGGAGGAAAAAGCGGGACCAATCGAAGGCGCGAGACCCTTGTCCGTTGGAAGGCACCATCGCGGAGATGGGCCAAATCGTTGCAACCATAGGGGGGCGGCTTGAGGATGTCGAGGGGAGCGTGACAACTCTAGAGGAGCACGTTCATGAGGAGCTCGACAAGGCCAAGACCGACATTGAGATGGTTGTGACGGTAAGGGATATTGTTGAGACCTTGCAGGGGCAGGTTCTCAAGGAGTTCGAGGCCACCAAGGAGGATTCGAAGGCATTGAGGGAAGCCAACGAGGTCCTGAAGGCCGAGAACGAGGTCTTGCGGGGCGAGATGGCCAAAATGAGGGAGGCCATGGATTCGCTGCAAGAGCAAGTGGCATTATGCCGAAGATTGGCACTAAGCGGGGGAGGCAACGGAGCTAGCTCGACAGGGGGATCGACTAGCCAAAGGCCTATCGATGTGCCAAGGCCGTGTGGGTTCAATGGCAAGCGGGACGCCAAGCTAGTGGAGGACTATCTTTGGCGAATGGAGCGGTACTTTGAGGATCTAGGCATCGTAGAGGAGGCGTGCAAGATCCGTACTGCAAGCAACTACCTCACCGAGACTGCGGCATTATGGTGGAGACGTGTGCATGCCGACATAGAGAGGGGCGCGCGTGGCTTGGACACGTGGGAGGAGTTCAAAAGGGAACTCAAGCGCCACTTCTATCCCGAGAATGTGGTCTATGAAGCCAGGAAGAAGTTGCGGGAATTGAAGCATCGAGGCTCAATTCAGGCATACGTGGACGAGTTCACGATGCTAACTCTTCAGATTCCTACCATCACGGACGATGATAGGCTGTTCAACTTCATAGATGGGCTACAAAGTTGGGCTAGGCAGGAAGTCCAACGTCGGGGTGTCAAGTCGGTGGACGAGGCCATAATGGTTGCCGAGTCACTTGTGGAGTACCAGAGGGAGGCTCCAAGGCGCGAGCAAGAGGGCTCAGCCAAAGGTGGGGGAGAGACCCATGTTCGTGAGCGGGACGCGGGGCGATCACCTAGTCGAGATCGGGGATCCACGCAAGGCCGACGGGACTATGAGGACAAGAAGAAAGCGTTCGTGCCCAAGGGGGGTTGCTTTCTGTGCAGGGGGCCTCATAAGGTGTCGGAATGCCCCAAGAGGGGGATGCTCACGGCCATGATTGCGCAAGGGGAAGCGCAAGAAACGGAGGAAGCGCCCGAGCAGAGGCTTGGGGCTGCTCGAGTCTTGAGTGGTGAGGAGGCCATTCAAGTATTGAATGCCATGGAGGTCAAGCTACCACCTGTGCTACCATGCGAGGGGCGCATGTTCGTCGAGGCAAAGGTGAATGGCAAGGGGACCAAGGCATTACTCGATACCGGGGCAAGCCACAATTTCGTGACGGAGGCCGAGGCCAAGAAATTGGGGCTTAATATTGGGGCCTTCAAGGGGAGGGTCAAGATGGTGTCCAAATACACAACCGTGCGCGGGGTAGCTCGAGCGGTGAAGCTATAAATTGGTGCTTGGGAGGGCCAGGCAGACTTCACGGTGGTGCCGATGGACGACCACACACTCGTGTTGGGCATGGACTTCATGGGTAAGGCCAATGCCATCCTTATGCCTATGCATAGCTCGTTGTATTTGTTTGGGCAGGACGGGAAGTGCTCGGTGCCCATAATATCTGAGGAGGCAATAGGCGAGACCGGGGAGCCGAGACGCATGGCGAGCATGCGACTCGAACAAGGGGGTGCCAGCAACGATCCAAGCATGTTAGGCACAGGGGTGCCAGCCGAAGCCAAGGGGGACTCGGGGAGATGCGAGGACGCTGCTCACACAAACAAAACGGCTGAAGTAGGGACTCAGCCGAGAGGATTCAATTCGGGTGACCAAGTCAGGGCCATGCCGAGGAAGTTGAGGACTTCGGAGGGCAATGGGGGCAAGACTAGGCATCCGAAGGGGCCAAAGCATGAGATGCGGAGGCACGACAACGGGGACGTTGCCGAGTTGGGTGGGGGATGATGTCACGCCCTCACAAATTTGACCAAGAGTCGGGGCAAATCGGGCGATGACCATGCGAGCCAAGAGTGTCGAGGCGCCCCAGAACAAGACTTTTGGGACCGGCCAAGCTTGTCGCGTGCGGGACGTCGATCTAACCAAGCAAGGCCGAGGCACGTAGCATTCGTTCGACAGGGAGACGGAGCTATGGAGGTTATCCACGATTCTTGGCCCATCCGGATTCGCGTAGAACCTTCCGGAAGATCGTGGAACCATACGGAACAATGCGGGTCATTCTAGAGAGTCAAAGAGGTCCAAGTGTGGAATGCTATGGAACTCTCTAGAGAGGAATATCCCTTGAGATATTCCTAGAATAATCTAGATTGTAAATAATAGCCGTTAGATCGAGTAGATCTTAGCCGTCCATCGGGTTGGACAACTTGTATATATAGGGGCTTAGAGTAGTTCATTTGTATTCATCGAACAAGTGGTAGCCTTCATTGTAAACACTTTAGTGTGAGAAAGAGTGAGTTCTCTATCAACAACACTTGTGTGGTTTTCCTCTTGCACTTAGGCACGTTCAAGCCGAGGGTTGTCCGACATCTTGCTTTCTTTCGAGAGCGTTTGGGGAGGCTGACCTAGTAAAGCACGCGAGGGGCTGCTTAAAGGACTAGGTGCCGCACGGGAGCTAGCAAGCCAAAGTCTAGGTCCGTGACATCGTGGTCCAAATGTGAGCCGAAAACGGACAAGACCCGGAGAGTCTGGTCTAAGTGGGAGTCAAAAAGGCAAAACCTTGTTATGAAAAATAAGAAGGTTATAAAGTGTTACCACTGTGGCAAGAAAGGTCATATGAAGAAAGATTGTTGGGATCGAAGCAAAAATCCCAATGCCCAAGGAAACGCCGCCAACACTACCGACGATGGAATTGCCTTGGTGTGTGAAGCCGCAACCACTATCGCTGAAAAGGGAACAACGACGTGTGGCTCATCGACTCAGCAGCTACTTTCCACATGACCTCTCGAAAGAAATGGTTTCATCAATACGAGCCAACCTTTGGAGGATATGTCTACAGCTGCAATGATCAGGCGCTGAAAATTGTCGGGGTAGGTACGGTTCAAATAAAGATGTACGACGGCACTGTGCGTACCATCCATGCTGTCCGACATGTGGAGGGCTTGAAGAAAAATCCGTTGTCCGTGGGGCAATTGGATGATCTTCGTTTGAAAATTGAATTGGAAAACCATGAAGGTATCCAAAGGAGCACTAGTGGTGATGAAGGGAGAAAAGATAGCTGCAAATCTATACACGCTGAAGGGAGAGGCTCTGCAAGCAGGGCAAGCATCTGTTGCTACAACAAGTTCAAGCGAAAAGTCTACAATGACTTGGCACAAGAGACTTGGTCATATGTCTGAACAAGGCATGAAAATTCTTGCGCAAAAGAATCTACTTCCTGGTCTCACAACGGTGACGTTACCATTCTGCGAGCATTGTATTGTGAGCAAGCAGCATCGCATGAAGTTTTTCACTTCAAATTCTAGAAGCAAGGAAATTCTAGAATAGGAGATGCTGGGTGTATCCAATCAAGAAGAAGGACGAAGTGTTTCCTATCTTCAAAACATACAAGGCTTACACTCCACAACAAAATGGAGTGGCAGAGCGGTTGAATAGGACCCTGTTGGAAAGAACAAGGGCTATGTTGAGAACTGCGGGCCTGGAAAAGAAGTTCTTGGCGGAAGCGGTCTGTACCGCCTGTTATGTGGTGAATCGGACTCCATCTACTGCTATAGAGATGCGAACACCGATGGAAAATTGGACTGATGGACCTGCAGATTATTCAAACCTCAATATATTTGGAAGTTCAACGTACGCAATGCACCACAACCAAGAAACAACTAAGTTGGATTCAAAGTCCAGGAAATGCCTATTCTTGGGGTATGCTGATGGAGTAAAGGGGTATCGCTTGTGGGATCTAACTGACCACAAAGTGATTATCAGCAGAGATGTTATTTTCTTGGAGGATGACGATCAAGAGCAAGTCGAAAATGATAGCAGTTCAAAAGGCGTGACAAAGACTACACCGATGAAGAGAAAATTGGAGAAATATAATTCTTCTGAAGCTGAACCGGCGCACGAAGAGCTTGACCCAATCGAATCTGAAGTACTGGATCTCTGGCGGTCATCACGCGAGCGTAGGCCGCCAAGTTGGCATTCAGATTATGAGATAGAGAGCAATCTTGCATACTGTTTTCTAACGGAGGATGGAGAGCCAACCACTTTCCAAGAAGCACTGAATAATTCAGATGCGAGTCTGTGGATTTCAAACGATGCAAGAGGAAATGGAAGCTCTCTATAAAAATAAAGACATGAGAGTTGGTGACATTACCGCAAGGAAGGAAACCCATTGGCAACAAATGGGTGTACAAAATCAAGTAGAATGGTGATGACCAGGTAGAGCGCTACCGTGCTAGACTGGTTGTAAAGGGATATGCTCGGAAAGAAGGGATTGACTTAAACTAAATTCTCACCGGAGGTTCGACTTACAACAGTCAGGGTGGTCTTGTCAATGGTTGCTACATTTGACTTGCATCTTGAGCAGCTTGACGTTAAAACGGCCTTTCTCCATGAAGACCTGGATGAAGAAATATATATGCTTCAACCAGAAGGTTTCGAGGAACAAGGAAAAGAAGATTTGGTTTGCAGATTGATCAAATTATGGGCTCAAACAAGTACCTCGATGCTGGTATAAGAGATTTGACTCCTTCATAATGAGTCTTGGCTACAACAGGCTATACTCAGATCCTTGTGCGTATTTCAAGAGATTTGGCAATGATGATTTCATCATGTTGCTGTTGTACGTCGACGATATGCTGGTAGCAGGACCCAACAAAGGACGTATTGCCAACTTAAAGACTCTACTAGGGAGTGAATTTGAAATGAAGGACTTGGGACCAGGAAACAAAATCCTTGGTGTGTAAATATCTCGAGACAGAAGCAATCGGAAGATTTGGCTTTCCCAGAAGAATTATTTGAAGAAAATCTTGCGAAGGTTCAACATGCAAGATAGTAAGCCAATATCTACCCCTCTTGCTACTAATTTCAAGCTACCCTCCGGGATGTGTCCTACTGATGAAGACGAGAGGATAGAGATGTCCCGACTGCCATATGCATCGGCGGTAGGACGTCTAATGTTCGCAATGATCTGTACCAGAGCAGACATTGCCCAGGCAGTGGGAGTTGTTAGCCGATACATGTCCAACCCTGTTGGGAGCGCTGGAGTGCTGTTATGAGGATTCTCAGATATATCAAGGGAACCTCTGATCTTGCCTTATGTTACGGAGGTACATATTTTACTGTCCATGGTTTTGTTGATGCAGATTATGCAGGTGAACTTGATAAAAGCATATCCACAACAGGATATGTATTCAATCTTGCTGGAGGAGCCGTAAGCTAGGTTTCAAAACTGCAGTCCATTGTTGTAACGTCAACAACGGAAGCAGAATATGTCGCAGCTACGCAAGCCAGTAAAGAAGTAGTATGGTTGAAGATGTTGCTGGAAGAACTCGGCCACAAACAGGAGAATATTATTCTCTATTTTGATAGCAGAGTGCGTTGCATCTTGCAAGGAATCCAGCATATCATTCAAAAACCAAACACATTCGGGTTCAATACTATTTTGTTCGTGAACAAGTGGAAGAGGGAACAGTGGACATGCAAAAAGTTCACACTGCGGATAATCTGGCAGACTACATGACCAAAGCAATTCCTGTGGACAAATTTATATGGTGTCGTTCTTTCTGTGGATTGACAGAATCTAAGTATCATGAAAAGGCAAGCTAGGAGAATTGTGTGAAGATCTGATTGGGCATCAATCAAATCTTCAAGTGGGAGATTGTTGGGAGAGTGGTTCCAACACTCTACCACTTCTACTCCTTTCAACTACTCTATAGTAGTAATATTATTTAAATATTATATTTGTATTAGTATAAGTTCTTGCCTATAAATAGGCTACGAGACTTGAGCTATAAACATACCAAAGAGCCAAAGTAAGAGAGTGAGAAAGAAAAAGAAAGAGGAGAAAAAAATAAGAGGGTTTGTTCGGTATTTGCCCCAACTATGAAGAGAGATAGTGAGTGTTTTCTCCTTTATTAAGAGGTTGTAACCCCTGTTTTTACCCCAGTAATAAATTTCTACCTCGCCCGTGGTTTTTTACCCCAAGTTAAAAGGGGTTTTCCACGTAAATTCCCGTGTCCATTTTATCATCACAGTCATTTCAAATATTATTACGTTGCAACATCATGGATGCATCACTTTTAGCAATTATTTGGCAACTTGTATATAAGATGCCTCTTGCGGTACTAATTTCATACTTACGTTACGATGTCACCTAATATATACATATACATTTTAAAAATTAAATTAGTAGAATAGATTCCTAATTAAAGTCAACTGAATATAGGGTAAGTCGTCGGTGGGGGTCCTCATTCTAATATATAGAAAACAGGAAGAGATGTTAGCGTCAGGCCACATGCGACAACAGACGCTCCAATTGAGCAAGTAATAAACCGAATAATGTAATAATGATCTTTGAATTCGTCATATATACGAACGACGGACCAACTCCTCGATGCAAGGAAAATACTCGTCGGAGTTCTGACCGGAGATTGATAATTGCATTATATAATTCAGTTTCGTTATCATGAACTTTGTCAAAAATAATATAACATTATTCCGCCTCAAGTTCTTCAATCAACTATATATAAGCGGCTTTCTCCTTCTATCATCAATTGGTTTTAGGAAGGACCCTTCGATTTCTAATATGGTATCAGAGCAATCTTCCGCTCCCCGTTACCTGATTCATATGTCTACGTGTTAGGCCAGTCATGCCACAAGCGAGCGGGCATGTTGAGATTATAAAAAGCGGGCATTGTCCCACATCGAATAATTCAAGCTCTTTAATATAAGAGACTTTCTACTCCTATCACCACAAGGACCCATCGAAATCTAATAAACCACGGATAACATTTATTGATCATAAACCTTAAACACTAACTCAAAACCCTAAATTTTAAACCCGGACCCTAAATCCTAAACCACCAACCCCAAATATATGTTAAGGTTGTATCCATAACGCATAAGTCGTAATCATATTTTTACATTTTCATGTCGTAAACTCTTAATCTTACCATGAAACTCTAAATACTAAACCCCAAAAACTATATATAAACCCTAGCACGTAAACATCAATTCGTATCAAATTAACCCTTTTGGTAACACTAAAACGATTACTCGTACCACATTATACACTTCAGAAAAAAATTCCCGTCAAAAGAAGTCAAAATTAATACACCTGCCAAAACTACACGCAAATTTCATAAATCTCGCCAGATTACTCAAATTCGAAAATATACGATATAAATAACAACTGGTACCGCTTAAAATATTTTCGGTAACTTCATGAAAACAGTACCAACTATCAGAATTTGTATTTTTTAGTTCGTTTAACCTTCAAAGTTGAATGATCGAGCCTAGACGGTGGCGACGAAATGCTCAGGCTAATGTTATCTCGAATTTACACATATTAGCTCCATTTTCGACTGAAAACATGATCGATTTACCTATATTTTTTGTTATTTGTGTCGAAAAAATCTCGGAAAAATATCAATCACAACGACGTAATATCGATTAGGGTTGGGTGCTCGAGCCCAAAACTCTTAAACTGAAAACTGTACCAAATAAACGACAACTAGTGCTCGCACGATGTGGCGCCCCACCATCTCCTATTCATTCTTATTACTATTTTATGTGAATGCTACTGACGCCCCACCATCTCCTATTCGTTCTTACTACTATTTTATGTGACTGCTATTGAAATAGAATAATAGTATGTGCAAAAATGCGTACAAAATTTTTCCTTTTATATAAAGGAATCATGTTGTACATACAAAATGTTCTTAGGATCCTAATTACATAAGTGAGTGCGCATGCGTGTCAAAAGTAATCTATTGGCCCGCCACATCGGTCGCATCCATGTACACACTTCCACCTCAAAGTCCTCCGGAAGCTTCAAACGTATGCCTCGCCATCATAAGGATCACGTACCGTGATCACGTGAACCTACAACACATAAACACGTGGAATAAGCTATAAAGCTCAGTAAGTGGAAACTATGCATGAAATGTACGTGCCCTAAAACGCAAAGGCATTCACGCCAATGCTCCCTAAACCTTATGTCTTTCTTGTATTCTCTTATAATGTAGGGCCCTCGAGCTATCTTGCTATGCACCATCATGGAGCTCAAATCCACTAGGAATATATATATATATATATAAATAGTGATGATACCTATACTGAGAGGCTAACCCTAAGGCGCCTTTTCAATCCCAGCAATTTATCTGTCACGCGGATGTGTACGCTGGTAGCCTCACTCCGAGGTTTCTAATACCACATATACCCTCGGTGCTGCTATTTCCTTCAGGTTGCAATCTCCAGGTCGCACTTTCCGCGATGAGGGCATTTGCTCAAATGCATGTCTTGCGTTGTCACATGTCTCATCTTGTCTTGTCTTGAAATTGGTGACATAAATCAACATGGTAGCAGAGAAGAGACGTGACTCAACAATGAGTCGACATCAGCTGCCCATATTGGCAACTATCCATCGCTTTCAGGCGATCTTGTACATGCACGCTCTCATGTCCTGCCCTTTTTATGCTAATTGTGCGTGCATATGTTCATGTCATGAATATGTATGTCGCGTCGTCATGTATCATAAATAGACCACGTAACATAGAGCTTCACGTAATGTCATAGAGGCACATAAACACATAATTCATGCACATAAAATTCATGTGTTGTAGTTGAGATTTCCACTTACTGAGCTTTATAGCTCATTCCAAGTGTTTATGTGTTGTAGGTTCACGTGATCACGGTACGTGATCCTTATGATGGTGAGGCCTACTTTTGAAGCTTTCAGAGGACTTTTGAGGTGGAAGTGTGTACATAGATGCGACCGATGCGGCGGGCCAACAGATTACTTTTGACATGCATGCACTCACTTATGTAATTAGGATCCTAAGCACATTTTGTATTGTACAACATGATTCATTTATATAAAAGGAAAAATTTTTGCAACGTTCTATTCTATTTCAATAGCAGTCACAAAAAATAGTAATAAGAATGAATAGGAGATGGCGGGGCGCCACAGATGGTATTAGGGCTTTCGGTTATAAGTTCTGTAGACTATCCATGTACACACACTCAAAGCACGGAAACGGCCTTGCTAGTAAGTTTTCCATTACTATGAATTTTGTGGTTTTGCATGATTTATTGGCCTTATGGACTATTAGAGTAAAGACAAGAATGGGTAGAACACGAGGAGAGGGTAGTGGAAGTGCCAATAGAGCTAAGGAACCAGAAGTACCGACTAATAATCGCGACACGGTGATTGTTCAGCTTGAACTTGTTCGTCAACAATGCGCTCAAATTCAAGAGTTAATTCAACAGGAGAATACTGGTGGACCTGCGAGCAGCAGGCCTTCTCAAGCAGAAAGAATAGAGATAGTGCGGGAAAGGTTTCGCAAAGTTAACCCACTTACATTTGAAGATGTCGTCGACCCCACGTTGGTAGAAGATTGGTTGAGAACACTGGAAAGCATGTTCCAGTATAGTAGGATCCCAGAAGAGGAGAAAGTCCTATGTGCTGCCTTCCTACTGAGAGGAAGCGCGGCCATTGGTCGGATACCACTTTAGCTTTTGAAATCCGATTACCATGAGTTGGGAACAATTCAAGGAGCTTTTTAGAAGCAAATACTTCACCGCCTCAGTCAGAGCTCAACGGATGAATGAATTCATTAATCTACGGCAGGGCCCGATGACTACGGCAATATCAGAAAATTTGAACAGTTGTCAATATTTGCAACTCACATGGTGAGTATAGATGCACTAAAGGTCGAGCAATTCCTAGAAGGCTTGAAGCTGGAACTTTAACGAGATGTGAACATGTCCGGGCTTCAAGGGGCTACCTACGCTCAGGTTGCAGAGCGTGCTTTAGTAGCTGAACAAGCAGAAATCCGAATTATCCGTGCCAGGAGGCAAAAAGAAAGTTCGTGCAAGGACCCAAATGGAGCGGAGGGAATTTGAAGAAATAGTTTGTTCCTAAGAGAATCGACCTGGACTACCCCAACAGCCAAATCCGAACCAAGGAAGACCGCCGATAACTATACCTATATGCCCACGATGTACACGACGACATATGGGCGTCTATTATTCCCAGAATGCAACCTGCTACAAGTGTGGCAAGAGAGGCCACGTTTTTCAAAGCATGCCCGGAGAATGCATTCGGGAGTCAAGCTCCAGTTCAGGTCAGACCTCAGAAGAAGCGGAGTATAATCCGTCCGTGGTGGCAAGTACCCTTCTTATTCATCAAAACCCGACATACATATTAGTTGACTCGAGAGCCATGTATTCATTTGAATCTACTAACTACGTGGCAAGATACGGGGTTACGCCTAGCCTAGCTAACAATGAGTATAATGTTACCATCCCTCACGGAGCTTCAACGCGAACCAATCAGATCTTACGAAACAGCCCGGTGTTAGTGAATGATAGGATCCTACCAGTTGACCAGATATTCTCAATGAACGATTATGAGGTAATCCTTGGAATGGACTGGCTATCGAAGTACGGAGCATTTGTTGATTGTAACCATAAGGAAGTGACGTTCAACATAGAAAACACCGAACCCTTCACCTTCACGGGAACTAGCAAGAGCGGCAAGATACCAAAGATCTCAGCATTAAAAGCGCAACGTCTACTCAAGGCAGGACGTGAAGCATACCTAATATTTGCAATAACCTTAGTAGAACGCTGAACCCCAAAGTTAGAAGTACTCCCGGTGGTCCAAGAATTTCCAATGTGTTTCCTGAAGATTTGCGAGGACTTCCAGACCGCGAGATCCAGTTCACGGTCGATCTAATACCTGAAGTAGCACCAATTTCTAATGCACCATACCGATTTGCTCCAGCAGAATTGAGAGAATTAAATGAGCAACTGGATGAATTACTATAGAAAGGGTTCATTCAGCCAAGCTTCTCGCCATGGGGAGCACATTACTATTTGTTAAGAAGAAAGATAGATCGATACGACTCTGCATCGATTATACAGAGCTGAACAAAATCACGATAAAAACAAGTATCCCTTCCCGAGAATCGACGACTTGTTTGACCAACTACAAGACGCAACGATATTTTCAAAAATAGAGCTGAGATCGGGGTATCACCAACTGAAGATTCGAGAAGAAGATATTCCAAAGATAGCCTTCAGTACTCGCTATGGGTACTACGAATTTTTGGCCATGTCTCCGGGCTGACTAATTCGCCAGCAAAGTTCATGGACCTGATGAACCGTGTGTTCAAGCCATTCCCGGACAAGTGCTTCATCGTATTCATCGATGATATCCTCATCTACTCGAAGACAAAGGAAGAGCATTGCAACACCTAAGGATTGTTTTGAAACTATTACGAGAGAAGCAATTGTATGCGAAATTCAAGAAATGCGAGTTCTGGCTCGACCAAGTTGCATTTCTTGGACATGTGATCTCAGGAGCTGGAATCTCTGCTGACCCCAGCAAAATAGAGGCTATCAACAACTGGCCACAACCGACGAATGTAACCGAAATTCGGAGTTTCTCGAATTAGCCGGATACTACAGGAAATTCATCAAGGATTTTTCAAAGATCGCCTCAACTTTAACGAAGCTAATAAAGAAGAATATTCCCTTTCATTGGGACGACGCATGCGAGCAGAGCTTTCAGGAATTGACGAACAGACTTACTCTGCCCCAGTATTAACGATTCCCACAGGGGCCGCAGGATTCTCCATTTATAGTGATGCATCGAAGAATGGTTTAGGATGCGTCTTAATGCAGAATAGGAACGTCGTTGCATATGCCTCTCAGCAGCTGAAAGACTATTAGAAGAACTACCCAACGCACGACTTAGAGCTTGTCGCGGTAGTCTTCGCTCTCAAAATCTGAAGGCATTACCTATACGGAGAGCGATGTGAGATTTTCACGGACTACAAGAGCGTAATTCACTCAGAAAGAATTGAACATGAGACAACGACGATGGCTCGAATTGGTCAAGGACTATGATTGCATAATTAGTTAACATCCTAAAATAGGCGAATATAGTCGCGGATGCATTAAGCCGCAAGACTATTAGCGCGGAATTACAAAGTCTCGAAGTTGAAGTAATACAAATGGGCAAAATTGAAACAAGGCTAGCGACGTTAACACTCCAATCAACTCTGATGGAGTAGATCATAAAGGCGCAAGAAATGACGAACTGTATGTGAAAATCAAAGAAACGCAAACAGAGGCCATCGGACAATACTAGAAGACGGAAGCTTATACTACAGAAATCGAATATACGTTCCCAATGACACGGAGCTTCAGAAGATAGTTATGAAGGATGCGCATGCCACGGTTTACTCAGTTCACCCCGGAACGACGAAGATGTATAGAGACCTATGATGCAATTATTGGTGGCCAGGAATGAAAAGCGAAATCGCAACGTTCGTGAGTCAATGTCTAACGTGCCAACAAATAAAGGCAGAGCATCAACGACCGGCGGGGACTTTGCAATCCCTACCAGTACTCGAACGGAAGTGGGACCACATCACGATGGACTTCGTCGTTGGCTTGCCGAAAACTGTGAAAGGCCACGACGCTATTTGTGTCATCGTTGATCAACTTACCAAGTCTGCTCACTTTCTACCGATCAGTTCGACATTTTCACTAGAACGATATGCAGAACTATACATTCAGGAGATAGTACGACTCCACGGAGTGCCGGTGTCAATCATTTCCAATAGAGATTCAAGATTTCTATCTAAGTTCTAGATGAGCCTGCAGAAGGCCATGGGCAGTGACGGAACCACAGAGGGGTCAGAGGGGTCGGCCGACCCCCCGGCAGCCGCGTGAGAAGGGTATATATGGTAGAGGTGGAGCTCCATGGCTAATGGTAGTAGTACGTGAGGTTGAAGAAGGCACTACAAACTCTAATTTTTGGGGATTCTTCTAATTGGACTTGTATATTGGGCCAAATTCAAATAATAAAATTACTAATGTTTGGGCTTATTTTGGGCCTCAATTTCTTGAAATAAAATTCTATGTATTAAATGAATATACACGAAAAACATCAATTGGGATGGGAGAGACATAACAGAGTATTGCTATGCGATCATGCGATTGTAGACTGTGTACTAACGCTTGCAGTTGCAGTGCAAACGACACACACCGCATACATGGCGTCCAAGTATATTTTCACTCCCTTTTTTTAAAGAAAAATTGATGTGTTAAAAAACTAATTTATTCATTATCATTATTAAATTATTATTTTTTTACAGGAATGTTTCGATTGATTTTTTTTTCAGAAGAAATCTAAACAAATCATGTCACCGTAATAAGATGAGTGATGACTTTCTCTCGAATTTGTTGGTGTGTTACATTGAAAAAGAAACGTTTGCAAGTGTTGGAAATGAAATAGTTTTGCGAAGATTTCAAAGTATGGGACATGGAGACTTCTTTTACCGAAGACTACTTTTAACTAATGTAGTTTAGCCTTTTATTTATGGATAAAAGTATGGTCGTGACATCAAAATTTTTAATTACATTTCGACCCCCACGTCATAAATCCTGGTTCCGTCACTGGCCATGGGAACCAAGTTATCCTTCAGCATTGCCTACCACCCCCAAACAGATGGGCAGTCTGAACGAACCATCCAGACGCTGGAGGACATGTTGAGAGCCTGTGTACTCGACTTCAAAGAAAATTGGAACCAGTATCATTCACTGATCAAATTTTCCTACAATAACAGCTACCATGCAACAATCAGAATGGCTCAATATGAGGCTCAGATCTCCAATTCATTGGATGAAGTTCGAGAACGAGCAATATTAGGCCCTAATATGGTACAAGAAATGACGGAAGCCATCTCAAGAATACGAGAAAGAATGCGAACGACTCAAAGTGGACAAAAAAGCTACGCAGACCAAAAGCGTAGGCCATTAGAGCTTAAAGTAGATGACTATGCACCTGAAAGTATCACCGATGAGATGCGTAAAGCGGTTTGGAAAGAAGGGCAAGTTAAGCCCGAGATAGTAGGACATTTCAGGATCCCTATGAAAGTTGGCGAAGTAGCCTATCAACTGGAGTTACCAAATTCGTTAGCTCAAATCCATGATGTCTTTCACGTATCGACGTTGCGAAAATACGTCGTAGATCCAAGCCATGTACTGAATAATGAAGTTCTTCACCACCAGCTCAAGGCAGACTTGAGTTATGAGGAAACGCCCGTGGAAATCTTGATATACGGCGTGAAACGACTACGGAATAAACAAATCCCGTTAGTCAAGGTATTATGGCAGAATTAGTCTACGGAGGAAGCTACGTGGGAACAGGAAGATGATATGAGAAATCGCTGCCCGGAGCTATTTCTCCCTGCCTGATTTCGGCGGCGAAATCCTTTTTAAGGGGGGATGACGTAATACCCGAGTTCCGTAAGTAAGCCGACCAATAAATATGCATGCATGTTATATGATTTCGTGACTACATATTTTATGCTTATGTGCTACTAGGACAACTAACCGGGTAGGAAATTCATGTTCGGGCGTAGAAATAACATTGTATGAGGTTTATATATTTTGGATAAAAAAAATACTATAAATAGAAACTCGGAATAAGAAATTCGAATTTTTATTATAATGGTAGTAATAAGAATATAACTTGGACTAATATATTGGGCCATATTAAGCCCAAAGTATTAGGGATGAAAATGAGTAATGGTTACTTAGGCTGAAGGGAAGTTACGCCATCTCATGTCCCATCAAATGTGCTTTAGATAATTTAGTCCTTATCGAAACCTATTGATGGTATAAGGTCATTTAGCGAGAAAACCCCAAGAAAAGAATTCAAACGAAAGCTTGAGAAGGAAGCATAGACCAAAGAAAGGTGTATCATTTTCCTACTTTAGGATAGTTTTCAAGAAGGATTGCGATTCTTAGGTTAATTGTTGATTTTAGGGTTTTAATTATAAATCATGCTAACATGGGACTTTGAATTTGTGTATGTCACGTTTCAAAAATTAATAAGCTAGAACTCAGATTTATGAAGAAGAAGGTAGCTTCAAAATAGCTGGAAATTATAACTTTCGATCGAATGGAGTAGACCTCATGAGCATTCGGGCGATTTGAGTCAACTGAGGTATCAAAACTAGGATTTCTTCTAACTTTAAGCTAATTTTGACCAAGTCCTAAGTAAAATCTTGGCGAAAGTAAGCTTTTAAGTGTAGCAATCGACCGATTCTATAAATGCTTCTGAATTGTCGGGCGATTCTAAGAGAGAAAAGCAGTCGGTGAATGAAGATTTTAATGCATGATCGATCGGACGATAATTGAAGGCTAATGGATCGGGCGAATCAACCTAATGTGACAGACTTTCGCCGTGTTATGATAATTGCGTGTCAAGGCTTGATCAACTCGGACGATTTGGAAATCATGGAATCGACCGCATGGTTGATACTTGTGCTAACTAGACAAAAGATAAATATGTAAAACAGAAACTAAAGACTTACTTGAAAGATGAATCGTACAAGAAACATATGGAAATACTGGGTAGGAATTATTCCTTCCTGGTGCAATTTAAATCTGCTCCACTATCGATTAAAGCTAGATTTTTTTGAAAGCTTCCGTCAATAAGTAATGATATTTTCACTAACTATTTCTGGGAAGTAATAATTTCTAATGTAGAAATGTAATTATTATCTTTGATATTCTCAGAAGTACTAGCGAATTCTTCACTAGATTTTGTTTCACCAATTTCTTTTCCTTTTTCTAATTTAGAAAATTTTCTTTCTCATTTAGTGGGAGATTCGCTTTTATTAAATTTATTTTATTATGAATAATTTATTACTTCGAACATTCTATAAGGTTCATTTAGGAATAAATTCTTTATACGTTTTCTTCCTCTTTTTGAATTATTCTTTTAATAATAAGATTTTTTTAAATCTAAATAATCTGTTTGTTTTAATATTTCGAGAAGATTATTGTCAAGAACATTTATTTGTTGAAATTGTGATATAATTTGATATAAACTATTATCTTCTATTTCAGATTCTCAACTATCTAAATTCTTAGAGCAAGGTTGTCCTATTTGACAATTTTGGCATTCATTAGATTCTGATGACAAGTTCTTTTCGATGATATTATTATTTTCATCGTTTGAAGAAGATTCTGATTCACTATCAGATTCTAAAAGGATTTTGATAATGTTTCTAATATATTAACATCGGATAATGATAATTGGAGATTCGGATAAACATTAAAATAAATTGGGCCATGAGCAAGGGTAGACTGAATTATTCACATAAGGGATTATTTCCAGTCGAGATTTCTACCATCTCTAAGAGCTGCTATAAAACTCTATGGTAAAGCTTCTGAAGTCAAAGGCTTAAAGACTACCTGTACTAAACCTATATGAATAAATAGATGATTTATTCTATATTTTTCTAAGTCTCTATTACTTAGAAGTCTAATAACCATTTCTTCATTATTCAAAGAAATTGTTCCTTCAGTAGTTTTAACTACCTGTTTCAAGCCTAATTTTTCGAAAGTTCCTAATTCATAGATTATTTTATGATTTATCTTAGGAATTATACAACGATTCAATTTGTCTAAATCTTGAGGTATCATTCTCCTCTTGAACACTGTTTTTAACAGTATCCTTTCGTCTCATCAAATTCATTTGATAAAGACCGTTAAACTACACCTCAACTTCTTAAAACCCCCAACATGGCTCTGATACCATACGGAAAGATCGTTACAAAAATTTAAAATTTTAAAGACTTAACAAATGATACATGGCGTTGCCAACCTATCGGACCAAGGAAAATGGTACTTGGCGTTGTTAAACCTATCCGTCCAGTTATCAAGCTGTAAATAGTTTGATCCCATTCTGTTCAAAGGTAGGCCGATATACCAAAATCAGAATTTCGTTCAAAGGTAGTCTAGCCAATATACCAAATATTAAAACAAAAATAAAAATTGTTTTTATGATCTAGAATTAAATAGTCGAATACAATGATTTTTACATAATAAAATTTCATTCAATTAATTCAATCGGTAACAGCCGTCACCCTCAAATGCCTACTTAACGGCAACACGGGCTTGCCAAGAGCCGATACAAAATTAATCAAATCAAATTTTATTACAACATTTATTCAAATTTAATTCTTTCAATCGATTTTCAAAAGATTTTTATAAAAGAAAAATTTAAATACATCATATTAATATATATAAAATGTGATGCAAAACCGTGATTAAGGTATTAAGGCATCTTGGTGTAGTTTAACTATGGAATTAACCTTCGATGAAGGCTAAACGAGACAAAAGATACAAAAATCTAGACTTAATTGAAAGATGAATCCTACAAGAAACTTCAACTTTTATTGCTTAAAATATGTTATAATGGAGAGGGAATTACAACGAAGGGAAGGTGAGAGAGAGTGAGTGCGCAAGAAAACGCGTACATAGCATATGGCTTAAAGCCATATTTATAGTCAAAGAAAACAAAAAAAAAAAGAACAAAGTAAACATCAATAATTCGCCAAAGAATTTCTTCGACTCTTGTTCTTGCTTGATGAGCTGGCTCCACCATCTTTAATGTTGGCCGTTCCTTTTTAAAAGAATAATAATTGTTGTTGCTTTATTAAAGTCATCAACTTTACCTCAAAAGTCTTCGTAATTATCCTCACTTTAGAAAGTGGACAAAGTGGGACATTATTTCTTTTGATCTTTTTCTTGACCTTCTTGGTAATCGCATCTTTGAGGAGATCGATTGCATCATCCACCATAATATTATTCGGATCTTCCGGTTTTTGTCCTTCTCCACCAAGACAAAATTCTTCATCTTTTGACGAAGTCTCCATTGAGAAATCAACCGAAGCTTCAATACAAAGATTCCTGTGGATGTCTTTCTTCATTAGGTCAAAATAAGCCTGAACAATTTCTTCATTCTTCATTTTTCCTTTCGTATATCCATCCTTCTTGAAATTATTTCAAAAGGACTTGAAGGTTCCCTTTGTTGATGATTATTAATCATCTCCTTGTATTGAGATATTTTCTTTTCTATTTATCAATTGTCTGCTGGCTTTCATATTCACCAGTAGCAGTCTTTCTTATCATTTTTTTCCAAAATTTTATATAAAAATTCGCTTACGACACGGAATCTTTTGTTGGGTATAACCCACTTCTGGAGTCCATCTCCATATCCATGGAATACTGAATTCAATATAAAAGTGTAAAAAAGTCATTCCTTCAATACATTCCTGTTTATGCTCCGCTTCTTTTAGACTCTGAGATATTTTAACCCATTCTTGATAAAATCCAAAGAAATGTTCTTTAAGAATTTCAACTGAGGCTCCATAAGAAAGCAACCAATGATAAAACCAATTAGGAATTTCGGACTTATAAACATCCGCACAAATCTTAATCTACCAAGAATGTTTCTTATTGTCATTCTGGTATAAAAACACTTTATAAAAGTCATCGATATAATCATAATAATTAAATTTAATTAGAGTTTTTAACTTAGGATGAAAATATTCTCTATCTTTTAAAGGGTGAATAGCCCATTCTCAGGCGAAATAATTTCCTTGAAAATAATTTTACTAAACGTATAACCTTTTTTCCAAAGAAGTTTGGGAATTTTCCGCAGTAAAATGATCAAAATCACACATTCCTGTGGATTTAAGGATAGTTTCATAGTTATCATGATTTTTATGAAATGTGGCCGCATATGATGCTTTATCAAAATACCATGTCATTAAAGTCCAAGGTTCATCTGACCATTTTAAATCTTTAAATTCTAGTAATATTATTACCTCATTATGAGAAATTTTCTCATAGTCAACATCATCTTCTTTCGTAATAACTTTTGCGTAAGAAGTACCTTCATTAGAAGGCTTAGCTTTCTGCTTCTTAAATTCAAGAAATTCCTTGTACTCTTCACCACTCAAAGTATTACTTGAGGAGGCTGAAAGATTTTCTTTAACGAGCTTTTTATTGCCCATTTGAGCTATAACGTTCTTTCCACCTTTTCGACCTCTATTAGAGGGGAACTTTTGCCCATTCTGGGACATATCTGCAAAATTCATGAAACATACTCACGGGTTAAATAATCAGGAAGACTATTATCACTTCCTTTCTTGTAAATAATTTCAAAATCAAATGGGGCTAATGAGCCTGCCATCTCGCAAACATTTGTTTAGAAACATCGTGTTTAAAATCTTTCTGAAACATAAATTTCGCAGCCTGACAATCTGATCGACACGCGGTGTATTGATATTAAGTGCGTGTGTGACAAGTGATAATTAAAACGAATACGTATTTACTATCACCGACGTGCGATAGGCAGTGAACCTATCGTCTGTAGCGTAGTAAAGTGAGTAAACGAGTATCGAACACGAGAAATGAACTTGATTACTAATATTAACCTATCGACTTGACATCTAGCCTAAATAAAATGACGTGATTTGTTTTCGCTACGAACTAATTTAACAAAGCAACCTAATTGAATAGAAGACTAAGCAATCACAACTAGAAATAATACGAGTGACTTAAGTTGACAAATACGTGCTCGGGATTCGAATCCCGAAGGGTGTTGTCGGCTAAGGCTACGGAATATCGCTCCTACATGAATATCGACTAAATCGCAGTAATTTTCCTACCAACTCACGGATTTGCTGTCGCCCTAAACGTTCGTGGGAATCTAATATCAGCGATTACCAAATGGCGAGGATCGAGTATTTACTTTCGCCCTATACTCGAATCCTAACGTCTACGAACGGTCTAATCGTTATTTAGCTGTCGCCCTAAACGATGTACCACACATTCACATCAACACATAGACATATTAAAGCAAAGAAGCAATATCATAGAACGATAAACAGTCGAATACACGTGTTCACGATTACCCTTACACCTTACCTACGACATAACCCAACGTTCATCTACTCCAAACACATAAAATGGTTAGCTACTCATATTAGACAAAATAACAACGAGATTCAAAAGAAGTGAGGATAGAGAACTCATAAATCTTCCCTAAGAAGTGAGCAGGGCGGTTTTGAGGCGGAGCTCTCGTTCCTCGATCAAAATGGCGTAACTGCGTTGTTGGATCGTCTCTTGAGTGTCTCCGAATGAAGGAGCAGCTTCTAGGGTTTTTCTTCCTCTTTTTTTCTCTTAGGTTTCGGCTCTCCAAGGTTAGGGTTGAGTTCTGAGAAGAACTCCCCTTTTATGCTTCGAATTTGGGCCTTAACCCTGAATTTTGGAACGTTCACGGCCACTTAACTGGCCTTCACGGCCGTGAACCATGCATTTAGGCTCCTTTTCCGCCATTATAAAACCCTTCACGGCCTCTTGCATAAGACATCACGCCCGTGACAACCCTTAAACCCTAAATCTTAATCATTCTGCCACGGGTCACGGTCTCTTGCATGAGGTGTCACGGCCGTGACATGAATTAAATTTCATTTACTACGTTTCAGTGATATGTCACAGCCTCTTGCATAGGATGTCACGGTCATGACGGTGGACAGTGTTGCGTAACTTCGTTTCTGCCGAGGGTCACGGCCAAGTGCATGTCATTCACGGCCGTGACACTTAAGATCTTTTCCATCTTAAGCTCTCTGTCCACGTTCACGGCTTCGTGCTTGAGGGTTCACGGCCGTGATGAGGGGCAGTGTTGATTTTGCCTCTTTCTGTCGACGTTCATGGCCTACTGCATTGTCGTTCACGGCCGCGAACATTTCCTGGCAGCTTCATTCTTTATCCTTTTTGCGTCGTTTTGCCTCGTTTTCGTTCCTCTTCGCCCGATAACCGTTTGAAGATCCTACAATATTTAAATGAGTGTAGATAGAGCCAAGAAATGCAGCGAATGACCAAAAATGCCCTATTATAATCCAAATAAATACAACAATATGCGTAGTAAAATACGTTTATCACAATCGGTTTTTATGAACAACTTTTATATAAATCATCTTGAAATTTAAGAACGCACTTAACAATAGCAAGTACTTCTCTAGCTATAGTAGCTAATTCGTTTGAGCATTATTCCATTTCCCCGAATGGACTCTAACTATATATTCTTTCTTATCTTCTGGAGAAACTTGTTTTAAGATTCCTCCAATACCTAAATCAGACGCATCGGTTTGTATAATTTTCTTCCAATTAGGGTTAGCAATCATCAAACAAGATAAATGCGTAACCTTATTCTTAATTTTTCTAACTGCTTCAGTGTGACTATTTGTCTACTGTCAAGGAATCATTTTTAACCTATCAAATAAAATAAATGTGTCAATCGCAAGATTTTTATAATAAGGAGAAATATAATTAACTCCCTAAAAATCATTGAAGTTGAGTTTTATCAAGAATTTGATCTGGAAATTTAAACGCAAATTCAATACCTCTATTGATAGGATTAACATTACCATTTTCAATGGTATGACCTAAAATCTAATTTAGTTTGAAATAAGACCATTTTTGGGCTGGATATAGCTAATTCATTTTGAATAACAATTTTCTTAAAATATGAAGATGTTTAAAATGAATTTCAATATCTTTAGAAAAGATTAAAATATCATCAATATAAACGACAATAAAATTACTATACGGAATAAAAATATAATTCATTATATTTTGAAATTCAGAAGGAGCATATTTTAAACCAAAATGCATAACGTTCCATTCAAATTGTCCAATTGGGACTGTAAAAGCAGTTTTATATCTATCTTTTTCAGCTATTTGAATTTGCCAAAAACCTAATTTTAATTCAAATTTTGAAAATATAATGGCATTAAATAATCTATCTAAAAGATCTTTTTTATTTCGAATAGGATACCAAATCCATTTTAAAACCGTATTTAATGGTTTATAATTAATAACTAACCTAGGTGCTCCCATTTCGTTTTCGGCATGATTATTAACATAAATGCATTGCACGACCAAGGTGATTCGAAGGTTTTATTAAACCTTTCTGTAAAAGAGAAGCTATTTTTTTTTACACAATTCTAATAATTCGGAAATCATTTGACAGGGACGAGCTTTAGTGGGAATATTTTTCTCACTAAAATCATCTTCATAAGGTAAATAAACAATATGCTTGTTTCTATTCCAAAAAACATTAGGAAGATCGTTACATATTTGCAATGTAAATTCATTATGTAATAATTTAATTTTTTCTCGTAACTTATGATTTTTGAGTTTATCCTCACTCGTAAGTATATTAATCATCTTGCTTAACAAGAATAGAATCCTTAATTTCATTAAGAATCCTAGATAAAGGTTCAGTAATAAGTTCAAAGTACACTTCTTTGTTTCGAAGTTTCCTTTAAATCCTTATTCATCAATATTTTTTATAGGAAATATTTTTCTAAGGAATGGAGTACCAAGGATTACTTGGTTCGTAATATTCTTGACGAGCAAGAATGACGTAGGAATACAGACCTTATTTTTACAAATAAAGGCCTTTACTTTATTTGCTATTTTTCTCCGCTTGCAGAGCTAAGAGAATGAGTTGTTTTATGGAATATTGGGTAGGAATTATTCCTTTCTGGATGCAATTTAAATCTGCTCCACTATCGATTAAAGCTATGAGATTTTTTTTAAAGGTCCGTCAATAAGTAATGATATTTTCACTAACCATTTTTGGGAAGTAATAATTTCTAATGTAGAAAGGTATTTATTATCTTCGATGTTCTCAGAACTAGCGAATTCTTCAATAGGTTTTGTTTCAACAATTTCTTTTCCTTTTTCTAATTTAGAAAATCTTCTTTCTAAATCTATATGACTTAATTTAGATTTTTAATTTCAGTTTTGCGATTTGTAATTTCTAATTTAAATTTTTAATATTAGTGGGAGATTCGCTTTTATTAAATTATATTATATTATGAAGTAATTTCATTACTGCGCATTCTGTAAGGTTCAGATTTAGGAATAACATCTTTAGAAGTTTCTTCCTCTTTTTGAATTATTCGTTTAATAATTAGATTTTTAAATCTGGATCATCTTTTTCTTTTAATATTTCGAGAAGATTATTGTCAAGAACATTTATTTCTTGAAATTGTGATATAACTTGATATAAATTATTATCTTCTATTTCAGATTCTGAAGTATCTAAATTCTTAGAGCAAGGTTGTCCTATTTGACAATTTTGGCATTCATCAGATTCTGACGACAAGATTTCTTCGATGATATTATTATTTTCGTCGTTTGAAAAAGATTCTGATTCACTATCAGGTTCTAAAAGGATTTTTGATAATGTTTCTTTTAATTCATTATCTATTTTCAAACTATTGATTTTCTTTTTAGTCCAGGAAGTCTTTGCTTTATGACTTACTTTTCCGCATTTCCATAGATAATTGGAGGAAATTTATTTTTGTATTGGTAATTTTTATTATCTTTTGAGAATTTTTGTTCTTTTCTTTTAAATTTTTGGTTTTTTCTTCTTCCGTATTGTTTAGAGGAATATTTTTTAGCTTTGTGTTCTTTTCGAGATTTACTCGTAGAAGGATTTTCCATGCCACATAGGCCACAGAATTCTCCTAATTGTTTGTTTTCATCTAGAGAATGTCTCTTTACTTGTTTCTTTAATTTTATTTCATTACATAAGGCTAAACTTTCTTGTATCCAAGTTCCTATAAGATTACCGTAGGTATAGGAGTTATAATCAATACTTGATTCTCCTTTCCTATGGTTATTCCTTACTCTTTCTGCGAAGAGTGAAGGTAGGTCATCTATAAATTTAGATCTCCAGTGAGTACTATTAGATTCAGGGAGTTTCATGACTCGGCTAAGGAAAATATCTTTATACCATCTAAAGGATGTAAGAGTTTTACACGTAAGATTTTGAGAAGAGTTCTGATATTTTCAGAATTATCAGACCACCGGCCTGTGAAATGTTCTATAATATTTACGCAAAATGCATAAACAGCTTTTTCGACGATTTCATCGTTTTCTTCTTTCATGGTAAGAGAAATCGTCTCGCGCTCGTTGAGTTAAATAATTACCCACCAACCTTTTAACTGACCAGTAAAGCCAGCAACAACCATTTTAGCAACAACTCTATCACTATTATGATTAGCTTTGAAAATTGTGCTATACATTAACATTCTATGAATCATACAAATTTTTCTCTCGGTATAATTGTCTAAATTACACTCACATATGCTTCTACCACTATAAGAATTATTGAGTGTAAATTCTTGTTCTTCGAACAATACATTTTGAGGAGTTGGCCTAGGGTAATAGTATTTACTTTGAATTGGCCTACTAGCATACTTTGTATGCTTGAGTTTATTAATTTCTTCGTTAAATGTGTTCTGAATATTATCGAAATTTTCAAGTCGATCTTCAAATTCTTTGCTTAAAGTATTAATCTTCACATTTTTCAACTTTTCTTCAAGTAGGTTTCCAATATGAGAAACCGTTTAATTTAAAATCAATAATTTCAGGAGTTTGCTGAACACTCGGAGAAGCTTTATTAACTGTTCCAAGTTCAATTTTATCTTTTAAAAGATGATTTTAATATCTTTTACTGAAGACGGAATTTCTTCAATATTTTTCTTTAATAAAGAGATTTGTTCTCCTAAAACAATAACATACATATTTGTATAATTTTGTTGTTTTAAAAGACAAATCAATATGGCTTATAGTCACAGTAAGCGTATCGTTTTCAAATAATCTTTGAAAAGCATCAAAATATCTAATTTCATTTTCTTTTTCCATTTAGAAACTAATTTGAGGTGGGTAAATTGAATTTAGCTTTTTCCCCCATTGAAAGCTTATAATTTCTTTCAAGAACAGATACCATATTTTAAAAATATTTTGTCAAAAACCATGGCATAAAAGATAACATTTAATTTCGTTTTGACATATCATTATAAAAATTATCTTGAATAGTAGCTTTATCTTCTTTATTAAAACTTTCAAAAAACCATTCGAAAAAGTTCCCATTTGGGTTGAAAGAATTCCTGTTGAATTTTCTTTCTTGCCGATGAACCCGGACTAAAATTAATTTTGAGTTTTAAATTCATTAAACATGAAAATCCATTTCGGACTCGGTTATTTCCTCGTCTTGATTTTCAAAAACCCCGTGAACAATGTTATCAGAATTAGTTCTTAATTCTTCTACTTTATTTTGAAGGTAATCACTAGAGGTTGATTCCCTAATTTGATAGGTCGAAGCTCTAGAAGGAGATCCTATCAAATAATCACATGGTGATATATCATACTGGGAAGAAGCCGATCTACTCATTCTAGATTTAGGAGTTTCGATAGATCTTTGATTTGGTTCGAATTATATTTGAACAGTTCCATCTGTTGTTTGAATTATTTGAGTAGGATTATTGTAATTTTGGTTGAGGAGGCATAGCTCTTTCAATTATCCAGTTTTCTGGAAATTGTATTTCTTCCCATTTTATAGATCTTCTATCTACTAAAATTAGTTTCTATAAGAACAGTTTCGTTGATGGGTTTATCAACGATTTTGCATTGTGGATTAAGCGTATATAAATGCTTATAATAAATCCTATAACAGATATAAATTACTTCCGATCATGGAGCGTAATTGTATCCGTGAATTTTGGACATTTAATGTCAGAGAATCTAATATATTAACATCGGTCAATGATAAATGGAGATTCGGGACAAATATTAAAATAAACTGGCCATGAGCAAGGCTAGACTGAATTATTCCCATAAGTGATTGTTTCCAGTCGAGATTTCCACCATCTCTAAGAGCTGCTATAAAACTCTCTGGTAAATCTTCTATAGTCAAAGGCTTAAAGGCTACCTGTACTAACCCGATACGAATAAACTTATGATTTATTCTATTTTTTTCTAAGTCTCTATTACTTAGAAGTCTAATAACCATTTCTTCATTATTCAAAGACATTGTTTGTTCAGTAGTTTTATCTACCTGTTTCAAGCCTAATTTTTTTAAAGTTCCTAATCATAGATTATTTTATAATCTATCTTAGTAATTGTCCAACGATTCAATTTGTCTAAATCTCGAGGGGCATCATACTCCTCTTCAATAGTATTTTTAACAGTATCCTTTCGTCTCATCAAATTCATTTGATAAAGACCGTTAAACTACACCCCAACTTCTTAAAACCCCAACATGGCTATGATACCATACGGAAAGATCTTTACAAAAATTTAGAAATTTAAAGACTTAACAAATGATACATTGCGTTGCCAACCTATCGAACCAAGGAAAATGGTACTTGGTGTTGTTAAACCTATCGGTCCAGTTATCAAGCTGTAAACAGTTTGATCCCGTTCCGTCCAAAGGTAGTCCAGCTGATATACCATAATCATAATTTCGTTCTAAGGTAGTCTAGCCATATACCAAATATTAGAACAAAAATAAAAATTGTTTTTATGATTGGTAGAATTAAATCGTCGAATACAAGGATTTTTACATAGTAAAATTTTCATTTGAATTCAATCGGTAACAGCCATCGCCCTCAAACGCCTACTTAACGGCAACACGGGCTTGCCAAGAGCCGATACAGAATTAATCAAAATCAAGTTTTATTACAACTTTTATTCTAACTTAATTCCTTCAATCAATTTTCAAAAGATTTTTATAAAAGAAAAATATTAAAATACATCATATTAATATATATAAAATATGATTAAAACCATGATTAAGGTATTAAGGCATCTTGGTGTAGTTTAGCGATGGAATTAGCATTCCATTAAGGCTAAACGAGACAAAAGATAAATATGTAAACAAAAATTAAAGACTTACTTGAAAGATGAATCGCACAAGAAACTTCAACTTTTATTGCTTAAAATACTTTAAAATGGAGAGGGAATTACAACGAAGGGAAGGTGAGAGAGAGTGCGTGCATAATAAAACGCGTACATAGCATGTGGCTTAAAGCCATATTTATAGTCAAAGAAAACAAAGTAAAGAACAAAGTAAACATCAATAATTCGCCAAAGAATTTCAATTAATATAAAATTAGATGTTTATTAAGTATATGTTTCTATTTGTTTACATAATTATATATAAATTATCCGGGGTTGGCCAAACCCGGGACCCTACCCGAACCCTGCCTAGTTGAGTCACTTGAGACCGGGGACCCGCCCCCGTTACCCGGATAATAAAAAAATACCCGCCCCATCAGGGGAAGTTTTTGGCGGGTCCGGATCTGGACCCGCTCCATTGCCATCCCTACAAATTAGCTTCAATTTCGATTGAAAATATGATTAAATTTACAATTTTTTCTCAATATTTGCATCAAAAATTTTGTAAATCAAATCCTCACGAATATTTTTGTTCTGAACGTAAATATCATAATAACCTCGAGGACACATCAAACTTGGTTTAGTGCATGATGGGTGCTTGCTAGTAGTACAAATCTAGACATTCGGATTAATAGTTTTGGTGTTGAAGTAACTGATTGAATACAAGAAACCGGAAAGCTCACACTAAGGCTACAGTCATACCGACGTCTTGGACAAGATTTCAAACAGAACACTAATACATGCTGGACCGGACTTGATACAGATGGGATACCCGAGACTACAGCTTGACGAGATAAAAAGGAAATTTCAGACATTCAATGCAAGGCTGCAAGTCTAGAGTGAAGCAGAGGTCAACTAACCGAAATAAGGAATAAAGCAAAGTGACAGGACAAACTGCAGCACAAACCAGACAGAACCATTTTGGGGAAGTCAAATGCACTGCTTAGAATAAAGAAGTTATCTCACAACGGTTTGAAATTCAAACCTCAAGTATAAAAGGAGGAGTACAAGTTGAAGGACTTTACTTCATGATTCTACAACTTTGCAATCTCATATTCTTTAAGCGATCATCGATCAAACACTGAAAGAGCGAAAAGAAAGAGTGAAGTATAAAGACATAACTGTTCTTAGTCTATGTTCTTTGTTTCCAACGGACTGTAAAAAGCTGTTGACGTAGGTGGATTGTTGTAAACGACTGCCTAGGTGATTCTCTAGATTAAGGCTGTGTTCAGCTGGGTAGGTTGTACTGCTTTCTGTATAACTGAAGATCTAGTGAATCTTCCTTGCGAGGAAGAAGGGGAGACGTAGGAGATTTTTACTCCGAACTTCCACAAACAACTCGGTATCACACACACAACACGTACTTCATTTCACATCGGTATCAATCGTTCAGTATCTTCCTTCCGCACATATACTGATCGGTCTCTGATTGAACACCAGTCACAACACTAAACACCATAAGAAACCGAAAAGAGTCAAAACGTTTATTCACCCCCTCTAAACGTATAAACCGATCCTAACAAGTGGTATCAGAGCGGGTTTATTCAATCATCAACCGAAAAAATGAATACGTCAAGCAAGTTGCCGATGTTCTCCCGAGAAAAATTCATGGAATGGAAAGTTCGAATAATGACTCATCTAGCCGCCCAGAATGAGGATATGTGGGATGTCATCATGGATGGGCCTCCAGAGCTAACAAAGATCAACCCACTACAAACGCAAGATGGGACACAACCACAAACGATTGTAAAGGTGAAAAGTGAATGGATAGAGGCTGAAAAGAAACTGATGAACATGGACAACGTAGCCAAAGACATTTTGTTCAAAACACTGGATACCGGAACTTTCAGACAAGTCATGCTGTGTAACGCAAAGGAGGTCTGGACGAAACTATGCCAAATCTGTGAAGGGAATGAGCCTACAAGGGAAAAGCTAATAGTTGCCATTCAAAAGTACGATGGCGCAAAGATGAAACCCGGGGAATCAATGACCGATTTCGAGAGCCGGTTCATGAACATCATCAACGATCTCACTGCTCTGGAAGAACGCTGGAAAATCGAGACATGGCCATCAAAGTAATGAAGGCACTTCCTCGAGAATGGGATGTAAAGACCATGGCCATGAGAGAATCAAAGGATCTCAGCAAGATACAAGTTCACGATCTATTTGCTGATCTCAAGGCTTATGAGTTCGAGCTACAAACAAGGATGGAAGAAACAGTTATCGAACAACAGTCAAAGCACTCGTAGCCCCAGAAACTTCAAAAACATCTGAGGAACTAACTGACGAAGTCATCGCGCTCTTTGTAAAAAGATTCAGAAAGTTCATGAAGAAAAACCGAAGCAGTACTTCGGAAGGTAAGAGCTTTTCGAAAAATAAAACTGATAAAACTGATGCTTCTTGTTTTAAATATGGTAGGAAAGGGCACTTTGCTATTGATTGCCGAGTCTCCAAGAAAGAAAAGGAGAAAACCAGTTCGAAAAAGAAGTATCAAAAAGCACTGTAGCCAAAACCGAAAGGACCTGGATGACTCAGACTCTGAAGAACCAGACAGCGAGGAGTCAGATACCGACAGCGACCAGGAAACTTAGGAATGTCTTATGGCAAACATGATCGACGATGAGGTATGTGAGCCTATCTCTAATGACTTTACCAAAGAAGAGCTACTTCAAGCTCTTCAAGAAATGGTCGATGAATATCAGAAATTATGTTGTACTGCTTTCTGTATAACTGAAGATCTAGTGAACCTTCCTTGCGAGGAAGAAGGGGAGACATACGAGATTTTTACTCCGAACTTCCGAAACAACTCGGTATCACACACACAACACGTACTTCATTTCACATCGGTATCAATCGTTCAGTATCTTCCTTCCACAGAAATACTGATCGGGCACTGATTGAACACCAGTCACAACACTGAACACCATAAGAAACCGAAAAGAGTCAAAACGTTTATTCACCCCCCTCTAAACGTATGAACCGATCCTAACAGTGCTCGTATGGATGAAAATAATATATATAGATATATATATATATATAAATATATATATATATATTATATATATATATATATATTATAACTAGACTAGAAGTTGTGATCGTAACTTTTTGTTCACTTGATACCATTTTGATAAGCATTCATTACAAGAATAATTGTGCAAATTATGAACACTTTCTGTTAACGAATAACAATGTATTGACGTTTATAACATAAGAAAGCCACGTGATACCTCTTATTATAAATCTTTCGTAATGGTATTTTCGTAATCGAACTTTAGGCCGTTTTCTCTAAGTTTGTGTCACAATGTATCCTTAAAAATTTTACATTGATAGGGTCCAAACTCTACTGTAAATTAACATTGGGCCAGATGACGAAGCCATAGATCTTTAAGACAAGTTGTCCTCCTACGACTTCTAATCGAGAGCCAATTTTTGAGGAGAAAGACGTTGCTATGCTAATTCTCCTTCACTACAGTATATCACCATAATAATGACTAATCATTATAACTACACATTCGAATATACTTGAACGCGGCCGTGACCACCTCGACACAGACACAGTGTTGATTAAATTAAATGTGTTCTCTTGTCGACAGTTCTGCAAGTATGATTGTATCCCATGTTTATTCGTTTCGTAGTAGCTTAAGATGTTTGTCATGTAATAACGAAATAGAAAGACGGCGATGGATGGTGGTTCCGGCGAAGCTTCTTACGTGCATAAGTTAGTTAATTTTCTTTCCCCTCGATCTTTCAGAAAATAGAATGATTAGAGAGCCTAATCCCTGACTTACCAACTTAAAATGTTGAGAGTCCTCGCCCCAAAATGCCCGTTCACCGTCTTTCGAAAATACATGGATCGAACGCATTCCAGACATCCACATGCCTTTGGAAAATATAGCGTACCCACCTCTCAGCTGCATTCCAACCCTCGCGATATCCTCAGGAAATATTCCGACCTAGTGCTTGACAACGTACTTTAAGTCTAAAAAAGCGTGTTTCGTCCAAATCCCTCGGGAGAAGCTATTTAGGCGTTTTCCTCGAGGAAAGGATTGTATTCTTTCTGCATCATTTATCGATGTCTTGTCGGGCAAGTTCGACCCAAAGGGACCTAATTTTTTCGAGGAAGTGCGCATCGACGTTTTGATCACTCTTCGGTTGGTTTTCTCGGATGTCTTACCATATGATAAAACCCGGGCAACGTATATAGTTAAATTCAGTGGCGGATCTATTCAGTGCCTAAAAGGGAGACGTTAGCTTGGCCCATCAATAAAAACAGAAACTTATTTACCTAAACAAATAAATACAAGCTTGGAGAAAAATAGAACAGTAAATTTGCAGAAAATTCAAGGCGAAAAAATGTGAGTTCTCTCTTTGTTTATTTGCTTGTTTCTGTATTATATTTTTGTTTGATTATACACTAAATTTATTATATTTTATGATGAAAGATTACACATAGTTCATGGGAAATCTACTACAATTGATAATTTTTCAAAAGAAGAGGGCAAGTGAAGAACTAGCTTCTCCGATAATCGAATCGTCGGCACCGATATCAAATGACGATGATCGTCCAACCCAAGTTCCTCCTAAAAGATTCAAAAATAGGAAATTGAAGACTTCGAAAATCTTAAATAACGTCGAATTCCTATTTGTTAGAAAGTTTATTTCTTATGCTTTATCATTGTCGTTTAAACTATCGTTTTCCTATTGACGGTATATTAACTTTAGCTTTGCCTATTCTATTTTTGCTTCACGCCCCCCCCCCCCCCCCCCCCCCCCCCCCCCCCGGTATGTAGTTCTGCATCCTCCCCTGGTTAAATTCAATAATTTTGTTACAGCACAATGGTTCCTAAATTGAACATAACGATACTTGCGCTCATATAAATAGAATACTTTTCCTCATTACACAACACAACATCTTACTCCACATAAATAATACACAACACAACATCAACAGGGATATAATCACACTTGATAAAAACTGTCAACAAGAGAGCACGTTTTCGTTTTTAATAATCTTTAACTAATATACAAACAGTTATACGCATGTTATTGTTTTTATTCATATGTTCACCATCTGTTTCTCTTTCTATCTCGACTCTCTTCTTTAGGCTAAGCATCATGTCAATCTAGACTGTCGAAGGCAGCACTCGAGGAAATATCATTACAAGCTTCATATGCGACAAATCCAAGCGAAGATTGAGACGCCTCGTCGACATTTTTTCCCACGAGGGTTTTCCTTCTAGCGCTTCTAACTCAGTCGTCACTTCCTTCATATTGGGCCTATCTTCACCTCTCAAGCAAAGGCAGCGTCTTGCTAGCAAGGCCACCTTCACAATCTGCTGCTCATTATTTCCTGCAGTACTCACAATAGTGTCGTCGAGTACCTCAAATAGCCCTTCATTCGCAGAAAGGAAAAAGTTGGCTAGGTTTCGATCCTTTTCTGACTTGTCGTAGCACAATGCCTTCATCCCAGTTAAAAGCTCGACGAGTACGACTCCAAAGCTGTAAACGTCGCTCTTTTCAGTCAGTTGAGTCGTTACCATGTACTCGGGGTCGAAGTAGCCCCACGTCCCTTGAACCATAGTGTTAATTTGTGTTTGATCTACGGGGAAAATCTCGAAGCTCCAAAGTCAGAGACTTTAGCGGTGAAGTTATGGTCTAAGAGTATGTTTGCAGACTTCACATCTCTGTGTATGATCAGCCTAGAAGCTGAAGAGTGTAGGTAAGAAAGTACATTGGCAGCCTCGGTGGCGATTCTTAAACGTATATCCCATGTAAGAAGACGAGACCTTGACTTGTCGTGTATGTACTCGAAGAGCGTGCCATTTGCGACGAACTCGTACACAAGTATGGGAACTTGAGTTTCAACGCAGCAACCTAGTAACTTGACGACGTTTCTGTGATTGATCTGTGAGAGTATTATGACCTCGTTTACGAACTGTTCGACTTGCATCTCGTCATCTAGGTTCTTATTGACTAGTGTGGGCGTTTTTATTGCGACGATTCGATTATCAGGTAATACACCTTTGTACACGATTGCAAAGCCGCCTTGACCGATGATATTATTGCTGTGGAAATTGTTAGTTGCTATCTGTAGCTCAGTTTCGCTGAAGATTATTGCTGCATCGGAGGATCTCATTTGGGAAAGCTTTTCTCACAGAAGAATTCCACCGTTTTGTCCCTCATTCGATTTAAGTTTCTCCGTTTGAGTTCCAAGTTCAACCAACAAGATGATAGCATCAGGACAACAATCCCTAAAGAAACCCCTATGTTTTTTTTTTGAAGCGCAAAATAAACAAACAAACAAACCGTAAGGTCATTACTATTTGCTCCACACAAAATTATCAGGGCTAAAAGAAGGCACGATCATATGCGTTATGAACTCACCGGTTACGAATCTTAGTACAAGTGACTCGCCGCGATAACAGCCTTTTGCGCCTTTTATTCCATCTCCCTGGTAACCTTTCGGACACTTACAGGTAAAATTGCCTGGGCTGTTCTTACAGTACTCGTTCCTTTCGCAATTGTGGAGATTCAATTGGCATTCTTCTATATCCGCGCAGCAAGAAAGAAGTATGGTCAACGCTGCATATTTTAATAGGCAGGAACTTGATTCGATGCTACCAAAGAAGAAAAATTCGTACCTTTACAACTATCAGTTGTTAGATATGGATTTCCTTGATAACCCTTGGAACAAGAACATCGATAGCCATAAGAATTGCCCGGCTTATAGCACTCTGAATGTTCGCTTTTGCATGCATAGCTGGAATTATTCGCCCTAGCCTCTTCACAAGTCCCATTGCCCATAGACCAATCGAAAACCAATGGAAGCTTTTCGACATTGCCCAAGCTGGTAAGGTTTTCCACCGAGAAGTTAGAAGCCCTCTCCTTGGCAACGAAAGCGTAACCACACCTGTTTATGTTGGTCCGTACTTATCCAACTAAAGCATATTTCAAGCAATTATACCACGAAAATAAATGGAAGAATTCACCTAGCGTGGTGTGTGTGCGTGCGTTCTTGAGGAGGGTTGGACGGCTCCTTCTCTGAAAGTTCTCTTCTTATTGATTATCACGCACACAGACAAACCTAACTATGTGTTAGGGTTTTAGTATTTATACCACATCTTGGTATATAATACTTGAGCCCTTCTAAGTCCATTACAAGAATAAGATCACTGGGCTCTAAAACATTAAAGCCCAGTTCACTTAAATAAATTACAAGATTAAGATTAAATAATTAAATGAACACAATAAATTCCTAACAATCTCCCCCTTTGTGTTCGATTTGCAATTCAGCACTGGTTATCTTCGTCTTGTAATCGTACTGAGTCCTCAGAGAACACGTATTAAATTTGCGTACGCGAAAGCGTTTGCATGTGTTCTTCTTCAATCACATCCTCCTTTGTCTTGTCTTGTGGCATCTTCTTTAAAAGATCTTCAAGCTCACCGTCTCTTGAACTTCTCTTCTCGTAAGTGTTCAAAGCTGCTTGTTGGATCTTCTCTTCTTGTGTTCCAGCTATCCCTTCGATAGTCGCGACTCTCCCTACATTTGTTCAACCTTGTGTTGGGATTGGGAGTTTTCTTTAAACTCGTAGAGCTGTACACGAGTCGGCAGCTTTGATTCTTGAAGTCCATGCTGAAGTTGTTTGTCGTATCTTGTCATTTGTGTCCGATCTCTCCGTTCGATTGTAGCTCAACTCCCCCTACGTTTGTTCAACCTTGCGTTGCGGTTGGGGTGTTTCTTTAAAGTCGGAGAGTCGTACATGAGACGACAACTTCAATCGTTGGACTCTGTGGTCTCGCTTGATTCTTTGACGACGCTTGAGATTTGGCATTTTCTGATCTGTATTGCACTTTCGTCGTGGTGCTGCTCCCATTTTGCTTTATTTCTCCTCTCCCTCATGAAGATCGAGCTAGGGAGATCATGCGATGGGTCAAAATGGGGCATCGTCTTTGGCAAGAGAACGCGTCGTCAGGACAAGATAATGGAGTTGATTGGTGCTCACGGTTCCAGAAGGAGGTACGTGGTGTGTATTTTCCGAAAATATGTTTGGGCTCCTTCAGATTATCCCTCAAAAGAGCACGAGAGCCCAGCTTCAGAGCACTATGCACAACGGAATTGGTGGGTACTTAGGTTGGGTAATAACCTGACGGAGCCACAAAGGCTGTCCATCGACACGACTTCAGAGTTAAACTCTGAGACGTGGCCTGTGAGAACAGGACTGAAAATCCGGAGCCACATAGGCATTCCGTTTACATCGTTATTGAGACTAGCTCGAAGACGATGGCCTGAAGCCGTTGTTGTTTTGATGTTGCAACGGTAGGACTTCCTTCCGATCATCGAAGCATGTCGTAGTAGGACATGTCTACGAAAGTTCTGATCTGGTCACAAAGTACAGATAAGGAAAAAGTGTATGTGTCCTAAAAAGATATAAAAATATTTGGATAGTGAGGACACACTAGACTCGAGTGTTCAATAAAATTCAGTGGTGTGGGGCCGACTACCACTTAGTTCAATATCTCCTGCTTCCAAGTGAAGCAGTGATAGATTACGTGGCTCCCCGTGATTTAATGAAACATCGGTCTGTTGGAAGATAGATGAGTGGGTAAGGCTCGGTTGTGCATGCGCCGTTGGAGCTAATGCGGCGACTTCTACCCGAGAGCTAATAAAATTAGCACCTGTACCTATGGGGGTTGGTCCGAGTAATTTGTGACTAAGGAAATTTTGTATCTTCCACTTTCGGTCTTGTCAAAATTTTTCAAATACGGGTAGCTTTATGAGTTTGAGATCGTCACTAACACTCGGCTATGTTCCGGGGATAGGTTCGGTTTAGTCTGACTGAACCATGGGAACTTGAAATCCATACATCCGGTATGAAGTGATGCATGCTGCTTGATTTTGGTCAGCGGTTCGGAGTAGGTCTGTTGAGGTCATTGTCGAGTTAGCACTAGAAGCCACCATCGCCTTTTGAAGAGAGTTGACTGTTATAGGCTGGAGATTCGTCCTTGAAGTTTATCTTTAGAAGACAGGAGAATTCTTTTGAAGCAAGATTACGAGAGTATGAGGCCTTTTCTTTTTCCTTTTTTTTGGCCTTTCCTTTTCTTTCTTTTTTTTTTGTTTTTGTTTTTTTTTTTGTTTCTATATATATGAAAAATTATCTTACTAATAATATGATAGTAACTATATATTATATTATTTATATATTATATATAGGCACACACACACACATATATATATATATATTTTAAAAATCATCGCCCTCAAATCATGCTTCTTAAAACTGAATTACTCCCCTCAAAAGATGCATATTCGGATTAAAATTATTGTTTGAGAGTCTCTTTCCTTAAGTTCACACATTAAGTTCACTCCCCCTCAAAAATTTAATTATTGCTCCCCTTAAGACAAATATAAGAGTTGTTTCTCTTTAGACATAGATTTTCTCCCCCTCAATATTAGCTCAAATAGGAAAAATGGCATTTATTAGTTGACTACGGAAGACGCCTTATGAATTTCAAAATCTCGCAAGGTTATGAGAATGCATATTTAAACATGTCCATTTTGGAAAAATAAAGGCATATATAAATTCAGCTTATATGCATACGTATAAGGTTAAGCTCGAAAATTCTTTAAGATGTATGCATAATGAATATGTATCTATAGGAGGGTTTTTAGTCATTTCAGTTCATATGCATACTAAAATTTGAAATTTAAAGTCTTTTTGAAGCATGCATAACTATAATGTACCCTTTAGTTTCAAAGTAGGTATATAGTCTTTTCATTTCGATATGCATGCCAAACGTTTAACTATGGAATGCATATTTAGAATTTACCTACGTTTGGTTGCTCGCATCGCTAACCAGTCGTGTAAGTGGAGCAACCCGAGATGCCATACACGTTGGGATGTTTGGCTGCCCTCGTCGCATACCAGTCATGAGTTGGAGCAGCTCTCCTAGTACCTACCCATGCTGGGATATCTGCAAAACATTATCGGGATTTTGGTATCCATTTTTGGATGGGTCCTCCCTTATTAGCAGAAAACGGGTTAAGCACATTAGGTGTCAAATCTTGTCCTAAAACATCCATTATTGTAGCTTTAGGTACCCATTTAGGACTAATTTGACACGGGTATGACACTGCACACAAGTGAACGTGTTATTCGAAGAAGATTTAAAAATTTTATCCGACGCCAGTCGCATAAGATGTTTCTCAGACTTAACATGGACTGAATATTTGAGGAAGGCATAAGAACATATAGAATTATAGGCATTGTTAGTACATGAAATGTTCTTCCTACGTGAAGTGTTTACACGATTCACATCAAAACGATGATTTTTCTTAGAACTCAGCTTACTAGAAAGAATAACATTTTTGGATGGGTAAGCAATTCCACATCTATCATTCTTTAAAGAAAGAGATGATTTGGGGGCTTGAGAAGTTTGCTTGCCTGAGCTTGGAACTTCTTCTTTGCACGCTTCTCTTTTGATAGGAATGGGAGAGGAAAACTCTTGAACATTTTCGATTTTAATTTTCGCAGAAAGTTTTGCTTTTCCTTTCTCCTTCCTAATTTTCATTTGTTACTTAGCTATCTTTAAAGCTCGACTTTTACTTAACGTTTCAGCTTCAGTCAATATTGGCTTAGAATTATTATTATCATATAAAGCTCTAGTCGCCAGTGACTTAGAATTAGTAGAAGTCGTTGCTGTGCCCGAGCCGCGCGCGTGCCTGGGCGGGCTCCGTGCGCGTGCCGCCGCGCATATCTGCCAGGCATATGGGCGGGCTGCCTGGGCACCATGCGCGCTGCGTCCCAACGCTGCCCGGCAGGGTGCAGTCCCATGCCGCCGTGCCACAAAGGTCCGGCCGCAGCGCGCGGATGGCGCCCAAGCCGCCCAGGCAGCCCGCCCATGGCGGATTAATGAATTCATCAATTTACGACAGGGCTCGATGAAGGTGGCGAATACATTAGGAAATTATGGTAGGAACAAGATCATCCGTTTGCGTCCCTTTATCATGTTTTGAAATCGAGGTATCTTTTAGATTAGATATCTCAGTTAGAAGTGTATACTTTTCTGGTTCAAAATTCTTTCTATCCGTTTCTAATGTGGAATTTAAATCCTCTATCTTCTTAAGAATATAAGGTATATCGACGGAAGATGAATTTTTAGAATGATCAGACTTCGCTTCATCGGTCTTGGAAGTCGCAAGAAGATTTTCCAAAATTTTAATCTTAGAATAGAGCTTCTTACGTTCTTCACCTAATGTAATACTCGAGTTCCGTGAGTAAGTTGGCCAATAAATTTGCATGCATATTATGTGTTTATATGATTTTACATTTAGGATTTATTTAATTTCATGACTATATGATATTCAACATTATTTGGAAATTAGGTATGTAGTTTTAGAAATTTTGAAAAGAGAATTTCGAAATATTACAATTTCGGAAACTTAGGGTTTCTTTATGGATAATTTATTTTAGGATGATGATGGATAGGGAAAGTTGAAAGAAGGAATTCGACATAGAGATTTGGAGAAGTTGAGATTGTAGATCGAAATTTGAAATGGAACTTAAACTAGAATCTTGAAATAAATAGATGTTTCGAAATATTAAAGAAGTTGAAATAGGATCTCGAGATAGGTTGATGAACTTGAAACAAGATCTCGATATGGTGATATTGAAAAAGTCGAATGGAAATGTTTATGAGATGTAGTCTCGAAATCCTTAGGAAGTTAGAAGCTTAGTTCGAAATTTTATATTGAAATCTTGTCCGTAATGTAAAATATATCGACATCTTATATATATACACATCTCGAAATTTTTACAAACATAGCTCGAGATCTAATACGAGATTTAGCTTCGAGACTAATTTCGTTGCATGTAATGTCGATATCTAGTTTTATGTTGACTTCGAAATCCTTGGGTACTATTAAATCAATGTGGAACCCTTGAATGTATTATATCGAGATTTATATCGAAACTCCTAATAGAGCCGAGATCCATTTAGCTGATGTCGAGATTTATGATATAAATCTTGAGATTTTATGATTAAAGATAACTAATGCAAAACATAAAATATTAACATGTGGCTTGTGATGGTATTAGGTAAACGTTACAATTCTTTAGAAACTAATACATAATAAGTATGAAAGGATAAATCCAAACTTTCAAAAGCTAAAGACAAAACCTAGAGTAATTTAAGACTTAAGTAATAACAATAATTGGAAACTTAATGATTCTTGGAAGAAGATATCGATTTATGTTGATTAGAATTTCAAAACATTAAGAATTATTCAATTACTTAACATAAAGGGAAACCTATAACAATATTATTATAATAGTTAGCTCATGAAGATAAGATAGGAATTACTAAAGTAAGGTATGACATCATTTGATTAGCATTACAAGTAACAAACGAGATAAGGAAAGGAGAAGATTAACAATACAGACTCAAGGAAATGACTGAAGGTGTGGTGGAGTAGAGAAAAAAAAAAAAAAAAAAAGAGGATCCAACGAAAGCCAGCTTGAAAGAAGTATAATTTATTAGGTATTCATCTATGTTTCAAATTATTTCAGATATAGTTTATCTAAAGCTAATAAATCTGTTTTAAATCTATATATTTCGCACTTCACGTTAACCTAGGACAAGAAGAAAGAATTAGGGTTTCTTAGAGCTCTTATAAGGTACTAATCGTAGGAAGGTATATTTCGATCGAAGCTTAGATGATCTCGATAATAAAAGGGGTGGTTTCGAGTGATATAATTTCTCCAAATTAGGAATGTCGAGACTGTATTAGTTTTTGCAGGATTGAATTCGAGATGAAAAAGGTAAGTGTTACCCTCGGGTCTAATCGACCCCGCGGCAAAACACCCGACCCATCTCAACTAACCTAACAACCTCATTCGAGGACCATAGGACAATACCTGCGACGAAGAACCAAGCCCCTCGGAACGTAAGCATAAGGAGATCCTCGGGCGCTCCATCCGAGGGACTCGTCCCCTCGGAACGTAAGCATAAGGAGATCCTCGGGCTCCCGATCCGAGGGACTCGTACCCTCGAAAACACTCCAGGAAGCTACCCGAGAGGAAAGGAAGGACTCGGGTATATTTCCCGAGTCCGAGGGAAGACCTTGCCCTCGAGAGTAGCGGTCATCCAACTCGAAAACTGCCACGATTCGCCCACGATGATGCAAATAAGACGTGCAGAATAACCGTCTGACACTCGATAGGTTTAGGAAACGTGCCATCATGGGCGATAAGGAAGCTCGACCCCTAGGATCGCGGAACGTGGGTCTCAACCGTTGGAAAACCGCCTAAGGGCAGAAGCCTATAAATATTACCAACGCACTCAAGAACAGGTATGTCTCTTCTCGTGTATCCTACCGTTACTCTGTCCAATTAATTACTCATAAACACACACCACACATCACTTTTATGCCACTTTACACCTGGAACATGGAGATTACCCTCTTGACCTAGGCAAGAGGGCAAACGACCCACAACCCTTATCCTGTTTTCGAGTGATTAGGTAACTTGCGCGGTGGAATCTAGGCAGGAAGAAGTCTGTTAGTCGTCCGACGCGGTAGATCCATTTTTCGGCGGCATCAACTTGGCGCCGTCTGTGGGAACGTTTAGGTTTCTCACTAGTAGAAATTCAGTATGGTAGTTGTCGAAAATGATCGTGTGCCGCAACCCGACGGCAACAGTCCGAACCCGGCGAATCCAGCCGCGATGTTCGCGGCAATCATGCAAGAGATGCAAAGAATCGGTGCTGACGTGGGAGTCCTGATGGCTGAAAGGAACCGGAGAGGCAATGGATTCGGACAGAATGGAGGACGTGACGCCAGACGAGAGGAAAGCCAGCACGAGGACAATGAGGAGCGAGACGCTCAATCGGGCACTGGAGAACGGAGCGACGGTGATCATACCCTGGCGTCAATGCAGAGGAGAGCCCGAGCCGAGAGAAGGAGACGAGCCGACCAGCAACGCATGGATCAACAGCACGCCGATCAACAGGCGGCCGACTTGGAAAGAATGAGAGAGGAGATTCGCCAGCTTCAAAATCTCGCAAATCCGCCCGAAGCCCCAATCATCCCTCGGGCCTCGCTGTTCTCCCCCGAGGTGCTCACGGCTCCGCTGCCCGAACACTTCCGATCTTTTGAAATGAAGAAGTATGATGGTTCCGGGCCACCAGAAGACCATTTAGCTGCTTTTGAAGGAAATGCGGCGTTATACCAGCTTAGCGACCCCATTAAATGCCGACTCTTTGTGACTACTCTGGCAGGAGGAGCCCAACAATGGTTCACTCTCTTGCCCCCAGGAGGAATCAGAAGCTTTCACGACTTAACCAGCCACTTTTTGAAGTACTTCTCAAGCAACAGAAGACGCCCCTCTTCCGCAGTAAAATTGTTAAACATTAAACAGGGCGACAGGGAAAGCCTAAGAGATTATCTTCGACGTTTCAATCAAGTAAAGATGGAGGTCCCCAACATTGCGCCTGAGTTGCTTATTGGAGCTTTCCATCACGGCCTGAGGGACGGGGATCTGTTCAGATCGCTGGTGAAGAAATATCCCACCACGGTAGAGGAATTGGTGGCTCGGGTCGAGAAATATGTCCGAGTAGAAGAATTGCAGGCTCGGGAGCCCGAGGATAGGAAACGCAAAAGTCCTCCACGAGAGCGTCGAAAGAGCCCACCGAGAAACCAAGATCGCAGGGTGTTTCCCCGAAGGGATGATCGCCCCTATCCGATGCCTCCGTTTCCTAGGGTGGATTACCCGAAGCTGCGCGTGAACAAAATGCGAGCACTGGAGATATGTGAGGAAAATGATTTTCTTCGTCGACCACCTTACATTGAAGGCAACCCTAGGAGACCAATATCTAACACTTACTGCAATTATCACCACGAATACGGGCATACTACAGAGGAGTGTTTTCAGCTGAATCGAGAGCTAGAAAAGTTAATCGCAACCAACCCCGAAGCACGAGCCAAGCTTGCGGGGAATGAGGGTGGCTTCGGGACCAGGCCCAGATATCCTGGGGCGGGGAATCGGTTTAACACCCGACAAGACCGCCTGCCTCAAAATCAGAAAGAGGCGCCTAGAAGAACACCGGAAGGGGACGAGAGGCGAGGCCCCAGGCCAGTAAGGAATGACACTTTGAGGAACCAGGACAATAGAGGCGCGGGACACCGGAGATCACCCGAAAGGACCGCACCCCGACAGATCAACATAATCTCGGGAGGACCTACAGGAGGGGATTCAAACCGAGCAAGGAAGGCCGGGGTTCGCCGGTTGAAAAACTTTGAAATCAAGATAGGAAGTAAGCGCTCGGGACCTACTATCAGCTTTGGTCCTGAGGATTTTCATGGAGGCGACGATTCTCATGAGGACGCCTTAGTCATTCGAGCTGAGGTGGCCAACCATGACGTTGGCAAGGTTTTCGTCGATAATGGGAGCTCCGTCAACATAATATACAAGAAGGCCCTCGATCAAATGGACTTGGGAGCATACTCTATGGACAAGGTGGAAACGGCTCTGTTTGGCTTCACGGGACACTGCATCGAGGCCGTGGGGATCCTGCATCTCCCACTCACCCTCGGGAAAGGGGACACTCGGAAAACGCGGATGTCGCCATTCATGGTCATCAATGGAACGAGCCCGTACAACATCATCCTAGGGAGACCTGCCCTGACCTCTTTCAAGGCCATTGCTTCGGCCCTACACCAAAAGATAAAATTCCCCGTAGGGGACAAGGTTGGGGAAGTTGTGGGAGATCGCAAGATGGCCAGAAAATGCTTCGTGGAAGAGGTTCGCGCCGAGACCAAGTCCGCCAGAACCCGAAAGGAGGATCATCCGAGAGGAAGAGAAACGTTGTACGCCATTGGAACTGCCCAAAAAGAAGACCATGAAGAAGAAACCGAAGAAGTGGTGATCAATCCGCCAGAAGGGATAGTCAAAGTTGCGAAGGATCTTCCCCAGGACCTGAGGGAAGGCTTAATCAGATTGCTAAAAAGGAACAAAGACGCGTTCGCATGGACCTCTAAGGACATGATAGGCATCGACAGGGGGATCATCGAGCATAAATTGAACGTCTCCCGATCCACTCGACCTGTCTTTCAGAAAAGGAGGTATCTCAGCGCTGAAATGAACGCCGAGGCACGACGACAGGTGGAGGAGCTGTTGGAAGCAGGCCATGTTCGGGAGGTTCAGTTCCCCACATGGCTCTCGAACGTGGTCTTGGTCCCAAAATCCTCGGGCAAATGGCGCATGTGCGTGGATTTCCGGAACTTGAACGAAGCATGCCCGAAGGACTGCTATCCCTTGCCCAGGATAGATCAGTTGGTCGATTCCACCTCAGAACACGAGCTACTTTGTTTTCTCGACGCTTTCCAGGGATATAATCAGATCTTACTCGCAAAGGAAGATCAAGAAAAAATAAGCTTTATAACCGCCGGAGGAACCTACTGTTACACAGTTATGCCCTTTGGACTGAAGAACGTCGGTGCCACATACCAGAGGCTGATGGACAAGGTTTTCAAGGATCAAATCGGGAGAAACGTGGAGGTCTATGTCGACGACATTCTAATTAAATCCCGAGAGCAAAGCCGCTTCTTAGCCGATGTTCAAGAGACGCTATCGACCGCCCAAAGATACAACCTGAAGATGAACCCCAACAAGTGTACCTTCGGAGTCAGTTCGGGCAAATTCTTAGGATATATGGTAACAAGGCGAGGAATCGAAGCTAATCCCGACAAAGTCAAGGCCTTGTTGGATATGACATCCCCCCGAAGTCTAAATGAGGTTCAGAGGTTAACAGGAAGGATCACAGCCCTTTCGCGGTTCATCTCCCGATCCGCTGACCGTAGCCTACCCTTCTTCAAAGTGTTGCGCAAAGTCCGGAACTTTGAATGGACACCCGAGTGTGAGAAAGCCTTCCAGGACCTGAAGGAATATTTGAAGAAGTTGCCCGTGCTTAACAAGCCATTGCCTGGGGAGGAGTTAACAGTCTATCTTGCAACTTCGCTTCGGGCCATAAGTTCCGTAATGGTTCGGGAAGAGGAAAGGGTGCAGAAACCAATCTACTTCGTCAGTCACATCTTGAAAGGCCCCGAAACAAGGTACACAAATTCCGAAAAACTTCTGTTGGCCCTTCTTATCACCGCTAGGAAGTTGCGACCCTACTTCCTATCACACCCGATTATGGTGCTGACCAATCAACCCATCGGGAAGATCGCTACACGGCCGGACGTCTCGGGAAGGGTAGTCAAGTGGTCAACAGAATTAGGAGAGTATGACATTCAATTTAAGCCCCGGGCCGCGATCAAAGCACAGGCGTTGGCCGATTTTATGGTGGAGATAGTCGGGGACGGCCCCGAGGAGGTATGGAATATGTTCGTGGATGGTTCTTCTTGCAACTCGGGGAATGGAGTTGGGATACTTCTCATATCACCTTGGGGGGAAGAGACCAACCTGGCTATCAGGCTGGACCACAAGGCATCAAACAATGAGACAGAATACGAAGCGCTACTTGCTGGACTCCGAGCTGCGCGGAGAATGGGGATCACTCGATTACTGGTACACTCGGATTCTCAACTCGTGGTTCAACAACTAGAGGGGAACTTTGCCGTCAAGGGTCAGAATTTGGAAAAATACGTGAAGGCGTTCGAGGAAATTAAAGGAAGCTTCGAAGAACTTAAGATCGTCTTAATCACCCGGGCCCAGAATGAGAAGGCAGACCAGATAGCCAAGTGGGCAAGCGCCATTGGTCCACTTGAGGAAAAAGGAAAGGCCCCAGCCATTTGGCAGATCGAGGACCAAAACGTGCCCGAGCCAGACATTGCCCGAGAAGATTGGAGATACGAGATCTACCAATACCTGCGCCACCAGATCCTTCCCGAGGCCAAAGCTCAAGCCCAAAAACTCATGCGAAAGATTCAAAGGTTCACCTTAATCGATAAAACTCTGTTCAAAAGGTCTTTCGCGGGACCCCTCCTACGATGCATATCCAAGGAAGAAGGTGAGTATGTCCTTCGGGAAATACATGAGGGGATTTGTGGAAGTCACATCGGGAGTCGAGCTTTGGTAAGGAAGACACTCCTCGCAGGTTTTTTCTGGGCGACAATGAAGGGAGACGCCATGAAGACAGTTCGAAGCTGTCTCAATTGCCAGAAACACGCCAGTTTGCAGAGAATGCCTGCTGAAGCCATGAAGTCAGTAACGTCTCCGTGCCCCTTCGATCAATGGGGACTCGATATTGTCGGACCATTCTCTGGGAACGTTGCTCAAAAGAAGTTTTTACTGGTAGCTGTGGACTACTTCTCGAAGTGGGTTGAAGCCGAAGCCCTGGCCAAGATCACCGAAGCCGCCATCACCTCCTTCATTTGGAAGAACATCATTTGCCGCTACGGAATTCCCAGGAGACTAGTATCTGACAATGGGAGGCAATTCAGTGGAAAGAAGCTAAAGGAATGGTGCGATGAGCTCGGGATAGAGCAAATATTTACCTCGGTAGCGTATCCACAAAGCAACGGCCAGGTTGAAGTGACCAATCGCACTATAGTACAAGGGTTAAAGACCCGACTCGAGGGGCTCGAGAAGTCCTGGTTCAATGAGCTTCAAAGTGTCCTCTGGTCATATCGAACGACGCCTCGAGAGGGGTCCAATGAGACACCCTTCAGCTTGGTCTATGGGAGCGAAGCGGTACTACCCGCGGAAATAGGAATGGAAAGTGCCCGAATCCTTATTTACTCTGAAGACAACGACCAGCTCCGCGCCGAAGATCTCGACCTTATCGAGGAAGGAAGAGAAAAAGCCGCCATCAGGATGACCGCTTATCAAAGGAGAATGACCAAGTCCTATAATCGCCGAGTCCGAAGCAAGAGGTACGAAGAAGGAGACCTCGTGATGAAAGAGATCCTAAATCAGGAAGGAAGGAAGAAGTTGGAACCCAAGTTCGAAGGACCTTACCGAGTCGTCAAAAGAGCCGGGGAAGCCTCTTACTATCTCGAGGATACCCATGGAAAGCAGCTCGATCGCCCGTGGAACGCCCGCAAACTGCGGAAATATTATCCCTAGAGGGAGTACCCTTATTTGCATATATTTTTCTACCTACTATTTTCTTAAGTTTACTTCTATCGCTTTTGAGATGTAAACCATATCAAGTTATTAATGAAGTTTATTTTCTTTCCGTACGAGGAATCTCCGAGTCGAAATTCAAAGAACTTAAAAAGGCATGAAGACCCGGGTAGAAGACGCCTCATCTCCCAAGGAGATAATCGCCCCAGGGAACCCCTCGGGACAACCCCCCTTGGGCAACCTCCTTTACACACACTGATTTCTCTCTACGAGAGGCTGAGAAATTCCCTAAAGGGAAAATATTTCTTGCGCACACTGTTACCCCTCTACGCGAGGCAGCGCCACCTCTATGCAAGCTAGAGGCAAAGAAGGCCCCTCGGGACAACTCCCCTCGGGTAATGTAAACTGCGCACATCGAATTCCCTCTAAGAGAGGCTGAGAAATTCCCGAAAGGGAAAACGCTCCTGTGCACACTGTTATCCCTCTACGCGAGGCAGCGCCACCTCTATTTATGTTAGAGGCAAAGAAGACCCGTCGGGACAAATCTCCTTGGGCAACACGCCGAGGCTCTCTTGGGGTATGGGGGGACGCCCTCTGCCCGAAGAAGGGACCTCATCCCTCGCGCACTCATCAAGGGTAGTCAAAAGGGGAGGAAGTAATAAACATCGAGTAGAACAAGCGAAAAGGAACGTTCAGGTAATTAAAAATCCTTTATTTATTTAATAATCTAAAACGCATCAGATAAACAGGAAGACCAGGAAATAAAAACATCCACGGAAAGCAAGGGAAAAGCAAGGACTAAAAACTGAATTCCAAATAAAGTCGCCCAATTAATCCTTCTCGGCTGGACCACCACCTCGGGAAGCATCACTACTCTCGCCTAAGTCAAACTCGTCCCATAGGCTCTTTCCCTTCACCGGCCTCGGGGGAGAACGTCTGGGAGCTAAAGCCATAAAGGCCGCCTCGGGATTAAGGAAATTGAAGGGATGAGCACTTTCTGGAAAGCCATTCGCCCTTATCTGGGACAAGCACCCTTGAAATCCGAAGTTAAAGTACATGTTGGCCGCCTCGGATACTTCCTCCACAGGGACCAGTTTGGGGTCAGACTGATACTCCCGACTGCGACGGATCTCCCTCTCTGAATGAAGCTCTTGGCGAAGCTTACCTACCTCAAATTGAGCTCTCGCCAACTGATCTTTCAGGCGACCCACCTCCTGAGCCTCCTCACTGACTCGCATGGTCATCTCCACATTGCAAGATCGCGCTGATTCGACCATTTTCTGCTGAAGGCGGTACCGCCGATTCCCCTCGCAGGATAAGGAATAAGCCTAAGGACGAAGGTATGCGATGTAAGTGAATATCCAGAGGAAGAAAACGAGAAATAAGTCTACCTGGCTTAAGGCTAAGGCCCACTCTTTCCAAAAGCGGTCATCGGATAGTTCTTTGGCGAAGCCCTTCTCCTCAGGTGTAAGAAAATTCATCATATAAGATAAGGACGACTCTCCATCTTTCTCCAGCAGGAAATGAGGATGAGGGGCAGGCTGAGAGCAGGAGGGCCCTCCCCGGGAAGAAGCTGGAGGAGTCGGCGGAGAGGGCCTCACTCGCTTAGGTCGAACTATCTCACGATGAGGAGTTAACATCTCATCCGCGGGCATACCAGCCGAACGCTCGTCAGACTCCTCCCAGGGGCGTGCCGAAGTGCCTCCGGTCCGAACCGCCATGACGGGCAGAACACCCGAGCCATCACTCACTGGAGAAAGGAAAAATGATAAGAATCGGAAAGCTACCCTCTAACAAGCAAAGATAAAGGAAAAGCATACCTAAAATGCGGGGAGGAGCAACCGAATCGGAGGGAGCAGCCGACATCAACTCTCTCACCGAGAAACTCTGACCCCCGACACGGTCCATGAACGGCAGCAGAAGGTCGGGGTCGTTTATCAAAGCCCGACAGTGATCTCGCCACTGGAGTAAGGAAAACCTGCGGTCCCAATGCTGGGGTGAGGGACGCACAAAGAAGAATTTGTTCATCCATCCCTTGGTGGCAGTAAAGTTATCGTGGAAAACATCAGTGGAAGGCACGAAAACAAATTTACCAACATCCCGCTCCCACACGCGGAAGAAACTAAGAACCAACTTGGTGGTGAGAGGAAAATTAAGTTTGCGAGTAACGACGGCTAAAGCTAGTAGTAAACTACAGAAATTGGGGAATATCTGTCCAGGAGAGATGCCTAAGGCCTCACATAGGTCGAGAAGGAAAAAAGGGATGGGGAACCTCAACCCCATGTCTATCTGGTCAGCAAAAAACGCCAAGAAACCAGGAGGGGGGAAGACACTACTTGCAAGGGGTCGGGCAGCTGAACTTCATAATCAGAGGGGATCCTAGCCTTCTCGATGCATTCCCGAAGCGATTGAGGGCTAAGCGTCGATACTTTCGTTCGATGCCACGGGAGGTTCACCTTGGATCGAGCCTCTTCTGCTTCAGCAGACCATCTAGCCAAATTCTTGCGGTAACTCTTGTCTCCAACATCACCTTGAGGAATTGGCAATTTCACACTAGAAGCCGGGTCGGGTCGAAAACCCGATTCAGGCCCGAAGCTGGAAGAATTACCAAAATCAAAAGGAACACACTCCGGCTTGGGAAAAGAGGCAGCAGCACGCTTGCCCTTAGAGGAAGAGGAAGCCATATAAACTCTGAGAATGAGAAGCAAAAATGGGAAGACACAGGAGAAGGGATAATCTAGGGAAAGCTAAAGGATTGTCGGTATTTATAGAGAGACCTTTGCTTGGGCGAGAAGTCGGTAAGCCCGAAATTCAAAATTCAAACGGTCATCTGACTCGGTACCTGATATTCTAGGGGTAGTCGTTGCTAAATTCTCGAGCGTACTGTTTTAAGTAAGTTCGGTTTTCGCTTGGACTAAGTCTGCGCTACTTTTACGGAATTAATGAAGACCGGGCGAGAACGTCTCGGAATGACCCGATGCCGTAAAAAGTCCCGAGTACGCTATATATCCTCGGGATTTGCAACGTGTTGTCGGGCAGACTACCCGAGAATAAGTAGAAGCATATGAGGGACTGAAGCAAAAGAGAACAAACGCGATAAAAAGGGAAAATGCCCGAAGGCTCGACATTCGATCATATATTATGCCCCGGGGGGCCATGTTCAGAAAGGACAGAAAAGAGATATATATATATATATATATATATATATATATATTAGGGTTCATTACATTCCCCGACAAAGAGAAAGAAAAGACATAAAAGGAAAAGGTTTAAACGGCCTAGCTGGCCTGATCTCCACCCCCGGCAACTTCCCCGGCTTCTCAGCATCTCCGCAAGCTCCAACCTCCTGGCCTTCTCCCTCTCCCTCCTCGGCTTGCTCCTTAAGGGCTTCTTCCTCAGCAGAACCCCCCGGTACCTGGGTCTCCTCAGCATCATCACGGGTTTCTTCCCCGGAGGCACCTCGCATCTCCTCGAACTGGGGCTCAGCCACAACTGCGGCGGGGGCCCGCACAATTGGCGTCCTCGAAGGACCGCTCTCATCTCGGGGTTCGGGCAAATAGCCCCCAGAAGGGGCCTCCTTCAAAGTCCTGATGGCATTCAGAAACTTGAAGGGGTGATCCGCCCTACTATACCCGTGTGCTCGAAGTTCGGAGATGCACCCATAGAAGCCCCACTTGAAGAAGGTCTTCATATCGTTCAGATGAGTGCGCTTGGGGACGTAGTTCTGCTCCAGATCCTTTTCCCACTCCCTCCTATCTTCAACCCGGGCCACCTCCGATCGAGAAAGATGGCGTTGGAGCTCTGCCGCTTCTTCCTGGAGCTTTTTCTCCCGAGTCTTAGCCTCGACTGCCTCTCGCTCAAGCTCCTCCACCCGCTTGCGAAATTCGGCCTCGGCATGGGACAAGGTTTTATTTCGCTCAGCAAGCCGGGAGACACGTTTCGTGACCTCGGTCACCAGAGAGAGCGACTACATTAACGGAGGTTCGGTAAGATCAAAGTCGCCCGATGAAGTGAAAAGCAGAGAGGAATACATACCTGCCCGACGGTAGTACCAAGAAGGCTTCTAAGGTCAAGATAGGAGAGCTCGCGAGTATAATGCATGTTAGCTTCATCAGGGAATTCCCGAAGGAACTCCCAGCTCTCCTCCTTTGATGGGTCATTAAAGAAAGCAGGTTGTTTAGCCCGACCCAACGCAATTGGATCCCCCGGAGGTGAGGAAACAGGATGACTTGAAGAAGCTCGGGTTCTCTTCGCCGCAGCCCCTCCTTGGGAAGGAGCCGCTCGCTTCGGCGCAGACTTTTTTACCCCCGAGGAGGAAGCTGGGGCCTTGCCCTTACCCTTTGAACGGGTATTTGGGGCATGTTCTTGGGGAGTTGGCTGGCAAAGATCCTCATCCTCCTCGTCAGCGATAGCAATGACCTCGGCGAGAGACATCCGATCAGCTGCAAAAGAGAAGTAGGAAGTCAAAACATGCGTCATAACAGGGTTAAACCAAAGGTAGGGCGCATCGGGACTCTAATGGTATACCTAGGGTCATGGTGAGTTTGACGCCTTTCGAAGAGAAACCGTGGGCGCAAAGGAGTTCTTCCTCTCGGAGTTTTTTGGCCCAATATCGCCTGGAGCCTACCCTTGCCAAGAAGGTTTCGATCCTAGAGGATGTTTCAGGAGGAAGAGGATTGGAAATTGTATGGTGGTCGCTCCAGGAGAAGGGGATTAGCGCGGACTCGGCGCAGTCTACCGAGGGCTTAACAAAGAAATACTTACTCATCCAACCCTTATGAGAGGAGGGATTGCCTCGGATGAGAACAGGAGTGCGTGAGGGGGTGAAGAAGAATTTCCCTTCCTCTTTCTTATTAAGCTTCAGGAAAGAGGTGATCATAGGGATCGAGGGCTCAAAGCGAAAGTGGGCAAGAATGACAGCAAGTGAGAGAAGAAGGCTAAAGGAGTTCGGTGCTAATTGGGCAGGGGAGATTCCAAAATATTGACAAATATCTACAAGAAAACGGGGTAGAGGAAATCTAAGCCCCATCTCGACCTGATCCAAAAAATAAGTACCAAAACCCTCGGGAGGATTACTGGCTAGGTCGATGAGGGAATTCTAACTTCAAAATCATCGGGAAGACCCGAGAGAGATACTAACCTAGGAAGATCTGAAGGTCTGAAAGTAGAGACCTTGATCTGATGCCAACGAACACCTTCGCGAGCAGCTCGGAATGTCTCAACCTCCCCGACCCAGGCACTAAAGGCCCGACGGAAGGCCCCAGGACTGGGGAAATCACTTTCAAGGGGAGGGGAGGGCTCTCCTAAAGCAAGAGGCGGAAGCGAAATCGGGACTGTATACGTAGCCTCAGAATCTACCGAAGATGCCCTCGAGGAGCCCTCCCGAGGACCCCCGACATCTACCCGTGGGCTATCCCCCACATCAACCCTAGGGCCCCTAGAACCCTCAACAAAGGAACTACTGTTATCAGACGAACTACTTGAACTAGAGCTACCAGATCCACCCGACCCCTCGGAAAAATTACCCGAATCTACACGAGAGCTATCACTAGAGCTAGAAGTCATGGTGCTAAAAGTAAAAGGCTAAGGGGAGAAAGACTTACGAGAAAACCTAAAAAGCTGGGAAAGAAAGGCTGGATGGATCGGGCGCTCGGGAACTTCTTGAAGAGAAATATTAGTGAGAGAAAGTAGAAGAAAGGGGAATGACGAAGGAAGTGGGGTATATATAGGCCCCACGCCATCGATCCGAGCCCTTGGATTGAAGCCGGATCAACGGGCCGTGTCGATCCGTGCAAAAAATTTGGCGATCCGCGTCAACTTGGGAAGAGGCGCGAAAATCCCTGCCCAGACGTCCCATCAGAGCCAGCCAGTAGAAACGCGACACGTGGATTGAAAGCTGGAACGGTGTTTAAGGCCCCTAAGGAAGAAGTAATGGGCCTATGCCCGGGAAAGAGTACGCGAAATAAGAACCCAATGACAGCCCTCGGAGTCGTAATGGATCGGATATTTCGCCACTACCCCACAAAAACGTCCAAAATTCACCATACTTCTTTTGGACTACTCGAAGGGGGGACTATTGTTACCCTCGGGTCTAATCGACCCCGCGGCAAAACACCCGACCCATCTCAACTAACCTAACAACCTCATTCGAGGACCATAGGACAATACCTGCGACGAAGAACCAAGCCCCTCGGAACGTAAGCATAAGGAGATCCTCGGGCGCTCCATCCGAGGGACTCGTCCCCTCGGAACGTAAGCATAAGGAGATCCTCGGGCTCCCGATCCGAGGGACTCGTACCCTCGAAAACACTCCAGGAAGATACCCGAGAGGAAAGGAAGGACTCGGGTATATTTCCCGAGTCCGAGGGAAGACCTTGCCCTCGAGAGTAGCGGTCATCCAACTCGAAAACTGCCACGATTCGCCCACGATGATGCAAATAAGACGTGCAGAATAACCGTCTGACACTCGATAGGTTTAGGAAACGTGCCATCATGGGCGATAAGGAAGCTCGACCCCTAGGATCGCGGAACGTGGGTCTCAACCGTTGGAAAACCGCCTAAGGGCAGAAGCCTATAAATATTACCAACGCACTCAAGAACAGGTATGTCTCTTCTCGTGTATCCTACCGTTACTCTGTCCAATTAATTACTCATAAACACACACCACACATCACTTTTTATGCCACTTTACACCTGGAACATGGAGATTACCCTCTTGACCTAGGCAAGAGGGCAAACGACCCACAACCCTTATCCTGTTTTCGAGTGATTAGGTAACTTGCGCGGTGGAATCTAGGCGGGAAGAAGTCTGTTAGTCGTCCGACGCGGTAGATCCATTTTTCGGCGGCATCAGTAAGAACAATGTCAAAACCAAGGAGAGTGGAAGGAAGTCGAAACAAATTCGAGACTTATAATAAAATTTTCATGTTAGTATTGACTTTGGATTTTTGTCGAGCTCATATCGAGAATTGATTTGGAAAAATAAAAACTTGCTAAATCTCGAGATTTTAGGTGTGATATAGAAACGTACATCTCGAATTCTATTTTGAAGACTTATATCGAAATTGTATAGAGTGCTTAGTTCAGAACTCGAGATCTATCTTATTGTAGACATCGAAATCCTTATATAATATATCTTGAAGTTTTATGTAATTTCAGTATTGATATCATGCACTGTTCAAAGCTCGACATTTATGTCTAATCTATATATATCGAGATCCATGATGAGATTTATCATGAAATGTCGAGATCATTTCAGGCCTCATCTCGAGATTTATTTGTAAATACATGTCGAGATCTTTAGTTATAATATCGATATATATAAGTCTCGAGGTTTATGTTAGAGCAACATGTCGAAATTCAGTCAATGTCGAGATCTTTATGTAGTTTAAATATCGAACTTTGTATATAATGTCGAGATTCAAATTAAATTGTAGCTCGAGATTCTATAAATTTCAAAATGATACTTTTCAATTTAAGAGAAGTTCGAAACATCAAAACTCAGTCGAAACTAGGGTTTTCAAATTAAGCCAACTTCATGAAATTATAACTAAATTAACGAACTCTAATTTTATATGATTCTATAATTAGGGTTTGAAGGTTAGCGATTTAACCGTACGATAAGCTAAGGATATCAGGTAAGTGGGAATTTCACCTACAACACATAAATTGATTGATATTTGTACTGTAATGTGACTAATTGCTTCGATGAATATGTGGTATGTGAATTATCTGTTATATGCGATTGTTTGGAATTTATTAATTGTCGCATTATTTATGCAGCATGATCATGTGCACGCACGAATCATATTAAGTATTTTGGGGAATGAGCGGGCATTGTATTACTCAAGTTGAAAGCGAGTTATATGTAATGTAGATAAATGAGAGTATAGCTACTTCTACAAAGGCACCATGACGGGGGTAAAACTGTCGAATATATTTACCTAAATTATTTAAGTAATGGGAAGGCACATAGTATAATTATAGTGCCAGGAAAGTGACGTGATAGAGGGGCGAGCTGGTGAGTGGTAAAACTGGAGATAAACCGTAGTTTTATCCTAGCTAGAGTGGGCCACTATCGTATTTTTATCCGTATAGGATTTGAGCTCATGATATGATGGTGCGGTTAGTAAGTAGCTATGGGCCCTGACGAAAATGAGAAATAGATGAGTATGATGTAAGGATAAGAGTAGTAGAAAGCATTGGCGCGTGCCTTTGCTATTTTGGCACGTGCATACATGCATATTTTCACTTACTGAGCTTCGTAGCTCATCCCATGTTTTTATGTGTTGTAGACGCAGCGAACACGGTATGTGAACGCTTAGATAGCGAGGCTGGTCCTTCTGGAACTTCCGGTGACTTTTGAGGGTGGTGTGCACATGGATGCGATATGTGTGGCGGCCGCTATGTTTAATTATATTGTGTTTGCGTAAAATAAGGTTGTATTGTATGTAAAATCTGAACAATGTTTGTATTGTAAAATAGTTGTGAGTGGTGTGCTTTGAAAAATCGAAAAATTTTATCAGTGTTTCATATGTAATATGTTTTATATTCTATTTAGTCACGTAGGTTAGCGTAAGAAAATAGTATTAGATGGTGGGGCGTCACAGGTTGGTATCAGAGCTTCGGTTGCAGTTTCTGTAGACTGTCCATGTACACACACTCAAAAGCGCGGAAGACAGCCTTGCTTGTAAGTTATGTGATATTATGAATTTATTGCATTGCATGATTTATTGGCCTTAGGGACCGTTAGTGTAAGAGAGGCAATATGGTTAGAACAAGAGGAGAAGGTAGCGGAGTAAACAATCAAGATGAGGAAAACGCAAACCCGACTGACAATCGTGATTCGGCTATCCTTCAGCTTACTGAATTAGTACGTCAGCAGTCTCAACAGATTCGGGAATTGATTCAGCAGCAAAACTCTGAGGGGACAAGGAATAACAGAATTTCTCAAGCTGATATGATTGAAGCAGTGGGTGAAAGATTTCGCAAACTGAACCCACTGACTTTCGAGGATGCTATTGATCCAACATCTGCCGAAGATTGGCTCAGAACATTAGAGAGTATGTTCCAATATAGCAGAATTCCTGAGAATGAGAAAGTTCTGTGTGCTGCATTTCTACTGCGAGGAAGTGCAGGACATTGGTGGGACACTATTTTGGCGATCGAGCATCCAGTCTGTCTTCTAATGTTTTTACTGTCGAACTATGCTTCTCCAAGGAAATATACTTAGTCTCGCTAATAATCGAATAGGCGTCCATTTATGTTTATTTTATTTTAAGCTAGTTGGATATTTGATCGTTGACGCGCTTTGTAGATTTGAGATTTTTGGCTTTTGGAAAAAAATCTGTACTGAAAGGCTTTAGTATTTCGTGAAATATGGTGAAGTTTCGAAAATTTTAAACATTGAAAACTTTTTGGTGTACCCGAAAAGTTTGGAAGTAATGTCGAAAACTTCGAAAAAGATAGTAAAACCTTTTTTTATAATGTGCCAATTGAATTTCGAAACTGTTTTATCTTTTCTTTAACTCGCACCGATGAGATTCTCGATGGTACTTTTGTAATTAAGAATATCGAAAAACTATTTCGGATGAGATTCTCGATGGCATTTTTGTAATAGTGTATCGAGCTCTGATTTTAAATGGCAATTCAGTAATTAACTATCAAAGAAATTCAAATCAGATCTCGATGGCAATTCCGTAAATATGTGTTTCGAAATTTATTTATTATTATTATTTAAGAAAATATCGATGGCAAAATCGTAAATATAGGTTTAGAATTTATTTTTTATATAAAATAAAGGTTTTCGATGGCAAAATCGTAATTAGGTTTTTTTTAAAAAATAGATGTCGATGGCAATTCGTAAATAAGAGGTTCTCGAAATCAATGGCAATTCCGTAAATATGAAGATCTCGAAACCAATGGCAATTTTGTAAATACGAGGCTTCGATATTTCAGTGGCAATTTTGTAAATAACAGGATCTCGAGATTTATTTTTTTTTTCAAAAATTTCGAGATTGCGACATTGATTTCGAGATTTCGAGCTAAGTAATTTCGAGATTGCTACAGTGATTTCGAAACTGCTACAGTGATATCAAACTTTATTTTTTTTTTGTGAATTGCTACTTTGACTGCGAGATCGCTACAGTGCCGCGAATTGCTAGGAAGGGTTTTCACGCACGATCATAGAAAATATACCCCAAACCCAGAAAAATTCTACAAGAAACGTCCGTATAATGATCTTAACGCTTATATCTTCAACCCTAAGCACTCAAGCATCATCAAAAACACCAAAACAAATCAAAATTTTCGAAAATTATGAAGAGCACGAAGAACACAAAAAATTTTAATTTTGAAAATTTTTCTCAAATCTGAGCGTGTTTGGCTCTGATACCACTTGTTGGTCCGTATTTATCCAACCAAAGCATATTTCAAGCAATTATACCACGAAAATAAATGGAAGAATTCACCTAACGTGGTGTGTTTGCGTGCTTTCTTGAGGAGGGTTGGAAGGCTCCTTCTCTGAAAGTTCTCTTCTTATTGATTATCACGCACACAGACAAACCTAACTATATGTTAGGGTTTTAGTATTTATACTACAGGTTGGTATATAATACTTGGGCCCTTGTAAGCCCATTACAAGAATAAGATCACTGGGCTCTAAAACATTAAAGCCCAGTTCACTTAAATAAATTACAAGATTGAAGATTAAATAATTAAATGAACACAATAAATTCCTAACACTTGAAATCTGAAACATTCGTGTAATTATCATAACTGCTCAAGCTCAACCCAACGTCCCAAACGTCTTTCGGTATAGAAGTCTGGCAACACCCCACGCCCGTGCACGACCCTTCGATCAAATCTTCCTTCGAATAACACATAGAAAGACAGCCCGCTGCGTACTTGCGGTTGAGACGTTTCCCATAGACAACGCCATTTGTGTCGCACCCCACGACTGTCAACTTGTTGGCCGTGTAGTTTGCAATGAAAGGTTGAGGCATTTTGATAAACGTGCCGTAAACGCGAGTTCCGTTTTTGCTGTAGCAATCTTTTGATATGAACTGCAAGACCGTGATCTGGCCATCGAGGGATATATTCGTAATTTCAATCGAGGAATTCTGTACAAACAGCCTAGGCGGCTAGAAGTATGCTTGCATGTGGCAAAGAATCTGTCATTGTGGTAGCAGTTTTCGCTGTCGTCGTCGAGGCCGAATGGAAATGGGATTTTTATATCACCGCAACGATCGACGCAGTTTGGTTTGGTTATCGAAAAGTTGGTATATGGGCCGCCAATTGCTGATGCTGAAACTACACTGAGATTATCGATCGCTGATGAGGTTAGTGTGAATATCAAAGCTAGAATCAACGTTAGCATGGTGGTAGTAATGCTTTTTTTCTTTTTCTTTTTTTTTTCTTTTGTGGCTTAGGTTGGAGTGTGTAGGTTTATTTATAGTGAAAAAATATGCAGGTTATTTACCCCTTTTTACCGAAGAAATGAAGGAACTAAAGGAAAGGTTGGTGTGGTCGTCGTACGGTAAAAAAATATACAAAAGGACGGAATGAGTCGTAAAACAAGGCGTAGTAGTAATTAAATATATGCCATTTCATGCATGCATCTCTTGCGGGAGTGGATCTCATGCAGAGAAGACAATTTTATACTACGATGTCAACTAATATATAAACGTTAACGTATATATTTTGAAAAAAAAAAAAAAAAGTGGAATAGATTCCTAATTAATATCAACTGATTCCCTAGAATATGTCCTCAGTCCCAATTCTAATAAACAAAACCGACGACAACAAACGCTTCAACTGAACAAGTAATAAAACATAATGTAATAATGATTTTTAATTCTCCATATATACGACATACCAACAACTCGATGCAACGAAACTACCTCGTCGGAGTTCTGACGAGAGATTGACAAAACAAATGCATTATAATTCAGTTTTCGTTATCATAAACTTTGCCAGGTTGTTAAAAAAAAAACTTTGCCAGGTCAAATTCAGTTCGCTCGCCTGTAAGCATTACAATATATATACGGTTAGATGTCAACTTACATAATTTTATGTTTTATTTTGAACGTTTCGTGGAGTTAATTAAACATAGTAGTCGATCTCGAAACTTCAATCATAATTTCTTTCCATTTGTTACTCGTTTTGCTCCGAGCGAAAATGATGATATTTCTACTCAAATGCCCTGTTCCTAAGTTCATTAGTACAAAAACCGTTTTAATTTGCGTATCTATATAGTACAAATGAACTTCAATTACATTCATAGATGAGCGTTTATTACCATGGCATATAGCTGATAGAGAAAACCCCATTTGAAAATCTGAACCAGCAACTAACTAAATGTTCTCTATGTTGAATAAGCTCAAAGTATGGTTCAAACTAAAAGATAAGAATAATTAAAAAAAAATAAATAAAAGAAGAGAAGTCGTAATGATATATTGACAAATCAAAAGCACATCTAAGACAAATCTCTTTGGGAAGAAAACCAAGGCATGAGCTAAGAATTCAAAGATATAGCCGGTATAATTGATATACGCATGATCTTATAGTTTGTTTGCATTCACCACTATGTATCTATATATACATGCATGGCTTAATGTATTAATCATTGGTGAGTGAATATAGAAAAGTGTTGGTGCGTTGGTGTATGATAGAAAGCAAAAAGAAAAAACACTCTCCCACTTCGCAATAACTTTACGAGCCACCACTAAACACCACCAATCAAGCATATCGTGAAGTGTCCATTATTTTTTCAGATCAGTTACTAAAGTCATCTCACGAAATAAAATCCTTCTCAAATCATCGCTTCAGCCGTAGAAACAACAAATTGGTATCAGGGCCATGTCGTTTAGTAACATGCCCGTCCCGCGCCTCACAAAATTCAACTATGATAATTGGAGTATTCGGATGAAAGCATTGCTCGGCTCGCAAGGCGTATGGAACATCGTTAAAGATGGGTACACCGAACCCGATAAAACGGACGAGTACACGCCGGCCCAGCTGAAGGCGTTGGAAGATTCTCGACAATTAAATAGCGCTGCGCTCAGCATCATATACAACGGCCTAGACGATGCCGACTTCGAAAAAATCAATGACGTAAAGAAAGCGAAGGAAGCATGGGAAAACTGGAGATAGTGTACAAAGGCGCCGACCGAGTAAAACAAGTACGGCTGCAAACTCTTCGTGGTGAATTTGAAATGACGAGAATGAAGAACGGCGAAGGCGTGTCCGATTATATAACGAGAGTACAAACCATCTCAAACCAGTTGAAAAGAAATGGCGAGACACTAGCGGAATCCCGAGTCGTCGAGAAAATTCTCCGCTCTCTGACGGACGAGTACGAAAACGTGGTATGTGCAATCGAGGAATCCAAAAATCTCGAAGAAATGACGGTCGACGAACTCTCCGGTTCGCTCGAAGCTCACGAGCAACGGAAGAAAAAGAAGAAGCAGGAATCGCTGGACGAGGCTCTACAGACGAAGTTATCGTTGAAAGATGACAAGGCGCTATATACGCATCACGGTCGAGGTCGAGGACGAGGTCAACGAGGACGAGGTTCCGGTCAAAATTCAGGCCGAGGACGAGGATACAATCCGGAACAACGACAAGCGAGCAATCAAAATTGGAGAGGACGAGGTCGAGCTCAAGGACGAGGTGGTCGCTCGAATCGACCAAGCGTTGAATGCTACAACTGCGGGAAGTTCGGACACTTCGCAAAAGACTGTTGGTCCGAAAAGAAGGTGGACGAAAATGCGAATCTAATCAAACAAGAAGAGTCAAAAGACGAAGGCTTTCTCTTGATGGCGCTCGAGGATACGAGTCCAGGCAACGATATGGTGTGGTATCTCGACACTGGTGCCAGCAATCATATGAGCGGGCATAAACATCTCTTTACGGATCTAAAAAAGATCGAGGATGGCCATGTGTCCTTTGGAGACGCATCGAAAATTGAAGTCAAAGGCCGAGGGAAAATATGCTTCTCTCAAAACGACGGCAGACAAGGATCGGTCGAGGACTTCTACTTCGTACCCGACTTGAAGACGAACATCTTAAGCATGGGGCAGTTGCTTGAAAAAGGATGTTCGGTGTTCATGAAGGACCGCTCATTGCAACTAAGAAACAAAGACGGAAGAATGATCGCTCGGGTCGAGATGGAAAGGAACAGAATGTTCAAACTCAACCTGAAGGCGATTCAAGAGCGATGCTTGCAAGTTGACGTAGAGGACAAATACCACTTGTGGCATATGCGCTTCGGACATTTACACTACGGAGGCCTAAAGGAGCTCTCCAAACGAGGCATGGTGCACGGAATGCCGGTGATCGAGGGTGAGAAGAAACTTTGCGAAAGCTGCGTAATCGGGAAACATACGAGGACGACGTTTCATAAGCATGCAGAATATCGAGCGCGCAAACCGCTCGAGCTCATACATACAGACATATGCGGGCCGATCACACCAGAATCATTCGGTGGAAGGAGATACTTTATTACTTTCATCGACGACTACTCAAGAAAGACGTGGGTGTACTTTCTAAAGGAAAAATCAGAAGCACTCGAGACATTTAAAAAATTCAAAACTATGGTCGAGAAGGCGACGGGCTCAAACATCAAGGCGCTCCGCTCAGACAGAGGTGGAGAATATACTTCAGGCGTTTTTGTAACCTTTTGCGAGGAGCAAGGCGTCAGGAGGTTCCTCACCGCACCCTATTCACCACAACAGAATGGCGTAGCTGAAAGGAAGAACCGAAGCGTTCTCGACATGGTTCGATCAATGTTAAAAAGCAAATACATGCCAAAGGAATTCTGGGCTGAAGCGGTACGATGTGCTATATATATTCAGAACCGATGTCCACATCATAGCCTCGAGAATCAAACACCGCAGGAAGCATGGACTGGCCGAAAACCGACGGTGGCGCACTTCAAAATATTTGGAAGCGTGGCGTATGCACATGTGCCTGATCAAAGAAGAACCAAGCTCGACGATAAAAGCAAAAAGCTCGTGTTTATTGGGTATGATGAGAAGACGAAGGCGTACCGGCTCTATGACCCTGAAAATAAAAAGGTGATAGTAAGTCGCGATGTTCGGGTAGACGAAGAAAATTCGTGGGGCTGGAACGTTGAAGAAAACACAACGCCTGAAGAACCACTAATTGTTGCACCAATACCTGTTCCGATTTCGTCTCAAGAAAATGACGAGGAGGATGAACCAAGACAGCCGAGGATGCGAATCATGCAGGACCTGTACAGATCAACTGAACAGATTCACCTAGTCTGCTTACTGGCTGATTCGGAACAAATTAGTTTCGAAGAAGCCATAAGAGACAAGAGATGGAAAGCGGCAATGGACGAGGAAATAAAGGCGATCGAAAAGAACGACATGGAAACTTGTGGAGTTGCCAAACGGGCATAAACCCATTGGAGTCAAATGGGTTTATAAGAAGAAGATGAATGCTCAAGGAAAAGTTGAACGTTACAAGGCGAGGTTGGTGGCGAAAGGCTATCGACAACAAGCAGGAATAGATTACGACGAAGTTTTTGCTCCCGTTGCAAGAATGGAGACAATTCGTTTGCTCCTGGCTCAAGCTGCACAACTCAACTGGCCAATCTACCAGATGGACGTGAAGTCCGCTTTTCTGAACGGGGAACTCGAGGAAGAAGTCTACGTGGAGCAGCCCTCGGGATATTCAAAATCGAGAGAAGAAGGTAAAGTGCTGAAATTAAAAAAGGCGCTTTACGGGTTAAAGCAAGCGCCTCGAGCATGGAACACCCGGATCGACGGATACTTCAAAAAGAACAAGTTCGAGCAATGTCCGTTCGAGCATGCTCTCTACGTCAAAAGAGAAGGAGACGAAATGATCATCGTCGCCCTTTATGTCGATGATCTCATTTTCATGGGGAGCAGCGAGAAGATAGTCAACGACTTTAAAAAGGTGATGACGAAGGAATTCGAGATGACGGACTTGGGACTGATGAAATATTTTCTCGGTCTCGAAGTCGAGCAAAGAAGCACGGGAATTTTTGTGTCGCAAGAAGCGTATGCGAAGGCTATATTAAAGAAAAATAAAATGGAGGAGAGCAACCCGGTAGCAACACCGATGGAACTTGGAACAAAATTGTCCAAGTTTGAGGGAGGACAAGGAGTGAATGCGACCGATTATCGAAGTCTCGTGGGCAGTCTGCGATACTTGACCTGCACGAGACCCGATATCGCTTACAGTGTTGGTGTCGTTAGCCGTTATATGGAAGATCCGAGGCAGTCACATCTAAAGGTGATCAAGAGGATTTTACGATACATCCGAGGAACACAATCGCTCGGACTATTTTATCCGAAGGCGAACGACTGCAAATTAGTCGGATATTCTGACAGCGATTGGTGCGGAGATATCGATGATCGAAGAAGCACTGGCGGCTACGTATTTTATCTCGGGAATACAGCATTCACCTGGTTATCGAAAAAGCAACCGATCGTGACTCTATCAACCTGCGAAGCGGAATATGTGGCAGCATCGTGGTGTGTCTGTCACGCAATTTGGCTGAGAAACTTACTGACCGAGTTGAATCTTCAACAAGATGAGCCAATCGAAATTCGAGTAGATAATAAGTCAGCGATCGAGTTGGCGAAAAATCCAGTTCATCATGAGAGAAGCAAGCATATTGATGTGAGATTTCATTTTATTCGGGAACACGTAAAAAATGGAGCGGTGAAGATGGTACACGTTGCGAGTTCGGATCAAGTTGCAGATATTTTCACGAAGCCGTTACCAACAAATACGTTTGAGATTTTGAAGCACATGCTCGGAATGAAAGATCGAAGGCTTTGAGCTTAAGGGGGAAATTTGTTGAATAAGCTCAAAGTATGGTTCAAACTAAAAGATAAGAATAATAAAAAAAAAACAATAAATAAAAGAAGAGAAGTCGTAATGATATATTGACAAATCAAAAGCACATCTAAGACAAATCTCTTTGGGAAGAAAACCAAGGCATGAGCTATGAATTCAAAGATATAGCCGGTATAATTGATATACGCATGATCTTATAGTTTGTTTGCATTCACCACTATGTATCTATATATACATGCATGGCTTAATGTATTAATCATTGGTGAGTGAATATAGAAAAGTGTTGGTGCGTTGGTGTATGATAGAAAGCAAAAAGAAAAAACACTCTCCCACTTTGCAATAACTTTACGAGCCACCACTAAACACCACCAATCAAGCATATCGTGAAGTGTCCATTATTTTTTCAGATCAGTTACTAAAGTCATCTCACGAAATAAAATCCTTCTCAAATCATCGCTTCAGCCGTAGAAACAACACTCTATGATGACGAAGCCATAGATCTTTTTAAGACAAGTTGTCCTCGTACGGCTTCATATCTAAGCAAACATTTTTTTTTGGGGAAAAATATAATATATTAATTACACATTCGAACATAGTCCAACGTCATGACCACCACGATATAGACAAGTGTCCATGCTCGGCGAGGAGAAGACGTCGACGTTGGTAAAATCTCCTTCAACCGTCGTCGTCGTATCGGTGTAATAACTCTTCACACCGTCGAACGTAGTAGTCGACATGCCATCATCATTATTACATCCAATAAACCCTAGCAAAGACTCCATCTCATTCTCGTCCTTACTACAACAACCGCGTCGTGGGTCCCACGAGTGCTTCGTCGACCCCTCGCGCCTTCTCAGTCCCTCGAGCTCCATGGCCACGTCCTTCATGATCGGCCTATCTTCGCCCCTCACGCAAATACAGCTCCTGGCGAGCGAAGCAACCCTCCTTATCTGCTCTTCGTTTCCTTCTTCGATGATTATGCTGTCGTCGAGCACTTGAAACAAATGATCTCTCTTCATCTTAGAAAGGAAAAAGTACGCCAAGTTTTGCTCCATATCCTCCCTTTCGAAGCTCAACGCCTTCATCCCTGTCAAAAGCTCGACCAGCAAAACCCCAAAGCTGTAAACGTCGCTCTTCTCAGTCAACTGCCCAGTCTGCATGTACTCGGGGTCTAAGTAACCCCAAGTCCCTTGAACCATAGTTGTAAGCTGCATCTGATCTAAAGGGACCAATTTCGAAGCGCCAAAGTCTGAAACCTTAGCGGCGAACGAATGGTCCAAGAGTATGTTCGCAGACTTCACGTCTCTGTGTATGATCGGCGTAGAAGCCGATGAGTGTAGGTAAGAAAGCACATTGGCCGCCTCGGCGGCGATTCTCAAACGTACTTCCCATGTAAGAAGACGCGACCTTTCCCTGTCGTGTATGTGCTCGAAGAGCGTACCATTTTCGACGAACTCGTACACGAGCAAAGGGACGGGAGTTTCGACGCAACAGCCGAGGAATTTGACGACGTTTCGATGGTTGATTTGTGAGAGTATCATCACCTCGTTGACGAACTGCTTCGCCTGCTTGGGCTCGACCTGCTTGGATTTTTTTATGGCGACGAAGTGATTATTACTATAGGGCAGCGTGGCTTTGTACACTGTCCCGAACCCTCCCTGCCCGATGATCATGCTCTTGTGGAAGTTGTTCGTTGCTTTTTGCAGCTCGGTTTCGCTGAATATTTTCATATTCCCCGGGCTTTTGTCTCCTCGGTCGAGCTGTTCTTGCAGCAATGTCCCGCCGTTTCGGCGGAAGAATTTCTGTCTCTTTTGGGCCAACCTTCTTCGCTTGAGCAACGCGTACGATAAACAGGCCGCTAGCATCAGCATGACGATTCCTACCGCAATCCCTATCAGTATAAATCGGTTAAAGCATAGTGTTAAACGCCTTGCTTGCAAGAGTTTTTCCCGAGAAGATTGGATTCGATTTTAACTTACCTGCTACGAGTTTAAATATGATCGATTCGTCGCGGTAACAGCCTCCCCCGCCTTTGGATCTATCTCCGTGGTATCCGTTTCGACATTTGCAGGTGAAACTGCCAGCCTCGTTCTTACAATATTCGTTCTTTCCGCAGTTATGGAGATTACGCTCGCATTCGTTTATATCTGCAAAACAAGGCAGCATCGGGTACGAATCCTCACGACCAGTCATTTAAGAAAAATTACACGTTTATGGTTATATAAGAAAGAAATCAGCATAAACCTGGGGAATAGTGCTGGAAAAAAATATATAATATGATATGTTCCCTTCAATCTTAAGCTTGACCGCTGAACGCAATCAGAAACTCGATAAAGAAAAAAAAAAAGCAAATACCTTTACAACCGTCGATTAGGTATGGATTTCCTTCATAACCCTTCAAGCAAGAGCATCGATAGCCATACCCATTCCCGGGCTTATAGCACTCGGAATACTCGCTCCTACACGCATAGCTCGTACGGTTCGTCTTCGCCTCTTCGCACGTCCCATTCCCCATCGCCCAATCGGCGACCATGGGAAGCTTCCCTACGCTCCTCAAGTTCGTTAGATTAGCCGCCGAGAAATTAAATGCGCTTTCTTGCACGACGAAAGCGTAGCCACATTTGTCGAAGTCCCAAACTCGGCTGTAGTTGTCGTAGGTATGCAAGCTCACTTCGACCCTCCAAACGTCCTTAGGTATGGAAGTCTGGCAGCACCCTAAGCCCGTGCACGAGCCCTCGATCAGGTCGTCCTTCCTTAGCACATGGCGGTGCAGCCAGTCTGGTAGTCACGGTCCAGTCGAAAGCCCGTGACGAAGCCGTAGGTATCGCACCTGTTGGAAATATAATATATAAGATTTTAGAAGAAACAAATGATGCATTCCCTACATGATTAAGCTTTTTAGGTGGACTGGTCGTTAAATATGGTATCAGAATTCAAGGACCAAAGAAGTCTTAGGTATGAATTCTCAGGACCACCTAATTTAAGAAAACTACACGACTAACGCTAGAAATAAGAGAAATTAACCTAAACGTTGCGAGCGTGTTTGAAATATAATTATAACGTTAAAAAATAAATGCATTCCCTACGAGATTAAGCTTTGGAGTCATCATTTGTTGGAAATATAACATATATAAAATTTAAAAATGATTCTCCTTTACATCTTAAGCTGTTAGGAAAATGGTCATTTAACATTGTACCAGAGCTCATGGCAAAGATCATGCGTACGACTCCTCACGAATACCAAATTCAAGAAAATTAAGCTTCTGAAGCTCGATATTAAAAAAAATCAGCTTAAACCTGAGAGGCCGTGTTGGAAATATAAAATAAAATTAAGAAAAATGATACTCCCTTTAACCTTAATAAGCTTTATGTAAAGTGGTCATTCATCATCATTCGACATACCCGACGATGGTAAACTTGTTGGCGGTGTAGTTCACCGTAAGAGAAATCGGCAGTTCGATGAAGGGGGCGTTGTCCGAAACCCTAGTTCGATTGCGGCTGTAGCACTCGTGGGACGTGTACTGCAAAAGCGTGAGCTGACCGTCGAGGGATATGTCTGTGATTTCGATCGAAGTGTTTTGCAAGAAAAGCTTAGCCGTCGTCGAGCCGTTGGGCCCAGCGGTTTCGTTGCAGGTGGTTAAGAAACTGTGGCCATCGTAGCACCCATCGCCGGCGCCGAATGGGTAAGGAATTTGTATGTCTCCACAGCGATTTCTGCAGTTCTGTTTCGCTATTGTGAAGTTGTAAAGCGCTTCTGTCGTCGATGAGATGAGATGAATGAGCACAAAAATTGTAGTAGTGTTTGTGATGAGCTTCTTCGAGGCCATTGTTTTTTCTCCTTCTTACAGAATTTAGCTGTCTTTTATGTTCTTTCGTCTGTGGTTGGAAGATGAGTTGTTTTGCACTAATAATATTGATGGTAGATCTGAATCTTTTGGCTCCTGGGAATTTAGTATTCAATTATTGCATCTGCATGCGAATTTTATTTTGTTTTTAGAGTATATTTGAATTCAGGCTCTTTTAAAGTTTTAAAATAGGTTTCAGACAATGTTAGAAAAAACTTCGTTTAAAGGACTCAATTTCTGTAAAATTTAGAGATTGACCTAAACTTAAAAAAGTGTTATAAATGTTATATAAACTTGTATCGGATGACCGTTTTATGGTACTGCAGAATAATGAAGTGGTACAGCAGAACAATGAAGTGGTACTGCAGAACAATGAAGCGGTATGCAGAAATCGGGTCCTTAACACTTTTTCTTTTTTTGGAAGAAAAACTAAATTTTTTGGTGACAGGGCCTGGATTTTGATGGGCCTGAGATGAAAATTTCCGTTGTTTTATGCGTTATTATTGACTGTCACTTATAGATAGACTATTTAATATTAATGTTTTTTAATATGTAAACATAAGTTTATTTCTTTATTTAAATCCAGTTTTCAGGAGTTTGTATTATAATGTCTAGGGTGGCCATTGGTGTTTTTATATATTAGCGTGTTCATCGTTTATATATTATATAGCATGTTATAACAAAGCATTGGCCGTCATTATTGACAACATTCCAAAAGGAAATAGACTGTATGATTATTCAATATTCACGTGTTGTGATAATACTTTTAACGATATTATAATATATATTAGGGTTGCTTTCACAATAAATTTGTTGTTCATGGTGTTTTTATAGTGTTGATCTTTGTTGAACCTTGGATCTGACCAATGGTACATATTTAATAGGAATCGATATTTTGTTATACAGTCATAATAAATTTTACACGTATATAATCAGGGGCGGATCAAGAAGTATATACCGGGGGTGGGGGGTTGGGAGGGGGGGGGGGTGAAGAATAGATAGAATAAGTAACGCTAAAATTAATACATCGTCAATAGAAAAACAATACTTTGAAAGACAAGGTTAAGCATAAGAAATAAAACTTTCTAACTAAAAGGAATTCAACGTTCTTTTAGATTTTCGTAATCTTCCATAATGGATTCCATGCTCACATTTCTAGCAAATTCTCGCTCAATATATACTAGTAATGCGTCAGAGAGAAAATCATCCTCCATTTTACTTCGAAGCCAAGTTTTCACGATATTCATTGCAGAAAAAGAGCGTTCTGTAGTAGCAGTAGAAACTGGAAGAGGTAGCACGAGTACAATCAATCGAAAAACGAGATTGTATGTCACAGACTTGTTAGTCTTCACCAACCATTGGCACAATTCTGAAATAGTTGAAATTTTTTTATAATCACCGCACTTGAATATATTGTACTCGTAGTGCTTCAACTGTATCAAACATGATAAAACTAACGAATTTTATGCAATGCTAACCTATGAATTTTCTGCACCAACCTTAGCTCTGTGAATTTACTATAGGGTTTTTTCTCAACTTTCATTAGTTAATTTTATTAGTAATTTTGCTTTATTGGGCCAACGTGTATCCCATTTCTTGGCAGCCAAATTGAGCAATTAATTCTACTTTGATTGGGCCAAATTGAGCAATTACTTCGACTGAGCCGTGTCACATTGTTTATTATTAGTGCCAAAAAGTAATACTTTGAGACCTCTTGGAATCGAACCCGGATAAAGAGCATAGATGACTACTTCCTCAACCATCAGGAAAGAAACAAATTGCTGAATATTTACGGAACAAAACTATATTTATTCGTATATATATACATATATACTACTAAAATTTTCGAAAATTTCGGGGGGCCGTGGCCACCCGGGCCATGAATAGATCCGCCTCTGTATATAATAATCATCACCGCGTATGTACTAAAAGAAATTAGTGCCCACTTGTGAACATAGGTTTTCTCTTATTCACTGTTCAATTCAGTTTGTTCTCATTAGTTGTCACTTTTTCACACTCACTTCAATTTCCTTGTTGCACTCATTTTTGTTCGAGTTATACTCTTACATAAAATATTTAAAAGCGAAAGCACTCGTCAAATGCATACGTGAATAATTGAATATAATATTACAGAATACTCCAATATTCGCGCGACAAGCCAGAAAAAAGGGTGTTGACACCTCATCGGGCTTTTTAATAAAAGATAATGCAATTTTTTAATATTAATAAAATAGGTGATTTTGCAAACTTTTAACAAAATCGTGCAAATCGCAACCATAAATACGACGTCGTGGCCAATGGATGCAACGTCGCATCTAATGGATTATTTATACATGAGCCGGAGATTACCTTAATGTTAAATATACTTAAACTACAGATAACGACAATGAGATCAATAACATAGAAAATTTAAATTCACCCATATAGATTCAAATAAAATGAGAACTGGAAGCGTGAAACATAAGAATACATATTCATCTTCAACATTCACATGAAAAGCAAGTCTTATGGGGAAAACCATCTCTTGGTAACTAGCTGAAGTCTAAAAGTTCTCGCTTTCCTGTTTTTTCATTCAAGACGAACCACCTTTTACTCCATCCATTATTTTTTGCATTCTTCAATAGGAAACCTTTCAGAAGTAATACAGGGTTTAAGACGATGCCAACAACAATCGACAAAAATGTAACATCTTATTCCACCAAGCTAAACGGTGAATGTCATGAATTATTTTCAATACATATTCCCAATTTCTTCCCCAAGGAGGAGGATGTCCAGCCACCATAGTTATTTGCTTTTCTTCTTCGATCAACAATGAGTCTTAATGGATGTGGAAGGGTCCATGAGTAAGATCTGTCTGCTGACCTGCGAGTATGAATCATTCAATCTCATCACAAAAGTGAGAACATATTCTTCCTCAAGGTGTGGTTTGATAGGATTGATGCCGCTACAGAGGCACTGACAAGATGGCCGGTAACTTGACAATTCATCCCAAAATGTCTTATGCTTGGTAAAATAAGCTGGAATACTGTTTGCGCCCTGAGCAAGATTGACTAGCCTTCTTAAGCTGGAGAATTCTTGGTCGATTTGTCTGACCAAATCCTTCTTGTAAATCAATCCAAACTTCACGAGCTGTCGGACTATAGAGTAGCCGATATATCCTTCGAAACAACATTCAATATCTAAGAAATCACGATATTAAATTTCCTTTTCCAGGCACTAACCTTGTCCTGATCTATAGCTGGTGGCACAATGAGTTCTCCATTCACAATGCCTTCTTTGTTTCTTCCCGTAAGCGCAATAATCATAGCTCTGCTCCAAGTCATGTAATTGTCTCCAACTAGCAGCTCATGAACAAGAAGTTGCCCCGATGTATCATTTGGATTCAGGAAATAAGGATCGTTGGCCTAGCGAAGCCATGGAATTACTTCTCGAAGCTTGTGCGGAATTGAATCTCAAGTGTGAAATCGATCTTCACGTTGCGCAGATTAAGAGCAATCGCTCTGATACCACGTAAAATTTGAATGAACTACAAAATTGAATTTTGCAAGACAATCGTTTAACGTGGTTCTGATTGTAGTCAGTCCTACGTCCACGATCCAAGAAATGAATCTTTATTTATGGTGCAGACTGCTATGACACTAAGCAATGTTGGAGATATAAGAGAGAAGTAGTACTTCGGCACTTTCTTAGTTGATATTGATTTTCTTACTCAATAATATGAACGAGATGCATACATTTATATAGATGCTAAGTAGACAAGCTAGCTACACATAAGTGACAAACATGGATGTTGCTTTTCTCTTTGGCTTTCTTGTCTAGATCATGTCTTGTCTAGATAATGTTTGTTGGCTTGTCTAATTGTGGTCTTGTTCACATGCATTAGTAGTTGCAAATTAGGACTTTTAACACTCCCTCCTAATTTGCAATCTTCAGCTCATCCTTGATCTTCTGAAATTTCTCCGTAAAAATAGCTTTTGTAACTGCAACTTGATCATTTGTGCTGACAAACTCCAAAATGATCTCTCCTTTGCTCACCATATCTCTGACGAAATGATGTCTCATCTCAATATGTTTTGCCCTTGAATGGAACACCGGAGTTTAGTCATAGCAATGGTTGACATATTGTCACAATTAATTATTGTAGGTTGTTCTTGAACTTGCTGTAAATCTGCTAGCGCAACCATATCACCTCGCAAGTAGCATCGGTGGCGGCTATATATTCAACTTCCGCTGTAGAGAGTAAGACCGTATTTTGCCTTTTCTAGTGCCCATGCAAAATAAGTATTCCGAAGTACTCTTTTGATCATCTAAAGAACCTGCCCAATCACTATCAGTAAATTCGATCAGATTATTTTGCTCTCTTTTACATACCTGATGCCCTGCTTTTTGCTTCCTTGAAGATAACGAAGAACTCTTTTAGCCGCTGAAAATTGAATTTGACTTGGCTCGTTCATCAATCTGGAGATCAACACAGCATACACAATGTCTAGCCTTGTGTTTGTGAGATAGATCAGAGAGCCAACGAGACTTCAAAATATTTTACCATCAACTTTCGCAGCTTCATCAGATTTCAAAAATTTATCGTTGACAGACATAGGAGTAGAAACAGGCTTGATGTTTCCATACGAAATTTTTTCAAAAGATCTTCTGTATATTTCTCTTGAGAAATGAATATTTCACCTTTGGATTGTTTTACCTGAATTCCGAGAAAGTACTTCATTGCTCCTAAATCTGTCATCTCGAACTCGTTCATCATATTTCTTTTAAAAGCTTCGACCTCAGATTCTTTGGTTCCTAAATAGATAAGATCATCAACATATATGCATACGATCATAAAAGTCTCACCATTTTTCTTCACATATAGAGAATGACCGTTTGGACTTTGATAAAATCCATTCTTTGGAAAATATCCGTCAATTTTTTTGTTCCATGCTCGCAGAGCTTCTTCAATCTGTATAGCGCTTTTTTGAGTCGATATACTTTATCTTCTTTTCCTTGTATTTCGAATCCTTGAGGTTGTTGCACGTAGATTTCCTCGTCGAGCTCACCATTTAAAAAGGCTGATTTGACGTCAAGTTGAAATACTTGTAGTTCTAGTTGTGCCGCAAGAGCAAGTACTAGTCGAATAGTCTCCATTCGGACAACAGGCGCAAAAGTCTCGTTGAAGTCCACTCCTGGTTGTTGAGCGAATCCCCTTGCAACGAGTCGAACCTTATGTTTTTGTATGCTTCCATCTTCGAGCAGTTTCGTTTTGAAAATCCATTTGAGACCAATTACATCTTTATGCTCCGATAGGTTCACCAATTCACAAGTTTTGTTCTTTCGATCATTACGATTTCTTCTTCCATAGCCTTTATCCACACGTCTTGTTTTGCAGCAACTTCAAAGCTACTTGGCTCAACTGTGGAGAAAGCAACTTCGCAAGTTCATAAATATTTCTTAAAGAGCGAGTTTTTCTTCCCGGCGAATATGAGTTTTCTCCTCCGAAATTTGATAAAGAAGGTCCGGGACTTTGAGGTGGAGTTGCTACTACATCTTCTGCTTCGTCATTGGTTGGTTTAAAAAATTCTTTTGGAGAAAATTGTTGTGAAGAATTTTCTCCCCAGCTCCATTGAGCCGTTTCATCAAATATTACATCTCTCGAAATAACGAGCTTGCAATTTAGAGGATTATAAAGACGATAGCCTTTGGACTCATCGCTATAGCCAATAAATATGACTTTTTCACCTTTTTGTGTCGAGCTTGTCTCGATTTGTGTTGAGATATGTGAATAGGCAATGCTTCCAAAATTCTTCAAGTGATCAACAACGGGTTTCCTCTTGTGCCAAGCTTCAAATGGTGTTTTATTCCGTATAGCTTTTGTCGAACACATGTTCAAAATATAAATTGAAGTATGAACAGCCTCGGCCCAGAAATTTTTGGGTATTCCTTTGCCGATAATCATGCTCCTCGACATTTCCGCGATTGTGCGATTTTTTCGTTTGGCGACTCCGTTCTGTTGAGGACTTCTTCGAACCGTGAGTTGCCTCTGAATACCATTTTCTTTACAATATTCCATGAACGGATGATATATAAATTCTCCTCCTCGATCCGTTCTGAGTGTCTGAATTTTATAATGACTTTGTTTCTCGACAAGAGCCTTAAACTTCAGAAAAGTAGCAAACGCTTCGGATTTTTCATTTAGAAAATAAACCCACATCATCCTTGTAAAATCATCAACAAACAGAATGAAGTATTTTTTGTTACCGAGAGAAGTTCTCGTTGGTCCCCAGATATGTGGTATGTGAATTATCGATGAATATGTGGTATGTGAATTATCTGTTATATGCGATTGTTTGGAATTTATTAATTGTCGCATTATTTATGCAGCATGATCATGTGCACGCACGAATCATATTAAGTATTTTGGGGAATGAGCGGGCATTGTATTACTCGAGTTGAAAGCGAGTTATATGTAATGTAGATAAATGAGTATAGCTACTTCTACAAAGGCACCATGACGGGGGTAAAACCGTCGAATATATTTACCTAAATTATTTAAGTAATGGGAAGGCACATAGTATAATTATAGTGCCAGGAAAGTGACGTCTTATTCCACCAGTTCCAGCATGAACAAGTTCCAGCAGTTCCTTCGCTCGCCAAGTTGTTTTTGGGAATGGAAGTCGATGCATTTTGCCATATACGCATCCTTCATAAATTTTTGTTTGTCGATCAATATTGTTAGACCTATCACCATGTTTTTTTTTGCTTGAGCAGTTTCAGCCCCTTGCTGTTGAGATGTCCATATCTCAAATGCCAAAGTTGAGATTGTTCTAAATTTTCTCCCTTGAACGCCACTTTGCCTTGAAGAGGGATGATCATCGAAAACACCTTATTTGGACTCATAGGAACATAAGTAATAATATTATTGCTTTTGTTATCAATAATTCTGCAATTTCCATCGTAAAAAATACCGAATATCCCTTCTCCAATAATTGTCCAACACTAAGAAGATTACTAGAAAGATTTTGCACATAAAGAACTCCTGAGTGAACTTTTTGTTAAATTCTTTAGTTTGGACTGCAATGGCCTTTACTTCAGCCTTGTGTAGCTTACCATGGCTGAGTTTCACCTCCGGCGAAAAATTTTGATCAAGCTCAACGAACAACGTCCTTTCTCCGGTCATATGGCTGCTACTAGGGATGGCAGTGGGGCGGGAATTCCCGTCCCCGCGGGATCCGCCCCGAACGGGGCGGGGAATCCCCGAGTTTCTATCCCCGCGGGGCGGGGACGGGGAAAGAATTTTCCCCGCGGAGATCCCCGCCCCGTTCCCCGCCCCGCCCCGCCTTCTAATATATATACTCCCTCCGTCCCGCTAATTTTATCATATTTTTCCATTTCGGGCGTCCCACTAACTTTATCACATTTCCTTTTTAGGTAAAAAAATTATCACAAACAATCAATATAATAATTATAAATATTCTTAAAAGACGTGTCAAATATACACTTTTTTACCTTTTCATTATACTATATTATTATAATGATGACACCTTAATTTGCGTGCCCACCAATATATGTGATAAAGATAACGGGACGGAGGGAGTATATAATATTATATTATAATTTAAATAATATTAAAATAATATTAAATATAGATTAAATAATATTAAATTAATACAAATAATATATAAAACTATAATTTATTTAATATTTATAACGAAAATATAATTAAATTTATATATAATATTTAAAATATTAATTTATAATTAAATTTATATATAATATTTAAAATATTAATTTTTTTAAAAAAATTGAATCCCCGCGGGGAATCCGATCCCTGCGGGGATCCGGCAGGGACGGGGACGGGGACAATTTTGTCCCCAAAAGCCTCGCGGGGCGGGGACGGGGATTAGGTCCCCGCCCCCGCCCCGCCCCGTTGCCAACACTAGCTGCTACACCCGCTGTTCAGGTACCACGTATATGATGATTGATGTTGATCCATCATGCAAGATAATAATTGCTCTCCTGCGTCTTTGCTGAAATTTACTTCATCTTTCTCCAGTTTTTGTTGATACGAACAGCTCTTTGAGAATGGTCGGCGTTTCGGCACTTCTTGTCCTTGAACCGACAATCTTTTGTGTCGTGATTCGTTTCTGCAAATTCGGCAGCCGGCTTGATGACTTGAGTTTCCACCATTAGGGTAAATTGACTCGGATGGCCTCGTCCTCTTCCTCTCATATGATTTGAACTGCCTCTTCCTTTATGATGCCATGTGGTATTTTTAGTTCCTTGCACGTTCATCTTAGAGTCAAAAGCTTGCTCCAAGGATTGATTTGAGGATTTGTTGAGGCGCTATTCATGAACTTGTAATGAGCTTGTTAGTTCACGAAAAATGAACTTGGTCAAGTCCTTCGACTCTTCGATTGCGGCAACAATATAGTCGTATTTAGAGGGAAGACTCCTTAGAAATTTTTGGACAATCTTCTTCTCTTCAATAGTATCTCCAAGGCTCCTGATTTGATTGACGATCTCAGCAACTCGAGTGAGATAGACTTGCATGACGTCGTTGTCTTTCTTCTCCAAGTTATCGAATTCTCTCCAAAGATATAGGAGTTTGATTGACGTTACTTTTTCGTTTCCTTGAAAACCTTCTTTGAGAATATCCCATGCTTCTTTGGACTTTTTAATGCCATGAATTCTTGGATAGATGGTTTTGCTTAGACCTTGTTGGATGTACGTTAGAGCACTATCATCCTTCTTCCGATTTTTGTTGAACTCTTTTTGTTGTGCGTCTGTCCATTCTTCTTCATCGCACTCGCCTTCATCTTCTTGAGGTGGTGGCTCTGCATGCGTTCAACAACCTCCCATAGATCTTGCGAGATAAACAATGTTTCCATTTCACGTATTGAAGATTGGAACTTGATTCGGAGTGTAAGAGAACACAGTCGTCACTTGATTTGCCATCTCACGTATGCATGCTCTATGTTGGGTTATTCACCAATAATTTTATGCGTGACTTTGTGAGGTGATATAAGGTGGTTGCTTGAGAAAGAGCACGTGTATGAAAAAGAGAGATTATGTGTAGTTGAAGTGTAAGGTGCTTGCTTGGAAATAAGTTTCACGTGTATGGAGAGGTGGTTGCTTGGCGTATGAATATGTGAGGTGAAGTCGATCCCTTTAATTCTTTTTACTTTTTCATTTGCTCTGATACCACAATTTGTTGGAGATATAAGAGAGAAGTAGTACTTCGGCACTTTCTTAGTTGATATTGCTTTTCTTACTCAATAATATTGAACGAGATGCATACATTTATATAGATGCTGTTGAAACAAGTAGGTTAAGAAGTTGCAGACAATAAGAAATGAAGGCTGCTTACTGATGAAAATAACTCAGGTCATATGAAGTCGACCGAAGGAAGCGCTTTACAAAGACGTTGATTCTAATACTTATTCTAAGTAGAATAAGTAAATACCTATTCTTATTCTTATTCTAAGTAGAATAAGTAATTCAAAATACTTATTAAGATGCCAGTGGTACCAACGTTTTCTACTTGAGGAGAATAACCGAATTTGGCGCGAATCCTTTTTAAGAAGTCTTATTCGTGTTATTCATCTGTAGGTCGATTCGCTCTGCACTCACTCTCTGTAAATTCGATACAATGTAGGATTAAGAGAATAATCCGAACCACGTAAACGATCAGTGTTCACAATTCACAATTCACAATTCGTTTCTTGTTATGGTATCAGAGCATTACTTCAGCTGTGATCTTCAATCTGATTTCATGCGGAAATTCTAATTCTGATTAGGGAGATCTTGCAATCAATACAAGGCGATCTTGCAATCAATTCAATCTGCAAATGGCGTCTGCCTCAACCTCAACAAATTCGAGGTCATCTGTGATCATCAACGATCCTTATTTCCTTCATCAGAATGATAATTCTGGCTAGATACTTGTCCATGAGATGCTGACTGGAGACAACTATGCAACCTGGAATAGAGCGATGTTGATTGTGCTCATTGGAAGGAACAAAGAAGGCTTCATTGATGGGACCTTACAGCCACCAGTCTTGGATGCTCAGAATTCCATTAGCTCACAGAACGAGCCAAGTGCTTGGAAGAGGAACAACAATGTAGTGATATCGTGGATTCTGAATTCAGTGTCAAAGGAGATCTCGGCTAGCATCTTGTACAGCTCTTCAGCTAGGGAAGTATGGGTCGACTTACAAGAAAGATTTGGCCAAAGCAATAAGCCGAGGATCTTTCAACTGAAAAGAGAACTAATCAATCTTGCATAGGGCACTAGTAATATATCTGTGTATTACACCAGATTGAAAACTCTATGGGATGAGTTGATGAGCTACATGCTAGTATGTCAATGCACCTGTGGAGGTGTTAAGAAGCTGAAGGATTATCTTGATGAAGACTACGTTCTTGCATTCTTGATGGGCTTGAGTGACTCATACTCACAGATTAGGGGGCAGATACTTCTCATGGACCCCTTGCCATCCATTAATAAGGTATTTCTCTGTTGATCCAAGAGGAAAAACAGAGATCAATGGTCTCAGGCCTGATCAGGACAAGTGAAGACCAGGTTAATACCATGGCCATGTTAGCAGCTAAGGGAGATTCTGAGCACAGCAGAAAGGTCACTTACAATCAAAAAAGGGATGGCTCAAGGCCTATTTGCAAACATTAAGAAGGGCCACACTGTGGACACCTGCTATCAGATACATGGGTTCCCACAAGGGTTCAAGACCAATCCCAGATTCAGAAATGGAAGAGTGAATTAGGTCTCCATGGAGACAACTGGTAGAGGAGGCCAATCTTGTTAGCAAGTGCAAGGCGCTGCACCAGCTGTGGGAGATGCTTTGGTTCAACTTCATCTCACAAATTTTCAATTGCAGAGTCTCAAGGCCCTCATTGACCAATCAGTAACAAGTCTCCCAACCAGCAATGAAGTGTCAGCACAGCAGATTGACAAGGCAGCGGGTGTGTGCCTTCCCTTTAATCTGCCTGAGTTATCTGATGCAAGTTATTGGCTCTTAGACTCTGGTGCAACCAGACATGTCTATGGAAATGAAAGCCAATTGTTTGACTTGCATCAGATTGAGGAATCAAATGTGACATTGCCAGATAATTCCATTATCAAAGTCAGTAGAGCAGGGTCATTTGCTGTCAATAATCTGATTATCTTAACAGATGTATTATTAGTCCCTCAGTTCAATCTTATATCGGTCAGTTATTTGGCAATCACCAAATGGTATAGGTTTTCTTTTCAAGCTAATAGCTTTGTGGTGCAGGATTAATCTCTATGTGTGATTGGCAGGGTAAGCAATTGGCTGGTCTGTACATGATGCAAGCTGATGCTGCAAATTCTGCTTCACACAGTTTAGCTCCTAAGGAATACTTTTCTTAATAAAGTGTCTGTTGGTCTTTGGCATAGAAGGTTAGGACACCCATCTAACAAGGTTTTAGACTTGCTTAAATCCTCAATAAAGCATGATCACTCTGTGAGCACATACTGTAAAATCTGCCCAGTTGCAAAGCAGAAAAAGATTTCCTTTCCCAATGATAATAAGTCTGCTTGTTCTGTGTTTGATCTAGTACACTGCGATGTATGGGGTCCCTTTCACACTGAATCACATCTAGGACACCAGTACCTCCTCACTGTAGTGGATGATCATTCTAGATTTACTTGGGTGTTCATGATCAAACATAAATCTGAGGTTGGAACAGTACTCACTTACTTTATTGCTTTAATAGAAACACAATTCAACTGTAGGATCAAAACTATTAGGACTAATAATGGCAAGGAATTTGAGATGACAGATTTATTTAGGAGTAAAGGAATCTTACACCATCTATCTTGTGTACAAACACCAGAACAGAACTCTATGGTAGAGAGATAGCACCAACATCTACTGAATGTAGCCCGGGCACTTTACTTTCAGTCAGGGATACCAATTCAATATTGGTCTGAGTGCATCATGACAGCAACTTATCTAATTAAGAGAACACCCTCACCACTGTTAGGAAATAGGAGTCCTTATAAAATCCTGTTCCAAAGACCAGTAGATTATAATATGCTGCGTGTATTTGGTTCTCTTTGCTTTGCTTCAACATTATCTGCAGGTAGACGAAAGTTTGATGCAAGGGCTCGTGAGTGTGTGTTCCTGGGCTACCCCAATGGCATCAAGGGGTATAAAGTGATGGACATAAGGACAGGGGAAGTTCTGGTATCTAGAGATGTAAAGTTTAAAGAGGATGAGTTTCCTTTTAAACAGCACCAACTCTCCACAAGTCAAGACCCTTTTCCAGCACTCGTATTACCCAGAGCATTTCAGATGGACCATTTATCAGATGATGAGGATTTCCCTTGTGCATCAGATGAGCTAGACCATCTATCAGATGAGGATAACCCTCCCAGTATGGCAGATGAGCCAGGAGGTCAGCAACAGATACAATCTGATGAAGAAGGACAACAACATTCCCAAGGGAGCTGTCAGGACACTCAAGGGGGGCAGAGAAAATCAGTGAGACAAACTAAGAAGCCATCTTATCTGAAAGATTATCAGTGCAACAGGGTGATAGAAAGAAGGCCTCTTACCCCATTTCCAAAGTCCTGTCCTATCAAAATTTTTCAGACCAGTACCAGAAGATTATCTGCAATATTTCAATGGGGAAGGAACCCAAAAACTTTGCACAAGCTGAGGGATCAGCAAGATGGAGAGAGGCCATGAATGAGGAGTTTAAGGCATTGGAAGAAAACAGAACTTGGTCCATAATTCCATTACCAAAGGGGAAGAAACCCATAGGCTGCAGATAGGTATATAAACTGAAGCTTGACTCAGAGGGAAAGCTAGAAAAGTATAAAGCTCGCCTTGTAGCAAAGGGCTATGATCAAAGAGAGGGAGTTGATTACATGGATACATTTGCACCAGTGGCGAAATTCAACACCATCAAGATTGTACTAGCATTGGCAGCAAACCAGAAATGGTGTCTGGTGCAATTAGATGTAAATAATGCATTCTTAAATGGAGAATTATCAGAGGAGGTTTTTATGGACTTACCTGAGGGATTCTACAAGAACTGTCCAAGATCAGGGGAAAACAGAATGGTGTGCAGGCTACATAAGTCCATCTACGGCCTCAAACAAGCATCTAGGCAATGGAACAAAAAGTTCACTGATGCTGTTAAGGACTATGGATTTTCTCAGACATCATCAGACCATACATTGTTTATAAAAGGAAAAGGAAACACTAGTGATTCACTTAGTGTATGTAGACGATGTGATCTTAGCAGGGCCATCGAGGGAAGCCATACAAGAGGTGAAGGACTTCCTAACAGCATGCTTCAAGATCAAAGACTTGGGTGATCTGAGGTATTTCCTTGGGGTGGAGGTAGCTAGAAGTGAAGAAGGGATATATATAACTCAAAGGCAATATACCCTTCAACTGCTTGAGGACTCAGGCTACTTGGGATCAAAGCCTCTCACAACGCCTATCAATCCAAGCGAGAGGATCACAGAGGATGATGGGGAGTTACTGACAGACCCCTTCAGGTATCGCAGGTTGGTGGGCAGATTACTATATTTGACATTCACTAGACCAGATATTGCATTTGCTGTCCACAAGTTAAGTCAATTTATATCTGCCCCAAGAACTGGACACCTCACAGTAGCTCTTCACTTGCTTAGATACTTGAAAGGCACTCCAGGTCAGGGAATCCTCATGAGCTCAAACTGTGATATGACACTGACGGCATTTTCAGACTCGGATTGGGCTTCTTGCAGGGACACAAGGAAGTCAGTAACAGGATATTGCACTTTTCTGGGAAGCTCCTTGATCACCTGGAAAGCTAAAAGGCAAGCAACGGTATCAAGATCTTCCACTGAGGCTGAATATAGAGCCATGGGATCAGTAGTAGCCGAGATACTTTGGATAAAGCAGTTGGTGGAAGAGCCGAGCATTGATGTTAAGTCCACACCTGTGATTTTCTGTGACAACGAGTCAGCGCTAAAACTAGCCTCAAATCCGACGTTTCACGAGCGCTCTAAGCATATAGAAATTGACTGCCATTTTATCAGGCGTCACATTGAAGTTGGATCAGTCAAGTTGCTACCTATAAGAACTGAACATCAGCTTGCAGATCTATTTACTAAGCCTTTAACAGGTCCTGTACTTCAAGGGTTCCTAGTCAAGATATCTGTATTGAATCTGTACCATCCATCTAGTGGGGGTGTTGAAACAAGTAGGTGAAGAAGTTGCAGACAATAAGAAATGAAGGCTGCTTACTGATGAAAATAACTCAAGTCATGAAGTCGACCGAAGGAAGCGCTTTACAAAGACATTGATTCTAATACTTATTCTAAGTAGAATAAGTAAATACCTATTCTTATTCTTATTCTAAGTAGAATAAGTAATTCAATACTTATTAAGACGCCAGTGGTACCAACGTTTTCTACTTTAGGAGAATAACCGAATTTGGCGGGAATTCTTTTTAAGAAGTCTTCTTCGTGCTGTTCATCTGTAGGTCGATTCGCTCTACACTCACTCTCTGTAAATTCGATACAGCTCAATAAAGGATTTCTTTCCCGTGGATGTAGGATTAAGAGAATAATCCGAACCACGTAAACGATCAGTGTTCACAATTCACAATTCACAATTCGTTTCTTATTAGATGCTAAGTAGACAAGCTAGCTACACATAATTGACAAACATGGATGTTGCTTTTCTTTTTGGATTTCTTGTCTAGATCATGTCTTGTCTAGATAATGTTTGTCGGCTTGTCTAATGTGGTCTTGTTCACATGCATTAGTAGTTACAAATTAGGACTAAACACACTGCTTACATCAAGTAATAGAAAAATCCCAGAACTTGAGGATGAACTCATACTACTGTGTGTGAAGTGTGAAGAACAGTGAAGTAATCGAATTAAAGAATTTCTCGCGTTAATATATTTAACCAGCTGATGATAAAAACGTTCAGTATTCGCGTTCTCATAAGTAGGCTCATCCTTTAAGTAAGAAGCGACTTTCGAAAAACGCAACTTCGCTTATGACTTCATCCCGCGCTGTAAGTGTAAGTTGGAACTGAAGAAACTGAGGCCATCTCCAATGGAGACGCATTATGCAGTAAAAACCTAAAAATATGTTCCAATGGACACCCATTCTTAGACCTAAAATAGGATATATGTGATTTCTCTCTCTGTTCGACCAATATTTCCGTTTATACTGTTCATGAACTTGAGAACTTTTCAACTCTCGCAAATAAGCCCATAAAAATTCTCTGCTTCTCTCTAACAAGAAAAATGAAAAACCAAGACAAGAAGACGTTAGAGTAGAGAGAGGAAAAGAGAGAGACTCTCATGTAGCCCTCCAATAAATATAATATTATTGTAGTAATAATTATTGAATTTAAAATAAATATCATTGCTTAATTTTTTTAGCGTAGTTGTTGTCTAATTTGTAAAGTTGTAAAATACATAGGTAATATTGAAACTTGTAAAATTTGGTGTGGAAAAGAATATTTTGAGAATATTCTTTTGAGTTTGAAAATAAGTTTTATGGTTGGAGAAGAATTAATATTTGATGTGACATTTACTGTATTTTGGGTATGAGAATAGGTTTTTCGGTTGGAGATGGTCTAAAACTGCTGAGTTGTGATTTCCCTCTTGTGGCAGATTTGATTTTATGAAGTTGTCTTTATTATTACAATAAAAAATTGATATCCCAAGAAAATATATATGAAGTTATTATGTACACAGATTATCAGAGTTTATACTGAATCCTAGGCTTAAATAGAAACTGAGAACCTTCTCTGCCGCTTAGTACCAGTTCGTACGCGCCATCAATAACAAATAGAAAGATAATATTTTCTTCTTTTCTAGTTTGTAATGTTATGTACATATTCTAGAAAGTTGAGCTTTTTCCTTCGATGAATACATATTAGTCTAGAATAATAATCTGAAAGCCCATTAGTGAAATTTAGGGTTATCTATAAATATATCTAATGTGTCAAGACAAGCCCTCTTTCTTTTGGTCAACTTGGCATGGCACGCATAGCAACAATGGATATTACCCCTCATACAAAGAAGACGAAAAATAGGTACATCGTCTTCTTTCAGTCTTGTTTGAAACTCGTTTTATAATTTTGGTTTGTCTGAAACTCATGGTCGAATTTCACTTTAAATTTGTGTCTTACTTCCTTGGTTAGATTGAACGATTTGTGAGCTGAAACTTTGGTCCTTCAGTAAGCGTAGATTACTGTTGCTTTTTAGCTTTTTGCTATACGTTAATACACATGTATGACTATCATAGGGCATTTTTTTTCTCTAAAAAATTATTCCTTTTGCGATTCAATGCTGCAGCGACGATGAAGAAGAAGAGAAGATTGATTTCATCGTGGAATCTAAGGACTTCAATTACAGAATGTCAAAGGAATACATGTCTCCCTTGATTAAAGATAAATGGGAGTCTTCAAGATCTTACCGTGAGGTATATATGTTACCAATTCTCATCTGAATTCCGTAATTATTTTTTCGTAGACGCTTAGCTTGAGTTGAACGCAGGTTTGTGATTGTGTAATGACGCCGATCGACAAGGATGATGATGGCCCGCCCCTCGGCGGAGTATTCACATTAGAGAACTTGGGAGAAGATGACCATGATATGGCAAAATTGTGCCTCAATCTCTTTAACGAGACCAAGGTCTGATAATACATTATATGCATGTTTTGACATTCGGTTTTTTTATCCTCTCATTTCAACCTTCTGTTTGTTATTACAGCGTACGAATTTTGAGCTTGTGAAGGTTTCGAAGGTCAACTGTTTATCATATTACGAATATGTCACGTTCAGCGCGCGTCAATATGAAGGGCAGCATATTCTTTTTAGAGGAGCTATATGCTTTTTTTTTTCGAAAGGAAAAAGGGCCCGAAGCCCAAACTAACTAGAAATAACGGTGTGGGGTATGGCAGCCGCTGAATTGTCCCCAATCAGTAGGGGATAAAGCCCGATAGGAACTTCGGTACGGATATGAACCCCTAATGGTTCGTGCCTTGCTTGTCGGGCTAACCAGTCTGCAGACGAGTTGCCTTCACGTAAGGTGTGGCGAATAGTGACTGACCACTCACGAGAGAGGACTTCTTCAATAGTCTCCACCATATTCCGTGAAAGGTTCGAGCATGATGTCTTTCGGGTGAGGATATTATGAACGAGAAGAGAGTCGACTTCTGCAATAAGTGTACGACATCCTTTATTCCATGCCACGCGTAGGCCAGTGAGTAGACCCCATAATTCTGCAGCAACCGAAGAGCAATGGCCAATTTTATGCATGTACCCGACGATCCAATTACCGTCTGCATCGCGAATTAACCCACCCGCGCTAGCTAACCCGGTGTTGCCTCTGACAGATCCATCAGAGTTCATCTTCATGGTATTAATTGGTGGTTTTATCCAGATGGCATTGTCGTGGTTCGATTTTGCCTCATGATCCCGGGAGGGAGGCATCTCCAAGACCGGTGGAAATTTTCTGATGTGCGACGGATGATCCCGACTGTATTTGTCGGGATATCTTCATTTGTTCGGAATATAGATGTATTCCTCCAAGACCAAAACAACCAACAACCCTTAGCAAATATAGAACGCCATAGATTGCTTACATTCGGAGATAGATTCTCGCATAGCCACTCCTGTAGGTCACAAGTGAAGAACCTGGAAAGAGTAATGGGGGAGCCAGCGTGATCCAAGTTTCGCGTGTTCGAGGACAATCGCGTAATACGTGAAGAATTGATTCCACCGTGTTTGGAAGAATTGATTCCACCGTGTTTGGACAGAGGTGACAACATGCAACTGGGGAGAGGTGGCATCGAAATCGTTCTTCATTAGTAAGTAGTCGTCCATGGGCTGTAAGCCAAAGGAAATATCTAATTATTTGTGGTCCCTCCCATTTCCAAATAAGGCGCCATACCGGATTTGTTTGTTCGGAAGTGTGGACACGTATCAGTAAATCTTACGCCGATGAGGCCGAAAATTTTCCGGAGGCTGAACCCATCCAAACGATAAAGTCTTCAGAATTGTTGGATTGTGAGGGTGGGACCATACCAGCTAGTCGCAGTAAGACGGATGGGCTAATATAAGGTGATATACTTCCCATTTCCAGTTTCCGCTCTCCCCCACATAGTCTCGAACCGGCCGATGGCGATCTGAGGTAGGTAGTTCATGTATCGTAACCGAGCTCAGTGGTTCAGACATACCATTTATGCATTTATCTTCCCAGAAACGTACTCAAGTTCCATCCCCGAGTCCCCATCCCAACAAAGATCAAACTTCGTTCCAAGAATCAGCTAAAGCACGCCATAGCCAAGAGTCTCCTGGTCTAGTCCGTAATGACCAGTCCTCAACCCACCTTCTAGGATATTTGGTACAGAGAATCCTTGCCCATAGATCATCTGGTCTATGTAACAATCCCCAGGCCATTTTACTCAGTAGAGCTGTGTTAAATTCACGGGATCTTCGATAGCCGAGGCCACCTATAGCTTTTGGTCGTGTTATGACATTCCAGCTAATGAGGTGTATACGTCGTCTATTTTCTGTGTGTCCCGAGAGGAAGTTCCTGTAAAGTTGGTCTAATTTCATGGAGGCCTGGTTAGGAAAGCGTAAGACATGCATAGAATAGACCGATATGGACTGAAGAACGGACTGGACTAGCGTTGAGCGACCAGCAAGTGAGAGAGATGATGCTGACCAGCTACTCAATCTGCTACTGACCCTGTTCAAAATACCTTGGAAAGTAGCTGCCCTGGGTCTACCGTGGATGATCGGTATTCCAAGATAATTTCCAAGGTTAGATGTTATCCACCAGCGTCAGCTATGAGCGCCCTATCAACTGTAGAGTCGTTCCTAGAGAAGTACATAACAGTCTTTGATGCGTTGACTTTTTCTCCCGAGGCACGACAAAACTTCTTTTTCTAGAACAAATCTGACAGTTCTTATTTGATCCAACGAGGCTTCGGCAAAGAGAAGTAGGTCATCTGCAAACATAAGATGGGATATGGGCGGACCCCGAGTATCAACTCTAATAGGCTTCCATGCTCCCTCCTGTACCGAGTCCATTATGGCATGCGAGAGACGCTCAATGCATAGAACAAAGAGGTCAGGAGATAACGGACAACCCTGATGAATACCGCATCTCATCTGAAATGCCTCGGTGGCTTCCCCTTTCCATAATATACGAATTGATGGAGATGTGATGTAGTCCACAATCGCCTGAGTGTCTCTGGGATTCCAGCGAGAGTAAGAGTCTCTTCTAAAAATTCCCAAGATATACGATCGTAGGCCTTTTCTAGGTCGACTTTAATGAGCATGAATCTTTTGGACCATTTCATATGATCCATGGAGTGTGCCAGCTCTTGGGCGATGATAATATTATCTTGGATGTGTCGTCCCCGCACGAAGCTAGCTTGATTCGGAGTAACGATATCTGGCATAAGGCCTCGTAGGCGATTGGCGATGATTTTTGTTACAAATTTATACGACACGTTGCACAAGCTGATCGGTAGAAATTGGTGGATCGTCTCTGGCCGCTCAACCTTCGGAATCAAAACCAACAGAGTAGAATTGACTGATGCCACTGAGCACCGATCGTGAAGAATGCCCCATACAAAATCGATAACTGATTGTGAAAATACCTCCCAATTTGTTTGGTAGAAAATGCGTGAAAGCCATCCGGTCCCGGGGCCTTGAACGCTCACATGGACAGCAAAGCTGCATGTATTTCTTCCCTAGATGTGTCCTGTGAAAGCTTGAGAATGTCATTTTCTGACATAGGCTTGAAGGAGGATCGTGTGCTTAGAACGGAAATGGCTTCACGCATCCCATATAAACATCGAATATGTTGTATTGCCGAATCCCGCATGAGCTCCTGGTCTGTCGTCCATTCCCCATTCTCGTCCATCAAGCTCTCAATTTTAATGCGCTTTCTAGCGATGACTGCCTTTGTATGAAAGTATCGGGTGTTTCTGTCCCCACAACGAACCCATTCGCATCTTGCTTTTATAAACCAGGTCAATTCTTCTTGAGTTAGAAAGGTCTCGAGTTCCCTCGATAAATCCTCCTCTAACTTTACTAGAAAAGGATTCTCACCTCGTTGTAGAGCTCGTTGTATTCCTCCTAACCGCGATAGAATAATACTTTTTCGTTGGTGGGTACTGCCAAATACATCCCTATCCCACAGGTCGTAGTCTGTAGCGATCAGGAATTCCTTCATGTGATTTTTCCATATGGCGTAGTTTGTCCCGTCGAAGAGTGGTGGCCTGGAATGGGATTGTCCCTCTGCAGAAACATCAAAACTCGAAGAAGCCATTAGATCTTTAACTCAGGCTTGTTAGGCCCGTCGTTTGAGTAACCCTCTCTGATACCAAATGAAGATATAAATGTGCCTAAGAGGGGGGGTGAATTAGGCCTATAGAAATTTTTGCTTCTTTTCACAAATTCTAAGTGTAGTGACTTGGATATGCCTATTGATGCTTGTGACGTGTATGCCTGATCCTAGTTCGTCGGATGTGTTTCGGGTCTGTCTCACTGTGATAAAGAAATAACTGAAAAGTAAATGCGAGACAGGATTTTTATAGAGGTTATATCCCCAACTGGGTTTACTCCTCTCCTTGGGGTTTGCTCCCCAAGAGTATCACTATAATGCACCGTAGCTGGATACAAAACTGATTGGTTAACCCAATACACAACCGAAACAAGTCGAACACTAGCCACTACTAGGTTACCACACGCCAAGTTTCGTTCCTCGGAATCTCCTTGATCCCGACAGACACAGCTCGCTATCGAAGGGCCCCCGGACTTGTCCTTCCCTTCACGTGTGCGTAAACGTCGACCTTGCCTCCTTGGTATTGCTCACATCCGAAGACAACACGTCCGAAGACAGAATATATGGCTTGGAGGATGGAATAACAGGATGAATCACACGCTCAGCGATGGATACGCAAGTTAAAGCTCAGTAAGGCAGAAAGCTATCACAAGTGGAAGGCTCAGGAATCTCTTAGTATCTTTCTGCTCAAATATCTCTCGTACGCTATTCGTAGGTTCGCAAATTCTTAGTTGCTCTGAAAATCTGAAGTGTGGCTCATATATCCTCTTCAATCAACACTTCACATGGAAAATCATATCATATAATAATCACCAAATCAAGCAAAGTTTCCATGCAATTTTCGTGTCAATCGTACCATATAAATCATGCTCTTTAACAAATCATCACAACGGTCATAAGCACATTAAAGCATGATTATTTTTCATATAAGAGCTCATTTAAGCATGAATATATTCCACATAAAGATTCAAATTCGTTCGCATGCATATTCAATCAATTCGCATATATTCACTATGTCAGAACTTTCCATATGTGATTCCCTGCTATCTGTTTCTGGTATAAATCAATCAGGATTATCTTTCCAAACATAGCACATAAGATAGCATCACATAAGCACGTTTTCCATGTTCAGCTTATAGTATTAGATCAATATATTTACCATGTTTAGCACGCAAATCAGATCAGAGCATATTTCATTCGATTTATCATATCATGACAGCCTTTCCTTATTTCAGAGATCACATCCGTTTATAGCACATCCCATATAATAGCATCTTATCCACAAGATCAATCAAATCAAATCTTCCCTAAAATATAATATCCAATCAGCATAAGGAAAGATATCAATTTAATATCACATTAAATTCAGTGGAAATGCACATAATCGTATAAGTGATTTTCGTCCAGGAATAAACTAGTATCAACGGATATATCACTTTCCATATATAAACAGCATATTTTCCATATATAGCTCAACAGGATATCTCATGCGTAATTTCCATATATAGCATAGAACGATATATCCTATCACAAGGGCTGTCTATAACATGCGATCACATAGTCTCATCACCATATCACAAACTCATATGCAAATTAAATATTCAACACTTTAATCAATTTTAAAGCTCATTATTAATGCATGGTCGAATATTATCATGAATTTAGACGTTATATTAATCACAAATCGAATCGCTTAATTTGTAGACCTAACATCATTACATTACATCGTTCTTCAAAACTCTCTAATATGTATGGACCAAAAAGGTCAACATCATAGAGCCTCCTCGCGGACGAGGAAGAATCCATATCAGTTCCTCATGTGATTCGACCATCAAAGATGAAGTTTCAGTCAAGTTAGCTTCTTTAGTCTCTTTCAGCTGTGGCGGATCGGGGTCCAGGTCTGGAGGCTTTAACGGAAGCTTAACATTCTCGAATCTGTGCCCAAGTTCATCTTCCCGTTCTACAAAGTTGGGCATCTTCATCGGCTTCATAATTGCAGTTTCACGGTGGTTCTGTCTGGCTGAAAAAGTGAACATGGAGGGTACTGTTTCTGGATTGGGCTGGTTGAGTGGGGTAAACTTGGGTTGGGGTAGAGATATGGTCTGTTGTATTTTGTTGGGTTGGGGGGTTTAGTTGGATGGTAGTAGATTTGTGTAAGTGTTTATGGTTGGGCCCCACTTTATTACGTAGGCCTTTTCCCATTCTCAGTCCTGATTGTATGCCATTGGCACTGTTTGGCCCCTTACCCTTCAGTTTGTTGTCTAGCTCCATCTTCTTGTTAAGCCCCTGCCCCGCCATCATCTCTCATCCGTTTGGACTTTGACCAAAATGAGCAAAAAATCTGGGATTATTCAACTCCGTATTTCCCGTCGAATCCGGATTCTCCCGATTTTCCGCCGCAAATCGTTCAATAATTCGAAACGAGAACCCGATCCATGATCTTCTCCCCGAACTCCACTTTTCTTGCCATTTCGAGCCCCGTCTTTGCGCGGTTAACGCCGGTAACCACCGGCCCTTTCCTTCTCGGCTTCTCAACGAGCATCCAAGGGCCGTGGCCTTGGCTGGGCGAATGCTCCGGGCATGGATTTGTCGTGGTTTGAGTAGTCGGAGTATCCATCTTTCGCTTTGGGTCAGATTTTGATTGCTCTGGTTCTTGACTGTGGCCACCATCAGCTGCGTGGTGAGGCTCCTCTTCCACTCCATCTGTGCAATCCTCTTGTTTGTGCCCGTATAATTCCACATTTAAAACATACTAAAGGTATGCCTTCGTACTGAACCCTATACCGGTCACCGAGCACTGTAATATCTGGACGAAGGCTTTTGTTCAAATCTCTTATCGTTGCGTATTCATATTAAGTTTAATGGTGCGCCCTAGGAAGTCGTCGATACCTTTCATGCCTTCTTCATTGTATAGCTCGATAGGGCAGTCCGGGATGCGAACCCACAACACTGCCTTATCGATCGTTGCCTTAGAGGGTCGGAAACACGGTGTCCATCTTCTCACTGCAACATAATGGTCTTCATGGTCCTTCAAGGAGAACTCGGTCCCGATCCTCTCTTAAAGAAAACCGTGCGACAAAATAGTCATGACTTAGGCTAATTAGCTTGAATCCCCCTCGCGGTCTCCATAAGGCGCTTAGTCGGCGGAGAAGGTATTGATATCCGATTTGTTTCCCCAAGACCTTGACGATGAGTGCCGATCTCCAAGGTTTGCGAAACGCTCTGAGTTGCTCTTTGGTATAGCGAACATCGTCCAGATCGAAGAGATCAGGATCCTCATCACTCTCCGAGTCACGATGATCTTCGGATAGATCCTCTGTGAAAACCTCCATTGGTATTTGCTCTGTAACCACATCACAGTAGGATAACTTCCGTTTGCCATTCTCCAATGAACCGTCTTCTGTGGATCGTTGATTGGTAAGTCCCTGTCGTTCTTGTGTGATTGTCTTTTGGCCGTAATTGAATTTTCCGCGCGCGTTTGGTGCTTCGATGCAATTGATCCTCTTCCTCTGTAGTTCGGGCTACAGCGTTGGTCTCTCCATCGTTCATACTCTCCATCTAAGCTTTGTCCAAAACTTACGTTTATATTTTGCCTCAATCTCTTTAACGAGACCAAGGTCAACTGTTTATCGTATTACGAATATGTCACGTTCAGCGCGCGTAAATATGAAGGGTAGCCTATTCTTTTTAGAGGAGCTATATGCTTTATTTCTAGGGGCTTTTACAATTCAGGCCCTCTTTAAGTTTCGAAATATAGTTCATGCCCTGTCAGTAGAAATTTCGTTATTAAGGACCCAATATCTTTCAGTTTTAGAAAAAAGGACCAAATACATGATCTTACCAAAATACCCCTACAAAGATGTATAATAAGAGGTACCAAGAACAGTTTTCTGTTACCATCGTTAATTTTTTTTTCGATTAAACGGTGCAGAGATTTTGCTGTATAAGTTGCGAATGATCCTCAGAAACGAAACTCGATCAATCCATGATGGTTTATTTCGATATTCAGGTCTCGAATCTTCGATTTTACGGGTATATTTTTCAAACTCTTTTGACGCAAATAATAAAAATACGATGAAATCGAACCTCGATTCGGTCGAAATTGAAGATAATTTGTACAAATTTGAGAGACCCATAACCTGAGAAAACCTTTGAAATGCAGTATTGGCTCTATTGTTTGTCGCTCATGGTTTGCCGAAATTTAAAATCGTCGGATTGTTGCCTAAACAACTGTTCCCGAAACGTGGTATGGGTAGTCATACATCTGTCACGTAGAACTGTTAACCGGTACTGGGAAGCTAGCATATGGTATATATATACTGATTTAAAGGTTCGAGTAAGCTGGATTTGGTACCTAATGCCAAATATCTGGTATCACTATAACAGTGGAAACTCGATCGAAACAATCAATCGTACATATTATTTCCATCTGCACGACCTTCACCAAACCAACTTGGGTGTGTCCTAGATGGTTTATCATATTATTTGGGTCCTGAATGTTCGATTTTACGGGTAAATTGTTCGAATTCTTTTGAAGTAAATAATTAAAATACGGTGAAAATCGAATCTCGATTCGGTCGAAATTGAAGATATTTTGTACAAATTTGAGAGACCCATATCCTGAACAAATCGCTGAAACACCGTATTGACTCTATTGTTTGTTGCTCAAGGTTTGCCGAAATTTAATCACAATCACCGGATTGTTGCCTAAACCACTGTTCCGAAAACGTGGCATGGACTGTCAAGCATCTGTCCGAGTAAAACAGTTAATAGGTATTGAAAAACTCTCATTTGGTATGCGTTTAGATTTAAAGGTAGCTGTAAGCTGTATTAGGTACCAAATTCCTATTATCTGGTGTCGTTATAACGATGGAAACTCGATCGAAACAATTACCGCATATATTATTTCCATATGCACGAACATACATCCCACATCACACAAAATTGAGTGTGTCCTAGACGGATTATTATTTTATGAGGTCTCGAAATGTTCGATTTTACGGGTATATTTTCGGAATTATTTTGACGCAAATAATAAAAATCGGTGTAATCGAATCCCAATTCGGTCGAAATTGAAGATACTTCGTACAAATTCGAGAGACCCATATCCTGATCAAAGCACTGAGACACCGTGTTGGCTTTATTCTTCTTCCCTCAAGGTTGCCGAAATTTAAACACAATCGCCGGATTTTTGCCTAAATTTTCGAAATAAGAAAGTGGTACCAATTAGTTATTAATTGTTATTCTTTGTGTAACTTATGTTATCCAGTTTAGGCGGGCTTTCAATAATTTAGGCGGGATCTCAATAATTTAGACGGGAATTGCATTATCCGGAATGTTCTATATTGTCAAGGGATATTACCACATTACTCGCTAATAATACCGAATCTTCGATATAAAAGAACAATACAAATCCAATTTTTAACACTATTGTAGATATTGGTACTGCATAATAGGTTTTCCATACCATACTACTAATATCATTAATTTCGCTCACAAATCTATTTTTATTCGATTGTTTAGGGTTTGAGGTCTCGAATTTTGAGTTTATGGTCTATTAGATGTTGTTCGTGCTTTAATGTTGAACTTTGAATACGTTTATGATGGAGTTCATAACGTTAGGCCTCATCAAAAGAGATATTAGTACATTTTGTGAAACAAGAGCTATGTGTTTACATGACTTTTGATATCAACTTTCACATATTGATATCAACATTCGCATAACATGTCTTTAAGGAAATTTGGTTTGTTAACTTAGTATAATCACATACTTACATGAACATATATCTTTTACATTCGGGAAAAAGTGAATCTACGAACAAAATAGTCTAATTAATGATGTTATACTGAAAAGCGTATTATGTGGTATCTGTACCAAACAATGTGTCATAAATTTGGTTGGTATTGTTTCTTTATATCAGACATCTGGCATTATTTGCAGGTAATGTGGTAATATTCTTAAACATTTCATTATTTACGCTCAAAAATCCATTTTGCTTCGATCGTTTAGTTTGAGGTCTCAAATTTTCAGTTTGTGGTCTATTAAATGTTGTTCGTGCTTTAATGTTGAATTTTGAATGTTTGCGATGGAATTCATAATGTTATGTCTCATCAAAAGAGATACTAGTATATTTTGTGAAATAAGAGCTATGTGTTTACATGACTGTTGATCTCAACTTTCACATATTGATATCAACATTCGCAAAACGTGTCTTTTAATGAAATTTTGTGACTTGGCTTCATCATATCATCTATTTCCATGAATGTCAATCTTATATGTCCCAACGAAATGAATTTACGAATGAAATTAATCGAAATAGCAATGTGATATTGATTAGCTATTTTATGGTTCTTTTAGCTACAAATGTGTATAACCTTTATTTATTTTGTTATTGTTTATCAGACATGTGGTATTATTTGCAGGTAATGTGGTAATATTAAGTGATTGTACTGTTAATATCTCTAACAATCTAGAACCTTCTAGAATGTTCTTAGTTATGTGTTACCCAGAATGCGTAAATTGTTACCCAGAATAAATGAAGTGTTACCAACCAACTTTTTATTTGAAAAACGTCCCAATATTTCGCATCAAATTTTGTCGTGAATCTCTAAGACCTCGCCCAAGTTGGTGTGAATCCACATTATTCGAGCATAAAATTCGAGATTTCACTAGTTTTTTTACCAAATTTTCGAATTGGGTTTGAAGCACTATCCCAACATAAGAAAATTTTCCTTATTTATGAGGACCCATGAAAAATTGAGATCGATTTTATCTTTTCCGATTACTAACTTTGAAGATTTCTTCAATTTCGGGGAGTTTTTGGTAGCATACGAATTTTTGATCTTTCTCTTGACACCTTAGTCCGCACCAGTTGCATGTAGTAATTATAGGAAACAAACCATTATTGTTTTTTCATTATTTGTTATAGATGAGGCAAGACTTGTTACCATCTATTACTAATCGGTTATAATTTTTGAAGGTAGAGTTTTGAAACTTGTAGAAAATGGTACCCAAATAAAATGATGTGTTACTGAAATTAAAAATGTTTCGATCTTAGCTCGCAGCAAATTTCGTTGTTATTTCATGTCGATTACTAAGGCCTACATCCGAATTGGTGTGGATACTCATTATACGAGTATAAAAGTCGAGATTTCACACGTTTTTTACCAAAATTTTCGAATTGTGTTTGAACCATTATTCCAACTTAACATCGAAAATTGTCATTGTTTATGAGGACCCATAAGAAATTGAGATCGGTTTTACCTTTTTTCGATTAGTGACGTTGAAGATTTCTGCGATTTCAGAGAGTTTTGGGTGTCATACGAATTTTTGATCTTTCTCTTAATGTCGTATTCCGTACTAGTTGCATGTAGTTATTATGAGAAGCAAACCGTTATTGTCTTCTCGTTATTTGTTATATATGAGACAATATTTATTCCTCAATGTTAGGAATCTGTTATTGTTTTTAGGGTAGGATTTCCAAAATAGTAGAAAGTGGTACCTAGATAAAGTGACGTGTTACTGAAATTATTTGTTATTACTGAGGCAAATTACTCAATGTTAAGAATCTGGTATAGATTCGGATGGTAGAGTTTCCATACGAGCAAAAAATGGTACCCAGATCAAGTGATTTGTTACTGAAATTGAAAATGTTTGGATATTAGGTCGCGGCAAAATTCGTTCTTATTTCGAGTCGATTACTCAAACTCACATCCGAATTGGTGTGAATCTACAATATTCGAGCACAAAACTCAAGATTTCACTCGTGTTTGTAGCGAAATTTTCAAGTTAAGTTTGAAGCATTATTCCAACATAACATCGAAAATTTTCGTTGGTTACGATGACCCATGAGAAATTGAGCTCGACTACACCTTGTTTGCTCAATAACGTCGAAGATTTCAGGGCGTTTTGGGTGTTGGAAGAATCGAAAATGGACCAAAAATTAGAACGTGAGGAATGATGGCATATACATGTAATTTTTTGCAACAGTCGAGGGCAAATCTGTCGTTTTAGCGCAGATGGGTCCTTAACTCTAAGCAAAACTCGAGATGGGTCCTTTAAAGTGAAATTTAAAGTAGTGGGGCCTGAATTCAAATGAAAAATGCTTAAGGGGGCCTGAAACGAAATTTACTCTTATTTCTTACGTAAAGGCGGTGTTTTGTGAGATAAAGGTTTATTTTAATAATGATAACTGCTATGGGATGGCTTATTTCCTTCAGAAAAAAAAAAGTTATTCCTCTAACTGAAAGACTTATCTTGTTCATTTTTTTCTTTTTAGGAGAACGATGATGTCGCACTTCTGCATATGTCCGATCAAGTGGTGGTAAATATCAACACTCGCACATGATGTAGTTTTGTTTTGGTCCTATGTTTTTATGCTGTCCAATCACGAATTCATTCATCCTTTTCATATGTAAAGCCAATTACCCAAACAAGGTAAAGTTTCGTGTTTAGTATCTACTTCATTTTCTTTTAATTTTGTAATTTCAATTTTCTCAATCACCGCTCATCTATTTTCAAACACGATAATATTCGATATTAAAAATATTAAAAAGGTAAATGTAACCGACAAGCCTATGGGAGTAAATAGAGTATTAGTATTCCAATATTCGTGCGACAAGCCAGCAAAAAAATTGGCTAATGCAACCTCATCATACGTATCCATATAAAATTCAAACAGACGTTACAAAAGATATTTAATTTATCATTGCGTGATTCATCACTTTTGTCTTTTATTATTCCATTAATTTATTATGTTCTTTTGCTTAATATATTTCTTATTATATCCTCTCTCTTTTTGATAAACTTTTTTGACCAAACACAATCTCATTCATTCAGGTATATGGTCGATGCCACCGTAGTCCTCACCTTCGATTACGTTTGGTATCAATCCATTCTGAAACTTCAATCTCGACTATAGAACGACTTCCCCAGTACTAATTATCCCAAAGTATAAGATCGGAGATTTAACAATTCCCTCAATCACTACTCTTTTAAATTTAATGGATACAAATAAATGATGAAATTGTATTTATATTTTAATTTAAACAAAAGTTGATAACAAAAATTTCAACGCAAGGGAAATTGATCTACAAGGCCAAACCAATTCGAGCCCACTTATATCATACCAGTAACTTATGCACACTCAAATACGTGTGCTATTATTTATATAAATATTTTATTTAGTTTATTTTAGTGTGAGATATTCATATAAATAAAAATTTAAATTTAATTTGTATGTTATAAATATGTAAAAGGGAAAAATTGATTATTATAAATTTAAAGTAGGATAGTAACTAACTGAAAATATTACTAAACTAAATATAGTAATTAAATGTAGTTAGTGTTTTTTTAATTTAATAATTAATTTTTCAAAATCAATTGACGGACCATTAACGGTTTATTCTAGCCCATCACACTTAATATAATATAAAATAGATATATCAGCTCATCATACTTTTCTTCATCTTCTGTTGCAGCAGCATTATTATTTTTGTTCACAAAAAACATGAATAAATATAAAGAGATAATGTGGAAGAGGCATATTATCAGTAGCATCAGCCTATCTTTCATGATTTCGATCGCCCAACGCCATAGTAATAAGCTGTCCCGACCATTATGGGGACTAGGGCTGAGCAAAAATATCCGAAAACCGGATTCCGATCCGGTATCCGATTTTCAAAACCGGAAAAAAGGGATAACCGGTTTTAAAAACCGGATCGGATATCCGATCCGATTTATTTTAAAATAAACCGGATCGGATACGGACAGTAGTTTGTTTAAAATCCGGATATCCAGTATCCGATTTCATATTTAAAAAAATAAAAAAAAAATAAAAAAAATAGCTCAAAATGAAAAATGAAGGTCACAAAAGAGAAAAGTGGAAATATTTATATTCATATTATTTTATTATTGCCAAAACCTTTGTAAATAAAAAAGAAAAACAAAAAACATCTAGATGCAAGTTAAAAAATTAATGTGAATTTGTGGTACTGTGTTAATTATTTATTATGTAATTTTGAATCATAAAATTCACATATTGTGTTAATTACTATGTGTAGAAATTCTAATATGAAAAAATATATTTTTTATTTTGATAAGGAAAAAAAAATGATTTTGAAAAGAAAATATTAGAAAAGATAAAAAAAATGTAAATATAAAACCGGATGCGGATATCCGATTTAAATATCCGAATAAAGCGGATATCCGATTTTCGGATATCCGATTAAATTCGGACCGGATACGGATATCACTTTTTGATATCCGAAAATCCGGATATCCGAAATTCGGATATCCGAAAATCCGGATATCTGGTTTTGCTCACCCCTGATGGGGACGGTCCTGCCTTGGGCAACGTGCAAAGACGCGGGCCCGCATTAGTTTCTGTCCCAAGTGAGACTTTCCCTGTCTGAAACTTATCAGACCCGCCCGTTAGCACGCCTGCTGTGATCAACGCACCTGAGAAAAGAAAAGAACGATCGATCGATCATAACTAATTGCAGATCAGTGGAACATACCAATGTTGCTTTCTTTTCCCTTCTCTTGAGATGATCATGAAAGCCAGAAGATATATATAAATTTGTTGCACGCTTTATGTAATAATGGGCACGAGCTACTACTGTCTTAGGCCATAACTCAGTAGATTTGACGATGGGTGGTCGCGTCGAGAACGGCCAAATATCAAATTTATCACCTTATTCACTAAACACGAGTATAGCAACAGTAGTGATTGTCTCCACACGGAAAATGATTGATTTATCTCTAATTCAAACTCGATCAAAAATATTAATAATAATAATAATAATAATAATAATAATGGGGGGGGGGGGGTTGTTGATAAAGTTTGAGTTTAATAGTGAACGAGAAATAAAAATATCGAAACTAACGATAATATAATAATAGTCGAAGGCATTATTGTCCACCTAGATTTATTTAACTGATCATCGATTATAAAGATATTATGTCAGCGCAAGTATAATCGGTTATAGTTATCGACGAACGCCTAATAACCAATCTATTCTTATTTTCTTGGTAATTAAGAGACGCTCTATAATTACTTCCCTAATCAAAAAATAATCTCCGGGATGCCCTGCAAGATTTGAGATTCGACAGCGTTAAATACGAAAAAGACCCGATTATTGACTAATAAACTCGGACGCCGGTTTATTAAAATCAAATCGTTTAACCTTACAATATAACTACACTTACAAAATGTAGAGAAGTTGAATATTATTTGCTACTTATTAAAACGAACAAACAATTACGGATTTGTTGTTTTAATTAGCTGCAGATTTACCTCGGTCTCGTAAATATTGGCAACTACTTACTTAACCCACGCAATCGATCATTAATTCAAACGTAAATGAATACTCATGCTTACAAAAGGAGGCTAACAGTTTCAACAAAACTAAGCTTCGAATAATCCTTCGACTATGGAGAATTTAGCCGTTAAACATACTAACGAAAACGCAATTAAAATTACTTAATTCTAATGACATCGAAATAGATAAAATTAAACTTAAAACCGTGTTAATTTCAGCTTTGTATGCTGCTCTTCTTGATGAAGCACGTAGTCGCACCAACAGAAAATAAGTGAATCCACGAACACCAAATGTAAAATAAATAAAGGTTTCCAACTCTCAGATAATGATTTAATTATCATAATATAAGGGACCAAGCGTTGACTAAAACCATTGAAAAGTCTAGAATGACAAGATGATTGGTGACAGCACTAAGCATAAAACAACGAACAGACACTTAGGAAAGTCTTTTTGCGTGACTAAGCCTTACTACTCTAGGAGGAACTCGAGATTGCTTCTAAGGACTCGATGATTATCTCTCAACTTCCTCTCTGATACTAACATTATCTATCACTGAATCTCTCTATTTCCTTCTCCTCTTTATGCTTGGTCTCACCGTATAAATAAGTGTCTATCTTACCACATATGAATGACAGCATCTCCTACTTTACATAGACGTATTGAAGATCTTTTTTTTCTTTCACATTCGAAACATGGGAGCTGGAATCCCGTTCTATGTTGCACCTTCGATGTCTTCTTTTTCTCCATATAGAATAACAATAAAGCACCAACATGTTTTCTCTTTTGGCTGCTTGAATGTCGCTCAGTACAAAGATGCTCTTGTCTTTCTTCTCTTTATTGTCCAAGTCCTATTTGTCAAAGCACTATGATATGTAAAGCACGTACAATAACATCCTAGCTCCCTCCACCTTTAATAATTGTCTCTAACTGCTCACCCTTGAATTTGCCTCATATAGGAGATCTCTATCTTCATAAGCCACGTGTATACATTAACCATAAATTATCCTTTGAACATCCTTGAGCATGCGTTGTGTTACGAGTCCAGTGGTTGGAATGGATATTGGACCAAAGAATCTTGAAACAACGCATGACAATTGTTGATATGTCCAAAATTTCATTTCTGAACTTTTTTCTCGGATATCTGTAGATCAAGAAATATGCGCGTAAGTCCAAAATACTCGAGCAAATTTGGATAAATAACGTCATGTTTACGGATGCAAATTATTATTCTATCAATGGGTATTCTATTAAATACAGTAACAATATTGACGCCATAAATTGGAGTGATAAGGATGAGTGATAAGGATGGAAGTCAAGCTGTGAATATCCTTCCCGAAAATAGAGAGATTGTGAAGAGTAATCCAAGGGATCTTATTGGGATCCAATCACTGCATTATGGAAAATCATCGAGCAATCTTCTCCCATTAATATAGTCATTTAATAGCACGATATCTTTCCTTTCTAGGCTTATTGTTAGCCGCTATATATTGATATTGTAATAGAACTCTTGAGTTACGGCTTTAGTGAATGAATTCAAGAAATATTGTTCAGTTTACTTTCTTCTTTATGGTATCAGAGCCATAGCCGTCAGACACGAGAGTTTAACCTTCACCAATGGCTTCCACAATATCGTTAAACGTTGCCAACTTTGTTACCCTCAAACTCACACCAAACAACTATCCTCTCTGGCGTGAACAAATGCTTGCATTAGCCGAAAGTCAAGACATGGTCGGACTTCTCACTGGCGAGAAAAAGAAACCAGCCATGTACACCAACGCCGTAGCAGAAAAAACATCAACAAACGATGACGACAATCTATAAATCAAATTTCAGAAGGTTTTCTCAAATGGAGAAAAGAAGACCGTCTCCTCCGTAGATGGATCATTGGAACACTCACAGAAGAGACCTTGGGCTTAGTTATTGGCCTCGACTCATCTCAATCAGTTTGGAATGCGTTGGAGGAAGCATATGCCCAAGATTCACAAGAAAGAGAATTTACTCTACGGCAACAACTTACTTTCCTCAAAAAGGAATCAAATCAGTCCTTATCAGACCATCTAAGAAGATTCAAAAGTATATGCGATAGCCTCGCAGCCATAGGCAATCCCATACTCGACAAAGCCAAAGTTTACTCATTGCTAGCCAATCTCGGCCCCAAGTATGAATCGTTCACAACCACAATGCTCAAACCTCCAATGCCGTCCTACACAGAGGTTGTCTCACTTCTACAAGGTTTCGAACAACGCAATTAATGGATTGAAGAATCAAATACCCCATCATATGCGTTATGGAGAGCGTAATCACCGTCATCAGCATCAAAACCACAACAATCGTCACAACCAGTTCACTTCAAAAGGAAGAGGATTTCAGGCGACAAATAACAACTTTCATTACTCTAATGTTACAGGTAATAACTCTAACTCAGGGCAATCATCTCAAAGGGGTAACAATGGCGTTTCTCGACCACCACCACCTGGTAAGAGAAGAATGAATACTACAGAGAGAGAGATGTATGAAAACGAGGTATGCCAACTATGTGGAAAGCAAGGGCACATCGCCAAAATATGTTGGAGTCCACCGACACAAGCACACAATGATGAACTTCCCCATGCACTTGCCGCTCTCACCATGGACACCTCCATCGCTGATACTGAGTGGACCACCGATACTGGCGCATCGAACCACATTACTGCAAATTCAGGTATGCTTTCTAATCTCAGAAAATATGTTGGTTGTGATTCTGTATTTATTGGCGATGGTTCTCCTCTAAAAATAGATGCAGTTGGTGACACCTTGGTATCTGATGGTAAAAATAAATTATTATTGCGCGATGTTCTATTAGTCCCACGATTGACGAGGAACTTACTCTCCATTAGTCAATTAACGTCACAATATCCATTAAACTGTGAATTCACTAATGAGTTGTTTTGCATTAAGGAACGAGCAACAGGGCAGATCCTACTAGTGGGTCAGCGTAAAGGTGATCTTTATGTTTTGTCTAAGATGAAGGAGGCAAATTTCTCGACTCGACAAAATTCAGGGACAGAGGAGTTATGGCACCAACGTCTTGGGCATCCGCAAAGTTCTACAATTAATTTTTTGCGCAAAAATAAGTTGATTTCTGTTATTTCAAATAAAAAAGTTGACACTTTTTGTGAAAGTTGTCAACTTGGAAAACTCAACAAGTTACCCTTTAATCCTTCTAATTCTGTTAGTACGAAAATTTTTGAGAAAGTTCATTGTGACATTTGGGGACCAGCTCCCATTTTATCTCTTGGAAAATTTCGATACTATGCATGCTTTGCCGACGATTATTCTCGTTATATGTGGTTAATTCCTATTCGTGCTAAATCTGATTTCTTTGATGTTTATTTGGCATTTGAAAAGTATGTGCATCGACAATTCAATGCAGAAATAAAAATATTTCATACTGATGGAGGCGGAGAGTTTGTGAATAACGGACTCAAACATCATTTTCAACAACAAGGAATCATCCATCATCTTTCATGTCCTTACACACCCGAGCAAACAGGAATTGTTGAACGTCAACATCGCACTATTAGAGAACTTGGCATGACTATGATTTTTCATAGTGGCGTTTCCACGTCGCTATGGGTTGACGCTTTTACTACCGCGACTTATTTAATTAACCGTTTGCCTTCTTCTTCATTAGGATTCGATACTCCTAATTTTCGTCTACATAGTTCTCATCCTACATATTCCATTTTACGTGTTTTTGGATGCAGGTGCTACCCATACACTTGGGATATGAAGAAAAATAAATTTGATTCTAAAACTATACCTTGTGTCTTTGTAGGTTACAGTAACCAACATAAAGGGTATCGATGTCTAGATCCAACAACCAACAGAGTGTTTGTTTCGAGACATGTGGTATTTGATGAAAATAATTTTCCTTGCAAAACTAAAATGCCTTCATATCCTTCAAATGCAGGTTTCACTGAATTTTTGAGTCCCGTTCCGCCCTTATCACTAAATCAGACCAGTGCTCCTGAGGAAAATGCATCTCCACCAATCCCAATACCATGCAATATTTTACATGAATCATCAGCTATTTCTGATGTCGAAGATGCTACCTCTGCCCCCTCCATGACTTGTGATCATAACCAAACAGCGACACCTCAATCTCCATCACCGTCTGCTGCAGATACTTTGGCTCCCTAAAATGATTTTATTGATATATCGTCTCATGCCGATGGCATGCTACCAAGTCCAGGTAGCTCCTCATCTCCTTCTTCATCTAACTTTGACTCTTCCTTACATGTTGAACAGGCCCAATCAGAGTCTAGTCGTATGGTCACTCGCGCTCAACATGGCATATACAAACCTAATCCCCGTTATGCTCTCATTCATGAGTGTGCTGATATTCCAAAAGAACCACGTAGTGTTAAAATGGCTCTACAGCATGCTGGTTGGAGACAAGCTATGATTGAGTGACGCACTACACAAAAATCAGACATGGACCTTAGTACCTCGGGAACCTCACATGAACGTTGTTGGATCAAAATGGGTGTTCAAAGCAAAATTTAAAGCAAACGGTACACTTGATCGACTAAAGGCCAGGTTAGTTGCCAAAGGATACCATCAGGTGGATGGTATTGACTTTACTGAAACTTTCTCTGCGGTTATAAAACCAGGTACAATACGTCTAGTTCTTAGTTTAGCATTAGTTCGTAAATGGGACATTAGGCAATTAGATGTCAAAAATGCTTTTCTCCATGGATTTATAACTGAAGATATTTACATGGATCAACCTCCTGGTATGCATGATTTACTCTTTCCCTCTCATGTTTGTAAACTGAAAAAGGCGCTTTATGGTCTCAAGCAAGCACCGCGAGCTTGGTTTGATCGTTTTAGCGCTTTTTTGCTCGCTAACGGTTTTTTCTGCAGCCTAGCGGATCCATCTCTTTTTATTTTGCACTCCCCTCTTGGTACGTTAATTTTACTACTTTATGTCAACGACATGCTTTCGACAGGATCCAATTCAAAATTACTTGATGATTTCGTCGATCTTTTACACTCTGAGTTTGCTATGAAGGATTTAGGTTCCATTCATCATTTTCTTGGAATTGAAGTTAAGCGAGATAAAAATTCGCTACACCTTTCTCAAACTCATTATGCTTATTCAATTCTTGATAAGTCGCATATGCTCGATTGCAAACACATGCATACCCCAATGGAAACTAAGACTAAAGGCTTTAGTGCTACCACACCTTACCCCGACCCCTCTCTCTACCGTAGCATTGTCGGTCCTCTACAATACTTGACTCTTACCAGACCCGACTTGTCATTTTCTGTTAATTATGTCTCTCAATTTATGCAATCACCTTCTCTCACTAGTATGAAAATGGTTCGTCGCATGTTACGATATGTAAAGGGCACCATCAATCTCGGGTTACATTTAATGGGTGATTCTACACTTGATCTTTGTGGTTTCTCTGATGCAGATTGGGCAGGTTGTCCAACCACTCGAAGATCCACAACCGGCTTTTGTACTTTCTTGGGGCGAAATATTATCTCATGGTGCGCCAAAAAGCAACCAACTATCTCTCGATCCAGCACTGAGGCCGATTACCGTGCGATGGCTAACACCGCTGCAGAATTAACCTGGCTTACATTCCTCTTACGCGACCTCCATATTCCTCAATCACAACCGCCAACTCTCTTCTGTGACAACTTAAGTGCGTTACATATGACTATTAACCCTGTTTTTCATGCTCGCAGCAAACACATTGAACTGGATTACCATTTTGTTCGTGAGCGGGTCTCGATGGGACTCCTTATTACTCGACACATCTCGTCTACTCTCCAAATTGCGGACATCTTTACGAAACCCCTATGTAAAGCTTCCTTACGCCACTTCCGCAACAAACTCTGCCTTCAGCCTCGGCATAGTTTGAGGGAGGATATTAAATACAGTAACAATATTGACGCCATAAATTGGAGTGATAAGGATGGAAATTGGAGTGATAAGGATGGAAGTCAAGCTGTGAATATCCTTCTCGAAAATAGAGAGATTGTGAAGAGTAATTCAAGGGATCTTATTGGGATCCAATCACTGCATTATGGAAAATCATCGAGCAATCTTCTCCCATTAATATAGTCATTTAATAGCACGATATCTTTCGTTTCTAGGCTTATTGTTAGCCTCTATATATTGATATTGTAATAGAACTCTTGAGTTACGGCTTTAGTGAATCAATTCAAGAAATATTGTTCAGTTTATTTTCTTCTTTATATTCAACTTTGAACCTAACAATTTAATATCGACCATAACCCTAATCGCAGATAGGAGAAAATCCGTGTACAATATATGTATCTTCGTTGCATGTTTTATGTTATAACGAATGAAAGAGAAGGAACTAGCGATATCTGCTAGGGAGATGGTTCAAAAGTTCAAGTGTAGGTTCAAAGATCAAGAACCGAGGTATGAAGTTTGGGAAGGTCTCCCACAGGGGATTAGAATACATGTACTAGTTATGTTATACCTAGTGCTGTATTGGAGTGAGGTTATTACGGGTGATTAGTTGCGTGGGGGTGACTAAATGTAGCAAACACTGGTTCCTGTGGTAATGGAATTATTTCATACCAAAAAAAAAAAGAGAGAGAAGGAAATAGCTCAGCAGATTTGAAGATGGGCATCAACTTTTTTTTTTTAAAAAAGAAAATGGGCATTCAACTTTGAACCTAACGTTTTAATATTAATGTTTTTAATATGTAAACATAAGTTTATTTCTTTATGTAAATAGACTGTATGATTATTGACAACATTCCAAAAGGAAATAGACTATGATTATTCACATCTTGTGATAATACTTTTAACGGTATTATATATTAGGGCTGCTTTCAGAATAAATTTGTTATTCATGATGTTTTTATAGTGTTGATCTTCGTTGGATCTGACCAATGGTACATATATGAATAGGAATAGGTATTTGTTATAGAGTCATAATAAATTTACGCGTATATAATAATCATCACCGCGTCTGTACAAGGAAATCCGTGCCAGCTTGTGAACAATATGGGGTCGCACTAGTACATAAAAGCACATAGGCGACGGTTTTTGTGAGTTATAGGCGACGGTTGTTGTGCGTCCCCAGAGCACAGTCGCCCATCTTCTGAGTGTTGGGCGACGCATAAACAACCGTCGCCTATATCCACTGATTTCACGGCGTTAAACGTTTGGGCAACGGTTGCGATGTTAGAAACGGTCGCCTATGTGTATTTTTTTGTTTCTTTTTCATATTCGGCAACGGTTTCTCAGCCAGAACAGTGTGCTTTAATTTGTTTTTATTTATCTCATAGGCGACTGTTTCTTCCCTGGAAACAGTCGCCTATGTTTTAATTTGTTTTCATTTACCTCATTGGCGACTGTTTCTAGGTTAGAAACAGTCGCCAATGATAGCAACGTTAGTCATGGGCTATTGTTCTTTAGAAGAAACAGTCGCCTATGCGCGTAAAATTTCTTATTTTTATCATAGGCGACTGTTGCGTCCCTAGAAACAGTTGCCTATGATTTCTTTTTGTTTTTTTTATATTCCCAACCATCAAATCCAAAACAAATAAAATCAAACGAAAATCAATCCCATCAATTAATCCACATCAATAACTAATAATCATCAATTAAATCAAGAGTTACATCATCTAACAAATTTCGCATAACATAAAAAGACCTATATTAACGCAAAAGTCTAACCTTCAAATAAGCTATGTAAATGCTCCGCCCACAATTCCCTTACTTCGTTGATCTCTTCGTCGCCGTAAAAGGAGCGCTCTAGTATCTATAAAACATTAAACGGGATACTATTATTAAAAATACTAATAAACATATATTAAACTTGAAACTTAAAAAAACTGATGGTTCTAAATTTCAATACCGTAGGCAAGTTGATGGTATCGCTGCCGATACGTTTGCAGATAATATCGTACATATATCACATCACGTAAAAGCCGCAAAGCTTACTTGTGTTCCGTTGTTGTGGGCACTAATTTAGAAAGGATTTCATGTAATTCAATATCGAATGATAATATAACACAAATAACTTTGAAATGCATATGACAAATGCAAACCTTGCATCTTTTCCAAGCAACCTTTGATTTCTTATTCCGACTAGCTACCACACCCAGAGCGACGCCGTAAGCATTGCCCTGAACCACGAAAGTAGGTAAAATAAATTAATTATATAATCTGAACTTACCAATATATGAACTTTACGTACGCATTTATTAGACGACGAATCTTTGTCTTTCTTACGCCAATGTTCAGTGCGAGAATCGAAAACAAATACCGTGTTCGATGAAATGTCGATGACCAATAGAATCCAATGCTCACTAAATAAACGAAACGAAATGATTATTTACAATAATAAGATATGAATAATGAAAAATATGTAAACTTTTCTTACCCGTCACAAAAAGGCGTAAACAAGTAAGTGCCGGCTCGATGCGAATCTTTGATAATATCAGCAAGGAGATCAATTTCGCTATTTGATGTATCATCATGTGCCATAGCCGCCAGGAGACTTGGATCGCAACACTTGAAGTTCTCCGACTCGTTTTTAAGATACCTGAGAATATGATTATTCAATATAATGTACAAAAGCGAAAAAGAAACTTGCAATGATTTATTGGTCAACGAATATAGGTAATACCTCAAAAAAAACTTGAATAACTGAGGCATCCACACTCACGATATCTGTTGATAGGTGCGTATGGGTGGATATGGGTGTGTATGAATAAGTTACCTCGTGTTTGATATCTGTGTGTAGTCATGCATGCCTTGTATGGCTATACACGTCTATTAGAAGGATTTTGGTTATAGGGCTTGTATATGCATACCCACCTCTAAATGAGGTGTGTATCACCAATCCATACCCACCTATACACACCTCAAACGCATTTATCAAACACAATTTATATCATTTCAAAAATAATTAATACACACATATCAAACATGTTAAAATACAATATCAACAAAATCCTTATATAACATACACAAATAACTTATACCCATATAATCCATATCAAGGATATCAAACGAGCAATTCGCCACACTAACTGTTGGGAATTTGTTTGTGGTCTTTATACCTAATCTCACTGAAGAACGAAAAGAAAGAAAGTGACCAGGAACAAAGCTCAAAAGAAGACTCTGGATCGCCTCGCAGGGACAAAGAGAAATAAATAAGACAGAGGGGGTCTTTAGCTATGCCACTTTTGGTATAAAAACTCCATTGCGAGAAAGTAAGAGAGCTCGAAATTAAGAAAGACAGGCAAATATAAAAACAAATAAATTGAAAATCCGGATGCAATAAATGGTGGATATGGGGAACTTAAATTGATATCAACTCCTCAGAATTTGGTAGACTATGGGGTTCCCATGTCTTTGGAAGTTCATTAGAGCCCATAATAGATTTTCTCTTATTCACTGTTCAATTCAGTTTGTTCTCATTGTCATTTTTTTACTCACTTCATTTCCTTGTTATACTCAATTTTGTTCGATTATATACTCTAGATAAAGTATTTAAAAGCGAAAGCACTCGTCAAATGCATATGTGAATAATTGAATACAATAATCTATAATATATACTACTACCTCCGTCCCACTTATTTCTTCCCATCTTTCTATTTCGGGCGTCCCACATAATTCTTCCCATTTCTATTTTTGGTAAACAATTATCCCACTAATTAAACTAATTACACCATTAATATTAAAAAAAAGTCTTCTTGATTTGCGTGTCTACTAATAACTTTTCTCTCTCTATACCTCAAAAGGTGTACTATAATATTAAAATAATGTGATTTCTTAATCTCCGTACTCGCTAATCTTTGGGAAGAAATAGCCGGGACAGAGGAAGTATAATATATAAAAGTTGATGGGACTCTTATTGGAGTGACACGTCAGCAACTCAAGGTCCTCCTCTATGCGACACGTCAGAAAAAAAAAATACAATTCTTTGGACTATAAGCGTTGGTTTTGATGGGTGTATATGAATGGTCAAATCTGAGGTGGCGCCACATAAAACATGAATGGTCCAGCGAAAAAATACAATTATTTGGACTATATGCGTTGGTTTTGATGGGTGTATATGAATGGTCAAATCTGAGGTGGCATCACATAAAACATGAATTCATTTTCTTTGAATGGCTTATGTTGGTAGATGAAGAGGCTACGCCTTACGTTAGATATATTGTATTTAACACCTTGGCAAAAGATATAACTGTTTTTAGTCAATTTTAAGCTATTAATATTATGGTGTGCTCTCGACGATTGTGTTAGGTGACTATTACTTTTTTTAAAATTAATTAACACTTGAAATTAATTAATACACGGATATGATTTGAGGCTCTTGAGCTCCTTCAAAAGAGTTGTCTAGCAATAATATTTCAACAGAAAAATTATAATATTAAGTTTGAAGATTCCTTGGGTGGTATTAACGGCTGATCCACGACGGCATTTGGGACTGTGGAGGAGCAGTTCTTGCAGTCAACAATGTATGACAATTTGTCAACCACACTTCCATCTACAGAGGCGTAAGTCGATAACACACGCACGCACGTATGGGGAATACTGTTTTCTACGATAAGCTTTAATTAAGAGCCAAGAGACTATACACGAAGGTCTGAATGACATGGTTAATTTAATTTGTTTTTTAGTTTTTATTCTTCCAAGGCATTACACGGACATAAACAGATGAAGCTCATCTATGGGAGAATAGTTGTAGAAGAGAAGGGCAAAGTAGAAAAGGAGGGCATACGGTTTGTTTGATTTTGTTATGCGACACTTCCTATATATAGTCGCATGATGATCCTTTTCTTTTATTTTTGCATGCATGTTCCTAATCTTGCTACTTTTTTGGTTGCAGTTTACGTGGGAAATAATTATTAAGTTTACTTGGGCCAATATGCTCTCCTTATGAGTCGGATTCTCCATTCTTTTTTCTCATATGGAAAACATTTTTTTGTTATTTCATATGATTAAGAAGATAAAACACAGCTAAAGTATTGGCATATCCGACCACCACTACCAATTTCTCAGTTAAGACAACTGTTTTTTGCATTCTGTTTTATAAAATATTCTATATAACATCATCGTCTTGAAAGGTTCATTCTCTTCTCTCGAATGATTATGCATGACTATATATGAAGTTTGTTATATGAGTGAATTTTCAGGAAAAGCAGTGTGTTGTTCTCGAGAGGAGCTTCAAAAGAAAAAGTTGTGACCAGGTAAATAGTTGTTTTTCCACAAGTTCTTTCATATAACAATAGTTGCTTATTATTTAACTTAAATTCTACAGGATCATTTTGGGCCTTGATTGAGATTCGTCATCATCGCTTTTGAAGTGGTCCCGGTACGATATGGATGTAAAACACTAAGTATAGACTAGATGTTGGGTGAAATGTCGGGTAACACTCAACCTAACATTCAGGTGCACAGCGGAATATTGTAATTACTCAGTGACGAAACTGAAATAACACAGGATGTAAATCTGTGCAGCAAGTTATTAAAACTTGATGCGTGCCTCAAGGCGAAATTCCACTAACAGCAATGGATGGCAAAATAACTATCCGAAGATAGTAAAAACAAGCCTAGAAAAACTACGAATCTAAACGATCCTGAAAAACTACGAATCTAACGATTCTGCAAACCTACAAAGTCCTAAGACTTGAAATACTAGGCTAAAATGACACTTTGGGTCGCTCAAATTCTCTCAACGAAACTCGATAATTTTTGCTCGTAACTCTCAAAAGTTTTCTCGTGCAAAGGTCTGAGTTGCAGCTCGAAATCTCCTCATATTTATAGGTCTTGGCTCATGTTTGAATTGGTAGGAGATCCCTTGAATATCTCCTAATGATTTAGTCTTGACTTGGGCTCCAATATTCCTATTTTAAGTAAGCTTCTTCCATATTTCGCTCAAGCTACTCCACACGCTTTCCACACGATTTGATCAATTCCCAATCCTTACTTAAGTCCAGCACAACACTAAAAATAACCAAGATACGGATTAAACGCGTTTCGGATATGAAAGATAAAACTGAGAAAGGAGACATTATCGGCCAACAAATGTTGGATAGAATGTTCCCCTAACATTGCCAATGTTGAGACCTCAACATCAACAATCTCCCCCCTTTTTATCTTTCTTTCCAAAACCCATGCAGAAGTTAGTCGTAGTGAAACTCCCCCTGAAGGCAAAATCTATCCAACCACAAAACATCAAAAGATGGTTAGAGTAGACGTAAACAGAATAGCGATTAAACTATTCAAAGTACTACGAAATTAGTACATAGTCATAACAAGGTCTTAGGTTAAACATCTGCAAAAAAAATATATTCGGCACGTAAGCAGGTAAAATGTAAACATATCGGAGAAGCAAATCAGCATGCACATAGTAAAAACAAATTAATCCTGACATCCAAAAATAGAAAGGATCAGAACTTCACTCTCAATGGAGTATGGAGTTTCCTTCTGATGCTTTCTCGATTGCTTCTCCTTCTTGGCCAGCTCCCTTGTTTGTTCGGCTCCTTATTCTGCTCCCCCTGAATTTCCTTATCTCCCCCTTTTATCTGCACAACCTTCTCCTCCTTTTTGGGAAGAAAGAAAAAACTCGGAGAACTTCTCTGTTAGCCAACTTGCAGATGTCGAGGGAAATGTGGGGCTAACATCTGGTCCAACATTCTGAGACTTAGAAATTGTGAGTTCGCCATAAAGAAATCAAAGATAAATTCAAGAAATTGATATAAGAACAGAATGTATAACCCTCGAATATTGTTTGTGTGGAATGCTTTAAAATCGATTCAGGCCAAGGCATAAATATGACAAACAGTTCCAGCGGTAAAAGATAAAAACGATCACTCAGCAATAATTTCGTTGTGGAATAGGTAAGGCCGAGAAAAATAACCGTTGGACTCAAACTGAATTTAGACAGTTTAGAGGATAAGGTCGAATTAGGTAACAACTGTCTAAGTAAACATGGAGCTAAAATATATTATGTGGACGAATTAGTCATGCAAGCAAATAGGAGCACATCAGATCACGATTCAACCCAAAGACACCAACTCAAAAGTCAAGGTAGAATCAAGCAAGACTAACCGTTTGAGCGACGATGATGAGCACTTGAGACAAGCGTAACGAGCTGTTCTTCGAGAGTTCTAATGCAATTCTGAGAGATATCTAAACTAGACACACCAAACTAACAAATGCAGACCTAAAAGTTAATGCACATAAACGAAAGCACAAAAAATGTAGCATTACTAAACCAACGTTACACATGATGCTCCAACATTTGACTCAACATTCTCATTCCGTAATCCTAGACTTATCTGTCCAACCCTTCTTAAAACCAATTCCCCTTATTTCTACCCTTTCACCTTATTTATCTATCTCAGTTTATGCACTGCCCTTATACCCTAAGCCTCAAGGTTTGACTTTTTGTCGCATAGTATACATCGTCACAGCGAATGTCGTGTACCTAAAGGAAACTTATTACCAAGAACCTATATCTAGCAAAGACTTTATGAGCAGGCTTATATGCGCAAAGGATTGGCTTTTTGTCGCAAAGAGTACATCGTCACCGCGAATGCCGTGTACCTAGGGAACTTATTACCAAGAGCCTGTTTTTTTTAGGGATCGGGTTCATTCAGGGACCAGTCAAGAAGAATCAAGTTATTTCACAGGAAAACAGAACATAACATTTAACCAAACACTAAAGTAGTAACCATCGAATATGATGCTATGTTGATCCAGAAGTTGGACCAACATTCAGACTAACATGTGCAAAATGGATTTCTTCAGGTCCGAGAACCTTTCAAAATCCAACGCTTTCGTGAATATGTCTGCTAACTGATATTCGTGTCCATATGGTCAATGCGGACTAACTCTTTTTCTACCATATCTCTCAGAAAATAATGCCTTATATCTATATGCTTTGTACGTGAATGCTGGATCGGGTTCCTAGAGATGTTGATGACGCTAAGGTTATCACAATACATGAGAACATATTCGCACTCTAAACCATAGCCACACATCATGCTATGCAACCATATTAATTGCATAAAGCAACTACCCGCCGCAACATACTCCGACTCAGCAGTAGATAAAGACACACAATTTTGCTTCTTACTATACCATGCAACTAAATTGTTACCTAAGAAGAAACAGCTGCCACTTGTGCTCTTACGATCATCCTCGTCACCTGCCCAATCAGCATCGCTATAACCTACAAGACTCATATTAGTATCTTTGTATAACCACAATCCTAGGCTACACGATCCACTCACATAATGAAGAATACCTTAACGGCATTAGATGAGACACTTTAGGCTCAGACTGATATCTAGCACATAAGCACATACTATACATGATGCCAGGTCTACTAGCAGATAAGTATAACACTGCCTATCATTGATCGATACAGTTGGGTCAACATTCTGTCCAACATTGTCCTTACTTACCTTTTGCGCAGACCCCATAGGTGTTTTCGTTACCTTTGCCGTGTCCAATCCAAACTTATTGACTGTGTTCTTCGCATATTTCTCCTGGGACATAAAGATTCCGTTGCTGCTCTGCTTAATCTGCAAGCCTAAAAAATAAGTTAGCTCTCCAATCATGCTCATTTCGAACGTGGAATTCATAGCCTGTACAAACTGTTCTAGCATAGATTGTGAGCTCGGGCCAAAAACAATATCATCAACATAAACTTGGGCAATTAAATATCAGAAAACCGACCCTTTTTATAAAAAGAGTGCGGTCTGCCTCACCTCGAGTAAACCCAAAATCGAGTAAAAACATAGCTAACCTACCATACCAAGCTCGAGACGCTTACTTTAGTCCATATAACGCTTTCTGCAGCTTAAAGACATGGTTAGGATAATGCGGGTCTTCGAAACCCTTAGGTTGTTCAACATAGATATCTTTATCAATATACCCATATAAAAACGCACCCTTGACATCCATTTGGTGTAACGTGATGTTAAGTCAACATGCAATAGCTAATAACAACCTAATTGATTCTACCCTAGCCACGCGAGCAAAAGTCTCATCAAAATCTATGCCCTCAACTTGCGTATAACCCTGAGCTACTAAACGTGCTTTGTTCCTAACAACTCTACCAAGTTCATCATATTTATTCTTAAAGATCCACTTCGTGCCTATGACATTAATGTCTTTCGCCCATGGTACTAAGGTCCACTTGGTTTTTCTCAAATTGCAAGAGTTCTTCTTGCATCGCATTTATCCATAAGTTATCCTTGAGAGCTTCAAGGACATTCTTAGGTTCTATCTCAGAAACAAACAATTAAAACGTACCTCAGCATATACTATGTTCATGCATACATTTCTTACCATAGACTTATAATCCTTGCGCGGTTTGTCTCTGGTTCTCCTTCCTTCATTCACGTCTCCAATAATGAGGTCAGTGGGGTGATCTTTCTGAATCTTAGCTGGCGGATCTCGTCGCACTTCACTGGGTCCAGCCTCAGTGTTCTATTCTGGCACAGATGTTGAGTCAGATATTGGCTCAACATTGTCATCCCCAGTCTCCTCTATTTCAGCGACAGCTTGTATAACATCTGAAATATCAACTTGAGGAGACATTTTGCTAAGATCAGTAGCATCATCAAACACAATATTCACTGACTCCTGAACGGACTTCAAGCGCAAAATATACACACGATATGCACGACTATTAGACGAGTATCCTAGGAAAATACATTTATCACTCTTTGAATCAAATTTAGTCAAGTACTCACGGTCGTTAAGCATATAACAGTAGCATCCAAAAACATGAAACTACTTGACAGTAGGCTTTTTCCCATTCAACAATTCATACGAAGTCATTTTAGTACCAAAGAACACACGATTAGATATATGACATGCCGTATGCAACGCTTCAGCCCAAAACCTCTTAGAAAGACTTAGAATGCAACATAACAGGTGCCATTTCTTGTAGATTACTATTCTTTCTTTCGGCCACCCCATTTTGTTGGGGCGTCTTATGAGATGAATACTCATGAATAATACCTTTCCTATCACAGAATTCATCGAACAATTGATTCTCAAATTCCCTAGCATGATCAGTCCTAATACGAAATATAGAAGCACTAAAATTTTTCTTAATCATAGCGCAAAATTTTTTGAAAAAATCGAACGATTCAGATTTTTTCCTAAGGAAAAATATCCATCCATATCTAGAATAATCATCCACGAGCACATATGCATATTTCCTACCACCAGTGCTATCTACTTCCATCGGACCCATCAAATCCATGTGAATAAGCTGGAAACAATGAGCAGTTTTAAAATGTTGGAGCATGTTGGTCAACATTATGGCTAGCATGCACTTGCTTACCCTTCAAACATGACTCACAAACAACCTTACCAAACTCCTTAAGCTTTGGAATGCCTCTGATCGCGTCGTGTTTGATAAGTTGCTCCAACGTTCGGTAGTTGACATGACCCAATTTGTCAAAGGATGACCCTTCGGCCTTCGAGAGTTGGCACATGTCCTTGGATCCGGAATTGTCTCCGACGGAGTAGCAATTGTCGTTTGATCTTTTCCCGGCCATGACACAAACACCTTTCTTGTTAAAAACTTCACAACATTCTTTGTTGAACCTTACCTCGAGGTCATCGTCGCACAGCTGACTTATGCTAATCAAATTAGCTACAAGCCCGTCGACATGTAGGACGTTGCTCAGCTTTGGGAAATCGGGCACGTTCAATCTGCCTCAACCGAGAATGCGCCCCTTAGCACCTCCTCCGGACGTTACAGATCCACTTCGGGAGCACCCGCTATCGAAGTACCAAGAACCTGTCACGTTAGCTCGCAAAGAGGTATACACAACATTGCACTTATGCACGGACTTCTCTATCCAAACTTTCTTAGATAATAAAGCAACATTTGGGTTACCAGAATTTGAAGGTGGGCCAGCTGAACCTTCTCCAGACATACCTTTCAACACTGATTTCTAATGTTGAGCGGATGTTGGATGACATTTCAGCCGACATCGATTTCTTCGCAGAAATCTCCCCCTTCAATTTCCAGCAATATGGCTTAATATGACCAGGTTGCTTGCAATGATGACATTTAAATGACACATCCTTAGGTTTACTAGCAACATGCTTAGGAATAGTCCTAACAATCACATTTTCACAAACATCATTCGAGGCACAAAAACTATCTTAGGCTGAACATTGGTCACAGGTTTAGGATCATCACATATGGGCTGAAAACTGAATCCTAGACCTTGTTTGTCAAAAATACCAAGAGATAATACCTCATCAAGGGTCGATTTACCCTTGTTCATCTTCGTGAACGTTTCGTCGGCCTCGTCGACTCGCTTTTGAAGCTTGTCGATCACCTTGTCCTTTCTTGTCAGCATGGCCTCCAATTTGTTCATCCCGTCAAGTAGGCTTTCGATCATCTTTTCATTCTTCTCATTTTCCTCGGACAGTACTTTTACTGCGGCTTTGAGTTGGGAATTTTTCGCCTTCTCTATTTCATATTGTGCGGATAGCAGCTTAAAGGCTTCATTCGTTTGAACTTCTTTGCAACAATCTGTTTCTGCATCATCAGAACTCAAATACCCATCAAAACAGTTTGAGTCATCATAATCAAAAATAATTTGTTTCTCAGATGTTGAGTCAAATGTTGGCTCAACATCAGTTACCGCCGTAAATCCGATTTGATGATCTTCTTCCTCGTTGTCTGAGAAGGACTATATGGTTACTGATGATGGCTGGACTCCTTAGGGCACTGTTCTTCATCTTCATCTTCGGAAAGTTCGATCCACATAGCCTTTCCGTACTTGCGAAGAGTGTTAGCACACTCGTTTGCAAAATGGCCCCAACCTTGAGATTCATAGGATCGTACAGACTCATAGATATTCTTCTTCTTTCCATCTGGTTTGCGTTTGAAGAATGGAGGGGCAGAAGCATGTTCAGCTTTGGCATTCTGGCCCTTCCTGAATGTTGGGTCAACATTCTGCTCGACTTTCTTCTTCCGAAGAAACTTTGTAAAATTCTTCACGAGCATAGCCATATCCTCGTCATTGTCAGGGTCAACTTCAGTTTGCACTTTGGATGACTGACTGACTAGAGCGACGTTTTTGCCACGTGAAGCTCTCTTTTGGACTTCGAGGTTGGTCTCATAGTTCTTCATAATGTTCGTCAACGTGTTGAACTCCATCATGCGCAGATTATGTGCTTCCTCGACAGCTGCTACCTTCACATTAAACTTTTCGGTTAGTGTGCGTAAAGCTTTAGAGACTAGTACCTTATTAGAAATCGGATCTCCGAGGCTATCACACTCGCTCGAAATCGTCAGGATCTTCCCGAAGTACGTGGTGATATCCTCGTCTTCCTTCATTCTCAGATATTCAACCTGATTGAGGAGGTATCGCAGTTTGGTTTCCCTCACGCTCGCATCGCCTTCGCAGTACCTCTGAGTAGATCTCAAGCGTTCTTTGCCGTCGAACAATTCTGAATGATCTTGAACATGAAATATCCACCGAAGAGAAGATGGCATTAAGAGCTTTGTCGTTATACTCGGCCGCATTCTTTTCAGCATTAGACCACTCTTCGATTGGCTTGTCGACTACTTCGCCATCGGCATCTGGAGAAGATCTAGGTGGAGTATATCCGTTGAGAACAGCTTCCCATGCTCGCACATCTATGGACTTGATGCATTGGCGCACACGAACCTTCCAATAGGCATAATTAGAACCGTCCAACATTGGAACTTTGCCGATGTAGTTTGAGCTTGTAACATCCATTATAAAGGATCAAAAATGCTTAGTCACGTCAAGCGGAGGCTCTGATACCACTTTGAAGTGGCCCCGGTACGATATGGATGTAAAACACTAAGTATAGACTGGATGTTGGGTGAAATGTCGGGTAACACTCAATCTAACATTCAAGTGCACTGCGGAATATTGTAATTACTTAGTGACGAAACTGAAATAACACAGGATGTAAATCTGTGCAGCAAGTTATAAAAACTTGCTGCGTGCCTCAAGGCGAAATTTCACTAACAGCAATGGATGGCAAAATAACTATCCGAAGATAGTAAAAACAAGCCTAGAAAAACTACGAATCTAAACGATCCTGAAAACTACGAATCTAACGATTTTGCAAACTTACAAAGTCCTAAGACTTGAAATACTAGGCTAAAAGGACACTTTGGGTCGCTCAAATTCTCTCAACGAAACTCGATAATTTTTGCTCGTAGCTCTCAAAAGTTTTCTCGTCCAAAGGTCTAAGTTGCAGCTCGAAATCTCCTCATATTTATAGGTCTTGGCTCATGTTTGAATTGGTAGGAGATCCCTTGAATATCTCCTAATGATTTAGTCTTGACTTGGGCTCCAATCTTCCTATTTTTAGTAAGCTTCTTCCATATTTCGCTCAAGCTACTCCACACACTTTCCACACGGTTGATCAATTCCCAATCCTTTTTTAAGTCCTGCACAACACTAAAAATAGCCAAGGTACGGATTAAACGCGTTTTGAGTATGAAAGATAAAACTTAGAAAGGAGACATTCTCGGCCAACAAATGTTGGATGGAATGTTCCCCTAACATTGCCAATGTTGAGACCTCAACATCAACAGCTTTCATTTGAGATGTGATCCTTGGTCGAAGGTACTTTTCATTTGAATTTGGTTGTCAAAACCAGTATACTTATCCTCTTAAACACTCTAATAAAGGAGTAGAAGGAAGACGAGAGCAAGAACGACTGCAGTAAAAAAAACGACATGGTAATCCCAGGGAGCGATCAAGGGAAGAATAAGATGGTTGGGCTCAAATGATGGAAGGTCGGCATAAAATGGGGTGACGACGTGGGGAACGGTAAATGTTTCTAAACCCCCGTGCTTGAAAAGATTCAGATTTTTTGGTTGCTCATGAGTTTAGTATTTGAGATTTGACCCATTTTCATGCTTTTGTCACAGTCTACGGCGTGGAGAAAGTAAAAGGATATTCCTTTGTTTGTGGTTTAGGTTTATGTTCTCAATTTTTTGCTATTTTACCCTATTTGCTTTATTTTAATGCAATTGAGCGATGACCCCAATGATTTTGAACTTCTGTTATTCGATGACCTTATTATTTTTATTTTTACAATGCACGTGTGTATGATTGTGGTTGTTTCTATGATTTGTACATGAAGATTTCAACATTAAGAACTTTCTATCGGTTGTGTCGTTCCATACGTGCCCGAGTGGGCACGGGTCTTACAATGTATGTATTGGTAAGACAGACAATAGCATTATATTGTACGCTGTTTAGGAATTTCTTGGTAAGACTTTGGGCGGTAATACATAATCAGTCATGCAATTGAGCAGTCTTACAATAATCAAGAGTCTTACTTATATATTATGACATGCAATTAGAAGAGCATTCTTGCGACAACGTAATTAATCTACAATAAATATAACCTGCACTTAATTAAGCAGTCATACAAAGTTGATGGTACTAACAGTCATACATTAATCAATCATATAATTACATGAAGTAGCCTTACAAAAATGTTGTAGACCATTACTTTTTATGATAGTTAATTAGTGGAGTAGTCTTACAAAAGTATATTGTTATAACACACTTAATATAACAATTGGCTTCGTTGATGTGTTTCCTCATTCTGAAGACCACTTAGTACAGAAGACCAGATCATGCATTTGTGTAGCAGAGTTTTCAACGAAAAAATTTTACAAGAATGTGGGTAATAATCAAAGTTCTAATTCATCAAGTTACAAGTGGTCGTTCAACTTACAACGCCAGTTCACACTGAAAGTATCTACGTAACAGTTAGGGGCATAGCATAAAAAGAGTTGATGGGCGTAACTTCGGAAGCCATTTTTCACGGGCATGTGTATGTTGCCTTGGCTCGAGTTAGATTTCTTTAGGTAGAAAAGAATACGTCGTATGAGACCACGAGGTTGTCAACACACTATATCACAAAGTCATTAACAATATTACGATAGTTGTATTTAAATTTGATGCAAATAGTCCCCGTGCATCGCACGGGGAGACACTAGTATTACAGAATACTCCAATATTCGTGCGACAAGCCAGAAAAAGGGTGTGGACACCTCATATGCTTCTCCATAAATATTCAAGCAGATATTGCAATGAAGTAAAAATAATGTGAGATAACATTCTTAGTTCTTTCAAAGAATTGATTGTAGCTTCATTCATCAGTCATCACGAGGGTTTTTAATACCAGATCGGACCGGCCAGTTCAAGCCGGAAATTGACGAACCGGCCGGAAATACGGTTCGATTCCGATCCGATTCAGATTTAATTTTAAAAAATAAAAATATAAATATAATAAAATAGTAAACACATAAACTAATAGTCAAATTAACTAGTTGTGTCCCAATGGTTATCACATTGGCTTGATATTTTCAAGGTTTTGGTTCAATTCCTTTCTACCTCTAATAAATTTTATTTTAAATTACTTTTTAGTACCTCATTTATAAATAGTTTTAATTTCTTCCCAATATATTTTGATTTTATTTCATCTTTTACCCTAACTTCTAAATTCAATTTTGACATAGACAATTACATTTTAGATATCTAACACATTTTATCTGATTGATTTATTCGTAAAATATATTTTTTTGTTTTATTTAGGAAGGCCGGTTTTACTCGGGTTTGATTCCGATTTTATAACCTTGAACCACTAAAATTTACGTTCCGGTTCGAAAACCCGATTCAGAACCTTGGTCATCACTTTAATTTGTCTTTATTATTACAATGAAATAAAAAAAATTTGATAGTTCTCAGATTTTATACTGAATCTCAGTCTTAAATAGAAACTGAGAACCTTCTCTGCCGCTTACCAGTTCGTACACACGGTCAATAACAAATGTAGATAATTTTTCTTTCTTTTTTTGTTAAGTTAAATAAATGTATTCACTTGAAAATTGAGCTTTTTTCTTCAAATAGTATATATTAGTTTAGAACAGTCTTTAAAAGCGTATTGCACAGTGCTTAGCATTGTAGTTCCGATATTGCGTAGCGTAGCGTATTGCGTGAGTATTTTGATCATGCCACATACACGACAAAAGATATATATATATATATATATAATATATATATATATGTGTGTGTGTGTGTACAACAATACAAGCAAACAAACCATTAAAAAAATAACGGTGAACATTAATCTAATTATATCTAAGCACACTTCATGAGCTATATATATATATATATATATATATATACACACACACACACATATATATATATGTCCATGCGCATGTGTGTTAAATTTTATTATTTTCTAATTTTAAGTAAATTTTAATTTTATATTATTTGTCTAATAAAAATCTCTTGGCTTACGACGTATGGCAAAATTGAAGAATTAGCCGCCAGGTCGCCTTAATTTGAAGCAGTTTAAAGTTAGGATAAATATATTTTATGATTTATATTTATTTTGAGCTTTACAAAAGAAGAAAAAAAATTAAAAAATAAAAAATAATAAAAATAACATCGTTATTTTTATTACGCTACAACGCGTTTTGCGAAATTTTTGCACTAAATGCGCTACGAGGCGCGCTACACTTGCGCTTTTTAAAACACTGGTTTAGAATTTATACTCTTATATTAATGGTGAGGGTGAGTTAAAAACTGTTTTTGGTGTATCTATTAACCAATCATAATATCCAAGTGTTATGTCTTTTTATTTATTAAAAAATTAATAAAATTCTTAAATCAAACTAAATCAAACATAACCACCCACTAACATTTGCCCTTCTATTTTTAGTATTATTATTTCCTAATTAAATATAGATAATATTATATAGCAAACATGTATGTGCGTTCAATCTACTAGTGATAATAGACTCTAAAAGTCCATTAGAGAAAATTAGGGTTTATATACACGCGAAGACAATTCAAATCCTCTTTCTTTTCGTTACCTTGGCATGGCACGCAGAGCAACAATGGATCTTACCCCTCGTACAAAGAAGGCGAAATCTAGGTAAAAAATCGCCTTCTTTTTGTCTTGTTTGAAATTCGTTATATTTTGGGTTCTTTTGAAATTCATCGTCGAATTTCACTTTGAATTAGCATATATCCGATCCCTTCGTTTTTTTGGTCGGTGGACTCAGAACGATATGCGAACTGAAACTTTGGTCCTCAATAAGCGTAGATTATCGTTGCTTTTTAGCTTTACGCGTTTTACAGTATGAACGTTGAACATATGTATGACTACATCATAAGGCATTGTTACTCTTTAAAAAAAATTCTTTTTTTCTGATTTAATGCTGCAGACATGATGAAGAAGAAGAAGAGAATGATAATTTCGGGGAATATATGGATTTCGATTATAGAAAGTCAAAGGAATACATGTCTCCGGTGATTAAAGATAAATGGTTGTCGTCTCGGAACAATTATCGTGAGGTATGTACTAAATAAAATTCGTTTCCATTCTCATCTAGATTCCGTAATAAATTCATTTCGTTGTTTGCTTAACTAGAGTTAAATGCAGGTTTGCGATTGTGTAATGACACTGATCGACGAGGATGACGACGACCCGCCGTTGGGCAGAGTATTCACATTGAAGGACGGTGAAGATGACGATGATATGAGAGATTTAGCTAACTTGTGCCTCAATCTTTTTATCGAGACCAAGGTCTGATAATACATTATATGCTTATATACTTACGTTCCGTTTCTATTTTTTTCTCAGCTTAACCTTGTGTTTGTTATTACAGCTTACGGAGTTTAAGCTTGTGAAGGTTTGGAAAGTCAACTGTTTATCATATTACGAAAATTAAACCTTCAGCGCGTGTCATACGAAGGTCAGCCACTTCTTTTTAGAGGAGTTATCTGCCGTATTCCTAGATTAAAGTCCGTGTTTTGTGAGATAAATGTGTTTTGGTTCTTACATCAACACGGCCACTATATGAAAGCATTAAACCGATGGATAAAGCATACAAGTGTCTTGAGCTAACAACTTTCTTCAGGTGACAAAAGCTCTGAAGCCTCCATTCCATTTCCTGCGTGATTGTAAGAATGAGATGATCTACATTCTTTGCCCCCACTTGATGTAAGCGCCACTTTAATCTGTCATTATAATTCGGTATATTTAATTTGAAGTCTATGGGTATCTACATATAAATATCCATTTGAATTCTTTGCCAAACCTTTTGTGATCAAGCACATAATCTCATCTCGGTATATGCTCGAAACCGTCGTAGTCCTCAATCTAAACTTCGATCCCGACTATAAAACAACTTCCCCAGTACTAAGCATCCCGAAACAAATTAAATGATGAAATTGTATTTTTTTTTTCCAAAAACAAAAAGTGGATAATAATAATCTCTAAGCAAAGGGGTTTTGATCTACAAGGTCTGACCAAGCTGAGCGCACAAAAGATATTGGGCTACAACGGTTAAATGGACCTTCACTCTATTATACTCCCTCCATCCCATTAATTTATGGACATTTAGAGTATGATACGATTTTTAAGAAACTGAATATTTTAATAATATAATACAAAGTAAAAAGTGTATATTTTGACACGTCTTTTATGAATATTTAATATTATTATATTGCTTATTTGTAATAGTATTTTGCCAAAAAATGAAATGTAAGTTAGCGGGACGCCCGATATAGTAAAATGTACAAAAAATAATGGGACTAAGGGAGTAATATATATCAGCTCATCATAATTTTTCACCTTCTGTAGCAGCAGCATTATTGTTTTTGTTCCCGAACAAACGTGAATAAATATAGACTCTGGAAGAGGCATAATAACAGTAGCAAGCCTATCTATCTTTCATGATTTCGATCGTCCGAAATCTTCGCCATAGTAATAGGCTGTCCCGACCATTACGGCGACTGTCCCCCCTTGGGCAACCACACGGGCCCGCATTAGTTTCTGTCCCAAGTGAGACTTTCCCTGTCTGAAACTTATCAGGCCCGCAGTTAGCACACCTGCTGTGATCAACGCACCTGAGAAAAGAAAAGAACGATCGATCGATCATAACCCTTCATCGCAGATCAGAGAAACAAACGTTCTTTTTTTTTCTTTTTTTACTCGAGATGAGCAATGGAAGCCAATGTAAGAGATATATGTATCTTCGTTGCACGTTTTATGTAATATGGGCCACAAGCTACTACTGTCATAGGCCATAACTCAGCAGATATTCAACTTTGAACCTAACAATTTACTATCGACCATAACCCTAATAGCAGATCAGAGAAAGAGCCAATATCGTGCTTTTCCTTTTCTTTTCTTGAGGTGAGGAATGAAAGCCGATGTAAAAGATATATGTATCTTCGCTGCATGTTTATGTTATAGCGAACGAAAGAGAAGGAAATAGCTCAGCAGATTTGCAGATGGGCATTCAACTTTGAACTTAAGATTTTAAGACCGATAGGGGATTGGGGATATGAGTACTTTCATCGACATAGACATAAAAACCGAGGCAAAAGTTTCGTTGGGTGAAATGATGCTTCTAAATTGAACACTACATAACAGAATACGATGGAGGTTCGATACTTGTAATAGAAAGAACAGTAGCTGAAATAAGGCGAGAAAGAAGAAAGAAATGCATACCAATTGGGACTAAAGGGTTCCTAATGCGTTTTTTATCGGTGTACAGCTCCTCGAGCTCTGGGTTTACGGCTCCCATTTGTGATGCTATTCGCCTGCATTAATCCGAAAAAGAGGAAAAAACAGAGAAAATCTGTAACTGATTCAAGATTTCAAGCTCGATTCACGGTTTCAAGAAGAACAACGTACGGTGTGGTAGCAATACATCCAAATTAAAGAGGCATCATCCCAATTCTCTATCCCCAACCCAAGTAATCAATTATGATCAATTGCACTTGAAAACTGAAAAATTCAAACACCCTAATGCCAGAATTCCGAATGCAGTCATCCCCCAAATCGTTTTAACAACAACACACGACGAGAACAACGCATTGGGTAAGAACAAATGACGATGAAGGCAGAACCGTCGATAATTTTAACCAAGGATCGTAATTCGTCATTCCACTTACAAATAACAAGGAGGAAGCGCGTACTATAGATGGCGTATGAAAGACTGAAAGCTTCGAGCTTGAGATGCACCCAGGTAAAAAGATTGAATTTTCTTCTGAATTTAATGGTATGTCGAAGCCAGCGATCGAGGAATCGCAGAAGCTGGTTGGCAATAGAGCAATGTTGTTGTATCCATAGGAACCACAAACTTAAAAAGAGCTGATTTTACAATAATATCTATTAAAAGAAACCGCACTTTTGCTAATCTTTCTTCTCTCTCACCATCATCATGAGTTTAAATTTTTTTTAATTAAATTTACTCGATAAGAATTACTACCATTTTCTCGTCCCCAAGGTTAAAATAGCAGTTCTCAAAAGATGATACTACATCTAGCTTTTATCTGATCTCACTCACAATTAAGAAAAAGGATAAATAGTGTCGACGAAGAAAGAGATTGGATAGGGTAAGAAGCCTCTTACAACAACAACACGTGCCACGCCACGCGTTGCATTTTAGGACGCCACGTAATGGAAATTCTCTATAAACCTCTATAAACTTCCATCTAACCTTCTATTTAAACTGAACACGTTTAAGCTTTCTGTGTAATAACTAATACATACAACGCCCATCCATGGAGATGAAAATGAAGAGATCATTGATAGTCGTTTTTTTGCTCCTGCTAACAACGCTCGCAGACGCAGGTTTCTTCAGTCCGAAGCCGCCGTCGGCCACAGTGCTGAAACAAGGCCAGGAAACAGTCAAGGTCAAGCTAGAGAAAGACGACGGCAACACAAAGGTCTTCATCTCGCCGCAGGACGGCGACGTCCGTGCCCACGCCGCCGCAGTTCACGGAGACGACGACGAGGGCTCCTCCCGCCTTTCATACGCGAAGGAGAAGCTGAAAGGGGCTTCTTCTTCCTCCGGCGAAGACGAGGATGAAGTAACGACGTCTTCTTCCCACGCTAGGTTCAGCCCCAAAGAGCTCGTCTGCGACGCCTACGGCAAGTGCAAGCACAAGGTGGCGAGCGCCTTTGGTCAGACCAAGGACGCCGTCGAGGACACGGCCGACGGGACGGCGGAGAAGGCTGAGGAAGCGAAGGATTCTGTAAGCCAGACGACGGGCAAAGTTTCTGGCAAGGCTCGTATGGCTTCAGACAAGGCCAAGGGTATGTCCGAGGCAGGCGTTAAAGGAACTTACGGAAAAGTCAAGGACACGGCCGACGTGACGGCGGAGAAGGCTGAGGAAGCGAAGGATGCTGTAAGCCATATGGCGGGCAAGGTTTCCGGCAAGGCTCGTATGGCTTCAGACAAGGCCAAGGATATGTCCGAGGCCGCCGTTAAAGAAACTTACGGAAAAGTCAAGGACACGGCGTACGACGCAGCCCACGGCGCAAAAGTAACCGCCGGCGAAGCCGCAGAGAAGGCAAAACACGGAGCAGAGAAAGGAACGAAGGGCTTTATGTGGGTCTTCCGCCGTACGGCCGGCGTCCTCTCTTACCTCGTCCCGTGGAAGACGATGGTGTCGGCCACCGGCGTTCTCCACCTACTGGGATTCTCGGTGGCGTACGGCACGAGCCTGTGGGTGACGTTTGCCTCAGGCTACGTCCTCGCCGCTGCGCTGCCGAGGACTCAGTTCGCCATGGTTCAGAGCAAGATTTATCCGCTGTACTTCAAGGCCATGGGCTCGAGCATAGGGCTCGCCATGCTCGGACATCTGATGGGCCCGCGGAGGATGTTCTCCGGCGTCAGTATGGCGGCGCTGGGCGCCTCCCTACTCATGACTCTGGCGAACTCGCTTTACTTGGAGCCTCGCGCCACCAAGGTAATACTTCTGTCCGTACAATATCGTAGCTTCGTTTAGGGTTTCGGCGTTATTACAGTAGTCGATTGATTGTTCGATTGGCAGGTGATGTTTGAGAGGATGAAGAAGGAGAAGGAAGAAGGAAGTGCGTTGAGACAACGAGGAGGAGAAGAAGAAGAGACTGTAAAAACTCCGGCTACCGCTGAGGGGGTGGAAACGAAGAGGGCTGAAGGTGCTCCGGCGAAGGGTTCGGCCGGCGGCGGCGATGGGCTCCGTCAGCTGAACTCGTATTCGTCTATGCTCAACGCGGCGACCCTCGTGGCGCTGACGTGGCATTTGGTGTACCTTGGGAAGAATCTTCACTCTGTCTGTTAGTTGAGTTAACATGGTTTGACGTTTCCTCTTTTATGTTACTCTAATGCTCTGTTCTTTTTATGCTTGTGTTTTATGAATAGTAATGTTGTATCCCTGTTTGTCCTGTCTGGTGTTGGAGCAGAAATATATATCAATTAGACCATAAAAACGCTGACCTCTCTTCATTACTATTTACTACCTTTCCAGCTGAATTTCCTGTACTTCCTGAATATATTGTAAGGACAAAAAATAGTTTTTTTCCATAGTGACGTTGAAACAGATTAATCCAAATTTGAAAGCATGCTGTGCAATTTATAACTGCAAGTAGAGAACATTATAACCCTTTCCTCCTCTGGCTCTGACTTTGGTGTTATAAGCCGCAAGTAGAACGGTCAACTTGGATCGCGGGCTGGGCCGCTGTGCCCCTCTAAAAGGGCGGTTTGGGCTGGAATCTTTTAGGTCCGCCAAGGAGCGGATCCGAACGGCGGGGCAGGCCAGCTCACTTCTTTTGTCTTAGCAAGTTAATCACATAAGTTGTTGAGCACGCAATTAAAGTGGCATTATTATAATAATATAGTATAATGTGATTACATATAAATTTATAACTTTTTCCAAATTATTCCTAACATTTGCTTTTTTCTCCAATTACATTTAAAATGGTGTTTAATTTTACCCAAAACGGAAAGGTGATAATATTATGGGACTTTCATTTCAGGCCATCACATAACTATCATTTAAGATTTAGGTCCTCTTGGCAAAAATTTTAGTTTTAAGGACCCATTTCTGCAGTACCACTTCATTGCTTTTACATATCGGTATGTTGAAATCATAATCCGTACCAGTTTATGATCATCTAATACCAGTTTATTTTCTGCAGTGCCACTTCATTGCTCTGACATACCAGTATGTTGAAAGTTTGTAACACAAAATGATCATTCTATACCAGTTTATATATCTTTCATACCACTTCTTTTACACACAAAATGGGTCATATCCTAAAAATTCTCAAACAGTGCCTGAATTCGAAAACCCTTAATGGGGATTGATTCCGAAAATGACCCTAAAATTATTGGGACGCCCTAAAATGGAAAAATGCGATAAAATTAGCGGGACGAAGGGAGTATATTATATATTATATTTAAAATATATTTATGTTTATATAATTAAATTTATAGTTAATAATTCACAAGACCATAATTAAATACATATATATTAATAAATATATATTATATGTTGGTTATCCGTAATTTATTAATAAATATCTTAATTAATTAAAAAATATAATAAATTAAAGTATAAAATTAAAAATTAAAAAAATTAAAAAATTTCCAAGCGGGCGAGCCTAGCCCGCCAAGCCCGCGGCCCGCCGCGGGGCAGGCTGGGTTCCATTTTTTCAGGCCCGCTACATGGCGGGGCAAGTGGCGGGCTTTGGCGGGCAGCAGGCCCCGCCCCGCCCCGACCCATTGACAGCTCTAGACGCAAGTCTATATATACTTCCAATATCAAGGTTTCAACTACAAAATCACGTGTATATATCTATACTCTTTTATTAATTGTCGGGGTATTTATCAACTATCCAATTCAATTTGGTGTATCAATTACACCAAAATTTCTAGCCAATTGGTCAGTTATTTTTATAAAAAACCACCCATCAATGCAATATAGGCTAATAATCGTCGTATTCCGAAAACTATCATTACGGCGTACTCGAACATGATAATTTCAAGTAGGTTGGCCTACATATATTTAATGCCCACCAAAAAATTTCAGGAATTATCTAAACAAAACGGTCAACCCACTTTAAGGCCAAGTACTATTCTTGGCATTGATAATCATTATTTATTAAATACATAGTAAATGTGGCAAAGTAAATTTTAAAAAATAATTAAAAAACTTCCAGGCACACATGTAGGTAGAGGTGTTCATACGGTTTCGGTTTCGGTTTGCCGGTTCGTAACCGCCGGTTTGGAACCGAAATATGCTTAAACCGTAACCGAACCGTGGTTAACCACGGTTCGGTTACGGTTTTGAAACCGCCGGTTTCAACGGTTCCGGTTTGAAACCGCCGGTTACGGTTTCAAACCGGTTTTTCTATTTTTTTTTTTTTTTGCTTTTTGTTGTTTATTGGAGAATAATAAAGAAATTTGATTTTGTTTTATAATGTACCTTCAAAGTTCAATATTTTAAAAAGAATTAATTATTGCTTATAAAACTCAAGTGAAAAAAATACAACTTAAATATTTTTAAAAACTAAAGATTATTGCTTAAAAAATCTACTATTAATCCCCCTATTTATAGAGAAAAATAAAAAATTTAAAAATAATACAATAAATCATATAGTTTGGTGATATGATTGAATTTTTTATTTTTTCTTTGTAAATGGTAATGGACAAAGGGTCATATATATAAACCGTTTGAATTATTTTTATTATTATTTTAATATATAAACCGGCGGTTAACCGTCGGTTACAAACCGCCGGTTAACCGCCGGTTACAAACCGCCGGTTTCGGTTCTAGAATATTACGAACCGAAACCGAACCGATCTAAATGACGGTTCGGTTCCGGTTATAACCGGAACCGTTGACCCCGGTTAACCGAACCGTTGACCGCCGGTTCGGTTTCGGTTCAGTTCCGGTTTTTGAAACCTTCCGAACATGTCTACATGTAGGGTGTGCAAAATAAATTAGTATTTATTATTTATCCAAACTAGGTCGAAATAAATCTCAAGAATCATCAATAAATAAGAGTAACAAAGAATAATAATTTTTCCCATGAGGTCTCTCTACTACACTAGAATCTATTATTATAGCCAGATGGTGGAGGAGCAGGTGGTAACCTGGTGGGAGTGCGTCGGCTATTATTAGCATCACTGTTTTGGGCCGAATCTCCATTACGGCGGCTGTAGCTATTAGACCGTGAATATGAGTCGTTTGCAGCAGCTGCATCGAATGCTGATCTCCAATCGTCGCCCGTCGACGATGGGCTGCTCGGGACTGGGCTACCACCGTCTGGTTAGTTCATAAAAAAAACATAATGATAGCGAAATATGATATAAGAAAAGGGGCTACTAAGCATGTGCAGCATATCCTTAGTCATTAATAAGACTGTTTCATCCTAAGACTAGTTATTGGTGCTAAGATGGACTTAACGACTTTGAACATGGGATAACAGATCTTGAAGACCAATATGGTTTTAATGTCAAAAGACTTTTGACATATCAAATTGGGTAATGGTGAGAACAAACAGATTGAATCCTCTTGATACCATGTTAAGTTAGAATCATCCTAAAGGCTAAATGATGTTGATTGGAGGAGCACATTGTATTAGTATTACATATAATAAAGAAGTGGGGTATGGTTTTTTAGTTGCTTATCGAAGAAAAGTCTGATATAAGACGGTCCTAATCATGAGAAAATTGAGAGAGTGAGAGACTAAGTTACCTCCGCTGGAGGGGTCGACGGCGGTTATGGGTGCACGATTATCATGGATGCTCAATTGCCTCGTGAGTTTGGAAAGGAGAGATGATTGTTTTTGGAAGCGCTCTCTCCGGCGCTTCACGTTCGGGTCTTCATGAAGTAGCTCTTCTGTTTTCGATGGACTCTGGACGCTAAAGGTTCGGATATAGAAAGAGAAGAGAAAACGCAGGTTAGAGACAGAGAGTACTGTCTATCTGTTCGATGTTGTAATAACTACTAAGAAATAGAACACTTGCTCGAAGACTCGTGCGAAAAATGCATGATGAACATTCTTCTATACAGGATAATAATTAGATGCAGGAAATGAAGCTTACCTCACAGAACTGTACAGCTTATTAAGCATGTCTTCTTTAGCCTTCTCGACTTGGCAAAGAACAACCGCCTGTTAATTATCAAATTAAGATGATAATTTTAGAGAGGATGCAACTGATGATTAATCAAAGCTGAGGAGAAGGATCTTCAATCTAAAAAACACCTTTGGAACATTAGCTGCAAGACTGTTAAGAACAGCTTCGACATAACCGCGCACTTCTTGAGCCATCCATCGAAGTTCTTCCTCTGGATCTGCAGGTTTCCGAGCCATCCTGTCCTGAAATAGGCCAATCAAAGGCAAGCTAACATACCCAGACACATTCATTACACATGGGAAAACACATCAGAGGAAACTAAAATAGAATTCACATACTAATCAAAGAAAGCATCTTATAGGACGAACAGATTAGACACTACACCGAAGAATACTTATATGTGAGAGAAGATCAATATAGAGTTCCAGAAAGCCGATTAAAAATTGATAAACAACACGAATATCGCGGGACCTGAATCTGTGCAAAACATACCAGCGAACCATCGGAAAGACTTTGTCGCATAGGACCTGAATCAGTCTTCACTTGACCTCCTTTGGAACTGATGACATTTCTTAATTTGTTTATCCACTCTGTCTTATCCGCCACATTCTCCGCCTTCAAAAGAACCACGCTGTGGGCTAAAGGTATAAGTAAACGAAGTTAGTTTTTTCGCAAACCAAAATGAGTTTTTTTAGGATGTTTGGCTTCCTAAGAGATAACTGATTTAGGAAGAACCTTTAAGAACGGTCTTATAAGGTACTCTGCTAGTTATCTTGAATACAAGACTGGGAGGCTTTTCCTTATCGGGCCCGTTTGCTTTTTTATCTTTCAAACTTTTTGAAGGCGAGTCTTCCTCTTCAGCAACTTCTTCAAGATTACATTCCTGGTAATTTTAAAATACATATCGCAAGGTGAGCATTTTAATCATCCAACCACATCCTACAGCTGTTTTAGAAACAAAACCCAGCAGGATGCCAATCTGACAACAGCAATGTTATACTATAGAACATGTTTAGACTGCTGAAAGTAGCATATACCCTACCCATACAGAAGCTACAATCGGCATGACTGCTTGCCTATGATATCCTAAATGAAAACAGGGTTGAGTGTCAAAGATCAGAGGAAGAGTGATAACCTCGAGGCCTTCATACCTTAATGGATTTGGTTTCATCAGCCTGGTCAAGGCTTAATTTGAGACCACGCGGCCTTATTACCCAATTAATAGACAAAAATATCTGAATGTAAACCGTTCTATGCCTCTACATACTTTCTTCAATTAGTTAGTCAAAGCACATAGCCTTAAGTTCTACAGAAACTTGATCATTTGTTGAAAATCCAACAATATGCCAAATGTCAAAAGTTTTGACTTTACTCTGATTTCAGCAAATATTTAAACACATCAGAATCCTGGCTTCAGTAACTAACACTCAGACTAATATACAAAGGCTCTATAGATTTTAAATATCCAGATATGGTCTATATGCACGGCATAGTGTATTTAATACCTCCAAAGTGATGACACCACGAAAATGACGCTCTTCTTGTTTCTTGGTGTACCCAAGCTGCATTCATAGAACCACATAAGATGAAATAATTAGCTGGACAGGGTGAGTTTGGTATGCAGAATTCGGTGCGGAAAGGAAAAGAAAACGTATTATGGTACGACACGTGAGGCGTAATGTATAATGATCCGAAGCGTATCATTTCATTTTCCTTTTCTTTTCCGCGTTGGATTCCGCAAACCAAACGGACCCTAAGTTTGGGCAAAAGAAACAGATATAATCATAACTATACAAAGGACATTTGCATTTGATATTTTGACCAGTTATTAGTAACATAGTCTCCGCAGTAATCTTTGACAGCATTGATTTAAAAACACGACTGAAGCGAAAGTGTCACTAACATCAGATCAATTGGCGATAAATAACTGGAAGCATGTTAAAAATACTAAGATTCAAATAAAATGAGAAACGGAAGCGTAATTTAAACATAAGAATACATATTTATCTTCAGCATTTATCACATGAAAAGCAAGCCATATGGGGGGGAATAAATCATCTTTTGGTTACTAGCTGAAGTCTAAAAGTTCTCACTTTTCCTGTTTTTTCATTCAAGACGAACCACCTTTTACTCCATCCATTATTTTTTGCACTTCTCTTCAATAGGAAACCTGCAGAAGTAATACAGGGTTTAAGACGATGCCAACAGCAATCCCGACAAAGGTAACATCTTATTCCACCAAGCTAAACTGTGAATGTCATGAATTATTTTCAATACATATTCACAATTGCTTCCCCATTTCAACCAGTTGCACACCCACATAAAACTAGAACAAAGATGGCCAGATAATAAGACAGATGTGAACGTGAACCTGCAGTGATCTCCCCCTCTGGTCCTGCAGTTTTCAAACCCGATCCTTCCTGCGGATCTTTCTCTTTTTCTTGTTGGTTAGATTTACCATCTTTAATCGATTTTAAACTTCCCCCACTTTGTTGGATTCCTGTCTGTGGACTAGTGGCCTGAATCAAGCATTTAACTTAGATAAGCATTAAGCGCATAGCATGCAAGATAAAACTAATGTTCAAATTCATTATGGACTGCTCTCCATAAGTTATATCATTAATATGGTCCCATAAGATAGATTCTGCACCCTATTCATTATGGACTGCTCTGCATCCAGTGCTTTTTTAGACGATTGGCCACCTTTAAGCTCCTCTTCACGTCGTTGTCTATCCATCCTATGAAAGACTAAAAGATCATGACTACAAGAGCTTTGATAGATATAAATGAAAAATAAATTTAGAGGTCAAAAAATCGGAAAGTTCAAAATTCAATGCATGCACTATTAAATCTAATTAAGTGAAATAAATCAACTTACCGCCGCTGTACCAAGCGTATAAAATGTTGTGGAGGAACAAATGCCCGTTCCATATCAACAAGCGCCACCACCATGTTTTTTGCTTCATTCTTGAATCCTTCCAGTGCAGCTGTGGCAATCGTCAGAACCTGAAGAAAGATTAGTAATAAATTTAATATATTTGTAAACATGATTTACTCAAACAACTCCAGCTAAACTGAAATCAGAGTACTGACCTCTCGCTTAAAAGGAGGATACTTTCCAAGGCCTGGTGTAGCATTTGCAGCTGCTGAGACGATTTCAAGGAGTACCCGGTGTACCTAATTTGAGAAATACTAAAACTCATAATTAAATATTATAAGAAAGGAACACAAACAACAAGAGGTTATCTGATAATACAATAGACAATGCCACTATAAAACTCTGAATTGTTAACTTATTTTAACAATCTCAGAGTGGTTGCACCTGATAGTGGATATAGATATTATCAACACAAACTTGTCTTCAAAAACTATGGGTGCATGGACCCTTTATAAAAGGATAAGTATATATAACAAGAATATATACAAATACATGAATATTCAGGAAAATTTTTGGAGAGGAAAATGTCTGTTTTACCTCATCCACGCAAAGGGTTGAAGGTTCTTTTGCTAACTCTAAGACACCCTTAATCAAGGACCTCAGCCCTTTCTCAGGAGCGATAAGATAAGGTTGATAACCATCTGCTTCAAGCACGATCTGGACATACCCAATCATCAGAATAAAGCATAGTCAAAGAGATACCAAATATGTGAGGCTAAATGGTTGATTGCTTACCCTTTTCACGTTCTTGATGTCAAAATGCCTATCCAAAGGGAGTTGCTTGATTCTATTGGGGAAATTCCCTTCAAATGAAGCAACAACTTTCCACCCACCTCCCTGAAGTAACATTCCCAAAGGTATATAAATGCCGCAAGACATGATTCCATCAATAGAACATTTGCAAGAACGAAACAATAGCAATGGTTCCACATATAATGCAATGAAAATGGATAACCAGAATGCATGCTTAAGTTTCCAAGGCATCATAGCCCATTCCGTAGAAAAGTCAAAAGCATTCAGGAAAAAAGATAAATTTCCTGTCACCTACCCATACTTTATTCTCAGAGATATCTGGGACTGCATTCAGATTCATGCATGGGATAACAATTGAATAAATGAAGACGTATAACTGTCACTGAACTAAAAGCAACGTGTTCAATGAACCAAGAGGTGAGGCAAGTACTGTCAAGGATAAATTCCATACATACCAATAGCATATGAAAGCAAGTGTAATTGTCCTCGAAATTACCTCCCCTGTTGTGATGTGCTGAAGAAACTTGTCCTCAAATTCACGGCAAAGCTCTAAAGCCAGAGCTCTGGTACCCTCAGGACTCTGAACCATTTGCTCGCCAAGTTTAAATAGTTCATCCTGTACTATTTGGGATTTCCCTTGAAGCCTGAAAGTGATGATAATAACAATTATAATTGATTAAACAAATCGAAGAAACAATTTTCGAAAGCAAGCAATTGGAAAATGCACAATGGAATCCCATACACTGTGATTAGCATATCTACAGAGAATATAAATTCAGCTGTATGCAAACATGTTGGATGTATGGATGATTCAGGATGAAAAACGGAGAGGAATTATGGTATTCATTGAAAAGTTATAGAATAAGTTGACAGTTGATGTTTCGAGAATGAACCAGATCAACACATTCTGACAAATATGACATAAATATGCTGCTGATAACGTGAGAAACAATGTCCGAGATTAGACCACCGGTTGTCCTCAGTTAACTACCAGCAAAAAACCATCCTTAGAATAAGACAAACAGACAAGCTTACCCAGACAGCAGATTTGGGAGCCTGAGTTTCATGCGATTTCTAATCTGTTTGCCAAGAGTTTCTACCAGAGCCAATCTCCCCAGCTTCCTTTCAGGAGCTCCCGGAAGTATAGACTTTAAACTCTCACTCTCCGCTCGCCATGCTGTTTGCAGAGAATTATCACTCCCTGATTGAGCAGATGCTAGTGACACAGACTGCCCTATTAAAGCAACCCAAGGGATATCAGCAGTACTTCGAGGGCCCTTATTTGACAAAAGAGCCTGCACAGCCGCAAGGAGTTTCGGTTCTGAAGATGCTTGATCTATCTTGCTAATAACTCCAACAGTCCTTGTACCTAATAAGCCGATATTGTTAACATGCATACTTAACAACGGTAAGTACAAACAATATAATTACTGATTTTCTCGATTTAATAAAGAGACAAAACCAGCATGGAAGACATACAATCCCCATCAAGCTCCTTCGCTAATCTGATAGCTTTGGCTGATGCAACTTCTGGTGCCTGGGAAGCAGGAATCACGACCAACAATATTGCATCACTGTGTTCTGCATACTGGCTCTGCAAAAAACCAAGACAATGATAAAAGACTAAGAACTCTTCAGGGTTTTAGTAGAACTATAGACTACATTAATCATGGTGCACAGTATGGATATCACAAAAAAAGCGTATGATGATTCAATGCAAAAAAACAAAAACTGAACTTTAGAAGCCTTTCGTAATGCACTCACCAATGAATCATCAATACTGCCTTTGTCAACCCCAGGCAAATCTATCATTTTCAAAGGTGGGCCTGCCAAAACAAATCAAATCTTAGAACAAGTACATAAAATTAAAGGAGGATTAAACATCAAAATGAAGACATATTTCAGCAAAGGCAGGACGGTGAGCAAAGGAACACTAGACAAGATAAGTTTTTACGACAAAAGATTTATGTTGAGACGCACCGGTACTTGTTCTGAGTTTCAAATAAATCTCATCACGACTCTTGCCTGAAATCTTGCTCAATCTGTCCTGTAATGAATGCCTAAGGGCACCTACCACAACATGAAAGAACAACAGGAAATCAGACTATAACACTGTAAATATTTCCTAATAAACAGAGTCAACTTTGATGGACTTGAAACACCGGCTTCAAAGTTCAGGTAAATGGCTCACTTGCAGATACTTGCTGAGATTTACTGTCAATCTGAAGAATAATAGATTTACTGCTCAAGGATGCATCTCTTGTTAGATCAATGCATATTGGAGCCCGGGTGGCACCACCTTCTCCCGTTGGCTGTAAATTTAGGAATCAGCCGGCTTAATTCAGATTAAAATAGCAGTCAAGTACAGGATCCACAAGCCTTTGATACTTACCAATGCTGGATGCCCAATTAGGCTATTCAGGACAGCGGATTTACCTGCACCCTGATAATAGACATCAAATTAAATAAAAAAAATATTATATTGACAGAACATTACGAGATAAGTTAATAAGACACGTTGATGAAATCTAGACCAATAATACTCAGTTCATCCATATCAAACTGTTGTACACAGAAAACACACAATCTTCACTCTTGAGGAAATGTCACAGAGTTTGATTTTTAACATGAGATTAGTAGAAAAGAAGAATAGAAAAGATGTTCAATCCACCTGAAGCGAAGCAAAGTAGATATTTATAATAATCTCAACCATAATTTTTCATAGCGGGTTATCATGTTAACCAAATGCTTACGCTAGTGATGATCGCTTATCCCGATAATGGCACTACAATAGCCCCACATAGAAAACCAACAACATTTCCAATCATTTAGTGCATTATAGAAATAGAGCACCCAAAAGCTCGTTCTCAAGTCCCCGACAACGTCCGCCACGTAACAGAAATGCACGTTGAAGATTTCCCCTCAAACAATTAACAACAAAACAGCAGAAAAAAGTGAATCGTCCAAACAGAAAGTTCAAAAGCGGATCATCAATTCATCATCAATGACAACTCACAGTGTTTCCAAGCGTAACAACATTGAGAAAAGTCGACGCACGCCTCGACGACGAAGAAGAAGACAACGACGTCGTTTCATCAGGATCCTCGTCGGCCAGAAGAGCCGAGGCCTGCCGAATGGATTCAGAGAGCTGCGCCATTTCCTCGATCGCCTCCATCGATTTCTTCCCGCCCAACAAGCAAATCAACGTCCCCGAACACAACGGAATCAGAGGTTCCCGATGACAAATAACAAACAACTGGATCGAACGCAGATCCAATTGAGCTCGCGAAGATCGATTGATGTATCGAACACTCAACGTTTAGGGCTTCGGCGAGCGTTTGAATGCTTCAAATGTCTGAAGAAGAAACGAGAAATGAAATGTAATATAAATGTGTGCTGTTGAAGAAAATGAAATGTATTTAATTAAGACGGGAAAAGGAAAGTGCAGTGTTGATACTTTTAAGTAAATGCATTGCAAATATTTAAATTAAACTGACAATTATAACTAAATCTGAGTTCAATTTCAGAACTTATGGATACCGTGATTAATTACGTCACGTGTAAGTTGCGAGTATTAAATCATGGAAGATGACAAAGGTTAAAATTATTATGTTAAACAAAAGGTTAATACTGTATTGGCTGGGTCTGATTGGTCCAATAAGTAACTGGGTCGGATCAGATACTGTTAAACAAGAATGGTTTTCTAATAGGGGTCGGATCTGATGTTTCTTTTTTCTTATATTTTAGCTGGAAATAAGTAATAATTACGTCGAGTGTTCGACTCCTAGCTGAGATCTGAACAGTGAATCCATTGAATTCCAATACTTTCTGCGTACATTATATACAAAGAATCGTTGTGGGGAAATCAGTTCGCAGAAGGCAAAATGACGACTGACAAGGTATAGCTGTGGATTGATTTATGATCACGTAATCTACTGAATTGATGTTACGATTATGTTGTCGAGTGAATGTCAGCTCATGATCGGTCTTTATTTTTGTCTAGGCTAGCGATTCAGTGTTGGATTTGAAGTCGTTTATTGGTGATTTGACGGTCGAAGACGATGAAGTTGAATCAAGGTTCTCAATTTTTTTTCCTTCTTTTTCTTTTTTGATGTGCCGGTGTGTTTTGTTGGGTATGATCGGTGGATGTCTTATCTTTGGTATTTTGGTATCAGTGATGATATTTCACTGGAGGGATTAGAGCAAGAGCTGGAAGATTGTAAAACTGATGATGTATGTACGATACGGAAGATAGCTCAACTATTTTACCGATTTAGTTGATAATATTCACGATATGTTCTTGGGCTTTTTTTTAATTGAAGGTGGTTGCTATGATATTGTCGAAAGGCACCAAGCTGCGGGACTACACCAGGGATGTAGAGAACAACTTGCGGCAAATCGAGCTCGACTCAATTGAGGTTTCAAATTTCACTCTAGTTTTTCACTTCACTTTTTACTCTTGGAACATTATCCCAGTTCCTTTTATCTATGGGTTGTGTTCTGCTTGTAGCATTATTGACATACGATGCATTAAGAGCTTTCCCCTTCACGAAATGCCTGATGACTGGTGTATGGTATGTTTTTGGGCTTTGGTTTTGACTGAACTTTTTGTTTCTTGTCAGGATTACATCAAAGAAAGCGATAATCTAGTCTCATTACATGATCAAATTCATGACTGCGACACCATCCTTTCTCAGATGGAAAATCTTTTAAGTGGATTTCAGGTATGACATCTTCTGTGAAGTTATCGATCGATTATCTGTCCCTTGCCTTCTGTGAGCACTAGGCATTCTAGAACTGGACACTCTTTGAAATACTGTAAGTAGTTACTGGAAACCTTATGACATTGCACACGTAGAGCATGGGTTTTTTCTTCTGTTTAATTTTTTGGGAAGTGCGGTTTGGATTCTGAAGCTTCTGTATTTGTTCTACTAGAGTTCTTACAAATTTAGAAAAAGGGAAAAGGAATGACTTGCGTAACTCTGTTCCGTTCGTCGAATTCTGAGCTGCACAACTGGGTCATTGATCTTCGGTGGAACCGATACATCTTTGAATATAATTTTATTAGTCAGTGCTCTAACTATCTTTCTATGATAGGCAGAGATAGGTTCGATAAGTTCAGATATAAAAATTCTTCAAGAAAAGTCAATGGATATGGGGCTGAAGCTGAAGAATCGAAAGGTGATTATTTTACGACCCATTCATTACATTTAAAGCCTTTGAACTGTGGAACATACTGTCACTGAATCTTTTTATGATGAAGCCTCGTCAGATTATACAAATAAAAATCATTGGATTTGGTATCAATGTGCCCACTGATGTCTTGAGTCACACATGTTTCGGTACATTATCAGGTTGCCGAATCAAAATTGGCTAAATTTGTTGAGGACATCATCGTCCCTCCAAGAATGATTGACATAATAGTTGATGGAGAGGTACTTCCGTAAGTCCAAGACTGTAAAGGATTGGGTTAGCATAGCTGTAATGATTCATTTAATGACTGTTATAACAGGTAAATGAGGAATACATGAGAACACTTGAGATTCTAAGTAAAAAGCTGAAATTTGTTGAAAAGGATACCATGGTGAAGACTTCTAAAGCTTTGATAGATGTTCAGCCTGAACTGGAAAAACTCCGTCAGAAAGCAGTTTCCAAGGTACAGAGCTTGTGTAAAGTAACTTGATGTTGCTACGATTCTATTGTGATAATGTTTGCAGCATTTGTCAATCTAATTTTTCTTGACTACCAAATATATCATATATACAGGGCAGGTAAGTGTATCTGTATGGTTTATTTTATTATTTTCTTTGACTTGTTTCTCTCTTTTATATTTCTTTTTATTGATTTGTCGCAGATATGCCTCCGGCTAATAGTTTTTCTTTTTCCTTTTTGGTGTCCATGGAATAGATATTTGACTTCATGATCCAAAAACTCAATGCATTGAGGAAACCCAAGACCAATGTTCAGATCCTTCAACAGAGTGTTCTAAAATATAAGTAAGTTAAAGCTGTAAAAACTTGATTCGTACTCAAATGATAGTCCAAACATGTTGTGACTGGAATTGATATGCCCACTTAAGTTGTATATATTGATATTATTGACTAAAATAGTTCCACCCTGTAAGTTCATTAATTATCTGTCCATATGTTGAGAGGGTGAAGAATTAACTTTCCTTGATTTATAAAGCCTCTTAGTCATATCTATATGAGTCACCACATTGTGACTTTTTATTGTCGTCGCCTGTCTATTTGCTGGTACTAGGGATCTTGTTGTTGGGAGTGAAATCTTTCTGTTCTAGGCCTGCCATTATAGTTGTTTAGATGTTTTTTAAGGCAATCTGAAAGCATAACATGATTCAAAACTTGCAGATATGCGATTTTGTTTCTCAAGGAGCAAGGCAGAGAAGTATATGCCGAGGTCCGTGCTGCATATATTGACACCATGAATAAGGTAAAATACTTGATGCTTATTCATCGTTCTGAATATTGTATGCTTCATAATTACATATTCCAGTTAAGGTTTAATCTGTTAAGCTGGTTTTTCAAGATTTTTACCCGAATGGTGTATCCCACGGGGAGTCGAAGATTTCAGCTGCGAGATTGATAGTAGCATTAACGTTTTCTTAGGCTTGTTGCATTGCGTTATTATTGCAAGGAGGCCTTTATTTAGCCATATACATGTAAACCTCACGTTGCTGTTTCGCGTTTTTATTCAGGTTTTAAGTTCAAAAATTGGAGCATATATTCAAGCACTAGAGAAATTGCAGCTGGATATTGCAACAGCTAGTGATTTGATTGGTATTGATACTAGAAGCTTTAGTCTTTTCTCAAGAGGAAGGGAACCTTTGAAAAATCGATCTTCTGTGTTTGCTTTGGGAGAAAGGATAAACATTCTCAAGGTAATACTGAATCGATCTCCTCTGTTTGCTTTGGGATAGTTCCATATTTTCTTGAAGAAATCCTCATGCTCTGTGACTTTTGTTCATTTTAGCATCTGATTGTGATTTCTGTAACTGTTTTTCTTTATGACAGGAAATTGATGAGCCTGCGTTGATTCCACATATTGCTGAAGCCAGCTCTAAAAAGTATCCTTATGAAGTACTTTTCAGGAGTTTGCACAAACTGCTTATGGACACTGCTGCTTCCGAGTACTAGAAAACTCTTGTATTTTTTATACATACTTCTTTATCGTTCATTATGTTCGAGGTCTAATATTTTTTACCTGGTGCAATGGTATAGGTACCTTTTCTGCGACGAGTTCTTTGATGAAGAATCAATGTTTTACGAAATATTTGCTGGTATTTGCTTTTTATCTTGAAAACTCATATTCAATTTCAAATGATGATAAAATATTCTAAACATCAATATTTATAACCAAGAGCACATCATTTGATCTAAATAGGTACAAGGAAGTCCTTTTTTTTTCACAATTATGATGTCGAAATACTCATTTGAGATCTGTTATAAACAGGGCCGTTCTCAGTAATTGATGAACACTTAAATACGATTCTCCCAAACTGTTATGATGCTGTTGGTGTCATGCTTATGATCCGAATTGTATATCAACACCAGGTGCAGAACTGTGCTTCTTTTAGTTTATTTTTTCTTGTTTTGCTTTTTCTGATAAAATTATTATATATGAGACTCATGATAATTAGTTTTCTTGTTTTGTGTATCCTAATTCTCATTTTAGTAATGCTAATTAATTTTTTTGTTTCATTTCTTTTCTTTTCTCCCAGCTTATAATGTCCCGTCGCCGTATCCCATGTCTAGATTCGTATTTGGACAAGGTAAGCAAGCATACTCAATTATCTCGTTGAATCCTGACAGATCAACCTGCTCTTTCTCCTTTGATATGTACGTGTTATCAAGTTTTTACCTTGTAAGAGGCTGGGCATCCTTTTCAGATATACGATTATCAATTTTGAGGAATGGTTGGAAATAGTGACTTTAGCTCACCGTGCTATTAAATTACCTGAATGCTTGTGTTTTAAGAGTTGGAACATCAGTTATTTGAGTCCTTCAAATTCATTTTCTCTTAATTCAAATTCATTACACTCTCCCATGATTCTGTGCAGGTTAATATTGCTTTGTGGCCGAGGTTTAAGATGGTATTCGACATGCACCTCAACAGTTTAAGGAACGCCAACGTCAGGGCATTGTGGGAAGAAGACGTACATCCCCATTATGTAATGAGGCGCTATGCCGAGTTTACAGCTTCACTAATCCAGCTTAACGTCGATTATGGAGATGGTCAGGTTAGATAAAAGCACAGAAAATCACTGAGCTCTACTCTACCAATCAATTGCATTTCTGCGCTTATAGCATATGTGGCGTTTCTAAAAACTTATCATTTCTCATTTGTTGCATGCTAAACACCGCAGATTGAGCTCAACTTAGAGAGATTGCGAATGGCTATAGACGATTTACTCGTCAAGCTTGCCAAACTGTTCCCTAAACCGAAGCTGCAGACCGTATTCTTGATAAACAACTACGACATGACAATTGCTGTGCTAAAGGTAAATTACAACATATTCAGAGTTAGAATGTTATTACTTCAAAATCGTTTCACTTCACCTTTTCAACAAGTTTTCATTACGTAGTAGCATGTATCTGTGCTCATGATATGTTATCGACAAAATATCCCCTGCGTATGTTTCAGGAAGCTGGTCCTGACGGGGCAAAAATTCAAATGCATTTCGAAGAGTTGCTGAAGAACAATACATCCATTTATGTGGTAATAATTCGAGACCCTCGAACATCCAAGACTTCGAAAATCATCGTTCTTTTACTATTCTACGCATCGCCTCGATCTTAAATGTCGATACTAAAATGCAGGAGGAACTTCTCGCCGAGCACTTTGGCAACCTCATCAAGTTCGTAAAGACAAGAGCCTGTACGCATTTCCTCTCTCTCTGTCTCTCTCTCTCTCTCTCTCTCTCTCTCTCTCTCTCTCTCTCTCTCTCTCAATTTCCAAAATTCAAAACATTTAAACTCTCAGCCGAGGATCCAAGTGTGGGCTCTGCGAATCCAGCGACCATCAGCGAAGTGGAGCCCATAGTAAAGGACTTTGCGAGCAGATGGAAAGCTGCTATAGAGCTGATGCACAACAGCGTAATCACTTCGTTCAGCAACTTTTTATGCGGTATGGAGATTCTCAGGGCAACGCTAACTCAGCTTCTGCTTTATTACACGAGGCTTTCAGATTTCATCAAGAAGATATCGGGTGGGCCCGCCCTGAATCGGGATTTGGTCTCCATATCTTCCATAATGTACGAGATTAGAAAATTTTCGAGGACCTTCTAGCCCGTCTGAATTTTCGTCTTTCTTTCGACTTTCTTTCTGTGTTGTGAATTCGGTATGTAATGATATGAACAGAGAGGTATGTAATATTTGAGCATTTGTGTCAAATGGAACTATATTGAACAGTACATACAGTTCTTTGACACTTCCTTTATCAATGTAACACCATTTCATTTGATTCTGAAGGCAATGATCACAGTATTACATGATATTACAGCATTTCATGATAATTGTAGTTATATTGTCAAAGCACATAAGCAAGCATTCAACTTAATGAGAAATATATTCATGTATAGATTGGAACCATTTCATTGGAATCACTAAGTGGTGAACCCTTTTTCTTGATTGATAAATTCTAAGTAAAGGTGTAGTAACATTGTATAATCCAAGACATTAGAAGTTTGAACTTTAATATTGTTGGCTCTTTTGGCTCTAGAGTGCTCGAGTGAGAGCACATGCTTCAAATTTTAATCAAGGAAGACGGGAGTATTTTAATATATATTTAAGGTTGTAATATATTTGCTTAGAAAAAAGTTAGAATTAAAGAGGCAATGGCAATGCATGTTACTCTCCACTGTCGGCTGATCCCTAATAAAGAACAAAAGTACCAACTGCCAATAAAATCAAGGATAAATTCCTTATCGGTCTCACTTGAAGTTTAAACTTCCTCTTAAATACCCCTCGAATTATTTCTTCCCGTTCAGTATCCTTCTGTTAAAAGTTTCCTATTTAATACCCAAAATGCTTGAAAAGACGAAAATAACCCTTCCTTAAGGATTTAAAAAACTTTCAGATTATTACATCACATGTAGAAGGTATTATACCATGAAAACAACTAATTATACCCAAAATCGAACATATAATTCTACCAATAAAGATAGATATTATACCAATTGTTTCAATACCAAGTCAAATTTAAAATTATTATACCAATTGTTATTATTATTATACCAACAAATAGTGTTATTATAATTTTTATATATGAAATAATCTTTGTACATCATACCACGAACGACAGATATTATACCAATAAAAGGGAATATTATACCAATAAATATTCAAATAATTATACCAATAAATTCAATTATTATGCCAATAAACTCATTTTTATATTATTATTTTCCATTCAATTTTTTACTATTATACCAACAAAAGATCGCATTATACCAACTGTTTTTGCTATTCTACCCGAATTACATTGTATAACATCGTACAAAAAAACTTGTTTATTATACCACCATATGACAAAATGTGCATATTAATATACCAACACATGATACGATTATACCAACAGTTTTGGTTATTATACCAACAAATACTGAATGATTTTAACAATTATTATACCAATAAAAGATCTAATTATACTAATACAATTGGTTATCCTACCCATACACAAGATTATTTTACAATTAGAAGACCTAGTTTTTATAGTTTACTCAGTTTCTAGTATAATAGCAAAATTAGTTGGTATAATCTCCAATTTTGCTGTATAAAATTAACATAACTATATTTATTGGTATAATAACGAAGAAAGATGGTATAACAACGAAAATATATGGTATAATTTTCACAATTTCTGGTATAATTGTAAAAATTAGTTGGTATATAATTCAATGTCCCTGTATAAAATTAAAATAACAATATTTATTGGTATAATAACGAAAATAGATGGTAAAATCTCCTCAATTTCTGGTATAATAGAAATATTAGTCGGTATAGTCTCCAATTTTTCTGTATAAAATTAATATAACTATATTTATTGGTATAATAACGAAGAAAGATGGTATAACAACGAAAATATATGGTATAATTTTCACAATTTCTGTTATAATTGCAAAAAAAGTTGGTATATAATTCAATTTCGCTGTATAAAATTAAAATAACAATATTTATTGGTATAATAACGAAAATAGATGGTATAATCTCCTCAATTTCTGGTATAATAGCAAAATTAGTTGGTATAATCTCCAATTTTTCTGTATAAAATTAATATAACTATATTTATTGGTATAATAACGAAGAAAGATGGTATAATAACGAAAATATACGGTATAATTTTAACAATTTCTGGTATAATTGCAAAATTAGTTGGTATATAATTCAATTTCGCAGTATAAAATTAAAATAACAATATTTATTGGTATAATAACGAAAATAGATCGTATAATCTCCTCAATTTCTGGTAGAATAGCAAAATTAGTTGGTATAATCTCCAATGTTGCTGTATAAAATTAATATAACTATATTTAGTGGTATAATAACGAAGAAAGGTGGTATAATAACGAAAATATATGGTATAATTTTCACAAATTCTGGTATAATTGCTAAAATTAGTTGGTATATAATTCAATTTCGCAGTATAAAATTAAAATAACAATATTTATTGGTATAATAACGAAAATAGATGGTATAATCTCCTCAATTTCTGGTAGAATAGCAAAATTAGTTGGTATAATCTCCAATTTTTCTGTATAAAATTAATATAACTATATTTAGTGGTATAATAACGAAGAAAGGTGGTATAATAACGAAAATATATGGTATAATTTTCACAAATTCTGGTATAATTGCAAAAATTAGTTGGTATATAATTCAATTTCGCAGTATAAAATTAAAATAACAATATTTATTGGTATAATAACGAAAATAGATGGTATAATCTCCTCAATTTCTGGTAGAATAGCAAAATTAGTTGGTATAATCTCCAATTTTTCTGTATAAAATTAATATAACTGTATTTAGTGGTATAATAACGAAGAAAGGTGGTATAATAACGAAAATATATGGTATAATTTTCACAAATTCTGGTATAATTGCAAAAATTAGTTGGTATATAATTCAATTTCGCAGTATAAAATTAAAATAACAATATTTATTGGTATAATAACGAAAATAGATGGTATAATCTCCTCAATTTCTGGTAGAATAGCAAAATTAGTTGGTATAATCTCCAATTTTTCTGTATAAAATTAATATAACTATATTTATTGGTATAATAACGAAGAAAGATGGTATAATAACGAAAATATATGGTATAATTTTCACAATTTCCGTTATAATTGCAAAAAATAGTTGGTATATAATTCAATTTCGCTGTATAAAATTAAAAAAACAATATTTATTGTTATAATAATGAATAAATATTGTTATTTTAATTTTATACAGCGAAATTGAATTATATACCAACTAATTTTTGCAATTATAGAAGAAGTTGTGAAAATTATATCATATGTTTTCGTTATTATACCACATTTCTTCGTTATTATACCAATAAGTATATTTATATTAATTTTATACAGAGAAATTGGAGATTATACCAACTAATTTTGCTATTCTACCAGAAATTGAGGAGATTATACCATCTATTTTCGTTATTATACCACTAAATATTGTTATTTTAATTATATACAGCGAAATTGAATTATATACCAACTAATTTTTGCAATTGCAACAGAAGTTGTGAAAATTATACCATATATTTTGGTTATTATACCACCTTTCTTCGTTATTATACCAATAATTATAGTTGTATTAATTTTATACAGAAAAATTGGAGATTATACCAACTAATTTTGCTATTATACCAGAAATTGAGGAGATTATACCATCTATTTTCGTTATTATACCACTAAATATTGTTATTTTAATTTTATACAGCGAAATTGAATTATATACCAACTAATTTTTGCAATTATAACAGAAGTTGTGAAAATTTTACCATATATTTTCGTTATTATACCACATTTCTTCGTTACTATACCAATAAATATAGTTATGTTAATTTTATACAGAAAAATTGGAGATTATACCAACTAATTTGCTATTATACCAGAAATTGAGGAGATTATACCATCTATTTTCGTTATTATACCAATAAATATTGTTATTTTAATTTTATACAACGTTGAATTATATACCAACTAATTTTTGCAATTATATCAGAAATTGTGAAAATTATACCATATATTTTTCGTTATTATACCACATTTCTTCGTTATTATACCAATAAATATAGTTATATTAATTATATACAGAAAAATTGGAGATTATACCAACTAATTTTGCTATTATACCAGAAATTGAGGAGATTATACCATCTATTTTCGTTATTATATCAATAAATATTGTTATTTTAATTTTATACAGCGAAATTGAATTATATACCAACTAATTTTTGCAGTTATACCAGAAATTGTGAAAATTATACCATATATTTTCTTTATACCACATTTCTTCGTTATTATACCACTAAATATAGTTATATTAGTTTTATACAGAAAAATTTGAGATTATACAAACTAATTTTGCTATTCTACCAGAAATTGGGGAGATTATACCATCTATTTTCGTTATTATACCAATAAATATTGATTTTAATTTTATACTGCGAAATTGAATTATATACCAACTAATTTTTGCAATTATACCAGGAATTGTGAAAATTATACCGTATATTTTCGTTATTATACCATCTTTCTTCGTTATTATACCAATAAATATAGTTATATTAATTTTATACAGAAAAATTGGAGATTATACCAACTAATTTTGCTATTATACCAGAAATTGAGGAGATTATACCATCTATTTTCGTTATTATACCAATGAATATTGTTATTTTAATTTTATACAGCGAAATTGAATTATATACCAACTAATTTTTGCAATTATACCAGTGAAAATTATACCATATATTTTCGTTATTATACCAACTTTCTTCGTTATTATACCACTAAATGTAGTTAATTTTATACAGAAAAATTGGAGATTATACCAACTAATTTTGCTATTCTACCAGAAATTGAGGAGACTATACCGTCTATTTTCGTTATTATACCAATAAATATTGTTATTTTAATTTTATACTGCGAAATTGAATTATATACCAACTAATTTTTGCAATTATACCAGAAATTGTGAAAATTATACCGTATATTTTCGTTATTATACCACATTTCTTCGTTATTATACCAATAAATATAGGTATATTAATTTTATACAGAAAAATTGGAGATTATACCAACTAATTTTGCTATTATACCAGAAATTTAGGTGATTATACCATATATTTTCGTTACTATACCAATAAATTATTGTTATTTAACTTTATACAACGAAATTGAATTCTATACCAACTAATTTTTGCAGTTATACCAGGAGTTGTGAAAATTATACCATATATTTTCGTTATTATACCACCTTTCTTCGTTATTATACCAATAAATATAGTTATATTAATTTTATACAGAAAAATTGGAGATTATACCAACTAATTTTGCTATTATACCAGAAATTGAGGAAATTATACCATCTATTTTTGTTATTGTATCAATAAATATTGTTATTTTAATTTTATACAGCGAAATTGAATTATATACCAACTAATTTTTGCAATTATAACAGAAATTGTGAAAACTATACCATATATTTTCGTTATTATACCATCTTTCTTCGTTATTATACCAATAAATATAGTTATATTAATTTTATACAGAAAAATTGGAGATTATACCAACTAATTTGCTATTATACCAGAAATTGAGGAGATTATATCATCTATTTTCGTTATTATACCAATAAATTGTTATTTTAATTTTATACAGCGAAATTAAATTAGTTGACTTGTTCGTATAATGTTGATGTCTGTGAGTTTAATTTCATATATAGTGTTTTTTAAGTACAGTAACTGAAACAGTTGGTATAATATCAACTTCTGTTAGTATAATTGTCAGAAATTGGATTGAAACATCATAATGTAATAAATTAGTTTGTTGGTATAATATTATGCTCTACTGGTATAATTTTCAGAATACTTTTATGGTTAAATTTTCGTATTTGTTGGTATAATTGTCGGTCTTTGTGGTATAATTTGAGTATTTCAGATTTAACAATAACTTAAAATTACATTATTTACTGGTATAATGTTGATATCATATGGTATAATTAACTATTTTTAGGTACAATTTTTTTGAATATTTTGTTGGTGAAATTTTGGATTTTGATGGATTAATTTTCGTCTTTGTGGGTATAATGTAGAAAGATCAATTCGTATGATAACTCTTATTTCGTAGTATAATTTTGACACATATTGGTATAATACTCTTAAATTTAACTAGATATGATAATGTCCACTTTGGTATAATAACTATGTCTATTAGTAAAATAGTATAATTCTTCTGTGGCATAATAACATCTTTTATTGGTAGAATAATCGCGTTTCACGGTATAATATTCTGAAAATTGTTTTGCAATTGTAAAGAAATGTTATTTCCGTCATTTCAATGTTTGGGCTATTAAATAGGAAACTTTTCGCAGATGGGTACTGATCAGGAAGAAAAAATTCGAAGGGTATTTAAGAGGAAGTTTAAACTTGAAAGGGGACTGATAGTGGATTTACCCTAAAATCAAAGGTTAACTACCAGTTTTTTTTTACTTTTGGCCAATAATAAAAAAATATTACTAAGAAATTTAAAAACAAATAACGCATAAGTTAATCAGGAAAATACAAGTATTTCTTAAGATAGCTTTATCCAAGCTTTTCTATTGAAACATGAACATGAAAGGAAAAGGAATAAGAAGTTAACACGTATACATGGAGAACTGTTATTCGTCATAATATATCTTTGAACATTATATATGTGATGTGCAAAGATAAGACATAATCCGATGTCTTCCTTTTATTATGTTTCTTTTGTCCCTATTTGCGAAAATTAATTACCTAATCGGGCTTGTTTAGTATTTTTAGCATGTTCTTCGCCATTAAGCTAAATATCATATTTTGCATGTAAACTTAGTTCTGTACACAGAGTCCCCACCTGAACAATAAAGCAGACAATTGCCTTTCAACTAACTTCCCACTATTCCCCTAAATGCTTCAAACATAACATTATATATATATATATATATTATATATATATATATACAATATAAGATTTGTTATGTCTCTGTTTTCAATTTATGGAAATTTTCTATGTTAGCTTTTGTTAATGACTTGAATGGTGTTGGGTTTCATAATGATTAGCATTTCTTTTTTCACACTACATGTCATTGTGTGCAGACTTACTCAAGAATTCGATCATGTTATTCTCCCAAAACCTTGAAATATCAGTCTTGGATGGTTATCTTGGATGATTACATTCGAATATTTAATAAATTTTTTGTATGAAATATGATGTAACTCCCTTTAGTTGGTAATTAAATATGCACCTCCAAAATTGTTAGTAAAGTTTATAAAAACAATTAAATATTTATGTTTAAAAAATGCATGCCAAAATCGAAGTCATGTCACATCCTCGTATCAGAAAAGATGTCTCAATTTTGGTTGGTAAACCTTCTTGAGCTAATGTAGGCATAGAACCAACTAATATCATCCACATAGAGAAGTGTAAGAAATGGACCAACATTGCATGAACTTATGTAAAATCAAATAGTTAGCTTTTCCCTAATTCAAAGAACTTGAGCGTACAACATAACCTAATGCTCCCATTCGAAAAGAACAAATCTGAAATAGTTATCCATGAAAAAAATTAACCATCATACAAATTGTGAAATTACAATTTTTTTGGAAGCGTTTAGAAACTTTGGATCTCATTCAACCATGATGATATTAGTTGCATGTCACATCCCTTGCATCATATTATCTCCCCATGCAACCCCTTTCCCCAAAAAACCATATTTTCCATAGATTCTCCCTTTCCCTCACTTTATTTCATTCACTTTTTTAACAGATACCTAAACTGTAATAATCTACTCTTTCGATTTTTAATAAATATAAAAAGGGTCCCATAAGTCACATGGATCCTCACCCTATAAATACCCCTCTCCTACACCTTAATACTTCCCTTTTCTCCTATTTCCATCTCCCAAGCTCCCTTGAAAAAATTATATACAAGAGAAAAAAAAAATGTCCCAAATTATGATTTCCACATTCTCCCCCAACGAAATCAACGAACTGTTTCGCCTACTCGACTCGAGACCTTCCACTCACAGTTCGAATTTGGACACAAAAGACCGAAGGAAAAGGCGGACCTTGTCCAATCGAGACTCTGCGAGGCGGTCCCGCCTGAGAAAGAAGAAGCAGTTGGAAGATCTCGAAAACGAACTAAAACGACTCAAAGCACAGAGTAGGGACCTCAAAAACCGACTGTGTTCGCTGACTCAGCATTGTCTCTTTGTCAAAAGAGACTCAAATCGCTTGTTATCAGAAACCATTTTTCTCGGGCGAAAACTCGCCGGTCTGAACCATATGCTCTCACCAGCCATGAGGATAGAATAGTTACTATCGATCTTTTCATCGATTGATTTCTCATTGGCCAAAGTAATCTTGGCATAGCTAAGTTCAACGTATATCTATCTAATAGCTACGCTTAGAGGAGCCTTAAGAGTACTTTACAAGAGGCGATGTAATCACTATGAGACTGTATATTATGAGTAGGAGGATATCATTACATGTTCTACGCTTAGAGGAGCCTTAAGAGTACTTTACAAGAGGCGATGTAATCACTATGAGACTGTATATTATGAGTAGGAGGATATCATTACATGTTCCTAAGTTTACATATCTTCTCTATCAGAAGCTACTTTTGTCGCATAAACATGAAGCTTATCAATGTTACGCAGCAAATTCATGAAGAATGAGATGGTAAAATAATAGATAAACTATCAATATCTGCTATGATCGCAATTTACTCCTACAAGTAACTGACGCTGGGAAAGTATAGGGCAGAAATCCAACAGGGTAAGCACACATGGATTTCTGAGACCACAACATAATTTTGTTCAATTCCACGACAGTATAAAGCATAGCATAGCATCGCATTTTCATGTTATATGATACGAGCTAAAGGGTGAGAAAGAGAAAGTAATTGATACTTTCCACCAAAATACCATGAGTTTAAGGGACTACTGAATCTCTCCATCTTCGCCGAGTTCACCATCTTCAAGCTCCTCATGCCCACCACTGCGCTTAGAACCATCCTTACGCTCTCTTCTGTGTCTTTTATGCCTACTTTCTCCATCCGATTCAGGTGAATGGGCATGCTGAAACAGAAATGGCCATTAATTGAAAAACTGTTAATAAATAGAACGGGAATGCAGAGGGAGGCTTAAAAAGCGAAAGGATGCAGTGTCTTTTGCTTTAAAGTCTGTTTAGTAGTGGCCACAAAGAGTAAGACCATGTTCGTGTTGAAATATAAGTACCTTTCTCGACTTTTTACGATCACTGCTGTGCCTGTGTGACTTCTTAGTGTCCTCTATGTCATCATCGGAACTAATGTCATCAATTGTGCTCGAGTGTCGCTTCCTATGTCTCCTATCTTTGCCTTTTTCCGTCTTTTTGTCATCTTTGTACCTGTAACTTTCTAATTCCATATCCTCGGTTTCTGCGTCGTCATCTCTTGGACGATCTTTTCCCTTCTCTTTCTCTCTCTCGCGTTCCCTGTCTTTGTCTCTGTCCTTGTCTTTCTCCCTTCTCTCTTTATCCTTTTTCTTATCTTTCTCCTCCCTTTCTCTCTCCTTCGCCTGCGATGAAGAAAACAGAAAAGTATGATACAAATGTTAACATTCATATAGGAACTACGCTGATGGGGCTTGCAAAACCTTATAAACGAAGTGAATTCCAGACAAATATTAAGCCACATCAAAATAAGGCAAGAGCCAATAGGTCAATAACATCAGTAAAGTATAATTTTCCATATGGATTTCACTTGCCTTTTCTTCCTCTCGCTTCCGCTCCTTTTCCTTTGACTTCTCTTGCAATCGAGATATAAAGTCATCAAATATTTCCTTGCAGATAGCTTGATCACCGATAGCCCTGAACACATGTCGGGAAAGTAAAATGTAGCAAGTTCTTAATAAGAAAAAAATAATGTACAGTGATGTAACTTCCTCTCAGGTTATCCAATCGAGGGATTTAATACCTGTACTCTGAGCTGTCCTCAACAAGCGGTAGGCATTCCTCCCAACTTGACTGCCCATTTATCTCCTGAAAGAATAGGTACAGTACAATTAAAAAAGTTTAAATATATCATTCGGTAACACCAGTATAGACGAGCATATTCACATACTTTGACGGTGCTCAGTCTATCAGTGAAATCTTTGGCAAGGCGTTTGCGCTTCTTAACCTCTTTCTCTTCCTTTTCCTTGGCTCTATCAATCAGATCCCCATAGATAAGCTGCACTTAGACAGCAAAAGAGTAGTTAGCTAGCACAGAGGCATTCAAATGTGGTCCCGTGGATACAAGGCGAAGAAAATTCAAGTCCAGAAACAAACTTGGTGAAAAACATAAAAATAAATATATTAAAAGGCAAATAAATAAATAAAAGAACAAATAGATCAGATCAGGGAAGGGATTTCCAAGTAAATAATGAAAATTAGTTACCGGTAAATTGATATCAGACACTGATGAACCAATACTCTCGCCAATAGCTGATTTGAAGTCATCATATGTCCATGATGATGCTACTGTGACCTGTAAACAGAAAATGAATAAATACATTTACATTCGTATCCAGACGTACGTAACAAATAGATGATAGCATATTAGGATATAGAAGCGGCAAAATGCTACCTGTTCTACCTTCAAAGCATCCTTTATTCGAGCTTTCTCTTCATCATACTGCCAACAACGGAAGAAGCTTCAGCATAAATGGAGTTTTTATAACATAGGTATCATCTGAACGATAGGATTTAAGGGTCATCTTGGAAATATACAATAGTAAATTTTAATAAGCGACAGTTGCATAAGGGCTCCAAAACGATTGCAACTGAAGCATGTTCACATACTTGAGCACACACCACCATTCGAAGTTCACATCAAGAATATAAAGCAGAATGTCCAAGGAGTCTACAAGATAGGAAATGAAATACGCAACAAATACGATAATCGAGAAACCATCCGTCAATTTTCTCCTTATCGAAACTGTTGGCAAACTGTCTGGGAATTTTATTTCCTCAACTCATGTAACTAAGAGAGCTTCTAGGGCACGTACCTTTTTCTCCAATTCTTCAACAGCAAACTCGAAAAGATCCCTCGGGGTGGAACCAGAAGTGTTTAAAGCCACAGCCTCATAAAATTCAGACTCCTTTACCTATACACAAATTGCAGAACCTATTAGTATATATATATATATATATATATATATATGTGTGTTGTGTGTGTGTGTGTGTGTGTGTGTGTGAGAGTATAAGCCCTAGTACATGCATTAACCAAAGAGGATAGCAGTCTGATAAATAGTTTTAATGCATCTGTAAAGATAACATACTCTCGGACAATAGTCCCGCCACAGAGTTTTGGCAGTAAGAGTGCCGGCAGCTATATGATCATCCATCAAGTTGCGAAATGCATCACGATTTTTACGCTCAGCACGTCGCATTTGTTCCTTTTGTCTCTTTTTCTGCTCTTCCTCCTCCTTCTCCAAGTCACGAATATAATCCTGCAGCAATAACCAAAGATTAGCTTGATGTGTCCAAGAGGTATTTAGGCTGAGGAGTCAAATGTTTCGTAACCAAAATGTTGACAAAAACAAATGAAAATTCGAGACCTGAAATATATCCAGCCGGTCCAATTTGTCAAGACGCGTGCACCTTTCATCGTCTTCCAGGAGATCTTGAACCTTACGCCATTGGCTATCCACCTATACAGCAGAAATTGAGAACACATTAGTCATTATTCATAACAATCAGGCACTGTGAGAATGGAGTATAAGACAGTGTAGACAGGCAAGATGAAGAATTTTTTCAAACGCACACCTTGATAAAATTACAGGATTCCAGGAATTGCCTAAATTCAAGCCTGTTCCGCTGTGCTTCCTCCTGAGCTTTTGCTCTTTCCTGAAAAATTGAAGATAGCACCTATTGAGCCTCAAGAATGGCAAAACATAATTTTGAATGCTTGATCGTTGAAATTTATTCAGAAGAGAAACTTCCAAGAAAGGCTATGAGTTGTCCAGAAAAGAGAAAAACTTAAGTGCAGCTGCAAAGATACAACACAGGAAATGCTGATCATATACATAAATCAACATAATAGTAAACGGACAACACGTATCATAAGTTGATTGCCAATCTAAAATGGTCTAATTCAACCAGGCAAAAGGAAAAGCATGCTTACCAATATATTCAAAAGACCAATTGAAGGAGTGTTGGTTCTGCTTACCTTTTTATAGAGGTCCACCATGTAGTTTCTAAACAGATCCTCACGATCTGCTTCAAGCTCGACAGCCTTGAAACGCTGATCATCTTCAAACATTGCAACGGCTTTGCTGGATAATGAACCAATTTTTCAGTACGACAAATTTCACACATGCGTAAGCATACAAAAAAATCTGGGAGAAAACAACCTCCAACGCATAGATGACGTAAGCTCCTCGGATTCCTAAAACAAAATTGAAGTGGTTGATTTATTTCACGTGATGGAAAGATACAAATACTGCAAATATAATATGCATAACGAGTGCAAGTGACTTAAGCATGAATGTCCTAGATATTGCAATTTATTAACTTGAATCCTGGGATCATTAGATAGATGATGCTGAAATGGACAAGACTGGAATGGGAACGCAGCACTTCACTTGCAAGAAGAACGCTTAATATCATACTTCTAACATTTTCATGAACTCCTCCTTGGCTTTTCTCTGCCTGATACGTCTCTCCTCAGCCTCCACCTTTTTCCTTTGCATTATATACTGTAGCGGATACATACAAATAAAATGAGAATGAAAAGCAGCATCAAGTCACAAAAATTCAAATTTTTTAATTTTCAGAAGAGTTGTAGATATATTGTATATGCATAAAAGATGAACCACCTCATTAAATGCTTGTTTCCGTTCGCCAAGAGTTTTAAGAGCACCGTAACGTTTGTCATTTATCGCCACTCGCATTGCCTGATACAGAATTATATTTAAATATGAGAACTCGGTTATTAAAAAACACGTATTAGAGCTGGAATGTTATATTAGAATTACCTGGTCCCAAGTCCAATCAGCCTCAACATTCAAAGATTCCAACAGTGCTTTAAATGCATTTTTCGCCTCCTAAAAGTGAAAAAAATATGAGACCCAAATTCCCAGAGTTAAGTAATATTAACAAAACATGCAAGTTCTACCTGTTTTGTAGCATATGTAAAGGGTCCATCATCAACTTTTTTCTCGTCTGGTTGGTTAGCATTTGGTTTCACAGCAACATCCATAACTTTCTTCATATCCTGAAAAATCACAACAGAGCATTATTTGCAACGAAATGCCCTATATGTTGATCCTATTACAGTGCAGCACATCTCTTGCTCTGGATAAACAACAAGCTTCGTCGCAGAGAAAAGCACAAAATTGCTACAAATGATTATAGTAAAAACAATAGTAAAACAGTAGGTCGAATATAACGAGTACGGACGGTCTGGTGGTTGTGACAGAGGTAAGGTGACGATGACAAAGTAAAATATTAAAAGTATATTCAACTAGATATATTGATGGACGGAAAATAGATAGTAGCCATACCTCACCATCTGGAACAGAATTTCCCATCGAAGGACTGGCCCCACCATGAGATGATATATTTTCCATAATGATCAAAAACATTTGTGTCAAAAATGCCAACGAAGCAATTATAAGCATCAAAACAGAGTTTATAATGTTTAAAAAGCATTTCATACACTGATGTTGAAACTGGAGCACCAGAACTTCCCATAGCTTCAGAAGAAATGGAAGCAGCTGTTTCCCCAACTAAGGATACCCCAATCGTGCTTGCAGTTTCACTCTGTACCACAGCAACTACAGGAGGTTCAGTAACCATATTTGTGGTTGCGGGAGCATCAGAGCCAATGAGTGGAGATGGTTGCTCCATGGTAGAGGTAGCATTTATTTCTGGATGTGCTACAGCAGCGGCCTTTTCAGCATGTTCACGAGCTAACTGAAGCACATGGTCAATTTTAAGTTTAAAGATCTCATAATTGTTATCAAGAATCAATAGACGAACAAATTCTCAGAATATACCTTCAGTTCATCAGGTATCGTCCATTTGGATTGTTTTGTTTCCTTGTTGTAATAGTACCTGCAAAAGTTCCAAAAAATTGAGTATAATGGAAATTCAGGGAAGATTTATACAAGATTTCTTTTAATGACTGTTTAATTAAGTTGTCAGTATTTGACTAACAAAACAGGCACTTTACGCACTTTCTACCCTCAGGAGTCGTGAATTCTTTCCAAACAGTTGATGCATCAGCTCTCTGTCAAAACATAAAACAAATAATAAATAGATATCATCAAATACGCACATATAAAAGCATACAGTAATATTATCCTCTACATATACAGCATTCTTGAAATTTTTCTGGCGTGCCCACTGTCACAGGATTTTTGTAACCAGTGGAAAGAGACATGATTGGGGATAAAAAAGGATCACACAACACAGAGAAGTCAGTCGGTTACCACCAAGAATGACAGTTTACATACATTAATGATGTAACCACCAGAGCAAGCATCAAAACCTCTCTTGAAATTGTTACTCACCTCAAGTGGAGTCATCAACTCAAGAGGCTTCTCCCAACTTGACTGCTTTGTGACCTTGTTATAGTAGTACCTGACCAGATTTTAAACCCAACGAACGCTAAAACTAATTGGCCCCGTGAGAATAAGCAAAACCCACAAATTGATAGATACATGCCACATGGTACATGGTGCCATTTCCAAAATAACTTTTTAAGAGTACGAGATTAATCTCATTTCCGTTATACAATATACATTCGATTTGAAAGTGGCAAACCAAGTCAGAAACACACAACTCTCGATCGATCGACCTCTGAGACAAGCTGACAAATAAATGGGGATGATCCACAAAAAACCATATAAAACATTCACCTTCTCCCATCAGCAGCATCAAACTCTTGCCAATCAGAAGCAGTCGGTTGAGCCCTGACAGAATCACTGCTTACCTGAATAAAAAACCATGGAGAGTTAATACTCCACAATTTTCCGAACGAAAAGGTGTGAAGTGAGTGAGCAGCATGTCATTTTCCTTGATATTCCCACTATAACATAAGGTGACGTTAAAAATCTAAGTCGCTGCAAAGCATGAAAAAATAAATGAATTAATGCAAAGCATGATATAAATTTTTGTATCCACAATATGTTTGTCACTTCAGACACAAAGTATGAAAAGATTCAGTCGCTTAACGAGAAACAATGTGAATGGGAGAAATACAAAAAGACCAACAGCATCTGGTTCTACGTTAGTTACTCAAAGATAGGTGGATGAAAAGCAAATCAGCATATCTCAAAAAACGAGTAAAACTGTATACTTACCGTAACTGCAGTTGCAGAACTGGCCTGCTGACTGGCTTGTTGAAACGGTGAAACAACCTGGGTACTTTGAGTCGACTGCAACCACGGCTGAGCCGCACTAACAGATACTGGCATTTGGCTTGAAGGCTGGAACTGAGAATACATACTAACGTTACCATGTGGCAACCCAAAAGAAGGTTGTGCAAACTGGAATGGAAAGGAATCAAACGCATATTAAAATGAAAAAAGATTGTCCCCTCCATAAAATTAAAAAAATGTCAATTTCTCACAGTATACGATGATGAAAACGACACTCCATGGCTTGGGGCAGTTGACGGATGCTGTGGCATGCTTGATGGGATGAGCATATGGGCAGGTCTTGACATAATTTGTTGTGTGGTTTGAGGAAACGGAAGTTGAGTTGGACCCGAAGGCATACTATGACTTGGTACTTGACCCGTTTGATGAAACTGCTGAGGAGCTGGGGAAGGTATAAATGCCTGTACTTGTTGTGGCAACACCCCTGGACGGTACTGAGACAAAGAAAAACCAGCAAGATTGCTTATTATCTAAGTCTCGAAAAATCAATTATTGGAGAAGATTAAACTAAACTAAATTGCTTACCTGCACGGAATATGGAGGCACAAAACTCTGAGGAGGCATTGACCCAGAGGCTGGAGGTGGCCACTGTGACAGGCGTGCACACATTAAAACCGTTCATAAAAATACTCTTCCAATTAACTATATGAAACTCATAAGGCAAGTTACATACAATACTGGAATATTCGTTAAACCGTTTATAATTCTTTAACACATTTTATGAATGTCTGCTTTCTACCACTCACTTTTATTTATAAATTTGCCAAATATTCACCACCAGAATGAGACCCGAAACATGCATATACAGAACTAAATACTTAAACCCTACATGCCAACCAAGACTTCCACTTGACCAATTGAAGAACTAACCATACAATTAAATAACAAATATTAAAAAGACAAAAGAAATGGTGCTACCACCTGTGAACCAGATGGCGGTGGGTTGCCCGCCATGGCCGTACACGAATGCTATCAACTTAGCACACACAAAAATCACAGAGCTGCAAAAAGAAACGAGTCAAAAAAAAAATACAGTCTTTCTAACACATGGCGAGAACAGTAAAATTACAAAACAGCACGCATTGAACCAAAACAACATTCAGAACCCCAAAAAATGATAGCCTCCCTCAAATTCGCAAAACCTGAGAGCACGAATATAACTGATAAATCGGAATGAACGAGTCTCCACAACATTACAGAAGATAAAATTTTTCACCTCCGCGAGAGACAAAATCTCTGATTCGGAGATTTCTCCGCAAAATTGATTCAGCCAAATTGGTGATAGTTAACGTTTCGAGAGGAAGAAATGAAATATAATAAAACCCTAGAAGAACCAGACAGTCAGAATTGAACCGATTGTTTTCACATAAGCAAACCGAGTTAGTTTTTCCAAACCGGACCGGTTTATATAAATGAGTATTCAATGTTTCCAAGATAATTTTCTAACTACAGTTAATTTGCGTTTTCAAAACTAAGGTAAATAATTCATTTTGAAATACACAATTACTAGTCTAAAAAATCCTTCGAAATATAAGCAAAGTCGCCCGACACCACGATTAAGTTTCAAGACCAAGTAAATTTGAATCTCATGTCTTTTATGATTCCAACCGAAATTTATAAACATTAAATAATTAAGGAATTCAAGTGAAATCGGTTCTTTATTTTACGGGGATGATAATCGCATTGAGTTCAAAATCTTAACACGATGATAGCAATAATAACAATTCGCAACACAAAAAGAGAACAACATCCATTTAAAGAACAACACAAGCAGAAAAATCACTGAGGCTCAGCCTCTTCTTGCGGCTCCTCCGCCGCAGCTCCGCCGGACTCGGCAACGAAGGACCACTCCGCCGGCAAAGGAGGGAGCGGAGGGTAGACGGCGGGGCCGCGCCGGATGTCGGAGGGGTTCGTCTTGCGTGGACGACTCTTCATGTGGTGCTTCGTCGCCTTCTTCTGCGGCCGCGACGAGCACTCAATCGTCAAATCCACGTCGCCGGCGGGGAGTCTAGACGGCGGCGACGCCTTAGAGGCGACGGCGGAGTAGGCGGTGGGCTTGAGGGGGATTACCAGCCTTGTGCCGAATATCGCCGAGACCGACATTTTTTCTATCGCTAGGTTTGGTTCAGATTCAATGGAATGGAACGATGAGATGATTAGATAAAATTTTCCTTTTTATATTTTGTGGATAACTTTGGTTTATCGCGGTGATTAAATGGGCCTTTACAAGCCCAATATGTAATGGGCCTTGGGGCAAATATTGGTAAAATACGTTGTGAATGGTAATGACACTACTAATTTTTCTTTCGAAAATTCCCAATACGAAGGGAAAAAATATTCTCATGCTATAAAAATATTCTCTTAAAATGCTCAAGCTACGACAAGTATTTATGTATAAGAGTAATATAAGAAATAAGAGAAGATATATTCCCACTACAAATAGATGAGAACCTGATAAAGCTACTAAAATATTCGATTCAAGCACATTAGATATATAATTGTTAAATCGTTTTCCGACTAGACGTTGCTACGAGTTCAGGGTGGTTTTGTAATTGTTTATAATCCAGGGCTAGATGATGTGATAATCTACTTAGATTCTGAATAATTTATTCGTAAGTACCCATGTTTTCCTTTCTTTCTGAATATCAACAGCATTCTTTACTCAATGATTTAAAACTAGATTCTCCTGATTATTTTTTATTTAGATAAAACCCCAAATGTGACTTGATTTAACACGATTCCATTTGATATGATTCTTTAGTTTTCCAAGTTAAAAAAAATGTATCAAAACTTATATTCTAAAATAAATTATTTTTCAATGAAGCCTCTCAAAACATATTGGAAACATTCAAGAAAAATCTAAAAAATTTTATATAGCAAACCTTGATAAAAAAAAAATTCATTTAATCGAGTACATATTAATCCAAGTTGAACTTAATCAAAATGTGGGAAAAATGATCAATTTTTTGGTCGACAAAAAAAAGCGACATTGTGGCATATCGTTAAACATTCTGTAAATTTCAATTGATTTTAAATTGGACCCACGAGCTAAATAATGACATTAAAGGCAAAAGACATCTTTCCACGACACGATGTTATATAGCCAATCCAAAAAAAAAAGGTAATGCTCAAATACTTACATATAGAATCAAGAACTTCTACTTATTTACTTTTTCCATAAAAAAAAATCAAGTCTTCACTTGGCACACACCATCCAAAGAGGCTTAAAAGGATCCAACACACATCACTCAAATTTTGGAACAAAACATCTTATCCTATACATTGTTTTCGTTTTCCTTCTTACATGAAAGTCGATCCTTCTTGCGTCTATATTCTCTGAGAGAATTAGTGGAAGGGTATAATACATTAAAAAAAAAAGAGGAAAAAAGCTTCTTTATGCAAAGATATGCACTTACTCTCTCATCTCCCATCATCATCATCATCATCGTCGATTAATCCTCTGCAGTGTCATTGCTTTGCTACTGCACAAGCAAATGATCCCATCTATCATTCCACTTATATATTTCTTCTTACCTTCTCAAGCTTTAGTACATATCCAACCAAAAAACAAGACAAACCATTGCTCTTTCTCCTTCTTCTTCTTCTTCTTCTTCTTCTTCTTCTTCTTCTTTCTAAACCTCTCTGATCATTTTTCCTGCGATTGCTGTAATAAAATAGCAGGAGCAGAAATGCTTCTCCTTCGCACGGCCTTAAAAAGCCAGAAACTTTACGTCATCATCCTTCTTCTCTTTCTTACGTCATACAACCATGGCCAGCAATCGGCCGCCGCCGTCTCTCAATCCGCCGACGAGTTCTTCAATCTCGCGAGGAAAACCCTATCTGGGGCATCGCTAACCAACTGGGGCGGCAGCGGCGGCGGTGTAATAAAATCCTACTGCAACTACAGCGGCGTTTCCTGCGACGGAGAAGGAAACGTCGTCGAGATTGACGTCTCAAGCTGGTCACTTTCCGGCGAAATCCCAGGCGAAATCTGCTCCTACCTCCCTCACCTGCGCGTCCTCCGCCTAGGATCCAACGATTTCGACGGCGGCTTTCCACGTGGGCTCGCCGGCTGCTCCTCCTTACAAGAGCTCAACATGAGCCGCCTGTACCTCTCCGGTCCCTTGCCGGACCTATCTCCGATGACCTCCCTGAAGGTCCTCGACCTCTCTTACAACCTCTTCACCGGCGACTTCCCCTCGGCCTCGATCGTCAACCTCACCGCCCTAGAGTTCCTCAGCCTCAACGAGAACGGAAAGCTCAACAAATGGAAGATTCCGGCGAGCATCTCCGCCCTGAGAAACCTAAGGTACATGATTTTAACCTCTTGCATGCTCTACGGCGAGATACCGCCGGCGATAGGCAACATGACGGCGCTGGTCGACCTCGAGCTCAGCGGCAACTACCTCAAAGGGCGGGTCCCGCCGGAGCTAGGCAAGCTGAGCAACCTCGTACAGCTCGAGCTGTACTACAACGAGCTCTCCGACGAGATTCCCAGCGAGCTCGGGAATCTGACTCAGCTCACCGACTTGGACATGTCCGTCAACAGATTCTCCGGCGAAATCCCAGAATCCATCTGCCGCCTACCTAAGCTTAGGGTTTTTCAGCTCTACAACAACAGCCTCGCCGGCGAAATCCCAGGAATCATCTCCAATTCCACGACGCTGAAAACCATGTCCCTCTACAGCAATTTTCTGACCGGCGAAGTCCCCAAAAACCTAGGAAAATCGTCGGAATTAGTGGGCCTCGACTTGTCCGAAAATCAGCTCTACGGAGAATTGCCTGAGGGTTTGTGCGCCGGCAAGAAGCTCAACTACCTCCTCCTCCTTCAGAACAACTTCTCCGGCGAAATCCCACGGAGCTACGGCGATTGTCAATCGTTGATTCGTTTCCGAATCGACGACAACAGTTTAACCGGCGAAATTCCCGAGGGCATCTTCTCCCTCCCTCACGTCTCTATCATCGACGTCTCGAACAATCGACTGAACGGCTCAATCTCGAAATCCATTCAGTTCGCCCGAAACCTATCGCAGCTCTTCGTTCAAGGAAATAGGGTTTCGGGCTCATTACCGCCCGAGATCTCCAAGGCGGGCAACTTAGTAAAGATCGATTTGAGCAACAATCTCCTCTCGGGCCCAATCCCGCCCGAGATCGGCGACCTAAGGCTCCTCAACGTCTTAATGCTCGCCAACAACGACCTCGACTCTTCGATCCCCAACTCGCTCGCCAACTTAAAGTCCATCAACCTCCTCGACCTCTCGGGAAATTGCCTGACCGGGAAAATCCCGGGCAGCTTGGCCGGGCTACTGCCCAACTCCCTAAACTTCTCCAACAACCGTCTGACCGGCCCGATCCCGCCCTCGTTCGTCAAGGGCGGAGTCTTGGAGAGCTTCTCGGGAAACCCGGGCCTCTGCGTGCCCGAAAACGACGATCCGCCCGCCTCGGGCCTGCTGCCCGTCTGCCCGGGGCCCTACGACCGTAAGAAGGTGAACTGCGTGTGGCTCGTGGGAGTATCGGTCGGTATTGTGATAGTTGGGACCCTTTTGTTCCTCAAAAGGTGGCTCCACAAGGACAAGGCGGTTTCCGAGGGCGAGGAGTCGCTTTCGTCTTCGAACTTCTTGACCTACGACGTCAAGAGCTTTCACAGGCTTAGCTTCGACCAGAAGGAGATCGTCGAGTCGCTGGTCGAGAAAAACATTGTAGGGTACGGCGGCTCGGGCACGGTGTACAAAATCGAGCTCAACAGCGGAGACGTAGTGGCGGTCAAGAAGCTATGGAGCCGTAGGGCGGGTAAAGATGTGGGCGCCCCTTCGTCCCTGACCGGTTCGTCGGGGGACGATCAGATGACCTTGGACAAGGAACTCAGGACAGAGGTCGAAACCCTAGGGAGCGTGAGGCACAAGAACATAGTGAAGCTATACTGTTACTTCTCGAGCTCGGACTGTAGCCTCCTGGTCTATGAGTACATGACGAACGGGAACCTGTGGGACGCGCTGCACAGGGTGAAGGACGTCCTCGACTGGCCCACGAGGCACGGGATTGCACTGGGGATAGCCCAGGGCTTGACGTACCTACACCACGATCTCGTGCCGCCGATCGTGCACAGGGATATCAAGTCGACCAACGTATTGTTGGACGTGGATTACCATCCGAAGGTCGCCGATTTCGGGATCGCAAAGGTTTTGCAGGCCCGAGGATCGAAGGACTACTCGAGCATGACTGACATCGTCGGGACATACGGTTACCTAGCTCCAGGTAATTTATGTATCGCATGATTTTACTTGAGTCGAAAATAGGGATCGGAGTAGTCAGTGTTACAAATTCGACTTCTGTTCTTGGTATTTTTTCCGACGAAAAATTTAGTTTTTATGCACACTCGATGCGCGTGCATGTAGATATTTGTTTTTTATTTAAAATCTTTAATAGGTATATTATAGTTTAATTATGTAAAGAGAGAAAAATACGATTTGTAAGGGTATAATTAGAATAACAATAACTGAAGGGTAAAATGGTAATTGCATAACAAACACGGTAATGATAAAGAGCCCTAATGATCCATCTGGCAAAGGAAATAGTTTTTTTTTTCTTATATCCCTATTGCTAGCGTCTTAAAAAACGCGGTAATGAGATTAATCTTTTTTTTTTCGGGCGACAGAGTACGCATACTCTTCGAAGGCGACGACAAAGTGCGACGTGTACAGCTTCGGCGTCGTGCTGATGGAACTAATAACCGGGAAAAAGCCCGTGGAGCCCGAGTTCGGCGAGAACAAGAACATCATATATTGGGTTTCAACGAAGGTCGAGACAAAGGAAGGGGCGGGCGAAGTCTTGGACAGGCGAGTCTCGATTTCTTACAAGGGAGATATGATCAAAGCGCTTAAGATCGCAATACGGTGCACGATCAAAGCGCCGGGACTGAGGCCGACGATGAACGAGGTTGTTCAGATGCTCGTCGAGGCCGATCCGTGCAAGTTTAATTGCTGCAATAAGTTTGCGGCCGACGTATAATTTTTAGTTTTTGTAATATGTATTTTTAGGAAATAATGTGTTATTAGTACATGAAGGTACGTAATAAGAATCTCAGTACACCAAGAGCTAGCTACTTGCATGGGTAAGAATATGTTTTTGTCCCACTTTTTTTTTTGGAGTATTGTAAATAAGAATAATACTATATGATAGGTTTTGAGGTTATATATGTATATTATATATTCTGCTTTGTGGCAACGCAAGGAACAGCATCGGCATAAGAAAAAGGGCAAATAAAAGTTCAAGCTAGCCTTTTTTTTTCTTGTTTTTATTATCTTTAATTAAAGGAAGATGTGTGGAATGGTATGATTCTGAGAACAATAGATATATATTTTGCATGGAAGTGGGGTTTCTGATTCTGAATGAAAAGAATGCGTTTATTAAAGCGGTGATTTTTATGTTCTGTTATTGTGATTATTCTTGGCAATAATGTGTTGGAAAAGGAAAGAAATTGACGGCAAAGGTTGATTGGTGTGTTTTTTGTCAAAATAGCAAGGGGAAAATTCCCAAATAACAAAAGAAAAAAAAAAGGTTGATAAGAGCATTTTTGTTAGTGTTTACCCTTTTAACATTTTGCGAATCATTATATTTGGTTATTGTACTTTGATCGTTATCCTCATATATCTAATTATGTTTTACGGAAAAATAAGTCGGGAAAAATATGCTATGTTGACTTAAGAACATGATTTGCCAACTAATTTGTAAGATTTTCAGTACTCGAGTATCTTTTAATTGACAAATCCAAAAACATAACGATCTAAAGAAAAATAAATAAATCTAATTGTACGTTTGAAAGATAGCACACCCCCACATATTAAAGAAAAGGAATTAGATTCATGAAAGCAAACATTTTTAGCTTTGGTGGAATGGCCATTATAAAAGTAGAGAACCCATTCAAGGCCAATAATGCACTGAATTATTCAACAATAAATCATAAAAAAAATTAAGTAGAACTATGTAGTCAGTGGATTGGTTCAGCTACAAGAATCGACAGCCTAGCTCTATTTGATCAGAATATCTACTAGTTTTATATTTTTGAAACAACAACTGAGTTATAGGTATTAAGCTTAGAACATAATAAATTTTTATCAAACATTAATAAACTTGAATGAACATGAAGCATTTACGTCGTTCGGCTTATGGTTAATCCTACGTCCACGGGGTTGAAGAATTTCTTATTGATGGAGTTTGATGTTACAGTGGTGGAAAATTGAAAAGAAGCTACAGTGAAGAAGACGATTAAAATTGAAATTTATACTAAGCTTTTCCCGCGTCTTTTATCTGTTAAGGGTGGGTCGTTTTAAGAATCGCCACCAGTAGCTGCAACTTCATAAGTGAGCCCCTTTTCCATTTAAAACACCATCTTAAAATCGTTTCCCACACTTAGCTTAATATAACCAGTCTTCAGCTTCTTTCTTCTTCTATCAGTGCTATCAGTGAGATCAGCCTTGCTTAATTCACCTGATTGCTTCAACACCCCCCCCCCCCCAACAAGGTGGATTGTACAGGTTTAGTACAGACATCTTGCCCAAGAAACCCTAAAGAAAGGCCCTGTCAGTGCCTTACTGAAGATGTCCGCAAGCTGATTTTCAATCCTAATTGGTAAGAGTTTAACTGATCCTTTCTCAACGTGATGCCTAACAAAGTGGCAATCAATCTCAATATGCTTTTAATGTTCATGAAACTTCGGATTGGATGCTAGTTTCAATGCAGACTGGTTATCACAGTAAACCACAGGTATAGACTTGACATCAATCCTAAGCTCCTCCAGAAGCTGTCTGATACAAAGTAATTCTGCTACAACTGCACCCATGGCTCTATACTCAGCCTCTGTGGAAGATCATCACACGGTAGCTTGTCTTTTAGCTCATAAAAATTCTTGTCCGGGTGTACCCTTCAGGTACCTCAGCAGGTGATGTGCTGCTGTTAAATGTCCTATTTTTGGGGCTGAAATATACTGACTTAACTTATGCACAACAAAGGATATGTCAGGTCTTGTAAATGTTAGATAAAGTAGCTGCCCACCAACCTTCGATATTTGAAGGGATCAGTTAATGGTTCTCCATCTTCCTCTGTGATACTTATGCTGGGATTAATTGGAGTGGTGAGAGGTTTAGCTCCCAAATAGCCTGTATCCTCAAGAAGTTCGAGGGCATATTGCTTTTGGGTGATATAAATCCCTGTATCACTTCTAGCTACTTCTATTCAAAGAAAATACCTCAATTCTCCTAAGTCTTTAACCTTGAAGCATGCTGCTAAGAAGTCTTTCACTTCCTGTATTGCTTTCATTGAAGGCCCTGCTAGAATCACATCATCTACATAGACTAATAGGATGACTAGAGACTCACCTCTGCCCCTTGCAAACAATGTATGGTCCCCCTTGCAAACAATGTATGGTCTGCCTGAGTCTGAATGAAACCATAGCTTTTAACAGTGCGAGTGAACTTTTTGTTCCACTGTCTTGATGCTTGTTTCAGACCATAAATCGACTTATTCAGCTTGCATACCATCCTACCTTCTCCTGGTCTTGCATAATTCTTGTAGAATCTAGTCCATATAGACTTCTTCTGCTAGGTCACCATTTAGAAAAGCATTATTGAAGTCCATCTGTACCAAATTCCATCTCTGTTATGCTGCCAGAGCTAGCACTATCTTAATGGTGTTGAACTTTGCAACAGTTGCAAATGTATCAATGAAGTCGACTCCTTCTCTTTGGTCATAATCTTTTGCCACAAGACGAACCTTGTGTTTTTCTAGCTATCCCTGTGAGTTCAGTTTCAAAGTGTAGACCCATCTGCTCTCCTATTGCTTTCTTTCCCTCCGGTAATGAAACCACAGACCAAGTGTTATTCTCTTCCAATGCCATGAACTCCTCATTCATAGCTTCTTGCCATTTCAATGAGTTTGCTGCCTACGCATAGCGCTTGGGCTCTCTGCCCATGGAGATGCTGCAAATGATCCCCTAATACTTATTTGAAAACTGACTATAGGACATGACCCTTGAAATTGGATATGACGTCTTCCTCTCTGCCACTTTCCCACAATGATAGTCTGATAAGTAAGTAGGCAACTTAGGCTGTCTGGCTGATCCTCTCTGTACTTGTTGATCAAGCTGCTGGTTTTCATGATCAAGACAGACTGTTGTTGATCAAACTGCTGGTCTTCTGGTTCCATGACAGTTTGTTGATGATCATCCTCACTGTCTGTGTCCTGTTGGTGATTCCCAGGTTCTTTTGCCACAATCTGATTCTCAGGCCCTTCTGCCTCAAGGTCTTCTCCCTCATTTTCTGGCAGAAAGTCATCTTGGTATGATCTGGGCAACACTTGTGTTGGGAATGGATCCTCAGTGCCTATAACAGATGGTTGCCTTTTGAATGGGAACTCATCTTCCTTGAATCTGACATCTCTAGAAACTAAGATCTCTCTAATTCTCATATCCAACACCTTGTAGCCCTTTACACCATTGGGATAGCCCAAGAACACACATTCCCGAGCTCTTGGATCAAATTTCTTCCTACATGCTGGAAGAATGGAAGCAAAAGCGTAGACAACCAAAAGCCCGAAGCATGTTGTAGTCCACAGGCATTTGAAAGAGTAATTCATAGGGACTCCTATTTCCCAATACCACAGAAGGTGTCCTATTAGTTAAGTAGGCTGCTGTCATAACACACTCTGTTCAGAATTTAGTTGGAATATCAGACTGAGAGAACAAAGCTCTTGCTACATTCACTAGGGATGTTTTCTTTCAACTATTGAATTTTGTTGTGGAGTTTGCACGCAGGATAGATAATGTATGATGCCCTTGGTATTGAATAATTCTACCAAATTAAACTCTTTAGCATTGTCTGTTCTTACAGTTTTAATCTTAGAGCTAAACTGTGTCTCTATTAGTGCCACGAAGTATGCTAGAACATAACTCACTTCTGATTTATATATGATCAAGAATATTCAGGTAAATCTAGAAAAATCATCTACTATAGTGACAAAGTATTGGTGTCCTAGGTGTGAAGGTGTGTGAAAAGTGTAATACCCGCAAAAATTTATACGGGATTACTTCAATAATATTCGAAATGTACGAAATTGACTTTCGAACAAGAAACGATTTCTTTTCGAAACGAGCCCAAAATTTACAATTGGGCCAGAAAAATTTAAAAGGACCAAATTTATTTATGGGCCAAATGAAGAAAATAATGACCCAAAATAAAGGTTGGGAGTTGGGTCCTTTAATAAAATTTAATTGGGCCGAAAACAAGAAGTGAAAGCCCAAATAAATAAATAATTTAAAAAAATAGTAGTAATAATAATAATAATAATTTAATTATGGCTAAAATAAATTAAGAGAAAATAAATAAATATGTACCTCCATGTGAGGTTTGTACAATAAAATAAAATAATAACTATAAAATAAATATCTTTACATAATGAGGTAATAAAACCAAAAGAGAATAAAACCACCTAATCACTAGAATAAGAACAAGGTATCCCCATCTAATACATCTCATCTCCTTACACGAGGACAAAATGATAACTAATAAACCAAAGAAAACAAGAGAAGGGAGGGGGAAAAACGTGAGAGAGGGAAGGAAAGAAAGAGAAAAGAAGGGAAAAAGAGAGAAAGGAAAGAAAGAAGAGGGAGGGGCCGAGGGAGAAGGAAAGAAAGGAGAGAATAAAAAAAAAGAAAGAAAGAAAAGGGGGAGAAGAAGAGAAGGAAAGAAAGGGAGGAGGAGAAAAAAAAAACCCGCGGACACGTGGAGGAGATCGGGATCGAAATCCTAGGGTCGGGATCACGTAAAAATAACCCGTAACGTCGCTCTATACGGACGTAAGGTAGGTGAAGATCACCTACACGCGTAAACAATTTTTTTAACTCGTGATTTCTACGTGTTGCATGGTAATTTACGTGGTCGTATGAAATTTGTGATTTACATGCTAATATATATGCTCGAACGTGATCTCATGCTCGTTATATGAATACTTGTGTGTCGTCACCATTCTATGCCGTTCCATTTTCATGCTACTTGCGTTTGGATCGTAAATTGTTCGGGGTTTAGGTAGAAAGATTGGAAATTAGGAAATTTAGGAGCAAATTCGGGTATTTTATAAATTAGGGTTTTCTAGTGTTTTTTTTTAATTCAAAGGTCTAAAATAAATATTCTAAAACTAGGTTGGGGTGATTTGTGTAATTTTCAGAAATTTAGGGTGTTAAACAAATATTCTAAATCTCGACTAGGGTCATTTTATAATTTTCAGAAGTTTTCGAGGTGTTAAATGAACAATTAAAATTCGGCTAGGGGCCTCTATACAATTTCAGAATTTTCGTAGAGTTAAATAAATATTCAAAACTCGGCTAGGGGCTTATACAAAATTATCAGAATTTTCGGAGAGTTAAATAAATATTCAAAACTCGGCTAGGGGCCTTTGTGCAATTTTCGGAGATTTCGAGGGGCTAAATAAATATTAAATATATCGGTTGGGGTTAATTGTAAATTTTCAGAAGTTTTCGGGTACAAAATAAATAATAAATTTCTCGGCTAGAGAAATCGAGAATTTTCAGAAGTTTTTCGGGACTAAATATTTATTAAAAAATACTCGGCTGGGGTTAATTGTAAATCAAAAGTTTCGGGGCAAACTGAAATTTTAAAATCTAGGCAGATTTGTAATTTCTAAAAATTTTTGGGACTTAACTTGAAATTTTGAAATCCGGGGCAGATTTGTAAATTTGAGAAAATTTTCGGGTCTTAAATAAATTTTGAGGATAATTTTTGGGTCATTTTATAATTTTCAAAGATTTTCGGATGTTAAGTTAAAATTTTCAAATCCGCGTCCTTAAAAGTAAAATTATGAGATTGTGGGGTTTTAAGAAAAAAAAAATTTGGAAAGTTTAATATTTTTAAATTAGGAATTTAGGTATTATTTTAAAAATTTGGGACTTAAAGTGAAAATAATTAAATTTTGGAACCATTAGTGAAATTCGGAGGGGGAGTTCGATGAGTAAGGTTTCGGGCCGAGTAAATCGGAACGCGGGTCTTGGGGCCGATTATTTAGAGTACGATAGTTTAATATTTTTAAATTAGGAATTTAGGTATTATTTTAAAAATTTGGAACTTAAAGTGAAAATAATTAAATTTTGGAACCATTAGTGAAATTCGGAGGGGGAGTTCGATGAGTAAGGTTTCGGGCCGAGTAAATCGGAACGCGGGTCTTGGGGCCGATTATTTAGAGTACGATAGTTTTCGGATCGGGCTGAGCTGATACCTTGGGCCGATACGTGATATAGAGATTTGCATTGTTATGTGTTGCATTTTGTTTGCACGACATTTGCATACACGTGTTACGAGGGGAGAGGATCGTGCGGAGTCACGGAAATATTGTACAGTGATGTTGAGTTGGGGTAGTTTATGACTGATTGATGGTCATCGAATTGTATGAGTAGTGAGGTTAGGACTAAGGCGCATTATATGATTGAGATGTGGGGAGTGGGCCTCCTGAGCTACTGACCCTTGTGGGGAGTGGGGCCTCCCGAGCTACTGACCCCTGCGCGCGTGTTGCCTTTAGTCCTAAGCCTCGGGCCCTGATGTGATGTGATGTGATGTGATGTGATGTGATGAGATGAGTTGAGATGAGATATGAGACAAGAGTCGAGCGTGCATTTTGTGAGATGTGTTGGTACGGGGATGTAAGAGCACGTGCATACATGCATATTTTCATCTACTGGGCAAAGGCTCAGGGTTTACGTGTGTAGGTACGAACGAGTCGGACGTTGGGAAACATCACGACTAAGCGGCTGATGGCGGTGACTCCACGGACTTTTGAGGGTGGCGCAGTACATGGGACGCTACCTGTGAAACGAGTTTATGTTTCGTGTTTCTAAATTTGGTTTAGGACTTCTTGGGCTTCGGCCCAATGAATAGAAATATGTTTGGTTTTGCACTTATGGATTTAGACATTGAACGTATTTGTATTATTATGTTTTAAAATCTTTAATTAAATGGGCTTTCCGCTGCTTACGCTGCGAAAATCCGCCAAAATACGTATCTAGGAAGTTGGGTCGTTACAAAAAGGCCCCAAACATCACAGTGAACAAGATCAAAGGCAGAACAAACTGATTTGTTATCAATAGGAAATGTGATATTTTTCTGTTTTGCTACAGAGCAGATCTTGCAACAAGTACTTACTGAGTCATGATGCAACAATGATGTTCTAAGTACATTTAAAACCTTATTGGAAGGGTGTCATATCTTCTATGCCAAAGATCTAGAGACACTTTATTGAAAAAGACAACTAGAATCAGAAAATGAAGGTTGCATAGCAGTAATAGCACTCATCATGTACAGACCGGCAATCTGTTTACCCTTGCCAATCATCGTATTGATTGATCCTGCACCACAAAATTGTCAGCCTCAAAGCAGAATTTGTAACCTTTAGTAGCAGCCAAGTAACTTACTGAGAGCAATTCGAAATTGAATTGAGGCACTAGCAGTACTTCAGTTAATATGATCATATGGCTGATACCAAAAGACCCTGCCGTATTAACTTTAATAACAGAATTATTGGGTAATATGACATTTGATTCATCTATGTCATGTAAATCAAACAGCATACCCTCATTTCCACATACATGCCTAGTTGCTCCCGAGTGTACCAACCAATGATTCTTATCAGCTAATTCAGGCAAGTTGAAAGAGAGCAGAATACCTGCAGCCTTCTCAGCAGGCTGTGCTGTACCCAAATTTTCTGGTGGAGATTAGTCACAGACTGATTTATCAACACCCTCAGGCTTTGTAACTGAGAGGGAGTGATCTGAAGTTGCATCATTGCATCTCCCATCCCAGCACCTGCTACTTGCATCTGCTGATTCTGCTGTGTTGTTCTACTCGTAGCTCCCATAAGTACTTGGTTAACCCTTCTTGCCTTGAACTTTGGATTGAGTTTGAACCCTAGTGGAAAGCCATGCAATTGATAACAAGAGTCAATGGTATGCCCTTTTTTGTTATAGTGAGTACAAGTAGGCTTCTGGAAATCTTTCCTCTACGATAAGGAACTTTCCTGGTTTGATCTTGATCTGCCCTTGCAGCTACCATGGCCATGGTATTCAGTTGGCTCTCATTAGCCTTAAGAAAGCCTGATCACATGGATCTCTGCTTCTCCTCCTGAATCAGTAAGGAGTACACCTTATTTATAGCAGGAAGTGGATCCATGAGGAGTATTTGTTCTCTAATTTGTGAGAACGAGTCATTTAAGCCCATCAAGAAAGTCAGCACATAATCTTCATCTTGATAGTCCTTTAGCCCTTTGCCTCCTTCGCAAGTACAGACACCAACAGGCCTTTAACTCAGCAGCTTGCACAGTGTTTTGAGTTTAGTATAATAAGCTGCAATGCTGCTAGATCCTTGAGTAAGATTCATTAACTCTTTTTAGCTGAAAGATTCGAAGTTTATTGGTCTGCCCAAACCTCTCTTGCAAATCAATCCACGCATCTCTTGCCGAAGAGCTATACAAGATGCTAGCTGAAATTTCTTTCGAGACCGAATTGATGATCCACGAAATGATCACATTATTGTTTCTCTTCCACGCGCTCAACCGATTCTTAGTACCAATCGGATCTTGATGATCTGATACTAGTTCCTTCAAATCTCCATTCACAAATCCCTCTTTATTTCTCCCGATCAACGCAATCATCATGGATCTACTCCATGTGGCATAATTATCCCCATTTAACGACTCTTGACTAGAAGCTGCCCTGAATTGTCGTTGTTATTCAAGAAGTAGGGATCGTTGATTAGTACAGCTGCATTGGACGTTGTTAAGGGTGCCGGTGCAGCCATGACTGTCAGTCAGCGTCGATTGATTCTTCGTACGATTGCGCGATTGTTATCACCGATTCTTGAAGAATTCACTGCTTGAAGCAATGCTCTGATACCATAATAAACTTGAATGAACATGAAGCATTTACGTGGTTCGGATTATCTTTAATCCTACGTCCACGGGGTTGAAGAATTTCTTATTGATGGAGTTTGATGTTACAGTGGTGGAAAATTGAAAAGAAGCTACAGTGAAGAAGACGATTAAAACTTGAAATTTATACTAAGCTTTTCCCGCGTCTTTTATCTGTTAAAGTCATTATAAGAATCGCCACCAGTAGCTGCAACTTCATAAGTAGCCCTTTTCCATTTAGAACACCACGACTCTTAAAATTGTTTCCCTCGCGTAGCTTAATATAACCAGTCTTCAGCTTCTTTCTTTTTCTATCAGTGCTATCAGTGAGCTCAGCCTTGCTTAATTCACCTGATTCCTTCAACAAACATGTAAACTACATGATATAAAATATAGTAAATACTCTTTATTAGAACAATTCTCAAACTCAATAATATTACATTTGTAGGTTAAAAATGTGCAATTAAAGCGAGGAAATAAGTCTTTAATCATAGCCAACTACATGGTTGTGTGTGTAGTCATTAACTAATAATTTTTAATGATAGTTACTTATTTAGCTTGACTATGACCATTTTCACCATTTGTGAGTAGACCCGCGGGCCGGCCCGCCCCGCCCCGCCCCCCAAAAAGGGCGGGCTGGGCTGGGATATTTCCCCGCCAGTTTTATTAAATTATATATATTATACATTATATTTAAAATATATTAATTTAATAGTTAATGATTCATTAAATATACCATAATTAATAACGCATATATTTATAAATATATAATGAATACGTTGCTTATCCATAATTTATTATTATTATTATTTTTACGGTCCCGAGGTATGCCCACACAGTTCGCTATGGGCTAACGCCACACACTCCAGACGTGGGACTAATTCCCGAGGTCAGATGGATACGTCTCAAACCCATCCAACAACGATAGTCATGGGCACATGGGGACTTCTCAAAGGAAATGTGAGAGGTGGGATTCGATCCCTTGACCTCCTAGCCACATGACCTTTGAGGTCGCCCGCTCAACCACTAGGCCAAGGGGTCATTGGCCATAATTTATTATTAAATACCCTAATTAACTAAAACGAATTCATAAATTAAATTATAAAATAAAAATAAAAAATTAAAAATTTTTCTAGGCGGACGGGCCTGGCCCGCGGCTCGCTGCGGGGCGGGCCGGTCCCCCATTTTCTAGGCCCGCCCGCCCCGCGGGCTTTGGCGGTCAGCGGGCCAATGTTGATGGTAACAAAATGGCCTTGGAAAATGAATGAACGTAATACGTTATAGGCCATCAACTATTAACAGTAACGAACATAGTAATAAAATTATTTGGGCCGAGCTTAATTATCGTCGCAGGCCTTGGACTTACGTGACCAGATGATTTTTTTCTATAATATATATCGTCTCACTATAGATGAGCTATCGAAACTTCCTTTTGTATTTGGTAAGCATAATTTCCATTCTTATGGTCCTAGTATTGCAGAACCAATTATCGCTATTGAGGAATTTTATGTTGCTCACCTTATGCGAGCACCTTATGTGGGCACCGTTTGAAGTGGCTCCGCTTCGTGCCATTTCAACATCCCACATCGACATCTAAGGCTATTATGTCGTCTTAATTAACACCTTCTACGTGTCATTAATCGACATTTAGGATGTTGCTGTGGCATTGAAGAATATGGTGTTCGCCTTATGTGAGCACTTTATGTGGGCACCTGTTGATTTGGCATCGATTCGTGTCATGTCAACAGCCCGCATCGACATTTGAGGTTATGTCGTTTTAATTAACACCTTTAGGTGCCATTGATCAATATCTCGGATGCTGATTAGGCATGTTGACTTGATATATTTCATTGATACATAACATGTGTTATATAAGGCGTTAATATGCCACATCAGCATCCGAGATATTAATCAATGGCACCTAAAAGGTGTTAATTAAAACGATATAATCTCAAATGTCGATGTAGGCTGTTGACATGGCACGAATCGATGCCAAATCAAACGGTGCCCACATAAGTGCTCATCTGTTGAGCACCATAAAATTTCTCATAATAATAATATGCATATCCAGGAAATGATCACATTATTGTTTCTCTTCCACGCGCTCAACCGATTCTTAGTACCAATCGGATCTTGATGATCTGATACTAGTTCCTTCAAATCTCCATTCACAAATCCCTCTTTATTTCTCCCGATCAACGCAATCATCATGGATCTACTCCATGTGGCATAATTATCCCCATTTAACGACTCTTGACTAGAAGCTGCCCTGAATTGTCGTTGTTATTCAAGAAGTAGGGATCGCTGATTAGTACAGCTGCATTGGACGTTGTTAAGGGTGCCGGTGCAGCCATGACTGTCAGTCAGCGTCGATTGATTCTTCGTACGATTGCGCGATTGTTATCACCGATTCTTGAAGAATTCACTGCTTGAAGCAATGCTCTGATACCATAATAAACTTGAATGAACATGAAGCATTTACGTGGTTCGGATTATCTTTAATCCTACGTCCACGGGGTTGAAGAATTTCTTATTGATGGAGTTTGATGTTACAGTGGTGGAAAATTGAAAAGAAGCTACAGTGAAGAAGACGATTAAAACTTGAAATTTATACTAAGCTTTTCCCGCGTCTTTTATCTGTTAAAGTCATTATAAGAATCGCCACCAGTAGCTGCAACTTCATAAGTAGCCCTTTTCCATTTAGAACACCACGACTCTTAAAATTGTTTCCCTCGCGTAGCTTAATATAACCAGTCTTCAGCTTCTTTCTTTTTCTATCAGTGCTATCAGTGAGCTCAGCCTTGCTTAATTCACCTGATTCCTTCAACAAACATGTAAACTACATGATATAAAATATAGTAAATACTCTTTATTAGAACAATTCTCAAACTCAATAATATTACATTTGTAGGTTAAAAATGTGCAATTAAAGCGAGGAAATAAGTCTTTAATCATAGCCAACTACATGGTTGTGTGTGTAGTCATTAACTAATAATTTTTAATGATAGTTACTTATTTAGCTTGACTATGACCATTTTCACCATTTGTGAGTAGACCCGCGGGCCGGCCCGCCCCGCCCCGCCCCCCAAAAGGGCGGGCTGGGCTGGGATATTTCCCCGCCAGTTTTATTAAATTATATATATTATACATTATATTTAAAATATATTAATTTAATAGTTAATGATTCATTAAATATACCATAATTAATAACGCATATATTTATAAATATATAATGAATACGTTGCTTATCCATAATTTATTATTATTATTATTTTTACGGTCCCGAGGTATGCCCACACAGTTCGCTATGGGCTAACGCCACACACTCCAGACGTGGGACTAATCCCCGAGGTCAGATGGATACGTCTCAAACCCATCCAACAACGATAGTCATGGGCACATGGGGACTTCTCAAAGGAAATGTGAGAGGTGGGATTCGATCCCTTGACCTCCTAGCCACATGACCTTTGAGGTCGCCCGCTCAACCACTAGGCCAAGGGGTCATTGGCCATAATTTATTATTAAATACCCTAATTAACTAAAACGAATTCATAAATTAAATTATAAAATAAAAATAAAAAAATTAAAAATTTTTCTAGGCGGACGGGCCTGGCCCGCGGCTCGCTGCGGGGCGGGCCGGTCCCCCATTTTCTAGGCCCGCCCGCCCCGCGGGCTTTGGCGGTCAGCGGGCCAATGTTGATGGTAACAAAATGGCCTTGGAAAATGAATGAACGTAATACGTTATAGGCCATCAACTATTAACAGTAACGAACATAGTAATAAAATTATTTGGGCCGAGCTTAATTATCGTCGCAGGCCTTGGACTTACGTGACCAGATGATTTTTTTCTATAATATATATCGTCTCACTATAGATGAGCTATCGAAACTTCCTTTTGTATTTGGTAAGCATAATTTCCATTCTTATGGTCCTAGTATTGCAGAACCAATTATCGCTATTGAGGAATTTTATGTTGCTCACCTTATGCGAGCACCTTATGTGGGCACCGTTTGAAGTGGCTCCGCTTCGTGCCATTTCAACATCCCACATCGACATCTAAGGCTATTATGTCGTCTTAATTAACACCTTCTACGTGTCATTAATCGACATTTAGGATGTTGCTGTGGCATTGAAGAATATGGTGTTCGCCTTATGTGAGCACTTTATGTGGGCACCTGTTGATTTGGCATCGATTCGTGTCATGTCAACAGCCCGCATCGACATTTGAGGTTATGTCGTTTTAATTAACACCTTTAGGTGCCATTGATCAATATCTCGGATGCTGATTAGGCATGTTGACTTGATATATTTCATTGATACATAACATGTGTTATATAAGGCGTTAATATGCCACATCAGCATCCGAGATATTAATCAATGGCACCTAAAAGGTGTTAATTAAAACGATATAACCTCAAATGTCGATGTAGGCTGTTGACATGGCACGAATCGATGCCAAATCAAACGGTGCCCACATAAGTGCTCATCTGTTGAGCACCATAAAATTTCTCATAATAATAATATGCATATACATAAACATATATATATATATATATATATATATTATCATTGGCCAACTACATATATTATCAAAGTCTGCGCAGGATCACGTGCTTGAAATATTGAAATTTTCAAATATGGATATTTTTCTAGCAAATTAGTATGTGTTTTTTATAATTTCGAGAGGTTGCTTCTTTTATTTAATTTTTATTAAAAAAAATGGGATTACAGAGTAAGATATCATATATTGCTCAGTTAACTGGAAGTTGTTGATTTACTTATAATTTTAATCGTTTCTTTGGACATCGAATCTTATGCAATTAATTTTCACAGAATAAGTTCTAAGAATGTCTTGTTTTCAATCACATTATCATCATCTCTAAAAGACTGGTTCGCCGTCTTATTATGTCTTGTATGTCCAAAGGTAAGAAAAAACATATATAGAGAGAAAGTCGTCCTTGATAATTATTATTGTCATGTCTTTTTTTTTTTTTGGAATCGACGTTGTTTCTTGAAAAGTAATTGATCAGCATTTATCATATGCTTAACATTCAGTCAGCACTATGTGTGAAGCAAGAATTAATGGTGGAATATATATGATTTTTCTTTTCTTTTTCTGAGGTGGACTTAAAACATAAAGCGATATGAGATAATTCTTTTACATACTGACCATTTTGTCATCAAAATCGCCCACTGATTAAAGTGAAGAAAAAAAGTGTACCCCCATTGTGCAAATCTCTAAAATTAATTCTCAGAATACCTACTCAAAAGTCAAAACCATCCACCATGTAATTCCAGATATTTACTAATAAAAAATCATTTATTTCTTTATTATTATTATTATTATTATTATTATTTCTTTTCTCATTTAGTTGCAGAAACAGTGCAGCAGCAGCTGAAAGACCTTCGTCGACTGGCAATCTTATTGCGCTGACACGAAAACACGATCTTTTTTGTAATAATACTTGGCCTCTTTTATTTCCTTTAAATGATAATTAAATAATAACAATAGAAACCCTATTTTCTTTTTGTAGTTTTGCTCTCAGAACTGTTGCATGGGATAATGAGAATATATGTATAGAAAACAAACAGAGATTCCAGTGCGCGCTTGTTGTTTCAGTGCATGAACAATAAAGGGTTTCTCTGTTACACCTTTTTTTTTAGTATTATTTTTTTACTGTAACTATTTTTATTATAATTATTGTTATTTTGGGTGTGTGTGTGTTGCAGTGCAGAGAGACAGTGGCATGACAAAGGCTTTGGGTGGATATATAATGAAAGAAAAATGCCCCCACTTTTATGCAATCTTTGATCTTATTGTTGTGAGAATAGGATGCAAAGTAAATGGAGGAGATGAAAATCCAGCGAACAATAACTAGTTATATAAATAACTATCTATTGCTATTTATATATTTACTATTGTGTGTTTCCTATCACCCCATCTGCTGCTTCTTACTACATCATGTGTCACAACCATTAACATATGTGCGTAGTGGTCCCTTTAGTTCTAAAAATTATAAAATGTTTTTTATTATAGATAAGGAGATTTATTTTTTAAAGTTAGGTTATTACATTTCCTAAATCGTTTTTTCTCTTATTTACCGTTGGGTTTAGGGTTTCTCGACTTGGGTTTTCAACGTTAACTGTTTCTTTAGTTTCTAACAACATATCTATTTACTTATATGTTCAATGAAGACGGTGTGATTCTAGAAATTATCGTGAATTAAAAAATAAACTATGGTTGCCATTGGAAATACCTCCTTAAAAAAGATGAAACTAGGCTTTCAATTATAAGTACTCGTGGAAAATAGGACTTGAAAAAGAGAGATCCCACCTAACATGGAATGGAATAGTGTATTTTGTCTAGTTTTGGAAGAAAATGGAATGGAATAGTGTATTTTTGTCTAGTTTTGGAAGAAAAGCAACAAACAATTGCACATAAATGGAAGAAACAAACCACACATAAATAAACAAGTAAAATAAAACCTTAGTTGTTACATTGACAAAAACCAAAAAACAACAAAGTGTGGACCAGCGTATTCAATTTCGCGTTTTGATCTTTATATTCAACAGCGACACAGCGTTACTGTTGTTTATATTCGTAGCTATTATATATATGTGTGTGTGTTGAAACTATCCAAAAAAAACAAGAGAAAAGGAATGAAAACATTGTATATCTAACGTCAAAAAAAGGTGCAAGTAGCCACAAGCAGTCATGTCTGGGAATTAACATCCTTATTACAGTTATGTAAGTAATTATATTTGATGAAGAAACATGTACGACATGGCTTAGTTGTTCCCTTGAGAATGTACCAAAAATTCACATGGCCATGCTTTTCACTTTGGGTAAGTGTGTATGTATTTTATTTATATTCTCAGTTATATATTTGTTAATTTGTTGTGGGAAAAATTAAATAGGAAATAACTTACTAATCATATTGGAAAAAAAAGACACATATATGTTAGACATCATATATTATTTTTTGTACATACGAAAAAAATATACATACCCAAGGCGTCTTTGAAAGTTTCATCACTTCGTGCATCACTTTTGAGTGGGACAAAACTATAAAGAAACCAAATAAAATTGCTTAAATGTTAATTTGCATTCCATTCGTATACTTCCACTTAACCAAAAGGATAATCTTTTTATTCTCTCTGAAACAAAAATAGTAAAAGTTTGAGCCGATCAACACAAAGTAAAACCGCACAAACGACGACATAGATTATAACATTGAGAACTAATTCCAAGTGTCAGACTTAACGAAAGATCCCATTTTTTCCTAAAGAATAATGAAGCAAAACCGACCAATCACGATATAATTTAAATAAAAATTTGAGCTTTACGGATAATATTAAGACAACAACCAACTTCACTTGAAACACAATAAAGAAGAGTCATTCAAACTGTCAGTTGAACACATAAAGCACACATATAAAATTTGAAATAACAGATGTTGTAAGATATCATAAAGTATATCTACTTAAGCATGTAGACCATCATTTTAAATTATCATTATATCATTATCATGGGTGTATGTTATGCGGAAGGTGGTTAAAAGAAAGAGATAGATATGCCCCCACCACCACTCGCATTAAATCCCTCCCAATTTTCAGACAACTGAAGTAGTTTCCTTGTCGACACGCTGGTCTATCAAAGTTGCAAGAACATATTGTGTGTGCCTTATTACCCATCAAGACTCTATCTTTCCAAACAACTATATATATACCACACACGCATATGTGACATTTTATTGCATGCCTCGTTTCCATTAATGCCTTAGCTTTTTCCTCAGCAAGAAACCCAAGATTCCATTTTTACTCATATATATTCCTACTAATTCCAAAGCTTCGTCTGCTATTACACAACATCTTATTGGTTGAACATAATTCCGTATAAGCAGCTATGTGCATCTCAAAGCCATCTACGCCCCCTACTTCCTTCGCTTCCCCAACTTGTAATAACACCAAGAAAAACCATTTCTTGGTTGTCCCAAATAAAACTACCACTAACATGTCGTCTCTTACCCTTGAAGATAATGACGATGATAGTATCGAGCAGCTTCGCAGATGGCCTACCACTTCTGAGGTAATAATCTAAAACCTAATAAAAAGAATATCTATCACTCATTGGAATAAACATAAACTTAATCTCTTCCTTGGTTTTAATAACCAGGCGCTCGAAGAACTGAAGGAGATAGGAAAAATATCGGGGCCAACAGCAATTACAGGTCTGATACTCTATTCACGAGCCATGATCTCCATGCTCTTCCTAGGCCACCTAGGCGAGCTAGAGCTAGCCAGTGGCTCTCTCTCCATGGGCATGGCTAACATCACTGGCTACTCAGTGATCTCAGGGCTAGCCATGGGCATGGAGCCCATCTGTGGCCAAGCCTACGGCGCAAAGCAGATGAAGCTCCTCGGCCTAACCCTTCAGAGAACCATACTCCTCCTCCTCGCAGCTTGCCTCCCAATCTCCCTAATGTGGATGAACACGAAGAAGATACTCATGTGGTGCAACCAAGACGAGGAGATCTCAGCCATGGCTCAGACATTCATCCTCTTCGCAATCCCAGACCTGTTCTTCCTATCACTCCTCCATCCTCTGAGGATCTACCTTAGGACGCAGAGCATCACTTTGCCGCTGACCTACTGCTCCCTCGCCTCGGTTGCGCTGCACGCGCCGCTCAACTTCCTCCTCGTCACCTACCTCGAGATGGGCGTCGCCGGCGTGGCTCTGGCCACGGCCCTGACGAACCTCAACGCTGTCCTCTTACTCGCCTGCTTCGTTTACTTCTCAGGCGTCTACAGGGACTCGTGGGTCCCGCCGAGCGCCGACTGCTTTAGGGGATGGTCGGCGCTCGTCTCCTTGGCAGTCCCAACTTGCGTCGCCGTCTGCTTGGAGTGGTGGTGGTACGAGCTGATGATTATGCTCTGTGGGCTCCTTTCGAACCCCAAGGCGACCATAGCTTCCATGGGGATACTCATTCAGACAACCTCGTTGGTCTACGTCTTCCCTTCATCACTAAGCCTCGGCGTCTCGACTAGGGTGAGCAACAACCTAGGAGCTAGAAAGCCGGGCAAGGCTAGGTTTTCTATGATGGTCTCCCTTTTCTGCGCCGTAGGGTTAGGCGTCTCAGCCATGTGCTTCGTTGGGCTTATGAGGGACAAATGGGCGAGGCTATTCACCGACGACCCTGATATTCTCGAGCTAACTAGGGTTGCTTTGCCCATAGTTGGGCTGTGTGAGCTGGGCAACTGCCCGCAAACTACGGGCTGTGGTGTGCTGAGGGGAAGTGCCCGGCCCGCAATCGGGGCGAACATTAACTTGGGTTCGTTCTACTTGGTTGGGATGCCCATGGCTTTCGTGGTTGGGTTCGTATTCAAGGTTGGGTTCGAAGGGCTTTGGCTCGGTTTGCTGGCGGCGCAGGGCTCGTGCGCCTTAATGATGGCGGCGGTCCTGTGGAGGACGGATTGGGTTTTGGAGGTTCGGAGAGCTTCTGAGCTCACTAACAATGGCGGCGCCGGCGGTTGTAATGACGGTGGTGATGTTGATGTTGAGGAGATTTTGTGTGATAATGATGGGATTATTAGTGGTGAGATGGAGACAGATCCTCTCTTAATTGAGGTTGTTGTGCGTTAGTTTAAGAAGTGAGTTAAATGGGGTTCGTAGCTATATAGTTTAGCGTAGGTTTAGTAGGCTTTGCTTGAATGTTTTGATGTGTTTTCATGTCATTTTGTTATTTTTTAATGTTCTTTGTTGCATGTTGTAAGAAGGTCTATGATCGTGAATCGTGATGGTGATGTAAAAAATTGTTTCGAAATGGAAACTTTTAACCCTAGTAATTGGGATTGTTATTATTTTTTGGTATATCTGCACTTACATATCCAAAATTATAAAGAAATTTATAAGTTCAGTCTCCTGTCAAATAAATTAATATATGGATACCTAGTAAAATAAATTTGTTATACATATGTACCTTTTTGGTTGAGAGTACCATTTTATCATTATTTTACGTATCTCTTTATATGTACATTACATACCATATTACCCTAAATATAGTGTATGATATGTCTATATGAGCATGACACACATTTTTCGATGTGACAATATGTTTTTGTATGATACCTAAATTTATTATAATGTGCCTCCAACCAAATGGGTAGCTATGTGTAAAAATTTATTCTAGTAGATAGTTACATATAAAAACGTACTGACAAGGAACTGTGTTACAATTTTTATACTTTTGGGTATTTAAGTGTAATTTCCCTTAATTCTTTAGATGTATATTTTGGAATAGGGATAAAACCTAAAATGGTCCCCGATGTTTACCCTATGAACCAATTTAGTCCCCGATGTTTCGCGTGAACCAATTTGGTCCCCGATGTTATCGAAAATGAACCAAATTGGGCCCTCCGTCAATTCGTCCGTCAATTTAGACGGAGATTGCATATGTGAAATTCCGTCGCTAACTGAAAATTTAAAAAATAATAAATTAAATATTAAAAATGAGGAAAAATGCAAAAAAAAAAGGAAAAAAATTCAGTAAAAAATTCAAAAAAAAAGAGAGAATATTACCAAAAACTAAATAAAAATAAATAATAATAAAAAATTTAAAATAATAAAAGTAAAATAAAAACTAAATTTAAAATAAAAAATGATAAATTAAACATTAAAAATGAGGAAAAAAATATAAAAAAAGAATAAAAATTCAAAAAATAGAGTAACAAATTCAAAAAAGAAGAGAATATTACCAAAAACTAAACAAAAATAAATAATAATAAAAATTAGAAAATAATAAAAGTAAAGTAAAAACTAAAGTAAAAGAGGAAATGATAAATTAAACATTAAAAATGAGGAAAAAATCCAAAAAAAGGAAAACAAAATTCAAAAAATAGAATACAAATTCAGAAAAACTAATAAATTAAAAATAAATAATAATTAAAAGATGATAATAATTACTTTATGATTTAAAAAATAAAAAATAAAATACGTTAATTTCTTATTATTTATTTTTATTTTTGTTATTTTTTATTATTTATTTTTTAATTTATTAGTAACATTCTCTTATTTTGAATTTTTACTCTTTTTTTTGAATTTGTTTTCCTTTTTGGATTTTTTTCCTCATTTTTAAGGTTTAATTTATCATTTTCTATTTTAAATTTAGTTTTTATTTTACTTTTATTACTTTTTATTTTTTATTGTTATTTACTTTTTATTTAGTTTTTGGTAATATTGTCTCTTCTTTTTTGAATTTTTCTTTTTTGAATTTTTTACTCTATTTTTTGATTTTTTATTCCTTTATTTTTTCCTCATTTTTAATATTTATTTTATCATTTTTTATTTTAAATTTAGTTTTTATTTTACTTTTATTATTTTCTATTTTTTATTATTATTTATTTTTTATTTAATTTTTTAATATTCTCTCTTTTTCTAGTTATTTACTGTATTTTTTGAATTTTTTCCTTTTTTTGCATTTTTTCCTCATTTTTAATATTTAATTTATTATTTTTTTAAATTTTCAGTTAGCGACGGAAATTCGGTCGCTAAAGCCGTCGCAAATGCAATCTCCGTCTAAATTGACTGACGAATTGACGGAGGGACCAATTTGGTTCATTTTCGATAACATCGGGGACTAAATTGGTTCACGCGAAACATCGGGGACTAAATCGGTTCACAGGGTAAACATCGGGGACCATTTTAGGTTTTATCCCTTTTGGAATATATATATATATATATATATATATATATGCTATGATGTACATCCACGTGAGCAACCAACGTTATCAATATTCATCAAACATATCATTTTTTTTTTGCATTTTTAATTGAGAGTGGTAAAAAAGAACTGCCCTCGCATGTGAGAGGAGGACATGACTTTTCAAACATGCACTGGATCAGAATACACATCAAATAATAGAAACAATAGTCGTTGCAAAACTTTGCCAGTTCAAATCCATACTGTAGACTAGAGTTTAATAATAATAACTAGTATTCATGCATACCCATATGCTGTGCTATTATATATAATATTAAATTTATTTAATTTAAAATAATTAAAAATTTAAATATGTATATATAATTTATACGATTAAAGGTATATGAATTAACTAAAAATAATAATTAAAATATAATGGACATTTTTAAATTTAATAATTATTTTTTTAAAAAAAAATATGACAGATCAATGTACAGTTACTAACTCTCTTAGAATAGATAATAATAATAATAGATATTGTATAATAAATAAAGTGAAGCTGTCGGTTGTTTTAGAGTCTTGAAAAGAGGACACTCTTGATCTTTTTCATTTGTTCCGTTCCATATTAGGTAATAGGTTACACCTTAAAATGGAATTTTTAGTATATTAAATATTTTAATTTCCATGCCAATAATTGCAGCCCACGTGATTTGAATGTTTTAATATTGGAAAAGACTATTAGTTCTTGAAAAAAAAAGAATTAAATATGTCCCATTGATAACTACATTTATGATTCATCATAACTTTCCAAACTTCCATTCAAAATTGTCATAAGGATAATTTTAAATATATAAAAATAGGTCTAGAAATTATGGTATAAAAGGTCCTTTTATGGTATTCTTTTCCTTCTACGTTTCAAAGAGGAAGATCAACTTTCTTTACACGACAATAATGCTGCTACAAATTCAAATGATGCGGCTTCGTTCATTTCCAACAAATATAAAGCATATGCCATTATATCTATTTAATTCAATTATTTTAAATGGTCGAACTTGTTAGTATAAACTATATATACTTTTCCACATTTATAAAATATGACAAAAACTTAAGTGTGTTTTCTCTTTAGCACCTTTTAATAGGTTCTGTATTAATAAAACGCACTGACTTAGAGTCTATATATATTAGAGCTCAATAACCCCATTAAATGGATATTATTATTAAAAAAATGATTTTCAAATGAGATATTTTTACTACACTAGTCTTTTAAACCGCAGATATGCAGCAACACAACTCATGATAAAGAATCGAACACGCATTTGATATACATTGGTTCACATTCCCAATTTGACACGTCCTATGTTGTATTCATTTATTCCCAATATATATATATATATATATATATATATATATACAAACTGTCTTTATTATTATATGTGTCCAAATGGGAAACACCAGTCCATGCTTATGCATCTACTATATATATAATTGGATACTGTAAATCTCAAAACCTGCGTGCATGTGTGTGCCTGTGTGTATGTTTATAATTATTAAAAATATTATATAGCATATATATAATATAAATATATAAATGTAAAAATTCGAGGAGAATATAAGGGGAGGGCCCTGGTTTCCATTGAAGAAACAAAATATTCCAGCTGTGAAAGTCTGTGTCTGCTTCTTACCATGACAGAAATTTTGAAGCAGTAACTCTGAGCACCATTTTCGCAGACCCCCACAATCTACATATATATATAATACACAAAAGCAGTCTCTGTTATTACAGAAATTAATGTGTCAGAATCCTTGCAATACTGTTTTGTTTGTATGTGTTTCTTTGCAAGTACACTTAATGCCTACTTTTGGAGAAGCAAGTCTTGGATTATTTAATCTTCAACTACAGGGTTTTTATTAATTTTAGTTCGTTGAGTTCGTCATATATACTTTATATATAATTGGAGTTTCGATGAAAGGGTTTTTTTTTTTTATTAATGATTTGGTTAAGAATGTTCGGACCAATCGTGTGTCGTTTGCGTCCGAACAACTTGAGTAGCAAGAGTTAGGCATAAATGTTGTAATGAATTTAAATTTAATGTTCTTTAGTTCTTGGTCTTAGATAATGGTTTTCATTTTTTGTTGGTTTTTGTCAGTTGTGGACCTTTTTCTCCCCTCGTGTGAGTGTTGTGCCCCCTTGTGGGGTTGTGGTGTGTGAGCCTTTGTTCTCCCGGTTGGCGATGAACCGGTGAGACCCTTTGAGCTATTTAGCCTCTGTATCTTTGTTAATTAATGCAAGCTATCGTTTCGGAAAAAAATTCAAATTTAATGAAGGTTAAGTTTTTTTTATTAAAACCCTAGTTTTCTACGAAACTTGATCTCTATATTCCATTCTCCAGCTAATTGAAAGTAACGGAATCCATGTCGAACCACATGAAATTCTGTAGGGGAATGTCACAAATTTATTTTGTATTAATCAAGATTTAGTCTAAATTGTTTTCCATGCGGTGACATTTCTATTAGAATGATATGATATAACTTGAGATAATGTTTTTATCTCAGTAGCTGAACCGATGGAAAAGTGTTCCGATATGTGATGGAATAAAGCATAAGCCTATCATTTCATGTGTGTTTCAATAATTGTACATAATATATGTATATATTACGACTATCACCTTCCAATAATGGAACGTTTAATACAAATTCGTAGTTTTCTCTTAAACTATTTTGACACATAATTGCCTCACAAGATATAACCAAGTTCTAGGAATTTACACTCTCCTCCATTATAAAAAGACTGAAAATAATAAATTTTAAAACTCAGATCGGAATAAAATAATATTGAAAACAATATTCAAAGCTATATAGTTATTGAGTACAGTACACAAGGCAGAAACTTTAAATAAAAAAGGAAAACAATTAAGAAAAATGAAAAGCTCAAGGAGTCTTTTTGAATACCTTTCGGCTTTCATCTCATCCTTTCTTATCTTCTTCGTGCAGGTTTTTCTCAGCTAGCTATATTTTTAGTTTGACCTAGTTCGAGTAATTTCTTCATATGTGTCGTAACCCAAGTCTTTTACGGTTATTTGTTATTTAACAAATTTATTTACTACAACTTTTGCGTTGGCCGCAATAATTTGCTTCCTATATTTTCCGTTGTCTACTCCGATATACTCCCTCCGTCCCATCAACTTTATCACATAAGTTGCTGGGCACGCAAATTAAGGTAGTAATTTTTGTAGAAAAGGTATATTTTTACACGTCTTTTAAGAATATTTAATATTATTATATTGATTGTTTGTGATAGTTTTTTGCTAAATAAGGAAATGTTATGAAATTATTGGGACTTTCGAAATGGAAAGTTTGATAAAATTAGCGGGACGGAGAGAGTAGTAAATGCGTCGCCTTAGTTACATAAATTTAAGGACTCAATCGCTACAACAAAGAGTCGAGGAATTGCAATAACTAGTATCTATGTATAACCGTATTATGTATTAACAATTGAGCCAATTTCTAGGTGTCTAGTTTATTTTTATTCAAAATTAATAGATAGTAAGTCTCAAGGCTGTTTTTCTTTGTAAGATATTTGTGTCATGGTATTTGTACGAATTCTCGAGTCTACACTAACTACAATAGTCAATGGATGTAAATATGACTGAACTATTGACCTCCACTCGAGAGATGTGAGAAGGCTCCAACCTTGAACAAACTCTTGAAACAAAACTCCTAGTTATTAAATAATTGATATCAAAAGGTAAGAGCATCTACAACCTACAAGACAATAATACAGTTAATTTACACAAAAATACAGTGTATTTACTCAAATTCATTAACTCTTTTTCTACAATAAATTTTTCTGTAACCCGTCAACTCTATTTTCTACATTAAAAATAATATTTCTATTGAATTTAATAAACTTTTTCGTTATAATTATTAAAAATTCACTATATAACAATAATTAATGTTAATATTAATTAAATTATAATTTGTATATCATTGTAATTGTGATTTTATTAAATTTAAAATGCAAAAATAAATATTAAAGAGAATGTTATTTTTTAAATTATTGTAATAGTATAACTTATATAAATATAAATTAAATTAATTTTTTAAACTAAAAACACCAAAAAGAAATTATAATTTAAAACACTATTGCAGTGTTGAAAATGTACTCTAAAAATATGGTATCAGTGTCGTTCAACACAATAGTGCTAAATATAGAGTTCTATTAATATACTCTATTTTTGTATTTTATGCAAAAATAAAATACCCATTGGAGATGCTTCTCACTAAATAAATTATATATACATCTATATAATAGATGATCTTTAAAATAATGTTTTGGCACATGATAAGTAGTTGAAGTAGGCTCATGATGATTTGTTGAAATCAGTGTTATAAAAATTGAGGCGGCCGCTGGCGCTAGTCGTTAGCCACCGTGGCGAAAAGAGCTACTCAGTCGCCCCTCATGTACGTGTGCTATATATAACTATATCATATTAAACATATTTTAGTTTCAAGTATTCATTATAAGTTATAACTTAAATTTAATTTGTATATTTCTGTATATGTAATATAGAAATTGATCTAATATAAATTAAAAAATAGAAGAAGCCGTTAACTAAAAATAATAATTAAATATTACTAGTGATTTGTTTTTTCATTTTGTTAATAAATGTTTTTCAAGAATTGACATACAATATGCTGTTTATAGCCACCTCTCACCTTGAATGTATTAATACTAAAAAAATATAATAATAAAATAGATAACGAAAATTAGTAATTTTTTTCAATCGATAACTTGCCATTAACTGAACAAAAAGTACAAACGTGCTAAATAGCACACAGAGCCGTTTCGTCGCATCACGCCATATGGAAATAAGTCCTCAGAAATAGGACACGCAATCCCAAAGGGGGCACAACACTACCACAAGAAAAATGTCCACAAGGGACAAAGACCGTCAGAAAACAAAACTCATTATCTAAGACCAAGAACTAAGGAACCTATTACAGAAAAAACTATTAAGCTAAATCAACGGTACCCTTCACCTTCTTCGGCCATCGAGTTCTGGGTTTTGTCTTTGTCGGATTGGCCGCTCCACAAGGAAGAAAAGGCTCCCGACCCTAGTCGACGTGCCAGTACGGGAGACTCAAGGTTGGCGACGGCGAGGCGGCGATGGGCTGCTTGTGGCGGTTGGCAGCTCGGTGGACTGAGGACGGCCGGCGAGTGCGAGTACGGGGGCGGGCGGCAGATTTTATTTATTTTTTTTAAAAAGGAAAAAAAACACTTGCAAAAATACAAACAGAAAGAAAATCGAGCTTGTGGGGGAGAAGAGAGGCCGTGGAGAGGAAGTAGAAGGGGAAAATGAGGGGAGCGGAGGTAGGGATGACAATGGGTAGGGTATGGGTAGGCCCACTTCAACCCATACCCAAACGCAATTAAATAGATGTGTATGAACCCGATCCAATCTTTGATGGATCCAATTAATTGGGTATGAACCCAAATCCATTAAAGCTAACGGGTAAACGGGTCTTAATTGGGTGTTGAACGAATCTTTAACTTTTAACAGAAAATTAACTAATGAACCAATAAGTACTTTGTAGTATCAATTGATATAATATTAACAATGATAGCAATAGTCATTAAGCTGTAAAATAAGAAATGATTACAAAGTTTTATGTTTAAGAATTCCAAAAACAAAAAAACTATTCATTTCATAAGTTGTAATTCCATGTCCAATGCTCAATCTTCAAATATCATCTTCGAAGTGAGAGGATTGCACATCATCGAGATCCTTAAATAAATAAAAAACCATTTCAATAATGATAAGATTAAAGTAAATTTTAAAATTTTCAAAAATATAAACCATACCAAATATCTCAACTTCTTCAATTTCTTGTTCATCTCTACATAAATCCTCAATAACCGAGCCAAGCGCAAATATGTCTTCCATTGGAGTTCCTTCACAATTCACACATTCATTGCATTGAAGCATATATGATAAATCCAACACACATTCATTAGAAAAGAAGTACAAGCTTAGCATAAGAACGGAGAAAAACAGAGACCAAAATATCATAATACTCTTTCCATAACAAAAAAAACATAGCATGATTCATGAAAGAGAGATCAGGGAGATTGCAATGCACAAGAAGTAGGCTAGCGACACAAAGTACATACCTTTCAGGTTATCCGTCATCCAATTTTGCAAGCACATCAAAGCCTCCACAGTTTTTGCATGAAGCCTCGAACGATGAGGGTTAACAACTCTCGCACCCATGCTAAATGCACTCTCAGAATCCACTGTAGACACGGGAATAGCAAGCACATCCTGCAATTTTTCGAAGAGTTGGATATTTGATATTCACTTTCGAAAACTGAAGCATGTGAAAATCCTTATTCTCATCCAAAATATCATCTTCCAGATAGGTCTCTAACTCACTTTGAATACTATTAAAGTGTCTCACTTTTCTTCTCTTTAATCTAGCAAACCCATCATCTTCGCCAACATCCGCAAGAGGTGTTGCCCGCTTACGAGAACCTTTCGCCATTACATTAGAACCGCCAACTTCATCACTTGCCTCAACCTTTTTTTTTATATTCACCCAAAATTTTGATAAGCAAGTTGGCAACCTTGTCAACTTCATTTTCCGCATCATCACCATACAGTTTCTCAAAGTAGTAACGCACACAATCCATTTTATTTCTTGGATCTAAAATATAACCAATAACCATGATCCCATAGAACTTATCCCAATACTTGTTTAGCTTCCTAAGCATAGCATCCGCCATTTCTTAACAACTTCATATCCTCTTCATCATTATGAGCACCACTTGAGGACCAATCAATCAAATCAAGCTTCATTTCACAAACTCTTCGGAAGAACAAGTTTATAGTAGGATAATTCCGACCCGAAAAAGATTAGTAGTCGTGTAAAACTTCTCAAGCTTATCACAAATAATCGTAGCTATTCTTCAATCATCGGAAGGAGCAACAAATTTCAGGTTCTTATTGAACCTCTTAAGCCTTTGAAACACATCCTCATAAGGAATAGCCGATCCAAGCATTAGATAAGTGGAATTCCATCAAGTTTCATAATCAAGAACTAACCTTTTGGTAGGAAACTTATATGCACGACAAGCATCTTCAAATTTCTCAATCCTCTTTGGCATTAACATCCAAAAAGAGACACATTCCCTAACAGTTGCAATTACGTACCCAATCTGATTTAAGCCTTCCTTGACTACCAAGTTCAAAATATGGGTACTACACCTTATATGCATGAAACGCCCGTGTAACAATAGCTAAGTACTCTCAAGGTTTTCACACAAAGAAATCAACATTGCATCATTTGTGCTACAATTGTCGATGATCGCTGAAATATTATTCTCAATCCCATATTGGGACAAACAATCATAACGAGATTTGTAAGAACAAGGCACATATGAAAACTTTAAGAGCCTACTTCTTAAGATCCATTCCTCGTTAATAATAAAGTGAGAAGTGATTGCCATAAAACCTTTTCTTTGGTTGGAGCAAGTCCACATGTATGTAGTGATGGCAACTCTTCCAGAATTCCGCTCAACCAAGTTCTTTAGTGTAACTTTTTCCGTTTCCAATATATTCAAAATGTTCTTCTTCTTCCTTGACATCACTCTAAACGAGGGTTTGAGGCTAGTAGGATATCTCCGAAACCAATGTGCTCAACCATCGATAATGGATATTCATGCATTACTATCTTATTTATCAACTCATTTTTAATGGTCTCTTATTGAAAAGGCTCTAAACTACTCGACTCATCCACTTTATTCTTACCCTTCGTCAACTTCAAATGTCTACTCGTGCAGGAATGCTCAATATGCTTTTTAAGGTGCGAAGTTCCACTATTAGTTGAACAAGAGAGCATGGAAGCACAATACATACTTACATCTCGCCTTGAGTTGACCATCCACACGAATTTTATCAAAATGATCCCAAACCTTTGATGTTATCTTCCTAGTCATTTTGGATGATGATTCTTGTGTTTCACTTTCTTTCATTTCAATATCTTCCGAAAGAGATTTTTGCTGAGTTTGGGTGTGGTCTTCTTGCGTCATAGTCTATAAGAAACAAACCCACAAATTAGTTACAAACTTACAAATTCTAAATGAAGAAAAAAAAACATATAACATTTCTAAATTTGTAAAAATAAAAAAGAGCTTACGATCCCAATCTCAACCTACTAAAACCAAATCAAAAACAAAAAGCATAGGTTGGTCGCATTTTGTATACAAAAACCAAAACATACATATTATATACAAAAACCAATCTGAAAACGTGTTATTCAATAAAAGAAAACTGACTCAAATTATGAATCAAACAATAATAGGTTGGTCACAGATTGTACTATTCAAACTCAATCGCATCCAGATAAAAAATTGACTCAACGAAGCATATTAAGTATATAAACAGAGGACTTCGAAAAATTACCTTGCATTGGTAGACGTAGTGATGGAAAAATGGCACTGTAAAAATGGCACTGTAGAACCAATTGCAGATCAGGAGTTCTCAAAAATAAGAGGAATAACCTCAACAGCCCAGACCGAATGTTAGTTTGAAATTTATTCGTATGTGTCAACCCTAATTTTTGAGAAATTGTGGAAAACTGAATGACTAGAATAACCTTTAGTTTAAATGATTTTGGTAAATGGGTAAATGAGTAATAACTATTTAAGACCCAAATTAATTTAATTGGGTCTGGTTCTGGCCCATATCCATTAAACTAATTTTTAAATACCCATAATTAATGGTAGGATCCTTGTGTATGCGCCGAGTCCGAAAAAATTAACATCCCTAAGGGTCTCCGTTTGGTATGCAGAATCCAACGCAGAAAAGAAAGGAAAATGAAATGATACGCATCGGATCGTTATACATTACGCCTCATCGTACCATCATACGTCTTCTTTTCCTTTCCGCACCAAATTCCGCATATCAAACTTACCCTTAGGGAGGTGAGGAGGGAAATGGTGCAGTTTTTTTATTTATTTTTTGGAAGGGGAGGAGAGAGAAGGTGGAGAAAAAACCGTGGAGAGATTACGTTTAGGGTTCCGAAAATTAGTAATTTAAAATTAAATAATTCGTTTTTCGGATATACTTGAAAATCTCTTATTGAGAAAACATATGCAAACCTAATATTTTATAATATTATATTCCACTCTCCAATAAACTTTTTTAATTTAATATTTTTATCCCAAACTTGCAGAATTTCAAGACATTTCGTTGTTCCGTCCAAAGAATCCCAAAATGGAAGGTTGGGACCCATTGACGAAATCGACCCTCACCCAAATCCCTCTGCTCACCGTCAAAGCCGGCCCGCGCGACGGTGGCGCGTGGACGCAGCGGTTGAAAGAAGAGTACAAGGCTCTGATCGCCTACACATCGATGAACAAGTCCAACGACAACGATTGGTTCAGAATCTCAGCTGCTAATCCCGAGGGTACGCGTTGGACTGGCAAGTGCTGGTACGTTCATAATCTGCTCAAGTACGAATTCGATCTTCAGTTTGATATCCCCGTCACCTACCCTGCTACTGCGCCTGAGATTGAATTGCCTGAATTGGATGGGAAAACCCAAAAGGTAATCGCTTTAGGGTTCTTCATTTTAATCGATTTCCCGAATTTGCTGAAACCCTAATTCGAAATTGAAACCTTTTTGCTTCTGTAATTTTGTTAGATGTACAGAGGAGGGAAGATATGCTTGACCGTGCATTTCAAGCCCTTGTGGGCTAAAAATAGGTAAGCCTCTCTTCGATTATCTAATCAATGTTTTTTGCGGCGAAGCTGAGATTTTGCTTTTGAAAGATTAGTTAACAGGTTGAGAAATAGTTAACAATTGCTTTATATTGAGTTGAGATCTTCCCTTGGGGTAAGCAGAAGCAGAGTTTGAGATAAAAATCGACAAAAACATTCAAACGTAGGGCTTTTTATGGCATTGGCCTCACATTTGTTGCAAACATTTGCTGATATTGGGCGTCGACGAGCATCAGCCTTTAGCTGTTATACGAGCAACAATTTATTCGCATGCTTACATGTGTCTCTGTTTCCATGTAAAAACATCCTTTTCTGTGCGAGTTTGTACAGTTGGTGAGTGGTTGATTTTCTTATTATTCTGACCTTATTCGTCTGTGTCTTTGTCTTAATTATTTATTTTCAGTCCGAGGTTTGGTATAGCCCATGCACTTTGCCTTGGCCTTGCGCCGTGGCTCGCAGCTGAAATCCCAATTCTCGTGGATTCGGGCATGATCAAGCACAAAGACGACGCTGCCTCTTTGATCGAAGCCTCGTAATAATCCTATCGTAGCAGCTTTTGTCTTTTATTTATTTCCAGACTTGTGTTTCATTATGTCATCGGGCGAAACTAGCGAACATAGCATCATCTATATATCTTAGCAGCTTTTGTCGTTTAATTATTTTCAGACTTGTGTTACATTATGTCATCAGGCGAAACTAGCGAACATAGCATCATCTATATATCTCCTATTGGATCTGTTTGAATTTGATTTTATTTTCGCAAGTTTTTCATTCTTTGTCTGGGGTAAACGAGCCGAGCTCGTGCTACTTTTTTAGTTCAATGATATATAATTAAGCTCAAGCTCATTTTATTCCAAAGTTTTGAATGCATGGACCAGTAAATAGATGTATTAACAATGCAAACAGATTCATTCAAACATGAAAGGACATCAATCCTGGCTCGGACAACACAAATAGATTCTTCACAAACACCGTTGTTCGTAATTATTAGCTGTCATGACATAAATGGTGGGGGAAAAGATCGAATTCGTTCTCGGGAAAAACCGAAACAAAACAAAACGAAAACAAGAAAAATGATCACCGAGAGACGATAATATCATAGTATTGATCTTCAATCAAACAAGGCCTCTCTGCTTGAAAACTTCATGCATTGCAACGCCTATCTTGGCAGGCGATTCCACCACAGTGACGCCCGCTTCCTTTAAGGTTTTGATCTTGTCTTGGGCCGTACCTTTCCCTCCAGACACAATCGCTGCGATGAATATCATTACATCAAAATACGCGTCGACGAAAAAATTAATATACAGTAAGAGGCCTTTCATATGACGTTTTTACCTCCTGCGTGGCCCATTCTTCGACCGGGAGGAGCAGTGAGTCCGGCGATAAAAGCAACGACGGGCTTATCAGTGCCACTTTCCTGAAAAGGAATAGCGAATCCGTTAACAACCATTATAACTTTTTTCGAAAAACAGTAGCTGTGGGATAATTGTCGGGAAGTTTGAGATTCGTTTGCTAAGTGACTCCTTCACCTATGTAAGAGGTCGAGCTTATTCAGTGATCGATTGACGTACTTGATTTATTATTATCGAAATTCCACATGGATGTACTTTCAGTGGAAAATCCAAACCTTTATAAGAGCCGCAGCATCTTCCTCAGCAGTGCCACCTATCTCGCCAATAAGAATGATACCTAAAACATGATTGCATGGATTGATTCGTTAGACTTATCAACGTAGTGAATGATATAGAATGTGGAAAGGTTACCAGAGTACTGTGATTTGCACATTCATCTATACAGTAATTTAAATGAAGTATACTACCATCATAAGAGTTTAAACACGTAATGTTTTGTAGATAACTTGTACCTTCTGTTTGAGGATCGACAAGAAACTTCTCTATGCAATCAACGAAATTTGTTCCGTTAAAAGGATCACCACCAATTCCAACACAGGTTGACTGGCCAAGGCCAACTGCCGTAGTTTGGTAAACCTAAAAAGAAATAACATAGTTTTAGCATTAGCCCAACAGTTTCAGCGAGCGTGTCTAAATAGCTGTCTTGTCCGAACTGAAAAACAGTCGAAGGGTAACTACATATTTGGATTTTGTACTCGAATCAACTAATAGTTGTAGCGTAAATGAGTTGTAGCGTAAATGAGTTACAGAAATGCAGGTACATATTGGCAAAATATTTATCTGCAAGATTGTGGCATGATGAAGTTTAATTTACCGCTTCATAAGTCAATGTGCCAGACCGTGAAACAATTCCAATTCGTCCAGGTTTGTGAATATATCCAGGCATGATTCCAATCTTACATTCCCCTGGCTTGATAATGCCAGGACAATTAGGACCAATGAGCCGAGTTTTCGATTGGCTGTTAAGCGCAGCCTTCACCCGAACCTGTTATGCAACGAAAAAATGTAAACAAAAAGGGTGGAATTATTAGCATACGAACATAAACATAAGCTAATACAGAAAAATATGCCACAAGTACTGTGAATAGTTGTGCCATCCCAATATATCAACAATGAATAGCCAGAAGACATCAAGTGAAGACATTTTTATGCTCAATCTTGTGTTTTTATGTTCAAAGCATGCACAAAAAGATAGACTACTTCGAATGCACAAGCATGAAGAATGACAAATTCATTCAATGACGAAAAGCGAAAGACGATAAAGCTAACCAAGGACAGCATTACCATGTCATGTTGTGGTATCCCCTCTGTAATGCAAACAACCAAGTCTAGTTCAGCCTCGATCCCCTCCATGATGGCTTTGGCCGCAAAAGATGGTGGAACATAAATCACGGATGCATTGGCCTTGGTTTCAGCTTTTGCTTGAGCTACAGAGTTGAACACGGGTAGCCCCAAGTGCTCGGTTCCGCCCTTTTTAGGTGTAACTCCACCAACCTATAAGATTCCAGAAAGATTTGATAAATGAGACTGAAAAAAATGGCCATATCAAAACTAGCATGTACACAACTTACTCCTCCCAGGTGATAAGATCTGTAATTTCACTGAGAAGAAGACAAAGTGAAAGCACCATAGAAAACGTCGATGCATTTAAATACACCTTCAAACTATTACCTAAAAATCCAGAATTTACACAGACCAACACGAATGTAATAGCACTGTCAAGGAATATCGTAAACATAAAATCTCCTAACGAACAAATCATACACATTTTTTCGGATCATCAACCCTAAGATGCACCAATCATCCCCCCAACAGCAGCTAATAAATCGTAGCTGTCTCATGAAATCGCAGAAACGGGGAGAAAAGAATGCGATTTACCATTTTAGTTCCGTACTCGATAGCGTGCTCGGTGTGAAAAGTGCCGTTCTTTCCGGTTATCCCTTGACATATGACGCGGGTATTCTTGTCAACGAACACCGGCGGAGGAGGCGGCGGAGATCCGAAATTACGGAGCTGCTGATGCTGCAGCCGCCGCGACAGGTTTCCGATCAGTCTCGTAGCTTGACGGCTCATCGATTCCGTTGACTGATTCTTCCTCTGTTTTTTAATTGGCGTTGTAATGTGTAACTAGGTTTTTATTGAAATTCGGTAATATGTAATAATTGATAAAAATGTGGAAATATTCATTAAAATTTAAAAAGAACGCATTAACTAAACTAAAAAACAAAAACTATAGGAAAAGTTGTTAAATTGATATGAAGGAGAATATTCTCAAAAATGTGTTTTTGAGTTCGAGCATGAGTTTAATAGTTAGTGAAGATATAAATGTGCTTAAGAGGGGGGGGGGGGGGGGGGGAGGGGGGTGAATTAGGCCTATAGAAATTTTTGCTTCTTTTCACAAATTCTAAGTGTAGTGACTTGGATATGCCTATTGATGCTTGTGACGTGTATGCTTGATATATCCTAGTTCGTCGGATGTGTTTCGGGTCTGTCTCACTGTGATAAAGAAATAACTGAAAAGTAAATGCGAGACAGGATCTTCATAGAGGTTATATCCCCAACTGGGGTTTACTTCTCTTCTTGGGGTTTGCTCCCCAAGAGTTTAACCAATCACTATAATGCACCGTAGCTGGATTCAAAACTGATTGGTTAGCCCAATACACAACCGAAACGAGTCGAACACTAGCCACTACTAGGTTACCACACGCCGAGTTTCGTTCCTCGGAATCTCCTGATCCCGACAGACACAGCTCGCTACCGAAGGGCCCCCGGAACCCGTCCATCCCTTCACGTGTGCGTAAACGTCGACCTTGCCTCCTTGGTATTGCTCACGTCCGAAGACAGAATGTATGGCAGGAGGTTGGAATATCAAGATGAATAACTCGGTCAGTGATGGATACACAAGTTAACGCTCAGTAAGGCAGAAAGCTATCACAAGTGAAAGGCTCAGGAATCTCTTAGTATCTTTCTGCTCAAATATCTCTCATACGCTTATATTCGTAGGTTCGCAAATTCTTAGTCCCTTCAAACTCTGAAGTGTAGCTCATATATAAACCTTTTTTAATCAACACTTCACATGGAAAATCATATCATATAACAATCACCAAATCAAGCATAGTTTCCATGTAATTTTCGAGTTAATCATACCATATAAATCACGCTTTTAATAAATCATTGCAACGGTCATATAGCACATTTAAGCATGATTATATTCCATAAAAACTCAATTTCGTTCTCAAGCAATATTCAAGCATTTCCCATATCAGAATTTTCCATAAGTGATTCCCTGCTACTGTTTCTAGCGTATATCATTCCAGATTAACTTTCCAAATATAGCATACGAGATAGCATCACATCAGCACGTTTTCCATGTATAGATCATAGTATTAGATCAATATATTTACCATGTTTAGCACATAAATCAGATCAGAGCATGCTTAATTCGATTTATCAATCATGACTAGAACTTTCCTTATTTCAGATATCACATCCGTTTATAGCATACAACACCTTATCCAAAAAATCAATCAAATCAAATCTTTCCAAAATATATTAATCCAATCAGCATAAGGAAAGATATTAATTCAATATTTCATATTAAATTCAGTGGATAGCATGCAAGAATCGCACATGTGATTTTCGTCAGGATAACAGATTTTGAGCAGATATAACACTTTCCATATATAAACAACATATTTTCCTTTTATACCTAGTAGGATATCTCATGCATTATTTCCATATATAGCACAGTACGATATATCCTATCATATGAGTTGTCTATAACATGCGATCACATAGTCTCATCAGATCACAAATTCATATGCGAATCAAATATTCAACACTTATCAATTTATAGCTCATTATTAATGCATGGTCGAATATTATCATGAACTTAGATGTTATATTAATCATAAATCGAATTGCTTAATTTATAGACCTAACGTCATTACAATTACATCGTTAACCAAAACTCCCTAACATGTATGGACCAAAAAGGTCAACATTCTCCCCCTTTTTGATGTTGACATGTAATTGATGCAGCACATAAGCATGTAAGCATATTCGATTTCGCAAGTCCTGGTGCATATGTCTAAGTGTTCCATAATTTCAAAACAGAGCATATGATATTTCCTAATCACATATGATGCATATTTGCTCCCCCTGCCTAAGTGCAATTATCTATATGACATGCAAAGATATATTATGAACTAATTTTACTCCCCATGTCCAAGTGCGGATATATCCTGTCATTTTCTACGTTATATCCTGAGTGTAAAATTTTGAAATTACCCGTGAGTGTGCTCCCCCTGCCTAAGTGCGCATTTTCCAAGCATGATTCAAGCAATCACATAGTCATCGCAGCAGGCACTTAGCACTTATCAAGAAATCTCACATAAGTTAATTTGCACAGTTAAGTATCAGAGTATCACTGTATCAGAGCATAAGATCAGATAGCGTAGTATAAGATCAACACAGATATATTCAGATATTAGATCAAAAAGATTAAGCATTGGAGATATATCATAAAAGCAGCAAAATATTATATAGATTAGGGTTCAACGAGCTTCCCTACACCAAAATACTTAGACGCTCAACGCCTAATACTTACCTTACTACTCCCTCTTCATTATCAAAAAGATGGGAGGGACACTTAAGAACTAAACTGATACTAGCAGACTGGAATATCCTAAGAGCAACTAAGAGCAGAATGGGATATGAGGGGCAGCATACCGGCTTGAGGAGGTGTCAGAATCGGCGGGTTTAGGAAGGGACTTCTTGACCAGCTTGGAGAGCTTGGACAGTTTCAGTGATAGCTCGGTATACTATTCTTTGAGCTTGCGGAAGCGCTTCTGATTATCAGCCTTGATATCGGAGATATCGCAGCGCAACACTGAGATTCCTGCCTTCTTTACGCTTAGCTCATCTTCGTAGTCGTCGTCCTCGTCGCTTTTGACCTTTGCTTTTCCCTTGGCAGCAGACCGTTTCTGGGCACTATCGACTGACCTGTTCTTCTTTGCCTTGAACCAACATTGGCTCTTGGACTGATGAATTCCCATGCGTTTTAGGGTCACAAGGTCCACTACATGGACAGCCTTATCTTCCCAAGCCGGCGGCAGAATAATGCCCTCACACTCGAACAGATGAGTGAGCAGCATTCCATAGGGCAGCGCCTTGTCCTTGCCCTTGATGGCCTGAATCATGTGCTTCATGACGATATATCCTAGGTTGAATCTGCGGTTCTGGGATATCATATAGACCGCGAAGGTAATCATGAAGTTCATGGTCGTCCAGTGGCCGCCACTGCCTATTTTCGCACTCGAGAGGGTCATGTTGAGCAGTTTATGCAGGAAGAAAAAGACGATAGGGAGCTTGTTCAGGGCTTCTCCGTCAGAAAATCGAGGTTTGGTGCGGGTATTCCAGAGTGTCCGAAGGACATCACTGAGATCAAACTCATCGGCGTGTCACCAGTTGTTCATGTCGTAGTGACAGAGGACCTCATCAGCAACCCTCAGCATGGCATTCATAGTCTTTGTGTTCCATTCGATTTTGCGGCCGAGAATATAGGAGCGGATGTTGATATTCCCTTCGAACTCTTCGTAGTCGAAGTTTGCATAAAAGAGTTTGACGACCTCAGGATAGTAGGGCGTGCTGATGCTGAGAAACTGCTCCCATCCAAAATTCTTTAACCAAGTGATAGCCGTCCCTTCAGGCAAGTTGTTGAAAGCAACTCCCCGTCCTCTGGCAATATCCCGGTTGCTGAAACTCTTGTAGATGGTTCGATTGCGTTCCTCCAAAAAGAGGGCTTCAACAGGGATTTTCGTTGGGCTTTGACAGATCAATAGGCGGGATGTCAGAATGTTTTGGGGTCGAATGTGGAGAAGGAGGGCCTTTTTCAAGTGGTGATGGAGGTTTTTCAGGATGGGGATCGTGGAGGCGATTTTTGAATTTCCTCAGGAACTTCTTCAGGGATCTCGGAACTTGAGGTAGGCTTTTCTGGTCAACTTTGCAGGGGTACCAGTACGGGTGAGGCTGGATCTCTTTGTCTTTTTCTTCTTCTTCTTGACAGGTTTGGCCGGAGAGGGAATCTTATCAGTGGATTTCGCTTTGGAACGGGTTTTGCGAGCATAAGGCGATGAGGCTGAGGCTTGTTCTGGTGATTTAGGAGGAGATTCAAGTGGGGACTCATCAGACGTGGGCTTCTTGCGTTTTCGGCTTGAAGACTCTTTGGTGGCTGCCTTGGGTGTGGATGTTTTAGCCATTTTCAGAGGTTAGGGTTTGAAAGCAAGTTTGGGGAAGATGAAATGAAGATAAGGAACGGTTTTGAATTTAATAGGGTCGGTTTATTTTATGAGGAGATAAGGATGAAATTTGAAATTGAAATTTGAAATTTCGAAGTTGGAAAGTGGAAAACTGTCAGAGATATCGAGCTGATTTGACAGGATCTCATAATTATGGAAGGGATTTGACTAGGCTGAATAGGAGTATATTTTAAATAAATGAGTTCCCTAAAATAACTGGACGGCTGGAAAGATATCTGCGATTTCCTTCCTAAAATAACCTGATCACATTCAAAATAGATCCAGAGGATCGGATATTCCTAAAATAATCTAGATAGCTGAAGAAAATGTCTCGGAATGGGATAACTACGAATTTCTTCCTAAAATACGAATATCACACTTAAGGAAAATATCTATAAGATCCACGGAATTTACTTCAAGGGCTGAAAGAACATCTTAGGATAGGGTTTCTACGAATTTCTATCTAAAATAGAATAACCTAGAGTGAATAAGAGAATTAGGCAAATTTACTAACCTTATTTAGCTCGATAATTCCCATTCGATCACGGATGTCGCAAAATCTTGCTTCAATTAGGGGTTTCGTGAAGATATCAGCGAGCTATTCATTTGTTCCTACGAATTCCACCCTGATATTCCCTTTCTGAACATGGTCTCGTATAAAATGATGTTTAACCTCAATATGCTTAGTACGAGAATGATGCACGGGATTCTTAGTAATACTAATGGCACTAGTGCTATTACATAGAATAGAAATTTTGTCATAACTTAACCCGAAATCACTAAGGATTTGTTTCATCCAAAGGACTTGTTGACAACAATTTTCTAAGGCCATATATTCAGCTTCGGTTGTGGAGAGGGCAACAGCATTTTGCTTTCTACTAGACCAAGATACCAAGGAATTTTCAAGTAATTGGCAAGTTCCACTTGTACTTTTCCTATCTTCCCTACAGCCGGCATAGTCGGCGTCGGAATATCCCACTAATGGGAAATCATCCGTATAGGAATACCACAGACCAAAATTGACAGTACCCTTGATATATCTATGTATCCGCTTGACTGCGGTCAAGTGAGATTCCCTAGGGTCAGACTAATATCTCGAACACATACCAACAGCAAACATGATATCAGAGCGACTAGCAGTTAAGTAAAGAAGGTTTCCGATCATACCTCGATATTATGTTTGATCAACAGGTGTACATGATTCATCAGTGTCTATTTTGGTGGTTTGATGCATAGGAGTGGAAATCGCTTTGGAATCACTCATCCCGAATTTAGTCAGCAATTCCCTATTGTATTTCGTCTGGGATACGAAGGTTCCATTGTCAATCTGCTTTATTTGCAACCCGAGGAAGTAGTTCAGCTCACCCATTAAGCTCATCTCAAATTCCTTCTGCATAGACTTAGAAAATTCCTCGCAGAGAAGGATATTAGTACTTCCAAATATGATATCATCAACGTAAATTTGGACCAGTATCATGTGATCACCTTCATACTTAATAAACAGCGTGTTATCAATAGTTCCAGTCGAAAATCCTATGTCAATCAGAAACTTACTTAGCCTTTCATATCATGCCCTCGGAGCCTTCTTTAAACCATATAATGCTTTATTTAATTTAAAAACATGATTTGGAAAATCTTCCCTGGCAAAACCAGGTGGTTGTTCTACATAAACCTCCTCATTTATAAAACCATTTAAAAATGCACTTTTTACGTCCATTTGAAAAAGTTCAAAACGTTTAAAGCATGCATATGCAAGTAATACACGTATAGACTCTAATCTAGCTACCGGAGCAAAAGTTTCATTGAAATCCATACCTTCCTCCTGGGAATAACCTTTTGCAACTAACCTCGCTTTGTTTCTTGTGACATTTCCGTGTTCGTCGAGTTTGTTGCGGAAGACCCATTTGGTTCCTATGATGGATTTATCGTCTGGTCTTTTTACTAGTGTCCACACTTCGCTCTTTTCGAACTGAGATAACTCATCGTCCATGGCAGAGACCCACGATATATCTTCCAGAGCTTCATGGACTTTCTTTGGTTCTATCATTGAGAGCAGTACATCATGAGATTCCTCCGTATCTTGGTTTCGTGCAGTTGCTCGAGTTTTGATTCCAGATCTGATATTTCCTATTACTTGATCTGTTGGATGACTGGAAGCATGTTACCATTTTCTAGGTTGCAGCCCCCAGCTTCTGGTTCCACTGTTTCAACATTTCGTCTTTTGGAATATCTTCCTCACTGTCTTTAATATCCTGCAATTCTGCACAAGGCAAATCTATACCTTCCCCATCAGTAGCATCTGCGTTAGGCATCTCATCAAAAGTAACATGTATGAATTCCTGAACAGTCAGCTTTCTTATATTATAAACACGATATGCCTTAGACGTAAGACTGTAACCAAGGAATATCCCTTCATCAACCTTAGAGTCAAAATTTCCTCTCTTATCTCTATCGTTCAAGATAAAACATTTACATCCGAACACATGAAAGTAACCTATATTTGGAGTTCTACCATGCCAGATTTCATAAGAAGTCTTCTTTAATATCGGCCTAAGGAAGACACGGTTAGACACGTAACAAGCTGTACTAACGACTTTCGCCCAGAACTGTTTAGGAATATCATACTCATGTAACATAGATCTAGCCATTTCCTGTAATACCCTGTTTTTACGTTCAACTACACCGTTCTGTTGTGGAGTTATAGGAGCAGAGAAATTATGACTATACCCATATTGATCACAGAATGATGCAAATGACTTACTATCGAATTCCAAACCGTTATCGCTGCGTATCCTACATAGATTCATTTCTTTTTCATTCTCAAGTCTCTTAACTAGTGATGCAAAGCTATCTAATGCCTCATTCTAATGAGTAAGGAATATCACCCATGTATACCTGGAATAGTCATCAACAATCACAAAGGCATCTTTTACCTCGCAGAGACATCGTCTGAACGGGACCAAAAAGGTCGAGATGCAGTAATTCCAGTGGTCTGGATGTGGATATCATATTCTTTGCTTTGAACGACGTCTTTGTCTGCTTGCCCATTTGGCACGCCTTGCATGTTTTGTCCTTGACGAACTTTATGTCGGGAACACCTCGTACCAGTGCATTACTCGTCAGGTGAGACAGTAGTTCCATATTGGCATGTCCTAAGCGTCTGTGCCATAACCAGGTGTTATCCTGTGTCACTGTTAAACACTTGACATTCTGATCAGTAATATCATCCAGAGTAATACAGTAAATATTTCCCTAGATGCACTAAACAATACCTTATTTTCATTTCTAACAACGCACTTATCGTTTTCAAACGTGACCGTATGACCTTTATCACATAGTTGACTAATACTAATGAGATTATGTTCTAGATTCTTAACTAACCATACGTCATCTATAGTAGTATGTAAAGTGTTACCGACAGTTCCAACTCCTGTAACCTTAGCTTTTGTGTTGTCGGCGTAGGAGACATATCCTCCATCATACGCTCTCACCGACACAAACTTACTGATATCACCTGTCATATGGTGGGAACACCCACTGTTGAGGTACCACTTGTTCTTCTTACTGGATTTTCTTCATTGTACCTGCATGAATCAGTTGTTTTCTGAGGTGCCCAATTTTGTTTGGGTCCTAAACGGTTAGCAGCAATTAACACGTGGTATATCATGTATCATAGGCTGTGATCTCTTAGACACAGGCTGGCCAGAGTTAGAGACTTCAGAAACTTTCTTAGGTCTCCAGACATATCTAGATTTATCAGCTTTCTTCAAGAAACAATGGTAGCATAATAACCAAGACGACCACATGAAAAACATTTAGGTTTCCTAACATTTTGTGAAGGTGCAGCGTGTTCATGTGTCGTGGAATATCCTATTCCTGTTTTCCTGATATGTGCAGGAATACTAAGTAACATATCAAGATTTTGTTGTCCTTCAAGAAGTCTAACATTAGTACGACATTTTTCTTCTAAGAAATCCTTAAGAGTAGACATGTCTCTAGATATATTCTTTTGCTTCCTAAACTTCTCGCAATTACACAAAGCTTTTTCTTTCTTAAGAGTCTCTAGCTCGGCTCTCAGGCGCTCATTTTCTAGATCCGTTTGATGCTTCTCTCTAGCTACTTCATCTCGCTGCCTAATTAGACCCTTTACTTGTGAGTTGAGTGACTTATCATTCTTTCTGCATTTTGAATTATTTCGTACATCTCTTCTTTTTCATCTACTTCAACGGCTGAGGAAGCGTTATCATGAGATTCATCTTTCCTAGCATATAATTCATTCAGAAATAATATTTCCTTAATAGTGGATGGATCCGATACCTGATAATCATCCGTGGCCATGTAGGCGAGATCTTCCTCCTGTTCGCTTCCGGCCTCTTCCCAGTTTGTGACCATAGCCTTCTGCTTCTTTATCTTTTTGTCACCATTTTCCATCGGGCAGTTTGAGGCAAAGTGGCCTGGCTTGTTGCACTTGAAGCATTTCTGTACATTGTTGCCGGATGACGATATTCCCTTGTTCCTAGGCTGGAACTTGGAATTTCCCTTGAATTTTCTTCTTAGCCGAAATTTATCGAATTTCCTGGTTAGCATGGCGATCTGTTCCAGCAGGTCTTCCTCAGTTTCTTCTTCTTCGCCCTCAGAATCGTTGTCTTGTTCAGTGTTGAAGGCGATGTTTGGTTGATTTCGGACCGGTGGTTTTTCCTTGATGGAGATCTGAGTCATCTCGTTGGGGGTCAGAGATCCGATCAGTTCTGACACAGAAAGTTCGTCCAAGTCCTTTGCTTCGTAGATGACAGTCACTTTGGGATTCCATTCTCTAAGAAGAGATCTCAGGATTTTTCGCACCTTCTCACCATCTTCTATTTTCTTTCTCAAAGAGAACATTTGATTAATGATGTTCATGAATCTGGCATACATGTGGCTTATGGTCTCGTTGTCCTCCATCTTGAACAGCTCGTATTGGTGATTCAAGAGGGCTATCCTTTCTTGCACAACTCGAGTGGTTCCTTCATGTGTGACTTGAAGCATGTCCCACATATTTTTGGCAGATTCGCATGAGCTCACACGGTTGTACTCTTCTCTTGTGAGCGCGCAAGCTATCATGTTCTTTGCTTTGGCATTTAGGGAGATTCCTCGCTTGTCTGCTATATTGTAATCAGGGCCTTTCTTTGGAGTTCCATCTTCGTTTTTGGGAATGTAAGGTCCGACTGCGATGATATCCCACAGGTCGTAGTCTGTAGCGATCAGGAATTCCTTCATGCGATTTTTCCATATGGTGTAGTTTGTCCCGTCGAAGAATGGTGGCCTGGAATGGGATTGTTCCTCTGCAAAAACATCAAAACTCGAAGAAGCCATTAGATATTTAACTCAGGCTTGTTAGGCCCGTCGTTTGAGTAACATGGCTCTGATGCCAAATGAAGATATAAATGTGCCTAGGGGGTGAATTAGGCCTACAGAAATTTTTGCTTCTTTTCACAAATTCGAGTGTAGTGACTTGGATATGCCTATTGATGCTTGTGACGTGTATGCCTGATATATCCTAGTTCGTCGGATGTGTTTCGCGTCTGTCTCACTGTGATAAAGAAATAACTGAAAAGTAAATGCAGGACAGGATTTTTATAGAGGTTATATCCCCAACTGGGGTTTACTCCTCTCCTTGGGGTTTCTCCCCAAGAGTTTAACCAATCACTATAATGCACCGTAGCTGGATACAAAACTGATTGGTTAGCCCAATACACAACCGAAACAAGTCGAACACTAGCCACTACTAGGTTACCACACGCCGAGTTTTGTTCCTCGGAATCTCCTGATACCGACAGACACAGCTCGCTACCGAAGGGCCCCCGGAACTCGTCTTTCCCTTCACGTGTGCGTAAACGTCGACCTTGCCTCCTTGGTATTGCTCACGTCCCAAGACAACACGTCCGAAGACAGAATGTATGGCAGGAGGTTGGAATATCAAGATGAATCACTCGCTCAGTGATGGATACGCAAGTTAACGCTCAGTAAGGCAGAAAGCTATCACAAGTGGAAGGCTCAAGAATCTCTTAGTATCTTTCTGCTCAAATATCTCTCGTACGCTTATATTCGTAGGTTCGCAAATTCTTAGTCCCTTCAAACTCTGAAGTGTAGCTCATATATAAACCTTTTTTAATCAACACTTCACATGGAAAATCATATCATATAATAATCACCAAATCAAGCATAGTTTGCATGGAATTTCGAGTCAATCATACCATAAATCACGCTTTTAATAAATCATTGCAACGGTCATATAGCACATTTAAGCATGATTATATTCCATAAAAACTCAATTTTGTTCTCAAGCAATATTCAAGCATTTCCCATATAAGAACTTTCCATAAGTGATTCCCTGCTATTTGTTTCTAGCGTAAATCATTCCAGATTAACTTTCCAAATATAGCATACGAGATAGCATCACATCAGCACGTTTTCCATGTATAGATCATAGTATTAGATCAATATATTTACCATGTTTAGCACATAAATCAGATCAGAGCATGCTTAATTCGATTTATCAATCATGACTAGAACTTTCCTTATTTCAGATATCACATCCGTTTATAGCATATGGCACCTTATCCAAAAAATCAATCAAATCAAATCTTTCCAAAATATATTAATCCAATCAGCATAAGGAAAGATATTAATTCAATATTTCATATTAAATTCAGTGGACAGCATGCAAGAATCGCACATGTGATTTTTGTCAGGAATAACAGATTTTGAGCAGATATAACACTTTCCATATATAAACAGCATATTTTCCTTTTATACCTCAGTAGGATAGATATCTCATGCATTATTTCCATATATAGCACAGTACGATATATCCTATCATATGGGCTGTCTATAACATGCGATCACATAGTCTCATAAGCAAATCACAAATTCATATGCGAATCAAATATTCAACACTTTAATAAATTTGTAGCTCATTATTAATGCATGGTCGAATATTATCAAGAACTTAGACGTTATATTAATCATAAATCGAATTGCTTAATTTATAGACCTAACGTCATTACAATTACATCGTTCATCAAAACTCCCTAACATGTATGGACCAAAAGGTCAACAGTTAGGATGAAATTTTCTGTTATATCTTACATGTAACAATTACTGAGTGTTTGGATTTTTCGATTGGAATCACCTCTAGAGCTGTCAAAACAGGCCTGGGCCCACGGTCCAGCCAATCCCTCCAAATTGGCGGGGGATCTGAAATTTTAGGCCCACCTGGGCAAGCCCGTGGCGGGTGCAGGCTTGGCGGGGCGGGGCGGGTAGCCCGCCAGAATAAGTAAAAAAATTATATTATTTATAATATAATATTACAAATATACAATAATAATTGATACTTAATTAACATAAATAGATTAGTAGTAAAAAGTTTGTCAAATTAGATATACTTTCCTTCATTTTCTTATTTTATTTTCCAGTTTTTATATTAGTTTTTTCTATTTATTATTTTTTTTAGTTTTCCTATTTTTTAATAATTTTTTCTTATTTAGCCCGTCAGGCCTGCTACCGGCCTGAAGGCGGGGCGGGCATTCATTTCCAAGGCCCGCCCCCGCCGCCAGCGGCGGGCTACAAGCCGGCCCGTTTTGACAGTACTAATCACGTCAGGAAGTTTAGTTTCGATAAAATTATATATAATTTTGAGAAATAGAACTCGGATACGAGGCAGTATAATTGAAATTGAAATTGAAATTTACGACAAAGATGAGATAAAAGACATTCTTTATAATAACTGGCAAGCTCGGCTTCATTGCCCCATCGCAACATTCATCCATTTTCTCGAGCTTAGTAAGCATTTCAGATAAAAAAAAAATTAACAAAAATCGAAACGAGTTAGTATTGTGCAATTACACGAATGTTTTTCCTTTTTTTATTTCACATAAACGAAAAACATATAGTTTACACGGATGATGGTTCAGCCAAGAAATTGACAACCTTATTCAAAAGATTCATACCAAACACAGTCTCTTCACAGTTCATCTTCACCAAAACATCGAGCGGTTTATCGCAGTTACCTTCGAGCATGAGCTTTATCAAACAAGGAAATGAACTGCTCAGAATCTCGCTGCTGAACCTAAGGCAAAGGCCCGACACTTCGTTGAGGTTCGAAGCCACGGGCATTTCTACAGACACGAGGAAAAGGTTCGCATTGCTAAGCATCTTTAAAGCCAGCTTTTCGCATATTACCAAGAAGTTGTCCTTCGTCTGCAAATGATGCTCTTCCTTATCGTTTACTTCGCTTATGTGGTCTGAGAACGTACACCTGTAAGAAAGTGAGATTTCGAAAGCGTGATCGAAGATCTTAAGGCTGTTTTTTTTTATTCGAAAGGTGACTGACTGACCTTCTCGAGTATTCTAACATGCCGGGAAGTTGAGATTCCTTTTTTGTAAATGTTTCGACGTCCATTGGAAGAGGTTTGATGAAATAACCTATGTTGGGTCTCAGCTTCACAATTTGTTTTCTGCCATTGCACCATAGAGCGAGCTTCAAGGGCAAGAGATGGTGCTCGAACCGAACATGGACGGGTCGGGTCACCGTTTGACCCGGTTCGAGGCGGGTTATCTCTTCAATGGGGACCATCATTGGAATTTCACCATGCGACGCCGAACTGTTAAATCAAAAGGTTAGTGTAAGAGGATCGCAGCTTAGCTTAGGACAGAGAAAATAATGGATGATCCATTTACACCTTCTTTGACTTGATGATTCTGATTGTTGTAAAGAATCTGAGCTTTTCTGGGAGTCATCTTCAGCGAGGTATATATTAGAGAGAGGCTCGTTCGAACTGTTTTGAAAGGAGACCTGCAAGCATATCAGTTGAGACGATATGCTTGAAACCTCGGGCGAAAATGAGTAGCTCACACTTAGCCCGTCCTGATTCGAAGGATCCACGAGCTTATACAGTGTGGGTTTGATCATTTGGCTCATATCCTTGATTGAGATTCTGGCGAGTGATCTTTGCACTTGATCCATGTCAGACGAACTAGGGCCAGGGCTTTCATCCAGCCAAGACTCAAATGCATTTTTCGACATCAATTCGCCGAAATCATTCGATTCTGAACCTGGGATTTGATTTCTCGAAGTCGATGCCCCATCGGAGAGATGAATCAATTCGCCATTTTCACTGTTTCCATCGCTAACTGATGCACTGTCGTAGCTAGCATCTGAAGCAGTCGCAGACCCATTATAACTGTAGCTAGACGAGTCTTCATCGCCGAGAAATTCAGAATTATCAACTCCATTGCGTTCACTTGTGTTTGGTATATCAACTAAACTACAAGGCTGTGGAAGAGGTTCATATCCAGGAGCTGCATGGAGAACGATTTGGGAGAGCGAACCAGGAAGATAAAACCGATAACTAAATGGTTCTGATAGTACTTTCGTTTTTCGCCCAAATATATGCTCGATGAGCACATGCTTTAGATCTTCGTTTTCTTTTCGGTCCTTTGCTTCTTCTAGAGCATGTGCCTCCAGACACTGAGTGAGAAGGTTCTTCAAGAAAGAACCACGATCCCGAACGTCGTAACTTGGGTCACACTTGGCTAGTTCAAGTACGTACATAACCGCTTTATGCAGTTGAGAAATGTCTTCCCCTTTGGCACGTAAAAGCACCTAGGGACAGGGAGGGAATAATCAAAAAGATAACGTCAGAAAGGGGAGTATGAATTCTAATCTCATAAAAAGCAATCATCATGTATCATAGATAAGCCACTTCAATTCAATCAAGTAACTAAACGGCGAGAAAAATGCTAGAGACATGAGGGGAGAAGTCTTGTCATTAATTTACCTTGATGGAGGCATTAATAATCTGAAGCTTTGTTTCAACTGCTTCTGAAGTAAACCAACGTGCAAGGTACTTAAACAGTATGGGTATCATCTTCGGAATGAGATCCCCAACGTCACCATATTCACCTATCATCCAGATTACCATAGCACGTGCCGCTGGTGCCTTAATTGAATCCAAGCTTTGGATTAAGTGAACAATTACCTTAAAATGATGAAGAATGTTAGTTAAATTTTATCTTCTTATAGGTATAGTTTGAAACTACTTTTCTAAGGCACCAATTTGTACGTATCAATCTTGAATAAAGGGGCCATATGATTATTAATAAAATGAAGCATATGCCTACAAACAGACATGTTTATAGATTCCAGCGTTGTCAATGAGCAATACAAGGTGAAACAACAAAAAGCTTAAAATGAGGAAGAGATCGAAGTGCTCACATTCTCATGACTGGTAGGATCATGTTTTATAATTGCCTTTATAGACCTTATTGCTTGCACCAAAACAACTTCTTCACTTGACGAAGCTTGGTTGCTATTTGAAGATTCTGGGGTTTCATTACATACATAAGAAAGTTAAACTTAGAGGTAGGATTAGAAAGAAAAAAAACAAGATAACCATGACAAAAAAATTCATGAAGTAGCAGATATTACCTGATAAAGCTAAGACCAATAACGCTTCCAAACATGTATTAGCAACATCTGGAAGCTGTTGTGCACATAATCCTATTGCAGAGACAACATCAGCAGCAAACCTTCGGTCTGGATCTCTCACATAGTCCTAAAAATGAACAAAAAGTATAAGTATCTCTTTACAATAGCTGGTTATGGAAATTGTGCCAATAGTGGAAATTGGCAGGTTATGCTCCATAAAATAATAAAATTTAACACAACAGAATCCTTAATTCTCATTTTAATGATTTTTAGCTTGACAAGCCATGATTTATTAATCCTCAGATTATTTGTTAAGCGTAAGTGTGCTGAAAATTCTGAGTAATCATGGAAAATTTAAACCCTAGGAAAGGAAAAATGGAATAAAAACCACAAAGCGGAGGTACCTGAAATTCCAGTAAAATTGAAGAAACCGAAGAGGATGTGACTATAGATGAGAGTATTTCAAGCTTCAGAGTTTTGATTTGATAAAAATCTGAAGAACTGATGAAGAAGTCCTCATAGTAAGCAGAAAATAGAGACGGCATGGCTCTGGAAAAGACCTGGATATTGCAAAGAACCTGCACAACCAAAAGAAAAATCGCTTCATGTCATACAATACAAAGATGCATCACAGATATTATCAAGAGACTCTTTGACGCCAGCATGAGTATGATTTTAGGTACCACATATTTTGACGAGTCAGATGACCTCAGCAGGAATAACAAAGGCTTAACAATTTTAACAACGTCCTCCTTCGGTGCCATAATCCAGTGAACACCAGCAGCGGCAAGAACCACAGCGCTATTATAACTCCATAATAATGGCGACGTACATTGCAACAGGAGCCTAACATCACCATTGCTTTTGGGAGATGTAACATGTGCAGGATCTGGTGTAAAAGAATCACTCTTAACATCCCCTAACTGCGATGAATACTTGTCTGGGCCTTCAAGGTAGCTTCTGCGAACAATATCTACTATCTCAGAACAACTGTAACAACTAGAATCACCGAGGTTACGCTTCACGGCAAGATCAGGTTTCATATCTTCCACCTGCAGATCACTCTTCGCTGAAGCACTGAGAGGAGCCAATAGGGAGTCCTCAACCAAACCGTGTTTTGCAATTACGTAGCGCAGAAGAATTTCAACTAAAACAATCTGTCCCCATTCTTCTACATCAGGAAGAGTCTCACACAGTTTCTTGTAATTTTTCCCAATGAGAGAGAAATTATTTGGGCATATAGAAGCAAAAGCACCTGCAGCTGAACCAACAACACTTGGAGAGCTGTCGTTCAGCAAAATCCCTACTATCTGCATGACATCGTACAAGTTGAGCCACGCAGACAGTATGTGCATCATAAAAGCAACAGAAACTGAAAGACATAGAATGAAAAATTCATATTCAACAAATTTATGCATAATAAATCATAAGTCTACATCATTGTTCAATGTAACACGACACGCTTCACATTATGCAGATTGTAGCATGTTTACGCGGAAGACACTCTCCTAGATCTGCCTTATCAGGTCAAGTCCACATTAAACTTCAAAGTAACAGTTATATTATAAATAAAAAGTAAGTAGTGCAGCAAATTCTACAAACTAACATTAATAAAATTTTCATTTTAGGCACTCCATGACTGAATCAGAAGGAAGTAATTTTGATATGCCAAATATTTATTTCCACTTACCAGACAAAGTACTTGCTCGTGCTCAAAAGAACATGCATAGTAGAGGACTCATACTCACATCATGAAGATCTAATAGCTTAAAAAATCACATAGTGAAAAACGAAAGACAAAAAAGAAGTTTCCAAACCAACCTCTTCAATGGCATCTGTGTGTTCCTCCAAACGCAAATCATGCAACTTCGGCATTGCAGTGGCAGCACACTTCCTAACATAGACATTTGGGTCGCGGGCACATTTCCCCACGGCCATCAAGACTATGGGAGCAATAGTGTGCAGGCGAATACCAGCCATTGTACGGAGAGCCCAAGCCCTCACCAAGGGGTTTGTGTCACCCAAATCCTTCTGAAAATAATTTATGGACAGCAATGCCTCATTGGGTCTCCTATAAAAAATGAAAAAGATACAAGATTCCATTGACATCAATAACTATAAAAAAAACCTTTTTGCCTCTCCACAACTATTTTCGCCCCAACACAATAAATAGTTGGAACTTGGAAGAATGGACCTTAATTAAATTACGAGAGAAAAAAAGGAACAGAGTTCGCATAACATACTTCTCCGCATAATGTAGCAAGTAGACATAAACTAACTTCTTCACTTCCAGTGACTGTGAAGCCACGTTCTTCACCACCTGTTTTTTTCAACCAATATGTTAAATCTTGGAAATGAAACATAAACAAGATGTATAGTATCAAACTACACTATATGATGTTCCCCAAGCTCGGTTTACTAATAATCTCATCAACTCAAAACAGCGTGTTTTTTTACCACGGATGACAACGGAAGCTCAACTAACTAAAATATTATCAAAGATCTCAAACATCAAACTCGGATGCCTATGCAAGCTAATAAAAGCTAATTCAATTATCACTCGACTGATAATCTGGATTTTGGTAACCAAAAGATAAAGTCAAACTTCATAATCCAACAAATAGTAACGAAAATGCGACCCGACCCCAACCGTTAACACATTCGAAATATTGAATACAGGTGGAATAGGAAAACCTGAGGAAAGTAGTTGGAGACATCGAATCCCTGAGCTATAAGAGCGAGGAGGCGCTTGAGTGCTTCACACTTGTCAGAGTCGAACTTGCTGTCCAAAAGCGGACCGATGCTGACGTCATCAGGATCATCGTAAAGGTGCGCGTCCGTTCCGAACCGTAACACCATAGTCGAGGCCTTGCTCAACGAATCGGCCGTTGCCCCGAAATTTGTCAGCATTTTCGAGGTTCGATTTATCTAATACGGTGTCGTTTGTGATCGGAGGACGGGGACCGTTGAAGATATAACGGCCACTTACCAAATTGGTCAACACCAAATCATGGCTTGATTCACTCCACCAACATCATATCTGCTGGAAAGGAAAGTAGGTCAAGAATAATTCTTTAGCTTGATTTTAGCTAACGTCCTTACCAAGTTCTGTATATGTAGCTATGGCCGTGTAAAGCAAATAGGCAGTGAGAAAGAAATACACTTTCAAAATTCCCACTATCATACTTTCCTATCACACTTTTTCTACATGGTACCAGAACAGGGATAACCTGTTGCAAAACTTAAAAAAAAAAAAAGAAACTTGCTTCATCCGACGAAAGGGAAAGGCACATCAATCAACCCATTACTCGAAGGGAAACCCTCCGAGGCCCTTCAAACTGTGGTGACGACCATAGAAATACTAGGCGAGGAAAGCGCGATGGCCGAAAAACCGGTTGAGATGGATTTGAAAAGTCTCTCCGTCTCCAATCCACGCCATCAATTCATAAATTCAGGGAAGAGATTGTAAAGAAAGTACAGATCTAGTTCAATCTGTTGAAGATGCTCTCTTTAACCTTATCATCGATCGAAAGCCCAGACGGCCCTTCGGTAAAACTACCACGACGAAACTGCCCGGAGAAAAGCCTCTTCAGAGCTTCGCGGATGGTCCAGCCAGATTTCGCCGGTCTCGGTAGCGGCGTCGGGAGTGATATTGAAGCCTCCAATCACTCCCTCGCCTACGTATAAACAACTGGAGTGGAGAAGATGGGCCCACTCAAATGCGTTTAAATGGGCTGGACAGATCCAGAACATATACAGAATCTAAATAAACCGACTTAAGAATTTGATTACCCAAACACGTAAGAAATGGATGGATCCTATTTCTCATTTAAGAAATTATACTGGCACGAGTGACTAGTAGTGGATCTTCTAAAGATTTTTGGATAATCGATTCTTGCGCTAGTGACGGCATGACATGTAACCCAAACAATATATTTCTAATACTTTCGGAGCCGTTTAGTTGACGGTATTAGAAGGGATTAGAACGGTTACCATTAGTTAAAGTTTTGTTTGGTAAGAAGGTTTATTTAAAGGGGAGAATTAACTAATACCCCATTAATACCTTCCATAAGGCATTAAATAAATCAGCCATCTATCCTACCTTTATCTAATCCCAAGCTCTTTTGACAACTTTACCCTTTATTTCAATATTTATTTGTTAGTTTACCCTTTAACTAATCAGATCTCGTGACCTATTCTTTTCCTTCGCCTACATCTAGACTTGCCAACCGCCGGTTAATCGTAACCGGCGGTTGGCGGTTAGTCCACCGCCGTCTAACCGGCCGGGGGCGGTTGCCGGTTAGCCGCCCCATCGGCGGTTGGCGGCGGACTAACCGCCGTCTAACCGGCCGGGGGCGGTTGCCGGTTAGCCGCCCCCGGTTGACGGTTAGACCAACCGCCGGTTGACTAACCGCCGGTTACGGTTAACCGGCGGTTTCAACCGCCGGTTTTTTTTTTAAAGATATTTGTAGTGTTTGTGTAAAGTTTGATATATTATTTGGTCAAATCGAATTATGTATCGAAATCTACTATATAATTTGCAAGACAATTACAAAAAAAATTGCATTTTACATTTTACAAAGAACTTGTATTGTATTTCAAAATTTTAATTAATCAATTACAATACAATACATAAATGTAAATTAAATCAGTCTTCTTTCGGGACTTCGTCCGAGAAAGGCTTCAACAGGTGCAGGCGCCGAACTCCCATGTCCTAAGCGAAAGTTACCTAACGCGCCCGGCCCGACGCCTGCACCTGTTCAAGCCCATCACGGGCAAAGCACGATTCTTCGACTTTTCGGTCGGGCTTCCGCAAGTGTAGGTGAGAAACAGCGTATGATCTCAGGAGCCCTGACGAATCAACTATCAATAATCCGTCAAAGCATCCGGAGATCACACGTTGCTAACTTACTTGCACTTACCGAAACCCCTCTTCTTCGTAATCTTGTTCCCTATAAAAAATGCATAAACATGATTTACATTATAAGTTTAATTTTAAAAAAAAGAAATAATTATACAAATATTTACTTCTTTTTTCGGGCTTCGTCGTGACTCGTCGTAATAGGCTTGTTCAAATAAATTAGTACCTGAAAATAACAATTCATTAGTTAGCCAATAAACATAATAAATATTTGTACGCAAAACAATATAAGAGTTGGATACTTATCTTTTTTCGGGCTTCGTCGTTAGGCTTGTTCAAATAAATTAGTACCTGAAAATAACAATTCATTAGTTAGCAATATAAACATAAAAAATATTTGTATGCAAAAAAATATAAGAGTTGGATACTTATCTTTTTTCGGACTTGTTTGTTGATGTGGAGTCCACGCCTCGCCGAATGCCTCTAATAATCCTCGCCGTCGCCGCCGTTGCCGCCGCTTGTCTCCGTGCCGGTGGTGTCCTCGAAAAGGTCGTCGGGCGAGTCGCTGGCACGCTCATCTTGGGTGTGATACTCGGCTCGAGTCCAATCGTCGAGAAGACATTGGTACTCGAGGTTGTCGACACTCAAGTTTGAACGCTTCTCGCTCAAGGTCAAACCGCCCATGCTAAAAGCATGCTCCACCGCGACGGTCGAGACCGGGACGGCAAGAATCTCCCGAGCGATCCTCGCCAATGTTGGATACGTTGGTGACACCCTCGACCACCATCTAAGGACGTTGAACTCATCTTCGTCCTCGAACTCGAAAATCGTCGACATAAAGTTATCGAGTTCTATGTAGGGGTTTTGGGAGGACCTTGGACGCATGTTTGCGTTGAGGATGTCGTAGTAGTCAGCTAATCGTGAAGATCGACTACTAGTAGAACTAGATTGACCGCGCTCCGATCCCGATCGAGACGAGTCGTGGCCAAAATCGGGCTTATACTCTTTAAAGTGATCCTTTAAAGAGCCATGCGCTCGATCGAGTACGCTCTGCCAATAAATGCTATCGACTACCCTGCCCGACGATACCTTCGTATAGTAGCATTCTAGTAGTCTACTCGTACCATCTAAACGCCATCTCGGATCCAATATCTTCGCTATAATGAAGATATCCGGTAACTCAAAAAATATTTGAGCCACTTGGTAGTCATGCTCCCAATGGCCTCGCCGACTACTGGATCAAACCGAAGCCCGTCGAGTATGATTGCGACTTTAACGCAATGATCTAACGCAAGTATGGAAGTCGGGTAATATGAACCCGACATCGCCTCGGTGGCATCGTGAAATACTTGAAGTATCTCACATAAACTGTTGCACGGGTCCCACATCTCCGGAACTAAAATGTACGACAACACTCTGTTTTCGGCAAAGAAGTCGCACAGATGCTGTCGATACTCCATCGAACTGTACAACAACTTGTAGGTGGAATTTCACCTGGTGGGTACGTCTAAACTAAACTTCTTGGCTGGTACATCCTCTCTAGCGCAGAAACGCTTCCACTTCTTCCACAAAGACGGGTGCCGCATCAGGTAGGAGATTGCGTAGCGTATAGGCTGCACCTGCTCCTTTAAACTAACTAGCGCGTCTTGCACACAGAGGTTAAGTATGTGGCGAAAACAACGCACGTGGAAAAATCGTCCTCCGACTGACGGCTGACAATACTCGATCAACCGTTCAATGCTCGCGTTGTTTGCGCTCGCATTGTCGAACGATACTGAAAAGACTTTGTTGACTATCCTATACTCTGATAAGATCATCCTAAGCTTGATCGCAATGTTTTGCGCCGTGTGCGCTTCATCGAACTCCCTATATGCGATCAAGCGCTTTTGTATCGTCCACGAATCAGAGCAAATCGACACGTTAGTTCCTAAACTACCTAATATCGCTACTAAGTCGCGCTTAAGCGCGATTACTGTCTTCCTATTATCCCGCGTCAAGTTGCTCCTCGAAATCTTCTTCGCCTGAGGTTTGTATGCGGTTTTGATCCAATGCTCGTAGATCGGATCATCGGCAAATCGAAACAGTAGATGCTTCGCGGCTACGAACTTTGCAAGCTCCCGTCGCGCAACGTCCTCGTTGTAATGAAACAACGACGTTGCGCTTCCGCTCCCGCCGGCGGGTCCCGACGCGGACGAATCCGTACCTCCGAACATTTGCTGTTGGTTTTGTGCTATACCTAACTTAGTCGGGTGTTTCGAACGGAGATGGGAATTCATTGACCCATATCCGCCTCCCTTTCTAAAATTATATTCCTTGGGACAGTAGTTACAAACTGCTCTAAATTGGTTGACTATACTAGTAGGTACCTTCTTGAAGTGTACCTCGAAGATGTCCGACTGTAGCCGCCGGGCGGGGCGGTTTGCGTAGGCGCTTCGATCTCCGGATCCGCCTCCTCCACCTCCGTATGTTGCGCGGCATGCGAGCTTGCTCCCGGCGACGGTTCGAACCCGGCCGCGTGCTCGTTCAAGTCGCCGCCGAGCACGTCGGCGATATCCAAGAACTCGTTCGGGTCGTATTGTTGGTAGTCATCTTGCGATGAACTACCAACGACTTGCTTCCCTTTGCCGGCCCTCGATGCACGAGAACCACGTCGGCCACCACCACGATCCATCTAAAAATAATCTACACACGGGTACGAAACATATGGTTAGATAAAAAACTAAAAACGGCAAAAAAAGATACCAAGGGTCGGGCCGGCAAAAAAAAGATACCAAGGGTGGTGCGGCGGCCGGCGGCTGTCGGCTGCGGCGGCGGCTGGCAGAGGACAGTGGTGCGGACTGCGGCGTGTGGTGGTCGGCGCGGGCGGCGGCTGGCGCGGTGGTGGTGAGCGGCGGCGCGTGGCAGACGTGCGGCTGCGGCGTGGGCGGTGTAGTCGGCGGTGGCGGGAGGTGGTGGGCGGCGGGACCGGATGGGAGGTGGTGGCGGGCGGTGGGGCTGGCGGAGCGGAGGTGGTCGGCGGCGGCGGGAGGTGGTCGGTGTAGTCAGCGGTGGCATCCCTTCTTACGTGCGTTACAGACAAACCTTCTGAGGATTACCTTTACACGTATCGCTTTGTCTATATTCCCAGTTAATCATGCATGCGAAGTTGAGTTTACACAATAATATTATATCTCATTTTCAAGTGCAGCACAGCAATCAATGCTTTTAATAAAATATACCCCAACACAAAAATAGGGTCTTTAAAATATTGACAGATTAATTATAATTCATCGCCTGTGATCAAATGTTGAATAATCTGCTGCAGAGCAGTGTAAGTACCGGATGGGAGGTGGTGGCGGACGAGGTGGCGGGCGGTGGGGGTGGCGTGGTGGGGGCTGGCGGAGCGGAGGTGGTCGGCGGCGGCGGGAGGTGGTGGCGTGGAAGAGAGGCAGCGAGCGAGAGAGAGAGAGACCGAGAGAGCGAGAGAGAGAGAGAGTGAGAGAGAGCGAGAGAGAGAGAGAGAGAGAGAGAGAGAGAGAGAGAGAGAGAGAGAGAGAGAGAGAGAGAGAGAGAGAGAGAGAGAGAGAGAGAGAGAGAGAGAGAGAGAGAGAGAGAGAGAGATTGAGAGTGAGAGTGAGAGAGAGAGAGACTGAGAACATTTAAAAAGGAATTTTTTTTCCGTTGTAACCGGCGGTTTGTCCGGTTAACCGCCGGTTAGCCGGGCCAACCGCCGGTTTCAACGGCTATTTCATTTTTTTTACTTTTATCGTAAAGTTAACGGCGGCATATTCAAAATTTGAATTTTAAATTTTTTTTTAAATTTGTTAACCGCCGGTTAACCTCCTAACCGGCGGTTATCAACCGGCGGTTTGCGGTTGGTCAAATCGACCAACCGCCCCGTAACCGGCCATTTGAGGTTGCCGGTTACGGTTACAAACCGTAACCGGCGGTTCCGTAACCGGCGGTTCGACGGTTCAACCGCCGGTTACGGTTGATTTTGGGCATGTCTACCTACATCGAACAACAATTCACTAACCCACCAAGACGGATCTATTCACCGGCGACCATCATCCAGCGACATCCAACCGCCGGAGAGCATCTTCCGGCGACGTCCAACAACCGGTGACCGTCTGAGCGACGAGAAAGCCCCCCCAAACACAATATCTTATCATTGATTTAGATTGAAAGGTACGCTTACGTCTCAAACCAAATTTATATTACACCATTTTTTTTATTTTGTCTGTTTCGATTTTGAAAACCTCAGTATTGTATGGTTCTATTTGGTTGAAAAATAGCTGAAGCAGTTTGTTTGTAAATTGGAGAAGGATGGTCTGGGACGGCCTCAATTGTTTCTGTTCTTGACAAGATTGGATTCCTCGTGTTCTTTGTCGGCCTAGTGATTTGGGTTACGTGTTAAAGTAATCATGTTAATGATTTTGTAAATGATAGTCGAGGCAAAATCTTGTTTGTATAAAACTACGCGCTTAATGGAACTGTTGAATTCTTTTTTGAAGGTCATGCTTTTCTTAGTTTTTAGTGGATGTGAGCAAATAAAGGTGAAACGTGAACATATTGCTGATATGCAGTCACTCGATTGAACATACAAATTAAACACAATGATCGAAGCATATTCTTGTATAGATAACAACGACTAGAGCAAATACCCTAAAGCAAACGTAGGTGAGCGAAAGCAAATAGAGGGGAACAAATATAATTTAGACATACTGCATCAAGCAACAAGAAATTGATTTGAGATGGAGGACGACTTGTGTCAATGGAGTACGAAGGTTGCAAATGGAAAAAAACCCTAACTGAGGTTTATACATTAAATTCAAACTAAGGGTAAAATTGTAATTGAATTTAATAAAACCTAATACCATCTAAATTTATCTACCAAACTCATTTGAAATTATTATTTAAACCCATCAACCAAACAACTCTAATATCTTATACCACCATTATTTAAACCCAACTAAAACATATTTGCAAATGGAGACAGAATTCCAAATAACAAAATTGGAACCTTGAACATATTTCGAGGAAAATCTCAAACGTATTATATCTATCAAATCTTACATCAACTTTATTGTCCGTAAAACAAATCTCTACAGATATAAACTGTAACGTCATTCTCTCACACAACAAAGTAATGTTTCAAGATCTTAACACAAATTTTGTAACTGGTGAAGGAAGACTAGAGAACAGATTGTACCTAGTCGACATTCCCAGTAAAAGCCTTACATACTACAGAAAATTCCACTAACCAAAATAAAATCTTACACAAGCGATCTGGTCATCCTTCCGATGAAGTCTTCAATAAAATTTTTCCTTCCATAATTCTAGATTCTACAAATTTTGATACTTGTAAATTTTCAAAACAAACTAGACTACCGTTCTTCTACAACTAAATCAGAGAAAATCTTTGATTTAGTTCATTCCGATGTTTGGGGCCCAATCGCAGTAAATTCCTATAATGTTTTTAAATATTTTGTTACATTCATAGATGATTATTCCTGTATCACTTGGCTTTATCTACTTAAGGATAAATCTGAGGTTTTTCGTGCTTTCAAGAACTTTTAAATCTAGTTGAAAAACATTTCAGTGCTAAAATTAAAAGATTTAGATATGATAATGGTACGGAATATTGCATCAAACTACGTGTGCCAATACTCCACAACAAAATGGAGTATCTGGACGGAAAAATCGCCACCTCCTTGAAGTAACAAGATCACTTCTTTTTCTAATAATGTCCCAAAACATTTTTGGTCTGATGCAGTATTAACAGCTGCATATCTGGTTAATAGACTACCCATTGTTCAGTTAAATCACAAAAACCCTCTAGAAATTCTCTTAAATAGAAAACTCAATTTAGGTCATCTGCGTGTCTTTGGATGTACTTGTTTTGTACATATCAAAAGTAGAGCTGTCAAAATAACCCGCGGCCCGCGGGCCGGCCCGCCCCGCCCCGCCCTGCCTATGGGGCGGGCTGGGCTGGGATTTTTAAGATAAGGCGGGCCTAAATGGGCTAGCCCGCGCGGCAGGGCGGGCCGGCCCCATATTTTTTTATTAATTTATTTATTAATGGAATATATATTTATTTAAATAGAGGAATTAATTAACGATTTTATATATAATTAATGATACATTTATTAATTAATACATAATTAATGTATATTTAAATATTATAATTAAAAAAATAATGATGCATTTATTAATTAATATATAATTAATGTATATTTAAATATCATAATTATATAAATTATTCTTAATTAATTAAAAAGTATAAATAAAAAAAATTAAAAAAAAAATTCATGGCGGGCGGGCTGGCCCGCCAAGCCCGCGGCCCGCTGGCGAGGCGGGCTGGGCTTCAGTTTTGAAGACCCGCCACATGGCGGGCCAGCCCGCCCCGGCCCGGCCCATTGACAGCTCTAATCAAAAGACTTGATAAATTGGACACAACATCTATAAAAATTATATTTATAGGATATTCATCCCAAACGAAGGGATATATATGCTATGACCCAAAAATAATAAATTATATATTTCTAGAGATGTAATATTCATGGAACATGAGCCTTATTATCCAAATAGTGAAAATTTTAAAAGATTTTAACTTAGAAAATCAATATAACCCACCACTTTCCCAATGATTCAAGAAGCTTTCTGTCAAAATTATATCCCAACACTTGAACAAACACAAATTTTACGAAATAATGAAAATATAGAATCAATATCGGGGGAGAAAATCCCAACATTCAACCTCAAATAGAAATAATCAAATAAGATCCACATGCATAACTAGACAGCCATAACGATTAAAAGAATACGTAATAAACCAAGTTACATACCCATTGAAAACTACATCTCATATAATAAGTTCAGTCCGAAATATTATACTTTCCTATCAAACTTAAACAAAGAAACGGAACCGAAAAACTTCCAAGAAGCACTTAGCTCAAACACCTGGTGCAAAGCTTTGGCGGAGGAACTTAATGCATTGGAAAAAAATCATACATGGAACATTGTTCCTCTACCCAATAATAAAAAACTGTCGGTTGTAAATGGGTCTATAAGATCAAAGACAACAGCGACGCATCCATCGGAAGATATAAAGCAAGATTGGTAGCTAAAGAACATACTCAAACATATGGGATCGACTATCAAGAAACTTTCGCTCCCGTTGCAAAATTGAAAACTGTAAGGATACTTTTGTCCGTCCCAGTAAATTCTGGGTGGACTTTATCACAAATGGACATAAAAAATGCTTTCCTTGAAGGAGACTTAGAGGGAGAAATTTATATGTCACTTCCACCTGGTCATAAATTAGAAAAAGCAAAGGATCTTGTATGTAAACTCAACAAATCCATTTACGGTCTATAACAATCTCCACAAGCTTGGTATACTAAATTAAAAAATGCACTCCACGAAAAAAGCTCTGCCGACACTTCAATGTTCGTTAGAAATCAAAACAAAACTACTATCATAATTTTAATATACGTAGATAACATAATTGTAACTAAGAAATAAACAAAAACATAAAAAACTACTTAAATAAAAGTTTGAAATAAAATATCCGGGACATCTCAAATATTTTCTAGGAATAGAAATTGCTCATTCACAAAAAGAGTTTCTTTCTATCGCAAAGAAAAATACCCTAGATTTACTCAAAGAAACCGGAAATTGGGAGTAGAACACTCTAAAACTCCCATGGAATCGAAGAACAAATTGAATGAAGAAGATGGAGAACCTCTTGAGGACATTGGGCGATTTCAGACTATTAGGAAAACTTATATATCTAACTGCCACACGACCTGATATTTCATTTGCTGTCAGTTGTGTTAGTCAGTTTATGCATGCTCCTAGGTCCATTCATCTCGAAGCGATAGACACAAATTTAAAGTATCTAAAAGGGACACCAAGACGGGGAATCTGGATGCGACCAAACGACGCAAATGACATGGTTGGCTACTCTGATGCTGATTGGGCAGGAAGCCATGATAGGAGATCGACGACAGGTTATTGCACATTGTTGGAGGCAACCTTGTCACATGGAAGAGCAAAAAATAGAAAGTTGTAGCCAGGTCAAGTGGTGAAGCAGAATATGGGCTATGGCTAGGGATGTTCATCGGTCGGTTTGGTTCGGTTTTTTCAAAATTCGGCTCGGTTTTTCGGTTTCCGTTTTACGTATGCTCCGATATCCAAACCGTTTTAATTTGGTTCGTTACGGTTCGGTTTTTTGGTTAAGAATTTAATATCAACAAAAAAAAATATTTTGAGCTTAAAATACATAAACAATTTATGGTTATTAAAAAACAAAGAAGATTTATGGAACGTGACATGTAGCAAAATAATTCAAAAGTCCGAAAAAAAAAACAACATGAAAATTGAACAAAATCTAACCAAAATATAAAAACATTCATCTGAAGATACTATAAATTATATGGGAGAAAAATAGTATCTGAATGGTGAGGAAAACATTCACCTAAAAATGAAAAAAAGTATACCAATGAAATTATATTTTCTGTGTTGTTTACGTTATGGGAGAAAAACAAATGATTTTTGATAATTTTCTATTTTTAATGTGGTATGATAATTTCAGTTCGATTTTTCGGTTTTCGGTTTTACGTATGCTTAATCCGATATCCGAACCATTTTAATTTGGTTCGGTTCGGTTATTACAATTCGGTTCGGTTTTTTCGGTTCCGGTCTTTTCGGTTCGGTTCTTTACGATTCAGTCGGTTGTTTCGGTTTTTCGATTAATTTGAACACCCCCTAGCTATGGCTTCTACAACGTGTGAGCTAATATGGATAAAACAATTACTAAAAGACATGAAGACAACATGCAAAGAGCTGATGGAATTGTATTGCGACAACCAAGCGGCAAGACATATTGTATCGAATCCAGTGTTTCACGAGCCAACCAAACACTTCATTCGACAAAAGATTCAAGCGCGACAAATCGAGACACTATTTGTCAGAAGCTAAAAGCAACCGGCCGACACATTCACGAAAGCAGTCGATAATCGAGCCTCTCAGAAAGTACTCGACAATTTGGGCTTGATCGATATCTACAATCCCAACTTGAGAGAGTGTTGAAAATAACGGCCACTTACCAAATTGGTCAACACCAAATCATGGCTTGTTTCACTCCACCAAACATCATATCTGCTGGAAAGGGAAGTAGGTCAAGAATAATTCTTTAGCTTGATTTTAGCTAACGGTCGTATTCCTTACCAAGTTCCATATATGTAGCTATGGCTGTATAAAGCAAATAAGCAGTGAGAAAGAAGCACACTTTCAAAATTCCCACTATCATACTTTACTATCATACTTTTTCTACAGCGGTGTTCAGGTTCTGGATATTCTCTTACGAAAATATTAGGGAAAATTAATAAATGGGTCTGTACTTTTCATGGGTAACACTATTGGGCTTCTCACCTATTGTCAATTCGAATCACCCTAATAAAATAAATAATTAATAATAAAAAAATATGAGCTAAGTGAACGTCTATACTCTTATATAAAGAGCTTAGGGTAGCTAACAATGTCACATTTGGTCTGTCAATTTATTATGATTATTTACAGTTCTGCCCTTAATTGCTAATTACAATTTTACCCTTAATATTTTCATTTATTTTATGTTTATCCTTAAATCAAAATTTTATTTTTTAAATTACTTTATATAATAAACATGTGCAAAATATAAAATAATTTGATATATTTGCACACGGTGTGCTACACTTACACATGCTAGTAAATTTAATATATGAATGATGGCAAGTCTTATCAGAAACCTATAAAATCTTGTACCATTTTGGAGCCGCCTTAGTATTTGTCTGAAATGGCTTATGTTTGTCGAGACCTTCGCAACTCTGTATAGGCTTCATTCTTATTATTATTTGATATTACTAACTCCGTAAAAGAATACGCTTAGTTTGTTACTAGATCAATTATCAAGAACACTTTTGATATCAATGTTTATGTATAAATAACTACAGTCGCAGACCCATTAAAACTGTAGCTAGATGAGTCTTATTCGTCGAGAGATTCAGAATTATCAAATCCATTGCGTTCACTTGTGTTTGGTCTATCAACTAAACTACAAGGCTTTGGAAGAGGTTCATATCCAGGAGCTGCATGTAGAATGATCTGAGAGAGTGAACTTGGTAGATAAAACCGATAACTAAATGGCTCCGATGGTAATTTCGTTTTCGCCCAAATATATGTTCGGTGAGCACATGCTTTAGGTCTTTGTGTTCTTTTTGTCATCTGCATCTTCTTCAGCATGTGTCCCACAGACTGAGTGAAGATTCTTCAAAAAAGAACTGCGGTCTCAACGTCGAAACATGGATCACACTTTGGCTAGCTCAAGTACATAAATGACGGTTTTCCCCTTTGGCACGTAGCACGACCCTTAAAGACATGAGGTGATATTAGTAAAAAAGATGGGAGTATGGATACTAATCTCACAAGCAATTTTCATCAAGTATCATAGACAAGCAACATCAAGCAAAAAACCTAAACGGGGACAAATGTGATTCAGTTGTAAAGAGACATGAGAAAAATTCTGTCTTTAATTACCTTGATGGAGGCATTAATAATCTGAAGCTTTGTTTCAACAGCTTCTGAAGTAAACCAACCTGCAAGGTACTTAAACAGTACGGGTATCATCTTTGGAATGAGATCCCCAATGTCACTATATTCACCCATCATCCAAATTACCATAGCACGTGCCGCGGGTGCTTTGATTGCATCCAAGCTTCGGATCAAGTGAACAATTACCTTAAAATGATGATGAATGTTAGCATGAATTTTGTCTTCTAATATGTATCGTTTGAAACTACTCTTCTAAGCCACTAATTTGTACGTATCAATCTTGAACAAAGGGGCCATATGGCCATTAGTTGAGTGGACATGCCTTACGAACAGACATGCAAATAGATTCGAGTGTTGCGATAGAGTAATAGAACATGAACATAATAAAAAGCATAAAACGACGAAGAAATTGAATACTCACATTCTCATGACTCGTTGGATCATGTTTTATAATTGCCTACATAGACTTTATCGGTTGAACCAAAACAATTTCTTCTTCACTTGACGAAGCTTGCTACTATCTGAAGATTCTGGGATTTCATTACATGCATAGGAAAATTCAATTTAGAGGTGGGATTAGGAAAAAAAATAACAAGATACTCTTAAAAATTTCATGAAATAGCACGTATACATGATAAAGCTAAGACCAATAGCGCTTCCAATTCCAAACATGTATTAGCAACATCTGGAAGCTGTTGTGCACATAATCCTATTGCAGAAACAACATCAGCAGCAAAACTTCGGTCTGGATCTATGACATAGTCCTAAAAATGAACAAAAAGTACAAGCATCTGTTTATATTAATTAGTTTCAGCAATTGTGCCAAAGGAGATTAGTAGTGGTAAGCTCCATAAAATAATATAACTTAACACACCAAAATGAATAAGCCTAGGAATGTGCTGAAAATTCTGCGTCATCATGGAAAAACTAAAACGGTAAAATGGAATAAAACTAGAAAGCGGCGGTACCTGAAATTTCATGAAAATTGAACAAACTGAAGAGGATGTGACAATAGACGAGAGTATTTCAAGCTTCAAAGTTTTAATTTGATAAGCATCTGAAGAACTGATGAAGAAATCCTCAAAGTAAGCAGAAAATAGAGACGGCATGGCTCTGGAGAAGACCTGGATATTGCAAAGAACCTGCACAACCAAAAGTAAAATTGCTTCATGTCATACAAAGATGCATCTAGAGATATTATCAAGAGACTCTATGACGCCAGCATGACTATGATTTAGAGCTCATAAGTTTTCATATTGCACCTTCACGGGGTGACATGCTGATAACTTTTAAGATACTATGCAAAAGCTTCAACGCCGAAACACCATAAAATAGAACAAAAATCTTCTTTGAGAAGGCCGTACTACTTAGGAATGCATGATTGCATTCAAGCAGCAGAACAATGAACAAAGCCAAAACTCTGATATTTTTTTTGTTGCATAATGTTAATCTATCAGCATTAGATATCATAATATATTGAGGCAATTAGGTACCACATATTTTGCGGAGCCAGATGACCGCAGCAGGCATAACAAAGGCTTAACTATTTTAACAATGTCCTCCTTTGGCACCATAATCCAATGAACACCAGCAGCGGCAAGCACCACATCACTATTATTACTCCATAATAATGGTAATGTACATTGCAACAGAAGCCTAATATCATCATTGCTTTTGGGAGATGTAACATGTGAAGGATGTGGTGTAAAAGAATCATTCTTAATACTATCGCCTAACTGTGACAAATACTTTCTGGGCCTTCAAGGTAGCTTCTGCGAACCATATCTACTATCTCAGGATGTATGTAATGACTAGAATCTCTGAGGTTACGTTTCATTGCAAGATCAGGTTCCATATCTTCCTTCTGCAAATCACTCTTCGATGAAGCACTGAGAGGAGCCAATAGGGAGTCCTCGATCAAAGTGGTTTACAATTGCATACGTAGAAGAATTTCAACTAAAACAATTTGTCCCCATTCTTCTATATCAGGAAGAGTCTCACACAGTTTTCTATAGTTTTCTCCGATCAGAGAGAAGTTATTTGGACAGATAGAAGCAAAAGCACCTGCAGCTGAACCAACGACACTTGGAGAGCTGTCCTTGAGCAAAATCCCTACATTCTCCATGATATTGTTTAAGTTGATGCAGACTGTATGTACATCAAAACTCAGCAACAGGAAAAAAGGATAGAAAATGAGAAATTCATATTCGAGTATGCAATTAATAGGCATTTAAATCATCGCAGAGATCCTTTTTTCATTTTGGAAGATACAGGAGCAATGTGAAAACACATAGCCAGGGAGCTAATCTTTGAATAGGAAAAAAAAAAAGTGGATTTACAGGGTCCCAAATTTCCTTTAGCAGACCAGTGTTTCTCTTTCACATTCCTCGTAGGGACAAGCCCCAAAAAAGAATAGCTCAGTAGCTGCTATAGTAGGTTCAATGTAGCACAGCATGTTTCACATTTTGCTGATACTAGCAAGTTTCACAAATCTTTCATCAAAGATAGTCTCCTAGATGGCTTTGCAGGTCAAGTTCATGTGAGAACAACAGTTACTCATCCTATATTATAAATGAAAAGCGCGTACTACTGAAAGTTCAACTTCAACAAACTAATATTCATAATTTTTTTCATTTTAAACCATTTCATGGTCATGACCACAATAACAACTGCAGTCGGCAATTTGAAAGATTAAATATCCATTATCTACTTACCAGAAAAAGTACTTGCTCGTGCTAGAAAGAACATGCAGCGCATAGCATTCTCAAACTCACATCACGAAGATCTAATGGCTTCAAATCACATGATGAAAAACGAAAGACAAAAAAGAGGTTTCCAAACCAACCTCTTCAACGGCATCTGTGTCTTCCTCCAAACGCAAATCATGCAACTTCGGCAGTGTAGTGGCAGCACACTTCGTAACATAGACAGTCGGGTCGCGAGCACATTTCCCCACAGCCATCAAGACTATGTGAGCAATAATGTGCAGGCGAATACCAGCCATTGTACGGAGAGCCCAGGCCCTCACCACACCTAAATCCTTAAGAAAGTAATATATGGACAGAAGTGACTCGTTGGGCCTTCTGCAAATAAAACAAGTTTTCTTTACCATCAATTCATATAAAACACGACCGTCTTTTTTTTTTCTTTTGCCTCTCCAAAGCAATTTTCGCCCGAAAACAATACTGGAACTTAATAAGATTGTCAGAAAAAACAGGATGGAGTTTGCTTAACATACTTCTCAGCATAATGTAGCAAGTAGACATAAACTAACTTCTTCACTTCAAGTGACTGTGACGCCACGTTCTTCACCACCTGTTGTTTTCAACCAGCAAGTTAATCTTGCAAATGAAACATAGACAAAATGTATGGTATCAAACTAGATTATATGGCATTCCCTCAAGCTCGGTTTTACTGGATCACATCAACTCAAAACCGCATTTTTTTTACTCCAAATGACAATGAAAGCTCAACTAACTAAAATATCATCAAAGATATAAAAAATCAAGCTACTCAAGATGAACTCGGATGCGTACGCGAGCTAACAAAAGCTCATTCAAGTATCACTCCACTGATAATCAAATACATGGTAAACAAAAATAAAGCAAAACTAGACAAACAAATAAATGTAAAGAAAAAGCGACTTCGACCCCAACAATTAACACAACCCACGATCTTACTATATTCTAAATATTGAATGGAGGTGTAATACTAAAACCTGAGGGAAGTAGTTGGAGACATCGAATCCCTGAGCTATGAAGCGAGGAGACGCTTGAGCTCTTCGCACTTGTCAGAGTCGAACTTGCTGTCCAACAGTGGACCGATGCTGACGTCATCAGGATCATCCTAAAGGTGCCCGTCCGTACCGAATCGTAACACCATCGTCGATGCCTTGCTCAACGAATCGGCCGTTGCCCCGAAATTCGTCAGCATTTTCGAGCTTTTGATTTGATCTAATCTAAACGTACCGTTTTCGATCTGGGATGGGGAGAACGCTGTTCTGGATGTTTCATTTCTCTTGCGAAAAAAATTGAGAAAAAATTAACAAGTGGGCTGTCATATCTCGAATTGTGCTTGACCCATTCAAGTTGGGCTTGGATGGCCATTGGCCCATTTACTAGCTATGTTTATATTCTGTAACGGATGTTTCAGAACGGTTTAAGCAAAAAATATCTCTTCTCTTCTCATCTACGTTCTTCGTCTCAATTACACTTTCTTCTATCTTTTCCTCAGTTCTTCTTCCTCCCTTATAGGGATGACAACATTTTCGTAACGTACTCATACCCGCACGATTCTACCCGCTAATAACGGGTATGGGTATACCCAATTAAATATTGGGCAGAGATCATGCCAATCCCAATAAAATTAATAATGGGTCTTAGATGGTATTACTTATTTACCCTTTTAATAAAGTTAAGCCCAATTATTAGAAATAAAGCCTAGTATTTGAATCGTAAATAAACCATTTAACTCTAAATTACAGACAGATTCCTCCCAAACAATCATTTCTATTTTCCCCAAATTACAGACGATTCAGCTGAAGAACCTCAATTTCACCGGGAATTGACGCAGACCATTGCCAATCTGACCGAGCTACAAGATTTTGAGGTACAGTTCAATCAGCTCAGTGGTTCGTTGCCTAGTTTTTCGATTCTAAGCAAGCTTGAGAAGATTATTGTGAGCAATACCAGCTTTACCTCTGTGCCCTCCGATTTCTTCAATGGCATGACCTCTTTGAACACCGTTTACATGGATTAGAACCCGTTTGAACCCTGGGTCATACCCGATGGGATTAAGGACGCCTCGAGGCTGGGTTTCTCCGCCAATTTGGGCGGTCCTTTACCAAATTTCTTCGGGCCCGACAATTTCCCTAGTTTGACCTGCCCGACAATTTCCCTAGTTTGACCTCTGTGCATCTGTCCTTCAACAACTTCGATTTGAGCTTATTTAGTTTTTGTTCTTTGGCTTTGTTGCTCGGTTTGATTTATGGTCCAAAGATGATAGGAAATTCCCTATTAGATAGTATTACTTATTTACCCTTTTACTAAAGTTAAGCCCAATGAAGCCTAGTATTTGAATCCTAAATAAACCATTTAACTCTAAATTACAGACAGATTCCTCCCAAACAATCATTTCTATTTTCCCCAAATTACAGACGATTCAGAACCTCAATTTCACCGGGAATTGACGCAGACCATTGCCAATCTGACCGAGCTACAAGATTTTGAGGTACAGTTCAATCAGCTCAGTGGTTGGTTGCCTAGTTTTTCGATTCTAAGCAAGCTTGAGATGATTATTGTGAGCAATACCAGCTTTACCTCTGTGCCCTCCGATTTCTTCAATGGCATGACCTCTTTGAACACCTTTTACATGGATTAGAACCCGTTTCAACCCTGGGTCATACCCGATGGGATTAAGGACGCCTCGAGGCTGGGTTTCTCCGCCAATTCTGCCAATTTGGGCGGTCTTTTACCAAATTTCTTCGGGCCCGACAATTTCCCTAGTTTAACCTGCCCGACAATTTCCCTAGTTTGACCTCTGTGCATCTGTCCTTCAACAACTTCGATTTGAGCTTGTTTAGTTTTTGTTCTTTGGCTTTGTTGCTCGGTTTGATTTATGGTCCAAAGATGATACGAAATTCCCTATTAGATAGTCTTTCCAGATGCATACATTAATGGTTTTAGGAATTCTACGTTTGGCCATGTTATGTATTCTGTTTGTTCATGTAGCACTTATATTTGATTTGTGGGTTTGTTTTGATAGATTATGACGATGGCAGACTACACGCAAATTCAACAAAAACTCGTTTTGAAGATGTCGAAATAAAAGAAAGTGAAACACAAGACTCATCCTCTAAGAGGATTAGGAAGGCAACTTCAAGGGCTTGGCAATATTTTGATAGAATTCATGTGGATGGTCAATTCAAGGCGAAATGTAAGTATTGTGATTCTACGCTTTCTTGTGCATGAAGTAGTGGAACTACACATCTTAGAAAGCATATGGAAAATACTTGCACGGGTAGACATTTGAAGTTGACAAAGGGTACTTCTAAAGTGGGTGGGTCAACTATTGTAGAGCCTTTTGATAAAGAGATTTCCAAAGTGAGTTGATAAATATGATAGTGATGCATTAATATCGTTTATCAATGGTTGAGCATATTGGCTTTCGGAGATATTGTAAGAGCCTCAACCCCTCGTTTAGAATAATGTCTAGGAATACTTTGAAGAAGAATATTTTGAAAATATTCGAAATAGAAAAGGTTACACTCAAAGACTTAGTTGAGCATAATTCCGGAAGAGTTGCCATCACCACGGACATGTGGCCTTGCTCCAACCAAAGGAAAGACATGGCAATTACTTCCCACTTTATCAACGAGGAATGGATCTTAAGAAGTAGGCTATTGAAGTTTTCTTATGTGCTGTGTCCCCATACGAGCCTTGTTCTTACTAATCTCATTATGGATAGTTATCCCAATATATAATTGAAAATAAGATTTCATCCATATGTTGACTTCTTTGCTTGTAAAACTTGAGAGTTGGGAGCTATTGTTACGTGGGCAATTCTTGCATACAAGGTGTAGTACTCACATTTTGAACTTGGTTGTCAAGAAAGGGTTAAGTCAAATTGGGCATCAACTGTTAGGGAATGTCACTTTTTGGATGTTAATGCCGAAAAGTACTGAAAAATTTGAAGATGCTTGCCATGCATACAAGTTGCTTACCAAAAGATTAGTTCTTGATTGTGAAACTCGATGGAACTCCACTTGTCTCATGCTTAGAGCTGCGATTCCTTATAAGGATGTATTTCAAAGGGTTAAGAGGTTCAATAAGAACCTCAAATTTGTTGCTCCTTCAGATGATGACTGGAGAATAGATACGATTATTTGTGAGAAGCTTGAGAAGCTTTGTAAGACTACTAATCTTTTCTCGTGTAGGAATTGTCCTACTATAAACTTGTTCTTCCGAAGATTTTGAGAAATAAAGCTTGATTTGATTGATGGTCCTCAAGTGGTGCTCATAATGATGATGAGGATTCAAATATTATTAAAAAATGGCCGATGCTATGCTTAGGAAGCTGAACAAATATTGGGATAAATTGCATGGGATCATGGTTATTGCTTGTATTTTATATCCAAGAAATAAAATGGATTGTGTACGTTAATACTTCGAGCAAATGTATGGGGATGATGCCCAAAATGATGTCGGCAAGGTTACGAACTTGCTTACCGAAGTTCTAGGTGAATATCAAAAAGAAAAGGATCAAATGATCCAAATGACAAAGTTGGAGGTTTTAATGTAATGGCGAAAGGTTCCCGTAAGGCGGCAAGACCTCATGGATGGTGGTGAAGAGGATGGGTTTGCTAGATAAAATAGAAGAAAAGTCAGACTCGTGAATATTCGAAATGAGTTAGAGACCTATTTGGAAGATGATATTTTGGATGAGAATGAGAATTTTGACATTCTTCAATTTTGAAAAATGAAAATCAAATATCCAACTCTTCGAAAAATTGCAATGGATGTGCTTGCTATTCCCGTGTCTACAGTGGCTTCGGAGAGTGCTTTTAGCATGGGCGGGAGAGTTGTTACCCCTCATAGATCGATGCTTCAAGCAAAAACTGTGGACGCTTTGATGTGCGAATTGGATGACAGAGGACCTTAAAAGTATAGCCTTTTTGTAGTTCTGTTAAAAAAAAGCATTTTTTTAATGAATATGCATTGGATTATAATATATGTTATATGTGTGAATTTGTGTGAATTGTGAAGGAACCACCATGGAAGATACATTTGCGCTTGGCTCGGTTATTGAGGATTTGGATGGAGATGAGCAAGAAGTTGATGAAGTTGAGATACTTGATATGGTATTTTTATAATTTCAGATTTTGAAATTTACTTTAATTTTAGCATTCTTTAAATGGTTTTGTTTAAATTTAAGGATATCGAGGATGTGCAATCCTCTCACTTCGAAGATGATATTTGAAGATTCGACTTGGACTCGGAGCATGGATTTTCGACTTACTTTTTGTTTCTTTCTACATTTTCTGATGAGAGATTGATTTAATCAAAAATGTTACTTGGATCTATTTTAATATATGTGCTTTTCTATTGACAGATACTACATGTCTTTGGTCGGATTATGAAATAAAATAATGCTGCTTTTTAGAGATTAAAGATCCATTTAATACTCATTTCAGACCTATTTATCATTTAACGTAATGGGTTTGGGTCTATACCCAATTATTGAGACCCACTAAATATTGGGTATGTCCATACCGATTTATTTAATTGGGTTTGAGTATGGGTCTAGATGGGTATACCCATACCCTACCTTACCCATTGCCATCTCTACTCCCTTACATGTTCTTCTTCCATTATAGTCAAAATTATCAACATAAATAATCCATATTAGCCGTACACCACCTGTTTGACTAAAAGCACAAGTAAGAAATCGTTTCAATTACGGCCGAGATCTTACAAATGGTATCAGAGCAGACGATTCTCAGCATCAAAGATCACCGATGGCGGATTTATACGTGCTTACAGCAGACGACGGGCAGATCTGATCGGGCTCCTGTTACAGCGGGAAGCACCGGGAATGCCTCACGACCTCGCTCGTTACCCAAGCTAGAATTCCAGCATTTTGACGGCACAAATCCCCGAGATTGGCTATAAAAATGCAATGACTACTTTCTGATCGTAACCACCCTCAATGAGCATTAGAAAGTCCAAGTTGCTTGGCTCAACGTCGAAGGCAAGACTTTCGAATGGGACAACACGTAATGCGACGACAATAATCTCCCGAACCGTATTCGCTGAAGCTGTACTCGAAAGATTTGAAGGCACATAGCTTATAAGTGATGTGTTGTCATTTGAGGTTCATTCGTTTTCGAGTTAGGATATGACTATGTGTCGTTTGGGATTGGTTCGGTATTGGTCGGTGGCGTGTGTGCTCAGAAACAGCTCGTAGGTGATGATGATTTATCATCAGCTGAGGTTGAATTATCTTCAGTTGAGGATGTATCAGTGTTGGTTGATGAGATGCCTGTGTTGAATGATGCTAATGTTATTGGTGCTATGTGTGATGTTTCATTGCTTGAGACCGATTCGTTCATGATTGATGATAAGTGTTGATCGACACGCGGTTTACTAATGTAAAGTGCAGATGCGACAAGTGATAAATAAAACGAAGACGTAATTACTATCACCAACGTGCGATAGGCAGTGAACCTATCGTTTGTAGTGTAGTAAGGTGAGTAAACGAGTATCAAATACGAGGAATAAACTTTATTACTTGTAATAACCTATCGACTCGATATCTAGCCTAAATAAAGTGCGCAGATTGTTTATACTACGAATTAACGTAATAGATCCATCCTAAAGCAACGAGAGTTTACGAGAAACGACTAAGACTGGCAAGAGTGCTTTCAAATAAAAAACATGTGCTCGGAATTCGAATCACGCTAGGTACTATCGTTCTAAGACAATAAAATATCGCTCCTACGTGATTCTTGACTAAGTCGCAGACTCCACTCACGAATTTGCTATCGCCCTAAACGCTCGCGGGAATCTAAAATTCAATAATTACTAATAGTGAGAATCAAATATTTGTTGTCGCGCTATACTCGAATCATATCATCTACGAACGACCTAATCGTTGTTTAGCTGTCGCCCTAAACGATTTTCCACACATTCACTTCAACACATAGACATAGTAAAACGAAGAACACTTGAATAGATAGATAAATAGTCAGGATACACGAGTCACGATAACATATGTCTGAAATACGAATCAACCCAGCGTTCATCTACTCCCAAACACCGAGGAAATTTAGCTACTCATATTTAACGGAAAATCAACGAAGGAAACAAATAACAAGGGCAGAGGACTCATGATCTTGAATACCGATGGATATGAGATGATCTCGTGAAGAGTCTTCGTTCCTCGTTCAGTTCGGCGTGAATTCGGCGTTGATCCGTCTCGTGCGCTTCTGGAGTGGAATTCTCTGTTATTGGCGTCTCTTTTTCGTCTCTTTATGCTTAGGTTTAAGTTCTGATAAGTGCCCCCTTTTAAATCGAAATCGGGCTTTTATATTGAAATTCGTCAACTTCACGGCCTGGGACATGGGCCTTCACGGACGTGATTGACACTTCGCGTCACTACCCACTGGAAACAGCCCGGTACACAATTATTCACGGTCGTGACAGTCTTCAGATGGGATTTTGTAGCTCTCGGCTTATTGTCATGAGATGGTTGTAGGTTTCGTTGGGAGTTCACTTTTCCGTTCGGTCGTGGAAAAGGTGTATCGAAAAGAGCATGCTATGCAGAAGTTTCATTATTGGGCATTATACTCATTATGTCGAGATTTCTACTCACTCATTCTTGAGGACAAGGATGTTTCAACGGGGAGGCAATGTCATATCCCGAATTGGATTTGACCCATACGAGTTGGGCCTGGCCCGTACGAGTTAGTTCATGGCCTTTGGCCCATTTACTAGTTATGTCTATATTCTATAAAGGATGTTTCAAAACGGTTTAAGCAAAAAATACAATTCTAATCTTCATCTAACTCTCTTCTCTTCTCACTATGTTCTTCATCTCAATTCCTCTTATCTTCTATCTTCTTCTCAGTTCTTCTTTCTCCCTTATCTGTTCTTCTTCCTTTGTATTCTAATCCATATTAGCCGCACACCAACTGTTCGAGTAAAAGCACAAGTAACAAATTGCTTCAATTACGACCGAGATCTTACATGGGCCTGTGACTTTAAATGGTCATAATAATGGGCTTTATTGGGCTTGTCACTCAATGTCGGTTCGAGATCATCCTAAGAACTACAATCACTTTGAAATTTATTCTTACAGAGGTTGTTTGTTTGTGGCATTGTTTTAAAAAGCATAATGTCGCACGAATTAAGGCGCGCTTTAGCGTCAATTTAGATAAAAACGCGTCAACGCTTAAGGTAAAAAGCGTACACAATGTATTATTGAGACCAGATGTCATTATCACGTGGCAATGTGATTTGACTACCATATTTTTATTTTAGTTCTTACTTTTTTCTAACTTTTTAATTATTTAAAACATAAAAAGCGATTATGTAATGTAATCTACGTGATAAAAATAAATACATTTATCTAATTTGTTCTTTGTTTAATAGCGATCAAAATGACATGTATATCTTATATTTTTCGATATCCATAAGAATTATTTCTAAATACTACATTTTTTAAGTCTAGGTTTCTAAAGTTTTATTAGTTATGTTTTTCAATATTTTTTAATGCCGACCCAACCTAAAATTATTAAATCAGATGTAGATGAATGTTTGTTAATATATTTTATGATTACTTTTATTGTTTGGGATATATACTATTGGATTTTACATATATTATTCAACCCATATTTTATATAAAACTTGTTGAATAATGTGCTTATAATTAATAGTTTGTTATAAATTATGTTTCTTGAAGTAATAAGTGGCTTGTCCGAAATACTCACGCAACACGCTACGCTATTTACGCTACGCGCTACCTGAACTGAAACGCGACCCATTGCGCTATGCGCATTTTAAAACACTGGTTTGTGGTGATCCAACATTTGATATTCACATCACGGTCATGCGAGTAACACCAGAATGCGAATCAAGGTGGATATATTATCGCTGTGTTTTTTAGGTGTTATTTCATTTTGCAGATCAACTTGATATTAATGTATTATGTTTGTTTAATCAGTGTAATGTGTAGGGTGATGTTGCATTTTTGTCATATTATACGTGATAATTATTACTATTCTAAAAAGGACGTTTTAAGCATTACTTATAATTCTTTAATTAATTTTAATATTAGTATTAAAAATTTAAATAAATGAAATATTTTTAAGATTTAATAATGTTAATTATGTAATTAAAATATTGGTAATGACTAGGGGTGGTTCGGTACGGTATACCGTACCAAAACTGTGATACCGTATACCGTACCGAAATTTCGGTATCCAAAAAAATCATACCAATACCATACAAAAATTTCGGTATACCTTAAATTTCGATACGGCATCATACCGAAATTTCGGTATGGTATCGGTATCATACCTTCTATACCATTCATACGGAGGGTTTTTTACCATGCATGTCTCGTGACTCGTTAATTCGTTGTTTTGGAATTTTTAATCAATTCAATCTCCTTATACCCCAATAAGATAGATTATTAATACCAAAATTTTCAAAATAAAAAGATTTTTTAACCTTAATAATTTACATATTTTAGCTAGTCTCCTTAGTAAGACAAAAACTTTAAATAACCACAAAATACAACTTTATATACAGATTAATTAGAACGAAGCGGTTATATTTAAAAAATTAGTGAAGACTAACAAAAAGTAATTGCATTGCATCTTCACGCTTTCAAAAATCAAGAAAAAAAATTAAAAAAGCAAAATTTAACGTTACTTGAGTTACATAAGTAAAATATGGTGAGCCTAATATTAGAAAGTTGTGTAAAGTTACTAATTTATGAGCTAAATAAGTTTATGAAGATCCTTAATTTTTCATTTTATATTTTTTGAAATAATATATTATATATATATATATATGTGTGTATATATATGTATAACATATATTAAAAAATTTAGAATTTCGGTATTCGGTATAATCGGTATACCTAATTTTAAAAACTTTCATACCATTACCGTACCGAATTTTCGGTACGGTATCATACCTTACCGAAAACTTCGGTATACCAAAATTTTCGATATTTTCGATACGATAAAGACGGTATTTCGGTATTTCGGTATTTTTCTCCAGCCCTAGTAATGACACATAGGGTAGTAATGTTAAAATATAACGGTTATTTTTGTCCATTAAAAAATCAGGTAGATCACCCGTCACCGTAATGTTGGATTACCTAGCTTTGGGAGTGATCCATTTTTATCCCATTTTCATCACCTAGGTGATCCATCATTCCGGTAATGGCTACCTAAACAAAACAAACACTGTTATAAGTGGTAGACAGAAGAATCACGGTGATTATTGGATGATCTCTGCTAGTAATACGAATTCAAACATTCGGATTAATAGTTTTGGTGTTGACATAACTTAACTAACAGTGGATTTAGACATGAAACCCGAGATTCAAAATATCGGTCTACACTAAGGAACGAACTCTACACTGAAAAAACCGAATTGAACTTAGTACGCACTCGATCGACCGGTCAAGCACAATATCAACTAACGAAGTACTGGAAATAGATTGACCGACTTTGGACAGGCTGGATATACAAAGACAAGGGCGTACTAAGACAGAAAAGAAAAATTCAGACAGGCATTCAATGCAAGGTGCCAACCAAGGGGGAAGCAGAGGTCAACTAGCACAAATAAGGAATGAAGCAAAAGTGGCAAGATAAACCGCAGCAAATACCGGATAGACCCATTTTGGGAAAGTCAATTAAATGCACTGTCCATAGTGAAGAGTTTATCTCACAATGGCTTCAAATTCAAACCTCAGCTATAAAAGGAAGAATACAAGCTGAAGACAGACACTTCACGCAGTCTAAGCTATTATCAACAATATTCAAACACTTCAAAGAGAGAAATCAAACGACATATAACTGTTCGTAGTTTATGTTCATTATTCAAACGGACTGTAAAAAGCTGTTGAAATAGGTGGATTATATTACATACGAATGTCTAGGTGGTTCATTAGATTGAGCTGTGTTTGGCTTGGTAGGTTGTACTGCACACTGTATAACTGAAGATCTAGTGAACCTTCCTCTTGGGGAAGAAGGAGAGACGTAGGAGAGTTAAATCCGAACTTTCATTAACAATTCGGTTCTTCACACGCACAAACACACTCACACACACCTCATTTCATATCGGTTACTTGATTGCTCGTATCATCTTCCGCACTTATACTGACCGGTCACTGATTGAATACCAGTCAACGCACAAACCAGTTAAATAATCGAAAAAGACCCAACCGTTTATTCACCCCCGTCTAAGCGCATTAACCGATCCTAACAATCTCCCTAGGGGTGTTCGTTGTTCGGTATACTAACCGAACAAACCGAAATACCGAAATTTCGGTACAAAACCGAACCGAACCGAAAACTTCGGTTCGGTAATCGGTTCTTCAAAAAAAATCGGTAATTCTGTAAATTCGGTCGGTACAGATTTTGAATTTCGGTAAATTCAGTATACCGAATTACCGAAATTTTAAAAATTAAAATATATTTTATTATATTTAATATTGAAAATAAAACTATAACTATATTAATATACTATTAATTTAATTATTACCTATTTTTTATTATTATTATTTAAATTTCGGTAATGAATTTACCGAAAAAAATTCCGAATACCGGACCGAGAAATTCGGTTCGGTATTCAGTATCTACAAGGGGTGTACCGAAATTTCGGTATACCGAAATTTCGGTTCGGTTCAGTACGGTATGTACCGAACGAACACCCCTACCCAAAACAAATACCCCATATTCTATGAAATTACAATTTTTGACATGATGTTGAAAGATGAGTTTAGTCTGTAAATTTATGATTGGGCCTAACATCGATCCACTTAAGAGGACAGTTGGCCCACGTTGATGGGGTTCCGTCTAAAAAACCAATTGGTGATATGTGGAGTGGCCACATCAAGTTATAAGTTACTCAATTTCTTCTCAATTAACCGATGTGGGACACTTATTAGGGTATTGTAACATAGTCAACCTATGATTCGGTTCAACTTAAGCTCGGCTCATGCTCATGATTGTCGAACTGAGCTGAAGTCAAGCTTCTAAGTAACTGTTCGAAAACTCACGGTTCGATTGGTCAGATTTTCTTATTTTTTTTGTTTTAAATTACTCGAATTTGGCTCATTGTGCAAATAGCGCACGAGAAAAGCTTAACATAAACTATTAGCTCGAGTTAAGAAAAATGAGTAATTTAACAAGCCCGCCTCGTTTATACCCCTAGACTAGGGGTGTATAAATGATCCAAGCCGAGCCCGGACATGGCCCGCTCGATTAAGCTTTGTCGGGCTTGAGCTCGAAAAATTTCTCCTCGAGCTCGGCTCGGTTAAAAACATTAAAGTTGGGTCGGCTCGATAAGCTCGACAAGCTTAGTGAAAGGCGGGGTCTTTGAGCTCGAATTCGGGCTCGAGCTCGAGTTCGGTATATATTATTAGACAAATACGTATATTTATATACAATATAAAATATTTAATATATTAACAAAATAAAGTTGCCGGCTCGATAAAAAGGGACCGACGAACCACGAGCCAAGACATGAACAGCTCGAAGCTCGGCTCGGTTGTCAGTTCGAGCTCGATTTTGATCGAGCTCGGATCAAGCTTTGACCGAGCGGCTTGCGAGCAGCTCGACTCGTTTACACCCCTACCCTAGACATTACAACTATGCAAAATATCATTAAATAGGAAGAGGAAAATCGATTGAGTAATAATAATAGTATATATTAATAATAATATGAGTCACGGGAACATAAATTTTATATATGAATGGTAAGTCTCATCAGAACCCTATAAAATCTTGTATCATTTTGGAGGCGCCTTACTATTTGTCTGAAATGGCTTATGCTTGCCAAGACCTTCGCAATGCTATATAGGCTTCTTTTCATGTTTCTTATCATCATTATTATGTGACATTATTAATTAGGTAAAACAAAATACGTGTAAGTTTTGTTGTTACTATACCAAGACCCTAATTAACTCCTTTACTTTTGTCAAAGTATAATTAAACCCCTCATTATCTTTTTCCGTACTACACATAAATACCTACTTGAATAAAATTTTTACAGATAGGTACCCATATCAGAAATTTTTACAGATAGGTACCCGATTTAATGTTTACCAGTCTTCAGTCACGCCGTACCTTCCTGTGTGGTATGGCGTACCATAACACGTTGATATAGGGTACCTAAATGTGTTTATACGGCCTACCTTGGTATTATAGATTGCGTACCTAAATATGCTAATACGGCGTACCATTTTCTCAACGTATGACGTACCACAATACGTTGATATAGGACATCCAAATGTGTTGTATGGCGTACCTGCGGCAGATCGGGTACCTATCTGCAAATAAAATATTCTACTAGGTACCTATATATAAAAATAATCTGACAGGATACTAAATTATAAGTTTTTTTCCAAATGGGTATTTATGTGTAAAGATCCCTAAATTTTATTCAATGGTATTTTATTCATGTATATTTGTTCTAAAATTAAAATTAAAGAAATAGAACAATTCAATCATTCAAGTAAAAAAGCACATGCGAGTTGCGGAACCAAGGCCACTATCTTGATCTCGAATCTGATGATACGAGGATGACTTGGATCAAATTAAATAAAAAAGATGTTATATATTATTAGAAAAAATACGATATTTTTTATTTATGTATCCCGACAACTATCCCGTATTCAACGGAGCTCGTGCTCTGACTTCTCCACACTATATTGTCTGACCCCTCGAAATCAATTGATATAACACTAGAAAGGATATTTAATTAATTACTATAGAAACATAAAAAGTACTCCTACTTAAATATGTAACTTACAATCTTCATGTACTCCTCGTTAATCGTTTTATGTAATAGACATATTTATGTATATATGATATGATTCGAAATTACAAGTTATTAGAGTAAAAGAATGCTTATGGTTGGGTATTAACATTCAGACCATGTCAACGAATGCTTATATTATATAGATACGAATTAACATCGGACCATGTCAACAAATGTTTATATTATATAGATACGAATATGCAGTATATTTATTATTTTCAACAAAGGTTTTGTTAGTTTTGTGTCAGATGTATCAAAGCCGTTTCATTTAATCGTAACAGGTTTAGTTGAGGTATTTCTTTCTTATATTATTTTTCTATTCGTCCAATAAATTAAAGAAAGCAAAAGCATTAAATAAATTTTTTTTTACAAACTCCAGAATTGGTCAACACTGCCAGAGATACGCATGATTATATAGTGAATATTAATGGTAGACATCACTCTTTTGCACACTGCAAATGATGAAGCTTAATATAATTTTTGCTTGTTTTACTGTGCTTTTTATTTTAGTTATCATTTTACATAAATTTTCTTTTAAAAAGTTTTTATACGTCTCTCGATCGAAACCCTAGATGGAACTCTCAGCCGTTTTATATATCAAATCCATCAAACGTCAATTTATTTAGATTTTTTTTATTTTACATTAATTCGCCTAACTCTCTGCAAAAAGAGAGTCTTTTGCAGGACGCAAGAAATCACCCCCCACAAATCCATTTACATCCGCCATTAACTGCTGCCTAAAAATTTTCTATTTTGAGATACGATATTAAGTAACTTTCTTGTGATATCTGTAGCTTCTGCTCAGTATGTAATAAAGCTTCTGCTGTTGTTTTGGACCCTGAGATTGCGATGCTTAACTGTTACAGCTATGAGTCGTCTCTCTCACTACACATGCTTTATATCCATCTCTTTCTCTATTATTAACATAATATGTGTACATTAGTGTGCCTTGTGTGTGTGTGTGTGTGTGAGAAAAATGATCGATCTCTCACCATCCTAAAATCTCGTTTTCATCTGTTGTAATAATTCCTCACTTACACGCTCTATAAATAAGAACCCTATTTAAAGCTTCTTCATTTCATCCATTTCTTAGCTCTCTCTCTCTCTCTCTCTCTCTCTCTCTCCCTTCCGTCGGGATTTAGGTTTTTTTTTTTGTTTCCTTGCTATATCATGATGAAACTCTTTATTTCCCTCTAGCCCTTTTGTTAAATTTTCAGATCTAAGATGTAATGTTAAGTTGAATTAGGGTTTTCTCTAGCGAATTAGCTTTGTCCCTTACTACATGTTTGTAAATTTTTATACCAACTGATCAATCGTTGGAACTTGGAAGAGGTCAGAAGAAAGCATCAAAGTCAGTTCTTTGCTGCTGGAGCATCATCAAGATTCACATGTTTCTCTTCATGAGAGGCGAGTTTTGATATAATTTAATAACAAATGGGTATTTTATTTATGTCACGGTGCTAAAACATAAATAAAATTTGGTAGCCCTTTTATGAGCAAAAGAGAAATATCCAGATCTGAGAATCTTGATGATGCTGCAGTGGCAGGAACTGACTATAATATCTCATCATATGGTTTTGGTAGGAGAAGATCATGATGACGATAACTTGGTAAGCATCAATTTTCTTTTCTTTTTTTTTTTGTAATTTATAGATAGACTAATATTGCAATATTCTTTTGTTCATAGATACTGATTTAACCCTTTTTGGTATACCTTGTGTTTGAGGGTTTGTTTTAAGGAAGCTTCAAAACCCTATACTAAAGGGTTTATGATCCAATTTATGATTCACATACTGCATAATAAGCTTCTTGACAACATTGTAACGTTTCTTGCAATGAGTTGTGGCGGGTTTAAAGCATAAAAGTCAAAGGTTGTTGTTTCGAGATGTAACAAGTAGTGTATGGATTTTTATTTATGTTGTCAAGCCATCAACATCATATATCTTTACTATTTTTCTTGTCTAAGTACTTCAAATGCTCACCGTCTGAGAAACAAATAGAAGCATAGCAACTGAGTTTTTTTTTTGTGTGTTCCGTCAATATGTGTATATCCCAACATGCCGTCATGAAATTATTTGTGTTAGTTATTCTTCCACAATAAACGAAAAGATACTATTTTTCTTATTGTTATCATAACTGCTATGGCCGGCTCTCAGTTATTTTGAATAACAATGTCGTAAAATTTAGAAAGAAAAAGAAGGAATATAACCACGGCAAACATAAAAACAACACCAACACGTTCATAGACCACAAACAAGAAATCCCACAAAGTACAAATTACAAAATCAGAACATATAGAGATGCAAAAAAAAAAGGAAAAAGGCTATGCACATTTCATCACAAGCTTTTATCAAATCCTTCATCAATATAACGTCGCCTTGCATAGCCAAGTTAGTTTCCTTCCCATTGTATTTCTGTTTTCGGAAACGGCTTGTTTAATAACAATAGATACATATTTAAAGTGACACACAATTCGAGTTTTAATGGCCTTAGAAAACGCCGCGGTCGATGGCGTCCTTGTTGGCGTCCCCGAGGGCAGCCTCGCTCAAGTACTTGTCCGCAAGCTGAACCCTCTTTACGTTCTCCTGCTCTGCCACGAGCATGTTTCCGTATTCTAGAAGCTTCTGGAGCGACATCTTCGGCTGCTCGAACTTTGGCGGCCCTTTCCTCGAGTTCACGAGGTTCCTACCGATGTTCTCGACCCCAACGCTCTCGGCCCACTTCCTCACCTCGTCGTCGTACACTCTCGCCCTAAGCGCGCCGAAGAAATCTGTCGGGAAAAAAAAAAAAAGTTTCAACGGAATCGGGTTATACTATCTCACACTGTGCAGATCATAGATATATATATGACTCATTGCCTTGCATTGCATACCCGCTTGGATATGACCCTAATGGGCTTAAAATTTGACCCGCGACGAGTTTATAGAATGAAACAAACTGTTCCAACATAGATGAGATGGCGTGCAAGGTGTCACATTCCAAATTTTAAGCCCATCCAGCGATGGGTGTCAGATATAAAGCCCAATTAATTCCGTGAAAATTCGATTGGGCTTAAAATCATGGGTGGGATAGTGTATAAGGTGTCATGTGTCAAATTTTTAAGTTCACTTGTGGGTAGGCAAGACAAAATCATCAGGTATAGAAGCCCAGAAAATGGCAGAGACTGACCGATGGATTGGCCGGGGAAGTTGTCGACGAGTGTGACGATGTGCTCATCGGGGACGGAGTCGGTCCTGAAGATGCCCTTGCAGACACCGATACGGTCCTCGCGGGTCGGGGCCCAGTAGAACTTCTCCATACGTCCGTCACGGATCAACGGGGCGTAGAGGGTAGAGAAGTCGTTTCCAGTTACTATGATGGGAACCCTGGCGTTCTCCTGCTTGTTGTACATTCCCGGGAGCTGGACGTTGGTGGGGTTGTCAGCTATGTTCATGAGCGTTGCGTTGACCATCTGGTTGTTGACCGTGTACTGGGTCGTCCCACCCATACGACCCGCCCCGGCGTCGAGGTCGTTGATGAACAGGCAGCACATCTTTCCCTTTGCTATGATGTCGGCCGCCTCGCGGTACCTCTGTCTGATGAGCTTTGCGGGCTCTCCGGCGCTCCCCGACTCAAGCTCTCCAGCGCTCATCATGATCGGGCTGAAAATTTATTTTCACGACGCGATTTCGTCGTTATTATTTTTTTTTTTAAAAAAAAAAAAGAAAAGAAACGTCCCTACGGAATACGAAGAAAAAAAAAAAAAAAGAGAGCTCACTTGATTCCCATCTTGGCGAAGACGAGCTCGCATTGGAAAGATTTTCCTTGCCCTTTGCCTCCCCATAGACCCAAGATGAGCGGAACCTGGTAACAGAATTCAGAAACGGCTTACAGCGAATGCCAATTCTTTCACCAGCGTTTTCAACGACATTCAAACCCAAAATCCTAAATCCGACAGAAATAAAACATATAATAAAAACGTTCCGCTGACGAAGCTTCTAGAAGAAGCAAGAAATAGACTTGGATGTTGTGCAACTATATCAACTTCTTTGAAATAAATTTCGAGTAATTGTAAGTTCTTTAGGATGTCCCGAATCGACAAACGTTCTTGATTTTTTCAAGAGGATTCCGACACTTAACCAAAAACCCTAAATCCAGGCAGATGCAGAGGCTCGAAATAAAATATACACATACGAACAAAAAAAACAAACCTTGATGTTGGGCAACTTCATGAAGTTCTTGGAAAGGTGGACAACAAGCTTGTCCATGAATGCCGGGGCTATGTATAGCCCGTTCATCGTGTTGTCGAGATTGTACCTAAAATAATTAACATTCCGCCCCACGAATGCATCAATCGACCGTCCGGCAAACGTTAATCATGAAGCGCGATTATTATTAATATTATTACGTTTTGAGTCCTTGGCTTAGGTATTCGTAAGAACTGAGGACGGGGTCGTGGGTCCCGGCCCCCGAGGGTGCCTGGAAGAGCGTGTCGACCATTCCCTTTCCCCTCGTGATGTCTTGTTGGTCGTCGGAGATGTCCTCGGTGAGCCCCTTCCACTTGTCTTGCGCCACAACCTTGAACGACCCGTTGTTCGAGCCAGGCGATGCCTTGGGCACGAACGACGAGTTGAACCTCATCGTGCCCGACCCTAGGAACGAGCCGCCCGACGAGCCATTCAGCTTCAACTGATAACAAAATTAATTAGTACCATTTCATAATATGTAAGAATATTAGTTTGTTGTATATCGATCAATATATAAAGTATGTGTCTGCGTATATATTACCGGTACACGGTTGACAGCTCCGATGGTTGACACGGCGGCGGCCATTTTAGTTGTGGCGGAGCTTCTTGACTGATGTGTGTACTGTATTGAAGTTGTGTGTGGGAGATGATATGTGTTGTTAGAAGCGCTTTATATAGTAATAATTGCAAGGATATATTTCTGAATTTTTTTGGGGAGGTTATTGGCCACATAATGAAGATGGGCTTGTGTGACAACGTGGCGGGCTGTGGATGATTGATGAGGTGAAAAGCTTTTAATAATATTTCGGGCTTGGATGGATTTTGAGGTTCGGATATTAGGGTTACTCCTCTCCACTTATTAAATTTTCATTTATGCTTATTTGTGTATCTTTCGTTTGGTAATTTTTTGTTTCGGTGTGGGTAAGATTGATCTGAAGATGAGGAATGAGAAGCTTGTGGAGGTCGTAGGTTTGTTTTGTCTGGGACTGAATTCAAAATGTGTGGTGACTGAATAAAATATTATCTTCGTAGGTTATTACTACTTATTTGTATGGTTTACAATTTTGAAAATTATGACGTTATTGTCATACTCAATTTCCTTTACTAAAATTATTTTTTAATTTTATTATTATTATCATTATGATTTATGATTTTATAATTATGATCACTATTATTATTATTACTATTACTATTAACATTACTATAGTTATTTTGTTTCATTTAATAAATACATATATTAATACTTATAAGCGTGTATGAGTAAAATGAACAATTTTTTTCGTCGTAATCTACCCCATAGGGTAATTATTATAGCTACGTAGGGATGCATTATGCATACAATATACAGGAATATAATATCACACGTATGGTATATTCAACAGTGTTTCTATTTTGCAGCAGCACTATAATATCATGGACTTGCGTCAGAAATTAACTTCTGTCACATACTCCTTCTGTTCCAGTATAGATGTCGCTTATACGATAACACACGTATTAAGAAATGTATTAAAATGTCTCTTATATCCCTCATTAGTTAGTTGCCATATAACCACAATTTCACTTATTCATGCACGCCCCCGTGAAGAACAAAACCACTATTCCACTTACTTTTTGATTAGGGGTAAATCTGGAAAACTACATATTTTTTTTAAATACCGACATCTTCAGAAGAAAAAAAAATATAGAACATCTATACAAGAACATAATCCACTTACTCATTAATTAGGGGTAAATCCAGAAAGCTCATATATTTATTTTATATTAATTACTATTTTCCAAAGTGACATCTACAAAAAATATCCAATTGAATAAAAAATTTACAAATCAGTGCCAATGTCAGAATTTTTTACAGATAGGTACCCGTTTTACTGTTTGTACCAATTTTCTCAGTCTTACTATACCTTTTTATGTGTGTTTTGCGTACCACGTCACGCGTTTATACGGTACCCTATATGGTTTCTATATTGTACAATATTTTCATTGGATGGTGGCTCGTTTAAATCGGATTTCCCATTGGATTTGTCTTCTACTTGTTTCGCTTTCACTTTAGATACAATATTTTCATGTTTATTATATTCATGTGTAGTTTCGGTTATGCTAGAATTTTCTTACGTTTTAATTAATTTGTCAATGTTTTACTTATTTATGCACTATCTAATAATGAACGAAGCACATATATTTTAGCACATCACTTTATTTAATGTTAAGTTTAATTTACTTGTAGAACTCTCTATTCACACAAGTATTGTCATCAAGATTAACACTTAAAATCATGGATCTGGTTAATACGTATTTGAATTAATTATGCCACTTTAGTTTTCCTGTTTTTAACCTTTATTAATCGTGACAAAGGTTCGAAAGAATTAGGCCATACTCTACTTTTCCTGTTCGTTGCATTTTGAATTAATTTTAATGAAAATTTTAGTCATCTAAATATTTTCATTGATAGAAGTTTCTTACGTTTTAATTAATTGTCAATGTTTACTTCTTTATACACTATCTAATAATGAACGAAGTACATATATTTTAGCACATCATTTTATTTAATGTTAGGTTTAATTTACTTGTATAACTCTCTATTTTCACACAAGTTCTTTGTTACAATTCAAGGTGTAGAACATAGAGAAAGCTTTGTATTGATTGGAATAATTGTAGTATTATTGCACGCTCAGTGTCCTATCTATAAAAGTGAGTCTCTAGCTAAGTATGACAAGTAGCTGTTGGAGCTCATTAGATCGGTAATTGATTCTACTTTCCATTTTATACAACTCAAAAATATTATGATAATCATTCCTTGACTTAGCCCTTTCCCTGCATTGTCTTGATACGGTAAGTATGATTTATTCCCTTGATTAGCGCGGCCAAGAAAGGTAGGTGATTGATGATGAAGATTCACTATGGGATCGTTGACGACTTTAGCTCCTTTTTCTTCAACACTCTCCCTCAAGTTGGGTTTGAATAAATCAAGTAAGCCCAACTTGGATAGTATATCTTCGAAGGATCGAGCGTCCACAGCCTTAGTGAAGATATCGGCTACTTGTTCTTTACTTGTGACAAAAGGCGTCACTATCCTTGGCTTTGCACTTTTTCTCGGACGAAGTGGCAGTCTACCTCAATGTGTTTTGTTCGCTCATGGAAAATGGGGTCGATGTGACGTGCTGCTTGATTGTCACAAAACATCATCATCGGTTGATCTTCTTTAATTTTCAAGTCATTTAGAAGTTGTTTTATCCATATGAGTTCGCTCGTTGTTGAAGCCATTGCTCTGTATTCGGCTTCAGCACTCGATCTTGCTATTTTTGCTTTTTACTCTTCCACGTGACTAGGTTGCCTCCCACGAATGTGCAATATCTAGTGGTAGATCTTCTATTGAAGCTCCTGCCCAATCTGCGTCTGAGTAGCTAATCACGTTGTGAGTTCCGTTCTTTCGCATCCAGATTCCTCAACCCGGGTTGCCTTTGAGATACTTTAGGATGCGCTCAACAGCATCAAGATGGCTGGTCCTTGGTGCCTGCATGAACTGGCTAACACAACTAACAGCAAAATAAATGATAGGTCGTGTAACCGTTAGATAAATAAGTTTTCCAACCAGCCTTTGAAACTGTTGGGCATTTTCCAAAGGTCTTCCATCTTCAGAATTTAATTTTTTTGTCGATCTCCATTGGAGTTTTAGAGGGTTTAACTCCTGTTTTTCCAGTCTCCTTTAGCAGATCTAGAACATATTTTCTTTGGGATAGAAAAAGTTCTTTAGGAGAATGAGCGATTTCTATCCCCAAGAAATACCTGAGCTGTCCAAGATCTTTAATATCAAATTTTCCTCTGAGGTATTCCTTAACTTTGCCAATTTCATCAGTGTTGTTTCCTGTTATTATGATGTCGTCCACATATACAAGTACAACGACAATGATTTGATTTACTGCCCTAATAAACATTGATGAATCTGCTGAGCTTTTCGAAAAATTGTAATTAAAGAGTGCATGACTTAACTTTGAGTACCTTGCTCTTGGAGATTGTTTTAGGCCGTATATTGATTTTTTTAGCTTGCATACAAGTTTCTCGTGAGAACTTTTAAGTTGGCAACCTGGTGGTAGTGTCATGTATATCTCATCATCTAAGTCGCCTTGTAGAAATGCAATTTTCACGTCCATTTGTGATAAACTCCATCCAGAGTTGACAGCCACGGATAAGAGTATTCTTACGGTGTTCATTTTAGCAACTGGTGCAAAGGTTTCTTGATAATCTATTCCTTGAGTTTGGGTAAACCCTTTTGCTACCAACCTTGCTTTGAATCGTTCAATTGTACCATTACTATTGTATTTAATTTTATAGACCCATTTACATCCAACAGGTTTTTTCTAGTTGGGAGAGGTACGATAGACCATGTTTGATTTTTTTCAAGAGCTTCCAGCTCTTCCTGCATGGCCTTACGCCATTCGGGTTTTTTACTTGCTTCTTCAAAATTATTCGGTTCGTTCACTTGAGCAATGTTGAAGGCGAAATTTTATTATAAGATAGATAGTTTTGAATTGGATAATTGACTTGGTTTGTTACAAAATCTTTTAGTCTATCTGGTGGTCGAGAATTTCTTGTCGACCTTATTAGAATTTGGGGTTCTAATGTCTCTCCCCCTGAATTAGATTCCGCTGGTATATTAGTTTCATGTCTTTGTTCTTCTTCTGTTACATTGGTTTCGTGAATTTGGTCTTCGGTCAATGGTTTTGCAAGTTCAGGTAGTGGTATAATATCTAGTTCTTCGTTTGTATCATTAAGATTTTGATGTAATAAGGTTTATTCTCAACGAATGTAACGTCCCTAGAAATATACATTTTTGTTTCTTGGGATCATAGCATTTGTATCCCTTTTTTTGTGAGGAATATCCTAAGAACATAGTCTTAATGGAATGAGTATCAATTTTGTCTCGACGTTTTATAAGAATGAAGCAGGTACATCCGAAGACCCGAAGATGTTTGATATTTGGTTTTCGTTTCAACGGGATTTCTAAGGGGCTTTTGTACTCTAATTGAGCACTTGGAAGTCTGTTGATAAGGTATGTTGCAGTTAGAACTGCATCTGACCAATATTGTTTTGGCACATTTGACTGGAATAGCAGACACCTTGTCATTTCAAGTAGGTGTCGATTTTTCGTTCCGATACATCATTCTGTTCTGGAGTATAAATACAAGTGGTTTGGTGTAGAATGCCTTTACACTTTAATAGTTCGGAAAAATTTTGGTTAACATATTCTGTGCCATTGTCGGTTCTAAGAATATTAATTTTGGAATTATATTGGATTTCTATGAAATTCGAAAATTCTTTGAATTTTGAAAAAACATCAGATTTGTTTTTTAATAAATAAAGCTAGGTAGTTCGTGAGTAGTCGTCAATAAAAGTCACAAAGTATTTAAAATTGTTGTAAGAATCTATAGGGGCAGGTCCCCAAACATCCGAGTCAAATAAATTATTAGCTTTATTTGTAGATTGAGAGAAAGGAAGTCGAGTTTGTTTGAAAAATTTGCAAACATCACAGAAATTGATATAAATTGATGGAAATAATTTTCTAAGAGTTTTGTCTGAGGGATGTCCCATTCGACGGTGCATGACATTATTAGCTCTTGACGAAGTGAGGTTTGTTCCGACTGTGTAGAGTCCATCTTTAAAGAATCATTCACCAATCAGGTTTCCCGTGCTCCGGTCTTGGAAAGTTACCTTATTTGGTGAGAACATTGCGTTACAATTAAGATCATTAGTAATTTGTCCCACGGATAGGAGATTTGAGGTTAATTTTGGTAAATAAAGAGTATTTTGAAGAGTTTTTGAAAATAATTTAGAGGTTCCAATTTTTTCTATTGGAATTTTATTACCGTTAGCAACCGTTACAAATTGCATGTATTTTGGATTAATAGAATTTTCGATATTATTTTGGTCGCATGTCATATGATCATATGCACCCGAATCCACTACCCAAAAATTACAATGGTTCAAATTTGTATTAATCACGCCAATAAAATGTTGGAGGAATTATTGGTATTTATACATGTGCTGTGTTTACCTGGTTTTTCAAAAAATCTCGAGAAGTGACTGGTGGACTGATGAGATGGGCCTGGCCCGATCCAATCTGGTGCGCTGTTTTATGGCCATTGGGCTTTGGAATATTCAGCAACTGGTCCAGCTAATGATCCAGCCGGCCCGGTAATCGATCCAGAAGGCCCAACTCTATTTGAAGTAGGCCTTGAATTAGATTCGGCCCAAATATCTCTCAGTCTACTGTTAAGCCACTTCTCTCTTTCAATCCTGGCTGCCCAATCGACGTTTCCTTCCTCATTAATCATGACGAAGCTGCGATTTCCCTTGCCATTTTTCCCGTCGCATTTCGGTCAGAGATGGGGGTGGAGGAACCAACACCCGTCTCTCGGTTGTGCCCCTCCTTCTTGCAGTTATTGCAGCGGAGTTTGCTCGGGGCTCCCTTCGTCTCCGCCGGGATTTGGGGTTTCCTCCTTTGGTGTTCATGGCCTGACTTTCGATTGGTGGATCCGAGGCCATCGCCTTCCTCCTGGACTCCTCCTATTCGATAGTGGCCACAAAAACTTCAACGGTAGGGAGTGCGGTTCCGATGAGCAGTTGGGTTCGGACTGTTTCATACGTGGAATCTAGGTCGCCAGAAGTTGGTATACGCGATCTTGTTCTCTTCGTTCTTTAATTTTATCAGCGTCAATGGTGTGTGGATGGTATAAGTCTAGCTCATCCCACTTCGCTTTCATCGATCCGTAGTGTTGAGTGAACGATTGGTTAGGTTGTTTCTTGAGTTGCGAGATCTCGTTCTTGAGGTGAAACACGTGGGCGAAATTCTATTTTTTGCCGAACATAGACATGATCGATGTCCACATCTCATGTGAGTTGTTTGACGCGGGAACAACTCACTGATATGCGGCTCCATCGAGTTTAGAAGTCCTGTCATGACCTGATTATCTATCATCTCCCATATGTCGCCTTTCGATGCCGGTTATTTTTCAACCGAAGTTTATCTGTTGTCGATTGTTTATCTTCTCCCGAGACGTACTTCCATTGTCCTTTGCCTTTGAGAGCAATTTGACAGCCCGAGCCCATTCACATAATTTCTCTCGTTTAATAGGATGGTAGTCAGTCTTGAGAAGTTTGTTTCGGTGTGAGGTTTTGAATCGGCTATTGCAGCCTCTTCTTTTTGAGGTATGTTTGTGCGGAATTTGGTTTATGAGCTTCAACCCTCTGATACCATGTTACAATTCAAGGTGTATAACATAGAGAAAGCTTTGTATTGATTGGAATAATTGTAGTATTATTGCACGCTCAGTGGCCTATCTATACAAGTGAGTCTCCAGCTAAGTATGGCAGTAGCTGTTGGAGCTCATTAGATCAGTAATTGATTCTACTTTCCATTTTATACAACTCAAAAATATTATGATAATCATTCCTTGATCTTAGCCTTTTTCCTGCATTGTCTTGAAACGGTAAGTATGGTTTATTCCCTTGAGAAGCGCGGCCAAGAAAGGTAGGTGATTGATGATGAAGGTTCACTATGGGATCGTCGACGACTTTGCTCCTTGTTCTTCAACATTCTTTCTTATGAACATTCTTATTGTCATCAAGATTGACACTTAAAATCATGGATCTCGTTAATACGTATTTGAATTAATTATGCCACTTTAGCTTTCCTGTTTTTAACCTTTATTACTCGTGACAAAGGTTCGAAAGAATTAGACCATACTCTAGTTTTCCTGTTTGTTGCATTTTGAATTAATTTTAATGAAAATTTTAGTCATCTAAATATTTTCATTGAAATGTTTTTTTTTTGAAATCTAAACGTTTGAATGGACGAGTTAGATTATTAAATAACAATTAATAAAAACAATACATTAATACAAAAAAACATGGGCATTTACCGGTGCGCCTTGTGAGCGACTTTATATTTTCGTTATATATGATAGGGTAAATTCCTCTATACCCCCACGTGGTTTTACTAGAATGCAAGATACTACCTGATGGTTTTTTTATTACGCGAAACATCCTTATGGTTTTGAAAACTTAGCATTGTACCTCCGGGTCAACATTGTCTGCCCATGTTTGCATCACATGCGCTGTAAATGCGACTATGATAGGATTTGACCATATTTTTTGAATAAAATGACTAAAATACCCCTTTAGTCATCTTCTTCCTCCCAACATCTTAACCTGTATATCAATGTCATAACAAATCAAAACTGGAGAAGAAATAAAAATACCCAGCAGTAAAATTGAAATTCATCGAACACATGAATAGTCAAATTTCACAAATAGCAGAAATCGCACGCAGACTCGCAGTGCTCAACGACGCTCGCTGAACAAAGTACGATCGCTGAACAGAGGAGAGGAAGAGAAAATTCAGACAAGGTTCTTGAGATTTCTCCTCCAAAATGATGCAACAATTCAAGCCCGTCAACACCCTCGCAATAACGCTGATGTTGGCCGTCTCACTGATCGTCTTCGTCCTCGCGGGCATCCTCGAATTCCTATCTGCTAATTCATCGATTCCACCATCGTCGGACTCGATCTTCTCAACCCTATCGAAGGCTTCGGCCCCAAAACCATTTACGGACCTAAGGCCTTCAAGAAGTGGGACGATTGAGTGGGCTGCACTCGATTCAGTGAAAAACAGCTAAAAATGCGTCGATCCTTAGTATCGGGACAAGCACAGCATAAGCTACTGTCGTGGATCCTTGATCTTTCTGTGTTTGAATAGATATTACACCAGAAGGATTCTGAATAAATCCACCCATATTTTACCAATCCCAGGATAAACCTGCATAAACCTGAAAAGAAGAAAAAAAACGATGGATGAGGTCAAATATAAAATGGGTATAAGGGGAATTTCCTGAAATATTTGACCTTAAGAGAAAAGCTGACCGAAAAGGGAGAGTGTGCATTTTTTAATAAATCACGAGGGTATCTGCTATTTACAAAGCACAGGGGATTTGGTGTAAAATTTTCAAACCACATGTAAGTTATATGCTATTTAGCCTATATTAAATATGTGTATGGGTTAGTGAATACAGTAGAAACTCTATGGGACCGGCCATATTTATTAACTAAAAGAGCTATTAATTCATCAGTATAAATTAATATTTTATTAATTTATAGTGTATATTAGCTTTCAAACTTTTCATAATCAAATAACCTCAATCTCTTATGTCGTTAATGAAAGTCAAAGGATCAAGCCTTCAATCTCCCAAGTCTATCATAATTCGTATGGTGTTAATGTACATTTAAGTAATATTAGTAAATACATTTTCAATATAATACACTATGAGAATGTTTTTATGGAATTATTAATTTATAATTATTGCGGGACCTATAGAAATTATCAAAAGTCTATTGTCTTATAATTTTAGAGAATTATTAATTTAGTACGTTATCTGCGAGTCGGGACCGGCCAGAAATATTATATTAAAGAATTTATTAACTTATTGAGTATTAATTTATAGAGTTCCTATTGTATTGTATTGTATTTGGTCGTAATCTATAATTCTGGATGTAGGGATGATGATTAGCCGAGATTTGCTATGGTGCCCACCTACCGTAAGCAACCACCTTGAGCACCATAAGCAAATCTCTAATTTGTTTTGCGTTTTTTCGATTTTCAACGCCGCCAACACCTCCGTAGACCCTCTCATATCCATTGCTAACCTAAATCGCTCTCTCCAACATGTTAATTTTTAAGAAAATCATCACATCGGTACGTCGTCCACATGTGAAGAATAAATAATGAATTTTCTTAAAAATTAACGTGTTGGAGAGGGTGATTTATGCTAGCAATGGATATGAGAGGGTCTACGGAGGTGTTGTCACCGTTGGGAATCGGAAAAACGCAAAAGTAATGAGAGATTTGCATGTGGTGCTCACGGTAGTTGCTCACAGTAGGTGGGCACCTTAGCAAATCTCATGATTAGCCTATTTAAGTGTGAAGAGAAGACCTGTCAATAAAAACTCCATGTCTATATCATATATATTTTACTTTGCAACGTATAGGAATTCATTTGGTTTAATATTCAAGTAAACATCAATTGTTAGTAATTTAATTACAATCTTTGTTTTTCATGCAACTCAAAACCATTACTGCTTTTTAATAATTATCATAAAATACAAATATTCTGCAACCCACACACAACTTGCAATTAATTACAAAAATACAATTGCAATTAATTTAACAAAAATATTTGCTACAATACTCTTATGCCAATTATTTAACACTTTTTTAATATTATTTTTCTCCAATCTAACTCTATTTTCTATGCTCAAATAATATTCTGATTTGTTATAATAAAATTAATAAACTTTCAATTACAATTTATTAAAATATTATATTATATTTTTTAATATTTAATAATTATTATGGCAGTTTATTTATAATTTTCTTGAAATAAAAATGAAAAACATCAATAAATAGAAGAAAATTAACGTAGTTTTTATTTTAATAAATTAATATATATTAAATTAGAATAAGCTTTAAAATACAAGAAAATAAAAATAACATAAACTATTACAACATTTTATGTGAAAATAGCGTGTACTCTAAAAATAGCGTATTCATGTTCACCAACCCTATAATAGCGTAAAATATAAACTTCATTTGGAGTAAATCATGAGTACCCATTGGAGATGCTCTTCGTAAGAAAAGGGAGTAAATTTATGGGAGACACCCAATTTTACTTTGCATCGTGTTTCTATGTTTAAATTATCATCACCAAATTTTGGTTATAACAATTTGAGGGTAAACTTGATTATATTCTGTGTAATGTTCAAGTTAGCCTTTATATGCTAGAAATTTAACGTTTTTATGAATAAATTGACAATGTTTATGCTGAATACTTGAAGAGTTTGAATATCTATATATTATTTTTATAGTAATTTATGTCACGTAAATGTTGGTTCATCGTATGTTGTTAGTTTATATACTCTAAGTATAAATGTTATATTGAAAATTTCTTCAAATTAAAATGAAAATTGCGTTGATTTTTTCAAATTAATTGACACATTATTAGATTAATGAAGAAATGGTAAGAGCCCAAGTGCACTGCAGGAGAAGACTTCGAAATTCATTTACTATTCATCGCGAAAGACATAATGAATTATTGACTCTGACCTAATAACATATGATGGAAGCATATCTGTACCGCGCAGTTTGGCCGTTAAATAATAAATAATAATATAAAAATAATATGTTGATAGAAGAATTTATGTGCATCATAACGCTTGTGCACGGCTCCAAATATATAGTATATATAGGTGTCATGAACTGAAAAAGTAAATCTTAGTGACTGCTTGTAATATGAAAAGTATAATATATTATAATATTATACAAGATTCGTTAATGAAATCTTCAAAACGTTGTTTGAAACTTAGATGAAAATCTAAAATGTGACATTTTTTTTTTGGTTTCAAATAACAATTGATTTTGGAGAAAGGCAATCAGGATTAAGACATTTGGACTGCAAGGTTATATTATCTGTAAGGCCTACGATTAATTGGGCCTCTTTTGCCCATTGTAGCCCAATTCCATCTACAATATTTAGGCTTATAGATTGTTCTACTTTTTTTGTAGTATTTATGTATTTATACTTGGGAAATATACCGAAATACGATATACCGTTCTTAACGTATCGAAACGTACCGAAAAATATCGAAAATTTTGGTTTACCGAAGTTTTTGGTAAGGTATGATATTGTACCGAAAATTTTCGGTAAGGTAATGGTATTTAAAAATTAGGTATATTGATTATACCAAATACTAAAATTTATTTTATATATACACACCTACATATATTATATTATTTCAAAAAATATAAAATGGATAAAAATATTATAAGGATCTTCATAAATTAATTTATCCATAAATTATTAACTATACCAAACTATCTAAGATTATTGAGGCCACCATATTTTACTTACATTGAAAAAACAAAAAGAAATACAGAATACATGTTTGTTTCAGTTGAATTGACTAAAAAACAAAAGAAATACAAAATCCATCTTATTTAGGCCTAAGGAGTTTGAATTGACTAAAAATTCAAAAACAACGAATTAAAGAGTTACGAGACACGCATGATAAAAAACTATCCGTGTGAATGGTATAGAAGATATGATACCGAACCACACCGAAATTTCTGTATGATACTGTATCGAAATTTAAGGTATACCGAAATTTTGGTATGATATTGGTATGATTTTTTTCGATACCGAATTTTCAGTACGGTATACGGTATCACAGTTTTGGTATGGTATACGGTACCGAACTACCCCTAATCATACCTTTCCATACAATGCCACTCTAGTCATAACAAATCGACCAACTTCAATGTAAATCGTAAAAGTGAAGGCCATTAAATTTCATTCGCAATACGTCGTTATACTTTCTTCCCTTTGTAAATAGTAAAAAAAACCATGAATGGATTCTTTTTTATTTTTTACTAATATGTTTTGATTAATTAGGTGTTGAGTAAAGTTGGTTTTAGGTCAAACCAACTAGAAATAGCGAGCGTGGACGGCATTTTCCGAAGATGGTGAAACGTGCACTATTTCTGTAACTAACACAATTGCAGCTTAGGATCCACGTCACACTTCGACGCGTGTACACTTAGTGGGTCCCACCGACCATCTTTTGCGAAATTCCAACGTTGACGGTGACATTTGTTTTCGCAAGAATAAGAAGACACCTTCCCCATGCAGTAACTCGCCACGTGTCTAAATTTTTCTTTTTCCTCGCCTTTATTGCGATGTTAACCGATGAAAACACTTCCCACCCTCGCCCACATCCACGCGCGCTCATTGCATTTCGGTGAGGGTAAGTTTTAAGGCACGCGCCCCAACAGAGCGTGGAGGAAAAGGCCACACCAAGATGTAGCCACGTGTCGGAATCCTATGAATGAGACGACCTAATAGAAAATAAATAGAATAAAAATTAAAGATGGAACAAAGAAAAAGATAATATTGAGACCCAACCCAAATCCGTGTTCATTAAAGAAAAAATCGTCTTACGTGTCGACTGATCATTGGTCAACGTATCAACTGAGAGTTAACGTTATTACCAAGTGACAACAGACACACGGATTAGTATTCAACGGCTCAGATTGATTCTTATTTCGTTTAAGAGACATATCTACGTCACACCTACTATCTACTATGACTGTCGGATATACGTTTACTACCCTTTCTTTATAGGGACGTTTTTATTTCAGCCCGTCGTAAGTTCTCTTTTGAGATCAGATCCTCTTCGTTTTAAATATAATTTTAAGGACCAGCTCGATATAAAAGTCAAAGTAAAGGACATAAACAATGATTTGACAAAAATGTCCCTTGTAGGTGTTAAATAAATAGGTATGAATTGTTATTATTCTGTTATCGATATTATTCAAATGGTATCACTCGAAAAAATTAACGATCAATTTGCCCTAAATTTTCGAGCATACTGGGCACAAATCAATTTTGATGTGTACTTAGGGATGACAATGAGCCGGGTCCAGACCCGAACCCGCTTCGGACCCGCCTCTAATGGGCCGGGTATTTTAAAAATAACTGGGTATGGGTCGGGTAATGGAATTCAATTCCTCTACCCGCCTATATTATTAATTTAATTTTCTTATATAATATATACTTAGTGTTATAATTAAGGTTTGAGTATTTTAATTTCATATCGTCTTCTTCCTATTACGACGCCGCAACCCACACTCCACACCACCTGCAACTGCGAACACCACCACGCGAGCACCCTCAGCCACCACTTGCGACCACCGTCAGCCATCATCTGTTCACCATCAGCCACCACATGCGGCATCATCTGCGCACGATCTGAAAATCAAAGCTTCCTCTAAGAGGAATCGATCTGGAAAAGACGACGGCGACGATGACGATGGTGGAGAAGATGATCAGAGACCATCGAAGAGATAGTAAGCTATCTAGTCTAACCTATCTTAGCGTAGTATTACTCAACTCATCTGCTCTTCTGGCTATAAGACCTGTAGTTGTCTTTCTTAGGAAAAAAAAATTCAATGTCGTCGGGTCCTTTATTTCATGGAATGGTCTGGAAAACAATGTTCTTGGTTGAAACGCTGCTCCTTCTGGTACATTTTATTCGATGTGGCCCATGTTATGTTATCCTCCAAAGCCCAAATGAAGTGGGCAAAAAAAATTGAAAAAGTCTATTTACCGGGTCTAGCGGGTTTGGCGGGTCTTACCCGATTATTTCGGGTCTCGGGGCGGGGAGGGTCGTATCCGGGTCGGATCGGGTAACGGGTCCAACTTAAAGTTAATGGGCCGGGTCTCGGGTCTTGCCAGACCCGGTTCAGACCCGGCCCGTTGCCATCCCTATGTGTACTCGACGATCAAAATAATATTTACGTAGTCAGATTTAAGATCTGTGAGGAATAATTTCTAGAAATTCATTTACGCAAGTACGATAAATCGAGCATGTTTTTTGTCGAAATTAAAGCTAATGTGCATAAATTCGAGAGACCCAAAGCTTGGAAATTACGTCGCGCCTTTAGTGGTGACTCAATTGTTCGCCAGAAAAATATAGTTTAAATGAGTGTTCGTCATGTGGTATCAGAATGGCGTAAGTGGTATATTTTCAATAAGATTGGTACAACAGAGACGTAAAGTGGTATAGTCAAGATAAGAAGCGTTACTCGAACTGGTACGAGATATTACTTATTTTAATTTAGTATCAATTTTATATGATCAGGTACTAAGACAGCTAAAGTAGTATAACTACCATAAGAAGTGGTTTCCAAATATTATGCAAATGGTCTAAATGGAAAAAAACTATTTTCACGACCGATTTACCGTAAATTTTCGAGCATACTGGGCACAAAATCAAGTTTGAAGTGTACTCGACGATCTCAATGATATTTACGTCGTTAAATTTAAGATCTGTGAGGAATAATTTCGAGAATCATTTATGCAAATTAGATAAATAGAGCATTTTTTTTGTCGAAATTAAAGCTAATATGCAAAAGTTCGAGAGACCCATAACTTGAAAATTATGTCGCGCCTAAGTGGTGACTCCATCGTCCGAAACGCGTAACTGGTATAACTCCATCGTCCGAAAATTAGATTAACGAACTGAAAGTGAAATCGAGAAAAATAGTTTAAATGAGTGTACATTATGTGGTATCAGAAACGCGTAACTGGTATAATTTCCATAAGATTGGGTACAATAGAGACGTAAAATGGTATAGCGATAAGAAGTGTTACTCGAACTGGTACGAGATATTACTTATTTTAATTTGGTATTAATTTTATATGATCAGGTACTAAGACAACGTAAAGTGGTATAACTACCGTAAGAAGTTGTTCCAGATGTTATGCAACTGATATAAATGGGAAAAACTATTTCCACGATCGATTTGCCGTAAATTTTCGAGCATACTGGGCACAAAATCAAGTTTGAAGTGTACTCGACGATCTCATGATATTTACGTAGTCAGATTTAAGATCTGTGAGGAATAATTTCTAGAAATTCATTTATGCAAATACGACAAATCGAGCATGTTTAGTCTAAAAAGTTTGATATAATTTCTGAAAAAAAAATAAGGGTAAACATGTCTTTTCAAACTGAATGGGTCCTTTTTGCTAACGTAAATATTAGATGGGTCTTTGTCCATATTTAAAACATTAAAAGGGCATGAATCTTAAGGGGAGGGCTGATATCTAATTACCCTTCTTTCTATTCTCCCCCCTAATAATCCCTGCCCGAAGCGGCGAAGCGGTGTCGGTCAGCTGCCCGTGACACGTAACCCCTTCTTCTTCCTCTCTCTGTCTCGATATATATTCCTCAATCATTCGTATTTCTCGGAAATCTTTCTATTACGTCGTTCGATTGATTGATTCAATATTCAAGAGGAAGGCAAAAAGAGAGTTGCATGCAATCATGACGGGTATGTGCTGTAGGGTTAATAGCGGCGGCGAAACGGAGGCTACCACGCCGGTCGAGCCCAGTTCGAAGTCGGCGAGGAGGAGGAGGATGGAGATTCACCGATTCAACTTCGCGCCGACCGATTCGACGGTTGCCCCGCCGATCGACGCCGGCATAACCAAGCGGCGGAAGATGGAGTCTTACGCTGCGCCTCCGCCGAAGCTGAGCGACGACGGCGAGGTTTTGAAGGAGAGCCACCAAAGGGCTATGGTTAGTAGCGAAGACGAATTAGTGTGTCGTGAAACGGCGTCGCCGGAGCCTGTAGGTTTGGAATCAGCCTCGGCGGAGTCGGCGGCTGTACGTCCGAAGTTCGGCGTTACCTCCGTTTGTGGGAGGAGAAGGGACATGGAAGACGCTGTGGCGATCCATCCTTCGTTTTACTGTGGGTTTCACTTCTTCGGAGTTTACGATGGCCATGGCTGCTCTCATGTAAGAACGTCGGAGATCTACCTCGTCTGATGACGTCACTGTGTTCCTTTTTGGTAATGAGCTTCGATTCTTATCTTTTAGGTCGCCGCCCGATGCAAAGAGAGGATGCACCAAATCGTCCGCCACGAATTCGAAAAGCACGGTCGTGAATCGTCGCCGTGGGAAGGCACCATGGCGGAAAGCTTCGCCAGAATGGATCACGAAGTAGTCGCCTTGACCACCGCCAACGTCGGCGTCGACGGCGCTTCGAGGTCCACCTCGGCCTGCCGCTGCGAGCTTCGGACTCCGCAGTGCGACGCCGTGGGGTCCACCGCGGTGGTCGCCGTCGTGACGCCGGACAAGATCGTCGTATCTAACTGCGGCGACTCCAGGGCCGTCCTCAGCCGCAACGGCGTCGCCGTTCCCCTCTCCCAAGATCATAAGGTGGGAAAATACTTTCACCGTCGTCCTACGATCATTTCGGTTAGATCCGAAATCTTATGGGTTTTTTATGGGTTGTAGCCGAATCGACCCGATGAGTTGACCCGGATACAAGAAGCGGGCGGGCGGGTCATATACTGGGATACGCCGAGAGTTCTCGGATTCTTAGCCATGTCGAGGGCAATCGGTAATCAATCTATTACCATATCCGACCCGATACGGGAATCGTAATGATTCGATCTGTCTATTCCAGGCGACAACTATCTGAAGCCGTACGTAATATCCGACCCGGAAGTGACGGTCACGACCCGATCCAACGACGACGAGTGTCTGATCATCGCAAGCGACGGCCTATGGGACGTGGTGTCGAACGAGACGGCGTGTGGGGTGGCGCGTATGTGCATACAGTCACGGTCGCCGGTGGAGACCGGCGAGAGCTCCGACGAGGCGTGCTCCGACGCGGCGATTCTTCTGACGAAGCTGGCCATGGCTCGCCACAGCGTCGACAACATCACCGTCGTCGTGGTGGATCTGAGGAGGACGACGTAAAGTGGGGTCCGCTTGATTGAATTTTCTGTATTTACTGATTGATACTACTTTTTTCTAAGTCTTAATTAAGGAAGTTAAAGGTGACGTAAGAGGGTAATTAGCGATTCATCATATCGGTTAATTAATGAGGTTTGACGACTTCTTTTGACAATTTTTTTTTTTACCAACAGATTTCGTGATAATACTAATATTGTCATAAGTCATACGTCTCATTTAATTTCTCGAGAAAAACACGAAGCAAAGAGTTCACGGGGAGGTTACAATGGAATAAAATATACTTATTCTCTACTTTAAATTACTTGGTGTTGTGGCCACTTAGGTGAAAAAAGAATACATTTTCTTGTACAGTGATTCACGGGATTAATTAACACATTCTATGCATGTTCATTAATATAAATAGAGATATATTAAGTTATTTTTTAATGAAATTATAAATTTTATTGTACATAAGAAATTTAATTTGAGGACTAATATATCAACAGTATGGGTAAATTGTAATTATTGTTGACGACGTACTAAATTAATTAAGAGATAGTTATTGTTATATTTAATAAAATAGTTATACGTTCCGTTCCGTTCTTGTATAATCTTCGAATAAATTAATGGCCTTTATTCTATGAAGTGCAACTCAACTGACAAATAATAATACAATAAATAATTATAGTAATAGTAATTTTCCAGACAAGATATTTTTGGGACCCAGTTGAGATACGAATCCTTTTTTCGCTTTCCTTACAACAAGATTGGCACACGGCATTGTTTGTTTTACAATTGAATTGATTAATAATTTGAAAGCTCAACTTGGTGAGGGCACAGCATAATACAGTGGTCCTCATTCCTTTCAATCACCAAGGCCCTCACACAGTTGATCTTTCTAACAGAATTTGGTGGTCCCCCCTTGAAAGATCAAAACTGTGATGTTTCACCATTTTCAACCTTATGTGACGATTACTATAGAAATGAAAATAATATATAAAATTTTAAATGCAGAAAATACATGTTTGGGAATTTTATAAATATAACTTTTTTTATTTTACAATCTTTATAATCTCGACTTCAGAAGTTTTGGTTTCCTATCTTCACGATTAGATAAATATATTCTTTGAATAACGATCAAGTTCATTTCCCCATTTCCCACTATTATATAACGGATACTACCTCCGTCCCGGTAAATTTTGTACATTTTATCAAATCGGGCGTCCCACTATCTTTTATACATTTCCATATTTAGTAAAAAACTACCACACACAATCAATATAATAACATTAAATATTGTTAAAAGACGTGTCACACCCATACACTTTTCTTTCTCTATACTATTAAAATATTATATTTCTTAAAAACCGAATCAATTCCAATGTACATATATTATAGGGAGCGAGTAATAAATAATATACAAAAAGGAAAAAAAAGGGCGATCCCACCCATACACCTTTATGCGGACTTTCATACAACTACCAAGTAAAAAGCAAGTCCTTTGATGCCACGTATCGAATTAAATAGTTTATTTAATGGATCAGAAAAAAGGAGCATTTTGGGTTGGCACAGAAAAGGACTTGATACATGCGACAGGTGAAATGAACTTAATTATAATATTACTTGTTAGATTGGAATTAATTTATTTTACGAAAAAACGAACATACAAGATACAACTACTATTGCCTCGCGTCACATGACTTTTGGTTATATCTTTTTTTGTCTAATGCCATAATCTATAATGAAAATTTTATTTAATCATGGGAAAAGGCTATTTCCAGCTCAAAAGCCCGAATTGAAAAGGGCCCAACATCAATTTTGAGCATTACTCAAGTATAGTACTTCTCTTCTCCGAGAAAGATATTTTGGTTGACAATGTCTTGCTATATGCTACATTGATTTTTACATGAACTCCAAGATATGATTTGAGAATATTGAGGTCCGAGGAGTATTACAACAATAGTATTTATGCACACCGTATATGTGTGCAATAAAAGGTAATAGGTTAATAAGTAATATATTAAATATAGAATTTGGTAGTTACTATGAGGTTATGGAACGTACGTGGCTTAATAAGTTCTTTTTATTTTCTAATAGATGTAGAAAAATCTGATTTATCAATTGAAACAGACCAATTGACGGTCTATCATAACCCATCACCTTTTATAAAATAGAATAGATACGTTTAAAACAAATTCATTAAACAATGGTAATTCTATTGCGCATGAATATCTCCCACAAATTATGTCCCCCTCTATGCTCAATCATATTCTTCGAATTTTAAATCACATGGTTTCATAAATTTTCTTTTTATTTATTAATTCTTCTAATGCCAAATCATAAAATCATTGTTATTTCATGTAATCTATTTGATAAAAATAAATAAACACATCCAAATTCCTTGTTTTATGATGATAAATTTGATATCCATATTATATATTTTTCGATAATCATAAGAATCATTTTAATAAAGTTGGACAGAAAACGGGACATGAATTGTAGGACGTGGTTTCTAACTGATTCTATTAGGGGTGACAATGGGCAGATTCGGGGATGGTAATGGACATACCGTCCCCATACCACATTCTCTTCTTAATAACATCCCCATTAATTCACCGTTTACGATGAATTGGTTCGAAGATGAGTAATCACCGTTCGGGGATCGGGTTCCTCATGGGGATTTGGGTTCCCCATATTCATTTAACTCCAATAAATTAATTTTTTTTCAAAAAAAACATATAAACATATTAATATGTAAAATATAATATTGGAGTATAAAAATTGATATAATATGTGATTGAAATATGCATGTATTGTGAAGAACTATTGGGAGTTGAATTTTTTTATTCTTACTATATTGAGTATAAAATGATGATCTATTAAAATTCATGATTCAAATTAGTTTTTAATATTATTTATTAATAAATCTGTTCGGGAAATGGTGAATCATCATTTGACTTAAACGGGGCAGGTTCGGGGACGGGGATGGGTGGGAAACATGATTACCATCCCCGTCCCGTCCTACTCTTTCACCGACGAGGAATCACCGTCAACCCTCCAACCCCAGTTTGACCGGGGATTCCCGGTCCCAATACTCGCGTCCGGCCGGGGATGGTTCACCATGGGAATTTTGCCACCCCTAGATTCTATAGGTACACCTTTTGTTTCTATTTACCCCCTAATAAATATTATATACCGTAATTAATTAGTTATTAATTCTACACCTCTTAAAAAAGACATTTTAGTATTTAAGATAGGGGTCTTTACACATAAATATTTATATAAAAAAATTCGCAAATCAGACCCCTTATGCAGGTACCTGTCAGAATAAAATTTTTGCAGATTGGTACTCGTTCCGCCGCAAGTACGTCATAGAACACATTTAGGAACCATATGAAAACATATTGTGGTGCGCAATACAGTGAGAAAATGGTACATCATACAACACACATTAGGTACCATACAGACCATACATAGGTACCATATGTGGGTACCATATATACGTGTGACATGGTACTTAATACACATAAAGGTACGTCAAGGTTGGAAAAATGGTACACACAATCGAACGAGTACTTATATAAAAATTTTTCTGACATGGGGTCTGACTTGCAAAAAATTTATATAAATAGGTATTTTTCTTTAGATACACCTTTAACATATGTAAAGTCAACAACAAATAAATACTTATCAATTAAAAAATTAATGTTAATAACTATTTAATTTCTAATTTTTTATAATTATAACTATTGCATAAACCTTCAAATTGGTAATAGATAATTATGAAGAATATATTCAATTGAAAAAGTGTAATACCCGGGTTCCGTGCGTAAGTTGGCCAATAAATTTGCATGCATATTATGTGTTTATATGATTTCACATTTGGTATTTATTAATTTCGTGATTATATGATACCTAACATTATCTGGAAATTAGATATTGAGTTTGAGGAATTTTGAAATTAGGTTGTGTGGGTAAGATAATTTCGAAATATGATATTTAGAAATTTAGGGTTTCTTTTGGATAAATTTTGAAACAAATGAATTAGGAGAATTTCGAAATTGAAGCATGGTTAGTATTTAGGAATGCCGAGATTCACTTTAGAAAATGTCGAGAGTTTCACGAAAGATTACTTAGAATGTCGATAGGTTGTTTCTAGGTTTATAAAATGTCGACATAACATATCGAGGTGGGTTATATGATGTGAAGATGTCGATATATATATGAAATAGTCTCGAGATTGTTAAGAATGTCGATATATGTATTGGGACTAAGAATTCGAGATTCAACTATAAGGAATTAACGAAGGGTCAAATTAAGAATTATCATTTGTTTAAAGGGATTAGGTAAGTGTCGTTTTATTAGAGATGTACACATAATAAGTTTAGAAGATATGGACAAGCATACAAATGGTAATCAGATTATTAAATGTTTTAACTTTATGATTTGGTTAAGTGAAATGTCGCAACTTTAGAAATATAAGAGAAGTTATTATATGATTAAAGAAGAGGATTAGTTAATGTCTTTTGTCATTTATCTATTGTTGCACTCAAATTGATAAGTTAAGATAGAAAAAGTTAAACATTATTTTGATAGTTGACGAGAACTTAGAATTGGGAGAGAAAGAAAAGTTTGAACAAGTTGAATTCGAAATTAAGCTCGGAGTAGGTATAAATTTCTTACCTTAATCTTTATGTTTTAATTATGATTATGTTTTAAGTTTTGTTAATTTGGAAGTTGTATAAAATCGTGTTTTATATGGATTATGAGTTTTAAGGTTTTCATAATGTTTATAGTGTTCTTGAGAAAATGAGTTTTGATCGGAAGGTTCTAAGAGTTGAGATGATATTTAAAGTGTTCTTGATAGATAAGATTTTGATCGAAAGATTATAAGGGTTTAGAATTAAATAGTGTTTTGTAAGGATTTCGAAATGTTTATATGTAGTTGGTTTGAGTTTTATGAAAATGTCGATATGTATGTGAAGTGTTTGATTATTTCGAAAATTTTGATAAATATCGAAAGAAGATCTTAAAAATGTCGAGTATTGGTGTAGGGTGATCTCGAGATTTATTTAAATGTCGAGATGAATATTGAAGAATATTAGGTGGATGTCGAGATAGTTGAGAATGGTTTTGAAATTTATAAGATATCGACATGAGGCTTGTGTAGTTGTGAATCTGGAATAAATATCGAAATGTTAGTGTAAGTAAGATGTCGAATTAAATGAAGATGTCGATATGTTATGATAAGTGGGATATTGAGTAAGATATCACATGAATTATTGTGGAATTGAAAAAGTCGAATGGATGATGTTGAATTAAACTAAGATGTCGACATGGTTATTGTGGAGTTGGAAAAAAAAATCGAATGAGAAATATGAATAGAGAGGTATGATGTCGAAGTTTTGAATAAAATGTCGAGTGATTGTGATGTTTTGAGTTTTGTAAGTTGTGAAGAGAAAAATGTCAGAAATGAGTTAAGATGTCGATATGTGGTGTGAGTTGTTTCGACATTTATAATACATGGGATATCGACATTTTGTTTGTGGGGTATCGACATATATTGCTTTGAGTTTTTTTTAAAATGTCGAGACTTTGATGTTGATATCGACATCTATTGATGATTGATATCGAGATCTATACCAAATTTTATTTCGAGATTTCGTTTTTATTGAAATCTTGAAACTTTATAATATATTATGTCGAGATTTAAATTATTATGTAACTTGAGATTTTTGTAAATATCAAAGTGGTATTTTTAACTTAAGTAAAATTTGGAATTTTAGGGTTTAAAAATTTAGAAGTCGAAAAATAGGGTTTTCAAATTAATCTATTTTCATGGAATTATAATTAAATTAACGAACTATAATTTTATATGTTTCTATAACTAGGGTTTGAAGGTTACCGATTTAACCGTACGATAAGCTAAGGATACCAGGTAAGTGGGAATTTCACCTACAACACATAAATTGATTGATATGTGTATTAATACGTGACTAATTGCTTCGATGAATACGTGGTATGTGAATTATCTGTTATATGCGATTGTTTGGAATATTTATTGTCGCATTATTTATGCATCATGATCATGTGCACGCACGAATCATATGGAGTATTTTGAGGAATGAGCGTGCATTGTATTACTCGAGTGGAAAGCGAGTTATATGTAATGTAGATAGATGAGAATATAGCTACTTCTACAAAAGCACCATGACGGGGGTAAAACCGTCGAATATATTTACCTAAATTATTTAGGTATGGGGAAGGCACGTAGTATAACTATAGTGCCAGGAAAGTAATTTGATAGGGGCGGCGACCTGGTGAATGATAAGATTGGTGATAAACCCTAATTTTATTATAGCCGGAGTGGGCCACTATCGTATTTTTATCCGTATAGGATTTGAGCTCATGATTTGATGGTGCGGTTAGTAAGTAGCTATGGGCCCTGATAAAAATGAAAAAAAAAACGAATGAGTATGATGTGAGTATAGTATTAGAAAGCATTGGCGCAGATGCCTTTGCTATTTTGGACACGTGCATATATTTCCACTTACTGAGCTTTATAGCTCATCCCATGTTTTTATGTATTGTAGACGTAGCGAATCCGGTACGTAAATGTTCAAATGACGAGGCTGGTCCTTCTGGAACTTCCGGTGACTTTTGAGGGTGGTGTGTACATGGATGCGACCTGTGCGGCGGGCGTCATGTTTAATTATGCGTGTTTTTTGTAAAATACGTTTGTATTGTATGTAAAATTTGAACAATGTTTGTATTGTAAAATAGTGGTGCGTGGTGTGCTTTGTAAAATCGAAAAATTCTATCGGTGTTTCATATGTAATATATTTTATATTCTATTTAGGCACGTAAGTTAGTATAATAAAATAGTAGTAGAAGGCGGTGCGTCACAAAAAGTATTTTAGTTGTTTAATTTCTTTACTAATTATATTATGATATAAAATAATAATCAATATTAATACATCACTTTGAAACATAATTTATACTATAATAATATAAATAGAATGTTCTAGTTCCTTAAAAAATTTGGATCAAGCGGAAACAAAAATTAATATCGATAAATGTAACAACAATAATAATTAGTTAAGAAAACGGAAATTAATCCCGATAATATACTGGACAATTGTGAATCTAATAATCCCAACTATCCACGCTCTCTTATTATTAATCCCACCTATAACTATAAACTTATGTTCTTTTATTGATCCATAACCCGATGACTTGCTATAACACTTAACATTGTTATAAATAAATACAATAAAATAAATCAAATTAAAATATTTAGAAAAGGTACAAAAATAAATCTAAATAATAACATTGTTCATAAAATAAAATATATAGAGAAACATTCATTTGTAAATTCGAAAATTAAAAATCAACCAGTAAAAATAAAAAATAAGGAATTAACAAACTATTTAACAAAAAATAGCAAAGTGACCAAAAAAATTATCATAACAATAAATACATAAAGTACTCTCGTCATCGTATATTTCATTTACTATTTTCTTTTCGTCATTGTCATAAATAAAATAAACTCAGAAAGCACTCCTCTTTCATTGATTTTTATTTGTATTAATTGTTTTTACCTTTAGGCTCAAGTTCGACGAGCAATCGTACTCAGAAACCGAGTTGGAGCTTAGCTGTGTACTATCGTGTTCGAGCTAAGAATTATGAATCTCGTCGAGCTCGAAAATGAGTCGAGCCCGATCTCGAGCTCGAGCCCAACAAATAACATGTGAAGGTGCACAAAGTCCCTAACGCTTGGTGGGTGAGTTGTGGTGGCGTTACTTTATATTTATATTTTATTAAATTTTCATTTTATCATTTAATTCTATCTTTTAATTGCTATTTTTAATTTAAAGAAAATTAATGTACTATGTTTAATAATTATTTTTTACTTTATTTTTATCTTTTTAAGCTTTGATGTAAATTTATTTATCTTTTCCTATTGTATATCTTTTTGTTATATATATAGGTATATAATTATTAAATAATTTATTTTTTAATGTTTTACCTGGATAACTGGTTGCAGGTAATTACCGTTCAATTTGGAAGACTTGTAAATAGTGGAATTTTTTAAGAATAGATATGCCAATAGTTGGCTTTTTTTGAGAAATAATTCATAGTAGTGGAATGGAATGTGGATACGTGGGATTATTAAGTTCAATTTTCCTAATATATTAATAATATTATTAATATTTTTAAGTTAATATAGCAGCTGTAGGGATTATTAATAGAAGTGTAATACAATTTAAAAAAAATTAATACTATATGCATATAACCAAAATAATTTGGATAACTAAATGCAATTAATATTGCTAAATTTTTTAAACATAAATTATTAAATTGCAAATTTCTAAGCGTTTGCGAGGTAAAAATGGGGTAAGAGAGGATTGTGAATAATAGGACCCAAATAAAAACATAGATATTCATTAGCAAACCGAATAATCCCAAACTCAATTCTGCATATACATTTCACTTGGTACTTTCGTCGACCACTTGCAAAGTTTTCCGTGAGCCATCAATTTAACACTCACAACAGTTCATTGTAAAAGAAGATAATATTCTTAGAGAGACGATAGACAAAAGACACAATCGGACTTCTTCACCATTTCATACCCAGAAATTAAGCACCACAGCAAACATGATTTTATGCAAAAAGACACCACATCAAAGGAACATACTCATTCACAGAAACAGAGAATTTATTAGCAGCAGACCAACCTCGCTCAGCCGTCGATCTCAATGGATTTGACCTCTGGCTTCTTCGCCTCCTCCTTGGGCACAGTCACGGTGAGCACGCCGTTATCCATCGCAGCCCTGACGCCGTCCACCTTGGCGTTCTCAGGGAGCCTGAATCGCCTCGCGAACTTTCCAGAGCTCCTCTCCATTCGGTGCCACGTGTCGCTCTTCTCTTCCTTCTCCCTGCTTCGCTCGCCGCTGATCTGAAGGACGTTGCCGTCCTCGATCTCCACCTTGACCTCCTCCTTCTTCAGTCCGGGGACGTCCGCCTTGAACACGTGAGCCTCCGGCGTCTCCTTCCAATCGATTTTAGCGTTGACGATGGCGCTGGTCTCGCGAGCGGAGGACGAAGAGGGGAAATTGGCCAACGAGCTTCGAGAAATTGGGGAATCCTTCGAGCGGATCCCAAACGTCTAGAGAGAAGGGATCGAACACGTTGCTCCTGCGATTGCCGAAGAAACTTGGGATCAGAGACATCTTCGATGCGCTTGCTTGTTAATTATACGTAGGATTTTGCTTTTGAGTTTTTTCCTGCTTACACAGAGAAGAGTGGGTTTATCCAGTGTATATATATATACGTGCGGAAGCACTTGTTCTAGAGCATTCTGGGGAGTACTGTTGTTTTCCTTTCGATTCTTAATTTTAAATCTTTTTTATCGGCGTTTTCTGGATAATGCGAGAACATCAACGAAAAATGAAGGGATTATTAATTTTCCACTTCTTCTGCTTCTCCGTACGAATAAACTCAGCCTAATAAAGTTATGAATCAAGTGGCCGAAACTCCTAATTTCGTATGGAGTCAATATTCGGGTTCCACTAGAACTATTTAATAAAAAAAATAGTATGTTTAGCGTGATTAGTTTTAAATATAATTAATGCAGAAAAAATTGCATTGATTAATTGAGATACCAATTTACAGTTTTTATCCACATTCAGTGATTAAAAAGCGTATTGTGCAGTGCGTAGCGTTTTAGTTTCGATATTGCGTAGGTAGATATCATAGCGTATTGCGTGGGTAGTTTGCTCATGCCACGTACACGACAAAATATATAAAGATATAACAATACATGCAAACAAACCATTATATATATAAAAAAAGAAATAACAATGAACATTAATCTAATTATATATAAGAACACCTCACGATCTATATAAATAAATAAATATATATGTGCGTATGCGTGTGTATGCGTGCATGTGTGTTTAATTTTTTTATTTTTAAATTTTAAGTAAATTTTAATTTTACATTATTTCTCAAATAAAAATTCCTTTGGCGTACTATGTGTGGCAAAATTGAAGAATTAACCGCCACACCGCCTTAATTTGAAGTAGTTTTGAAGTTATATATGTTATGATTTTTTTTGTTTACAAAAGAAGAAAAAATAAAATTAAAGAAGACGTTCTTTTTATTACGCTATGTTCTACGAAAAATTTATGCTATATTACTCTACGAAGTGCACTACACTGCACTTTTTAAAATAATGTCCACACCAAGGTTTTAGTGACCGGACCGGACCGCCCGTTTCCGACCGGAAAACCGCGAACCGGTCGAAAATCCGGTTCGGTTCCGGTCCGGTCTGTATATTTAAAAAAAAATTAAAAATGCACATTGAATAAGTAATACGGAAAAGAACAAACTTACGAAAACGATGGTTGGTCCGGCAGTAAACGAATCTGTTAACTATTATGATGGGCTGGGTTCGAATGCCCACATTTAATTTAAAAATTATGTTACTAGCCCACTATTTTCTTATTATTTACTTTTTGACCCCAAATTGATAAATTTTAACACTTGACATCCCATATTGCAATTAATTTTTAACCCCTACACAATTTAGTTTTATGTAATTTGCCACTTAATTTTATAAAATTATAACTTGGAAAAAATTCATAAAAATATGTATATTTCTATGATATTTTGATTAATTCATTTATAAAATATATATTTGTTATATATAGAGATACCGGTTTTACTCCGGTTTGATTCCGTTTATACCGGTTAAACCACTAAACCTTAAACCACTAAAATTTCCGTCGGTTCAAAAACCCGGTTTCAGAACCTTGGTCCTACATTCTTTATAAAATAACATAGATATTCCGGTCCCACTTGAACTCTTCAATTATTTTACTCTGCATTGCCTTAAACGGATAGACATAAAGATTAATCCCGCTGAAAGTCGGAAATTGAGTTTTTTCTTGAAATCTTATGGGCCTTGATTCTGGACATCTAAGCCGCGTTTACTTTGGTGGATAAGGTGGGATAAAGACTAAGATATCCTATGTAATACCGTTCTTACAAATAAAGTCCATGTATTAAAGTCCGCAATAAAACATCGGCCCGGTCTTATAATTAAGCTAGCCCGTGTTAATTGATCCCATGGGCTAACCCAATACAAATAATCCAATCCTTATTATTTAAAAAGACTAAATTACCCCATATTCCACCAAATCATAAAATCATCATTGTGATTTATTTGATAAAAAAAAACAATACTAATTTATACGTTATTTAATGACGATCTGTATATCTTATATTTTTTTAAATTCATAAAAATAAGTTTTTTTGTAAATTAGATATTGATGATTTAAAGGGTAATTTAGAAATTTTAGAAATAATGCTGAAATTAATTAAATTCATATCTTGCAAAGTAAATATGTGAATTGGATAGCCGTCGTGATTAATAATTCAAAGATAATTTATCACTCACTCTAAAGTGAAAGCAGCCCTAAATTACTAATTCCCATTGTCTTCCCTCTCTCTTTCTTTTCATCATACGTCGAAAACACAGCCCAGTCCAGTCAATAATTTTCAATTCAATTGCCCTTGAATTAATTTATTATTTCTTTTTCCGAGGAGATATCGCCGTACAATTATACCCTAATTCTCACACGCCGACTAACAAATCTAAATTTCACTTCGACCACGAGTTAACCCAACCTCAAATGGGAGTAATCTTGGCCAATATATCGCATTTCAAGTCCTCACGGACTAACGATAGTCACGATGTCAAGTCGATCTGAGTCAAACTCATATCTTACGGAACATATCCTTAATATCAAGCCAAGCCTATCTATGTTCAACTTCCATAACCTAGGACAAAGAGAAACGTTCGAAGAAAGCCTTACTCCGCTGAAAAATAACAACAGTCTGCAGATAGAACATAACTAACACAGCCCAGACAAAGCAATGAACCCTCATTTCATAGCCATACACAGATCATATCGAAGCAATGATATTACACCGGAAAAACTGATTTTTAAACTTCGCGATTCAGTTCATCACACAAAGGGACAAAGCTCACTAACAAGATTAAAGAAGACGAGTTGCTGAAAGATCATCAACCAGACACCACTTTTACGACAATGCAGAGCAAGTTTAGAAGTATAAGTGGGACCCTCAAGTACTGAGTTGCGTATATCATACCGAGGATCTGCCCCTTTATCGAGTTCCTCTTCACGCCGGAATACTCCTGGAAGCTCCAACCTCTCGGCGTCAGAAATCGATCTTCGTTCAGTATGGCCAATGCGTTTGCCAGTAGGAGACAACCTTCGAGCAGTGTCCACAGCCCCATTCTTCCCTGTAAGAATTTCTCAAACTGTTAGCGTTGCAGCCGATTGAGGATTCTTCAGTTTCTTTGTTTTTTTTTCTGGAATTGTAGCTGAATAATTTCACTTTTTTCGATCAATAGGCCGTGGGTGGGTGATACAATCCTCGAACCAAACATATAAGGACCTAAAAAGTTAACAGGCGATTATGAACAGATCCATTAGCCTCCACAAAGAACAATTCGTCATCTGATGATATCATAGCAGAATTCACGACTTCGGATTCAGAGAAAAGCAGAATGAGATTTCTTCACTCGCCCAAAATTGGGGAAAAGATCATAGTACCACGTGCAACAAGCAATCAATTCGCCGAAATTCCTAGATAATGAACTATAATAGAAACGAAAGATTTAGGAAAAGAACGCAACGCATCTCTTACCTGAATCGATCAAGCCCGACCTCTGTTCTCTCGCGGTGGTGAGACTTGGGGAACGTGGCGGTGGGAAGTAAACAGTACGAGAGCGATGACTCTTAATAGAGGGTTAAATAATCGGATGAAATCGTCTCATCTCACACTTTTATTCCACTCTACGTCCATAAATACGAAATTTAAAAATTAATAATTATTACTAATACAGAAAAATATAAGATATAGATACCATTTTATTCATCATAAAATAGTGAATAAATTGGTGATGTTTATATGTTTTTATCTTATATATCACATAAAATATAGTAATTTTGTGATTTGGTGGATTGTGGAACTAAAAGAATTTAAAAATATAGAGAAAATCTGCTAGCCACTAGATAAAAATTTCAATGGCTATGATTAAACAGGACAGGAATTGAGACATACAAAGTGGGACAGACGATTTCATCGGATAAATAATAATGGTGAATTCCATTTGGTACCCTCGTATGTCTTTTTCAGTTGATATCCTGAGTTTTTCTCAATTCCGCTTGGCATCCATGAACCCCCAAAGATAAAAATTGTGAAAGACAAAAATACTCAGTTTTATTTAGGGGCGTTCGTTCGGTACGAACCGAACCGAACCGAACCGGCATTTCGATTAACCGAAATTTCAGTTCCCCTATTTCCGAAACCGAATACCGAACCGAATTTCTCGGTTCGGTATTCGGTTATTACCGAATTTTTTCGGTAAATTCGGTTTTTACTGAATTAACTGAATTTTCAAAAAAAAAGAATATTTAATAATATTTAAATTAATAAATATATTTTAATTTAATTTTTTTGGTTTTATCAATAAAGTTATATTAAATTATATATATTAATTTAAATGTTACTGAAAATTCTTTTTTAATATATAATTTAATATAATTATAGTTATGTTTTTATTATTAATAAAATATAATATATTTTAATTTTAACATTCGTTAATTCGGTATACCGAATTAACCGAACTCCAAAACCATTACTGAACCGAATAATCGAAATTTTTTTAATAACCGAATACCGAACCGAATTTTTCGGTTCGGTTCGGTTTTGTACCGAATTTTTGGTATTTCGGTTATTCGATTATGTTGACCGAATAACGCACACTCCTAGTTTTATTAGATAAATGGGAAAAAAAATCAAAATAACAAATAAGGGTTAGAACAGAAAAATCAAAATAATAAAAAAGGAAAAGAAATCAAAAAACAAAGGAGAAGGAATAGAAAAAAAGGAAAGAATAAAAAATTAATAAAGTGCGTTTGGATTCGCGTATTTGAACGAAAGCGCTTAATTTTAAATTATGAATCAAAATTGTAATTTCAAATCCAAATTCAGTGTTTGCCAAACGTTAGGATTTCGAAATTCGGATTTCAAAACAGAGCTCGACTCTAGCTCGTGAAGCTCGTCAAACTCGATTTCTAACTTTTTCTAAAATAATTTTAAAAAGTACAAAATAAAACAAAATAAAAATCATGAATAATATTAAAAAAAGCTCGTGAGCCGGTTTGCGAGCTTTCGAGCGCCCAGCAGTGAGCTCGGGCTCAAGCCGGCTCATTCGCAAACCCGTGACGAGCTCGACCTCGATAAGAGCTCGTCCAGCTCGAGCTGGCTCATTCGCGAATCCATGACGAGCTCGAGTCGGCTCATCGAGCTTGCGAATCGGCTCGACTCATCATCCACCTCCTAATTATTATTATCATTATCATTATTGTTGTTATTATTGTTATTATTGTTGTTGTTAGTATTATTATTATTATTATTATATTTTTTCATTATTGTTATTTATTATTATTATTATACTATTATTGTTATACTATTATTATTATCAGTTATGAAAAACTCGTTACGTTCAGCTTTGGATTTCGAAAACGGACCTTTGACACGGAATTTCAAATCCGACGAATTGTAAGAGTTTGGATTTCCCCTCGGATTTGGACGAAATCGAAATTCAGATCGGCGTGATTGCCAAACGGAAGATTTTGGCGAAATCCGGATTTCAAATCGAAATACGGAATCCAACGGGGCATGAAGGAATTTGCATTTTGCAGTGCCTCAAAATCCCCTTTCGTCACTGTACTATTTTCAAATTCTCTTTCGATGGTTAAAGAGCAATTTGCCCCACCTCCACGCCTCCTTTCATATTGAATCGGGAGTCAATTTGCAGTGTTCGAGCGATTAGCCACTAGGACGCTTCCATTCGGATCGAATTCGGAAGTCAGTTTCAACTTTCAAAAAATCATTTAGAGTGCGTTTGAATTTGCGTATTTGAACGAACTCGCTTGATTTTAAATTATGAATTTTAAAATTGTAATTTCAAATCAAAATTCACTGCTTGGCAAACGTTAGGATTTTGAAATTCGGATTTCAAAACAGAGCTCGAATTGAGCTCGTGAAGCTCGTCGAACTCGATTTCTAACTTTTTTTAAAATTATTTTAAAAAGTATAAAATAAGCTAAAATAAAAATCATGAATAATATAAAAAAAACAAGCTCGTGAGCCGGCTTGCGAGCTTTCGAGCGCACACGAGTGAGCTCGAGCTCGAGTCGGCTCATTCGTGAACCCATGACGAGCTCGACCTCGACAAGAGCTCGTCGACCATGACGAGCTCGAGTTGGCTCATCGAGCTTGCGAATCGGCTCGACTCAGTCCACGTCCTAATTATTATTATTAGTATGTTTATTATTACTATTATATTTTTATATTATTATTTATTATTGTTGTACTATTGTTGTTATACTATTATTATTATCATTTACGAAAAACACGTTACGTGTTCGGCTTTGAATTTTGAAGACGGACCATTTGACACGGAATTTCAAATTCGACGAAATGCAAAAGTTTGGATTTCCCCTCGAATTTGGACGAAATCGAAATCCGAATCGGTGCGATTGTCAAACGGAATATTTGCGTGAAGTCCGGATTTCATATCGAAATCTGAATCGAAACGGGGCATTAGGTAAATCTGCTTGATTTGCCAAACACCATGCATCTGCCTGGACGATGCCTGACACGTTATTTGATTTTTCGGTCACTAGTTTGCTTATTTTGCTTGCACTCTCGAAGAATCCTTTTATTTATTTTGATTTCGTTCTAATTATTTTAGTTATTTTGATTTCTTTTCAAAATTATAATAAAAGTGAGGGTATTTTGGTCTTTCTAGATGGTCCAGTTAGAAACTACGGCCACTAGCTAAGAATCACAATTTTCATCTTTGGGGGTCACCGAGCTATATTTCATCATACTTTTTGGGTACCAAGTGGAATTCCCCAATAATAACTAAGAAAACGTTCAGGGATAAAACATAAGTTTGATGCCAATTTTTCATTTACACCCTTAATGTTGATTGATTTTCAGATTAACCCCTAGCATCTTGAGTTTTTGCCTTATTGATACCTTGTCTCTAGGGTTGCAAATGAACCGAATATTTTTGGTTCGGTTCGAGATTCGATTCGAAACTTAAGATTCGAATTCGAAATAAACGAATACGAATACGAATACAAATACTTTTTCTGATTCGATTAATTTTGAATACGAATAAGAATATGTCTGTATTCGATTCGAAAAATTAACGAATATTCGATTCGTTTAATGTAATATATATTTAAATAATATAATATATTATATATGTACTTGTAAGCCCAAATAAAGTATTATGACACATATAAAATATTAGATCCAAATTATATATTTGAGCACTGTCGAAGTTGATGGCCCTAGTAAGTCGGAGCTAGATATTTACTTAGAGGAAGGGGTGTTTAGGGGCAAAGATGGGGATACAACTAACTTCGATGCATTGACATGGTGGAAATCTCAAGAATTGAAATTTAAAGTATTGTCGAAATTGGCTCGTGATGTTTTAGCTATTCTTGTTAGCACAGTGGCATCAGAGGCTACATTTAGTGCTGGGACACGAGTTTTAGATCCTTACCGTTCTAGGTTATCATCCGATATGGTACAAGTCTTGATATGTGGAGCACTGTTCGACAACTTCATGGAATCAATAAACCCATTGTGACATATGTAAGTTCATTCTTCTTATTTTTTATTGTGTTTTCATGATTATGACAGTGAATTACCTTCTTATTGTCTACAGGTGGAAGAAGAACAAGTTGATGTAGTATTACAAGCGTGATGATCGAAAGCAAGCTAAGAAAGAAACATTGTGTATTAAGTAGTTCCCTCGTTAGTTTTTCTTCACAAATTGAACGTGGAGTTGTTTATCAGATTTTGTAATTTTTCGGAACTATTTTGTAATTCTAACAGGTTTGTGGGGGAAAACTGAAATTTTCTTTCGAATATTCGAATATTCGAATATTCGCGAATATATTCGAATATCGTTAACGAATCGAATCGAATCGATTTTTAGTATTCGAATACGAATCGAATCGAATACGAATACTTTAGAAAATTAACGAATACAAATTGAATATTATGATATTCGATTCGATTCGGTTCGTTTGCAACCCTACTTGTCTCCTTCAACTCTGTCACGTATCCTTCCTTCAATATCAATCAGAGACCATAGAGAATACCAATCGAGCTTGTAGCTCTTCAACGCCTGTAAGTTCATGTTTTGGTTATTATTCAGTGTTGATTTTTATGTGATCCATCTTTATTTTAGGTGAGAGGACATACTTCAATCGAGGATTTTGATCTCGATTCCTGTGTAGAACTGCTGCTGAATTGAGGGGTTTGAAGAGATCAGAAATGTCAAAAGTGAGGGATAGAACCGAGGACTTTAAGGACGCTGCGCGTCGTTCAGCGCTGAATCTGGGGCTTAATGAGGTTTTTCCACCGACACAATTGATGTTACGAGCGTCAAGTTCTAATCCCTTTTTCTTGGTTCTTGATTCATGTTTTGCAAATATAGTTCTTCCTTTGTTTGAAGTCGATTCATCTCGATGATTGTCGTAAACCCTTATTCTCCCCTTCTCTGATTGTTGATGGGTATTGGCAGTCGAAAATTGCAACAATAATGGCGTCTTTTATATTGCATAAGAGCCGGGATAGATCATCTTTCACCAAAACTGCTCTCAAAACGGTATATTCAATTCTGATATCTCACGAAGTCGACTAAGATCAATATTTTGAACTCCTTATTCAACACTCGTTGCTTATGTTGCGATTGCATATACACGTTTCAGCTTGATAGCATTGCGGCTTTGGAACAGTTTCTTGTGAATCATAAGAAGGATTATGTGGATCTACACCGTACCACTGAACAAGAGAGAGATAGCATTGAGCATGAAGTAAGATTCATTATTTACTTCTTTGAGTTAAAGACATAGCTAGCTACTCTATGGAGATACATAGTTAGAATTTCGATCAGTAGCTGATCATGAAGCCCCCTTCAGTTTGTTCGTGGCTGCTGGTTAATCAATCTTGTGCATTATCAGTTAGGACAATCTGTATGAATTGATTGAAGCTTAGTGTCTCCACCAGTTACCTTTTTTTTTTTTTTAGGAACATTCATTTTCTTGGGGGTTATTTCCTTTACATAAATGTATGCTGATCTGGAAATTTTTAATTTTATGTTTGCATCTCTTGTGTTACTTGTACATGCATTTTGGCATTCGATTCTCTGGCAAAAAGTCCACATTTTCAGGTCGCTGTCTTCGTCAAAGCATGCAAAGAGCAAATAGATATTCTCAAGAATAGCATAACCAACGACGAAGCTAGTTCAAAAGGGTGGCTTTCTATGAAAAATGACAGCAGAAATGCAGACACTATCGCACACAAACATGGAGTGGTATGACATATCTAAGTCTTTGGCATTGTCTTTTATCATTATTCAATCTTGAGAAGTCCCTTATGAGCTGTTTTTTTTCTTTTTTGTGTTTCTAAATGCAGGTATTGATCTTAAGTGAAAAGCTTCACTCGGTGACATCACAGTTCGATCAGCTTAGAGCTCTGCGCTTCCAAGATGCAATCAACCGTGTAACCCCACGAAGAAAACGGAAACAAGACAAAAAACCTCAACCCATACCAAGCTCTGCTTCGTCAAATGCAGAAAACTCCAAAGCAAGGAAAACACTCGATTTTCAAGCAGAGCCAATTAGACTCCAACAACAACAACTGGTTGACGAGGAGACACGTGCCCTTCAGGTAATATTCTCCACAAATGTTCGGGAAAAATGCTTTCTTTCTCTTCATCATTATAACTCGCGGAAATTTCCTTTGCTTTTGCTCGTGAAGTTTGAGTTGTCCAGCATGTTAGACGCCGTCCAAGAAACGGAGACGAAGATGGTCGAAATGTCTGCGCTGAATCACTTAATGTCCACACATGTTTTGCAGCAAGCACAGCAGATAGAGTATCTGTACGATCAGGTCAGAAAGGCATCTTTTGGCTTTGCTCTTTTGACGTTCGACGAAAAAAGTTTTTCGAACCTTTACGCATTTATCCTTTTTCTGGTGTTATTACATTTTTGTTTGATTGCTTTATTTGGGGAATCTTATAACAGGCAGTTGAGGCGACGAAGAACGTCGAGCTTGGGAATAAAGAGCTGACTCAGGCGATTCAGAGGAATAGCAGTAGCAGAACTTTTCTTTTGCTGTTTCTGTTTGTTCTTACCTTTGCAGTTCTTTTTCTTGATTGGTATAGTTAAATTAAAACAGCCAATTTTGCTACCTTATTACCAGATTAATATATATTCACCTCAAGATTCTGAATTGTTCTCCTTTAACATTTGATGTTTTCTTGTAATGATAGTTTCGTTAATAAAAATAAATTTATAATGGACCAAAGAGCCTATATGATGCATTTGACAACATTGAAGAACTGCACAAATAAGTGAGATCGAACGAAAACAAGATCGGATTATCGGAAAGGCTAAAAAAAATAAAGAACATATCACAAATGCCCCAATTAGCTTGTCTTTTTTGGAAAAAAAACATTAATAAAGGGGAAACAACTCCTAGGTATGGATTAAAAAAGCTCCTAAATTGTGATTATTAAGAACTAAAAAAAAAGATGGGAAAAATGTGCGTTTTTCAATAGTTTCAACGAGTTATAGCGGAATGAGGGGAGTTTCATATTAAAAAGTTCAATAAAACTAGTGACATCTACAGAAAATACCCAATTGAATAAAAAATTTATAAATCAATACATATGTCATAAATTTTTACAGATAAGTACCCGTTTTACTGTCTCTACCAATTTTCTCAGTCTTGGTGTACCTTTTTATGTGTTTATTGCGTATCACGTCACGCGTTTATACGGTAGCCTATACGTTTTCTATATGGTACCTTAATATGATACGACGTACCATTTTCTCAACGTATTACGTACCACAATACGTTGTTATATGATACCTAAATGTGTTACCTGCGGCGATTCTAATAGGTACCTACATATAAAAAAATACTGACAGGTTACTGAATTACAAGTTTTTATGCAAATGGATATTTATGTGTAAAGTCCAAAAACTACATTACTTTTCACTTTAGATGAACATTTTATTTATTTATTATTTCTAATTTTGGTTAACGAGTCTCCTTAGGTTTGGTTTTAAGCTAATGATAAGAGCCCAATATAAATTAAACTTAAGGAGCCCGTTATAATTTATTTGGTCTTCCCAACTCAGTTACTCTATAGCGGACTTACCTAAAAATACTACCGGCTTTAAATAACTAAACCAAACAAAATAAAACAACATATTATTTATATTATGAGGGCTAATATAGGACAACGAACGGCCCTTATTATTAAAACTTAGGCTCCGTTTAGTTGCACCGAGAAGATAAAATAAAAGCAAGATACAACTCCAGTTAATAACAAGGGTACATTATAACATCTCGTTTACTTCCTCAAAATAATCAATGTTCAGTTGCCAATATAATAAATAATAGATACAGTACCAGCCCGTGTAAATTACTATCAAACCCTGCTTGTAAACATCATCTCACGCTTGCTTCTCTTCTTCAATCGACATTTCAAAATACAGCAAGCCCTGCTCTGCTACTCATAATTGCAGCTTCTGCGCATCTATCTGGCTCCGAGAAAAGGCCGTTGTACCCGATTGAGGTAATTTCGTGTTTGTATTAGTTCCTTCTGTTTACAACCTAGGGCTCCAAATGTGTTTCGACTTGTCTGAAGAAGCGGCCACGGCGAAGAGAGGACGAAATCCGGCTGGGGCCGCATCGCCTAAGGCGGCGGAGAACCATGGTTCGCCGTCGCGGATGCGGACGTCGATGCGGACACGAGCGATACGGATACGTTGCAAAATCGCGGCGCGGTCGCGGGCGATACGCAATTTTTGTAAAAAATATACCTATAATTTATTTATAGATGTCAAATATGATTTCGTAGCCATATTTGGGGAATATATAATAAATTCACATTGTATTATTTAATTTAGCATATATCTTGATTTAATTGTAGACTAGTATTCTTGCACAATGCGTGTGCTATGACATCATATATTATTAAATAAAGGTAATAATAATTAACTAAAGATACAAAATTAATAATTAACAAATAATAAATATTTAACTAAAAATAGTGAGTAATGTTAGTAGGTGATTTCTTTTTATTTTATTAATAATTTTTTTCTAATACTTAATTGACAGACCAAATTGAACCGTTTAATCAAGGCAATGAGCCTTAATAGAAGAGTATAGACATTTTGTATTTAATATTATTTAAAATTGTATTTGGCTTATCATCTCTTACTAAATAAATCTTTTTATCATTAAAATTATACCCAAACAATACATCCAACCAAAAAGCCCAATAAAAAAGCAACCCTAATTAAGATGTGTTTTCTATATACTGCCGCGCCTCATCCAGTCATCATTCTTCTTCCCGTATCATCTTCTTTCCCTATCATCTTTCCTTAATTTATTCTAATTTTAGCCTTCAATTATTTTCTTGTGATAAATCACCCGTGATGCCGATTTCTAGCCCGCGACGCCGCCGCGACTCTCTGAATCGACCGAGATCTCACCGAGGCGTCGATAAATCGCCCGAGACGAAACCGCGACCGCAGCAACCTGTATCTTGGGCGCGGGGAGGGCCGATCCCGCTCCGATGCGGCCGCGACGGCCGCGATATCGCCGCGACAGCGAACCATGCGGAGAACGGAAGCGGCGAGGCGGATAGTCTGGAATCGGGAAATGGGAGAGACCGAGATGCCTCTATTTTTTGCACTTCAGTTCAGCGTTTGGGTAGGGTTTCATTATATGGCAGGGGTATTTTTGACCTTTCCCAATTTTTATCTTGGCCGTTGTCTCGCCTGATTGTGTGGGTTAATTTATCTTGGATTCAGCTGTTTATTAGAACGAGCTTTTAAATAATAGCGGGCTTCTAATATTAACCCACTTACCTAGTGAACGTGTTTGTATTGGATAAAGAACCCCTTTAACCAACGTTACGTGGCTACTAAACGGAGCCTTAAAGGCTGTACCATTAGCCCGACCCGACAAGAAATACGGGTCGGATCCTTGACTGGCAAGTGTAGTCAAGAAGCTTCCCGCGCAAAAAACACAAAACAAAAACCCAAACTACTAAATTCACGCGCGAAAATGATCGTCGTTTTCCTCTCACTCCTCCTCTCCGCCACCGCCGCCGACGCCACCCTCGTCGGCGTCAACTACGACACCACCACCCCAAACCTCCCTCACCCCGAACGCATCGTCCAAACCCTAATTTCCAAACAAATCACCGCCGTCCGCCTCCTCCACCCAACGCCGGCGGCAGTTCGCGCCTTCGCCAACTCCGACATCTCCGTCATCCTCACAGTCCCCAACCACCACCTCCCTTCCTTCGCGGCAAACCTATCATCAGCCACCCATTTCCTCGCCGGCACCGTCTTGCCCTTCCATCCCCGCACCAGAATCTCCCTCATCTCCGCCGGAAACGACCCCCTGACCGCCGCCGACGATGACAACAGCAACGACGCCTCCTCCGCCTACGGAGACACCTCAACCACCCTCCTCTACGCCGTGAGAAACCTCAGAGCCGCCCTCCACGACCTAGGGCTCCAATCGATCCCAGTCTCCACAACCTTCTCCTTCGTCTCCATCATGACGACGTCGTTCCCACCTTCGGCGGCGGAATTCCAAGAGCCCATGGCGACGCTCGTCCTCCGCCCACTGCTACAGTTCCTATCGGAGACGAATTCCTCCTTCCTAATAAACCTCCACCCATACAACGTCTACAGAATAAACGCCCAAATCCCAGTGGGCTACGCCCTATTTCAAGAAACCCCCTTCAATTTCAGGGACGACGTCGTCACTGGTGTGAGGTACAGAAATCTGTTCGACATGATGGTCGACGCCGTCGTCGCCGCCATGGCCGTCTCCGGCCACGAGAACATCCCCTTGGTGGTGGCAGAAACTGGGTGGCCAGAAGACGACGGCGATTACGCCGGAATCTACCTCGAGGGTTTGGTCAGGCATCTCAGATCCGGCGAAGGGACGCCCTTAAGGAGAGAAGGCCCAGCCGAGGCCTACTTATATCAGCTGTTTGATGATAGCAACGATGAGCTTGGCGGTACAAACACTGATGCAAATGGTACAACCTTGAGAGGCGTGGCAGGGAAGAACTGGGGAATTATGTATCCCAACATGACGATGAAGTACAAGGGCTTTGATATCTCAGGTTCTATTGTAATCTGCAAGAGCTTTACGAAGGTGATGGTTACTTTGGTTCTTGGCTTGGTCATTAGTTTTGTCTTCACTTTTGCTCGGAGTTGAAGATTGTTGTTCTCTCTTCTCCTCCATTGATGATTCTTTAGTGATTTAGGTATATAGTTTGATGATGATGATGATGATGTCTACTAATTGCACGCTTAGGTCATGGAATGGTAATGGTACTCAAAGAATCGTTATATTTTCAAGAAACAATGTAAGAATTGGTGCATTGAATATAGTATACTAGTAGATTTTCTGGGCTTGATGATCTTGAATCTTGTACGGTAAGAAAATAGGGTTCGGAATCTTGAAAAGCCTTTCGCCGAACTGACGAGTTCTTACAGCGTCCATTCGACTGCTGATCACAGCTACGATTCGAAACCCTTCGCTTTGAAGCCTTACCTTTTCTGTAGAAAGGCATTCTTCGTAGTTCGCATTGGCCTCATTCTGCTTCCTGCAATGTGTGTCTGTTTCCGAATGTACAAAGAAAAGAAACCGATTGGAAAAAGGTCGAATTTTTAATACCTCATTACAAGCGAAGACCAGCCATGACACCCCACAGATGTAAGAAGCTCGACGGTGGCATTCCTCGATTCCTCGGATTTTCTCGAAAACAGTATTATGGGCCACCCTCGGGATTGTAGAGTGGCGTACAACTTCAGAACAAATGCCTGCTTTAAGTAATACGATTTTCGGAAAACGTCGCTTTTCCTGATTATCCTGAAACAAAATTCGTGATTGGAGAATATAGTAATAATGAAAAAACGATAGATGGATTAGACTAGGGAGATTTATTTACCCATTGGTGAGCTGGGAATCGAACGTAGCTTCGAAAATGAGGTCGTCGGCGTCCATCATTATTACTACGCATTCTCTGCTATAATCCCGAGGCTGCTGTCTCGGGCCATTGAAGAGATAATCTTGGGCTATGCGAATGGATTGGTTCAAGTCCCTTAAGTAATGACCTTTATCGACATACTCTGTGTTGGCATCTTGGCAGAAATCGCCGTCGTTATTAGGACGAATGAAGCCGTTCAGCTCGGCGTGCAAAGCCCAATTCTTGCAGTAATCGTAATTGTTTGAATACGTAGCTTCGAGAATCCCGGGATTTTTTTTCTCGCATGATTGTAGCATCGCTGATAGGGCGATGATGAGGGATAAGAGGGAGACGCCGATCGTCACTGCCCCCGACAAGAAAACTATCGCTGCGAAAGTCGAAAGAAGAACTCCATTTTCTGCAGCTGAGTAATGGCTGCTGCTGCTGCTGCCCATTTCTGCGAATTTTTATTAGTCCAAACAGAGATTGAAACGCATCGAACGCAAAAAGCGAATTCATTCGTTTCGTATCGATGGGATTGGACGAATCACCTGATGAACCTCTTCGACTCGAAAGGCCCGAAGAATAATCGGAGTGGGCCCGTTCGATGCCTTGTCCATCAGAAGACATCCCTCTTTATCTTCAGATCATCACCCTATAATATATATATATATATATATATATATATATATATATATATATATGTAAGAACTGAATTAAAAGCATTGCGGAAGAGCTAGAAAGAAAGAATCTATGATGTAAACGAAGTCAACGAACGATCTTCTTTGCTTTACAGAAGAAATCGTATCAACCCGATTGGGTCTGTAAGCCAATAGACATGATGAACTCAATCAGGATTCAGGAATAATAAAAAGAAAGAAAAAACAATTAATATTCGATATGAATAAACCTAAAAAGAATGAGAAGTCGCGGCGGCGGCAGCGAGTGACGAATTGAAGAAAGGTTTAATAAGAAGCTGCTACAGAGTCGTGTTTCTCTATCATTCTCGGAGAAACATAGAAAAGACAAAAAGGGAAGCAGATTGAAATCTACGAAAGTATAGATAGATTGCCAGATTCTGAAGAGTTATTTTGCTCTAGCAAGAGAGGTGAACAAGGCATGAGAGGAGGTCTTGAGGAAAAAGTTCGTATGCCTACTTAATGACTTTTTTTTTTTTTTTCTCGAAACGATACTTGTATAAATCATTAGCAAAAAATAATTACAGCGGGTTAACTAACCCGAAAACATCTTCTGGTACAAAAATTTCCAGAAGAAGAAGCTCGCAGATGAGCACGACAAAACGGTGTACCAGCAATCATTGAAAAAAAACCACCAACAAAACAGCAAAACAAAACCCAGAAGAGAAAACAAAGGAAACCAGTCACAGAGAGAGAAGCAAAAACATGTTGGCAGCTGAAAGAGATAAAAGAAGACTCAGCATCATCTTCATCTCGAATGCTGCAAAAAACCGAGCAAATCCAACATGCAGTCAAAAGCTGAAATCACCACTGAACAGAGGGGTTGTTCCTAGTGAAAAAGTGGGCTTTCTGTGATCACTTTAGTGCTCGCACTGCGTGCTCATGAGAGCATGCCTACCAACTCTAAAGAACGTATGAACGTTACAGTTTCCTTCACCAAAAAAAAAAACATCAATCCCCACAGCATAACCCAAACTTAATGACTTATCCGACAATAAATTTGTAATTGAAAATAAATGGGGAGGAATCTTGATTCTTGCACAGTAGATAACATTGTTCCAAAATGGCCTATAAGGTGTAAACTCGCATACGAATTCGATTGAGGGAATACTTCACATCAAAAACAAAATGGACCCAATGGCAATTGGCAACTGAGAGTGTGTCCGCACGTTGTATTGTAATTTGTATACGAGGTTAAAGAACGAATATGGCTAAGAAGAAGAACACCGTAACACAACAAACTACATGTTCCTCATTTAAAAAAAACAAGAAGTTGGTCCCGAAGCATATCATATATTTTCCCCTGGTTTTCCTGAAATTAAGCGACTTCCAGTTTTCTACCAATAAAAAAAGCTTTCTCAAATTCATAATTGATTATGTAATATCCTTCAATCAGTCAAATTAATTATTACTACCAAGAAATTGACTGTGAGTCAATCGATAAAGTTTGGGCATGCTCTCAACAAACTAATGATTTTTTTTTTTTACAACCCTGGAATATCCCCACTCAACCAGCTATGGGTTTACGCCGCACATTCCGGAGATGGAACTAGATCTCCAGGGGCTAGGTAAACACACCCCAAATTTACCCAACACGATAGTCATGGAATTAATCCCATGGGAACTACTTAATAATTTGGGGAGGTAAGATTCGATCCCATGACCAAGTGCTCATTGGCTAACAAACTAATGATAAACTGAACGAGTTTTAGCGTTGTTTTGTTTATATTAATGATAAAACAGACAAATTGTGAAGTACAACAAATTGTGAGGTGTCTGCAAAGTTACAAAATCAGAAGAAAGTTGTCTAAAAGTAATTGCATAAGAAGATTTCGGAATTAGAGTAAGATATAACTTTTGCATGCAAGTAAACCTTCGTCTTTTTTTTTTTTTTTTTTTTTTTTTCGGGTTTTTGTGTATTTATTCGATTACCCTTTTAAGATTTTCGACTCGTTAGCAGCCATCTGCTTCCCTTAACGAGTTCTTCCTTGACCATGAAGAGCACGGCGGCCGCAAGGACGCTCTGCACTATTTTCGTACCCGTTCCTTTTTAGAAACCGTAGACGCCTTCGTAACGTATCATCTTCAAGATAGCGTCAAACGTCCCTGCAAAACCTCGATGTTCATTATTCAGAAAGTAGTAGTAAATGATTTTTTCGAATTACTAAAGATTTAATTCGACGTTTCCCGAGGGATGGCATATTAGTGGTTGATCAAATGTAAATTACCCCTGTATTGATGTCTCTTGTCTCCTCCACCTGTAACTTGTTTCGCTTGAAGTCTTGACTGCGATGGACTAATGATAAAATCTCAGAACAAAGCATTGAAACGAGTTATATAAACTCGTCAAGGAAAAAGAGAGGAAATGTTAACCTTCACTACGAGAAGAGGATAAGTGACTACTGTTGCTCCGAGTTTTGCTAAAGCTCCGAGCAAAACTATCTGGAAATGAGATATTTGATTGCTTACATGAATCAGCCATTAGCATCAAGAAACGATAACTGTAGTAAAACCCTATTTAAGAGCACGCAAGAGAGAGGGAGGGAGGAAAAATGAGATAGAGGTCTAACTGTCGATATAAATAAAATCATCTTTCATTTGCAGAAATTAGTTAGAAAATCTCACTACTTCATACAACAATATATATATATATATATATATATATAGAGAGCGAGAGGGAGGGAGGGGGAGAGGGAGGGAGGGGGAGGGAGAGGGACCTCTAAAGCAGTTACATTGTTGCCAGCCTCGTTGGCCGAACTGCGCCGTCTCTTCAGCTTCTTCAAGAGAGTCTCGTACAGCATGAATTGTATCGCTGGATTACTTACCTGTGAGCAACATGTATCATCAGACATCAGTATCGCAGAAGTTACAACCTTATACCAAAGAGCATGCAAAGAATCTTCCACGTACCATGATCAGCGTAGGGAAAACACCTCTCCAAAATCCCAAGACGCCTGACTCGTCATAAACTTCCTGAAGCTGCAGATCGGAAATTATCATAGTTACGACGACGATGAAAATGAAGTAACATTGAGTCTGCGAATTCTGTTTTTTTCCAATGACCACATATGTATGACAAGTCACGGGGCACAAATTCCAAGAACCGCAAACTGAGAGATTTACTCGTCTTGGAAATTCTACAAGCCAATTGAACATCAAACGAAGATCACATGAATTTCTTTCTACCGGAAATCTGTTGGTGGGTTATAATATCGAGTGATAGATTTTAGAACTATGATTTCATGAATTCAAACAAGCAATCACAAGCAATTTCATTTAAACGCCGGGCATCTATTTAGTGATAACATTTTTGCATACCGCATGACCAGTAGCAAAGGGAGGAGGATCCACAGCAGCAAGAATGATTTCTTCAGAAGTTAATGGAACAGTGCGGTCTGGTTTGCTTTTCTTAGTGTGAGTCTGCAAGAAAACATAAAAAGGAAGAAACTGTGGGATGCACATGAAATCCTCAGTATCTGTTCTCAGCATTCAACTACAGTAGACAGCTTATTCTATAGCCAAATACAGCAACCTACCTTCCCAAATATGCACATACGCATAGAACAAAAAAATAGGCACTCATTACCTGGCGTGTCACAACCACCCATATAGGATTTGTTAGCAGCACGTTTACACACCTACAGAAAATGAAAGCAGTCAACACCTTTGAGTGGCGCTTGAAAATAAACTCTACTCATGGTGCAACAGAATTCTTACATAGCATGAAACATATGTGGATTGCAGCAAATTAAACATCGTTCGATACGAAGAATCAGTATTTAACTTTATAAATAACTCTTGCAAATAACATAATATCTACAGGTCAGATAAGTGGCAAGCTTCATGTTTCTTGAAATGGCTTACGATGCATATTTGCTACATAAAAGTTGATATGAAATGATCTCATTACTTTTAAGTGAAGACTTGGTTTCATGCACCATTAGTATGAAATATTACTGCATAAAGCAACAGCTTTAAATATTCTTTTTGCACGAACAAAATGTTAAAGCACTTCCAAAAGCGATACTAACATATAACTTGGTTGGAGAAATGTTCAATCTGGTTATTTACAGTTGAGCTGCGCCAGCGAGAAAATTCTTATGTACAATCGAGCTGCCCCAGAAACAAAGGAAATAACAAACGCTGGACCACAGAACATCTCTAATACCATTAAACCCACCAAAAGGCAAGCCACAGGCAGAGAAAACAGATCACGAATGTGTAATTAACAATAATAACTGGACAGTAATGTTACTCGGAATGCAGAAAAGGGACTATGCGAAGGAGACTATTACCCAGACAGAGCGGCCACAACAAGTGATGAGAGCATTCCAACTGATCCATCACCAATGCCTTTCTTTTTACGTTCGATGGCTGCAATCTCATCCTTGGTCCTGAATATTTGATAACAATAACAGTAAACACCCTGTCCATGAAAGAGACAATTGCATAAGAAATAGGATATTAATCTTCTATGAAGCTATATATATACATAGAGGAATTTTATGACGTCACCTTATGTGGGCACCTGTTGATGTGGCACCGATTCGTGCCACTTTTGACATCCCACATCGATATCTAAGGTTATGTTGTCTTAATTAACACCTTCTAGGTACTATTAATCGACATTTCGAATGCTGATGTGGCATATTACTGCCTGACATAACATTTTACGTGTCAGTGAAATATATCGCGTCAATATGCTACATCGGCATCCGAAATGTCGATTAACGACACTTAGAAAGTGTTAATTAAGACGACATAACCTTAGATGTCGATGTGGGATGTTGAACTGGCACGAATCGGTATCACATCAACAGGCACCCAATAAGGTGCTCACATAAGGTGAGCACCATAAAATTCCTCTCTCTCTCGCTCTCTCTCTCTCTCTCTATATATATATATATATATATTTTATATGTATATACATACGAGGCATATTAAACAAATTGTTGTTAAATGCTAAATGCTTGGGCATTGCCAAAATTTAATTTACGATTCGTTAAATATGATTGAAAACTGTCAAACCTCAATGAATCTATCACAATCTTTCATTTTTTACAATTTACAGATACGAACAATCTCTGAAGTCCCAAAGCTACTAATGAGCAAAAACATTAACATTTATTGCTCTAAAGCATCAATATGAGTGATAATCCATTCACAGCATTAAATTATGGTATCATCCTTAGCAAATTCTCATGGCATTGGCATATTACTCGGATGGCTCATAGTGTAAAATCATTGTCATTCACTAAAGCATCCAATTAAAAAAATGACCAGACAAGAATGATGTGGCACAACGCATATGATTCTATGCATGCCTTATTATCTCAAGGGGAAACGTCCCTTCTAAATATTGATAAAGTTCATCAATGCAACGCCGTGTCAAGCACATTATTATCCTTGAGTATTTAACAGAGAGGCATTATTCTTCTCTATTAAATGAGGATGACCACGACACGAAACAACCACAAACTAAAGCGTAGAAACTTATCAACTAGTGGCACACCTTCCTGTGTTGAGGGACCACATGCACCCCAACATTGAAGTTTGCAGTTAAATATCACATCATGGACAAATGATACAAGTCTTTTAACATATATGCACACTAACTATCAAATCAAGAAAATCAACATCAGAAACTCGCATATAGAAGAGCTGATCAAGTATATTTCTACATGGAAAATAACTGTAAATTTGTCACTACATGTATGGATATATCAGCCTCATCAACCTTATATAACATAGTCAAGACTCAAGGGCAATTAAAGAGAATTTTTAACGTGCAAAGACAACAGTTAAGTAAGCCTTGTTCTTTGTTTCCTTAACATTGTATTCTCATTTTGCTTTGATTTGACCCATATCTTCTTCTACCAGTAATCAAATGCAACCATCATGTCAACACAACACAGTAATTGGCACCGCAAGAACATTTTCAAACGACAATCAATTCCGTTTTTGAGCATAACACTCGGTTTTTTAAAAAACTAAATGCCACGTGGCAACCAGTAATTGGCCCTAAAATAAGAGTATATGTCGGTGAATAAAACAGCTCACCTAAGAGGCGGCGGTGCCGACGAGCGACGGACCTAAACCTCCGTAAAGCCGATCCCAACCTTCTTGCTTTGCAACCTGAAAGTAATCAAACCGAAAATCTAATACGAAAAAATATATATTAATTTTTGGAATTAAACTCAACCAAAAAACGATGATTTACCTGACACATTTGCTCTAGAGTAGTAAGTTTTCTCTTCTCCTTCGCCGAACCTCTCTCCGTTTGCTGCCGAGTGTTGACCTAAAAACGATCACACAAAAAAACGAACGAAAAATACAAATAAAATAGACAACACATGCCGGAAACGAAAGGATGAGAAACAAACATTGTGAGATCGGATCGGAAAAGAGAACCATACCGTTTGTAAAGGGTAAGTAATGAGCTGAGAGATGATTCCACCGCCGGCGCCGGCCAGGCCGTTGATCAAAGCGTCAGACATAGCTCTACTATGCTGTAGCTCTCAATTTTCCTTTAGTTGAGAATTTATTTGTACATTTTTATTAATGAGTTGTGAAAAAAAAAAATTACGGAAGAAGGTTAGTTCTTCACTTTTGGGCTTTATTGAAACTATATATAAATTTCGAAATCATGGACTATGACTATGAGACGTAAATGTTACGCCATCTTTTTCGGGATACTTATCTCGAAAACATCAAATACGTGACAGACAGCCTAATATAAGTCTTTAATTAAATCTTTAAAATAAATAAGTAAATAAATTTCGATCGAAATATTCGACTCTTCGCCAGAAATGGGCCTAATGGGCCGAAAAGTAAATGGACCACTTTAGGTGGGCTCAAGGATAGAAGCATGACTTTTTTTCCCGAAGCGCAGTTTTGATTTCACAAACAAGAATTCAAGGGCAGGTTTTTTCTTTGGGCTATTTAGCCTTTGGCCCTGCGTTCACTTGGTAGCTTTGTAGCTGGGCTAATAGTATGGTCTAAGCCCATCTAATATGTATCGGGCCAATTTATCTGAAAATATAAGATAAAATATTAGGTATTGATATTGAATAAATAATAAAGGAGCCCGTTAATAGGAGAGCTGATGTGCCTTTGAGTAGAGCAGCTGGTCGAGGTGGCCAATGGGCGCGCTGACGCAGGCCAAGCAAGCGCCCACATAGGCCGAGACTTGAGGAGTCTCTGCTAGCTGTTTTTGTCACGCCCCCAAATCCTTAGAATTTTTTTCGCTTCTAAGAACCCTTGACGCAACACGGCAGCGACTTACTATGGCCGTACTAAGCCGCCTAAGCCTTATGCGGAATGACCGTACGAGAGGGAATGCCTTCTTCTACTCAACTCATGAAATTGAAGCTAATGAGTGGTATAATGTGAGTGTCAAGTAGTTCACTTGGTATTTGCCTTGTGCTTAGTACTTGTGTGTGTGTGTGCGTCCGTTAAAGAGTCTTGTACGAGTCACGATAGTCCTCGGACTTAACTTGTACTCCCCCGTAACCCGGAGCCCCCGATTAATAAAAAAGGATTGGGTTGGGAGTCCGCTCCCGTAATACTTGGTGTTCTAAGTTTGGTCGAGTTCATTGGTGCGAGCGCGGCCTCATTTTTGAAGACCATTGGGCTGCCCTCCTTGGCGCCTATATAAGGAGCTCCTTGGCCACAAGTTTGAGCTTAGTCTTCACTCCAAACACACACACTTAGCTTAGGCACTTATAGCTTGTAACTCGTTGCTTGTATACGAAAGTGTAAAGCCATATCGTGTACTCCCGATTAATAAAACGATTGGGTTGGGAGATTCTCCAGTAAATTTTGTGTGTCCATTTCCGCAAGGCGTGTGTGCGTGTCTTAGGCTTATCGGCAAGGTTTCGCCCATACCTTCGCCGGCCGGTCAAGTCCTGTTTCTTAGTGAAAAATATTTTAAGTAAAGTAAGGTCGTGACAAGTTTGGTATCGGCAAATCAGGCCGGCGTCGAGCTGCTCATCTAGCTGCTTCCTAAGCTCGTCGAGCTCCCTTGGGTGCATGCGGTACGGCGCCATCGCAGGTGGACGCGCGCCGGGCTCCAACTCGATGGTATGGTCCGTGGGCCTACGTGGGGGCAGCTGCCGAGGTAGCCCAGCCGGCATCAGCGCGTCGTAACGCGTGAGAACTTGCTGGACTTCGGCGGGAGGCTTCGGCTAGGGCGCGGCCGGCGTCTTCTCGACTGCCGGACCAAGGCAAGGTAGGTCGGCTCGCCGCGCGTTAGGCCCTTCTTCAGCTGCAGGGCCGAACATGAAGCCTCGTAATCTGTCGGCTGGTCCTCCACGTGGTAATGGCCTTGGATGAATTCGGGCTGGAACTCGTCCGCAATAAGTAGGCCGCTAAGATGGGGCATCAGGCTCGCCTTGGCCGACGTCAGAAATTCCATGCCAAGGATGATCTCGAAGTCGCTGAGGGGCATGGTGATGAACTCCTGAATGTCCAAGTAATGGCCAACTCGGATGGTGGCCGAGGTCTTGCTTGATATGGGTTGGAGTTGGTTTACCATCTTCACCTCCGACTCGTACGGCCAGATCTTCATCCCAAGGTTCCACGCCATCCCAATGCCCATGAAGTTATGGGTAGCCCCCGAATCCACCATCGCCATCACCATCGCCATGAAGTTAAGGGTAGCCCCTGAATCCACCATCTTTACCTCCGACTCGTACGGACATGCATTAGCTTATTCTTACCTTCTCGGCCTTTTTGAAGCGCCGCTCGTGGATGGGGCTGCCTTTTGCAGCAGGGTGGCCACCGAGTAAACGGCCGACTTGTGTTGGCACTGGAACCAACGGTGTGGGCCGCCGCACAGCTGGCATCCGCACTTCTTCCCTTGGTTGTTGGCGGGCGCCTTGTTGGACTGCGGCTGCGAGGGGTTCTTGGCGGGTTGTTGGGCTTGCTTACCCTTGCCTTTGTTCTTGCCGCCGCGGTTTCCGCGTTTCTGCTCGCCATTGTTGGCCGCGGGCTCGCTAGGTACTGTAACGGCAGCCTGTGGACGCGGGATGTCGCGCAGCCGCTCAGCCTCGGTGAAGGCCGTCTGAATGTCCGTCAAGTTGCGGCGCGCCAGCTCGGTTGGCGCCCACGGGGACAGCCCGTCAAGCATAAGGAGATGAAACTTCTTAACGTAGTCATGAATTGAACATGTCTGCTTGAGCTTTCGTAGGGCATCCCGGGCATGCCAAGCGCTATGTTGGGGCAGAAAGTGCACCTCGAGCTCAGCCTTGAGCTCGGCCCAAGTGTTGATGCGCGCTTGCTCGTTGTCACGGGCCTCGCGCTTGCGGGTTCTCCACCAAAGCTTCGCGTCGTCGGTGAGGTAGCGAGCACACACAACTTGCTCACTCTCAGCCACATGGGCTGCCTCAAAATATTCATCCATGTCGTTGAGGAAATTGCCGAGCTCCTTGGCCTCGCGCACGCCGTTGTAAATTTCGGGCTCGGGCACTTTGGGGCGCGGGGCGGAGCTGCCTTTGGAGTGGGAGACAAGGCGATGCAGCATTCGCAGCTCAGCCGTGATCTCCTCGCGAAACTGGGGGTTGGCCTCGGCCTCGTTCTCGAACTTCTTGGCAAGATCGTCGACTTCGAGTGGCTCCATAGGCCCGAACGCCAGAACGAAGTCGCCGATGCCCTCAGCCGCATGCCGTAACTCGCCATCATAACAGCCGCAACTAGCTACGCCCAAAGCAATTTCGCGGACCGCATCCGATGCGATGCTGAGAACGACGCCCCCTACAAGAAGCTTAAAGACGAAGCCGGAGTCGCCAAATGATACTGGCTCGAGGAAGGCCTGCTCGTGATGCACGGCCACTGCTACTTTGTCCCAGCCGGAAAGCTCAGGCACGAGCTCCTCAAGGAGCATCACGAGCCGCAATGGGCCGGCCACCCCGCGCCGGCCGCATGTTGGCCCTCCGTCCTGGCGTTTCTATTGGCCTAAGATGGAGCAAGATGTGGAGGCCTTCGTCCGCACATGCCTCGTCTACCAACGGGACAAGACGGAGCGCGCCAAGCCTGTCGGCCTTCTATGACCACTCCCAATCCCGACTAGCCCCTGGAGATCCATTTCAATGGACTTCATCGTCGGACTTCCCAAGAGCGAAGGTAACTCATCTATTTTCGTAGTCGTTGATCGATTTTCGAAAATTGCAGTCTTTATGGCTGCCCCTACGAGTGTCCGGCCGACACGGCGGCCGACCTGTTCTTTCGCAATGTGGTCAAGCACTTTGGCATTCCGGAAGAGACTATTAGCGATCATGACACTCGTTTCATGAGCCACTTCTGGACCGCTCTTTTCCAAATACTCGACACCAAGCTACGCTTCTCGTCAGCCTACCATCCGCAGACTGACGGCCAGACGGAGTGTGCGAACCAGCTTCTCGAGGAATACCTCCGCCACTACGTCGCTGCCAGCCAGCAAATTTTCCAAATACTCGACACCAAGCTACGCTTCTCGTCAGCCTACCATCCGCAGACTGACGGCCAGACGGAGCGTGCGAACCAGCTTCTCGAGGAATACCTCCGCCACTACGTCGCTGCCAGCCAGCAACTGGACTAGCCTCCTCGAGTCGGCGCAGTTCTGCTATAACATGCACAAGTCCTCGGCAACCACGAAGAGCCCCTTCGAAGTTGTGTACGGCTTCCAGCCATTGACGCTGCAAGCTGTGACCATGAGCAATCATGGGAACTGCCCTGCCGCCTACCAGTTCGCCCGCGGCCGCCAGATGCTATGGGACGAGGCCCGCGATAGCATGGAAAAGGCAAGCCGACGTATGAAGAAGTACTACGACCGAGGCCACCGTTCAGTGGAGTTCGGCGTAGGCGAGAAGGTCTGGCTCAAGCTCACCCATCAACTCCAAAAGTGCCAAACGAGGTCAAGGAGCTTGATGCTGAAGTTCTGTTGGAACTATTTAATTGTATTCAAATAATATAGTTGTCTTAGTCTTGCTATGCAATTAGTAGTGTTGGGCTAAATTGTAATTAGTCATTTTGTAGGACTACTTGTGTAAATATACCACGAGGTGGTATATATAAGTGAACTCCTAAGAAAATTAGGAGTGTGTTGTACAAGGAAATTCGGATCGAAAAATAGAATTGAAAATTTAGAGAGAAGATTTTCGCCTCCCTTGAGTGCTCTCAACGTTGCTTCTCTCCCAACCTTTCTTCGTAAGCAAATCTCAATCGTAAGCTCTCGAATTTCTTAGATTTGCTATTCAATTCTTAGTAATTCGATCTTAGGTTGGATACTAGGGGTCCTAACAATTGGTATCAGAGCCGAGCGTGTTAGGATTTGAATTGAAATTAGGATCGAATTTTGAAAATCTAATTTTTTTTCGCGAGTTACTGTTCATCGCGAAAAATCACTGTTCATTGCGAAATTGGCACCGTTCATCGCTGATTTTCTTAATTCGACTTGTTTTGATGTTATTGAGGTCCGATTCTGTGTTTCAAATTGATCTGAGCTTGTTTTCGATCGAACCACACATGTTAGCAAATTTTGAAGGTTTAATTGAAAAGTGTTCTTCAAGCTCTTAATCTGATTTTTCAAAAATCGAACCGATTTTGCTTTGATTGTGCTAAATTGAGTGTTTGTTCTTGTCAATTGCATGACTTGATCGATTACCCAGAGTTTTAGAAATTTGTTGTTTTCGATCGGATTCGTGACAAATCATGTTCTTCGTGTTCTTAGTAAAATTCATCAAATTCTGAAAAAAATTCATCAAATTTTGTTGTTTTCTGGTTTAATCATGTGTTAGAAACTGATTTCGATCATTTCTGTGTGATTACCCGTGCTTAATATGCATCATTAGTTGTTATGATTGACTTTATATTTGTGAAGTTCTCGTATTGTTTCAGCGAAATACTTTCTCGATGTTATCATCGTAAAACATATAATGGCATATTAGTATAGTAACCATCGAAAAAGTTATACGCTCGAGAAACTATTCATTGAAAACAGTAACAATCGATAAATTATATCGAGAAGTTCTTAATTGCTATTGGTCGAAAAAGACGTGATCGAAAAAGTACACATTATCGAAAAAGTGATCGAGAAAGTGTAATAGAGAAGTTCTTATGCAAAAGTCAAATTAATAATCATTCCAAAGCATTTAGTCATCATTGCGTAATCATTCACGTGGCATTGCTTTGAAATTCCATAGCTGTCGAAATATTTTCTCTCAAATGATTGCATACACGTGGTTACACTACTCCACTAACACATCATCGAATACCATTTCCATTCTTATCCTTTGAAAAGTGAACTTCCACTTGCCTCATGAAAATTATTTTCGCTAACATCAGCATCTAAAACAGTCAATTTCACTCGAGAAACTATCTCGATCGAGAAACTTTGACCGAGAAAGAGTTTCAATTAGAACACTGTTCAATTTTGATCAATTTTACTGTTCGCGAACTTACACACGAGAAACATTCAATTTTTGGTCAACGACCTTACTTTGACTAGTGAAAAGTTTCATGATTACACGTTTACTGTTTGAGCGATCGAGAAAAATCAATTTCAATTTTTAGCTCGCGCGAAACTTTCTCAGTCAACACAACATAGTTGACTAAGTGATGAAATTTAATCCCGAGAAATTTTTTAACTGTTAGCACACGAGAAACTTCCGCACACGAGATAAATCAATTTTAAACTTTCTCGAGCGTTGACTAAGTCAAAAATTTAAACTTTCTCGATCGTTAAAATTGCTTTTACAGGTAGTCGTCGCAAAACTTGTTTTCGCCCGCAAAACTTTTGCGATCGAAAAATTTGATTAAGGTTTAAATATTAAAGTCTCAAAACGACGACATTTTATCAAATGGCAAAACTTTTACGATCGTATATCTAACTGTTTGAAATTCAAAACTATTTTCAAGAAACAGTACCTTGTCGAAAAAAAAAATTAAAACTAACAATCGAAAACAGTGCTTTATATTGACATTAAAAAAAACACTTAGTAAATTTTTTTTCGATCAAAACCAGTAACAATTGGCACATTATAGAAAAAGCTTTTGGTATATTCTATTAAATTTTTAAAACAAACTTTAAAAACCAAAATCTTTTCGAAACTGAAATTTTAAAAGCCAAATATTTTAATCAATATTAAAAATTCAAATCCATAAAACACGTCAACGATCAAAATATCCAACCCAAAATTAAACTACAATAAAAAAATTATGAATCCAACTATAAAGAAATTACAAGACGAAGTAAAAACATTGCAAGACAAAGTAACTGAGCTAAATCGTCTCGAACTCAAATCAACTCAGTGGAATGAAGTCACTGAACAATATGAGATTATCCTAACATATCGCAATATCTGGTACACTAGAGTTATCTCTTTAGAGAAAATTATTGCGAAGCTAGTAGAAACTAACACATCCTCTCAAGAGGCTGTGATTTCTAACTCTACATTGTTTAACATGTTAGAATCCTTACAAACTAGGTATCCTAACATGAAAAATGAGCAGAAAAGTACAAAAGAGTTAGAAGAAAAAATATCTAAGTATGAGGAGAATATAGCTAGTCTCGAATTAGAACTTAGAAGCTCTAATGCGAAAATAGATGAACTAACTAAGAGCTTGACAATTAGTGAGACTAAGATGCCACAGTTAGAGACGCATAGCTCAAAAATTAAGGAACTTGAGGACAGGCTAGACAACAAACATAAGTGACTACTTAGGAATTTAGACGAGGAAAGTCTCCTTAAGTGTAGATAGAAGTTGAGAATAAAAAGGTCACTTGTCTAGAAGCCAAAATAGATAAATCTAATTCTAAGATTAGTGAATTAAGAAAGAGTCTAGATGCCTGTCAAGCCGAGAAGAGCACTGTTCAAAATAACTATGCTTTCTTAAGAGAAGAACGTGGGAAGCTCTATTCTAAGATTAATCAATTAGAAAATTTTTTTGCGACTTCTAAGACCAAGGAAGCACAATCTCGTCATTCTGAAAATTCTTCTTCCGTCCATATACCTCCATTCTTAAGAAAATAGAGGATTTAAATTCTACATTAGAAACGGAAAGAAAGAATTTTGAAGCGGAAAAGAATGCGCTTTTAATGGAAATATCTAATCTAAAAGCTTCCTCACAAGAAAAGTTAATCTTTAGGCAGGTTAAGAAAGAAAAAGAGCCTTTGAGCGCCAATAGATCAAATACTCCAATCTTTAAAGCCGTTACTTCTACATGTTCGTTAAAGCCCATCAATTTTAGAAGTACAAACTTTGAAAGTGGCTCTTCCTCCACCAAGAGAATTTTTCGCAAAAATAATTTAAGTTCTAGTGCACAAACTTCATCGTGTGTTTCAAATGATTCTACTAACGTTTTACTTAAAAAGCCTAGACTTAAAAATAATTTTCGAAATTCTTATTCTCACGTGAAAATGTGCATTCTCCACGTAGGAATTACGACACTTTCAGTTTACATGCTTATCACTCTATTTGCTCGTATTCTTGCATGAAGTATCCAGTCAATATTCGTTCCGAACAGCATTTATTACGACTAGGTATTGAGAAGACCTTTACAAGTACACATTCTAGGAGCACATATTCACATGCTAGAATTACTTATCCGTGTAAAATCAAGCAAAAATGGATTCCTAAGTCGGATATCAAGTCACAAAGTCCTAGTCAAATATGGACTCCTAAGACTACATCTTCGACCAACTTAGGCTCACAATCTAATTTTAAACGATTTACGACTAACTCGTTTTCTGCTAATAAGGGAGGACCCATACGACAATGGGTACCAAAGTCCCGATAGTTTTGCAGATTTCCCTCATGTATGGTACTTCGATGATAGTTGCTCCACATACATGATCAAGGGCGAGCGGCAGAGCAACTACAACAAATCCCTACCTAAGCGACAAACTCGGTGACAAAATTCCTTACTCATTTTCTTTCTAAAAGTACTAAAATTTAGGATAGTCACTATTAATTTTCTAGGGATTACAATTTGGTACATTACGCATCTGAGCTGAAATGTTAAATGCCAAATTTTTTTTGAAAGTTTTTTCTTGCATCTTTCCGCATTTAGTTCTAATAATAAAAAAAACCAAAACCAAAAATCAATCATGCATTTTTTTTAATAGTTTTTTTCCTCTGTTTTCATATCAAGTTCATGTTTTTTAATAAAAGAAAACACACAAACACACACATTTTTTTTTGCATTGTTTTGAAAAAACAAAATAAAACAAAAACAACGAAAAATGGGGAGTGACAATTACTCGATCTACTTTGATTTGTTCACAAAAATCTTTCCTTGATATATGACTGGTTATTTGCTTAATATTGTCTGTCTTGTCGCACTCTTTTGTCCAAAGGTCACTCGTTTGTTCCACTAGACACGAAGCCACATCATATATGTGAGATTTTGAGCCTTATTATTTTTTTTGGGAATTTATCCTTGAGCGAGTCACACATCAAATGCTTGTCTTAACTTGTATTTCTTGGCCTCATACTCGCCTTGCGTTAGATTGTTAGGAAAATGATTTAGGGACGTAGAAAGTTCCTCACCTAGCAAAATCAAAATATCATCCTTCAAATTATTCCTCTAGTCATCCCTTTTGAGCCTTCTCCGATATCCTTTTCTTCATTTGTATCCCGATCAAGCCTTCACCGTAACTCATAAATTTCGGAGGGTTGCATAAACGAGAAAAGCAGGGGGAGAAAAAAGCTACGAAAGAAAAAGAAGAAAATGACGACAAAAGGAGGTGGAAAACGCACACGAGGAATGCTCAACGCACAATAAATAGTCCAAAAGAACCTGCCTTCCTAATCATTGAAATCTTCAAGAAATCATAATAAGAGGGCATGGATCTTGCTGTGAACTTCTCCTTCGATAATCTCGTATACTCGTCAGAACGGCTGGAAAGAGGAGCACCACGAAGTGAACTTCTCCAACGATAATCCTGTCTTATATCGAGACAACGAGAAGAGGAGCACGGCCTTGGGTTCGAATTCCACAACTGCGAACTTCTTCAAATCGATAATCTCTGAAACCTCACTAGGGATTAAGAGAAAAGGAGCGCGGTATCGGCCCGACAACAAACAAGAAGAACTTCGCCTTAGATAATCTCTCAGCCTCGTAGAGAAGCGGAGCTTCAGCTTGAGCAAGTGTAGAATAATATGAGTTTAAGGATGGAAAAGAAAATACAGGTGAAGAGGACGACGAAGAAAAGGAAGAAGATCTTTAGTCCACAATTCCTAAATATTTCCCTTCCCTTCTAAGTCAGAACTAAAATACTAAATCCCTAAGTCCCTTTGATTCCGAATTGACGGTCTCTCGCTCGGTGAAATGATTAAAAGCGCCTTGATAGATATAATTTTGCTTGTGTTGACATGAGTGGTATATCTAGTATATAAATCCCATGATAAAAATAATTGAGACAACATAGTCTATTCTCAAAATAGCCTAGCTCGGGCGGCGATCAAATTTCATCGCTCAATGTATGGTGACTCCGAGTCTTCATCACCTCCCGTCCCACCTCGACGGGCCGTTGACCTAGTCAACGGTCAGTCTCGGTCAACCTCGTGACAATTCTCCCCGGCTTGAATCGGCGACCCCCTCGTCGACGACCCTGGGGTTGCGTCCTTAAATACGCCTGGATCTTGTCCTTGAATTGCCATAGGTCCTCTTCCTTCTCCCAAGAGTTTTTTATGATTGGCTCGCCCTTCTATCTAACAAGGTAGTCAAATGGGGAGTTCGGAATTTCCTATCTCTTCCGATGTGCGATGATCCTTTCTATATCGCGTTCGAATGTTTTTCTTGGAGCCGTTGGTATGCTTAGCTCATGCCTTCTCTCAGGGCCTACGTCTTCGTAGTACTTTTTTGAGAAAGCTCACATAAAAGACTGGGTGAACACGATATTTCGGAGGTAGTTTGATACGATAGGCCACGTTGCCTACCCGGCTAAGTACCTCAAAAGGTCCATCATACTTGGGCATGAAGCTCATTGCGGGGGAGTGAGCCTTCCAGCTTGCACGAAGTTGGGGCGTCATCTTGACCCAAACTTCTCGCCTACCGCGAACTCCAAAGGCTTATGACCTTGGTCATAATATTTTTCATTCGGCGGCTAGCTTTCTCCAAGCTGTCTTTGGCCTCGTCCCACATGATCTGTCTTCCTCTAGCAAACCGGTATGCGGCTGAGCTATCCCCTCCAATCTCACGAATCGTCACGGCTTGCAGCGTCAACGGTTGAAAGCCGTACACCAACTCGAACGGGCTCCTATCCGTTGCCAAAAATTTGTGAAGATTGTAGAGAATTGGGCGGCGTCCAGCAAAACAGGCCAATTCTTCTGACTCGCCGTCACGTAGTGGCAGAGATACTCTTCAAGTAGCTGATTGGCTCGTTCGGACTGTCCGTCGGTCTGATGATGATATGCCGAAGAGAATCGCAGCTTGGTGCCAAGCATGCAAAATAAAACCGTCCAGAATCGTCCCGTAAAACGGGTATCACGATTGCTGATGATTTCTTCGGGCATACCGTAGTGCTTCACCACATTTCGAAAGAAAAGCTCGGCGGCGATGTCCGCCGTGCATTCCACGGGAGCGGCCATAAAGATAGACATCTTTGAAAAGCGATCTACCACTACAAAATAGAAGCATTACTTTCTACTCATGGTAATCTGACAATGAAGTCCATCGTGATTGACTCCATGGTATCGAGGGTACAGGTAATGGCTGGAGTAGTCCGGAGGGCTTCGTACGCTCGGGTTTGTCTCTTTGGCAGACGAGGCAAGTTCGAACGAATGCTTCGACATCCTGCTCCATCTTTGGCCAATAGAACTTCCGAGATAACAATGCCATCATCCGCCCCACATCGGGGTGTCCTGCCCACTGCGGTTCGTGATGCTCGACTAGCAACTCGCGCCGAAGTTTTCCTGCTGGGACATAATATCGACCACCATGGTTACGAGGAGTCCGTCCTCGAGCCAATAGTGCTTGATTAGTCCTGCCTCGACATCTTCCTTAAGCTTTCTGTAGACATGATCAGCTTCACCTTCGCGCCTTATTTGGGCCGCGAAGCTACTCTTCGGGGAACTTCATGCTGCTAAGACATTTAAAGAAGGCATTCGACTTAATGCATCCGCTACGTCATGCTAATTGTTACGGACAATGTAGCCAACACGTACTTCAAGACGCAACGGAAGCTTACGCCCGAACAAGCCAGGTGGCAAGAGTTTCTAGGCGAGTGTTTAATTAAAACAAAGCATTGCGGTGGTCCCTGCAGATGCTCACGCAATGTGATTTCTGTGCAGTGCTCTGATACCAAACACTGTCACGCCCCCAAATCACTTAGAATTTTTTTCGCTTCTAATGACTCTTGACGCAACGCGGCAGCGACTTGATATGACCGAATCAAGCCGCCTAAGCCTTATGCGGAAATGACCGTGTGAATATGGAAATGCCCCTCTTACTCGACTCACGAAATTGAAGCTAATGACTTGTGTAGTTGTTAACTTCGAGTCCACACCAAGGGCTCGACCAAACGCCTAACACAACGAATTACGGGAGCGTACTCCCAACCCAATTCTATTTATTAATCGGGGGCCCCAAAGTTTTGGGGAAGTACAAACTAAGCGTCTAGAGACACTATCGTGACACACGCACTAACAAGCACTCGAAAGCTAAACACAAAGAACTCTCTAAGACACTTAACTCACTCGCAGAACTCAATGCCAAAACTCTCTAAAATAAGCCAAGGAGGAAGCTATTTATAGGAGAGCTGATGGGCCTTTGAGTAGAGTCAGCCAGTCGAGGTGGCCAATGGGCGCGCTGACGCAGGCCAAGCAAGCGCCCACATAGGCCGAGACTTGAGGAGTCTCTGCTAGCTGTTTTTGTCACGCCCCCAAATCCTTAGAATTTTTTTCACTTCTAAGAACCCTTGACGCAACATGGCAACGACTTAGTATGGCCGTACTAAGCCGCCTAAGCCTTATGCGGAATGACCGTACGAGAGGGAATGCCATCTTCTACTCAACTCATGAAATTGAAGCTAATGAGTGGTATAATGTGAGTGTCAAGTAGTTCACTTGGTATTTGCCTTGTGCTTAGTACTTGTGTGTGTGCGTCCGTTAAAGAGTCTTGTACGAGTCACGATAGTCCTCGGACTTAGCTTGTACTCCCCCGTAACCTGGAGCCCCCGATTAATAAAGGATTGGGTTGGGAGTCCGCTCCCGTAATACTTGGTGTTCTAAGTTTGGTCGAGTTCATTGGTGCGAGCGCGGCCTCATTTTTTAAGACCATTGGGCTGCCCTCCTTGGCACCTATATAAGGAGCTCCTTGGCCACAAGTTTGAGCTTAGTCTTCACTCCAAACACACACACTTAGCTTAGGCACTTGTAGCTTGTAGCTCGTTGCTTGTATACGAAAGTGTAAAGCCACATCGTGTACTCCCGATTAATAAAACGAGTGGGTTGGGAGATTCTCCAGTAAATTTTGTGTGTCCATTTCCGCAAGACGTGTGTGCGTGTCTTAGGCTTATCGGCAAGGTTTTCGCCCATACCTTCGCCGGCCGGTCAAGTCCTGTTTTTTAGCGAAAAATATTTTAAATAAAGTAAGGTCGTGACAAGTTTGGTATCGGCGAATCAGGCCGGCGTCGAGCAACTCGTCTAGCTGCTTCCTAAGCTCGTCGAGCTCCTTTGGGTGCATGCGGTACGGCGCCATCGCAGGTGGACGCGCGCCGGGCTCCAACTCGATGGTATGGTCCGTGGGCCTACGTGGGGGCAGCTGCCGAGGTAGCCCAGCCGGCATCAGCGCGTCGTAATGCGCGAGAACTTGCTGGACTTCGGCGGGAGGCTTCGGCTAGGGCGCGGCCGGCGTCTTCTCGACTGCCCCTTCGGCTAGGGCGTGGCCGACGTCAGAAATTCCATGCCAAGGATGATCTCGAAGTCGCTGAGGGGCATGGTGATGAACTCCTGAATGTCCAAGTAATGGCCAACTCGGATGGTGGCCGAGGTCTTGCCCGATATGGGTTGAAGTTGGTTTACCATCTTCACCTCCGACTCGTACGGCCAGATCTTCAACCCAAGGTTCCACGCCATCCCAATGCCCATGAAGTTATGGGTAGCCCCCGAATCCACCATCGCCATCACCTGTTGGTTACCGATGTAACACGGGACATGCATTAGCTTATTCTTACCTTCTCGGCCTTCTTGAAGCGCCGTTAGGAGTTGAAGTTGGTTGGTTTCAGGCGCAGCCGCGTCCTTCTCGCCGCTCATGGATGGGGCTGCCTTTTGCAGCAGGGTGGCCACCGAGTAAACGGCCGACTTGTGTTGGCACTGGAACCAACGGTGTGGGCCGCCGCACAGCTGGCATCCGCTCTTCTTCCCTTGGTTGTTGGCGGGCGCCTTGTTGGACTGCGGTTGCGAGGGGTTCTTTGCGGGCTGTTGGGCTTGCTTACCCTTGCCTTTGTTCTTGCCGCCGCGTTTCTGCTCGCCCTTGTTGGCCGCGGGTGCGCTAGGTGCAGTGGCGGCAGCCTGTGGGCGCGGGATGTCGCGCAGCCGCTCAGCCTCGGTGAAGGCCGTCTGAATGTCCGTCAAGTTGCGGCGCGCCAGCTCGGTTTGCGCCCACGGGGACAGCCCGTCAAGGAATTTATAGACCTTGTCGGCCTCCGATATGTCCTTGACGTTAAGCATAAGGAGTAAAACTTCTTAACGTAGTCATGAATTGAACCTGTTTGCTTGAGCTTTCGTAGGGCGTCCCGGGCATTCCAAGCGCTATGTTGGGGCAGAAAGTGCACCTCGAGCTCAGCCTTGAGCTCGGCCCATGTGTTGATGCGTGCTTGCTCGTTGTCACGGGCCTCGCGCTTGCGGGTTCTCCACCAAAGCTTCGCGTCGTCGGTGAGGTAGCGAGCACACACAACTTGCTCACTCTCAGCCACATGGGCTGCCTCAAAATATTCATCCATGTCGTTGAGGAAATTGCCGAGCTCCTTGGCCTCGCGCGTGCCGTTGTAAATTTCGGGCTAGGGAACTTTGGGGCGCGGGGCGGAGCTGCCTTCGGAGTGGGAGACAAGGCGATGCAGCATTCGCAGCTCAGCCGTGATCTCCTCGCGAAACTGGGCGTTGGCCTCGGCCTCGTTCTCGAACTTCTTGGCAAGATCGTCCACTTCGAGTGGCTCCATAGGCCCGGACGCCAGAACGAAGTCGCCGATGCCCTCACCCGCATGCCGCAAGTCGCCATCATAACAACCGCAACTAGCTACGCCCAAAGCAATTTCGCGGACCGCATCCGATGCGATGCTTAGAACGACGCCCCCTACAAGAAGCTTAAAGACGAAGCCGGAGTCGCCAAACGATACTGGCTCGAGGAAGGCCTGCTCGTGATGCACGGCCACCGCTACTTCGTCCCAGCCGGAAAGCTCAGGCACGAGCTCCTCAAGGAGCATCACGAGCCGCAATGGGCCGGCCACCCCCGCACCGGCAGCATGTTGGCCCTCCTGTCCCGGCGTTTCTATTGGCCTAAGATGGAGCAAGATGTGGAGGCCTTCGTCCGCACATGCCTCGTCTGCCAACGGGACAAGAGGGAGGGCGCCAAGCCTGCCGGCCTCCTACGACCACTCCTAATCCCGATTAGCCCCTGGAGATCCATTTCAATGGACTTCATCGTCGGACTTCCCAAGAGCGAACAACTCATCTATTTTCGTAGTCGTTGATCGATTTTCGAAAATTGCAGTCTTTATGGCTGCGCCCTACGAGCGTCCGGCCGACACGGCGGCCGACCTGTTCTTTCGCAACGTGGTCAACCACTTTGGCATTCCGGAAGAGATTATTAGCGATCATGACACTCGTTTCACGAGCCACTTCTGGACCGCTCTTTTCCGAATACTCGACACCAAGTTACGCTTCTCGTCAGCCTACCATCCGCAAACTGACGGCCAGACGGAGCGTGCGAACCAGCTTCACGAGGAATACCTCCGCCACTACGTCGCTGCCAGCCATCAACTGGACTAGCCTCCTCGAGTCGGCGCAGTTCTGCTACAACTTGCACAAGTCCTCGGCAACCACGAAGAGCCCCTTCGAAGTTGTGTACGGCTTCCAGCCATTGACGCTGCAAGCTGTGACAATGAGCAATCATGGGAACTGCCCTGCCGCCTACCAGTTCGCCCGCGGCCGCCAGATGCTATGGGACGAGGCCCGCGATAGCATGGAAAAGGCAAGCCGACGTATGAAGAAGTACTACGACCGGGCCACCGTTCAGTGGAGTTCGGCGTAGGCGAGAAGGTCTGGCTCAAGCTCACCCCTCAACTGCAAAAGTGCCAAACGAGGTCAAGGAGCTTGATGCTGAAGTTCTGTTGGAACTATTTAATTGTATTCAAATAATATAGTTGTCTTAGTCTTGCTATGCAATTAGTAGTGTTGGGCTAAGTTGTAATTAGTCATTTTGTAGGACTACTTGTGTAAATATACCACGAGGTGGTATATATAAGTGAACTCCTAAGAAAATTAGGAGTGTGTTGTACAAGGGAATTCAGATCGAAAAATAGAATTGAAAATTTAGAGAGAAGATTTTCGCCTCCCTTGAGTGCTCTCAACGTTGCTTCTCTCCCAAGCTTCCTTCGTAAGCAAATCTCAATCGTAAGCTCTCGAATTTCTTAGATTTGCTATTCAATTCTTAGTAATTCGATCTTGGTTGGATATTAGGGGTCCTAACAATTGGTATCAGAGCGATCTTGGTTGGATATTAGGGGTCCTAACAATTGGTATAAGAGCCGAGCGTGTTAGGATTTGAATTGAAATTAGGATCGAATTTTGAAAATCTAATTTTTTTTCGCGAGTTACTGTTCATCGCGAAAAATCACTGTTCATTGCGAAATTGGCAATGTTCATCGCTGATTTTCTTAATTCGACTTGTTTTGATGTTATTGAGGTTCGATTCTGTGTTTCAAATTGATCTGAGCTTGTTTTCGATCGAACCACACATGTTAGCAAATTTTGAAGGTTTAATTGAAATGTGTTCTTCAAGCTCTTATGAATCCAACTATAAAGAAATTACAAGACGATGTAAAAACATTACAAGACAAAGTAACTGAGCTAAATCGTCTCGAACTCAAATCAACTCAGTGGAATGAAGTCACTGAACAATATGAGATTATCCTAACATATCGCAATATCTGGTACACTAGAGTTATCTCTTTAGAGAAAATTATTGCGAAGCTAGTAGAAACTAACACATCCTCTCAAGAGGCTGTGATTTCTAACTCTACATTGTTTAACATGTTAGAATCCTTACAAACTAGGTATCCTAACATGAAAAATGAGCAGAAAAGTACAAAAGAGTTAGAAGAAAAATTATCTAAGTATGAGGAGAATATAGCTAGTCTCGAATTAGAACTTAGAAGCTCTAATGCGAAAATAGATGAACTAACTAAGAGCTTGACAATTAGTGAGACTAAGATGCCACAGTTAGAGACGCATAGCTCAAAAATTAAGGAACTTGAGGACAGGCTAGACAACAACCATAAGTGACTACTTAGGAATTTAGACGAGGAAAGTCTCCTTAAGTGTAGACTAGAAGTTGAGAATAAAAAGGTCACTTGTCTAGAAGTCAAAATAGATAAATCTAATTCTAAGATTAGTGAATTAAGAAAGAGTCTAGATGCCTGTCAAGCCGAGAAGAGCACTGTTCAAAATAACTATGCTTTCTTAAGAGAAGAACGTGGGAAGCTCTATTCTAAGATTAATCAATTAGAAAATTTTTTTGCGACTTCTAAGACCAAGGAAGCACAATCTCGTCATTCTGAAAATTCTTCTTCCGTCCATATACCTCCATTCTTAAGAAAATAGAGGATTTAAATTCTACATTAGAAACGGAAAGAAAGAATTTTGAAGCGGAAAAGAATGCGCTTTTAATGGAAATATCTAATCTAAAAGCTTCCTCACAAGAAAAGTTAATCTTTAGGCAGGTTAAGAAAGAAAAAGAGCCTTTGAGCGCCAATAGATCAAATACTCCAATCTTTAAAGCCGTTACTTCTACATGTTCGTTAAAGCCCATCAATTTTAGAAGTACAAACTTTGAAAGTGGCTCTTCCTCCACCAAGAGAATTTTTCGCAAAAATAATTTAAGTTCTAGTGCACAAACTTCATCGTGTGTTTCAAATGATTCTACTAACGTTTTACTTAAAAAGCCTAGACTTGAAAATAATTTTCGAAATTCTTATTCTCATGTGAAAAATGTGCATTCTCCACGTAGGAATTACGACACTTTTAGTTTACATGCTTATCACTCTATTTGCTCGTATTCTTGCATGAAGTATCCAGTCAATATTCGTTCCGAAAAGCATTTATTACGACTAGGTATTGAGAAGACCTTTACAAGTACACATTCTAGGAGCACATATTCACATGCTAGAATTACTTATCCGTGTAAAATCAAGCAAAAATGGATTCCTAAGTCGGATATCAAGTCACAAAGTCCTAGTCAAATATGGACTCCTAAGACTACATCTTCGACCAACTTAGGCTCACAATCTAATTTTAAACGATTTACGACTAACTCGTTTTCTGCTAATAAGGGAGGACCCATACGACAATGGGTACCAAAGTCCCGATAGTTTTGCAGATTTCCCTCATGTATGCTACTTCGATGATAGTTGCTCCACATACATGATCAAGGGCGAGCGGCAGAGCAACTACAACAAATCCCTACCTAAGCGACAAACTCGGTGACAAAATTCCTTACTCATTTTCTTTCTAAAAGTACTAAAATTTAGGATGAGTCACTATTAATTTTCTAGGGATTACAATTTGGTACATTACGCATCTGAGCTGAAATGTTAAATGCCAAATTTTTTTTGAAAGTTTTTTCTTGCATCTTTCCGCATTTAGTTCTAATAATAAAAAAAACCAAAACCAAAAATCAATCATGCATTTTTTTTACTTAGTTTTTTTCCACTGTTTTCATATCATGTTCATGTTTTTAAATAAAAGAAAACACACAAACACACATATTTTTTTTGCATTGTTTTGAAAAAAAACAAAATAAAACAAAAACAACGAAAAATGGGGAGTGACAATTACTCGATCTACTTTGATTTGTTCACAAAAATCTTTCCTTGATATATGACTGGTTATTTGCTTAATATTGTCTGTCTTGCGCACTCTTTTGTCCAAAGGTCACTCGTTTGTTCCACTAGACACGAAGCCACATCATATATGTGAGATTTTGAGCCATATTATTTTTTTTTTGGGAATTTATCCTTGAGCGAGTCACACATCAAATGCTTGTCTTAACTTGTATTTCTTGGTCTCATACTCGCCTTGCGTTAGATTGTTAGGAAAATGATTTAGGGACGTAGAAAATTCCTCACCTAGCAAAATCAAAATATCATCCTTCAAATTATTCCTCTAGTCATCCCTTTTGAGCCTTCTCCGATATCCTTTTCTTCATTTGTATCCCGATCAAGCCTTCAACCGTAATTCATAAATTTCGAGGGTTGCATAAACGAGAAAAGCAGGGGGAGAAAAAGGCTACGAAAGAAAAAGAAGAAAATGATGACAAAAGGAGGTGGAAAACGCACACGAGGAATGCTCAACGCACAATAAATAGTCCAAAAGAACTTGCCTTCCTAATCATTGAAATCTTCAAGAAATCATAATAAGAGGGCATGGATCTTGCTGTGAACTTCTCCTTCGATAATCTCGTATACTCGTCAGAACGGCTGGAAAGAGGAGCGCCACGAAGTGAACTTCTCCAACGATAATCCGGTCTTATATCGAGACAACGAGAAGAGGAGCACGGCCTTGGGTTCGAATTCCACAACTGCGAACTTCTTCAAATCGATAATCTCTGAAACCTCACTAGGGATTAAGAGAAAAGGAGCGCGGTATCGGCCCGACAACAAACAAGAAGAACTTCGCCTTAGATAATCTCTCAGCCTCGTAGAGAAGCGGAGCTTCAGCTTGAGCAAGTGTAGAATAATGTGAAAAAGTTTAAGGATGGAAAAGAAAATACCGGTGAAGAGGACGCCAAAGAAAAGGAAGAAGATCTTTAGTCAACAATTCCTAAATATTTCCCTTCCCTTCTAAGTCAGAACCAAAATACTAAATCCCCCTTTGATTCCGAATTGACGGTCTCTCGCTCGGTGAAATGATTAAAAGCGCCTTGATAGCATGTTAATTGATATAATTTTGCTTGTGTTGACATGAGTGGTATATCTAGTATATAAATCCCATGATAAAAATAATTGAGCGGTAGAGCGAACCTCGTGAGAGTTGTCGAAATGGATCACTCTATGAACTTGGGACTTTAGTTTGACGACATGACTTGACGGCGAATTATTATTCTATGTGTCATGTGAAATTTTTGCGTGGACATGATCAAAGTAACGTAATCTGACCCCAAAACAAAAAAAAGGGAAAAATTTTTTAAAAAAAATAAAAATAAAAATAAATATAAAAATCGTATAGTCTTGTTTCAAATTTTTCTTTACTTTTATTTTTCTTTGCATAGTTTTTATATTTTTCATGCATTTTTTTCTTGTGTTTTGCAATTATTTTTCACTTTGCATTTTTTTTATGCATGAAGATTTCGCACATTTTCAAATGCATTTGCACATGCATTGGCACAGACTTTTCTAAAAGCGAAATATTTTTTGCTTATATGGGTACGCAAATTTTCATATGCATGCTTAGGAGTTCATGCATACATGCTGAAATTATTATATGCGTTGCTACACGTGTCATATGTGTTAAATTCTCATATGCATATCTTAGTGAGTATGTATATCTTTGCGAAATTGTTAAACACTATATGAGCACTATTTGAGGGGGAGTCATGATTCTTAGTAAGTGAAAACATGAATTAAGGGGGAGAATGAAAAACTACTCCATTATTTTGAAATTACTCCATTATATGTTTCCGCTGAGCATGAATTGAGGGGGAGTAATATGAATTTAAAGAGGAGTAATTGTACTGTTATAATTCATGTTTACGCTTTTAGAGTGTACTTTAGAAACATGAACTCTCCTTGAATTTAAAAAATAAAAAAAAAGACTAAATCCTCGGGGGAGCTTTTTAATGATTTTCAGGTATATGAAGTGGATGCATTTCAAGAAGATCCTCCAACCACTTCCCCGAAGCTTACCCTTGAAGATTTAGCAAATGAAAAACAAGTCGGTCAATCCACCAAATTCCGCCGTGCTTACCATTTTGAAACCGGGCTCTCTCACAATGCCACATTCAAAGGAAGCTCGGTACAACTTAAAAAAAATCAAAATCAGAGAAAGAGACGGCCTGCCTTCTTATGGAACTAGAGACGCTTCTTCGAGGCCGAACCAGACAATTTCCATTCGGAGAAGACGAATCTGGCGAAACGGAGAAGATGGCTAAATCCCGAGCCCCCTCCTCGACTCTCTCATGCCCCTGCTTCCGGAAGAAGAAGCAAGGACTGAGGACAGAACGACACGTGACTCAAGCATCACAAGGACTGAAGTTGCCAACTGTGTCCACTGCATCAAGGACCAAAGTTGCCAACTGTGTCCACTGCATCAACGACGAAGTTGCCAACCGTGTCTACCTCTCCAAACCTCACATCGGACTCTCCGATCTCAACAAAAGGTTGACCCAAATAGGGGGAGTTTCGAGTTTCGTGTGCTTTCAACGGGAGATATGGAACGCAGATTTTCCAAAATCCGGCAAGAACTTCGTACATCTTACGGCATCGGAGAAGAACTTCAAAAGAAGATTCGAAGAAAAAGCCGATGCCTAGAAGACCAAGTGAGCTTGAAGACATTATAAAGAGAATATTTCGAAGACTCGAGGACTCTTTCCACTTGCAAGACGAAGACAACCCGCGCTATATTGGAAATTGAATACAAAGGAGGAGATTGTTGGAGGAAATTGCCACATGGGCTGCCTCATAATATTCATCCATGTCGTTGAGGAAATTGCCGAGCTCCTTGGCCTCGCGCGCGCCGTTGTAAATTTCGGGCTCGAGCACTTTGGGGCGCGGGACGGAGCTGCCTTCGGAGTGGGAGACAAGGCGGCGCAGCATTCGTCGCTCAGCCGTGATCTCCTCGCGAAACTGGGCGTTGGCCTTGTTAGGGAGTGTGCCCTCGGAATGCCATACGAGGACTAGGAATAGTATAGGGCGCACAATGATGTATGGGTCGATAGACAGTTTTACTGTATATACTGTTAAAATAAAGTAGTGAATATTATTTTCATTATAATAAAGGCATTATTATTTATTTATCGAATTTAAAGTCTGCTTGGCATCTGGCGGTGCGATAAATAAATAACACCCAAATGTTTGAGTTGGACGTCTGATTCTCGTGGGGACGAGGGAGGAGACACCGGATGGTCCTTATCTCAGCATTAAATAAAAAGTCCGTAAGTCTAAGGATTCTAGGTGGGTGACTAGATATCCGAATATGACTTATTCATTGACGACCACATAGTATCGGTAGTGTCACCGATTACCTGAGAGGTTGTGGGTCGTGATGGAGATATCGGTGATCGGAGAGATCGCGTATTCGGACATTCGGCTCGTATTCGTCTTGATCACATGACTAGGATGTTGTCAATGATTGAACGAATGACTATAGCAGCCTCAGACCGATAGGGTCACTGACGGATTTACTTTCGCGATTTCGGTTTGTCGCTAGTTGGCTAGGTCCGCAAGTGTTCGGAAATGGGACACGGGCCAGCGACGAAACGCAACTGACTTTACGGAGGTGATTGCCGGGCTTTGACTGCTATTGGGATTCACTGCCTATATTCGTATAGGTTAACGTCCTATGAGGTAATTGGAGAATGACGATTGTAAAGCCTTCGGCCGAAGCTTGGAAAGCTCGCTCGTATTAGATACGGAGCGGAGTTTAAATAATCGGTTGGGTCTCGATTATAACATAGTGTTAGGTTAGTGAGTTTGACATTTACATGGCTCTCACCTAACCGGGACGCAAGTGAAAGGCGTAAGAGTTATTTAAATGTATACACTATAGTCGGTTCGCCCGAATTTCGATTAGATCAAAATTCGTTCTCAACTGGGATCTGTCCGGTACCGCGGGATTGGCTAGGCGAATACCGGGACTCGCGGATTCCTCCCATGCCAGTTGAGACGGACCTAGAGAGTCGCGCTTAAAAATGGTAATGAACTTGAACGAAAACGGCGGGCTTTTCTCTGGAACCTAACGAATGGGATTTGTTGAGGTAGTGGCATAGTTGACACGAGGTGTCGATAATTTAGTTAAATTCCGGTGACGGTCACGGGAATAATTAGGACTTGAGATTGTCTTAAGTGCTTAATTAATTAACTAAATGAGGCTCAATTGTGATTAAAATAATTAGATTGCATTTAATTATTTTATTACTTAAAATTGAGGGACTAAATTGAGAAATTAGAAACCTCATGGGCTTAAATGAAATATTTGCATGTTGACTTGGTCTTGGACATGTATATAATTCCTAGCTTGCCACATTGGATGAGGTGGCTTGTGAGTCATACCCTTGGCTTTGTTGAGAGCATGACAAGTATTATTGAATAATAATAAAATAACCCTAAGTGGACTTTTACTACATGAATGATATGACACCTCACTTGATTTTTTTATGCAAAAAAAATAATATATAGAACAAGCATGCAACGTGAGTTGTTTTTCTAAGCCAAGTACTTGGCCACTTTGCTCTCAATAACTAATAGCTAAAGAGTAAGAAAGAGTGTACTTGGTACTTCTTAAGCCACTTAATTCTAGCCACGGGATCGTTCGACGAAGCCCGACGCCCGAACCGAGCTGCGTCTAGCCATCGGGAGCAGTCTCGGAGGTTCGATCAAGGACATACCGGCGTGACAATCTAGCCCGGAAGCCCCGGGAGCCAGACGAGGTGTTGCGACGTCCATCCGAGGTGCATTCACGTACACCGACGGTATATTTCGAACCACTGATTTGGTTTTGCGAAAAATACCAAACGACATCGGAATGATTCGAAAGACCCCACGTTGCGATCGTCGGGAAGTGTAGAATCATTCTGGAAAATTTGGTATCAATTGGAAATCGTTTCGGTCGCCAAATAGTCGAAACACTGTCGGCTGCCGCTTTGTTCGAACTAGTTTGGAACGAAATTATTAATTCGAATAAATTTGTAATAAATTCGAATTTAGGAAATTCGAATTAGACGTGGTCTCCTGAGGCTCAGGGCAGTATCTTGAGCCCTCGGGAGAAGCCGAAGGGCGTTAGGTCGAATTTAGATGTTGAAAATCGAAAATTCGGCACCCTACGCCGCTCGGTTCAAAACGCGCTTCCGCTATCGCCACGTTGAGCTGTTCGGGGGCCGGCGTCGATTAATCGGGCCCACCCCAACAGTGGTATCAGAGCTATGGCTCATGCATGGTTCGACCGAAGGCCTCGAAAGCCGATGTGGCGAACGAACGGTCGACGTAGTTTGGAGACTATCGTCGCTCGTGACGTCGGTCGGGCACCCGGCGTCAAAATTCTGTGTTGCATGTTTATGTGGGACATTTACGCGGGCTTAGGTTGTAACCGGGTTATTTGTTTAAGGGCCGTTTGCTGCCCCCCGGTATGTACATGGATTACGGGTTGTTCGGGAAATAATTCCCCCCGTGTTGTATTTTTTCGCTTTATTAGATAAGTTAGAAAAATGGAGGCCGTTCGACGCAAGGCGAGATTGAAGGGTTCGACGACCCGCGTGACGACGAGTCGACGTTTGGAGATCAAAGACCCGGTCGTTTTACGACCCATGTAATAGGACCAGTTTAGAAATAGCCCGCGCATTTGTCCATTTAAATTGCTTTCCTAGGGTTAGGAATTTAATTAACGCATTTATGTGCTCGTGCTTAATTTTATTTGCTATGAGAATACAACTCCCATAAAATACTAAGTGAGTAAAGGGATTGGATGCCCTGTCTTCTATCAAGCTCGGGTTAAGTTGTTACGAAACCTAAATGCAAGGTTTGTTCCGGGTATGCCGGCGCCTTGCATTTGTGTTCGTTTCGATTTGCTCGTGTGCGTTAGCGCCGCTCGCCAAGACCACACTGTGCGGTAAAACGTACGGTTCAAGTGTGCGGTTTTGAGCAAAGTTGATAGGTCGCACTTAGACAGTCATACCGCCTTGTTCCGGATTTACCAGCGGGGGTCCCTGACTGAGACAAAGATAGTTGAGACATTCGACGAGGTCGGATTCGTGCGGAGCACGACTTCGTGGGCCGCTGCAAACCAATAAAACGACAGAGGTTGAGGTTTGCATCCGCCCACGGGGACATCAACTCCACTATCGAAGTTATCAACGAAACTTCCAAAACATCCAATGGGAGAAAATGGAGTTTGTGAAAAGATAGTGGGAGTCAAACGAAATAGAAGTCCTTGTTCGCGTTTGATGATCTATACAATCAACTTAATAGGCCTTTTATTTTCTGCAGCATTTTCTCTCAGTGTAAGTTATGTCTACCGCTTTAAACATACTGCTCAAGGAGAATAGGTTGACTGGGTCAAACCATTCAGACTGGCTTCGCAACCTGAGGATTTTCCTTCAGATTGAGAACCTAGTGTATATCCTTGACTCCGAGTTGCCGCCGGCTCCAGGGGCGCGGGCAACCGAGCAGGCTCGTGCCGCTTATGACAAGCGACTGCGCGACGAGCTCGTAAAGGCACATGTCCTCGGATCGATGAGTAACACGCTGCAGCGTAGTCATGAGGGTATGGCTGACGCTCGAGCGATGGTTCAGCATCTGAAAGAGCTTTACGGTGAGACGTCTAGGACAGCTCGCTATGCGGCTTCGTCGCAGCTCTTCAGATCGAGGATGTCTGAGGGTGAGAACGTTGGCGAACATGTTATGAACATGATCACCATGATCGAGAGATTGGAGACTCTCAATTTCCGATTTGATCGGGAATTACAAAACGATCTCATCTTGCAGTCTCTGCCTCCGTCCTTCAATACGTTCGTAGTGAACTATCATCTGAACGGCATGACGCTGACGCTTCCTGATCTGATGAATCAGTTAGCAACGGCGCAAGGTCAGATGAAGAGGGCAAAGCAGACTGCACTTGTCGCCACCTCTTCGAAGCCCCAGAAAGGCAAAAAGAAGAAGGGCAACAAGCTCAAGCCAACAGGGAAGGTTTCTAAGAAGAACAAATCTTCTGGGAAATCGAAGCAGACCGGTGTAAAGCCGACGGATAGGTGTCTGCATTGCGGTGCGCTGGGCCACTGGAAGCGGGACTGTCCGAAGCTCAAGGGTGAGCAGGCTGCGTCAGGTAAGGAACTTAATGTTTTAGAAACAGTTTGTTCATCATCTGTATACTCTACTTCCTGGATATTGGATTCAGGAGCTAGTACTCACATTTGTGTGTCCACGCAGGGTCTGGGACCAAGTAGAGCGCTTGGGGAGCGAGAGATCGAGGTTAGAGTGGGAAGCGGGGATAGTCTCTCGGAAAGCCACGTCGGATCAAGATCTCTTGTTTTGTTATCTGGGCATGTGTTGCGTTTGTACGATTGTCTTGTACTCCCGAGGGGTTTTAAGAACATCGTCTCCATTCCTGTTTTGAGCAGGAATGGTTATGTATTTAACTTTAATAAAAATACATGCCACATTATGTATCGAAACAAAATGTTGGCAACGCGACACTGTTTAATGGTTTGTACTATTTAAACACCCAGAACGACGTATCTGTGAATACTGTCACAAACAAACGAAAGTCAGGAATAAATGCGAGGTACCTGTGGCATCTTCGATTATGGCATACTGGAGAACGCAAGATCCATGAGTTAGAGAAAAACGGGATTTTGAAACCGTTGGGATCAGATCCCTATCCGACTTGTGAGTCGTGCCTCCAAGGTAAAATGACCCGATCACCCTTCACCGGGACATTTAATAGAGCCACGGAAATTCTCGGTTTGATTCACACGGACGTTTGTGGGCCATTCAATGTGAAGGCTCGGGGTGACTTCCACTATTTTATTACCTTCACGGATGATCACAGTCGTTACGGACTCGTGTATCTGATGAGGTATAAAGCTGATGCACTTGAAAGGTTCAAGGAGTATAAGGCTTTGGTGGAAAAACAAACGTCGAAACTCATTAAAACCATTCGATCGGATCGAGGAGGCGAGTACATGAGTATCGAGTTTGACCAGTTCTTGAAGGAGAATGGTATATTATCACAGATGACTCCGCCCGGTACGCCACAGTCGAATGGCGTGGCCGAACGTAGAAACCGAACTTTATTAGATATGGTTCGTTCTATGTTAAGCTATACAGATTTGCCGATGTCATTGTGGGGATACGCGCTTTTGACAGCGGCTTATACCATAAACCGGTGTCCCTCGAAGTCTATTAACGGCATTCCGTATGAGATATGGACTGGCCGTTTACCCAGCTTATCACATATTAGGATTTGGGGTTGCCCGGCCTATGTGAAAAAGTTGAAGGCAGACAAATGGAGTCTAGGTCTCAGAAAGGTCGTTTCATAGGTTACCCTGAAAACTCAATGGGGTACCTATTCTACTTTCACGATGATCAGAGGATCGTTGTGGGCCTACACGCACATTTTCTCGAGGAAGAGTTCATTCGAGATTGTGGCGTTGGCCGAGAGGTCACTCTCGAGGAGCAGTCGACCGAAACGCCCTCACAGGATTTGGAATTGGATGGTCCGAGTGAAGCAGTCTTGCGACGATCTGAAAGGGTGCCACGCCAACCAGAGCGGTATGGCATGTCACACGTTGAACACGATTATGTTGCGACTAGGGGACTTCTAAGAGAAGATCCCGCTACTTTCGATCAAGCTATATCCGATGTTGACTCAACGAGATGGATTGAAGCTATGCGGGCTGAGATAGACTCAATGTACTCAAACAAAGTCTGGACTCTTGTAGACCTACCGAGCGGTTTTAGACCAATTGGTTGTAAATGGATATACAAGAGAAAGATTGGATCTGACGGACAAGTTGAGACATACAAGGCCAGGTTGGTTGCCAAGGGCTATAACCAAAAAGAGGGAGTCGACTATGAGGAGACTTTCTCGCCTGTAGCCATGATCAAGTCTATCCGCATAATGCTCGCAATAGCTGCGCACTATGATTATGAAATCTGGCAGATGGACGTCAAAACGGCGTTCCTTAATGGATTCCTCAAGGAGGAGATTTATATGGAACAGCCAAAAGGTTTTGAGTCGCATGCAGATGCTCACAAAGTGTGCAAACTGAATCGGTCCATTTACGGACTGAAACAGGCCTCTCGTAGTTGGAACCTACGTTTCGATGAAGCAGTTCGGAACTTCGGATTCGAGAAAAACGTAGACGAGCCATGTGTCTACAGAAAGAGTAGTGGGAGTATGGTGTCGTTCCTTGTATTGTACGTGGATGATATCCTTTTGATTGGAAACGACATCGGATGCTCTCGTCGGTGAAAGCATGGCTTTCAACCGAATTCTCCATGAAAGATCTGGGAGAAGCGACGTATATACTTGGTATTCGCTTGTTCAGGGATCGAGCGAACAGAACGATCGGCTTATCTCAGGCCCTTTACTTAGAGAAAATCCTGAAAAAATTCAGAATAGATGACTCTAAGAGAGGGTTCTTACCTATGCGACATGGGATCCATTTGTCGAAATCAATGTCACCTCAAAGTGAGGAAGACCGACGAAGGATGAGTGGGATACCCTATGCGTCTGCAGTGGGTAGTCTGATGTACGCGATGTTGTGCACACGACCGGACATTGCCTACGCTGTGAGCGTGGTTAGTCGGTTTCAGGCAAACCCAGGTGAAGGACACTGGACAGCCGTTAAGAATATCTTCAAGTACCTTAAATGGACTAAAGACTTAACGCTTGTCTATGGAGGAGCGGGACTAGAAGTAGAAGGTTATACCGATTCGGACTTCCAGTCGGACGTGGATGACCGAAAATCTACTTCAGGTTTTGTATTCGTGCTCAATAGTGGGGCAGTGTCTTGGAGAAGCTCCAAGCAAAGCACGACTGCCGATTCCACATGTGAGGCAGAATACATAGCAGCCTCAGAGGCAGCTAAAGAAGCTGTTTGGATGAAAAAGTTCTTGGAGGAACTTACTGTGGTACCAGTTGCGGACAGACCGCTTACACTTTGGTGCGATAACAGCGGTGCAGTCGCGCAGGCAAAGGAACCACGATCTCATAGCAAGTCCAAACATATTGAGATAAAATATCACCTATTACGTGAGTTCGTTGAAAACGGGATGGTCGCCGTGCAGAAAATCGCCACCGCGGAAAACGTGGCGGACCCACTTACGAAGCCCTTGTCCCAGGCAGTTATGGAACAGCATCTGGACAAGATGGGCCTACGATACCATTGTGACTGGCATTAGGTGCAGCACATGGCATTCGAGTGCAAGTGGGAGGCTGTTAGGGAGTGTGCCCTCGGAATGCCATACGAGGACTAGGAATAGTATAGGGCGCACAATGATGTATGGGTCGATAGACAGTTTTACTGTATATACTGTTAAAATAAAGTAGTGAATATTATTTTCATTATAATAAAGGCATTATTATTTATTTATCGAATTTAAAGTCTGCTTGGCATCTGGCGGTGCGATAAATAAATAACACCCAAATGTTTGAGTTGGACGTCTGATTCTCGTGGGGACGAGGGAGGAGACACCGGATGGTCCTTATCTCAGCATTAAATAAAAAGTCCGTAAGTCTAAGGATTCTAGGTGGGTGACTAGATATCCGAATATGACTTATTCATTGACGACCACATAGTATCGGTAGTGTCACCGATTACCTGAGAGGTTGTGGGTCGTGATGGAGATATCGGTGATCGGAGAGATCGCGTATCGGACATTCGGCTCGTATTCGTCTTGATCACATGACTAGGATGTTGTCAATGATTGAACGAATGACTATAGCAGCCTCAGACCGATAGGGTCACTGACGGATTTACTTTCGCGATTTCGGTTTGTCGCTAGTTGGTTAGGTCCGCAAGTGTTCGGAAATGGGACACGGGCCAGCGACGAAACGCAACTGACTTTACGGAGGTGATTGCCGGGCTTTGACTGCTATTGGGATTCACTGCCTATATTCGTATAGGTTAACGTCCTATGAGGTAATTGGAGAACGACGATTGTAAAGCCTTCGGCCGAAGCTTGGAAAGCTCGCTCGTATTAGATACGGAGCGGAGTTTAAATAATCGGTTGGGTCTCGATTATAACATAGTGTTAGGTTAGTGAGTTTGACATTTACATGGCTCTCACCTAACCGGGACGCAAGTGAAAGGCGTAAGAGTTATTTAAATGTATACACTATAGTCGGTTCGCCCGAATTTCGATTAGATCAAAATTCGTTCTCAACTGGGATCTGTCCGGTACCGCGGGATTGGCTAGGCGAATACCGGGACTCGCGGATTCCTCCCGTGCCAGTTGAGACGGACCTAGAGAGTCGCGCTTAAAAATGGTAATGAACTTGAACGAAAACGGCGGGCTTTTCTCTGGAACCTAACGAATGGGATTTGTTGAGGTAGTGGCATAGTTGACACGAGGTGTCGATAATTTAGTTAAATTCCGGTGACGGTCACGGGAATAATTAGGACTTGAGATTGTCTTAAGTGCTTAATTAATTAACTAAATGAGGCTCAATTGTGATTAAAATAATTAGATTGCATTTAATTATTTTATTACTTAAAATTGAGGGACTAAATTGAGAAATTAGAAACCTCATGGGCTTAAATGAAATATTTGCATGTTGACTTGGTCTTGGACATGTGTATAACTCCTAGCTTGCCACATTGGATGAGGTGGCTTGTGAGTCATACCCTTGGCTTTGTTGAGAGCATGACAAGTATTATTGAATAATAATAAAATAACCCTAAGTGGACTTTTACTACATGAATGATATGACACCTCACTTGATTTTTTTATGCAAAAAAAAATAATATATAGAACAAGCATGCAACGTGAGTTGTTTTTCTAAGCCAAGTACTTGGCCACTTTGCTCTCAATAACTAATAGCTAAAGAGTAAGAAAGAGTGTACTTGGTACTTCTTAAGCCACTTAATTCTAGCCACGGGATCGTTCGACGAAGCCCGACGCCCGAACCGAGCTGCGTCTAGCCATCGGGAGCAGTCTCGGAGGTTCGATCAAGGACATACCGGCGTGACAATCTAGCCCGGAAGCCCCGGGAGCCAGACGAGGTGTTGCGACGTCCATCCGAGGTGCATTCACGTACACCGACGGTATATTTCGAACCACTGATTTGGTTTTGCGAAAAATACCAACGACATCGGAATGATTCGAAAGACCCCACGTTGCGATCGTCGGGAAGTGTAGAATCATTCTAGAAAATTTGGTATCAATCGGAAATCGTTTCGGTCGCCAAATAGTCGAAACACTGTCGGCTGCCGCTTTGTTCGAACTAGTTTGGAACGAAATTATTAATTCGAATAAATTTGTAATAAATTCGAATTTAGGAAATTCGAATTAGACGTGGTCTCCTGAGGCTCAGGGCAGTATCTTGAGCCCTCGGGAGAAGCCGAAGGGCGTTAGGTCGAATTTAGATGTTGAAAATCGAAAATTCGGCACCCTACGCCGCTCGTTCAAAACGCGCTTCCGCTATCGCCACGTTGAGCTGTTCGGGGGCCGGCGTCGATTAATCGGGCCCACCCCAACAGGCCTCGGCCTCGTTCTCGAACTTCTTGGCAAGATCGTCGACTTCGAGTGGCTCCATAGGCCCGTACGCCAGAACGAAGTCGCCGATGCCCTCAGCTGCATGCCGCAAATTGCCATCATAACAGCCGCAACTAGCTACGCCCAAAGCAATTTCGCGGTCCGCATCCGATGCGATGCTGAGAACGACGCCCCCTACAAGAAGCTTAAAGACGAAGCCGGAGTCGCCAAACGATACTGGCTCGAGGAAGGCCTGCTCGTGATGCACGGCCACCGCTACTTCGTCCCAGCCGGAAAGCTCAGGCACGAGCCGCAATGGGCCGGCCACCCCCGCGCCGGCCGCATGTTGGCCCTCCTGTCCCGGCGTTTCTATTGGCCTAAGATGGAGCAAGATGTGGAGGCCTTCGTCCGCACATGCCTCGTCTGCCAACGGGACAAGACGGAGCGCGCCATGCCTGCCGGCCTCCTACGACCACTCCCAACCCGACTAGCCCCTGGAGATCCATTTCAATGGACTTCATCGTCGGACTTCCCAAGAGCGAACAACTCATCTATTTTCGTAGTCGTTGATCGATTTTCAAAAATTGCAGTCTTTATGGCTGCGCCCTACGAGTGTCCGGCCGACACGGCGGCCGACCTGTTCTTTCGCAACGTGGTCAAGCACTTTGGCATTCCGGAAGAGATTATTAGCGATCATGACCACGAGCCACTTCTGGACCGCTCTTTTCCGAATACTCGACACCAAGCTACGCTTCTCGTCAGCCTACCATCCGCAAACTGACGGCCAGGACGGAGCGTGCGAACCAGCTTCTCGAGGAATACCTCCGCCACTACGTCGCTGCCAGCCAGCAACTGGACTAGCCTCCTTGAGTCGGCGCAGTTCTGCTACAACTTGCCCAAGTCCTCGCAAACCACGAAGAGCCCCTTTGAAGTTGTGTACGGCTTCCAGCCATTGACGCTGCAAGCTGTAACCATGAGCAATCATGGGAAATGCCCTGCCGCCTACCAGTTCGCCCGCGGCCGCCAGATGCTATGGGACGAGGCCCGCGATAGCATGGAAAAGGCAAGCCGATGTATGAAGAAGTACTACGACCGAGGCCACTGTTCAGTGGAGTTCGGCGTAGGCGAAAAGGTCTGGCTCAAGCTCACCCCTCAACTGCAAAAGTGCCAAACGAGGTCAAGGAGCTTGATGCTGAAGTTCCGTTGGAACTATTTAATTGTATTCAATTAATATAGTTGTCTTAGTCTTGCTATGCAATTAGTAGTCTTGGGCTAAATTGTAATTAGTCATTTTGTAGGACTACTTGTGTAAATATACCACGAGGTGGTATATATAAGTGAACTCCTAAGAAAATTAGGAGTGTGTTGTACAAGGGAATTCGGATCGAAAAATAGAATTGAGAATTTAGAGAGAAGATTTTCGCCTCCCTTGAGTGCTCTCAACGTTGATTCTCTCCCAAGCTTTCTTCGTAAGCAAATCTCAATCGTAAGCTCTCGAATTTCTTAGATTTGCTATTCAATTCTTAGTAATTCGATCTAGGTTGGATATTAGGGGTCCTAACAAGTTCGACGGGCCGTTCGAAGTTCGTCGAAGGATCAGTACGGTAGCCTATTGACTGAAGCTACCACCCAAGTATCGCGTACACCCCGTATTTTATGTAAGTTTCCTAAAGAAATTTCATGAAGACCTCGACCCCGAACGACGGCCCGAGCTAAGCATCCCCTCTAAGCCAAGAAAGGAGTTTGATCGAGAGGTCGAACGCATCATCGCACACCGTCTGCGCGATGACCTACCCGGCACCCCGCTCGATTTTCTCGTCCAGTGGAAGGGCGAGCCAAGGATCGACAACACCTGGGAGAGCAGCGAAGACCTATGGCAGTTCGACCACCTTACTCAGGCCTACCTAAGCCAACAAGCACCATCCGCGTCAACGAGGGCGTCGACGGCTCAGGCGGGGGAGGACTGTCACAGTGTTGAACGAAGTTGACCGTTGACCAGGTCAACGGTGGCCGGAGACGAAGCCGGCCAAACAACACGCCCAAAGGTATCGCCGGAGCTCGTCGGAGAATCACCGGAAGATTTGGTCCGGACGGCGGCGCCGGACCTTGGCCGCGTGCGCTAGGCAGAACCGCCTGGTGGTGGCCGCGTGGCATGAAGTGCCACTGTCACTGGCCGCGTGCGCCAGGCTAGGCGGCCGAGTGCCGCCATGTGGCGCTCATGCATCGGGACAGGCTGAGGCCGCACTGCATTGGCCATGTCAGCCCGTCAGGACGTAAGGCCATCATCGCTAGGCAGAGCAAGGCATGGTCGGGCCAAAGCTGGCCGTCCTTGGCAGCTTTGGCCAGCCACTGCGCCAGGCCATTATGCCGCACCTCAGGCCGCGACTGGCCAGCCCGAGAGGCAAGCCAAGCCATCAGCTTTGGGCAGCTTTGGCGTCAGCCCATCATCACACAAAGCTAGCCGGACGGCGATAGAATAGCCCAGCCAAGCAAGCAAGGCCTGCCAAGCCAGGCATGCCCGCGCCAGGCCGCCAGCACCAGCGAGTGGCCAAGCCGCGTTGCGCGACAGCCCGCCTATTGGCCAAGACCAAGTAAAGACCTCTTGGAGTACTCCTTGTGCTCTATAAATACCTCCTTACCTAGCTCATTTCGGGCATGAGTGGTATGGTGTGAGTGTCTAGTAGTTCACTTGGTATTTGCCTTGTGCTTAGTGCTTGTGTGTGTGTGCGTTCGTTAAAGAGTGTTGTACGAGTCACGATAGTCCTCGGACTTAGCTTGTACTCCCCCGTAACCCGGGGCCCCCGATTAATAAAAAAGGATTGGGTTGGGAGTCCGATCCTGTAATACTTGGTGTTCTAAGTTTGGTCGAGTTCATTGGTGCGAGCTCGGGGTTAACAAGGATATACTCATTAGCTTCAATTGCGTGAGTTGAGTAGGAGAAAGCATTCCCTCTCGTACGGTCATTCCGCATAAGGCTTAGGCGGCTTAGTACGGCCATACTAAGCCGTTGCCGTGTTGCGTCAAGGGTTCCTAGAAGCGAAAAAAATTCTAAGGGATTTGGGGCGTGACAAAACTGGTAGGCAAACGTGAGATAATATGTTACTAATAATATTACAAGTTACAACCCATTTTTCAGGGCTTTTCTATTAAAGCAAACGCAGCCAAAGAACTAAATAACATATCACAAAAATAGCTATTGGTCAAATCTACAACACTCTTTACTTTCTTCATCTTCGACTTCAATAAACTTGTCTTTCTTCGAAAATGACACTTCCACACGGGGATAAATCAACTCCTACAATAAGGAGACTCGAGCTCCCAAATCGGGAAAAAGCAAACACAACCAACAACACAAGGAAACACCAAAGACATACCATCACTCACAACACAGAAACACAAGAGAAAGTGCAGAAACATAAAAACGAGGAGCGCTGAAACAAAGAAAAACATCTACTCCAACAACAAATCAAAACTAAAAGAAACTAAAGAACAAAACATTATAGAAACATGACAAAAATGTAAGGAAATAAAAGAACACAAGCGAAAAGCTTCCCACCTTTTTCAGTACAGGAACTCACACACAAGAAGCAAATGAAAACACACAGGAAAGAACCCACACACAACAAAAAAAAGCACGGACAAAACTCATATACTCACGCAATGTTAACCACACACAGAAAACCCACAAGCACACACAGCAAAAAGAGAATGCAAGAAACACAAAAGAAAAACCCCCAACCTCCATTAATGGAGGAGGGGGGAGAAGCAAAAAACCTGTCCCCCCCCCCCCCCCCCCCCCCCCCCCCCCCCCCCCCTTTTTATGAGAGAAGTAAGAGAAAGCTATGGAGATTTAGGGTTCTTACATACAAATGCATGCATAACTAAAATTTTGTGGGCTCTTTTATGCATATTATATTACAAGAAAATCAACAACATTGAAATCTTTTATGGGCTTAATTTACTTCCCTTGAAGCTGATGTTTTGCAGAATAATAAACAAGGAGAAGCAGACATACGGGAAATAAAAAAGAAGTAACGTATAGCATGCTATACAAGTTATAGTAATCTCTTAACTTCATCTTTATTATTTGTGATTAAAGCAATAATTAACACTTTATTTAGGTCTACCTAAGCACATGCACATGCACATGTATGCAAATCAATTATTAGATGACAAGCAAGTAAATACATGTAGTATCTTGTGTTATACAGATATTGCATATCTCACTTTCTATTTTTTCACCTCCTACGCACTATCTATAAATTTAATTAATTTGTAGATATATAACATAATATAACAATTAACATGATGCTCGGATACACAATATTCACTAGTAGAACTAGAAACTATATTTTCTACCGTCATGAGTTATTATAATATTTGAAGTAATCCAATAGTAAAATCTTAGTCGCCATTCGACCAAGTACTCACATGAATTTTTGGTCCACCAACTTAGCCACGTGGTGATGATATCCAATGAATAAGAAAAGAACTCGTCGTATCTTTCGGTTTAAGAAAAATGCAATGGCCACGACATGTTTAACAATTATATTTAAAAATATATAAATTGAATAATGATTTCATCATCTGCAACGAATTTAGGCAAGAATATTTTCCCAGGTTTAAGGGTTTCGATTTTCCTTATCATTATAGTCGAGCCATGCGAATAGTTTCTTAGAAAGTCGATCTCGTCCCATAATCGAAAATAACATTTAAATTTGAGAGCTATGACACAAAAAAAAAAATTGAATAACTTAATATACTAGAAGTAAAAAAAAAATCATCATAAAATTTAAATTCTATATCACTAGCACTAGTGATGGTGAGACATCTTTTGGTCTGATATGCGACCCATCAAACCCCACTGCACTCACTGGTCCTAAAAGTGCAGTGCTTTTTATTTTTATTTTAATGGGTGCTCACGAAAATATCATCTTCTGATCTCATCATCAGAGTCATCATCCTTCAACCATCTATCCATTTATTTCTTTTGTTTTTTTTTCAAGATTTTCGCATATATTGAGGGACCTAAACCGGAAAATAGCCGTCTTCGAGATATTGCTAAAAAACTACATCTCACTCCTCTTTCTCGATCATGGTGAGTTGAGCTTCTTTCTTTCTTTCATTCATCAGCCCGCCCCTCTTCAAAAATCAAAAGTCATGTATTGTTTATTACATGCTTAGAGTTTATTGGTATATGCATGCAATGATGCATCTTATGTAGGGATTTTCAACAGATTAGATCTCGATTATGGACTTTTAATGACAAAATCTTGGCAATCTAATCTATTTATCATCATCCTTTTCTACTACTTCCTCCGTCCCGATAACTTTTGTACATTTTACCAAATCGAGCGTCCCACTATCTTTTATACATTTCCATATTTAGTAAAAAACTGTCACACACAATCAATATAATAACATTAAATATCCTTAAAAGACGTGCCACACACATACACTTTTCTTTCTCTATACTATTAAAATATTATATTTCTTAAAAACCGAACCCAATCCAAAATGTCTATATATTACCGGGACCGAGGGAGTATTATTTTAATTACCAACCCTTTTCTTCACAGGTTGTGATTATAGCTGCAGCAAAATCTAGAACCCACCCAAGATCCGATCTTTAATTGAATAAAATACAGCGAAAGACCCCTTTTTATTTCACGGGCTTTCCGTTGTATTCTTTTGACTTTTATTTTTCCTTTCCTTTCTGTGAAATAAAAAACTTCAGCCTTTCCGTACAATCCTAAACCGTCGCTCAACATGAGGCTCGAAACCGTAGACTGCTCACACTACGCCGCCGCCGTCAAAGCCTTCGCCCCTTTCATGCCGGCTTCACCATCGTCGACCACCCTCTCCAAACCTCGGAGCTTCGACGGCAACTTTCCAAGATTCCGGCGATCGTCGGCCTCGAAATCAGACAAAATCTGCGCCAACCCATTTTTCCGCATAAAAGGATCGGCCAAGATCCAAGGCGAAGAAATAGGCAGCTTCGGTAAGAACAACGGAGACAAAAAAAAGCTGCATTGCACTACTTCCCGGCGAGACCCATTCCTGGAAACCCGACCCGATTTCCTGGAACCCATGATGCTCGGGATAAGACCCGACCCACCCGCCGACTGGCCCGGCCGGGAAACCGACGTGTGGGCCACCGTTGAGCAGAAGGCCAAGAGCCTAGAAATCCCCCTTTCCCTCCGTATGATCAAGAAGAAGCTTCAGAGCGAAGACCCGCCCACCGCCTCCGCCGGCGTCGGAAGCATCTCGCCCTCCGTCAGGGCGGCGTTCGCCTCGACGGCGTTCATCGTTGTCGAGCTTCAGAGCCACGCGCTAAGCATGAGGGAGGAGCTCTGCCGCGAAGACTTGGAAGTTATCACATCGAAAGTTCAAAAGGAGATGCACTCTTCCTTGGCCTGGCTTTTCCAGCAGGTTTTTTCGCGGACCCCACTTTTGATGCTCGGCGTGATGACCCTCGTCGCCGATTTCGGCATATATTCGGTTTCCCGAGATTTTCAAGAGTCGGGCCCAAGCGGGCCCCGGCCCGCGTTATTACGTCGTCCTCCGAATTCTTGAACATGGCCTATCGTAGTAGCAATAATCTATTGGACGATTTGGCCGAGGCGAAACTTTGGGAATCCACGGTGGAATACGCGTCGAAATTGGGCGGTGCAGGCATCGGCGGGTGCGTGATTTCTCCTGTGTGGGCCGGCATTGAGGGGGACGACGACTACGCAGAGTATCATAGGACGGATTTGATCTATCAGATGAACTTGTCGTTCGAGCCCGGGAATTCGCTCCTGCTGTGCAACTACGCCCAGTTCTTGCACCTCGTCGCCCGGGATTGCGACAGGTCTGTTCGCGCGGGATTCTGTATGCTGTTGAATTATCACTCCACCTAAAAGCTTAAATCTTGAAGGGAGCAATATTATAATTTAAATTTATATATTTCATTTCCAACATGTTTCTTCGTGTCTAGGCTAATTTCTTTGTTACATGGACTTAGCCGAGTTATTTCATTTAAAGGATTGATACGTCCAGTCCACCTAAAAGCTTAAGCTTGAAGAGTGCATATCATATTTTAAATTTATGAATTTTATTTCCAGTATAGACGCATATATTGAACGTTGTGCGTGAATTTTGCAGGGCCGAGGAGTGCTTCAAGAAGGCCGTGCAAGAAACTCCGCCCGACGCAGAGGCATTGAGCCGATACGCCAATTTTTTGTGGGCAGTGAGAAGGGATTTATCGGGGGCCGAGGAAAGGTTCATACAGGCTTTGGCTTTGGAGCCCGAGAATTCTTATTACGCGTCGAAGTACGCTAATTTCTTGTGGAGCACCGGTGGGGGTGCTTCCCCGCCACCAGCACTGAATTGCAAGAATTATAACAAAAGGGGGGAAAACAACTCTTTTTTTTGGAGATATCAAGGTTGTCTTTGGCTAATGCGCTTTGCGGTCGAAGCTAAGATCGAATTGCGTCGCCGGAAAGTGCTATTGGGGGCGTCAGCCGACGAAGATTGGATTAAGCTATTTGTGTTGTAAGGGAATGTTAGAGAGTAAAAAATATCAAATTTCCTAAATGTACATGGAGGGGTAAGGTAAGCTTTGCATTGGCAAGAACGTGTTAGTGAACCCAGGCAGTTTTTACAGTTATCAGTTATGCATACACATTATGGATTCTTCTTGTCATAACTATGTGCTCTATCTACCCCTAACATGAAATGTGACTATATAACTTTCCTTAGACTTCAATTTATTCCAACGTAAAATCATTTGGACCGTTTCATAACTGACGATGAAGAATGAAAATGGTGAAAGGTTTGGCTCGAGTAAATTAAGGAGACTGATGGTATGGCCATTAGGGAAAGGTCATGAACTTTTATTTTCGAGAATGATATTTTCTTTTGATCATTTCTGCAGAAAATAAAAACAAGAAAGATAAGAAGGCACTTGAACCGAACTAGGAACGCACAAATCAAAGGACGTCAATGGCGTAGATCAGATAAATGGATGGATAATATGAATGTGACATCTGTAACTTTGCTAAAGAAAATAACAAAACATATACGCCAAAGTTATGAGTTGATATATCGCACATTTTTTAGATATTTTTGAGGGCTCGGCAGCTAAGTGATTATCGATTATGACTTTTTCTTGTGGGAATTTTGTTGGGATTGAAGTGGTCCCGGTATGATATGGATGTAATCACTAAGTTGTAAACTGATGTTGGACGTGATGTTGGGCTAACACTCACACTTACTCAGAAACGCACAGCGGAAATATAAAGTACTTAGTGACGAAACTTAAATAACACGAGAAGTTATTTTATGCAGCAAGTCAAATAACTTGTTGCGTGCCTCAAGGCGCAAAACTCCACTATAGAGATGGATTACAAACTATCAAAAAGGATAGTCAAAAACACGTCTAGCAAAACCTACGAATCAAAAAGGCTGCAAACTACAAGATCTTTCGACCTTTGAAAAGCTAGACTAAAAGACAACTCTCGCAAGATGTAAAACTCGCTCAAACTCGATATGTGTTTCGCTCATCGTTTTCGCTCAATATGTCACTCAAAGTTACTCCTTGAAAGCTCTCTCGAAAGTCGTACTTTGCAGCTCGAAAATAACTCTTATTTAAAGGTCTTGGCTCCATCTTGAATTGGTAAAAGATCCATTGAATATCTCTTCGAAGATCTCTCTAAATATAGTATATATTTAGTTCGAATCTTCTCATCTAATTGGCCGATCTCTTATCTCCTATTTTTGGTCGTAGCTTGACTAGTTCTCTTTTGATCTTCAAATCTTTTAAGGTAAGTGCTCTTCCCAAATTCGTTCAAGCAGCTCCACACGTTTTCCACATGGTTTGATCCATTCCCTATCCTTATATAAGTCCTGCACATCACTAAAAATAGCCAAGATACGGATTAAACACGTTTTGGGCATGAAAGATAAAACTGAGAAAGGGAACACTCTCAGTCAACAGATGTTGACTAGAATGTTACCCCAACATTGCCAGTGTTGAAGGCTCAACATCAACAATCTCCCCCTTTTTATCTTTCTTCCCAAAACTAAAGCAGACGTTAGACATAGTGAAACTCCCCCTGAAGGCAAATCTACCCAACGGCAAAACATCAAAAGATGCTTAGAGTAAACGTAAACAGAATAGCGGTTAAACTATTCAAAGTACTAAGAAAATAGTACATAGCCATAACAAGGTCTTATTAAGTTAAACATCTGCAAAATAAATATTTTCGGCAAGTAAGCAGGCAAACATGTAAACATACCAGAGAAGCAAATCAGCATGCACATGGTAAAAACAATTCCATCAAGCATGCAAAATGGGGTAACTTAGCATGCACACAAAAATCAATTATGCATGTAAAAATAGAAAGGATCAGATCTTCACTCTCAATGGAGTATGGAGTTTCCTTCTGATGCTTTCTCGGCTGCTTCTCGATCAACTCCCCCTGTTTGTTCGACTCCTTATTCTGCTCCCCCTGAATTTCTTATCTCCCCATTTTTATCTGCACAACCTTCTCCCCCTTTTTGGGAAGAAAGAAAAAAACTCAGAGAACTTCTCTGTTAGCCAACTTGCAGATGTTGAGGTAAATGTGGGGCTAATATCTGGACCAACATTCTGAGACTCAGAAAAACAGGTGAGTTCGCCATATAGAAATCAAAAATAAATTCGATAAATTGATATGAGCACAGAGTGTGTGATCCTCGATCAGAAACTGGAAGAGCATAGGGTATTTCTAGAAAGCAATTTCGAAATATGCAAATCGGGTTTGTGTAGAATGCTTTCAAAATCAATTCAAGCCAAGGCATACATATGGAAATAGTTCCAACGGAAATAAAATAAACACAGTCACTCAGTAAATTTCGCATATAGTGGAGTTAATGGACTGAAAAATAACCCTTGAACGCAAGGAGAAAAACGCATAGAGTGGATAAGATCAAGCTAAGTCATGATTTTCAAAGCATGGAGCTAAAAATAGTAAAGGACTAATTCATCAAGCGAGAACACAAGAGCGAATAGAGACTTTGATCATGCGAGTAAATAGGTGCAATTCAGATCACGATTCAACCAAAAGAACACTAAGTCCAAAGTCAAGGTAGAATCAAGAAATACTAACCGTTTGAGCGAGGTTGATGGCCACTTGAGACAAATGTAACAAGCTGCTCTTCGAGAGTTCTAATGCAATTCTGAGAGATTTCTAACTAGACACATATGACTAACAAATGCAGTACTAAAGACAGACACAAATAAAACGAAAGCATAAAATGTAGCAATATCAAACTGACAGTCACACATGTTGCCCTAACATTTGACTCGACATCCTGAATCCGTTAGACTTTTCTGCTTAATCCTTCTCAAGACCAGTTCCCTTTATTACCCTTTCACCTCATATAACTAACCAAATTTTTTCACAACCCTTATACACTCAGTTTCGTGGTTCGGTTTTTTTTCTGTCACATAGTATACATCGTCACCGCGAATGCCGTATACCTAAGGAAACTTATTACCAAATACCTAAAGATAGCCGAGAGTTTATGAGCATGCTTATACACAATAAGGATTGGCTTTTTGTCGCAATAAGTACATCGTCACAGCGAATACCGTGTACCTAGGGACGTATTACCAAGAGCCTTTAAACAGGGATTGGGTTCATTTAGGGACCAGTCGAATAGAATCAAGTCATTTCACAAGAAAACATAACAGAATATTAATCAAACATTTAAGCAGTAACCATCAAATTTGACATATGTTATGTTGATCCAAATGTTGGACCAACATTTAACCTGACATGTGCAATCCTATGAATTTCTTCAGGTCCGAGAACCTTTCAAAATCCAATGCTTTCGTGAAAATGTCTACTAACTGATGCTTAGTGTCTATATGCTCAATGCGGACTAACTCTTTTTCGACCATATCTCTCAGAAAATGATGCCTTATATCTATAAGCTTTGTGCGTTAATGCTGGATAGGGTTCCTAAATATGTTGATGGCACTAAGGTTATCACAATACATGAGAACAAATTCGCACTCAAACCCATAGTCACACAACATGCTATTCAACCATATTAATTGCGTACAGCAACTACCCGCCGCAACATACTCAGACTCAACAGTAGATAAAGACACACAATTTTGCTTCTTACTATACCATGCAACTAGATTGTTACCTAAGAAGAAACAGCTGCCACTTGTGCTCTTACGATCATCCTCGTCACCTGCCCAATCAGCATCGCTATAGCCTACAAGACTCATATTAGTATCTTTGGAAAACCACAATCCTAGGCTACACGATCCACTTACATAACGAAGAATACGCTTAAAGGCAATAAGATGAGAAACCTTAGGCTCAGACTGATATATAGCACATACGCATACACTATACATAATGTCGGGTCTACTCGCTGAAAGATATAATAGACTGCCTATCATGGAACTATACGATGTGGGTCAACATTCTGTCCAACATTACCTTTACTTACCTTCTGAGTTGAACACATCCGTGTTTTTATTACCTTGGCAGTATCTTTCCCAAATTTCTTCACAGTGTTCTTAACGCACTTTTCCTGAGACATGAAAATAATGTCGTTGCTTTGCTTAATCTGTAGGCCTAAGAAAAATGTTAGTTCACCAATCATACTCATGTTGAAAGTAGGATTCATAGCATGTACGAATTGGTCTATCATAGACTGAGATTTATAACCAAAAACAGTATCTTCTACATAAATCTGGGCTATCAAAATATCAGAACCAACTCTTCTTACAAGAGTGTTCGATCGGCTTCACCTCGCACGAACCGAAATTCAAGTAGGAAAATAGTCAACCTACCATACCAAGCTCGAGGAGTCTGCCTTAGACCATAAAGCACAATCTGCAACTAAAAACATAATTAGGAAAATGTGGATCTTCAAATCCTTTCGGGTGCTCAACATAAATATCTTTATCAATATAGCCATTCAAAAGCGCACCCTTTTCATCACAGAAATCATAGAATAACTGAGTCTCAAACTCTCTATCATGATCAGTCCTAATATGAAAAATGTGGCCACAAAAATCATTCTTCACCATATCACAAAAGTTTTTGAAAAATCGAACAGTTCTGATTTTTCCCTAAAAAATATCCATGCAAATCTAGACAAGTCATCAGCTAGCACATAAGCATATTTTCTACCACCAATACTACCTACTGCTATCGTACTCATCAAATCCATGTGTGTTAACTGAAAACAGTTATCAGTTTTAAAATGTTGAGTAACATGTTGATCAACATTATGGCTAGCATGCACTTTCTTACCCTTTAAACATGACTCACATACAACCTTACCAAACTCCTTAAGCTTCGGTACGCCTCTGATCGCCTCATGTTTGATACGCTGCTCCAATGTTAGGTAGTTAACGTGGCCCAGTTTGTAATGCCAAAGTATGACACCGTCTTCGTCTTTCGATAGTTGGCACACGTCCTTGAGGTAGTCTCGACTGAGAATCCGTCCTTTAGCACCTCCTCCAAATGTCACAGATCCACTCCTTAAAGGCATGTAATCACTTATATACTGTTTGGTACCCGTCATATGTCGGGAACACCCGCTATCGAAGTACCAAGATCCTGTCACGTTAGCTCGCAAAGAGGTATATACTACATTGCATGTATGAACGGACTTCGGTACCCAAACTTTCCTAGATGACAAAACAGCATTTGGATTCCCAGAATTTGAAGGTGAGTCAGCGGAGTTTTCTCCAGACATATCTTTCTAACACTGATTTCTCAATGTTGAGCGAGATGTTGGATGACATTCCAGCCGACATCGATTTCTTTGCAGAAATATCCCCCTTCAATTTCCAGTAGTATGGTTTAATATGACCAGGCTGCATACGATGATGACACTTAACCGATCTATCCTTAGACTTAGCATGCTTCATACTTTTCTTAATAGTCACAGTCTCACATCGATCGTTATCAACATGGGAATTTTCAAAAACAAACTTTGATCGATCGTAAGTGGCAGAATCTAGAACATGCTGTGAATTGTAACCTAAGCCATGAGTATCATAAGTATCTATCGACAATACCTCATCAAGAGTTGATTTACCCTTGTTCAACTTTGAGGACGTCTCGTCAGCCTTATCGACTTGCTTCTAAAGTTTATCGATCTCCTTATCTTTTCTCGTCAACACGACTTCCACCTTGTTCATCCCTTCTAGAAGGCTTTTGATCATGTTTTTACTCTTCTCATTTTCCTCTATCAGCGTTTTCACGATTACTTCCAGTTCCGAGTTTTTCGCATACTCCGTGGACAGCAGTTTGAAGGCTTCATTCGTCTGAACTTCTTCACGAACATCAGTTTCTAAACCTGCATCATCAAAACCAGAACACCCATCAAAACAGTTTGAATCATCATAATCGAAAATGATATGTTTTTCAGATGTTGAGTCAGATGTTGGCTCAACATCAGTTACCGCAGTGAAACCGATTTGATAATCTTCGTCGTCCGAGAAGGATTGAATGGTCACTGATGATTGCTTAGTCTCCTTGGCATACTGTTCCTCATCTTCATCATCGGAGAGATCGATCCAATGTGATTTCTCACGCTTGCGAAGGGTGTTCGCGCATTCATTGGCATAATGACCCCATCCTTGACATTCATAGCATCTAACCGAGTCATAACTGATATTCTTCTTCTTACCATCTGGTTTGCGTTTGATGAATGGAGGAGCAGACGTAGGTTCTCCTTTGACATTCTGGCCTTTCCTGAATGTTGGACCAACATTTTGCCCAACATTCTTATTCTGTAGAAACTTTGTGAATTTCTTCACTATCATGGCCATGTCGTCCTCATCATTGGGGTCAACCTCAGTTTGCTCCTTGGATGACTGACTTACTAGAGCAAGACTTTTGCCGCGTGAAGCTTTTTGTTGTACTTCAAGATTGGTCTCGTAGTTTTTCATGATGTTCATCAACGTGTTGAGATCCAATGTGGACAAGTTGTGGGCTTCCTCGACCGCAGCTACCTTCACATTAAACTTTTCAGTTAGCGTATGTAAAGCTTTAGAGACTAGTACCTATTAGAAATCGAATCCCCGAGGCTAGCACACTCGCTCGAAATCGTTAGGATCTTCCCGAAGTACGTGGTGATATCCTCGTCGTCCTTCATTCTCAGATTTTCAAACTGATTGAGGAGGTATCACAGTTTGGTTTCCCTCACGCTCGCATCGCCTTCGCAGTACCTCTGAAGTAGATCCCAAGCGTTTTTTGCCGTCGAACAATTCTGAATGATCTTGAACATGAAAATATCCACCGAAGAGAAGATGGCATTGAGGGCTTTATCATTAAACTCGGCTGCATTTCTCTCTTGAATACTCCATTCAGTGATCGGTTTTTCATAGACTTCACCGTCTTCGTCCTGGGCAGTTTTTGGTGTAGAATAACCATGGAGCACGGACTCCCACGCTCGCACATCTATGGACTTGATGCACTGCCGAACACGAACCTTCCAATCTGCATAGTTGGAGCCGTCTAACACAGGGCTTTGCCGATGTAATTTGAACTTGAAACATCCATTGTAGATGATCTTCAGCGCTTAGTAACGTCAAGCGTAGGCTCTGATACCACTTTGAAGTGGTCCCGGTACGATATGGACGTAATTCACTAAGTTGTAAACTGATGTTGGACGTGATGTTGGGCTAACACTCACACTCACTCAGAAACGCACAGCGGAAATATAAAGTACTTAGTGACGAAACTTAAATAACATGAGAAGTGGTTTTATGCAGCAAGTCAAATACCTTGCTGCGTGCCTCAAGGCGCAAAACTCCACTATAAAGATGGATTACAAACTATCAAAAAGGATAGTCAAAAACACGTCTAGCAAAACCTACGAATCAAAAAGGATTCTGCAAACTACAAGATCTTTCGACCTTTGAAAAGCTAGACTAAAAGACAACCTCGCAAGATGTAAAACTCGCTCAAACTCGATATGTGTTTCGCTCATCGTTTTCGCTCAATATGTCGCTCCAAGTTACTCCTTGAAAGCTCTCTCGAAAGTCGTACTTTGCAGCTCGAAATAACTCTTATTTAAAGGTATTGGCTCCATCTTGAATTGGTAAAAGATCCCTTGAATATCTCTTCGAAGATCTCTCTAAATATAGTATATATTTAGTTCGAATCTTCTCATCTAATTGACCGATCTCTTATCTCCTATTTATGGTAGCTGGTTGAATGATTATCAGATCTTCTAATTTTGGTCGTAGCTTGACTAGTTCTCTTTTGATCTTCAAATCTTCTATTTAAGGTAAGTGCTCTTCCCAAATTCGTTCAAGCAGCTCCACACGTTTTCCACATGGTTTGATCCATTCTCTATCCTTATATAAGTCCTGCACATCACTAAAAATAGCCAAGATACGGATTAAACACGTTTTTGGACATGAAAGATAAAAATGAGAAAGGGAACCCTCTCAGTCAACAGATGTTGACTAGAATGTTACCCCAACATTGCCAGTGTTGAAGGCTCAACATCAATAGGGATGAAAAAGGGTGGTAAATCATGAATCTCAAAAGGCTTACCTTGAAACAATTTCTTGGAAATAAACGTTGCCTGGTGCTAAAGTTCACGTCAAACACTAAAAACTCTAAAACTAAAATTCTTAACTTCTCGTTCTTTTCCACCATTTTCAAGGATAAAAAAAAGGAAACCCATTTTCTTTTGCTGTATTTTCTCACTTTTCCCCTTTGTTGAAGCCTTTTGTTTCATCCCTTGTTGGATCCCCTTCGTCAAAGTGTCATTTCCCCGAACTTATTGAAGTTGAATATGAAAGAAAACGAAGAGTAACGTAGTGTATCAACTGTGAAGTTTTATGCCCGATTGGTAATTTTGCGTTCATTAGTCTTTTCTTAATCAAACGTTAAACTAGTGTTTTTTCCAATTTCCAATTTTGTTTCTTATTTGATGCTCTCGCCGTAGATATCTAACTCTCTACTAGATGATCCATTGCATTTACATGGCTGTTTTCGGCTATTTATCCTCTAGTAAATCTTTCTCATCATCTACGAAGCTAAAGTTTAGAGGGAACAAAAAAGAAGCCTTTTAAGGCTAAAACCAATCATCCTATAGCATCTAAACGATCATACACTAAATGGTTCAGTATCAGTACAAGTGATATGTCAAAGGTTGAATATAAACCCAAGAATCCTTCGACCTACACGTAACATACATGCAACATCGGAAACCTAAACAATATTGTATTTCGATAGCTATAAAAACATGCTACACAATGATACATTAATAAAGAGGTCCTAATAAAAGAAGTCGAGATATGCTAGTGGGAGAAAAAAGAAAAAGAAAAGCAGAGCATTAGTTAAGTTACCAGAACCAGCTTGCTCGGCTATCGACGGCCTTGACCGTGGTTGATACCAAAGTCATACGACCATATGTGTCAACAAATACGTTAACACATTCCGTCCTCTTTTCGTTGTGGCCTCCCAAACTGCTTATTCCAGTCGAGCCAATCTCGTAAATTTTACCTTATTTTAACATTGAGATTCGAAGATGTAAGTGCAAAAGATATATACGTGTTTAGATGGTTAAAGGTGATGCAGGGCTCTACTGATCACAGTTTTGTAGAGAAATAACCAACCTCAGATTCATTCGGTAAAAATTTTCGAAGGTTTTCCCATGGGGGTTATGAAAGGGGCTAAGATATTCGACCAGAAGGAAGGTAAACAAAAACAGTACCAGGGAAAGAAAACGTTGATTCCTACTAATGCCAGGAATATAAATGGGAACGTAACTTATCTATTACTAACTAGGAATGCAAGACATCCTAGATTTAGTCCTAGCAAAAGTTTGAGATATCCATATTTGTGCTGAAAATAGTGTATCGTTATACGAAAAGAGAAGGTAACAAGAAAAACGGATGGGAATAACAAGGTGAGGTTGACGGACAAAATTGTTACCTTTCACCCAAATGGGAGGAGCGCCGGTTGCATTTGCGACAAGGAATGACATTGCAATATCTTCACAATTTCTGTGTATATGTGAAAAACCGTGTTTGGTTAGTAGAGAGAGTGGACAATGATAAGAAGGGACGAGCTAGGTGAAAGTAGATGAAATAACGTTTAAGTAAAGATCGACCTGTTTTTAGTCACATAGTCACGAATTGATGAAGGCATCTCGTAAGAGTACATGCTAAGATATTTCTTGTGGAAAAATGCAGCTTTGCTGAGGATCATGCTATAAGTTCCCGTCCACCAAACTGACCACCACCCACTGTACACGTATTTATCTTGATTGCCCTCCTGAAAAACAAATGGAACAAGAGCCAATTAAACCCAAAAGTTGCTGCATACAAAACTTAATTTACAGTAACTGAAAACTTTGTTCGTAAGCAACCTTGATCATTTAGCAACCATGGGAGGAACAAAAAAAAAGGGTAAAGGTACATACCGACTTATCGACCCGGTGAACACGTGGAACAAATCCAACCATTGCATCTGGTGCACTTAGCCAGACAGTAAAAGCCAATTCTACAGTATCGCATGGGAATATAATGTCATCATCTATCGAAAAGACTACGTCAGTCTTCAAATCCTTGATTTCTTTGAATCTGTTGTTTAAACTGTCCTCATTATTGATATCAAACTTCAACTCGATTCCTCGACCACCTTTGGCATTCGACTTGACAGCATGGTCTAGGAAGGTGGTAAGGGAATCGGACGGAGGGTCAGGTTCACTCCAGACAATGTGTACGGAGTTGAGGCCAGGGCATGATGCATAATGGGATAAAGATTGCTTCAAGAGATCATATCTTTTCCACGTGTTAATCAACAAGGTATACCCATTCCTGTACAAGTACAAGTTTAGGTTACTTCCTTCCCCTCTAAACAAATTTTACAGGGAAGACACAAAATATCTTGTGAGGAAAATCAATAAAGATGGAGTTCACAAGAGCAGTCCTCCATTATAAGCCCCCAAAATATTCCTCAAGTGTAGTTACATGCTCGTAGTCCTAGACCAACTGTGCCAAAAACTTAGGTTTTAACTACCTTAATCTAGTTACTTCAATAAAAATACCTGATGAGGAACTTTGCCAAATCGAAGTACAACAATGAATCCAAAACCTTTTCCAAATACATGCCTCATGAAACAGGACACCACGTAGAAAACGCGATGCAGAAACAATGATTTCAGACAAATAATTGGAACTAATAGAAAACTACAGTCCATAACTTTTACTGAAAACCAATGGCACATGAAAACCAGAAAAAAATTACACTCCTATTGATATTTTCCTTGCAAAATTCAGTACTTCTTCAAGACGCTAGAAACTGATCCTCCCAAAGAAGACTATCCTCTAAGTGAGCTTTGGAATAGAAACAATCTTCTACTTACGGTGACAATAATGCAGGGGAAAATAGAAAACTTTCCTCTTTTCAGAAGACAACAAGAATTACCATCTCATCGGGACAAAGCCTGGCAATAGCAAGGAAAATACATATAATAACTGAGATCAAATTATCGTTTTCTATAACAGGACGCTGAAACTTTCAATAAATCTCGATTTTCATTTCTTCTAACGCATTTACTACATGCTTTTTGGGAAGGTTAACAGAAAATTGCCAAAAACAAGAGAATCTAGCACATAATTACTTTAAGAACATCACCAAAAATAATAAATATCAGAGATCCTTCACATTTAATAAACTAGTCTAACAATTATTTCGTTATTGGCGCAACCAAATAAAACCAAATGAAGAGCGATTCATACAGAAACATCCGATAATTGGCGCAGATTAAAAGCTAAAAGAAGATTAAAAGTACCTATGTGCACTCGATTGATGCAGCGGCTTAGGTTGCTGCCTCCACCCAGCAAACGACACTTTAAGACCTCCGAGGGCGAGTAAAGTGAAGGCGATGCAACACGCGAGCAACAATTTAATCTTCGCCGATCCGGCGGCCGACAGAGCTCCTTGTCTAATCGTCCGACGGCTGAAGAGGCTCGTCCTCATCGACGTCATCATATATCGCCGGTAATCTACCTCCTTATAGCATATACAACAGGAACAAGCTCAAAAATCTTCAGAAGAAAAAGAATAGCTAATCTCTCGCGGAGGAGAATGCGATGTGCTGCTAGCGATTCACCGCCGCATCGACGCCGCCGCGAACAGACGAGGACGCTTCGATAGTGCGAGGGGCGTGCCGGCGAGTTCTTATAGTGCCGATGACGTCATTAGTCGGCCTCGATTAGCACTTGAGAAAGATTTTCAGAGTAGTCCAAGTTCTTCACGGAATAAAAGGAACCAGAAGAAACACTAGGAATAATTAATTAATCTAACTTACAGAATTTAATTTGCATTTTTATTTACAATTTATTCCTTTATTTATCTTAATTACGGGTCCAAATATAGTTTTAAAGTCGTCGCATTCCCAACTAGAAGAATTGAATCTTGTCTTCAATATATCTCATTAAACTAGTGATAAGAGTTGGGTCAAGCAAGTTGTTTTCACTTTATTTTTCCAGGCCAGGTCACCATATATCTCCACACAACATCAAATTTTATCGACATTTAAAATATTTACCTTGAGATGTGTCTTATTGTGGCAAATTTTAAATCATAGAAAGCAGTTGTAATTGAAATTTCTTACCAGGTTGAATTCAGAAAAGTTAATCATTACTACTTCCAAAGTTGTCTGAGCAGTTAATATCTTCTTGCTTAAATTTTCACTTTCATTATAAGAAACAAATAAACAGTTATCATCTAGTTCAATGATTTTCAGATTATCTTTTATTGCAGAATTTGAAACTATAGAAAAGTGTTAGAGCTTGCCCTTTGACCATTCAACATCTTGGAACTTCACGTGGGATAAGAGAAAAGCATTTGCTATGCTTTTGTGGGCGCCCGACAAACAATGCAAAGAAAGTTTGTCTGCTCATTATTCGCGTGGGCTACCAACCAAGCCTTAAGTCAGTTGCAACTGCTTGGCTTCACATGGAAGAACTAGGCAACCATTTGCCTATAAATACGGGGATTTAATCGATGCAAAAATACACCACAAAGAGAGATCTTCTACGATCATTTCTAGCTTCTTTCTCCTAGTCAGTATAGTTGCTTTTGTATCACGTCAGTATACGTGTCTGTATCGCTCCACATAATAAAGAAGTTCTATCCTCCGGCCTGTGGACGTAGGTCATTCTGACCGAATGACGTAAATCTCGTGTCACTGTCCAAATTTATTTTTCGTCTCTTTTATTTATTATCGTCATTTTTCGGGCAGAATAATTATCGGGGATTTCCGCACATCCTAACAAATTGGTATCAGAGCCAAGCCGATTTATTTTTTAGCCACCATGACGATAACAAAAATGTCAATTAAAAAGTTCGACAGAAACGTCAACTTTGCAATGTGGAGTCTCAAGATGGAGGCCATACTCATTCAAGACGGTTGCGAGGTGGCGGTTGAAGGCGCAAAGAAGAAACCAACCGAAATGAAGGACGATCAATTTAACGAATTGGACAAGAAAGCCAGATCGGCTATTATCTTAAATCTCTCTTGCGAAGTTTTACAAGAAGTTGTCACGGAGACGACAGCCATGGATATGTGGGATGCGCTCAAAGCTATCTACATGAAGAAGACTAAGGAGAACCGGCTTTATTTAAAGCAGAAGCTATATAGTTGAAAATGACGGAAGGTACTTCTATACTCTCGCATCTCGATAAATTCGATTCTATCATTATTGATTTGGCGAACGTAGAAGTCAAAGTGACGGATGAAGGTCAGGCCATAATATTGTTGTGTTCCCTTCCCTCGTCTTTAAAATATTTTCGTGACACGATTATATACGGAAAAGACACAATATCATATTCTAGTGTCAAATCTGCGTTACAATCGAAAGAACAGATAGACAGAGATATTACGGGAGAAACAAGTGGTAGCCAGGCGGAAGGACTGTTTGCACGGGGAAGACCAAAACGTAGAGACGCTGATAATAGCAGATCTAAGAAAGGTCGAAATCCAGTACAGATATAAAGTCTGTAATTTTTGCAAGAAAAAGGGTCACATTAAAGCTGATTGTTTTAAATTAAAACTTAAGGAGAAAAATAATCAGCAATTTAGTAGACCCGCCGAAGCTAGTTTAGCTGCTGATGAGAGCGATGGAACTATTTTTGTAGCAACTTCAAATATTGTTAGGTCTGAAAATGAGTGGATCTTAGATTCGGGTTATTCTTACCACATAAGTCGGAGTCGGGATTGTTTTTCCACATATGAAAATTTTGATGGTGGATATGTTTTAATGGAAAATGATGCTCCGTGTAAAGTTGTTGGTAAAGGCACAGTCAGGATCAAGATGTTCGACGGAGTCATCCGAACGCTCACAGAAGTCAGACATGTTCCAGATATTAAGAGAAATCTTGTCTCTTTAGGCACACTTGAATCTCAAGGGTGCATGTTCTCAGGTGAATGTGGAGTTTTGAAATGCCAGAGGTGCCCTTGTCGTGATGAAAGCTTGCAGGTCTGAAAATTTATATATTTTGCAGGGAACTAGGTTCCGCTGAAGTTTCGACCATGGTTCTGAAACTGGGTTTTCGAACCGGACCGGAATTTTTAGTGGTTTAAGGTTTAGTGGTTTAACCGCTATAAAACCGGAGTCAAACTGGTATGTTTATACTACCTCCGTCCCGGTAACTTTTGTACATTTTACTAAATCGGGCGTCCCACTATCTTTTATACATTTCCATATTTAGTAAAAAACCATCACACACAATCAATATTAAATATTCTTAAAAGACGTGCCACACCATACACTTTTCTACCTCTATCTTATTAAAATATTCAGTTTCTTAAAAACCGTGCCGGAATCCAAATGTACAAAATTTATAGGGACGGAGGGAGTATATGATTTTATATATTTTTATGATTGAATAAACCAAATAACATAAATTATATACATGTTTATTTAGTAATTGTTTTCTATTGTACACTTTTATAAAATTGTGGGTCAAAATTTAATAAATAAATTGTATTGGTGGTTAGGAATTAATATACAGTGGGTTCCAGAAATTAAAATTATAAAATTTTGGGTCAAAACGATATACAAATAAAATATATGGTTCATAAGTTAATTAGAAACAATAAAAATGAGGGGAAGGAGATTCGAACACAGCCCACTCGGATAAAAAGCCCATTCTTGACCACCGAGCCACATTATATGACTGCATATTATTCTTTTTCGTAACTTATATAGTTATTTGCATTTTTTTCTTTTTTTTTTAATTAAAGCTTAAACCGGACCAGAATCGGACCGGATTTCCGGCCGGAACCTGCCGGTCCGGTCCGGTTTTCAAAACCTTGGTTTCGACATCCCCGGAGGTTGATACCACGATATTATGACATATGCATCTTGGACACATGGGAGAAAAAGGCTTGATGATTTTAAGCAAGCGGGGCTTACTCAGCGGTCAAAGTACTGGTAAGATGGACTTTTGCGAACACTGTATTTTTGGGAAGCAGAAACGAGTCAGCTTCAATTCGCCAGCAGTCCACAGGACGAAAGGTAATTTGGACTATATTCATTCTGATGTATGGGGGTCCTTCTCGTGTTCCGTCCAAAGGTGCTGCAAGATACATGTTGACTTTTATTGATGATTTTTCAAGGAAAGTCTGGGTCTATTTTCTTAAGCAGAAAAGTGATGTTTTCCTAACATTTAAACAATGGAAAGCTTTGATCGAAAAGCAGACAAGAAAACAGATCAAGCGATTGCGGACAGATAATGGCTTAGAATTTTGTGGAAGGGCGAGTTCAACGAATTTTGCAAGAATGAAGGTATTGCTCGACATCACACTGTTCGAATGACGCCTCAACAAAATGGTGTTGCCGAGCGCATGAACCGAACGCTTTTAGAGAGAGCTCGATGTATGATCTCTAATGCTGGGTTGACAAATGATTTTTGGGCTGAAGCTATCGCTGCAGCATGTTATATTGTCAACCGCTCACCGTGTTCACCGATCAATTTCAAGACTCCTGAGGAAGTTTGGTCAGGTACTCCTGCTGATTATCCAACTTAAGAATATTTGGGTGCCCAGCTTATATGCACGTAAACGAGGGAAAGTTAGAGTCTAGAGCCAAGAAATGTATTTTTCTCGATTACGCTTCAGGGGTAAAAGGATATAGACTATATAACCCTGATGTCACCCAAATTCATAATTAGCAGAGATGTTACATTTGACGAGTCTTCTATGTTACATCATTCAAAAGAGTCTATTAATCCTTCTAATCAAGAAGAGAAGGATAATGTACACAGCGAGGTGGAGCTCGAGATCAACAAAGATCCTTCAAATGATCCTGCTACGAGTTCAACTGATCAAGAGGACGAGCCAGAACCTGATTCAGATCCTGTTGAAGATGAAAGTACCGAGCAGGAATATTCTATAGCCAGAGATAGGGAGAGACGAGAGATTCGACTACCACAGCTGTACGTAAATTTAGTTTCGTACGCTTTATCAGTGGCGCAAGAAACAGGTGAAGGCGGCGAACCTTCTACCTATTCAGAGGCAATAAGCGATGATAATTCTGATAAGTGGCTGGTAGCGATGAACGAAGAAATGGAGTCTCTGCACAAGAACGGTACGTGGATTCTTGTGCCGCCGCTAAAGAAAAAGAAAATAGTCGGATGTAAGTGGATCTTCAAGAAGAAAGAAGGTTTATCTGGTTCTGACGATGCGAGGTATAAGTAGACATGCCCAACCGCCGGTTAACCGTAACAGGCGGTTAGTAACCGGCGGTTGACGGTTAGTCCATGGGACTAACCGTAACCTAACCGGCCGGGGGCGGTTGACGGTTAGCCGTCCCCGGTTGCCGGTTAACTAACCGCCGGTTAGACGGTTAACCGGCGGTTAAAATCGCCGGTTATTTTTTTATTATATTTTATTTTTTAATTTATTTTTAAATTTTTATTTTTTATTTTGCAATTTACTATAAAGTTAAATGAATTTTCGGTGTAATTTCGTTCCTGTTTTACTATTTTGATATAAAATTTTAAATATAATAAATTTTACGAATCATGAAAAATATATTACGAAATTTTAATGCAATATAAATTACATAGTTTCAAAAATTTCTAAATAATTAGTACTAATATTAGTAAAGTTACATAGTATTTCTAATTAATTAATATTAATATGAGTAAATTAAAATAGTACAATTTTATTTTTTATTATTTTTTTATTTAAGGTTATAACCGCCGGTTAACCGCCTAGGCGGTTAATAACCGGCGGTTGGCGGTTGGGGAAAACCCCTAACCGCCCCGTAACCGGCTGGTGACGGTTGCCGGTTACTGATGCAATCAAAGAAGCTTTGTGGTTGACAGGGTTATTCGGCGAATTAACCCAGAGTCAGGGAGTTATTACTATTTTCTGTTATAGTCAAAGCGCGATTCATTTGACCAAGGATCAGATGTATCACGAAAGGACTAAACATATTGATGTTAAGTATCATTTTATTCGTGATATCATTGCAGATAGGAAGGTGTTTGTCAAAAAGATTAACACGAAGGACAATCCTGCGGATTTGTTTACGAAGGTTCTTCCAGTTTCCAAGTTCAAGCATTGTTTGGACTTGATTGGTGTTTCAGAAATGGTGAAGTAGCCCGTCAGGGGCTAAGGTCGGAGGGAGATAAAAGTGTTACTAAATTAAGGTGGAGTGGTTATTGGAATCAAGCTCAAGGTGGAGATTTGTTAGGTGAGCTTGCCCTTTGACCATTCAACATCTTGGAACTTCACGTGGGATAAGAGAAAGCATTTGCTATGCTTTTGTGGGCGCCCGACAACAATGCTAAGAAAGTTTCGTCTGCTCATTATTCGCGTGGGCTACCAACCAAGCCTTAAGTCAATTGCAACTGCTTGGTTTCACATGGAAGAACTAGGCAACCATTTGCCTATAAATACGGGGATTTGATCGGTGCAAAAATACACCACAAAGAGAGATCTTCTACGATCATTTCTAGCTTCTTTCTCCTAGTCAGTATAGTTGCTTTTGTATCACGTCAGTATACGTGTCTGTATCACTCCACGTAATAAAGAAGTTTTACCCTCCGGCCCGTGGACGTAGGTCATTCTGACCGAACCACGTAAATCTCATGTCACTGTCCAAATTTATTTTTCGTCTCTTTTATTTATTATCGTCATTTTTCGGGTAAAATAATTATCGGGGATTTCCGCATATCCTAACAAAAAGTTTATAGCAATAGTTAGTAATTCTTACCAGACTGAATATATAAAAGCTTATGAACGCTAACTTTCCAACTTAGTTTGAGTAGTTAAATCTACATCCCCACCGTTTACCTATAAAAATATATTTATTTTATGCAAGTGGTTAATATTAAAAGTGAATACATGGCATGTTATTATCGTCGTACGGATTTGTTGTGATAGTTAATGCCTACATTTATTTCTCTTTTAGGTAGGAATACGCGTCACATGTAGCTTATCTCCGAGGGTGCTAATATTTTTTTAAGAATATATTCTTGGAAATAATTGATTGAAATGCCTGATTTAAACTTGATATCACCAACTTAATTTTTACTACTATATATAATCTATATATATTGTTTTTAGTCAAACTGAATCTCGTTAGTTCTTTCTGATCATGGTTACCACCAGTTGCCACAGAGAATATCCCGTGAGAATATGAGAGTAATTATTTAAATTTACTTTGGGTTTAATTGTTACCTAATCCTTTATATGGTAGGCTTATTTTTAATTGTTGATAGATTGAAAGGGAGATTCATATCATATAGATTGTGACACCGTAAATTATATTATCCTCGTATCCTACTTAAAACAATGTGTCGACATATGATCCGCTTGACTTTAGGTTCTGATTTTAACCCAAATTTCAACAAATTCGTCTTATGCAGTGCTGTTTGATATTTCCCCCAAAAAGTAATTGAATACTAATCGCTAGTTTGTCGGGGAGAAAAAAAATAAGCCCATTATTAATTTAACTTAGGCCCATCCTAACTAAACCCAGTCAAATTAATATGTAATCTAAAGAGGACTGAGAAGGCCAAGAAGCTCCTTTGAGGGGCCAATAGTGTAAGTAGTAGACATGAAGGGACTAAAATGGAATTTATCAAAAAGAAAATGGATTGGGCGAGAATCCCAATATTACCATCGAAAAGTTGAATTATAGTATAATGAGAAAATGGTCAACAAAATTAAGACAATACTGAGACGACGAAGGAATGGCAGCTAGATCTTTCTTGCGGTCCAAGGCCAGGCTGCTTTTCGCCGCCACGGCGTCCGCTGGAGTTGGTGCTGGTGCCGCCGTGATCGCGACGTCGGATGACCCTGCGTCAAGCCTGAAGCTCTCCACCGCCGTCCCCGTACGCCTCTTCCGCGACGCACTTACCGCTGCTACCATCGTGTTCGGTACTGCTGTTGCTTTAACCCTAGTTAACTCTTCTGATTTTTTAAGGATGAAGCTGCATTTTTAGGCGAAGATTGGTACTTCCACTGTCGGGGTACTATTATAACAGAGGATGAATTGATGCGTGTCTAATTTGAAAACCGAACTTATGATTGTTCGGTGATTTCAAATGGCTGTATAGAACTTGATATGCATGGTTGGTGAGGTCCTACTGTTGTCATTGATCTGTCTTCATCAGTGTTAGTGCAAATTATTCTAACTGGCAGAGCCGGCTTGGATACACTTAGTCTTGGAATGATTTGCTTTGTTTAGGTTTCTTCACAGAAATGGTTCTATTATTTTGGTGAGTTTCATATGAGACCTTATAATGTATATGTTGATGAAGAACATCGTTTCTCTATAATTTTATTAAGGCGTTGGTGGTACCTCGTTGTTATTCTCTCTGAAGTATAATTTTGAGATCTTACTGTTGTTAGATTATGAGTACTCTCTCATGGGTTTGCCCGAGGGTAGCAGTGAAAGGGAAAAAGTTAAGCGCGAAGTTCACACCAGGAGTGCAATTAGACTTCAAGATCTTTGCTTTAAAAATGGTGGGATATATATCAAGTTGGGCCAACATCTTTCTCAGCTGGTATGCATTTTTTATGATGTCCTATTTTCTCCGGAATTTAATGTATACAGAAATCCACGTGTTTCCTTTTCCAGGAATACCTCGTTCCTGATGAGTATGTACAAGTAATGCGGCAGTCGATGTTGAATAGATGCCCAGTTTCATCATATGATCAAGTGACAGAAGTTATAAAGAAAGAGCTGGGTGGGACGCCTGATGAAGTAAGATCTCATTGATAAATGTTTGATGGTGTTCAGATACACCAACATTGACCTTTGGTTCAGTACAAATTTGTAGCATAAATTTCTTGGTACCCAAACACTCTGGCCATTCTTAAATCTTACAGCAAATTTATGATCTATATTGGGCAGATATTTGATGAATTTGATCCTGTTCCCATAGCAAGTGCTTCTTTAGCACAAGTTCATGTTGCTAAGACTCATGATGGACAAAAGGTTGCTGTGAAGGTGGGGAAATCTTTTGCTCATCTGAGCTAAATATTCTATTTTTCATCTATTTTAGTCATATTTTCATTATCTACGAATTCAGGTCCAACATACTCACATGACAGACACTGCAGCAGCAGACCATGCCACAGTGGAACTAATTGTATACACTTTGCATCGTATGTTTCCTTCTGTTGATTATAGGTATGAACACATCTACAGTTTCTTGCGTTTTAATGTGTTGGGAGGGCCCTTCAATTTTCTATATAACCTGCTTTCTCTTTTTGTTTTGTGTGATGACTTCCGCGAGTTTTGTTTTTTCAATGTTGATCAGACATATTCTTCATTTTTTTCTGCAGGTGGTTGATTGACGAAATGCGAGAAAGTATACCTAAGGTTTGTCCCTATTGCAAATAACTGTTTGATCTGTATTCGAGGCTATTTGCCATCTGTGTAGCTCATAATCTTTTACATTTTATTTTTCTTAATGGCCCGAGTATTGTCTTTGCATCAATATGTATATGGCACAATTTCTTTCATGTGAAGTTCCTCAACCAGGCCTTTTGGTGTCATCTACGGTATAAATAAACATATGTCGATTGAATTATTGACTGAACATCTGTAAATTGTGGCGGTTTGGGCAATAATATGCGTTGCGGTCTATGTAGGAAAAATATCAATTGAGGGAGTTGCCGTTTCTTCATTATCTCCACTTAAAATGTAATGTTGCCAAGGTCCACTCAACGGTTATTTGTGCACTCTGAAATGCATGTTTTCTACTGTCGTGATAATTAATAGTAACTGCAAAATGCCGAAAACTTGGGGAGCAAACCTTTATAAGTTTCAATGATTGTCTCAGGAATTAGATTTCTTGAATGAGGCCGAAAACAGTGTTAGATGTCTTGATAACTTTCGGAGGTTCTCGCCGCATATTGCAGAATATATTTATGCTCCTAAAGTATTTTGGAACTTGAGTACATCCAAGTTGTTGGTTATGGAATTTATTGATGGACCTGAAGTAAATGATCGGAAGGCCATCCAAAAGCTTGGATTCCGACCGACTGAGGTATCAAACCTGGTATGTTCACACTGTCCTTTATCATGGTTCCATTTTTAACTTCATGAAAAGACTTTGATAGCAGATTTTACGGTTCAAATTGTATATGTTGATAGTTGAACATTGTTCGTTGTTTGGTTATAAACCTATGGAAATTTATTTTGCATGATCTTCAAAGTACTCCCCCCCCCCCCCCCCCCCCCCCTTCCGGAAGTTAAAGTAGATGAATGTTTAACTCCCTGCAGCTTAGCAGAGCATTTGCTGAGATGATGTTTAAACATGGTTTTGTTCACTGTGATCCACATGCTGCAAATGTGTTGGTTCGCCCTTTACCTTCAGGCTCCAGAAGCATCTTCGGTAAGAAACTTAAAATAAGGACGTTCACTTCTGGCTGTTGGTTAGTTCTTTCTTCTTGTTGTATATCTTGTTCAGAATAGATTTCCTTCAAAAATCACATGCACCGGTGACAAACAAACTTCCTTTCGTTCTTGATTCTGCATGTTGTATAGGATTCATTGCACTCTCTCTTCTTACCCGTCAATTGTCCTTATATATGTTTCTTTTACTTGTTTATGGACCATGAGCATTAATATTCAATTTATTTGCTATATTCACTATCTTAACAAAAGACAATATTCATGTCACATTCAGGAACGAAGAAACCTCAGTTGGTATTGCTGGACCACGGTTTATACAAGGAACTCGACTTTGCCACTCGTATGAACTATGCTTCCCTTTGGCAGGTTCGTTCTGTTATCTAGAGTCGTCATTCTCCTGTTTTCTTTTTTCAGTTGACGATTTCCATTGTTGATGCATATCATGGCATATTACAGGGATTAATATTTTCTGATGCCGACGCCATTAAAGAAAATAGTAAGAAATTGGGTGCTGGAGAGGATCTGTATGTGATATTTGCAGGCGTACTTACCATGAGACCGTGGAAGAAAGTGATCGACCGCTCTGTGGATCATCTCGTTGTCAAGGGCACTGATAGTGAAGAACTCCAGGTACCCTTCTATATCGGTTTTTGATACTTACGAAGGGAAAATTTTTGTGAGTTATGTTGTTTAGAAAACTCACCCCGTATGATTTTCTCTCCGTGCCTTTCAGACGTACGCTTCGCAATACTTTCCTCAGATATCTGAACTTCTCAGGAGACTCCCTCGTGTTATTCTTCTAATGCTGAAAATAAACGATTGCTTAAGGACAGTTAATAGAGCACTGGTAAGTATCTCAGATACGACTTTTCTTACTACCACTTTTCGTGTGTGTCTGAATTATTCTTTTCGGAATTCATTGTCCAAAGATGTCATAACCAATAGAATTCGTCTTGGCGTTAATGAGATTACTCTATACGACCCTATAATTTTGACTCTTCGGCAGGTCGACGGTTCTTCCCTAGATTCGTTTTTCATCGTTGGGAAAGCTTCGTCTGAAGCAGTCCTCGAGTTGAAATTGTTAGAGAACAGATCTATTCTATCTTGGCTGGGAGTTTGGTTTGAGAAGCTTCGGATAGAGGTTCGTTTGTTCGGCATGCAGGTTGCTTTATGGCTACTGAAGCTTCAGAAAAGCTTGACACTGTGATGATGATATACTGAGGAAAAAGGGAACAACAAAATGGACTTTTTGTTTATTAATACTTTTGATATTAATAAGTGTATACCTAGGGTTGCAAACGAATCGAGTCGAATACCACTATATTCTATTTGTATTCTTTTATTTTTCGAATAATCATATTCGTATTCTTTTATTATTCGAATACTAAAATTGTTTCATATTCTATTAGATAAAATATTCGAATATAATTGCGAATATTCGAATATTCTGAAACGAATAAATTTTTTTCAGGAAATTTATTTTTACAGAACATATAAAAGCGAAACATATCATTAGTTTATCTAATATATCGTACGAAAGCACAAAAAATTTTTCATCGATAAATTCCGACAATAATTATTTTCCTTAGCTTGCTTCATATTAATATGTTAGTTTAACTACAAGTATTTATAAATATATATTATATTATTCAAATCGAATATTCTAAAAGGATTCGAATCGAATGTTGTCATATTGTATTTGTATTCTAAAATCATTCGAATCGCAAAAATATTCTTATTCGGATTTGATATTCTTATATTTCGAATCCGAATCTTAAATTTCGAATCGAATATCGAATCGAACAAAAAGATTCTATTCATTTGCAACCCTATGTATACCCATCATAGCTGCATACCAATTCTTGTTTACAAGAAAAAAAATCCCATTACAGAGTACATCTGTAACTTAGCTTTCACATTTGTTTATTTGAGGATCACGAAGACATTTGGATCTATACATTGCCAAGCGTAATTCTACATTACTTTAGTAACAAAAATCAAGAATCTATAAATATTTATTAGTAACAAAAAAATCCCATTATATTTGGATCTCAGTTTTTTCGCGTTGCGAAGAACTTGGCACAAGTTATGCTCCATCCGTTCCTAAAAAGAAGTCGTTTTATTTTTGCTTTTTAAATACAAGTCGTTTACAGTTTTCAAGATAAAAAATATTTATTATAGTTTACATGTTATCTTGAATAGAAATTGTTAATTTAAAAAAGATAATATAATTAATTAAGGGTGTAATGGAGATTTTATTTTAGTTCTTAATATGCGTTAATATCCTTAAATGACTTGTATTTAGGAACAGATGAAATAATTAATAAATTAATTTTAAATATATATGAATATAGAGTTATAAAAAGTTGAATTCTTAATTTATTTATAGATAAAGCAATAATTGGCAATTTTACTTTTCATATTGAATTGGGCCTGTCAAATCGGCCCAAATATTATCAAGCCCACAAAGTAAAGGTGAGCCGTGAATAAGTCAGGCAAGCAACCCAAAAGGCTCAATGAGATCTCAGGGACATTATTGACATTTAACACGTTCTTGTTCCTGGCAGTAGCAGAGCAGACAATCCCTTCCCCACTATACAACACTTTTTCGTATTAAAAAAGATCTTCTGACCAATCGTCATCGCAATGGGATTAAACCTAAAATGGTCCTCGATATTTATCCCGGAACCAATTTAGTCTCCGATGTTTCGCGTGAAACAATTTAGTCCCCGATGTTATCGAAAATGAACCAAATTGGTCCCTTCGTCAATCCGACCGTCAATTTAGAGGGCGATGGTATTTGCGACCGCATTTCCATCGCTAAATGAAACAGTGAAAAAAATAATAAATTAAATATTAAAAATAAGAAAAAAATCCAAAAAAGGAAAAAAAATTCAAAAAATAAAGTAAACAATTAAAAAAAGAGAATATTACTAATAAGTTAAATAAAAATAAACAATAAAATATAAAAATAATAGAAGTAAAATAAAAATTATAATTAAATAAAATTGATAAATTAAACATTAAAAACGAGGAAAAATCCAAAAAAACGGAAAAAAAATTCAAAAAATAGAGCACAAATTCGAAAAAAAGTGAATATTACTAATAAATTTAATAAAAATTAAATGGTAATAAAAATAATAAAAAGTAAAATGAAAAATCAAATTTAAAATAGAAAATGATAAATTAAACATTAAAAATGAGGAAAAAATCCAAAAAAAGGAAAAAAATCAAATGGAGTAAAATTAAAAAAATTATTACTAATAAATTAAACAAAAGAATAAAAAATAAATAATAATAAAAGTAAAATAAAATTCTAAATTAAATAAAAAATTATATGTATAAATTTAAGATTTAAAAAGTAAAAAAAATAAAATATATTTATTTATTAAACAATAAATAAAAAGGAAAACAAAATTAAGGATAAAAAATGACTCTAAAAGTTTACGAAGACGGTCCCTGTCAAGTTAATAAGGACATAATCGTCACAGTTCTCGAATTTTTTTAACAAATATACTGGGTGATTGCATCGACGTCGCAATTCTCGAATTTTTTAACATTATCACGATTAATTGACGATGATTCCCGATCTCGTCTTTGTCTAGTTAACGGCTATAGTCGAGAATTTATATTTTATTTATTCCCGATCTCGTCTTTGTCCCAATTAATTGACGATAATTTCCAGTCCTTAATTTTGTTTTCCTTTTTATTTAATTTTTAATAATAAATATATTTTATGTTTTATGTTTTTTAAATCTTAAATTTATATTTATTATTTTTTATTTTAATCTTAGTTTTTTATTTTACTTTTTATTATTTTTTATTTTTTTACTGTTTATTTTTTATTTAATTTAGTAATATTCACTTTTTTTAATTGTTTATCTATTGAATTTTTTTCATTTTTTTGGATTTTTTTCCTTATTTTAATATTTACTTTATTATTTTTTCACTTTTTCATTTAGCGACGGATCCGTCGCTAATGCCGTCGCAAATACCATCGCCGTCTAAATTGACGGTCGGATTGATGAAGGGACCAATTTGGTTCATTTTCGATAACATCGGGTACTAAATTGCTTCACGCGAAACATCAGAGACTAAATTGATTCATAGGATTAACATCCGGGACCATTTTAGGTTTTATCCCACGTCGCAATTATATGCACTGATTGTTTGATACCTCGGTATTTCTCTCTAGTACTACACCACCGTCCTCCGCCGCGCTCCCTCTCTCTCGAGATCTCATATCCATCGCTTTCACTTGCATTTTCGGCGGGTTCGAGGTTCTATCAGATTCGTAATTTTCCATCTTATACGCCGTGCTCTTTTTGCCCTTCGATATTTAGATCCGAATCGTAGACCCGTCGCCACCAGTCATGGCGGCCGCGAACGCTCCGATCACTATGAAAGAAGCCCTAACGGTAACCTTCAGTCCCTTCGCTCATGCGATTCTGCTGTTACTTGGTTGAATTCTCATTTTTTGATTGTCTTTTATCATCCGGTAGTTTTAATTTTACTCAATTGAGGGGTTTAGGTTTAGATCTTTGACTTTGTTTTGTTATTCTTTCTTTTGAGTCGTTTGGAAGTGAAATTTTGGAGATTGGGGTTGCGTTTTGGAATTGACAATTGCTGTTGATGTCTCATTTGTTGATCATCGTTAGCTGACTTTGGTTTGATTGGATGATCTTGGTTTGATTTAGATCTATTCGATTTACCGTAGGTTTGTGATTTGGGTTTGCTGTGGGCATGTATGTTTATTCTACTTCTTATATGTTATGATTGCAGTTGCCTAGTTTGGGGATAAATCCGCAGTTCATCACTTTTACAAATGTGACAATGGAGTCTGATAAGTATATATGTGTTCGTGAGACGGCGCCGCAGAACAGTGTGGTAATTATTGATATGAACATGCCGATGCAGCCACTGAGACGGCCTATTACTGCGGATTCCGCCCTTATGAATCCAAACACGAGGATTTTGGCACTGAAAGGTGAAATGACAATATTCTTTTTAGTGCTTTCAGTCGATAGCTTTTTCCCCCGATGATGCCTGTGACATACATAGGAAGATTGATCAGTTGTTGCGAGGAAATCAAGATTATTCCTTGGTTTGTGTATTTTCTGCCTTCAATGCGTTCTGTGCTATTTAAATGATATAGGTGATTTCTTTGGTAGATGTGGATATTGCAGTTTGAAAGTAGCCATAGAGCTATGAAAAATAAATATGTTAATGAGTTGGTCAGAATTAATGTGACACTATACTAATCATTTGTCTTGAATTTGTATACTAAAGGGTTTTCTTGCTTCGTAATTGTAGCTCAACTTCCTGGGACCACACAAGATCATTTGCAGATATTTAATATTGAGGCAAAAGCAAAGATTAAGTCCTATCAGATGCCTGAGCAGGCAAGTTTTTATAGTTGTCAGTTGCATGGATACCTTAAATACTGGTGTTGTATATAACCTTTTTAAGATAACCTTTTTGGTAATTGGTATTAGAATCGACTTATCTTAATCTCTTTATCATTATGTCCAGGTGGTGTTTTGGAAGTGGATTACTCCAAAGATGTTGGGTTTAGTTACACAGTCCTCAGTTTATCATTGGTCAATTGAAGGTAAGTATGCCCTGTTGGGGCTTCTAAATGTTATCAATATTTCATGGTTTTACATATTTGTCGTTCTACGCATATTCTTCCCTTTTTTAGCTTTGTTATTCTTCATGTAGGTGATTCTGAACCGGTAAAGATGTTTGATAGAACTGCTAACTTGGCCAACAACCAAGTAATCAACTATAAGTCTGATCCTTCGGAAAAGTGGCTGGTTCTGATTGGAATAGCTCCTGGTTCACCTGAGGTGAGTATCCTATTTTCTCTCCCAAAAATATTTGCATGAGGCATACCAATACCAGACTGCAATGGGTGGTAAAACTAAAATATAGTCAACGAATATCATGCATCACCTTCAGGTTTGATGTGCACAACATTTTTTTTCATGACCCATGTTATGCCATACTCCTTTTTTAAGTAACTTCTTACACTGCCAACTTCTAACCGATGAGGTCATGTTGAAATGAGGCCATGTAGCGCAATTGTTCATGAAAGCTAAACTAGGATTTTTGTCCGAATGAACTGTTTCTCTATTGAGATCCAATCCAGGTCATCCCTTGTTAAAATAAGTTCTAAATGCTGCATTTAGAAGATTCTGCATCATTCGGAGAAAATTTGAGAAAGTGCTTGTGTTTTTAACGAATCTGTGGTTACCATGTTATATCTTAGTCGTTGTTGACCGACGAGGTTTTATCTGCATTGAAATCTTTTAGGCAATACAGTTTTCTGGTTGCACTCTTGCTGGACATGTATATGTAGTTTTACTAGGTGTTGCCTTTCAGTTTCTCTCTGGTGGAATTACCTTATTAGTCTTTTGTCCTTGTAAAAAATCTTACGGCTAATAAATTTCCTTTATAGCGGCCCCAACTGGTCAAAGGAAATATGCAACTCTTTTCAGTGGATCAGCAACGCAGTCAAGCCCTCGAAGCTCATGCTGCATCGTTTGCCACTCTTAGAGTAGGTTTTAGTTCTTCAACATTTTTCTTCTAGACATGCTAATTTGGATGCATAACTGATTTTACATTTATATGTTAATTAGGTTCCTGGGAATGACAAGGATTCCATTCTAATTTCTTTTGCTACAAAATCATCTAATGCTGGTCAAATCACATCTAAGCTGCATGTAATTGAGCTTGGTGCTCAACCAGGTGAGTTATCTGTTGGATCCTGCATTTGGTTTTTTTCCTTCGGCTCTTTTTGGTTGCCTTACTCCTGGTAAATTTTGCAGGGAAACCATCTTTTACCAAAAAACAAGCTGATCTTTTCTTCCCTCCTGATTTTGCCGATGATTTTCCTGTTGCCATGCAGGTCTTACATATTGGATTTTGCTTCAGTTATCGTCTTAAATTATTTTTTTGACGAGGTTCTGGTATTCTATACGTCTGACTAACATCTAATGATTCTGCAGATATCTCATAAATATGGTCTTATCTATGTTATAACCAAGCTAGGGTTACTCTTTGTATATGATCTGGAAAGTGCTACAGCTGTGTACAGAAATAGGATCAGTCCAGATCCTATTTTTTTGACATCCGAAGCTTCATCTGTTGGAGGTTTCTATGCGATTAACAGACGAGGCCAGGTTCTGCTTGCTACAGTTAATGAAGCCACAATCGTGCCTTTTGTCAGCGGACAAGTATGTTAACTTTTTTATGACTAATACAAACAAACTATTCAGAAATTTTTCATTACAAGCACTTGTTCTGGTGTTTCCAGTTAAACAATCTGGAGCTTGCTGTCAATCTGGCCAAAAGAGGTAATCTTCCTGGAGCTGAAAATTTGGTAAGTGATATTTGCTCTTAGACATTACCTCTTTCTATGAAATGTTGTGTTGAGAACATGTGCGCTTAAAGGAATGAAGATTCTTTGTCAAGTTATTTTAGTTTATTGTTTACTTTGTGTTATTGAGGAGTGGTGAAATTTTCCTATGACACCTACGAGAGATTGTTTGAGGGAGCAGTGGTTATTTTTCACCTTATGCGAAAACATAACTGTTATAGGCTGATTTTAATTCAACTCCTAGATTCATGTATGTGGACTGACTGCTGAGTTTCTTGTCTCGGCGTCCTATTTCATCTGTAACCTATCATGTTCTTGAAATAATAAGTTTCACTTCATCGTGTTTTCAATAATTATACCATCATTTTGAAGTCGTATTCATTTTGTAAATTATACTAAATGCGGAATGTCGCATTTTGTTTACTGGAAACAATAGGTTGTCCAGCGTTTTCAAGAGTTATTTGCTCAGACAAAGTATAAGGAAGCTGCGGAGCTCGCTGCGGAGTCTCCACAAGGCATCCTCCGTACACCTGACACTGTTGCTAAATTTCAGGTTGCTTTGTCCTTAAATTCTTCGATTTATTAGTCTATGTCTTATGATAGCTAATAGGATTCAAGGCATCCTTTCGGTTTTGTGGTTATTGAATGTGATTAATTTTGTATATATTCCTGCTAATTAGGCACTAAAATACTTATAACTGTCCCTATCCAGAGCGTTCCTGTTCAAGCTGGTCAGACTCCGCCATTGCTGCAATATTTCGGAACATTGTTAACCAAAGGAAAGCTCAATGCCTTTGAGTCACTGGAGTTATCTCGTCTTGTTGTTAACCAGAACAAGAAGAATCTACTGGAGAACTGGTTGGCTGAAGATAAATTAGAGTGTAGTGAGGAACTTGGAGACCTTGTGAAGGTCAAACTGACATTCATCCTGAATCAGCAAATTGAGCTCACTCTCCATGTATAACGTTCGACATTCACCCCTCCAACTAAATTGCTTTCTTGTCTCGGTTGCAGACTGTTGATAACGACCTTGCACTGAAGATATATATCAAAGCCAGAGCTACGCCAAAAGTCGTGGCAGCTTTTGCTGAGCGTCGGGAATTCGACAAAATCTTGATTTACTCGAAGCAGGTCATGTCATTTATACAGCTCGGATAGTTCTCCTTGTGTGTTGTTGTATAGATCATGCATTTTCGAATTTGCAGAGATAATCTTTACCTTTCCGAAAAGTTTATTCATGTTTGAACCATCATGTATTGGATTTGAACTAAAAACTCTCGTTACTTTATCAGGTTGGGTACACTCCTGATTATCTCTTTCTCCTGCAAACTATACTACGATCAGATCCGCAGGTAGGCTTTAACTGTTGTTGATTTTTTATTTGTGATTACTAGCTCTTGTGTTAGATGATGTATTTGCAGTAACATTTTAAATTTTCGTTTGGGGTATCAGGGAGCTGTTAATTTTGCTCTCATGATGTCTCAAATGGAGGGAGGTTGTCCTGTTGACTACAATACCATCACAGATCTCTTTCTTCAGGTGTGGAACTTTTTATGTCTAGTATTTTGTCTGTGCACATATATGGACCTCTCACTTGATATGTGAATTTTGATAGTGTATTTAAGTGAATTCATTATTGCTATGTATTTTTATGGTTAGCATTCTTAACTTCCTCTATTCATCGTTCCTCAGAGGAACATGGTCCGTGAAGCAACTGCATTTTTGTTGGATGTGTTGAAACCAAATCTACCAGAGCATGCATTTCTTCAAACTAAGGTTGGTCTCTCGTTTTCTATTTTCAAATAAACATCCCGCCGTTTGGCTTATTTTGCATTGTCTAAAAATTTTCCTCATTCCAGGTCTTGGAAATCAACCTTGTCACTTTTCCTAATGTGGCGGATGCCATTTTGGCAAATGGTATGTTTACTCATTACGACAGGCCACGGATTGCCCAACTCTGTGAAAAAGCCGGTCTTTACGTGAGAGCGCTGCAGGTTAACTTTTTACTCGAGTAATTCTATGTTTATGTTACATATTCATTCTTGCTCTCTCTCTCTGTATGTATGTGTGTGCAGTGTGTATGCGTATGTGTTTGACTTATTAGGTTTTATTTTGTGCTTGCAGCACTATTCGGAACTGCCTGATATCAAGCGTGTTATCGTGAATACTCATGCCATTGAGCCACAGGTTACTTTATTCCGATCGTAGTCAATTTTTCTTTCTTTTTTCTTTATGAGGAAGAAGATTGACTGTGATGGTTAATTGAGTCAGGCACTTGTGGAATTCTTTGGGACACTTTCCAAGGAGTGGGCACTTGAGTGTATGAAAGATCTTTTACTAGTCAATTTACGAGGAAATCTTCAAATAATTGTCCAGGTAGGGTGGAATTAAAGTTCTTTGTCATTCTTTTTATTATTCTTAACTGCGGAAATGTATTGACTGAAATTTTACGTAGGTTGCTAAAGAATACTGTGAGCAGCTGGGGGTTGAAGCGTGCATCAAGCTTTTTGAACAGTTCAAGTCGTATGAAGGATTGTATTTCTTCTTAGGTTCATATTTGAGCTCCAGGTAGTTTATTGTACGTGACACCGGGCTTCTAGTTGCCTTGGAATGGTCAATCATTATAAAAGCTTGTTAATAGTGTTAGTAATAATTGTTCTCTCTTAGTGAGGATCCTGAAATTCACTTCAAGTACATTGAGGCTGCTGCGAAGACTGGACAAATTAAAGAAGTTGAACGTGTTACCAGAGAATCAAATTTCTATGACGCTGAAAAGACTAAGAACTTTTTAATGGAAGCAAAACTACCTGATGCTCGGCCCCTGGTTAATGTTTGTGATCGCTTTGGTTTTGTTCCTGACCTCACTCACTACTTGTATACCAACAACATGCTCCGCTATATTGAAGGCTACGTGCAGAAGGTTAATTTTCTCGCTTTTATCTTATCAATGCCAAATATTATGTTGCTATCAATTAAATGTTTTCATGACGAGCAGGTCAATCCCGGAAATGCCCCGTTAGTTGTTGGACAGCTTTTAGATGATGAGTGTCCTGAAGATTTCATCAAGGGTTTAATCCTTTCTGTTCGTTCCCTCCTTCCAGTTGAACCTCTGGTGGAGGAATGTGAAAAAAGGTGTGTCCTTGTTCCCTGGTGGCTTACCTGGGGTTGGGGGTATCAGATTCTCATGCATGACATGTGATGCAGGAACCGACTTCGGTTGCTTACGCAATTTTTGGAGCATCTTGTGAGTGAAGGAAGCCAAGATGTGCATGTACACAATGCATTGGGTAAAATCATAATTGATAGCAACAACAATCCAGAGCATTTTCTCACCACCAATCCGTATTATGATTCACGCGTTGTGGGTAAGTATTGTGAGAAGCGTGATCCTACCCTTGCTGTTGTTGCATACCGAAGAGGGCAGTGCGATGATGAGCTTATCAACGTGACCAACAAGAATTCATTATTCAAGCTGCAAGCCCGGTTTGTAACTTTGTTATTTTTTGCTTAGTCTTTGAAGTTGCTATTGCATGCCTTTTTGTAAGAACTCATTTCATTTTTCCATTTCAGTTATGTGGTTGAGAGGATGGATGGAGATCTATGGGGCAAGGTTCTCGACCCTGAAAATGAATTCAGGAGGTTGCTCATTGATCAAGTTGTATCTACTGCTCTGCCGGAGAGCAAAAGCCCTGAGCAGGTTTCTGCTGCTGTTAAGGCTTTTATGACAGCTGATCTTCCTCATGAACTTATTGAGTTGCTTGAAAAGATTGTCCTTCAAAACTCGGCTTTCAGTGGAAATTTCAACCTGCAAAATCTGCTTATCTTAACTGCGATCAAAGCGGATCCATCGAGGGTTATGGATTATGTTAATAGACTAGATAATTTTGACGGACCAGCCGTTGGTGAAGTTGCGGTGGAAGCTCAATTATATGAAGAAGCTTATGCTATTTTCAAGAAATTCAATTTGAATGTTCAAGCTGTTAATGTGTTATTGGATAACATACGGGACATAAACCGTTCTGTGGAATTTGCATTCCGTGTTGAAGAAGATGCTGTTTGGAGTCAAGTTGCTAAAGCACAACTCAGGGAAGGACTTGTCAGTGATGCAATTGAATCATTTATTCGTGCTGACGATGCAACTCAATTTCTGGAAGTCATTAAAGCTGCTGCTGATGGGGAAGCTTATCATGATTTGGTTAAGTATCTGCTAATGGTTAGACAGAAAACGAAAGAGCCCAGAGTGGACAGTGAGCTTATCTATGCGTATGCCAAGATTGACAGGCTTGGTGAAATCGAAGAGTTCATTCTTATGCCAAATGTTGCCAATCTGCCTAACGTCGGGGATCGCTTGTTTGACGAAGGTTTATATGAGGCTGCGAAGATCATCTATGCTTTTATTTCTAACTGGGGCAAATTGGCAAGCACATTAGTGAAGTTGAAACAGTTCCAAGGTGCTGTTGATGCTGCGCGGAAAGCTAACAGTGCAAAGACATGGAAGGAAGTCTGCTTTGCCTGTGTTGATGCCGAGGAATTTCGGTTAGCTCAGATTTGTGGTCTTAACGTTATTGTCCAGGTACATGCACCGTAGCTCCAATGTTTTCAATTTCCTTCCAGTTATCGATATTGGACCACAATTGCATTGCTTCATTTGTGACTACAGGTTGATGATTTGGAAGAGGTCAGTGAGTACTATCAGAACAGAGGATGCTTTAATGAGCTCATCTCTCTTATGGAGAGTGGTTTAGGATTAGAGCGTGCACACATGGGCATCTTCACAGAGCTTGGTGTTCTGTATGCTAGATACCGTCATGAGAAGCTCATGGAACACATTAAATTATTTTCCACCCGTCTCAATATTCCCAAGCTTATCCGAGCTTGTGATGAACAGCAGCACTGGCAAGAATTGACATACTTGTACATTCAGTATGATGAGTTTGACAATGCCGCTACCACGGTCATGAATCATTCACCAGAGGCATGGGATCATATGCAATTCAAAGATATTATTGTCAAAGTTGCTAATGTGGAGCTTTACTACAAGGCTGTGCACTTCTATTTACAAGAGCACCCTGATCTTATCAACGATGTCTTGAACGTCCTTGCTCTTCGTGTTGATCACACTCGTGTTGTTGACATAATGAGAAAGGTTCACATTTGTCTTGATGTGATCATCATCATTATCGCCTTAATATTTCATATTCGTGACAGTTCAATTGTTTATTCAGGCGGGCCATTTACGTCTTGTTAAACCCTACATGGTAGCAGTTCAAAGCAATAATGTGTCTGCAGTTAATGAAGCTCTTAATGAGATCTATGTGGAAGAGGAGGATTATGACAGATTACGTGAATCAATAGATTTGCACGACAGCTTTGATCAGATTGGTCTTGCTCAAAAGGTGAAATTCTACTTGCTGCTTATAGACGGAGTATCTTGTATGTTCGGACCAATTTATAGCTTTTCCATCACCTCTGAGCAGATTGAGAAACACGAGCTGCTTGAGATGAGGCGTGTTGCAGCCTACATTTACAAGAAGGCTGGAAGATGGAAGCTATCAATTGCTTTGTCAAAGAAAGACAACCTTTACAAAGATGCAATGGAGACTGCTTCACAATCGGGTGATCGTGAACTTGCTGAGGAGTTGCTTGTGTACTTCATTGAACAGGTACAATTGATAACACGATTTTACATGTCGTTTTTATCTTGTCAGTTTTGTATATTTAGTTTAAAATTTGATTTTCTTATCATATTGCATGACTGTGTTGTTACTGATTATTGCTGTTAAATCAATAATCAGTGGCTTCGTGGTCAAAATTGATACGGTTACATATGCGGTATCCTTTCATTTTTTAATTGCCAAACCTGCAAGAACTATTTTTCCATGTTCCATATACTGACCCACCCATATGTTATCTCTCATAAGCAATAAAAATCGTTGGATACAATTTTTACTGATATTTGTGGAGGAAATATGAGGCCATCGATCATTGCTCAAGTTTTGACTATATATGTATGTGTTTAACACAGGGCAAAAAGGAGTGCTTTGCTTCTTGCCTATTTGTTTGTTATGACCTGATACGCCCTGATGTCGCTTTGGAACTCGCGTGGATGAACAACATGCTAGACTTCGCCTTCCCCTATCTGTTACAGGTAAGTAATTGCATTCTATATTTTCCTTTATAAAGTGGTGCAGTAAAGTCAAGTTAGATAATATTTTTCAATTATGGATTACATAAAATCACCTGCGTTGCAAACATTTTTTTTTAATATCTGGTTACAACTTGCAGTTCATCCGTGAATACACGGGAAAAGTTGATGAGCTGATAAAGGACAAGATTGAAGCCCAAAAGGAGGAGAAAGCTAAAGAGAACGAAGAGAAAGATGTCGTGATGCAACAGGTACTAGTATTCTTCTTGATTAATCATTTCTCTATTCACATAAAAACTGAAAGTAATGGATTGGTTGTGGCGAATATGGTGCAGAATATGTATGCGCAGTTGCTACCACTCGCATTACCCGCACCACCAGGCATGGGTGGTGGATACGGTCCGCCGCCACCGATGGGTATGGGAATGCCTCCAATGCAACCCTTTGGCATGCCACCTATGGGATCTTATTGATCAGTACGATATTTACTTTGTCTACATTGCTCAGCGAGAGAAATAACAACATACACTTTAGTTGGTGGACTTCTCTCAATTTTCTGGTTGTGTGTTCGTGTGTGTGTTTGAAGAAAAACTTCTGGGGATATCGCGGGCTTCCGAGTTCTAAGTATAATCTTTTTTTTTTCTTTTCTTGTTATTGAATGATGTGTGTGTTCATGGGAGGAGACAAAAAGTTTTATTTGTAATAATCAGTCTTAGCTGAGGAGAATGGTATAGTTTGAGAGCTGAGAGGGTAGACGCTTAACTTTGTATTTTTATTATCTACGTATAAGACTAAGACCTGCTGCTGCTGGTTTTGACATTTGTTCCTTTGTTATTATTATTTTTTTTTTCTGGTTTTGTTTCGATTTTGATAAAATTCCTAGAACTTCAATACATCATCGTAGTCGACTAAGTTCAGTCTGAATAGGATTTAACCTCGTTATCTGTTACGAGGCGATCTCGTCCGTATTAGGTTTATCCGAGTCAAATATGGTTATAAGATGGTATCAACTTCTAGCAGGACTAATTCCATCGTACAATAGTTAATGACGATCTCCATTTAGAGATACTAGTATTTTAACACACCGACGTGTGTGTTTGACTGTATAAATTTATAAATTTTATATTTTTAAATTTTAACAGGCGAAATTATAATGTTGGATTTCATTTTTTATTATTTTTAAGAATTAAAAAAATAATTTTAAGATGTAATGATGATAAATTTAAAATTAAGGTAGAATGGTAATTTGCGGTTGCCACACTAATTAATTTGGGAGCAGTTACCGTACCCTTAATAAAATAGAGAGATGAAAAAGTTGACCACTTGCTCTATTAGGAACTACTCCATTTTCTTTTCAAGTCATAATCTTGAATCCCACTTGATCCCTTAGAGATATAAAGCTTGGATTGCAATTTTTCACAATTCACGTGCATTGTTAAATGCTGAATACCTCGTGAACTGATATTATGCTCGTTGCTATCAAATCAAAAATCTTCATTGATAATAATACTTCTTTGGTATATAGTTATTATGTTTCTATATTCTTCCAAATTGAATACAGCAATTAGGCTTAGATAAAATAGTATATAAGTCTTGTACTAGAAAATTTGTGACCGTTGTTTGTAATAAAGTTGCATAGTGTTTTGGGGCCCGAAGACATTGGCTGAATGTAGACTCACGTGGATGTTTTTGTATTTTTTATGAATATTCGAAATTTGAGATGCTTCTCTTAATCATGTAAATCGATCGTTCTTGAATAAATATCTATGCTATATATAAATGGTGACTGGGATACCAACCGTCAATTCCTTAATTTGGTCAGTTCTTATTAATTAATAAAATAATAATAATATAATTTAGTGTAACCACCAACTAACACAATATTTTTATATTTCCAAATTTGTCCTTCTATTTTTAGTATTATGATTTCTTTATTAAATATAGATATTTTTATATAACACACATCCGGTGTGCAAGAAAATATTAGTATTATCTAATCGTCATTAACTCTCGAGGGTTCTTGATTTATATTTAATTCCATAGTCTAATTGAATCGATGTTTCTTGAATATATGTTATTTAATTCCTTGTAAGTCCTTATGTAGAAGTAAAACTAGAACGACGTGGTCGGACAAAACAACACGATTATATTTTCATTAACATATTATATAGCGGCAGTCAACAACATGGAGTTCAATATACTCCATTTTATTTATCACACTTTTATATGGAGCGTCAAAAAATGGGTGAATTTAAAAAGCCGCTATATGATTATTTAAAGAAAATACTCTATTTAAAGAAAATAATCAAAACCTTCAATTATTACGACATGAAGTTCGTGACCTATTCCGATAGTTATCCAATATAGTTACAAATATTGAAAATCGACGTACTTAGTGACACTTGCATTGTAAAGAATCCACTGATCAAATGTGAGATTTTTGTATATTACATTTATTTTTTAATCTATTAATTTTGTTATAAGTCATGTCATCGTTTATAAAACATTGTTAACACGGCAGCTGAAGCAATTTGATGATAACCTTTGGCTTCACAATATGAAATGTTGTGCCAACCTTTGTCTTATATAAGTAATGACACAAAACCCTGTTTTGATTCCATGAAATAACAAGATAAATAATGGGAATTGCTATTCACCGTTCCTTTTTTCCTAGTTACTGCCCCTAAAGGGCTTGAAAATGATGTTTTTGCCCTTATGATATTCAAATTAATTTAAAAAGAAAAAACTAACTAAATATATAATTATGGTACGAAATACTGAAAACTACATACACAAATAAATTCGAACGATCGATCTCGATACGGAAAAAAAAAATTCGATTTAACATTTTAGGACCGAACGATCGATATTTTCGGTCCTGCAGTGCGTGGGCCGAACGATATTTTCGGTAGGCAGTGTGCTGGCCGATTGACATTTTCGGCCCGCACAGGCCCGGCCGAAATCTCAGTTCGGCCCGCGCAGGCCCTGCCAAAATTTCAGTTTGGCCCGCACAGGCCCGGCCGAAATGTCAGTTCGGCCCGTGCACAGCCCGGTTGAAAATTTCGTTCGATCGTATTTTTATTTTTTTCAATACCGACAGGAATAAAAGTTAAAACCGGAGCAAAACGCGGGTTGGTCAGGTCCACCGTTCTCGGCCCGGCAATCGTGTGCGCGGGACGCGCGCTCGCACACAAGTCGGCCTGATTTGCACCCCCTGCGCGTGCAAGCGAGCGACTTACATGTGGCATAATATTAGCTATTTAATTTAAACTAATAAAATTCGCATCTATATATAAGGTGGGTGAAACCATGTTGTTTTTCCAATGTGGGACAACAACTCTTCACTTAAAGTCCCCCCAATTAATTCACCTTCACAAGCCCAAAATAAAGCCCATGTCTCTCAACTTAATATTTTCTCCATTTGGGTACATTAACAAGCCCAAAAAAAATAATATTACAAAATATCTATAACAAAAAACTTAATAACAAAAAAAATTAATAATACCAACAAAACATATTAATATTACAAAATAATTATAACAAAAAAACTAATAATAAAAAATAAATAATACAAAATAATACAACAAAAAATATTAATATTACAAAATAATAACAACAAAAAAATTAATATTACAAAATAATCACAACACAAAATATTAATATTACAAAATAATTATAACAAAAAAAATTAATAATACAAAATAATAACAACATAAAATATTAATATTACAAAATAATAACAACAAAAAATATTAATATTACAAAATAATAACAAAAAATAATAATATTACAAAATAATTATAACAAAAAAAACTTAAAAACAAAAAAAATTAATAATACAATATAATAACAACAAAAAATATTAATATTACAAAATAATTATAACAAAAAGAATTAATAATAAAAAAAATACAAAATAATAACAACAAAAAAAATTAATAACACAAAATAATAACAACGAAAAATATTAGTTTTACAAAATAACAATAAAAAAATTTAAGCAGCCAAACCGAATTTTCGGCCCCTTGTAGGCGGCCGAAGTGAGATTGCGGCCCTGCATGAGTGGGCCGAAATCAGATTTCGGCCACAGCTGTCCCGGCCAAAACATAAATTCGGCCGGACCAGCTCCGGCCGAAACGCAATTTCGGCCGGCGCTGGCACGACCGAACCATAATTTCGGCTACCACATGTCACAGCCGAAATTGTGTTTCGCCGTGCCTTGTGGCGGCCGAAATTGTTCTTCGGCCGTGCCAAGCGTCGGTCGAAATTTTGGTTCGCTCGGGACTTTTTTCAAACTATTTCGATCCGTGTTGAATGATTTTTACGACAGTATCGATCGATCGGTCCTAAAATCGATCGATCGGTCCGAAAATATCGATCGATCAGTCCGGAAATGTTAAATCAAAATTTTTTTCGTATCGATCGATTGTTCGAATTTATTTGTGTATGTAGTTTTCAGTATTTCGTACCGAAATAATATATTTAGTTAGTTTTTCTTTTTAAATTACTTTAAATATCATAAGGGCAAAAATGTCTTTTTTCAATCCTTTAGGGGCGGTGACTAGGAAAAATGGGCGGTGAATAGCAATACAGTAAATAATAAATACACAATATTTGAAGAAAAAGGCATTTGAAGCCCACCGTTTTTCTCCTCTCCAACACTGATCATTCTTTGACTAAGAAATAAAAGGCTTCAAATCCCAACCCCAACTGAGATATTACAAACTTAAAAAAAAATATTTTATCACAAACCTCATCACTTTCCAATTTTTAATACGTCGTGAACTAACATTATTTCGCATCACTTCGTTCACACCCTTCTCTCCATCCAATTTATAAATAGATACACACACTCTCCATCATTCCCATACATACACTAGCAAAATACTTCACACTGAAGTTTTTATTTGAAAGAGAAAAAAGACGAAATGGGTTGCAATTCGCCGTGCGCCTCGTGCAAATTGCTTCGACGACGTTGTTCTAAAGAATGCATATTCGCCCCTTATTTCCCGCCCGACGACCCCCAACAGTTCGCCATCGTTCACAAGGTCTTCGGCGCAAGTAACGTCAGCAAAATGCTGCAGGTGCTCTTAGTTTAATATTCTATTTATTAATTTGTTCAGCGCATATCTCTCTTGTGATACTCTCTCTATTGCTAATTGGTTTTAGAGTTAAACCCCACAAACTTATATGGACTTGGGCTAGAAAAACGAGCAGAGATCATCATCTCCGTAGTCTGGTTCTTAATATATGAAAAATTTATTGCAGGAGATTCCGTTTGAACAAAGGGCGGACATGGTGAGCAGTTTAGTTTATGAGGCGAACGCCCGTGTAAGAGATCCAATTTACGGGTGCGTAGGGGCAATATCGTACCTTCAAGAACAAGTGCTCGACCTACAAATGCAGTTGGCCATGGCTAGGGCTGAGATGTTACTTTACATTCAAAGGCAAAATGGCCATCGTTGTCAAGAATATAATGCCTCGAATGCAACGAATAACCCGATATTCTTTGATCGCGGTAGTAGTGATTATTACGACGACGATAATGGGGATTTCAGTTGGATGTGTGATGATGGATATTCTTCTTACAAGAATGAGCAGTCTCTATTATCAGCTCCATGGACTTGATTTTGTAGGTTTTTTTTTTAATTATTTCTTGACATCTTTATTTTTTAGAGAGGTGAATGAGAATGGCTATGGTTTTGTGTGTGTGTGTGTGTGTTTTTTTTTTTTTTATGGAAAACCCTAAGTGATTCATGGGACGAGATTAATGTCACGCATGTTGTCCGCATAATATATGTTTGTTTTATCTCAAATTCTTGCGGTTTTTCGTGTTCAACTGTTACAATGTTTCGTTAATATGTCTGATATATATGTGAATAGAGATGAGGAAACGCATATTATATGGCATATATAAATATACAAGCCATTTAGTAATAGCGATTGTATAATAAATGTAAATTAAAGAGTACATCGTATTTTATTTATTTGGGGTTACGGAATCTTTCCTCGTGTGCATCCAAACTTCCAACTTTAACTAATGAGTCGATGTCGGGAAAACGAGGTCGAGATGATTTTAGTCAACCACCATGTGGAGTTTAGAAAAAGGCAACATTGACATATAATAGATAAAGATGGATTAATATGGATGAAATGAAAAGAAAAAGTGTTCACCGACAATAGTATAAGTACGTTGTAATTTAATCACAAACTTCTATTGACCCATTATTTCTCACGACCTCAATAAATCTTTAATATTCGATCACAAACTTCTAGTTATGATTAAATCTTTTGCTAAGAAAAATTCTGTAATGGGGTGAAAGTGTTAACCGTTGGAAAATGGAAATTGATTAAACTACTAGGTCAAAGTTATGATGTGAAAGAAAAGGGTAGTAGTAGGTCAAAGAAGTTGAATATAAACATAAAGCCCAACATTGAAATGCGATATTAAGACAGAATAGTTTCTGATTATCAATCAACCTTGAAATTTTCGTCTTTAATGGCGGGCTCGAGGTGTAATTTGTAAATACTTCCAAACCCAGGGTTAGGTTATTTGTTATTATATAACCGAACCTTTTAGTTGCCAATGCCATTTCTTCGCCTTATTAATATATATTTTCTGACGTAAGTGAAAGTGGTAGCCTGAGCCAAAGATTGTCAAAGAAAACATACGGACCTATAGTTCGAAGTTAATGGGAGTTGGTTTTGAAAAAAAACACATTGCTTGGTCACATTGAGATTTGTGTCGGAAATAATTGTCTTTTTTTTTTCCTTCAAATGTTTTTTTAGTATGGTACAACACATTGCCGCAACGTGAATCGAACCATGCAAGTTTGACATTTTGAAGATTTGAATTCTATAATCATAACAATTAACAATGATTGTTTTACGGGGGAAATTATAAAATTAGGTCACTAAGTATATATGTTTTCGTTTTTGGGTCACTATGTTTGGTAATTGCAAAAGTAGGTCACTAACTTTTCATGTGAAAACAATTTTGGGTCATGTTTTCAATTTTAGGTCACTAAAAATATATATTTTCGTTTTTGGGTCACTAAGTTTACATTTTTTTCAATTTTGGGTTACTCATTTGGTACTGTTATAAACATAGTGTCCCAAAATAATGTAAACTTAGTGACCCAAAATCGAAAATTATATTCTCAGTGACCTAAAATTGAAAACATGACCCAAAATTGTTTTCACATGAAGAGTTAGTGACATACTTTTGCAATTATCAAACATGGTAACCCAAAAACGAAAACTTGTATACTTAGTGACCTAATTTTATAATTTTGCCTTGTTTTATTGTTTTTCTTTTGTGGAGGTTAGAAATTTAGTTGGCTAGTATATATCGATTTTTCTCTCTCTATTTCTGTCCCAACCTTTATCCCACAATTTGTGCAACAACAGTTATTACACACCGTAATATATCCAATCTCCCACAAAAATATCACATCTTATATCCCATGTTTTATAATATTCAAAATAAAATGATATTTATGAATATCGAAAGATATAAGATATGGACATCAATATATCCGAAATAAATAATAAATTAGATATGTTTATTTGATTATATCATATAAATTTAATGAAACAATGAATTTGGTGGAATATGTAATAACAAAATTATAAATTAAAATAAACCAAAAGAAGTAATTCTAAACCCTGAATTTGACACTCGTCAAGTATCCTCGTTATGGGACAAAAAATGGACAAAAGAATGTGACAGAGAATCTCACTCCATTCTTTCCTATCCATTTGGGTAGTAATCCAAATATATTGGATTTTTAACACATAGTCGAAAATTTAATCGATGACGTGTCCAAAAATCTAAATCTATTGGATGGCGTACCAACATGAATAGGATTATGGTGACCAATGTAAAAATAGGCTGATAAATTTTGATTTGAGTCTCCGATTATTTTTCCAACAAAATATGTAAAAAAGGGCAATTAGGCTTCAGGCCCCAACATAAGTTTCATTTAGGTTTCAGACACTGTAAGAAAATTTTTGGTTTTAAGGACCTGATACACTTAAGTGTTTCTCAGTACCACTTCATGAACCTGTAGTATCACTTCATGGACCTGCAGTACGACGTCATGGTTTTTCAGTACCAATTCATCGTTCTGTAGTATCACTTCATCGTTCTCCAGTACCACTTCATTATTCTATAATAACACAAAACGTAGTCCGATACCAGTTCATATACACTGTTTAATACTTGCGTAAATTTTAGGTCCTTATCTCTAAATTTTACAAAAATCGGGTCCTTAACCCTAAAAATTTTTTGACATGGGCTTGAAACCTAACTTAAAACATCATTTGGGCCTGAAACTTAATTATACAAAAAAAAAATCTCAACTGACTGGTGACATAGAATATGTTTCACCAACTTAGTTGCTGAATTGATATTTTTCACCAACTTGGTTGCTGAATTGGAATACTACTCATTTTATAAGAAAAAAATGTTCAGAAATCTAAATTTATTTCGACATACTCAGTATTCTTATCTACCCAAAGTTATAAATTTTGCATTGTTTTGCCAAAGGAAAATTTTCAATCGTAGGCCCAGTAAGCCCAAAAATTTTCTTGTGGCAAAGGTAATGAAAGTTAAAGGGATCCACGAAAGATATTAGAGAGCGTTACATTATACAACTTATGTACGTCCACAAAAGTAAATATATACATCTATAATTCTATATACCATCAAACCAAGAAATAACAGACGTAATATAAATAATCCTTTACTCTGTATCATACTTAAAATTCATTAAAACACGATAACTAACCGGTCTTCATTAATTGGAACTAATACACTATTTCTCAGCTATCCCCGCCAGCGACTATAAATTACACCTCACTATCGTCTCCATGAACGCCCGCATCTCCTCCGCCGTATTCCCCGCCGGCACATCCACCTCGTACGACTCCACCACCACCGTTTCTCCGCTGCCCTCCGCCGCCGTTGCCGACTCGTGAACGGTAACATATTTGTAGTTCCTCAGCCTGTGGTATATTGACGCGATATATTTCATTGACACGTAAAACATTTTGTAAGGCGTCAACATGCCACATCAGCATTCGAAATGCCAATTAATGGCACCTAAAAGGCGTTAATTAATACGACATAACCTTAGTGTCGATGTGAGATGTTGAAAAGGCACGAATCGATGCCACATCATTGTGTGCCTATTAAGGTGCTCATTGTGAGCACCACTATATATACATATATATTATATATGCTCACAATGTGAGCACCACTATATATATATATATATATATATATATATATATATATATATATATATATATATAATCGATAATCAGTTTTGCAAATAGCTTTCACTAACGTATACGGGTAAGGATCGTTGTCTTAGTTTGTTGGGATTCGATTATTTCGTAGGGCACGAAACAAATTTGAGTTTCGAAAGGAGCTAAATATAGTAATTTACTCCAAAGGTGTATAAATAATTAGGACCAAAGTAGATAATATCATAAACCATCTGTCGCCAATTAGAACGAAACGATTTTTCATTTGGGGTTTGCAATAATCTTGTAAGTTTTATTCTTACAATCAACGTTTCTCGTACGCGTGGCTAGATAAACGCTTTAGACTCTGGGTAGAATAGAAGTTCTCATCAAATCACAACGCTATAATTATTTGAGGAAGACCGTACACAACTGCGAGTTTTCAATGCAACTTAACAAGTACAATATTACATAACCATAACAAATGACTCTTGAGAGAAAAATAGAATAGAGAAAAAAAAACATTAAAAATTTGGTAACAATAAATCATTCCACTGTCCTAAAATCAACATAGAGGAAGATCGGCCGGCGGCGGCTCCAACGTCTCGAGCTCACCAACTCCGTTCTCTACCAAGAATGCCATAGCCAATCCCCAAGTTATGTGCACATCCAAGTGACAATGCAATAGCCACACGCCTGTTCGAATACAGTTATTATAAATTTAAAATTATTTCAATCCAAGGAGAAAATTTGGAATAATCAGAAATTAAAGGGTAAAACTGTAATTAAACAGACCAACCTGGATTGTCCGCGGTGAATCGGATCACGGACCACCCGCCCACGGGCACGCTCGCCGTGTTTCTCAGGGGCGGGTCGACGAGGTTAAACTTAGCCGTATCGTTGCTAGGGTTGAAATTCCCAAACCCTTCTGCGATTATGTAGAAGTCGTACCCATGCAAATGGATCGGGTGATTCTCCGCGGTGACAATGCTCGTCCCCTGCAGAACTAACTGCACGGTATCTCCGTACTTTAGCTTGTAAAGCTTCGTCCCTGGGACGGGCTGCCATAGGGCCCGACTGACGTTCCCAGTGTAATCGAACTTCACTGGGGGCGTCGGGGGAAAGTCTAGGGTGAAAATTCCCGGTATGCCCTTTTGGTGAGCTTGTAATAGAGAGAAAGTCGATGGCAGGACGAAGGAGACGTTGTTCATGCTCGCGGTGAAGCGGGTCCCGTTCGGGCCCTGGCAATTTTGGGAGCTCGAACCTACGGTAGACAAAAATTTGAATGGAAAGTCGGATTTTTGTATGTCGAATAATTGTAATTTTAAATGGTTTATCGAAAGTAATATGTATACGTACATAAACGAAAGTCCCTAAAAATTACAGCTTTAAAAGTGCTTGTCTAAGATGCATTTCATTTTGATCTTTTATTTCGATCTTGGCGCAACCCGGTCAATTATTTCAATTTGGAAAATATTCACCTAATCTCCTAGGATGTAGAGATTTTGATTTAACATGCCAATTTTATAATATATGTATTAATTTATAGTTGATTTATTTAAAAAAAAATATATGTCGATGTTAAAATCAAGCTTGATTCTTACCCGGAGGACATGAATTGAGCCCCAGGCCGACCGTAAAGAACAAGTCGTGGTCGATTTTCATAGGCACGGGCACCTTCCCCGGGCTCCTAAAGCTCGCGCTAAAGACTGCAGCTGTATTCGTATCGTTAAAGGCCGGCATCCTCGGCATCACGGGCCTAACCACAGTCCCCTTGACCGGGCACGGGGCGGCCTTGTACTCGAGGATGGCCGTCGTGGTGGTGTTGTCGAACGGCGCGCCCTGGGCGCTGGCATAGGCTCGAGCAGCTATGTAGTAGCGGGCCGGCGGCTGGTCACCGGTGATGAGCACGTCGGTCGTCTGCCCCGGCCCGAGCATAAGCACCGTGGTAGTGAATGGCTTCACGTACGACGCGTCCGCTCCCACGACGGTCATCTTGTGGTTGGCGACTCTGAAGAAGAGCTCTTGGTTGAGGGCCGAGTTGACGACCCGTAGGAGGTTCGTTTCTCCCGAGTCTATCGGGAGTATTACGGTATCTGCTAGCGTATAAGAATTTTGTTTAGGGTTTTGCTGCGTTTTTATTTTTTTGTGGAGATATGTTGCGTTTTTTTCGAAAAGTCGAACCTTGGCTCGAGCAGTTGTAGAGATCGCCGGGCTGACCGTTGGTAGTGTAAGCGTCGGAAATGTTGGGCGCGCCTCCGGTCCTCGTCGCTTGCCTCACGACGTCGATTGGATTTGCATCCCACCATTCGCCTAACCATATGACCGATCAGTTCATTTTTTTCCATGTTAACATATAAAAACACGCTGGTAGATAGACATGAAAGATGAGCCGTGTCGGCTTGACTGAAGCTCGACTCGAGCTCGAACCTGAGATTACTCGTAAAGCAAGCCAACACGTGAGCTTTTAGTTTTAATTTTTAATTTTTTTTGTTGTTTTAGAAATATCTAGCATCTAACTTAGAAAATGAGAAGAGCTCGGCTCATATACAGGCCTATCAGTGAATATACATGTGTGAGAATATTATATGTGTGTGAATATATTACCAAGAAGGATCGGCGTTTCGCGCTTGGGTTTGGGAAAGGGATACGCATCACCTTCCTTGGGACGTATGATTAGAGCGCCGTAGACGGTGGCTCGGAGCCAAGAGCTATGCGCATGCCACCATAATGTGCCTTCCTGCCCTTGAATCGTGAATCGGTATGTGTAGCTTCCGCCTGGCCTGATAGGGCACTGGGTGACGAATTCGGGCCCGTCGGCCCATCCCGTCCTCATCTGCCTTATTCCGTGCCTACGCATAAATAGTGCCGACACGAATTCATAACTCGATTTAAATACCGCGGGCACATACTTAAGCTAACTCAATTTACACGACATCGCAAACGCACCAATGAATCGTTACGTTGTAACGCGCCCGATTAACGACGTTAACAACGAGAGTGTCGCCGTTGTTGACCTCCAATGTAGGCCCGGGAAACATCCCATTGACAGTGATGGAGTTGTGGGTATTGCACAGCCTCTTTACTGGAGTCGCTTGAACCTGTAGAAATTTGAGTTACACGCTATAAGTTAAAGCACGCTAGGTATATACGCGTCAGGGCGTGGTATCCCCAACAGGCCAGACCCTCATTTCAGCTATGAAACGATCACGGCTTCTAGCGGAAAAAATATTCCTAGCATGTGTGTACTGATATAAGTCCACAATGACTATGATTGTAGTCAAGACAATCGAATTCTTGACCTCCATTTGGAGATATCAAGAGTTCGCCACTCGACCAAATCACTCATTGAGACTTCGTACGTAAATTGACATTCGACTAAGTAATCAAAACTTACAACAAAGTCATGGTAGTGAACTTTGGCATCCACGGCTCTCGAAATCGACCCCGCAAAAAGATTCAACAGGCCGACGTAGACGAACCACAGTATTGCCATGGTTTTGTGCTGAGTACGAAACGGTGTCATTCGGCGTCTGAGATTATTACAGGACAAGGTACGTATAATGAGAGCTGTAGCCTTTTTGGAATTTGTCTTGAGGATATGTAAGAGATGTGACGGGTAGTTTTATACACAAAGAATACGAGAGATAGGGTTTGGTCGAATGGTTTTGATTAATTATTTTATTCGTTGATTGGCAAAATAAAAATTATTAGTTCAACCCTTTTTATGGTTGTTGCAACCACAGTTGATTTTTCATGTTGATGTTGGAAATTTCAAGGAAAATGAAAACTTGTCACCTCATGCATGGATGATATTTTAATATAATATATAGTTTGCTTGTGATATAGCATTTCCTACCAAATGTAGCCGTACTATTATGTATCAAACATAGTCGAAGTATGCCATCACTACCTTCGTATTATATGTAATGTTATTGTCTGTGTGAACGCTACGTATTCTATGTAATATATACCCTAATTTGGAGAACACGTACAACTTTTGCAAGAATTACCTAGTCAAAGAAAAGAAAGACTGAGCACTGTATCATCGTATGGAGAAATGCACTAACACGACTTAGTTGAAAATAAGGTAGGTGTTCTTTGTCTCGGCCGTCAATTTTTACTAGTTCTTATTTTTTGGAACAAAGTTATCGGGCTATTAATATATTTGGATCACCAACTATATAATGGTTTTCGATATGGTCGTTTGTTTTATGGTTGTAGAAGTAGGTCAAACTTCGTACTTTGGAATAAATTCAGGGTAATTTCTAATTCGTATTGCAAAGAAGTCGCGCTTGGTTGTTCCTTATTCAAATTGATTATTAGGTAACCTAATAAAATGTTGAACTATCATTGCCAAGAATTTGATATGGTCATCAGACTAGGACAGTTCGGTTTCACATCACACAACAAATATTATTTGTCTCATTGCTTCAAAATTTAGGTCGCGTTTCTAAGTAGAGGGTGTCGATGAAAGCGAAAATCAATTATTTATGCAAAGAATAAACTCAGTTCTATCATATATACATTTTCTTCCCCTAACATTGAACATTAAAAGGTTATCATCGGTTTAAAGGTTTGAAAAAAAAAAATCATCGGTTTAAAGGCATGGGAGGGCCTCCAAATTCCAACTCCCTACCGTAGATTCGAAATCGACGGTCCAAAACAATTTCTCCAATTTTAAATCATTAGTGATCCGACTGGATTACGGATGTCGATTTGAAACCCGAATTTTCCCCAAATATTCCGTTTGACAATCGAGAGGATTTGGATTTCGATTTCGTCCAAATTCGATGTTAAATCTAAACGCTTATTAATTGTTGGATTTGAAATTTCGTGTCAAATGGTGCGTTTTCGAAACCCAAACTAAGCTCGTAATAAGTTTTCCGTAAATAATAGTAATAGTAACAGTAATAATAATAAATAATTAAAATAATAATAATAATTAGGTGATGACGATGAGGCGAGCTGACTCGCGAGCTCGATTAGCCGGCTCGAGCTCGTTACGGACCCGCAAATGAGTCAACTCGAACTCGACGAGCTCTTGTTGAGTTCGAGTACACTCGTTGGTGCTCGAAAGATTGCAGCTTGCGAGCTTTTTATTTTACTATATTATTTTTATTTTATTTTTGTACTTTTTAATTTTTAAGAAAAATTAGAGTCAAGTTCGATGAGGTTTTCGAGCTCGATCTTCAGTTAGAAATTCCAATTTCAAAATTCTAATGTTCGCCAAACACCGGATTTGGATTTGAAATTTCGAATTTGTATTCCATAATTTTAAATCATCCGATTCCGTTCAAATACGCGAATCCAAACGTACTCTAGGTTTTAAATCCGAAAAATTACAAGCGTTTAGTTTAACCTCGAATTTGGACGAAATCGAAACCCAAATCTGCTCGATTGCCAAACGGAAGATTTGGGAAAAACCCGAATTTCAAATCGAAATCCGAAATCCAAAGAGGGCCTTAGCGAGTTTAATACACAATTACCATTTAGAAGAGTCATGTTCACCACGAAAAAAGAATATCAAGTATAAAAGACGCAAGCTTGTACTGCGAATACGAGGACGGGGAACGAGAAAAACACACAAGACCAAGGTGAGCAAGGGACCAGGATTGTTCTCAGACATTTGATGCATTAATTGCCACTTCAATGTTGAGGTAAAATATATGTTTTGCGATGTTAAATTTGACTTTCGTAGATCTTATGACCAAGGACTTGTTGAAGATATCAGTTACAAATCAAATGATATCAACGAGGAGAATCAATTACGAGAGAATCATTATCCATAACTCTTCCAAAAAATCATCTCTTACATAATTGCATATTTCTTTATTATTGCATATGATTCCTTGTAACGTTTGTTTTGGTTCTTTGTTGTATTTGCCCATTTATAAGGCTCAATATGTTAATAGAAAAATCACTTCTCATAATTCCCTTACATGGTATCAGAGCTTTTGAAAGTTCCTATCTTAATTTTTGTCTTCTTCTTCTACCATGGCAGATGAGGAGTCCACCATTCCTAATGTCAATGAGCCTACTAGGCCATGCACTAGTCTTCAATTGCACAACACCATCAAAGTAACACCCACCAATTACATAGCCTGGAAAACTCAGATAGAAGCAACACTTCTTGGTTATGATCTGTGGAAATATATTGATGGCTCTTTTCCTTCTCCTCCAAAATTCCTAATTGAAGGTAATAATACTGTTCCAAACCCTGCTGCGTCGACTAGATTTCGCCAAGATCGGTTGGTTTTTGGTGCTCTCGTCGGATCTCTCTCTCAAGATCTTGTACCTCTTGTCTCTCATAGTGGCACTGCCAAGGAAGCATGGGATATTCTTTCATCCACATATGATAGTACGTCTCGAGCCCATTTCAAACAAATAAAAGCGCAGCTCTCCAGAATTAATCATACCAATCAATCGATTCATGAGTACATCCAAGCCTTCAAAAAGTGCACGAATCGTTTAGCTGCTATGGGAAAACCTATGGATCACGAGGACATCATAGACAAGGTGCTCCGGTCTTGATTACGAAGTATACAAATCTGTTATCGGTGCTATTAATGCTCAAGACGTCCCTATTTCCTTCGAAGAACTCCACGAGAAGTTAATCACCAAAGAAGTTGAAGCAACAAACACACCTCCGCCGACCCCTTTTCCGACTACTGTTCATGCTACGCAATACAGAAAAAATAATTTTAACGGACACCAATCAAGCTATCGACCACCGGTTCTTCTCCCCACGCCTCGACCCTCTTCTTCAGTCAAGCCATAACGATCATATTTGGGTAAGTGCCAATGGCGTCTAGGGATGGCAATTTTTTTGGACCCGGCCCATACCCATAGATAGGACCCTAGCCATTAATTATGGTTATGAGTCTTTAAAAATATTTAATGGGTATGAGCCAGACCCAGACACAATTAAATTAATTTGAATCTTAAATGGGTATTACCCATTTACCCATTTACCAAAACCATTTAAACTATAGGTTATTCTAGTCATTCAGTTTTCCACAATTTCCCAAATTAGGGTTGACAAATACGAACAAAATCAAACTAACATTCAGTATGGGCAGTTGAGGAGATTCTTCTTATTTCTGAGAACTCCAAATCTGTAATTGGTTCTACAATGCCATTTTTCAATTAGTCCATCTAGCAGTGCAAGGTAATTTTTCGAAGTCCTCTGTTTATATACTTAATATGCTTGGTTGAGTCAATTTTTTATCTGGATGCGGTTGAGTTTGAATTGTAGAATCTGCGACCAACCTATTATCGTTTGATTCAGAATTTAAGTCAGTTTTCTTTTATTGAATAGCAAGTTTCAGATTGGTTTTTGTATATAATATGTATGTTTTGGTTTTTGTATACAATCTGCGACCAACCTCTGCATGTTTTGGTTTTTGTTTTGGTTTTAGTAGGTTAGGAATTGGGATTGTAAGCTTGATAACGGATAATCATCAATAAAGGGTAATATCAAATCCCATAATTATCTCATTGATTATCTTCAAAATATTTTCATTTATGATAGTTTATTTTCCTTTATGATGTAATATATTTACCTTATTTATTTCATATGTAATCTCTATATATTGGAGAAGCAATAAAAATTTATATACAGAGGAAAAATATTCTATCATGGTATCAGCCTAATACTACGATCCTTCTCTTTCTCTTTCCCGTTCTTCCTCCATGGAACAAAACATGGATAAACTTCCATTCGCCACTCTCATCCATATGACAACAATCAAGTTGTCCTCTCAAAACTATCTGTTATGGAAGAGTCAACTAGACCAATTCTTATGTGTCAGAACCTTATAGGCTTTGTTGATGGTTCCAAATCCGCGCCGCCTGTCACCATCACTAATGCAGCTGGTCAAAACGTGCAGAACCCGGCCTATTTAGCATGGCGCATGCAAGATCAGCAGCTTTTAAGCCTTCTTCTCTCTTCTCTCACTGAAGAATCCATGACTGAGGTTCTTGGGTGTACAACCTCTCGTGCCGTTTGGCTCGCTCTAGAGGCCGTCTTTAGTCATAGCTCAAAGTCACGTGAACTACGTCTAAAAGATGACTTGCAACTTATGAAGAAAGGCTCTCGAAGTGTCGCTGAGTACGGTCGCCAATGCAAATCGCTCTGCCATTGGCCGTCCCGTTGATGATACAGACAAAGCTCAATGGTTTCTTCGTGGTCATGGATCTTTCTTCTCCAGTTTCTCAGCTGCCCAGATGGCGTTAAGTCCACTACCAACTTTTCGAGATCTTCTGTCGAAGGCCGAGAGCTTCTCTTTGTTTCAAGAATCCCTTGAAAGTTCGGGTACTTCCACTGTTGCATTTTACGGACATCGCGATACTCGTGGAAATATCCGATTCTTCGACATCAAACAAAGGTCGTGGAAATCAGTCCAATAATTCTCGTGGTCGGGGCCGTGGAAACTCGCGACGTACTCCTCTTTGTCAAATCTGTCGATAGAATGGTCGCTACGCCTCCAGTTGCGAAGAACGGTATGTACGCCCTTCAACTGCAAATCTAGCTGAAGCCTTTTCGGCGAGTTGTTCCATTTCAAACGGAGACGCTTCTGATTGGTATCTCGATACTGGTGCATTCCGGTAACCATCACGTCGTTGTTGGTAACGGTGCTAATCTCTCTATATCTCACATTGGAAAATCACATGTTGCTAATAACCTTCAGTTGTTGGATGTTTTAGTCGTCCCGAATCTCACGAAAAATTTGCTTTTCATTAGCAAGCTTACCTCGAATTTACCAGTCAACGTATTATTCACTGATAAGTTATTTACCATTCAGAGTCGTCACACAAAGGAGGTACTGGCAAGCGACGTCGTGAAGATGGCTTATATATAGAGCTCGTCCTTCCTTAATTGCTAGTTTACAGAGTAATTGCCAACGTGCATCGTTTGAATTGTGGCATGCTAGAATCGGGCACGTTTCGCCCAGTATCATATCATTGTTGAATAAATCGGGTCATTTAATGGTTACCTCTTTGTTGCACAAACCTTCCTTATGTCCTTTGTGTCAACTCGCTAAAAGCAAGCGTTACCTTTCTCTCTGAATGAAAAACGAGATTGGCATGTGTTAGAACTAATTCATTGCGATTTATGGGGACCTGCACCTATTTCTTCATCATCGGGTTTTCGTTACTACGTTATATTTGTTGATGACTATTCACGTTTTACATGGTTCTATCCACTTTCTAGTACGGCGGATTTTTTTTGTGAATCTGGTGCAATTTGCAAATTTAGTGGAAAATCATTTTAATTGCTCTATGAAGAAATTTCAGAGTGACTGTGGTATGGAGTTAACGATTAATCAAGTTCAAAAATTTTTCCATCAGAAGGAAATTCAACACCTCATCTCGTGTCCTTACACGCCATCTCAGAATGGTCGAGCCGAGCGTAAACATCGTCACATCACCGAAACGGGTCTTGCTATGATGTTTCACGCGCATGCCTCTATGTCTTTATGCGTTGAAGCTTTTTTCTACGGTTTACACTATAAATCGGTTGCCATCACCTATTTTGCAGGGAATCTCACAGTTTGAGACGTTGTTTGGACCCACCAAATTATGCAAATTTTTATCCGTTTGGTTGTCGGGTTTTCCCTGCTTACGTGACTATGCAGCAAACAAGTTCTCTGTTCGCAGTCGACCGTGCACATTTATTGGTTACGGCTCAAATCACAAGGGGTTTCGATGTCTCGATCCGCTCAGCACGAAGATCTACATTACTCGACATGCAAGATTTGATGAGGATGTTTACCCGTATTTAGGCCAAAACTCGGTAACATCTATTTCTAAACTTCATGTGTCTTGTTTTCTTGAGCCGTTATCTGATTTGAATCTAGCTGCTCATCGATCAAGTCTAATGAGTCGACAGCCTCGAAGCAACCCGTACCGTGCTCGATTTGCCCAACAGTTACGACCATTACGACACCCGAACCAGATCCACCGATGCCACCAACTCCACCATCATCACAACCTGATGTTTCATCCTTTGGCCATCCGATGGTCACACGAGCCAAATCAGGCATTTTCAAATGACGTCACATTGCCGATTTTCCACTACTCATCTTCAGGCGATGACCGCTGAACCTCGAGGTTTTAAATCAGCTGCTAAGCACCCTCACTTGCTTGCTGCTATGGTTGATGAATGCTTGCTTTACAGGAGAATCTTACTTGGGATCTTGTGCCACGTCCACCAAGAGTCAACATCGTTGGCTCTAAATGGGTTTTCCGTACTAAGCTTAACTCTGATGGTTCTATTGAACGACACAAGGCTCGCTTGGTTGCGTAAGGATTCACTCAAGTTCCGGGGTTTGACTTTTCCCATACGTTTAGTCCCGTTGTGAAAAATGCATTTTTTAACCGTGTTCTCAGTAAGCCTGTTTACATGGAGCAACCACCGGGATACATTGAACCTCTCTTTCCTACTCATGTTTGTCGTCTCAAAAAGGCACTTTATGGGCTCAAACAAGCCCCACGTGCATGGTTTCAACGGTTTAGTGATTTTCTCACTAAACTTGGTTTTCTTTGCAGTCGTGCGGATACCTCACTTTTTATTTTCAATCATGCATCTGATATTATATATCTGTTGGTATACGTCGACGACATTATTGTTACAGGAATAACACAGTCGGTATAAGACAGTTCATCTCCCGGATCCATTCAGAATTCGCGGTAAAGGATCTCGGCCGTTTAAATTATTTCTTGGGGCTTGAAGTCGATCACATCGATATTGGATTGATAATAAAATTTCAGCGATACTCGTCGACAATTGTAGCACAAATGATGCAATGTTGATTTCTATGTGTGAAAAACTGAGAGTACTGAGCTATTGTTACACGGGCGTTTCTTGCATATAAGGTGTAGTACCCATATGTTGAACTTGGTAGTCAAGGAAGGGTTAAATCATATTGGACACATAATTACAACTGTTAGGGAATGTGTCTCTTTTTGGATGTTAACGCCAAAAAGATTGAGAAATTTGAAGATGCTTGTCGTGCACGACCCTGGATGGCTCCTGAACCTTGCGACTGAGGGAACTCCGTCGATGAAATGGTACGTATGAATTTACTAAATACCTTCCGTCGCCTTACTTGAATGTGTTGAATAACGGTCTATATTTTATTGCAGCATGTCGATGAATGCATCGCTGGGATCCTCAACATGCAGTTAGGAAATCGGTCGCGAGCGCAGTCGCGTACATGCCCTATAATAGCTTTAAAACGCAAGTCGATGAGCGAGGGGTGGTAAATAGTATCACAAGGAAAGCATGTGGAAAAGGCATCAAGCAATTGCTCTCGTACGCGCTGGGAGACAATAAAGAGTGGAAGAACAAGTCGTGCGATATAGTGACCCACGGTGCCATCCCTATCCGTACGTGAGGCTGACGGGCGTTGTTCGTTGTTGATATAGTGGCGAAATCATTCACGATTTACGACTCCGATGCGCCTCATGGCTTCGAATGGGGCTATATCGCGGACGACGTCAATAACATTCTAATCGTGCTCCCAGCGATTTTGAAGGAGCTGAAGGTGATAAAACGCATGGCATCCAAGGGCAAGAGCTGGCCAGCTAATTGGTGTCGCGACTTCAGAAGACAAAATTCGTAAGTTTTCATGAATGCTACGTTTTATTTGTCGGTCGTCCTGTTAAAAAATAAGTGTAATGTTGGATATGATTTTCAGTGGAGAAGCTGGCGTGGCCATGTTGCGAGCGGCAATGTCGCTTATGATCAAGAAGGACGACGTCTCCCGCCTCAACCAAATTCATATGAAGGATTTAGAAAATACCTCACATGTTCTATTTATAATAAGGATTGGGACAGTTTCTAGTATTGTTTTGTTGTTGAATAAAATTTTCTGTGTTGAATATAAATTTTATGTGTAGAATTGCTGTGTTGAATTTTAATTTTACTTGTTTGATATTAACTTTACGTGTGTTGGAGATGAATTTAGGGTTTAGAATTGTGAAAGTCTGTGTTTTCCAACTTTTTGCCAGTCTGAGAGTGATGTGTGCTTTGACATGTCACTAACTGATTGTTAAGTGCGGCACTTTTGGTCCCCTGGGCATGCCACGCACGTTCCCTGCGCGGGTCCCCTGAATATAAGTGCGGGACCCTGCTCATAACGCGCAGGTCTCCTGCCCTTAATGCGCGGGTCCCCTGCTTATATCGCACAATAATTTGATGGGACCAGACGGGACCCAACAACAACATCATAATTTCGACGGAACCAAGCGGGACACGGACATCTCAGTATGGGGACTATGTCATATGTGCGGGTCCCCTGTTTTGACACGCGGGTCCCCTGCCCATAACATACGGGTCCCCTGTGTTGGGATTTTTGCAATGTTAATTATGGAATTGCGCAATTAATTGTGCGCATTTATACATTGTTTATCCTATACTACAATATAAAGTCAACATAAAATAGCACAGAGCAAAAACAATTGGATAAAATCACAAGAATTACATTCAGTTTATAAGATTGCTACATTCTACATAAATCACAAACATGAGTATGTTTTTTGGGTGTGCTCTCTTACTATATTCATGTCAGAGATCGTTCAACTTGAAATACATGTTGGAATATATATTTTTTTAAAAAAGTGGAGTTAGGTATTGTTAATCTAGCGGTAGGTTTTTTTGATCGCGCACTTAATTTTTTATTAATTATTATCTTATTAAGAATTTTAATAATTTTCGATTTTCACATCCTTTCATTTGTTGATCGGGAATCAAATGTCAAGTCATCTCTCATGTACGTACTGTATAATGACACTGTTCTGACATGTCACTTTTGACCAATAATTGAAGACACTACTCTGACATGTCACTTTTGACCAATAATTGAACAATGTCAAGTCATCTCTCCTGCCCTTAACGTTCGGGTCCCATGCTCGTAACGCGCCCCTCCCTCCGCACATAAATTCACGGGACCGCGCGTTACTAGCTTGGGACCCACACGATAAGGGCAGGAGACCCGTGTTATGGGCAGGGGACCCGGCGGGAACCAACAAAGATGCGCAGGGGTCTCATGCGCATCTGTGCAGGATTCTCAGCATATGCGATGCGGTTCCCTACGCATCTGTGCATAAAGGTTTTCTATTTCCATATTCATAGCATAATTGGCTAAAATGTATTATCTAAAAGAAGCATAACATGGCAACGCAACACAGAATGACAGGCACATATCACAACCTAACATAACAGCACACAAATGGTAACGTATAAACGTCGTAACACAAATATGCGCAAACACTTCAACGTTATCTCCTACCAAATTCACCCACCGAAGACAACCTGTTTTTCCGTGATCGTCCACATTGTGAACCAACAAGAGGCGGCAACATCTCCATACCACTTTCAATGCGATCCGTTACCGGCCGTATAGTCCCTTCGTAAGCTAACTTTCAGATCTCCAAGGTATAATATTCGTGCAATAATGAATACACTGGCACTTGGGTAAGCACAAGCTGTAATCGCATGTGGACATGGGATATGATCGATGTCAAACATCATGCACGTGCATTTGCGCAGCCCCAAATCGATCACCTCGTTCACATGCTGTCCGTACACGTTATATATTAGATGCCCGAATTCCAACGCACGAAATGTTATTCGACGAAATTCTCTCGTATGCTCGACTCCACCTTCGCGTAAACCTAGTCATGTTCGCAGCGATTGAAGCTTCCGCGGATCGCCGATGCTTACTGAACCATGATGATGTTAGTCGATTAATCGAGTCCAACAATCCAATAATTGGAAGCTCTCTATCCTTACGTAGAGCCGCGTTTATAGACTCGAATCCATTGGTCGTCATTATGTTGTATCTTGATCAAGGACAATATGCTCGCGTCCACGTCGTCTTTGGAACTTCGTCAAGATACTTTACCAGGTCATCGTATTTGTCTTCAAGCTGCTTAAAATAATGGTCGGACTCGCTCTTTGTGTAGGCAGTCGCGACACGCCAAAAAATCGGGCAAGCACCTTTCTTCTTTATTTTCATCTTCACGTTTTGTTGAAGGTGCCACGCACAAAAACCATGAAACGCGTTCGGGAAAACGGCCGACACTGCATTCTTTATTCCATTTTTCCGATCAGAAATTATTACGAGATCGTCGCTGTCCGCGACAAAACGTCCAATCGAGAAACAACGTCCATGACTCGGTCCCCTCCGACCCGTCGGCAAGACTCCATGCTACAGGATATTGATGGTAATCGCCATCTTGCGTTGTGGCAATTATTATGACACCCTTATACTTCCCCTTCAAAAAAGTCGCGTCGATAGAAACGACTTTCCTCATGCACGTAAAGCCTCTGGCGCATGCGCTGTCAAGAACATGTACTTGAACCGATTGTCTTCGTCCATCTCCCAATCGGTGATACTGCCCTCGTTGGCTTGCCTCACCGCATCTAAGTACGCCGGCAGTAAACCGTAGCAAGCGTCCATGTTACCAACTAGTTCATCGGTCGCAATTTGTTTCCCGCTTCAAGCCTTGTAGTATGAAACTTCTACTCCCCTAGTCTGCATCATTGACTGTATGAAACTGGGTGTCGGGATGTCTTTAGGAGCCCTGAAGTTTTCCAACAACGTGCTCGATACGAGCGACGAACTTTCCTGGCGATGTCTCCGGCGTCGATGAGACACGCCACATGTGTGCGTGTTGCAGTACTTTCGGATTGAGAAAAAGGGAAAGTTCTTGTCCTATGCAGCTCGTACTCGCCATTCACAGTTTTCCTTCGCACATTTCACTACGTGCTAGGTTTTGTTTGACCTATCCACTTGGAGTTCAAAGCATGCAGCGACAGCGATTTTTGTGATTTCGTCCTTGCCTTGCTACGAAATTCTCGTCCAACGTATAGGGTCGAACCATCCGTAAACGAATAGGTACCATCTCCGGCCACATCTAGAGCGTCGTCATGCTCATTGACATCAAACACATCGTCATCATCATCATCTGAAGCACCTTGCTCATCTTCCCGGCCGACTTGCTCGTTTTCATTATCATATTCCTCGCCGCCCATTCCGGAGTAATCGCCTAAATAGCCACTGCTTTCATTACTTTGGTAAGGAGGATTGTAAGATGTGCTGGGAAAACCCTATAAGGCCGACGTCGAAACTCGACAAATCATTATCATGAATGTGGCGGTGCGGTAATGGCGGATAACTCAAGTTGCACATGAAGAGGTAGTCTTGATCGTGGACAACCAAAACCAAGGTACGCACGTACGCCGTAATCGTTCTCGATGTAGATGGGGTGCACATAATTGTAATCTATGCAACGCATGTAGCTTATCCTTAGTTTGGTATTGTTGTTGTGTAACGACAATGCCTTCAATATCTCGTTAGTGAGATCCACTTACGTGCATGAACCGTCGTCGACCAAGATTGATTGCCACCGGCAACTTGGATCGGGAACCCAGTTCGACGTATTGTCATCGCGAATTATCCTGACCATCGACTTGAAAAAAATGCTCGTGATCGTCATGATTATTACCTATAAAAAAGTAAAGTTCAATATATAACATTTGAAAAAAAAATAAAACTAGGGAGTAATGAATAATGGGCATATGGGGCATGGGACCAATGAATAAGAAGCAATTCTGCGCGGGTCCCTTGTTTTACGCGCAGGAACCCTGCATTTATGTGAGGCCAATGATCTAATGCGCGGCACTAAAGTGTGGAAAAATACTTACAGTGAAGCGTGAGGTTCGAAAATCTTTCAATGAGAAATTTTGAGTGTTCTTTCGACTGTGAAGAAGCTGATATGAGGTCGCGTCGACTGACTTGCAGAAGCAGAAGAAAATGTAGGTGATTTTTCTTAAGGATGATGATGAAAAAGAAGAAAAACTAGGTGAGCTTGCTTGGTGGAATGAATGTTTTTTGCTGCAAAAGGTCGTGCAGCTTTTAATTCATTTCATGCGTGGTTTTTAATTAATTTGTTTTTCTTTTTCTTTTTTAATAATATTAAGGGATTAGAAGAACATGATTAATTAGGCTAATTCAATGCATTAACAAATCTGAAACCGCACATGAACACTAGGGACTTGCACATAAGATAAGGTCCGTGCGCATATACACAAGGGACCCGCGCTTTTTGATCAGGGGACCATCACGTGAAAACAGGGGACCCGCACGTAAAATCAGGGGATCCGCGCATATTGCATTGTCACTGATGGACGGGTCCCTAGCATATATGAAGGGGTCGTCTGCCAATTTAGGGTTGGTCACGTTCGTTTATTGAATCATACCAATAATTGAACAATTATAGATTATTGGGTCAAAAGTGTTTTCTCAGTCACATGTCAAATCACACATCACGTTTCATACAGAGAATCAATTATTCGACACAGAAAAAACATATTCAACACAGATGTTTCAACACGGAAAATTATTTACAAACCATGCATGCCCACTTGTTACGGAAAATCGAATGAGCAAGAAATTTCCGAAAATTAAAAATTTGCTCAAGCGTCAGATTGGAAACGTCGTCATCCGTAAACATGAGAGACGATGTTGCCCGTAGCACATGAACCCCACAATCTCCCCTAAAAAGTTACACAACATACTTATACGGAAATCATAGTTAAAAATTTACAAAAAATAGGGAATGATACTTATCTTCTTTATTGCTTGGCGAACCTTGGATGGTGCTTAACTGACCATTTCCGGAATTGATTCTTGAGTAATCCCATATGCACCAATCGCCGGGATTACCAGTTGAATCGTCGACGATTTCGCGTTAAGTTTGCGCATGTCCTTGTCGCAAGGATCGTCGGAGTCGTATATCGTCATCGAATGACACTTCCAGTTGGCGACGCATAGCACCCAATGAGCGATCGTGCCCACTGGGATGACGATGCAATCTGCTTCTCTCCACGACGTCGACGGCCAATTTAGCTCCCACCCCTCCGTGTAATTGGCCCATGTAGGAAGCATATCCTTTACGACGTGCCCTTTATCGTCTAAGCCTTGGAGGTCGATCACGTACTTAAATGTGTATCCCATGTACGCTAAATTCTTCCGCAGAAGGAGTTTTTTGTTGCATGTCAAGGAACCCTCTCAGGGATTCATTTATATGCTGAAAAACAAAAACCAACGACAACTTCAGAAATTAAGATCATAACAAAACTAATTAAGACAGAGGAGAGCATACTACGTCATCGAGCCATTTCGTTGGCGTGGCTAGCTCCTCAAACCAGTCTCGCTTATGCTTGTCGATCGCGCACTGGACCCACGCGTCTCGTTCCAGCGACTGTATTTACTTCTCTACGATGGACCAGAGCCTTAATGTTTTATTAATATGGACCTCCAAGCGCGAGAATTGATTTTGCGTAGCACCGGTCGAGGCTCCTCTGGGGTCACCTCGTTCACCGATTTTCCCTTGTCTGCATCCATCGTCGACTGAGCCCAGTTGAGGCCCCTCAACTAGATGGGTCCACTTCATAATAAGGCTCGTTCTGTGCGTCGACTTCATCGCCTACTTGCGATGGAACGTAAGTGGCGTTAACGGGGATGCGCCCATTCGGACGGACTGTGATCGTCCCATGCATCCCGACTCTGACCCTCGTACGGTCCTGCGTACGATGTGGTCCATCTCTCATCGTAATCTACATCGTAAGTAGAAACTGAGAAGTAATCTACACAACTAAAAAATAAGTATAATAAACTTACAATGAGGAGATTCGGCAGGCAGAGTGCGCGATCCACCACAAATTCTACTCACCAGCTCCTCCAAGCTGTTCCCCAACCTTCTGATGTTTTGGCCCCACGATTGCATTTTGCTCCAACGTTCATCGTACACATCCCACCTTCTCTCGTTCATCTCCCACCGTCGAGCCTCTTCGTTTTGGAACTACGACAGCTGCGTCGGTCGCATCGCCCAAACAGGTCTGTGAAGTTTTGCTCCACACCTCTCGATCATTCCTCGAACGGTGCCTCCGAAGTGCCTCGATAATCGTGTGATGTTCCCGTCGGTGGAGGCGGCGGTTCATGAAACCCGTACTCCGGTGGAGGTTCGCTCATGTCGTCGTAAGGCATCATCATATCTTCGTCGCCGTGGCCTCTACTCGAGATCTGGGGGATGACCTGTGCATCGAAATCCTGTTGGCTGGCAACGCAATCGTGGCGATCTCTTTTCGCCCTACGACGGGAACACCTAACATCCACTCCTTGCTGGAGTAGGCCCTGCACACGGTCGAATACTTCGTGCGCCGCCCCAATGTCAAAAATACTATCCCGAAAGTACTCCGTCTCCATCTCAACCGATGACGGCGTTAACAACCCTCGTACAGGGGACCTACGGGCAGCAGCTGCGACCGGCCCAAGCTTCGGACTGCCCCTACGAGTCCAATTCTTCGTCACCCACCTCAACATGCTTGGCATAGAATCTTCTTCTCAGCGTTCCGTAAACTTCTCTGCAACGCTCGGTATTGACTCGTATGCTAGTATCTGAATACAAATAATGATAAATTAGCAATTATTTATAAATTAAATCAAGATATGGCAAAGGTTAATTAGAAAATTACCTGAAGTGGCTGTATGAACCCACTGATCAGCCGATGTTTTGTGCCGTTCCCCTCCCGTAGATTTTCTTTAACGGACCGGATGACCTCCCTGAAAGCCGCGGTGTCCCAAGGATATTGGGCAAAATCCACCTCGTCTTCGGCAAGATAAAAGACGCAATCGCTGACGGGGGTATACTTCTTCGACGGTCGAGGCATCAAGACCGCGGTGGCGAAGTAGACGTTTGCCAGCTTCAACTTTTCATGGTCCACGCGTTCCTCGTCGCCAGCCAACTCCTCCAAGCGACGCCTCACGTGCAATATGCGGACTTTGGCAAGGTCGCCAAAATGTCTGTCGGCGAAAGCTGTATTGGGGGCCACGTGCGGCACGGCTGCGAACTTGAGCCCGGTGATTATGCAATACTTCGATTTTGAAAATCAGAGTGGTTTGTTGCCAACAACCATCCAAAGCTCCTCGCGGTTGTGCAACGTCGTCTGCCTTTTGGATGAGGTACCATAGCAACTGGGCCAAGAGATTATAATTCGGCTCGGCACTAACGAGTCGGCCGAAAGCACTCTCGGCCCTAAATATCTCCCACTCAAACTAGTTCAGACACCCTCTTATGCCTGGCTGGCCTCGTCGTATAGCGAGGACAGCGTAATTTAGTTAGTCTAAAGCTTCTTCGCCTATGCCGAATTGCGTTTTCATCACAACCTAATTTATACGTAATTATAACATATTTTAGCTAATTACATGGTATAAGTATTGAATATAAAACCCTATGCACAGCTGCGCAGGGGAACGTATCGCATATGCTGAGATCCACGCATAGTACTGCATCAGACCCCTGTACAATGATGTGGTTCCCGCGCGAGTCTGATGCGTATATGTGCGGATCCTCTGTATAATAGCGCGGGTCTCCTGATCTTGCACGTAGGGGTCCCGTGCAAAAAAGCACGGGACCCTGCGTGCAAGATCAGGAGACCCGCTCTATTATACAGCGGACCCATGATAATATGCACGGGTCCCATTATAATATGCACGGGTCCCGTGCTTACAAGCAGGGTCCTATGCGTGCAAGCACAGGTCCGATGCTTGCTAGCGCGGTCCTCTTCTTGCAAACACGGTCCGATGCTTACAAGCGTGGGTCTTATGCTTGCAAACTTGGGTCCTATGGTTGCAATCACGGGACGTCTGCTTGCAACCACGGGTCTGCATCAAATTAGGGTTAAATTGAAAAAGATGAAGAGTAAAACAAATACATTCACTCTTTGGGTGCTCTCGTTGATTGCCATTGTCGATTAAAGTTCGGATTTGGGTTGCAGAGAAAACGATTTGCAGTGCATGGGAGTGAAAGTGATTGCTTTTTTTACTTTTACTGTTCCATTACGGGTCTGATGCTTCAGATTCGCTACACTAAAACCTATAAAACCTTTAATTTTTTCATTAACTGCTGTAAAAGTTGTTGATTGCAATTACATAAGGGTAAAATAATCTTTACCGCAGAGTTAATAAGGATACAAAGGTAAAATCCGACTTCGGGTGTTTCTTAAAAGATTACCAATTCAAAGGCGATCTACTTAAAAAATCGTTTATTTCTTCTCCTCTTTTCCATGGATGTCTCGAATGGAATCAGCTTAGCATTCGCAGCTACTGTACCAAACAATCCACAACTCAATCTTGAAAAAATCAAGCAAAAGCTTCTCAATCGCAACGTGGAACCAACCCCTAAGCTCGTCCACACCCTCCGCAAGAAGGAAAGTCAAAAATCCAATCGTGGGCGAGCCAAACAAGCTTCGCCGCTCGACCTCACCGACGATCAGCAGCGAGAGGTTCTCGAAGAATCCCACTTTCAGGCCATTAAATCCGAGTACAGAAACTTCGTAGCTTCCGAGAAGAAGCTCGTCGGCAGGCCTTGGGAATCGCTGGATGGGATTCGATTGCGAGAGCTCCTCGCCGTCGATTACGGCGGAGGTGAGCGAGTGAGCGACGAACATCTGAAGGCTCTGAGCGACGTAATCGAGCGCGAGAGGGATAGATTCGCCTGGCTTTTGGATGATGACGTCGACGTCGAACAAGGGTTTTCCGAGGATGGTGGGAAAAAGTGGGCCCTGCCCAAGAGGAGGAGCGAGGGCGAAGCTGTTAAGCTTCTAGTCGACAGGTGGGCGATTTTCGCTGCTGTTTTCAGACTTAACTATGACATTGATTTCATAGAAAATTATCTCTGAGTAATGTGTGGGATTGATTCACTTGTCGCTTTAGGTTGAGTGTGAAGGAGCTGAATGTGAAAGATTGGAAACTCACGAAGATCATGAGGCACTCGGGCTTGCAGTTTACGGAAGAACAGATGTTGAAAGTGGTCGAAAGGCTCGGGAAAAGAGGCCATTGGAGAAACGCTTTGTCCGCCGTAAATTGGGTCTACTCATCGAAGGAGTTCAAGCATTGTCTCAAGAGCAGGTTTGTCTACACAAAGCTATTGGCAGTCCTAGGAATGGCCAAGAAACCTCGTGAGGCAATTCAAGTCTTCAATTTTATGCGTGTAACAACTCTTGTTAATCTTTTGTATATCTTTAATATCTTCAGAATCATAGTTTTTTACTCAAAAGAATTTGCAGGGCGATGCGTATACATACCCTGATATGGCTGTGTATCACAGTTTAGCTGTTACGTTGGGACAAGCTGGTTTTTTAAAGGAGCTGTTGAATGTGATCGAATCCATGAAGGAGAAGCCGAGAAAGATCAGAAATATGAGGCGTAAGGATTGGAATCCCACCCTTCAACCCGATATTGTTATATATAATGCTGTAAGGAGACAATCTGAAGTATAAGGCCTGGCCGTTTTCGTTATTTAATGTTATGCTTCTCTGTAATTCGTATGATTCCTTTTTTCAAGGTTCTAAATGCCTGCGTAACGACTTGTCAATGGAAGGGAGTTTCGTGGGTTTTTCAGCAGTTGAGAAAGGACGGGCTAAGGCCTAATTCTACGAGCTACGGTTTGGCTATGGAGGTAAAAAAAACGTATATTTTTTGTCTAGACCTTTTTCTGCTACAAAATAGCATCGAAATAGTCGACTTTGTTTCTCTTAATTAGGTAATGCTCAAGTCTGGAAAGTACGACCTTGTCCATCACTTCTTCGATAAGATGAAAGGAACCGGCGAATCTCTGAAAGCCATTTCTTACAAAGGTAGCAGCTGTGTTACTTACTCGTCCATTTATAAAGCCATGGACTCTGTTTTCTAATTCGCTTTTTTTTTCCTCGATTTTACGGCCTAGTCCTCGTGAGGGCATTTTGGGAAGAAGGTAAAGTTGACGAAGCTGTTAGAGCAGTGAGAGACATGGAAAGAAGGGGCATAATCGGAACTTCGAGCGTATATTATGAGCTCTCCCGATGCCTCTGCTTCCACGGAAGGTGGCAAGAAGCTACTTTTGAGGTCAGCTTTCACTATTACATCATATGACTCGTTTCTCTAACGTTGAGTTAAAGCGCTTCAAATTTCTGAACAGATTGAGAAGTTAAGACATCTTTCCCCCGAAAAACCTCTGCCCGAAACCATCACGGGGATGATCATGTCTTCTTTGGACGGCAGGCACGTGGAAAATTGCATATCCATCTTCGAGCATTATAAGGCGCTTATGAACCCTAATATCGGCGTGATCAATGCGCTCCTAAAAGTCTACGGTCGCAACGATATGTTTTTCGAAGCCAAGGAATTGTACGAGTCGACGCTGAGGAACGGTTCGACGATCGATAATTCTACGGCGAAAGCAGATTCTTACACTTACGCCTCGATGCTCGAGGCGTCTTCAAGTGCTCAGCAGTGGGAATATTTCGAGCACGCCTACAAAGAGATGACCCTCTCGGGCCATCGACTCGTTCGCTATAAGCAGTTCCTATTGGTCGAGGCGTCGAAGGCCGGGAAGGTAGTAGCTTTTATAAATTTGGTTTGGAATTTTTTTTAAAAAAAAAAGAAAAAATTGCGATCGCGTTTTTCGACTTTTTCGCATTTTCGCAATTGACTAACCGTTCCCCCACCCAATATATCAATTGTAAGAATTTAGAAAGTTAATTAAGTAACTAACTCTGGATCATTACTACCCTACCCATGCTGGCAAAGTACGCCAACCCAAACTACCTTAGATTTTTTACGCATAATAAAAACTAATTTTTTTTTCTTATGTGTCACGATCTCCATGGAGTTGGATTTTCACCCACTTGGGAGTGAAGAATAGATGAGTTTTCGGAACCATATTAATGGTTTCAGTTCAATTGCAAAAGTATCAATTTTTTTTTTATTGAATTAGTTATTTATTTTTTGGGGATTTAGTGTCATTTGTTGGAGCACGCATTCGACTCGATGTTAGAAGCGGGCGAGGTGCCTCCTCGGTCGTACTTCACGGAACTGACCATCCAAGCCATTACGCACCGCGACTACGTAAGAGCGGTTCGTATGGTCAACGCTATGGCACGCGCTGACTTTCGGGTCGACTTTCGTGATTGGACCGATCTCTTCGATGCGAATAAAGAAAGGATCGATCTTGCGTGTCTGAACGAGTTCTTGGGTGAAATTCTCGGGCGGGTCGAGGACGACGGTTTGGTTAGAGACAAAAGGACAGTCTTAGATTTGTTGAAATCGTTGGAGTTCGTATGTGGGCCCCGCGAGGACGACCCGCCAGGTTTGACCGATCGAAGTGTCGAACCCGATGGAGCCCGGGGAAGCAGAGCTAACGATGAAGATCGAGGGAGTTATTTTGAGTTATTACCGTCTTACCCTTCCGATGAGGAGGACGAGGAGGAGGAGGATGAAGGTTGGTTTGAATGTGGTGGTGATGTGCCTTCTGCCCATGAAATACTTGAGAGTTGGAATAGGAAGTGATGAGGCTTCTAGTTATGGGTAGGGTCAAATAGTAGTGTTTTCTACACAAGTTTTGGTGTGCTGATAAATTTATATCTTAGAACTTTGGTGCTTGTTTGGTTCATAGGTTTAAGCTTTTTAAATGTTAATTTAGACCATGTTAGTGTGTTTGGTTCACCAATTTCTATAAAGCATGTGTTTATCCGTCACAAATCTAACTCATGTATGCTGATTTAGATAGGGGTGTTCAAATTAATCGAAAAACCGAAAAAACCGACCGAACCGTAAATAGTCGAACCGAAAAGACCGGAATCGAAAAAAATCGAACCGAATTGTAAAAAGTCGAACCGAACTAAATTAAAATGGTTCGGATATCGGATTAGGCATATAGAAAAAACCGAACTGAAATTATCATATGACACTAAAAATAGAAAAATATCAAAAATCATTTGTTTTTCTCACATAACGTAAACAACACAGTAAATATAATTTCATTGGTATACTTTTTCCATGTTTTGGTAAATGTTTTCCTCACCAATCAAATACTATTTTTCTCCCAAATAATTTCTATTATCTTCAGATGAATGTTTTTATATTTTGGTTAGATTTTGTTCCATTTCATGTTGTTTTTTTTTTCGGCCTTTGTATTTTCCTACATGTCACGTTCCATAAATCTTCTTTTTTAGTAACCATAAATTGTTTTATGTATTTTCAGTTCATAATATTTTTTTTGTTGATATTAAATTCCTAACCGAAAAACCAAAGAGAAAAACCGGAACCGAATTATAAAAAACCGAACCGAACCAAATTAAAACGGTTCAAAAACCGAATCGAACCGAATTTTGAAAAAACCGAATCGAACCGACCCATGAACACCCCTAGATTTAGATAAACACACATACTCAGATGGATTGTGGTAAACTCATTAACCAAACACATTTTACTCTGTACCCATTAATGAGTTTGATATAAACCGTGCTAATTTAAACCCTTCAAAATATAAGCTAAGGTACCAAATAAACAGTTAATCTTTTAGTTATATGTTTTTTTTTTTTTTTTTTTTTTGGTAGAATGATATTTCATTTACCACTGCCACAATTAGAACCCTTACATCATCCATTGTATTCTCTAGCTATATCTCATGAACCATATACAACTCTACAAAAAATATCAGATGTAATCGCTTTCTTCACTCGACAAACCGCTACTATTCTCACTTGCATCTCCTTCTTGATCTGTTGAGCTAATTGCTCCTCTGTCCTCCACCCTCCTGCGTGTGCCCTGCTGTTCCTCTCGGTCCAAATGTGATAAAGTATTGACGAGAAGCAAGCAATGGTTATTCCAAATTTCGCCTGTCTTTTCTTTCCCATCTCCATTAGCCACTCGCATACGGATTCAAATGAGCAGATATGTGCTCTCTGTTGCATCCAATCCTGCAATAACTGCAGTAACCTCTGGCTGAAATTACATTCCATGAACAAGTGCATCAGGGATTCATCAGCTTCCCCACACAACCAACATCTGGGGTTTAGAACTGTTACACCCCATTTCATCAACCTATCCACAGTAAGTAGTCTTTTATGCACAATCAGCCACAACACAAATGCATGCTTGGGTATGTTATAACGGTTCCAAATAGCTCGGGCATATGGGAATACAGTGCCTTCTCCTTTCAGCCATTGATATTTTAGTTATATGTTATTTGTATGCATATAGATTGAATTGTAAAGCTAATATTTTAAAAATTTAAAAGTAAAGGGCAAAATAGTACTTACACAGGCCATACCAATTAATTAGAAAACAGATACTGTAAGCCCTCATCCTTACTACAATAGATACATTTGATCGATATTTGTCTGACTATAAGTCTCTCTCATCCTTTATCTAACAGACAGATTAGATCGATATTTGTCTTTATATCATGTATGTAAAATAAAATTCTGATTATTGGTTTTAAAGCCGTTCCTTTTCCTTATTTTAGCCCAAATGAACAAAAAAGAAAAGTTTATAAATTTCAAGAATTAAAATTACATACTCAAAAGTTTGAATACAAATTTAGGTATAGTTTAAGCTCCATCATTTTGCCGATTACTTTTATTAAATATAAATCTTAAGTCTTAAACAAGGTTATCTGATCCTCTTTCACTTTCACAACGCCGCTCACATCATAGATTGCTTCTTTCGATTTCGCCCTTATCTAACGCATTTAATAACAATTATAATTATTATAGTGATCATTATTAATACTATTAGTACACTTGAGATTCTATTTACAGACATATATGCCATTTAAATTAGGGAGTTAATTACAAATCTAGGCATTTGAATGAGTGTCAATTACAAAAATAGGCATTGTGGGTAAACAGTTACAAAAATAGGCATTACTCTAATTTCTTTTATTTTTTTGAATTAATTTTATTATGTGTACAATTCTATTACAAAAATAGACATCTTGATTAAAGACAAAAATAAAATAAAAATTTAACAACTGATCCACACAAAAGTCGAACAAAGGATTCACATAAACGAAAGAAATATACTAAATTTAACATCATTTTTTTAGTAGGTGGAAAATTTTGGAACCTGGAAACTAAGAACACAACAATATTGAATCGAATATGTTGTCTTCGAGTGATGTACTGGGAATGAGATTAAGAAAAAATTAATTTTATTCAGCTATGTGTGGCAAAGTCAAAACTTGCCTGTATACATAAATGCACAATTTACTGAATGGGTTTGTTTCTAATTCGGCTGGTCTCTGACTTCGAAAATGAAATATCTGGTCAATAATTCCTAACTGGTAATCTATAATATATGGAAAATATAAACTTCCTCTAATACATTGATTCTTCCATCATAGTTCATACGGCAGTAGCACATTTATACTTTTGAGCATTAAAATTAATAAAATATATAGCAGCAATAAAAATAAATATGAAATATAATATAAAAAAAGTTATGCCTATATTTGTAGTAGTTTACACACAATGCCTACTTTTGTAAACTACATTAAAAAAGATGCCTACAAATGTAAATCACCCTAAATTAGGTGACCCGTTTCAATCAGCGTGGGGCGAGCGTTAAACCATCATGATTTATTAATTCATTACTTACTTACCCGCCTTTTAAGAACACTAGTTTTGCCCCGTTCGATGCACGGGAACTCTAGCTGAAAGTGAGCCTAAGCCGTGCGTCAGCCCGACCCATCCTGAAAAAACACCGGGCTCGGGCCTATTTCTAGACTCCAAAACATAATCGGCCTCATTTCGCCCAACCCGTCAGACTCGCGGACTGATGTCCCGTGGGCCAAAAAACCCGACGGTCCGCGGGCCAAATTGGGCCCAGCTATAGTAATACTTTGGAGTATTACAGTCTTAAATCTTATATTTTTTATTTTTACAGTCGCACAGTAGTATAGACGTACAATATTAAATATTACAGTAATTCAGGATTACACATACTTACATTAAGAAAAAAATCAACAAATACAAATACATTTGGAAGAAACTAAATGTTGTTGAACCCTAATAATAAGTTTTGATATATATGACTGGAAAATGTTTGATTGGAATTATCATAACGCTCGTGCTCATTATTTCCATTATATATTGAATTGTAAAGAAAATCTTTAACACAAAACATTTTTAAACTATTATTGTAATATTATTTGAAATTGTAGTAACAGTTCCTATCAAAATCAGAACATGACTGTTGAAATTTTTTTCTTAACGTGAGCATATGTAATACGGTATGAGATTGGATATTTAGTCACCACGATGAATAATGCAACATATAAAGCGAGCAATGTATTAACACAAAAACTATTTACCAGTATAAATAGGATAATCTAATTATCCACATAGCGAATATACAATATCAATTCTTGGGCTGGTAGACACAAAATATCAAAAGTCAACGAACAAAAATGCTTGAAAAATTAAGTCCGTTTTGCTCATTCTATGGAAAATAACACACATACTAACATCCAAGCAAGAAGCAAATAATATCCATAATTCCAGTCGTCTAAGCTGATTAAACCATATAATAGAACCTATGCCACAATAACTATACCAGTCCATGAACCCAACTCTTGAAGTTCACATAACCTACGTATCCCCAATTTCAAGGGAACTTTGAGACAAACCCAAATTAAAAAGAAACAACAAAAGAAAAAATAGCAAACGCCATCGGATCAAAACAACCAGAACATGCCAAAAGAAAAGAAATTGTATCGCACTACCTGAAAAATTGGAATTATTAGCTACATCGTCATTCCCCAAAGACTGAACCCCAGTTAGATTCTCCTCCAACATCAAATTCATAAAAGAAAAAAAAAGGAAAACGATAGATGACTCGCAAATTCAATTCATCACTAAACAAACAAACTCCATACTGAATACACACCATAATAATGTTAAGATCCGCGCAATGTTCTCGACTGAACTTTGCTTGACCGCCACAAAATTTATCCACAAAGTGCATAGCTCGTCAGTTACTCCCAAAAAAGAAACAGAACCTCGAGAATTATCAAAATCACCAAAGAAAGAAAGAAAACTTACGTATTTGTTGTCCAATGTCTTGGACTTGTCAACTGCGGATGATGTCACCTGCCGAGACATCTCTCCGACTACCTAAGCACGCGATCAAAAATACTAATCCCTCAAACAGTCTCAAATCCGACACAGCGATGAACGAGTAGGTTGTAGCAGTCATTATCAGGCTCTTCGCTTGCCGGGCTAAGGAATCGATTCGATTGTACGACTATGTATCTATCCTATTATTAATTGAATACAATGAATGTATAATTGCAAGACTCTTCATCTTTCTTACGATCAATTGTAGACGATCTATGCGTGATGTTAGTCATCTATCCTATTAATAATTTTAAAAACGAAGGAGGTGGCAGCATATTAAAACATAAATATTTTCCTAATTATTAAAGATATAATATGGCAATGGCAGGTATAATGCCGCCCTCATATAGGCCTAAAAAAGTCATTTGCAATTGTGTTGCTGACATGTCGCATTGGGATTGGTTAAGAGAATGGTCAATGAAAGTCCACCTCCAACTTTTATATTTAATTAATAGATTATCTAAAAGCTTAATCACAATTTCGTTACAACTAATCAGCAGTACAACGGGTGTTAGGACATGCATGTCTATGCAAATGCATGCATCTAAAGTGTTAAGCAAGTAATTAATCACTCACAGTCATCGTTATCTAGTTATAATCTCATCAGCAAATACCAGTGAAATTTCATTTTCTGCCTTTAGTGCCCAATGGCAAATTTTTAAGGAATAATATATAACTTAAGGCCATCGTTCAAATGTCCTTTTTAGGTGTGTAACATTTAAAAGATATACTTATAATTTACTCGACCTCAATTTCTGAAGTTGGTTCACCTTTAAACTCGAATTTTATATATTCAGACAAATAAATAAATAGTAAAAAGCTTATAAGCTTTTTGATAGGTAGTAGAGCCACGCTCGAACTTCAGTCCTATTCACAATCGTCTTTGCAACAGCTAATCATATTTAATTATGATAATGTTACATGCACTCTTACGCCAATTATATTTATTATTATGACACTAAAATTGAATTTTGGTAATATTTTGCGAGCAAGACATTACGGTAAAATTAAATAAAAAAAAAAGTACAAGTATCGTAAACAATATGTTTTACACTATGTAAGTTTAAATATATGCAGCATTGAAAAGTGAAAACATAAAAATAACTCATGTGATCATTCTTCTTAAATTTAAGGACATTCACACATATTGTAAGAACCACATACATCCCAAATCAGATTCAACTAACAAAAACTAATTTTATTTTAATTACAAATTTAGTTAAACACTAAGTCACCCATCGATTTTTCCTCGAAACCCTAACTGGCCTCAATAGTCCCACTCCATCACCATCATCAACCTCGAAGCTCTCCTCCTCATCGATCCTCCCAAACACACAGCCGTTTTTACAATGAGTGGACCCCACTTCGCCAGCTGGCATCGATCTCCACCGTTGAATAGGCGAACCTCTCCTCGCCTTGTTGATCGAAGACAACCTAAGCAGATCTTCGTCGACGACTGTGGCGCTTGCAATAATAACGGGCATTATTTGTGGGGTCGGGCAGCCCATGGCATTCCCGTAGGTCAGGCTCGGGCAGCCGCCCGTCAGCAGTTTTACGTAAATGTCCCTCACCAGTACGAGGAATTTTATAGGGAGTTTGATGTATCTGTGGAGGGCGTTTTCTTTTTTGCGCTGTTTCGAAATGATCATTTCTTTTCTATCTTCCTCTCGTCGAATTTCAAAGGGACGAGCTAGGGTTAGGTTAGGGTTTCTATTTAGGGTTGAGAATGTGAAGGATGGAGAGCGTCTTCGCATGCTTATTTATATAGTTAGTGTGGAATGAGCCTCCTATCTAACGGTATATATATGTTTGTTTATTTTAATTAAGTTGGGTAAGACTACCTTTATCGACGATTTGGACGACCGGTCATGGCATATAATGAATTAAAATAAACCAAAAAAATATTAATACCCACAACCGTGGGTCACAACCGATTATGCACAGTTTTCAATAAACTGTTATGTATGCTTTTATGAATTTTTATGATACATTTAATTATCTTTTAAAATTTAATTTTTATTTTTTACCAAAATATATGATTTTTTTTCTCAACAAATAGAGACTAGTATTGATATATTTTGAATCACGATTTCAAATTATCTATTTCTCTATCACATTCTATAATCTATCATTATTCATATTATTTTTTTCTCAAATGGCCAAAGTATCTAAATTTTATATCATATAATGTAATCTATTTTTCAAACATTAAAATACGACGTAAAATAATCATATAATATAAATATTATGGGTTGTGTTGGGTTGTTAATAAAGTTGAAAATTATTGAGGTTGGTTGAGGTGCAGGTTGTGTATGTGTAGGAGAGATAAATCAATATTTTATTCTGATGACCGGTTGTCCGTGTCATTGATAAAGATAGTCTTAGTGTGTCATTTTTTTTCATTAATTTTGATGAGACAAGATACCTACCCATCTCTCTCGAGGCTGGGTCTCACGAGGTTGACCGCATAGATGTCTAATCGTACGTACATATAATTAGGGTTGAGCAAAACCGAATATCCGGTTTTTCGGATATCCGAAATTCGGATATCCGGATTTTCGGATATCGAAAAATGGTATCCGTATCCGCTCTGGTTTTAATCGGATATCCGAAAATCGGATATCCAGTTTATTCGGATATTTACACCGGAAATCCGTATCCGGTTTTTAAATTTATTTTTATTATTTTTTTATTATTTTCTTATGAAAATCATATTTTTTATTTCTTATCACAATAAAAAAATATATTTTTTAATATAAGAATTTCTACACATAGTAATTCACACAATATGTGAATTTATGATTCAAAATTACATAATAAATAATAAAACACAATACCACAAATTCACGTTAATTTTTCAACTTGCATCTCGATGTTTTTATGTTTTTTTATCTCAATTCTCTAACAAAGTTGTTTTGCAATAATAAAATAATATAAATTTTAATATTCTACTTGATGATTTTTTTTCCTTTTTGGACCTTAATTTTTCTTTTTGGCTATTTTGTTTTAAATATAAAACCGGATACGGATATCCGGATTTTAGACAAATCACTATCCGTATCCGATCCAGTTAGTTTAAAATAAATCGGATCGGATATCCGATAAGGTTTTTAAAACCGGATATCCGTTTTTCGGGTTTTGAAAACTGGATACCGGATCGAAATCCGGTTTCCGAATATTTTTACTCACCCCTATATGTGGCAATTGAAATTGCCATATATATGATTTACGTAGTGCATGACATAGTCAAACAAATTAACTTAGACGACGTCTCTTTCAATATTCAAGAGTGTGGGAAACTTGAATTTTGAATAAGTCTTTTCTTTTTCATTTCAATATTTAGTTATGTCTTAAAATATATGAATCTTCTCAAGAGGCGGGTCAAACCAAAGTCGTGAAATTTCCAAATATCGGTCATGAATTCGATGAAAATGTTTTAAAAAATTTAAAATTGTGCCAAAATGTGACAACATAAGCCGAAACACACGGGGAAGACTTTCCCATAGTAGCTTAATGGTTCTCTACTTAATTATATGCATATACGCATGAACCAGTATATAATAATTATTTATTCTATAAGAGTAAATTATATGCATATATGCATGAACCAATATATAATAATTACTTATTCTATAAGAGTAGTATCATTTATACATACTATATTATTGAGATATGGATTCACGTCTAGACTCTAACTGCGTTGGTTTTTAACTACGGTAGAAATTAAATGATGATCCAACTCTTTTTCCTTTTGGATATTACAAAAAAAAAAAGGAAATGGGCTTTCGATTTGACGTAGTTGATGGAAAAATTAGGAAATGGGCTTTTGAATAAAAAGAAAAGAAAGTCCTAAATCTCACTAAATGGATATATATCCAATGGTATCTATTTTCTATATAACGGGCCTTTAACGTTATTGTATGCATATCTGTAAATCTATATTACTTGCCTTGACCATAAAACCTTTATCATATCACAATTCAAATGCAGTCGTTCCATAAAAAATCAAATAAACAAGTATACTAACAAAACAAATATGAAAATTTACATCGCCTGAAGACCCGAATGGGGTTACAAACATATCGGTCTACAACTTTAACTTGAAATAGAAACTAATTATATATTTTCTCATATATTATTTTAGGGTTTATGATCTTGAGTGTATATGTAATCTAGATGAGCGTTCTGGGTACTTCTCAGCAAGCAATCCTCTTTACTCACTCCCTTGCATCTATTTTCCACTCGAGTTCTCTCAGCAGCTTCAACCTAAATATTTCAAGAGCTATTTATTTAAACCTCAAATAAAAAAATGTATAAATCATAAAATTAAGAGTAAACAGAAAAAGGTGCTTGAACTATATCACAGTCTCAGTACTATTGGTGCTCAAATTTTAGAGGTGTCGTTTTGGTTCATGAACTTTGCAAAACCTGTTATTTTTTTCCTTTGACCTAAAAACAGGTAAAAGAACCAAAAGAGAACAATTTCGCAATGTTTACAAATCAAAACGGTACATTTAAAATTTTGAACACCAAAATTTTGAGAAACATTTTATATACATGATATCATGTAAAATTAATATAAAAATTCATATTCGATCACCACAAGATTTTTTAATTTTATATTTAAAAAAATCTCAACACCATTATCATGCATGCCTCTTGAAAAATGAAAGAGGTTAAAAAATATATACGCAAATTTAATTGTCGTACAAACTTTAAAAATTTCGGTGTGATTGAGTTGATATGCCTCGTGAAAAAAATCAAAAGACGTTTGTGCTCAGATTCTAAAAATCTAATTATTGGTGCTCAAATTTTAATTATTGTGCTCATATTCTAATTGTTGGTGTTCAAATTTTAAATGCACCGTTTTGGTTCCTAAACTTTGCGAAACTGTTCTCTTTTGTTTCTTTTACCTGTTGTGTAGGTCAAAAGGAACTAAAAATAACAGGTTTTGCAAAGTTCCGGAACCAAAACGGCACATCTAACAATTTTTGAGCACTAATAATGAGACAATGGTATAGTTCAAGCACCATTTTTGCTGTTTACTCTAAAATTAATTAAGAAGCAAGACATTATATTAATTAACCTGAAATTTGTTGGCTTTCATCTCATCATGAGAAACAGGATCTCGGCGAGCTGAACAAGTGTTCATAGAAAAGAACAGAAGGACGACGACTCCCATTAGCAAAAACGTCGATGTTTTTAGACACCTTTTATCTTGATTTAGTTTTGTATATAAATATATTTTGATCTCTCGAGAGTGAAGAAATAAAGATGGATAGGCGCCGAGATGATGGGTTATTTATAGTAGATATATCATGACGTGGCAAGGAGAGAATTGCTATTCACCACCCCTTTTTCCTAGTTACCGCCCCCTAAAGGGCTTGAAAATGACGTTTTTGCCCTTATGATATTTAAATTAATTAAAAAAGAAAAAACTAACTAAATATATAATTTCAGTACGAAATACTGAAAACTACATACACAAATTAATTTGAACGATCGATCTCGATACGGAAAAAAAATTCGATATAACATTTTAGGACCGAACGATCGATATTTTCGGTCCTGCAGTGCGCGGGCCGAACGATATTTTCGGCCAGGCTGTGTGCTGGCCAATCGACATTTTCGGCCCGCACGGGCCCGACCGAAATCTCAGTTCGGCCCGCGCAGGCCCGACCGAAATCTCAGTTCGGCCCGCACAGGCCAGGCCGAAATTTCAGTTCGGTCCGCACAGGTCTGGCTGAAATTTCAGTTCGGCCCGTGCACAGCCCGGTAGAAAATTTCGTTCGATCGTATTTTTATTTTTTTAATACCGAGAGGAATAAAAGTTAAAACCGGAGCAAAACGCGGGTTGGTCAAGCCCACTATTCTCGGCCCGGTATTCTTGTGCGCGGGTCGCGCGCTCGCACACAAGTCGGCCTGATTTGCACCCCCCTACGCGCGCACGCGAGCGACTTACATGTGGCATAAAATTAACTATTTAATTTAAACTAATAAAATTCACATGTATATATAAGGTGGGTGAAACCATGTTGTTTTTCCAATGTGTGACAACAACTCTTCACTTTAAATTCCCTCCAATTAATTCACCTTCACAAGCCCAAAATAAAGCTCATGTCTCTCAACTTAATATTTTCTCCAATTTGGGCACATTCACAAGCCCAAAAAAAATAATATTACAAAATAATTATAACAAAAAAACTTAATGACAAAAAAAATTAATAATACAAAATAATAACAACAAAAAAATATTAATATTACAAAATAATAACAAGACAAAATAATTATAACAAAAAAAATTAATAATACAAAATAATAACAACAAAAAATATTAATATTACAAAATAATAACAAAAAAATAATAATATTACAAAATAATTTTGACAAAGAAAATTAATAATACAAAATAATTACAACAAAAAATATTAATATTACAAAATAATGACAACAAAAAAATTAATAATACAAAATAATAACCACAAAAATATTAATATTACAAAATAATAACAAAAAAAAATTTGAGCAGTCAAACTGAATTTTCGGCCCCTTGTATAGGCGGCCGAAGTGAGATTTCGGCCCTGCATGAGTGGGCCGAAATCAGGTTTCGGCCACAGCTGTCCCGGCCAAAACATAAATTCGGCCGGACCAGCTCCGGCCGAAACGCAATTTCGGCCGGCGCTGGCACGGCCGAACCATAATTTCGGCTGCCACATGTCACAGCCGAAATTGTGTTTCGGCCGTGCCTTGTGGCGGCCGAAATTGTTGTTTGGCCGTGCCAAGCGCCGGTCGAAATTTTGGTTCGGTCGGGACTTTTTTCAAACTATTTCGATCCGTGTTGAATAATTTTTACGACAGTATCGATCGATCGGTCCTAAAATCGAACGATCGGTCCGAAAATATCGATCGATCGGTCTGAAAATGTTAAATCAATTTTTTTTCGTATCGATCGATCGTTCGAATTTATTTGTGTATGTAGTTTTCAGTATTTCGTACCGAAATTATATATTTAGTTAGTTTTTTCTTTTTAAATTAATTTAAATATCATAAGGGCAAAAATGTCTTTTTTCAGCAGTTTAGGGGCCGGTGAATAGCAATCAAGTTTTCTCTATCAAGTAGGAATGCATCAATTTTTCATTATGCAACTCCTTTTTTTTTTTACATGGATGATGTTGATTATGCATGTAATGTAATTATATATCGTAGGTTAGTTGGGGATTAGCCATTTCGTTTGAAGAAACGCGTTGACTAGTTAGTTGGATAAGAATATATGCGTTGACGAACGTGTTGACTTATTCAATTAGTCGCACGTAATTATTTGGGCTGATCATTTTGCACTGAAGACAGTAGTCTATGAAGATATATATGTTTAGGAATGTGACCATATTCAATTTATCATCTAGAAAATGTATCTTACGTTATCTATGAATGTAAGAAAAGGTATCTATGAATATATGAATAAAAGTGTGTCATTTAATTTCCTTTCTATAGGGAAAAATGGTTTATATTTAAGTTCTCTTCTTAATTTTCAAAGCAAACGTCATCTATATTATCAAGAAAAACCTTATGCTGTCGTGTAAAAAAGCAACCAACATGGTCTTTCATTTGTGAAGATTGGTCCCTATTTCGGCCTGTGATGAGTGATTAGATTCTTCCCAAAAAAGCAGAAATAATTCATATAATCGATATATATATATATATATATATATATATTACCCAAGTGATGATTTTCTTAAAAATTAAGGTGTTAGAGAGTGCGATTTATGTTAGCAATGGATATGAGAGTGTCTACGGAGGTGTTGCCGTTGTTTAGAATCGAAAAATGCAAAACAATATTGAGATTTGCTTATGATGCCTACGGTGGTTGCTCACGGTAGGTGGGCACCATAGCAAACATATATATATATATATATATATATATATATATATAATTGAGCACCAACCACATCAACGCGCTTAATCATCATACAATTTTTATTGATCTATAACCTACACATGGGATTAGTGAACCCGTGGGGGTTGATTTGGCATGTTGACATGGCAAAAAAAATGTCACTCAACAGGTGCCCACCGATGGTGCTCACGCAAGGTGAACACCATAACATCTCTCTCTCTCTCTCTCTCTCTCTCTCTATATATATATATATATATATATATATATATATATAAACTAGATGATGGGAGCCGCGCCGTGCGTGGCGATAAATGCCCATATTTATCGTGTATGAATATTTTATCAATTAACCGTTTAATCATCTAAGTCAGCACTTAAAGCGTTTCGACAAAGGAAACACCAACGGATATAATAAATAATTTACATATGAGAAAGAAAGTAAAGTCAAACAACAAATAGAATTCATGCTAAGAGAATTGTTACATACAATATTGTACATTTATTTCAACCAAGGAGTTCGTAGTCGATAGTACTAAGGCCAAAATCCACGAATAAGTAATTCTGAATTTTTAGTTACTTACAATCTCATTCTCGACCATAAGATCATATATAATTGAACTATGACCAGGAATTCTGTTATGACGAAGAGACCCTTCTTTTCTAAACTCAACGAAATTATTAAATTTATAATAGCATGTATTATGTCAAGAAAATGCAAAGGAGCTATTAGTTTGTTCTCAGTTATTTTTTAACAACCTTCAAATCATAGATTAACCGAGTTTAATGAATATACACATCTATAGAGAAAAGAAGTCATTGTTATTTTCAATACGATGTTGTTGATATAACGATTCGATCTCATTGGCATTGCCACTACCATAGCTGCAAACGATTACAAGAAACTGAAAAGAGATCCACATATAATGATCTGTTCAGATCAGCAGTTTCATACTATGGGACCCGCAGTTCCAGTTTTGGCCGACTAACCGAATATATAAAATAATATATAATACAATAATATATATACTATAATGAATGCCACAATAATGATTTATAAGATTAATAGAATATTAATATGTTAATTGTTGGAAACAACCACAATTAATATATTAAGGGCCCGTTTGCTATCTAATATAAGACCAGATAATAGAAATAATTATAGATAATAGAGTGTTTGGTTTCTTTATTACGGCCCGGAATTAATTCATCCGCCCGCGAAGCCTAATATAAATAACTTGTTACATGGAGTAGGATAAATAATCCCGGACTTACTAAAATAAATTTATATTGGGCCTTATTGCTGATCTTATAACCAAACGAAGCATAAAAATATTAGATTAGACGTAATTAATGCTTAATTTAATGAATTGAACACTAATTAGAAAAGGACATAAAGGAGAATTAGAAATAGTGTAGGCAATTCATTACCTAGGTTATAGATTACGACGAAGAGCACTATTCATAGTACCCATACACACTTATTAGTTATAGATAAATATATAATTATATATCAATAATTGTTAATATTTTTCGTTGCCAATTGAACAACTAAGATCCAATTACTAAAATCCTTTTATTGCCTAATGTCATGAGTTGGGCTGAGGTCAATCTATTTAAGCCCATTACTTTGACATATGTTCTTACATATGCTAAGATTGAAGCGAAATATGTGAACTGTTGAAAGATTTGGGAAATAAAACTCCCTTGGTCCAATCCATGATGTCCTAGGGTTGCAAATGAAATTTATTTTGTATGATGTGAGAGTTAGATAGAAGATTCGAATTTAAAATATTAGAATTGAAATGGTTTTTTAGTCGATATAGGATATAAATATAATAATATTGATTAGAATGGTACTATGATTATTCTTGAATTAAAATAGGGGCATTTACGTTTCAGGCCCCCATTTAAGTTTTAACTAGATTCAAACCCCTGTCGGAAAATTCATAGTTTTAATGACCCAATTTTTTCAGAAACACTTCATGATTCCCCAATACCACTTCATGGGTCTGTGGTAACACTTGATGGGTCTGTAGTAACACTTCATGGGTCTGTGGTAACACTTCATGGGTCTGTGGTAACACATGTGTCCTTTTATCTAAATGAAACTTAAATTGGGTCCTTATCTATAAATGAAACTTACATGAGTCCTTATCTCTAATTGAAAATATGAATTGGGGCCTGACTCGTAATTTGCACTTAAACATAATATTCTATCAATTCCAAGCAAGTCCCATAAAGCATCTTATTCTAATGGTACTATGATTATTCTTGAATGAATTTGTAGGTAAGGGATTGCTTCAGTTTCTCTCTTGTTTCAATTGTTAGGTCGAATAAGAATATATTTTCTATCCAACTTGGGTGAGATTAAGAATATATTTTCTATCCAACTTGGGTGAGATGATTCTTCATCTAATGTTAAACATAGGGAAAACTACAACTAAAATCCCCCCTCACCTGGTACTATGATTATTCTTGAATGAATTTGTAGGTAAGGGATTGCTTCAGTTTCTCTCTTGTTTCAATTGTTAGGTCGATAAGAATATATTTTCTATCCAACTTGGGTGAGATTAAGAATATATTTTCTTTCCAACTTGGGTGAGATGATTCTTCATGTAACGTTAAACATAAGCAAAACTACAACTAAAATCCCCCTTCACCAAACTATCCATCAACTAACTCTCTTATTCCTATTATATATCATCAAACTCCACATTTCTAACTTTTATATCACATAACTACCTAATACCAACATATTGGACAATTTTAGCCTTATAAGACAACAATATTACCAAAAAACCTGTCAACCCACGGAAAATTGTTGTACCAATATACATATGTTTGTAGTACCAATGTATAGATGTTCGCGGTACCATTCCGTGAGCCCATGGATGATTTTGCCCCTCTACTAATTTCGACACCCTTTTCTTTCATTACCCAAACTTGCAGTACCAATATACGTATGTTTGTAGTACGCGTATGGATGTTCGTGGTACCACTCCGTGAACTAGTGTAGTACCATATGTACGTTGCTTGTAGTATCTTTTCCACTCAGGTGCTTAACTATTTTTATCTGACATGTATAATATTTTCCACATGTTAGCAAATGAAATGTATTAAACCATGGTACACTAAATCTCTACCATAAGTAGAATCACATACTTTTCAATGATACATTACACTATAATTGTACAGTTTATTAGGGTAAGCGTTTTTCGTACAATTCATTTTTTTTTTTCGAAAATCATATTTCTGTTGGTATACAACTGAAATGTTTCACATGGTATCAAATTTGATGTTTTAACACTTGCATACATCATTTTGTATTTAAAGCCCAAGTTTTCGTAATAAGAGAATGATCCTTGTAATGACATTTTACTAGTGAAGTTTGGATTTAAACTAGAAATCCATGACTTTGAGGGTTAATCCATTAAATATGATATGAAATGAAAACTTTAAACGAACTTAGGATATTAAAGCAGTTTTGCATCGAAACTAATGTAAAAATGCGGGTAACAATGCTTACCTTAATAAGTTGTATCAAATTAAGCGTGTAAACCGTACCTTAAACATCTTGAGATTGTATCTTATGTACAGACATATTGTACCACGTTAAGTATTGATATCGTACAATTTTTTAGCGATCCACATAATGTCTAAATTACGAGTTCAGATCTTCAACTAATAATGTGAACCCCTAAAAATAATAAATAATTAGAATATTAAACAAAAAATGACAACTATATTTGAACAATCATCTAGACTATGTTATAGTAAGTTATTCTAACATAGTTCATCATATTCAAGTGAAACTTGGGGTTTGTAATATAAATTCATGAGTGTAGAGATTATCCGTCAAATATGATATAAGTAAAATATATCACATATATACTTACAGAAATATGGTTTTAAAAAATCACTTCGAATTGCCATAAAAGCGCTTATGCAAATAAAATGTAAAAAGTATTGTGTATAATGTACTATCTACAGTCTTTGACAATATCTTTATTTGAACATATGTGGTACCAGAGAAATGCACATTACCGTATCAAGAAAGAAACGAGTTGACATAATAGATAGTGTGACATGAGAATTAGTTTCAGGTTTATTTCCTAACATGTCAGATACAGTCATTTGTCAGATTTCTACCATATATGAAAGTTGAGCTGACAATTATTATTTAAGTTTAAGGCTGTTGATATAATGTATCAGTTTAATGCTTTAGCGTATGATTTAGTGGGTATATGTTATACCTTGTACACATAGTTACCGTACATTTTTAAAATGTTATCGTATCAAAATTAACATTCATAACAAGCATTATTTTACTAGACATGTTAAAGAAAAAATATCGTCATAATCAAAATATCCATAAACAAATCAACTTGTGGGTCCAAAAATATGCCATAATCTATATGCAACAAATAACAAAAGAAATGAACGAGCAACGGGACTTATATTGATAATATCGCAAAAAATATTGACAACAATAACTGTACATTAAAATGTACACTATATAAAGTAATATGGTACTATAATCACACTTATAAGGTATAAATTATCCAAACAGGTGTGTTTGCATTGCTCAACTACCTCACTGCCCTGACATTCTTGAAAATTCTGGGTTTATGCTTCCAAACATTCCTGAAATTTAATGTGCTTAAAGTACATAACCACAATTTCAAAAACATCTTTAACTAATAACCTGCATGACATTCAAAAAACTCATTTGTAGTGATACCTTCAGGTTTCTCATACAGAGGGTAAGTACATACCTAGAGACAACGCTAGAGATTCCGGACGGAGCACAACACACGATTTCAAGCAAACCCACGAGCATGACCTATCTCGAACAAACCCACAAATAAATTAAGACTATTTTGATTCTATATTTCGACAACCATAATATATTGAAAAGACCCACGTTGTACGGACCTTAATCGAAAAAACTTGTGCAGGACTGGATCTTGAAAATCCACATATTTTCTCCATTCTTCTTTTCTTTTTTCTTTTAAATTTTCAGCTTTCCCCCTTCTTACTTGGAATATGCCGCAATATTTAGAAACTCACGTGTTGGTGGTTGAATCGAGTCCTCCTTCTTCTTCTTCTTCTTCTTCTTCTTCTTCTTCTTCTTCTTCTTCTTCTTCTTCTTCTTCTTCTTCTTCTTCTTCCCCCCTCCTCCTCCTCCTCCTCCTCCTCCTCCTCCTCCTCCTCCCCCCCCTCCTCCTCCTCCTCCTCCTCCTCCTCCTCCTCTTCTTCTTCTTCTTCTTCTTCTCCCCTCACTCTCTGTTCGTTCGTTTCTGTTTTTTTTATTCTTTTTATTATTTTTTTGTTTTTAACTTGTAATATGATTAAAAAAGGAAAATAAAATGAAAATCATGTATTGATAAAATTGTCTTTTTAGACGAATTGGTCCTCAAGTGAAATGTAAGTTTTTCATATGCTCCTTAACTGATAAATGTTCCTACCTAGGAAGTTAAGTGATAGAAATTTATACTAATGGGGGATTTAAGTGAAATTGCCCCATCAAAATATAACCTTTTTGATATGCATATTTTTGTTATTTCTCGGCATAATCATATACTAATATATATTATGTAAATCTCTGATTTCGCCTAAGTTAAACAAATTTGAAAATGACCTTACGCTTGTTTGATTAATTATACCCGACCAACTGTTGAAGTGATCAATTACAGTACGAATATGCGAGTTATTGCCAGTAGGGGTGAGCGCGGGTGCGGTTAGGGCGGTTTTATTGAAAATTTAACCCGACCCGATGTAGTGCGGTTTTTTAAAATATACCCCAAACCGATCACACTTAACCCGATAGATTGTGGTCTGCTTGGGTGCGGTTGGGTTGTGGTTGTTTTTGAGGTTTTAATATATTTTTTATCATAACAAAAAAACTAAGTGTAATAGTATAGATAGAGCAAAAAGATATATCATAAACCTATTTATAAATATAAAAGTTTATATACAGAAATGTTATTATCATAGTAATAAATAATAGTAACAAATAATAAAAAGTCTGATAAGAAGCTTGATTAGAAGCCTATATTCCTTATTCACGGCCGGCTTTTGATAAAGCAACTAAAACAAGAGCTTCATATTGATTTAAAATTTTTCCTTAGAAGAAATAAAAATTTTGATTTTAAAACTTTAACTCGCATTCTATAAACTTCAAGTGTTATAGTGGTTGATCTCAAGTCGAATAAGGAGGATGGTTGCATTGGATAGACTTTTTTCACTACATAATATTTATTTTTTTAAAAAAATAGAGCAGCAGTTAGAATTTATCTTTACGCTATGATGAGGATCTGTCCTTGTATCTAATTTTCCTTTAAAAAAACTTTTTGATTTCAAAATTTTAACTCGCCTTCTATAAACTTCAAGTATTATAGTTGTTGATTCCAAGTCCGAATAAGGAGGATGATTGCATTGGATAGACATATAATTTTTTTTCACTATATAATATTTATTTTTATAAAAGCTCATTTTGAACTTAGCTTTACGCAACGTGATATGATGAGTCGATGTCCTTGTATCAATTAAAATATAATTAATATATTTGACCTTCGAGTTATATCTATTATTTTATAAACTATTGAATAAAATATAGTAAAATTTTATTATGTTATTAAATGCGGTTGGGTGTAGTTTTATGCAGTTTTGAAAATACAAAACCAAACCCGATCGTAAAATACGTGATTTTATTTCTTAAAACCAAACCAACCACTCAAATCGTTAACCCAAAACTTGTGGTATGGGTTGGGTTGATTGGATGGGGCGGTCTGACGGGTTAAATGCTCCCCTAATTGCCAGACATTTTCTTTTTGATTTTATCTGTTTCTTCGGTAGAGACTTTCATGCTTCGACTACATTCAGTTCGAAACGAGTAAGGTATTTTGCTAAAAGACAAATACTAATAAATACTCTAAAATCTAGTATGATAAACTAAAACCCATATTCAAATGTTTACTGTTTCCTATGTGGGTTTGCTTTTATTAACGAATGAATATATAGATATATATGTGTGTCTCTATTTAAAATAAACCCTAAAAATTATCTTATGTAAATTAGCCCGAAAACCCTAAAATCTAGCCAATCATCTCTTTTATAATGCGCATGCTATTCAACCAAAATAATTAACTTTCCCAAGTAAAAAACATCAATTTATCAGCTTTTCTTTTTACATATTATGATGCAGGTTGAGCAAAAGATGCTATGTAAGAAAAAAAAAAGAAAATAAACGCGAAACTTCAACAGTGACAAGATAAAGGACCATTCATTCTTGATAAGAATATTCTGGATTTAGATGGAACATGTTTATCAAGGCGGTTTCAATTATACTTATACATACGTGTTACAACAGTGATCCTAAACATAATCCTATCATCCGGGAACAATTTAGGAAAGATATAGAAAAGTAATAAAGATACATATATACATTTATATGTGTGTATATATAGATTCGACTTATTTGGTTTTGTCGGCCTCATGCTAACCACTAATCTCGATTTAGAGCAAAATAAAGTAATTTGATAACATGGCTAATTCATTTTTAATTTCCTTCGTTTCCTATCACTTCCGAGCACTAACTAGAAAACAGAAAGAAATTATTGCATAAAAGTAAAGGAGAATAATAAAATTGGGTCACTAGTTATATTAACTTCGATTCGGGTCAATGATAGTAAAAGTGCATCGTTATATGTCCGTAGAAATTTGGATCATGCTCTTCCTTTTGATTGAATGATGGAAATCATACTTGACTGCTGATATAGAATATTTCGGTCGTGTAATACAATCATGTACAATTTCAAACTTATTTTCTCAGAATAGAAATTAATATCTAATTTGTTCTTGCTACCCTATTTTGCAATTACTATGGAAAATCGATAACCACTTTACGTAGTTACAATCGAGATTCATGAGAGCTTATTGGAGATTAATCTTTGTCCTGATAAAGTATTTAAGCAATTAAAAAAAATAAAAGAAAAAAAAATCGATAGCTCGAAAAGAAAAAAGGAGGCAAGAATAGAAAGTAGGTTTCACATTGTCCTGATAAAGTATTTTTAAGCATTTAAATAAAACGAAAAAAAAAGGATAGCTCAAAAAGAGAAAAACGAGGCAAGAACAGAAAGTAGGTTTCACATTGAGTTTTAACTTTGGGTTTTATCCGCTGAACTCTGATGGATCTGTCAGAGGCAACACCATGTTAGCTAGTGCGGGTGGGTTAATTCGCGATGCAGACGGGTACATGCACAATAATGGCCATTGCTCTTCAGTTGCTGCAGAATTATGGGGCCTACTGTTGGATTTAAATATCTAATCAATTAGGTTTGATGAACACAAAACTTAGTAATTGTATTACTAACATATTTATTGAGTGTACAGATGAGCTCGGTTCGAAAAACAGATATCAAATATGAGCTCAGGGCGAAAAACTGGCTCGGTCAACTGCCGGTCAATACTGGTCAACGCGGTCAACTGTCGGTCAATCCGGTTTCGGTTGGTCAGACTGGACTGGACTGGTCTGGTTTCAGACTGACTGGTCGATTTCGGTCTGAACTGGTCCGGTTTCAGACTGATTGGTCGGTTTCGGTCTTGACTGGTTCGGTCAGTGACTGGTCCGATCAATGACTGGATTGACTGGTCAACTGTTGACTGGTGTACAAGCCTTCTACTGCAGCAGAGGTACAGACAGATAAAGCTGACAGCATTGACCAAAGTCAACAAAGGCTCCCAACGGCTACTTTATTGAGTCTAACGGATATATTAAGGTGGGAAGACCTATAAAAACAACAGTGACGGGCAGAAACAAGCTAAGGATCCTAGAGAAAACCATATACACATTCAAAGAGATCCAAGAGAGAAGAACAAGAGCAAAGAGCAAAGAAGAAAATCAAGAGAGTTATTCCAAGTGTGTGGGTTACAAAAGTGAGAGAGCTACAACGTTCAAACCCACACACCTCACTCACATAATAAAGAGTTGAGCTTAAGTAGATTAGATGAGTGAGAGTCTTAGCACATAGACTATAAACAAGTGTATGTAGTCTTCGCATCGAGACGAGAAAGAATGGTGCCGTCTTAGCTAAGAGACGTAAAATATCAAAGTGGTTGTGAGGTTGCGGCCTACAACGTTTACGTTGAACTTGCGGGGTGCCGTAAGTTCCGACGGACTGTAAAAAGCTGTTGAAGTAGGTGGATTGTATTATACGACTGCCTCGGTAATTCACTAGATAAGGATGAGGGCAGCCGGGTAGGTTGTACAATGAGTGTATAACTGAAGTAGAACCTTCCTTGCGAGGAAGAAGGGGAGACGTAGGAGAGTTAACTCCGAACTTCCATAACAAATCTCATGTCTCTTTTCTACAAGTCAAAACACACTCCAAATATCCACACCCAAGGTGTTCGACAAAATGCCTCCACCGTCTCTATACACCAAAACCGGACCAAATCACCCACGTACACAAACCACCATACATAGTTCACAATCAAGCCTAATATATTCCGCACTTGGCCTTGATTGAAGATTGGAAACCGGTCTCACTCTCTAACCGGACGAGAAACACACCGATGAGCGAAAAATGGTGATCGGTGTTATTCACCCCCCTCTAACACCTGGTCCAAGATCCTAACACCTACTCACTGGCCTACGCATGGCATGGAATAAAGGATGTCGTACACTTATTGCAGAAGTAGACTCTCTTCTCGTTCATGATATCCTCACCCGAAAAACATCATGCTCGAACCTTCTACGGAATATGGTGGACACTATTGAAGAAATCCTCTCCGTGGGTGGTCAGTCACTATTCGTCACACCTTACGTGAAGGCAACTCGTGTGCAGACTGGTTAGCTCGACAAGCAAGGCACGAACCATTAGAGGTTCATATTTGCACCGAAGTTCCTATTGGTTTTACCCCTTACTGATTGGGGATATTTCCGGGGCTGTCATACCCCGCAACATTATTCTAGTTAGTTTGGGCTTCGGCCCCTCTTTCCTTCCGAAAAAAACTGTGTTTTATCCGATATCACCATTTAATGGTTGTTATAATGGTTTCGGAAAATGTTAAGGTATACATCAATAAATAAAGGGTAATTCTATACTGACACCCCTAGATTCTATTTAGACCCCCTATTAATTATATCACAATTAAATGCAGCTTTAAAACTATGTTTTGACCATAACTAGAAATTAGGACTTTTCTATTGATACGTCCTTGAATAACACATCAATCAAGTTCCTAGCTCTAACTTCTACCTACACGTTTGAATGACTACTAACTTAAATACACATTAGAATTTTATTACTTTTTATACACGTTCTTGTATAAATTAGAAAAACTAATGTTCAACAAATCTCCACTTCCTGGGAGAGGCAACGGTGTGCAGACAAGAGCAATATTGGCGTGCGTTGCGGCGGTTGTATATCACATCTAGAGGGAGAGGAACTTGCGGATTCATACTGGAAGAGAATCAAGCGTAGGATTGTTGCTCAAAACCATACGGTGAGATGCTGAGAGCGAGTTAAATTTTGTGTTCGAGGTGACCTTTCTGACAATACTCTGATACGCACTATTGTTTCTTACAGTTAGGATTTTTTTGTTTTGCTTTTGCAAGTTGTGTTGTAAGCAGGTTGGTATACAAAACTCATTTCAGGTGGGAATGCAAAATTATTTTCCTTCTCAAAAACAAAAATCTCCACTTCCCATACTATTTACTATTATATTTTTAATTTTTTTAGAAAGGTGAGAGAAGTATTAGTTATTTAGAAATATTTTTTACTTTGATAAGTTAGCAATTGATTTATCGTGATCGTTTTCTTCATATTAAATGTATACTTATATATTTTCCATGTTATTTGTTGTGGATATTTTAGGAAATGACTTTTACAGAAATATTAATGATTTTTTAAATAAGTTACAATATTGATATTGATATTTTTCTGTCAAGGCTTATTTCTGGTATAAATTAATATTGATAAATTTAGAATATTGAAATGATTCTATAAATTATGTAAAATTAAAATATTAATAAATTAATGGTATCACATTCACGTGCTAATAAATTTAATAGGCATTCTTGATTGCAATGTTTAAGAAATGAATAAATAATATTTGCACGTTCAAAGGTTTTTTCACCCAGGGGTGCCAATAGCTACCCATAAATAACCTAACCACTATGATAGTGTTTAGTAAAATATACATACACATATACCTAAATATGATACAAGCAAGACAGAGACTCATCAAATCATATAACGTTACTTCTATATTTCTTTCACGTTAAAATAGTTTTTACGCATTTTGGATTTTATCGCTAGGACAAAAAGGTTACTATTGTGGCAACGTCATTAAAGAATGATTTGTTTAATACTCATGATGGAAACACTAATTAAAGTAGGTTAATGTCACTTTCTATTAGCATCATCATTATTAACCCATATTTATTAGAAATGATGTTTTATTCGCCTTTCCTTATAATTAGGTCCAACTAGAAAAGCTTACCCAATAATTTGCAGGAAGACGATATCGTCATAGTGCCATGAGGTTAAAATTCAATTCATATTCAGCTTAATCGAAACTTTATTTTCCTATTATAGCATGCATGCATTTAATTTTTTTATTGAACCTAAATTGATTTGACATAATACTATGAAATAGTTTAAAACATAATAATCTTGTTCTATGCACGCTTTACATAAACCAACGTAATAAAAGAAATAAGGGCCCCTCATAAGTTTCCTTTTGGGATCAGGCCCCCTTCAGATTATATATAGTTTTAAGGACCAAGTGTAAATAATATTTAAAGTAAAGGACATAAACAATGATTTGACGAAAATGCCCCTTGTATGTGTTATATAAAGAGGTATGAATTGCTATAATTATGTTACCAGATGTTATTCAAATGGTATCAATAAAAAAAAACTATTACAACTATCGATTTGCCCTAATTCTCGAGTATACTGGGCAGAAAATCAATTTTGATATGTAATTGACGATATCAATGGTATTTACGTCGTCATATCTAAGATCGTTGGGGAATAATTTGTAGAAATTCATTTACGCAAATAAGATAAATCGAGCATGTTTTTCTTCGAAATTAAACCTAATATGCATAAATTCGAGAGACCCATAGCTTGAAAATTACGTCGTGCCTTAATATTGAGTCAATCGTTCGTCCACGAAGATGAACGAACTGAAAGTGAAATCGCAAGAGAAAATTAGTTTAAATGTTCGTTATGTGGTATCAGAAAGGCTTAAGTGGTACAGTTCCCGGACGTTTAGGTAAAATAGTGGCATAAAGTGGTATAGTTACGATAAGAAGCGTTACTCGAACCGGTATGAGATATTATTCTAATTTGGTATTAATTTCATATGATGTGGTATATAAGAGCCGTAACGTGGTATAGTAACGATAAGAATCGTTACTCGAACTGGTACGAGATTACTTTCTCTCATTTGGTATTATTTTTTTAATATGTGGTACAGGAGAAGCGTTAAGTGGTATAAGAGAGGCTTAAAGTGGTATTAGAAAGCGAAATCGCCAGAAAAAACAGTTTAAATGAGTGTTCATTATGTGATATCAGAAAGGCGTAAGAGGTATAATTTCCATAATGTTCGGTACAATAGTGGCATAAAGTGGTATAGTTTCGTTACGAAGCGTAAACGAACTGGTACGAGATATTATTCTAATTTGGTATTGATTTTATATAATGCGGTACTAGGACAGCGTAAAGTAGTATAACTACCATAAGAAGTGATTTCCAGATGTTGTGCAAATGGTATCAATGGAAAAAAACTATTTCAACGAACGATTTGTCGTAAATTTTTTAGCATACTGGGCACAAAATCAATTTGATGTGTACTCGACAATCTCAATGATATTTATGCCGTCAGATTTAAGATCTGTGAGGAATAATTTTTAGAAATTAAATCGAGAACAAGATAAATCGAGCATGTTTTGGTCGAAATTAAAGCTACTATGCATAAATTCGAGAGACCCATAGCTTGAAAATTACGTCGCGCTTAGTGGTCCCTCAATCGTTCGTTCATCAAGATTAACGAAATGAAAGTGAAATCGCCAGTAGTTTAGATGAGTGTTCGTTATGTGGTATCAGAAAGGCATAAGTGGTATAGTTTCCACAAGGTTCGGTACAGTAGTGACGTAAAGTGGTATAGTTACGATAAGAAGCGTTACTCAAACTGGTACGAGATATTATTCTAATTTGATATTAATTTTATATAATGATGTACTAAAACAAAGTAAAATGGTATAATAGAAGCGTAAAGTGGTATAGCAACGATAAGAAGCGTTACTCACTCGAACTGGTACGATATATTACTTATTCTCATTTTGGTAATAATTTTATAAGATGTAGTACAAAAATAGCGTCAAGTGGTATAATAGAGGCGTAAAGTGGTATAGCGACGATAACTATTACTTATTCCCATTTGATATTAGTTTTATAAGTCGTGGTACTAAAACAGAGTAAAGTGGTATAATAGAGGCGTAAACTGGTATAGCAAGTCACGCTGTTTTGGGCGGGAAAGCTGAATCTCAGTATTATTTTGCGCGGGAACTTTTATGTAGTATATATTCATGTAATAATGTGGTACCAGAAATGTAAGATGTGTTACATATTACTGTTTACGAGAATATATGTCATTTGGAAGGTTGTGGAATATTCTTCATTTCGGCAGGTTGTGGTACCCGTTGGGGAGGAAGTGGTACAATTTGGGGAGGATCTGGTACCATTTGGGGAGGAACTGGTACCATTTGGGGAGTAAGTGGTACGATTTGGAGAGGTAGTGGTACTGTTTAACCAGTCACGCTGTTTTGGGCGGGAAAGCTGAATCTGTGTATTATTTTGGACGGGAACTTTTATGTAGTATATATTACTGTAATAATGTGGTACCAGAAACACTTTATGTGTTACAGATTGCGGTTTACGCGCTAGGGTTTCCAGTTTTTTGGTTTAGAGTATCGGATCTTAGGGTAAACTGTTTCGGAGTTACGATTAAAGGTTTATTGTGGTAAGATTTGTTCTATGATTGACGTATAATGTTGTTTAGGATACATTTGTTGTAATTCGTAATGGTAAATATCAATGTGATGTAAATATAGTTGGCTATGATTTGCATTTGTATACATTTCACATGATCAAAACACATTACTTGACTATTATATCATATTTGCATAAAACGTAACAAAATCTAGGAACTTCGTGGATTGTACATCAAATCATATATTTCCATGATTTTTATTCCTCCACAACCGAAAAAACAACTTTTATTTACGAAATTATTCGATCCATAAATATAGTACTACATAACATATTATCTAGTATCAATACGACTTAATGTGGTATCGTTTCGTAATGTATTGTTACCAGGATAGTATAAATGGTACGACATTACTCTGAAGTGGTATGTTTTACATGTGTTTTGGTATGGTACAAATATTGATCCATATTCATTGACGAATCATGGAGCTTCTGGAATGTTCTTTATTTTCTGTTATGAATGGCGTGTAAATTGGTACGACATTACTCTGAAGTGGTATGTTTTACATGTGTTTTGGTATGGTACAAATATTGATCCATATTCATTGATGGATCATGAAGCTTCTGGAATGTTCTTTATTTTATTGTTATGAATGGAGTATAAATTGGTACCAGATTACGCTGAAGTGTTATAATTTACATGTGTTTTGGTATGATTAAATATTGATTCATATTCATTGACGGATCATGAAGCTTCTGGAATGTTCTTTATTTTCTGTTATGAATGGCATATCAATTGGTACGGATGTAGTATAAAGTGGTATAACTTACATGAGTTTTGTTATGATATAAATATGACGAAATTGACGGAGCATGAAGCTTCTGGAATGATCTTCTATTTTTGTATGAATGGAGTATGAAGTGGTACAAAACTATGCTGAAGTGGTATAACTTACATGAGGTTTGGTATGATATAAATATGACGAAACATGTTCTTATTTTTTGTTACGAATTGAGTATAAATCGGTACCAAAATATTATTAAGTGGTATAAGTTACATGTAATGTGATATTGTATATAGATGGATACGTTAATAGGCCTATAAAGCTTCTGAAATGTTCCTATTTCTGTTATGAGTTGATTATAAATTGGTACCAGACTATACTTAAGTGGTATAATTTACATGTGATGTGGTATTTTATAAAGAGGGAGATGGTAATAGGCCCATGGAGCTTCTGGAATGTTCTTATTTTTGTTACGAGTGGAGTATAAATTGGTACGAAACTATACTTAAGTGGTACAATTTACATGTGATGTGGTATTGTATAAAGATGGAGACGATAATAAGCCCATGAAGCTTTTGGAATGTTCCTATTTTCTGTTACAAGTGGAGTATAAATTGGTACAGACTATACTTAATTGGTATAATTTATATGTAATGTGGTATTTTATAAAGATGGAGACAGTAATAGGCCCATGGAGCTTCTGGAATGTTCTTATTTTTGTTACGAATGGAGTACAAATTGGTATCAAACTATACTTAAGTGGTATAATTTACATGTGATGTGGTATTGTATAAAAATGGAAACGGTAATAGGACCAAGAAGCTTCTGCAACGTTCTTATTTTTTGTTACAAATGGAGTATAAATTGTTACCAGAATATTATTAAGTGGTATAATTTACATGTGATGTGGTATGAAAATTGAACTAGTTCAAAATACGTGTTAGTTGTTTTTCCTGCGAACGTTGTGTTTTATGCCAGTACAGAAGTGATACCGACTATCAAATGTTTCAATATTAGGAAAATTTGATTTTCGAAATTTTCATGTCGATTTGCCGAAATGTATGGTTAGTATTAAGACCCAGTATGAAATTGAGTCGAATTTCATCTTATTTGATAATCAACGTATAGATTTCACTCGATTTTTGGATTTTGGTTTCGTAATTTTCGATGATTAACATCCATTATTCTCATTTTATCATTATGACCCACGACAAAGTACATCGTTTTCACCTAATTCGCCCCTTAATAACCGAATTTCATCGGTTATCTGACATGATTTTCGGTTCGAGATCATGAGTTTGACGTGTTATTTCTCAGTTCTCAATAGCAATTGGTTCAGTGAAGGGTAATGGCAGATTTGATGTAATTTTTGGAAAAAATAAGGGTAAAAAAGTCATTTGAATGGGAATGGGTCCTTATCCCTAACATAAACATTACTTGGGTCCTTATAACTATTTAAAATCTGTATGGAGCCTGATTTCGATTGAAACTTGTTAAGGGGGCCTGATATCTAATTAGCCCAAGAAATAATGCTAAGCATATATACTCACAACACAATTATTACACTATAGTAGAAAGTACATAAAATTGACCTTTACATTCTCATTGGCCGTTCAAAAACCTAATAGTCGCACGAAACGTGTCATAACAGCAAAGCAAATCTGTACTGTATAATTACTTCATTACGAAGCTTAAAAAAAAGGGGCCCCAATTGATGACGTAAGCCCTACAGTCAATTGGGTCCCACCACAAGTTCTCACTTAGTGCAAGGTGACTCAAAAGCTAGACTCAAATGACCAAAATACCCTCGCCTGGGCCACCACAGACTACCCATGGGTTTTCCCCATAAATATCCCCTCGTTTGCTTACCTTCTTCCCTTTTCCCCTTCTCTCTTCTCTCTACTGTTAAAAGCTTTAAGCTGTTCAAAGATTATTTTTCAAAAAAAAAAAAAATTTAACAACAAAACATAATAAAAAACAATGCTTTATTCCGAGTCAGCCTTGGCCGATCCCTTCAACTTCGAACCGGTCTGGGAGACCTTCGAATCAGTTTTCTTCAGTCCGCCCCACACTTCTCAGGAACCGGTCAGCTCTTTCACCGGGTCGGACTCTTCCAACCCGAATCCCATGACCCCATCTTCTCTACCTGAGGATTCGACCCTAGAAAACCCTAAAAACCTTAACAATTCAATTCCCGGTTCGAAGGAACCGGGCCGGGGTAAGCCCGCCAAGAGGGCACTAGATTCAAAAGCTTTAGACGAACGTAAGCGTAGGAGGATGATATCTAACAGAGACTCGGCTCGAAGGTCGCGCATGAGGAAGCAGAGACACCTTGAGAACATGAGGAACCTTCTAAACCGGCTTAGGGTTACGAACCGTGAGCTGTCGAACCGGGTTCGGGTTTTTGTCCACCAGAACAGTTCGGTTCAGAGGGAGAACGAGCGGTTGAGGTCTGAAGGTGTGGTTTTGAGGCAAAGGCTTTGGGACTTGCGACAAGTGTTGGTAGTGAGACAGCTTCAGCAGCATCTCATTAATGATAATATGAATTATAATAATATTAATAATCCCCAAGCTTTATTATCACCACCACTCAATAATAATAACGTTAATTATAAAAATAATATCATTGCTAGTATCAATAACGATGGACATTATCATCACAAATCTTTAATTACATAATAGATTTGTGACTGACTGACGTCCGAGAATTTTAATTCATATATAAATGAGCAGCAACTATATTATATGTGCTCGAATTGGTCAATCTCTCTCTCTCTGTGTTCGTGTGTAAATTGGAAGTAGAGGACAGGAGCTAGAATGGAATTTTGGACATCTGTATGATATAATATAAAAATGGTTTTATTGGAGTATATGAATTTCTATATGTTCTTATTTATTTATTTGTTCCCTTCGTTTTTCTTTTGTTCGCTCTCTTTATTAGACACGAGTACGTTTTCTTTACTTTAGCTAACTTTATAAAATGAATTAATAATCTCCTAAATTATACGACCGAATTGAGTATTACGTAAAATGTGACATAGAAGTTAATATAATTCAAAGAAATAACACGCTACAATCATTATTTCTATTTGTATAGAATAACATCTTAACAATAAGTATGATACTCTCCATAAAATTATTATGATAATTAATATTTGAAAATTAAACGTACATGTCAGTTTAGTGGTTGTATGTTTATAAACAAAACGATATAAGCCTTCGTCCCTATCATTTAGGCAACAAATAATAAAAAATGAATATATATAATATTTGAAAAGGGCATTTTCCAAAACGGACAAGGAATCAATCAATCAGAGACGGCGAATGTGATGCTGTCTGCGAACAAAGCATTGCCCATGTATATATCAAAGTATCAAAAACCAGCTTTAAAGCTAGGCACAAAAAATATTAATTAAATTAAATAAAGAGCATGATGGTGCGCAACAAAACTAACCTAAGATTATTTAATTATGCGATGATGGATATTCTCCACAAAATTCATCCATCAAATGTAAAACATGCGTCTATACAAAATTAAGCATCCATGATGCTTTTTGGGGTTTCCGATTTTTATATTTCTCAATTCTGAATGAAAACGTCATGTTACGATTACGATTCGTTCATATTTATATCTTATTTTTTCATGGTGGCTTCTTTTAGCGCTCGCACACACGTATATATATTTATGTATTACATAAGGTGAACGAGTATCATGCACTAGTTTTAAAATAATAATTGTTTGCGTTAATTGTCTACGCAATCACATAAGATCATATGATGGATATACATATGTAAATACGTCTAACCCATGGACCCGTCCTCCCGCCAACCCGTCGCCGTTGATCCGACCCGGCCCAGATTCGAACCCTAAAATTTGTTTAACCCCCTTTTTATCAGATAGAACTCGCTCGAATTTAGTTGTCTCTTCCTTTTCCTTAGTCGTGATTTATTTTTGGCGACATTATAATTGAGACTTTTAGTCATTACACGTGAAAGGGTGGGTCTGAGGATATCCGAAGTTGGGTAAGACCTTTTTTTTTTTTATTTTAACTTTGTTAAAGGATATGGATCATCAAGATGTGGGGTGAACATGTTGTGTTGGTTAGAGATTAATGTTCCAATGTCCAAAAATTAAATCCACACATACATATAAAGATTACACACAATATAAATTTTTTTAGGTTCGCACCATTCGGTATGCTATTTCATTTTTTTGTAGGAGGATTCCCGCAACATTAAGGCCATTTTTTAAAGTCCAATCTGGTGACTAGCAACAGAACTAAACCTCATAGTCTGTGTGTACTAGTCTAGGATACTCAAGAAATCTAAAGTAAAATTTAACCCCTGTTTGCCATATCAATATGTACGTCCAACATATCCTACAAATATTTTGCAACATTAACTTAATATAGACATTAAATATGTACATATGTGTGCGTAATATACCTACCATCACCTTTCATCATCTTTAGATCTCTTCACCGCAAACGATTACTTGCCGTGCCTCTCCTTAGGAAGAGGAAGAAGCCTCTCAAACTTGAAAGAACTCTCATTCTCAACTACATCACAAATACTCTTGCAAGAGAAAAGAACACTAAAACCCTTGATAGTAAATCTCTTTCCTTTATCACCCAAATCTTTATTACCATAGTAGTTGTTAGTTTTCCTCGCCGGCGATCCCTTGAAGTTGATCCCATCAGAAATTTCCTTCACGCAAGACTTCAAAGCCACCATAAACGGATCATCGCACGCCATAAGCCTCCTTAGCGAAGGTTTTTTTTCCCTTGGAGATTGAGAAAAATAATTCGACGAATAAGGTGGCGGTGTAATGTTAATCAACGAGCGCTGAGAAATCGCCCCATCATAAATATTGGGTTCGTTGAATGTAAGAGCTGAGGACGACCGATTATGTAATAAATTAGAGCCCGAGGATGATTTTTGGTGGATAATCTTGGGAATCCCGGGACTTTCTTCCCAAGAAAATGGGACGCACGCTTGAGAATGAATCTTTCTGTAGCTCATTATTATATGATCAAATGTTGCGACGAAATACGAATTTTGAATAATGCGCTTGATGATATAAGCGTCCTAAGGGTATCGTTGGTGCGTGCTTTTCGAGTTGGTTGCTTTGGCGTTTTTCGTAGGTTGTCCCTAGAAAAGGAAATGTAAGATCATTTTGAGCAAGAAAAAATCAGGGTTCATATGTTCAAGTGTCTGTATCAATGTGACTTTGTTCAAATAGATCAGGAGTTCTCTCTCACTTGGGCAAACCTAATTCATAAACTTTGTTACCTTGAGGTATTTCACAGTTAAATTTCGGATCATATTTTTCTGAGCATCAAACTTTTTTGCGAATCAAAATCAGGCCGACGCAATGTAGAGGGCTATTTTTCGTTATATTAAAGTATCGAGGCGGATCCAAAATTTACATGTTATCATATATATCTCCTTATTGTTGTCCATATTGTTTAATTTTTCTTGAAATTTCTTGCAAGGATTCTTTTTATTACACTGGAAAGCTCATAGATTAGGTAACTCTAAAAGGTCAAATTAAAATTAGTACAACGAAATTATTTCACGATTTTCCCGGACTTAGTGATTAACCGCATATAAAGCTTAGATTAAGGAGGAAAATGAAAGGCAAACCACTTGTTAAATTGGTATTTGAGAGAAGATACATGTAATCATTTTTTTATGAGATATTGAAATAATTGGGATGAATTCAATGTGAAACTCATAAGATTGATGGAACCCATAAGCCCAACATCTAGACTGCTTGGTATTTGTATTTTTATCTATAGGGAATCTTGAATTGTAGAAAGTTAATTATAGGTGTTTGACCTTTTTGGTCCATGAGCGCTAGAGAGTTTTGATGGACTATGTAACTGTAATGACGTTATATCTATAAATTAAGCAATTCGATTTGTGATCAATATAACGTGTAAGTTCATGATAATGTTCGACCATGTATGATATATGAGCTTAAATTGATTAAATTGTTGAATATTTGATTCACATATGATTTTGTGATTTGTTGATGAGACTATGTGATCGCATGTTATAGACAGCTCATGTGATAGGATATATCGTATTGTGCTATATATGGAAATAATGCATGAAATATCATACTGAGTTATAAAAGGAAAATATGATGTTTATATATGGAAAGTGATATATCTGTGGATACTTGTTTATTCCTGGACAAAAATCACATATACGATTTTTGCATGTTTTCCACTGAATTTAATGTGCAATATTAAATTGATATCTTTCCTTATACTTATTAGGATATTAAATTTAGGAAAGAATTGATTGATTGACTTTTTGGATAAAATGCAATAATATATGGTATGTGCTGAAATAGGTTGGAATATCTGATATATGAAAAGTTCTGGTATGACATATTAATTCGTGATATATGGAAAATGCATTGATGTGTTGCTATCTCGTGTGCTGTACTTGGAAAGTAAATCCAGATTGATTTATTCTAGAAACAGATAGCAGGGAATCACATATGGAAAGTGTTGATATGGTAAACATATATCGAAATGATATATTCCTTGACAACGAATCTGAGCTTCTATATGGAATATGATCATGCATTAATGAGCTAATGACCGTTGTGAACGTTGATTATGAGCATGATCTACATGGCATGTTGACTCTCGAAAATTGCATGGAAATATGCTTGATTTGATGATTATTATATGATATGATTTTCCATGTGAAGTGTTGATTGAAAATGGTTATTTATACATGCTACGCTTCATAATTTCGAGTACTTAGAATTTGTGAACCGTATTGAGCAGAGACATTTCTAAGATATTCCTGAGCCTTCATTTGCGATAGCTTTCTGCCTACCTGAGCGATCACTTGCGAAGTACTGAACGTACTGAGTTATTCCATCATCCCACCATACATTCTATCTTCGGACGTGTTGTCTTCGGACGTGAGCAATACCAAGGAGGCAAGGTCGTCGTTTACGCACACGTGAAGGGAAGGACGAGTTCCGGGGACCTTCGGTAGCGAGCTGTGTCTGTCGGGATCAGGAGATTCCGAGGAACGAAACTCGGCGTGTGGTAACCTAGTGTGGCTAGTGTTCGACTTGTTTCGGTTGTGTATTGGGCTAATCAATCAGTTTTATATCCAGCTACGGTGCATTATAGTGATTGGTTAAACTATCGGGAAGCAAATTCCAAGGAGAGGAGTAAACCTCAGTTGGGGATATAACCTCTATAAAATCCTGTATCGCATTTACCTTTCAGTTACTTCTTTATCGCTGTGAGACAGACCCCACACACCCGACGTAACTAGGATATATCAGACATACTCATCACAAGCATCAGTAGGCATTTCTAAGTCACTACATATTAGATTTGTGAAAGAAGAAGTATAAATTTTTTTATAAGCCTAATTCACCCCCCTCTTAGGCACGTTTTTATCTTCAATAGGTACAACCAAATAATAGCTATTTAACCAAGATCTCGTCATATTTCTGACTAAGTTTAGGGTTTTAGGGTTTAGGGTCAATGCTAAAAAGTTTAAAGGCAGTATTCATTTGAATGCCTTTGGAAGCAAGAGGAGAAAATTGTTTGCTGCAGATACTCTAATTATAACTAAACTTCAGTCGGAGGTATTGAATTATCTCATCTTCTAGAATACCGATTCCTCTTCATGAGATGCTTAGTAGCTAGAATCTTGTCTCTTTATTAAGAATATGAAGACAACTAACCAACTAGTCAATCAAATTGTCGTAAAGTCAAGAAGATAATAAACAAAACAGCTACTTACCAACGATTAAGTCTTACTAATGATATTAAACAGTAAGTTTGTCATGGTTCTGAGTAAGTACGATGTTAACTCCAAATTGAAAACACGAAAAACCATTCAAACAACATGTATCGTGGGTTAGGAGAATGAAAGTCACCATACCCAATGGTGGTAAACATCGTACTAGACAAATACACTTACGCTTTGCTTGTAAGAAATGGATATAGATCTACCAATTTACGTTGTGTTGTGGTCGTGGTAATGAAATGTGAGTTTGTGGTACATACAACAACCAAGCTTCACTGTAAAATACATCTATACAGAAGGTAGCGCTCATTTTAACTTTATGCATTGGGTAAAACCAATCAAAACATAAGGTTCGAACGACTTTGTCAAATCAAAGAACAATATATTTGAAAACAAACTGAATACGCAACGCAAAAACCATAAAATTAACTTGTTCGAAACTTCGCGAGTTGAATCATATGAATTCGGGATATTAAGTAACGAATGAAAATAAGTATTCGTCAACCAAAGTGTCGTCAGATTCAAGAAAAATATAGAACCAAAAGCTACTTGCGAACTTTCGATCTTGCTAGTATTAACCACTAGTTCCATCATATTTCTGGTTAAGTATGATGTTAACACCAAATTGAAAAACATGTTTAAACCGCTTCCTCGTGTGTTAGCAAATCACCATCAAAACTGGTAAGAAAATTAAAGAGAACCACAAATATTTAAAATAGTAGTCATAGTACAGTACTGTTGAATAAGCTCAATTCAAAGACAATAAAAACAAAAAGGAAAAAGCAGTATGAAATATTGACAATTCTATACAGCATATCTGAGGAAATCTCTTGAAAAAAACAACTATGAAAATAGAAAAGGAATGATACTCACAATAGCAGCTAAGTAAGACCAAGAGGGAAGAAAATATCAGCAAGCGTGATGATATTGTTGGCAAAGAGTCAAGGAAAAATTTCTCATTAAAGATACGCACACCAAGGAAGAAGTTGCGCAGTCCGAGCATTTATTTGTTTGTCCTTTCTACTGATTGTACTATATATATTTGCATGTACCAAGATATGTAAAGGAGAGTGAGTGGAGAGAAAAGAAAACATATGTTAGTGGGGTGTGAGCCAATGTACGTGTAATAGAGAGAGTGTAAGAGAAAAGTGAGGAGAGAAAATAAAAAAATAGCGTGCCTTCTGCCTTGTGCGAGCGTTGAGCATGTAACAGAGAGTTATCAGATAAAGAAATTATTTCTCTCCTTATTCGATCTCACAAAATAAAATAACAAATTGGTATCAGAGCCATGTCGTTCGGTAATATGCCCGTTCCACGCCTCACAAAATCCAATTATGATAATTGGAGTATTCGGATGAAAGCATTGCTCGGCTCGCAAGGCGTGTGGAACATCGTTAAAGATGGGTACACCGAACCCGATAAAACGGACGAGTACACGCCGGCCCAGCTGAAGGCGTTGGAAGATTCTCGACAATTAAATAGCGCTGCGCTCAGCATCATATACAACGGCCTAGACGATGCCGACTTCGAAAAAATCAATGACGTAAAGAAAGCGAAGGAAGCATGGGAAAAACTGGAGATAGCGTACAAAGGCGCCGACCGAGTAAAACAAGTACGGCTGCAAACTCTTCGTGGTGAATTCGAAATGACGAGAATGAAGAACGGCGAAGGCGTGTCCGATTATATAACGAGAGTACAAACCATCTCAAACCAGTTGAAAAGAAATGGCGAGGCACTAGCGGAATCCCGCGTCGTCGAGAAAATTCTTCGCTCTCTAACGGACGAGTACGAAAACGTGGTATGTGCAATCGAGGAATCCAAAAATCTCGAAGAAATGACGGTCGATGAACTCTCTGGTTCGCTCGAAGCTCACGAGCAACAGAAGAAAAAGAAAAAGCAGGAATCGCTGGACGACGCTCTACAGACGAAGTTATCGTTGAAAGATGACAAGGCGCTATATACGCATCACGGCCGAGGTCGAGGACGAGGTCAACGAGGACGAGGTTTCGGCCAAAATTCAGGCCGAGGACGAGGATACAATCCGGAACAACGGCAAACGAGCAATCAAAATTGGAGAGGACGAGGTCGTGCTCAATGGCGAGGTGGTCGCTCGAATCGCTCGAGCGTTGAATGTTACAACTGCGGGAAGTTCGGACATTTCGCAAAAGACTGTTGGTCCGAAAAGAAGGTGGACGAAAATGCGAATCTAATCACACAAGAAGAGCCAAAAGACGAAGGCGTTCTCTTGATGGCGCTCGAGGATACGAGTCCAGGCAACGATATGGTGTGGTATCTTGACACTGGTGCCAGCAATCATATGAGCGGGCATAAACATCTTTTCACTGATCTGAAGAAGATCGATGATGGCCACGTGTCCTTTGGAGACGCATCGAAAATTGAAGTCAAAGGCCGAGGGAAAATATGCTTCTCTCAAAACGACGGCAGACAAGGATCGGTCGAGGACGTCTACTTCGTACCCGACTTAAAGACGAACATCTTAAGTATGGGGCAGTTGCTTGAAAAAGGATGTTCGGTGTTCATGAAGGACCGCTCGTTGCAACTAAGAAACAAAGACGGAAGAATGATTGCTCGGGTCGAGATGGAAAGGAACAGGATGTTCAAACTCAACCTGAAGGCGATTCAAGAGCGATGCTTGCAAGTTGACGTAGAGGACAAATACCACTTGTGGCATATGCGCTTCGGACATTTACACTGCGGTGGCCTAAAGGAGCTCTCCAAAAGAGGCATGGTCCGCGGAATACCGGTGATAGAAGGCGAAAAGAAGCTTTGCGAAAGCTGCGTAATTGGGAAACATACGAGGACGACGTTCCAGAAGCAGGCAGAATATCGAGCGCGCAAACCACTCGAGCTCATACATACAGACATATGCGGGCCGATCACACCAGAATCATTCGGCGGAAGAAGATATTTCATCACTTTCATCGATGACTACTCAAGAAAGACGTGGGTGTATTCTCTAAAGGAAAAATCAGAAGCGCTCGAGACATTTATAAAATTCAAAACTATGGTCGAGAAGACGACGGGTTCAAACATCAAGGCGCTCCGCTCAGACAGAGGTGGAGAATATACTTCAGGCGCTTTTGTAACTTTTTGCGAAGAGCAAGGCGTCAGGAGGTTCCTCACCGCACCGTATTCTTCACAACAGAACGGCGTAGCTGAAAGGAAGAACCGAAGCGTTCTCGACATGGTTCGATCAATGTTAAAGAGCAAAGACATGCCAAAGGAATTCTGGGCCGAACCGGTACGATGTGCCGTATATATTCAGAACCGATGTCCACATCACAGCCTCAAGAATCAAACGCCACAGGAAGCAATGGACCGGCCGAAAACCGACGGTGGCGCACTTCAAAATATTTGGAAGCGTGGCGTATGCGCATGTGCCCGATCAAAGAAGAACCAAGCTCGACGATAAAAGCAAAAAGCTCGTGTTTATTGGGTATGATGAGAAGACAAAGGCGTACCGGCTCTATGACCCTGAAAATAAAAAGGTGATAGTAAGTCGCGATGTTCGGGTAGACGAAGAAAGCTCGTGGTGCTGGAACGTTGAAGAAAATACAACGACTGAAGAACCACTGAACGTTGCACCAATACCTGTTCCACTTTCGCCTCAAGAAAATGACGAGGAGGACGAACCAAGACAGCCGAGGATGCGAAGTATGCAGGACCTGTATCGATCAACCGAACAGGTTCACCTAGTCTGCTTACTGGCCGACTCGGAACAGATTAGTTTCGAAGAAGCCATAAGAGACAAGAAATGGAAAATGGCGATGGACGAGGAAATAAAGGCGATCGAAAAGAACGACACATGGAAACTTGTGGAGTTGCCAAACGGGCATAAACCCATTGGAGTCAAATGGGTTTATAAGAAGAAGATGAATGCTCAAGGAAAAGTTGAACGTTACAAGGCGAGGTTGGTGGCGAAGGGCTATCGACAACAAGCAGGATAGATTACGACGAAGTTTTTGCTCCCGTTGCAAGAATGGAGACAATCCGTTTGCTCCTGGCTCAAGCTGCACAACTCAACTGGCCAATCTACCAGATGGACGTGAAGTCCGCTTTTCTGAACGGGGAACTCGAGGAAGAAGTCTACGTGGAGCAGCCCTCGGGATATTCAAAATCGGGAGAAGAAGGTAAAGTGCTGAAATTAAAAAAAGGCGCTTTACGGGTTAAAGCAAGCGCCTCGAGCATGGAACACCCGGATCGACGGATACTTCAAAAAGAACAAGTTCGAGCAATGTCCGTTCGAGCATGCTCTCTACGTCAAAAGAGAAGGAGACGAAATGATCATCGTCGCCCTTTATGTCGATGATCTCATTTTCATGGGGAGCAGCGAGAAGATAGTCAACGACTTTAAAAAGGTGATGACGAAGGAATTCGAGATGACGGACTTGGGACTGATGAAATATTTTCTCGGTCTCGAAGTCGAGCAAAGAAGCACGGGAATTTTTGTGTCGCAAGAAGCGTATGCGAAGGCTATATTAAAGAAAAATAAAATGGAGGAGAGCAACCCGGTAGCAACACCGATGGAACTTGGAACAAAATTGTCCAAGTTTGAGGGAGGACAAGGAGTGAATGCGACAAATTATCGAAGTCTCGTGGGCAGTCTGCGATACTTGACCTGTACGAGACCCGATATCGCTTATAGTGTTGGTGTCGTTAGCCGTTATATGGAAGATCCGAGGCAGTCACATCTAAAAGCGATCAAGAGGATTTTACGATACATCCGAGGAACACAACCGCTCGGACTATTTTATCCAAAGGCGAGCGACTGCAAATTACTCGGATATTCTGACAGCGACTGGTGCGGAGATATTGATGATCGAAGAAGCACTGGCGGCTACGTATTTTATCTCGGGAATACGGCATTCACCTGGTTATCAAAGAAACAACCGATCGTAACTCTATCAACCTGCGAAGCAGAATATGTGGCAGCATCGTGGTGCGTCTGTCACGCTATCTGGCTGAGAAACTTATTGCTTGAATTGAATCTTAGACAAGATGAGCCAACCGAAATTCGAGTCGATAACAAGTCAGCAATAGAATTGGCGAAAAATCCAGTCCATCACGAGAGAAGCAAGCATATCGATGCACGGTTCCATTTTATTCGGGAGCACATAAAAAATGGAGCAGTGAAGATGGTACACGTTGCAAGTTCGGATCAAGTTGCAGATATTTTCACAAAGCCATTACCAACAAATACGTTCGAGAATCTGAAACAAATGCTTGGGATGAAAGAACGGAAGACATTGAGCTTAAGGGGGGAATTTGTTGAATAAGCTCAATTCAAAGACAATAAAAACAAAAAGGAAAAAGCAGTATGAAATATTGACAATTCTATACAGCATATCTGAGGAAATCTCTTGAAAAAAACAACTATGAAAATAGAAAAGGAATGATACTCACAATAGCAGCTAAGTAAGACCAAGAGGGAAGAAAATATCAGCAAGCGTGATGATATTGTTGGCAAAGAGTCAAGGAAAAATTTCTCATTAAAGATACGCACACCAAGGAAGAAGTTGCGCAGTCCGAGCATTTATTTGTTTGTCCTTTCTACTGATTGTACTATATATATTTGCATGTACCAAGATATGTAAAGGAGAGTGAGTGGAGAGAAAAGAAAACATATGTTAGTGGGGTGTGAGCCAATGTACGTGTAATAGAGAGAGTGTAAGAGAAAAGTGAGGAGAGAAAATAAAAAAATAGCGTGCCTTCTGCCTTGTGCGAGCGTTGAGCATGTAACAGAGAGTTATCAGATAAAGAAATTATTTCTCTCCTTATTCGATCTCACAAAATAAAATAACAAGTACTAGTTGAAGAAAGTTGAGTTATACACCTTCAAACTTTTCAGGAAAACAAGTCGTCAAATTCCTACAAAAGGTCAGATAATCGCTTGTTGTAGTGTGGTGAGCTCTATGATCATCTCTATGATAATCACCAATTTCTTGACAGCAAAATGTCACTCTCACCCCTATATGGATTTTTTTTTCAAGTAGCCCATCGTAAAAACATGAGTTCACTGGTTTATATTTGCTTTTACCAAGGAACGACATCGGCCATTAAGCAGTTTTAACTTTAAGTTTTATGAGTGTTGTTGTGTATTGGGAACGAAGTGGTCATAATTTACTTTCACCTCCACATATATTCTCGAATGTGAGCGGTTCTCTCTGGATGGAACAACAACATCAAATGCTCTATTATGAGACATTCATTCTCCTTTGTAGGCCACCTACAACAAAACATAAAACGATTACAGATGTAACTTCCCAAGCAAAATAAGATAACATGATTTTAGAAAGTTCCGTTCCTGCTATTTCGACGACATACAATGCAGCAGAGATTGTGCATATCAGACGACACCAATAGTTTTCCAAACAACTCGACCATGGCATTATAGATAAGTCTGTAGTCATCCTTCATTGCTTGTTGTCTAGCTTGACGGAATTCCACATTGCAATTTCACAATAGTCTTTAACATCTAAAGTGCTGACTTAGAGATAGCCGTTCAACTTGCAATGAACTATCATTTGCGTGCAAATAGACAACAAAGCGTACATCCCTTTTACTATCCCTCGACAATAGGGACGGACGTATTTATACGGATGGAATTCATCGTAAAGAGGTGGAACTAAAGATGCAACTAGTTTGTAATCACTGTTGTTTGTTAGGTCATCGATGTGCTCCCTTAAGGATTTGGTAGCATGTCTGTGTATTAGGTTGTCATTATTTAGATCAATAATGCGGCATGGCAAATAGTTTGGATGATTATGGTCATCGCAAACAGATTTGGTACTCCATTGTTGTGGTAAAGCTGCAATTTTGTATTGTGTTAGCTCTCCAGAAGAATTATCGGAATCGTATAAATATTCAACTGTAAAGAACGCCAGCCATCTGTAATATAATTTATAAAGAAATACCTTGAAGTCACATTTAAGGGAAAAAAAAAACAAAGTTGTAGGAAAAAACAAAAACGTATGAGATAAGATATTCCACAAGAAAACACCCCAAGTGATTTAATAAAGCAGAATGTCGATTTTTTCTTGTGTTTTTGTTTTGTTTTTATTTTAATTAAAATTGTCATTATCATTGTACGGATATTTTTGTCCATTTAGTCCTTAATGATAAAAAAATTTACAACCGGACCTTAACAAAAAATAGGTTTCTTACAGGGGGTTAATTGAAATAAAGTTTGTCTTGTAAGTAATTATGTGTAATTCTCCCTTATTTATATGTAATATAATTTTGTAATATTATTTTATAATATTATAAAATATATGGGTACAATTGACAAATTGTAAAAGTTGTTGTCGAAGTGGATATTATGAGAATATTTTTTTTTTAATTTGAGAATGAGTTTGACGGTTGGAGAATAATTACTGCATTTGAATTGAGAATGAGTTTTTCAGTTCGAGATGATCTGGAATCACACTACCATACAGTTAAAAAATAAATAAAAATCAAGACGAGGATTTAAAGTGATATACCTTGCAAATAAAAGTGATACAAAAGTTACGATATTGGGTTTTTGGATAGAGTAGGGAGAGAAAAAATGGACCCATAGAGAAACTAGTAATTTTTTTTTTGTTTAAACAACTTTCCAATTTTTGAGAGTGAGGGAATTTTGTTTCGAAATGAGAGGAAATTCGATTGTTAATATGATGTAACGTTAATTGCTATAGTTTAATGCATTGTTGTAAAAATTGGCCTAAGCGGCCGCCTAGCTGGCACCTAACTGTTAGTCGGGCAGCCACCATGTTGAATGACCTATGCGCCACTTAATGGGTAAAACTGGTTAATCGGGCGGTCTGGGAAATCTAGTGCTTTAGATGCTGTTACATAGAAACGTTTCCATCTCTTTCATGTCATGGGGCAACGAAAAACTGCAATGTGAAAACTTTATGCGTGGTTTGGGTTGGGCCTTTTACTTTGAAAAATAAAAATTTTGGGTTTGGCCTGTTGTTGGTAACAAACGGGCTCAATACTCGTAATTTTTTAAAAAAATCTTGTCCAATAATGTTACTTTTTGGGGTTTAAATTCTAAAAAAATTTTAAAACGTAATTCTGAAATAATATTTTTTTTCGTTAAGTATTAATATTATTTTGGTGCATTTTTAGGATATTGATTTATTATTACTTTGGTAATGCGTTAGTATATTTGATACGAGAAAAAAATGAAACTCGCGTATACCGTATAATTCTGCCTAGAAACTGCCCCTGCCTAGACCGCCTAGGCGCTATGCTCCCTTCGAGCGCCTGACTAGCGGCTAGCGAGTTTTACAACATAGGTATAGCGACAAACAAAATAGGAATATATTTATTTTCATCCAAACACGGCACTAGGGTTCAAACTTAATAACAACCTATTAAATAAAACATTTCGCCTCGCTGCTTCCCCTCTATAAACCTTTTAGTTGTTCCTCATCTGGACAGCACCAGCACCGGTCGGATAATCTACCTCTGTCATGAACCTCGACCAGAACATTGATTCTTCCACACGATCCCCATCTCCTCGATTGAAATATTCTTCCTTTCTGGCAAGAAAAGTAGACGAAGATGATCATTACCAGCACAAAGAAGCCAAAGAAAAAGAACAACCCAAACTTAAGTAGCAGAGCATGGCCATGAATTTCAGCAACACCAGGAAGTTGATGATCATGCTCACGCGCGCGGCGCTGCACCGCCGACCGGATCCGCATATGAAAGATCTCACTCGGCATCAACATGTGGGTCCCACGACGAGGTATATCCCGCCACGTAGATGCATACTAACATCACCACCACCACCCCGTACCACTTGAGCAACTCACTAGGGTTTCCATCGACCCAACTTGGCGCCTATGCAGATAGCCACGGGAACGACGAAAAGAAAAATAAATCAATGGTAAAAAAACAAGAAAAAACTCGCCCGAGAAATTAAAACTGGAGACCACCTGACAGATGAACATCTCGGTGCCACCCTATAAGAACAAGAAACTCTGGCCTCACTTGTCAATGTCGTATATGGAGACAATGCTCGCCATAACTTCTGCGCTGATGACCACAGTTGCGAGGACCTACTGCCAAACGCTATGTTACGGAAGAGGATGGCGGCGTACATGGCGACGTTGATCCTCAGCTGGTGGAAGAATGTGATCATCACCACCATGGTGAGGGCGGATACTTCCTCGGGAGGAGGTTCCTCCACGGGTGCACCACCCTGCCAGACGCCTCGCTGGCGGCGAGGAGGTCATGGAACTCGTCGTCGACATCGTGGATGTCTCGTCGTTCCTGCCCCTCTTGATCATGGAGTTGGGGGTATCGTGTAGGACTAACTTGCCGATGGTGATGATCGGGGCTGGGACCACCCCACCGCCAAGGCCCAACCGCCCTTGATATGAGAGAAGGCATAGTTTAGGACATTAGCTGCTAAAATTCCAATGGTTATGAACATGTTAAAGCCTATGTTGAGTGCGCCTCGATACTTGTAAGGAGCCATCTCCGACAAATACAATGGAACCGACTGTAAATGAAAACAACCTAATGTTAAAACCAGATCACAAACAAAGTATGTAGTTATACAAAAAGTAAGGGTAATTGATTATTAGTATGAGCTTTTATACCTACTGACGAAACCAATCCCAAAACCCACAAGAATACGATCAATGATCAACATCGCAACGTTCTTAGCCCAAGCGTTGATCACAACCCCAGCACTGTGCAGCACACCAACGAGCAACATAGAAAGCTTCCGACCAAAGATCCTCGTAATTGTCAAAGCAGCGATGGAAGAACACAACACAGCTAGGTAAAAAAGGGATGACATGAACAACATCAGTGTATCGCTGTCAAACTCGCAATACTGATTCGTCGAAGCATCAACCTTCTGTTGTTTGGAGACAGAAGGAAGATCGAACGAGTCCATCGACGTAACACCGCCTTCAAAATCCCAAATCATACGCATTTTGATTAGGAACGTAATCATCATTTGCAAAACCGATGAAATAGGGGCTACCCTACCTAAAATCCCAATGTCATAGCCAAAGATGACCACCCATCGACGTACGCCATCAAATCAGATGGGTGGGGGACGTTGTCGTCGTGGTCGATGACGTTGGCCTGCGGTTTCTCTACGTCAATGGGGAGAGGAGGAGAAGCCATGCTTGAACGGCGACGACGGTGGTTTGTTGTACTCTTGTCAAGGTTTTTTCTCATTAGTTATAAGTTGTCTTGGTCAAGTCAAATCAATATTACATATGATATATGTATATTATTATATATATATATATTACATATGATATATGTATATTATTATATATATATATATATATATATATATATATATATATATATATTAGAATAGCTTCATTGATGAAACCAGATGAGATGAGAAGCAAATCAAGGGGGTTCTTAGTATGTGGTGAGGAGGGAAAGTAGAGTTTTTATGTGTTGAATGTTACTAATTATTGAATTCTGTTAACGTAATTAGTGATATAAGACGTAACTTTGACTAGATACATTTGAGAGTTTGAAAATATTGGAAGTATAAGTTCAAAACTTTTTCAACTTGGTTATTTAATGATATGACTTTCATATTCAATGCACATTATGATATATCTATATCAATATTATTATAATATAATTTTCTTATTTAGATATTTCCCTTATATGATAGGACAACATCGTGGCATGGGAATTGCAAAGTACTATCACAAATATAAATTTTTTTATTATTCTTAACATTAGTATATTATTATCTATTAGTGTTGAAACAAATGTCTCAATTTCAAATATATATACATGTGTGTGTGAGAGAGAGTAGGGGAGGCAACGCGAAATATTACTGTAAATTATTATATGAATTATAGTAATATGTTGTTGCTTCACACAATTACAATTACGTGGTTAGCATTATTTTTTCCCCATACACCGATAAAATTTTAAAATTAGCATTTATTTTATAATTTTATTATCAAAAAGATTTTTTTTTTCTTTAGCATTATATTATTCGTCTAAGTACATTTTTAATTGACGAATTTATATCTTGGAGCCCAAGCTCCACCAATGCGTTCGTTACTCGACATTTTAACTGTATCTTAAAATAGTAAAATTAGATTTAAAATATATCGTAACAATTAAAGCAGCTCAAGCTCGATGTTTTAAATATATTTTAAAACAATAAAACATAAAAGCTCACGAGCTTTTGAACAGTTAAGAGCTTCCTTCATGGTTGTTCAACTCAAGCTCGTTGGATATAAAAGGATTTTCATCTTAAAGAAAATTGAAAACGGTGAATTTGTAATATACAAAGCACGACTTTTTGCTCAAAATTTTTCACAATTAATAGGCCATATAAATAGCATCATTTCATAAGTCAATTTAGCGTTGTATGTCTCGGCAACAGAAGGTTTGAGATTTCTATTCTATATCTAATTCATGCAACTCAATTAATATCTCAAAGAGGCAAAGATTAGTTTGGATTGAAGCCCTCGATTTCTAATCATAGTGAGTTCGATCTGCGTGCGATGTCACTCCGCGTCACCAATTCATATGTTTACGTGTTAGGCCTTTCAGTCATGCCACACGTGAGGGCTCATGTCAAGATTTCTCTTATATCCCACATCGAATGAATTCAACTTATGTTTCAATAAATCAGTGATAGGAATATTGAAATATCTAACATAAATATCCATTGTTTTGACATCCTTAATTCTTGTTTTTAAGCAAAAAGACTTCGTATGTTCCTACACATATCTGTTTTTTACTGGAAGAAAAACGGATCTTCATTGATTAGGGACCCAAATAGAATGTTTTTGTTGGGTTTTAAGCCCAATGGGCCTTGGGCCCAAGTGTGGGTAATTGGCCCACTAAGAGAATAGATGAAACGATTTTATTAAATCGAGAAGACGTTGGTCGTCGAAACGAGAAATCGTTGAAAGATTACGAATCTACGTTTCGAGACGAATCTAACGAATATTAATTTGCTCAAAACCGATACCGGGTGAATGAGAAATTAATTGGTAAAGCCGGCCCAATTAAACATAAAAAGAAAAACGAAAAAAATAATTTGATGACGTGGCGGCTGATGACGTGTCACTGACACGCGGACTGACGTGGACTGACGTGGCGCTGATCTGGCGCTGACTGGGCATGGTGATGTGGCTGATTGAAAGGGTATTGGGTATCAGTCCGAGAGTTGTGACTACCCAGATTGACCCCCGGCCAAAGGTTGTGTCTATTTGCAATTCGGCCCAGTCAAAGGAGGTCAAAATGAAAAGTTATGACTTTTCGCGAATTGACCCCTGCAGCTTTTCAGACAGTATAAATAGGTCTCCTGGCAGAATAGAAATTCATTCAATTCACTCCCAGCTTTTTAGAATAAGTTGACAGCATCTCCCTTATTAGTATAAAGCAAGAAAGGCTCGAGTCTTTAGTAGATTCGCCCGATAATTTCGTTACGGTGTGCGACGTTTCGAAATTCCTGAAGTCGTTGTATCTTCGGGACGTGTTGCGACAACCCGAGGCACTGAAATACGGGGCAATAACGTCTTACGGAAAGCGTACGACGTACGTGCCTCGACTTCGACGTAGTAAGCCGAAACTCTATCCGAGTTTACGAGCGCCACCGACCAGACACCCAACACCGGAACCAACAATCGTAAGACGTTATTCCGTCTGATCGATGGCGACAATAGCGAATATTCCCACCGCCGTACCGCTGACGGGTAGCAACCACGCCGAAAGGCCGGCGAAATTCAACGGAGCCGATTTCAAGAGATGGCAACAGAAGATGCTGTTTTATCTCACGACCCTGAACCTGGTGCGCTTTCTGAAAGAGCTCCCGCCCCAGGTGAACGCCGACGGCGCCGCTGACGACGACGCACTCGAAGTGGACGGACAACAACAGGCGGCGTTGGACACGTGGAATCATAATGATTTCATGTGTCGTATTATATTTTGAACGCCTTGGACGACTCCCTATACAACGTCTACGCGATCGCTAAGACTGCTAAAGAGTTGTGGGACTCGTTGGACAAAAAGTACAAAACCGATGACGCCGGACTGAAGAAATTCATTGTCGGTAGGCTTTTTGACTATAAGATGACCGACTCCAAACCAGTGTTGGACCAGGTCCGTGATCTGCAGTTGATAATCCACGATATACACGCGGAGAATATGCAAATCAGCGAATCCTTCCAGGTAGCTGTTATAATAGAGAAGCTGCCGCCCCTGTGGAAGGACTTCAAGAACTACCTCAAGCACAAGCGAAAGGAAATGGGGCTTGAGGACCTGATCGTGAGGCTTCGAATAGAAGAAGATAATCGAAGGATCGAGGCCAAGAACAAAAGGGGTAGTGTCGAGGTACGTGCGAACCTGGCCGAGTCTAGCACGGGCAAAAAGTGCAAGAGGCCCAATACGACGCAGCAGAAGCCGAATAAAATTAGGGGCAACTGCTACAACTGCGACAAACCTGGGCATATGGCTAAGGACTATCGACTGAAGAAAAAGAGCAAAAAGAGCCAAGCTCACCTTACCGAGGCCAAGCTGGGGACAGATCTGACAGAGATGGACCTAGCCGCCGTCGTATACGAGGCCAACGTGGTAGACAATCCTAGGTCGTGGTATATCGACTCTGGAGCGACTCGCCACATCTTCTCTGATAAGGAGATGTTTTCAACCTACATCCCTATCTCAGGCAGGAAGCTGTTTATGGGCAACGCAGCCACCTCTGACATCGTCGGATTAGGGAGGGTAGTGCCGAAGATGACCTCGGGCAAGGAACTCACTCTTGTGGACGTGCTGCATGTGCCAGACATCCGCAAGAACTTCGTGTCCGGCTCCCTGTTGAGCAAAGCCGGATTTAGGCAGGTGTTTGAAAGCGACAAATATGTACTGACAAAAAACGGTCATTTCGTAGGAAAGGGCTACCTCGAGAAGGGGCTCTTTAAGATGAATGTAATGCCTGTAATCCGCGAGATTAAGCTCGCTGATAATAATAAAGAAAGTTCATCTTACTTGGTTGAGTGTTCCAATTTATGGCATCATAGATTAGGACATGTGGGTTTAAATAAAATAAAAAAATTAATAAGTTTAAACCTGCTTCCACAAATGGAAGTCGACTCACAACAAAAATGTGAAGTCTGTGTCGAGGCAAAAATGGCCAAGGCACCGTTCTTCTCTGTTGAGAGAAGTAGTGCGCCTCTAGAATTGATCCATACTGATATATGTGATCTGAAGTTCGTGCAGACTAGATGTGGAAAGAAGTATTTTATTACTTTCATTGACGATTGCACGAGATTCTGCTACGTATATCTGTTAAGTGGCAAGGACGAGGCTCTTGATGCCTTCACAAGATATAAGAGTGAAGTTGAGAATCAACTAAACTCACGAATAAAAATAATTCGAAGTGATAGAGGAGGAGAATACGTGGCGCCGTTCGAAGAATTTTGCCAAGAGCACGGCATTATTCATCAAACAACTGCGCCTTATTCACCTCAGTCAAACGGCGTTGCTGAACGCAAAAATAGGTCTCTTAAGGAGATGATGAATGCTATGTTGATCAGTTCTGGGCAACCTCAGAACTTGTGGGGGGAAGCAATCCTCTCGACAAATCGCATTCTGAATATGGTGCCACACAAAAAGAAAGAAAAGACTCAATACGAACTATGGAAAGGTAGGGCTCCGTCCTACAATTACCTGAAAGTGTGGGGGTGCCTAGCAAAGGTCGAAGTACCTAAACCTAAACAGGTTAGGATAGGATCCAAGACTGTTGATTGCATTTTCATTGGATATGCTAATAACAGTAGTGCATATAGATTTCTAGTGCACAAATCAGAAAACCCTGAAATGAATACAGGGATGATATTTTAATCGATCAGTATTCTTCGAGAATATTTTTCCAAATAAGGAAAAGAAAGAACTAAGCTATAAGAAGCGAACTTACGATGCCGTGGAGAGTTCAGCTGAAGAAAACGAGGAACCACGGCAAAGCAAAGGTAAGAGAACAACCAAGTCTTTTGGGCCTGATTTCCTAACTTATATGTTAGATGATGAACCACGGACTTTGCAAGAGGCATTGTCTAGTCCAGAAGCTCCGTTCTGGAAAGAAGCTGTGAATAGCGAGATTGAGTCCATAATGCAAAATCATACGTGGGAGCTGGTAGATCTCCCAAAGGGGTGCAAGCCTTTAGGATGCAAATGGATCCTTAAAAGGAAGCTTAAAACCGACGGATCAATCGAAAAATATAAAGCTCGTTTAGTAGCTAAAGGATTTAATCAAAAGGAGGGGTACGATTTCTTCGATACCTACTCACCCGTGACAAGGATTACATCCATACGGGTCTTGATCACTATAGCAGCGCTGTATGACCTCGAGATACACCAGATGGACGTGAAAACGGCCTTTCTAAATGGGGAACTTGAGGAAGAAATATACATGAGACAGCCCGAAGGGTTTATTGTACCCGGGCAGGAAAATAAAGTGTGCCGACTCGTGAAGTCACTTTACGGGCTCAAGCAAGCACCGGAACAGTGGCACGAGAAGTTCGACATGACGATGCTGTCGAATGGGTTTAAGATTAATGAGTGTGATAAATGCGTTTATATAAAAGGCACACCCGATGAGTTTGTGATTGTATGTCTTTACGTAGACGACATGTTAATCATGGGAAGCAGTCATAGAATAATCGTGAATACAAAGAATATGCTGAAAAATTATTTCAGTATGAAGGATATGGGCTTGGCTGACGTCATTTTGGGAATAAATGTCTCTAAGACGTCCGAAGGAATTGTGATTACACAATCTCACTATGTTGAGAGCGTGTTAAAGAAATTTAACGCCTTCGATGATGCTCCGGCTAAGACACCTGTGGACAATAATGTACACTTAGCCAAAAATAGAGGAGAGCCTGTATCGCAACACGAATACGCTCGGGTGATTAGCAGCCTGTTGTATTTGTCTAACTGCACTAGACCTGACATAGCGTACTCAATTAGTAAACTAAGTAGGTTTACGAGAAACCCAGGTAGTAGCCACTGGGTAGCACTAAGAAGAGTGCTAAGATATTTGAAACACACTATTAATCACGGCATACTATACTCCAGATATCCCGCAGTACTAGAAGGGTACTGCGATGCGAATTGGATATCTGATAGTAAAGACTCCAAATCCACGAGTGGTTATATATTTACCATCGGTGGAGGAGCAGTTTCTTGGAAGTCCTCCAAACAAACGTGCATAGCTCGATCCACGATGGAGTCGGAGTTCATCGTACTAGATAAAGCCGGCGAAGAAGCAGAATGGCTTCGAAATTTCCTGGAGGATATTCCGTGTTGGAATAAACCTGTGCCACCAATTATGATTCACTGCGATAGCATGGCGGCTATCGGCAGGGCGCAGAACTGTATGTATAACGGTAAGTCTCGGCACATTCGTCGGAGACATAACACCGTAAGACAGCTTATCTCTAGCGGAATAATTTCCACCGACTATGTAAAGTCAAAGGAAAATATTGCGGATCCGCTCACAAAAGGCATAGCTAGAGATCAGTTAGAAAACGCAGTAAGGGGAATGGGACTAAAAATCCACACAGCAAAGAACAAAAGCAGTGGTAACTCAACCTCGATGAGTGGAGATCCCACGAACTTGGTTCAATGAGACAACTAAGCTGTGATTAGTTCAGTAGTATACTTGGAAACTAATAAAGTCCATTCTCGACAGCTGCCCAAGTAATTTCCCGATGACGTGTGGTTAGGGTAAGCACGTATGCTTTTAATGATGACTATACCAAATTGGTGGAGTATTTCGGGCTACTCCAGGATTAAGTCCTAATAGTCGGTCACCTATATAAGTGTGAAGTGGGGCCGCTTCAATGGAAAACACTTATGAATGGAGATATGGTCCACGGCCGAAACGGACACAACGTGAGAATCGAAAAGAGATCAGATTCATCACTGTGTGTATACTGTTGTCTTGGTTTACACAAAAAGCCGCCAGTTCAAGACATCACGTTCACTGAGCAGCGAGTAAATCCGATAGTATTTCACTAGGGAAGGTTCAAAGCCACAAGCTACCTATCCCGATGCAGTGATGGGTCGTCGGGACTTTCTTGCAAGAGTCAGCATGCATTGCATTTACATTAATTTCCATTCATGTGGGGGATTGTTGGGTTTTAAGCCCAATGGGCCTTGGGCCCAAGTGTGGGTAATTGGCCCACTAAGAGAATAGCTGAAACGATTTTATTAAATCGAGAAGATGTCGGTCGTCGAAACGAGAAATCGTTGAAAGATTACGAATCTACGTTTCGAGACGAATCTAACGAATATTAATTTGCTCAAAACCGATATCGGGTGAATGGGAAATTAATTGGTAAACCCGGCCCAATTAAAAATAAAAGGAAAACGAAAAAAAAAAATTTGATGACGTGGCAGCTGATGACGTGTCACTGACACGCGGACTGACGTGGACTGACGTGGCGCTGATCTGGCGCTGACTGGGCATGGTGATGTGGCTGATTGAAAGGGTATTGGGTATCAGTCCGAGAGTTGTGACTATTCCCAGATTGACCCCTGGCCAAATGTTGTGTTTATTTGCAATTCGGCCCAGTCAAAGGAGGTCAAAATGAAAAGTTATGACTTTTTGCGAATTGACCCCTGCAGCTTTTCAGACAGTATAAATAGGTCCCCTGGCAGAATAGAAATTCATTCAATTCACTCCCAGCTTTTTAGAATAAGTTGACAGCATCTCCCTTATTAGTTATTAGTAATAAAGCAAGAAAGGCTCGAGTCTTTAGTAGATTCGCCCGATAATTTCGTTACGGTGTGCGACGTTTCGAAATTCCTGAAGTCGTTGTATCTTCGGGATGCGACAACCCGAGGCACTGAAATACGGGGCAATAATGTCTTACGGAAACCGTACTACGTACGTGCCTCGACTTCGACGTAGTAAGCCGAAACTCTGTCCGAGTTTACGAGCGCCACCGACCAGACGTCCAACACCGGAACCAACAGTTTTGTCATCTCTTGGGTTGGAGGAGAACAACCGTCTTAATTGAACCCTGGGATATGTAGTGAAACACGTCATTTCCTAATCGTTTAACCAAAAAAATGAGCTAAATTTGAAATGTGAGGACCACGGTGACATTTTTTTTTTGAGTGAGATACTAACTTACGGGGGGGCCGTCCATTTAACGAAGTCATCCATCCAAGTCAAAATATTAGGAAAATTTGAAATTATAAAGGCTTTTGGTTTAGTTTTACCTAATTAATCCTGATTTTATACATAGCATACAAAACAAACACTTGTTTATATTTAATATTATTCGAAATTTGCAGCAACTTTTTCCTGTCAAATAAATCGCGACGTATTTCTAGTAAATCTAAAAAAATATCGAAACTAGTTCTTGCTTTTACAAAATTCGAAAAAAAAAATAACGCAAAGCTTGTGAATATCTTATAATTAAATCGACAGCCGCTCAAACATTCAGCCAAGTCACAATTGAAAGCAAGAGTTGTCAGCCCCAACAACGATCAATACTCTCCTTATCCGTAATAGCAATAGCGTTACGACACACGAATAAGTCCACCGTAGCCGACGGATCCAACGGCTGATCTGAGACGTCATCACAGCGGTCCATCGTCATCAACATCATCTCTCGAACATCCTCTTCTTTCCAACCTCCATTGATCAATCTCTTCATCACCTCTTCCAAGCAATCTTCAAGCTCATCCCCACTCCACCATTTATTACCTCTCTCGACCATCTCCGTCCAAAACTCGATCTTCCTCGACTCCATGGAAGCCCAGGCTGGAGCTCCGAACATTTCCGACAACCTCGAATTCCTCGAAAACTCAACCCTTTGGAAGAAACCAGCGATATCATTGCTAAAAACCCTAATTTCCGACCCATGCACAAAAAACACTGGGTTTCCCGAAGTGCATGGGCTCGAAGGAACGTAAAAATCCCTGTAGATAGGGACTAGAAAGGGAGATTTTTTCAAGAACCCTTTTGCCAGTTCGATCGATTCTTCTCCATCTTGGGGTTTTTCGCCCCAACAACCCTCGACCCAAAATCGATTCTTGGACACCTCCTTGCAAATGCCAAGAATGGGAAGGCTTGTGAGGATCTTCAATTGCTGCAATGAAGAAGATCTCCAATTGGGAAATCCCTGCCCGACGGGCAGCCCTTCGGTCAGTATCGCGCGGAGGTCGGGCGGGAATTTGAAGTTGAAGACATTCTCGAAGGTCAAGAATTCGGGCTCGGACAAACCTGCTTCTATTGGGATGTTCAGAGAATGTAAGAGTCGAATCAAGTTCTTGGCGTAGGCTGCGTAGGAGAAACACGCTTTTAAAGGCTTTGGCTTTATGGTAATATCTTCCATGATTTTGAGTATGATCAACTGCTATAGATCTATAATGTGTTTTTTATGTACAAGAATTGTGCGTGTGTGTGTGTGTGTGGAAGAGAGAGACAGAGAGAGCAAATGATAGGGAGTTTGTTGTGGGAGAGAGATTTATATTTGAAAGGGTTTTATTTTTGTTAGTTGAATTAATAAATTTATAGGATATGCTTATAATATGAGGAGGAAAATCGGGTATGATATGGACCGAAGTTGGGAGTTTTTAAAGGGACATATTTGACTAGGTTTCTTAGGAATTTGTTTTCATTACGTAAAAAGTCTTTGTGAATAACGATTCGAAAGTTACGTGAAAGAAAAATACTTGGTTTAGTGTGAATGGAATGAACTTGCTTTCAATATATGTACAAATGAACTTGAGATGTGAGGGTTGGATGGTTTGATAGGTACGTGCTTCTTAATTTATTGTCACATAATAATTACTTGCATTTTACGTGTTGACTTGACATGATGTATATCTTAAAAAAGAGAAAACGCAATTCAATTACAAATTTGAGCTTATAGGATCTGTATAGTTAATACAAATTTTAAATATATTTCCTTCCTTTTCTTATCTTTATATTTCGACTAAGCTTCAATAGAAAGTGAATTCGAACTTCACCATCATCTATTGTATTTGAAGATTGCCAACTTGCAGCGGAATTAATCCTCATATTGCATATGTCACGTCCCAAATTAATCCTCATACTGCTAATTAATTTATTTTATAGGGCGTATCTAAATAAAGTAGTATGGATTACAACTATGCTTCTTATGATCTTTGACACTCGGTCAATTTTACCTATTCAATTAAATAAATGAATAAATAGAAGTAACTCCAACGACGAATTGACAATTAAGCCGACCCAAGCCTGCAATGTTTTAAAGTAAAATGAATGTAAGTGTGACATTCAATTGCCGCCGCATATGATTTACTATTGATAGCACATTTACTCACATGCAGCCGGCAACAGTTTCCAGGGACTTATTGTACCATATATATCGCTTCAATGATAAGGCAATACTGATATGTTAACAAAACGAAAGAAAGATTCAATAAAAACTTATCAATCTAAACACGGGTTAAAAATAATTAAATTAATTAATATTCGAACCAATCAATAGCTTCTTTATCTTTTTTTTTTTGAATAAAAATTCAAACGAGGTCAGAAGATAACAAAGTCGCTAAAGCTTGCGAAGGTGGGGAACGACCCTCACCATTGCAACCTAAGACTTTAGCAAGATAGTGGGCAGCACCGTTACCACCACGTTTAACAAAAGAAAATGAAATGGAATGAAACATATCAGTAAGGGCTAAGCAGTCGTGCAAGATTGCACCAGAGTTCGATGAGATGGATGAATTTGACGCAAGGTTCTTGATGACTGAGAGGCAATCTCCTTCAAAGATGGTGAAACGCCAGTTGTTTCGGAGTATTAATTGCATGTCCATGCAACGACGTCAATACTTGGGTGACTAAGTTTATTATTTTTCAGAGTATTGAAACGTCATTAAATAGTCTTAAATAATCCCGTTACACATTTAATTATCATTATTATTTATTTTAAATGATAATGATATACATTAATTGAACTCGTGTATTTCAACCAAAAATTGAATTCTAGTTGGCGTTTGTGTTGTGTACGTCTGTTGTAAGATCTGAAGTTTCAATTTCGATCAACGTTTTGGACGTTTAGATCGATAGTAAACATTTCATAGTTTATGTAGATTATCGATTCTACAGTTATGAGTTTAAAAATAACAATATTTTAATGTAAGAAGATATTCTCACACAACGTCACTGGCGCAGTTAGGATAGGTATGAGTATAGGGTGAATGGAATGTAATTAAATCTTTTGGTCATTAGAGAAAGTAGACATGGTAGATTTTAAAAATTCATGTTTTTATTTGGAGATAAATATCGACATAAATCTTTACACGTAATTTATCTACTTGACTTTAACAACCGCGACTACAGTTGCAAATGATTGAATCTTTACTCGATTCGAAATTTAAGTTGGAATTCGAAATATTAGAATATCAAATCCGAATAAGAATATTTTTTCGATTCTAATAATTTTCGAATACCAATACAATAGGAGAACATTCGATTCGGATAGTGTAATTGTTGGCCGAAAAGGGAAAAAAATATTCGAAGATTGTGTTGCACACAATTTCTTTAAAATAGATTCGCTCCCTCATGTATGCGCTAGAGGTTTTTATCGAGCGTCTATTTCACAGGATTCTTCGAAAACTTGGCGTTCGTTTAGCACAAAAAACGACAACGACGACGAACTGAACAAGATCGATAGCAGAAACAATTTTTTATGAAATAATTTTTTTTCTTTTCTTGTGTGTGTGTTTTTTTTCTAGCCTTAATGACATATTTATAGAAAAAATTAAAATAATTTTTTTAATTACATGACATACACGTTTGAGGAATGGTTTAAACCATTCCATCAAACAACTCCAAAATCACTCCAAAACCACTCCAAAAACCAAATTATCCTCATTCACCTAATTTATAAAATTAATATAATATAAATTATCTAACAGTAATATATATATATATATATATATGAACAATATAATATATTACAATACTTGTTATTAAGTCAGATATTAATATTAGTGCTTAAAAAAAACTATGGCCTAGAAAACAATTCCACAAATAAACAATTAAAAAACCCTAGAGGAATTACAAATTACAATATCGTGACCAGCCACATTGTCTCTCTGTCTAAGTTTCTTCTGATGCGGTACAACTTTTTATATGTGGAGAAGATTGGGTTCGACATTTCACGGAATCAATAAACCTATTATGACATATGCAAGTTCATTTTTATAGATTTTATATCACTTGAAGATACATTATCACTTGATAGAACATTATTTCTAGATCACATATTATTATTCTTCGCTAGTTTGTTTTCCTTTATTACGAAGTGAACCCATATATTTCATGCCAATTAATTAATTTCTTATTATTCTGTTGTGAAAATGGCACCTCTCGAATGAGGATTCAATGTATTTTCTATGTATGCAAGTGTTTAAGATCGAATTGAGCTATTTGGAGCTCTCGAAATTGCACCTAAACTCACACAATCTTGCAAACTGTTTTAACATGGTTCCGCACTAATTTTGGCATACGTCCACGAATCAACCGAGGTTCCTTTCGTGTTAATCCCAACACGAAGTTTACAGACCTCTGTGCCCCCTACGACTTTCGTGTTTATCACTCACCGAGATTCTCACTGTAGAGAATAAATTTCTCTAATGTTTCGTCTTTGCTCTTAAGCAAATAAACATAGCAATATTTGGTGCAATCGTCAATAAATGTTATAAAATATTTATTCTCCACCACGTGTTTGAACGTATTTCAAATCACATAAGTCGCTATGAATCAATTCAAGCGATTCGGTACTTCTTGCTACCGAGGGTAAAGTCAATCTCGTTATATTTGCTTCAACGCAAATTTCACATTTATGTTTCGAATTAATTTCGAATGTTGGAATACGGTCCATGTTAATTAATCGACGTATCGATTCAAAATTAACGTGACCTAATCTACCGTGCCACAAATTGGAAGATTCAAGCAAGTAAACGGAATAATATTTTTCATTCTCATTTACAATAGTCATTACATTCAGCTTGAACAAACCATCACATGCATAGCCTTTACCAACAAACACACCCGACTTAGAAAATATCACTTTGTCAGATTCAATAACAATACGAAACCCGTGCTTGTTCAACAAGAATCCAGAAATTAGATTTTTCCGTATCTCCGGAACGTACAACACATCTTTCAGCGTCAATATTTTCCCGAAAGTCATTTTGAGTAGCACGTTCCCTTTTCCCTCGACGGTAGCAGCAGCCGAGTTGCCCATGTAGATATTTTCTCCTTCAACCGGCTCACAGGTAGAGAAAAATCTACAATTTGTTGCACACATGACGTGTAGCACTGATCGACACGTGGTGTGTGAATGAAAAGTGCGACAAGTAATAATTAAAACGAATACCTAATTACTATCACCGACGTGCGATAGGCAGTGGACCTATCGTTTGTAGTGCAGTAAAGTGAGTAAACGAGTATCGAACACAAGGAATAAATCAAGTACTAGTAGTGACCTATCGACTCGATATTTAGCCTAATAAAATACGCAAATTGTTTTATGACTTAACCTAACAGATTATATCTAACTCAACTAGAGATTCAAACACGCTTAAAACTGATACGAAGCTCCAGATAATAAAGATGTGCTCGGGATTCGAATTCCGCTAGGTGCTATCGGCTAAGACACTAAAATCGTTCCTACGTGATTTTGACTAGATCGCAGTAATTTTTCTACCCGCTCGCGAGTTTGCTGTCGCCCTAAACGCTCGCGGGGATCTAAAATTCAGTAATTACTAACGGCGAGGATCGAGTATTTGCTTTCGCCCTATACTCGATTCCTATCTTCTACGAATGGCCTAAACGTTGTTTAGCTGTCGCCCTAAACGTTTTTCCATACAACTACTTTAACACATAGACATATTAAAGTAACGAAACAATTTCATAGAACGATAAATAGTCAAACACATAGTCACGATAATCATAAGTCTTAACTACGAAACATCCTAGCGTTCATCTAATCCCAAACACAAAGGGGAATTAGCTACGCATAATAGACGGAAAAACAACGAAAGAAATAAGGAATAAAGGCGAAGAATTCATATTCTTGTTATCCGGATGATCTGCGATGGAAGCGTCGATGATTCTTCGTTCTTCGTTCTTCGTTCAATTGGGCGTGATTTCGTCGATGATCCGTCTCTTGCGCTCCGGGACGCGGATCTGTGTTCTTTTGTGCTATTTTTCGTCTCTAGAGGGATTAGGGTTGATCTCTGGTCGGTTTTCCCCTTTCTGGGTCGAATTTGGGCTTTTTATAGTGTAATCCGACACTGTCACGGCCTGGGATAAGATAGGTCACGGCCGTGACACTCTCTGGGCAAAAATTGATCTCACTGCCGGTCGTCACGGCCTGGTGCAGTAGCGTCACGGCCGTGACCCTCTCAACAGCTTTGCGGCAGTTTCGTATTTCTCTCGGATGGAGGGGTAAACGATGTCCGATGGACCTGACATTTTAACCATAGATAGAAGACTTGCCAATCTTCATTCTGACCAAAGGGATTCTCAATCCGAGGTCTAGATTGAGAGATATGAATTTTCTAATTTGCTGCTGCTATGGGTCACGACCTGGTGCAATAAGTGTCACGGCCATGATCATCTTCATTCCAACTCTCTGCCCAACGTCACGGCCTACACCATGTGTCACGGCCGTGACCTTAACCAGTTTTCATCGTCTTCGCGCCGTTTTGCCTCGTTTTCGCTTCTTTTCGCCCGAAACTCGTCCTAGAGCCTTATAATACCAAAATAAGTAGAAATGGGGTTAATAAGTGCATAAAATGACTTCGAAAACTCTATTATGAGCCAATTAACTACTACGATAAACGTCCTACAATACGTTTGTCAAACCTCCCCACACTTAAGTATTTGCTTGTCCTCAAGTAAATTAGAAGTCAGAAAAGGTATCCAATCAAGATAACGGCACGATGTTCGCAATTTATCATCAAAGCTAGAAAACATGAAACGGAATCAAGCGAACAATTATGGACATCACACTAATGACTTGCACTTGTCTACCTAAACTTCCTTCGCACTGCCAATCGAGACTCATATCTCACATGGGATTCGCTCAAAATCACTCAGTGTATAGGCTAGCATATAGTGAATCGCTCAATTCGTGCACTAGTCCCGCCCCTACCATAAACTTGCAAGCTAATCGCATCTCTACTACTTAATGTGGCAAGCATAAATCTGAGGGTCTTTTTGGGGAAACGGGTCGAATAACCATGAAGCAATAAGCATATATAATGAACACTTAATCTTAGAGCTAGGACACTTAAGCAAAAATTATCAAAGAACACAGCATGATCAAACAGACAATCACACGTCCCAACATAAGACTCAACGTTCTCGCTCTGAAATCCTAGACTTTTCTGCCCGACCCTCTCGACTCAGTTCCCTTTCATTTTCTGCCCTTTCACCTTAGTTAAGCTCTACTTTTGTGCACTGCCCTTATTCCCTAAAAACATCAAGGTTCGGCTTTTGTCGCATAGAATACATCGTCACAGCGAATGCCGTGTACCTCAGGATACTTATTACCGAAACCTATATCTTACCAAAGGGTTATGGCAGGCTTATGCAAGGGATCGGGTCATTTCAGAAAACGGTCAAGTAAGGCACGAGTCATTTCATGAATAGCAGAGAAGTACATCAAATCATACACTGAAACGGTAACTCTCAAGTTCGACTTCTGCTCTATTCTAATCAACTCAGGTTCAGATAATCTCTGGAGGCTTATTCGGGTCAGTGGCTCTTATAGTTTACGAGGTAAACAAACGAATAGGCTCAGGTTCAAAGTGGCTAACTAATTGAGTTAGTCATGGTGGGAAAATCTGGCCCTGGACTTAATTCATAATGCCCTCATCATGTTCACACTAACACACCAAAACAGTTTCAACACGCATCAGACATGCAAGTTCTAGAGAGATATAGACTAGGCACGTCACACAATCAAGAAAAATGAGCATAAGCTCGTCAGGCTCAAACTCTCACAACGAAACAGGATTATGTGTACGAATCTCTTAAACCAGTGCTATATCTATTCAGCCAGACATGATTCGATCAGTCATACATATCCTAATTGCTCACAAGAATTCATAATAATGCAGACTAACTCGAGATAATGCACAAAATCGTGCCTGAATTCAATAAATTCATGCCTTTCAACGAAATTTATAGCTCACAGACACGTCATAAAAAATTAAAAATTTTCACGTAAGTTTTCAACCTAAATTCCCCTCCCCACACTTAAGCCGTACGTTGTCCTCAACGTAAAATTTGAATAAACGAAAGGGAAAAGTAGGTGTAAGAGACGAAACTTCCCTGACGAAAATTGTTGACGTGGTCGTGACTAAACGCGTGATGGTTGTCGTATCGTGACTCGTGATGCCTGACATGACTAAAAGGAAAACTAAACGTAACAGAAAAAAAAATGAATGATAATAATAGACATAATAAAAAAAACTAGATAGATAAAACCTGGGTTGCCTCCCAAGAAGCGCTTCCTTTACCGTCTTTAGCCGAATGTGCTTTCCTTCGCTTAGGGTGGCTGGAAGTCGAGGTACAACATCTCTTTTTTGCTTAAGTTTCCCTCGCCTGCATCCGTACCTTGGAGGTGTCGCCTTTCGCCGGGCAGTGGTTTCAACTCTAGTGGCGGTCGCTCCGCGACTGGGCTCTTGTCCTTAACTTCTTCGATGCTCTCGTCGATGGCTATGATGGGTTCGTCAATCTCCTCCCCATACTTATCAATTGCCATAATCGTGTGCCTATCATGCTTGCTGACCTGTGACAGACCTTGCACGGAAAAGAGAAAATCGTGCTCAAATACATCTAAGAAATAGCATTTATCATCTTGCTCGTTGCTCTTTTTCATCGAGTCAGCCATATTGAACGTAACTTTTTCACCGTCTACTGTCAAGGTTAATGTTCCATTCCTAACATCTATCATGGTCTCGCCTGTAGCTAAGAATGGTCTACCTAGAATTAATGGAACATCTTCATCCGCGTCCATGTCTAAGATCACAAAATCAGCAGGGATAACGAACTTATTGACCTTAACTAGAACATCCTCGATAACACCTAGAGGGTATTTTAACGATCTATCGGCCAGTTGAATATTCATTCTAGTGGCTCGTGGTTCACCTAATCCTAAGCGCTTAAACATGGAATACGACATTAAATTTATACTAGCACCTAGATCAGCTAAAGCTTGCTCAACAACTAAATCACCTATACGACAAGGGATATTAAAACTCCCTGGGTCCTTGAGCTTTTTCGGTATCTTGCTTTGGAGTATCACCGAGCACTCTCCTCGTAGGTATACCGTGGAGACGTGTTCGAGCTTCCGTCGGTTCGTCAGCAAGTCCTTCAGGAACTTAACGAAACTGGGCATCTGCGCAATAGCTTCAACAAACGGTAAGTTAATATGTAATTCTTTGCACATACCCATGAATTTGCCAATTAGCGCATCGTCTTTGTCCTTCTTCAACAGTGCTGGATATGGAATCTTCGGCTGGTACGATATCGCTGGTGGCCGCTCGTTCTCCCTCGCTTTCTCTATTTCGGGTGCAGCCTCCTCCTTTTTAGGTTGAACCTTCTCTTTTTCAGGTGCAACTTCCCTCAACCGAGCTGAGTACGGGATCTTTGGTTGATACGGCTTCACGAATGGTCGCGTCTTTCTCTCGTCATCCTTGACCTTCTCGACTCCGTCGCTCTTGCTTTCTTCCACTTCTGGCTCGTCGTGGCCCTCGAAATCGACTTTCTCCTTTAAATTCTGCTTGGTGGGAGCTTCTTGTAATCCTCTCCCGCTCCTCAGGGTTACCGCATTGCAATACTCCTTGGGGTTTGTCTCGGTGTAGCTCGTGAGTGATCCTTGATTTCGCCCCGCCATTTGCTCTGCTAATTGCCCCACTTGCTGCTCCAACCTCTTGATCGAGGCGTCTGTATTCTGAGCACGGATGTCATTCGCCTCCATGTACTCCTCCATCTTTGTCATTCGACTTTCGTGGGCTGCGGTGGTGCTGCTGAAATTCGTGAGGAGTGTCTTCATCATATCCTTCATTTCCTTCATATCATCGGATCCTCCTGCGGACGCGTTCTGATACTGTTGTGGCGGCCCGTTTTGGAATCCGGACGACCTCGGCTGAAATTCCGGCGGTCCTTGGCCCTGATGGTTCTAATTTCCGTACGCCAGGTTTGGATGTGCCCGAGGCTGGAAACTCCGCTGGCCACCTTGGTAATTGCCCATATAGTCGACATGCTCCAACGTCTGCTCAAGTTGGCATTCTGAGGTCTCGTGGACTGCGCCGCAAATTCCGCACAAGGGCACGTAAGGTGTGTGCTTCATCGGTGTGGTCGTGGCTACGACATTCACGGGCTGTGTCTGCCCGTACTTGGGAAGTAATGCACCAATCACCGTCTGCAACTGGGAGTTCGTCGAGGCAATTTGTTGCTGGAGCGCCTCGATCTTGGCATTAGTGGCCGTCTCCTCGCTAACTCCGAACACACCGGATGTCTTCATCCTGGTATTGCCCCTCATGAAACTGTTCCTTGAATAGTCCTCGATCAGATTCCAAGCGTCGGTGACATTGAGTTTCACGAGTCCTCCTCCTGCGGCTCCATATAGCATATGGACAGTCTGATCGTTGAGCCCCTCGTGGAATCGGTTGATCTGGGCTGCCTTCGACATCCCGTGCTGTGGGCACCTCTTCAGTAACGCCTTATAATGCTCCCACACCTCATACAAGTTTTCAGAATCCTTCTGGTGGAAAAAAGAAATCTCCATCTTCAGTCTGAGCACCTTCGTTAGTGGGAAGTAGTGGTTGATGAAGGCGGCTCGCATCTCCTCCCAGGTAGTGATCGATCTGGGTGGCAACATATCCAACCAGTCTCTCGCCCTGAACTTGAGCGAGAACAGGAACAGCATCAGTTGGATTGCATCGCCCGGGACACCGTTGATCTTGATGGTGTCGGTCACCGTTAGAAACACCTTCAAATGGGAGTAAGGGTCGTCATCGGGGTTGCCCTCGAACTGGGCCATCTGGAAAATCATCTGAAGCCAAGAGTGCTTCAATTCAAAATTGTTGTTCTCGATCGGCGGAATGACAATCGCCGACTCGGTACCGCCTAGCGCGGCATTCTTGAGGAGGTCCTGAAGTGATGGCTCCTCCTCTGCAATGTGATGGACGGGCACTCGGTGGTCCGCCATGGTTACTTCCGTGTTTGGGCTGTCTACGGATGCCTCTACACGAGAGTATTGGGTTGACTCCTGCGAACTATCCTATGAATAGCAAACTAAAGGATCCTGAGAGCTGGTGGAAGCTCTTTCGATATTGTACTTAAGCTTCCTTCACAACTTTCGCTCAAAATCCGGATCTGCGTCAACGATGGGACCCGATGGATGGCTTCGGGTCATTCATCGCTGAATCGTACCTTCAAGACGTGTAAACAAAAATTAGCAACGAAATAAACAAATACGTCGAAAATAATACGAGACTAATAATCACGTAGGAAAACAAATAACGAAGTTAACACTAATGACGCTAATAGCAAAGACAAAGAAAACGTCAAAATAAAAGTGGCTAAATTACCGAACTACGGTGTTCCTACTATCAACTTATTCCCCGGCAACGGCGCCAAAAACTTGATCGACACGTGGTGTGTGAATGAAAAGTGCAACAAGTAATAATTAAAACGAATACCTAATTACTATCACCGACGTGCGATAGGCAGTGGACCTATCGTTTGTAGTGCAGTAAAGTGAGTAAACGAGTATCGAACACAAGTAATAAATCAAGTACTAGTAGTGACCTATCGACTCGATATTTAGCCTAATAAAATACGCAAATTGTTTTATGACTTAACCTAACAGATTATATCTAACTCAACTAGAGAGTCAAACACGCTTAAAACTGATACGAAACTCCAGATAATAAAGATGTGATCGGGATTTGAATCCCGCTAGGAGCTATCGGCTAAGACACTAAAATCGTTCCTACGTGATTTTGACTAGATCGCAGTAATTTTTCTACCCGCTCGCGAGTTTGCTGTCGCCCTAAACGCTCGCGGGGATCTAAAATTCAGTAAACTAACGGCGAGGATCGAGTATTTGCTTTCGCCCTATACTCGATTCCTATCTTCTACGAACGGCCTAAACGTTGTTTAGCTGTCGCCCTAAACGTTTTTCCATACAACTACTTTAACACATAGACATATTAAAGTAACGAAACAATTTCATAGAACGATAAATAGTCAAACACATAGTCACGATAATCATAAGTCTTAACTACGAAACATCCTAGCGTTCATCTAATCCCAAACACAAAGGGGAATTAGCTACGCATAATAGACGGAAAAACAACGAAAGAAATAAGGAATAAAGGCGAAGAATTCATATTCTTGATATCCGGATGATCTGCGATGGAAATGTCGATGATTCGTTCTTCGTTCAATTGGGCGTGATTTCGTCGATGATCCGTCTCTTGCGCTCCGGGACGCGAATCTGTGTTCTTTTGTGCTATTTTTCGTCTCTAGAGGGATTAGGGTTGATCTCTGGTCGGTTTCCCCCTTTCTGGGTCGAATTTGGGCTTTTTATAGTGTAATCCGACACTGTCACGGCCTGGGATAAGATAGGTCACGGCCGTGACACTCTCTGGGCAAAAATTGAGCTCACTGCCGGTCGTCACGGCCTGGTGCAGTAGCGTCACGGCCGTGACCCTCTCAACAGCTTTGCGGCAGTTTCGTATTTCTCTCGGATGGAGGGGTAAACGATGTCCGATTGACCTGAAATTTTAACCATAGATAGAAGACTTGCCAGTCTTCATTCTGACCAAAGGGATTCTCAATCCGAGGTCTAGATTGAGAGATATGAATTTTCTAATTTGCTGCTGCTAGGGGTCACGACCTGGTGCAATAAGTGTCACGGCCATGATCATCTTCATTCCAACTCTCAGCCCAACGTCACGGCCTACACCATGTGTCACGGCCGTGACCTTAACCAGTTTTCATCGTCTTCGCGCCGTTTTGCCTCGTTTTCGCTTCTTTTCGCCCGAAACTCGTCCTAGAGCCTTATAATACCAAAATAAGCAGAAATGGAGTTAATAAGTGCATAAAATGACTTCGAAAACTCTATTATGAGCCAATTAACTACTACGATAAACGTCCTACAATACGTTTATCAAACCTCCCCACATTTAAGTATTTGCTTGTCCTCAAGTAAATTAGAAGTCAGAAAATGTATCCAATCAAGATAACGGCACGATGTTCGCAATTTATCATCAAAGCTAGAAAACATGAAACGGAATCAAGCGAACAATTATGGACATCACACTAATGACTTGCACTTGTCTACCTAAACTTCCTTCGCACTGCCAATCGAGACTCATATCTCACATGGGATTCGCTCAAAATCACTCATTGTATAGGCTAGCATATAGTGAATCGCTCAATTCGTGCACTAGTCCCGCCCCTACCATAAACTTGCAAGCTAATCGCATCTCTACTACTTAATGTGGCAAGCATAAATCTGAGGGTCTTTTTGGGGAAACGGGTCGAATAATCATGAAGCAATAAGCATATATAATGAACACTTAATCTTAGAGCTAGGACACTTAAGCAAAAATTATCAAAGAACACAGCATGATCAAACAGACAATCACACGTCCCAACATAAGACTCAACGTTCTCGCTCTGAAATCCTAGACTTTCCTAGACAATCAAGCACCGGTATTGATCCACCATTCTTGTGGATTTGACCCAATCATGTTTACCCCCGAAACGACAGCAACAAGATCTAAATCATCGACACCCTTAGTGATGTCTTTTATCATATTCGCCTCGTTGTTCCTTTTAGGGAAACGGCAGTCCGACGACTTATAATCCAATTTCCCACAGTTGAAGCATTTTCCCTTGAGCTTATAGTTCGGCTTTGACACGCTTCCGGTCGCTCCAAGTTTCGCCTTCGGTTTAATCGGGCCTTTGCCCTTTTTAGAGCCATGCTCCACCACGTTTACCTTTGGTTCGGATGAGTTCGACACTCTCTTCTCCGACCGCTTGTTGTCTTCTTCGATTCGAAGTCTGACAATCAAGTCCTCCAAAGACATCTCCTTGCGCTTATTCTTGAGATAGTTTTTGAACTCTTTCCAGCTCGGGGGTAGCTTCTCAATGATAGCCGCAACTTGGAAAGAGTCGCTCAGAACCATTCGTTCTGCATGGATCTCGTGCAAATCAATTGGATCTTGCACTTGACTAATCACAGTCTTGGAATCGACCATCTTATAATCAAGGAACCGTCAGACAACAAATTTCTTTGTGCCGGCATCCTAAGTTTTATATTTCCGGTCTAACGTTTCCCACAATTCCTTAGCCGTAGCGACCGCACCATACACGTTGTATAGAGTATCGCTTAGGGCATTCAGAATATAATTACGACACAGGAAATCAGAGTGTTTCCATGCATCAACAGCGATCACGACCTCAGCGTTCGTCTCGCCGTCGTTCACCTTAGGCTCGACCTCTTTCAGGTAGTTGGCCAAGTTCAGCGTGGTGAGATAAAAGAGCATCTTTTGCTGCCATCTCCTGAACGTCGAGGTTGTCCCCATAAATTTCTCTGGTTACTCCAGGTGGTTGACTGATACGTTTGGCTTCGTAACCACAGGTATGTCAGTGGGGATAAAAGTAGTAGGGGGAACGTCAATGTTTTCTTCGTTTCTCGTAGATTCTTGGTCGTTGAGGAAGTCCACGTAGTCTGACATCTTTGCGGGATCGTCGATCTATTTTAAGATTGTTGGCCGAGAAAAAAATATTCGAAGATTGTGTTGCACACAATTTCCTTAAAATAGATTCGCTCCCTCATGTATGTGCTAGTGGTTTTTATCGAGCGTCTATTTCACAGGATACTTCGAAAACTCGGCGTTCATTTAGCACAAAAAACGACACCGACGACGAACTGAACAAGATCGATAGCAGAAACAATTTTTTATGAAATAGTTTTTTTTTCTTTTCTTGTGTGTGTTTTTTTCTAGCCTTAATGACCTATTTATAGAAAAAATTAAAATAATTTTTTTTTAATTACATGACATACACGTTTGAGGAATGGTTTAATATATTCCATCAAACAACTCCAAAAATCACTCCAAAACCACTCCAAAAACCAACTTATCCTCATTCACCTAATTTATAAAATTAATATAATATTAATTATCTAACAGTAATATATATATATATATATATATATATATATATATATATGAACAATTTAATATATTACAATACTTGTTATTAAGTCAGATATTAATATTAGTGCTTAAAAAAACTATGGCCTAGAAAACAATTCCACAAATAAACAATTAAAAAACACTAGAGGAATTACAAATTACAATATCGTGAGCAGCCACATTGTCTCTCTGTCTAAGTTTCTTCTGATGCGGTACAATTTTTTATATGTGGAGAAGATTGGGTTCGACATTTCAAGGAATCAATAAACCTATTATGACATATGCAAGTTCATTTTTATAGATTTTATATCACTTGAAGATACATTATCACTTGATAGAACATTATTTCTAGATCACATATTATTATTCTTCACTAGTTTGTTTTCCTTTATTACGAAGTGAACCCATATATTTCATGCCAATTAATTAATTTCTTATTATTCTGTTGTGAAAATGGCACCTCTCGAATGAGGATTCAATGTATTTTCTATGTATGCAAGTGTTTAAGATCGAATTGAGCTATTTGGAGCTCTCGAAATTGCACCTAAACTCACACACTCTTGCAAACTGTTTTAACATGGTTCCGCCCTAATTTTGGCCTACGTCCACGAATCAACCGAGCTTTCTTTCGTGTTAATCCCGACACGAAGTTTACAGACCTCTGTGCCCTCTATGACTTTCGTGTTTATCACTCACCGAGATTCTTACTGCACGAAATTATACAGACGCTCAAAGATGGTCACTCGAACTAGGCAATCTGATATTTAAAGAGCTGAAACATTTCTTAAGCATGACTCTCAATTTATCCAAGCCGTCCGATCGATTCGATCCAATGCTCCATGAGCTGCCACGTCGCTCAGTGCATCCCACGTGAATTCACATAAGTTGCATGACGTTTCCATTAGTGAAATAGCGCCATCAATCTGATCCGTCCGATTTCCATCTAGCGGCCACGATTCTTAATCCGCGCCATTTCTTTTCGTTCAATCTCAGCCATCGATCATGTTCGCGCCCCATCTAACGATCATCGTTTAATCTCCATACTTCAAACTTGATCCATTAGATCGCGCACCAAGCTTATCCAACGGTTGCTGTACATCGCAGCTTCTCTTCAGCTAAAACTCCATCAGTTCGACCTAGCTCCAAACCGCGACTTTTCCGGCCATTCCCGGCAATCGCGAGTTGCTGGCTCGCCTTTCACAACAATCTCCACCTTGAGACAGCCACCTCGCAATCCCAACTCCCAGAATCTCCAGAGCTATCCAAACATGCCAAAAAATTCGGCCCAAACTTTAAAAAAACAGTATACCTCTGTTTTTCAGTTCTAAGAATCACGCTTCATGAGCTTCGAAACCCCATCAAAGCTCCACCTCGATCAATACGCCCTTGCTCGGTTGATCAACCAGCTCCCTAGGAGCTGCGAGCCTCAAGAGTGAACTTGCCGACCCCAAGTTGGATTGGAATTTCCCACTTAGAATCGATTCGAACACTTGAGCTCACTTCCTTCGTTCGGCTCGAAGATCCCTCCATCCTAGCCACCCCACAGACTCTTCCTTGGCTGGAAATAACTTTCCTCTTGCCCTTCCTCGAATCCAAGCCATCATCTGCACGAAAATCTGCAAAACAAAATTTATCAGTTTTAGACCAAACTGATTTTTCAGCCGAGTTTGCAGTCGAATTTCCTTCGTTTTCTTCCACAGAGCTTGAGCTGTTCTCCACCTCAAATCCATCCCTGCCATGTGGTCATGAGGGTCCTTCATCTCGTGGCTCAAACAACTCCATCTCGGGCTCGGAAAGCTCCTCGCAAGATGCCATCTCGAACTGCCTTTCGTCAGTAGCAAAATTTTCATATTTCAGCCGCGAGCTTCGGCTTTGTGGCGTCTGTTTCTACCTCTTCCCGAGTCTTTTGGGGCACCTCTCCAACACCATTTGAACCACCACATTTCCTAGTTTCATGGTGTGCCTTTGCCTCCACAAAACAACCCTCGAGCACGTAGATACACTATCTTCTTCGGCCTGACAGAATCAGCCTTACTTGCCTTTTGACTAGCAATTTCCACTTACTATTTGGGTGTTAAATCCTTTCCTATCCAAAGCACCAATGGATATTAGATTCCTCTTAAGTTCAGGAACATACCTGACATCCTTGAGGATGCTCAACAGCGCACTTGCAAGCCTCATGCGAATTGAACCATAGCCTCTAACCTCGAAGTTTTTTCTGTCTCCCACCTTAACCTTTTTACCTCTTAGCTCCTTGAAGTCATGCAACCACTCTCTTTGCAGGTTATATGGAAGCTAGACCCTGAGTCTAAGATCCTTTCTTCCCTCCTCCCCTCATCGGAAATGGCTAACACCACGGCATACTCAAAACCATCATCAACATGGCTAGTTTGGTTGGAACTTCCCCGATTTTGCAACTTTGGGCAATTCCTCTTGAAGTGACCCACCTCATTGCAATGGAAACACCTCCTAGGCTCAACAACCTCCTTCCCCTTGCTCTTCTTCCACCTCGAATTGGACTTATGTTGCACATTGAGCATCTCGGCCGAATTTAGCTCAACCTTTGGAATGATCCTTGTGTTGCGTTGCTTAGTGCTTAGGGCTACCATCAAATCCTCCATGCTAAGCTTCTCTCTCCCATAAAGAAGAGCCTCCTCGAAGTAATCATGGCTTGTCGGCAATGAGCACAAAAGCAACAACGCTTGATCCTCATCCTGCATCTCCTCTCCAACATTTTGCAAATCCAATACGGGCTTTTGAAATTGATTAATATGCTCTTCAATGGCAGATTCATCCCCCATTTGGAACCTATAAAGAGCTTGTTTGAGGTAGAGCCGTCTTGCCAATGAGTTGGTCATGTAAAGAGCTTCCAACTTCTTCCATAGTCCCTCCGCCGAGGTCTCACGTGCCACTTTCCGAAGAACACTGTGCGAGAGGCATAGGATGATGGCGGAATAGGCTTTCTCCTTTAGCTTCTTCTTTGCCGCCGCGGTTAGTGTCGATGGCTTCATTTTGGCATCCGGTTTCAAGGCTTCCTCCAAGCCTTTCTCCACGAGCACGGCCTTCATTTTGAGCTTCCACAGCCCAAAATCATTCGCACCAATGAAGACCTCCATCTCGAGCTTTGTCATGGTGGCCATTTTCCGGGGATCCGAGCTCGCGCCCACGCTCACCGCACCACGTGTTGTGAAAATGGCACCTCTCAAATGAGGATTCAATGTATTTTCTATGTATGCAAGTGTTTACGATCGAATTGAGCTATTTGGAGCTCAATCGAATTGAAATTGCACCTAAACTCACACACTCTTGCAAACTGTTTTAACATGGTTCGGCCCTAACTTTGGCCTACCTCCACGGATCAACCGAGCTTCCTTTCGTATCCCAACACGAAGTTTACAGACCGCCGTGCCTCTACAACTTTCGTGTTTATCACTCACCGAGATTCTCACTCTACGAAATTATACAGACGCCCAAAGATGGTCACTCGAACTAGGCAATCTGTTATTTAATGAGCTGAAACATTTCTTAAGCATGACTCTAGATTATCCAAGCCGTCCGATCGCTTCGATCCAACGCTCCATGAGTTTCCACGTCGCCCAGTTCATCCCACGTGAATTCACATAAGTTACATGACGTTTCTATTAGTGAAATAGCGCCATCAATTTGATCTGTCCGACTTCCATCTAGCGGCCACGATTCTTAATCCACGCCATCTCTCTCGTTCAATCTCATCCATCGATCATGTTCGCGCCTCATCTAACGATCATCGTTTAATCTCCAGACTTCAAACTTGATCCATTAGATCGCGCGCCAAGCTAATTCAACGGCTGTTGTACATCGCAGCTTCTCTTCAGCTAAAACTCCATCAGTTCGACCTAGCTCCAAACCGTGACTTTTTCGGCCATTCCCGGCGAGTTGCTAGCTCGCATTTCCCAATATATTCTATAGATGTAAGAAGAACGGGATGATGTGATATTGCATAGGTGATGATTGAAGCAAGCTTAGGCAAATATTGTCGGAATTTATTGATGATAGATCTTTTGTGTTATTGAAAGATGTATTGAATGAACCGGTGAAATGTTTTGCTAAGTTTTCCGTTTATGCCGTAACTGTAAATTTCATTCGCTAGGTAATTTTTTTTGCTTACGTATATTATTTGTTTTTTTAGAAACAAGTTTTATGAAAAACATTATTCGAATCCGAATATTCGCATATTCACGAATATATTTGAATATATTATCAATAGATTATGAATAGATTTTAATATCAAATAAGAATATGGGAATTCGAAAAATAAAAGAATACAAATTAAATATGATAATATTCGACTCGACTAGATTTGATTCGTCTGCAACCCTAATCATGAGTTAGTAAATCCACAAGATAGTGTAAAAATGAAAATGCAAGACCTAATTTGATATACGACAAGCCCATTAGGATTGAACCCAACATGTAAGCCTATAAATACGTACCCACTAAATGGACCCTAATTCTAAATATTTCTCTTGTATGTAGATTTGGTTTTCAAGATTATAGGATCAAACTAAGGACTATATTCTAGGGATATGTATTAATTTAGAGTTGAAACCTCACATTAGAGATCAGATATATAGAATTGAAGCAAGTTCCATTGGATTGTATAAAATATATGGAGCCATTTAACCATCGTCAAAAGAAGACATTACATATATTAGGGTTGAGTCAGCGCAGATCTAACCAACAAATAACTCTAACAAGAAAAGAACAAGTCAAAAACTCGATTCATATACTAAAAATCAGACGCCATATAAGCAACCTTGATGTGTTTTAACCGACGATGAAAATATGACTTAAAAACAAAAAAAAAAAAAACTACAGAAGGCTAACTTTTTATTAAAAAAAACCCGTAAATAGTTGCCTGGCTCCTTTCTGTTTGCCTCTAGCTAAGCTTCTTTCAACTAAGAGCCCGAAACATAGAATCCCATAATACCCCGCGACCTTTCTTTGTTCTTTATCTCCCTACAAGGACATATCGGTCATTTAAGATCGTCCCGGCCCGGCCCGGCCCGTGGGTTCTTCTGATGAAGTAGACGATGAAGAGCTCATTTTCTCCTCATATCCTACAAGAAATCTCATATAATACGTTGCTTAAGTCGGTGTATAAATAGAGTGTTGATAAGTTTAATATATATAATTGATTGGGATTATTATTATTACATGCTGGCGTTTGAGTTACACACGCAGACACGATTATGAAGAGAAATAAAAGTCATATAACAATAATGTGTGTTGTTGGAGAGTGGGAAATGGCGAAGGACGAGGGTGGGTTTTATTAACGAGGGACCCACCCAAGATATGGATATATGAATGTACGTTCTACTTGTTAATATATGAATAATTTCGTTTACATATAAAAAAACAAGACATCGTAGTTTTTTCAATGGTCAACCTAATTATTTATATGCCGCCCATCGAATTTAGCATCTATATCAATTTTTTTCTTTTTTGGAAAGGATATCAATTTTTTCTTTATATAGATATATTCGATGGATAATTAAAGCTTGAAGTAAGTAACGCCGGTTTATTCCCAAGAAAAGTCATAAAAGGCTCCATTGATATTTTCGAGCTTTTTTGAGCACATCGTGACTTATAAAGATTTTCTACTATATTTCATTTTTTTTAGGTAAACTTATACTTTCTTGCCAACATACTAAAAGGAAAAAGAATTGTGAAAAAAATATATTGATACCAACAGTCACTGTTAGCACAATAATGCTGCATGACAAAGAGTTCAATACTACTAGTTTTTTACCCTGCACATCATTAACTATATGTAATTATTATATGTTAAATAAAATTAGTATTTATGTCGATAGTGTGTAGTTATTGTGGAAGTAACATGTGGTCAGTGGTAGTGTATATTAAATTTATTTTATAAACTTAAGGGACACGCGGCTGAGAACACATACATTTCTGTAATTATATAAGATATAAGATATGCAACGGGTAGGGTGCTTAGTTGTCATGTAATTACCATATATTCACATTGATATAATTTAGGCATATAAGTTTGGATTACTATCAGTTTCAATTTCACTTAATAGTCCTTTAACTTCGGATGCCGAACCAAATTTGGAGTTGTATTCCGACAAAATAGTCGGAGCGGATATCCTATTTAACTACTGTCACGAAATACTTTCTACTCAGTTGTATGCTGATACGAAATGTTGCCAAGTAGAAAATTCGATTAATTGTTCAAAAAACTTATCCGAAACCAAAATTTAATGAAGTTAAGGGATTTATTTTCACAATATAAAAATACGGTATACGTATCAAAAAGTGTATACTCAGCGATGCCAAATTTGAAACTTTGACATTTTTTATCAACGGATTTTTGACTGGAGTAATCCATAATGATTCGTAAATTTATATTATATTCATGATTGAATGAGAACTAATATAATTAAATGTTTTCTCGATGATATTAGTGACCATATTTTGTTTGATGTTTGTTTGTTTTGAACCATTAACCCAATTCAATTCGCGTACTGATTTATTTATTCAATAACCGTATAAAGAATGGGCATCGATAGGCCTCTTTCAACTTTTAACTTGGACACTTGCTTCTGATAAGATTAAAGTTTCCTTTTTTTTTTTCAAACAACCAATGATGTGAGGTTGAGGTATATATATATATATATATGTTATGTCAGGCCCGTAGATGAAGAAGTCGGGGCCTGAAGCGAAACTCGAATTCGGACCCAAACCCTTATTTAATATTTTTTCCAAATGAAACACGAAATATAACATAAATTTATATCGTAAGTGTCAAAGAAATACTCCACCTATTTCGAAATACAAGTCGTTTTAGACTTTTGTTTTTGTTTTTTAATACAAGTCGTTTTATTTTTTTTTCAAGAAAAATAACTGAAAACTTTTACAACTTTACCCCTCATCTTAAATAAAAATAATTAGATTAATAGTATAAAATAATTAATTAATAGAGATTTTGTTTTATTTCTTAATATGTATGCAATAAACGATTTGTATTTCAAAACAGATAGGGTATGTTTTATAGTTGAATGTTAATAAAATACCTACATAAACACTATTATTGTTTTGAGAAATTTTGGATTGGATAAATAGGAAGATAATGACGTCTAATTTAAAAGATAAAAGTAATATTTATTGTTTGAGCAAAAATTTAATAAAAAGGAAAATTGCTCGCTTTTGTTAACTTTAAGGCGCATTTATAACTAACAATCTTTTGCACAATTTCTATTTTAATTATTAAAGCCAACTTACTATAATATATAATATATATACATTGTATAAAAAATATTGGGCCCCCTTCCAAAGCTGGGCCCGGGGCGACCACCTCATTGGCCTCATAGAAGCTACGGGTCTGGTTATGGTGAAAATGGTATAAAATATGTTGTTATGATATAGTTCAGTTTTACATCATTTGTTGCAATATCTTTCATTTATCTTCGTATGTGTCATAATTTTAATAATATATTTCTAAGACCATCTCCAACCGAGCAACGTATTCTCAAACTCAAACGCATTATCAAACTCAAATTGCAGTAATTTTTCTCCAACCGATCAACTCATTCTCAAACTCAATAGACTATTTTGTAATATTCACTTTCACACCAATTTTTACAAATTTCAATACCACACATATATTTTACAATTTTACAAATTAACCTATTTTTAGATTTACTCACAAATCCGTGAAATGGGTGGTAATTTTGGATCAGATTTTGTACTCTTTATTTTTTCACCTGAAATGGGTGGTAATTTTGGATCAGATCACATACATGGTGTTCGCTATCTTTGGGCTTCATCTTTTTGTCCTCCGATTGAAGTTAGATTATGCCTAGTTGTTCAAGACGAACGATTTGACTTTGTATTGACCAACACTGCAATCTATTCATGTCTATTGCAGTATTCAGCTTCTCAAATGATGATCTAACAATTGTTCGCTACTACGCTATTTTTACTATTTTCCATTTACAGTATCAGGAACTATATCGCTGAAGCCGTCATAGCATCCAGCTCACCGCAACCATAATGACACAAGCAACCCAAATGAAAACAACTTACAGATGCGAGCAAATGAAACAAAAATTGAAGCGTAGAGAGACGAAGAGAAGTTAGTTGTAGCTCTTTCTTCCCCTGAGAATGAGAGAGAAAGAAAAGTTATGAGAGAGAAAGAAACAATCACTCTATTTTTTTATATGCCTTTCGCTTCCTTTTTCTGACACACAAACACGGGTATACGACAAAGGGAAAGAAAAGTAGGGACTTCGCTGTAAATAAAAAAATCCATCGCATACTAACCATCTCAGACGCAAAGATGCGTCAAAACGAGGAGAGAGAGAATGTGGAACGCATTTTGAGTTGAGTTTGATCTTCGATTGGAGTAAATTTACTCCAAATTTGAGTTTTGGTGCTCGGTTGGAGATGCTCTAAATACCGATAGAATACAATAATCTTAGAGAAAATTCCTTTACTTTTTTGCATATTAATTTTCCTCTCCCATGAAATACAAATAATTTTATCATCCGTATGTCCCTTGTGATTCAATGATAACAATTTCGCCATAAAATATGTTGATTTCATCTGCTAGAAATAGTGAATTTAATTATAGATTAATAGTTTTGGTGATTGAATTTAACTTAGCAAGTATACCGGTTAGACATAGGTGAAACCTAATACAGCCAGCAGATCATCAGCGCAAGATGACACTGGATCAAGACTGCATAAGGAAAGTACATTTGTTAGAAATCTTGAATTTAAAGAATTCAGATTAACAATTTTGGTGATTGAACTCAACTTAGTTAGTATACCTGTTAGACATAGGTGAAACTGGATACCAGTCAGCAGTTCATCAGCGCTGCCAGAAACCGAATCAAGACTACTACCGGAAGCTCATTGAAGACCGGAATGTCGATACCAGATGTGCCACGTGGACTAAAATTCAAATATACTCAAGGCCGACAAGTTGAAGACTTCTGACAAGCAATTAATTTAAGGCTGCAAGCAAGAACCAAGTTGAAGTCAAGATAAGTGGAACAAGGAATAAAGCAAATGGCACAGCACGAACTGCAACGAAGACCGGACAGATCCATTTTGGGTAAAGTCATTAAATGCTCTGTCCGGTATGAAGAGCTATCTCACAACGGTCTTCAACATCAAGCCAATTATAAGTAGAAGGGAAGCAAGCTGAAGACATTACTTCACCATTTACGAATTTTTAGAACGAGAGAATTAGCTCAAGCATTCAAACCGTTAAGTTCTTTAGCGAGAAAAGAATTAGGTGTTGTCATCACTGCACTAGACCGGTTCGGTTAGTGAGTGAGTTTTCTCAAGGTACTGTAAAAAGCTCTTGAAAGAGACGGACTGTAAAAAAGCTGTCTGGTGTGGACTAGGAGTTTAGTTAGCCGAGTATAGTCGCGTGGGTTGACTGTGTGAGTCTAGGTAAGGAGGTTGTACAACGGGGGTTGTAAGCCGAGGCTTCTAGTTATACCTTTCTTGCGGGGAAGAAGGGGAGACGTAAGAGATTTTGCTCCGAACTTCCAGAAAGAAATTTTTGTCTGTCACAAACACACGCACATCACAACACAATCTGGTGTTGGTTCATAACCGAACGGTTTGCTTCCGCACAAAGTCACACACACGAATATTACGCACCAGTATCTAACCTTAACAGGTTAAGAACCGAAAAACGTCCAAGTGTGCACACCCAAAGAGACATGCCAATCAGAAATTGGAGACACCGAAGTCTCTAACGAGCAAATACCAGAAGAAGTTCCAGTTCAGCATGATCAACTAGTGATTGAAGAAAAGACTCAGAGTGGACCAGACCAGAAGAACAAACAGAAGAAGCAGTGGAATCAGTCAATCTTCAGGAGGATAATCAAATTGATGGGGAATCCACCAGGTGGAACCGGATCAAACTCAATCATCCAAGGAGGTTAATCATCGGTGGTCCAACCACGCCTATGAAGACTAGGCGCCAGTCCAATCCAAATGTGTTCGTTCATCCACGCCTTCATCTCTCAAGTGCAACCGTTTAAGGTCGAAAAAGCAATCAGAGACAGCGACTGGATCGCGGCTGAACCAGTTCGAAAGCATTGACGTATGGATGCTTGTTCCAAGACCCACTCAGACTGTGATTGGAGCCAAGTGGGTATTCAAGAACAAGTTGAACGAAGATGGAGAAGTGGTGAGGAACAAGGCAAGGCTAGGTGCACAGGGATACCGGAAAGAAGAAGGGATAGACAATGGTGAGACTTTCGCACCGGTAGCCAGACTGGAGGCAATCAGGATCTTCCTAGCTTATGCTGCCTTCAAAGACTTCAAGGTTTATCAGATGGATGTCAAGAGTGCATTTTTGAATGGGCGCATCTCAGAAGAAGTCTACGTGGCCAACTTCCAGTTTTACCAGCCACGTAGTCTAGAAAGCACTCTATGGACTCAAGCAAGCTCTAAGAGTATGGTACAAAACTCTGTCCAACTTGCTAACGGACAATGAGTTCTCTATTGGCAGTGTGGATAAGGCACTGTTCCGATACACCAAAGAGGAAGATCTGCTCGTTGTACAAATCTATGTCGATGATATTATCTTCGATTCAACCAATCCGAAGTTGTGCAAAAGGTTCTCCAAGCTGATGCAAGACCAATTCGAGATGAGCATGATGGGCGAACTGACGTTCTTTCTAGGACTTCAAGTAAAGCAGGTGGAAACAGAACCTTCATCAACCATGCGAAGTATACAAGGGAGCTGCTGAAAAGGTTTGGTATGGACAACTGCTCAGAAGCGTCCACACTATTGAGTGCATCAATCAAGCTTGAAAAGAACGAAGGGGGAATAACAGTGGACGTAACCAGATACCGGGGGATTAAAGGTTCACTACCATATCCAACAGCCAGCAGACCGGACATTATGTACAGTGTTGGTCTCTGCGCTCGATTCCAGTCAGACCCCAAGGAGAGCCATTACATTGCAGTCAAGAGGATACTGAAGTACCTGAACGGGACAATCAATGTCGGTATTTGGTACCCCAAGGATTCCCGCTTATCCTTACATGGCTTTAGGGATGCAGATTATGCAGGGTGCACGATAGACCGGAGACGCACCACTGGAAGAAGCAAACCTCTATTGTAACCTAGACAGCAGAGGCAGAGTATCTAGCATCTGGGAGTTGCTGCTCACAGATCCTATGGATCCAACTTCAACTGGCGGACTATGGCGTGAAGGAGTCAGAAACGCCGATCTTCTGCGACAACACGAGTGTCATCGCAATCACGCAACCGGTCTTCACTCCAAGACGAAGCACATAGAGACCAGGAATCACTTCATCATGGATCACGTGCTTAGCAAGGATATCAGCTCAACAGACCGGCAAGTTACGGACATCTTCACCAAGCCACTCCCCGAAGCTAAGTTTACCTATTTTCGAAATGCTTTAAGACTTCTAGATTTATCTTAAATTTCCTAAGCATAAAGTCAGGGGGAACAAAGTTGTATCAAATTAATTGATATGACGAAATTCCTTAGACCGTACAAAAATATTTCATCTTGATGATTTCTGTGCTAAGCCTTTACAAAAATCGATCATCCTTTCATATAGGGCGGGAGGAAGTCCGTTAGCCGTCCAACACGGTAGATCCAATTGAACAAGGAATAGAGAAACTCCCTCGATCCTTAAGCTTCGGCGGAAGCTTATCTTGATTTTCGGTTATGTTTTGTATCGTGAAGGATGGGCGTTTGATTTTCTCGTTATGAAACTGTGGATTGATGGAGTATGCTGTTTCGATTCATCCTATGTTTGGTTTTTTCTGCATCTTTCTGCTATACTTATGTTTCTGGAGATTGTTAGTATTGATATTTCAATGTTGACAATCATATTGGCTCCACATTCCAGTCAACAATGTTGGCTGAGAATGGGTCAACCTCTAGTTTTATCTTTCATGCCCAAAACCCTATTAATTCGGCTTGGCTATTTTTAGTGATATGCAGGACTTGGCCCGAGCACGCCCCGCGCAGGTGCGGCCTATACGCTCACCCCAGTCGGTTTAAGTCAAAACCGGCATTAGTCAGAATATAAGAAATCTTTATATATAAAATCGTTTTTGGTGTATACAAATGCCAGATTCCTTCTTAAACTGGATCTTTTCTCAAAACAGTATATAAATATTTACCCCATACCGGTTGGTCAAGACCGAATATGTTTCAATAATTGCACTTCATCAATGCAAACATTGCATGATATTCTTAACATGTTTCAGGTAAACTAGTAACGGGTCTGCAGGCTTATCCGAATGAGTGAAATGTCCCATCGCAAGGAAATTTCTGACATCGTACAAAACATAAAGCACTGTGGCATTTAATGCAAAGCAAAAGACCGCCTAGGCCCAGTAGGCCCGTTTCACAACCCGACAAAGAGTTCCAAAGGATGTAAGGAGCCCGTCCTTTTCGTCTAAACCTCATCAGTTCCAAAACCTCACTAAGTTCCCAACAATTCCCAAACACTTTTAGTCATGAAGAACCTCACACCCAGAAACCAAAAACGATCAATCCTCTCCAAGAGTATCAAAACTGGCCTACAGACTGATGCACGACCTGCTGGCTAGAGCAGCTCTGGACAAGGCTGGGCCCTTTGCTGTGATGACAACCGAGAATCAAGCCATGGTGGTCATCTCCAATGCTAGAAAAGCATAGTAGGGCAAAAGGAAATTTGAAGTTCTTGAGAAAACCTCTGCAAATGGCTTCAATGCTAGAAAAGCAGAGTAGGGCAAAAGGGACTTTGTAGCCCTGGAGAAAGCTTCTGCAAATGGCTCCAATGCTAGAAAAGCAGAGCAGGTCAAATAAAGACTTCGCAGTCCTTGTGAGAGCTTGTGCAAATGGATCCTCAATTTTGCAGAGGCAGGACCTTCTGGTGGAGCTCGACAAGGCTGAGCTACCAAGAACTGACTGCGGTCAAATATTCCAACTAGCTGAAATTGCCCAGTCGGTATGTTTCCGCCCCTATCAGATTCGTTGCGCTTTATCGGGAAAAGACGCGTGTGGTGTCTCTTCTGGACAACAACGAATATTACCCTAGGAATCGGAACTCCCTCCTTCAATCCGGACTAGTGATTGTCAAAAAGGGGGAAAGAAGCACTGCAGATAATGGAACAAGCAGTGCTGAGGTATTAGAAGGCCACATCAGACCAGACAAAGCCAGACCAGACGAACAACCAATCAAACAACTTGAGGAACTGGCCAAGTCTAACTAGATAGGCTAGCTAAAACGGTTGTGATACACTGCTAGTTATGTATCAAAATTCTTTTGATATAATAAATGTCTTTCTGCTTCATTAAGTTTTGTCAAACACCAAAAAGGGAAACATTGTTAAAAATCGTGAATTTCAAAAATTAAAATTAACAATTTTGGTGATTGAACTCAACTTAGTTAAGGATACCGGTTAGATATAAGTGAAATCGGACACCAGTCAGCAGTTCATTAGCGCTGCCAGAAAGGAAGCTCATTGTAGACCGGAATGTCACCGGATGTGCCACGTGGACTAAAATTCAAATATACTAAAGCCCCGGCAAGTTGAAGACTTCTGACAAGCATTTTATTCAGGGCTTGAAGTCAAGATAAGCCGAATAAGGAATAAAGCAAATGGCACAATGCAAACCGCAGCGAAGACCGGACAGACCCATTTGGATAATGTCATTAAATGATCTGCCCGGTATAAAGAGCTATCTCACAACGGTCTTTAACATCAAGCCCAACTATAGATAGAAGGGAAGCAAGCTGAAGACATTACTTCACCATCTATGAATTTTTAGAACGCGAGACTTAGCTCAAGCTTTCAAAGCGTTAATTTCTTTAGCAAGAAAGAATTAGGTGTGTCATCACTGCACTAGACCGGTTCGGTTAGTGAGTGAGTTTTCTCAAGGGACTGTAAAAAGCTCTTGAAAGAGATGGACTGTAAAAAGTTGTCTAGGTGTGAACTAAGAGTTTAGTTAGCTGTGTATAGCCGCGTGGGTTGTACTGTGTGAGTCTAGCTAAGAAGGTTGTACAACGGGGGTTGTAATCCGAGGCTTCTAGTGATACCTTCCTTGCGGGGAAGAAGGGGAGACGTAGGAGATTTTTTGCTCCGAACTCCAGAAACAAATCCGTGTCTGTCATAAACACACACACATCACATCACACACATCCGGTCTTGGTTCATAACCGACGGGTTTGCTTCCGCACAAAGTCGCACACACGAATATTATGCACTGGTATCTAACCTTAACAGGTTAAGAACCGAAAAACGTCCAAGTGCTTATTCACCTCCTAAACATGCAACCGATCCTAACAACATTGTAAATTGGACTGCATGATACACGATGGACATTAAAAAATATTCAAGGTGCGGCAAGTTGAAAACTTCTGGCGATCAATTAATACAAGGCTGACAGCTAGAGCCACTTGAAGTAAAGCCAAGCTGAAGAATGAATAAGGCAAAGGCACACGCGGTCTGTTACAAGACAGGACATACCCATTTTGGGTAAAGCTAATAAATGCTCTGTCCGGTACATGAAGGGCTATCTCACAACAGAATTCAATTTCAACCCAACTATAAACAGGAGGGACGCGAGTTGAAGACCTCACCTCACCAACTTTAAATTTACGAACGAGAGAGTTAGCTCAAGCAATCAGATCACGAGTTTTTTTAGCGAAGAAAAGAATTTAGCTTGAGGGTTATATTGAATTAGTCCAGCTAAGGAGGTTGTATGATAAGTTAGGATTTTACACTATTTTATTTCCCGTAAAAGCTTATTTTCAACCGCAATTTATGGAAATATTTTACGTTTCTTCTTTTGGCAGATATCATGCAAATAGATCAAAAATGAGAAGATTCGAACGTGAAACGTGAAAGATAACAACGTGCCCACGGCCTATTAGCACGTGGGGTCCTTCTTGTAATGTTCAAAAGTATTGGGATATATCTGCAATTTGACAAGAATTTCCTTGTTGAAGCAACGTGAAGAGCAAGTCAATGAAAGAATATAATAATCTGCCCAAAGATCTCGCATGAGAGAGAATGAAATATTCAACTATGCAAATAAAAAGTCAAATAGCTTATGAAGATTCGAATATCTGCCAAGAATTAGGAGATTTTTGCTCTAAGTCGGCTATTCTTATCTCTATAAAAGGGAAGGCAGTGAATAAAGCAGACGAGGATAAAACTCTGGACGACGAGCTTTTCTTGACGGCTGAAAATAAGGAGGCGAACAACGGCTAAGAGCGAGACAAGTCGGGCACCGAAAAAGGGCGAATTTCTTACCTTTTAATATTTCATTTTCGACAATGTTTTCTCTCGATTCGTTGTCGTTGTCATATAATATGCTAGCTTAATTTCGTTTGTGATTAAGGCCGTGTGAGGCCGGATTATGACTACGTATTAATGCAATTATTATGTTATTTAATCATATGATTTAAGTTATGTGTTCTTTGTTTACGCTTCATATGCGTACGTGTGATTGGCCTTCATGCGTATGATTATTGATTGGTTTATGAGACGGACTAAGTGATTAAACCGATTAGAACAAAACATTGAATACCACTACGTAAAACCGACCAGGGATGGAATTCGGTTTCGTATGTGTGGTTTCCGAGACCTTAGGCGCCGAAAGCGTCTAAACTCGGGGAATTTCACGAAGATCGAACGCACGTATAGGAACTACAGTCATATAGACATATAGGTGATTGGTTCTCTATTTACGTAAGGTTGCTAGTTACGTGAATAACGGGTAGCACATATATTAGGAAATTCCACCTTGACTTGATTGATGTTGATTAGATAGATGATATTGCACGAAGACGTATGAATATTTCGTGCCGAGCATGTGTCTTAATCACGTTCGTCGTTAATTGCTCTATCCTCACCTATTTTATTTGCGTTTATTTTATTATTTGTGTTTTATCTCTTTCATCAAATCATCAAAACTATAAAAATTCCGTTAGTTTAAATTAGAATCAGGAATAGTTTTTTAGAATTAGTCGAGCTGTCTTCGTGGATCGATACTCGGACTTAGTCTGTTTTACTACTTACACGACCTAGTACACTTGCTAGTATTTGAGCGTGTCAAGTTTTTGGTGCCATTGCCGGGGACAGCGGCATTATTAGTTTTAGGATTTTATTCTAGTTTTAGTCTAGATTTATTATTATTATTATATTTTTCTTGTCTATTATTATTATTATTAAATTTATTCACTTATTTTGATTGTTATTTTCTTTCGCAGGAATAATGGAGAATCAAGAACGCGAGGAGGTTACTCCACGACCTACTTTACTTAGTCAAGCACTTCCGGAACTTTTCGATGACAACGATACAATTGTCATTCCTGCAGGGCCAAATAATCATTTCGAGATCAAACCTGTTACTATACAGATGGTTACGGGTTCAGCAGAATTTCAGAGGCTGACAAATGAGGACGCAAATTCGCATATTTTGAAATTCACTCAAATTTGCAAGACTATTAAGTAGTTCAGAGTGTCGACAGAAGTGATAAAACTGACATTTTTTCCCTTTTCTCTGACAGGTAAAGCCTCTGAATGGTTTTCTTCTTTGCCACATGCATCTATCACTAGCTGGGAGCAATTAGTGGAGTGTTTTCTAGGCAAATATTATCCACTCTCAAGGACGAGCGAAATCAGGGCGGAGCTTGTTAACTTCAAACAAGAAGGCGCGAAGACACTGAGCGATGCATGGATACAAAAGTCTCTTCAGACAGTGCCCCAGTCACAGCATTCCGTTGATCGTGCAGATGCAGTCGTTTTTTCTGGGACTTAGCACACAAAATAAGAGGATCGTGGATGGAGGATGCGGATGAAGTTTCATGGAATTGGGCGACATAGATGCACTAACAGCCATCGAGAGGATCGCAGCCTACCCAGCGAGATACACTGTGCAAGATTTGGACCGAAGGACGGCAGGCGTGCACTAGATAAGCACCTCACCGGAGGCCCAATTTGAGGCTATACACCGGAGACTAGATGTGATGCAAGCCAATAATCTCGTGAACCAGATCCAATCGAGGCAAAAGAACTTCTATTAAAACACAACGACCCGAGCTGGAGAAGCCACACTAATTTATCTTATGGCAACTCACACTACTTGAAGCCTCCAAAAATTCAAAGTCAACAGAGCGCGCCACCACCAAAACAAAAGGCCGATTGGAAGATAGCATTTGAGAAATTGACGGACTATCAAGGTGGTCAGAATTGTAAGATAGAAGAACGGCTCAACAAGATAGATGATACAATGCATAGTTTGGTGACTACAATTGAACATCTAACAAGTTCAATGTCCGGGCGCAAGGCAGGCACACTCCCAGGCAACACTGAAAGAAACCCTCGAGAGCACGCGAATGTCATTGAATTAAGAAGTGAAAAGAAGCTTCAATCGTTCCAAGAGACCAAGAGGATGGAGAAAGCAAAAGACATCCGATGAGAGCGAGTTCACGGCCACAAACACTACGGTTCATTATCCTGAAAAGGACAAGCAGGCCGAAGAAGTCGAGTGTGAGCCAGATTCGCTCTTGGAGGAAAAGAAGGTCAGCCCACTCCCACCGATAAAGATCCGACCTCCGTATCCAGCGGCTTTACGAAAAGGAAGAATCATGAAGATTTTGATAGTTTCATTAATATATTTAAAAAACTTGAAGTTAATATCCCTTTTGTTGAGGCTTTGTTGCAGATGCCAAAGTACGCCACATGCCTGAAGGAGATACTATTCAAGAGAAACAAGTTAGAGGAATATGGAACAATAGCTCTCATCCAGGAATGTTCAGCGCTATTACAGAAGAAGCTCCTGCCGAAGCTTAAGGATCGAAGGAATTCCTTGTTCTATTGGATCGCTTACATTTAATAACATGTTATGCGATCTTGGTGCGAGTGTTAATTTAGTGCCATTTTTATTATTTAGGAAATTGGGACTTGGCAAGCCGAAACCCACATCGACTATCCTCCAACTCGCCGATAGATCAATCACGTATCCACGAGGAAAAATGGAAGACGTATTGGTGAAGGTCGGAGAGCATTTCTTCCCGGCTGATTTTATCGTGTTGGATATGGAAGAAGATGATAACCTCCCATTGATGCTTGGACGTCCGTTCCTAAACACGGCTAGAGCTGTTATTGATGTTGGTAACGGTAACTTATTTTGCAAGTTGGGGATGAGAAAGTGGAATTGATGTTTATAAATCTATGAAATGCCCCACGGATGAATCTTGCTCGTTTATCGATATTTTTGACCCGTGTACTTTTAAGTGTTCTGAGTCTTTTAGGTACAACTTGTCCGGAGAGAATACCAGCAAGCTGAAGGACTGCGAGAACACAAAGGCTGACGCTCCAATAGATGCGCCAGCCAGGAACGCGACTAAATCTCACTATAACATAGTCTCTTCTATGCTGAACTTTAAAGGTGGACCCCATGGACCAAAAAGAGCAGTGGCTCCAAATCTACCAAGAAGGTGGTTTCACTGAAAAAAAGAAGCTTCGTCGGAAAGACTACACAGAGGATGGCATCTAGATATGGCGAAAAAAGGAGAACCCTCGACCTCACACGATGATGCAGACACTATCACCAGGAAGAGGGAACCCAAGGTGTACAATAATCGACATGTTTGGATAGAAGAATCGATCAACCTCAATCGTCCACCATAATTAGTAGTTTGTGAGTCGAGCTAACGACTATAAAAACAGCGCTTCTTGGGAGGCAACTCAAGGCCTATCGATGCATATATATTATTTTAGTCCTATTTACCTATTTCATTTTTTTCTAATAAAAAAAAAATTCGTTCTCATTGTGCCGCCTAGTCACGTTTCTCGCAGACTCATACCAGTTTGGTGGTTACCCGTTCGCGATGTTGCTTGTTTACTGCGGATCAACAAAGTCTTCTACATCGATCAACTTAAAATCCAGGGCAGTGTCACTTTTACTCTCTCTTTGCTTTTATTTTACACATTGAGGACAATGTGTTGTTTAGTTTGGGGGTGGTTTGTGACACATGCTAGATTTAATATGCTTACATGCTTAGGTGTCGATCTATTTCGTTCATTTTAGTGGGTATAACTAATGAAGGTTGCAACTTGAACGTCATCTACGAATCCTGTCAATGATGAAAAATTTTAAAATTTATCCTGTCGTGATTTGATTCGACGAGTTGAATGAGACAGTCGTACAAGTTGCATTGCCGTGATATTAGCATGATTATTTGGCTATATTGACTACTTTAGGAGAATATTGCGTATCATGAAGCACAAATCCAGTTATATATGTGAGTTCTTGAGCCTTCAGAGATAAATTCAGAGCAACTCATTATGCTCGGTGTTTGTTCTTGTGTGACATGCATGGACTGAATATTTTCGAACTTACTCTGTTATGCATATCAATGGTTACTATGTGGATTTTTATGTGCGAAAATGATAAGGGCACTAGGATTGTGTCACTGGCCTAAATACTTCCCTACCTTACGTATTTACCACTTAGTGAGCCTCTTTGAGCCTTATTTGACTTATTTGTTGATTTGGAGCCCAGATATTTAGCCTAATTGCCTCAAATTTAGCTTATACGACCCGTATCAACATGTTAAATTATCGATATCGTGAATACTGGCTTGTTGGTTGAGAAGGAGCTAATCATCGATGCATGTTAGTTATGAACTCGTCTCATGATATAGATCTCTCGTCGTAATATTGCAGCGGACTAGAAACCTCTCCCTTCAATAAGACGTACAAAAAAAATAGATAGGAGGGGCTGGTTAGAAAAAAAAAAGGAAGAAAAGAAAAAAAAAAAGAGAAGCAAAAAAAACAAAGAAAGAAAGAAGAAGAAAAAATGAAGCGGGCTATAACCATGGAAGCAGTCTTTGGATAAAGTGGGTAAATGTGATTTATCTGAAAGGTACCAGTTTTTGGGACTTCAAACCTGTGAATGACTCTTGTTGGCATTGGAAGAAGATTGGAAATGTGATTTATCTGAGAGGTTTAGACTGGGATATCAGGGTGGGAAATGGTTCCATTCTGTCACTGGTGAATACACTGTCAAAACTGGCTATAGTTGGTTGAAAGGTGCAACAGCTCCATTCCCATTTGTAATGCTGTGTGGAATTGTTCAACCTTCCTAAACATTCATTCTTTACTTGGTTACTAACTCATAAGAGGCTCTTGACCTTTGAGAGGCTACTTAGTTGGGGAATTGCCATTGACAACACAAGATGCCGACTGTGTGGAGATGCAGAGGACTCTATTGATCATCTGTTTGTAGCATGCTCTTACAGCCAGGGATTGTTGCACCTTTTATTCAATTGGTTACAAATTGAGGGTGTTGTTCAGACATTTTTGGAATTGTGCACGTGGCTTAAGTTCAAGGGGGGTAAACGAAGTGTTCAAAATAGAATTCAGATGGCTTGTATGGCTGCCATGCTATACTGCATTTGGAATGAAAGGAACCGCAGGGTTCACAATGATGATGGATGGCGTACGACTGTACAGGTTTCTCAAGTGATCAAATGTGAGATGAAATGGAGGTTAGCAGTCTTTGCTAGACAGGAACGGGTAGCTAATTCTCGAATTTTTTTGTATATCTGTTCTTAGGTGATTGGTTTTAGGAACTATGTACACATTGACCCCACATTGAGGGAGTGGTAAATGAAATTCGTTCTACCAAAAAAAATGAAGCGGGCGAGAAGAGCTAGAAAAGGAAAAAGGACGACTCGAGTGAAAAATAGGCACGACGTTAGAAGAGCGAAATAAGTGGATAGAAGAGCGATTGATGATTGACACGCTTGATACTTTTAGCTCACTTTCCTATATGACGCACCTTTCAAAACCCGAGCCCCATTACAATCGTTGATGAAAGACCCTTTGATTCGTGCATGACTTCTACTATGTGACTATGATGTGATATATTTAGGGCTGGGTATACCGAAATACCGATATACCGTCCTTATCGTATCGAAACATACCGAAAATATCGAAAATTTTGGTGTACCGAAGTTTTTGGTAAGGTATGATACCGTACCGAATAATGGTATGAAAATTTTAAAAAATAGATACACCAATTATACTGAAATACCGAAATACTAAAATTTTTAATATTTTATATATATATATATATATATTTATATCTATATATATATACACATCTACATATATTATATTATTTCAAAAAAATATAGAATGGATAAAAATATTATAAGGATCTTCATAAATTTATTTAACCCATAAATTATTTCCAACTTTTTATTAATATTCACTAATTTTTTTAAATAGCCGTTTCGTTTTAATTAATCTGTATATAAAGTTGTATTTTGTGGTTACGTAAAGTTCTTTGTCTTACTAAGGAGACTAACTAAAATATGTAAATTATTTAAGGTTATAATGAATTAAAAATCATTTTATTTTGGAAAGTTTGGTATTAATAATCCATCTTATTGGGGCCTATGAATTGACTAAAAGTTCGAAGACAACGAATTAACGAGTTACGAGACACGCATGGTAAAAGACCCTTCGTGTGAATGGTATAGAAGGTATGATACCGTTACCATACCGAAACTTCGGTATGATACCGTATCGAAATTTAAGGTATACCGAAATTTTGGTATGGTATTGGTATGATTTTTTCGATATCGAAATTTCGGTGCGGTATACGGTATCACAGTTTTGGTACGGTATACCGTACCGAACCACCCCTATATTATTTGCAAGCAGAGAGTAATATCTTTTCATGTCCTGAATTGAGCGTCTTTATACAGATCCTTTGAAAAATACTTCGAGCGATTTGAGCGACCCTTGTGAGAGTTGTGGATAGTACGATTCTAGAAATGTCCTTAATGCTATGATAAGATTGCGATTTATTACCTCATGCCTCGTGTTTTGACTAGATCGTTCGTTAGTTGATGATTATCTCGACTTTATAAGCTTTTACGTTTCTGAGATGAAACAGGAGAATTTCATTGACTGATGTTTTATAATCCTAACTCGATTTAGTTTTATTCCGCTTTTATGATCGAGGACGATCGAAGCTAGTTTGAGGGTTGTTGATAAGTTAGGATTTTACACTATTTTATTCCCCGTAAAAGCTTATTTTCGACCGCAATTTATGGAAATATATTACGTTTAGGTATATATCTCTTCTTTTGGTAGATATCATGCAAATAGATCAAAAATGAGAAGATTCGAACGTGAAACGTGAAAGATAACAACGTGCCCACGGCCTATTAGCACATGGGGTCCTTCTTGTAATGTTCAAAAGTATTGGGATAAATCTGCAATTTGACAAGAATTTCCTTGTTGAAGCAACGTGAAGAGCAAGTCAATGAAAGAATATAATAATCTGCCCAAAGATCTCGCGTGAGAGAGAATGAGATATTCAACTATGCAAATAAAAAGTCAAATATCTTATGAAGATTCGAATATCTGCCAAGAATTAGGAGATTTTTGCTCTAAGTCGGCTATTCTTATCTCTATAAAAGGGAAGGCAGTGAATAAAGCAGAGGAGGATAAAAACTCTGGACCACGAGCTTTTCTTGACGGCTGAAAATAAGGAGGCGAACGACGGCTAAGAGCGAGACAAGGGCACCGAAAAAGGTCGAATTTCTTACCTTATAATTTCGTTTTCGACAATGTTTAAGTTATTTAATCATATGATTTAAGTTATCTATTCTTTGTTTGCGCTTCATATGCGTACGTGTGATTGACCTGCATGCGTATAATTATTGATTGGTTTATGAGACGGACTAAGTGATTAAACCGATTAGAACAAAACATTGAATACCACTACGTAAAACCGACCAGAGATGGAATTCGGTTTAGTATGTGTGGTTTCCGAGAACTTAGGCGTCGAAAGCGTCTAAACTCGGGGAATTTCGCGAAGATCGAATGCACGTATAGGAACTACAGTCATATAGACATATAGTTGATTGGTTCTCTATTTACGTAGGTTGCTAGTTACGTGAATAACGGGAGCACATATATTAGGAAATTCCACCTTGACTTGATTCATGTTGATTAGTGTGATGATATTGCATGAAGACGGAGGAATATTTCGTGCCGAGCATGTGTCTTAATTAGTTCGTCGTTAACTGCTCTATCCTCGCCTATTTTATTTGCGTTTATTTTATTATTTGTGTTTTATCTCTTTTATCAAATCATCAAAACTATAAAAATTCCGTTTGTTTAAATTAGAATTAGGAATATCTTCTTAGAATTAATCGAGATGTCTTCGTAGATCGATAGTCGGACTTCGTCTGTTTTACTACTTACACGACCTAGTACACTTGTTAGTATTTGAGCGTGTCATTGTACGACAAGGGTTGTAAACTGAGACTTCTATTAGAAACCCTGCTTGGAAGGAAGAACGGGAGGCATATGAGAATTTAGCTCCGAACTTCCAGAAACAAACATTGTTTGCACCGCAAAACTACACACACCACACTCACATCCGGTCTTGGTTCAAAACCAACTGATTTTTTCCGCATCAGTCAATACACTAATATATCAAGCACCGGTATTGATCTTTAACGAGACCAAAACCGAAAAATAGACATAAGATAATCGTGTGTTTATTCACCCCCTCTAAACACGTTAATCGATCTAACAACCATCGTTCCCGATAAAGATTTTATTGTTTCCTTCATGCTATTCCAATATTTCTTTCGGAATAACCATAACACTTGCGTGGCGTCACCACAGTCCGCACACTTAACGATATTTGATTTTGAGTCATGAACAGCAGTGTCGGTTAGAGGACGAGACTAATACACTTGATCTGAACGTATAATCATAAGCCAACGACAACAATTATGGTGAAGAAATTAAATGAATCGAACACTTAACCTACATAGCGATTCAACCTATCTCTTGGAACATTATTCCAACGTTTGATGATTATTTTGTTTTTGTCGATTACGGGCGAGAAGTATGATATGTTGAGCAATAATTGTCCTTTATAGAGAGCAATTGAACTGTGGTGCTTGCGATAGGGGCAAAGTTTTAAGTTAATTATCGATTACATATACAAAGAGGTAGAAAAAGCCTACAATCTCTTCTTTTTTTTCACAAGATATAAGTAATATGAACACTAATTTATAATCGTTTCTTTTGCAGAATTTACAAAATCTACTACAATAATTTAATAAATGGCGGGGACATGCATTAAACAAAGTCTTAAAAGCTAAGTATGGGATCGAGTATTGTGCCGTAAACGTCAAAAGATATGTTTCTGCATATAACAAAACATCAATGATTTACCCTTTGAATTGCTCCACAAATTTTACCTTCTAGAAGACATAACGACCACTTCTTATTATTATTATTATTATTATTATTATTATTATTATTATTATTATTATTATTATTAAAACTTGAACATGTGTTTTGTCGGTATGTGATGTTCGTCTCGACGCCATAATTACAACCAGTGTTGTAAAATGCGGCCTAGGCGGGCGCCTAGGTGCCGCCGAGGCGCTAGGCGCCGGCCACCGAGGCGAATAGTGGCAAATCGGCTGGGAAAATCGGTCTGTCCGACTAATCGGCGCCTAGGCCGTTTAATTGCCGTACAGACCGAATATTGGGCCAACTAATCGGCCCATATAAAAAAATCGGCCCATATAAAAAAATTCAAAAACATAAGAGGCTTAAACCACGTGTGGCCACTGGTCACCCACTATGGTGGATTTGTGAACAAGGGCAGTGAATGCCTTTATATAGGAATTCTTTTCACTGTATTCGCATGAACGATCCGGTGTGGGACAAACCGTTTGATAAAATATAATACACACGGATCAATTAATTATAGCCAGTAATGATTGATGGTCTAATAAAAACGAACCCATTAGGCAACAATAAAGATGATAAATAGAAATTAATTCTTTAAACTATTTCACATTAATTCTTATGATCGATAACATCGTTGCCTTCTATTCTTTAAAATTTAAATTGTTAAAAAATATATCTTTTTAATTTAATAAAAACATTGTTGCAGTTAGTGTAGCTAAAATATTAACTTGAGTTATAAAAAATATATATAAGCTAAAATATTTTGACTTTTTTTGTTTGAAAGGCAAGATCTTGTTTTAATTTTGTTGTATTGAAGTATTTTGAGCAACGTTGATGTTGTATTGTTTTGCAATGTTGAAATATTTTGATATATTAATGGAAAAATAGGCTAACCGTATAATTTCCGCCTAGAAACCACCTAGGCCCCGCCTAGACGGCCTAGGCGCTAGGCCCCCCTCGGCGCCTAGGTAGCGCCTAGCGCTTTTTACAACCATGATTACAACACACGTGAACGAGCGAAATGAATCTTTCTATTTTGATAACAAAATAAAAATAAATAAGAAAATCAATCCTCACATCCTTTTTTCGTTAAAGAATTTATACATATATAAAAAGAAAAAAGATTGCAAACTAAGTCACATCTGCACTTCATTGATTCATTTAAAGACTTGATTTTGGTAAGGATGTGAGATATATGAAATTATGACGTTATCTTGCATGATGTTACGAAAGAAAATAAGCGTTACATTTTATATTACATACGAGAAATGAGAATTGCTATTCACCGCCCCTTTTTCCTAGTTACCGCCCCCTAATGGCTTGAAAATGACGTTTTTGCCCTTATGATATTTTAATTAATTTAAAAAAAACTAACTAAATATATAATTATGGTACGAAATACTGAAAACTACATACACAAATAAATTCGAACAATCGATCTCGTTACGGAAAAAAAAATCGATTTAACATTTTAGGACCGAACGATCGATATTTTCGGTCCTGCAGTGTGCGGGCCGAATGATATTTTCGGCCAGGCTGTGTGCTGGCCAATCGATATTATCGGGCCGCATGGGCCCGGCCAAAATTTCAGTTCGGCCCACGCGGGCCTGACCGAAATTCAGTTTGGCCTGCGCAGGCCCGGCCGAAATCTCAGCTCTGCCCGCGCAGGCCCGACCGAAATCTCAGTTCGGCCCGCACAGGCCCGGCCGGAATTTCAGTTCGGCCCACGCATGCCTGGCCGGAATTTCAGTTCGGCCCGCACAAGCACTGCCGAAATTTCAGTTCGGCCCGCACAGGCTCGGCTGAAATTTCAGTTCGGCCCGTGCATCACAGCCCGATAGAAAATTTCGTTCGATCGTATTTTTATTTTTTTTAATACCGAGAGGAATAAAAGTTAAAACCGGAGCAAAACACGGGTTGGTCAGGCCCACTGTTCTCGGCCCGGCATTCGTGTGCGCGGGTCGCGCGCTCGCACACAAGTCGGCCTGATTTGCACCACCCCTGCGCGCGCACGCGAGCGACTTACACGTGTCATAATATTAGCTATTTAATTTAAACTAATAAAATTCACATCTATATATAATGTGGGTGAAATTGTGTTTCGGATGAGCCGAATTTTCCGAGCTAATCCGCTCGACGTTCGATAATTAATCTACGTACGAACGAATTTTACGAGAATTTGCTTACCAGTCGTGCCAATAGACCCTATCCTTTACCCTGTCCCTTTACCCTGTCGTAGATCCATTGCGATTTGAGTTTTTTTGTTATGTTTGAGTCTGATTTGAATGTATGATTGCGATATAGAAACTGTTGTCGACTTTAAATAGAAATTTATATTCAAAAGGGCAAAATGGTCTTTTTTTCAGCCCTTTAGGGGGGCGATGACTGGGAAAAAGGAGGCGGTGAATAGTACTTGAGGAAATTAATTCTCATTTCTCAATTCTTGGGCACAACTAGGAAAATGACTGCTAGGCCCAACCCACACAGGTTACACACGAGATTATATTTAATATTGGCTAAATATTTCCTTTTTACTCAATGAAGGCATCACATTCGCTAAGTCAAAACCAATTCAACAGAATAGGATTGAAACTTCTACTATCTACTATAAAAGGACGAAGCCACCGGATAATAGCCAGTTTCAAAACGGTTGTCAGTCACATCTTATTGTAATTTCTTAGAAAGGACAATATTGGAATTAGACTAGATACATGTCTAGATATCTGATCTGACCCAAGCTAAGAGAAGAGAACTACCACCGCCGTTCCTCATCAGACACTTCCAGCTCCACGACCAAATCCACCCACAGACGCCCGAAAACGCCATCGATGGCGAAGATCCTAACCCCAAAAACAACAACAGCCTAATCCTGAAGTCCGAGCCAGAGCCGACGACCATCTCCGACAAGAACTCTCAAGACAGCGCAAACTCCCTTTTTGGTTGTTTTACGTGTTCATATCTATCTCAAAGTCAAAATTTTACATAGAAACTTGCATTTGGCTCTGTATACTTGTATCAATATTATAATCAGTCCTTTTAGCTCTTCCTTCTATCTCCAAGTTGATGGTAGCATTTATCTTAGTGCCTTTTCAAATCAAATGATGAGTTTCCGCAAGTGCTTAATTAGAGGGAAATATCTAGGAAAAAGAAAAAGAACCCGAGAAATTAATTTATCTTAGAAAATGTGAATACGGCGGACCTTATTTTTGTATTAGTCTGCTTACTTCTCTGTATCTGATTCTTAACACATTTCACAGGAGACCTGGTGAGGATAGTGATGCTAATTCATCAAGGGAGACAAGTAGTGATGGAGACAGCGAATATGCAACAAATGGGAGAGTGGCCAATGATGCTCGGGGATATAGCAGACTTTCAGGTAGAAGTAACCCTCTCAATGACCCCGTAACTGATGGCGATGGTGTTAGTAACCCACCTGGTCTACTTATTTTCGAGTTCTTTGAGACGGAGCTCCCATTTCATCGTGAACAATTAGCTGATAAGGCAAGAATTGTGGTCCCCGTCTAGATAGCTTTGACGGCCTTTGTTTATCCACCTATGTGAAATCTCTTTTTTTTTTTTTTTGCACTCAACAGATGTTGTCCTCGCTTTCCCGGACTAAAAACGTACAGAAGCTGTGAGCTGGCTCCATATCAATTGCTTGGTAAGCTTTTCCCTCTTATTCCTTTCATGTTCTGGGACTAACCCATGTTGGAGATCGTTCTGTTTACATTTCAGAACTGAAGAATATGCTTCCTTATTTATTATGAAGGTATCCCATCTATAGGATACCCGTTGGCCCCCCACTGCAAAATAACGACGCCTGCTTCTTAACTTTCCATTCCCTTGCGAAACCTGTTAAAAGTAAGCTTTTTCCTGCCCTTATGTTAGCCATTTATCTTCTTCGTCTCCATAGCTTGTTGTGTTTTTTAAACTTAACAATAATCTCCCAACTCATGTTCAGGCGGTGTAGGATTGCCCGATGACGGAAGCAAGCTCTCATTACCCTCTCGTTTCTTACAAGCTGAAGGTCTCAGAGTTGAATGGTAATGAGAACTTCTTTTTACCTTTCCATTGCAACATTGGCAAGCTTGTTTCAGATGTTTGTAGGCCAACTACGACCTATAATTTTATGCTTCTTTTGAGATCTTTACAAGTTTTTATGTAGGGGTAGGTTTTATCGTGTTTCATGTTTCTTTCATTCATTTTGTACCCCTCTCCCGGGCTAAAATTTCATCATTGCTGCACAACGTGCGGCTACAGTCTGCTAGTTTTAATTAAAATTTCGAGTATCTACACATAAATACCTATTTCTAATTCAATATTTTTTTCAAATACTCTCGTGTTCGAAGTTGCAAATCTGGATGAGCTCGAGCGCACATGAAAGGGCGAGTCCAGAAAATGAATTATATAACAATAACTATATATTGACATTATTTAAACGTACAATAATTGGTAGAGAACGAGTGGATACTTCGGGTAAATAATTAACCCTGATTAGCAAGTGCACGTAACTAAGATTTGCTTTAACTTTAAGGATCGGTCCAAAAACTATCACATTCGATGTGATGTTGACATTAGTATCTCTATACGACGAGCTACCTACCATACTGTTATTGTTATGACCGACAAATCAAATGATATATTTCTTCATGAATTTAATGTTTTAGCAACTCGGTCCCTCAACAAACCCTAAAATATTTCTATAATAATAAAGCCATAGTCGAAATTAAAGACGGATGTAAAACATGGTATACAATACAAAGAGAATTTAGGGGTTTTTTTTAAAAAAATATTATTTATTGCAGTCGTAGGCCAAGCAATGAACTTTTAAACGCATATGAAAAAAGAAACCTAACAGCAATAGTGCGGATATTCTAAGAGCACGTTCTACATCGTGGGCTCATAATAGCCACATCTATTATGCGAATTTAATTTTTATTTAAAAGAAATATATTGTCGTGTTATTTCAGAAGTGTCCCAACACTATGGCACTTAATTAATTTCGCACCAAACTAATTTCAGTCTGAAATCAATCTGAAATTTAGAGAAGATACGAGACGACTCAGACTTTTCCATGTCACAACTGAGTTCAATGTGAAATGAGTTTCAAACTTTCTGGATATTGGACGATCTCAATTTTCCTAAACTTCGACTAAGTTCAATAAGAGAATTTGAATTTCAACTATAGCTCTGTTAAAATTCAGACAAAGAGTGCAAGAAGATCAGGCTGAGTAATAGAGCTGAAGAAGCCCGCGTGTTTGTTTAATTTCTCCAGCTTCACGGCCTCGTGTTTATCTATTCACGGCCGTGACGACATCAAGTCTGAAGAAAGGTGTTAGTGCCCGAGTTCACGGTCACCTGCACATGCAGTCACGGCCGTGATAGAAATCGACTTAGAAGATGAATGGCTCTGCCAGTAGTCACGGTTTCATACACATCCAGTCATGGCCATGATCTTTGATTCGTCTAAGCTAGTAAAGATTCTATAAGTTGATCGACCGACTTGTTAGTTAAACGGTCATTTTACTCTTTCCCTATATAAATACACCACTGTACATATTCGAATAAATTAATGAGAATTTCTTTATTTACATCTTCTCCAAGAAACCTTCATCTTCTCGAACAATTCGAGATTTAATATGGTATCAGAGCAACAACTTTAAGCTGCGATCAACCAAGAATTATGCAAACCTTGAAGCTTCTTCGTTCTACACTGCATCAACAAATCAATGGCCGAAACAGTGCCTTCTTCAATAGCCAACACCACAGCTGTAACACTGCTAAATGACCCCTTTTATCTCAACAACAACGATGTTCCTAGACAGCAGCTGGTCCATGAACAATTGAATGGTGAGAATCACGCAACATGGAGCAGAGCCATGATGATCTCTCTGATGGGAAGGAACAAGGAAGGTTTTGTGAATGGAAGCATCAAACCACCCCCTGAAATTGATCCGAATCAAGTCACAGCTTGGAAAAGAAATAATAATATCATTATTTCTCGAATTCTCAACACAGTGTCGAAAGAAATCTCAGCCAGCATTCTCTACAATTCAGCGAGGGGTGTGTGAGTTGATCTTCAAGAACGGTTTGCGCAATCAAACAAACCAAGGATCTTTCAGATTAAGAAAGAGCAGATGAATCTTGCGCAAGGAACAGCCCCTGTTGGGGTCTATTTCACCAGGCTGAAATCTCTCTGGGATGAACTGACCAATTATCGGCCTCCTTGTGTTTACATTCTTGTTGGGTCTAAATGACTCATACTCTCAGATCAGAGGTCAAATACTGCGTATGGATTGGTTACCAGCCATTAACAAAGTGTTTATTGATTCAGGAAGAAAGGCAGAGGTCCATATCTGCAGGCCTTGTCAAGATCACTGATGATCTAAGAAGCAGCATGGCATTAATGTCCACTTCACACTGCCAAGAACCACCAAGAAACTCTCATTACCAAGAACTGCCAAAGAAGTATTTCACTAACCAAAGAAAGGAGCCTGTCAAGGTGTGTAGTTACTTCAATAAACGAGGTCACATAGTTGATACATGCTACTATGTCCATGGATTTCCCCCTGTTTCAGACAGAACACCAAATTCAAGGGACCAAGAGTGAATCAGTTTTCAGTTGAGGGAGTAATCAACAAGCCTGGGGAGACAAACCATCAGACAAAGCAGACATCTGAAAAGAGTGAAGATGTTTAGTTCATCTGCAACTTACTCCCTTTCAACTACAGAGTTTGCAGACTCTGTTGAACCAGCAAAACCAACTATGCCATCAGACCATACCTCATCAGCCAATTGAGAATGGACCAGGTATGTGCTTGTCCTTCAAATTGCCTTATCTTACCATACCAATGTTTGGCTAGTTGATTATGGAGCTACCGGACATGTATGTGTGGATAAGAGCATACTAGATGATTTGCATGAGGTTAAGGAGTCAAGGGTAATGATGCCAGATAACACTATATAAGGGTTAATAAAGCTGGTTCCTTTAAACTCAGTAAGCATGTTACATTGACAGATATACTATCCCTCAATTCCATTTCAATTTGATATCTGTGAGTTACTTGGCCAAGAAAGGGAATTATAAGTTTTCCTTTGGAGCTAATGATTTCTTGATACAGGACACTTCACTCCGTGTGATTGGCAAGGGTAGCCAAACATCATGTGGGCAGACTCAACTTCAGACTTTTCTGTCAATAATAAATATGTTTTCCTAACAAGTTATCTGTAGATCTTTGGCACTGTAGGTTAGGCCATCCCTCTAATATGATCTTGGAAGTGTTAAGACCTGTTTAGGACATGATGATAAGTCTTCAGATTTATATGTAAAGTCTACCAAGTAGCTAAACAGAAAAGACTTCCTTTTACCAGTAATGATGAAATAGCTTGTTCTTCATTTGATCTTGTACATAGTGATGTCTGGGGACCTTTCCATGTCACTGCTCATTCAGGGCATCGTTATTTTGTTACCATAGTAGATGACCATACTAGATTTGCATGGCTCTTCATGATCAAACAAAAGTCTGATGTGTTTTCTGTCATTTCATATTTTCTTAATCTGGTTGAAACTCAGTTCTATAGTAAAGTAAATGTACTCAGGACAGATAATGCCAAGGAATTCAATCTACATGAGTTATTTAAAAAGGCATCATACAGCAGCTGTCTTGCTTCCAGATACCACAACAAAAATCAATTGTGGAAAGAAAACATCAACATTTGTTGAATGTTGCTCGAGCATTGTATTTCCAATCCAATATGCCAGTTGAGTTTTGGTATGAATGTGTCATAACTACAGCATTTGTCATCAATAGAACACCTTATATACACTTAGGGCCCGTTTGGTTGACGGGATGGGTTTAGATGGTATTAGTTTTAGTTGGGTTTATATAATGGGGAGTATAGAATTTTTGAGTGTTTGGTTGATGGGTTTAAATAATAATGTCCGATGTGTTTGGTAGATAGATTTTAGATGGTATTAGGTTTAATTATAGTCAATTACACGTTTACCCTTCTCAAGAAACCTAACACTCTGCAGAGAAAATAAATTGAAAACATAATAGCATACTTCCTTCATCTATTGTCGAAGAACAAAAAAGAACTGAAATTATCAAGCGCCATTTTGAAATCAAGCAAACCCATATGTGCTCAACACATCTAGCCTCACAAAGCAGCAATCTAAGTCAAAGAATGGAAAATATCTGCCAAATCCTTCAATTCGAAATTAGGTTTAACTCAAAATCATATCTTTCAAGTGCAATTCAAAGCAATGCAAGATCGCATACTTGTTTGCTGTTGGGCGTCTACATAGGAAATGTGAAGGTTCTAGTTCGATTGTCATTTGGAATCGAAAAGTCGAAAGAGGTGGCTATGAAATTAGCCGTGAGGTCGGAGGATGAGAATGTCAGCGAAGCGATCCATGAAATAGTTGCCAGTGGATAGTTTGTTTCTCTGATTTGGCTTTTTTTTTCTTTTAAATATGCTTATTGCTGATGGATTTATTCCCTGATAAAGTTAATTGGATGAAGAGCAGACAACAAAGATCAAATGCGTGACGTACTGTTATTTTACTCTCTGTGATTTTTTTAATTATTGTTTTGCTTTGCATGAGTGCCGTGAATAAAAGGGAGTGGAGCTTCTGAAATCTCATGATTGGGTATCATCGAATGAGATGGGCGTTGCTTAGATATGATGCTTGGTCGCATATGGATCTGAAATAAAAATAGTTTCATCGAATGAGCTGTTTCGACAATGTTGTAATGGAAGGGGTAAAGTAAGAAATGAATTTAAAACAAGGGATAAATCTGTCAAAAGCACATGGGATAAAATAAAGGGAGGGGTGAGGCTGTATTATTTAATACTTAATATGGGGTATTAAGAGGAATTAAATAAATCCCACCTTTAAAATAACCTGCCTACCAGACACAACATTTATTAATCCTATCCCATCTAACCCCTCTAATACCCCCTACCAAACGGGTTGTTAGGGAACAAGAGTCCTTATGACTTATTATACCAGAAACCTTTTAATTACAATGCTCTCTCGAGCTTTTGGATCTCTTTGCTTTGCTTCCACACTTGCAGCTGGCAGGAAAAAGTTTGATGCTCGAGCAAGGGAGTGCGTCTTCCTAGGATGCCAAGTGGAATAAAGGGCTTTAAAGTGTTGGACATGAAGACAAAGGAGCTGTTTGTCTCAAGGGATGTCAAGTTCAGAGAATCAGACTTCCCTTTCAGACATGAAGGAAATATTCCAGCTGAGGATCCCTTTTGCTTCCTGTGTCCTGCCCAAACCTTACAATATAGATCCTATGAGTGAAGACCTCACCACATCAGTTGATAAAGAAGAGTCACCTCAGCCAGCATTGGACCAACAAAGCAGCCAAAATTCAGAACCTGGCCAAAACCTTCAATTTCCAAACAATGGTCAGAATTATTTCTCTTCAGCCAATGAAGCAGCTGCTCATCAACCAGGGCAGGAGATGCGGAGAAAATCTACAAGGCAGCTAAAGTGGCCTGCATACTTGAAGACTAACATTGCAACTAGTTAACTGGTTGGATGAGTTTGTATCCTTTGTCATATCATCTGACTTATAAAAACTTCTCAAAGCAGTACCAATCTTTTATATGCAATGTTTCTTTAGTAAGGGAGCCAAGGAGCTTTGCACATGCTGCTGCTTCACAAGACTGGATGAGAGCAATGAAAGAAGAGTTTGAAGCCCTCACAAGTAACCATACATGGACAATTGTCCCTCTGCCAGCAGGTAAAAGGTGCATAGGTAGTTGATGGGTTACAAGATAAAAGTAAACTCTGATGGGAAGGTAGAGAATAATAAAGCCAGATTAGTGGCTAAGTATTATGACCAAACTGAGGGTATTGATTACCTAGACACCTTTGCCCCGGTAGCCAAGCCAAACACCATCAAAATCATCATCTCCCTCGCAGCAAAACTGGGGTGGCATCTCACACACATGGATGTCAACAATGCATTCTTGAATGGGGACTTAACTGAGGAGGTATTTATGGAGTTACCTCAGGGATTCTACGATGATTATCAGAGAACAGGGGCGAATAGGATGGTGTGCAGATTACAGAAGTCTATATGGCTTAAAGCAATCTTCTAGGGAATGGAACAGAAAGCTAACTGATGCTCTTAAGTCCTTCGGTTTCAGGCAAACTGAATCAGACCACACCTTGTTCCTCAAGGGCAAGGGTGATCATTTACTCATATCATTAGTATATGTAGATGACTGCCTGTAGAAATTCGGATCATTTACTCAGGCTCGGCCCGAATTTACTGCTCAGGCGTCTGTCATCTACTATGATAATCAATCAGCTCTAAAACTAGCCTCCAATCCTAAGTTTCATGAGTGCTCAAAACACATAGAAATCGACTGCCATTTCATCCGTCACCACCTTCTTACTGGCATGATCAAGTTACTTCCTGTCAAGTCTGAAGATCAGTTGGCAGACATGTTAACCAAGCCATTTTCCAGACCTCACCAGCAGATCATGTCCAAGATGTCTGTCGTAGATCTCTACCATCCATGATGTTAAAATTCAGACAGAGAGTGCAAGAAGATCAGGCTGAGTAATAGAGCTGAAGAAGCCCGCGTGTTTGTTTAATTTCTCCAGCTTCACGGCCTCGTGTTTATCTATTCACGGTCATGACGACACCAAGTCTGAAGAAAGGTGTTACTTCCCGAGTTCACGATCACCTGCACCTGTATTCATGGCCGTGACTGAAATTGACTCAGAAGATGAATATCTCTGCCAGTAGTCACGGTCGCATACACATCCAGTCACGGCCATGACTTTTGATTCGTCTAAGCTACTAGCGATTTTATAAGTTGATCGACCGACTTGTTAGTTAAACGGTCATTTTACTCTTTCCCTCTATAAAATACACCACTGTACAGATTCTAATTAATTAATGAGAATTTTCTTTATTTACATCTTCTCCAAGAAACCTTCATCTTCTCAAGCATTTCCAGATTTAATAAGCTCTATCTTCCAATGAACTTATCTTCCAAAGAATATAAGAGTGATAGGCGAACCTATGATCTTCATATTGAAAATACAATGTGCCCGACTTTATCACTTTGAGACAATATTTTCAACAATCCGCAAGATAGATATAAATATCAACATCGCATGCCTTGTTAGTGTTGTCCAGATTATTAATAATAATATAAATTCACTGTCTGTAATGCACGCGACCAACATGCCAAATTATTTTATGAATTTAATATACTCAATAATTTTGCGCAGCCCCTGAGGGGCGGTGAATGGTGTCGATCGATATAATATTCGAGTATGCTCCTTGTGATGTAATAAATATATATATATATATATATATATATATATAATAATAATAATAAAATCTATGTGTTGTACAACTTGAGAGCCATGTGATACGTAAAATCAGGTGTTAGAGATATCCTTATTTTTTTAGTGTTCCGGTATATTATTATTAATAATAATATATTAATAATAATAATAAGCGTACAAATGCTAAAAGCACGTGAAAGAAATCAAGGAAAATTATAAAAATGGCACTGAGTATACCATTTTTCGATTTTGGGTCACTATGTTTGCTAGTTACAAAACTAGGTCACTAAGTATGTATATAGTAACAAAATTGGGTCACTAATTACAAAACTAGGTCACTAAGTATGTAAGCATATCGTAACAAAATTAGGCCACTAGTTACAAAACTAGGTCACTAAGTATGTATATAGTAACAAAACTAGGTCACTAAATATGTATATAGTTAAAAATTTGGGTCACTAAGTATGTATCTAATAAGAAAAAAGAGGTCAGTGACCCAATTTTGTTACTATATACATACTTAGTGACCTACTTTTATAACTGGCAAACATAGTGATCCAAAATCGAAAATTGGCATACTTAGTGACCCATTTTTATAATTTTCCCGAAGAAATCACCAAGAGAGAAATTTATTCATATGTACGTAATTTTGTTCAGTGATTTTTGCACTATGATCTGCTAGCTTACATATATTTGTTCTTTGTAAAGATACAGAGCAATTTATTGGAACTCACTCCAGCACAAGACCAAGAAATCTCGCATGCAACATATGAAGTTCGAGCGCACACTGCTTAGCCTTTTAAAAGCGTGGCTCACTTTAGAAGCGCGGGACATTTGTAAAGTGGGTACATCACTTACTACGACGTCGCCGCCTCAGACGTTTCTATCAACGTTTCCCTCAAAACGCGACTGGGCCACTACAGTCGGGTTTTAGCCCATTTGGCCAAATTTAGGGATTTGGCACGTAGTTCAAATATTCAGCTTCTTCTCATTGTAAAGCAGTCTGACTGTTCTATCTGTATACTGTAACAGAGACCTTCTGAATAAAAAGCTTGAAGATCTTCCTCCGTGGATGTAGGATTCGATTAAGAATCTGAACCACGTTAAGTACTGTGTTCAGCTTCTTCGTTTCTCATTTAATTTCTTGCAATTTTTATGGTATCAGAGCAACCTGTTGCGCTGTGAATTACATCAAGAAATGGGATAGCTTCGGTTAATCGGCATCGCAGAGAATATTCCATCCACAGAGAATGTTCCATCATCTTCAACCTCCAGCACAGCCGTGCTCATCAACGATCCTTATTTCTTGAAAACCAACGATAATTCGGGTCAGTTGTTAGTCCACGAGCACTTAAACGGTGACAATTATGGAGCAGAGCAATGATGATTGCTCTCATTGGAAGAAACAAGAGGGATTTGTGAATGGTGATTTGATGCCACCCGTGGCAGATCCGCAGAACTCTGTTACATCTCGAAATCAATTGATGGCATGGAAGAAAAATAACAACGTCGTGATTTCCTGGATAATTAATTCTGTCACGAAAGACATTTCTGCTAGCATTCTCTACAGCTCTACAGTAAGAGAGGTTGGGTGGATCTTCAGGAAAGGTTCGGGCATACGAATAAGCCGAGGATTCTTCAGCTCAAAAGAGAATTGATCAATCTCTCACAGGGCACCAACTCGATTGCAGCATATTATACCAGATTGAAGACACTATGGGATGAATTGTCCAACTATATGCCGGTCTGCTCTTGCACTTGTGGAGGGCTCAAGGATATGAAGGTTTACCAGGATGAAGATTGTGTCATCACGTTCTTGATGGGACTGAATGATACATTTTCCCAAATCAAAGGACAGATCCTATTGATGGATCCTTTGCCCACAATTAATAGAGTATTTTCATTACTTGTCCAAGAAGATAAGCAGAGGTCCATGACTCCAGCTTCAATCCATAATGGGGATGATCAGATAAATGTCAATGGTGGCAATCAAGAATGATCAGGATCAGACTAGGAGAACTTCTTATAATCAGAAAAGGGATGTTGCTAGGCCAATATGCACCCATTGTAACAAGAAGGGCCACACTGTCGATACATGCTATCAGATACATGGCTTTCCCCCGGGTTTCAAGCAGTATCAGAAGTCTAAGTTGCAAGGATGAACACAATTCAGGTGGATAATGGCAGGAAAGGAACTCAGCAGAATCTCCTGTCAAGTTCAGGTGTTCTCCCTGCCAAAGATTCGCTGATCAGTGTGCAAGTGACCTCCTTTCAGCTGCACAGCCTGAAAGCCTTATTCAATCAACCAGCTGAGGGCATGGAATCTGACATTGGGGTGTCTGGGCAGTCCTCAGACAGGATGACAGGTATCTGTTTTACTTTCAATTTACCTGAATTTACAAGCTCGAAAGTTTGGCTAGTAGATTCAGGGGCAACGAGGCATGTGTGTGGTAATCTGAACTTACTTTCTGACTTACATGACATAGAGGAATCACATGTAATCCTACCTGATAACTCAGTTATAAAAGTTACAAAGGCAGGGACTTACACTATTAACAGACACATTGTTTTAACTTGATATCAGTAAGTTATTTGGTGGATAAGATAAATTGAAAATTCCTTTGTGAAGCTAATGGTTTTGAGGTGCATGATCATTCCCAGCAAACGATTGGCAAGTGTAAGAAAGTTGGAGGTTTATATACTCTGCAAGCAGATGCATTTTCTGATAGGAGCAGCACTGTTTTTCTTAATAAATTGTCACATGATATGTGGCATAGAAGGCTAGGACACCCATCAAACAAAGTTCTTGACTTACTTAGATTCTCTGTTAAGCTTTAGATGAGAACTTCTGTAAAATCTGCCCTATAGAAAAGCAGAAAAGAAGTCATTTCCCAAATAATAATAGGACATCTTGTTCCCCTTTTGATTTAGTGCATTGTGACATTTTGGGGGCCTTTTCATGTTGCATCTCATTTGGGTCACCAATACTTCATTACATTAGTGGATGACTATTAGATTTACCTGGTTGTTTATGATTACACAGAAATCAGAAGTCCGGACAGTACTACCTTATTTCATAGCATTTGTTGAAACACACTTCAAGCAGGAAATTAAGGTATTAAGGGCAGATAATGGAAGAGAATTCGGCATGACTGAACTGTTTAGATAAAAGGGGATCTTGCATCATCTCTCATGTGTTTACACCCCCAACAAAACTCAATTGTAGAAAGAAAAGACCATCATCTCTTAAATGTGGCAAGATCACTTTACTTCATGTCTGGTATTCCCATTGCTTTCTGCTCAGAGTGTATGTTGACAGCCACTTATCTGGTCAATAGAACCCCCTATGTCAACTTGCATAACAGAAGTCCCTATGAGCTTTGGATCAAAGGCCTGTGGACTATCACATGCTACGTGTGTTTGGCTCGTTGTGTTTTTTTTCCACCTTTGCCGCAGGTAGAAACAAGTTCGAGTTACGGGCTAGAGAATGTGTGTTTCTTGGCTATCCACATGGCATGAAGGGTATAAGGTAATTGACTTGAGAACCGGGAAGATATTTGTTTCCAGGGATACAAGTTTCAAGGACAATGATTTTCCATTCAAGACTATTCAGCCTTCTCAGTTGATCTCAGAAGATCCCTTTGCTACATGTGTTCTGCCAAGACCATTGGATCTGACTCCAGTCCCAGAGCAAGGAACCTCTCAGCAGCATGAACATGAGTACATCTCCACAGATAGAAGGCTATCCCATGCATAATTCAGAAGGGCCTCCCACAGAGAATTCAGATAGTTCAACAGCCAGTTCAGAAGGCCGAGTTCCTGTCCATCCTGAACAGAGGAAGTCAGGAAGGCAATCTAGGAGACATGTGTATCTCAGGGACTATCATTGTAATAATCTGGACAGCAGGAATGACTTAATCCTATCTCTAAGGTGCTCTTTTTCCAGCTCTTCTCAAGTCAGTATCAGAATTTCATTAACAGCCTGTCAGTAGCCAATGAGCCGAAGAACTTTGCTCAGGCCTCCCATTCTGAGAAATGGGTGCATGCTATGGATGAAGAGTTTACAGCACTGGAAGAGAATAGCCTGCCGTTGGGTCTACAAGTTGAAGCACAACTCAGATGGACACATAGAAAAACATAAAGCACGTTTGGTGGCTAAAGGGTTTGATTACATAGATACATTTGCACATGTAGCTAAATCCAATACCATCAAAATAGTTCTATCACTAGCAGCAAAGTTTGGGTGGGGTCTGATGCAGCTAGATGTCAACAATGCGTTCTTAAATGGTGATTTAGCCGAAGAGGTCTACATGGACCTACCACTAGGATATTACAGCACACATGACAGAGCAGGCTCTGAGAGGATGGTTTACCGACTAGATAAGTCCATCTATGGCCTCTAGCAAGCTTCCCGACAATGGAATATGAAGTTTGTTGAGGCAGTGAAAGGCTTTGGCTTTCATCAAAGTCACTCAGACCATACCTTGTTCATAAGAGGTCATGGAGACAGGCTGGTTGTGCTTTTGGTTTATGTGGATGACATTATACTATCTGGGCCGTCGCTTGATGCAACTCAGGAAGTGAAAGATTTTCTGAAAGACAATTTCAAAATCAGAGACCTCGGTGAGCTGAGATACTTTCTTGGAATAGCGGTGGCTCGAAGCAAAGGTGGGATATACATTAACCAGAGACAGTACACCATTCAGCTGTTGGAGTATACAGGTTACATCAGCTCCAAAGCTTTGACAACTCTCATGAATCCCTCAGAGAAGCTCACTGAATCAGATGGAGAATTATTAGAAGAACCATTCAAGTAGATAAGGCTTATTGGTAGACTACTTTATCTGACATTTACTCGCCCAGCTATTGCCTTTTCTGTTTCTGTACATAAGATCAGCCAATATATCTCCGCGCCGAGGCCAGGGTATTTAATGGCAGCTCATCACTTACTAAGATAGTTGAAAGCATCACCAGGGCAAGGCATTCTATTAAGGTCTACACGGGATCTGCATTTGACTGGTTCTTCTGATGCAGATTGGGGATCTTGTAAAGACACTCGCAAGTCAGTCACGGGCTATTGCACCTTTATGGGAGATGCTCTGATTACCTGGAAAGCGACGAAGCAACCCACTGTGTCTAGATCATCTACGGAGGCTAAATACAGAGCCTTAGGTGCCACAGTAGCAGAACTTCTATGGATCAGATAACTGCTAACTGAGCTGTGAGTGAGTTTAGTCCACACGCCCGTGGTCTATTGTGACAACCTTTAGGCTCACAAGCTTGCCTCGAATCCCAAGTTCCATGAGCGCTCGAAGCATATCGAGATAGACTGCCACTTTGTACGAGACCATGTGGCAAGAGGAAATATCAAACTGCTACCAGTGAAATCCGAGGATCAACTAGCAGACCTTCTCACTTCCTCTCATGGGACCTATATTACAACGGGTCCTTGTCAAGATGTCTACCATCAACTTATGCCATCCATCTTGCCCCCCCCCCCCCCGGGGGGGGGGGGGGGTATTGGAACTCACTCCAGCACAAGACCAAGAAATCTCGCATGCAACAAATGAAGTTCGAGCGCATACTGCTTAGCCTTTTAAGAGCGTGGCTCACTTTAGAAGTGCGGGCATTTGTAAAGTGGGTACATCACTTACTAAGACGTCGCCGCTTCAGACGTTTCTATCAACGTTTCCCTTAAAATGCAGACTGGGCCGCTACAGTCGGGTATTAGCCCATTTGGCCCAATTTAGGGATTTGGCGCGTAGTTAATATTCAGCTTCTTTTTCGTTGTAAAGCAGTTCGACTGTTCTATCTGTACACTATAACAGAGACCCTCTGAATAAAAAACTTGAAGATCTTCCTCTGTGGATGTAGGATTCGATTAAGAATTTGAACCATGTTAAGTACTGTGTTCATCTTCTTCGTTTCTAATTTAATTTCTTGAGATTTCTTACGATTTGACCTAGTTAGGGGCGCAAAACTACTATAAGTATCAAATTAACTTGCATATTCAAAGCAAGGTTCTGAAACCGGGTTTCGAACCTACCGAAAATTTTAGTGGTTTAAGGTGGTTTAACCGGTATACAACCGAAATCAAATCGGAGTAAAACCGTATCTTAAATATAGTAAATATATGTTTTATATATGAATCAATCAAATAATATAGAAAATATATACATGTTTCTATGAACTTTTTCAAACTATAATTATATAAATTAACGGGTAAAATTATATAAAAGTAAATTGCGTGGTTTGTGATAAATTAATCGTGTGCCAAGTATTAAATCTATGAGTTGGGGTCAAAGTTGAAAATAGTGAGCTAATTAAGTTAATTATAAAATATAAAAATTAGGATATTGTGTGGATTCGAACCCAAGTCCATTAAGTAAAATATCCACAAATTAACCACTAGACCAAACTACTTTATTTATTTCCATATTTTGTTTAGTTTATTTAAAACCAAAATATTTTATTCTTAAATTAAAGAAGACCAAACCGGAGTTTTGACCAGTCCGGTCAGAACCGGCCGGTCTGGTTCGGTCTTCAAAAACATGATTCAAAGAAAGCCAATCTATAAATTACTTATTTCGCTTGCCATGAGTGAATGATATAAGCGAGTTTGTATATGATAAATATAATCATCTTTAAAAAAAGTAAAAATAACGTCAAATTTAGGAGAGATATGATTCAATGTTGGCATTTTTAACTAAACGAGCTTGGACATCAAATATTCTTCCGCAATTTTTCGCACACACAATCACACACATCCAAAACCAAAACCAAAATACAAATAGCCGACTTAGATTTAATACATGTGTTTTAACACACATACACACACAAGACAGACATAATGTAATAGTCATTCATTGACTTGAAGAGTTGCCTGAAGCGCTTCCTTGACTTCTTTAGCCTGTACAGTGCAATCGGCTTGGAGCTACCATAAAAATACAAATGATTAAAAACTGTATCTTAATATAATAAGATCTGAAATAATACTTATCGAGCCCACGAATGAAGAAATAACATTACCAACTAAGATTAATTCAACAAGGGAACATTACAATACTGAAACCTAAAATCAACTTGCTGACATCTAAACTGTTATAACCTAAGAGTCTGTTAGATGATCTCAAAGGGTTACTTTATGGAACAATAGCAAAATATCATGATTCTCAAGCTGGTTTTTGACTTGCTACAATACTAAAACAAGAATGGGATAAAGGAAATGATGGTTATTTTGTGTGGCTTTCTCTCAAGGTTCGAATATAACTTTGAGTGGCGTTTTTGACTTATATTCTAAATTTCATACTATATTACTATAATTTCATACTATAGAAATATGATGATGGAATGAGAGCAATAAAATAATGCAGATGCTTAGAGCGGCAGCAATAAACTTAAGACATGGTCATGAGACTTAATTTAGGGCAAATTTGGTCTTTTCTTTTTTTTTTTCCGAAATCAATAGCTTGTATAAATCACAAAGATAGCTGAATAGTCCAAAGGGTCTCACCGGTACATCGTCAACCGGGAGAACAAAGACTCACACGAGCACAGCACAACCCTAAAATGGGTCACAACACTCCCACAAGGGGAGAAAAAGGTTCACAAGGGAAAAAAAATCAACAGAAAACAAAACTCTACGACCAAGAATTAAAGAACATATAACAGAAAAGGGCAAATCTTGGTCATTAGAAGTGTTTTTTAGGGCAAAAACAAACCTAGTTTTCTTGGAAATCATTTAAAACGGTTACCTCTGCAATGATGTTGATGTCGACGTATGCATCTCCAAAGGGAACATAACTAACATTCGCAATGGACAAGTTAAGCTCCTCCGTTGTACTTATTACATTCGCAAGAACTCCCTTTTTCTTCTCGCAAAAAACCCTTACACGAATGTTAGTTCCCGAGGTTCTTACATCGATCAAAGGTCGCTCGTTCCAGCAAGCATCGTCATCTATGTCGTCTGAAGCCATTTTGGAAAGAATAGCACGCCTTCTACTTCTCAGTTCAGTCCCTTTTAAGAGGTGAACTATATATATATAATATATATATATATATATATATATATATATATATATATATATATATATATATATATATATACTTCAAGAGTATATCTATCGTGGTTTTATTCACGTCAAGTTGACAAGTTGGGACCAGGGCCGGTTTTCCAAAGCCCTGTTTATATTTGGTGGGCCAAATTTGAATAAATAAATAAATAAAATTAATATTTATTTTATTTTTTTAAGGGCCACGTTTATTAGTTATGGAAATTGGGTCATAAAATATTAATTTTTTAAAATACAATCAAATAACTTTGGATCTTAAATTGTGGCCCTAAAATGACCCTTAAAATTTGGGGCCCTGTGCGACGAGCCTGGTTGCACAGGCCCAAATCCGGCCCTAATTGAGACTAAGAGAACCTCAAAACCACATTTTTTTTAAGTTATTCCTTATAGGTACGTAGCCAAGAAGGTTTTGGGTACTTTTAATTTTATTTTATGAAATTCTTTCCACGTACTAAAATATAATTGATACAAGGGTTACCATTTTGGATTTTTTTGGTCTATTTTTTTCCTCATGCGGACGTCGTGGTACTTATCTATACTCTTATATAATTGGTGTGGGGTGGCTAAAAATCACAACATTTGGTTTATCAATTCCTGTACTTCTGTCCCTAGAAATTATCTAATTACTGTAACAATTTTCGTATCATTTCTAATTTTTTTATTTATTGTACTTCTGTCCCTACAAATTATTTTCTTTTATATATTCAAAAATTATATTTCACTTAAATACTAAAAATTATAAATCTCAAAATAAAGAATTATAAATTTAAATTTTTTAAGCACACGCATAGAGTGCGCGAGAAAGTACTAATTACTCCCTCCGTCCCAAACCGTTTTGGATATTTTACTATATCGGGCGTCCCAAACCGTTTTGGACATTTCCTTTTATAGTAAAAAACTACCAAAAACAATCAATATAATACTATTAAATATTCTTGAAAGGCGTGCCAAAATATACCCTTTTTCACCTTTTAATTGTACTATATTATAAAATATTCAATTTCTTAAAAATCGTGTCATACCTCAAATGTCCATAACCGTTTGGGACGGAGGTAGTATTATAAATTTGTCATGGATGGTTACGGTGGAACAACTGTGTGGCGATATGTGATTGTGAATAATTGTAATACATACGTGTTTGATACTTGTAATAAAAAGAAATATGCATGGACGGGTGTAATACACGTATGTTTTGATTTGTGGTTAAAAATATTTTAACATAGATTTTTAGAAATGGAGGGACGTATCCTCATTCTTGAGGGAGCAGTTTTGAAGGTATGAAACCCTACAATTATTTCGAAAACGTGCTTGACTCTCTTTTACTATCCACTATTTCAAATTACGAAATATCCCCTTAGTCCTATTTTCTCACCTCACATGTAAAACGTTACACCATTCGATTAATGGCGCAGTGATTTAACGTTTTCTTCCAATCTGTTCACACGGGGCCTCTCCTCACGTCTCTTCGCAAATTTCCAAGTGGGTATTACTATGCACACCCCAAACGACCATTTTGCTATTCACATCCCCATTTTGCTTGTCACTACCCCAAATGATCATTTTGCCCTTTTACTACTTAATTCAGTTTTTTAAAAATCTTTCGATCTCTTTATACTACCGGTTCGAAATAGACACAAACAAATATTGGCCGTCCAACGCATTTTCGATCTCTTTCGATCTCTTTATAATATTTTCGATCTCTTCGGTAATGGATCGGACCAGGTAAAAAAAATTTGGTGCCCGTCCAACGCATTTTCGGCCGGTTCAGTGCGGGACCAACGAAATTTTTGGCGAAATCGTCGATCGGCCCGACAGTAGGGAGTCCAACGCAATTTTCTGCCGATTCTGTCCGGGCCGAAAACTGCGTTGGTCCTGGACTAAACCGGACGAAAATTGCTTTGGACCGTTTCTTTGTACTGATTTAGTTCGGAAATATTTATTTAGGATTTTAGCGGCGACGGTGTCAACTACAGTGAGCATTTCGCGCAGAAGGACAATTTTCTACTAACCAACTGACCGAGCCAGCTACTGAACCAGTCCATATACCGACCGACCAGTCACTAGGGTTGCAAACGAATCAAATCTAGTCGAGTACCACAATATCTATTCGTATTCGGATGACAATCGAATCGAATACGAATATTCGAATATTTAATCGAATCATAAAATTCGATTCTTATTCGTATTCGGAAATATTCTAATCGAATATTCGAATACTCGAATATGGATTATACTAGAGTATTTATCTTTACATTTAATAAAAAAATATAAATATTATCATATTTACAATATATATTTTAAAATATATATTGAATTGTAATATTATGTATTGGCACACCACTTGAGGGTGAAAGAAAAACCTTAGACATTGTACAGTTTCTTAAAATTATGTTCTCCATCAATAATAATGTAATTTTTAATTTATTACATTTTGTTTCATGAATGCAGTTATTAAAATAATTTTGTAATTTATGGTGGAAGTTAATTCAACACTTTACCATTAAAAATAAACAAAACTTCTAAATGTATAAATATTATTCTTTGATTTATTTTAATTTTTTTATACCATAAATATTTCATATTGAAATTTATAAATATATGTTAAATTATTCGAATCGAATAATTCGATTAATATTCGAATAAAATATTGTGATTTCGTATTCGTATTCGGATATTTCTCGAATAAAAATATTCTAAATATTCGAATTTGAATATTAAAATTTAGAATCGAATCGCGAATCGAACCAAAAAAATTCGACTCGTCTGCATGATAAACGTATTTTAATACGTTTATTGTTATGTTTATTTGGGTTATAATAGGAAAGTTTTGATCATTCTATGCATTTATTGGCTCTATTTACACTCATTTAAATATTGTAGGACCTTCGAATGATTATCAAGCGAAAAGGAACGAAAACGAGGCGGAAACAACACGAAAATGGCGAAGTTTGAAGCTGCCAGATATAAGTCACGGGCGTGAATAGTCTTGCAAGAGGCCGTGAATGTTGGCAGTAAGCTTACGGAGAAGGGTCACGGCCGTGAATCATATTGCATGAAGCCGTGACAGTGGGTAGTGGGTCGACTAATGACAGTCACGGCCGTGAACTCCTTTGTATGAGGCCGTGAATGTGGGCAGTGAGCGTAAGAGACATAAGCCTCCCGTGTCACGGCCGTGAACCCTGATGTACGAAGCCGTGAACTACGGCAGAGAGTTGGAGAATGTTTATTCACGGCCGTGAAGCCTTATGCAAACAAGCCGTGAATCAAGGCAGAGAGTTCAACGAAGGAAAAATCCATTGATTCACGACCGTGACTTAAGATGCAACAAGCCGTGAATCGTGCCAGAAAGTCAAGTTTTAGGGTTTAAGCCTCCTTCACGGCCGTGAATCATGTTGCACAAGGCCGTGACTCATGCCAGAAAGTCAAGAAATAGGGTTTTGAGCCGCCGTCACGGCCGTGAAGGCCCATTAAGAGGCCGTGAACGTGCCAAAATTCAGGGTTTTAGCCCATTTTCGAAGCATAAAAAGGGGATGATCCTTAGAACTGAAAAAGAACTGGAGAGGGACGAAAACTTAAAGCAAAAAAGAGAAGGAAGAACACTAGAAGCAGTCCCGTGATTCGGAGAAGCTCAAGGGACGATCCAGCAACGAAGATACGCTCATACGATCGAGGAACGAGAGCTCCACCTCGGAAACGCCATATTCACTTCTTAGGGAAGTTTTTATGAGTTCTCTATCCTCGTTTTCCTTAAATCTCGTTGTTGTGACGTTCAATATGAGTAGCTAATCCTTTTGTGTGTTTGGGAATAGATGAACGTTGGGTTATGTTGTAGTTAAGGCGTAGGATAATCGTGAACACGTGTATTCGACTATTTATCGTTCTATGATGTTGTTTTTTCCGTATCAATATGTCTATGTGTTGATATAAATGTATGGTATATCGTTTAGGGCGACAGCTAAATAACGATTAGGCCGTTCGTAGACGTTAGGATTCGAGTATAGGGCGACAGCAAATACTCGTTCCTCGCCGTCTAGTAATCGCTAAATTTAGATCCCCACGAACGTTTAGGGCGACAGCAAATCCGTGAGTGGGTAGGAAATTACTGCGATTTAGTCGATAATCACGTAGGAGCGATATTCTGTAAGCCTTAGCCAACAAAACTCAGCGGGATTCGAATCCCGGACACATATTTGTCATCTTAAGTCACTCTTATTACTTCTAGTTGTGTTCCTTAGTCTTTCGATCCTTTAAGTTGCTCTGTTAAGTTAGTTCGTAATCTAAACAAATCCTGTTATTTTATTTAGGTTAAATATCGAGTCGATAGGTTAATACTAGTACTCAATTTATTCCTCGTGTTCGATACTCGGATATTCGCTATAGCTATATTACAAACGATAGGTACACTGCCTATCGCGCGTGATTCTAGTTATAATATATTCGTTTTAATTATTACTTGACGTACTCGCATGATCTTTTAATTTAATCATACACACAAGCGATCAAGTTTTTGGCGCCGTTGCCGGGGAATAGATTGATATTAGGAACACCCTAGTTCGGTAATTTAGCCATTTTATTTTACATTTTTTGGTTTTCATTAATTGCGTACTTGTTTTAATTGCGTCATTTGTTTCCTACATCTTTATTAGTCTAGTTACCTTTTCAACGTATTTGTCTAGTTCTTCGCTAAATTTCGTTTTCATTCATTGAAGGTACCGTTTGACGGTGGATAACCCGAAGCTACCCATCAGGTCCAATTGTCGAAGGAGACCCAGATTTCGAGCGGAAATTGCGAAGGCAGCTCAGATACAATACAGAAGGCACAGCTAGTAATTATTAGGAAGCGTTGGTCAGCTATTCAGAGGATAACTCTCAGGAGTCAGCAGACAATTGAGAGATAGAAGTCGAGATGGCAGACCGAAGAGTACCGACCCACCATGACCAGGAAGAGGAACAATCTTTACAAGATCTACTTAAGAACGCCTCCCTCGGCGGTACAGAATCGGCGATTGTTATTCCTCCGATCGCGAACAACGATTTTGAGCTGAAGCATGCTTGGCTTCAGATGATCTTTCAGACGGCTCAGTTTGAGGGGAATCCTGATGATGATCCATACTCCCACCTGAAGGCTTTTCTTACAGTAACGGACACCATCAAGATCAATGGGGTCCCGAGTGATGCGATTAAACTAATGTTGTTTCCATTCTCACTCAAGTACAGGGCGAAGGATTGGTTGGAGACGTTACCGCCTAGATCAATCACTACGTGGGAAGAACTACGAGCAGCATTCATTGGCCATTACTTCCCCCTGTCAAAGGTGTTAAGGCTAAAGACAGAAATCTCCCTTTTTCACCAGAAGGATTCAGAGAATCTTTACGAGGTATGGGAGAGGTACAAGTCTCTCTTGAAGAAGTGCCCACAACATGGGATGTCGAAGGCCGCTATGATCAACCGATTCCACGAGGGCCTCAATGATCAAACAGTTCATATGTTGGACGGAGCCGCGGGAGGAGGGCTCGTGAAGCTCAATGCCACAGACGCTTGGAATCTAATCGAAGATTACTCGAGAAACAGCTTCATGAGAGGCAACACGAGGATAAAGACTCTAGGAGTGTTTGGGGTGAGCGAGGAGACTGCTTCAAATGCCAAGTTCGAGGCGTTGCAACAACCATTGCGACTACCAATTCCCAGCTTCAGACGGTGATCAACACACTACTTCCAAAGGCCGGGCAAACACAGCCAGTACATGCCGTGATGACCACCACACCACCTCAGAAGTCGTACACACCACAGTGCGAGATTTGTGGCGCAGCTCACGAAACCGTAGAATGCCAAGTCGGACAATCACTGGAGCATGTCGACTACATGGGCAATTATCAAGGACAGAGGAGCTTCCAACCTCGTGCACATCCGAATCTTTCCTACGGAAATCAAGGCCATCAAGTGCAAAGGCAATCCGGTTTCCAACAAGGGCCACCACCGGGATTTCAAGCCGGAGGATCAAGCAATCACTATCAGAATACGGCCCAGGGTTCAGGATCAAATGACATGAGGGATATGAAGGGTATGATGGAGAGACTCCTTTCGAACTTCGACAAGACTACTCAAGCCCATGAGAGTAGATTAACAAAGATGGAAGAACAATTTCAGTCCATCGATCTTCGAACTCAAAATACAGATGCGTCTGTACGCAAGTTGGAGTTGCAAGTTGGCCAAATAGCAAAGCAATTGGCTGAGCGACCCCAAGGTTCACTTCCCATCTATACCGAGACGAATCCGAGGGAACACTGCAAGGCCGTCACTTTAAGGAACGGAAAGGAGCTACAAGAACGGGAGCAGACTGTAAGAAAACAATCTTTGGAAAAGACTAACGTCGAGGGCCATGAAGAAAAGGTTTTAAAGAAAAATGAAGAAGAGAAGCCCGAAAGAGTGGAAGTTGAAAAAGAGAATGAGAAGGTCATTAGCTAACCAAAGCCATATCAACCCAAGATTCCATATCCAGCTAGACTGAGGAAGGACCGCGATGAGGAACAGTTCGGTAAATTCATTGGTATGTGTAAACAAATGCATGTTAACTTACCTTTTGTTGAAGCCATTACGCAGATGCCTCGTTTCGCGAAGTTTCTAAAGGATTTGCTCACCAACCGAAGGAAGCTTGAGGATGTGTCCACTGTATGCCTAAGAGGAGAATGTTCAGCTATCTTACAAAGCAAGATACCGAGAAGCTTAAGGATCCAGGGAGTTTTACTGTTCCCTGTCTTATTGGCGATGTCGTTATTGAACGTGCTTTAGCCGATTTAGGAGCCAGTATAAATCTAATGCCATACTCCATGTTTAAGAAACTAGGACTCGGCGAGCCCAGACCCACTAGGATGAGCCTCCAATTGGCCGATAGATCTTTAAAATATCCTCGAGGTGTTATCGAGGATGTCCTAGTTAAAGTGGATAAGTTTATTATCCCCGCCGATTTTGTCATCTTGGATATGGAGGAAGACGAAAACATTCCTCTTATCCTAGGTCGACCCTTTTTAGCCACCGGTGAATCAATGATAGATGTCAGAAATGGCACCTTGACTCTAACGGTGGACGGTGAGAAAGTGACTTTTAATATGGCAGATTCTTTGGAAGACTTATTGCAGGTTATTGGCGGAAACGATAAGCAAATATCCACATGATGGCCAGTGATGAGTATGAAGACGACATTGATGAGCCCGTAATGACTGTCCAGGAAAGTAAAGAGGAGGATAAGGAGAAAAGCTCGATCGAAGAGCCACCAATCCTTGAACTCAAGCAATTGCCCGAGCATCTCGAATATGCATTTTTAGACGGTGATTCAAACTTACCGGTGATTATATCCTCAAACCTCGACGATGGGCAGAAAGACCAACTATTAGAAGTGTTGCGAGAGCACAAGAAGGCCTTGGCATGGAAGATATCAGACATTCGGGGGATTAGCCCAAGTTTTTGTACGCATAAAATTCTCACGGAGGACGACTTCAAACCTGTACCCCAACGACAAAGGATATTATACCCAAACATGAAGGACGTTGTCAAAAAGGAAGTTATTAAGCTACTAGACGCCGGAGTGATCTATCCGATCTCAGATAGTGCGTGGGTTAGTCCAGTTCAGGTGGTTCCGACGAAGGGAGGCATGACAGTCGTCCCCAATGAAAAGATCGAGTTGATTCCGACAAGGACTGTAACCGGATGGCGTGTATGCATTGACTACAGGAAGTTGAATGACGCCACAAGAAAAGATCATTTTCCTTTACCCTTTATTGATCAAATGCTTGAAAAGTTATCTGGGCATACATTTTACTGTTTTCTTGATGGCCTGTCAGGTTATTTGCAGATTCCTATAGCACCGGAGGACCAAGAGAAGACCATGTTTACTTGCCCGATCGGAACATTTGCTTATCGACGAATGCCATTTGGATTATGCAACGCCCCTGCCACATTTCAACGATGCATGATGGCAATATTTGATGAATTGGTTGGCGACATTATGGAAGTGTTCATGGATGATTTCTCAGTGTTCGGTACCTCTTTTAATAATTGCTTAACTAATCTTAAGAGTGTGTTAGAACGTTGTGAAGAAACAAATTTAGCGCTTAATTGGGAAAAATGTCATTTTATGGTTCGGGAGGGAATAGTTTTGGGACACAAGATATCCTCGAAGGGGATTGAAGTGGACCGAGCTAAGATCGAGACAATAGAAAAATTACCAATCCCCTCGAACGTAAAGGCTGTTAGGAGCTTTCTAGGTCATGCGGGATTTTATCGTCGATTCATAAAGGATTTTTCGAAAATCGCACGACCGATGTCTAAGTTACTAGAAAAAGATGCTCCGTTCGATTTTAATGACGAATGTGTTAATGCCTTCATGTTGCTTAAAGAGAGACTGGTATCTGCACCCATTATGACTGCCCCCGATTGGGGGTTACCTTTTGAACTAATGTGCGATGCTAGTGACTACGCAGTGGGGGCTGTATTAGGGCAGCGGAAGGATAAGCATTTTCGACCAATCTATTATGCGAGTAAGACGTTGGATGCAGCTCAAGCCAACTACACCACTACCGAGAAGGAACTCCTGGCTGTCGTGTTCGCCTTCGACAAATTCAGGTCATATCTTATTTTAACGAAAGTTATTGTTTTTACTGACCATTCTGCACTTAAGTATTTACTAGCGAAGCCAGATGCAAAGCCTCGACTCATTAGATGGATTCTACTCCTTCAAGAGTTCGACATCTAGATTCGGGACAAGAAAGGTGCAGAGAACGTTGTTGCGGACCATCTATCTCGACTAGAGGAGCATGAAATACAAGATACCGACAGAAAGACAATCGTTGATACGTTCCCAGACGAGCATTTATACGCCATACGAACAGTAAGCGAAGGAACCCCTTGGTTTGCAGATTTAGCTAACTATCTTGTTGCGAGGATTTTACCTAAAGAGTACACGAGTCAGCAAAAGAAGAAATTCTTTTCTGACTTGAAGTACTACTTTTGGGAAGATCCTTATCTTTTCAGGAGATGTGCAGACCAAGTGATCCGAAGGTGCGTTGCATTCCCCGAAACAATGAAAATTATTGAGCATTGCCACGTCGGACCAACTGGAGGGCATTATGCAGCTAATCGAACCGCCCAAAAGGTACTTGAATGTGGCTTCAATTGGCCAACGATTTTTAAGGACGCTAATATGTACGTCAACACATGTGACCAATGTCAACGAGCAGGTAACATTTCTAAACGCGATGAAATGCCTCAGAATTTTATTTTAGTTTGCGAAGTGTTCGATGTTTGGGGCATAGACTTTATGGGTCCATTTCCAAGTTCGTACAACAACAAATATATAATTGTGGCTGTTGACTATGTATCCAAGTGGGCGGAAGCGCAAGCTTTACCCACGAACGATGCTAGAGTTGTTGTTAGATTTCTACGAGCATTGTTTTCGCGGTTCGGTTCACCTAAATGCATTATTAGTGATAGGGGTACTCATTTTTGCAACACCCAATTCGCACGTACATTAGAAAGATATGGTGTTAAGCATAGCAGTTCTACACCCACAATCAAGTGGTCAAGTAGAAGTAGTGAACCGTGAGTTGAAGCGCATTCTAGAGAAAACCATAGATGGGAATCGTCGAGAATGGGCGAATAAGCTTAACGATGCACTTTGGGCCTATAGGACTGCATATAAGACACCAATAGGCACTACCCCATATCGGCTAGTTTACGGAAAGGCATGTCACCTTCCTGTCGAACTAGAACATAAAGCCTACTGGGCGATAAAGTCTTTAAACCTCGATTTGGTGCAAGCCGGTGAGAAACGTAAGCTCCAGATCAATGAGGTTGATGAATGGCGTTTGTCGGCATACGACAATGCAAAAATGTATAAGGAACGCTCAAAAGCGTATCACGATAAGAAGATCAAGCAACATAGAAAATTTCAAGAGGGGGATCAAGTCCTCCTTTTCAATTCTCGTCTTAGACTTTCCCGGAAAGCTAAGATCTCGTTGGTCTGGACCTTTTACAGTTACTCGCGTTTTTCCCTATGGTACTGTCGAAATTTCAAATGTTGAGCAGGGAAATTTCAAGGTTAATGGCCATCGACTGAAGCATTATTACGGTGGAGGAGAAGACACGGGCACAAAGGAGGTCATGTACCTCGATTTCAAGCTACCGTAGAACGAAAAAAAGGGTACGTCCGGCTCACGACGTTAAAGAAGCGCTTCTAGGGAGGCAACCCAGGTAATTTTATTTATGTTTTAAGCATTATAAATTAAAAAAGAATATATATATATATATAATAATATTAATTAATAATCTAAAACTTATATAAATTAAATTAAATATAACAACAACAATAATAATAATAACAGTAATAGTTAATTAATAATAAGTTTATTGCAAACATTGAAGATGGGTACAACGCAGAATCGAAAGATGAGATAGGAACATAGTTTTACTACATAAAAGATGGTTACAACACCATTACAACGTGTGAAAGACCAACACAAAAGCAAATTAAAACTGCGAACAAAAGACAGAACAATAGTTTATTTTTGCTTCATAAGGGCGGGTTACACACAAGTGCACCTTGTGATAACCCAGCACACAAAAGCAAGTAAAACTCCAAACAAACCCAAAAGAAGAACAAGGTAAAGTGATAGCATATCTAAATTACGACGAATCCTTGCATACTCTTCACTCTCATTCTCACGATCTTGTTGTTGTCCCCAAAACATAGTGGCTAGCTAACCTAAATATTGAAAATAAGATTGTTGAAGACGTGGGTTTATGGTAGATGATGCTATTGTGTTGTTCTACCACTGTCTATTTATAGGCATGAACGGCACAAAAATATCATTGTCATATCAGCAAATCCCATAAATGATACAGACGAATTTTTAACTTGGATGATCTGACGCCGCGCGAGAAAGTGATATTTCTTTTGTCGATTATCAGATTTTTCCTTGCGCCAATCGTTCTCGAAAAATTTGTTGATTGCGTGTCAATCATAGTTAAAATATTTTCAATAATAATAATAATAAAAAAAAAAATAAAAATAAAAATAAAAACTAAAAAAAAAAATCGTAGTCACGGCCAATTACTATAGAGTCACGGCCGCGACTCCGCACAACAACGGCCACTGCCTCTATTCACGGCTATGTGCTTATTCATCCACGGCCGTGAATGATACGAACACAACGCACTTCCCTCACTGCCTCAAGTCACGGCCAGAGGCGTACACCTCACGGCCGTGAACACGAGCGGGAAATTTTAAAAAAATAATAATAATAATAATAAAAATAATAAAAAAATAAAAAAAAATAAAAAAATAAAAAATATATATATAAATAAGTAAATAAATAAATAAATAAATAAATAATAATATCATAAGAGTCACGGTCTGTGTCTTAAGATTCACGGCCATGACTTAGGCGAGCTTTACTTACTGTCCGCATTCACGGCGTATGTCACGCTGGTCACGGCCGTGAAGGCGACCTTCTGCTCTCATTCACGGCCTGCGATTCGCTATTCACGGCCGTGAACGTGTCCATTTTTACTCTTAAAATACCATTTCATCATTTTTTCATCTTCTTCACTTCCAAATCACCGACGATTGAAAATTCCTCATAACTTTCACTCCAAAATCACCACATCTCGGATCCTTTTAGCAGCTCGAATTTCCGGCGACACCGCACAACTCGTTTCACATCTAATTCAACGCGATTAAATCGACGAGGTATGAGCTTTCATCTTCAAATCTATATTTTGCGAATGTGGGTATTTTTCGAGATTTTGATCAATTTTTTGTGTTTTCATTACTCTCTCATTACTACATTCGTGTTTTAAGCGTGTTAGGCTTGACATATTTGCAGTTTTCGTGTATGAATTTCGATTTCGGGCGATGAACCCTAATTTTCAAAATTGGGGCTTTTACAATTTGGGTCAAATGTGGTGTTTGTATTGCTTTTTATGGTTAGATATCTGCTTTGAATGCCTTGGGTGTGATCAATTTCATGATTTCGTCCGTAAATTTTCAATTTGGAATCATAAACCCTAATTGCATGATTTGGGGATTTTCGAAAATTATTGACTAAGTTGGTTGCTTTATGTTTTCATTAGCATCGTGTCATTGTTTGAATCGAAGCAAGTGCGTGGTTGATTGATTATTGCGTTTTGGACAAGTATTATAGCATGTCTATTTTGTGTTCGACAAAATGCCGCTTTGAAATTGTATTTGTTCTTGTTTTAGAATTGTTAATTTTGTCGCTACGTTGGTTGAGTCAAGCTGTGTTGATTATCTACTTCTCGCCAACTCACATTTGGACGTCTAGGTACTATGGGTAGAAGTCGCTCGGCCGCATCATCGAGTCGTCAACGTCGAGGCCAAGGCACGCCGACATTACTAGAGGCTATGGGGCAATTTGAAGATGAGACGCACCAAGCCCGCTACAACCGGCTCAAGGAAACACAGTTCATCCCGACCGATCAGATCGATCATGACACGCTGGAAAAGTACAACATTGACCAGCAGGTGGCCGGCTACCTGTCACTGAGTGGGTGGCTCGATTTCTTTCACATCGACGAGCCGGGATATAAAGAGCTTACCCTGGAGTTCCTGTCCACCTTCGCCCACGAAGAATTCGGCCGGAACAAGATTACTTTTCGAGCGTTTAACACGGAGGAGGTGTTTACCATTAAAGACATCTGCCGTGCAATTGGGACACCGGAGCTACCTTACGGGCACCAAGGGCTACAAGACTTATATTACAAGAACTATTTGGAAAATCCGGACGTCCGACAGGCCTGTTGGGATGAGATTACAAGACCCGGCGAGCCACCCTTCAGCGTCAAAACATCGAAGGCCTCATCACTCAGGAGCCCCGGTCTGCGATATATCCACCGGCTACTGACGACATCGCTCACACCAAGGGGCGAGTCACACGACGCGATTGGTCTTCGCGACCTCTTTTATTTAATCAAGATGCAGCGCGGGGAACACATACACCTAGGAATGGCCCTGAAGCACGCCTTCGCGGCCCAAGCCGACGTTCGTAGCCACGGGAAGATCGCAGTAGCGCCATTTATTACTAGGATCATCAAAGGCCTTAACCTATGGCCAGAAAATCCACCGGAGATGGAGATTGTGGGCGGGCGTAATCCGGTCAACGAGGATATGATGGTGAAGATGAAGATGTTGATCAAGGCGCCCACCTGGTCCCGCTCGAACAAGGTTTACGTCTGGCATGAGGTTTACCGTGGGCAGACGGACCTGGGCGATGCATTCCCAGAGCCACTACAAATTGAGGGCGTGGGGCCATTCCCAGTTCACCCCGACACTGCCGGCACTTCCCATTCCTCTGGTTATCACGAGGGCGAATCATCAGGGTTGCTCGTTTTGCCTCAGCCGCTGACCTTCACACACTGCGCGAGGACATGCTACACTACAACGAGGAGGCCATTCGACGCGATGAGGAAACACGACGGTGCCAGGAAGAGTATGAGCGTCGAAACGAGGAAGCCCACCGACGCTACCGCGAGGAGAAACAGCGATATGAGCAGGCCCTTAAACCCATGAACGACGCGGTCAGGCGATCACAGGAGTCACTGGCGTTCCTTCGCCCTCGGCAGCCCTCACCACCACCACCTTAGTTCCGACTTCAGTTGGGATTTTTCTTTTGTAAAACACTTTGTGTGTTTGGTTTAGTCATCACGACACTTTTGATGATTATGACTCGTTTTGCTATTACTTTTTATTTCCATCGTACGTTTAATTTTCTTATTAAGTGCTTACAGGAAACGTGACACGAATTCAGACTACGACCCAAAATATTCACAATCAGTGAAGCAACCATGTTCAAACTACATCAAATGATAGAGGCAGGGCCACGCCAATTTTTCAGGGGAGTCACGTTCTTTTCAACTTCTTTTACCTACCTGTTATTTCTTTTACACGTTGAGGACAACGTGAATCTTAAGTGTGGGGAGGGGGAGTTTTGTTAAGGAATTTTGTTGAAAAGTTACGTGAAAATTTTTTATGACGTGTTTTGGGCTTTTAAATCTATAAAAGTTTGGCATGATTGTTTGCGTTCATCTCAATGTGGATTGCATATTAGGGAGTCTAGTGAGCGATAAAGACATGCATCAGTGATTTAATATTTTCAGCATGAATAGATATAGTGTTACTTTGAGAGACACACATAACCCATGTTCCGTTGTGAGAGTTTGAGCTGAAGAGCTTTTGCTCATTTTTTCTTGGTTGTGTGAGTAGTGCATAATTTACGTCTCTCTAGAACTTGCTTGTTTGATACGCATTGAAATTGCTTATAGTATGTTTTGTATGAATATGACGAAAGCATTAGGAAATAAGTCCACGGCCAAAGTTCCCGACCACGACTGATCACTGTAGTTAGCCACTTTATGCCTAAGCCTATTTATTCCTTACACCTCGTATATCATAACCCTCTGACCTAAATAAGCCTCCAGAGATCATTTGAACCCGAGTTAAGCGGAAGTGAAAGTCAAATGTCAAAGTCGAAAAGCGCAGAGATGACGGCCCGCAGGAAGTGAACAGTTTGTTGAAGAAAAAAAAAAGAAGAAGAAAAAATTTGGAGAAGTGAAGCATGAGGAGAATAAGCTGTTGCGAAAAAAAAAGAAAAAGAACCTTTCCTTTGATAATCTTCCGATCTCGTGTTTTCCACATCATCCCCTCATTTATAGACTTGGAAGAAGAAAGGTATAGTGGAACGCAGCAAAAATAAGAATATGAAGACGGCGTAATCAGAAAGGCTAATTGTTGGCGTGCTTTAGACAATGACATGAAGACCGACACGACTGCTACTCATATGTGATTCCATTACCACTTCAATACTATCTGAACCCATTTAACCCGAAAAAGACCTTCTGATTCATGCTAACTGCTTTAAGTAGTAGACGTGCGATTGACTTGCAAGCATATGGTTTAGACTATATTATTGCATGAATTGAGTGATTCACCGATTTTTTAGCCTATACACTGAGTGATTTGAGTGAATCCCTGCGAGGTGTGGATCTCGATTAGTAGTGCTAAGGAAATTCGTGTCGATTAGTGCTGATTATTTTTTGCAGTGTCCATAATTGCTTGCTTGATTCCATTTTGTGTTTTCCATCTGCGTTGGTGAATTGTGAATGGTCGTGCCGTTATCTTGATAACCTTTTCTTGCTTTTAATTATCTTGAGGACAAGCAAAAGCTTAAGTGTGGGGAGGTTTGATAAACGTATTTTAATACGTTTATTGTTATGTTTATTTGGGTTATAATAGGAAATTTTTGATCATTCTATGCATTTATTGGCTCTATTTACACTCATTTAAATATTGTAGGACCTTCGAATGATTATCAAGCGAAAAGGAACGAAAACGAGGCGGAAACGACACGAAAATGGCGAAGTTTGAAGCTGCCAGATATAAGTCACGACCGTGAACAGTCTTGCAAGAGGCCGTGAATGTTGGCAGTAAGCTTACGGAGAAGGGTCACGGCCGTGAATCATATTGCATGAAGCCGTGACAGTGGGCAGTGGGTCGACTAATGACAGTCACGGCCGTGAACTCCTTTGTATGAGGCCGTGAATGTGGGCAGTGAGCGTAAGAGACATAAGCCTCCAGTGTCACGGCCGTGAACCCTGATGTACGAAGCCGTGAACTACGGCAGAGAGTTGGAGAATGTTTATTCACGGCCGTGAAGCCTTATGCAAACAAGCCGTGAATCAAGGCAGAGAGTTCAACGAAGGAAAAATCCATTGATTCACGGCCGTGACTTAAGATGCAACAAGCCGTGAATCGTGCCAGAAAGTCAAGTTTTAGGGTTTAAGCCTCCTTCACGGCCGTGAATCATGTTGCACGAGGCCGTGACTCATGCCAGAAAGTCAAGAAATAGGGTTTTGAGCCGCCGTCACGGCCGTTAAGGCCCATTAAGAGGCCGTGAACGTGCCAAAATTCAGGGTTTTAGCCCATTTTCGAAGCATAAAAAGGGGATGCTCCTTAGAACTGAAAAAGAACTGGAGAGGGACGAAAACTTAGAGCAAAAAAGAGAAGGAAGAACACTAGAAGCAGTCCCGTGATTCGGAGAAGCTCAAGGGACGATCCAGCAACGAAGATACGCTCATACGATCGAGGAACGAGAGCTCCACCTCGGAAACGCCATATTCACTTCTTAGGGAAGTTTTTATGAGTTCTCTATCCTCGTTTTCCTAAATCTCGTTGTTGTGACGTTCAATATGAGTTGCTAATCCTTTTGTGTGTTTGGGAATAGATGAACGTTGGGTTATGTTGTAGTTAAGGCGTAGGATAATCGTGAACACGTGTATTCGACTATTTATCGTTCTATGATGTTGTTTTTTTAGTATCAATATGTCTATGTGTTGATATGCATGTGTGGTATATCGTTTAGGGCGACAGCTAAATAACGATTAGACCGTTCGTAGACGTTAGGATTCGAGTATAGGGCGACAGCAAATACCCGTTCCTCGCCGTCTAGTAATCGCTAAATTTAGATCCCCACGAACGTTTAGGGCGACAGCAAATCCGTGAGTGGGTAGGAAATTACTGCGATTTAGTCGATAATCACGTAGGAGCGATATTTCGTAAGCCTTAGCCAACAAAACTCAGCGGGATTCGAATCCCGAACACATATTTGTCATCTTAAGTCACTCTTATTACTTCTAGTTGTGTTCCTTAGTCTTTCGATCCTTTAAGTTGCTCTGTTAAGTTAGTTCGTAAAATAAACAAATCCTGTTATTTTATTTAGGTTAAATATCGAGTCGATAGGTTAATACTAGTACTCAATTTATTCCTCGTGTTCGGTACTCGGATATTCGCTATAGCTATATTACAAACGATAGGTACACTGCCTATCGCGCGTGATTCTAGTTATAATATATTCGTTTTAATTATTACTTGACGTACTCGCACGATCTTTTAATTTAAACATACACACAAGCGATCACTGCAACCCTACCAGTCACTACCAGTATATCAACCGACCGATGAGTCAGGTACTGAACCAGTCCAGTCTTGAGACCAACCAACCCATCAGTAGCAGCACCAACAAACCTAGTCAGATACCGAGCCAGTCTCGGTTGATCGGCGTTGACTGCATTGACTGGAGTAGATTGAACCAGTTTTTTGCCATTATTTTTGAAATATGTTTTCGAACCGAGCTCGTCCACACACTTAATTAAATATATTATAATAAGTTTTGTGTTTCAAAACTAGATTGCTATATATATAATCCAACAAAACCCCTAAAATTTAATATTTCGATATGTGTTGCTGACTCTCTCTCTCTCTCTCTCTTAGATATTCGAAGCCGCGCACAAGGCGCGACGATAAATTGCCCATAATTTTATCTATTATTATTTTTAAAGTAAAGTTAACATAACTTATGAACTTATAATCAAAATCTTATCAAGTCTGAAATAAGGTTACGACATTCCTATCCAACTGTGTATAACCTAACTCCATTTAAAACGTGACACATGGCACATTACAATCAATCGACCATTTTTGTCCTGACATATGTCATTTATTTAGCGAAGTTCGGTCATCCAATCAGGTATGGAAGACAAGGCTAATAAAAAAATATACTATGTATTCACATTTGTGATAAAGAAAACTTTGAGATAGTAAAATGATGTCTGAACTCCCATACATTTTTATATTTAAATAATAAAAAGTACAAGAAAGAAGACGATAGATATATCGTATATGATACTATAGGTATTTTTAATAAAATAAACCAAAAAAAAATAAGCATTAACGAAATATAAAGAAAAAGAAAAGCATTAATAAAATAGCAAACTCGTATGTATTTCATACGAGTTACTAACTCGTAAGTAGATACGAGTTAGGTGGACACGGTGACCCGTTGACCTGATGTGGCTTCCATATGCCGCGTAACTCGTAGGAACAAGATACGAGTTATTAATTCGTATGATAAACACACGACTTAATGGTAAACGGGCGTGTTGACCTGGCGTGGCACAGGTAACTCGTAAGAACTTTATACGATTTGATAACTCGTATAAATTCCATACGAGTTACGGTCCGTGGCCGACCAACCTGCATGGGGATACAGTGTCCAAGTAATTCGTACTTATTTATTACGAGTTACGAGACACAAATAAGAGTTTTCTCTATAAATACCCCGCCACTTTCGATTTTTCAAATACAACACAAAATGGTGTCGAGTCGTGTACAAGTCGTAATATATTTCAACGGTGAAATAATTCAATCATCCGATTCTATCGTTAAATATAGTATCCGTCCTACTGCGTATAGGCGAATCCGTCGCAACACCAGTTTTTCGGAGTTTATGTCATTGTTGCTCGAAATTACGGGTGCTGATAGCACTCGTTGTTCGTTAATTGTCCAGGCGAAAAATGAATACTTTCAACATTCCCGCCTCTTTCATCAGTTATTCCAAATCTCCAACGACAACGTTTTACAATTATTTATCCATCCCTATTCGGAGAACAACTCTGTTGAGGTCTTTGTTGAAATAGTTGAAAATTCAAATTTTGATTTGAACGAAGAGCCTCATCGGAATTTTGAAGTTGGTTCTTCGAGTTATACCTGTCCGAATTTTCCCGACATTCTCTCAGTTACGGCAAGGTTCAGTAATGTTTCTCTGGAGATGCCGACGCTTGGTGTTTCATTCAATATGCCGGAATCCGTGTCAGAGCCGGACCCAGACTTCGTGCCAGACCCAGAGGAAGACGTTGATGTTAGTGATTCGAAAGCGGACGATGAGGATCCACTGTCCGAGTTACCCGATCCCAACGAGGACGACGACGACGATGCGCCAGCCGATACCACTTCACTGGACTCTGCTCCTCCAACGCTGTTCCAGTCTGTCCCATTTTTCCAAACGTACCAAATGCCACCTCCTGGTGGTGACGAATACGGTGATTACGGCGCGTTTTACGACAGAGAAAACCCTATGTTTTGCCGAGGTATGATTTTTCAAACTAAGAAACATTTACAACGTGCCGTCGACGGCAGGGTTGCTAGACGCGAGTACAACGTCAACGAGAGCAGCAGTACACGTTGGAGTGTTCAATTGATCACACGACTGATTGCCCTTGGAGATTGAGGGAATCCTTCAAACCAAAAAAAGTACTGGTCTATTACAAAATTTGAAGGACCACACACTTGCTATATGACTGAGCTGGCGAGCACACCGTAATATATCTCGAAATTTTATTGCTGATATGTTGGTTGGAACCGTGAGAGTCGATCTGCAATTCCTACCCAAGAATGTCCAACAACTCGTGAAAGATAGATATGGCTACGATAGCTCATATATTAAAGCTTATGGTCTGAAAAGAGCTATGGAAAATGTTTACGGTACGTGGAAGGAGTCTGTTACCAACTAAACGTGGCTACCTCATCAATATCCTCCAACAGCTGAAGGTAGGTCAACGATACGGTGCTCGCGCTACAGTCAGGGAACATCACCGCACCAAAGAGCAACATCGCGTAACCACGTGCTGAACACTCAACCTCTTCCTTGTTGCTATCATTCGAAATCGGATGGGCCAACAACCAATTCGCTAACGACTTCATCGAAAGCGATGACCCCTTAATTTTCTCAACAGGCGGTCTAAAACCTAGCAACCGCTCGCACTCGTCAATCCACTGTATGACCCGTCCTCGGTTTGATCATACCGGACACACAACTACCATCTACACGCAAACATCACAAAATTCCTTCGTCCTGTAAAATGACGGTCGCCTCCCCTACATAAAAATGGAACGTATGGGTCTCTTTCCTCCAACACTCTACCAATGCTGTAATCAAATGAGGGTCAACCCTCTGTGACATACAGCTGTAGACGTTGTATAGACACATATCGTTCAACTTATCTAATAAGCGACCTTGTAGAACATTTGGTGCTTCTCTCGTACCCCACACAACATTTTCTAAGGACCTAATCTTAATAGTTCTATCTATCGCACCCTCATCTAACAATAAATCATTACTATGGTGATTTGACTGCATCGTCAACACCGAACTACCAAAAGGCCCGTAATAAGAATCCAAATCCATCCACAGTCAAAAAACAAAGTATAAATAAATCAATCATTTTTACTATTGTAAAAATCCTAGACGATAAAATAAAATAATTCGTAAAATCAAAAATAAATATAACGAGGAACGGGGATCGCTCACCGAACGTAATCGTGCGTAGATCGTCACGTGGGTCGAGGCGACGGGTCATCTAGGCGGGCCGGCAGCATCGGGTCGAGGTGGCGGCTCGTCGAGGCGGGGCGGCAGGACGCGGCTAGCGGCGGCGGGATTTGGCTGGACGCGGCTGGCGGCGGCGGGTCAAGGCGGCCTGCGGGGCAGCAGCAGCAGGCGGCGGCTGGCTGCGGCGTGACGCGACTGGCAGCGGCGGGTCGAGGGGGGCTGCAGTGGGACCTCGTCGAGGCGGGACGGCGGTTCGCGGGGGAGCTACTCGAGGCGGAGGACCTCGTCGAGCCGGGGCGGCGGCGGGCAGCAAACGTCGACGGCGGCGGGCGGCGGAGAACAGCAGGTCGTGGCGGCTTGTCGTCGAGGCGGGTGGCGTGTCGAGGCGGGCCAGCGTGTCGCGGAGGGGGGCTGGTCGGCGGCGGCGGCCGGCAGGTCCTTGAGGTTCGGCTGAGGTCGAGGAGTGGGCAGCTTCTTCAACCTTCAGCGGCTTCTTCAAGCTTCGTCTTCGTCTGTTCGTATCGCCGCGCCGCTAGGGTTTTTTAAAACAGATCTAACTCGTATAAACTTTATACGAGTTACGGGTTGTAACTCGTATAAATTTTATACGAGTTAAGTCACGTGTAGTCCAACTGGAATCTTTCCAGCTGGACATATAACCCGTATCGAAATTATACGAGTTATGTAACTCGTAATAAATTCGTACGAAGTTTGCTATTTTATTAATACTTTATATTTTCTGTTTATTTCGTTTATGCTTATTTTTTTGGTTTATTTTATTAAAAATACCGATACTATATGAAGAGAAATTATAGGATAGTAGGTAATCATTGCTAAAAGTAGGGGTGGGATCAGGTCGGGTTTTTCGGGATTACTTCTGGTATTTTAATACTTGATCCCGACCTGATCAAATGCGGGTACCTGATGGTCGGGTACTCGACCGGGTAGGGTTCGGATTTTTTTTTTTATCATTTTAACTAAACTTAAATTAGTTCATTTCCTTCAAGAATAAAATAAATTAAACACGATCAACAATAAAATAATTTAAACACGACCAGTAATAAGATAAATTCAACATCATCAACAACAAGTCAATAAAATAAATTCAACACCATGTGCCCGACCATACCCCTCGGTTGCGTTCGTTTCTTTTTCCTTTGTTTTTTATGTTTTTTTATTTTAAATTAGATTAGCTTAAATAAGTTTGATTCCTTCGACGATAAAATAAATTAAACATCACCAACAATAAAAAATTAAACACCATCAATAATAAAATAAATTCAACACCATCAACATCGACGATAGAATAAATTCAACGCCATAAAAACAAACAAATTTAAAAGATAAACATTTGTTTTTCTTTTATTAGTTAGGCTTCATTTTATATTGGAGTTTTTTATTTTATTAGTTGGGTGTATATTTTATATGAGTTTTTTTTTTTGTGGTCGGGTACCCGATCGGGTAAATCAGGTAGCATATTGCTAACCCGATACTCGACTTCTAACCCGATTTTCTTCCGCGGGGGAAAACCCGATCGGGTCGGGTCCGAAACCCGAATCCCACCCCTAACTAAACGCTGTAGATTACGACCAAATTCACTGTTCCCAACGTCCTATTTTTCTTACTGTCACATGGTATAATATACGCCATTCAATTCGATTCATGGCAGTGATTTAGCGTTTACCCAACTTTTTTTTTTTTATATATAACTTCTGTTCGTACTTCTTGTCACGGGCCTGCCCTTCCTCGCTCACGTTTCTACGCAAATTGCCAAGCGGACACATTAATCAAATCAATTAGGCAATAAGGTTTAACTATTCTAGCCATAACTGGACAAATAAGATATAGGTAATAGAGAAGATAGGTATTCCCCATTATGTATTATATCTCTAACATTAAACAATGCGAATTTTTTTTTGTGTTGTCTTCCCTGCCCATTTGGGTTTTTTTTTTCTTCGGGAACGATAGCTTCAATATCAAAATGAAAATTACAGGGGCTAAATAGTCCAAAGCTCTCACCGGTACATCGTCAATCGGGAGAACAAAGGCTCACAAATGAGCATAAAACACGAAATCAGAAAACAAAAAACACCGTAATAAACAACCCCGAACTAAAGACTATACCACAAAAAACGCTATTAAGATAGATTTAAAATATACTTCACTTTCATCGATTGTCATTACAGTGACTCATCTTCATCAGAAGAGGTTCCACAATGGGAGAAGAGGCTCCACGAGGGAAAAAGTCTCCCGATCCAAAGGTCAGGAGAGACGAGCTCCCAACACGGGAGACTCAAGGGGGACGGCGGGGCGGCGACAGGTGGCATCTAACGGCGGGCGTCAGGGCGGTCAGAAGGGGGACGGTGGGTGCGGCGGAGGTAGCGCACAACAGTGGGGCGGAAAACGACCATGGGAGGTACGAGGCGGGGCGAAAAGCCGGGGTTTGGGTGACAATATAGGTGAAAGGTGAAGAGATGATGGTGGTGGCCGCATTAGGCAAGGGTTTGGACCTTGGGAAGCTATAGAGAGAGGAGAGAGGATTGGAGGTTAGGTGTAATTAGATTAAGCGTAATGATTTAATTTGGGTGTTTGATCACGGATGGGTTAGGTGTCATATATTGATTGGAAATCGAGTGTAACCAGTGGGTAAAAAAGTCAAGACTTTTTTAAGTCAGACGATATCATCACGCGAAAGCCGCTATATACCCCACACTTTGGGCTAATTTTTTAGCGACAAACAAATTTTAAACATCCTTCTAGACGATGAAACCTCAATTTTCAATGGTATTAATCCACATGGACACTGTGTCCCTTATCACAAACATTAAAAATAAAAAATTAAAGTGGATTTAAACTTATGATTTCTATAAAGGTAAACTATATTGGATTCAAACTTATCATTTATATAAAAGTATCATGTGTCCGCCCATTTGATGCATCTCCAGAAAATGCAAGCTTGATCCATCTCTTAAACTAAAACTTCTTACAAATGTGTGTTATAATAAATGCGTCATATTACAAAATTAAAGTTAAGTTAGAATACTAATTAACTAAACTAGTAATTATCTAAAAATAGTAGTTAAAGGTAGTGAGTGATTTTCTTTCAAAACTTATTGATTGGCTTTTTTCTAATGAACTTAATTGACCTATCAATATGGCGGTTTATACAAAATGTCCAACCTTAATAAACTAGTATAGATGTGTCAACGATCAAATGCCAATGGGCCCAATTAGCCAAACGTTTTTAGAGAGAACTTGGGTTGGCCCATACACCAATCAACCAATAACAATTCATTCTTTTAACAAATAATAATTTAGATGTGGATGTTTTAATTATTGTTGAATGATTGAAATTTGAAAGTATTAAGATTTGGAGGTATAAAATTAAAATGGATTCGTGATTCAATGAAGAATATGTGTGTGACACTTGTGCGATTGATACGAACAATCGGAAGCTTAAATGAACTGAAAACAAAACAAGGAAACAAACAAGAAAACAGAGATTTAACGTGGTTCGGCTGCAACTTCAGCCTACATCCATGGAACAACCGACCCCCTTTTGTATTAATCACCAACACAAAAGTTTTAGAGCCCTATCCCGTCTACAACTCTCGTGTTTAAACCTCACTGTGATTCTCACTCTAGAAGAACATATGAACTCGCAAAATGACAACCTGAACCTAGAAAAGTTCTGGCATATATAGTGTGCTCGAGTGAGCCTTTTCATCAAATAAACGTGTGAGCTCACGAGCATGATACAGCACATAGTCTCTCCACGAATATGTTCCAGGCCTATGTGCGTTCAATCCTAGCCCTTCAATCGGCATCTTTCACGATCGAACGATCCGAAATCATAAAAAAATTCTGATACATAACCAGGTGAGAATATTCTTATTTCCCAGGTGGATAAAACCTCAGCCTTTGGATTTTCTTCATCAGACCGGACGCCTCAGATCTCACGTGACCTTGCCTTATAAAATAGTTACAGCGTTTTTATAAGTTACAGCACGCCAAACACCATCCGTTCGATCTCATCTCGCGCGTCATCTGTCAGGTCACATTTAAACCTCAAGTTTAAACTCGATCATCTGATCTTCCCGCACTTATCGAACGGCTGACATCAACCTGGGATCTTCATCACTTCAACACACTCTCTTCAAGTTAAATCCGATCGTGTCCAATCTCGTCGACTTCAGACTCTCTCCGGCGACACTCCGGCGAGTTTTGAGCTCGTAAATCTCAAACAAACTCCACCTCGTGCTTACAAAGTCGCAAACCCATCATCTATATCGTCCTTATCTGTTCAAATGTGCCAGCCACGCACGCCACAACTTACCAGAAAACCAGCCTATCATCTTCTTCTTTTCACCTGAGAATCACCTTTAAAAGCTTCGATCTCCCATCAAAGCTGCACTTGGATTAATGCGCTTTTGCTCGGTTGATCATCCAGCTCCCTTGGGAGTTTCGAGCCTCAAAATAAACTTGCAAACTCCAAGCCGGATTGAAATGTCCCACTTGGAAGTGACTTGAAAACTCGAGCTCAAAATCTTCACTTCGCTTGAAGATCCATCGATCCTGGCCTCTTGAGCCTCCTTACTGACTCCTCTCTGGCTAGAGAATACTCACTTCTTGGCCTTCTTAACATCCAAGACCGCAGCAGCACGAAAACCTGAAGATCCATTATCTTCATTTTTTTCAGAAAATCCTGAATTTTCTGACGTTTCAACCCATCTTTCCACTGAGTTTTCACCATCTTCCTCCCCAATTCTCGAGCTATTCTCCACCTCCAAGACCACCCTACCATGTGACGTTGAGGTGCCTTCATCCCTTGACATGAACAGCTCCATTTCAGGCTCGGAAAGATCCTCGTTTGAACCCATAAGAACCAGCCCAGTAGCAGGTTTCCTTTTTTCAGGTTCGGACTTGCCTTTTGCTCGACCTTTCTCCACCTCGTTTTGAGGCTTTCTGGGATTCTTCTTGACCTCATTATGACCCCCACATTCCCTAGTTTCCCCAGGTATGGTTGTCACCACATAGCATCCCTTCAAGACGTAGATACCACGCCTTTTAATCCGCTTCAGAACCAGCCTTCTTCCTTGTTTTACAGAGATTTTTCCTACATTTAGGTGAGTGTTGTATCCTTTTTCCTCCAAAGGGCCGAGTGGAGTTCCTCTCCAACTCAGGAACATACCTCACATCTTTTAGGATCACCACATCACTATTTTCCAGCTTCAATCGAATGGAACCACATCCCAAAACTTCACAGGTTTTTCCATTACCCTACTTCACCGATTTTCCTTCCAACTCTTTATAACATTGCAACCACGCCTTGTTGCAAGTTATATGAAAGCTAGAACCCGAGTCAAGGTACATTCTTCACCCTCCTCAAGTTCCGAGACAGGAAGAACATTGGCATACTCAAAATCATCCCCATTTGTAACCGGATGAGCTTGATTTTAATATTTTCCTTTTGCAACTTTGGGCAAAATCTCTTGATGTGTCCCACTTCCTCACAGTTGTAACACCTCCTAGTCTCAGCCTTACCCTTCCCATTCCCCTTCTTTCTATTGCTTGGATTTCCCTTATGCCATCAACATATTCCCTTCATTTGCAACTTCAAAAGCATTAAGAGGTTTCTTCATGTTTAGTTGCTTGGAGCTATGTGCGGAGAGCACATCCTCCATCTTCAACCTCCCCCTTCCATACATGAGAGCTTCTTTGAAGTAATCATGGCTCGGTGGAAGAGCACACAATAGGAGAAGAGCTTGATCTTCATCCTTAACTTCCTTCCCGATATTTTGAACATCCAACACCATCATTTGGAAGTCGTTTCCTTGCTGCTCTAGGGCCTAGCCATCCACCATTTGGAACTTGTATAAGGCTTGTTTGAGGTGCAATCTGCGAGCTAGAGATCAAGTAAAGAGCATCGAGCTTCTTCCAAATATGCTCCGCTGAAGTCTCCGTTGCTATCCGACGAAGCACACTGTCAGACAAGCAGTCGATTAGCGATGAATAAGCTTTTTCCCTGAGCTTCTTCTTTGCGCAGTCAATGTGGCCCATTCCATCTCAGCCTCGGCCTTCAGAGCCTCCTCCAATCCTTTCACGAGCACAACCTTCATTTTGAGCTTTCACAGCCCAAAATCATTCGACCCATTAATCACCACCATCTCCAACTTCGTCATGGTAGCCATCGTTCGGAGAATTGAGCTCTCGTCCACGCTCACTGCACCAATTGTTGAGAAATAGGAATCGTTGGATTCGTGATTCACTGTATAATATGTGTGTGACACTCGTGTAGATTGATACGAACAATCGGAAGCTTAAACGAACTGAAAACGAAACCAGAAAATACAAAAGAAAATAGAGATTTAACCTGGTTCGGCTGAAACTTCAGCCTACATCCATGGATCAACCGATCCCCCTTTGTATTAGAGCCCTACCCATCTACAGCGCTCGTGTTTACACCTCATAGTGATTCTCACTCTACAAGAAGTATGAACTCGCAAAAATGACAACCCGAACCCAGAAAAATTCTGGTATTTATAACTGTGCTCGAGTGAGCCTTTTCATCAAAGAAACGTGTTAGCTCACAAGCATGACACAACCTCGTCTCTCCAAGAATATGTTGCAGACCTATGTGCGTTCAATCCTAGCCCTTTAATCGGCATCTTTCACGATCGAACTATGCGAAATCATTACAGAATTCTGACATAATAACCATGTGAGAATATTCTTATTTCCCAGGTGGATAAAACCTAAGCCGTTTGATTTTCTTCATCAGATCGGGCGCCTCAGATCTCACGTGACCTTCTTTTATAAAATCGTTACAGTGTTTTATAAGTAACTGTGCGTCAAACACCATCCGTTCGATCTCATCTCGCGCGTCATCTGTCGGCTCACATTTTAAACCTCAAGTTTAAACTCGACCATCTGATCCTTCCCGCATCTTATCGAACAGCTTACATTCAACCTGGGATCTTCATCATTTCAGCACACTCTCTCAAGTTAAATCCGGTCGTGTCCAATCTCGATGACTTCAGACTCTCTCCGGCGACACTCCGACGAGTTTTGAGCTCGTAATCTCAACACAAGCATAGAGGAATGAATAGTGTAGCCCCGTGTATGGGGAACCATTCCTCCTTATCTCTATTCTTTATATTTTTCAGTTTCTTTTTAATTCTTTAATTTTAATTAATTTATTCTCTTAAATAATTTGGGGATATTTCATGGAATTTGTGCTCGAAGCATTCGAGGAAGACGCAGTGCTAGAAGAGAGAGAATATTTTTATTTAGAAAATTGTTATATTAATATTTTTAACTTTAATTTTAATCGTACACTACTCTCATGTAAGTTTATTTTATGAAAAATCATAGATATTGTTTTTGATAATTTAATTTAATAAAAGTTAATAGGATCATATTTAGATAATTTAATTATTTTAGAGTTTCATGGAATATTTTATAATACATTAAAATAAAAATTGAAATATAATGAGAATTTTCTGTTTAGAGTGAAATATAGGACAGATGGTTGGAATACTGTTTAAATTCTATACACGAAGAAAATGTAAACTTTATATATATGGAGAAATGGTTGGAGATTGCAGGAGAAAGCTCTACTTGGTGGGCTTTGACTGATAAAAACGTGGCCCAGTTGGCCGATTTCGATTTCTATTTGCGAGCAAAATCGTATATTCATGATTCAATTTCTATTTGCCCCTTCTTCAATCGTCGGCACGTCTTTTCTCCATCTTCGCACACTTTGCTGTGAGATTTTTATCTGTAATTGCGTTTCTCCGTATATGTGAATCTCATGCATGTATGTGTCGTTATTTTTAATCCTTTCACTCGGAAAATTCTTAGCTTGATCTGCGATTTTATTATTTGGAGTCGTTCGTTTCTTGGGTATCTGCTGATTGTCGTCGATTCTTGCATCTTGTTCGTTTTCTCTTGGTTGATTGTCCGTTATTGTAAATTAATATAATTATTACTTTTATAATCGAGTGCCTCAACTCTCTGATAATATTAAATGGATAGCGGCATATGGGTGAGGATTGAGCTGTTATATTTTTTACGTTGAAGTGCTCTCTTAGCCATAACTCATTATCGGATTTGGTTATTAGAAGTTTTTCTGTTGGAGTTATCTGATGGATTGCTTATATTTCATCTTATGGATGAATATCGAATTAAAGTTGGATAGCATCATAGGATTCATTTTATGCCACTGAAATTCAAAGTTCACTGTTTTGGGGTTTTGCAATGGCCAACAAATGGTGGCCTCGGCCTATGGTGTCCGATCCTTAGTGCTGATGTAGGACATAAGATTGAGGTTGTCTGTTGAGATTGATTCAGTATGGGTGGACAAAAGTATTGAGGACCATTTCCCCCCTTGCCTTAGAAGTGTAAAGTTACCGAAAATGTACTTTAGAATATATCTATCGTTATGTAGGTGTAGTGTGCCTCTTTAAGAACATCGAAAGTGGATACACATTTTTCATCGAACTTTTTTTGCTTCATTTCTATGATTACAAGATACAAGTCATCGACTTAATTAAGCAATAGATCAAGTATGAAAATCAGATTAATATGTTTATGACAAACCCTTTTAATCTCAAATACATTCGAGTATGGGGCTAAAATGGGGTTTGCTGTTTCTGAGGATATGTCTTGTAGGATGCTTACCTTCTCTGAATAAGTTATTTAAGTTTTTTGCATGGGCTTAGTTGTGCTCTAAGTTTGAAATTAGAGAATGAACTCTTTGCTTCGCATCCTTTTTCCAGGCGCTGAAGCTTGAAACCAACTGTTATATCAAGCCCGAATATCACCAATAATGGGTTTAAGTTTCATTACAGACACTTTCGACCGTGTCATAAAGAAGCAAAAGGTTTCTTCCTCCAAGTCGCAAGACATGATCAACCAAATTGGACAAGAAATAGAACAAGCGCTGTCAAGAATACACTCTCCAACACCGATCACAAGACAATCCTCAACGAACTGCAGAACATAACAGAAATCTCACCCCTCAACCACCTCGAATCCACGCAGAAAGAGCTAGAGCTTGCCTTAACCAAATACCCTAAGCTCCTCGAAAAATCCTTCAACCCCGGCATCTCAAGGGCTTATCGAAACATAGACTTCTACCCACAAATCCTAAACGGAACCATCGCAAGCCGTTTATACCGCACGGTCCAGTTCGCAGCCGCTGCTTCACAAGCGAATGCAACCTGCCCGAAGCTGCCCAGCAAAAGGGCCCGTACCAAGAACTGTTCCACATACTCGAGTCCCTTAGGGCCGGAAACCTCGAGCTCGCCCTCATATGGGCCACCCAAAACCACGACCACCTCGAGAAAATAGGTTCTGAGATCGACTTTACTGCACCGCCCGATCTTGGTGATCTGGCCCGAACGCTCTACGACGTCTCCGTGTTAGATGCTAGTCAAAGACTGAGCCGAAGTCCCCCAGCGGTCAACGTCTTTACAGCTGCTGATGTGGGCCATCGAACTGAGCTAGTCTCAGTCTCGATGACAACGGTGAGCCTGAGTGACCCCGATTTCTCAAGTCTGTGCAAACAGGCGGCACGTCAGTCATCTTTACTACGTTGTGAAGGACCGCCTTCGTGGCACCGTCCCGTTTGTTTCCCCATTCGTGATAGAGGCTAGCCTCGCCGAATTCGCAAAGAGTCTCGAGGAGTCCATCATGAACCGAGTCTACAACGAACTCGGCACCTCAACCCGAGACAAAGGCGAAGCCCCCGTCCTCAAAGAAGAGCCTGCTACACATGCCTCTTTCTCCCTCTGATGCTGACCCGTGGAGTGTTACTATAGAAGAACTCCACGATATCCTGCTGGCAAGACTCAACACAACACCACGCCTTTCCTAAATGAAAGAGAGCAAGAAATAAAAAGGCGGCTGGAGACTCCACTGTCTTGCCCAGTGTTATTTGAGGCGAAAGGCGCACAAAGGCGATAGGCCACTGCCTTGCCTCAGAGGCGAGGCTTAAATAAGGCGCCCACCTCACAAAACCGAGGCGAATTTATTATATATAGAAATATAACATATACATATATCATATTCATGATTACTAATTCATAACTTATACTTAACATAGTTATCTTATGATGGTAAAATTTTTTGTGCAAGATATGAATGTAATCAAAATCGAACTAGTCAAAATATGCAAACAAATAATGTTAGGATAGAATAATATGAACAAGCAGAAGACATGTTTTGTCACTTGTCTTATTATTTTAAAATATTTTTTAGGGGCAGTGATATTAATCAATATGAAGTATGGTATTTTGTAACGGAGATATTAGGTAGGACACAACTAGATAAAGAAATCAGTTTGAAAGACGAACTCAGGGCTGGTACGATTTTGAAGAAATAAAAATTTAAAAAATACAATAATTGTGCTTATAGATTTGAACTATTAAATACAAACAGGCCCATAGTTAAAATAAGCCCATTTAAAATAGAAAAGCCATAAAATAGGGATTTAGAGCTGTCTTCAACCTACGTCGTCTTCAACCCTAAGCTGCTACCTGCAACTATTGAGTGAGGCGACCGCCTCACCGACCAGGCGCATCAATGCCTTGCACTGAGGCGTCGCCTCGGGTGCGCCTCAGCGAAGGACAACGCCTCGCACCACCTAGAGGCGATGTCTTGCCGAGCCGAGGCCCAGACGTCTCGTCAACCACATGACGACCTGAGGATGAGGGCCATCCCGAGGGAAGCAGAGACTAGAGCAAGGGAGTCCCAGCCTCAAATGCAGCAGACAACCACTACCCAAACTACCCATACAACCCAAAAAAAAGAGTCTTCGTCATCATCTCGAAAGGAAGCCTCTTCACCAGTCCACACCACAATAATCTCCACCTCCCAAGACTTAGCCACTTTAAGCATCTCCCTACCTCGACCGACGAGCCATCTCCATCTCATACCCTATCTCTTTCGACGGACGAGCCAATTCTATCCTTTGAAGAGCTATACAATACAACCCACATAACAACGTGGAAGTATATCTTCAACGAAGATTGTCTAACTCAACCGATGGATCCGGACATGGCCAAAAGCTTAATAGAAATTTGTCAGATTCTTCCTCTTGAAGGCAAACATAAGTCTGGCCCGAATCGAAGAAGAAGAACTCGAAGAAGGGGAAGACTACGAACCTGAGATCCCAGAACTTCCAAAGCTTCTCCAACACACGGTCGTCGATGAGGACTGCCCTCGTCGAAGTCGAAGATAGGAGAAGACCTGAACCTACCATGGACAAACGCCAAGGTGACAGCTCCATATCAAAAAGAGATTCGAAAGAGATCTGAAGGAAGGAGGACAAAATTAAGAAGATGGACGAGCTGGAATTAAGATGTCTAACTCATCTCTCATAGCGAAAAGCCCATCAGTATATCTACAATCTTTGTCGAAGACTCATGTTCAGCGGAAAAGGAAATGACTTGGCTGTTCTCCGAAGAGAGGAGACGAAAAGACCTAGAATTAGAGCAGTCCTGGGAGTACGAAAGGAGATGTTTTGCCGCATAGAATATCCTATCTACAAGGTGCATAGAGAAGACGACAAAATCGAAGAACTAATTGAAGCCGATCTCGCTTACATCAGAGGTGAAGACATCGAACAAATAGTGAGAAGCTACAGTATGCTTGGTATTCTTCAGAACCCAGAACTCAAGTTGGGCTACAACGCTCTGAAGCGATTCCTGTTGCGCCAGGTCAAGTTTAATGCAACTCATGACCTCCAAATGGTGCTGGAAAGCAACTTGAAGAAGGTGAATCTCACAAATCCATCGTTCGAACTCCCAGATTCCAATTACGGTCAATGCCACATATTTCATGAAGACGATCCCGCAGTGGTATACATCAACTACAAGGGAGAGAAACTGCTAATGAAGATGTCAGAGATCACCAAATTTTGCGACGGAACCCTTCTGATCATTCGAAACAAACTCAAAAGGATTCTGGAGCAACTAAGGTTTGAGGAGGCAGAAGTCCAAGAGAAATATGAGAAGATGATCGATGTCATCTCTGATCGACTGTCCTTCCGTAGAAGGTTGCGATCGTATGAGCACTTCTTAGGACTCAGAAGATCAGTCTATGCTCAGGTAAAACCCAAGAAAAGAAAGATGCAGAGGACGCCAAGATAAAGGACGCTAAGGGGAGATTGGTAGGAATATTAAGTAGCGTCATCTAATTATCTTTTTTCTTCGGTGTATTTTGTTATTATGTAGTTTGGGTGAGAAATATAATATGCTAATAGTTTGAGTATTGGGCACCAACTGTGGTATATAAAGCCCATTAAACTCGTTAGGATTTTTATCGAAAGAAATTAAGTGGAAGCCGCCAACGTTAAATACATACACGAACACACACTCAAGGTGTTTTTTACGTATCTTAACTTTGTGGCAATCTTTTGATCCTTGTTTGGTAACAAGAGGGCCAACAAAGTTAGAATAATAATTAACTAAACTAGTAATTATTTAAAAATAGTAAGAGGTAGTTAGTGGTTTTCCTTCAAAACTTATTAATTGGCTTTTTTTCTAATGAACTTCATTAACAGACCAATATGACGGCTTATACAAAGTCCTGAACCTTAATAAAATAGTATAGATGTGTCGACGATCAAATAGGCCAATGGGCCCAATTAGCCAATGTTTATTTAGAGAGAATTGGGTCGGCCCGTACACTAATCAACCAATAACATTTCATTCTTTAAAAAATAATTTACATGTGGATGTTTTTGGATTATTGCTGAATTTTTTTAATTTGAAAGTTTTGATTTGGAGGTAATATATTGAATGTTGTAAAAATTAATTGAATAATAATGTTGATAATATGAGGGGTAGAAAAAGTTGTAATAATGAATTTGTAGCAGTATAAATATGTGGTTGTGTAAAAAACTATTAAGAAGCATTGAATAAAAACAAGTTATCTAGCTCTCTATTATTATTATTATTCTTATTATTATTATAATCGTACTTAGAAAGTTATTTACGGGTTTTAATATTTTTTTATAACGATAAGAATTAGGGGTGAGCAAAATCGGATATCCGACCGAAATTCGGATGTCCGAATTTTCGGATATCAAAAAATGATATCTGGTTTGGTTTTAAACTGATAACCGAAAATCGGATATCCGCTTTATTCGGATATTTAAACCGGATATCTGCGTCCGTTTTTTAAATTTATTTTTCTTATATGTTATTATTTTCTTTGAAAATCATTTTTTTTATTTCTTATCAACTCAAAAAAATATTTTTTCATATAAGAATTCCTACACATAGTAATATTTGAATTTATGATTCAAAATTACATAATAAATAATGAACACATTACCACAAATTCACAGTAATTTTTTAACTTGAATCTCGATGTGTTTATCTTTTTTAATTTCAATCTCTAACAAAGTTTTTTGCAATAATAAAATAATATAAATTTAGATATTCTACTTTGACGATTTTATTTTCCTTTTTGGACCTTAATTTTTTCTTTTGCGGCTATTTTTATATTTTTTATTATTATTTTTAACTATAAAACCGGATATCGGATATCCTAACTTTAGACAAACCACAATCCGTATCCGATCCGGTTTTTAAAACTGGATATTTTTTGGGTTTTGACAACCAGATAACGGATCGGAATTCGGTTTTCGGATATTTTTCTCAGCCCTAATAAGAATCATATATCTAACAACATTCGACAAATACAATTAAATTTATAATTTTATACAATGTTTTTAAAAATATTCAAATAATAATTACGTCACCTCTTTGGAATCTTTGCAATGAGAAAGCTCTACTTGGTGGGCTTGACTGATAAAACGAGGCCCAAGTTCACCGATTTCGATTCTACTTGTGAGGGGCAAAATCGTCTATTTCAACCGATTTCGATTTCTATTTGCCCCTTCTTCAATCCTCGTCACGTTTTTTCTCCATCTTCGCACACTTTGCGGTGAGATTTTATCTGTAATTGCGTTTCTCCGTATGTGCGAATCTCATGCCTGTATGTTTCGGGTTTTTAATCCTTTGACTCGGTGAATTCTTAGCTTGATTCGCGATTTTATTTCTGATTAATTTGTTTGGAGTCTTTCGTTTCTTTGGGTATCTGCTGATTGTCGTCGATTCTTGAATCTTGTTCGCTATGCTGATGCTCCAGTTCTTTATGATCGAGTGCTTTTTGCTCAACTCTCTGTGATAATATTAAATGGATAGCGGCATATGGGTGAGGATTGAACTGTTATATTCTATATGTTGAAGTGTTCTCTTAGCCATAACCCGTTATTGGTTTTGGTTATTAGGAGTTTTTCTGTTGGAGTTATCTGTTGGATTGCTTATATTTCATCTTATGGATGAGTATCGAATTGAAATTGGATAGCATCATAGGATTCATGTTATGCCACTGAAATTCCAAGTTCACTGTTTTGGGGTTTTGCAATGGCCAACAAATGGTGGCCTCAGCCTATGGTGTCCGATCCTTAGTGCTGATGTTGGACATAAGATTGAGGTTGTCTGTTGAGATTGATTCAGTATGGGTGGACAAAAGTATTGACGACCATTTTCCCCCTTGCCTCAGAAGTATAAAGTTACCAAAAATGTACTTTAGAATATATCTATCTTTATATAGGTGTAGTGTGCCTCTTTAAGAACATAGTCCCTAACCATGAAGCTGAAAGTGGACACACATTTTTCATCGAACCTTTTCTGGAGTCCTATAGGCTTATTACCCTTCATTTCTATGATACAAGATACAAGTCATCTACTTAATAAAGCAATGGATCAAGTATGAAAATCAGATCAATATGTTTATGACAAACCCCTTTAATCTCAAATACATTCGAGTATGGGGCTGTGGGGTTTGCTGTTTCTGAGGATATGTCTTGTAGGATGCTTACCTTCTCTGAATAAGTTATTTAAGTTTTTTGCATGGTCTTAGTTGTGTTCAAAGTTTGAAATTAATGAACTCTTTTCTTCCCATCCTTTTTCCAGGCGGCGAAGCTTGAAACCAACCGTTATATCGAGCCCGAACATCAGCAATAATGGATTTAAGTTCCATTACAGACGCTTTCGACCGAGTCTTAAAGAAGCAAAAGGTTTCTTCCTCCAAGTCCCAAGACATGATCAACCAACTTGGACAGGAAATAGAACAAGCACTGTCAAGAATACACTCCCTCAACACCGATCACAAGACAATCCTCAACGAACTGCAGAACTTGCTCACAGAAATCTTACCCCTCAACCACCTCGAATCCTCGCAGAAAGAGCTAAACCTCGCCTTAACCAAATACCCTAAGCTCCTCGAAAAATCCTTCAACCCTGACATCTCCAAGGCTTATCGAAACATAGACTTCGACCCACAAACACTAAACGGAATCATCGCAAGCCATTTATACCGCACGGGCCAGTTCGCGGCCGCCGACTGCTTCACAAGCGAATGCAACCTGCCCGAAGCTGCCCAGCAAAAGGGCCCGTACCAAGAACTGTTCCACATACTCGAGTCCCTTAGGGCCCGAAACCTCGAGCCCGCCCTCATATGGGCAACCCAAAACCACGACCACCTCGAGCAAATAGGTTCTGACATCGAACTGAAGCTCCACCGCCTTAGATTCGTCGAGATCTTACAGGGAAGCAGCAGCAACAGAGAAGAAGCCCTCTCCTATGCAAGGACCTTCTTCGCCCCGATATTCTCCAAGCACACAGCCGAAGTACAGAAGCTAATGGCTTGCCTATTATGGGCCGGTAAGCTAGAATCGTCGCCCTATGCCGAGCTGCTATCCTCCGCTCACTATGAGAGGCTGCCCGGCGAACTGGGGCAGCAGTTCTTGAGCCTAATGGGTCAGCCTTTTGAGAGCCCATTGAGCGTCGTGGTTGAAGCTGGCGTTCAAGGGCTGCCCACGCTTTTGAAGCTGATGAACGTTATGACTGCGAAGAAGCAAGAATGGCAGTCGATGAAGCAACTGCCCGTGCCCATCGATTTGGACAGGGATTTTCAGTTCCACTCTGTTTTTGTCTGCCCCGTGAGCCGAGAGCAGGCCAGCGAGGACAACCCTCCTATGCTTTTGCCGTGTGGGCACGTTTTGTGTAAGCAGTCCATTACGAAGCTGTCCAAGAACAACGCCACGAGGCCTTTTAAGTGCCCTTATTGCCCCCGAGAGGTCGAAGCAGGTCAGTGTAGGCAGTTGTTTCTCTGAGATGTTTGAATGCGTGTGAACTGCTGTTTGGATCTTTGTTCTGTGTAAAGAAAGAACGCTCATTTGATTTGGGAAAAAGATATGGTTGCTTTTTGAGTTTCTTATGTTGGATTTGATCACTTGAAGATATTAAAACAGAGATGGTTAGTGTTTGAAAATGAAGGCAATAATAGCACATTAAAAGCAGCTGTAATGGATGGATGCATCTATTAAAGAACATTGGGTAATTTTATTAAATTTCTGACTTGATTTCTTTTGGGCTTTCTTTTGCCAATTATTCCATGCCATCGTATTCGTAGGCCCTTATCTACAACTATAACTAGAGCTCTCAAAGTGGCCCGCGGCCCGCGGGCCGGCCCGCTAAAGTGGCGGGTTGGGCTGAGCTTTTGCAGGCCCTCCAGGAGGCGGGCCTAAGCGGGCTAGCCTGCGGGGCCAGCCCGCTATTATTGTAAATATATATAATTTATTAATTAAATATATATTATAATGAAAATAAATACTAAATAGGGGTTTTTACACATAAGTACCTATTTGGAAAAAAACTAATAATTTAGTACCCAGTCAGAATTTTTTATATGTAGGTATCTAACAGAATAAAGTTTTTGCACATAGGTACCCGATCCCCGAAAGTACTAGGTACGCCCTATGTAACACACAGACATGCCCGTAGGTACGACGTATCCTTTAGGTACCCTATATAAACGGTTATAGTACGCAATATACACAGAGGAAGGTACGATATGACTAAAGAAACTGGTAAAATTAAAACGGGTACCTATCTATAAAATTTTCTGACATGGGTAGTTATGTGTAAAAATTTTTTCCAATTGGGTATTTTTCTATAGATTCACCTACTAAATATAGAAAATAAAACTAAATTAATTAGATAATATAATTAATGTTATTAATTATGTATAATTAATATCATATTTATTCATAATTTATTAATAAATATCATAACTAAAAATAAAAATTATTACTAAATTAATATTTTAAATTAAAATAAAAAATAGGAAAAAAAATTACTTGGCGGGCGGGCCTGGTCCGCCAGGCCCGCGGCCCGCCGTGGGGCGGGGCCGTCCCCAGTTTTTTAGGTCCGCCCCGCCCCGCCAAGGGGCTGGCTTTGGCGGGCGGCGGGCCAGCCCGGCCCGTCCCGTCAAATTGACAGTACTAACTATAACCAACATTATTAAAGGATGATAATTTTAATTGAATATCACACAGCTTGGATTTTTTGTTTGCTTTAACATAACGTAATTATTGTAGATACGAAGGATGTAAAGCATTTTCTTTATATAGTTTTTCTATATCTTGTATGCTTCGAAAAAGGACTCGGGACTACGAATCTTGTGGGGGAAATCGTTATTTGACGAAAATGAATGAAATTTATAATAAACTACTGCTGACTTATCTATTGTTGTAAAATTATTGCTAATGACTATAGAGCATAAAAGAGCTTTTATTCTATTACTTGTGTTTCCCTGTACAAAGACCTCTATTTATAGGCTTAGAGGTAAAATCTTACATTGATCACAATAGATAATGAGGTAATTGATAATAGATATTAAAGTAAAATCAAGAGGTGGAGTGAATGAGTGATAGTGGGGAAAAAAAGTTGAGTGGACATCCAATATATAAAATAGTTTATAACACTCCCCCTTGGATGTCCAATCTTTTGGTAAAATGTCTCATTAAAACCTTACTAGGAAAAACTAAAAAGGATAAAACCCTAGTGAAGGAAAAAGAGTACATTTTCCTATACAAAGTTGCCTCGTTAAAAACCTTACTCGGAAAACCCAATGGGAAAAAACCGTGGTTAAGGAAGAAAGAGTACAACATAGTATTTCTCCCCCTCTTGAGCATATCATTTAAATTCTTCATTCGGCGCATTCCAATCTTATAAACCAGCTTTTCAAATGTTGAAGTCGGCAGCGATTTCGTAAAAAAATACGCTAGATTGTCACATGAACGAATTTGTTGAACAGTAATTTCACCATTCTTTTGAAGATCGTGAGTGAAAAAGAACTTAGGTGAGATATGTCTCATTCACTCACCTTTTGTGTAACATTCCTTTAGTTGAGCGATAAATGCGGCGTTATCTTCGAATAATATAGTTAGAGCACCTTTGTCCAAATTTAAGCCGCATGTTCCTCGAACATGATGAATCACTGATCTCAACCAAAAACACTCCCGACTTGCTTCGTGTATTGCCAAATTTCTGCATGGTTTGAAGAAGTGGCGGCTATAGTTTGTTTCATTGAGCGCCAAGAAATAGTCGTACCAACACATGTAAAAATATAACCCGTTTGCTAGTTTGAGACTGAGCATTATGCGATTAGACAAATAACCAGCATCTGCATAGCCTATGAGATTGGATTTTGCAGATTTAGGATAGTAAAGACCAAAATCTATCGTACCTTGAAGTTATCGAAATATATGCTTAATGCCATTTCAATGCCTTCGTGTGGGTGAAGAACTATACATTGCTAGCAAATTAACCGCAAATGATATATCGGGACGGGTATGGCTTGCAAGATACATTAGTGCTCCTATTGCACTTAGATATGGTACTTCTGGACCAAGTAGTTCTTCGTTATTATCACGAGGTCGAAATGGATCTTTATTCACATCAAGTGATCTCACTATCATAGGCATGCTAAGGGGTGTGCTTTATCCATATAAAAGCGTTTAAGCACTTTTGCAGTATAAGCGGACTGATGCAAGAATACGCCATCATCAAGATGCTCAATTTGTAAACCAAGACAAAATTTTGTCTTATCAATATCCTTCATTTCAAATTCTTGCTTTAAATAATCAGCCTTTTTTGGAGCTCTTCGGGCGTTCCAATTAGATTAAGGTATCAATATATACAGCTATGATGACAAAATTTAACCCCGATCTCTTTATAAATTAACAAGGACATATTTGATCATTTGTATATCATTCTTTTAATAGGTATTCGCTAAGGCGATTATACCACATACGTCCGGCTTGCTCTAAACCGTAAAAAGATCTACATAGCTTGATCGAGTAAAGATCACGAGAACATTAACTATATTCTTCAGGCAGTTTAAATCCTTCAGGGAGCTTCATATAAATGTTACTATCTAACGAGCCATATAAATATGCCGTGACAACATCCATCAAACGCATTTCCAGTTTTTTCATTTGATGCCAAACTTATTAAATATCGAAAACTAGTCGCATCAACTACGGGGGGAATACGTTTGATCATAATCAATGCCGGGTTTTTGAGAAAAACCTTGTGCTGCAAGACCCGCCTTATATCGCAAAATTTCATTTTTCTCATTTCTTTTCCTCACAAAAATCCATTTATACCCTATGGCTGCACATCTTCTGGTGTGCGCATTACTGGTCCAAAAACTTTACGTTTTGCCAGTGAATTCAATTCAGCTTGAATTGCGTCTTTCCTTTTGGCCAATCATCTCTAAGCTTACATTCATTCATAGACCTAGGTTCAAGATCCTCATTATCAGTAACAATTGTTTTTGCCACTGCATATGCAAACATATCGTCGACGTTTATTTCATTTCGATTCCATATTTTTCTACTCATGACATAATTTATTGAGATCTCATGATTATCAACATTTTCAGGTACCTGTGTTCTTCGGGAAACTTTTCAATAGTATGTCAGTAGACTGTTCAGGAGTTTTAGTTTCCTCGGGACCACCTTGAATTATTGCTCCTTTTCTTTTACGAGGAACTTTATCTTTAGAACCGATCGGTCTACCACATTTTAAACGCGCTGTACACTAATTTTAATCGGAGCATAATAGCCGGAATATGAGATTTAGTAACTCTTTTAGGGTCAGTAAACGCGTCTGGTAATTGATTTGCTAAATTTTGCAAATGAATGATCGTTTGAACTTCCAGTTCACATTGATTAGTACGAGGATCATAATGTGACAGTGATAATTCATTCCAACTAATTTTCTTTTCCGGCGTTTTTTCATCTCCCCCTAATGTTGGGAAAACTGATTCGTCAAAATGACAATCAGCAAATCTGGAATTAAATAAATTTTCAGTCTTTGGCTCGAGATACTTAACTATAGATGGGGATTCAAAGTCAACATAATTCTCAACCTTCTTTGAGGCCCCATCTTTGTGTGTTGTGCTGGATTAATCGGAGTATAGACCGCACACCCAAATATTTTTAGATGGAAAATATTTGGTTCCTGACCCTGAACCAATTGCATTGGGGGAGACATGGTAATGCATTGGCCTAATGCGAATTAGCGCTGCCGCATGCAAAATAGCATGACCCCAAGCATAAGTTGGGAGATTCGCGCTCATAAGTAATGGCCGAGCAATTAATTGTAAGCGCTTTATAAACAATTCTGAAGACCATTTTGTGTATGAATATAAGCTACTGGACGTTCAACACTTATCCCAATTGACATGCAATAATCATTAAAAGATTATGACCAAAATTCACTAGCATTGTCAAGACGAATTGGATTGTCTTGATCGGATAACTGGGAAAATGAGCGCGTAACCGAATCAATTCACCTAATAATCTCGCAAACGCCAGGTTGCGAGTTGATAATAATACGGTGAACGCTGCGAAATTTTCACAGACCACAAGAGCTTAAAATACTTCTTCACTCAGGAGTTAAATATGAGACGGTGGCTAGAACTTGTTAAAGACTATGACTGTGTAATTAGTTACCATTAGGGAAAGCAAACGTCGTGGCGGATGCTTTAAGCCGGAAAACCGCAAGTGCAGAGTTGCACAGCTCGTATAGAAATTATACCAATGGGCGAAATCGAAACAAGGCTAGCAGCGTTAACCCTCCGACCAACATTGATGGAGCAAATCACGAAAGCGCAACAGAACGACGAATTATATTTAAAGCTCAAGAAAACTCAAGTTGAACAAAGGCCATCAAACTACAAGATACGAGAAGACGGAAGCTTGCACTATAGGAATCGAATATGCGTTCCCAATGACACGGAGCTTCGAAAGACGATTATGAAGGAAGTGCATGCCACGGTTTACTCAATTCACCCAGGAGCGACAAAGATGTACAGAGACTTACGAACCAATTATTGGTGGCCGGGAATGAAAAGAGAAATAGCGGCTTTCGTGAGTCAATGCCTAACATGTCAACAAATAATGGCGGAGCACCAACGATCGACAGGAACTTTGCAATCCCTGCCAATACGCGAATGGAAGTGGGATCACATTACAATGGACTTCGTCGTTGGCTTGCCAAAGACTATGAAGGGCAACGACGCTATCTAGGTCATTGTTGATCGACTGACTAAGTCTGCCCACTTTCTACCAATCATCTCAACATTCTCTTTGGAACGATACGCTGGGTTGTATGTGCAAGAAATAGTACGACTCCACAGAGTCCCAATCTCGATCATTTCCGACCGCGAATCGAGATTCTTATCCAAATTTTGAATGAGTTTGCAGAATGCTATGGGAACCAAATTGTCATTCAGTACTGCCTATCATCCCCAAACGGACGGGCAATCAGAAAGAACCATCCAGACCCTGGAGGACATGTTGAGAGCCTGTGTGCTCGACTTCAAAGGGAATTGGAGCCGGTATCTTCCACTGATCGAGTTCTCATAGCTATCATGCAACTATCGGAATGGCTCCATACGAAGCTTTATATGGACGCAAGTGTAGATCTCCAATTCATTGGGATGAAGTTGGAGAACGATCAATATTAGGCCCTGACTTGGTACAAGAAATGAAAGAAGCTATTGCAAAGATACGAGAAAGGATGAAAACATCCCAGAGTAGACAGAAAAGTTATGCAGACCAAAAGCGTAGGCCTTTAGAATTTGCGGTAGATGACTGGGTATTTCTGAAGTATTCCCAATGAAAGGCGTGAAGCGATTCGGGAAGAAGGGCAAGCTGGCCCAAGATACATAGGACCATTCCGAATACTCGGGAAGGTCGGCGAAGTAGCTTATCAACTAAAACTACCAAGTTCATTAGCTCAAGTTCACGATGTCTTCCATATATCGACGCTACGAAAATACGTCGCAAACCCCAGCCATGTATTGAGTAATGAAACTCTTCACCAACAACTCAAGCCAGATTTGAGCTACGAGGAAAAGTCAGTGGAAATATTGATGTATGAAGTGAAGCGCTTAAGAAATAAAGAGATTCCGTTAGTAAAAGTGCTGTGGCAGAATCAGTTGATAGAAGAAGCTACGTGGGAACGGGAAGAGGATATGAGGAACCGATACCCTGAGCTGTTTCTCCCTACCTGATTTCGGGGGCGAAATCTCTTTTAAGGGGGGATGTAATACCCGGGTCCCACGAGTAAGTTGGCCAATAAATTTGCATGCATATTATGTGGTTACGTGATTGCACAAATACATTTAACTATGTGTTATTATGTGTTTTAACTTAGTAGAAATTTAATTGAGATTTGGAAGGAATTCCGTAGGAACTAGTACGAAAAATTTAAACTACATGATGGCAAGGAATTGATAATGAAGTTGAGATTTAGAAACCTACATATGTGAAATGCGATTAAAGGTAAAGTACATAACATAATAATATTATAAGGAAAAGATTTTAGAACTGTGGTTCTATGCGTAACATCCGAAACCTTAGCCAAGAAGGTAAGATAATTTAGGAATAGAATAAGAATACTATTTAGAAATAAAATAGTTATTTGACAAGAGTTACGAAAACCTAACTATGAAGGAAAAGGATTATTTGGATAATTTAATAATACCTAATGGGAGATAAGTATTAAAGATTTCGGTTGATGTCCTTTGGTTAGTCAGACACGCCAAACTAAGGATAACAAAGAAATGAGGAATTAACTTCACAAGTCAGAAAACCATCGAAAGTAAAAGCATAGAGAGGAGAACAAGACTTGAGCTAAGTTTGGAAAGGTATGGATTGTTATTTTGATTTTTAATCTGTTTCATACGTATATTACTATGCGTAGGAGATTGTTAGGATGATGATTCGGATAATACTAGGGTTTTTATAACTTCAACTAACGAAAGTTTTGAAAACAGTTACAGCCATGAAACAGCTCTAATAATATTCCAATTGTTCTTGAAGAAAATTAAATTTCATTGAAGGTTTAGTAATTATCAAAGTTAATAATCATACTCTTAGGGTTTAAAGTTAATCAAAGACGATTTTAGAAATATAAAATATCTGAAAGCTTTATAATGTTCTTATGAACTTCAAACGGTTCTTGAAAAGAGATAGAGCTTAATCGAAGAATTTAAGAAGTCCACGTGTTAATATTGTTCCGTGAAGTATGAATTTCGCAAACCTTGACTAGCAAACCACTAAGGTGAGAGAAACTTCACGACTTGGTGGAAGTCAAACGTGGCAAATCAATAAATTACTGCTTTGCAAACCTTGAAAAGTTTGCGGGGTACTAAGTTCAGGAATCAGAAAATAAATTTCAAGCACTTCGCGAACTAGACTTCGCGGCTTGGGTGGATTCTTGAACTGAGTAGGCAAATTGCTAATGTTACGAATTGGAGTACTTTGCGAAGTGTGAATATTAAGCGATTCGTGAAATACATGAAGGATGATTCGCAAAGTGAAAGAGGAGATAGAATTCGCAAGGAAAAGGAAGCTTAGACTTGACGAATTGAGGTTTGCGAATCCTAGGGTAAGAAGGACATTTTACGAAATGTGAACTTTACGAGCTTATAACCACTCGATTTCGCGAATTAAGAGAAAGCACTAGATTTCAAGAATCGACCATGGTTAGCGATCCCTGGCTGCTTGATGACCCTAACTTAGCAAACCCAAATTCACGGATCATTAGGGCACTACTTCACGAATTAAATATGACATTCGACTCAACGAATTTGAGAACTTAGCGAATTAGTGTATTTCACGAATTAGGGTCTCTAGAATCCACAAAGTCAGAAATATTTATTTATTTGTTTATTTATTTATATAATTCGTAGGTTAACTTAAATTCAATAGCATACTAACGATTATAATTTTATGTTTAAGGTCGAAATTTAAGAATTTCACAGGATCCGTAGCTAATAGTTCACGGACGACAGGTAAGTGGGAATTTCAACTACAACACATAAGTTGTTTGTATGAATATGTTACGTGGCTATTTGCTTATATGAGATTACGTGAATTATTTGCTATTTGCTATGATGATGATATAGCACGAATTTCTGTACTGTTCACATGAGCATGAATACATGCATACACGGCATGCACGAGAATTGTGAGACGAGCGTATGCATGGTGCAATGTCGCTTGAAAGCGATGAATATTTGTCGATATAGGCATCTGATGTCGACTCACAATTGAGTCAGACTGCTTCTATGCACCATGACGACCAGGTACGTCGTCAGATATATTTTTATTATTTGGGCAGAATGCCCTGAATGGCGGTAGGTACGACCTGGAGGAGGCGATTCGAGGGTGGCAGCGACACCGAGAGTATCTCTGGTATTGGCGACCCCGAAGTGGGCTACCTGCGTGAGCGTCCGCGGAACAACAAGTACCCATTGGGCCGAATGGCGGGCTGTCATGCATCCCACTGCGAATTGGGCCGAAATGCGTGACTGGTATTTTATGGTTCGTCACCCTTTGTGGATTGCTGGACCATTGTCCTTATTGGAATTGAGCTCTGAAAATGGTGCATAGTAAGTCAGTCGAGGGCCCTGAGAGATATGAGATTTAGTTTGATCCTATTGGGGTCTGAATGCATTGGCGCGGATGCCTTTGCAACTGAGGCACGTGCACAACATGCATTATTCCTACTTACTGAGCTTTATAGCTCATGTTTTTATGTGTTGTAGGTACGCGCGACCACATCATGTGATCGCTTATAACGGCAAGGCTATCTGTTGAAGCTTCCAACGACTTTTGAGGGTGGTGTGTACATAAATGCGACCCGTGAGGCGGAAGTTAGGATTCGTTTTGTTGCGATTAGGAACCATCCTATGTAATTAGGTTGGAAGCAATATTTTTGTACAGAACGAATTCCTTTATATAAAAGGAAAAATTTTACCCACGTTTTCGCGTATTAATTATTTAATACTGACATTAGCCACGCAAGTTAGAGTTAGAATTGGTAAGTAAATGCCGGGGCGCCACAAACTCCCCCACCTCCTCCATTAATGGAGGCATGAGGAAGCTATGTTACTTAGTTTGTTTTTTTCTCTTTGTTGTGTTTTCTTTCTTTAAAGCAAAAAAATTCCCGACCTTGCCCGTCGTCTCCCCGACTCGCCGCCGATTCCGCCTCCAGCATGCCGCTGCTTCGCCTGTCGTCTCCCCGACTCGCCGCCTCCCCGACTCAGGCACCAGTCAACTTCCCCGCCTCGCCGCCTGCCGCCTCGTCGTCCCGCCCGCCGTCTATCCGGCATGCCGCTTCTTCGCTCCGCCTACTCCCTCCCTACCCCGTCCGCCGTCTCCCTTCTCGACCTGCGGGTCATGAGCTTTTTCTCCTTTTTGGAGCCCAGTCCGATGAAGATAAAAATTCAGAAGTCGAAGGCCAAGTGAAAGTTAATAAGAGTATCATAGATTAGCTTAATAGCTTTTTCTGTTATATATTCTTTAGTTCTTGTTCGTAGATAATGGGTCTTATTTTCTCTCGGTTTTTGTCGCGGACCATTTTTCTCCCCACGTGGGAGTGTTGGTGCCCCCATTGTCTGGATCCGAAAACCAAAATCCGATTTCATTCCACGCATTCACATGAATTTATGCATTTGCATAATTAGTTTTATGATATGAATATAGATGATGATAGTAATTAGAAGTGAAAAATGTGTTTCGGTCGTAAAACTAAGTTTCGCGAATGAACAGTGATTTTATTTCGCGGGTGAACAGTGAATTCGCGAAGCGAACAGTAATTTCGCAAATGAACAGTAACTTTCGCGAATGAACATTTTATTTCGTGGGTGAACAGTGAATTCGCGAAGTGAACAGTAACTTTCGCGAATGAACATTGATTTTATTTCGCGGCTGAACAGTGAATTCGCGAAGTGAACACGCGAATGAACAGTAATTTTAATAATAATAATAAGGAATGTAATTTAAAAATAGCTAAGTTGAGAGAAATGGAATTTTTGGAAGAAGGAAATTTCGAAATTTTTTCAATAATAGGTTTCGGAATTCCTTAGAAAGGGATTTCGAAATTCTCTAAAGTGGAGGAATATTTAAATAATATTAAGGTATGGCTAATATAAACTAAGAAATGAATTTTGAAAGGGTTGGAGAAATTCGAAACACTTAGGTATAGTTTCAAAATTCGTTGGACAAGGGTTTCGAATTTTAGTAAGGGTTCGAAATTTACTTGGAGGGTTTCGTACTAACTTTAAGTTTAATAATGAAAATTAACAAGTGATAAAATAAATACAATAAAAGGTGAATGAATGATAAGGGTAGGTTAGAAGACATTGGAATTAACTATTTGTAGTATAGTATATGGAAGAATAGAGATTAGTAACGACTGTATCAATAACTCAGTTCATAAGCAAAACTTCGATGTTAAGCTAAGGAGATGAAAGGTCGAACAGTAAACAAACGCAAGCTAGGAAGGGTATAATTTTGTTATGATTTTCATGTTTTTAGTTAAAATTTAGCATGTTAGGATGTTATTAAGCATGCAAATTTCATTTGGTCAAGTTCCATATAAGTTCTGGATTTTTGAAGTTTGAAATGTGCTTAAAGATTATATGAAGTTCTTCGTGTTCTTGAGAGGTTATAATTTGATCGTATGGGTTTTTAGAATGAAAATAGTGTTTAAAATAATTGAAAGGAAGGTTTCGCGAAATGTGGATTTGAAGTTAGGTTTTCGCGAACAGTAACTTTCGCGAATGAACAGTGAATTCGCGAAATGAACAGTTTGCGAATGAACGACGAATTCGCGAAATAAATAGTAAATTTCGCGAATGAACAGTGAATTCACAAAACGAACAGTAACTTTCGCGAATGAACAGTCATTCACGAAATGAACAGTTCGCGAATGAACAGCGAATTCGCGAAATGAACAGTTCGCGAATGAACAGCGAATTCGCGAAATGAACAGTAACTGTCGCAAATGAACAGTGAATTCGTGGAATGAACAGTGTTTTCTCGAATAAACAGTAATTTTGGAAAAAAATTGATTAATATAATAATAGATAAATAAAAATAAAAAGAATGAAAAATGAAAAAATGATGTGAGACAGATTTCCGAAATTTAACAGGACTTCAACAATTTAGCAGATTTCCAAAATATAAAGTATTCTGCAGTTAGGGTAAATTAGAATACATTTAATACTGATCTAAATATAACTTCCCAGGGAGAAAGAGTCTAGTATTTAATAATTAATAGATAGAAAGTTAAAAGATTACAGATAGAAATTAGGTCATGTATAATATAAGAGCATGCATATCATGACATATACATTATTTTCTTAGGGATTTTATATTTATCGACAATAATATTTTAATAGGTCCGAATTCTGAAAAGCAAGGATAAAGTCAAGCAAAGAACGGGGCTTTAAGCCAGTATGATATGCAACATGTGTTCTTATCTTTGTGTTTTACATGAATTATTTGATCAATGATTTTATGACTTACTTGATATATGAAATTGATTTGATTTAGTGGATGAAAGTGTGCTCAAATGTGATATAGGTGAATGGTGATTCATATATGTTATATATGTATGGTACAATGCATACGGATAATAATGAAAAGAGAAGCCATTATGACTGCTACGACATCAGACGACTTGATACACAAGTATGGTTACATCCCTACAAATCGGGGGATTACAGAGTCCTGTACAGGACACAAAATATATCAATGGTTACAGAGTCCCATGCATGGGCCCCTACGGGATCGAAAGTACGAGTCTGGCAGGTTCATGACGGAAGTATCAAAAATAAATGATCATATTGAATTGCATTGACCTACGGGTTCTAAGAATTGTTCTATGGACTACGGTTCTGTGACAAACTTCGATGATTGGTTACGTGATAGTTATGTAATTTTATATGTTACAGTACGAGTATTGTGAATCTACGAATTCTACGAACGATGGTATATTCTTTAAAAACGTCTACGGAAGCAAACGAAAGGAAGAAATTAATTTTCTGATAAGATTTTATTTATCATTTGTCTAATGGAATAACATGTTGCGATCATACTCTGAATAATTATTTTCACAGTTGCTGTAGATATTTAACAGGCAACTTAGAGTGCATATTCATACGACAACATGGATTCAAGGTCGTCCGGCTACGCTTTCACCTACTCCCCTGTGTTCATCGTGTGCATGTAGTATATGAAGCGTTAGGGACTTTTGTGTGTTGTAAAATAAATAAGATATGGTGCATATATAGGTATGATATGCGTAGAAATGACTAAACCAGATGTACGCTCCCGTTTATGTATAAAGGTATGGTTGTAAAAAGGCAAAAAATTTTATGTGTAAAATATAATAGCTGCGCAAATAAAGTAATAGAAAACAGGACGATACATGTATGGTATCAGAGCCTAGGCTTTAGGTTCTGTAGACATTTGCATGGTATGTGCATTATGGTCTGCCCTGAAATTCTTTTTGCATATTTAGGCAAAGGGCAGTAAGTGAACCATTGCATGTAGAACACGATGAACCTACGATATGGGGAGGAGGAAGAACGACTGTACCTGAATCGTATTCATCTCATACGCTTATGCGTAATGAGCGTGAAAATCCTCTGACAATTCCCCGTGAAAGGCGATATGATAAGCTTAGAAAATTGGGTACGATGGATGTTATGGGAACAACGGATCCTGCTGAGGCAGAAACGTGGCTAAAAAGAACAGAAAGGGTTTTAACATGATGCATCGTACGCCAGAGGAGAATTTGATTATGCAGTGTCACTCCTACAAGGGCATGCATATGAATGGTGGGAAACAGTTCTGGATAATATGGTGCAACCTTCAGTGTTGACTTGGGAGGATTTCTTAAGGGAGTTTAACGATACGTATATGCCAGAAGTCTATAAGGATCGGAAGGAAAAGGAGTTCTTGGAACTTAAGCAAGGAAATAAATCTGTAGGTGAATACGAGGTGTTGTTCAATCAGCTGTCTCGCTGTGCTCCTCATATGGTCGCCACTGAAAGAAACAAATGTCGTAGATTCGAAGCAGGACTTCCATATACGATTCGAAATCGTATCTCTCTTCAGATATGGAATCCTATGGCAGATTAAGGGCACCAGCTATTCGTGGTGAAAAATTGGAAACGGAGTCGAGAAACTTCCAAAGTAGTAAAAGAAGGGAAGGCGAAGAATCGTCTAGAGGAGAAATGAAGAAGACTTATAATGAACCGAGACCGATGAACACAAAAAGTGGTCCCGCCAGGAGCCGGGGCAAGAACTATTGGAAGAGGTATCGGGATATCTCAACCGATACCGGCATGTGGACACCGTGGAAAGAATCACACGGGTGTCTGTAGATGGCTCATTGGCGAATGCTTCAAATGCGGACAACGCGGACATTTGGCTAGAAATTGCCCAATGTCGCAAATGGAAATTACAGTGGATCAATCAAGAGTTAGCGGACCTTCCACTAATCGTGGAAGGGGAAGGGGCCGAGGGCCATATAACACTGGTTGAGGAAGAGGAGAATACGAAGGACAAGCTTATAGATCGCCAGCGCAGGGTCGGATCTTTACAATGACTTGCAAGAGGCCAAAGAGGGGTCACATATAATTTCGGGTAAGCTATCTATGTGTGATACTGATGCATATGTTTTATTTGATCCAGACGCAACGCATTCATTCATGTCACGAACGTTTGTATCATTATTACATGATAAACCCGAACCCCTAGAAAATGAGATAAATGTTAGACTTCTAATGGATGAAGTGGTCATAGTAGATACAGTGTATACGAAATGTAAAATTGTTAGTGATGGGGTAGAGATGCAGGCGACCTTACCCTTAATGGATTTTGACGTAATATTAGGCATGGATTGGCTATCTCGATATAGAGCAAACTTAGATTGTTTTAAAAAGGAAATTAAACTGTCTCCTTCGGATCACACATGTATAGTGCTTAAAGGAGAAAAGAATGTATGGACGGCAGACCAGATATCAAGTTTGGAAGCATCCACAATGATAAGTAAAGGGTGCGATTGTTATTTGGCGTATATTATAGATACACGATTGTGTGGACTAAAAGTGGAGGATATTCCAATGGTTAGCGATTACCCTGGTGTTTTTCCCTAGGATTTGTCTGGACTTCCACCATATCGAGATACAGAGTTTCCGATTGAGCTCCAGCCTGGCACGGCACGGCACCGATTTCTATTCCACCATATCGAATGTCACCAATAGAGTTGAATGAGTTAAAAGTACAATTAAAGGAATTAGTAGACAAGGGATATATATGACCAAGCGTATCACCATGGGGAGCGCATGTGGTCTTCGTAAAAAAGAAGGATGGTAAGCTTAGATTGTGTATTGACTATAGACAGTTGAATAAGGTGACGGTGAAAAACAAATATCCATTACCTCGAATCGACGATTTGTTCGATCAACTACAAGGATCTAAGGTCTTTTCGAAGATTGATTTAAGATCGGGTTACCATCAAATAAAGATTTCAGAAGGTGATGTACCAAAGACAGCATTTAGAACAAGATATGGACATTACGAATTTCTAGTTATGCCATTCGGATTAACGAATGCTCCTGCAGTCTTTATGTCGTTATGAATGATGTCTTTCGACCCTACTTGGACCAGTTTTTGATCGTCTTTATTGATGACATTCTGGTATATTCAAAGTCAAAAGAGGAGCACGAACAACATTTGCGAATAGTACTTCAAACTTTACGAGAAACGAAGTTGTATGCAAAACTATCAAAGTGTGAATTCTGGTTGGATCAAGTGGTGTTTTTAGGTTACGTGGTATCTGGCGAGGGAATTCAAGTTGATCCTAAGAAAATTGAAGCAATAATCAAATGGGAAGTCCTAAGAACGTGGCAGAAGTTCGTAGTTTTCTAGTATTAGCTAGGTATTACAGAAGGTTTATAGAGAATTTTTCTCTCATAGCTGCTCCAATGACAAAATTATTACGTAAAGGAACGGTTTTTAAATGGACCGAAGAATGTCAGAAGAGTTTCGAAGAATTAAAGAAGCGATTAACTACAGCCCAATGTTGACAATTCCGTTGGGAACAGATGGTTTTTTAATTTACAGTGATGCATCTCATCAAGGATTAGGATGTGTTTTGATGCAACATGGAAAGGTAGTAGCGTACGCGTCTCGAGAACTAAAGCCGTATGAAGTGTCATATCCAACTCACGATTTGGAGTTAGCGGCAGTAGTGTTCGCATTAAAAATATGACGACATTACTTATGGCACGAAATTTCAGATTTTCACTGATCATATACGTTTGAAATATTTGTTGAGTCAGAAAGAATTGAATATGAGACAACGACGATGGATTGAGCTATTAAAGGATTACGATTGTACTATAGCGTATCACCCTGGAAAAGCAAATGTCGTTGCACACGCGCTAAGTCGAAAATAATATTCACTGTCGAATTTGATCAAATTGAGGGAAATGAATGTCGAAATGGAAGTAAATGATGTAGGTGCTTTAATGGTAATCTGTTCTATTATGTTGGATCGAATAAAGCAAGCTCAAGGGCGAGAAGTTGGCTAGCATCGCTGACAAAGTAAAACAAGGTTTAACGAAGTCGTTTGTTATAGAAGAAAATGGTATTTTGACGATCAATAGCCGATTATATGTCCCCAATGTTGAGAACGTTCGACAAGAAATAATGGATGAAGCGCATTCCGCCCCTTATGCTATGCATATAGGCAGTACAAAAATGTATCAAATTCTCAAATCTCATTATCGGTGGCCAAGAATAAAGAAAGACATGGCCGAATATGTTCTGAAATGCTTAACTTGTCAGTAGATTAAAGCCGAACATCAAGCACCTGCGGGTAAATTACTTCCGTTACCCATACCTGTTTGGAAATGAGAACGAATAACGATGGATTTTCTCTATGGTCTGCCTCAAACGGCTAAGAAAAATGATGTTGTTTGGCTAATTGTTGATAGAGTTACAAAGTCAGCTCACATTTTGCCATTGGGGTTCTACATATTTGGCGAAAAGATATGTCAATGAAATAGTTCGGCTACATGGAGTCCCTATATCTATTGTATCTGATCGAGATCCTAGGCTCACTTCGAGATTTTGGGGAAGTTTACAAGAAGCGCTCGGGACTAAATTGCATTTTAGTACGGTGTTTCATCCCCAAACCGATGGACAATCAGAAAGAATGATACAGACATTGGAAGATATGCTTCGAGCATGTGTGATTGAATTCAAAGGATCATGGGATGATTATATAGCGCTAATGGAATTTGCTTATAATAATCAGTATCATTCTAGTATTGTGATGGCCCCGTATGAAGCTTTATATGGTCAAAATGTAGAAACCCAATATGTTGGGATATGGAAGGTGAACAAGTGCTAGAAGGACCATATTTAATTCAGGATGCGATGGAAAAGATAAAAGTAGTTAAGAGTCGACTTAAAGCAGCTCAAGATCGACAAAAGAGTTACATTAATCAACATCGACGGGAAATGGAATATGAAGTTGGAGAGAAAGTATTTCTGCGAGTTTCTCCATGGAAAGATGTTTTAAGATTTGGAAAGAAAGGAAAGTTAAGTCCACGCTATATTGGACCTTATAAAATACTTGAAAGGATCGGCCCGTTAGCGTATCGACTCGCATTACCACCTGAAATGTCGCAAATATACAATGTCTTTCATGTTAGTATGTTGCGACGGAATAGATCAGATCCATCTCATGTTTTACATGACGAACAAGTGAACGTTTCTGAAGATCTCAGTTACGTAGAGGAACCAGCGGAAATTTCTGGAATATGCGGAGAAGCAGCTACGGAATAAAGTAATTTCGATGGTAAAAATAAAATTTAAAAGTCGCTCTGTTCGTGAGGCTACTTGGGAAACCATGGAGAATATGAAGACACAATACCCATGGCTAGTTTCTAATAACGGTACGAAATTTCGAGGTCGAAATTTTTGAAGGGGGGAGAATTGTCAGGAACCGAAAACCAAAACCCTATTTCATTCCACGCATTCACATAAATTTATGCATTTGCATAATTAGTTTTATGATACGAATATAGATGATGATAGTAATTAGAAGTGAAAAATGTGTTTCGGTCGTAAAACTAAGTTTCACGAATGAACAGTAATTTTATTTCGCGGGTGAACTGTGAATTCGCGAAGTGAACAGTAACTTTCTCGAACAGTGATTTTATTTCGCGGGTGAACAGTGATTTTGCGAATGAACAATAAGAATAATAATAATAATAATAAAAATAGCTAAGTTGAGAGAAGTGAATTTTTTGGAAGAAGGAAATTTCGAAATTCTTCAACAATAGGTATCGAAATTCCATAGAAAGGGTTTTCGAAATTCTCTAAAGTGAATGAATATTTAAATATTATTAAGGTATGGCTAATATAAACTAGGAAATGAATTTTGAAAGGGTTGGAGAAATTCCAAACAATTAGGTATAGTTTCAAAAATCGTTGGACAAGGGTTTCGAAATTTTAGTAAGGGTTCGAAATTTACTTGGAGGGTTTCGTACCAACTTTAAGTTTAATAATGAAAATTAACAAGTGATAAAATAAAGAAAATAAAAGGTGAAGGAATGATAAGGGTAGGTTAGAAGACATCGGAATTATCTAGTATAGTATATGGAAGAATAAATATTAATGTATTATAGTATATGGAAGAATAAATATTAATAACGATTGTATCAATCATTCATTTAAGCAAAACTTCGATATTAAGCTAAGGAGATAAAAGTTCGAACAGTAAACAAAGCTAGGAAGGGTATGGTTTTGTTATGATTTTCATGTTTTTAGTTAAAATTTAGCATGTTAGTATGTTATTAAGTATGCAAATTTTATTTGGTCAAGTTCCATATAAGTTCTGAATTTTTGAAGTTTGAAATGTGCTTAAAGATTATATGAACTTATTCATATTCTTGAGAGGTTATAATTTGATCGTATGGGTTTAAGATGTTTAGAATGAAAATAGTTTTTAAAATAAGTGAAAGGAAGGTTTCGCAAACTGTGGATAGTTAGGTTTTCGCGAAATGAACAGTTCGCGAATGAACAACGAATTCGCGAAATGAATAGTAAATTTCGAGAATGAACAGCGAATTCGAGAAATGAACAGTAACTTTCACGAATGAACAGTGCATTCACGGAATGAACAGTTCGCGAATAAACAACAAATTTGCAAAATGAATAGTAAATTTCTCGAATGAACAGTGAATTCGCGAAATGAACACTAACTTTCGCGAATGAACGGTGAATTCGTGAAATGAACAGTAACTTTCACGTATGAACAGTGTTTTCGCGAATGAACAGTAATTTTGGAAAACAAATTGATTAATAATTATAATAAATAAATAAAAATAAAATGAATGAAAAATGAAAAATGAAAAAATGATGTGAGACAGATTTCCGAAATTTAACAGGACTTGAACAATTTAGCAGATTTCCAAAATATGAAGTATACTGCAGTTAGGGAAAATTAGAATATATACTGATCTAAATATAACTTCTCAGGGAGAAAGAGTCCAATATTTATTAATTAATAGATAGAAAGTTAAAAGATTACAGATAAAAATTAGGTCATGTATAATATAGAGGCATGCATATCATGACATATACATTATTTTCTTAGGGATCCTATATTTATCGACAATAATATTTTAATAGGTTCGAATTCCGAAAAGGCAAGGATAAAGTCGAGCAAAGAACGGGGCTTTAAGCCAGTATGAAATGCAACATGTGTTCTATTCTTTGTGTTTTACATGAATTATTTGATCAATGATTTTATTACTTACGTGATATATGAAATTGATTTGATTTAGTGGATGAAAGTGTGCTCAAATGTGATATACGTGAATGGTGATTATATGAAATATATGTTATATATATGGTACAATGCATACGGATAATAATGAAAAGAGAAACCGTTATAACTTCTACGACATCGGACGACTTGATACACAGATATGGTTACATCCCTACAAATCGGGGGATTACAGAGTCCTATACAGGCACACAAAATATATCAATGGTTACAGAGTCCCATGCATGGGCCCCTACGGGGTCGAAAGTACGAGTCTGGCAGGTTCATAACGGAAGTATAAAAAATAAATGATCATATAGAATTGCATTGACATACGGGTTCTAAGAATTGTTCTATGGACTACGGTTATGTGACAAACTTCGATGATTGGTTACGTGATAGTTATGTAATTTTATATGTTACAGTACGAGTATTGTGAATCTACGGATTCTACGAACGATGGTATATTCTTTAAAAACGTCTATGGAAGCAACGAAAGGAAGAAATTAATTTTCTGATAAAATTTTTATTTATCATTTGTCTAATGGAATAACATGTTGCGATCATACTCTGAATAATTGTTTTCGCTGTTGCTGTAGATATTTAGCAGGCAACTTAGAGTGCATCTTCATACGACCACATGGATTCAAGGTTGTCCACTATGTTCATCGTGTGCATGTAGTATATGAAGCTTTAGGGGCTTTTGTGTGTTGTAAATAAATAAGATATGTGCATATATATGTATGATATGCGTAGAAATGACTAGACCAGATGTACGCTCCCGTTTATGTATTTAGGTATGGTTGTAAAACGGCGAAAAATTTTATGTGAAAAATATAATAGCTGCGCAAATAACGTAATGGAAAACGGGACGTTACACCCATTGTGGTGTTGTGCTGTGCTCGTTGTTTGTGAGCCTTTGTTCTCCGATTGACGATGTACCGGTGAGACCATTTGTGCTATTTAGCCCCTTTATCTTTGTTGATATATACAACCTATCGTTTCGGTAAAAAAATGAAAACTAATGTGTAGGGGTATAGTTACAATAACTAACAAATTTAGGAGTGAAATGATAAATTATTAAATGAAATTATAATAGAGGGACAAAGATTTAAATAAAATGACAGATTAAAATGGCAGTTTTTAGCCATCATAGATCCTTCATATAACACTAGTACTCCTTGCACACTCTAATGTGTTGCCATCGTCTTGATTTTTTGTTCAAAGCTAAGGTTTCTGCATCACGTGTCTTTTCAGTTTAACTATTAAAAAACACATAAAAATTAAATAAATAAATATATTATTTTAATATTTTTTATTTATATATATATGATAATATAAAAATATTGTTTGTAAAGTTATAAAATATGTGGGTAGTATTGAAAAATTATCAAAATTGTGGAAGAAAATATTTTCAAAATGCACATTTGAGTATGAGAATGAGTGTAATGGTTAGAGATGAATTATTGCATTTTGCGTTTAAGAATGAGTTTGAGTTTGAGAGTCGGTTTTCCGATTGGAGATGGTCTTAGTTGGGTTATTTGCGATATTTTTAGTATTTAAAATATATATATATATATATATATATATATATATTACAAATACATTAGCAAGAAAAGTACAGTGACGTTCCTACCGCATCGCTTTATAAAATGTTAATATTAATTGGACATTGGACATTCTTGTTTCTAATTCACTAAAAACAGAAAGTTACAGCAGTCTTAAATTAATCACTAAATTAACATTCCCTATTATCCTTGTTGTCTATAGGCATCTTCCTCCATAACATGCATTTATAAACAAAGCTTCCTTTACATCTTCACAGCTTATCATCGATTGCTCAGCCACCTGCAGTGGCGGAGCCAGAGTTATCATTTAGTGGGGTCCAGTCTAATTGGACCCCACACCCTATATTTTTAAACTTTTTCACTGGGGTCCCTACTGTGTAAAAATATTCAATTTTAGTTCCTACCTAAAAAATTTACATTAATTACTAATAAAAAAAATTCCAATGGGGTCCACTGACCCCACTGGTCCTCACGTGGCTCCGCCACTGGCCACCTCAAAACATGTTCATTTAATATTCCACCGAAAAAAATAAGTGACACATGGTGGCTTTTTACTATATATGTTGGACCATAAAAATTAAAAAAAAAAGAACCAGAAGGTTCAACTCTTCAACATGTACAAGAAGCTTTTACATAGTCGGAAAAATTTCACTGGGTTCGGAACACTCAAGTGTTTACTTCGAAATGCTGTCGTATTTTGGGAAACTAGTCCCATATATTTCACAGCACCGAAAGTGAGAGAAAATGTATATGCATGCCAGAAGATTCAATCCAATCCCTAAATCAATAATTTAATTTCTTGAAAGGAAAAAAGGGACACAAATGGAGGGGAGGTTTAGAAAATTACCGAACTGACCTCGTGGCAAGAAGCTTTGAGACAAAAATCGTTGAAGCAACTGACGACGCAGTGATGAACGTCGAGCCCAACGGCGTCGAGTGTGCTCAGCGTTGATGGCAATAGCCCAGGCTTTGTTGTACAACACACTTTGATTCTCGTGATTTCTTGGCTTCCTCTCTCTACCTCGAACTTCATAGAAAGAATAAAGATGGGATATTCTATCATCTTTTTTTGGCATTATCATTAAAATAATGGAATTTAAATTCAAAATTAATTAACAAAGGGTGGTTTCATTCAAAATAAACAATCGAGCAAAACGAGCCTATTATAACCAACGTCGCGCTTATTAAACACGGCGTCGCGGCTAATAGACACGACGACAAGGTGGCCAGAAACAAAACAAGCCTCTTTTCAAAAAATGTGTTGGGCTCAGTTTTGGGCCAACATTACGATCCGTCACGGCTGATGGATGCATCGCCGCTGGTATTAGCCTCAACGGCCTCATCAGCCCATTTTAAAAATGGATTTGGACTGAATGGGCCTCCTTCGCGTCTAACTAATAGAAGCAGCATCGCCTAGCATGCGACGACGAGACAACCCACTAAAAAAATTTTGATGTGAAAATACGTTCACGAGTTGTCTGTAATAATTCATGTCGTCGCGTCCCTTACCCGCGACGTCGTGTACACCGACATCGTGTCCATTACACACGATGCCGTGTTTATTAAGCTCAACGAAATCCATTTATTAAACCGTCCTTCTAAGTGTTATATTTCATGAAACTCGTAGATATTCAATATGTTGTCCAGAACAATTCAAGTAGTTGTCTATTTTGGCGGTGAAATCGTACACGAGTCAAACACCATTCGATATAGTCTTCAATCCTTCGATCAATTTCTTGGTATGTTGTACGGCATGACATCCGTCGACAACACTTCTTTTTCTTTAACCGTTCGGATGAAGTACGAATATTATCAACACTCTCCGTTGTATCAGACGCTCCTACGAATATCTAATGATGCCGACCTCGCATATTTCTTAGATCCCGATGACTTATTATATTGAGGTCTTTGTTGAGGCAAATGAGCACTTTCAGTTCGATCGCAACATAGATGCTCCCGACGAGTACACGAACCCCGCGCCGACTTATTCGTTTCCTAACATTACATCAGTTACTTAAGGGTTGACAAATATTTCGTTCGACGCCCCTCACGAAGATATACCTTCGAGTAGCTGTTGTGTTCCTACTAGTTCGACGGTGGAGCAGCCTGAGATCATGTTCATGAAGCCGTGCAAGATAGTGACGTCAGCGACTCTGAAGCTGATGACGAGGGTGGTGCACTAGTCGATCTTCCAGATCCCGCAGAAGACGATGCTGACAATAACGATGGACCAACTACTAATATGCCAATGGAACCAGAAGAAACCCGAGCATTGTAGCAGACGGTGCCGTTTAATACCACTTATCAAATGGCTCCCCCAGAAGTTGAAACTGGTGGTGATTTTTACAATAGGGACGCTCCTGTATTTTTCATAGGTACGACTTTTAATAGCAAAGATCATTTGAAATGTGTTGTTAACGATTATCATTTGACGGTTGTTAGACGTGAGTACCATGTTACCGAAAGTAATAGAACCGCATGGAGCGTGACATGCAATCACAGTGACGACTGTATTGGAGATTGCGAGCAGTCTTCAAACCGTGAATTGGGTGTTTGGAAGGTGACGAGGAGGACCTCACAAATGTTACACGCATGACTTGGTTAGCATGCATCGCAATGTTTCGCGAAATGAAATTGCGAAAATATTAATCGAAACAATGATGAAGTACCCTCAGTATTTACCAAAGAACGTGCAACAACTCGTAAGGGATACTTTTGGGTACGACATCTCATACATTCAAGCGTGGCATGGACTCAAAAGAACAAAAGAAAACATCGATGGTACTTGGCAAACTTCATCCAGAAGCTTACTACTTTCATGAAAGCTTTGCAACGTTACAACCCAGAACGATCATGAAGTGGTGGCCATCTTCAAGATTTTTCCGGAGTAAAAAATTCGGGTATGTATATTGGGCATTCAAACCTTGCATTGACGGCTTCAAGCATTGTTGTAGAGTGGTTTGTGTTGACGGTACGCACTTATATTGAATAAAAGCATAAAATGTTGATTGCATGTGCACCCGATGCAAATAAAAAAGTACTTGCTTTTGCCTTTCGTTAGAACCAAAAGCACATATGGAGGTGGTTCTTGAACTTACTTAATATTCTTATAATGGAGCGCCAAGCGGTATGCTTAACTCAGATCGCCATCCAGGTATTTTACTAAAGTAGATCAAGTGGTTTGTTTTTATTTTTCTTTATACTAAACTAGTTCTTTTACTTACAAACTGTAATGCAGGTTTACTTTCCGCAGTAGAAGAGCTCCAAGCTTATATAGGTTACCGAATGGAGTGCATCGTTACTTTTTACGTCACGTCGTATCAAATTTTAACAAGAAGTTCAAAGACAATAATCTAAAAAAATTATGCCACGGAGTAGGGATGGCGCATACGGTGGAAAAGTTCGAACGGATCACGGCGCATATTAATGATGACAAACATTCAGAGGCACTTAATGGTGTTCAAAGGGGCTCGCTTATTGCCTCCTAAAGCAATAATCGACTTCAGCTTCCATCGATGTGTTGAATACTTCCGTAGGCTTCTTCGCGCAGATTCTTAATATGTGCCATGATCCGTTCAAACTTTTTCACCGCGTCATCCCTTCTCTGTGGCAAAACCTTATTTAGATCATTGTCTTTGAACTCCTTGTTAAAATTTGATACGACTTAACGTAAGCAGTAACGATGCACTTCAGTTGCTAACCCATAAGCTTCAAGCTCTTCTACTGCGGAAAGTAAACCTGCATTACAGTTCGTAAGTTACAAAAAATAAAAACGAACCACTTGATCTAGTTTTAGTAAAATACCTGGATGTCGATCTGAAATTAGCTATACCGCTTGATGCTCCAATACATGAATATTAAGTAAGTTCAAGAAACACCTCCAAGAATGTGTGCCTTCGTCTGTAACAATGGCAAAAGCAAGTGGAAAAACTTTCTGATTCGCATCGAGTGCACATGCAATCAACGTTTTATGCTTGTACGTCGAATATAAGTGCGTACCGTCAACACAAACCATTCTATGACAATGCTTGAAGCCGTCAATTCAAGGTTCGAATGGCTAAAATACATACCCCAAATTTTTACTCCGGACAAATCTTGAAGATGGCCACCACTTCACGATCGTTCCGGGGCTGTAACGTTGCAAAGGTTTCATAAAAGTAGTAAGCTTTTAGATTGAAATTTGCCAAGTACCATAAATGTTTTCTTTTGCTCTTTTGAGTCCATGCCACACTTGAATGTATGAGATGCCGAACTCAAAAGTATCCCTTACGAGTTGCTGCATGTTCTTTGGTAAATACTGAGGGTAGTTCATCATTTTTCGATTAATATTCTCGCAACTTCATTTCGTGAAACATTGCGATGCATGCTAACCAAGTCGTGCGTGTAGCATTTGTGAGGTCCTTCGTATCTCGTCACCTTCCAAACACCCACTTCTCGGTTTGAGGACGGCTCGCAATCTCCAATACAGTCGTCACTGTGATTGCATGTCACGCTCCATGCGGTTCTATTACTTTTGGTAACGTGGTGCTCACGTCTAACAACCCTCAAATGATAATCGTTAACAACACATTTCAAATGATCTTTGCTATTAAAAGTCGTACCTATGAAAAATACAGGAGCGTCACTATTGTAAAAATCACCACCAGTTTCGTCAACTTCTGGGGGAGCCATTTGATAAGTGGTATTAAACGGCACCGTCTGCTACAATGCTCGAGTCTATTCTGTTCTATTGGCATATCAGTAGTTGGTCCATCGTTATTGTCAGAATCGTCTTCTGTGGGATCTGGAAGATCAACTAGTGTACCACCCTCGTCATCAGCTTCAGAGTTGCTGACGTCACTATTTTGCACGGTTTCGTGGATGATCTCAGGTTGGGCAGCCGTCGAACTAGTAGGAACACAACGGCTACTCGAAGGTATATCTTCGTGAGGGGCGTCGAACGAAATATTTGTCAACCCTTTAGTAACTGATGTAATGTTAGGAAACAAATAAGTCGGCGTGGGGTTCGTGTACTCGTCGGGAGCATCTACTTTGCGATCGAACTGAAAGTTCTCATTTGCCTCAACAAAGACCTCAATATAATCAAGGCATCGAGATCTAAGAAATATGCGAGCTCGGCATCATTAGATATTCGTAGGAGCTTCTGATACAACAGAGAGTGTTGATAATATTCGTTCTTCATCAGAACGGTTAAAGAAAAAGAAGTGTTATCGACGGAAGTCATGTCGTACAGCATACCAAGAAATTGATCGAAGGGTTGAAGACTATATCGAATGGTGTTTGACTCGTGTACGATTTCACCGCCAAAATAGACAACTGCTTGATTGTTCTGGACAGCATTGAATATCTACGAGTTTCATGAAATATAACACTTAGAAGGACGGTTTAAAAAATGGATTTCATTGAGCTTAATAAACACGGCATCGTGAGTAATGGACACGATGTCGATGGACACGACGTCGCGGGTAATTGATGGTCCACTTGTTACCAAACAAGGATCAAAAGATTATTAGAAAGATTAATACCGTATGGAGCACCTTTAGTGCATGTTTGTGTGTGTGTTTTAACAAGAACGACTTCAATGTATTTTCTTTTGGTAAACCCTAACAAGGGTAAATGGGCTTTATATACCACAGCTCTTTGGTATATTAAAGCCCAAGTACCATAACTTCTACAAATACAAGTTGTCTCCCCAACCTACTACAACCCTATTAATATTTAAATCTTAGCCCAAGACACAAATAAATAGAGGACACTATAATTAATTCCTAACAATCTTCCCTTAGTGTCCTCGTCCTCTTGCTGATGTCTTCTGGGTCTTCCCTCTCTTGGGGCTCGCTAGCACGTATGGTGACTTTCGAAGTCCTAAGATGTGCTCATACGACCGCAAAACTCTTCGAAATGATATTCTCTCATAAATGATCTCGATCAGCTTCATGCACTTTACTTGGATTTCGTGTTCCTCATCTTTTAGCTGCCCGAGAATACTTCTAAGCTTGTTTCGAATGATTCGAAGTGTACCGTTGCTGAACTTGTTAATCTCTGATGTCTTCATTAGCCTTTTATCTCCCTTGTAGTTGAACGACTGACGGATCATCATCTTCATTGATTATGTGTCCTTCGCCAAGACTTGTGTCTGGAACTTCGAAGGACGGCTTTGTGAGGTTTAACCTATTCATATTGCTTTCCACTGTCATTTGGAGGTCATGGGTCGCGTTGAACTTGATCTGGCGCATCAAAAATCGCTTAAGAGCGACATATCCAACCTTGAGGTCTGGATTCTGAAGCGTTCCAAGAAACCTGTAGCTTCCAACCATCCGATCAATGTCCTCACCTCTTAAGTAGGAGAGATCGCCTTCAGTCAGTTCTTCGATCGTTCCATCTTCTCGCCGTATGTGGGAAATTCGTAGAAGTTGAGTCGAGCTCGTCGTACTCCGATGATTGCATTAATTCTGGCTCGTTCCTTCTCTTCTCTTCGAAGAGTCTCAACATCAGCTCCTTTCCCATTCATCATAAGTCCTCGACGGAGAGAAAGCAGGTACCGAACGGCAGTTGGTCTTGAAAGATGGGTTAGTCCTCTGAGTTCCAGCTCATCCAGCTTCTTAATCTTATCTTCTTTCCTCCAGATTCTCCGTCGTATTTCTTTTTGATAGGGAGCAACCACTTTGGCATTCTCCCATGGCAGATTAAGCTCTTCTCTTATCTTCGACTTCAGGGGAGGGTATTCTTCATCAACGACATGGTGTTTGAGAAGCTCGGGGAGTTCTGGAATTGCGGTTTCGTAGTCTTCACCTTCCTCGAGCTCATCATCGTCAATAAGGGCAAGGCTTACGTTGGCTTTCATCAGAAAGTATCTGGCATTCTCCATTAAGCCCTTAGCCATGGCTGGGTCCATTGGTTTTGTTATCCAATCCTCGTTGAAAATGTACTATTCAACAGTGGTGTGAGGATTGTATAACTCTTCAAGGGATATGATGGGCTCCTTGGTGGGAGATGAGGAAGATATTGGAGGGTTTCTTAGATGGTGTGTATCTGGTGATGTGGCTTATTGGGTTGTTTTGGTAGTAGGTCGGGTAGATCTTTTTGTTCGTGAGGGTGTAGGTGTTTTGGTGGTCTGGCTGCTTCTCCCCCTCGGGACGACCCTCACCCTTCGGGTCGTCACGCGGCTGAGTCGAAGTCTGAGCCTCACCTCGGCACGTGAACGGCAGCTCTAGTCGTCTAAGGACCTCCGCTTCATATTCGCTGCGCTTCGTTGCAGTGCGGAGTCTGGCGATGACGACATCAATTAGTTCCGTCACAGGAACATTCCATGGACCGTCGTCAGGGGCAGTAGAGGGATCGGCTTGAGAAGGTGCTTGTTCGGGGACGGAGGCTTTGCCCTTGTCTCGAGAAGATGTCCCAATCGCGTTGTACACCTGGGTCATTATGGAGTCTTGGAGTTCTTTGGCGAATTTAGCTAGGCGAACATTGTGTGGCCTCCGTCACGAACGGGGAAGATAACGAGGCGGAGTCACGAAGACGGTCCACCGTCACAACATCAGTAGAAGGAACTGATGTGCCGCCTGCTTGCACAGGACTTGAAGAACCGAAGCTACTAAGGCCTATCGTTGACATCGATGCTGAGACGGACTCAGATCGATGGCCCACGTAAGTAGCTGCTGTGCTGTTGACTGCTGTGGGTCTTCCGCTCAGTCCCGAACAAGCAGCTAGTACAGAGACTTCGAAGAGCGTTCTGGACAGATCACTAAGATTTGTCGGTGCAGAAATTGGTGTTTGTGTCCTAGAAAGGGGAAAATCTGTGGTGGGTGCGGACACTAGACCTCTTGTGATCAATAAAGGTGCAGTCTGAGGCGGCGGACTGCATAATACAACATCGACCTCCTCCGAGTGAGGTGGTGATGGTTGACGTGGCTCCTCGTGAGTATATGAAGCAATCATCTGTTAGGAGATGATTGAGTGGCTAGGTGGGGTGGTTTGCGCGTTTGGACCCGATGTCGCGACTTCTACTCTGGGGAGGACAAAGTCATCCCCTGTACTTATGGGCTCGGTCCGGGCTATTTGTGGACTGGAGGAAGGAGGAGGACGGTAGTGTTTTGTTTGGTACGCCGTTCCTTCGTGCTGCGTTCGTCATCCCATTTAGATTTTCTCTTTTGTTTTCGTTTTGGAGATGACGGACGTCCTAGACCTATACTTGGTTGGTGGGATTGGCTAGTCCCGGGGTTAGGTTCAACTGGATTCTGTTGAACCGTGGGGATATCTTCGAGGTTGTTTGCTCGCAGATAGCCTTGTAGCACGGGATCCGTCTTGTCTAGAAGATGAAGGAGGTGTTCTCCCAATAGCATGGCTTCTTCATCGAATTTCGACTTGGTCTTCGTGGATTGTATTTTGCCGAGCTTGGGTATTTCATAGCCTTCGACCTGGGGACGGCGTTCGATCTCAGGATTGAGGTCGATGAAGTGTTGAACCAGGATAGGAAACCATCTTATGTATGGGAGAACCCTTGTGGAGCTGAACTTTTGTCTTTGTAGTTGATCAACAAGGTCATACCATATTAATTGGGCGACGTCGTAGTTTTTGTTGAAGACGATGCCATGGAAGATCAGCATGATTTGTCAGTTGCAGCGGTATGACCCCGTGTGCTTAGGTGATAGGCACTTGTTGACGACTAAGAACAGCGTCCGCCAGGGTCGAGGTATGTCTTTGGCGCAAAAGTCGGGGAGATGGATGGATTTCTGGGCGTTGGGTTTGTATCCCATGAAGAGGAAGTCGGCAATCAACTGTTCGGAAGTGGGATGTTTGTCATAAGTGAGTGAGGTTGGTAGGTTTAATGTGGAGCGTATGATGGCTGGGGAAACGACGGCAGTAGTGTGGTCAATGAAGGAGGAGAGACGGGTTGGTTGTGGGTTGTCGGTTGGACTTTGGAGCGTGGCCCAAAATTGTTGGACATATACCTCGGGGACATGCTCGGTTATACAAAAGGCACTTTTTAGAGGGTGGTTTTGGAGGATTTTGATGATGATAGGATCAGGGCATTGGGTGTTATCAAAGTCCAACTGGACGTTATTGGGAAGTCGCTGAGCCCAGTCTTTAGATGGGTAGACATCGTCAATTTCTCGCACCATATTGATCAACCTTAGAAAGGATTAAAATGTCAAAAAGAAACATTAGCTGTCCAATGATCACGATGTTGAGAAATCAAAAATTGTAAGGTCAGCAAAGTCGTCAACAAATGTTAAATATACGTTATATGGGACTTTGATAATGTGACTCGACTTAGAGAGTATCGTTGGTGTGAAATCGCGGGATTTGGTGGCACGAGACAAAGAAGTGAAGGCAAATCACATAAGTCCAATTCGGGTAGTTTGAAGTGATAGTATGTTAAGGTAGAATCGGGCGCTTGTAGGAGAAGGCCAAATCGGGTGATTAGATGGTTAGTGATTGTCCACAGTTGATGGAATCAAACGATTTTAGATTTAGTAAATAATCGGACAATTAGAACTGAAGTTGTAATTTTAAGGACAAATCGGGCAATTTAAAATTAGTGGGCATTCATGCGATTGTAAATCGAATCGGGCGATTCCGAGAAAAAGTCAATTTTCGGACGATTTTGTGACAGCTGTGAGAAAAACTAGAAATCGGGCGATTAAATCAAATCGGGCGATCTGAACGCAATCAGATACATGTGATAGGATGTGAAATCGGGCGATTAAAGACATTTTACGTTGAAGAGCGGAAAAGGGGGAAAATCGGGCGAATTGAGTTTGAAACGCAGAATCGACCCTAAGATAGATGTAATCGGAAATAATTGAAGCACAATTACGCAAAACAGATCAGAAGTGTTAAAAACAACTTAGTGAACACATATAAGAGAGATTTTCATCGATTCGAAGCGATAAATTACAGAGTAGGGACTGAATAACTGTTGAGCCCTAAATGGAAATAATCTAAGCAAAACGAGTAAGAAATGAGCGAAAACTTGTAAATCCAGTGAAATCCCGTACCGTTGTTGTGGAGGGATTTGCGGAAAGACGTAGATGGAGAGATTTGAGGGTCCGATCGACAAGGTCTGTTCACGAATTTGTGGATTTTTAAAAACGGTGAATCGCGTGAAGTTGGGAAAACTGACGAGAAATCGGGCGATTTTACTATTTATATGAAGGGAATGTGCTGTAGAAAATCAAAGGAGTAAGAAATCGGGCGAAATATGAAATCGTCGAGATGTAGTTAGACTTGCAAATGGATTTGAGAATCGGACGATTTATATAGTTAAGCTACTTAAGAAATCGGGCGATTGGAGAAGTCGCGCGATTTCACAATTTATATTAAGAAGATGTACTGTAGCGGAATGGCCGATTTGAAATCGAGAAAATAGCAAAATCGCCGATATTAATACTTGGCTGAATGGCACAATTTAGGATAATCGGGCAAATTGATAAATCGGGTGATTTCAGGAAATGTCATTAAGTCAGGCAATTTTAGAAGATCGGACGATTTTGTTGTCTGCCCAGAGAAATTGGAAAGTATAGTTAGCTTTGAAGAATATCAAGGATATCAAAATGTTCAACTAATCTATGATACTAGGCTCCAAAATTTTAATATCAAATCACCGAGTTTTCCTAGATCGATTTCTGTGAGACAGAATCTGATAATCGACAAAGAAAGCATCGCTTTCGTGCGCGGCGCAGAGCCCTTAAGTCAAAAATCCGTCTGTGTCATTAATTATGTTTTCGTGACTTTATGGTTTCGTTAGTCGATTCTTGCCTATAAATAGACCCAATTTAGAACCTCACGGTAATACCATCAATCATTCATACCAACAAATCAAGGTCACAGAGATGAACTGGAATCAACAGCGAGACCAGGAGGAGGACAAGAAACACGCAGAGTTAGTGCGTCGCTTTAATCGCAATCTGGAAATGTTAGTACTCGAGATTTTGTTCTTTATGTGTTTGGTCGTTGTTTTGGTGGCTGTTCTGTTTTGGGTACTTACAAGCCGTACTGGTTTTTGAGTTTGTGTGAGGTAATATTATTTTCATGATTTGCGTTGTTGGAGTGTTTTTGAGATTTTTTTTGAGGATGTTTTGTGTGTTTGAGTTATTGTAATGTTTATCGTATTTGGAAGAATGGATGAGACTTTTAAAATTAGTTTGTGAAGAACACTACTCCCCCTCAACTTATGCATATCGTTCGTAGGCTTCCCCTAGATTAGAGTAAGTCCTGAACTCCCCCTCAAACTAAGCATATACGTAAAATGAAGCTCCCTCTCAAACTAAGCATATATTATCAAGCTCCGCCTTCATTCCCCATATTTTTTTTTATACGAATAAGTTAAGACACCAGATAAAAATATACTAACAAAGACGTCGTGAGACATGTCGCCTAAGGTTCACGATTCAGCATGCCTAACTTAGATACAAGGAAATGAAATCGTGTTTCATCCAAGGCCTTGGTAAATAAGTCAGCCAGCTGAACCTCGGTATTTACGAAGTACATGGCAATTGTGCCCTTCTCCACGTAGTCTTTTATAAAGTGGTACCTAAGATCTATGTGCTTAGTGCGAGAATGATGAACAGGGTTACAGGTAATGGCTATGGCGCTCTTTGAGTCGCTATATATAGGAATATTATTGAAATCAAACCCGTAATCCTGTAGTTGCGTTTGCAACCACAGAATTTGAGAGCAGCAACTTGCCGCAGCGACGTACTCCGCTTCGGCGGTGAATGTGGATACACAGTTTTGCTTCTTAGATGACCAACTTACTAGTTTGTCACCTAAGAATTGCAGCCCTCCTGATGTACTTTTCCTGTCCATCTTACATCCTGCAAAATCCGCGTCAGTATAACCAAGTAATTGAAAATTTGAGTTTTTAGGATACCACAGTCCAAGTGCTGGGGTTCCTTTGAGATACTTCATTATTCTCTTCACCGCCAGCATGTGTGACTCCTTTGGATTGGCTTGGAAACGAGCGCATAGGCATGTGGCGAAAACGATGTCAGGTCTACTGGCCGTGAGATACATGAGTGATCCGATGATTCCTCGATATGTGGCTGGATTGACCGACTTTCCGTCTGGGTCTGAGTCAAGCTTACAGGAAGGGGACATTGGGGTGTTCTTTGTGGTTGAATTATCCAAGTTGTACTTCTTGAGTATGTCGTGGATGTACTTTGATTGGTTAATAAAGATGGCTTCTGAAAGTTGTTGAACTTGAAGTCCAAGAAAAAAGTTGAGTGCTCTCATCATGCTCATTTCGAACCTTGTCTTCATCAACTCGCAAAAATCCTTGCACAATTTTGGATTTGGGGATCCAAAGATAATATCATCAACATATATTTGAACGAGTTTCCTGATTTATGTCTTTTGATGAAGAGGGTGGTGTCGATCTTTCCTTTTGTGAACCCGGATTTAATCAAGAAATCTGAGAGTGCCTCGTACCAAGCACGTGGGGCTTGTTTTAGTCCATATAGTGCCTTCTCTAGAAAGTACACATGGTCAGGTTGAGTTTCGCTCACGAAGCCTACAGGTTGTGCCATGTAGACTTCTTCTTTCAGTACCCCATTGAGGAAGGCTGTCTTGACGTCCATCTGGTAAACAGTGAAGTTTTTGTGAGCAGCATACGCAAGAAATAGTCGGATGGCCTCAATTCGAGCGACTGGAGCAAAGGTTTCATCGTAGTCAATTCCTTCTTGTTGGTTGTAGCCTTTTGCCACCAATCGGGCCTTGTTCCGAATACGATTCCATCTTCATCTCTTTTGTTTTTGAAGACCCACTTGGTTCTTATAATTGTTTTGCCTGGTGGTCTTGGGACTAATCTCCACACTTGGAGTCGCTCAAATTGATTGATTTCTTCCTGCATGGCTTGTATCCAGTATGGATCAGCTAATGCATCTTCAATCTTACTTGGTTCGCTTTGGCTTAGAAAGCAGGCATATAGATTCTCGTTTATCGTTGAGGAGCGTGTGCTTATTCCTTGATTTGGATCGCCGATAATTTGAGACATTGGGTGAGCTCTAGTCCATTTCCTTGTGTGAGGAAGTGGTTGGCTCAATTCCTCATGGTCAAGTTCCTCACTAGGTTCAGCTTCGTCGGTACTAGAGATTTCAATGGGGGTTTGATCTTCATTACCTAAATTATCCGATGGAGCATTCTCTATGTTTCATTGTGACCGGATTGATGAGTCGTGGTGATTTGAGGTTGGCTGCTCAAAGGCATCTCATTTGGGCCAGTTGAACTGTGTACGGGTGGTTCTGGTGTATCTCTACTCTCATTGTTTTGAGTAGGGTCCAATTGTGGACGAGGGCATAAGTATATCTGATCAAACAGAAGGTCCAGCTCGTCCTCATTGAATGGTTGAGAGGTAGATGGTCTTCTCTCGGGTTGAATACTATGTTGAGTTTTCGTCAATATTTTTATGAGTCCGGTTTCTGGACTTATCTGTCTAGAGGCGATGGCACTTCATCGAATGTAACATTTGCACTTTCCATGACAATTCGCCTTTGTGGTAGGTAAACTCTGTATGCCTTGGACTCGGCGGAGTATCCAATGAAAACTCCTTCGACTGCTTTTGGATCAAATTTTCCTCGGTCTTCTCTATCATTCAAGACGAAGCATATGCAGCAAAAAACTCGAAGAAATCTGATGTTTGGTATCCTTTTGTTGATAAGCTCATATGGAGTTTTTCCGAATCCTTTGTGAATGCTAGTTCTGTTCTGAGTGAAACAGGCTGTGTTGACTGCTTCGCCCCGGAGAAAATGAGGAAGTTTGGATTGTAGTAGCATTGTACGAGCCGCTTGAGTTTTTTCCTCACAAAGTCTATGATCAAGTCGGGCGTCTCATCTTTCGTCCTAAGGTATCTTGTCCACGTATATCTAGAAAAATCATCCACTATTACCAGAACGTATTTTCGTCCTTTGATGCTTTGTACTCTCATAGGCCCACACAGATCCATGTGCAGTAGTCTAATGGTCGGGACGTTGAAGCTACGAGTTTTGCCTTGTGTGATGCTCTCCCCATCTTCCCCATTTCACATGCACTGCACAAATGTTCCTTGTGATACTTCAAGGCTGGTAATCCACTCACTAGTTTGTCAGTGTGTAGTCTATTCAATGTTTTGATGTTGAGATGGGACAGTCTTTGATGCCAAAGATCACTTTGTTGAATTGAGTTCTTCGTCATGAGACACAGTTTGGATGTGAGTCGAGTAGTTTTCAAATCGATGGTATAAAGATTTGTTTTTCTCGTTCCAGTTAGAAGCTCTCGACCACTCTCATCAGTAATACCGCAACCTTCAGCATGAAATTGAACTTTTAGTTGTCTGTCACAGAATTGGCCAATGCTGAAGAGATTGTGACTAAGACTCTCAACATATGATACCCCCGTGATCGTAAGGTTGTCATGAATGAGGTCGCTATGTCCCAAAATAGGAGCCGCGTGATTGTTTCCAAAGCGCACATTTCCACCGAATTATTGAGTGTAGCTGCTCAATAGCTCTCTTCTTCCAGTCATGTGTGTAGAGCAACCAGAGTCAAGTATCCACACATGACGGATCTGCAAAAACGAATTAATGGGATTTAGGTACCCATTTAAGGACGGGTCCTCCCTTATTAGTTTTATGGTCTATATATGCCTTTCTTATGGGTCTGTTTCTACGGTTAGTGTTAGATTTATCTACAACTTCAGATGATTGTTTAGGGACCCAGATCTTTCTAATCCCTTGGGACAGTGATTTGTCCATGCTCTGAGTTGTTGTTTTGTAACCCATATGCTACGCATTCCTATAGCTTTGGCTTTTGTTTCGGTTTTATGGAATAGCTTTGCTTTGTTGGCTTGTCCTTGTCTTTTGTCAGGTTTGTATTGTGACTTAAAAGAAAATGATGGTGTTTCCTTGGACATGCTGGCATTAGTAGACTGGTATTTGGCATTTAAGATAAAAGCATCATCATGGATAGCATAGAAGGTACGATTCATAGTAGTCGTTACAGGCTGAAGAATAATAGATGAAGGTTCAACATGATAATTCTTAGCACACACTTGACGCCTATTACAAAAATTAGAGCTAGACGCTTCAAAATTAACGGGCTGCTTCTTTCTAAATGAATAAGCAACATCGTTCTTTGGTAGGTCGTCTCCTGTGGCTTTCTTCTTCCCTTTCTTATTTAAACGATTGCCTGTGAGTACATGCAATGTGAGTTAGTAAGCTTGGATTTGCTAGAAGCAATCTGCTTTCTTTTTGATTGAGATTTGCTAGGGATGGTAATTTGGGAGTCAACTAACGAAGTTTGAAGAGGGGGCGAACCTAAGCTTGGGTTAATTTGTTCTTCAAGTGAGGAAATTTTGCGTACTAGTATTTCATTCTCTACCTGGAAGGTTATCCTCTCTGCCTCTAGAGTTAAGGTTGAAGTTTCGTTAGTGTCGATTTGTTTTTCTAATGAGGAGATTATACTGAACAGTATTTGATTCTCTAACTGATAAGTTATCCTTTCTGACTCTAGACTTGATCGCAAGTCAGATATTTCTCTGATTATAGCTGGTATATATGCATTAGAAATCTTTGGTTTTTCGACATCTACTTCTTCAGAAGAGGGTGCATAGATAGGTAAGTAGTCGTCAGACAAAGGTATATCCCTTGTCTTATCACTATTATTCAGTTCATCATAGTCAAGAGAAATTTCTGCCATGTCCTCTCTATGTCTCTTCTTCTTCTCTAATGCATCGAATGTAGATGAGTTAGTAAATGGCATAAGACTAGGCATATTTAATCCTAGGAAACTGACGTCATACAGAGGTAGAAGTTTTTTAATAACCGGGATGGAGTTTGGATTAAATCCTAATCATTCTCGTGGATTATAAAACTCTATGTCTCTAGGCTTACTCAAGAAGATTGTTCTATCTGTTTGTCCTCTCTTAGTGAGTAGGTCCTCTATTTTCTTAATCCTAGCATATAATTTTACACGCTCTTTGCTTAAGACTTCAAATTCGCACGTTTTTGTAATTCGCTCGTCCTCGCTATTTGTCCATTTGGCCTTTAACTCACTAACCTGTGTTTTCAAATCTTCTATTTCTAAATCACGACTATCGATCTTTGATTGCGCTACTTCTAACAGACAGTCTAAGTTGCTATTGTCTTGTAACTGCTTAAGTGACATGCATAATTATTATCAAAACGAGCTTGTAAGTCATTTACTCTTGATTCAGATTCAATTAAGCTAGTTCTTGAGTCAGTCAGGCTATATTCTAATCTACTAACTTCTTCATGTGTTGTTTCAAGAATTTCTAAAGTATTAGCTAATTTTAATTCTGTTGACCTGGAATACTTAAGTTCACTTTGAAGTAGTACGTAATTTTCTTGAAGTTCAGAATGTAGTTTATGGTAGAGAGATTCTACCTCCTTTCCGGAAGACAGCTCCTTCTCCTCATCACCAGCATTAGCTTCAAGGTCCTTCTGCTCAGTCTCACCTTCTTCTTCCACCAGAGCCATTAGGGCTACCTTCTCTGACTCACTTTCAGATGTGTCGTCCAGCCAGTGGTCCTGTTCAGCCATCAGTGCAACTCCAGATTTCTTCTGCTTGAGCATTTGAAGTTTTCTGGTGTAGTACTCTTCATCCTTCTTCTTGGGAAGGAAGTAGTCTCTAGCGAAATGTCCAGGTTTCCCAATTAAAGCATTTGCTAGGCTCGGGGTCGGTTCTAGTATCGTGTTGTTGAAAAGACTTTGGCGGCTGTTTGAAACTTGACGAGACTCTCTGTCGATTGGCAGATGATGATGACTTTTTGAAGTATTGTGTTGCCATTCTTTTCTTTATGTAAGCCACATGATTCTCGAAGTCTTTGAATTCAGGATCTGATTCTGACTCAGAGTCTTCACTCTCTAACGGACTGGAAGACTTAGCAGACTTATGCTTTGCAACTTTTGCACTTTTCTTAAGATTAGTATCTGTAATTAGGGCAACTGTGTCCATGATTGCTTTACCCTTTTTATCTCCGACTTCTTCATAAACATCATCATTGTGTTGCTCCAAACTTTCGTAAACACTGTGAATATCAATCTGGTCTAGGTCCTTGTTAAGCCTAAAGTGTGTGGTGACTCTCTTCCATTCTGGATGCAGGGAGGTGAGGAATTTGACATTGAGTTCCATGTTTGTTTTTACGATATTTATCTTCCTTAGTTTATTCACGAGGACCATGAACCTGTTGTAAGTCTCGCCAATTTGTTCATCGGGCTTAGCCTTGAATGAATCGTATGCTGCTAGGGTATTAGCTTTCTTGGCTCTTAGTCCACTTTCTGTTCCTTGCATTAATTTTGCAACCTCATCCCACATTGCTTTAGCAGTTGGAAAGCTATCCACTTGAATCAGTATGTCATTAGGTAAGGCTTGCATCAAATAATTTCTTGCCAGAAGGTCTGCTTTAGCTCGTTTCGTTTCTGCATTAGTGTATTGTGCTGGAGTTTTGAGTGTTGTGCTCTCTTGAACTGCTGGGGAGACGGTGCTATTACCACGGACTATGATCCAGAATTGTTGTGGTCCATTCTCAAGAGAATCGATGATGTCTTCCCCATTGTCCTTTATTTCAAGGAAGTTGAGGAATCTGCTTCTCCAGACTCCGAAGTCTCCGCGCCTCAGTTCTGGACACGGATATCGCTTCCATGGCTAAGGAGTCCATTTGTTTTTGGTAGTGATCGTTACGTGGAAGTGATCTGCGAAATGAAATGTTAGTTTCGAACAATTTTAGTCAAGTTTGAAGTAGAGATGGTAATATTTAGTATTATTATTGCTATGTTTGTGTGTGTTTTTTTTTTTAAGTTTTAAGTTAGGGTGTCGCAAGAAGATTAGTCAAGATCAGTTGATTTTACTTTCTAATTTTAAGTTCTCGTGACCGTTTAGTTAAGAACAAGAAATCGGACATTTTAAGTTTTAGTTGATCGAACAAGTTAAGGACTGGAATCGGACAACTCAGATCTTAATTGTGAAAATCGAGTGACTTAATATTGATCCAAATCGGGCGACTCAACTAATATACTTGGATAGATTGGGTCAGAAACTGAAATCGGGCGAGATACGTTTCGGGCAATTTGAGGTTAAAAGAATCTAATTCGCATGACCTTTGTTAAAATGAGAAATCGGACGATTTGATGCTTATGAGTAAGAAATTTAAATCGGACGATTTGAGCGAAATCGGGTAAGTTGAATCCAGCGATTTTATTAATCTGGTGATTTATCTAATCGGGCGATTCGTCTCAAATTACCAATTAGTGTTTTTGTAAAGTCATGCTTGCTACAGTGAGATCGGGCGATTCCGTGGAATCAAACGATTTCCTTGCAGGAAGGGAAGAAATCGGGCGATTTAGTCTTAGAGACTGAAATTCGACGAGGCTTAAATCGGGTGATTTTAGTGCAATCGAGCGATTTTCTCTTATATGACAGGAAATCGGCCGATTCCTGCGAAATTAAGGCATCTCCGTCGAATCCTACAAGAATCAAGAAGCTGTGCGAAACATCTACCCGAAAGTGAAAAAAAAAACAGAGAAAAAACAATCTCAGACTCGATTTTCTGGTTAAAATCCAACTTAAACTTGACTATAATCTATGTGAAAGAACGGAAATGCACTTATTAACGATTTTCCTCACCAAAAGATGATTAAAAACGATTTAAAAGGCACATAACGAATTGAAAATGGATTTTGAGCGAGTGTTCTTTCAAATCTTTTCAGAATCGAACAAAACTGGATTCAAATTGATGAGATCGATCCACGTTTTGCTCTGATACCACTTGATGGTCCACTTGTTACCAAACAAGGATCAAAAGATTATTAGAAAGATTAATACCGTATGGAGCACCTTTTAGTGCGTGTTTGTGTGTGTTTTAACAAGAACGGCTTCAATGTATTTTCTTTTGATAAACCCTAACAAGGGTAAATATGGGCTTTATATACCACATATCTTTGGTATGTTAAAGCCCAAGTACCATAACTTCTACTAATACAAGTTGTCTCCCCAACCTACTACAACCCTATTAATATTTAAATCTTAGCCCAAGACACAAATAAATAGAGGACACTATAATTAATTCGTAACGGTAATGGACGCGACGACTTGAATTATTACAGACAACTTGTGAACGTATTGTCACGTCAAAATTTTGTTAGTGGGTTGTCTCGACGTTGCATGCGTTAAACGCGATGCCGCTTCTATTAGTTAGACGCGAAGGAGGCCCATTCAGTCCAAATCCATTTTTGAAATGGGCTGATGAGGCCGTCGAGGCTATTAGCAGCAGCAACACATCCATTAGGATCGTAATGTTGGCTCAAAACTGAGCCCAACACGTTTTTTGAAAAGAGGTCCGTTTTGTTTCGGGCCACCTTGCCGTCGCGTCTATTAGCCGCGACAACGTGTTTAATAAGCGCGATGTCGCTGATAATTGGCGCGCTTTGCTCGATTTTGTTAATTTTGTACGGAATCACCCTATTTTAATTTTGAATTTAAATTCCATTATTTTGATAAAAACACCTTAATTACTGTACGTTGTAGCAGGTATTGATTGACCAGACGAAGAAGAAGAATGGAATGGAACCCACCAATTATTCGCGAGAGAAAATGAGTTTGACTGTGATTACACAGTTACCTTTGGAGCTTGCATTTCGCTGCTGGGCTTCGCTTGGTCCTTTAGCTTCTTCAAGTGTTGTTCATCATCAGATTGGTTTCTTTTTTGCCGTCGTCGTCGTCGTCGTCTTCAACGCCCTGTGCTCTGAGATTGTGGATCTTATCGAGGAGTTCCTTCACGTAATCGATGGTGTCTCCGAGTATGGATGTTCTGTCCAACTGTGAGAGGCATTATTTGGCCAAAAACACGTTGACAATCAATTGGTTTTTGAACTGTAAGAAATTAGGGATTCGATTTTGATTTTGAATAATTATGATGTGGACCGCGTAAAACGACCTTTTGAAATGGCGACTAAGACAGTTATTCTTTCCTCGTAACCTCCTTGGCGCGAGTCTCTCGCTCTCCGTCGACCATCTACGCCAAGCCTAACACTCACAAACTCAGAAACACGTCAGAAGGGGGCCGGAGTTGGTGCCGGCGTATCCCCTCCGATGCTTAAGTCAGAAAATGGGTTGAAAACAGGTGTTTTGGCTCGTAAATCAGGTTTTTGGTAGTTTGTAAAGCGTACCTGGAAAGTGAACTAACCGTCATTATTTATACCCACCTCGTCTTGCCTCGCCATGACCTAGTCTTCCACCCTGGCCCCCATTTCTCGCAAGCCTCGCGGAGGGAACGTGGTCCTTCCATCATCCCACGTTCTCACGTCATCAGTTTTCCCCTCTGACTCATTCTCTTCCCAGCGACAACCTCCTGCTCGGGCTCTTAACTCGCCCGAGGAATCACGACTCTGGTCTTACTTCCTTGACCCTTCTCTTCTACTCTGATCGAGTTATCTTTACTCGGCCTTAAGGCAACCTGCCCGGACTTATAAGGCCTATTTCACTCGTGTCCATACGCCTTGGTCAGGCTCCCGACCAAGTTCTTATCCTTACGTCTTTCGCCACATGACCCCGGGCAAGCTTCCTCAAGTACTCCGACCTCCCTAGTCTTTTTTGGAGACTTCTTTCTGGTCTGTCCCTTTATTCTTCCCCGGAAAGGCCTGATCGGGCCCTTCCGCCCCTTCTCGGGTTCAATTACCCTGACCCGCCTACTCTCTTCACGCCTCGCCATTCACGGGCTATTTGATAGTTAACGTTATTTACCCTAGCTATAAAACCCGAGGGTAACAATAGTCTCCCCTAAAATAGTCCAAAAGAGGGTAGCGAGTATTTGGATGTTGGCTATCAATAAAATAACGATCTGTCAGATCGACCATTCCCCTTCGGCAGACTTTCTTTGGCCTCTCCTTCCTCCAAGAACTTTTCCTCTCTGTCGCTTATCGGGACGCGCTCTGATCGTGCCACGTCGCCTCCCCCTTTGGGCGGGAATATCTTTCATCCCATCTAACCAATCGCTGCTCGCCCTGCCACGTGTCGTTCATCCAAGAGCTCGACGTCTTGTCTCCACTCCTTTTTCCTTTCCCCCTTTTCCATAAGGGTTTTCGATTCTTATTCATCTCACTCTCTTTCTCTCTGTCCTTCTGCAAAACCCTCGTCCAATCCGGCCATTTCTCGCTCAAATCGGCGCTCCAATCCTTGTTTCTTCAACCGCATCCTATGCCATCATCTCTGGTAAGTTTCTTCCCCCTTTTTCCTCTTTTTTTCCGTTTATGGCCGCCTATTTTGGTTTTAGTTCTTGCGTCTAAGTTTAGACGTTCGTCGTCGTGGGCATTATTTCCAGTTCATTCGTGTTTCGTTCGTTTCCAGTTTTTGTTTCTTGCCTATGTTCACTTTGTTTAATCCTCTTAGGGTTATGCCGACTTTCACTACGAACGATACCAAGATCTCATCTTCCGCAAATCGATCGAAACTTCCCTCAACTTTAGACTCCCCAGAATCTTCAACTTCTTCTTCTTCCTCTTCTTCGTTCCTCACATCATTTTTCGATGCCGTGGAAGCCTTACGTAACTTCCTGACTTGGATATTTTTCGCCCCCCTCAGCTTATAGGGCACCCGAGCAAGAAAGCATATCTCGAAGCTTTATCCAAGTGGTCTTCCCAGATGGCAGACTTCCGCGAGCAGGTCAAGCTCCCCTGGCATGAAGTGAATGTGTCGTCACTTCGGGAATCCCATGTTCCCATGATTATCAATCGGGCGGGTCTAACTCCCGATTACGAAGTGAGAATCACTGGCCCTCGGGACGTAATTAGCGGGCCTCCCGAGGGTTTCCACACCTTCTTCCTCAATCAACTTGACATGGGACTTCATCTCCCTCTCCCTCACTTCCTAGTCGATCTCTGTAACTACTACCAAATTTCTCCTACCCAACTTACCCCAAACTCTTATAGCTTACTTCTTTCCCTAGCCATGCTCATCAATTATTTCCAGCTTCCTTTTTCTCTTTCCCTCCTTTTGGCAAGTTTGGAAGAAGGCCTTTTTTAAGGTAAACCAAAAATAACCGGGCAAGTTCTTCTTTTTCTCTACTGTTTCTCGGAGTTCCTCCTCGGGAACCCCTCCTCCCATAAGGGGTGGATGAGGAAGGTTTCCTACATTCGATCCCCCGATGGAAGTCCCGAGAATAACACTGTAAATGACTCTAAAGCCATTTCCATCTCCACTTCTCTTCCTCCTGCCCTCGACTTGGAGGTTGCCATAATTTGAGGAAATCCTCGGAGATCGAAGCTTCAGCGCTCTCGAGCTCATCAAAGACGATCTCCATTGCCATTTCGGTTACTGCTCGAAGGGCTTAGTGATAGACAACTTAGGTATATCCCCTTGATTTCTCTTTGCCTTGTTCTCCGCCTTTATCCCTGATTGAGTTTTTTCTTCCTTCTCTTACCAGTCTCACGCATGGATCTTGCCGACCTGCTCAAATCTCCGAGGAGATGAAGAAGGGCGACCCTTCTCAAGCACCCCCACCAGCTTCGGTTACTAGGGCCCTCAATAAGGGGAAGGGCAAAGTGGCTGCCAGCTCCTCGGGCTCCCCGAAGATAGCCACGAAAAGGAAGGCGCCTACGACCTCCAACAATCCTTCAAGCAACAAGGCCAGCTCTCGGGCCAGCGCGACCGTTGGCGAAGGCTCCCCTGCTCCCACCAACTCCCTCGAGCAGCCCGACTACTTCCACCGCCCCCGTGGGGCTCACTGCATGGAGTACATGCGGGGCTTCCGCTCTGAGGCCAATCGCTCCCATCTCTTGGAGCTGCAGCCTCGGGAATTCTTCCCACTCTTCGCCCAACACATGGGTCAGGTATGGACTTCTTTTATGGATCTTCTAATTCCTTAGCGCACGCCCTTTTGTCCCCTTGCTCATTCTTTTCCCTTATCCGCCAGGGCTTCGCTTGTGCTGCTGAGGCTTTGGAAAGGATGCTCTTTATGCACGAGAACTGCATCGAACTTACCCAGTCTGAGGCGAAGTTAAAGGAGGAAGTCGCTCGGCTGAAAGAGGAGGTTAAGCTAAAAGAAGAGGAGCTGAAAAGCAGATGAAGGATGCTCGCATCGAGTCGGAAAGGGGGAAGAGAGCCTTGCTCGAGGAGAAAGAAGCTCGGGAGGAAGCGGAGAACAACTTCCGCGAGCTGGAAGAAAGCGTCACTCGGGACTACCTGCCCCGGACCACGTACGGGAGGCAAGTCGTCGAGTACTTTCACCACGGCTTCTGGGGATGTGTTCACCAGCTCAGGGTGGCCGGCATAGGCCATAAATGGAAGCTCGACTGGCTAGACGTCGATCGGGCTCTTGTCGAATGTCCCTCTGGAGGATACCCTCCTGACCCCATAGCTCGAGGACATTCCGGGGGTAATACTCAAGAGGACGTCGCAGCCACCCCCTAGAGCGAAGAGATTGAGGAGATCATCCGCTCCCCCGCCGAGAATCCCGAGCAGCCTGTCGAGATGTCCGAGCCCATTGTTGAGCAGGAGGTGGCCGAGCAAGTTGACACGGAAGTTCAAGCCCAGGGAGATGAGGAGCCGGCACCTCGAGCCGAGTTGGTGGTGGCTAGGTGGGGAAGACGATGGTGGAGTCTGATCAGGCCGGGTCGGCCGCTCCATTTTAGGAATTTTTGCTCGTTTAGATGAACCATTTCTCTTTACGTCTTTTCTTTATGAACAATTTCCTTTTTGGCTGTGCTTTTCTTTTCAGACTCTATTATATTAGTCTAACTGTATCCCCTTCATATCGCGCTCGTTTATGCTATCCTCGTTTACCTTTTCTCAAATAGTACTACGCAACCAGCTGTGGTCGAGAGCTTCCCCCCTCGCAACGCTCTACTGTGTTTTTCCCATGGTCGTCGAACTATGCCTCCCGAGTATGATCTTCGTGTGTTCCCCAATTTTCTCGAGCATCTTTTCGAAACGTTACCCAACTGTCCTTTTACCCCTGGACCTCGTATTCCTTCATTTAAATTTCGACTTCCCCCCAAGATCCGATCTTCGTAACAGTCCGACCTTTGCGGGCTTATCCCCCTATAAAATCGGTACTTGTTCAATTGGCTCTACTTTTCTTCTCAAACTTCGCTGAGTTTATCTCCTTCAGGTTATTTCGACTGTTCAGCGTGGGGTTTTACTCTCTCTTAGCTCATAACATACTCGTTATACCTTATCTCCTGAGTTTTTATGTATTCCTTGCCCAGCTTATTGATGGATCCCAGAATATCGTACTATCAACTTAGGAGAAATCCCCCTTTAGATCCCCCGTCGCGCCCTCTCTCGGATTTATGGGAGGAGGCGATGGGTTTTGCTTCAAACACGAATGCGAATTTTCCGTACAGGGAAGGCCAAGTCGTCGCGACCCCTCCCTCTCGAAGGGCACCCTCCTTAGGAGGGCTTCGCCCGACTCCTCGCTTCCTTTTGGAGGCCGACGGTGCTTCTTCCTGCCAGTTCATGGAGAGTTTTCTGGAGCCCGATGAAAAGTGGCGTCTGGCGAGATTTTCCGATTCCAGCTTCTGGGATTGGTGGGCTTTAAGCGAGAGTCGGGTCAGTCATGCCGACACTTTGCCTCTTATTCCCCTTCTATCTTTACTCTTTCCTAACTTTCTTCGTTAGTCCTACTCACTTTCTTGCGAGGTACTTCGGCGTTGTACCCAACAACATGCCCTACTTCAGCATTATGAGGATGCTTGTACCCGACTAACTACCTTCCTGAGCGAGAAGGATTGCCAAATCGCTGAGCTAAAGGAGTTGTTGGCCGATTCCCATGCTGAGAACCAAGGTATTCGCTCAAAGTTCTGAGGGAGAAATGATCGGGCTCGATCCCCTAATCGTGTGAGGCGTCTTTTCTCCCGTACTCGGGTCGGATTTCGGGGTTAAGACGTAAAAGGTCTCCTCAAGATGAAGAGGCCTTTACCTTCTCGGGGACCCGACGTCTGGGCATGTCCTATGCTCGGGAGCTGAGGCGATAGATATTTTTCCTTGTTTTACCTTTCGCTATATATTGTCATTTTATTATTCAGCCCTGCGAATTGCGGAGCTTCTAGTTTTTCGAGGATTTTGCACTTTTATACTTTTGCATTCATATTGTTAAGTATAATTCCTGCTTCTTCACGCATCCTCCATCGTTTTAATATTGACCAACAACTGTGCTTTTCCCGGCGATTTTCTTCACCCTTGCGGGTGATCGGACCTCATCCGAGGACTTTTCTTCGTTTTCGTTTGGAGATTTTCTTCACCCTCGCGGGTGATCGGACCTCATCCGAGGACTTTTTCTTCGTTTTCGTTTGGAGGTTTTCTTCACCCTCACAGGTGATCGGGCCTCATCTGAGGACTTTTTCTTCGTTTTCGTTTGGAGATTTTCTTCACCCCCGCGGGTGATCGGGCCTCATCCGATGACTTTTTCTTCGTTTTCGTTTGGAGGTTTTTTTCACCCTCACGGGTGATCGGACCTCATCCGAGGACTTTTCTCCATTTTCGTTTGGAGATTTTTTCTTCACCCTCACGGGTGATCGGGCCTCATCCGAGGACTTTTTTCCATTTCCATTTGGAGGTTTTCTTCACCCTCACTGGTGATCGGGCCTCATCCGAGGACTTTTTTTCATTTTTGTTCGGAGATTTTCTTCACCCTCACGGGTGATCGGGCCTCATTCGAGGACTTCTCTTCATTTTCGTCTCCACATTCTTTCGGACATAAGCAACTTCATTCAACAAAATGCAAGGGTTCAGAAATAAAGATAAACGATTTGTGCTAAGAAAATCTCCTAACTAAGAAAACAAATAAAGCGTAAGTATAATAATAGGGGGATCAGGTTCGACTCCGAGGGCGCATCACGGGTAATATTTCTTCAAGTGTCGGGCGTTGTGCGGCTTTCTAGCTTTTTCCCCTCCAAATCTTCCAGGTAGTAGGCGGCTTCCACGACTTTCTTGATCACCTTGTACGGTCCTTCATACTTCGGATCCAATTTCCCTCTTTCCCCTTTGTGTTGTATTTCCTTCATGACCAGCTCCCCTTCCTCGAACCTTCTCAGGCATACCTTCCGATTATAGGCTCAAGTGATCTTTCTTTGATAAGCTGCCATCCTGAGTGCAGCCCTTTGCCTCCCTTCTTCGATCAGATCCAGTTCATCAGCACGGAGCTGGTCATTCTCCTCTGAGTAGCCTATTATTCGGGCACTTTCCTGACCTATTTCCACGGGCAACACGGCTTCACTCCCGTACACCAAGCTGAATGGAGTCTCCTTCGTTCCAGCTAGAGGGGTGGTTCGATAGGACCAAAGTACACTTTGTAATTCATTGAATCAGGCCCTCTTTAGCCCGTCGAGTCGTATCTTCAAGGCCTGGACAATCGTTCGGTTGGTTACTTCCACCTGACCATTGCTCTGCGGGTAGGCCACGGAGGTAAATATTTGCTCGATCCCATAACCTTCGCACCACACTTTTAGTTTGCGTCAACTAAACTGTCTTCCATTGTGCTTATCAGCCTTCTCGGGATCCCGAACCGGCATAGGATATTCTTCCATAGGAAAGCAATTACCGCTGCTTCAGTGATCCGTGCCAAGGCCTCGGCCTCCACCCATTTGGAGAAATAATCAATCTCGACCAGGAGAAATTTCTTCTGTGAGGCATTACCCTCGAATGGTCCGACTATGTCCAACCCCCATTGGTCAAATGGGCAAGCCGACACATCCGCTTTCATCATTTCCGCTGGTGCCCTTTGCAAATCTGCATGTTTCTGGCATCTAAAGTAACTTCGCACCACTCTGATGGAGCCAGTCCTCATGGTTGGCCAGAAAAAACCTGCTAGCATGGCCTTCAGCGCCAAGGCTCTTCCTCCGATGTGGCTTCCGTAACTTCCCTCATGAATATCTATCATGACTTCCTCGGCTTCTTCCCCCGACAGGCACCTTAATAAAGGGCCCGAGTAAGATCTTTTGTACAGGACCCCGTCTATGATAGTAAAACGGCCGGACCTCTTGTGCCTCACTCGGGCCTGAATCTTGTCCTCGGGCAGGATCTGCTTCTCGAGATAATGGTAGATTTCGTACTGCCAATCCTCGGGTTCTAGTTCTCCTGCTTCCTCGATCTGATGAACCTGGGGTGCTCTTTCTACTTTAATACCTCCCTCGAGCGCACTCAACGCGCTTGCCCATTTGGCTATTCTGTCTGCCTTTTCGTTCTCTTTCCTGTTAATGAGTTCCAACTTAATCTCTTCGAATTTTTCTCAGCTTCTCAAAAGACTTTGCGTATTCCGCCAGCCTATCTTCCTTCATAGCGAAATTTCCCTCGGTTTGTTGATCGACCAGTTGTGAGTTGGAGCAGAAAGTTACTCGGGTCAACCCCATCCTTATCGCTGTCCTCATTCCGAGTAAGAGGGCTTCGTACTCGACTTCATTGTTGGAGGCTCGAAAATCTAGCCTTATCCCCAAACTAGTCTCTTCACCCCAGGGTGAGAAGATTACTAGCCCGACTCCGTTCCCGAATTGGCAAAAAGATCCATCCACATAGATCTTCCACATTTCGACTGGTCCTTCTTCTGCTATCTCGACGATAAAATCAGCTAAGGCATGTGCCTTGATAGCCACTCGAGGTCGGAATTGAATATCGTACTCTCGTAACTCAGTAAAACCCACTTGATCGATCTTCCCGAAATATCCGGTCGGGTGACGATCATCCCCAAAGGACTGTTGGTCAACACTACGATCGGACGTGACAAGAAGTACGGCCTCAATCTCCTAGCCGTAATCACTAAGGTTAACAGCAATTTTCTTGGGAGGTCTATCGAACTTCTGCACCCTTCAGGAGATGGCTGACGAAGTAGATTGGTTTCTGCACCTTTTCCTCTTCTCGGACCATGACCGAACTGACTGCTCGAGGGTAGTTGAGAGGTAAACCGTGAGTTCTTCCCCGGGCTTCGGTTTGTTCAGAACTGACAGCTCCCTCAAGTACTCCTTCAACTCCTGGAAGGCTTTTTCACACTCCGGTGTCCATTCAAAATCTTTCACTTTCCTCAGCACCTTGAAAAAGGGCATGCTCCGCTCGGCAGATCGCGAGATAAAACGAGATAGGGTCGTGATCCTCCTTGTCAGCCTTTGAACTTCATTGAGAGTTTTAAGAGATACCATATCGGCAATGGCCTTCACTTTATCCGGGTTCGCTTCGATGCCCGACCGGGTAACCATGTATCCCAAGAACTTCGCCGATCGCACCCCGAACGTGCACTTAGCGGGGTTCGGCTTCAATCCATATCTTCGGGCCGTAGAGAATGTCTCCCGCAGATCTCCCGAGAAGCTATTCTCCGTCCTGGACTTGATCAGAATATCATCTACGTAAACTTCCACATTTCTCCCGATCTGAGCCTCGAAAACCCGATCCATCAGTCTTTGGTATGTGGCTCCAGCGTTCTTTAGCCCAAAGGCATGACCATGTAACAGAAGGTTCCTTCCGACGTAATGAAACTGACTTTGGGCTAGTCTTCCTCGGCCAGCCCGATCTGATGATAACCTTGATAGGCGTCCAGGAAGCATAACAACTCATGTCTAGCCGTGAAGTCCACTAATTGATCTATCATCGGCAAGGGGTAACAGTCCTTCGGACATGCTTTATTTAGATCCCTGAAGTCAACACACATCCGCCATTTCCCTGCCGACTTGGGAACCAGCACCACGTTTGATAGCCAGGTGGGGAATTGAACCTCGCGTATGTATCCTGCTTTCAAGAGTTCCCCGGCCTGCTCCTTGACTATAGCATCTTTCTGTGCTCCTAGATGTCTTTTCTTTTGAAAAACTGGTCGTACCGTAGAAGAAATGTTCAAACGATGTTCCATTATATCGCGGGGTATCACTGTCAGCTCACTCGCCGACCAGGCGAACACGTCCTCATTCTTCTTCAATTGTTTGATAAGATCCGCTTTCAGCTCGAGCGGCAGATCCCCGGCAATCTTAACTGTTCCCGAAGGGGGTCTGATCACGACCTCCTCTATCTCCCCCTCGGCTCCTACTTCTTGAATAGCGTGTATTGCGTAAAAGGCTCCTCGGCTTTTGGGGGCACTATCTCGTCGGTTCTTCAAGGACTTTAACTCGATCTTCACTTCTTCCACATAACATTTGCACGCTACTTTTCGATCCCCTAGCACTTCTCCTACGATTGTCCACCACCAAGAAGGGGTGATTAGGGTCTTTTTAAGTTCGCCCGATCCCAACGTCAAAGGCAATTGGATCAAGCCTACCGCCTCGATGACGTGTCCTGTGAAACCGAACAAAGCTGTTTCCACAGGGTCCACTTGATATTTTCCCAGCTCCATTTGATCCATGGTCTCTTTGAAGATGATGTTCACCGAGCTCCCATTATCAATAAACACTATTCCCACATCATGATTGGCTATTTCGGCTCGGACTACCAGGGCACCTTCATGTGAGTCCTCCCCTGCGTGGAAATCTTCGGGCCCAAATGAGATGACAGGTCCTGAGCGCTTGTGTACCGAAGTTACTCCAAATTTCCAATTTTCTTGCCTCCGCCTTCCTGGCTCTGTTTGAAACCCCGATCGCAGGTCCTCCGAATATCATATTGATTCTACGCGGGGGCACGTATGCTTCCGCGGGAGCCTGGACAGGCTCTGGTGTTCGCTGATTGTTTCCTTGCTCCTGATTTTGCCTATCTCACCTTCTGTGTCCAGCCTGTCTCCGTTCAGGCGACCTACTAAACCTTCCTTGTGGTCTGTCGTTCGCATACGGGTGGTTTCTTCCTGATCTTTGTTCGAAATCCCTCCTAAAATACTTTCGCGAGACGTTAGCCTCCCCGCCAACCACTAACTCTGCCCGAGCTTCAGGGTTGGCCGCTATGATTCTCTCGAGCTCGTCATTCAGATGGAAGCAGGCTTCGGTCGTATGTCCATACTCTCAATGGAACTCACAATATGATTTCGACACGGGATTCCCGGGTCCATTCTTACTTTTAGCCGGCCTCCTAATGGAGTACCGTTCCTCACAGATTTCCAATGCTCGAGCTTTGTTCACCTTCCACTGGGTATCGCTGGGCCTGGATCCTCTTTGGGTTTCCCCCTGAGGATTTTCCTCCTTCGGGCCCATGGGGCGAGCCAGTCCCCGAGTGACGTCCACTGTCCCGATCGCTCTCTCCTTATCCCCTTTCTTGAAGTTGTGTGCTTCTTCCACCCATACGTACTTTTCCACCCTAATTATCAGATCTTCCACCATAGTCGGGTACTTTTTTACCAGCGATAGGTCCCCTTCTTTCAGCCCATTTTGGAAAGCCGCTATCAACAGGTCCGAAGTAGCGGTCGGGACCTCCATCATGGTCCTGTTGAACCGTTTCAGATAATCTCGTAGACTCTCATGATCTCCTTGCTTCATGTTCAACAAATTCACAGCCGATAAGGGTCTTCGTCGGCTACTCGAAAATTGTCTTAGGAAGGCCCGAGTGAAGTCTGCGAAGCTATGGATTTCGCCAGTAGGTAACATAGTGAACCATTGCTGAGCTCCTTTTGCGAGGGTCGTGGCGAACACGCGGCATTTGATCGCGTCTGCCAATTGATAGAGTGCGGCGTTTCCTTCAAAGCTGGCCAAGTGATCCTCGGGGGGTCCCGAGCCATCATACCGACTCATGTCGGGGAATCGAAAGTTATTCGGCAGGGGCGCCCGACTAACTTCCTGTGAGAAGGGGGAGCCGCGTTGGACTGGGAGGGGTATTTGCGGGTTAGCTAACTCCTTCAATCTCTTAATTTCCTCTTTCATCTGCTCCCATTCTGTAATATGTTCCTCCGCCGTCACCCCTCCCCTTTTCCGGGCTCGCAGGACGTTTATTTCCTCTCTCGACGGCCTTTCCTCAGCTTCTTTGTCCTGTTCCTCCTCACGCGGAACTTCCGCTTCCTTGCGTAACCTTTCTGCTTCTTCCTCTTCAGTCTCGGGCCGTTCTGGCGACTCGACCCGAGTTTTTCGCGTCCATTCGGCCCTCAACATTTCCACTTCAGCCCTTAGCTTCCCCATCTCAGAGAATTTCGTCTCAAATCTCTCCCTCATCCTTCTTTACATCTCCTCTGGCGTGAGTATTTCTTCTACCAGCGGCGATCGATCGTCGTTTGCGGCGTCCATCATGATGTTATTGATATATCGTCCCACAGACGGTGCCAATTGATGTGGACCGCATAAAATGACCTTTTGAAACGGCGACTAAGACAGTTGTTCTTCCCTCGTAACCTCCTTGGCGCGAGTCTCTCGCTCTCCGTCGACTATCTACGTCAAGCCTAACACTCACAAACTCAGAAACACGTCAGAAGGGGGTCGGGGTTGGTGCCGGCATATCCCCTCCGATGCTTAAGTCAGAAAATGGGTGGAAAAACAGGTGTGTTGGCTCATAAATTAGTTTTTGGTAGTTTGTAAAGCGTACCTAGGAAGTGAACTAACCGTCATATTTATACCCACCTCGTCTTGCCTCGCCATGACCTAGTCTTCCACCCTGGCCCCCATTTCTCGCGAGCCTCCCGGAGGGAACGTGGTCCTTCCATCATCCCACGTTCTCACGTCATCAGTTTTCCCCTCTGACTCATTCTCTTCCCAGCGACAACCAACGTGGTCCTTCCATCATCCCACGTTCTCATGTCATCAGTTTTCCCCTCTGACTCATTCTCTTCCCAGCGACAACCTCCTGCTCGGGTTCGTAACTCGCCCGATGAATCACGACTCTGGTCTTACTTCCTTGACCCTTCCCTTCTACTTTGATCGAGTTATCTTTACTCGGCCTTAAGGCAACCTGCCCGGACTTACATAAGGCCTATTTCCCTCGTGTCCATACGCCTTGGTCAGGCTCCCGACCAAGTTCTTGTCCTTACGTCTTTCGCCACATGACCCCCGGCGAGCTTCCTCAGGTACTCCGACCTCCCTAGTCTTTTCGGAGACTTCTTTCTGGTCTGTCCCTTGTTCTTCCCCGGGAAGGCCTGATCGGGCCCTTCCGCCCCTTCTCGGGTTCGATTACCCTAACCCGACACTCTCTTCACGCCTCGCCATTCGCGGGCTATTTGATAGTTAACGTTATTTTACCCCCAGCTATAAAACCCGAGGGTAACAAATTACCTTGCTGATTTTGGGGACGATCGATCGAAGCACTGAGAGGCGATCATTCAACCTCTTCCTTCGCTTCTCTCAGCCATGAGGTTCTTCGATGGCTGGCCGTCTAATTTCCTCGCCTTACTCTTCCTCTCGCCGTCGCCGTACAGATTCGCTTGGCCGACTTCCACAATGTTCCCCAAATCGGGCATCAGCTGCTCCCTATCGCCCCAATCTTCGATCCGTAGCTGCTCAAATCAGCATTAGCAGCAGCACAGCCGAGAAACCCAGGAGCATCGTAGCACTCTTGCTGAAGCATCGGCATTATAGGAGCTGGGAAATGACAGTCGTCGTCGACGAAGTACGAGCAGCAGAACTCCGGCGAAGCCAGGGCGTCGAGGAAAGGGTGAAATTCACGGAATGGTCAGCGCAGGTCGCCGTCGTCGTTTTTGGTCACGAAATCTGAGGATGGAGTGAGATCTGAGAACGAAGGGTTGCCCTGCTGCTGATGATGGTTGTCGAGAGGATTGAGTAGTGCAGCCCAAGTGTTTGATAGAAAGCCAACGTCATCGTCGTCGTCGGGAACACTGCTACTGATTTCCATTTTTGGAGCCATTATCAGTTCTTCGAAGAGATGATTATGATGGCAATGGCGAGCGGGTGAGCTCCATTTATTTTTCATCTGCCTACTTACTTCTCTTGTTTATTTTTAGTTTATATTTATGGAAGTTACAATATTGCTCATTCTCAAACATCTTAGACATTATATTTATTTTGTGTTACATTCATTACAAGTTGATAATTGTCAAAGGTTTTTTAACGATTAATGTTTCATTAAAAAAAAAAGAAAAAAGAAAAATAATTTAACATGGATACGGACATATAGCACACAGGTGAAGTGAAAAAAACAGTTCCCTGTTTCAATAATTTGATAATGAATGATAAAAATTGTGACCCTATCCCTAATGTTAGGAGAGGAATCTCAGCCAATGAATTTTTTCGATAATTTAAAAAAAAAGGAAAATGACGTGATGTGCATTTGTCAAATCGAAGTTCTTACATCACATGCTACCAAATTCATTATTATTAAAATAATAGCAGGCGCCAATGTATATAGAGAACTAATTAGGGAGAAATTTAAAATGGTCTCCGAATAGTATCATTGACCAATTTAGCCTCCCTTGTTTCACCTGAAGCTATTTTTATCCTATTAACCTTAATTTTAAACAAATTTCACAAGTGTCCCGCACTTAGTCAATCCTAGTGTCCTTGACCATCACCGTCTATATGAACTTAAGACATATGAACTTAAGACAAGATGCATAAGTCAGATGATTGTTCCACTAGAAGTCGGCTAGTTTCATATCCATAGCCAACAATGATCTTCAAAATGATCTTCAAATTTGTTTTAGACTCAACTTAGTTGGAATTGGGGAAGAGACTATGATGACTGCGTTGGAAAATTCATTAAATATATTGACTATTTGATTAAATAATTTAGAAATTACAACATATCAATTTACAAATGGTTAAGTTCAGATTCCACTAGTCATACATTTTACTCCGAAACTATTTCAAAACAATATGTATATGTAGAATATATATATTGTTGGGGAATCAGACCGAAATTACCCACCGCTAACGCTTTCGTGTGATTGAATCGGATTCTCGGATTGCTTTTGTATGTGCGAATCGTGACGAAACAGTAAACGAAAATGGGAACAAGAAGTTTACGTGGTTCAATCTTGCGATCTACTCCACGTGACCAAGAACAAGCTTTTCTGATTACTTTGAGAGAATTTACATAGCTATAATCTGCAATTTCTGTTACAGGTCAAACAAAGATGATGAACGATATGATTTTCCCGCCACTTGCCACTCCATTTATTCATTGAGAAATCGCCTTCACGCTTTCCAACTAATTGCACGTGTGTGATCTTTAACACCCAGCTGAAAATCGTCGCTAGCTACCACGTTCTCATTAGTTGCTTTCCTGTCACGATTTCTTCATGTGCACATCGACGACTTCTAACTCTTCGGCTACAAGCTGCTTTATCTGTTTCATTACCAGCAAAACTTCTCCACATATATGATCCCTCCACCTCAAAGTCAAATCTTTGTTCCTCATTCTTGGTCTACTTTCCCTCTTCTCAGTGAAGATACACACCAGCCGAATGATCTCAAGCACGCATCAGACTTGGTGCTTGAAACCATCTCAGCTGGCAACTTTATCTGCTCCAGCTCCTTGCTCAACTCCTTTTTCACAGCTGTAAACCGTTAGCTGTCATTACTCCTTGTCTCAGCTTCATTTCCTGAACATGTTACCTAGACAACTCCACCTGCAGCTGTAAAAGCATAAGCAATAGTATCAGCAAATCCATATCGAGTTGGAGCTTTCACCTCCATATCGAGTTGGAGCTTTCACCTCCCTACTGTCTCTAACCAGGTTGTTTCGCTCTAGCTCTATATCTTCTCAACCTCACCTAGCCAGTTATTAGGTCAGCCATCGCTTCAAGATCCTCATCACCCCTCGAAGCTAGATATTCCTCTTCAAGTTCCACAGAACAAGCGTTTTCCAAATTTTCTGATTAAGAGCTGCTTTTCTTCTGTGTTTTGCAGGGTATTTCCTTCTCATTGAACACCACATCTCTACTTATTATGCTCCTTCCCATATCAGGTTATAGGCACCACAACTTGTAGCCTTTGACGCCCTGGGGATATCCCACAAATATGCACTTAACAGCCCGAGCTTCAAGTTTGTCGGTCCTTGAATGAGCATAATCAATGCAACGAATATCTTGAGGTGCTGCAAGCTTTGCTGTCGTCCTGTCCATATTTCCTCAGGTATTTTAAACCCAAGAGTAGTAGATGGACTTCTATTAATCAAATAAGCCGATTTAGTCACAGCCTCTGCCCAGAATCTCTTTGCAACACTTGCTGCGAACATCATGCATCAAGTCCTTTCCAGCAACGTTCGGTTGTATCTCTCAGCTAAACCATTCTGTTTCGGGGTATAGGGCACAATCCTATGCCTAGTCACACCCTCGGACTTGCAAAATTCATCAAAATCCTTTGAGCAAAACTCCAACCCATTGTCCGTTCGAAGCAGCTTAACCTTCTTCTCAGTCACAGTTTCTACCTGCAGTTTCCAGTTGAACCTGCTCAAAGCCTCATCTTTCGACCCTTGAACAAGGACCTATCATTGCTCATATTATACGCGCATCCCGAGTCCAAGATCCAGGTAGCTTCAGGCATATTTTTACCCACAATTAACACCTTAGCAGATTCATATCCATCCATCAATAATGATGCTTCAGCTATTAGGACACTGTCTCTTGAGGTGTCCTTGTTCATGACAATGAAAGCATTTGAACACCTTGTTTCTTGATATCGACTCCTTGTCTTTTTTGCTCTTGTACTTGTCGAAATTTTACCCCTCAGCGCCACTTGACTCCACCTCAACCTTGCTATCAATCTTGTTATTGAACACCATGAAACTTATCGTCGATTGAACGTCATTGAGTGTCATCTCATCTCTCCCGTACAACATCGAATCCTTGAAGGTTGAATAACTCTTGGGCAGCGAGCAAAGAAGAAGTAGGGTTTATCCTCTTCCTCTCTGTTTTACCCAATACTCTCAAGATCGAAAAGCATCTTATTGAGCGTATCCATTTGCTATTCAATCAGTTTCTCCTCAACCATCTTGAACGAATACAAAGCCTGCTTCAAATAGAGACGATTCGCCAAAGTCTTTGTCAACTATAGACTCTCAAGTTTCTTCCACAGCTTCTTCGTCGTCTTCTCCTTCGAAACTTTCCTCGGAACTTTGTCACCGAGGCTCAACATTATGATACTTCGAGCCTTTTGAGATATCTTCAAATCAGTCGGCTCGGCCGTCGTTGCCACAGGTACCTCCTTTCGATCCTCCATCACTGTCACTACCTCGGCATCCTTGATCGCATCTTCTAATCCCTGATGGATCAACAACGCCTCCATCTTCACCCGCCACAGGTCGAAATCATTTGATCCGATAAATTTGTCTATGTCGAACTTCGAATTCATCCTGTGTATCGATCCACGCTCACCGCACCACTTGTTGGAGAATCAGACCGAAATTACCCAATGTACCGCTAACGCTTTTCGTGTGATTGAACCGGATTTTCAGATCGCTTTTGTATGTGCGAATCTTGACGAGAATCAGTAAACGAAAATGGAAATAAGAAGTTAACGTGGTTCGTATCTTGCGATGTAGGCTTTTTGATTACTTTGAGAGAATTTACATGGCTATAATCTGCAATTTTTGTTACAAGTCAAAAGAATAAGATGAACGATATGATTTTCCCGCCACTTGCTGCTCCTATTCACTGAGAAATCGCCTTCACGCTTTCCAACTAATTGCACGTGTGTGTTCTTTAACACCCCAGCTGAAAATCGTCGCTAGCTACCACGTTCTCATAGTTGCTTTCCTGTCAGCAATTTCTTCATGAGCACATCGACGACTTCTAACTCTTCGGCTGCAAGCTGCTTTATCTGTTTCATTACCAGCAAAATTTCTCCACAAATTTGATCTTTGCTCCTCACATATATGTATACATAATAAAGTAAAATGAATAATTCTACTGCAAAGACAAATCATGCAAAAACGTACAAGCAATAATGCATGAGGTTCCATCACATTAAAAAAAGAGGTACTATAATACATTTAGTTAAAAGACAAAAATGTTGAACTGAATAAATACCAAAGCATTACCGCAGGCATTTCAACAAATTCTACTTAATTTTGGACCCATTCTGCAAACCAACATTAATGTTCGGAACATGCGAACTAGAGGTGAAAAATGAGTCGAGCCGACTCTATTGGAACTCAGTTAAACTCATAACAGTTGAGTTCAAGCACGCGATATCGTGTGTGCTCGATAGCGACGAACATAAACTGTCTTTAGGGACCAGAGATCTGTCTAAAACCGACAGTCCAAACAGGGAACCCAATCTAGAACGCGGCTAAACACCTTACTAGTAAAGCATTTCTCCGTTACTATGATGTTGAATATCATAGATTATGGAGAAACTTTTATTGTAAGACGACATCTAGTTTCTAGTAGAGTTGTCAAAAACGCGCCGGCGGGGCGCGGCGGCACGTAGCCCGCCGTCCGAAGGGCCTGAAAAATGAAGGCCCGCCCCGCCCTAGATACGGGTAACGGGCATGGCGGGCCTGGCCCGCCCAAAACTAAAAAAATAAAAGAAGAGGAGAAAAAATAAAAAATAGAAAAATAAAAATTAAATATTTAAGGTCGAAATTAATTCTAATCATAACTAACCTCGTTAACAATAATTTATTTATATTATTAAACTTGATTAATTAAAAATCGGAGCTCAAAAATATTAAAACTTATATACTATTTATATCATTATTTTAATAAAAAATTATTTAATTTATACCTGACGGGCGCCCGCGGCCCGTGCAGGCTTGACAGCCTTGACCCGCTTCCTGGCGGGCCTGAGAAATGGCAGCCCGCCCGCCCGGCGGGCCCAATTGCGAGCTCTAGTTTCTAGCAGGCATCATCACTATGGAAGAAGCTTTCAATCGTAGGTTTAAATATTTCATTGTTCAAATTATCAACAGACACTTTTGCACACAATTAAAGGGCACAACAAGCACCGTAAAAACTTGCATCAGACAACATCGTATAACGTTCATGTGAGAGTTCTTAGCACACGCACACACAAAATAGAAACAGCAAAGCTCAATTTATTTTATTGCAATTTGCATACCATATAACCAACCAACACAATTTTTTTTTTTTAAAAATGAAAGAAAACATTAGAACCCTCGCATCAAGAAACACTAACACCACCACCGCTCGCCTGGCCTAATCTGCCTCCACCACCACAACCACCGCCGCCGCCACAACCTCCACCACAGCCGCCACATTTCACAGCTACCCCATTCCCGCAACCTCCTCCACAACCACCGCCGCTGCCACAGCCGCCGCATTTTCCGGCCATTCCGTTCCCACAACCACCGCCTCCGCCACCACCGCACCCGCCGGAATCACCACACCCACCGCCGCCGCAACCTCCGCCACAGCCGCCCGAGCCGCCCTTTGCACTCAGTCTCGGGATTTTGCTCCCTATGAACGGGCTATTATAACCTTTCTTCTTTGTGGACGAATCTCCGAGTACGAATGCCAGCAGTATTCCGGGCAATAAGAACCACTCTTCTTTAGCCTGCCAACCAATTCAAGAAATTACATCAATAATGTGAAGAAATTTTTTAGGGACAATATAAAAAAAAGAATTCGAAACTACTTCAACAGTGCCCAAATTGAGGTCGAGTAGCGCAACGGCCTCTCCGTAAGGATACGCCGGGGAGAATTTCACGGCTGTAATAAGGCGAGATTCATTCTCGTTGCAGCGCCTTTGCTCATAGTCGAGCCTTCCGCCGCCGTAAAGTCTTACCTGCGAATCATATATAAACGTTTAGTTCACGAAATTCATCGTCTTTTATCGACGCACTTTTCTCTGATAAAAAATCGTAAGAACATACGCTGTAAGGACCCGTAAGTTCCAAGAGATGGTCGTCATCTTTGTCATCGTTGAGCTTGCCATTTTCCGGCTTCTCAAAGGCCCACGGAGAAATCACCAGAGACCAATCCGAACTGCCTAGAGACTCGGCAAATACCCGAGCTTTGCCCGAGCCGTCGATCCCCACCACGGTTTTCTTACATTCCATTTTATTCCTCGACTCCCTTTTTGTAAATGCAGACGTTCAGACATGTCTTGTCTTGCTTCAAAGACTTAGGGTGCGTTTTGGCATGTGAAATTCGATGGACAAAAAAAAGAAAGGAAAAGTGTAATAATACAACACTAAGCGTACCATATGCATCGAATTCCGCATACCAAATGCACAATTACAACGAAGATGCGGAAAAAAATTACCTCATCTGCAGGACGAGAAACGAACGCCCTGCACTGTCGACCACGCGGGTTCCGCTTTTCGCAAAGTTGGCCTTAGTCGAGAACGGGAAAAGGCAAGAATTTTTGTACGAGGGCATCTTCGGACGAATCACATTCATTACATACGGCGCTTGCATTGGCGTAGTAACGGACAAGGCCACCCTTAGGCCGACGTCGTTCTTCGGCCCGAGATCGAGCCATTTCTCCATCGTAAGAAAATTCGAGCCCGAGCGAAGAATGTCTTCTATAGACACCGAAGCAACGCCCAGAGCTTCGGGGCGGCTCCACCGACCCGAGGACGTCGAGAAGAGTTCGAACGCGAAATCTCCCGTCGGCTCGCACCGGAAACTAGCGACTCGCTTCTCGCCGCACTCCGAGGAAATCGCAAGGCTTCTTCGCGTTGCATTAAAGAAAACGTCGGGCCCCGCCTTGTCGAAGGACACCACGAGATTTCCTCCGCGCCCCTCGGGAATATTCCTTACGGCGACAAACTCCAACATGACCTCGACAACTTCGAATGTTTTTTCACGGTTTTCGTCGTTTGTAATAATAACGGTTCAGAGAAAAACTGAAATCGAGAAAAGACTAATGAATATTTTATTGACTGGTTGCTTAAAACTATTACAATCGATGAGCATATATATAGAGTACATCGTAGCAGAATCAATCACAATCAATCATAATAATGAGCACTAAATAGAGAGATATTTTTTTCCTTATTGACCAGACTACCATATGTAAGAGAATATATTACTATTTGGGATCCTTGATACCATCCATAACCTTTGACTAAATCTTCTGATTGATATCGCCTTATTTCTCCATAATTAGTGGATTGACCTAATCCCCCTTATCACTCCATAATTTGTGGGATTCGCCTTATTACTCCTAGGTCATCCACTTGATATTATATTGCCAATACCCTCCCGCAAACTGAGCCGAGGTTGAAGGCACAGTTTGGCGCGAAACGAAGCCAGTGTAGCTTTCGAGACCGATTTGGTGAAGAGGTCGGCAAGTTGATCCGTCGAAGGAATATGTTTAGTAACAAGTAGCCCAATAGCAACACGTTCACGTACAAAATGGTAGTCCAGTTCTATATGTTTACTGCGTGCATGAAAGACTGGATTGACTGTCATGTACAAAGCACTGATATTGTCACAGTAGATCGTTGGTGGCGGTTGAACGGGGATGCGAAGATCATTGAGAATGTAGGTAAGCCAGGTAAGCTCGGCTGCTGTATTAGCCATAGCACGATATTCTGCTTCGGTACTGGAGCGCGAGATAGTATGTTGCTTCTTAGCACACCAAGAAATAATATTGGAGCCGAGAAATGTGCAATAGCCAGTAGTCGAGCGTCGTGTCGTGGGACATCCTGCCCAATCAGCATCAGAGAAAGCTGACAATGTGAGAGTAGTTGTAGAAGTGAGATGTAAACCAGTGGAGATCGTGCCCTTTAGGTAGCGAAGGATCCGATGGACGAGTTTCATGTGAGCGATCGTCGGTGCATGCATAAACTGAGAGACATAGTTAACACAGTAAGACAAATCCGGACGCGTGAGAGTCAAATACTGAAGTGCTCCCACGATCCCACGATAATGGCTGGGATCTTCGAGAGGAGGCGCATCGGTCGAGGGTTGTAACTTGACGTCGAGCGGAGTTGGCATGGGTTTGCAGTCTAACATGTTGGACCGCTCCAGGATGGTAAGCGCATAGTGTGATTGAGAAAGATGCAACCCATTAGACGTGGAAGATATCTCAACTCCTAGAAAATGATGAACTGGTCCAAGGTCCTTCATCGAGAATTCATAGCTTAATGTTTTAATAAAAGAAGTGACAATATCATTAGAAGATCCTGTAAGAAGCATATCGTCAACGTATAATAATAAGACAAGAACACCTTTACTAGAGTGACAGATAAAAAGGGAAGGGTCAGCGAGGCTACAAAAGAAGCCACATGAAAGCAAAAATTTACTAAGCCTATCGAACCAAGCACGAGGTGCTTGTTTAAGTCCATATAAAGCACGTTCAAGTTTGCAAACATAATTTGGAAAGTGAGAATCAGACATACCTGGCGGTTGTTCCATGTAAATAGCTTCATTGATATAGCCATGTAAAAACGCATTTTTGACATCTAATTGTCGGATTGGCCAGTGTTTGACAAGAGCAACAGTTAAAACTAGGCGAATTGTACCTGGACGGATGACAGGTGAAAACGTTTCTGTATAATCAAGCCCATTAATTTGATGGTAACCTTTCGCCACCAGGCGAGCTTTGAGGCGATCCAGTGTACCATCAGGTCGCAGCTTAGTCTTAAAGACCCATTTTGATCCAATCACATGCATGTTGGATGTTCGTGGAACAAGTCGCCATGTTTTATTTTGATGAAGGGCTGTAAGTTCGTCAAGCATCGCAGCTTTCCATCCCGGATGTGATAATGCTGACTTAACTGTCTTGGGTTCACGAGGTACGCTGCTAGAAACAAAAACGTTCAATGCATATTTAGGATTTGGTTTAAAAATACCATGATGAGAGCGGGTCGTCATATGATGCTGTTGATGTGGAGGGCTGGGATGCGGCTCAGACAATATAGTTGTGGAATCGGTCACATGCATATCTGAAGGAGTTGTTAGATCAGGTGCTAAGGACTCGCCAGATTCAGGTGTGGCTTCAGCAATAGTATCGTCGGAGGATGGCGTTGGGTCACCTTGTGAAACATCTGTGACAATCACTGGGAGCGGGATATTAGAGTTAGGATGTGAGATATTATCCTGCGAGGTCATACCTGATTCAGAACTAACATGAGAGGTTAGCCATGAGTCAAACAAATTATGAACGTGGGAGTTCGTAGGAGACTTTTTATGATATTTGAAAGGAAAATCATTTTCATCAAAGGCAACATGTCGAGAAATAATAAACTTGCGACTAGAGAGATGAAAACACTTATATCCTTTATGTTTTTCGCTGTATCCTGCAAAAACACATAAAACAGATTTAGGATCAAACTTATTATTTTTCGTGTCCCATGTGTATGGAAAACATTTGCAACCGAATACTCGAAGAGAACTATAGTCAGGATGAGTTCCATGTAATTTGAAATATGGTGTTTCAGACATAAGAGACGATGAAGGAAGACGATTAATAAGAAAAACAGCTGTTGAAAAGGCTTCTACCCATAAAGACAGTGGAACATGACTGTGAAATAACATCGTCATACCTAGTTCTCGTATAATACGATGTCGTCGTTCAACCATACCTGTTTGTTCTGGTGTATAGGGGCATGAGATTTGATGAACAATTCCTGTGGTAAGAAAGTGAGATGATAATTGAGAATTAACAAATTCACCCCCGCCATCTGAGTGGAAGACCTTGACTTTCTTATTAAATTGTCGCTCAACGTATTTTTCAAACATTAAATAAGCAGTAAAAAAATCAGATTTATTTTTTTAAAGGAATAATCCAAGTATACTTTGAAAAATCATCGACTAGACATGCATAATAACGAAATTTTCCAATAGATAAAACAGGAGCGGGACCCCAAAGATCACAATGTATTTTATTAAAAATATCAGAAGTTGAGTGCTCAGATGAACTAAATGGTAGTTTGCTTAACTTTCCTAATTGACAACTATCACACAAATGATTTTTTTTCGAAGACCCTACGACATCGATAAGACCTTTATTCTTTAATAAATGAACAGCAGATGATTGCGGATGACCCAAACGTTGATGCCAGATGTCTGATGTGCCAGATTTGAAACGATAAGAAAAATGTGCTTCTGGCTCATTAGACATGACGTATAAATTACCCTTGCGTGTCCCTGTTATGAGTGGTTGACCTGTGCTCCGTGACTTTACACAAAAATTAGTGTTAGAGAATTCGCAATTAACAGGGAACTCAGATGTAAGTTGACTGATGGAAAGCAAATTTTCTTAAGATCTGGAACAAAAAGAACATTATGAAGCGGTAAAGTTTTATCTTTTTGCTTAATTAAGGAATTACCAATACCTGTTATGGGTAACGAGGATCCATCACCAATAACGATCGAGTCACATCCCTTATATTTATGGATATTCTTTAACATACCTGGTTCTCCGGTCATATGATTAGAAGCGCCGGTATCTGATGTCCATTCTGTATCAATTACGGAGTTGTCGAGTGTGAGCGCCGCTAGTGCCTGTGGGATTTCCTTATTCTGATTTTCTTTCTTCAGTAACCACCAACAGATTTTTGCAACGTAACCTGGCTTATCGCAATATTGACAAATTGCATCACGGTATAGTTCTCTCTCTGCAGTAGTCATTCGACGTTGTCCAGGTGGAGGCGGCTTGCGTTGTGTGTTGGGATATCCTTGGGGTTGGCTACGAGATTGCTGTGCTTGGAAACCACGGCCCACAGAATTGAACTGGTTAGTTGGATTTTTTGGCTTGAAGTTGGTCGTCTGTTGATGTCCGTAAAAGGCTAGATGCGGTGTGAGTGTTGTGAGCGAAGTATCATGTTGATTTGAGAACCAGCTTCGGCGTTGATCTAGGCTCTGCAACTGTGAAACAACTTCAGCATACGTCGGTCGTGGGGGTTTCAGCATTGTTGTTGTGAAGGTTTCATATTGAGGTCCAAGGCTTGTTAGAAGACAAAATACTTTTTCTTGATCTGGGATTGGCTTTCCGATTGCGGCAAGATTGTCGCATAACCCTTTGAAGGTCCGTATGTGTTCCGCAACAGATTTGCTTTCATCTTTGCGCAAATAGGTTAATTGTTGTCGTAGTGTGAATTCTCGCTCTTGAGAGTCTTGCGCGTAGGCTTCTTTGAGTGCAGTCCAGACTGCAATTGATGTGTCTAACCCTATGACAAGTCCAAGGGCCTCTTCGGACAGAGTTCCAATAATCCAGCCACGAAGGAGACGATCAGACTTTTGCCATGCAATGAATTCTTTTGTTGGAGTTGGTGTTGTTTCTGTGTTGATGGGTGTTGTTTCTGAGCTTGAGGCTTGTGGATTTTGTGTAGTGAATTTGGATGGAACTGGGTTGGCTTTTTCGAGGTGATGAACTAGGTCTTGACTTTCTGCCAAGCCTAATACTTGTTCTCTCCACAATGGATAGTTGGTTGGGGTGAGTTTTAGCGTGACGAAGTTACCAACGTTTAGAGATAGGGAAGCCATGGTGAAGAGGCTCTGATACCAAGAGAAAAACTGAAATCGAGAAAAGACTAATGAATATTTTATTGACTGGTTGCTTAAAACTATTACAATCGATGAGCATATATATAGAGTACATCGTAGCAGAATCAATCACAATCAATCATAATAATGAGCACTAAATAGAGAGATATTTTTTTCCTTATTGACCAGACTACCATATGTAAGAGAATATATTACTATTTGGGATCCTTGATACCATCCATAACCTTTGACTAAATCTTCTGATTGATATCGCCTTATTTCTCCATAATTAGTGGATTGACCTAATCCCCCTTATCACTCCATAATTTGTGGGATTCGCCTTATTACTCCTAGGTCATCCACTTGATATTATATTGCCAATAGGTTCGTCCCGAGTAAGGCGTCGTCCTGACAGGAGAAGGCGCATCGCCACGGTACATAGCACCGGCCCTCCAATACCTACGACCGTACGTCTCCTCGAACGTTTTGGTCGTGTTTGAGAATCCCATGTCGAGTTTTTGACCCATGGATCAGTCCGAATCGGTGTCGTCGTGTTCTAGAATCTTCCCGAGGATCCTCGGAAGGTCGGCGCAGTAAGACTTGGGATGAAGTTGGTGGGCGTGCCATATGAGGTCGATGTCGTAGGTCGGGACGGAGAAGCTCTTGCTCGACGGCTTCTCGTTATTCCTCTTGATGAGATGCAAGAACGCTTTGTACCTAATGACGGCCCCTTCGAGGTAGTTTCTCTCCTTCATCCACGGACGGGAAACCTACCGATAGAAACAGACGAGATAGATTATTACCAGCAAACATCAGCAGTTAAAGCTTGATGATTCTGCTACTGAATGTCTGAAAAGTGGTCATTCAACATGGTATTAGAGCACAGGCTAAAGGTACGAATCCTCACAGCCATTCATTTTAGGAAAAAGCTTTTTAATGTTAGGTGGTTATTCAGCGAGATATCACCAAGAAAGTGTAAGGCTATATAATAAAGAAATCGGTCTAGACGTGATGGGACGTGCTGAAAATGTAATATATAAAATTAAAATATGATACACTCCCTACAAGTTTTAACGGTCATTGTAGCAAATTCAACATTTTCTGGTAAGAAGACTAATAATTTACCTGATAAAAGAAAGGGCTTTGCCTCTTTACGGCGGAAATAAAGTCGTACTCAATCCAATTCTCGCCTCTCGGTCGATTTTCACATTGAATATCGAGCGGGGAATTCAGTTCGTAGGGTTCATTCGGGTAAATTTCTTTCCAGATTTCTTCTGTCTGCGGCCTCGCCGGGCTTTTTTCCTCGACTGAAGACACAGCGTTCTTAGTGTCGAGGACTGCGCCATATCGCTCCTCGCAGTCGCTCTTATACCTAACCTGCGGAAGATGAAGATCGCCAAAAACACGAAAAATTTTCGGCTTATTACGACGACTAAGGTAACGAAACAATAAAAACATTACAAAGAGGAAAATAATTTTTATTACAGGATTGAGCCTATGACAATGCCAGACCCATTCACAATCCAATGGAACGACCAACGGCCCATCGAAGAGCGGCGAATCAGTGTGTTTCGCCAGCAATGGAAGCCAACAAGCGTTATACCTAGTCAGTTAGAAAAAAATTACAGATCAATATCCAAAAACATGGTAAATGGAAAAGAAGATTCATTTGTTTCCTTGTTATTATTACCTGTAAATGGCCCTATCCAAGCCTGGGCCTTCGTACAACCAATGATTCCTATCAACAACTGCAAGAAATTCGAGCTGCTTCTGAGCTGCGATCAAAAGGTCGACGCTTACTTCGATGCTTTGAGCTTCTTTCCATTCATATTCCTGCTTATTTTCCACCACCTGAAAGTATGATTGTATAAACATATGATATAGATTTGAAATATATATATAAATATATAGATGATATCAAGATCATAAAGACATTGAAAGCACGAGGAGCTAAAATCTTACGTGATGAACGATCGCAGCCATTGTTATGCTGAGTTGGATATACTCTCAGGTTGAGTGAGTTACAAACGGATGATGATGATTGATGAGTGAAGATATGTAAAAATGTATATCGTGTACTGACTTATATAGTATTATTATTACAGGGAGGAAGGAGCGGTTGAAATCCTCCGTCCCATTTATCCTGTCTCATTTCCTGTCTCACTCCTTTAAAATTGATTTTTATTTTTATCGAAAAATATATATATGGATATCAAATCGATTATCATAAAACAAGGAATAAATTGGATGTGTTTATTTATTTTTATCATATAAATCTCATGAAATAACAACGATTTTATGATTTGGTGGACTATGAGATTAAAATAATTAATAAATAAAAAAGAAAATTTGTGAACCGTCGGATTTAAATTTTAACGGCTGATCATTTTGGGACATAGAGGGGGACATGTTTTTGAGACAGATGATTTCATGCCAGGAAGGAGTACTACGATCTTTCTGTTTTTTGAAAAAAGTACAAGTTGTGGAAACTGAAGAGACGAAATTGCCCTTGGCGTGATCTTCTGTTGTAAAGCGTATGGATGAGGTCAGTTTTGGCATTTTGTAAAACCGAAAGGGGTTTTCCGGTAAAATGACGTCAAGCAAGGAGTACTTGGTAACTGAAAGTATCATTACTTTCTCCTTTGGCTTTCGTTTTGCAGTACAAGAAAATATAATACAATACAAACAAAGGGATAATCACGGTTACCACAATAGGCGTGAATCAGTGCCAAGAAACACGAGTTGCATAATGTTGATATTGTCAAGCTATCGTTGGAATATATATAATATATATATATATATATATATATAATTTTGATAGTGTGTATTATAAGATTCATATATGTCTATATGGTCTTACCCTCGAAATATCATGTAAAATATCGCCTCACCCTCGGTAAAATATTATAGCTTAGAGCATCTCCAACATACAATATAAAAATACAATTAATTTTGCACAAAAATAAAGTCTGTCTTTCCTCCAACCCATAAGCTCTAATTTTCTTCACAAATTTTTACTCCAAACGGTTAAGTCTATGTTCTATATTTATTTTTACTCTAATCCATTAATTCTATTCTACATTAAAATCAAATTTCAAAATTACTAATGTCATAATTAATTTATTCTGCAATGATAAAAAAGTTATATTATAATTACTAATATTTAATATGATTAAATTATAATTTAGGATATTATTTTAATTAAATTGTAAAATAGAAAATATCAACAAATAAAAGAAAATTAATAATATTTTTTACCTTTATTGTTATAGAATATCAAATATTTTTAAAATAATTAAATATGTTTTTTTAAAATATAAATATAAATAAAATAAAAATTACAACACTATTTTAGTGATGAAAATAGTGTGTACTCTAAATAAAGGATCACTGCTCGCAACATGATGTTATAAATAATGAATCTCATTGGCGTAAGGACATATTCATTTTTGTGTTTTACACAAAAATAGCGTAAAATATGCTCACAAAAGCTACAATCAGCTACAATGTTTCAACGGTTAACTTCGCATTTTGTCATTTAGAATACTAACCGCGTGTTAGTGGTAGCAATCTTAAACCTCCGGCAAATCACTCACACAAATTTCCACACGTACCGAAGAAATTCGATGTTAAACCATAGCACGTCGGAGAAAACGTTCATCATTTTATTTATGGATAATTTAGCGCTTTGCTTGCACGATTTAAGCAGATTGTTGTGATTCACAATCAGCTTAATCTTGCAGAAAGCGTCAAAGGCACCACTAACAATAAACATTTCCACCGATATTGCAGGACGTAATTTGAGGCACGACTGTGCATTTCAATCCGCGTTGCGTTGAAGCGTCGTGAAGACCTTGCGCTTGAAAAGTAGCATCAAAGCAAATTTCGGGATTGAAAATGCAAATTCTACGCCACTAACTCGCGGTCAAGCTTTTGAATGATGAGAATGAGAAGCTATCCATAGGAGAAATTGAAATGTTCATCTTAGCGAAAGTAAACTCAATATATTACGCTAAATATGGTAACTATCAAAAATTGAATAAAACCATATAAGATGGACCCGGGACATTTACGATCAGAATAGTGTTAGGGAGTGGGTAACTTTACCCACTCTACCACTCCACCTCTATCTACTATATTACTAATTACAATATTATATTTGTATTAGTTTGATGCCTTGCCTATAAATAGTGTACGAGGCATTGAACTAAATTCACACCAAAAGAGCCAAAGTAAGAGAGAGAGAAAGAAAGAGAAAGATGAAAAGAAAAAATAGAGAGTTTGTTCGGTATTTGCTCCAACTATAAAGAGAGATAGTGAGTGTTTTTTCCTTTATAGATTGAGAGGTTGTAACCCCTGTTTTTACCCCAGTAATAAATTTCTACCTCGCCCGTGGTTTTTTTACCCCAAGTTAAAAGGGTTTTCCATGTAAATTCCCGTGTCCATTTTATCATCACAGTCATTTCCAATATTATTACGCTGTCCATTTTGCAACAAGTGGTATCAGAGCCAACCCTGATTGATATTCCGACTATGCTCTGTGGTTACAGCTTTGCTGATCTTCCACATCAAAAAGGATATTGAAAAGGTTTATCGTTACGGAAGAGTTTTTTGGCAAGTCGTGGCAATAGACTGTGTATGTAAGTTCTGTCTAGGTGGCTGGTGCCAAGCGGGACACATAGTGACCCCACCAGATCTCATCTGGGAATTTACTTAGAAGAGTAACTTTGTCTAGAAAGCTGGTCGCTACCCTTTCTACAAATTATCTGGTCAGTACTATTTGGCTGGACTGTCGAATTTCTCCGACGATAGCGATGTGGGAAAAATGGCAGCTAAAAATAAAATTGAGAAATTCAATGGGAGAAACTACTCACTGTGGAAAATGAGGATAAAGGCAATTTTACTCAAAGAAAATTGTCTTGAGGCGATCACTGGCAGACCAACAACAATCACAAGTGACGTCAAATGGAAGAAGACAGACGGGAGAGTCATCGCCAATATTCATCAGATGGTATATTATCAAGCGTCGAAGAGAAAACCAGTGTGAAATAAATTTGGGACCATCTTGAGAAGTTGTATCAAGTCAAGTCACTCCACAGCCGAATTTTCTTGAAGAGAAAATTATACCATCTACAAATGGAAGAATCTTCTTCAGTGACCGAGCACATCAACAAGTTGAACACTTTGTTCTCTCAACTCAGAGACTTGGACTACAAAATAGAGTCAAGTGAACGTGTTGATCTTCTACTACAAAGCTTGCCAGACTCCTACGATCAACTCGTCATCAACTTGAGCAACAACCAAGCTGCGGGAAAACTTATCTTCGATAGTATTGCAGCTGCGGTTCTCGAAGAAGAAAGTCGGTGCAATAACAAAGAAGACAAGTTGATAATGTCCCAACAGGCGAAAGCATTGACGGTGACGAGGACAAGATCAGGAGCTCGTGGTCCAAATGTGAGCCGAAAACGGACAAGACCCGGAGAGTCTGGTCCAAGTGGGAGTCAAAAACGGCAAAGCCTTGTTATGAAAAATAAGAAGGTTATAAAGTGTTACCACTGTGGCAAGAAAGGTCATATGAAGAAAGATTGTTGGGCTCTAAACAAAAATCCCAATGCCCAAGGAAACACTGCCAACACTACCGACGATGGAATTACCTTGGTGTGTGAAGCCGCAACTACTATCGCTGAAAAGGGAAGATTCAATGACGTGTGGCTCATCGACTCAGCAGCTACTTTCCACATGACCTCTCGAAAGGAATGGTTTCATCAAAACGAGTCAACCTTTGGAGGATATGCCTACAGCTGCAATGATCAGGCGCTGAAAATTGTTGGGGTGGATACGGTCAAATAAAGATGTACGACGGCACTGTGCATACTATCCATGCTGTGCGACATGTGGAGAGCTTGAAGAAAAATCTGTCGTCCATGGGGCAATTGGATGATCTTGGTTTTAAAACTGAATTGGAAAACAAGATCATGAAGGTATCCAAAGGAGCACTAGTGGTGATGAAGGGAGAAAAGATAGCTGTAAATCTATACACGCTGAAGGGAGACACAAGTTCAAGCGAAAAGTCTACACTAACTTGGCACAAGAAACTTGGTCATATGTCTGAACAAGGCATGAAAATTCATGCGCAAAAGAATCTACTTCCTGGTCTCACAACGGTGACGTTACCATTCTGTGAGCATTGTATTATGAGCAACCAGCATCGCCTGAAGTTCTCCACTTCAAATTCTAGAAGCAAAGAAATTCTAGAATTGATCCACTCTGGCGCATGGCAAGCACCGTGCATCCCTTGGAGGAGCCAACTACTTCGTATCATTCATAGACGACTACTCCAGGAGATGCTGGGTGTATCCAATCAAGAAGAAGGACGAAGTGTTTCCTATCTTCAAAACATACAAGGCTCGAGTTGAACTTGAAACCGGTAGAAAAATCAAGTGTCTTCGGTCAGATAATGGAGGGGAATATACTGGCAAAACATTCACTGAATTCTGCAAAGGCGCGGGCATCAAGAGACAGTTCACCACGGCTTACACTCCACAATACAATGGAGTGGCAGAGCGGTTGAATAGGACCCTGTTGGAAATAACAAGGGCTATGTTGAGAACTACGGGCCTGGAAAAGAAGTTCCGGACGGAAGCGGTCTGTACTGCCTGTTATGTGGTGAATCGGGCTCCATCTACTACTATAGAGATGCGAACACCGATGGAAATGTGGACTGGTGCACCTACAGATTATTCAAACCTCCATATATTTGGAAGTATGTACGCGATGTACCACAACCAAGAAACAACGAAGTTGGATCCAAAGTCCAGGAAATGCCTATTCTTGGGGTATGCTGATGGAGTAAAGAGGTATCGCTTGTGGATCTCACTGACCACAAAGTGATTAACAGTAGAGATGTTATCTTTCTGGAAGATAGCGATGAGGAGCAAGTCGAAAATGATAGCAGTACAAAAGGTGTGACAAAGACTACACGGGTGAAGAGAAAATTGGAACATTATAATTCTTCTGAAGCTGAACCGCCGCACGAAGAGCTCGACCCAGTCGAATCTGAAGTACCGGATCACTTGCGGTCATCACACGAGCATAGGCCGCCAAGTTGGCACTCATGAGATAAAGAGCAATTTTGCATACTGTTTTCTAACGGAGGATGGAGAGCCAACCACTTTTCAAGAAGCACTAAATAATTCAGATGCGAGTCTGTGGATTTCAGCGATGCAAGAGAAAATGGAAGCTCTCTATAAAAATAAGACATGGGAGTTGATGCCATTACCGCAAGGAAGGAAACCTATTGGCAACAAATGGGTATACAAAATCAAGCGGAATGGTGATGACCAAGTAGAGCGATACCGTGCTAGAGTGGTTGTAAAAGGATATGCTCAGAAAGAAGGGATTGACTTCAACGAATTTTCTCACCGGTGGTTCGACTTACAACAGTCACGGTGGTCTTGTCAATGGTTGGTACATTTGACTTGCATCTTGAGCAGCTGGACGTGAAGACGGCCTTTCTCTATGGTGACCTGGATGAAGAAATATATGTGCTTCAACCAAAAGGTTTCGAGGAACAAGGAAAAGAAGATCTAGTTTGCAGATTGATCAAATCTCTCTACGGGCTCAAACAAGCACCTCGATGCTGGTATAAGAGATTTGACTCCTTCATAATGAGTCTTGGCTACAACAGGCTATATTCAAGTCTGTTGACCTTTTTGGTCCGTATATGTTAGAGAGTTTTGATGAACGATGTAATTGTAATGACATTAGGTCTATAAAATAAGCAATTCGATTTGGGACAAATAAAATGTCTAAGTTCATGATAATATTCAATCATGCATTATTTATGAGCTATAAAATCGATTAAGTGTTGAATATTTGAATTACGTGTGATTCTGTGATGATTTGATGGAACTAGGTGATCGCATGTTATAGACAGTCCATGAGATAGGATATATCGTACTGTGCTATATATGGAAATAATGCATGAGATATCCTACTGAGCTATATATGGAAAATATGCTGTTTATATATGGAAAGTGATATATCCGTTGATACTAGTTTATTCCTGGACGAAAATCACTTATGCGATTCTTTGCATGCTCTACACTGAATTTAATGTGCAATATTAAATTGATATCTTTCCTTGTGTTGATTGGAATATTATATTTAGGAAAGATGTGATTTGATTGATTTTTTGGATAAGGTATTATATGATATAAACGGATGTGATCTCTGAAATAAGGAAAGGTTGACCATGATTGATAAATCGATTTAAGTAAGCTCTGATCTGATTTGTGTGCTAAACATGGTAAATCCATTGATTAAATGCTATGAGCTGTACATGGAAAACGTGCTGATATCTTGCTATCTTGTGTGCTATACTTGGAAAGTAAATCTGGATTGACTCGTTACTAGGAACTGATAGCAGGGAATCACTTATGGAAAGTCCTGAAATGGAAAATATATGTGAAATGGTTGAATGAGCTTGAGAACGAAATTGAGCCTTTATATGGAAAATAATTATGCTTTAAATGTGCTATATGACCGTTGTTATGATTTGTTAAGAGCATGTTTTATATGGTATGATTGACTCGAAAGCTACATGGAAACTATGCTTGATTTGGTGATTATTGCTTGATATAACTTTCCATGTGAAGTGATATTTGAAAAGGATTATATATGAGCTGCACTTCAGACATTCGAGTAACTAAGAATTTGCGAATATAAGTCTACGAGAGATTCTTGAGCAGAAACATACTGAGAGATTCCTGAGTTCCCACTTGTGATAGCTTTCTGCCCACCTGAGCGTTAACCGGCATATCCATCACTGATCGAGTGATTTATCCGATATTACATCATAACCTGCCATATATTCTGTCTACGGACGTGTTGTCTTCGGACGTCAGCAATACCAAGGAGGCAAGGTCAACGTTTACGCACACGTGAAGGGAAGGACAAGTCCGGGGGCCCATCGGTAGCGAGCTGTGTCTGTCGGGATCAAGGAGATTTCGAGGAACGAAACTCGGCGTGTGGTAACCTAGTTGTAGCTAGTGTTTGACTTGTTTCGGTTGTGTATTGGGCTAACCAATCAGTTTTGTATCCAGCTACGGTGCATTATAGTGATTGGTTAAACTCTTGGGAAGCAAATCCCAAGGAGAGGAGTAAACCCCAGTTGGAGATATAACCTCTATAAAAATCCTTTCTCTCATTTACGTTTCAGTTATTTCGTTATCACTGTGAGACAGACCCGACGCACATCCGACGATACTAGGATATATCAGGCATACTCGTCACAAATATCAGTAGGCATACCTAAGTCACCATACTTAGCATTTGTGAAAAGAAGCATAAAATTTTATAAGCCTAATTCCCCCCCCCCCCTCTTAGGCACATTTATATCTTCATTTGGTATCAGAGAAGGTTACTCAAACGACGGGCCTAACAAGCCTGAGTTAAAGATCTAATGGCTTCTTCGAGTTTTGATGTGTTTGCAGAGGGACAATCCCATTCCAGGCCACCACTCTTCGACGGGACAAACTACGCTATATGGAAGAATCGCATGAAGGAATTCCTGATCGCTACAGACTACGACCTGTGGGATATCATCGCAACAGGACCTTACATTCCCAAAATGAAGATGGAACTCCAAGGAAAGGCCCTGATTACAATGTAGCAGACAAGCGAGGAATCTCCTTAAATGCCAAAGCTAAGAACATGATAGCCTGCGCACTCACAAGAGAAGAGTACAATCGTGTGAGCTCATGCGAATCTGCCAAGAACATGTGGGACATGCTTCAAGTTACACATGAAGGAACCACTCGAGTTGTGCAAGAAAGGATAGCCCTCTTAACTCACCAATACGAGCTGTTCAAGATGGAGGACAACGAGACCATAAGCCACATGTATGCCAGATTCATGAACATCATTAACCAAATGTTCTCGTTGGGAAAGAAAATAGAAGATGGTGAGAAGGTGCGAAAAATCCTGAGATCTCTTCCTAGAGAATGGAATCCCAAAGTGACCGCCATCTACGAAGCAAAGGACTTGGACGAACTTTCAGTGTCAGAACTGATCGGATCTCTGACCACCTACGAGATGACTCAGACCTCCATCAAGGAAAAACCACCAGTTCGAAATCAACCAAACATCGCCTTTAATACCGAACAAGAACACAACTCTGAAGGCGAAGAAGAATCTGAGGAGGACCTAATGGAGCAGATTGCCATGCTGACCAGAAAGTTTGAAAAGTTTCGGATGAGAAGAAAGTTCAAGGGAAACTCGAAATTCCAACCTAGGAACAAGGGAATATCGTCATCCGGAAACAATGTACAGAAATGCTTCAAGTGCAACAAGCCAGGCCACTTTGCCTCAAACTGCCCAATGGAAAATGGTGACAAAAAAGATAAAGAAGCAGAAGGCCATGGTCACAAACTGGGAAGAAGCCGGGAGCGAAGAAGAGGAAGATCTCGCCTACATGGCCGCGGATGATGATCAGGTATCGGATTCATCCACTATTAAGAAAATATTATTTCTGAATGAATTATATGCTAGGCAAGATGAATCTCATGATAACGCTTCCTCAGCCCTTGAAGTAGATGAAAAAGAAGAGATGTTTGAAATAATTCAAAATGCAGAAAGAAGGATTAAGTCACTCAACTCACAAGTGAAGGGTCTAATTAGGCAACGAGATGAAGTAGCTAGAGAGAAGCATCAAAGGGATCTAGAAAATGAGCGCCTGAAAGCCGAGCTAGAGACTCTTAAGAAAGAAAAAACTTTGTGTAATTGCGAGCAATTTAGGAAGCAAAAGAGTATATCTAGAGACATGTCCGCCCTTAAGGATTTCCTAGATGAAAAATCTCGTACTAATGTTAGATTTCTTGAAGGACAACAAAATCTTGATATGTTACTCAGTATTCCCGCACAAATCGGGAAAACAGGAGTAGGATATTCCACAACACATGAACATGCTGCACCTGCACAAAATGTTAGGAAACCTAAATGTTTTTCATGCGGTCGTCTTGGTCATTATGCAACCATTGTTTCTTGAAGAAAGCTGATAAATCTAGATATGTCTGGAGACCTAAGAAAGTTCCTGAAGTTTCTAACTCTGGCCAGCCTGTGTCTGAGAGATCACAGCCTGTGACACATGATATACCACTTGTTAACAGGAATTATTTTGCTGCTAACCGTTTAGGACCCAATCAAAATTGGGCACCTCAGAAAAGAACTGATTCATGCAGGTACAAAGAAGAAAATCCAGTAAGAAGAACAAGTGGTACCTCGACAGTGGGTGTTCCCACCATATGACAGGTGATATCAGTAAGTTTGTGTCGGTGAAAGCGTATGACGGAGGATATATCTCTTACGCCGACAACACAAAAGCGAAGGTTATAGGTGTTGGAACTGTCGGTAACACTTTACATACTACTATAGATGACGTATGGTTAGTTAAGAATCTAGAACATAACCTCATTAGCATCAGTCAATTATGCGATAAAGGTCATACGGTTACGTTTGAAAATGATAAGTGTGTGGTTAGAAATAATAATAAGGTACTATTCAGTGCATCTAGGGATAGAAATATATATTGTATAACTCTTGATGATATCACTGACCAGAATGTCAAGTGTCTAGCAGTTACACAGGATGACACCTGGTTATGGCACAGACGCCTAGGACATGCCAACATGGAATTGCTATCTCACATTACAAGCAATGCACTGATACGAGGTGTTCCTGACATAAAGTTTGTCAAGGACAAAACATGCAAGGCATGCCAGTGGGCAAGCAGACTAAGACATCTTTCAAAGCAAAGAATGTGATATCTACATCCAGACCTCTGGAACTGCTGCATCTCGACCTTTTTGGTCCGGTTCGGACGATGTCTCTGCGAGGTAAAAGATATGCCTTTGTCATCGTTGATGATTACTCCAGGTATACTTGGGTGATATTCCTTGCACATAAGAATGAGGCATTAGACAACTTTGCATCGCTAGTAAAGAGACTTGAAAATGAAAAAGAAACGAACTTATGTAGGATACTAAGTGATAACGGTCTGGAATTTGATAGTAAGTCGTTTGCATCATTCTGTGATCAGTATGGATATAGTCATAATTTCTCTGCTCCTATAACCCCCCAACAGAACGGTGTTGTTGAACGTAAAAACAGGGTATTACAGGAAATGGCTAGATCTATGTTACATGAGTATGATATTCCTAAACAGTTCTGGGCGGAAGCCGTTAGTACAGCTTGTTACGTGTCTAACCGTATCTTCCTTAGGCCGATATTAAAGAAGACTTCTTATGAAATCTGGCATGGTAGAACTCCAAATATAGGTTACTTTCATGTGTTCGGATGTAAATGTTTTATCTTGAACGATAGAGATAAGAGAGGAAAATTTGACTCTAAGGTTGATGAAGGGATATTCCTTGGTTACAGTCTTACGTCTAAGGCATGTCGTGTTTACAATAAAAGAAAGCTGACTGTTCAGGAATCCATACATGTTACCTTTGATGAGATGCCTAACGCAGATGCTACTGATGAGGAAGGTATAGATTTGCCTTGTGCAGAATTGCATGATATCAAAGACAGTGAGGAAGATATTCCTAAAGATGAAAATGCTGAAACAGTGGAACCAGAGCCTGGAGAGCTGCAACCTAGAAAATGGAAACATGCTTCTAGTCATCCAACAGATCAAGTGATAGGAAATATCAGATCAGGAATCAAAACTCGAGCAACTGTACGAAATCAAGATACGGAGGAATCTCATGATATACTGCTCTCACTGATGGAACCAAAGACAGTCCATGAAGCCCTGGAAGATATATCGTGGGTCTCTGCCATGGAAGATGAGTTATCTCAGTTCGAAAAGAGCGAAGTGTGGACACTCGTAAAACGACCAGACGATAAATCCATCATAGGAACCAAATGGGTCTTCCGCAACAAACTCGACGAACACGGTAATGTCACAAGAAACAAAGCGAGGTTAGTTGCAAAAGGTTATTCCCAGGAGGAAGGTATTGATTTCGATGAAACTTTTGCACCGGTAGCTAGACTAGAATCTATACGTGTCTTACTTGCATATGCATGCTTTAAACGTTTTAAACTTTTTCAAATGGACGTAAAAAGTGCATTTTTAAATGGTTTTATAAATGAGGAGGTTTATGTAGAACAACCACCGGGCTTTGCTAGGGAAGATTTTCCAAATCATGTTTTTAAATTAAATAAAGCATTATATGGTTTAAAGCAGGCTCCTAGGGCATGGTATGAAAGGCTAAGTAAGTTTCTGATTGACATAGGATTTACGACTGGAACTATTGATAACACGCTGTTTATTAAGTATGAAGGTGATCACATGATACTGGTCCAAATTTACGTTGATGATATCATATTTGGAAGTACTAATATCCTTCTCTGCGAGAAATTTTCTAAGTCTATGCAGAAGGAATTTGAGATGAGTTTAATGGGTGAGCTGAACTACTTCCTCGGGTTGCAAATAAAGCAGCTTGACAATGGAACCTTCGTATCCCAGACAAAATACAGCAGGGAATTGCTGACTAAATTCGGGATGAGTTATTCCAAAGCGATTTCCACCCCTATGCAGCAGACCACCAAAATAGACATGGATGAGTCAGGTACACCGGTTGATCAAACACAATATCGAGGTATGATCGGAAGCCTTCTTTACTTAACTGCTAGTCGCCCTGATATCATGTTTGCTGTTGGTATGTGTTCGAGATATCAGTCTGACCCTAGGGAATCTCACTTGACCGCAGTCAAGCGGATATTTAGATATATCAAGGGTACGGTCAATTTTGGTCTGTGGTACTCTTATACGGATGACTTCCCATTAATGGGATACTCTGACGCCGATTATGCCGGCTGTAGGGAAGATAGGAAAAGTACCAGTGGAACTTGCCAATTACTTGGGAATTCCTTGGTAACTTGGTCTAGTAGAAAGCAAAATGCTGTCGCCCTCTCCACAACCGAAGCTGAATATATGGCCTTAGGAAATTGTTGTCAACAGGTTCTTTGGATGAAACAAACCCTTAGTGATTTCGGCTAAGTTATGACAAAATTCCTATTCTGTGTGATAGCACTAGTGCCATTAGTATTACTAAGAATCCCGTGCATCATTCTCGTACTTAGCATATTGAGGTTAAACATCATTTTATACGAGACCATGTTCAGAAGGGGAATATCAGTGTGGAATTCGTAGGAACAAATGATCAGCTTGCTGATATCTTCACTAAACCCCTAATAGATGCAAGATTCTGCGACATCCGTGATCGATTGGGAATCCTCGAGCTTAATAAGGTTAGTAAATCTGCCTAATTCTATCATTTATTCTAGGTTTTTCTATTTTAGATAGAAACTCATAGTAACTCTACCTTAAGATATTCATTTAGCCCTTAGAATATTTCTGTGAATCTTATAGATCCTTCCTTGAGTAATTCTCGTATTTTAGGAAGAAATTCGTAGATAGACATTCCTTCAGCCATCTAATTTATTTTAGGAATATCCGATCTTCTGGATCTGTCCTTATATGTGATCAGGTTATTTTAGGAAGGAACTCGTAGATATCATTCCAGCCGTTCAGTTATTTTAGGGAACTCATTTATTTAAAATATATTCCTTTCAGCCCAGTCAAATCCCTTCCATAATTATGAGATCCTGTCAAATCAGCCCGATATCTCTGACAGTTTTCCACTTTCCAACTTCGAAATTTCAAATTTCAAATTTCAAATCTCATCGTTATCTCTTCCTAAAATAAACCGACCCTATTCTTTAAATTCCAAAACCGTTCCCTATCATCATAAACTCATTCATCTTCTCCAAGCTTCCCTTCAAACCCTAACTTCTGAAAAATGGCTAAAACATCCACACCCAAGGCAGCCACCAAAGAGTCTTCAAGCCGAAAACGCAAGGAGCCCACGTCTGATGAGTCCCCACTTGAATCACCTTCCAAATCACCAAAACAAGCCTCGCCTTCTGTTCGCAAAACCCGATCCAAAGCCAAACCTTCGGAAAAGATCACAACCCCTTCCAAAACTGCAAATAAGAAGAAGAAAACCAAGAAATCCAAGACGCCCGAACCAGAAAAGTCTGCCTCAAGCTCCGAAATTCCTGAAGAAGTTCCTGAGGATACCCAGAAATCGCCCCCGCGATCCCCAACTCCAACCGAAACCCAGAAATCAACCTCACCTCCGCCAAAGTCTCCTGAAAAACAGCCCTCACCACTTGAAAAAACCACGCCACTTCCGCCATCAGGTTCAAAATCCTCTGCCATCCCGCCTATCGATCTGTCCAAACCTAGTGAGATCCCAGCCGAACTGCTGTTTCTGGCAGAAAGTAACCGCACCACCTACAAAAGCTTCCTCAACAGAGATATCGCTCGTGGTCGCGGAGTTGCTTTCGACAAATTGCCCCCTGGGAACGTAATCACCTGGCTTAAGGAGTTTGGATGGGAGCAATTCCTCAGTCTCAACACACCCCACTTCCCTGAAGTAGTCAAACTGTTCTATGCAAATCTCGACTACGACGAGTTCGAAGGGCATGTCAACATCCGTTCCTATGTTCTCGGCCATACGATCGAGTGGACCACCCAGAAGATAAATGCTATGCTGGGAGTTGCTGATGAGGGCCTTCGGCACTATGATATGAATGACTGGTGCCACGCTGATGAGTTTGATCTCGGTAATGTCCTTCAAACACTCTGGAATACCCGCACGAAACCTCGATTCTCTGACGGTGAAGCACTGAACCAACTCCCTATCGACTACTTCTTCCTGCACAAACTACTCAACATGACTCTCTGGAGTGCCAAAATTGGTAGCGGCTGCCACTCGACGACGATGAACTTCATGAGCACCTTTGCAGTCTACATGGTATCCCAGAACCTCAAGTTCAACCTAGGATATGTCATCATGAAGCACATGATCCACGCCTTCGAAAGCAGAGATAAGGCTCTGCCTTATGGCATGTTGCTCACTCACTTGTTTGAGTGCGAGGGCATTATTCTGCCACCTGGCTGGGAAGATAGATCCGTCCACATAGTGGACCAAGTGACCTTGAAGCGGATGGGTATTCACTACACAAAGGGCCAAGGTTGGTTCAAGGCGAAGGTAAGTAGGTCAGTTGATAGCGCTCAGAAAAGGTCGGCTGCAAAAGGAAAAGCAAAGGTGAAGAGCGATGACGACGAGGACTACGAGGATGAGCTAAGTGTAGGGAAGGCTGGAATCTCAGTGTTGCGCCGGGATATCTCCGATATCAAGGCTGATAATCAGAAGCGTTTTCGCAAGCTCAAAGAGCAATACACCGAGCTATCGCTGAAACTGTCCAAGCTCTCCAAGCTGATTAAGAAGTCCCTTCCTAAACCCGCCGATTCTGACACTTCCGCAAGCCAGTAAGCTGCCCATCTAGTTCCATTCTGCTCCTAGTTGCCCCTAGGATATTCCAGTATCGTTCAGTTCTTTTTGATATTCCTCCCGCCTTTTTTTGATGATGAAGGGGGAGTAGTAGTAAGGTAAGTTTAGACGTTTGGCGTCTAAGTGTTTTAGTGGTAAGTGATGTATAGGGAGGCTCGTTGAACCCTAATATAATATTTTGCTGCTATTATGATATATCTCCTATGCTTAACATTTTTTGCTCTGATCTTCGGATATATCACATGTTGATCTCATATTCTGATGCTTAACTGTGCTAATTGACTTGCGTAAAATTCTTGATAAGTGCTAAGTGCCTGCTGAGATGATTACATGATTGCTTGAACCATGCTCGGAAAATGCGCACTTAGGCAGGGGGAGCACACTCACGGGTAATGTCAAAATTTTTAATACTCAGGATATAACATAGAAATGATAGGATATATCCGCACTTAGACAGGGGGAGCAAAATTAGTCCAAGATATATCTTAGCATGTCATAGAGATAACTGCACTTAGGCAGGGGGAGCAAATAGGTATCATATGCGATTAGGAAATATCATATGCTCTGCTTTGTGATTATGGAACACTTAGACATATGCGATAGGACCTGCATTATCGAATATGCTTACTTGCTTCCGTGCTGCATCAATTACATGTCATCATCAAAAAGGGGGAGAATGTTGACCTTTTTGGTCCGTATATGTTAGAGAGTTTTGATGAACGATGTAATTGTAATAACATTAGGTCTATAAAATAAGCAATTCGATTTGGGACAAATAAAATGTCTAAGTTCATGATAATATTCAATCATGCATTATTTATGAGCTATAAAATCGATTAAGTGTTGAATATTTGAATTGCGTGTGATTCTGTGATGATTTGATGGAACTAGGTGATCGCATGTTATAGACAGTCCATGAGATAGGATATATCGTACTGTGCTATATATGGAAATAATGCATGAGATATCCTACTGAGCTATATATGGAAAATATGCTGTTTATATATGGAAAGTGATATATCCGTTGATACTAGTTTATTCCTGGACGAAAATCACTTATGCGATTCTTTGCATGCTCTACACTGAATTTAATGTGCAATATTAAATTGATATCTTTCCTTGTGTTGATTGGAATATTATATTTAGGAAAGATGTGATTTGATTGATTTTTTGGATAAGGTATTATATGATATAAACGGATGTGATCTCTGAAATAAGGAAAGGTTGACCATGATTGATAAATCGATTTAAGTAAGCTCTGATCTGATTTGTGTGCTAAACATGGTAAATCCATTGATTAAATGCTATGAGCTGTACATGGAAAACGTGCTGATATCTTGCTATCTTGTGTGCTATACTTGGAAAGTAAATCTGGATTGACTCGTTACTAGGAACTGATAGCAGGGAATCACTTATGGAAAGTCCTGAAATGGAAAATATATGCGAAATGGTTGAATGAGCTTGAGAACGAAATTGAGCCTTTATATGGAAAATAATTATGCTTTAAATGTGCTATATGACCGTTGTTATGATTTGTTAAGAGCATGTTTTATATGGTATGATTGACTCGAAAGCTACATGGAAACTATGCTTGATTTGGTGATTATTGCTTGATATAACTTTCCATGTGAAGTGATATTTGAAAAGGATTATATATGAGCTGCACTTCAGACATTCGAGTAACTAAGAATTTGCGAATATAAGTCTACGAGAGATTCTTGAGCAGAAACATACTGAGAGATTCCTGAGTTCCCACTTGTGATAGCTTTCTGCCCACCTGAGCGTTAACCGGCATATCCATCACTGATCGAGTGATTTATCCGATATTACATCATAACCTGCCATATATTCTGTCTACGGACGTGTTGTCTTCGGACGTCAGCAATACCAAGGAGGCAAGGTCAACGTTTACGCACACGTGAAGGGAAGGACAAGTCCGGGGGCCCATCGGTAGCGAGCTGTGTCTGTCGGGATCAAGGAGATTCCGAGGAACGAAACTCGGCGTGTGGTAACCTAGTTGTAGCTAGTGTTTGACTTGTTTCGGTTGTGTATTGGGCTAACCAATCAGTTTTGTATCCAGCTACGGTGCATTATAGTGATTGGTTAAACTCTTGGGAAGCAAATCCCAAGGAGAGGAGTAAACCCCAGTTGGGGATATAACCTCTATAAAAATCCTGTCTCTCATTTACGTTTCAGTTATTTCGTTATCACTGTGAGACAGACCCGACGCACATCCGACGATACTAGGATATATCAGGCATACTCGTCACAAATATCAGTAGGCATACCTAAGTCACCATACTTAGCATTTGTGAAAAGAAGCATAAAATTTTATAAGCCTAATTCACCCCCCCCCCCTCTTAGGCACATTTATATCTTCAAGATCCTTGTGCGTATTTCAAGAGATTTGGCGATGACGATTTCATCATGTTGCTGTTGTACGTCGATGATATGCTGGTAGCAGGACCCAATAAAGGTCGTATCGCCAACTGAAAGACTCAACTAGCTAGTGAATTCGAAATGAAGGACTTGGGGCCAGCAAACAAAATCCTTGGTGTGCAAATATCTCGAGATAGAAGCAAGCGGAAGATTTGGCTTTCCCAAAAGAATTATTTGATGAAAATCTTACGAAGGTTCAACATGCAAGATAGTAAGCCAATATCTACGCCTCTTGCTGCTATTTTCAAGCTATCCTCCTAGATGTGTCCTACTGATGAAGACGAGAGGATGGAGATGTCTCGACTGCCATATGTTACGGAGGTACATCAATGGAACCTCTGATCTGGCCTTATGTTACGGAGGTACAGATTTTACTGTCCATGGTTTTGTTGATGCAGATTATGCAGGTGAACTTGATAAAAGCAGATCCACAACTGGATATGTGTTCAATCTTGCTGGAGGAGCCGTAAGCTGGATTTCAAAACTGCAGTCCATTGTTGTAACGTCAACAACGGAAGCAGAATATGTCGCAGCTACGCAAGCCAGTAAAGAAGCAATATGGTTGCAGATGTTGCTGGAAGAACTCGGCCACAAATAGGAGAATATTGTTCTCTATTGTGATAGCCAGAGTGTGTTGCATCTTGCAAGGAATCCAGCATATCATTCAAGAATCAAACACATCCGGGTCCAATACCACTTTGTTCGTGAACAAGTGGAAGCGGGGACTGTGGACATGCAAAAAGTTCACACTGCGGATAATCTGACAGACTACATGACCAAAGCAATTCCTGTGGACAAGTTTATATGGTGTCGTTCCTTCTGTGGATTGACAGAATCTAAGTATCATGAAAAGGCGAGCTAGAAGAATGGTGTGAAGATCTGATTGGTCTTCAATCAAATCTTCAAGTGGGAGATTGTTAGGGGAGTGGGTAATTTACCCACTCTACCACTCCACCTCTATCTACTCTATTACTAATAATAATATTATTATATTTGTATTAGTTTGTCGCCTTGCCTATAAATAGGCTACGAGGCATTGAACTAAAATCACACCAAAAGAGCCAAGGAGAGAGAGAAAGAAAGAGAAAGAGGAGAAAATTCCGTCGCTAACTGAGGAAAAAATTAAAAAAATAAATTCAGCTCCGTCACAGAAAGGGAAAAAAAATTAAAAAAATAAATAAATACATATTAGCGATGGAAATTCTGTCGCTAAAAGAGGAAAAACTAAAAAAAATAAATAAATACAGATTAGCGACGGAACTTCCGTCGCTAAAAGAGGAAAAATTAAAAAAATAGTAAATACAATGACGGAAATAAATACAGCGATGAAAAATTTAGAAACATATATACAGTTGGATTTGTGATTTAGGGTTTTCAGTATGTGAGGAGATGATCAGATCTCTCTCTCTCTCGCACTGCTTTTTTCTTGTATTTTGTTGGGCAAATACCTGAGATCTTATCATCTCGTCACATACTGAAAACCCTAAATCACAGATCCAACTGTATTTATTTTTTCTCAATTTTTTGTCGCTGTATTTATTCAGTCGCTAAATGAGAAAAAAATTAAAAAAAATAAAAGCAGTGTGTGAGAGAGAGAGAGAGAGAGAGAGAGAGAGAGAGAGAGAGAGAGAGAGAGATCTTATCATCTCGTCACATACTGAAAACCCTAAATCACATATCCAATTGTATTTATTTTTTTACAAATTTGTTGTCACTGTATTTATTTCGTCGCTGTATTTATTTTTTTTAAATTTTTTCTTCTATTTCCGTCGCTAACCTATATTTATTTATTTTTTTATTTTTCCTCTCTTAGCGACGGAATTTCATCGCTAATCTGTATTTATGTAGTTTTTTTTAAATTTCTTTCCTTTTCTGTGACGGAGTTGTGTCAATTTTTTTAATTTTTTTCTCAGTTAGCGATGGAATTTCCGTCAAAAAAGTCCGTCGCTAAACCGTAATTGAGTCTTTAACGGTGTGAATTGGTCAACCCGTTAGTTTTTGACTGTCAACTGACGGAAAGGACGATTACTGATTAACGGAGAATATATAACTGATGGACTAACAATGATAAAGTGTGTTTTCGAAGGACCAAAAGTGATTTTCGGGTATAACTGGGGGACAAAAATGGCAATTATTCTCTATACCTAGAGATTTTATAAATATCCAGAAACAATTTCGAAAACCGTTTCAAATGTGCATGTAGTTTTATTTAAAACTTCAAAATATTTTAGTAACGTTAAAAATAACTATAGTATCAAAAAGGATTGAGCAAAAAGGTCAATGCGATAGAGCTTTCGATATCTCTAGACGAAAATTTCATCTGCATTTACTTTCATTATTTACAACATACTTTTTCTGAAGTTAATCGTAGGATTTGAGGTCTAACGCATGTGGGCTGATCGACGCTTAAAGAGGAGTTCCAAATGAAAAATCTTTCGAGTTTGTAGTGTTCCATGTTGGAGCAAAGATTGGGAATAATAACAAATCTTGGAATTTTCACATAGATAGGCAATCGTCCCCGTCCGTTAATTAACATATTATATTCAAACCTTCGACGCCTTTTTTGACGCAAACAACGTACATTTTCGTCAATCTTTGTACTTCATGGTTTCCTTCTCGAATCCGATAATCGGGAATTGCTTGGCGTAATCTTCCACCGCATGGCGAAGTTTCTTAATCTCGGGCGTGAAAGAATCCATTGCCGTCACGAAATCCTTCAGTTTCGTCCCTGAAAAGGCGCAAAATGAATTAGTTTTTTTTTTTAAAAAAAGTAATGCTGGCCGAAGTAGGAACAAGTCGAGCATTTATGCACCTTTGCTCTCGGCCTTAATTTTTACGGCGAGTTTCACCGCAGCGTCGAAGAATTCTGCGACCTTGGCGAAATCTTCCTCGATGAATCCCCTCGAAGTAAGAGCAGGCGTTCCTATAATAGATCGCCGAACTTTTTCGAAATCAAGCATCGTTCTTTGCATTTCGCGACATTCGAAATAATTAGTATATATATATATATATATATATAGATATATATATATATATATATATTTACCCATTCGAATGCCGCCCGGGACCATGGCGGAGACATCTCCAGGAACAGTGTTCTTGTTCGCCGCAATGTGTACGGCTTCCAATACTTTCTCCACCCTCGAACCGTCTATGCCCTGCGATAAAAAAATGGTCGAAATAAATTAATAAATTTTCGGATATTTAGTCGTATAAAAAAAAAATTGAATCTCTACCTTGTTTTTGAGGTTGACAAGGACCAAATGGTTCTCAGTTCCGCCGGAGACAAGCTCGTATCCTTCGTCGGTGAGGGTCTGCGACGACATAAACGAGAGATTTCTTCAGCTTTTTTTCTAATCCTTCTATTACATAGCAACATCAGCGCAATCTAATTTTGGAGTACGTCGTTATTACCTTGGCAAACCGAGCACAGTTGCTCAAGACTTGTTCTTGGTAGGCTTTGTATTCAGGCGTCATCGCCTAAGATCAAGAGAAATTTTTGACATAATCGATCGACGATTCTATATGCTTGATTAAGGTTGTTTTTCGAACCTGCTTCAACGCAACTGCCAAGCCCGTAATCGTGTGGTTGTGGGGCCCGCCTTGAAGTCCTGGGAAAACGGCCTGATTGATCTTATCTTCATAGTCGTACAACACCTTCAACAGACAAGTAAAGACTTAAAACCGTTTATCCAGCTAGCACGAATTTTGCGTACCAAACGCAGCCTTAAAGAAAACTAGTATTTTCTTGAACACTCAAATGTGTGTCTTATATAATATATTAATGGTAAAATAATACTTAACTAGAAATAGAAGGGCAAAATTGAGAATATAAAAATGTTATGTGGGTGAAAGACGGTTTATCCCAAGCCCTGAGGCTCAAAACAAAGAGACGGTAATTGGCGCAAACCTCTTTTCCCTGCTTGTTTATCTCCTTGACGCCCTTTCTGTAGAAAACCATCGCCCCACGGGGCCCGCGGAGCGACTTGTGGGTCGTAGTTGTGACAACGTCGGCGTAGTCGAACGGCGACGGAACTACTCCGGCCGCCACGAGCCCGCTTATGTGTGCCATGTCAGCGAGCAAAATCGCCTTTTGCTTGTCGCAAATCTACAACAATAATAAAAAAAATATTAGAAAAAATTTCGTAATAAACGCATACGCAAAATATTTACCTTCCTAACATGCGCGTAGTCGTAGAGGCGAGCGTAAGCGCTTGCGCCGGCGACTATCAGCTTCGGCCTGAAGAGGATAGCGCTCTTTTCCATCTATGCATATTATCGAAAAAAAAAGGAATTGAATTACTATGACATTTTCTCGTTCTTTCGACTTCGTAAGAGAAAAAAGCTAGCGACCTGATCGTAGTCGATGTAGCCAGTGCTTTCGTCTAATCTGTAGGGCATAGTCTCGAAGAATATGGAGACTGCGGAGATTTTCTTCGTGTCGGTCTGTACGAGGAAAAGGGAACGAAAATAAATAAGCGTTCTACAAAGAGATTTATTACGATCAAGACACATAAAACGCAATTTGCGATTATTAGAAAACCTGGTAGCCGTGGGAGAGATGGCCTCCGTGAGGAAGATCGAGGGCCATGATTCGATCGTGGGGTTTAAGCAGAGCGGTGTACACGTGGAAATTCGCGGGAGATCCTGATAGTGGCTGCACATTCACTGCGTTTATTTATACGAAGAAGAAGAACGATTACGACGCTTACGCTTTGAAAGAACGAAGCCCTGTCTGAAAAAAAAAAATTCGAAGTTCAGAGATCGTTTTCTTTTGTAATACCTCCCCATTTTGCAGGGTTCAAACGGAACGCTTCGAGCGCGCGCTTTTGGCATAGCGTCTCGGCCATGTCGATGTACCTAAATCGAACAAAAAAAATGAAATGTGATCTGTTGGAAACAAATTATATAAATTTAAATAGGGTAGACTATCGACAAGCTTAAACTTTCGGGCGAAGTGATAATTTAACATGGTCGCAGAGTCCAGATGTAGAGGTCATCGATACAAATCTTCACTACCAAACATGAAATAAAATTCTTTACCTGTATGACTAGATAAGAATGAAATCAGCCTAATCGTGAGAGACTTTGTTGGATTTAAATATCTAAGCAATCCGGTTTGATGAACACAAAACTTAGTAATTGTATTACTAACATATTTATTGAGTGTGCAGATGAGCTCGGTTCGAAAAACAGATATCAAATATGAGCTCAGGGCGAAAAACTGGATCGGTCAACTGCCGGTCAATACTGGTCAACACGGTCAACTGTCGGTCAACCCGGTTTCGATTGGTCAGACTGGACTGGACTGGTCCGGTATCGGTCTGGACTGATCCGGTTTCAGACTGACTGGTCGATTTCGATCTGAACTGGTCTGGTTTCAGAGTGACTGGTCGGTTTCGGTCTGGACTGGTTCGGTTTCAGACTGACTGGTCGGTTTCGATCTGGACTGGTTCGGTTTCAAACTGACTGGTCGGTTTCGGTCTTGACTGGTTCGGTCAGTGACTGGTCCGGTCAATGACTGGATTGACTGGTCAACTGTTGACTGATGTACAACTCTTTACTGCAGCAATAGAGGTACAGACAAATAAAGCTGACAGCATTGACCAAAGTCAACAAAGGCTCCCAAAGGCTCCCAACGGCTTTATTATTGAGTCTAACGGCTATATCAAGGCGGGAAGACCTATAAAAACAACAGTGACGGGCAGAAACAAGCTAAGGATCCTAGAGCAAACCACATACACATTCAAAGAGAGATCCAAGAGAGAAGAACAAGAGCAAAGAGCAAAGAAGAAAATCAAGAGAGTTCTTCCAAGTGTGTGGGTTACAAAAGTGAGAGAGCTACAACGTTCAAACCCACACACCTCACTCACATATTAGAGAGTTGCGCTTAAGTAGATTAGTTGAGTGAGAGTCTTAGCACATAGACTATAAACAAGTGTATGTAGTCTTCGTACCGAGACAAGAAAGAATGGTGCCGTCTTAGCTAAGAGACGTAAAATATCAAAGTGGTTGTGAGGTTGAGACCTACAACGTTACGGTTGACCTTGCGGGGTGCCGTAAGTTCCCAATGGACTTTAAAAAGCTCTTGGAAGAGATGGACTGTAAAAAGCTGTCTAGGTGATTCACTAGATTAAGCTAAGGTCAGCGGGTAGGTTGTACTGTGAGTGTATAACAGATCTAGTGAACCTTCCTTGCGAGGAAGAAGGGGAGATGTAGGAGAGTTAACTCCGAACTTCCATAACAAATATCGTGTCTCCACTTCTACAAACCGAAACCACACATACCCCCAAACACCCACACTCAAAGTGTTCGACAAAATGCCTCAATCACCTCCATTCACCAAAACCGGGTAAAGTTACCTACATACACAAACCGTCTCACATAGTTCACAATCAAGTCTAATATATTCCGCACTTGGCCTTGATTGAAGATTGGAAACCATTTTCACTCTCTAACCGGACGTGAAACCCACTAATGAGCGAAAAATGGTGACCGGTGTTATTCACCCCCCTCTAACACCCGGTCCACGATCCTAACAGACTAATATGGTAAGTTTAAAATATGATACACTTACTGCAAACTTAATCTTAAGTGAAGTGCTCATTCTACATTTCCGATTAAGAAAAAAAATATTTATTACATACTCATTTCCTCCATAGTATCTAGCACCAGGATAGCCTTCGCTGTACTTGTTGGTCATAACAGAGCCAACCGCTTGCATCACTGAGACAGATGTGAAGTTCTCCGAAGGAATGAGCTCAAGACCCTATTATTAAATCACATAAAAAAATTATTACCCAAATTTAATGAATAAAAAGAATGTTAGTAAGAACCCCTAGGAAAACAGCTGCACCTTCCATTGTCTAGCTTTCTCATGCTCAATAATGTCGGCAATTTCAGGATCAACCACCTCAAGGGGAGCATTCAATTGCTTTGGCCACTGAAAAAAAAATCCCATATTCAATCTTTCTCAAGCCGACGTGCTAATATAGAGCTTAGAGCATTGTAATGTAATAAATTATACCGTGACTTTCTCCTTGTCTTCTATTGCTGCACTGGGCAAAGATGTCTGCACATCAGAAACAAAAAAAAAAGATGTTTATTTTTCACTCAGTTTATTAATCGATTCATTGAAACAGAAAAGCCCCATGATCGAAGAATTGAATACGAAGGGGCACCATGTAATAAATAGATCCTCCATTGTTGAGACGCTTTATGGGTTTATCGAGGGAGGAGGAGAGTCTCCTCATAGCCATGGCCAGCGCCATTTTGTTGATCTTTTGTTTTTCTTCTGAGCTGTGATTGGCTCTGAAGCATGCAAGAGAAAAGAGATGGATAGATAGATTAGATAGTGTGTGATTTGTGTTGTGTGTGGTTTTGGTTATCTTCGTCCTATGTATTTTCGATTTTGGATTATTTTTCTTTGGGTGGTGGATGAAAATAAGACAATATTTCTGGTTCTTGTTTGGCTACACACGTAGTAATTGAGATTATTATATATATATATATATATATAATATATATATATATATTATATATATATATATATATATTCCTTTTGTCGGATTTGGAATTGTAATAAAAATTGTATAATTGTTATTTAGACCAAATGGAAGAGAGAGTAGTTAGGTATTTTATAACTATATGATTTCTTAATGTTTTTAGTGTTTTATTCCACGTGTACCCCCATTTTATCCTAGTTAACCATGAAGTTGAGACATTAATTTTGTGTGGAGATATCGAGTCCAAAAAAAAAAAACTAGAGTACTTTACTTATGTATTAGCTTCGAAAATCAAATAACCCTAACTCATACATAGTTCCGAAATTAAAAAATGTATATATGTAAAAGTTAAGTCTATGAAGAGACCATTGAATCATACGAAATGTTTTCAAAAAATTCTCAAAAAGCTAAACCAAAATTATCTACTTTGTGACAGACTTTTGTGGCTGAAAATTTAGATAACCAGATAGGCTCACCTTCATGGTTCTTTTGATCTTCTTTTAGTATTTATTTACTTTAGTTAGATGAAAGATTGAAAAAGCCTTGTTCACTAGTTATCCCACCATAACTCCGCAATTGGACTAAATTCATTAAAACTAACAATGATTCAATTTATTCAAGAAACATTCCAAATATGAAAATCAAGATTCTATGCTATGTTCGTCACATCGATTTTGCAGTATTTTGTCGATGCTTACTGTAAACCTTTTTGGTCCAAACGGTTACGAGAGTTTTGATTATTCCAAGTAATTATGTAAATTGGGGGTACAAATTAGAAAACTCGATATGCATGTTATGTGATGTTTAAGTATGTAAAATGTTCGATTAAGCGCTTAAATGTGATTAAACTGTTAAGAGAATCGAATTTGTGTGATCTTGTGCTTAACTGGAATATTTATGTGATCACATAGTTATGAACGTTTTCGTATGAATGGAATCTCATTGTTGTGCTATATATGAAAAATATATTATGCTGAGTGATATGTGAACTGTCTGCAAGAATAAGTTATTTTAGGAAAGAAGTGATCACCTATGAAGGACTGTATGCTATATCTATGGAAAAGATATTCTGATTGAGCTGAAAACGTGATTGAGTTATTTTAGGAAAGAATATCGATGTGATCACCCGGATATGAATGACTATGTTGTATATATGGAAAGGATATTCTGATTAAATGCTTACATATTATTGATCTATTTTAGGAAAGAATATCAATGAGATATCCGTTGAGTGCGATATTAAGTGACTCTTAAATCAGTGAATTATGATCCTGCTTTCCTTGTGCGCTTAGGATTCATATTATGGAAAGTGATTAATTGATTGGGCTTATATGTGGTAAGATGTTGATTGAGTCTATTTATGGAATGTGCTGGAATCGGATGAGATCACCCTACATGGAAAGTATGCTTTGCATTATACTCAGTAGATCAAATCTTTCTCTATGCGAATTGGGTATCATATTTTGGAAAAGAAATCAGTTGATTGAGCTTACCGTAAAAAATATGTTGAGTGGAATATATATGGAACATGCTGACAAATGGATGAGATTACTGTGGAATGAATGTTAATCTGTGTTATTTATGGTAAGTGATCATGCATGACCGTTGAGCTTAATTGGTTTATTCTTGGCATGATTGTTTGAGTTAATGCATGTGATTATTGAGCTTTATCTTGCATATTCTGTGCTTAACTTTCCTTGTGAAGTGTAGAAGCTATTCGTGGGTCTATATAGAAGACAAACACTTCACTTTGAAGGGTACACAACGAACACACAAACTATCGAATCCCTTAGAGTTTTTGAGCTGAAATTTGCGATTCATTCGTAGCTTGTGTTGAGCTTTCATTTGTGAATCTGTACTTGAGATATCCTTAGATACTCCAAATCCTAAAAACCTTAGTCTTCGGACGTGTGAGCGCACAAAGGAGCACGAGTGGAGTCTTACGCATGTGGAGGGACGAATTTTGTGGATTCGGTGGCCCTTCGGTAGCAAGTTGCATCCAGTCGGGGAATAGGTTTCCTGGGTAATCGACGTGGATCGAAACTTGGCGTGCGACAGCCTAGAACGAGGTCTAGTGTCCATAGTGCTTCGGTTGTGTACGGGTCAATCATAGTGTAACCGGTAACACCTAGTGATTGATTGGAACTCTTGGGGAGATCACACCCCAAGGACAGGATTAAACCCCAGTTGGGATATAACCTGTATAAAAATCACGTCTCACTTTACTTTCTGCTATTTACTTTTCTGTGAGACAAACCCAGAACGCGCGCTAATATCGAGGTGATATCGTAGAAATCATTTCTGAAACTAACGTGATATTTTGAAACAGGGTTAGGGAGATAACTTCGGTACTCGTACAGATTTCTGGAAAATTACATACTCTGCAAATATCTTCTTAAAAAAAATTATTTTTCAAAGAAGAACAAGCCAATTTTTTTAGCCTAATTTAACCCCCCTCTTAGGCATATTTTACACTTCACTTACCAATAAACCCCTACACAATAATGAGCATTAAATAAACCAGATACGTTCGTTTAATCATACGATCAATATGTTACTCTTTAGAAACTCTGACTAGGCTGACATCGTCCATATACGTCGAAGTAAATATAGCTTTCCGAGCAAGTTGCATCAGTTTAATTTGAAGATATATCAACCAAAATAACATAAACTATGCAACTATCATTTTCACCAAAATTAAATTTTCTTGTACTCTTTTCCATACTACTGAGTACTGACCGATTCTCTGAAGTGTTAAGTAAAGTAATAATGTGTAAATTGTAATAACTAGAATATATATAAGAAGTAATGATATTTTGGTATTTGCCCACATTTTTATATCGACGACTCGTGATACGCAATTAGTGCATAGATACTCCTATCCTAATTACCTTTCAGCAGCCAAAATTAGACACAGAATTATGGAGGATACGCACTTCACATAATTGACGATTCTACCCAAAAAATAAATATATACAATACTAATTTATGGTGCCATTTCGACGTATTTTTTCAAAGTTTGACTTTGACCAAACAAGACGATTGAACACTTGGGAATGATTCATCAATTGGTTATTGGATGAAGAAAGATTTGACAAAGTTCAAATCGCAAAATAAGGTAAGTCACACGCACATTATACATATAGATATACATTACATAAATGACTTATCTACAAACCCGGAGAGCTTCATCAAAGTCCTAAATCTGAACCGAGCCTTAAGGTAAAGAGATAAGACTTCGTAATTTCCCTCGATAATCATATATCCATTACTGATAAAACCCTATACATATATATGTATATATATAGTGAAGAGTATTAGAAAAAGAATCTAAAAAGAAATAATACATTATTAGTTCAATGGCGTCAAACAATACCATCTCGTCCGCCGTAGAAGACGATCAAATCTCCAAGATGGAGTCGGGTCAGGCAAACCCGTCGCCGACCCAACCCAATTCACAAGGCAAAGACTTCTGGAACAACCCTAAAGTCGTAACCATTGCTCAGAAGGTTTGTAAATCGATCTCTCTCGACTCTTTCCATTCATTAAATAATAATACATCCATTTTCTTATTTGAGTCTTCCATCATTTTTTTTATTTTGTGGGCTATCGTTAGGTTTTGGCCGAATTCATCGGAATGTTCTTCGTAATATTCGCGGGTTGCGGGTCGGTGGCGGTCAACAAAATCTACAATGGGAGTGTAACTTTTCCCGGGATTTGCGTGACGTGGGGACTAATCGTGATGGTGATGATCTACACTGTTGGCCACGTCTCTGGGGCCCACTTCAATCCCGCCGTCACCGTTACGTTTGCGTTGTTGAGGCGCTTTCCTTGGAAAGAGGTGAGCTAATTTTTTTTCCTGAATAGTATTCGTCGGCCTTCGAAATTGAATTGTAAGACTATACGATGTCTCGAGATTATATACGTGGTTTAATCGATGTGGGTTTGAGTTTGATGCACCCAACAATCCCATTGCAGGTCCCTTTGTACATAATATCTCAATTGTTCGGTTCGATAGTTGCGAGCTCGGTGCTCTGGGGATTGCTCGACGTGACCAAAGAGACTTTCTACGGAACTCTGCCCGCGGGGTCGAGTGGGCAATCGTTGGTCATCGAGATTATCATTACCTTCCTCTTAATGTTCGTCGTGTGCGCCGTTGCGACCGATAAAAGAGCGGTATGATGTTAGGGTTTTCAATTACCTATCATTTTTTAAGTATTACCTTTCTGTACGGTAAAAAACATTTCTGGCTCACTGTCGCCCGATTTGATGTTCAGGTCGGAGACCTCGGAGGAATTGCGGTCGGGATGACGATAATGTTAAACGTCTTTGTTGCGGGGTAAGATATGTAATTTTTGTAAACATAAAATATGATAGTAACATATGATTACCATCAAAAAATTTAAGTTTTTGAGGTAAAATGATCATGTTGGTTCTCCGTTGGTTAGCGCCTTTGTCTTCGAGCGAAGCATCAAATATAAATTTCAGCGGTAATGGTGTAAACAAATCACAAGTCGAGGCACGTGATACACGCTCTCATGAAGACGAAATTACCCCGCTAATACCCACGGTTTACGGTAAACGCCTCCGAGATACAACAACTTACGTTTGGAATATAGCGGTATCTCAAATACGCCAAACTTCGACTAACAAATACTCTTGCTTTGGGACTAACAAGAACACAAGTGATATGAATGAAATGTAGAGAATTTTTAATGCTTTTTGAATGATCTTTAATGATAACTCATGTGGGGTATTTATAGGTGTAGGAGTTCATAACAAAGAGAGGTGTTGTTTTGCATGTGTCTATTCATGAAGAAATGCAATATTATGTTTAGGAATTCACATATACCTTTTGGTTAATTAGTAACATATTCAATCGTACCTCGTAGGATTAATTTTGCACCTCTTAGGTTATTTCATTCACACATTTTCCCAACAATCCCCCACATGAATGAAATAAATGCATGTTTACAATTTTTGAAAGTCCCGACGAACTATCATTGCATCAATAAGGATAGCTTGTGGCTTTAAATCTTCTCTAGTGAAATATTATCGGATACACTGTACGGTTAGTAGCGCGATGCTTTGAACTTACCGGCCATTTGTGTGCACCAAGACATCAATACTCACACAATGACAGTTCTAACAATTTCTTGTTCTCACGTTGTGTCCATTTCGGCCTTGGACCATATCTCGGTTTAGTAAGTCGTTATAAGCGGCCAATGTACTTATTCACTTACAAATGTGATCTCCTATAAAGAGTATCCCGCCTTACTCCACCCCAGGTATAGGAATCATTAAAAGTCCTAGACTTAACCTCAACACTTAGGCAGAATCCACACTTGACGGTTCTTTGGAATGAGTGTAGCTTTCAAGTGTTTCACTGAACTGTCAAAACTTAGTTTTCCCATTGAACCAAGGTCTCGGGATCTCCGATTCTCAAGGTTGGGTTACCGCTAAGACTGTTCTTATTTTGTGGATTTTAAACCCATTCCACTAACCAGTTTGTACATTTGATCTCGATTTATGCCTTTAGTAAGCGGATCCGCTACGTTTTCCTTCGACTTTATATAGTCAACAGAAATAACCCCATTCGAGATTAATTGTCTTATTGTATTATGCCTCCGACGTATATGTCGAGACTTACCGTTGTACAAACTACTTTGTGCCCTTCCGATCGCCGATTGATTATCACAATGTATCATTACGGCGGGCACCGGTTTATTCCAACAAGGAATATCTTCTAAGAAATTTCTAAGCCATTCAGCTTCTTCCCCGGCTTTATCTAGAGCTATAAACTCAGACTCCATCGTGGATCTAGCTATACACGTTTGCTTAGACCATTTCCAAGACACGGCACCTCCACCTATAGTGAACACATAGCCACTAGTCGACTTTGAGTCGTTTGTATCTGATATCCAATTTGCATCACAATACCCCTCAAGCACTGCGGGATATCTCGTATACGTTATTCCCAAGCTCATAGTGTGCTTTAAGTACCCTAGTACACGAGTAAGCGCACTCCAATGATCGACGCTTGGGTTGCTTGTGAACCTACTTAGTTTGCTCACTGAATAGGCGATATCGGGGCGTGTACAATTCATCAAGTACATTAAACTCCCAATTATTCGAGAATATTCTAGCTGAGAGACTAGTTCACCTCGATTTTTAGCCAAGTGTTGAGTTAAATCAACAGGCGTCTTAGCCGAAGGTCTGTCAAACGCATTGAACCTCTTCAATATACTTTCAACATAATGGGATTGTGATAAAACTATTCTTTCTGAGTTCCTATCGATTTTAATTCCTAGGATAACATCGGCTTTTCCCATATCTTTTATGTCGAAATTCTTTTTCAACATCTTCTTGGTACTTGCTATTAAATCATTATTTTTCCCAAGGATCAACATGTCGTCTACGTATAGACACACGATTATAAATGAATCAGCGGTACCTTTACTTTAGAGCACTTATCACATTCATTGATTTTAAAACCATTTGATAGCATGGTTTTGTCAAACTTCTCATGCCATTGCTTAGGTGCTTGTTTTAGTCCATAAAGAGACTTAACTAATCGACACACCTTGGCCTCTTTTCCGGGTGCAACGAACCCCTCAAGTTGTTCCATATAAATTTCTTCCTCGAGGTCCCCATTTAGAAAGGCCGTTTTCACGTCCATTTGATGAATTTCAAGGCCATGCAAGGATGCAATCGCAATTAATACACGTATAGACGTGATTCGAGTCACCGGAGAATACGTATCAAAGAAATCGTGTCCCTCTGTTTGTTTAAACTCTTTTACAACCAATCGGGCTTTATATTTATCAATAGTTCCATCCGTCTTATATTTCCTTTTAAGGATCCACTTGCATCCTAAAGGTTTGCAACCCGGAGGGAGATCAACTAACTCCCATGTATTATTGAACATGATGGATTCTATTTCACTATTGATAGCTTCTTTCCAAAAAGGTGCTTCTGGTCTTGCCAAAGCTTCACGAATAGTTCGTGGTTCATTCTCTGCCATATAAATTGTAAAATCAGGACCAAAAGATTTGGCACCTTAGTCCTTTTACTTCACCTAGGTTCTTCCTCACCTTTATGAGGTAGCTCGGCCTCGTTGGTTGTCCTTTTTCGTGAGATTCTTTCTTCCTTATTTTTAAGAGGAAATACGTTCTCAAAGAACACCGCATTTCTAGACTCAATAGTCATTCCATTATGAAAATCCAAATTTTCAGATTTATACACAAGAAATCGGTAAGCACTACTGTTGTCAGCATAACCGATGAATATACAATCAATAGTTTTAGGTCCTATCTTGACCTGTTTTGGCTTTGGTATTTCGACCTTTGCCAAACACCCCCACACTTTTAAGTATTTGTAGGTAGGCTTGTGTCCCTTCCATAATTCATATGGTGTTTCGTCCCTATTTTTATGGGGTATTTTATTCAGTATATAATTTGCTGAAAGAATCGCTTCCCCCCACAAATTTTGGGGTAGACCCGAGCTGACTAAAAGCGCATTCATCATCTCCTTTAGAGTTCGATTCTTTCTTTCGGCTATTCCGTTAGATTGAGGTGAGTATGGTGCCGTTTTTTGATGAATAATACCAGACTCTTTGCATATTTCGTCAAACGGGGCTACATACTCGCCTCCGCGATCGCTTCTAATTGCTTTAATTTTTCGAGTGAGTTGGTTCTCGACCTCTGCTTTATACCTTTTAAAAGCATCTAAAGCTTCGTCTTTACTCTTTAGTAAGTAGACATAGCAGTACCTTGTGCAATCATCAATAAATGTTATAAAGTATTTCATTCCACCTCGAGTTTGCACAAATTTCAAATCACAAATATCGGTGTGAATTAATTCGAGTGGATTCGTGCTTCTAGCCACCGGCTTAACCGGTGCTTTTACCATTTTTGCTTCAACACAAGTTTCGCACTTGTTGTGAGAATCGATTTTAACTTTTGGTATCAAATCTAGATTCACCAATCTTTTAATTGTGTTAAAGTTTACGTGTCCAAGTCTATCATGCCAAAGATTAGAACACTCCAACAAATAAGAAATACTTTCTTTATTCTTCGCCTCTTGGCGGATTACATTCATTACATTCATCTTAAAAAGGCCCTCATTTAGGTACCCTTTAGCTAAGAAGATACCATTCTTAGTCAAAACAAACTTATCAGATTCAAAGACTAATCTAAAGCCGGCTTTGCTCAAAAGAGCTCCTGACACCAAATTGTTCCGGATGTATGGGACATGCAGCACGTCCGTTAGCGTTAATTCTTTGCCCGATGTCATTTTTAGCACCACCTTACCTGTCCCCACGACGTCAGATGTCGAAGAGTTTCCCATGAATAGCTTCCTTCCGTCAGTCGGGGTGTAGGACGAAAACATATTTTTATCGGCGCAAATGTGCCGAGTTGCTCCCGTATCGATCCACCATTCTCGTGGATTATCAACCAAATTAACTTCTTGGATCACGGCCGTGAGGTCTTGTTCTGATAAATCATTGTGAATTGATTTGTTCTCAACCATATGAGCGCTTTCTCTAACTTTCTTTGGGAGACGGCAGTCTTTTGCAAGATGCCCAGATTTACCACAATTATAGCAGCTTCCTTTAAACTTCTTGAAGCTTGCTTGGGGTTGCTTACCACCCGTGGACTTACCACCCGTGGGTTGCTTGCGTTTTTTGTTGAAAATTGGCTCGGCCAAATTTGCCTTAGCCTCGAACTCACTTCGCTTCGCCTTTGCTTCGGATTTTCGGTTGTCTTCCTCAATCCGGAGTCGAACTATCAAATCTTCAAGTCGCATTTCCTTACGTTTATGCATAAGATAGTTCTTGAATTCTTTCCACATGGGCGGCAATTTTTCAATTATTGCGGCCACTTGAAAAGCCTCGTTCACGATTAGTTTTTCCGCCGACAAGTCGTGAAGATAATCTGAATTTCTTGCACTTGACTCACCACCGATTTGGTGTCGACCATTACGTAGTTCAGGAATTTGCCGACGAGAAATTTCTTAATCTCGGCATCTTCCGATTTGTACTTTACCTCCAAAGAATTCCATAATTCCTTTGCCGTTTCAATCGGACTATAGACATTGTAAAGGGAATCGTCTAGTCCGTTTAGAATGTAATTTCTACACAAGAAATCACTATGATGCCATGCATCTGAGGCCGCACGCTTTTGAGCGTCGGTCTCATCTTCGGGAACGGTCATCGGGTCCTCCGAAAGAAATCGAGAAAGAGATAGAGTTGTAAGATAAAACAACATTTTTTGTTGCCACCTTTTGAAGTCGGCGCCGCCGAATTTCGGTCTTTCGCCATGCATAGGAGCGGTCGTCACCATGGGAACGATGTGGGCGGTAGACGACGTCGCATTGTGATTATCGTCGGTTGTCATCGTAGTATATCTTGCTTCGCAGATTGATCTCGTAGTCACTTGTTGAAACGATGAGGAGCTTGCTTTAATTTAGTCACCTGCTTGCTTCCCATATTGACCTCGCCGTCACTTGTTCAAGCAGCTTGCTTGCTTCAGACCAACAGTAAATAGAATATATAATTTCGTCTTCAATTGTAAGTTCTCCGTTGGTTAGCGCCTTTATCTTCGAGCGAAGCAGCAAATATAAATTTCAGCGTAATGGTGTAAACAAATCACAAGTCGAGGCACGTGATACACGCTCTCATGAAGACGAAATTACCCCGCTAATACCCACGGTTTACGGTAAACGCCTCCGAGATACAACGACTTACGTTTGGAATATAGCGGTATCTCAAATACGCCAAACTTCGACGAACAAATACTCTTGCTTTGGGACTAACAAGAACACAAGTGATATGAATGAAATGTAGAGAATTTTTAATGCTTTTTGAATGATCTTTAATGATAACTCATGTGGGGTATTTATAGGTGTAGGAGTTCATTACAAAGAGAAGTGTTCTTTTGCATGTGTCTATTCATGAAGAAATGCAACATTATGTTTAGGAATTCACATATACCTTTTGGTTAATTAGTAACCTTTTCAATCGTACCTCGTAGGATTAATTTTGCACCTCTTAGGTTATTTCATTCACACCTTTTCCCAACAGATCATTCAGCATGCACTGAAATATATTTTGTCGGCTATTTTTTCAGGCAAGTTTCGGGGGCTTCGATGAACCCGGCTAGAAGCATAGGCCCGGCCTTCGTGAGAAGGGAATACCGAGGACTGTGGATTTATGTTGTGGGCCCCCTCGTTGGAGCCATCTTAGGAGGATTTGCGTACAATCTCATGAGAGTCACTACCAAGCCCATTTCTCAGCTGCTCAAAACAAAAGCAGCTACACGTAATGATGATGGTGTTCAACTTAACTGATTATATATAATTAGTTGTTAATATATATAGCTATTATTAGTTTACCGCGATTTTTTTTTTTTTATTGATTGGGAGAACCACGATCTGAATTGTCTAATATTCTTGCTTTTTATTATTGCTATTTGTTTGTTGATAACCTTTCGAAGACTACACGAACCCAAATCGTAATTTGTCGTATTAAGGACGTTATATAATCGAATTTTCTTAACTAGGTCTAAATTCGATTTGTCGTATAAGGACGTGTATATAATCGAATTTTCTTAACAAGGTCTAAATTTCAAATACATATCTATAGTCTGATATAAAGAGCATATGGGTCTAAAAACTACCGATTGATTTGTCAAGTATTTTTACAAATTTTGCCCTTGATATTTTAATTTATTACAATAATTTTTATTTAAAATTTTATTTTTAAAACACTTAATTAATAATTTACTTATTTAAAAATTTAAAATATATTTGCAATTGCACTATGCGAAACATACTAAGAATAGACTCACCAACAAGCCCATTGTGTTTAAGTGGTCCAATGCCCGACGGGCCAATCGGACAAGTAATTGAAATATATTCCCATGGAAATATAGCATATCTAGTTAACTCAAATTGAATTTAGTCCTACGTGTTACGCTAGACGTGAGACTGAGAAAAGAAAATATATGAAGCAGCGGTCAACGAGTCAAATCAAAATTTTCTAACTAGTCAAACACGATTGTGACTTCATCGATTAAACAACAAAGAAAGAAAGAAAAAGAGTTATAGTCAGTCATCAAAGATGACTCATCTTTGTTGACTACGTTTCTGGACTTCACAAATTGCAGTTGACGAGCGTCGTCCATTATTTGCAATATAATGTTCGCATGTCATTAAAATAAGTAAAAAAATAAATAAACTAAAACACACACGACATCATGCAATTAAATATGCATACCAAGGTTCTGAAATCGGGTTTTCGAACCGGACCGGAAATTTTAGTGGTTTAAGATTTAGTGGTTCAACCGGTATAAAACCGGAATCAAACCGGTACAAAACTGGTACCTATAGATTTAATAAATATATGTTTTATAAATGAACCAATCAAATAATATCGAATATATACATGTTTTATGAATTTTTCCAAATAAAATTTTATAAAAATAAGGATTATATTTGAATAAAAGTAAATTGTAAAAAATAATGGTATAAATAGGATGTCAAAAGTTATATTAAATTTAGGGGTTAAAATGAATAAAAATAAAATATTGGGCACATAGTTTAACTATGAATTAAAAACTTAAATGGGTTGTAAGCAGAATCGAACGCAGGGCTAGGAACGACCAAACACGCATCTATGCCACTAGACCAAACACGCATCTATGCATTTTTCTCACTTTTTGCCAGTATTTATTTGATTTTTGAAATTTTTTCTTTTTTTTTTAATTAAAGCTTGACCGAACCGGGACCGGACCGGAATTCCGACCGGTTCACCGGTTTTCGGTCGGAACCGGCCGGTCCGGTCCGGTCTTCAAAACCATGATGCATACCACTATTGCAGTCGTTGTACACACTAATACGGCTTATATATTTGGAGCATTTTTAGGCCCTCCCACAATTATCATTTAGTATCCAGGTCCTCTTGGCAAAAAATTTAGTTTTAAGGACCCATTTTTGTGCAGTACCACTTCATTGCTCTTACATACTAGTATGTTGAAATTCTGAACCACAAAACACTAATCCGGTACCAGTTTATGATCATCTGGTACCAGTTTATTTTCTGCAGTATCACTTTATTGCTTTGACATACCAGTATGTTCAAAGTTTGTAACACAAAACGATCATCTATACCAGTTCATATATCTTTCGTACCACTTTTTTACACCACACAAAATTGGTCCTTTAACCTAAAAAATTCTCAAACAGGGCCGGAATTCGAAATCAAACCCTTAATGGGACCTGATTTCGAATTGATCCTATAGCCCATGCTAAAGGGTATTATGTCATCACCACACGTTTTATCACAATAATCATAGTCCCATCTTTTAATTTTTTTTCTCAAAAGCAATTTAAAGGGTGGAAACCATTTATTGTTTATTGTGTGGGGATACTGTTGGGAATTTCGACCCTACCGAAACTCCGTCCAACCATAAGGACGCTCTCGTCTCTCTTACAAAAACTCATCCGCGGAGAGAGAGACAAAATTAGCGTCTTTCTCAGTATCTCCACTTACCGACTTGGAGCTGCTTGCCGAACCTGCTCCACCTTTCTGGCAATTTCTTTTCACTTGCCCAGATTGTCCACAGGTCCAACAAATGGCAGTTGGTTTCCCCCTAGAGTTCCTCTTCTTTCCGCCACCAACATACAAAGCTTGATCTTCCGGTGAATTGTTCCGTCCACCATCTAGCCTTCTCTCCTCCGCAAGAAGTTTACCGGTGACTTTAGAAAATACAATCTTCTCATTTCAATGAATCAAGATCGGCTTCATGTGTTCATAAGAAGGTGGAAGAGACCAAATGAGTCTCAGGGCCTGGTCTTCATCGTCAATCTTCACTCCAATGGATTTCAGTTCCGAGACGATCCCGTTGAGAACGGTTAAGTGATCTGGGATGCTTTGACCTTCAGCCATCCGCAATGTATGAAACTGCTCCTTCAGACACACCCGATTTGAGTCTCCTCTAGTCTGATACAACTCTTCGAGCTTCTCCCACAACGCTTTTGCCTCCGAGATTCTATGCACATTTGCAAGGACATTCCTGGCCAGACACAGTCATATCGCACTTGCGGCTCTCAAATCCAGTTCCTCCCAATCATCATCGCTTACTCCCGATTTGCTCGCACCAACTGTTTCCTCAGTGCCGCTGGTAGCACCGCCTTTGGGACTTCCTTGCCCTACAAAGGCTTGTGTAACCCCGACTGAATCAATACATTCTTGCCTTGCACTTGCCACAATCCAAAGTTGATTCTTCCGTCGATATGTTAACACAAATAACTTTCTAATGTGTTGGTATGCCTATAATTCAGGGTATAATCCTCCTTATACAGGAGAGAGAACCCCATGCCTTATATATCCGGTGTGGGATAAACAACAAACGCAGAAAATGGGCCTAAGCCCAACAGATACTTCTTGACATTCAAAATATATAAACACGTTTTGATGATTCAATGCCCCAAATGATATATCAAGTGGTCGACCACATGATATCCCCATAAAGAGGTCATGCCTTCGATCTCACTTGAACTCCTTGACTTTTTTCGTTTTTACACACATGCTAGAAAATTAATCTCCTCGAAGTTAGATCAAGTTCAATAGTAGACACTAATATTCAGATTTAATTATGATCAAGTTTAGTCAGTGTCTTGACACTGAGCTTTATAGCTCATTCCACGTTATTATGTGTTGTAGGTCCCGCGATCACGGTACGTGATCATTTTCACCGCGAGGCCAACTTTGATACTTCCGGGGGCTTTTGAGACGGAAGTGTGTGCATGGATGTAACCTCGTGGAGGCCCGGTAGATAGATTTATTTCGACACGCATGCACGCTTTCCTATGTAACTAGAACTCACGATCGTTTTGTATGAAACTTTACGATTCCTTTATATCAAAGGAAAAATTTAATGCGAAATTTCGGACAATCTATTCCTTTACTACCACATTAGTCACGTACTAGTTAAGAAAGTAGTGGTGGAAGGAGGGGTGCCCACATTGACAGACTATGACCATTATTCCCACTAGAAGTTAGGATCGTCTTACAGCCGACGTTAATGTTCAAATTCGATTCAAATCGAAATTAAACTGGGTGGATGGACCATGAGGATTAGTCCAGTTGAAAGTCCCACATCGGGCGTTGATGTTCATAATCGTCCTAATCTTACTCATGATGTAGGGACAAACCATGAGAAATACTCATACTGAAAGCATGTGTTGTTTTATATCTAACGTTGAGGATCAAATTCGAATCAAACTGAACTTAGTTAAAGTATAGCATAGTAATGCAGGCGAGCCTTTTCCGAAATTGGGATTGTATGATAATCGAGGTCGAGGGAAAGATTGGATCTAGGCCTAACTTAGTCGGAGTTTGGTGTTGCGTATCGCCACCTAATAAGGTTGCGTTTGGATTGGCGTATTTGAACTTCGAATGATTTGTAATTATGAATTCACAATTGTAATTCAAATCCAAATCCGTTGTTGGCAAACTTTAGGATATCAAAATCCGGATTTCAAAATAAAGTTCGAGCTTGAGTTCGAGAAGCTCGTCGAACTTGACTTCTAACTTTTTCTTAAAAAATTAGAAGTACAAACATAAAATTAAAATAATAAATAAAAAAACAAGGAGCTCGAGCTCGACAAGAGCTCGTCGGGATCAAGCCGGCTCATTTGCGATCCCTTAACGAGCTCGAGCCGGCTCATCGAGCTCACTAGTCAGTTCGACTCATCATTCACCCCCTTGTTTTTATTATAATAATACTAATAATAATTATTATTTTATTCTTATTCTTATTTATTGTTATTATTTATTATTCTTACTATTATTATTATATTATTATTATTTATTATTATTATTATTATTATTATTATTATTTACGAAAGTTCATTACGGGCTCAAGTTTGCATTTAAAAAATGCACCTTTGACATAGAATTTCAAGTCCGGCAAATAGCAAAAGTTTAAATTTAACATCGGATTTGGACGAAATCGAAATTCAAATCTGCTCGATTGTCAAACGGAAGATTTGGGGGAAATCCGAATTTCAAATGGATAACGGGGCCATAAATGAATTTCACATTACCTCGTCGAAAAAAAATGGGAAGTTAATATCGCGCAATAGCAAGTCAATATAGTAAAAGATATTTATATAATTTATTGTAGTAATTAATTTCGCTGTAGAATAAGTGAAACCATATACGTTGATATCACCCCAATGTACACGACATTCCAACTTTCCAAGTCGAAAACATTATATAATTAATTAGAAAGCAGCTTCCACTAACGTAGTCTAGTGCTGCGCCTATTTATGAAGCCTACATAAATAATTTATTTCTATAGTAATATTTTGTGAAAGCAAGAACTGAATAATGGCAGTTTTCTTCTCTGTGTTTTCCGTGTCATGGTTCATCTGTGGCTCACAAGGAGGTAATAAGAAGAAGATCAAAGGGTTGGGATTTAGTAAGAAAGCTAAGCCGTCGATCAAAGAGATGCACAGCAGCTTAAGCAGCAGAGCACTTCTTATGACGAAGAAGATTTCGTGGAGAAAAGTGAAGGATGGCTATGGAGAAGAAGGTGGTGATGATGAGGACGACGCCGTTTGGAAGAAGACTATTATCAGAGGAGAGAAGTGCCGTCCGTTGAATTTTTCCGGCAGGATTTTGTACGATTCCGATGGGAAACGTTTGCCTGAGTGATTTTTTACTCCGGCGGGTTTCTTTTTGCTGGAGAGAAAAATCAGCTAATTGTCAAAGTAATATTTTTTAAAAAAAAAATATTTACTGAATAATGATTAGGTAATATGGCGCTTCTTGTTTTTTTCTTTTCCTTTTGCTTTGTAATTTTGTGATATATGGTCTGAAGATACTAACCAAAACGAGAGATCATGTATAACCTCCTTTGTATGATGACAGCAATACAGGCAATAAATAACATGCTGATAATTAGTTAATTGTTAGGATATTTGATTTTTCTTCTAATAAATCATTCATAATGGATAGATTAGAACTGATGCGGATTGATGACATTGTCCTTTTTCTTTTCAGTGAATTTATTTCCAAAATAAAAGATGCAAAATTTTCATGAAATATTTCATTATTATAAACCTCGTCTTAGGAAAACATAAAAAGCTCATAGTAAAAATACACTCAACTCGTTTACACCTTACCTTGTGAACGACGATGATATAGCAAAAGCGGAAGGAAGGTCTCGTCTTACTTGGCCTAAACCTCCAAACCTGGGCTTGGACTCATCTTACTTGGCCTAAAGCGGAAGGTGGTCTCGGTTTTCATGATCTACTTAGATTCAACGATGCCCTAATTGGGAAGCAACTTTGGAGGATTTTCACTCAACCCAATTCCCTCATGTTCAAAGTGTTCAAGGCTAAATATTTCCCTCAGCTGCACCTACTTGATGCTCCATGCCCCGCATCGGCTTCATGGCTCTGGAGATCATGGCACAAGGCTTTATATGTTATCAAATGCGGGGTCAGATTCAAGGTGGGAAGTGGTAATGACATTAAGATTTGGAGAGCTCTCCTTGGCTTCAAGATGTACCAGGATTTGTGCCACATCCGCCCAATCAGACTGTTTTACAGTTCACATGGGTTTCTGAACTCCTTAATGAAGATGGTACAAGCTGGAATGATGTGATTAGATCCATTGTGCCTACGGAGCTAGCCGAGATTATCGAAGCTGTTCCAATCAAGGCTCATGGACCTAAAGACATTCTTATCTGGGGCTTGGAAAAATGTGGAAAATTTAGTGTTCTATCGGCTTATAAGGCAATCATGTGGAGACATAGGCTGGGCGTGGAGAGCAGCGATAGAGGACAAGCACTGAGACAAATGTGGTCGATCACATGGAATCTGAAGATTAAGAATAAACTCAAACACTTCCTCTGGAAGGCCATTCATATGTACTGCCCACTAAGGAGAACTTGAAGAAGAAAGGCATTGATATTGATCCGATTTGCAGTTGGTGTGGGGAGGAAGTGGAGCAGCTTGAACATATTTTCTTTAGATGTTGTTGAGATTCCTGTTGCAATCGACTCGCCACAGCTCGCTCACCGATCGATCAGCTCAATTCGAGCAATCGCAGCTCAAATCAGCTCAGAAACAGAACCGAAAAACACACTGAAATGAGACAGAGAATTAACGTGGTTCGGCGATCTTCGCCTACATCCACGGACCAGAGCGCTCCTTTTGATTATCCACCAACTAGAGTTTTACAGAGCTTCAAGTCTACTACCAAACCACCCTAGTTAACAACGTTCGCTAATTCGCACTCTAGAGAAAGTTACAAGCTCGTGAAGTCGACTCATCGAACTATAAATTCTAGTATTTATAATGAGCAGCTTCAGGTGTTTTAAATCGCACTCCCTATCAACCGTTCGATCTGACTTCCATTACATCCAACGGCCCACAGCTGATCAGAGCTTATGAAGAAATCCTTCTTTCACTTATAGAAGTGCTAAACGACTTTTCCAGCGATTAATCTCATCCGTCGATCTCAATTCGCGCCTCATCTAACGTCCCAGATTTAATCTTCACAGATTGAATATTCACCCTCAGATCACGCACGCAGATCGATCGACGGCCTATATTAAATCGCTGCTTAACACTTCAAACTTAGCAATTTTCCAGCTCTTCAGTTCTTCATTTACAGTGATCAAGTGACCTCTTTTCCGGCGACTTTTCGGCCAGCTCCAGCGAGCTTAGGCACACCAAATCCCGACAGATGTGATAGAGCACATAACGTCTGGAAACTCTCCCCGCTGTTGTGGGTGGGAATTCAGACTAGTGACCACAGACTCAAGAACTGGTGGCTCGAGCTTGCACGAGCCCAAACACAAATTGTATCATCGATCGAATGCAACTCTCTGTCTACATTTTATGGATGCTGTGGAAGACCAGAAATCTCTGAAATTTTTAATGGTGAAAAATGGACTGAATTTGACACTGTTAAACAAGCAGTATCAGAATGGGAAGAATTTTTTAAATCTGTTTAATTTTTACCATTCTGGTTTTATATTATGTTTTGGGAGGTCTTTTGTCTTCTTCAAAGGGTGTAGGATTCACTTCTGACCAGTGCATCTTTTGATTCCTTTGCTACACCATTGGATGCTATTTGGGGCGATTTAGCATTCAGTAGTGAGAAGCAGGTATCGAGCGGAGATTTTTTGACACCTTGCAACCTGGGCACAATTTTGCTTTTTTTGTTGCTTGTCTCCATTGCTTTTTGTTGTTTGTTAGTAGTCTAGTTTTGCTCCTGCCTTCGTTTCTACTGGTATGATCGATGTCGCCAGAGGAACCCTCTATGGTTGTTAATGTAATTATACTTTTTGAATGAGAAATAGCAAGCTTTCGATTGGAAAAAAAAAATGATATAGCTAAAAAAAAAGTTTTCCAAGCAATCACAAAGACACTAACTAATTTGTTTCGCTTTTAATTACAAAATGCCTACCTTATTCGGTTTTAGTTACGGACAACTCCCTAGAGAGTTGGCGAAAATAATTACCTGAAGCGAATCTGACCATAATAGGCCATTTGAAGATAATCCAACTTCCCCAGTAAAAAAAAACTCATAGTTGTTTCGTTTTCCACGAATTTTAATCTGAGTTTTTTGTCAGCTAGTCGATTTGATATGATTGCAAGTAGCGATGGCAATGAGACGAAAATACAAACATCAGCTACGTCGAAATGGACGTTTGGAAAAACAAACCTTACTATATCGTCGCCTGAAAGGACTCAGAAATAACATTTAACACCTAAAAAGAGCGGACGGGCTAAACAAGTTCATCGAATTCCAAACACAGTTCAAAATAAGAGAAAAGAGTGGTCATATAAATAAATTTAAAAATGACCTTGATTAGAATTTTCTCATTGTTCATCTCCTTCGAGGCGCATTAGCTGGGGCGCGTATTTGCTGGGGTTGTTGGGCCCCGCCGCCAGCTTGCCCAGCAGCTTGTTCTTCGGGCGCGTTCATGGCTTGTGTCAAGGCATTCATGAACATAATCCCGACAGGGATTAAGTACATCCACTGATTCCACAAAAAAAAAGAAAACATTTTGTTCATTTCTGGCGAAATTTTCTTACGTACGTCGAAGAGTAAATCTACTTACGTATTTAGCCCAGAAGGATCTCTCTGGGGGCTTCTCTTCAACTTCACCGTTCTCCCCAACAACAGCTTCTTCAGTGAATATAGGAGTTCTGTTCATGTTATGTCAACAGACGTTCAAGAACGGAGGGGGATAGTGTGAGTCGCTTATCAAGATAATGTTTCCCACTTATCATCGTATAGAATCATTCAAAACCACGGTCATGTTTAAGAAAGAACGAAATAACGAAAAAAGGGTACCTAGGTGCGACATCGCTGTACTTCAAGATTGTGTGCGACTTAAAGGACCATGTTGATGGCTGAGAAATAAACAGCGAACTATATCGGTATGAATACCCAACGGAGGCAGATAACTTATTAAGATATTACTTACAAATTTGAGCTGACGGGGATACTGGCATGCGCCCGGGGAGCCATAATTTACGCCCAATAAGTTTACGCCTTCCTGCAATGCATACGGACTATTCAATGTCGATATGTTACTCGAAAAATTAGGAGGGGTGAAGATCGTAGAACACACAGAAGATTTCGATGAGGAAATTATAGAATCAGAAGCTCTAGAGATATTGGCTGATGATTTGCCTTCCCCCGGGATTTCAACGTTGTTCAAAGGTCATATGGGGAAAAGTTGGAATCGTGTGCAAATTATGTTGTTATAGACCATTAAGAAGTTGATGACTACCGTGATGGATGGAATGGACAGCAGATTCTTTGCCGTGGGTAAATTTTAAAACGCATTTGGAATCTCATTCAGGCAGAAATGCTAGCACAAGAACATGATAAAAGTGAAAATATAACTATAAAACTTAGTACCATGTTGAGTACGAAATGCTCGTCCAAGTTGTCTCGTGGAAGACATCTCTGCAGGAAATAAAACACAAGTCATTGCTACCACATCGTTACATAGCATTAAGCAACAATACACAGACACATACGCATTTAAAAGGAATACAACAAAAGAACAAAAAGATATACGATTGGATTATATATCTCACCGCCTTCACGGATGATACTACATACTCTCTGCCTGGTGGGCTCAACACATTAGATGGCAGCCTTATTTTGTAGAAGCCATCTCCTTCCAAAAGCCTCTGCAATAATTTTATAGAGCCCAATCACATTCGGTCTACGTTCGAAGCTCTAAAACAAACTTTACAAGACATTAATCAGTTGTACTTACTTTAAATTCCTCCCTCTCTGTCTCGGTTAGGACATTCCTTGAAAACCTAAGCTTCGTCAGCGTCTGTATAAACAATAACCTGTTAAGGCTTGACATCCATCCCAAAAATAAAAGAAAAGAAAAATACATTTTCTTGACCAAAAAGATCCAATAGAACCAAATAATGATCACCATTCAAGTACCAACCGGAAAGGAAGATAAAGCCTGCATCTCGAAGTTGATTTAAACAAGGAAAGTTCAAGAACGGACGACCTTTAACAACGTAGATTATGAAAAACTCTTAAAAACATAACAGTTCGGCAAAGGGTTGGAGTAGATTGGATAAATACTTGAAACTACTTTTGGGTCACCCTACCATAAACATTCTATGTTCAACGGAAATCCACAAGAAATTATAAGCTAACACAAGAGTTTTAGCTGCAATAACCTACTAAATGGGTCGCATATGCGTTCAAATATGAAAACAATCAAACGATCACACTTGAGATCCCAATCCTCAAGTAACACATAACGCGATAATCAAGTGAAGTTTCCAGGTTGCCTATATTCAAAACACCATAATATTAGTTGCGTAACCAAAACCTGAGCTCCATGAGAAGATGTTTTGAGCCGAGCCGAGAACGTCCCAGCCGGCGAGAAATCCGAGTCGCCGAAGGCGTGTTCCACAAGGAACGAAAGTTTGGAGTCCGAATCGGAAGCCGAGGACCTTCTGGTCGACGAAACGGGTCGGGTCGGTGCGTCGGATTCGGTAGATCGGATCCCATCGACCCGTATGAATTCGTCGTCGTCGACGAGGAGTTCGTCGGATTGAAAGCCCAGCGACGTCGTGAGACAAAGGGACAGAAGAAGAAAGAATACGGAGGTTTTCTTCATCTTTTATCGAATCAAATCGAATCAATTTCTTCGGAAAAAGTTGCTCGCTTCTACTCTATCGAGTGGACTCCGTAAAGGGTTGTTGCAGCAAGATGTTAGAATATTGTGTTCTTCCAATTTCCAATTTTCTCTACATAAAATACAAGTATTGAACTTGGCACCACAAATAAAGAAGGAAATTACTTTTTACTCCCTCTGCTATTTCTTAAATTTAAGAAAGTAGTCCTAATATTTGCCGCTTGGTTCAAACTAGGCCGGAGATGATGGTGGACGTCCGGGCGAGGAACATGCTGTTGAATTGTAAAAGTATCTTAAATAATAAATGTAAACTACTCGTCCAGATTTTTTAGACGCAAAAGCATTGCTCAAAGCTGTATCATCTAGTTGCCCACCATTTCTTCACAATCAGCAACGTTGTTAGTCCATTCAGTTGGGCTTGTCACATTGTGGAGCAAAGCTAATTCTTAATCAAGTTTTACATTTGAAAAACTTCTTTATGTTGATGCTAACTGTTACGAGTATCGTTAACAAAATTTTATATACAGCATGGGTGAGGATCCTTTCATTTCATCGCATAACAGTTATGAGATATAATAAATGACGTTTCTGTTGGCGCTTCTCCGCCCGAATCACTATTTTCGACTCTTACAAAATAAAATAATGTTGGCCTACTATAATATAGGTATGAAAAATATTGGGTCCTCAAAATCTGGGCCCGTAGCGACCGACTCACACTTACTGGCCTCACATAAGCTGCGGCTTTAGTTGAGAACGTGAATCTCATCCTTATCTCATCCCACATTTTCATCAATAGAGACTTACCGTCAAACTCCTCATCCTCGCTTTAACTAAGAATTTGTTATCCCAATTTTTAGCTATCTTCGTAACAGCAACGGAATATACAAGTCTGAGATCTAAATATGGATAATCATGGACCAACGAATCCAAAAATAATCTACTAAATCTTGAAAAATTAAATTTCACAAACATACAATACAAGAGTTGGGTAGTTTTTAAAAATCAAATTGTTTAAGAAAAGCATATGCAATTTTCTCCTTAAAAGAAGATATATATTATCTCTGCTTCTTCCCTTCTCTTAGGGATGGCAATGGGTGGTTTCGGGGTTGGTAAGGGACATACCGTCCCCATACCAAATTCTCCTTCTTAATAACATCCCCGCTAATTCACAGCTTATGAATTGGTTCGGGGATGGATAATCACCGTTCGGGGATGGATTCCCCATGTGGGATTCGGATTCTCATATTCATGTATATCCAATAAATAAATTTTTTTAGCGACAAAAAACATAAACTAAGTAATATAGACAAATTAATATGTAAAATATGATATTAGAGTATAAAAATTGATATAATTTGTGATTGAAATAGGAGTGTATTGTGAAGAATATATCTTGAAAGTACAATTTTTTTCTTTTAAATATTATCCTGAATATAAAAGGATGGTCTTCGAGGATTCTTAATTCAAATTAGTTTTTCATAGTATTTATTAATAAATCGAATGGGAGAATGGTGAATCACCATTTGATTCAAACGGGGCCGGGGATGGGTGGAAACATGATTATCATCCCCATCTCGTCCCCGCTCTTCAACCAACGGGGAATCACCGTCAACTCTCCATCCCCGTTTTGACCGGGGATTCCCCGTCCCAATAGCATCGGATTCCCACGGGGATGATTCATCGTGGGAATTTTGCCACCCCTACCTTCTCCAAAGTATTTATTGTTTCACATAGGGGTTAACCCGTCGGACCGCTACCATATTTCCTGAAAAAAAATATCTGTGTTATGCTACAAGTCTAAGTTTCAAAAAAAAGGATAAAAATTGGGTCCCCTCATATCTAAACAATCTTATTTGTTTGAACATGAAGAAAAAAGAAGCCACTGCAAGTGCCGGAAATACTAGGCCTACTAAAGGCATAAAAATAGAGGAAAATTTGAAAGTTGTCATACAAAGGGTACTTTGGTTTACTATTTGTACCTATTTATTTATTTTTAATATCATATGTTATACTAATACTAATTATAATTAATTCAAATTAAGAACGGTACTTATTATGAGTCCCACCCAATCGACCCAATCCAACCTAGACCCAAGTGTCGGTTAAGGATTTGATGGGTTAGTTTGGTTTAAAAAATAAAACCGCATATTTTGCAATCGTGTTTGGTTTTTTATTTTTAAAACCATATAAAACCGCACCCAATCGCATTTAAAATATAATAAAATTTTACTACACTTTATTCAATAGTTCATAAAGTAATAGATATAACTCGTAATAGTAGTGAAGGCAAAAAATATTAATTACTATTGATACAAAGACATTGACTCACCATAACACGTTGCGTAAAGCTAAGTTCTAAATGAGTTTTTTTATAGAAAAGTAAGTATTATATAGTGAAAAAGAATTTATGTATTTATCCAATGCAACCCTCCTCCTTTTATTCGGATTTCGAACTAACAACTATAACACTTGAAGTTTACAGAAGGCGAGTTAAATTTTTGAAATAAAAATTTCTTTTACTAAGGAAAAAGTAGATACAAGGACAGAGCATAATCATAACATTTATGTAAAGCTAAGTTCTAAATCATGCTCTTTTTTTAAAAAAAAAATAAATATCAAATTTGTTGGGGCGGAATCAATTGTTCCTACATCCACGGAGCAAAACGAGCTCGTATTAATTTACACCCTTTTACAGATTACAGACTCAATCTTCACTCACCCAAGAACATTGATGAAGATGAACACACGCGTAAAAAATGAGATGATTACAGTTAGATGAACAGAAGTACTATTTATCTTGGCGCGAAGACGAATTGCTTCAGTGCATCATAAAAGTCGTCGGTGACTCCAGCGTCTTTATAATTGTGAACAGCTCTTTCAATTAACTGAAGCAATCAATCACGGCCGTGAACTCTGAGGTCAGAGACCGAGACTCGGGGCAGTGTCCGTAGCTTGTTGATGTCACGGCCGTGACCCATGGGGTCACAGACCGTGACTCAGGGCAGTGGACTCTAGCCTGCTCAGATCGTCGTTGTCACGGCCGTGACCCATGAGGTCACATGCCGTGACTTGAGATAGCTTGATATAACGAAATCTGGAGCTGAACTTTGATCCTTATAGTTCAACATCCCCTAGCAAGATGGACGGCACGGATCAACGACGGACATCTTGACCAATAATTGTTGTAACTTGAGTGGTAAATGAATTTTCATTCTACCAAAAAAAAATAATTGTTGTAACTGCGGACCAGTGAGGACTTTGGTAAAGATGTATGCTAGCTGAAAAACAGTCGTAACTGGTAACAATTTGATTGATCCTTGCAGAACATGGTGCCGTATGAAGTGACAATCAACCTCAATATGCTTGGATTTCTCATGAAACTTTGGGTTAGATGCAAGCTTTAAGGCGGAGAGGTTGTCACAATATATAACTGGTGACTGTGAGAGCTCCAAGTTCAACTCGTGCAGCAAGTGCTTGACCCAAAGAACCTCGGCCACAATTGCCCCAAGTGCCCGGTATTCAGCCTCGGTAGATGACCTGGAGACGGTGGCTTGTTTCTTGGCTTTCCAAGTGATCAAGGAATTCCCCAAGAAGGTACAGTATCCTGTGACGGACTTCCTGGTATCCCTGCAAGTGGCCCAGTCGGCGTCTGAAAAGGCACTGAGAGAAAGCTTTGAATCTGAGGACATGAAAAGCCCCTGCCCAGGGGATCCCTTAAGGTAGCGAAGCAGGTTATGTGCAGCCATCAAATGGTTAGTCCGAGGAGCTGAGATGAATTGGCTTAACTTGTGGACTGCATAGCATATATCCGGCCTAGTAAAAGTTAAGTACAACAGCCTGCCTACTAGTCTTCTGTACGAGAAAGGGTCTATTAAAAGCTCCCCATCCTCTGTCTGTAATTTCTGACTGGGGTTCATAGTGTTGACAGAGGCTTGGCATGAAGGTAACCTGTGTCTTCCAACAATTGCAACCTCTGTGAGAGGTAAATCCCAGCCTCATTCCGAGCAATCTCAATTCCCAGAAAAAATTTCAAGTTGCCCAAATCTTTGACCTTAAAGGAGTGCTTCAGGAAGACCTTAGCCTGTTCTATCTGCTCAACGGAGGGGCTTGCCAAAATAATGTCATCCACGTAAACTAACATCACCACCAACTGATTTCCTTTACCCTTTAAGAACAGAGTATGGTCAGACTGGGTCTGTCGAAATCCATAACACTTAGCTGCATCTGTGAAGGCCTTATTCCATTGCCGAGAGGCCTGTTTGAGGCCATATATCGATTTATTCAGTTTGCAAACTACTTTCTCAGTATTGTGTGACTGATATCTGTTGGCAAATCCTTGGGGCAAGTCCATATATACCTCTTCAGTGAGCTCCCCATTAAGAAAGGCATTGTTAACATCTAATTGAACAAGACTCCACCTCAGTTTAGCTGCTAGGGAAATGATTATTTTGATGGTGTTCGGCTTTGCTACAGGAGCAAAAGTATCAATGTAATCAATGCCCTCTCGCTGATCATACCCTTTTGCCACCAATCTTTCTTTGTGCTTCTCAATCCCTCCAGCTGCATTGAGTTTAACTTGTAAACCCATCTATTTTCGATTGTCTTTTTGCCTGCTGGAAGAGGCATTAAGGTCCATGTGCTGTTTTCTTCCAGAGCTTGCAATTCTTCTTGCATGGCAAGTTGCCACTGCTCTGATCGGGCAGCTTGGTAGTAGTGTTTGGGCTCATGTGCTTGGCTTAGAGCATTCATGAATGCTTGATGATGGCCTGAGAATTTCTGATAGGTAAGCACTTGAGACATAGGATACAACACTTTCTTATCTCTCAGATTGTGGCACTGAAAATCCCTCAGATATAGGGGATTCCTAGACTGTCTCTCAGACCATCTAAGTCCCCTCTGCTCAAGGTGATCTATTAAGCATGATGGTCCCTGCTTTGTTAACTTCTATGACCGAGTTATCTGGCAGAATCACCCTAGTCACTTCTATGTCATGAAATTTGTTGGTGTTTGTAAACGCAGAATTAACATGGTTCGGAATCAATTGTTCCACATCCACGGAGCAAAACGAGCTCGTATTAATTCACACCCTTTTACAGATTACAGACTCAATCTTCACTCACCCAAGAAAAGTGATGAAGATGAACACACGCGTAAAAAATGAGATGATTACAATTAGATGAACAGAAGTACTATTTATCTTGGCGCGAAGACGAATTGCTTAAGTGCATCATAAAAGTCGTCGGTGACTCCAGCGTCTTTATAAGTGTGAACAGCTCTTTCAATTAACTGAAGCAATCGATCACGACCATGAACTCTGAGGTCAGAGACTGTGACTCGGGGCAGTGTCCGTAGCTTGTTGATGTCACGGCCGTGACCCATGGGGTCACAGACCGTGACTCAGGGCAGTGGGCTGTAGCCTGCTCAGATCGTCGTTGTCACGGCCGTGACCCATGAGGTCACATGCCGTGACTTGAGACAGCTTGATATAACGAAATCTGGAGCTGAACTTTGATCCTTATAGTTCAACAATAAATGTTATGTAGTAAAAAGGAAATTATGTCTATCAATTGCAATCATCCTCCTTTATTCGAACTTGAGATCAACAACTATACACTTGAAGTTTATAGGAGTTGAAGTTTTAAAATAAAAAATTTTATTTCTTCTAAGGGAAAATTTTAAACCAAATGAGGCTCTTGCTTTAGTTGCTTTACCAAAAGTCGGCCGCGAACAAGGAATACGAGCTTCTAATCAAGCTTCTTATCAGACTTTTTTATTATTTGTTACTAATATATTACATGATAATAACATTTTTGTATAGAAATTTTTATAGTTGTAAATAAGTTTATGATATATCTTTTTTGCTCTATCTATAATTAAGAATATTACACTTAGTTTTTCGTTATGATAAAAAAAAATATTAAAACCGCAGAATCTCTCCACCCCAAACCGCAACCAATCAAAATGCAATCTATCGCGTTTAGATTATTATGATTGGGTTTGGGCTATATTATAAGAAAAACCTCAATACATCAGGTCTCGATAAAAATTGCACTAACCGCACAGCGCTCGCCCATATTTCACAAATGATTACTATTACCAGCTGACTTTTGGTCAGAAACACATAGTCTTAACACCATTTTCGGTTAAATAATCAGTCAGCAATCTGAAATAGATCCAGAGAAAACAGTAAACACTTGTTTTAGTAAAAATCCAACTTCCTAGTTCACAATCAGATTGAATAAAATACACCGTATCCATTCCTCGATTTTCCTACGCCTATAAAAAAAAATATCAGATTTTTGTTCCTTACTCTTGAAGCTGAGTTCAACTGCTCCATTCTCTATATTCATACGTCGTGTGAATTGTACTTAATTTAAACTCCCAAGTCCCAATCCCTCATTTTTGTCCCATTTCTTCCGTAAATCTCTGTGTCTTTTTCTGGGGTATTTTTGTTTATCACGTTCTCAGCTGACCCTTGTGTTAATCTTCTTCCCTTCGCCACCGCCATTTCCCGAAAGATTTCATTTTAAAAATTCTTTTGTTTTGTTCAGCCCCACAAAAGAGAAAAAAAAAAAAAGGAAAGAAAAAGAAAGAATCACGAGACCCACATTCAGTTTGCCGTTGTTCCAAGGCTCCGATTTGATTCTTCGCATAACGTGGGTTTACCTTTTGCCCATCGATCGCGCGTTCTTTTTCGTTTATTCGTATTATTTCCTGAAAAAAAATTGGTGGCTATGGATCTGGGCAAGAGGCGTCGCTCGGTGCTGCCGTTTCTCTTTCTGGCGGTGGCGGCGGAGATCACGCGCTTTGCGACGGCCAATGTGGTGTTTGAGGTTCACCACAAGTACGGCGGCCGTGGGAAGGGGAAAGCGCCCCTCGCCGTGCTGAGGAGGCACGACTCCAATCGCCATGGGAGAATGCTCGCCGCCGTCGATTTCGAGCTGGGCGGCGATGGATCGCCGACGAATGCTGCGTACGTCGTGAATTAAAATTAAATTCATTAATTTTCTTTTTCTTTTGCCCCTTATTTATTGTGTTTGAAAACTAAGTGGTCGACGTTGGCTTCTGTGGGTTACATTATAACCGTTTTGCTCGTAATCTGAGATTGATTTCTTGATTTGCTCTTCATTGAAGTCTATGCTAGCCAGGTCTAAATTGATGTGATCTTAGGATCTCCTTTACCCTTTCGATTGCAGAAGTTATTAATGTCTTGTAAGAAGTGAAAGTATTATCGCCCAAATTGCATCTAATTATCCTGACTATAGAAATGAGGCATAACCTCGATAGACATGCCCGCATATGTAATAACAATGTCCACTCTAAGCTTCTCTTCATTCACACTTTCCCTGCTTACTACAAGAATTCACTATATATATATATATATATATATATATATATATATATATAATATATATATATATATATATATATATAGACTGTGATTTCCAATCATTGATTGTCTGAGATAAATATTCGCAGACTTTATTACACTAAAATCACAATTGGGACGCCCCCGACCGACTACCATGTCCAAGTAGACACGGGGAGTGATATTATGTGGGTGAACTGCCAAGGTTGTCAGAGATGTCCCACGAAAAGCGATCTCGACGTACGCTTTTTCTTCTTTTTTTTTTCTCACTTTCGCTTTTTTTGTTCCTTCGAAATTTTAGAGATTGAGCGATTGTAGAATGTACCAGATACCACTGAAGCAGTACGACACATCGACCTCTTCGACTGGAAAAACGGTGACTTGCGACCAAGATTTTTGCGAGACCGTATTCACGGGCCAAAGCCCGAACTGTAGGCCCGGTCTGAGCTGTCAGTACGCCGTTACTTACGGAGACGGTAGTAAAACCGAGGGTTACTTTGTAAGAGACTACTTCACTTTCGATCGAGTGTCTGGGAATATGCAGACCGCAACTATGAATGGGTCGATAGCATTTGGGTCCGCCTTTTTTCTCCTTTTTTTTTCTTTCTTTTTACAAATTTGGCATACATTTCGTTTAGCTACGACGAATTAATTCTTGAATTTCTTTCGTTTTTTTTTCCGCTTCTTAAATGTAAGGTAGGTGCTCGGCTAGACAATCTGGGGAGTTGGGCTCGTCTTCCCAGGCCGTGGATGGGATCATTGGGTTCGGGCAAGCAAACACATCTGTGCTTTCGCAGCTCGCATCGTCGGGGAAGGTCAAAAAGGTCTTTTCGCACTGCTTGGATGGCAATAGAGGGGGCGGGATATTCGCCATCGGGGAGGTCGTTCAGCCAAAAATTACGAGAACGCCCCTCGTCCCCAATACGTACGCTTTTTTATGACTTTTTTTTCGCAATTTTATTTTATTGACCCTCGGTCGTCCCCAATATGTACACTTTTGTTTTCTTTTTTTTTGGGTGTTCCTCAGGCAACATTATAATGTACATATGAAGGCGATCGACGTTGGCGGGAAGTTCATTGATCTCCCGACGGACGCGTCGGATACGGTTGGATCGAGTGGCGGGACGATAGTCGACAGCGGTACGACTTTGGCTTATCTCCCGTCGGACGTTTATCGACAGGTTATGGATAAGGTACGCCCGTCCGCAAAGGAGAAAATTCTTTCGGTCGAGATTCGATTTGTGTTCAGACTAATAAATAAAATAAGGCTCAACTACTTTTTGAGTCGTCCCAGGCAGCACCCGACCTAGAATGTTGCAATTTAAGGACACTAACTTTCAAAATTGAAGCAATTTTTAAGTACGCAATGCGTCGGAAACGCAGGTTGGCGTCAAAGTTCTGGTCGAAAGTTACGTTTTCGACGCATTGTATCCTTAAATTGCTTCAATTTCGAAAGGCAACGTCCGTAAAATTGCAACTCTGTAAGTTGCGTGCCTTTAAGTGGCAACCCCTAACTTACGTGACTGGAAAAAAGGTTCGACCGTTAAACTCTTGTATTTAACAACTCCAGATTCATGTAAATACCATCCGTCTACGGCGCTCCATTTTAGCAGTTAAAACAAAACCAAATCGTTCAAGCGAAGTATTTGGAACTAAAGCATTAATTTAGCATGCATATGTGTAGATTTTACGCTAACTTCTCTGTTTTTCCGTCTTTGTTACCGTGATTATTAGCTTTTGCGTGTATTTATTTTGCCTTTTAGATAATGGCCCAGCAACCAGGTTTGCAAACTCATATGGTTGAGAAGCAGTTCACATGCTTTTGGTACAGCGGGAAGTAAGTGCATCGCCTTAGACGTATCTGATCATTGCTATTATGAGTAGTCTTACTAGTGCTTGTTTTGGAGACTTGTTCGTATATGATCGTTCCTTTTTTTTTGTGCAGTGTCGACGATGGATTTCCTGTCGTAAGTTTTCATTTCGAGGATTCGCTCGCCTTGCCGGTTTATCCCCACGACTATCTGTTCGAAGTTCGCGTGAGTAAACTTATTATTCCTTTCGAAATAAATTTGCTTTTCAATGATATACGCCTAAGAACTTCAAGTAAAACGTGACGATTTATTTTTTATTTTTTTTTCGCTAGGATGGTGAGTACTGTATAGGCTGGCAAAACAGTGGAATGCAGACGAAAGACGGCAAGGAGATAACTCTCTTAGGAGGTGAGCTTGCTCGGCTATTTTAAATAATAGGAAACTTTGCGTATTTTTTTGGCGTAAATGCTTAATGGGTATCAATGCAATTGCAGATGTCGCCTTAGCTGACAAGCTCGTTCTTTACGACCTCGAAAACCAGACAATAGGATGGGTGCAATACAACTGTGAGTGTCGTAAATCGCCTTGCACCTTAGAATCGTCGAGTTTTCTGCTGAATGCAAATCCAAAATATTCTTTTTGTCATTGTCGGCAATATCTTGTTCAGGTTCGTCGAGCATAAAAGTGAGGGACGAAACGACTGGAAATTTATACTCCGTGGAAGCGCACAACCTATCTTCTGCTCCGTCGTCCTTATATGCAATGAATTTTATGATGTTCCTCGTGTTCATAGGCACCCTCCTCGGCCTTGTGCTATGAGCTCAGCGACGAGAAAACAGATTCAAGGACATGTCTGTTGTACTATTAGGTACTTGAATACAGTTCTCGAACTTCTGTAAAAGGAAAAAATCGGTTCGATTCGGACATAAGCGTGCTCAGATTCGTTCAAAGGTTGGTTTTTTAGGGTTTGTTCCTCCTTATTTTTCTTGATATTCGACGGTGGTTCTATTTATCACTTGGAAGATTTGAAGACTTGCGTTCTATAATTATTATACATGGTTAAATGACAGCTTTTACATGTTTGAGAGTGAGCTACGAATGTAAGGAAAAAGATATAAAACCCTTTCTCATCTGTTCTGCGTATCCGATTAATAGCACACCCTTGTGATAATGCCAATATAAGGAAAAAAAAAAAAGTGGCATATCGGCCCGAACATAATCAACATCAAAGCATATTCAAAGGATGTCTTAAAATCAGCAAGCTAAATTATTCGCAAATAATCACCATTGTTTAACATTACTTTGCACTGTAAATATTAGAAAGAGCAGAGTAAGCTATGCAATCAGATAACAGGTTATATGAGAAAGCATGAACACGGACAAGGAAAATGGTGAGAATTCACTAAGCAAGGTCGGATGTATCAGAAAGAACAAACAAATTCCATCAAGGAATTGTATAGACCTTAAAAGAAACATACCAAATCCTACGCCAAAAGGAAACGACAGCGTACTAGGATTTAAGGTCGAGCGTTTAAATTAGACGAGCGAATGAAATCCCAGTTCTCTATATGCATCATTTCCTTTCTTTAACTACTCTCCTACTTCTCCTTCACCAAAATCCCTTCATCAATCAAGTTTGAAGAAAACATGTGTACAAACCGAATCGAAAATTCCGACAAACAAAAGCAAGAGCAAAAGAAAAAGAAATTAACTAGCACGACGATAAACAAGTAACATAGCCCCACTCAAGCATGACAACAAACAGATTACATGCGTCTTTTTCATCATTGCCATTGACAGAAAACAAAAATATAGCTTAGTAAAAAAACAAAAGAAGACACAACAGCACAAGGGCATGGTACACCACACCAAAAGACGAACAATACCGATTTAACATTATGGATATCAATGCAGCCAACAAAAGCAGGAGATGTTGATTACTTGACCGCGAGAAACTACTTCTTTAAGCTGCCTCGAACGCCTGGCTTGGGCTTGGAGGATTCAGGGACAACAACGGCGTGGAGATTATTGAGCTTGGCCTCCTCGAATGGGAGTTTCGGGTGGCGAGCTTCGTGGTGGATCTGCATGGACTTGATGTCCGGCGCGGTGATCTTACAGTGCGGGCACTCAAGCTTGGCGTGGCCGCCCTTCTCCTGGCCAGTACGATCGGCCAAACCAGCCTTACCTCCGCCGCGATTCGTCGTCGCCGCGTCTAACTTCGCGGCGATTTCCTTGGCCGTGTGCTTCTTCGGCTTCGCTTTTCCGGTCATCGTGAATACGGTTTGCTAGCTAATCGAATCGAGGTCGAATTTCACGGATGGGATTTGGCTGAGAATGTAAATGCGTGTGGATTCTGAAAGAACGAAACGAACCTACAAGAACCCTAATTCTCCTTTCTCTATTTTGTTTATATATCGCGATATCCTTCGTTCGGCTAGATTTTTTTGTGTGAGGGAATTACAATTAAACCCAATTATTATGAATATTTACGACTTAACCCGTGAAATACATATCTTAATTTCCTGTTGGATTTGGTGTATCAATTAGTCAGTTATAATTTTTTGATTAATAACTATTGAAAATACTAACCACACACTATCTATTATTAGTACTAGTATTTTCTTGCACAGCCGATATATGTGCTATAAAATATTATCTATATTTAATAAAGAAATCATAATACTAAAAATAGAAAGACAAATTTGGAAATATAAAAATATTGTGTTAGTGGATGGTAACACTAATTGATGTTATTATTATTTTATTAATTAATGAGAAATCTACCGACCAAATTAATTTGGAATTGACGGTTTGTATCTCACCCTCACCATTTATATATTGTAATATAAATAACCACCCACTATCTATTAATAATAAACAGGAAATATTTTTAATACACATTAAATTTAAACTAATTTTATTTTTTAATGAATTGATTAAATACAGGAACACATTTTCTACATAAAAATAATTAAACACATTAATCTTCTATTTATATAGTGACATCTATAGAAAATATCCAATTGAATAAAAAATTTACATATCAGTACATATGTCAGAAATTTTTACAGATAGGTACCGTTTTACTGTTTGTACCAATTTTCTCAGTCTTGTCGTACCTTTTTATGTGTGTATTGCGTACCACGTCACACGTTTATACAGTACCCTACACGATTTCTATATGGTACCTTATTGTGTTATATATGACGTACAATTTTCTCAACGTATTACGTACCAAAATACATTGCTATAGAGTACCTAAATGTGTTGTATGGCGTATCTGCAGTGGATCGGGTAACTATGTGTAAAAAATTTATTCTATTAGGTACCTACATATAAAAAATACTGACAGGGTACTGAATTACAAGTTTTTATGCAAATGAGTATTTATGTGTAAAGACCCCATTTATAAATTATGCATTGAATGTGCAAATAGTACTAGTTAAATATATTTGTTACTCGCACAATTTGAATTGTACTTACAAGTAGACGTTTTTTCTTGAGTATGTTTTCAGAAAATAGCTTAACAACAATATATAGGATGCCTATTATTTTTTCCATCGGATATATTATATAATATGCATAAGGCTTTCGTCCTGTAACTAAGGTGGGCATAGTCGTTGGCAAAATAGGACATTAACTTTAAAAAAATGGCAATTTAGGGATTATACGACCCGACACTGTATTTTGACCCAAACGTTGACTTGGCGCTCCACCCGCTGACCTGTCGAGTCTTTAAGCACACATGTGGGGTGGGTGGCTATAAACTGCCAATTGCAATTTAGTTTCTCTATTTTTAATTTAGTTACTTTAATAATTTGAGGGTCTTTACACATAAATACTCATTTGGATAAAAAAATTTGTAATTTAGTACCATCTCAGGATAAATTTTTGCACATAGGTACCCAATCTGCCGCACGTACGCCGTATTAGTACATTTAGGTATCATATAGCATCGTATTGTGGTACGTAATTAGACTTGTCAATATGGGCCAAGCCCGTCGGGTTGGCCTGCAGCGCTGTTAAAAATTAGTGGGCTGGGTTGATAGGTTTAAGGCCCGTTTAAAGGCGGGTCTACTCGGGCCAGCCCGTTTGGGTTGCGGGCTGACACGGGCTGGGGCGGGTTGGGGCGGGTTTGGCCCGCTAAATTTAATAATTTCAAAATAAAAATATAATAGTATTAAGAGTAAATATATGTTATTTTAAGTAATGGTTATTAATTCTCATCCCAAACCCTAATAATAGCGACAGCCCACAGCCGATTGCATCAAAGAAATTAGCAAGCTGGAAATTATCTATTCAGAGGTGAACGTCGATTGCCTACATCTCAGATCTCACACAGGTGAGGATTTGTTCTAGATATGTAAATACTAATCCGATTAAGCTTTGGTTGTTTTCTACTGATATTAGACAACTGTTTTGCTCGCTACAGTATAGGCTATTGGATGTATTGATTAGATCCTTGCTTAGACATATGTTGATATTGCTCTTGTGATGATATTCGACGGTCCTTCTGCTGTAGTGATTATTTATTTGTTAGCCAACGCATTATATTAAGCCATTTATATTTTCCATTTTCTTTTTTTTTTCAGGATCCTTATGGATTCGTCTTCATTAAATCAGAGTACCAACGTAAATGAGAATGCGGAGGTGGAAGTTACTACAGACTCCCAAGGCTCGGGGAAGAAGCGGAAAGAATATTCAGACGTATGGAATTATTTTACAAAGAATAGAATCGGAAAAGACGGTGTACAAAGGGCACAATGCAAAGGTTGCAAAACAGAGTATAGGGTCGGAGGAAAACAATACGGGACATCTTCTATGAAGCGCCACCTTGAAAAATGTGCAATGGTAAAGTTTCACGACATCGGTCAAATGGTTGTTGATCATGAAGGAAAGGTAAGGTCTAGAAAAATAGACCAAAAAATTGCGCGTGATTTGTGCAGTTATAAGGCATGATTTGCCATTTTCATTTGTTGAATATGATGGGATTAGAGCTTGCGCCAAGTACATTAATCCTGATGTTGGTTGCATTTCTAGAATCACATTAGTTTCGAATATTTCAAAAATATATATTCGAGAGAAGCAGAAACTCAAGCATGCTTTGGGTAGCATTCAGAGTAGGATATGTTTAACGTCAGATGTTTGGACTGCATGCACTACTGAGGAATGTATCGAGAAAAAGGTATTCTCTTTGACATTGGATAATGCATCTAGCAATGATAGTATGCAAGATATTCTAAAAGAACAGCTCTCTTTTAATAATAGCTTGTTGTGTGATGGGGAGTTTTTTCATATTCGATGTTCTGCACATATATTGAATCTTATTGTTCAAGAAGGTTTGAAAGTGGCTAGCGTAGCATTGCAGAAGATTAGAGAATCAGTGAAGTATGTGAGAGGGTCTGAGAGTAGGCTCAAGAAATTCGATGAATGTGTGACAACGGTTGGGGGTATTGATACGAGTATTAGTTTGCGGTTAGATGTACCTACTCGTTGGAATTCAACTTATTTGATGTTGGATAGCGCCATCAAATACAAGAAGGATTTTGCGTCTCTTCAATTGAATGACAGAAGCTATAAGTATTGTCCTACAAGTGAAGAATGGTTAAGAGCTGAGAAAATATGCGAGTTCCTTGAGCCATTTTATGATACTACCAACTTGATTTCCGGTTCTTCGTATCCTACATCAAATATATACTTCATGCAAGTTTGGAAAATTGAAGTTCTGTTGAAGGAAAACTTATTGAACGAAGATGTCGTAATTAGTGATATGTGCACGAGGATGAAAGATAAGTTCGATAAGTATTGGACTCAATATAGTACGATACTAGCATTTGGGGCTGTTCTTGACCCTTGAATAAAGCTTTCAATGTTGAGGTATTTTTATTCAAAGGTTGAGTTTGATCATCTTAAATGCGACGAGAAACTATCGCTCGTGGAGAGGAGGCTTTACAAGCTCTTTGAAGAATATTCGATAGCCACGGAAACAAGTACACAGACACACTCTCCTTCGTCTACACTTCAAACCCAAAGTGCTGGGAGTTCTAAACTCAAAGGAAAAAGAATCTTTGATGTAAGTGTTCTATTTTTTTAAACTTCTTTTGCATTTTCTTTTGCATATATTGTTTTTTTTATCTACACTTCTCATGATTTATTGTGCAGGAAATTAAAGAATATGAGAGTAGGACTGCAACAAATGCAGGAAAATCTCAGTTGGATCTCTACTTAGATGAGCCGAAGCTTGAGTTTGCACATTATGAAGATATGGATGTCCTAGGGTATTGGATGAATAATAAACATCGGTACCCAACTCTTGCAGTAATGGCACGCGATGTTTTGGCTATCCCCATAACAACTGTGGCGTCAGAATCAGCTTTTTCCATTGGTGCCCGAGTGCTCACTAAATACAGAAGTCGTACACTTCCTAAAAATGTGCAAGCCCTTATCTGCACCCGCAATTGGTTACATGGTTACACTATGAATGGTAGTTTATTGAAGCGTTATTGATTTTGCTTTTTCTGTGACTTCAATTACTGTTATTAATTTTTAGTGTGTTTTATATATAGATCATGAAGAGGATGGAAGAAAGAGCAGTATATCTTGCGATGGGGAAGGATCGAATACTTTAGAAGTTATCAACGAAGATAAAGAGATGAATTCGCAGATTGAGGAATGAAGTTCTTGAAGCTTTTCATCATAGGTTTACCTAAATATTTAGTTATGAATTTGTGGATTTGCTTATTCTTCGAAAATCAGTGTTATTAAGTATATTTTGATTTTTGAAGAACGTATTTTGATCTGAATTATTCCGCAGTGTCCGTTATTTATTTAAATATTGGTTTAGATTCGAAGTTTGGCGGGTTGCCCCGCTAGCCCGCCACCCCGCCACGAGGCGGGACGGGCTACTGATTTAGTAGCCCGTTACGTTGGTGGGCTGGCCCGCCCCGCCCCGCTTAATGGCGGGTTGAGGCGGGTTGGGGCGGGCCGGCCCGTTTGACATCTCTATACGTAATACATTGAAGAAAATGGTATGTCGTATTAGCATATTTAGGTATCCTTTAGCAACTGTATATGGTACGGTATAAAGGCAGATATGGTATCCACCCATATAAAGGTACGGTCACATAAACTGGTACAAACAATAAATCGGTACCTATCTGTAAAATTTTGTGACATGAGTACTGATTTGTAACTTTTTATTCAAGTATTTATAGATTACACTAATAATTTTCATGTTACCTTTATATTTTTTATTTATTATACTTACACTCCCTAAACATTATTTTCCTTTTATGTAGTTATAGATTATTTTTCATCAATTCGATAATAAATAATAAATCTAAAAATTAAGAGCAACATAATATATTAAATCATATAATAAAGTGCGAAAAATTACTAGTAGATAAATAAGACTGATTAATAGCATTTTCCATTTTCATCAAATGCCAAATCGCAATAACGACGTCGTTCGTGTGCCTATCAGTATCCATTTCGTCCTGACATTTGATTTAACTATATATATTGCACCAAAATGGCACAGCACGGAAGCCCTCACTCCTGTTCGCAAACTATTCGCGCGTCGTCGTCGAGCTTAGTTGACTAGTTATTTGCAAGCTTCTATGGAAGAACAAGAAGGAAAACAGCAAGGGTTTGAGCAGAAGCTAGAAGTCGCTCTGAGCTCTCGCGCCCAACATTTCAAAGAAAACACCGAGTAACTTTCTTTGTTCCCCACTAATTCATTTTGTGAAACTATCCGTAGTTTGTATGGAGAGATAGTAATGGTTTTGCCCTTTTCCTGTGTTTTTTTATGGTTTTGCTCTAATTGCAGTACACTAACGTTGGGATCTGTAAGAAGACTTTTGGAGAAGGATTTAGGGCTCCAAAAGTTTGCTTTGGATGCGCACAAAAATTTCATTCGCGAGTTCTTGACAAAGGTAAGCACCGTATTAGCACATTTGCTTCTCGTTGCTTTATTCTTCGTTATATTAGCTGCTGGGATCTGTGTTTTCATTGTTGGATATGCGAACTTCTTTGGAGTGTGTTAATCTTCCAGCAATTAGAGTTCGTCATATGCTATATGACTGGATGTGAGTTCAGCTTCAGTGAATCCTTTGACCGATTTTATTTGTGATTTTGGGACTTACTTAGTCAAATTGAGTTCGGTAATCCTTTACTGGTTTTTTCTGTTCTGTCATGTATTATTAATTAGTCAAACTGAAAAGTTCCAGCGGATCCTTTTCTGATTCTACTTGTGCTGTTGTGTAATTACTGTTGTATCTTGCATCATTTATGATTGTTGAAGTTGAATCTCTTCTTGCACAACGTTTTTATTTCGAAATCTGAAATAACGTGAAGTGTTGAATATTACACGTTTTAAAACGACCTTTTTATAGGACTTAGTTTGGTATTGGAAATTATCGTTTGTGAATATTTACTTTGCTTGAAGTTCTTGAAATTTCTGATAACTGATAACAACACGGGATTTAACTTTTGCTTGATGGCTTATGTCTTGATTTGGAAATGTTTTTGCTGCGTGTAGAATGGCCATTGCTTGAGCGTGTTATCAATAGATTTTTCCCGATCAGCTACTGAGCTATCTTGTTTTCATGGGACTCGCATAGGATCCCCTGTGGCAAGACATGCTTGCAATTGTCTTTCTGTTTGACATTCATTACGTTTAAAATATACTGTTGAGGATGTTATCTACGTTGGTAAAAGATTTCAAATATTCAATTAACTTGATATATAAATCAATGATGGCACAACCTATATGATGGCATGCTATGTATCTTCTGTCGATGTTTTATATCTATTGCTCTTTACTGACTGGTGAGATTATGATAATCGGAAATAGAATATCAAACGACTTAAAATAAAGAGGCTCATACATGATCGAAAAATGCTGTCTTTTGGTCATTCTAATATGGTGTTGAGATTATCAAGTGGAATCAGCCAAACTATCCACCTAAGATTGTATTTGAGATGGGACCTTCAAATATATATATCTCAATACTATTTGCATCTGAGAAGCTTCAAGATGGAGAAAGACATAAACTATGTGAAGCTTGATTATCTGAACCTGCAATATCCAATAAGTATCTTGACCGTTTCCTTTGTTGTATACCGAATTGCAGGAACTAAAAGGCACTGATGATGGGAACACTGAAAAAGCCTCTGAGGATGTAGAGAAGCATGCGAACTTGAATCAAGAAGAAATAAGTATAGTGCCAGAACAACTTGAAACAAAGAACAGCCCTAAAGATTCTATTACCGAGGAAGAGAAAATAATGGAGGACTCCCCTATAATGGGAGTTCTAGCCCCTAAATCTGAATCTGGCACTCGAGAATCTACTGTGGACAAGAGCAAGATTAAGAAGGCAATTCAGAGAAGAGCTGATTATTTTCTGGCTAACTCTGAGTATGGATAGATAATCTGACTGTGATTTAGTTTTGCTGCTCATTTCGTTACTTGAACATATAATACAGAGAAGTATCCTTAGAGCTTATGCCGAGTTCCCGACTTTCTTTCTGATGTGCTATATCATCTGTAAGTTAACTTTTTTTTACAATTTTTTGCGTATTTTTCAGGTCCACAACTCTAGTAGGTGTTCGTCGACTTCTTGAGGAGGATCTTGGACTTGAGAAAAATGTGCTCGACTCTTTTAAGAAGTTCATAAGTCAAGAAATAGATAAGGTGGAAAGAGGTTTCTGTAGAAGTCAAAATCTAACTTATTATATATTGGTTCCTTATCAGATCGCTGTTATACAGGTATTAAATTCACCCGAAAAAAGCTCCAAATCTGCAAAAGATTTTGAGAAGAAGGCCTCTCAGAGCTCCAAACCTGCAAAAGACGCAAAGCAGAAATTGTCCAAGGGCTCACAAACTAGAAAATCTGAAAAAATCAGCAGTGAAGAAGAATCTGGCCCGTCTGATAGTGAAGAAAAGCCTAGAAAAGAAGCTGCTCCTAAACGAAAAATTGTGAACTCTAAAGAGCCTAAGAAACGGAAAACAGCTGAGGACAATGATCATAGCATCTCATGCAAGAAGCAGAACAGTACTTCAAAGTCACAGAAAAAGGAAATTGCTTCTGACGAGGATGGGAGTACATCTCAAGATGAGCAGTCACAGTCATCTGGTGCTAAACAAGCTCAGGTTTGTGTTATATATTTCAGACACTACTAAACCCTCTACTAAACTTTGTGGCTCACACTTGTTTTCCTTTATATTGTTTTTTACTATATATTTAATTTAATCTGCAGAGAAATGCAAAATCAGCTCCTGGATATGGGACAGGGGTTGATAATCTCAAGTCAATTATAAAAGCTTGTGGAATGAGGTATACATCTCCTTGTTTCCTTCCTTGTGGTTCTGCTAAAACGTTTGTTGTGGCAAGTACAAGTGCATCAGAGTTTGCCAGTTTTAACGTGATGATCTTATATAAATATACTAATCTAAAATAGTATAAAGCTAACGTAGGAAAATTAGAAAACTTTATGCATGGGAATGCCGATGTCAAATATCAAGAATCAACAGTTAGTTCTGATTTCATCATGTTATGCTTTGGCATGAGGTGACCATAGTTCATTCCGAATTTGTCCCCCCAACACTTTGTACTTTCCTTTGCCATTACGATTTGATCGTTTTTATTGCCAAGAATTGTTATGTTTGCTTATTGCATGTCCAGTATTCCTCCTTCCATCTACAAGAAGGCTAAGCAAGTGCCTGACGACGAACGAGAAGCATTTATTGTAGAGGAGTTGCAAGGAGTCCTTTCAAAGGAAGGCCTTTCAAAAAACCCATCCGAGAAAGGTAAAAAAATCGGTACCGTTGTTGTAGTATTTGGTAAGAGCCCATATTGGAAAGAGAATATATATACATACAGATAAAATGATACATATATCGTTTTTTCTCCGCTGATCTATGATCTGCATTGGTTTGGCTCGATTCCTCTAATTTCATGCTTTCGTTCAGAAATCAAAGATTGCAGAAAAAGAAAAGAAAGGGCAAGAGAACTCGAGGGGATCGACACGAGCAACATTATATCAAGTTCGAGGAGAAGATCAACAGTTAGCTTCATGTCTCCTCCTCCAAATCATGCAAAGAGTTCTAAAAATGAGAAGGGCATCGCAAAAGATAAGAAAAAGAAAGAAGAAAGTGACGATGAAATAAGTGACAGTAACGAGAAAGTGAAGGAGACAAAGAAGTTCGAAAATGATGTCGGTGAGGAGAAAAAGGATGATGAGGAGGAGGAAGAGGAAGATAATGACGACAACGATGACGAAGATGAGGAAAGCGAAGAATTTTATGGGGGTAGATAAAATTAAAATCCCATTTTTTTATCGGTAATTAACGAGAGTTTATGTCTCTAACAAGTATCGATGATCCCTTCATATTTGCAGATGACGACGAGAACAGCGACTAGTTGTACGTGCTCGGTGATGACTGTAATGATATTTCGACATTTTATAAATTATAGAAAGATTGAAACTGATATAACGTTAGCTTCTCGATATCTCAGGCATCTTTAGATACTATGTTACAGTCTTGGTAATGAAGCTTTAGTAGCATAGAGTTTTTTTGTTTGTTGTTGCTTAATAATTGTGGATATAAAGTCGCACTTTGTACATTTTTAGCTTCTTGTTGCATCAGTTGTAATTTTTGGCCTCGAGCTTTTAACTGAGTGGACGACTGTTCCAAAAGATTATAACCGTCATTTCTATTGTTCGGTAACGATTTACCAAATCTGGAAATTGTCGGAGGCTTCTCAATCAATTGGTTGTAGGTTTATGTCGTACACTTTGAGGATGAAACTGATGCTAAGAGTTAAAGTGAAAACAAAAAAAATGCTGAGAGTTAAAAGAGAAAAGTGAAAATGATTTTCGCTAGCTTTTCTATGGTTTTTTTACTTTAACATTAACTTAAGTTTAGTTCTTTTTTCTTTTCTCAACCTATTTCTCTAATCAACCAAACAACAAAATTACTTTCCTTTTCTATTCTTATCCATTCCTCGCTAAAATCATTAAACCAAACACACCCTTAAATTTCTCCTAGATTTTGATGAAGTTTTTGTTAGAGTTTTAAAGGGTAATTCCATTGGGACCTTTTTTCCTATTTGCACCCCCTTAAGTAGACCTGGATTTTGGGTCGGGCCAACCCGGAACCGGCCCATTAATCCGACCCAGAACCGGAACCGGTAGATTCGATTATGGGACCGGTAACCGGCCCAATTAAAATGAACTGGGCCGGTTCGCGGAACTCAGAACCGCGGATTACCGGTTCCGCGGTTCCGGTTCCAGTTCCGAACGGGCTTCTGATATTCTTTTTACTCTTTAAACCCTGTAAAATTACCTTTTACCCCAGAATGAAAAATCTATAAATATCACCTCATTTTAACCATTTTAACTCACAATTACATCCAAATCTCTTTCACTCTCTCTCAAAAAGCTCTCAAAAAATCATCCTCATATTAATATTTAATATAATTAACAATAATAATTATTTTATTCACACTACTACACACACTCACTTATTATTACAAATAATTAAATTATTATTTTATATAATGGCATCATCATGGAGAAATCCTAACCCTCGCGACGAAGATGTTTTTATGGTTTTAGGTCACACTGACACATTTCGGGGAAATGCCGACACCGACGAGGAGACCGATGTACCTGAACCAGAACCGACGGCGGCGACCGACGAGGGACCGAACCAAGCTACTACGGCGACGACAAGAAGGAAGCAACAACCGCGTGGTCGGCGGTCTAAGGTATGGAATTTTTTCGACTTAGAAATTGATAAAAATAATCCCGTTGCAGGTACCGCTTATTGCAAAATGTGCCGCCATCCCTACTGGATTAAGACCGGACCGAATCAAGGTGGGACGGGCTCGATGAAAAAGCACCTACAAAGGGCGCATAATTTCGGGGACGATCTAGAGCCGGTAGGAACCGAACCCCGACAACAACAAATAAACGTAAATACGGGTAAATTTTGTTATTACTAGGAAAATTTCTAAAAAGCCTTAGTTAAATTCGTAGTAATGTGCGAAGAACCCTTTTGCATTGCGGAAAATGAAGGGTTTATCGAATTTACTAGTACGATACAACCCGGATTCCATAACGTGATCCGTAAAACCCTTAGGAAATATGTCTTAGAAACTTTTAAGGAATAGCAGTCTAGCTTAATTAGTCATTTAGCCAATATTTCGTGTAGGATTAATTTGACTACCGATATTTGGACTAAGATTACGTTGCAAGTCGTCACCGCCCATTGGATAGATGAAACATGGACTATGCAAAAACGGATTCTTTCCCTAGATTCCCTAGATTCCCTAGATTCGCAACTATGTGTTGAATGTCGTTAATAAATATTGTATTCAAGATAAAATTATGTCTATCACCTTAGATAATGCTAGCGCGAACAACGTAGCGATAGGGATCATCCGTAGACATCTTAAGTTACCCTTAGACGGCCGATTACTACATGCTAGGTGCGCTTGTCATATCATTAACTTGTGTGTGCAATGTGCTTTTGACGAAATTTTGGGAGATATTGTAGAAAAATTTAAGGTGATAGGTAAGATACTTCGGGAACGCCGCTACGGAACGTCGTGGAAGCAAACCATCCTTGCCACCGACCTCACATACAAGAAGTTTTCGTTGCCAGTCCCGACTAGGTGAACTCGTTGTACCACCTCCTCAGCACCTTCATGCGCTACAAGGACTTGTTGACGCCTTTTAGGAACGAGGTCGCAGTCGGCAACACCTCCAGGTATGAATTACAACAAACTGATTGGGATATTGTAGGTTTGGTCGTGTCCATACTTGAAGTGTTCACCGAGGCTACGGAGAAATTTTCCGGAGTTCACTACCCGACGTCCCCATTGTTCATCCCGATCCTCTTCGCGATGTGCTACAAGTTCGTGGAGTATCGCAATAGTCCATACGTGGGTGGTTTCATCCAAAACATGGAGAAGCAGTTCAGGAAGTATTGGAAAACATCCCAATAGTACACGGTTTGTCGGCCTTACTCAACTCTAGTTGCGGTGTTGATACATTTGATATTTTTTCGATTATTATGCTCAATTTCTTGGAAAGAAAGTGGACAACCAAAAGGCGTCAATTCACGATTCTCTCCAAGAACTTTTTTCTGTTTATGCAGCTGAGCAGGGACACAGTGTGGAGCAACCCGTACCAGCGAGCGCAGCCGGTTCGTCGGAAGGAGGCGGCGGCGCAATGAGACTACTACGAAGATTGAAGGCACAAAAGACGAATACCAAAACGCGTGCGTCGGGGTCGAACACGAATGAGATCCAGCTCTACCTAAGCCACAACTTTCAGACTCCTGAAGACTTCGACGTTTTGGCCTGGTGGAAGTCGAACCGACTCTCTATCCAACCCTATCTACCGTCGCTCGACACGTTTTAGCCGTGCAAGCGTCTAATGTCGCCTCCGAGTCCACCTTCTCTACATCCGGGCAAATTATCGGCGACCGATGCGCGAGCCGTAACACGACTTCCCTCGCAATGCTAACCTTATTGAAGGATTGGTATTTGGCCGAATCGAAGAACCGACGGGAGAACGCCATCGACGAGTTCCGTTCTTTCAGTTCGGACGAAGACGAAGAGGCCTCTAGCATAGTTTTAGTTAATAGTCAAGTCGAATAAATTGTATCTTTTATTTCGAATATTTTTTTCCTTTTTGTAATTTTTAGGTATTTTTTCTTTCTTTTATGTTTTTATTTGTATTTTTTAGGTAGTTTATTTTATTTTTTTTGTAATTTTCTTATCTTATTTTGTTTTTTTGGAATAATTTTGGATATTTTCCAAAGAAGTTTTCAAAGTAAAAAAAAAAAAAATTAAATGGGCCGGTTCCGGTACCGGAACCGGCCTAATACAGGCCGGGGGTTCTAAGTATGGTCCCGGGGAAATGGTCCCGCAACCGGAACCGGTCCCAATGCGGAACCGGTGGAACAACCGGTATAACCAGCCCGGAACTGGCCCAAAGCCCAGGTCTACCCTTAAGTAACAAAGAGGAAAAAAGAAGACGATTTATTTTACTCCCGTGCACAATCTATGTGCGAGCAAAATCTATCTATATATTAAATAAACAACTAAATTGAAATAGAAATTTATTTATATTATGATTTATTTTTTTAATCAGTTGACTCAGAATTTTCTACTCTTTGATGCTTTTGACAACATGAACGTGGGTTACATTTTTTCAAAAATTATTATTAATTTGTAAGTGAAATATGATTGGTCAATACACAGACCAAATTCATTGAATTAGTGACAGTTTAACCAAACCATGAGGCTTAATAAAATTGAATGGATGTAGAATATTACTTATTTATCAGTTATATAACCCATATAAAATGCAAAAAAAGGAAGTTTAATGTTAATAATTTAATTAAATATGTAAAGTAACATTCAATATAATTGCTAGTTACAGGAGACGATTTTTAGCAACAAAAGAAATATACGTCAAAATAAATTGAACGGGTGTTCTCTCCCCCCCCCCCCCTCTTTTCTTTCCCTTCTCTCTAACCCTAACTCCTCCCCTAACGATGCCACCTTCCCCCTCCTCCATTAATGAAGCTAGGGGAGCTCTTTTTTTTGTAAGTTTTTCTCAGTTAAAAAAAGATTCGACCACCCACCACTGCCTTTTCGCCTGCCACCACCGCTGTCGCCATCGAGCCGGCCCCCTCCTCCGCCGTCGCCTTCCGCCTGCTGCACCGGGCCGCTGCCGACGTCAGCCTCCTGCACTGCTCGGCCGTTTGTGTCGTGCGCTGTTTTCTCCTCGGGGGAGTCCTCCTTCTTGGAGGTTCCTCCCCTTCGTAGGAGTTTCTTCACCCTTTCGTGGGAGCCTTTCCCCTCCCTCGTGGGAGCATATTCCTCCCTTCGTGGAAGTTCCCCTTCGGAGTTATTTTCCTTTTTTTGGGGGCTTTGGGAACGGATACCGTGCTATCACTGGTCATCTACGCAACATAAATAGTCAATTATATTGTAACATTTTGGTTATTGTTCTATTATATCTTTGTATCCATCTTGGATTTATGAAATGAAATCTTTCTTTAAAAAAAGTATTTAATTTATATTTTAACTTTGAATAAAAACTTATTTAATTATAAAGCTTGCATAATTCAAACTAGATCTTACAAACGGACAGTCGGGGCGAGGCAGCCCGTTACCGCCAAAGCCCGCCAATTGGCGGGGCAAGCACGGGTAGAGCAAGCCCGCCCCTCGGCGAGCCGCAGGTATGGCGACTAACCCTGTCAGAAATAAAAAAAAAAAAAAAAGAGAAAAAAATTAAAAAAAGAGGAATAAATAAATAAGAAGAATTTTAGTTCGAATATCAGTAATTTAATCTCGGTGAGCCGCGGACATTTTTATAGGTCTAATTCAAACCTTTATGCAGGTAATAAACTCTTGAAAATATGAAAAGAGTGTTCAGCTATTTTCTTTCTTTAAAATATTATTCGTATTATGATTAAAAAATTCTATATTATTTTAAACATTATAATATTTTAAATAGAGTAGTTTAGTTATTCAAATATCTCCCTCTACGACGTGGATTAATATTGATAATTCAGTAATATTTATTTTTTTTAAGTTAATATGAAAGTATTAATATGAGGAGCAATACAATGAAAAATAATTAAATACTCATTGGTTAAAATTACTTATTTAATAATTTTTTAATAGTCCATGTAATTAGTATTATTAATTTAATAGAAAATAAGTTAATAAATAATTTTTGATGAAGCATATTTTAGCAACTTGTCAAACTCAGGGAAAAAGATCACTAATTTTATTTGAGTTTAATTATTACAAGTGTTTGGTGTATAAAGAGCGTGAATAATATGATCAGTTTTAAATAATTTAAATGAAAACTCGGTAATCGTAAGAAAAATCTGACTCACGTCGCGCGGGATGAAATTGGCTGGCCATTGGTTTTCTCTTTATGTCGTATTTTTCTGATTTTCACCTTTTTTTTTCAAAAAACAGATATTTTTCCTCCTTTCTTTTTTGGAGGGCAGACAAATGCCGTCAATTAAATCACACGCAAGCAAGCTTACACGCACGCGCCGCCGGGCACAACCGTCTCGCTCGCCCGCTTGCGTTCTACTCCGTTTGTAGTGAACTAGTACTCGAATCAAAGATGAAACGGAAAACGAGGTTTCGGTGGTCAAAAGGTGAAAGAAAAAAGAAGGGAAGTGTTGTTGCTTGATCGTGACGCTTGGAGTCGTATTTTCGTTATGCTGAGCTGAGCTGTGATGGTTGAATCGATTTGCAATGTGGTGACTGTCGGTCACGGCCGTTATTTCTTCGGTATGTTCGTCCTCGCGTCATCTCCATTCTCAGCACCATCAAGGTCTACTTTTTTTTGTGTGTGTGTGTGTGTGTGTGCGTGCGTGTTGGCTTTTTGCTACATTTGTGTATCAATATGTGTATGTGATGGTTTGAGGTTTCCTTACCATGCTGCTGCTGATTCCTTGATCTGCATTGACTCCCTTTACCAACTTTGTCGCGATCCTTTATAACTTAGAAATTTTCGCGTCTAAGTCGAGGTTCAAGACCGGCAATAGCTCGACTCGGCCCAAAGCCTCACTACTCGGCCTCTCTTTCTTTTACATTTGCGTGCGGAAATATGCGTCGAGAGATCGTTTTGCTCGCCCAAACCCAACGTACTCGGCCTGTTTGATAAAATTTGGCATCGGACTTAAAGCTCTCGTGTTTGCCTCACTCGATCTCACACCAACAAGAAACGAATAAGACAAATGACACAAGATTTACGGGAAAACCCACTCCTAGCTCTTCAATCGCTTGTCTTGCCTACAACTCTCTACTGATCGTAAAGCTTCGATCTCTTATGTTGCACATGCGATTGATAATCCCAACTGTAAGTTTAAGAAGTGAATGTTAAGTTTTGCTTCACATAGTTATTATCATATGCGATTTTTTTTTTTTGCTATCCCTGAACTCTACCGGTTATCGTTGGTTCCCGATTGAGCTAGCTAAGTTATGTAAAGGGACTTATATGGTTAGTGTGATTCTATTGCGTCATCCCATTATCTCAGTAAGTAATTTGGTCTTGCACTGTACATATCTTGGGTAGAGAGTGTTTCCCTCATTTTCGTTACAATATCCCTGAGTGAGTTTACTTTTCATTTTCCTCATCAAAGTGCATTTTTAACCATAATGTTTTACTATAAAAGACCAACTTGTATTAGATGCAGTGGCTTGCGGATATTTATAACCTGATTGACGTTAAGTATTCGTTTAGTGTGCGCGTTAAGTTAGATTTTCGTTTTAATGTGTGATCAACATCTCAACCTTTTTCCTTTTTCTTTATCGCCATAGTATGTGTTCTCTGTCATGGACTGTTTTGTCGACGTGTCAAATGGCGCATTCAGCTATTATATAAAATGACAGAAATGAAGCGCCAAATGTCATACACCCCGGAAAAAAAAATGCTGGTGAGCAGATTCTGCTTTATTCAATGTATGTTAGGTGGGTGGTTACGGTTCACGACAAAGTGCGTTGGATAGCTGATCTTAATTCACCCTTTTCTTTTCCTTTAAATGTTCAGTGATCGACTGTGTTGATGCAGCTAAAGCAAATTTGAACATGCGGTGAAGAATGGAAGATGGCATGAATTCTAGCGTTTCTGCAGATGATATTCGAAACTGTACACTCACTTGCTGATCTTGTGTATTACACGCCATAAGTTTTCATTTTCTTTCTTTTCCTGTACTTACACTTTAATTCATGTCTTTGGAACAGTGTTGCTTAGAATTTGATTGCATGTTACAATCTTCCAAGGCCTTATGCTTACAGATATTGTGACAATTGAGCTTTGATACATGCATTTCTTGGTCGTCATGCATTGCTTAATAGCTTCTGGACAATTTATATGATAAGTGTTCAATTTGAGAATAATTTTGTTTCTTTTTTACTCATGAGGAAGTTTATGTTTGTTGTTTGGTATGGTGTTTATTTAAAGGCAAGTGGAAGTTTTTGAAAATGCTTATCAACATGTGTGCTTTCTTCGTTAGAGGTGTTATCCTTCAGCCATTAGGCACAATTTTTAAAGCAGATTCGTTTTTTTTATACTCACAGATCGGGACATGGCACTTGTTAGAATATGATCTCAAGGAGTGAGTGAATCGAGTAGTTTAGATCTGTCCCTGGTATACGATGGACGATTTAGCTCATTGTGTTTGATATCGATCATTGCATACTATGGCTGTCTTGACGACTACTGCTGTGATTAACTTATCATGTTCTGACAACAGTTCCATAGATGCACTATTTTGATGTGGACATATCGGGATAAATAACTGATTGTATTTTAATCTTTTTCAGATGCTTTCTGGCAAATGACTCTGAAACCAGGCGAACTAGTTGATTACTGTCCTTACCCTGTGCGTAAAGATGAACCAGATTGTTCATTTTACATTCGAACAGGCTTGTGCAAATTTGGTAGTTCATGCCGATTCAACCATCCTCCTAATAGAGAACTGGTAAGAAATAATCGTTTTTTCTGCCTTTCATTTACTTGTGATATCGCAGCTGCAAAATGAAAAGGAAAAAATTTAAATGCCTTTTCGACAGGGTCAAACTTTTGTATTTGATGTTTTTGCCTGAAACTTCTACTCTATGGATGGAATGTTAAATGTGCAGCATAGTCTGCTTGCATCAAATATAAATGCCAGTTTAATATCATTACATTGTGAGTTTTATGACTCGGATTTTGTTAAGCCCATCTGCTTGCTTTAATGCAGGTGATAGCTACAAGAATGAACGGTGACTATCCGGAAAGGTTAGGGCAACCCATCTGTCAGGTTTGTACTTTAAATTATATAAACCATTTCCTAATCTTTTAGGGCTTTGATACTTAGCTTCTGATAAATGTTTTTTACTGTCATTCACTGAGATGTTAATTATAGCTGCATCACCTTACTTATACTTCCCTCATTACCATGCTATGTAAAATTTTCTGCTATAGTATTACCTGAAAACTGGGACCTGCAAGTTCGGGGCAACATGCAAGTTTCACCATCCTCAAGACAAAGCTGGGATTGCTAGAGCTGCTGCTCTAAACGCTCTGGGCTATCCACTTCGTCTGGTACACACTCATCGAACACTTTCCAAGCCTCAAAAAGTTCTGCTTGTTTGATCGTTTTTATTGCAATAAAAGGGCGAGATCAACTGTGCTTACTACATGAGAAGCGGACACTGCAAATTCGGAGCGACTTGCAAATTCAACCACCCTCAACCCAATAACATGATGGTCTCCTTGCGTGGCTCTGCTCTGTATCCTCAGCTGATTCACTCCCCAACTGCTGGCCAGCTGCGGCCGTATTTCCCAAATCCACACTGGCAAGGCCCCTCAACGATAAACCCAGCCATTGTCATGCCTCGGGGAATGGTAGGACGTTCCTAGTTTTTTCTCGTTTTCCTTATAAATTACTCCCACTTCGCATATTGCTGTACTCTTAAGACAATTACGAGGACACTAGGGACTAGACATGTTAGGACATATTGATTAGTATTTAATGATCAGCTTGGGGGGGCTGTCTTTTGTTCCCAGGGTCAGGTTGGATCTGCAGTTTTATCAAGTGATCAGAACCAGTTCTTTGGAGAAGCAGTAAGAAACATTAGCTTCAACATCGATGGTAAAGCTGTGAGTCCATTCATGGGCTTCTACGTATTCCCCGAGAGGCCTGGCCAACCCGAGTGTCCGTTCTACATGAAGACCGGCGACTGCAAATTCGGGACCGTCTGCAAATTTCACCATCCCAGAAATCGTCAAGCCCCTGCCCCCAACTGCACTCTGAGCCCACTCGGTCTACCTCTACGCCCCGTAAGTCTTTTTTTTTTTTTGTAATTTTTTTGTCGGGGACAGTTGCGATAAAAAAGTTTTTTCGTTCATCAACTACCACTGGGGTCTCCACTTCACTGCAGCTTCACACCACATGATGTTTTATGATACCTAAAAATTCACTTTCGTACCACTTTCTCTTTGTTCTCAATACTCAGTGCGTACTGTTTGTATTTATTTGGTACGTTTTTCATTGCCTGTTTAGGGGGAGTCGGTTTGTCTGTTCTACTCGAGATATGGAATATGCAAGTTCGGACCAAGCTGTAAATTTGACCATCCTATGAGCGTATTGGGGCGCCTCAATAATGCAAAAACTGCTGCTATTACCGCTGCATCGTCGTCGTCGCCGCCGATCAATTTTCTCCGCCGGGCGATGAGTTTAGGTCAAGAGGCGAGAGTACAGAAATCTTCCGTGGAGAACAATGCTGCCGCCGACTCGGACACCGTGTAATAGTAGTTGTTTAAGTTATTCTGAAAGTTATGCTTCAGTCTTTGGAGGGTGTTTAAATAAGCATTTCCTGCCTGGTGGTGGGAAAATGCATTACAGAATCCAAACTCTAAATTAAGTCATCAATATAAATCTTGAGATGCTATTTAAATAAATATTTCTTGATGGTGAAGAGCATTGATTTTTTGTTACCTAACAATCGGAGGCTGACGCCCTCGCCCTGCAAACTATGCCAACCAGGTAAATGAAATGCGACCAACCTGGTTGGCCTAGTCTAGTTTGCAAGCTATTGCACCAGCCAGGTGTTAACTTGGTTGGTAAAGTCAAAAAATAGACATAACCATAAACTAGAATTCAACCTCAACATGCTTTTCATACATACGAACTTTGAGCTTAAAAACCTTTTTTTTTTCAGAAAACTTATTTGCTACGCTCAGAGTTAAGAAATCAATCTCATAGTTCCTTATTTTCTGTTCGCTCAGAGCGCCGACGCTATGAAAGCGCCGGATGGGCCACGCTTCTCCAACATGTTCTCCACCTCCTTCTCAAACACCTCCATGGCCTTCGCCGGCAAACAAACGGGGACGACGACCCCCTCGACGCCCTCCTTATTCTTGAACGGTATGTAAAAGCTCGCCACGCCGGGAATCGCCCCCACACCTCCCTTTGCCGGACCACCGTACACCGCCTTCCCCCACCCAAAGTCCACCTCCCCAAATCCCGCCCGAGTCACGTCGGATACCAAGAAGCTCCTCACCACCGTGAAGTGGGGCCGACCCCTCAAAACCATTAGGTCCGCCAACGACCTCATATACTCCCCGTCCACCGCCCCCTTAGCCCTCCTCACTAGCTCCACCGCATAGCCCAACGGTTCCTTACAAAGCTCCCCCGCCTTCGAAATTGCCACGGGGAAGGCGAACGCATTCCCATAATACCTGATAATCATAATTGATTCTCATTTATGATGTTGAGATTCTAAGTTGGGCTTTTTCCCACATCGAATAATTCAAGCTCTTCGAGCCACTATATATATAAAGGTTTTATCCTCCTATCACCAATTGGTTTTCGGAAGGACAAATCGATTTCTAATATGTGATGTTATTTGAGAAGCAATAGAAATTTATCTTCAAAGAAAATTATCCTATCAGTACCCTCTCGGGATGAAATTGCTTTCATCGGACGGTTGGCGGGCCCTCGCGTTGGCGATGCATATGATGCGGACCTCCTCGTCGGGCTCAGGCGAGATGGCGGCGGTGCGGCACCGCCATAGGCATGCGGTGAGGAGGTCGAAGGAGGAGCAACCGCGGAGGTGTGGCGGGAGCCGCCGGCGGAGGGCGGAGACCTCGTCGGGGCCGAAGAAGAACGAGCGGTGGACCATGTCGGAGAACGGGACGACGGTCCCCGGGATTTCGTCGTACTCGCGGTGGGGGCGGGTCGGGAGGGGCGGGTCCCGTGCGTTCAGGACGTGGCGGTCCCACGCGGGGGAGATCGACGGGGCTCCGAGGCCGCGGGCGAGCTCGCCCACGGCTGACATGAACTGGACGAGCCCGGCCGCATCGCTCATCGTGTGGTTCAGGCGGAGGGCGAAGATGAACCCGCCGCACCGTAGCCGAGTCACCTGATGACCCGAGTCGAATTAGGGTTTTTTTTTTTACCACAGAGTGTTTCACTTGATTCAGTAGTGATTGAAAAATAATTGAAAACTTTGTTGCTCATACTGTACAAAAAGCCTCGCTGTTTAAAAGTTTGAGCAGCAGCATTTGAGACTTTTGTGTAGTATAAGCATCAAATTTAAGGGCTGGAAGTAGGGTTGCAAACGAATCGAATCGAGTCGAATACCGCAATATTCTATTCGTATTCGGATAACAGTCGAATACGAATACGAATACTCGAATATTTAGTCGAATCATAAAATCGATTCTTATTCGAATTCGAATATTTTCTCGAATATTCGAATCGAATATCGAATATTTGTATTCAAAGTCATCTTTGATTTTTTATTTAATAAAATATAAACAATATCATATTTAAAATATATATGGAATTATAATAAATTATATTTAAACATATATTGAATTATAATAAATTTTATTTAAACATATTGAATTATAGCATATTATTTGTAAATATTTTAGTGAGTTATCATATATTATATGTGAATATATATTAATTATACTATATTTTATGTTATATTATTCGAGTCGAATAATTCGGTTAATTTTCGAATCGAATATTGTGATTTCATATTCGTATTCGTATATTTCTCGAATCAGAAAAAATATTCTTATTCGGATTCGTATTCTAAATATTCGAATTCGAATCTTAAAATTTCGAATCGAATCGCGAATCGAACCAAAAATGTTCGATTTGTTTGCAACCCTAGCTGGAAGTCGTGTCCAGTAAAGACCCATCAGAGTCACTTGTAATATTTGCTTGTTCGGTCCATATTTCACTCTAAACTAACAATTTAATCAAGTGGGGACCAGAACATCACAAAGTTGTTAACGTTGGCGGACTAAAAGTGGCATCACGAAACATGAGAAGAAAAAAACACCTATAACCAAAGACTAAAAAATGTTGTTCGCCCCTTTCTCAAGTATAGGATATTATGTTTACGCAAAAAAATAATGACACTGAGCTAGTTATCCTTAAATCAAAAGAAAGATAGACCTAATTTACTTTAATATAACTTACACATGCAATAGTTTTCAGCATATAATACCTGGATGAGCAACAAGGGGCAATCAACTACCCCGTCGGAGCCCGGAACGTCGTACAGTAGCTCTTCCAAACACGGAAACGGAGGCTTAAGCTCGTCCCCAAAGTCGCCCAGCGCCACGTCAGCATCTGCCTCGACGAAGAGAACGCCCTCTCCGTTGCACTCGACGACGAGCTTCCTCGCCTCGACTTCCCTTAGCCTCCCCGCGAAGGGGTAGTAGAAGACTAAAGCCTCGGAAATGGCCCTTCTGATGACCCCCGCGGGGTCCACTTTGTTCATCGAGGGGTTATTTGCCTCGTAGAAGTTTATTACGGGGATGTGAAAACGAAGGCCCTCTTGGTCGTCGATGTCCGAGAGAGGTTTGAATTCGTGCGGCGTGGGCTTGGCGGGTCGGATAAGTTCCGGGGCTTTTCTTCTTACATTGAATGAGGATGGGGTTTTTACTGCCATTCTTTTTCCCTTTCTTTGTTGTTGGTGGTTTGATTGAATTGTTTGGTGTAATTACGTGTTGTTTTATAGGTGTTGAGAATTGGGATGGCACAAGATGGGCTATTTATAGATGCATGCATTTATTTAGTAGATCTTGGAAATGTGGTTAGGAAAGATAGATACAAGCAGGTAATATCTTGGAGAAGTGCTAAGGAATTATGTGAGAAATTGCAACGTCAAATTGAAAATTGTGAGAAATTAGTATGAGTTTGCGAGGAATTTCATGTTGTTTTCAGTGCTTTTTTTAAAGAAAAGGTCAGGTAGTTAGAAAATAAAGAAAGACTAGGTTTGCATTGACCGAATCTTCTCTTCAATGAAGAAAGACTCGTATCTAATGAACCTAACCTTAGGTCGTCTTTTAATATTCATTAATCCTCGGCAAATCATCAATAACATTCAACCGCGAAATTGTAAGAGAATTACGCCCCACGCCCCTTTCGAATTAATAGAAGTGGTAAAGCAATCAATTGCTATGAGAATTTTATCCTCTCATAGGGGTTTCTTTGATTTTTTTGCGTGATGATTAGATTAGATGCCTCGAACATTTTCTTTTTTCGAACAAAAAATTTACATAAGGAAGTCGTTGTTCGATTCAATTTGAACTCAATTGAGATTGTTGAACGAGACATATAACAAGCGCTAGTCCTGCTGAAAATCAAGGGTTATCCCATTGCTAAATTGGTGTTCATATTCAACTAACACTGAGCTTAGTCGAATGTGTGGGACTACTACTATAGAGCTCATAGCTGACAACGAGGTACAGATTCAATTCAGACGACTGAAACTCAATCGTAGTATATGGACTGAACGGTGGACCACATAGCTCGCAATAATGTTCTGATTCAATTAAGATTAAATTTTTATCGGAGTGTTTGGACAGCGATGGCATTGTATGGAGATACCTTTTGAATGAATAAACTCCACACAAATGCGTCATTTTTTCATGTATTTTTCAGACAATTGTCTCACGTCAATGGATCGACAGACATTAGTGTGAAAACATGGCTGATCACATAACAACCACATCTTCTTAGTGGGAACTCGAATAGATCGATCACCAAGCTTAGAAATCAATGGGAGAATGTACGATCAATAATGAAGAGAATATTAGGTAAGTGCCAAGTGGGCTTGTATTGTATGTAATATATGCATAGGGTCCCACCCCCCACCATTAAAAAAATTCCTTACTTTTTTATCATCTTGCTTGTGGGCATAATTTCCTCGCAGATGCTGCGTAATTTACCTATGTGGTCAAAATTCATACTAAAAATGTCTTCAACGTTGTTGATTTTAATGAGAAATGCACCTTACTAAATGAGTTTTACGCATTATTCTCCTTCGTAATTAATTTTCCCATTGAAAAGTTTGTAGTTGATGTCGTCGTCGTCATCGAGCATCTCCAACGGGTACATATTTTTGTGTAAAATACAAAAGTAGAATACGTTCCTACTCCAATGAGACTTTATATTTAAGACAAATATTGTGTTTGATTAGCAGAGAAACTCATATTCTAGAGGACACACAAACTTCAACACAAAATATAGAGTTTTAGTTTCTATGTATTTATATTTATTTAATAAAATCTATTAAATTATATTTAAAATATTTGATATATTCTTATAATAATAATAAAAGTAAAAATAATATTAATTTCTTTTATCATTGATATTTGCCTTTTAAATAAAATGCTAATTTTATAATTTATTTAATTTTGAAATATAAATAATTCTAATATATTGACTTTTTAAATTTTATAATAAATTTTAATAAGTCAATTATGATAGTAATATCTAGGAAATTTGATTTTTAGTGTAAAATAGAGTTAATGGGTTGGAGTGAAAACTAGTGTAGAAAATAGAGTTTATGGGTTGGAGTAAAAGCAATGTAGCAACTGTATTATTGTGCAATATTACCTGTATTTTTATGCCGTGGGTTAGAGATGCTCTCAACGCATGGACTACATATCTTTATTTTATGAAAAACATAGTGATAATTTTCTTGATGATCGAAATAAGATCATGAGTTAAAAATCAAAAGACTCTCTTGCGACAAATGATAATACTAGCGGAGAGATGCGTGGTGCGGTTTCGGCCAATTCCGCACCAAACAACAAATATGCCATTTTTTTGAAAAATAATTCTCAAACCCCGGTTTTCAAAAATAAAACCACACGTACGGTTTCGAGCGGTTTGGTGCGGTTGCGGTGCGGTTTTGCGGTTTTAACCAAACAAAGAAAATACTAATATGTTATCGAATGAAAAATAGTTTTTAAAAGCGTTAGGCGCAAAAAGGAGATGAGACATCGCCTTGCCTCAGAAACAAGGCGCAAGTCGAGATATTTGCCTCATATATCGAAGCGTCACCATTGTCCAAAAAAATTAGTACCGTGTCTTATTTTATATTAGGGTTTACTTATATTAGGATTCAATTTTTTTATTTTAATATATTGGTTTAGCTTTGTGGTCCGATTGAAAGCTCAAAGTATAAATTATAGATGAAATTTGTTATTAAATGTTCAAATCGTATCTATTTTAACCCTACATGTTCGGCCGTTTGTTCTTATAGAAATATGTTTAACATAAAAAAGTAAAATTAAGTATGTTAGTGTGATATACCTTTCATATGATCAACAAAATTAGCATATAATTACAAGACTTATTAGTAAAGAAAAATAATTAAACTAAAAAAGAAATTTCACATATGACTAATGTGCGATTACCATAAATAAACAATTAGATATAATTAGTAAACAAAATTTAGAAAACTAAAGTGCGGTGCAGTGCGGTTTGTACCAAAAATTAAACTGCACATTATTACGGTGTGATTTTGTAAATAAAATTAAACCGCGGTTTTGGCGGTTAATCGTATTATACGGTGCGGTGCGGGCTGTTCGGCGGTTTTCTAAAACCATTGCACACCCTATTGGGTCCGGCCCATACTTGGGTTTGCCCATATGTACATATTATTAGTATGTAAAAAAAAACAGAACACACACACACGTGAGGAAGACGAGCAAAACAAAAAGAAAAAAAGAGAGAAGAGAGGAAAGAAAAGAGGGAGAGGAAAAGCTTCGATCCCATCGATCCGGTGCTCGGATTTTGCCGAAACTTCAAACGGAGAGTCACCTTGACGTGCTGTAGGCATCCACCTTTTCGGATCGTTGGATTTCTCATTCGTTTGGGTGGTAACTCGTTTTCTGTTCGTATATTCCGAACTTGTTGCTCGAGGTCGTTGGTGTTCCGAGTTTGTAACTATGTGTTCTGTGTGCTCGCCTTGTCGGCGTAGTATTTTTGGTGTGTTTGGATTGTTGTTACCTCGAGACATTCTCGGGAGGAGTTGTCGTTTGTAATCGTCGAACTTGGTTATAGTGGATTGTTTCCTTGGATCGGGAGAGCGATCCCGTGGTTTTTCCCGGTTTGGGTTTTCCACGTTAAAAGTCGTCGTGTTATTTTACGCTTTCGTCGTTGGTTGATTGCCGTTAATATTGCTCGTGATTTCAACAACCCCAACAAAGTGGTATCAGAGCATTGCGTTGTGGTGTTGTGTTCGAACTCATGAAGGTAATATTAGTCGGATGATTATGTTGAACGGCTCGAACTATCATATTTGGGAAAGAAAGATGGAGGATCTTTTGTATTTGACAGATTATCATTCGCCCGCGTTCAATTTGGAGAAGCCGCAAGATAAAAGTGATAAGGAATGGGAATTGATCCATCGTCAGGTTTGCGGATTCATTCGACAATGGATCGACGCTAATATCCTCAACCACATAATCGACGAGAAACATGCGAGGACCTTATGGAGCAAGCTTAAGCAATTATATGCTCGAAAGACAGTGAACAACAAGCTTTTTCTGATAAACGAGATGATGCGTTTGAAGTATCAAGAAGCGAGCAATATGTCTGATCATTTGAATATATTCCAATGAATTGTTAATCAGCTAATTGGAATGGGAATCAAGTTCGACAATGAAGTGCAGGGTTTGTGGCTTCTTGGTACGTTGCCAGACTCATGGGAGATATTCAGGATGTCATTATCTAATTCGGCTCCAAATGGGATCTGTTCGATGGAATTGGTAAAAGCAGCGTGCTCAACGAAGAGATGAGAAGAAAGTCGCAAGGTTCTTCTTCTACGCAGGCCGATGTACTAGTCACAGAGAACAGGGGAGGAGTAAAAGTCGAGGCCCAGATGATCGCAACAGAAGTAGGAGCAAGTCCCGAAAGTATGCTAGCATCGAGTGTCATTATTGTGCCAAGAAGGAGCACATTAAAAGAGTTTGTCAGAAGTTTCTGATAGACACAAGAATGCGAAGGGTCAAGATCATCAGACAATAGATGATGATAAGGTAGACAAGATAACCACAGTCACGGCAGATTTCGTTATTGTGCGCGACGACAATGCAGTTAATATAACTAGTCATGAGACTAGTTGGGTGATCGATAGCGATGCTACGATACATGCTACACCGCGACGTGATTTCTTTAGCTCATATACCTCTGGTGATTTTGGACGAGTTATTATGGGAGACGATGGCGTTGCTAGAGTCTCGGTATCGGCGACGTGCGCTTTTAGGTGATCAACATTGTTTATTAGATGTCAAAGAGAAGTAGCCGACCATTTACATGGCTAATGATTTCGAATGGTGCGTGCTGAGACCTAATTAATTTAATAATTTGGTTTGTGTGGTTGAGAATTAATTTCCGGTGGAAGAGAAGGCAAATTTTGATTAAACAAATCAGAAATTTCCACTAATGGTCGAACTAAACTTTCTCAAATATCTTATCATTGTTGTCAAGACTTTTAATTGTGTGATAAATATTCAGTTGGTCATAGAAATTGCCTTTATTTAGTGTCCAAAAAAGTTTGATTGTACCAAGTGTGCTTCTACCACAAAATACATTATTTAGTATGTTCAGCCAATTTGATATATGCGCAAATATATTTAGTTTCATTTGTAGTTTTGAATATTTTATTTTATCAATTAAGTTATCGGTAATCTATAAAAAATACCCAATTGGAAAAAAATTTTACACATAACTACCCATGTCAGAAAATTTTATAGATAGGTACCCGATTTAATTTTACCAGTTTCTTTAATCATATCGTACCTTCCTGTGTGTATATTGCGTACTATAACACGTTTATATAGGGTACCTAAATATAGGATACGTCGTACCTACGGGCATGCCTGTGTGTTAAATAGGGCGTAACTAAATATAACATACGTCGTAACATTTTCTGTTATATAGGGTACCAAAATGTGTTGAGATAGGGTACTCAAATGTGTTCTGTGGTGTACTTTCGGGGATCGGGTACGTATGTGCAAAAACTTTATTCTGTTAGGTACCTACGTATAAAAAAATCCTGACTGGGTACTAAATTACAATTTTTTTTCCAAATAGATACTTATGTGTAAAAACCACGGTTATTTCAATAACAAAAGTTTTAAATTAAGGATAAATTTCTACTCCCCGATCATAAAAGAAATCGTTTAAGAAAATGGCACACACGTTAAAAAATACAATAAAATCTCGATTATACCATTAATACCAGTTTTATTTTATTAAATGTAAGGGATAAAATGGGAAATATGAAACATTTTCTTTTTGGAAACAACGAAACAACTTGTATTTAAAAAACAAACAAAACGTGTAAAGGGTCTTGTTTTTAAAATGAAAGGGAGTAATAAATGAGAGAAGAAAATTGTAGAAAGCAATTTATCTATTTGACCGACCAATTAACAGCTTTTAAACACCCAATGCCATTTATGTCTATGCCATTTTATATATCTATACTATTTATTAATTGTCAAGGGCACTTAAAAACTGCCTAATTTGGTGTATAATTACACCAAAATTTCAAGTCAATTGGTTATTTAATTGATATGTCAGTTAAATTGGATTTTGTCTCATATATTTGTAATTTAATGAATTAAAAATTGTATAGTAAAGACAAACGTTATCAAATAAAAAAGCACCAAAACTACCCACTATCTCCCATCATCTATCAATTCGTAAAAACCATAGATAAGCCACGTTCTGAGATGCTATTGCTAATTGTTCATCTATAAGGCATCGACATGTAATAATATCGAAGAGATCCTGGAAATACTTATGCTCTCGACAATCCAATTTCGAGATGGGGTTCACTGTAGTGGCAGTATTAGCATTTTTGTAATTAATTCTTTGTTGCACCCCCATGGAGTGCACTATGACTAGACATGCCCACATTTAACCTTAACCGGCGGTTCAACAGCCTAACCGCCGGTTAATTAACCGCCGGTTACGGTTATAACCGTAACCGGCCGGTAACCGTAACCGGCAACCGTCAGCGGCCGGTTACGGGGCGGTTAGGGGTTTTCCCAAACCGCCAACCACCGGTTATTAACCGCCGGTTAGGCGATTGAACCGGCGGTTACAACCGTTAAATAAAAAAATAAAAAAAATAAAAATACTATTTTAATTTACTAATATTAATATTAATTAATTAAAAATACTATGTAACTTTACTAATATTAATACTAATTAATTAGAAATTATTGAAAATATGTATTTTATATTGTAGTAAAATTTTGTAATATATTTTATAATTCATAAAATTTTATTATATTGAAAATTTAACATCAAAATAGTAAAATACGAACGAAATACACCGAAAATTCATTTAACTTTTGCAGTAAATTGCAAATTTAAAAATAAAAAAAGTAAAAAAAATTAAAAAAAAAAAATAAAAGTTAACCGGCGGTTCAACCGGCAGTTAACCGTAACCGGCGGTTAGATTAACCGGCAACCGGGAACGGCTAACCATCAACCGCCCCCGGCCGGTTAGGTTACGGTTAGTCCATAGGACTAACCGTCAACCGCCGGTTACTAACCGCCTAACCGACGGTTGGGCATCTCTAACTATGACTAGTATTATATTAAGGGAGAGCACGTTAGAATAACTGCTCTCCCAATTTGATGTGTCATTTTTAATGTGTAATTTTAATTTTTAATTGAGTTCAATTAAATATTTATAAATTATTTTTTTTAACATTCCTTTTAGAATTTAATCATAATATCAAATATTAAATATCAGTTCTTTTAACTATAAATAAAATTATATACTTATGAATTGAACGCAAGCATTCGGAGTGTGCTTAACATACTAGTGTATATAATCGTACTGATATAACTGCTCAACCTGTCAAACTAATTTCAATCCTAAATATAATTCGTAATCTATTTGTTCACCATAAAAAAATACCTCATATACTACTTATTGGAAAGGAAGAGGAACACCTTGATTCTTGTTGACAATAGCCATGGCTAAATACCTCGTACCCATCCCAACGGGACCCGCCTCGGCGGGACCCTCCCAAAACGGAGCCTCTCCATCGCCAACCAATCGCCAATATCCGCTCCTTAACGACTCTTCTTGTTCGTCCGTCGTGCAATTTTCCAACAACGCTTCGACCCGAAAATTAATCCCGAGAGAACCGAGAAACTGAGACTGAGTCATCGGCCCATGGATGGATACGCCTAGAGATAAACAAAAAATTGTCTTTCAACAAAAAAGTAGCCTCATCGACGATCTTCATTCAGTAATCCTAACCTTAAGGGTAGTTTCGTCATTTTACAGTCGGGTTCTACGGTATATATTGGGAGCTGAGGACCCAGTTTAAAGCTGAGAAGCCGTGTTACATGGGCCAATATTAGTAAGGGTATAACGGTCTTTACACACTTTGAGACTATTTTTTCGCAACGGAAATATAGGCAGGTGGGGGAATGCTAACCTGAAACTTCTTCAGCAGAATGCCTAATTGCAGCAAAATCAACGTAAGCACTGAGATCAGCCGAGCCAGGTTTATCCAGTATGTCGACAAATTTGTGCTTCCGAATAGCCTGGGCAGAAAATCAGAATCATCCCAAAATTCAAGAAACACAAATAATAAATTGCAAATTCCAATTAAAGCTTCGATCTAATTGTTGGAGTGATAAAGAGAGAACAACGTGCCTGTAAACTGTCTGATACTATTCCATTCTTTCCGTAATCGATTACGAGGGCCCCACCGCCATCAGCGCTAATTCGGTTAGCAATTTCTTGAGTCAATTCCATTGCTTTGGGGCAGATTTCGACGTGGTTCAAACGGGCAATTTCTTCAGAATCAGTCCATTTACATCGCTTCAATAGATAGAGAAGTGCAGGCGTAGGCTTTGGAGACAGAACAAAACGAAACCTAGGCAGCGAAGAAGATGGCAAAGGAGATAATAGAAAGTCGTCATTCAATTTTTATTCTTATTTTAAAAAGGTTGGGAAAAGGGTAAGTAGCTTACGATGAATCCCCAGTAACGTCAATCATCTTCTCGCACCACCCATGGGAAGCTTTCTACAAGTTATTTTAACACAAGTAATATGTTGTATGGAGTTCAATCAAAGAGGTTGTGAAGTTACATAACATCAATACCGCGGATATAGTGATAAGTTACAACCAATAGTTGAAGAAATGGCCATTCCAGGAAAAAAAGAAAAACCTGAAATTGATGGACTGGCAAAGCATCGTAGAACTCATGGGCGACGATGATCGCGGGCACTGAAACAAAACCTTATTTAGGTCACTAGACAATTTTCAAACGTTAATAAGATTGAAACGAATGTCAGACAATTTCTGCTCGATTTGATCATCTGTTTTGTCTACAAAAGCAGATGTAAGAGACAAGAAAATATTAATTTCTTACATCCAGTCGGAACATGCGCGAGCGTGGGATGCCACGATACAGGTGTCCCAGCTATTGTGCTTATAGATCTTCCCTCGGCATTTTCATCGACCACACACTTCAGATTTTGATATTGGAGTTTCTGCAATACTGGGCTACACTCAACCATATGTATTTGCAGAGATTCTGTGAAACGATTGAATTTAGATGCACCCTGGACAATAAGGTATGCGTCAGACAACTAAGAATTTGGACTATTACATCAAGGATATAATCAAATAAGCATGTAATAAAATCATAAAGAGAGAATCGAATCCAAAACCATACACGGAGAAGATCAGCTAATAGAGTGCCTCGGCCTGGCCCAAGCTCAACTAAGTTAACTTGTTCAGGACGTCCCATTTGCTCCCAAAGGCACATTGCCCAAACGCCGATCATCTAATTAAAGAAAAAAACCTGTCGTCAAGAAGAAATATCCAAATGCAAGAAAATTCAAGAAATAAAAAAGAGTCTTTTATATCAACCTCCCCGAACATCTGACTAACTTCAGGGGAGGTAATAAAATCTCCTTCGGCTCCAAATACATCCTTATTGATATAATATCCCGCCTTCGGATTCGTTAGCACTTCCTCCATGTATTCTGCTACTGTGATTGGACCCCCTCTAAACTAATTACACAAACAATGCGAGAAATTACAGCCCACCAAAGGTAGAGAAAATTATTAATAAATAATAAAACCACAGTCATGTGGAGTACCTTGATGATGTTCTTGAGGTGCTTTACGAGCTCAGAGTCAGTGGAGTTCTCGTGATTATGCTTAGCGTCTGTAACTACAAAATAGTGCATGTCAATTAAGCTCGAAGTTGTGAACAAAGAGCAAAGATAGATTCGACTATTTTTCGATCAGCGGAAAGGTACTATCTGAGCCCAAAAATCAAAATCAAGTGACATATATATAAAGTGGTACCTGGGGGACGGTGCAAGGAGGAGCGGTCGATTGAAATTGTGGTTGAAGGTGGGGAGTGAGGAGTGTCTTCCAACCGTTCGACGAAATGATCCTTTGGGGAAGACGATGATGAGCATTTACGCAGCCATGCGATTGGTGCTGAGGAGAAGGGTACGATGGGTTTGGATACGGCGGACGAAATGAGCCGTTTGGTAAGGAAGGTGGGGATCGACGCCGTCGATCGGACGGTACGGATTGATCTGGCGAGCGCGGCCGCCATTTCAGTAGGCGAGGTAGTGAAGAAAGCGGTTTTAAGATTTTGAACGACGTCGTCTTCTTAGTTCGAAAGCATGAGGTGCCTCAAAAAGGCAACTATTAGGAAATTATTATATAAAAAGGAAAAAAAATTGGTGTATCTACAGAAAATACTCATTTATATAACATTTGCAAGTCAATACCATGTCTTATTTTTTATACGTAGTTACCTTATAAATTTTTTGCACATTGGTACCTATTTCGCCGCAAGTACGTCATAGAACCATATAGGTACACCATAGAGAAACATATTGTAGTAAATAATACAGTGATAAAATGATACATCATATAACAGATCAATCTACCATATAAAACACATATAAGTACCATATGTGAGTACCATATAAATGCGTGAATGGTACGTAATACACATATAAAAAGGTACGTCAAGACTAAGAAAATGGTACACGCAATCGAACGGGTACTTATAAAAAAATTTCTGACATAGTTACTAACTTGCAAATTTTTTATATCGGGTATTTTTCTGTAGATTTACAAAAAAAAAGGATTACAGTAATTTAATGGGGCTTTTAAAGTTCATGGACCCCAGTTAAGTTTCATTTAGATTTAAAGAGACCCTGTCAAAAAATTTTTAGGGTTAAGGACCCGATACACTAGTCTTTTTCAGTACCACATCATGGACATGTAGTAACACTTCGTGGACCTGCAGTACCACTTCATGGTTCTACTGTACCAATTCATTGTTCTGCAGTACCACTTCATTGTTATACAGCACCACTTATGTGCTCTGAACACAAAATTAGTACTGTCAAAACGAGCAAGCGGGGTGGGCCGGCCCGTAGCCCGCCAAAGGCGGGGAGGGGGCGGGCAAGCTCGCCTACTGGCGGGCCTGTAAAATGAAGGCCCGCCCGCCTGCAGGCGGTTAGCGGGCCTGGCGGGCTTAGCCCGCTAGTTTTAGAAAATAAAAAAAAAAGTAAAAAAAGAAAAAAAATTGGAAAAAAATATAAGATTTCAAACTGAAAAATATATCTAATTAAATCAACTTCTTTAATATTAACTTTTTTATGTTATTAAAGTATAAATCATAATTCAAAAACATAAAAAATCAATACTCCCTCCGTCCCGTAATTTTATCACACTTTTCCATTTCGGACGTCCCAATAATTTTATCACCTTTCCTTATTTAGCAAAAAAATATCACAAACAATCAATATAATACTATTAAATATTCTTTAAAGACGTATCAAATATACACTTTTTTACATTTTCATTGTACTATATTATTATAATAATACACCTTAATTTGCGTGCCTAGCAACTTATGTGATAAAGTTGTTGGGGGAGGGAGTATAATTTATTAGTAAGTCTATTATATAATATTTATATTTTTTTATTTTTGGGCGGGCCTACTCGCGGACCGCCCCGCCCCGCCAAAGCCCGCGGCACGGGGACTTGCCCGCCTCCAAGCGACCTCCGGAGCCCGCACCACCATTTTGACGGGGCAGGGCGGACCGGCCTGTGGGCCCATGCCCGTTTTGACAGTACTACACAAAACCATCATCCGATACCAGTTCATATACAATGTATAACACCGGGTCCTTATCTCTAAATTTCATACAAATCGGGTCCTTAACCCAAAAAATTTGTGACATGGTCCTGAACCTAACTTAAAATATTTTTTAGGCCTGACACGTAATTACACCTAATTTGATCTGACTATCATGACGTTTCACGTCTCAGATGCCAGAGTTTCGAAGTTAAAAAAGATCTTACAATTTTTTGATAATCTAACGTAATTTAGGGTTAACGAAAAGAGCCAATTGAGTAATTTTACATAAACCTGTAAAAATTGCGGGGCGGCGGGGCGGTGGCGGGCCTAAAAAATGGGGAACCGCCCTGTGGCGGGTAGGGGTGGTTCGGTATACCGTACCAAAACTGTGATACCGTATACCGTATCGAAATTTCGGTATCCAAAAAAATCATACGAATACCATACTAAAATTTCGGTATACCTTAAATTTCGATACGGTATCATACTGAAATTTCGGTATGGTATCCGTATCATACCTTCTATACCATTCACACGGAGGGTTTTTTACCATGCATGTCTCGTAACTCGTTAATTCGTTGTTTTGGAATTTTTAACCAATTCAAACTCCTTAAGCCCCAATAAGATAGATTATAATACCAAAATTTTCAAAATAAAAAGATTTTTTAACCTTAAATAATTTACATATTTTAGCCAGTCTCCTTAGTAAGACAAAAAACTTTACATAACCACAAAATACAACTTTAACAGATTAATTAGAACGAAGCGGATATATTTAAAAAATTAGTGAAGATTAACAAAAATTAATTGCATTGCATCTTCACACTTTCAAAATCCTGAAAAAAACATTAAAAAGGCAATTAAACGTTGCTTGAGTTACATAAGTAAAATATGGTGGGCCTAATCTTATAAAGTTGTGTATAAGTTATAATTTATGGGCTAAATAAGTTTATGAAGATCTTTAATTTTTTATTTTATATTTTTTGAAATAATATAATATATGTTGGTGTGTTATATATAAAATATATTAAAAATTTTAGTATTTCGGTATTCGGTATAATCGGTGTACCTAATTTTAAAAACTTTCATACCATTACCGTACCGAAAATTTCCGGTACGGTATCATACCTTACCAAAAACTTCGGTATACCAAAATTTTCGATATTTTCGATACGATTCGATATGATAAGGACGGTATTTAGGTATTTCGGTCCCCAGCCCTAGTGGCGGGCCGCGGGCCATGCCTGCCTAGAAAAAAATCTTAATTTTTGGTTATTTTTATTTTATAATTTAATTAGTTTCAGTTAATTAATGTATTTATTAATAAATTATGAATAAGCAACGTATTTATTATATATTTATAAATATGTGTTATTAATTATGGTATAACTATTAAATTCATATATTTTAAATATAATATAATGTATAATTTAATAAACTGACGGGCCGGCCCGCATGCTAGCCCGCACCACCCTTTTTGGGGGCGGGGCGGCCCGCGGGCCACGGGCCTAATTGACCGTCTAATTTTGCATATATTGGTTGATTGAACTGTTTACAGGACTGGCCATACGATGTTGTGACGAGCCAATGAAGTACCTCTTTATTGTATTGTATATATTACCTCTATTTAATTGATAATAAAGTTGATTATAATAGTCATCAAGCAATTGACCCTTCGTTTAACGAAAGAGTCGAAGTTATATTTTTCTTATTTGTTTTAAGAAATGTTAGAATTCGATGGTTAACACATCAAGCATTTCTCAGATCGAATTCGAAGAAAGCAATTAACAATTTAAAAATCTCACGAGCTAATTCACTGGCTTTCGAACACTTTTGACGATGATGAAAGCTCGACAACGACGAGCCATTTAACTTCGACGGGCAATCTTATTTAAAAAAAAATGCTACTAGGCCAAATAGCTTTTTAATATATTGTTTAAATGCCACTAGGCGAAAAAGTTGCTTATAATGATTCCAATTGATTTTAACTTTAGTGGAGCCATCATTGAACGACAATCTTATTCAAATGCCTATTAAGTGAAATACTGCCTCCGATCCACCAACTTTATCATATAAATTATTGGACACGCAAATTAAGATGTCATTATTATAATACTATAGTACAATGAAAAGGTAAAAATGTATTTTTGACAAGTCTTTTAAGAATATTTAATATTATTATATTGATTGTGTGTGATAGTTTTTTTGCTAAATAAAGAAAGGTGATAAAATAATTGGGATGCCCGAAATGGAAAAGTGTGATAAAATTAGCGGGACGGAGGGAGTGGCATTTTTACATTTATTTATGAGTCCAATTGATTCAACTTTGATAATCTCGCTCACATGTCACATAGCTATTACTTTATTTGTTATAATTTACACGAGAGAATTACATAAATAATGTTATTTTGAGAATTGAATTACAAAACTAGTTGAGTTTTTAACATCTTACAAAAATAATCTAACATTTTTAATTCTTACTATTTTTATTTTCATTTTAAGAAAATACTTAAAATTACAAATTTCACTATTATATCTTCAAATAACACAACACTTGCTAATAATTAAAATTTTACCCCAACTTATTTTACTCAAATATATTAAAAATATATTCCTTAAAGAAATAAGCAAAAGAAAAATAAAATTACTTGGCGTGATCGTGACCTACTCTTTCCACGTGAGTTCGATATCTAGAGCTGTCAAAACCCGCCATGGGCGGAGCTGGCACGGGTAAGCCCGCCGTTTGGCAGGCCTGGAGATTGAAGGTCCGCCCCCCAAATGAAATTAAAAAATTAAAAATTAAAAAAAAAGATAAAATTCAAAAAATAAAGAAAAACAATAAATATTAAATATTTAAGCTCGGAATTAATTCTAATTAAAGCTAATCTCGTAGTAATAAATTTTTTATATTCTTAAACTTGAGTAAATTAAAAATCGGAGCAAAGAATACTGACATACCTACTCCGATTTTTAATTTACTCAAGTTGAATAATATAAATAAATTATTATTACAATATTAGATTTGATTAAAATTAATTTCGAGCATAAAATATTTAATTTTTATTATTTTTTCTTTCTTTTTTCGAATTTTTTCTTTTTATTTTGAATTTGTTTTTCTTATTTGGGCGGGGCGGGGCTTCCATTTCTAGGCCTTCCACACGACGGGCTTAGCCGCGCCCGCCGCAGGCCCGGCGACCCGTTTTGACAGCTCTAGATATCGAACCCACGTGAGCGGAGTAGGTCATAGTCATGCCCAAGTAATTTTATTTATCTTTCGATATTTCTTTAAATAATATATTTTTAATATATTAGAGTTAAAAGTTGGGTAAAATTTTAATTATTAACAAGTGTTTTGCTATTTGAAGATAACAATAGTGAAAATTTATAATTTTAAGTATTTTCGTGGTTAAAATGAAAATAAAAATAGTTACAATTAAATAAATTGATTAGTTTTATAATATGTTTAAAAACTCAACTAGTTTTGTAACTCGGTTCTCAAACTATTTATGTAATTCTCTCTAATTACAGTCCACAAACATTTGTATATGAGCCCCAACTTTGATAATCTCAACTTTTGGTACTATTACCATTTACAATTCACAAACTTTCTTAGTAAATATCGAAAGTCAAATAGGCGTTAATATCAATATAAATTATATAATGTCTTAATATTAATATCTGAGGGAAGGGATCTCCCTCATCTCCAAAGCATCAAACTCACACAAGCAAAGAGAGTAGGCAGCAGAAAACGACACGACAAATATACAAACAACCATTCTTCACGCACAAAAATCTCTCTCTCTCTCTCTCTCTCTCTCTCTCTCTCTCTCTCGGCTGAAAGAGGAACATGGCCGGAGTCTCTCCGTTTTGATCTTCACAGCTCACCGTTGTTGGTTACCGATTATTGCAAAAGATTAACATAGCAGAGAGGAAAAACAAAAATGGTGGCTTCGTCGTTTTTGAGCCCATCTCTGAAGCTCGTCACGCCGCAAAAACGTCACCTAGTTTTACGACCCCAAGCCCACTCACACCCCGCCTTCGTCTCTCCGACCAACGCCGAGGATCGAAGCCACTCTCCCGCGACGCGCCGGGTGGCGCGTGAGGTCGCTCCGCTCTCCAGCAGCAACGACGTCGTATCGGCGAAATCGGCAGAGTCGCTCGAGAAGCGGCCGCGCGTGCTGTGGGAGCGCTACGTCGACTGGCTTTACCAGCACAAGGATTTGGGGCTGTACTTGGACGTGAGTCGGGTCGGGTTTACGGACGAATTCTATGGGGAAATGGAGCCCCGTTTGCAGAAGGCTTTCAAGGACATGGAGGACCTCGACAAAGGCGCGATTGCGAATCCTCACGAAGGGAGGATGGTAGGCCACTATTGGCTGCGTAATTCCAAGCTTGCCCCTAAGCCCATCTTGACCAATCAGATCGAGGCTACGCTTGATCGGATCTGTCATTTTGCCGGCGAGATCATCGGCGGTAAGGTCAGTTCGGGAAATTTCCTTTACTTTTTCTCTTTTTTTGTGTTAGCCTTAATTACTGAAAATGGAGTAAACCTTGCTGAATTCAGTAGTTTTAGGGTAAGTGTGATTTGATAGACATAGAGCTGATTAGTTCTATTGTGGTCAATCTGATGGGTGAGCTCCAAGAGTGTTGAGTTTCTTCTCTCTTGTATTATTACAACCTGCTTGGACATATTTCAAGTTCCTTGTTCCTAAACAATGGATTTGATGAACTTTGTGCTTCAACAAATAGTGATTCTTGCATAATTTTTATATGTTGGAAAAAGAATGCTTCTGACTTATTGGTGTACAACGGAAAAAAGGGCAGATAACTTGTGCGCTGCTTCTTAGTTGTTTCAGCCTTTGTGAAATCGCAGCTTGTTTGTGTGTTTGGTCGAGCTGGAGGAATAAATAGCAGTTTGTCCTTACCGTAAAGCCTTTATAAACATTTAGTATGAGATTTCCAGTGTATCCTTAATGGGGCGGGAATATCTTGTGTTATTACAATGAATGGGATGGTTCAGCTGCGAAACTGATAGGATGTTCTTATCAGATGGCTTCATATCGTTTCTGTAAGACTTCAAAGTGAAGAAACTAAGATTGTTGTAGGAGATGCCATGGAGTTTTTAGAATCTCTAATAAGTACCTTTGATGGTCTGTAAAATTACTACTTGCAAAGTGTATCTATGGAAATCTTTTGTACGTTTTTTGTATTAACGTTGCTAATCCAGGATAAGTTTTTGTTTCTAACATCATAAAATTATCATGCTGCAGATTAAACCTCCGGCCCATGATCGTTTTACACAAGTCCTCTCCATTGGAATCGGTGGCTCTGCTCTTGGACCTCAATTTGTTGCCGAGGCATTGGCTCCCGATAATCCTCCTCTCAAGGTAATTAATTACAAGTTGATTTCTCGAAGATTTGTCTGTGAAAAATTTATTCTTCAAAGGGTGAACTTAAAGTGTAATTGATAGGCTTTGTTATTCCCCATACTTCTGCCAGATAAGATTTATCGACAATACTGATCCCGCCTGGATAGATCACCAGATAGCTCAACTTGGGGACGAGCTTGCTACTACTCTCGTCGTAGTAATATCAAAGGTACTAACTATTATTATCTTTCATGCAAAAATCGATTAATAGTTTCTGTTTCATTTAGCTGTATGTTTACGTGCACTGCCTTTGTAGAGTGGTGGCACCCCTGAAACAAGAAACGGTTTACTCGAAGTTCAAAAGGCCTTTCGTGAAGCTGGTCTTGAATTTTCAAAACAGGTCTTTTTCTCATGTTCTTATTTATTACAATTGACTACTCGACTGATCCGTCCCCCGAAAAATAATTCCTGGCCTGTAAGAATTTGAACCTTTTTCGTCTTCTTCAGGGCGTTGCGATAACGCAAGAGAATTCTTTACTTGATAACACGGCAAGAATCGAGGGTTGGTTAGCTAGATTCCCCATGTTCGATTGGGTGGGTGGTCGAACCTCGGAGCTTTCTGCTGTTGGTTTACTCCCCGCTGCACTTCAGGTTTGGTGATTTTTTCTGCTTTTTTCTTCGGGCATTTTCGCCTTAAATTGGTTTTTGTGTGGTATGGATTTTCGAAATGCTCCTAATTTTCCAGGGAATCGATATTAGAGAAATGCTCGCTGGCGCTGCACTTATGGATGAAGCCAATAGGACCACAGTTGTAAGAATTTCACTCTATTTTGTGCTTATCATATGTGGTCTTAAGTTGTTGTGCATCTGTTGTATTTGTCTCAAAGCTAGCGACGTAGTAATGTCTTGAACGTATCCTTTGCATTCTCCTCTAATGTTCAGGTCAGAAATAATCCAGCGGCGTTGCTCGCTTTCTGTTGGTATTGGGTGACCGATGGAGTAGGATCAAAGGTTAGATTCAGCTCTAATTGGAAGTCAAGCTTTGAAATTCTTACAAGCTATGAATATTTTTATGTTTTCCTAATAGATAGAATACTTTTCCTTCTTTAGGACATGGTCATCCTTCCTTACAAGGATAGCCTGCTATTGTTTAGTCGGTACTTGCAGCAGCTGGTCATGGAATCTCTTGGGAAAGAGTTCGACTTGGACGGTAATAGGGTATGTTCTTACGACCCAACTTCTAGAAAAATCTTCTCTTTGCCTCGAACAACTGGGAAAAGCACATGCTATTTGATGCTGGAGAAACTAGTGAAAATATGAGCTTGCGTCTAAGTTAGCCTGTGTAAGAAAAACAGTATCAGCAAGAAATGGAGCTCTTTTTGTTAGTTTCAAAGCGCTTTCACTCACACCGTGGACTTAAAATCTTCAGTGGATTACTAATTATTGTCTGCCTTCGTTCGTTCGTAGGTAAACCAAGGGATTACTGTTTATGGAAATAAGGGAAGCACAGATCAACACGCGTATGTACTTTACACATGTACTATTGGAAAACTTTTCATACATAATTTTATCTCATCTACGCTGCAAATAACTAAGTTTTCCCTGTCCAAATTGTGTCATCCTCGTCTCTGAAGCTACATACAACAGCTGAGAGATGGCGTCCACAACTTCTTCGCTACATTCATCGAAGTGCTAAGAGATAGGCCGCCTGGCCATGACTGGGAACTCGAGCCTGGAGTTACATGCGGCGACTACTTATTCGGTTTTCTACAGGTTAAAATTCAAATTCCCGCCTTCTCTATTAATTTAAATCCTGCAATCAATTGAAAATACTTTTTTAACCTGCGTATGAAATATAGGGAACGAGGGCTGCATTGTATGCCAATGACCGCGAATCGGTTACAGTCACAGTGCAAGAAGTAACTCCGAGATCAGTTGGGGCTTTAATAGCGCTCTACGAACGAGCTGTTGGAATTTACGCGTCGTTGGTCAATATCAACGCATATCATCAACCTGGTAAAGAAAGTTCTATTCTTTCGTTTTCTTTTCTATATTCTTTCGTTTTCTTTTCTATACATATTTCTTACGGTTTTGTAAACTGCTTATGATGTGATGATAGGTGTGGAAGCTGGGAAAAAAGCGGCTGGAGAAGTCTTGGCCCTTCAAAAGCGAGTTCTTGCCGTTTTGAACAATGCAAGGTACGACTCGATAAAGACCCTTTTCGAAATAATTATTACCGTTTGTATTTTTGTGTTCGTTTTTATCATTTCCCTTTTTGCCCTTTAGCTGTATAGAGCCCGTCGAGCCATTAACGCTCGAAGAAATAGCAGATCGCTGCCATGCACCTGACGATGTAATAATGCTTACACTATCCCAATCGTCTTTGATTTTTTGCTTTTGCTGACGATTCTATTCGGGTTTTCGAATGAATTTTGCGTGAGGTAGTCATAACGATTTATTATTTCGTATGGTTGGAAACAGATTGAAATGATATATAAGATCATCGTTCACATGGCTGCGAACGACAGAGCTCTAATAGCAGAAGGGAGTTGTGGGTCGCCGAGGAGTATCAAGGTGTTCTTGGGAGAGTGCAACGTCGACGAGATGTATGCTTGAATTCTTCGACTCGATGCTTGTTTCTCCTTTTCTTACGCCGCTTTTTACATTATAAAAAGGTATCGATTTCGGCCAGGAAAAGGTCTGGAATTTTTTCTTTGTTAAGAGCCTCTTTTGCATCTGAATTGTTGTTTTTAATAAGTTATGTGGGGGTGGAAGGATTCTTGATCAATTTGAAAGTTAGAGATGATATGGGTCATAGTTATATTTTCACCCTTTTTTATACATAATTTGTAAAAGCTAGCTATAGTTTTGCCTCGCACAGGTCGACCTGGCTCACGAGCTCTATGAGCCAGCTCTACTGAAGCTCAATTCGAACAATTGACAGCATGAGCTCGGTTTCGAAATTGATCATAACAGATCAAATGTTTTACATGAGCCTTGTGAAATGATACTTTTTTTTTAAAGGAAAATTTCACTTGGTACCCCTCTATTTAAGACTAAGTCGGTGTTCAAAGTTAGTTTCGACTAGTAGGTATGTTCTCTAAACTTTCCCAACATGTACCCAAAGTATTTTTCAACTTCGATTGGTACTCCTGTGTTATTGGTTTTTCCAATTGGTGCCAAATGTATTTCTATGTAGGTACCTTTAACATATCACTTCGTGATTTTAAAAAACCACAAATGTGATTTTTCGGTGTAGGAACCGTTTTTATCATTTATAGACTCATGCCTTACACCTAAGATATCGTGTTTGGTCATTTAAAATCACGACTCTACACTTAGGGGTACCCATTTTGATAACACTTCACGCACCAGTTTGAAAAGCCTTAAACAAGGGGTACACCAGTCAAATTTGAAAAATGTTTTGGACACCAGTTGAAAAAATAATCTTAATCGGTACATAACGAAATTGAAATAGCTTTGGACACCAATTGTAAAAGACTTGCATGGGTATCAAGTTGATGTCCCTTTATTTTAAATTTGGATCTTCAATTTAAAAACTCGATACTAAAACATTAGCCGACTTGTGTTCGAATTCAACCCGTTTATACCCCTCGCCAAAGGGTGTATGAATTAATCCTTAGCCGAATACGTAGTCCAATATCTTAAGCCCGATTTTAAGACACAATCATATAGCCCCCTACTAACGAGATTAAGTAAAAAACATTAAACATAATAAGAATCGATAGAAGGAATCCTCGTTGGATTTGCTTAATGGCTTGGAGAGTGGTATTTCCAATCGTTAAGTCAGGAGTTTAAAAATTGTTGAGTAGGAATTAAAGATAAGTCGTAAAAAGAAAAGGTTTAATTTAACTTCAGGCCCTATTAATATATTTGGGTTTGGGTTCAGACCCCATTAGATTTTGCTTTATGATTAAAGACTCACTTTTCGAAAAATTCAGAGGTCATGCCCTAAAACGACTTAAAAAAATATATTTAACCCTGACATATGCCAAATTTACGTCTGATACCTAAATAATTCGATAACAAGTTTCCAAACAATTATAACAGTTCTGCACTGAAAAAAATACTTCCTTTCATCTGGATAACAACAGTCTTGTATTGAGTATCATATGGTGTCTATTTAGTAACAAATGATGTTGCAGAGGAACACATCATTCAAAAACAATACCGCTTCCTGCAACATCATTTGTTAATGTGCTATTGCATGAAGCGGTTTTATTTTAGAATGATGTGTTACTTGTGAGACACCATTTGTTACTAAATAGACACAATATGATACTCAATACAAGACTGTAGTTATCCAAATGAAAGGAAGTGTTTTTTTTTCAGCGCAAAACTGTTATAATTGTCATATATGGTTTAGGTTTCAGAGTTCGGTATTGTTTTTGAATGATGTGTTACTTCTGCGACATCATTTGTTACAAAATAGACACCAAATGGTACTCAATGCAAGACTGTTGTTATCCAAATGAAAGGACTTGTTTTTTCAGCGCAGAACTGTCATATGGTAATCATTACCGTTTCGATTGCCCGTGATCCTCCTATTTTGAACCCTTCTTGAACCCTCCACCCGACCATCCTCCTATTTCCCTAGACAGAAAATTCATCATTATAGGGAGCAATACTCCTATAATAGATTACCGATTTTCAATCTCGAAACGTGTAATAAGATCGAAACACTAATGATTCGATCTTTTAAAGGAGAACACTAATTGTCGTCGCGCGGGGTTTAGGGTTTACGGTTTAGGAGGTAATACCACATGATGGAAAACAGAGTAACTTTTATTTATTTAGTAACAGATACTGTACTTTTAGTACCACTTTAGATAATCTAAGTAACGCTTCGATTTTATGTAGTAAAAAACAACTCGATGCCAAAAATTATCGAATTAAAAAAATTCGAATTAATTCGAATTAATTTTTTTTAATTCAAATAAAAAATTCGAATAAAAAAATATATGTTCGAATTTTCAATTCGAATTTTTTTTACTCGAATAAATGCTATATTTCTAGCCAAATGTTATCCGAATAACTCAATTCGAGCTCGAATAATTCGAATAAAACTCCGAATAAACCATTTTCTGTTCGAAAACATAATACCATATCAATACTTATGAAAAACAAAACAAGGTGTTAACAATCGACTGCGCTCGATCAGATGAAAAATGGGGTTCGATAGCCCGATATAATAAATATGTCTGTTAATAACATTTTACTATCGATAAGTAACGTCTTTTGACGTTAAAGTAACACTTACGGTATTTATGGTACAAGTCAGCATAATTATGTAACATAAAACTAACGTCAGATACCCATTCAGAAATCATTTTATTAAGGGTAATTTCGTCAAAACATAGTTTTGGGTCATTTTCAGTTAATATTTAAAAAACAAGGTCCATTAAACTAAAATAAACTGATAGGGTTTGATCCATAATTTTAAAATTCGCTGGGGTCTGACAAAAAATTTCCCCAAAAGAAAACGAATCAACGTAAGAAAGAACAATCTTAGTTCTTATCTCACCCATCAAATGATTTTTATTTTGTTTTTCTCCTCTTAAAACTCAAATATGCATTTGGAAACGGCCCAAGTCATATTTCCCAAAAAAAAAGCAAGAACATGTAATTTTGGAATGCGCATTGATCACTCATGTTCCCAGCGAAAATACAACAAAAAAATATCATTTAAATAAATAAAGTCATGCTACGTTACCCATGAACCATTAATAGCACAGTTAGTTTTCTTTTTTCATTCCTCCGTGTAATAATATATCATTTCCATCCTACTATGGTAACATAGATGAATAGATAAATATGCTCAATATATATCCATATTAAGCAGTGCATACTACTAAAATACTGGTCAAAGCTCGGTCAAACCAATATATAAAAGCGCAGCCATGGAGCCATTGCATGTTTGGATTGCCAACCTGCGCTAAAATAATTCACAACTGAGTATAATTTCTGCGCATATATGAGAAAATAATTCAGATGTATACACTAATGCGCTAAAACAATGTAGAGACGAGAGAGAGCACTTGCAAGAAAGAAGTTGAGGTAGAAGACATAAATCCCTCAACGAAGTGAAAAGAAGGGATTAGCTTGGATATGTTCTGCTTCAAATCCCCAAAGCTATGTGAAAGAGTCTGCATATGATATGAATCTGCTGAAGCTATAGAAAAGATGATGACTTTTGAACCATTCTTTGTAGCATCATATGTCTCTCTATACATATACATATATTAATATAGCGCATTATTACATGGGTTGCTCATCATCGTTCTGCCCCATAGTTAGTTATTTGATTGACAACGTTACGAAATTAAGAGCACTGCTTTATTACTATACATACCATCACATTTTCCTTACTTACCAAAGAGAAGAATTAAGGCAATAACATGAGAACGAAAATTTGCAAAGCCAGCAGCGTCTGCGCTTTACTTTACTCGCCATCACTAATTATTTTTAAATTTTAACACTAATGCATTAGATTCCCGATGCTTGATGATCAGCTCTAATATCTACCGTTCTTGTAATAATGAAGGTTGGTGCAGTTTTTAAGTCGAGCTACTACCAATTTTGCACACTCATCACTAAATTAATGAACATTCTCTCAAGTCTCAACCAATAAATTATCTATATCAAGTGCATTTTAATCTCTTTCTGTTAGTGTTGAGCCTTCAGCATTACAATGTTATGAGAACCTTCTGGTCAACATCTGTTGGTCAAGAATGTCTCCAACCCCGATTTTATCTTTCATACCCAAAACGATACTAACTCGGTAACGTGACTAATTTTAGTGATGTGTATGACGCAGATAAAGATTGGAATGGATCAATTGCGTGTGGATAAGATAGAGCGAACTTAGGAGGTGGAGCATGCTAAAAATAGAAAGATTGAAGCACAAGATCGAGTCATTGGAGCTTACCAAGTCAAGCCCTAAGGATAACTAACGGAACAATTCCTCATTGTGGAAGTTAGTTGACGTTAGTGGAAGTTAAGGAAGGTTGTGAAGTCTTGCCCAAGTCGAAGACATATTTAAAGACTTCATTTTTAACGTTTGAAGAAGATTGATAAGACACGAGATTTTACGAGCGAGTTTGAGCTATAGCAAGAGTTTTCTTTTCAGCCTAGTATTTCTGTTTTGCAAAGGTCGAAAGACTTTGTAGGTTTTTCAGGGTCGTTAGATTCGTAGTTCTCTAGGCTTGGTTTTTACTATCTTTCGATAGTTGTTTTTACAATCCATCTTCATAGTGGAATTTCGCCATGAGGCACGCAGCAAGTTTCTAACTTGCTGCACAAAATTTGCATCTCGTGTCATTCAGTTTTTACTAAGGATTTTATCATTTCCGTTGTGAGCATGAGTGTTAGAGTGAGTGTTCCCTCAACATTTCAACCAACATCTAGTTTACAACTAAGTTTTTTACATCCATACCGGGACCCGGCCACCTCAAAGTGGTATCAGAGTCTACGCTTGACGTTACTGAGCACTGTCAATCCTCTACAATGGATGTTACAAGCTCAAACCATTTAGGCAAGGTTCCCGTGTTAGACGGCTCCAGTTATGCATACTGGAAGGTTCGCGTTCGTCAGTGCGTTAAATCTATAGATGTCGTGCGTGGTCAACGGATACACTCCACCACGAACTGATCCAGACGCTAATGGGGAGGTCGTTGAGAAACCTATCAGTGAATGGACTCCTCACGAGAAGAATGCTGCGGAGTGCAATGACAAAGCTGTTCATGCCATATTCACTTCGGTAGACATCTTCATGTTCAAGATCATTCAAAACTGTACTACTGCGACAAATGCGTGGTACTTCAGTGGTACTGCGAAGGCGATGCAAGTGTGAGGGAAACTAGACGTGGAGCATGCTAAAAATAGAAAGATTGAGCACAAGCAAAGATCGAATCATTGGAGCTTACCAAGTCAAGCCCTAACGGTAACTAACAGACCAATTCCTCGTTGAGGAAGTTAGTGGACGTTAGTGGAAGTTAAGGGAGGTTGTGAAGTCTTGCCCAAGTCGAAGACATATTTAAAGACTTCATTTTTACAGTTTGAAGAAGATTAATAAGACACAATATTTTACGAGCGAGTTTGAGCTATAGCGAGAGTTTTCTTTTCAGCCTAGTATTTCTGTTTTGCAAAGGTCGAAAGACTTGGTAGGGTTTGTAGGGTCATTAGATCCGTAGTTTTCTAGGCTTGGTTCTTACTGTCTTTCGATAGTTGTTTTTGTAATTCATCTTCACAGTGGAATTTCGCCATGAGGCACGCAGCAAGTTTCTAATTTGCTGCACAAAATTTACATCTCGTGTCATTCAGTTTTTACTAAGGATTTTATCATTTCCGCTGTGCGCTTAAGTGTTAGAGCGAGTGTTCCCTCAACATTTCAACGAACATCTAGTTTACAACTTAGTTTTTACATCCACATCGGGACCCGGCCACTTCACTTTCCATATGACCTTATAGTCTCATTGTTGGTGCTTAGACTTTTAAATGTGTCATTTCAGATCATCACCGTTCTGACGTCAAAATGAATTTATAACTTAAATGTACATAGTTTGGTAATTTTGTTAAGCATTCAATTGATTATACTTTCTCTTACATAATGGTGTCCTCCAACAACGTTAGCGTAGTCCACACCCTCAACTAAATTCAGACTTCAACGCATCCAAACCTCCTTTTGGCTCGAGAGATTTCAATTTCCAGCGAGACTAATCCTCATTATTCGTGTAACTCTCCCCAAACCACCGAAATATAAGTTTATTGTGGTGTGAACCCGTGATTTAACAACTTCCCTCAATCATTAGGCCAAACCCCACATGGTAAATATATTTAAGCTAAAGTTATGTATAGTCCGTGGTATGGATAAAATCGGTCTGGTATGTCAATTTGATATCTTTAATTACAATTTGACCCTCTTATATATTAGTTTATTTATATTTTTTCTTTGAATTAAACAAGTAATTTTAAATAACTTAATTAACTATATAAGATGTTCAAAACATAAAATAATTTGATATTGTGTTTGCTAAGCATACTAGTATTTATTATGGTCATCTCGTTTAATTAAGAAAGAAAGAATACAAAAAATATTTGTACTCTTTTATTAAGAGCATCTCCAACCATGCCATAAAAATACAGTTAATTTTACACAATAATACAGTTGCTACAGTGCTTTCACTCCAACCCATAAACTATATTTCTACATTAATTTTTATTCCAACCCAATAACACTATTTTGTACACTAAAATTCAAATTTCTGTTTATTACAATCATATTTAACTTATTAAACTTTAATTATAATTATTAAAAAGTCACAATTATTAATTTTTAAAATTAAATTATAAAAACAACATATTATTGAATTATAATTTTACTAAATTAAAAGTAAAATATCGGTAAACAAAAGCAAATTAATATTATTTTCACTTTATATTATAAGAATAGCAAATATTTTAAATGTAATTAAAATAAAATATAAATAAATGGACTACAACTCTATTTGTGTGTTGAAAATTGTGCATACTCTACCTCTAGAGTTTCTCTGCTCATCAACGCAATAGTAGTGTTAAATATATAGTCTTATTTGAGTCAAAACGTACTCTTGTTTTACCCAAAAATAAAGTAGCCGTTGAAGATGCTCTAAGGCTCAGAGATTTGGTTAAACCGTATTTGGTATGTCATAAATAAAATTCAACAAGAGTGCGTCTGGATTCGCGTATTTGAACGAAATCGCTTGATTTTAAATTATGCATTTCAAAATCGTAATTTCAAATCCAAATTCACGTTTGACAAACGTTATTTTGAAATCCGGGTTTCAAAATAGAGCTCGACTCGAGCTCGTAAAGCTCGTCGAACTCGATTTTCTAACTTTTTCTAAAAATAATTTTAAGAAGTACAAAATAAAATAAAATAAAAATCATGACTAATATAAAAAAACAAGCTCGTGAGCCGGCTTGCGAGCTTTCGAGCACCCACGAGTGAGCTCGAGCTCGAGTCGGCTCATTCGTGAAACCGTGACGAGCTCGAAAACTCCACAAGAGCTTGTCGAGCTCGAGCCGGCTCATTCGTGAATCCATGAAGAACTCGAATCGGCTCATCGAGCTTGCGAATCGGCTCGAATCAACATCAACGTCCTTATTATTATTATTATTATTATTATTATTATTATTAGGTTAATCTATAGACAAATGCCCAATTGGATATAATTTTTACACATAGGTACCCATGTCAGAAAATTTTACAGAGAGGTATCCGATTTAATTTTTACCAGTTTCTTAGTCAACCTTCCTGTGTGTATATTGCGTAATATAACACGTTGATATAGGGTACCTAAATATAGCATACGTCGTACCTACGACATACATGTGTTTTACATAGGGCGTATCTAAATATAGCATACGTCGTACCTTTTCTGTTATATAGGGTACCCAAATGTGTTGATATTGTATGGTGTACTTTTGGGGATCGGGTACCTATGTGCAAAAAATTTATTCTGTTAGGTACCTACATATAAAAAAATCCTGAGAGGGTACTAAATTACAAGTTTTTATCCAAATAGGTACTTATGTGAAAGACCCCTTATTATGATTATTGTTGTTGTTGTTGTTATTATTATTATTATTATTATTATTATTATTATATTTTTCATTATTATCATTTATTATTATACCATCATTGTTATACGTTTATTATTATTATTATTATATTATTATTATTATTATTATTATTATTATTATTATTATTACTATTATTATCAGTTACGAAAAACTCGTTACATGCTCAGCTTTGGATTTCAAAAACGGACCAATTGACATGGAATTTCAAATCGGATTATTAATAAGAGTTTGGATTTCCCTCGGATTTGGACTGATAAGTTAGGATTTTATGCTATTTCTATACCCCGTAAAACGTATTTTCGTTTGGTGAATCTATAGAAAAATACCTAATTGGAAAATTTTTTTACACATAACTACCCATGTCAGAAAATTGTATAGATAGGTACCCGATTTAATTTTATCAGTTTCTTTAGTCATATCGTACCTTCCTGTGTGTATATTGCGTACTATAACACGTTTATGTAGGGTACCTAAATATAAGATACGTCGTACCTACAGGCATGCATGTGTGTTACATAGGGAGTACTAAATATAACATACGTCGTACCATTTTCTGTTGTATAGGGTACCCAAATGTGTTGAGATAGGGTAAATGTGTTGTTTGGTGTACTTTCGGGGGTGGGTACCTATGTGCAAAAACTTTACTCTGTTAGGTACCTACATATAAAAAAATTCTGACTGGGTACTAAATTATAAGTTTTTTTCAAATAGGTAATTATGTGTAAAAATCCTATTTCGTTTATTATTTATAGTAATATGCTTGAATATGCTATGCTTACGTTTCCGCTTCTTATTTTGTAGACATCGGATCATAAAGCATCAAAGTGGGCTTTATTCTCACTAGAGTCGTAGGCCCGTGTCATTACTCCCAAGCCCACAATATTGATAAAATCAGTCCAAACCATCACATGAGATAGAGCACGTGGAGCACCATATAAGGCAAGGAAGGCACGCGTAGGCTGGGCCAAGTCAAAATATTTGAAATGATTGCACAACAAAGCTTTACGTGAGGAAAGATGAGATTTAGAATTTAAAATCATATTTATCACACAAGAATTCGGCCCATTATACTGAAGTCGGTTATTAAGTTTTAATCAATATAAAAGCCTCAGACGACGATACGAGAGGGGGGCGAGAGAGCAGCGAAATAGAGATTGAACAGCTGAATAAAAAGAGTAGATTTACGGCGCGAGAGGGAGACTTTTGACGGCGAAGAAGAGCTGAGCCCGAGGGTCTCCAAGGCGTTTCTCCCTCGTTCACACGACGGGAGACTGTTGGAAATGAATATTTCCTGACAGAGACGCCGCGGCGACGCGTGACTTCTATGCCTTTATTACCTCGTTTTCAACAATATTTTCTTTTGATTTGTTGTTGATTTCGTTTATTCGCATGTTAGCTTAATTTCTTTTGTGGTTGAGGCCGTATGAGGCCAAATTATGATTACGTATTAATGTAATTATTATTTTATTTAATCATATGATTTGAGTTATGTATTCGTTGTTTGTGCTTCATATGCGTACGTGTGATTGGCCTCCATGCGTATGATTATTGATTGATTTATGAGACGTACTAAGTGATTAGACCGCGAGAACAAAACATAGAATATCACTACGTAAACGATCAGAGATGGATTTCGGTTTCGTATGTGTGGTTTCTGAGACCTTAGGCGCCAAAAGCGTCTAAACTCGGGGAATTTCATAAAGATCGAATGCACGTGTAGGAACTACAGTCATATAGTAATATAGTTGATTGGTTCGCTATTCTTATGGGGTTGCTAGTTACGTGAATAAACGGGTAGCACATATATTAGGAAATTTCACCTTGATTTAATTCATGTTGAGATAGATGAGCTTGCATGAAGACGTATGAATATTTCGTGCTGAGCATATGTCTTAATCACGTCGTCGTCAACTGTATCATCATCTGTTTTATTTGCTTTTGGTTTATTATTGCGTCTTTTATCTCTTTATGCCCCGCTTGGATTCAAGATTTCGATTTAAATCCGAATTTTGCTCAAATCTTCCGTTTGGCAATCTCACCGATTTTGATATCGATTTCTCCCAAATTCGAGAAATCCAAACTCTTATAATTCATTAGATTTTAAATATCGTGTCAAATGACCCGTTTTCGAGCTGAGCAATCACCGAGTTTTTCGACTGATAATAATAATAGTAATAGTATAATAATAATACTATAATAATAAAAATAATTAATAAAAATGAAAAATATAACACAATAATAATAATTAGGGGTGGACGATGAGTCGAGCCTATTTGCAAGCTCGATGAGCCGACTCAAGCTCGTCATGGATTCGCGAATGAGCCGATTCAACCTCGTCATGGATTCGCGAATGAGCCGACTCGAGCTCGACGAGCTCTTGTTGAGGTCGAGCTCGTCACGGGTTCGCGAATGATCCAACTCGAGCTCGAACTCGTGGACACTCAAAAGCTCGCAAGCCGGCTCACGAGTTTTTTTTATATTCATGATTTATTTTATTTTATTTTGTACTTTTTGAAATTATTTTAGAAAAAGTTTGAAATCGAGTTCGACGAGCTTCACGAGCTCGGCGATGTGTTTTGAAATCCGAATTTCGAAATCCTAACGTGCCAAACAGCGAATTTGGATTTGAAATTACAATTTTGAAATTCATAATTTAAAATCAAGCGGTTTCGTTCAAATACGCGAATCCAAACACACTCTTAATCAAATCATCAAAAGTATAGAAATCCCGTTAGTTTAAATTACAATTAGGAATATTACTTAGAATTAATCAAGCTGTCTTCGTGGATCGATATTCGGACCGTCCGTTGTACTACTTGCAAGACCTAATACACTTGCTAGTATTTTAGCGTGTCATGGACGAAATCGAAATCTAAATCGGTGCGATTGTCAAATTGAAGATTTGGGTGAAATTCGGATTTCAAATCGAAATCCGGAATCCAAACGGGCATAAAACAAACCAAACCATAACATTTTTACATTTTCAATTTTATCCTTATATTTTTAGTAAATTATTAATATATGATTAACAAACATAATACAAAGTTTATACTAGGGTATCCCGAATTTCTTCTAACTACGGCGTCGTATCTCAACAAAGCTCGGTCAGCAACGCAGAAAGTCTCGCACCAAAGAGAGAGAGAGAGAGAGAGAGAGAGAGAGAGAGAGAGAGAGAACTTCCTCTTGGGGCATCAAATCATGAATATCAGTGACTATGTTGAGCACACAAATGCATCATAGCTAGCATTTATGAATGGCGGCGTCTTCACAATCCAATCGATAATGATACGAATACCATCCTCAGCAGCTTCAACATTGCTCTCCTCCTCTATCGTATATTCAAATCATCGTCGTCCTCAATCGTCGGCTCTCTTCTTCCTCACTTTCTCATTCATCAGACCCTTTTGCTTCGCCGTCGCCCCTCAATCCGAGGATTCCGACCTGTCTTCTCAGCTCTGCTCCCTCATATCACAACCAAACTGGCAAAATCATCCTTCGCTGCGGAGATTATTACCAGCCGTATCTTCTTCGGCGTTCTCCTCCTTCATCTCCCAAAACCCGCGTCTCAATCCCCGCGAGGCCCTTAATTTCTTCAATTTGCTCTCCAGAGCCCCCAATTTCAAGCCCAGCGTGCAGGCCCACGCTTCAGTTCTGCAGATTCTTGTGAAGAATCGATCTTTTGCTGATGCGGAGAAAATTCGGGCATCGATGATTAAGTCGTGCGAGACGTCCGAAGATGCTTGTTTTATGCTGACTGTGTTGCGAGGGATGAATCGTGTTTCGAGTGATGAAGGTGGTGGTCTTGAGTTTAGGCTTAATCTTAGGAGCTACAACATGGTTTTGATGTGTTTGGCTAGGTTTCTCATGGTTGAGGAGATGAAGTGTGTTTACGATGAGATGCTGGACGATAAGGTTTCGCCTAATGTGTATACGTTCAATACGATGATTAATGCTTACTGTAAGCTGGGTAATGTTGCTGAGGCTGAGGTTTATTTCCGTAAGATTCAGCTGGCTGGTTTAAAGCCCGATACGCATACTTACACTTCGTTCATATTAGGACATTGTAGAAGGAAAGAAGTAGATACTGCGAAGAAGGTTTTTTCGATCATGACCGAGAAAGGCTGTCGAAGAAATGAAGTCTCGTACAATAACCTTATTCATGGATTGTGCGTGTCGGGGAGGTTTGATGAGGCAATGGGGCTTTTTTCGAAAATGGGAGATGATGATTGTTTACCAAATGTAAGAACGTATACTGTCCTAATCGATTGTTTGTGTGGACTGGGTCGAAGGGTGGAGGCATTGGCCTTGTTTAGGGAGATGAAGGAGAGAGGTCGACAGCCCAACGTTCACACGTACACCGTACTGATCGATGGCGCTTGCAAAGAAGGGATGCTTGACGAAGCAAGAAGCATTATTAAGGATATGTTGGAGAGGAAACTGACTCCTAGTGTAGTGACTTATAATGCTCTGATAAATGGCTACGCTAAGAAGGGACTAGTTGATGCTGCTATTGAGGTACTTGAATCGATGGAGTTGAATAATTGCTGTCCGAATGTGCGTACTTACAATGAATTAATTATGGGATTCTGCAAGGTGGGTAAGTTGCACAAAGCAATGGCATTTCTTGCCGGGATGATTGAGAAAAATATGGCTCCTGATATTGTCACGTTTAATCTTCTTGTTTGTGGACAGTGTATGGTGGGTGATATAGATAATGCTCTTCGTCTTCTTACATTAATGGGAGAGCACAAAGTAGCTGCCGATCAATTAACGTATTGCCCGATCATTGAGGCTTTATGTAGGAAAGGGAATACCGATAAAGCTTGTGAGGTATTCGACTCTCTCAAAGCGAAGGGTATTAAGACGAACGAAATCCTCTTCACTGCTCTGATCGACGGATGCTGCAATGCGAAGAAGGTTGATTTTGCTCTCAGTCTGTTTGATCGAATGCTATCAGAAAATTGCCGGCCAAACTCTTACACATACAATGCTCTGATTCATGGATTGTGCAGAGTGAATAAACTATCTGAAGCTTTAGAACTCCTGAAAAAGATGTCGGGGGAAGACATCAGACCTACTGTGGATACTTACTCGATCATCATCGAGCAAATTCTGAAAGAATTCGACTTTGACCACGCTTACAGAGTGTTAGGTGATATGATCTCTCTGGGGTACAAGCCCGACGTATGTACGTATACTTCATTTCTTGTTGCATATTGCAATCTGGGGAAGTTGAAAGAAGCAGAGGAAGTGACGAGTAGGATGAAAGGAGAAGATGTTAAGCCAGATTTGATGGCCTTCACCGCACTGATCGATGGATATGGACGGTTGGGATTTATCGATCTCGCTTTTGATACGTTCAGATCTATGGTTGCGGCTGGATACGAACCATCTACGTATACGTACTCTGTTTTGATAAAACATCTCTCCAGCAAGAAGTTGGTCGAGACAAATAACTCCATCAATATTGCAGATGTTTGGAAGGTAATGGAATATGATACAGCCACTAGGCTCTTCGACAAGATGAACGAGCATGGCTGTGAACCGAATATAAACACTTACAGCGCACTAATAGCTGGGCTTTGTAGAGAAGACCGTCTGGGACTAGCTTGGAGGTTAGTCGATAGCTTGAAACAGAGTGGGATGTCACTAGACGAGAAAACGTACAACAAGTTGGTAAAATGCTGCTGCAAAAAGGGAATGTATGCGGAAGCTATGGATTTGATCGACGAGATGTTCGAGCGTGGATTTTTACCTCAGTTAGAGGCTTGTAAGCTGCTTCTTTGTGGGCTATACAGTGAGGGCAGCCATGAGAAGGCGAAAGCAATCTTCCATAATCTGCTGCGCTGTGGCTATAATCACGACGAAATTAGTTGGAAGTTGTTCGTCGATGGGTTGCTGAAAAATGGGTTTGCAGATAGAGTATTCGAGCTAGTCGAAATCATGGAAGAAAATGGCTGCAAACTGAGTCCTCTAACTCGTAGAATGATAATGCAAGAAGATTCGTGTTCAATATAGATGCACAATGGGATGGCCAGACGTGAAATTTGCCATGCATAATTGTGTGGTAAGGATAGAATGATTGAGCGAAACCGAGCACACATGGTTGATCGGTGAAGCTCTCGCTCGTCCTCAGATATGGTGAAGTGTTTTATTTTTCTTCCTTAGAGAATATATACATCTTGAGACATCTTTATTCTCCTACATTGATTAACTCTACATTTTTCTGGCCATTTAATTCTTTGATACAGTTATTAGAATTTAGAAGGATTCACTGCACTCGTCGAGTTATCGATCGAATAAATACAGGAGATGAAGTATCAGGTAGCTTACTATTTCGATCGTTTTGTATATATTCATGTTTGTTATTAAATGAAAGAATGTGTTATATGAGCGTCAAGTGAATTACATATTTTCTTGGATGAAGGTGACATACTTAGTGTTATATTTTCACGCATGGAATTGCTGCCTACACACTTCAATCGAAAAAATTGTTCGAAGATTTATCATGGCATATTGGCATTGCCCGAAAAGGTACTCTGAATGAAGAGATCTGTGATGTATTTCTATCTATCATAGCAGAGCATGATAAGGGAGAAGGATTGATTATTGAGACCTGAAAGTATATTGAGAAAGAGACGAGGATTCCATTTTTGTATATTGAGAGTGCTTTCAGTTTCTCACCAACTTATGAGGAAATGAATTTCTTTGGGGTTTTTATTTTTATTTTGGCTATTCTTTTTTACTATTTTCTCATTTTCTTCTTTGAATTGATTTTTCGAAAAACAAAATTGTATCTTGGTCGGGTTCAGCTGGAAAAAGAATTTTAATATATGACTATATACTATCTGCTATCAGACATACCTAATTCACACCCCCTTTACACCCTCATTTTACACCCCAAAACACTTTAAATTTGTTACCTAATTACATGAATTCAACAATAGTTTAATAAAAAAATTTTGACATTACATAAATATTACTATTGAATTATACAAACTTAAATAAATGCAATATTTAGCTAAAGATTAATTGACGAGACATATGGCCGGAATATTACTTATTAATTAGACAAAGTTAAATAAACACTTCAAATGTCATTATAAAATTAGTTTAATAAAATATTTTCACATTACATTAATATTACTTTTTAAACATAATATTTACATAAGGATTAACTGATGAGACATATGCCAGAATTAAGTAATTCAAAAAAATTTTTACATGCATAAATATGCATATATAATTTGATGGTAATTGATAACAGTCACAAAAATTTAAAAACAAAATCTTTCATCGCCACAACTCCAATCAATCCTTCCTTGTTAATTACTCAAGATATCATTTATTTAGCCTTTAATGATAAGTAGTTAATTATTCAGAATTGGTAAATATTTAATGGTTTAAAATATTATTGGTAAGTATATAGTAGTTTCTTTACATATTAATTAGGGGTGCAAATAGAAATATAGAGGTTGCTAATAGAATTACCCTATACATAATTGTATAAAGTAAAAAAAGAAAGAGGGGCTTTAATGAAATTATAAATAGTTGGAAGGTGATAATTGCGATAAACCCTTTTGAACTGAAACCCTTTCGTCGTCGTCGTCGTCGTCGTCATATCATACGCCATAACTAAACCAGCCGCAGCTGTTCGCAGGTACTCTCTCTCTCTCTCTCTCTCTCTCTTGAGCGGGCGCTCCTAGTGTGAGGACGAGTTTAGGCAATAATTTGAATTTGGGGCAGAATATGTATTTTGGATTCGTATATTGAAAACAGATGGCACTGGTAAGACTTGCTTTTTGATTGTTTTGGGCGTAAAAATTGTGGTTTCAAGGAGTATCTGGTCATCGATGGAGTATTTTATTTCTCAACTTGATATGATTATCCTTCTTTAAGTATATTTTCTTGTTAATTGAGCTCTACTGTGAGATGCTGAAGCTCGATTTCCGTTTTCTTATTCGCAGTTGAGACTATAAAGCCATAACAAATGATAAAAAGGCGCTTCTACAGGCTTGAACATGGTGACAAGGATGCTGCTTCAGAATCTTCTTCTTCGTCAGATGATGAAGAGCCACAGGCCACTGATGAAACAGAAGTAGAAGAAGACGAAGAAGAAGAAGAAACTGATGAAGAAGTAGTTGATACAAGAAAAAAGGAGGAAGCTTCCTTGTCTTCTGGTATATCCATCATTGTTAAGTTCCTCAGAAAATTGGAATTAATAGCTTCATAACTTGCCATTTTTCCTTGTGAGGATGAATGTAGCCATCTTCATTTACTTTTTCTTGAAACTTCTATTTATCACGAGCACTTCTGTGTAAACTGTTTCGCATGCGTAGCCTAATTGTTTTTAGGTTTTTTTTTCTTATAGTAAAGATTTTAGCAGCATCTTTGTGGAATTCGGTTACTTCTAGGAGAATCATTTATGTTAAAATTGTAATTGATATTTTGATCTGTTTCGTACTTCAGGGTATGAGAGCGAAAATAGTTCTGCAAATGAAGTTAATCTTGACTCATCAGGTTTGATTTCTTGTTTCTCTCTCTGTTGAGTGTTTCTGAATGAGATGTTTGGCTGTTTAATTTGCCCGGTTCGGTGAAAGAACACACATTCCTTATTGATAATTGTGATTATCTGAGTCTAACTTTGATAATAAAATGTTGGATGCTTTCTCAATCTGGTAAGTATTTGATCGAAATTGTTTTATTCCCAGGTTTACCGACGAGCGCTGATGAGGTGGCTGCACAAAATGGGAGGAAGAACGTTGTTGAAAGTTCTTCAAGAGGCACTGTACCTCCCATTGTCAGACAAAGTTGCGAACAAGACACAGTAAGCATCGACGAGACAGATTGTGTGGTAAAATGCAAATCTGTCTTCAAATGCAGGTTGTGCCCTAGAATCGTTTGCTTGTCAGAGGATACTCTGAAGGCTCATCTAAGCTCTAAGGCAAGTATTATAGTAGATAATTATTCCCCGATATTATGATATCTTCTCCCGACATCAGTAAATCTGAATTTAGTTTTATCTCCATGGAATTGCTTCAACTCTTGAGGTTAAATTAGGACAGCCAAATAATTTTCTTCTACTGATTGGGACATTTTGGAGTTGTTGAAATGAAATGTATTGCTTCGTCTCCTAACAGAGACATGCACGCTCGGTGAAGTTACTTAAAGAAGGGAGGCTTAAGCTTTTTCTCAATATTGATGGAAAATTAGACAGCGAAAACGATCCCCAGAATGGACAACCTACAGAAAATGCTTCTTCTGATGAGGTATGATATACAGAATATCATCTATTACAGACGTTTATGATGAAACTCTTTCAACATTTGATTGGCATTTTTAACGTTTGAAAACGATCCACATAAAATAGGAACCAACAAACTCAAAGAAAAAGGACAAAGGGAAACGGAGACAACAGAGAAAGAGGCAGAGATCGGTATGTAGTATATAGTCATACGATAGAATAATCTTCGTCTCTTACAGGTGAGTGTTCCCAGAATTATTCGACAAATTTCTAAATATGAAAGGATACAAAACCTGGAAAAGCAAAGCAGTCAAAGGAGAATCGTGCGGCGAGAAGAAAACGTATAAGCTGAAGAAAGAAGCCTTTTGCTCGAAGTCGACTCTGCAAAGGTAGTCATGGTTAAGCGACAATTTTGTCATATTACAGATTTTGGTTCCATTTGGGATTTTATTTATGCTCTCTCTCCCCATCGTTGTATTTGACATCTCTACACTACGTTTTTTTTTCTTTGAATTGCCATTGTCGAATTCGTTCCTGATGTTGGAGAAGATATAAGGTATCTTTGACATATGTCCTTACAGTCCATAAACTCCGACCAAGTTCACTCTGAAATCAAATATGAAATATGTTATATGACGATCCAAAGCTGTCAAAATCTCACGTATATAAATAGTTTTGATTCAGGCAAAATAGTCAAATTCTCACATACATCGATAGATTTGATTGGGATAAAATGGAAACTGAGAGTTGGTCACTCAAACTATGCCTCGGGACAAATAGAGACATTCTCAAGGTAAGTAATAGAAAAGTAAAATAGAACTACGAGTCAGCTAATTAATATGCATGATCATACGAAAAATAGTCAATTAATAAAATTATGAGTTAGCTTAGCTATCCCTTTTAGTTCGGTTCATTTCTTTTAACTTATTGAATGGTGGGCCCATGCGCGGGATTTTAGGGAAAAATACCTGATATGAAATAAATCTTAGAGATCAGTCCCTCAATGTTTTAATTTATGAAGAGGTACTGACAATAGGCAAAAAATATGTTTGAACTCCTTGTGTACCATATCTACTACATAACCCTCTCTTTCCCAAATTAAAAAAAGAATAAAATAATGAACTATTTCTCCATGGAGACGAGCCAAAAGCATTCTAAGCTGGAATAAAAAAGTTCGACTACAAGCTTGACCGATGGAAAGTGGGTTTTCAATGGCACTTCATCTTCAACCTCCATTTGGTCTTCTACACATGCTCCCTGCGATGTCAAGAACCACCACAGGGCCAGATATGGAACTCCCCACAACGCTACCCCGATTTAAGGTTCGATTTGATACCAAATCTTTATTTTCTCTTCAAGTCCGTGGTATTGAAGCAATTTCTCAAGCTCTTTGCATCCAAGAACAACAAGTTCATCAATGGCACCTCGCTTGTTTTATATCGATGTCCCCCAAGTGCTACTAATGAAATAAAGAGTGATGGTGGTGATGTGGACTTTCCAGCGCTACCAGATTTGGGTGGGTTAGGTGATTTAGAATATCAAAATCACTTGGAGAAGATGATAGTAGACCAGACATAGCAGATGTTCGACGAAATGCCTCAAAGGAGAATAATGAGAATGCGCTGCTACAAGCTACGAAGATTGTGGAGTAGTATGACATTGGAAGTGTTTACGATATAGACTTTGGTGTTTTTTACGAAATACATTTGATTCCTTGCTTGCTTGTTTGTCTGAAATGAGGTTGCAAGGGGGGTACACGTGACTGTATTATGGTTTGGTTGTTTGGTTGATAATTTAGTATGTGGCTACAATATTGTATCAGTTAAATTTATGGTATACGTACCACTATTGCTAGTTGCTATTCTGTTGCTTTATTTCGTTGCAGTCTCGTATTCTAATTTTTTGTTATTGTTACATGCGATAGGGATGAGTCGTCTAAACTAAAATTGTAGTTCTAATCAAACATCTTACATATTGTTCAGTACATTTATCATCACAAACATCGTACCTTCGTACCAAGTTGATTACTTGAATTTGATGGAAAAATACCTAAATCGAACTAAAAGTACTTGATTTCGTACCTAAAATACCAATTTTTAAGTGAAAAATACATGCAAATTGGGTGAGACACCTAAGACTAAAATTGTAATTTTAATCAAACATCTTACATATTGAGTACATTCATTCACGCACAAATACTTGAATTCAGCAAAAACATACATAAATCGAGAGTAGAAGTACCTAATTTGAGGAAGCAAATACTGATTTTTATGCATAAAATACTTGTGTATGTGGTCGAGTTATCTAAGTCTAAAATGATGGATTTTAATCAGCATCTTACATATTAAGAACATACCCATCATAAACAACATAAAATGAGTTTTCTAGCAACTTCACATTTATTCACGCACAAATTTTTGAATTCAGCAATAAAATACCTAAATCGAGAGTAGAAGTACCTAATTTGAGGCAGAAAATACTGATTTTTATTCATAAATACTTGTGTATGTGGTTGAGTTATCTACGTCTAAAATGATGGTTTTTAATCAACATTTAACATATTAAGGACATTACTCATCACAAACAACATAAAATGAGTTTTCTAGCAACTTCACATTCATTCACGCACAAATACTTGATTTCACTAATAAAATACCTAAATCGAGACCACAAGTACATAATTTGAGGCAGAAAATACTGATTTTTATGCATAAAATATTTGTGTATGTGGTCGAGTTATCCACGTCTAAAATGATGGTTTTTAATCAACATATTACATATTAAGGACATTACCCATCTTAAACAACATAAAATGAGTTTTCTAGTAACTTCACATTCATTCACGCACAAATACTTGAATTCAGCAATAAAATACCTAAATCGTGACCACAAGTTCCTAATTTGAGGCAGCAAATACTGATTTTTATGAATAAAATGCTTGTGTATGTGGTCGAGTTATCTACGTCTAAAATGATGGTTTTTAATCAACATCTTACATATTAAGGACATTACCCATCATAAACAACATAAAATGAGTTTTCTAGCAACTTCACATTCATTCACGCACCAATACTTGAATTCAGCAATATAATACCTAAATAGAGAGCCGAAGTACCTATTTTAAGGCAGCAAAAACTAATTGTTATGCATAAAATACTTGTGTATGTGGTCGAGTTATCTACGTCTAAAATGATGGTTTTTAATCAACATCTTACATATTAAGGACATTACCCATCATAAACAACATAAAATGAGTTTTCTAACAACTTCACATTCATTCACTCACAAATACTTGATTTCAGCAACAAAATACCTAAATCGAGAGTAGAAGCACCTAATTTGAGGCAGAAAATACTGGTTTTTACGCATAAAATACTTGTGTAGGTGGTCGAGTTATCTACGTCTAAAATGATGTTTTTTAATCAACATTTAACATATTAAGTGGGGTTACTCATCATAAACAACATAAAATGAGTTTTCTAGCAACTTCACATTCATTCACGCACAAATACTTGATTTCAGCAATAAAATACCTAAATCGAGAGTATAAGTACCTAATTTGAGGCAGAAAATACTGATTTTTATGCATAAAATACTTGTGTATGTGGTCGAGTTATCTACGTCTAAAATGATGGTTTTTAATCAACATTTAACATATTAAGGACATTACTCATCATAAACAACATAAAATGAGTTTTCTAGCAACTTCACATTCATTCACGCACAAATACTTGATTTCACTAATAAATACCTAAATCGAGACCACAAGTACATAATTTGAGGCAGAAAATACTGATTTTTATGCATAAAATATTTGTGTATGTGGTCGAGTTATCCACGTCTAAAATGATGGTTTTTAATCAACATCTTACATATTAAGGACATTACCCATCTTAAAGAACATAAAATGAGTTTTCTAGTAACTTCACATTCATTCACGCACAAATACTCGATTTCAGCAATAAAATACCTAAATCGTGACCACAAGTTCCTAATTTGAGGCAGCAAATACTGATTTTTATGCATAAAATGCTTGTGTATGTGGTCGAGTTATCTACGTCTAAAATGATGGTTTTTAATCAACATCTTACATATTAAGGACATTACCCATCATAAACAACATAAAATGAGTTTTCTAGAAACTTCACATTCATTCACGCTCCAATACTTGAATTCAGCAATATAATACCTAAATAGAGAGCCGAAGTACCTATTTTAAGGCAGCAAATACTAATTGTTATGCATAAAATACTTGTGTATGTGGTCGAGTTATCTACGTCTAAAATGATGGTTTTTAATCAACATCTTACATATTAAGGACATTAGCCATCATAAACAACATAAAATGAGTTTTCTAGCAACTTCACATTCATTCACTCACAAATACTTGATTTCAGCAATAAAATGCCTAAATCGAGAGTAGAAATACCCAATTTGAGGCAGAAAATACTGATTTTTATGCATAAAATACTTGTGTAAGTGGTCGAGTTATCTACGTCTAAAATGATGTTTTTTAATCAACATTTAACATATTAAGTGGGGTTACTCATCATAAACAACATATTCTAGCAACTTCACATTTATTCACGCACAAATACTTGATTTCAACAATAAAATACCTAAATCGAGAGTATAAGTACCTAATTTGAGGCAGAAAATACTGATTTTTATGCATAAAATACTTGTGTATGTGGTCGAGTTATCTACGTCTAAAATGATGGTTTTTAATCTACATTTAACATATTAAGGACATTACTCATCATAAACAACATAAAATGAGTTTTCTAGCAACTTCACATTCATTCACGCACAAATACTTGATTTCACTAATAAAATACCTAAATCGAGACCACAAGTACATTATTTGAGGCAGAAAATACTGATTTTTATGCATAAAATATTTGTGTATGTGGTCGAGTTATCCACGTCTAAATGATGGTTTTTAATCAACATCTTACATATTAAGGACATTACCCATCTTAAACAACATAAAATGAGTTTTCTAGTAACTTCACATTCATTCGCGCACAAATACTTGAATTCAGCAATAAATACCTAAATCGTGACCACAAGTACCTAATTTGAGGCAGCAAATACTGATTTTTATGCATAAAATGCTTGTGTATGTGGTCGAGTTATCTACGTCTAAAATGATGGTTTTTAATCATCTTACATATTAAGGGCATTACACATCATAAAAAACATAAAATGAGTTTTCTAGCAACTTCACATTCATTCACGGTCAAATACTTGAATTAAGTAATGTACCTAAATCGAGACCAGAAGTATCTAATTTGAGGCCACAAATACTGATCTATATGCATAAACTACTCGTGTATATGGTCGAGTTATCTACGTCTAAAATGATGGTTTTTAATCAAATTGTCGAATACCTGTATTCGAACCCAAAATACTTAAATTTGGACTATAAATGCTTGATTTATCATATAAAATACAGATTTGCATACGAAAAATACTTTTGAAATGGGGCGAGATACATTCCACAAAAATTGTTGTTTTAATGAACCATATCAAGTGTTAAGGACATGAATCACCAAAACATGAAAAAACTAGGATTTTTCTAGTAGCCCTACATAATCTGTCGAATACCTGAATTCGAACACAAAATACTTAAATTTTCACTTCAAATCCTTGATTTATCATATAAATACCGATTCTCATACAATAAATACTTTTGAGAGGGGGCGGCATGCATTCCACAAAAATTGTTGTTGTAATGAACCATTTTATGTTGTTGATGAAGATCAATGTACTTATTATGTAAGATGTTCATAAAACTCACCATTTTATACCTGGATACTTCGACCCAATTCCCAAGTATTTTATGCATAAATGTAAGTATTTTTTTTGCCTTAAATTAGGTATTGTACTCTCAATTTAGGTAATTTCTGGCGAATGGATGCATTTGCAAGTTAAATTTAAGCGGAAAACACCATTACAATCCCAAAAGAAACCATATCAAGTCTGCACAAATCTGAATGAAAATAGGTTCCAAATCTGATCTTTATATTTCTTGCTAGCATCCAAACTGAGCCAATCTTTAAATAGCGCTAGGGCATTAGTTATTTGCACGAACGTCTATTGTGCCCCCGTCGTTGACATCTTCCACTCGTTATCAAACATTTTCCAACTTGACATCTTCACCTCATGACTGAAATATATTTGAACAAAGGTATGGAATAACGAAACACCCCACTTAATTCTATAAAGCCATCCATATAAAGCTCAGAAATAACTCAAAGAAAACTTAGCTCCAGTCTCATGCTACGTAGTCTGGACCTTCAATCATATTGCAAAAAGAAAGTTCGTTTCCAGCACACTCATCATAAACCAACAAGCCATATGCTGAGATACAAATGCCAATTAATTTCGCATTTTTGGGGAAAACCAACAAAACTCGGGAAAATAAACGAATTCCTTGATATTTATTCTGTGGTTGTGGGTAGCTAGTCGGACTAGGAGAAATTGAGCCAGCGGAAGATGTGATTACTCAGTGATGAAATTGAGCTTGTATTGAGTCAGTGAAGGATTTTTACTCACGTTTCATGTGCTGCAATTTTATTTGGGAAAGAAAGGGTAATATTGTAACTTGAATACAAGGGAGTTAAAACTATCTTTGTGCTTGGTGTCAGTACCTATTCCCAAAATAAAAGCCGGAGGGACTGATTCATAAGACTGAACTTCAATTAAGTATTTTTCTCCAAATTACTCTATAATCAATCATACGATGATATGATAGTCAAATTGTAATATAAAATATGCTAATAGAAAGAAAAAAGTTAATTCTATATTATGGACGGTACAATACAATGAGTAATCACAACTGTACTTCAGTTGTCATCCCAACTTTGCCGTACGCGGACTCAAACTAAGCCTTTTTTTTTTCACTTTCGAACAACATTCCCATTTTCCGGGTCTCGTGTCTTCATCATTACACTACACCGCCACACCCACGTAGTTCACCAAAATTGTAATTAAGTCCCTTAACTTATAGACCACAGTAACTTTAACCCCTGAACATTTGCTCGTCGCGTGACAAATATATTATTCCTTCTATCGTCGTCGATGTTGGTTCAATTGATATTTTTTAGATAACCGGGGAACCTTGACGGGCCAGGTAAACCCCTCGGGCCGACGCGATAGCCTGCAAACAACACGCGATAACCTGCAAACAACGCCGACCAGAAAACCTCATCGGATCAATTTATTTATTCCAACCAGAAATCGATATGTCGATTGTGGGATATATTATCCACTTTTGTTTTTTTCTTATAAGTCAAGAGACAACACCTATTGTTTTGTTTACGTGATAATATGTTATTTTTGTACAATATATTATCTTAAATAACCACTTCACTCATTATTTTTTTTTTTAATTTATTCGTTTAATATTATCTCTCATGTCTAAGACCATAGCTTGATACTTGTGGTAATATTATAGGGATTTGTACAAATAATATTTTGAGCTGAGCTTTGATAACATGTTAAATTAACACTCGATTTAAATTTATTGGAGTTTTTTTCAATTTATATATATTATATTTCAAATAAATTACTCGAAAAAATACTTCCAGTTAATTAAAATATCCACCTTCCAATTGTGAACGCTATTTATAATCATTCCTTAAAAAAGGACACGAACAAGAATATTTGCTTATTTGCGTGGTAAACAGTGTAATTATACCATGTTTTGTTGTTTCTTTACTTCTCAAGAAGTTGACTTTGACTTCTGAGCTCAACCATATATATATCATCGTCCCAAATATCACATTCCGCGACCAACCTTCCGAAGACAAAAAAAAAAAAAAAAACAAAAATCAAAGACAAGAAAGAATCGACCGATTTCTCAAAAACCCATTGATGGGAAATTACATTTCTTGCACTCTCGCCGGTCCTCTGAGCAAAACCCTCAACAGGGGCACAACGGTCATTCTACCCTCCGGCGAGGTCAAGAAGCTCCACGAGCCAACGGTGGCGGCGGAGCTCATGCTGGAAACGCCTAACCACTTCCTCGTCGACGCCAAGTGCCTGCAAATCGGGCGGCGATTCTCTCCCCTCCCCGCAGACGAAGAGCTCGAATTGGGGCGCGTGTACGCCTTCTTTCCTATGAAGAGGGTTACGTCGGTGGTCGGTGCTTCCGACGTGGGCCAACTTTTCGCGGCGGCGACGAAGAAGGCGAGGCCGTCGTCGTCCCTCAGCGGCGGTGTTAGGATTTTGCCCGATTCGGCGGCGGCTGGCGTGGAGGATGGCGGCGGCGGTTTGTTGGAGCCGAAGCTGATGAGGTTGGATGAGGTCGTCGCGGAGACGGAGTTTGTACGACGGCGGTCGTCTTTTTGCAGGAAGTCGTCTTTGCTGGAGACGATTGTTGAAGAGCCGATACTTGTGAGATGGTGACTTGAAAGAAAGCAAAAAGTATATGATTTGTTTAATAAGTTGGCTCTTTCGACTTTCGAGTTTTAAAATGGGAGAACTTCAAATAGTTCATTTCTTACGTGTTTTTCCCTATCATATTCTTTTGTTGTAACTTGTAAGATACTGCTTTGGAAAAGGTTATGGATATTTTAATACATATGTAAATAGACAGTTACTGTTTTAAATGAAAATGTAATGAAGAAGAACGCTCAAATTATTTGAAGTGTCATTTTCTTACATTATTACGTAAACTAGCCCCTTTCACTTTACAAAACATATAATGACATTCTTCTAAATATCGGTGTTGGTAGAAACATAGCCGCTTTCATTTCATCATAATCAGGTTGAGGTTATTTATTTATTTTTCTTTCTTTAAATTTATTTTTACTTTATTCGGAAATTAAATCGGCTAAAACCAACCCGACCCACCATCCGACACGAACTGCATCCGAAACTAGCTTTTTGAAATGTTTAAATAAATGTGTAAACTCAAACCCAACCCAAATATTAAGTGAATCAGTTTAGGGTTCGAATTTTCAATCCGAAATTAACCCGTATAGTAATTCATTTAACCCGAATAATATAAATTACTAAAATTCCTTACTATAAATTAAATTTAATTATGTTTTGTGAGACTCTTGTTATTTGGAACTTTAATTATTTCTTAATTATGTTGATGTTCTAGAAATAGAACTGGTTAGTTTTTCTGTTGTTTTGTTTGATTTGGATTATAATTCTGTTTATGTAGATTTTCTTGCCTTTCTTTTTTTAAACGGGTTAGCGGGTTAATGGGTTAGATTTAGTTAAAGCAGGTCGTGTTTTGGTTCAATATTTCAACTTGTTTAAGTAAATATGTCGGCTCAGGGTTGAAGTTCTCAAGCGTTTGTTAAACGGGTTGAATCCGAATGTAACTCAACTCGGGTTGTTTATCACTCAAGGTGGGGGTGGAGAATGAGATAAAAAGTCGGGCTATCATATAGAGATATTCACACAACATAAAAGCATATACGACGCCATGAGCACTAAAATGGTCAGAAAATAAATGGGAATCTATAGAAAATTCCCATTTATATAAAAAATTCGCAAGTCAGTACCCTGTCAGATTTTTTTTATATGTAGGTACCTAATTGAATAATTTTTTTGCAAATTGGTACCTTTTCCGCCGCAAGTACGTCATAGAACACATTTAGGTACCATAGAGAAATGTATTGAGGTACATAATACAGTAAGAAAATGGTACATCATATAACACATTAAGGTACCATATAAAACGTATATAGATATCATATAGGTGTCATATAAACGCGTGACGTGGTACGTAATACACATATAATAAGGTATGTCAAGATTGGAAAAATGGTACACATAATTGCACGGGTACTTATATAAAATAATTTCCGACCGGGGTACTGACTTGCAAATTTTTTATAAATGGGTATTTTTCTGTAGATTCCCTGAAAATAAAACTCAAAAATACCCCACCCACATATACACCCTAAACAATGTATTTATTTTTAATTTTAATCGTAATTCTTGCTTGTGGTAATCGACATGCTTCTAGTCAAAAATCACAGAGCCACGAGAAAGCAAAAGCCACAAAAAGCAGCACATGCTTATCCAAAATTGTCATATAAGAAACCTTTCTCCACACGAAGAAAGTGGCGATTGTGTCCATACGACATTCCCTATTTTCCCACTTCACCGTCATCGCCATCATCAAACTATTACATTAATACATACGAATATTCATTACAATTACAATTTCCAAAAAAAAAAACATCTAAGGATGAAATAAAACCACAAAAAAGCTTTAATGGGGAACGCCGCCGCAAAGAGTACGGCCAAGATCGTCAAACTCGACGGCGATACATTCAAGCTTCAACTACCCGTCACGGCCGCTGACGTGCTCCGAAATTACCCGCCGGGATTCGTCTTATTCGGGTCGGAAACGGTTAAGCGGTTCGGAATTCGGGCTCCGAAGCTGCTGCCCGGAGATGAGCTCCTGCCCGGAAAGATTTACTTCCTTGTGGAGATGCCCAAGTTTCCCGACGATGGTTCGGAGAGAAATTCGGATCGTGGGTCGGGTTTGGGTACGGTTTCAGGGTCTGTTCGGGTTAGGATGAGGCTTAGGAGAGCTGAGGTGAGGGAAGCGTTCGAACGGAGCAAAGATGAAGCTGAGGCTGCTGAGGCAATTCTTGATCTCTGTTTGCAGAAGAAATGTTAGGGTTAGTTTTAGTCATTTTCATTGTTGTAAATAAATGCTGCAGTTTGAAATTAGTTGGAAATTAGTGATTTTGCAAGATATTCACACACATATCATATAAGAATGTTATGTAATTTTACAAATATGTCATACTAATTAATTATTTTAACGCCAATTTGCATCATATGTGATATACGGTTTAGATTTGAATTGATCACACCCACAAGCACCAAATGCCAAATGTTTCATTATGTATACTACTATTCTCCGTACACTCTTTATACATGGGCTTAAAATATAATTATATTTATGTTACTTCAATTTTGATATTTATAATATTTATGAATATAGTTTTCGTATATATAATGTGAAAACTAATTTGTTAGGGGGAAAATTACAATAACTAAAAATTTTGAAAATGAAATGATAACTTATTAAATTACAAATAGATGTGCCAAATTGTAATAAAATGACGGACCAAATTGATAATTTTTAACTATCCTAGTCCCTTTATATAATAGATAGATACTAGAATTGACATAATGGAATCATTAAAATGTGATATCACATTAAAATAATGTTACCCCCGGTTTTCACCCCTAACACGGCAAAATACCCGACTTGGTATAACAAACCGAACTACCCCGCCCGCCAATCAGAATGTCCCGGCAATAGCACAGTGCGATGTAGCCCTTCAGGCAAGGTATCCCGAACTGGCACAAAGCAACACGTCGGAAGGGAAGAGACGCCCTTCAGGCAAGGGATCCCGAACTGATCCTGGACGCCCCCTCCGGAAAAGCCTCCAAGCTCGACTGGACAGAGACGCCCCTCGAGTGACCCCAACCACTTGCCTCCCCGAGTACCGCACAGTCGACAGGACTTCGACGTGAGGGGGGAAGGGCCCGAGGTCCCTTCGGGAGCAGTATTTGACGCCCGAAGGCGGAATCACGGGCAGAGGGGTCCGAAACCTCGGGGAAGTCAGGCCACGGGCCGAGAACGTGATAACGTCCCCTTCTTCACGCACATAATCAGCCCAACGTGGGGGAACCGCCCCGACCTAGGTGGACAAGCGCGAAAAGCGGGAGAAACCGCCAGGAGGTGCCAAACGTGGGATAACCGCCAAGGACCGGGCGCACTACCACCTAAGGTGCTATAAATACTGTCAGAACCCCTCATTGCCAGGTACGTTTTTCCGATAACACGTCATTACTCTGCCATTTTTTAGACTACAGTGCATTCTTTTGTTTGCACCACCTGGAAAGGAAATACACTCTTGACCAAGGCAAGAGGGCAAACGACCCCCATAACTCACCCTGTTTCAGCAATTCCCGGCCGAGATGTGCGGTGAAGTACGGCGGGAAATGTAATACCCGAGTCCCGTAAGTAAGCTGGCCAATAAATATGCATACATATGATGTGACTTACGTGACTGCATGAAACATATTTAAATATTATATGCCTGTGTGATTACATATTAGGTGCTATTAGGATTACTAACCAAGCAGAAGAATTAATTGAATTTGGGTTAGTTATTGATTTTAGGGTTAGTACATGACATGCTAACCTAGCAGATCTGATTTAGTATAGTAAGTATTAATACCACATTTTGGGGAGCATGAATTGGTAGGAATAAATTCGAAACACATCTTGCAACCTTGGTATTGATTAATCAACCTCGAAATTTATAGTTGCGAGAGGAAGTCGATAACATGAAGATCAAAAGTAACCGACATCGAAAGGAATCAATTGTAAAGTCTCTTAGTCTCGAGATCTAGAAATCTCGAGAGGTAGTTACTTGAAATGTCGAAATCAAAGGAAGCCGAAAGAATGAAGCTCGAGATTGATAGAGCTCGACACCTTTAAAGTTCGAAATCCTTAAAACTCGAGATCTTTGAATCTCGAAAGCTATGCTTGTCAAGGGAATGATGTTTACTGATTAACAAAATCGAATTAGCTACAAGACAATACAGTATATAATATTATGAGAGTGTTACCTAAGAAATTCAACTAGATAAGTATTGATAAAGAGAAGTCAACAAAATTTGGCTAAAATAACACGCAAGATATGATGAAAGGATAACATACTTATCTTAAATTCACTATCAAGAAACTAACGAAAGATTTCTATAGAAAGGAGGAGAGAAGTCGAACCAAGAACAAGAGTATAACCCATCAGTAGTCTGGGAAGAAGGTATAAACCATTATAATTTCATGTTTACACTTCTATATTAGCGTGTTATATGTATAGCTTTAACTTAAATTAGTAAATCCATGTTAAGTACTCCATATGAACTAGGAATTAGGGCGTACCCTTTTAGGGTTTAACATATCTTGTAGGGAACTTTAATTGTAGATACTGATTTAGGATTTCTATCACAGGTTCTCAATGTTAGATTAGTGGAAGTTTAGTTGATATGCATATGGTTCTATGGGAATATATCGTTTGATGATTGAGAGATGCGATTTTCAGTTGAATGAAAACTCGAAATAAAACTCGAAACAGATTTCGAAATTTATATTGAAATCCATATTAGTATTAACTTCAAAACTTGGTATAAAATCTCGAGATTAAACTCGAGATATCTAATTTTAAGACTGACTTTAAAATGTTGTGTAGAATATCGAAATCAAGCTCGAAATCTATTACTAATGTTGACCTCAAAATTTCATATAACATCTCGACATTTGTGTAAAAGCTTAACATACATCTCGATATCTTGGTTACAATGTCGAAATCCATTTTAACGTTAATTTCGAAATATAGTATAACATATCGACATCCTATGTATAATCTCGATAGCACATCTCGAAACCCTTTGAGTGCTGTTTAATCAATATCGAATTCTTGTATGTACTATGTCGAACTCTATGTCAATCCCCACTTTGAGATTGATCTCGAAATATTAAATACTATATCGTCAAGCTCGATATTTATCTCAAGATTTATGTCAAGACCATTTTTATTTCATGTCGAGATCCATTTCTATTTCATGTCGATGTCCAATTTTAATTCATCTCGATATTTATATCCAAACCCATGACGAGATCTATCTCTGAAATGATACTTCTCAGTTTAAGTTAAAGTTCGAAATTTTAGGGTTTCGAAATTTATAGAAGTCGAAACTACAGTTTTCATATTAAGCCAATTTCGTGAAATTATAACTAGACTAACAAACCCTAATTGTATATGTTTCTATACTTAGGATTCGGAGATTAGCGACTTACAGTACGATAGACTACATAGCTAAGGATACCAGGTAAGTGGAAGTCTCAACTACAACACATAACTGTATGTGCATGAAAATTTTATGTTATGTGTTTCTATGATTTTACGTGACTTCCTACGTGAATTAATTGCGTTATACGACACGCATGATTTATTCACATGATATGATGGCATGACACGCATATTCATAACATGAGCATATGCACGCACGTTTAGTACAAAAGGCATGATATGAGAGCGTGCATATATACGATCGCCTGAGAGCGATAAAGATTCGCCGATATGGACGTCTGATGTCGACTCAAAGTTGAGTCACGACTCTTCTATGCTACCATGGTGACGTCGTATGGCGCTACCGTCAGACATGACATGTATAAGGCAAGACATGATTTTAGGGCTAATGCCCTCATGGCGGATCGTGAAACCTGGAGGGTGCGAGCTGAGGGAGTAAGCGACATCGAGGGTATCTCTGGTGTTGACTACCTTAGATTAGGCTACCAGTGAAGCGTCCGCGTGGCGTATGAAACCACCTTGGGACAGAAAAGGCGCCCTAGGGTTAGCCTCCCTTGAGTGGGTATTGCCACTTATATATTTATTTATCCCTTGTGGATTCGAGCTCCATGATGGTGCATAGCAAGATAGCCGAGGGCCCTATATGACAAGACAAGACAAGGAAAAAATGAGGTCTAGGGAGCATTGGCGTGGATGCCTTTGCAAATTTAGGACACAGCATGGCATGCATGACTTTCACTTACTGAGCTTTATAAGCTCATTCCACGTATTTATGTGTTGTAGGTTCACGGGATCACGGTACGTGATCTTTACGATTGCGAGGCCAATTTTAAAGCTTCCGGAGGACTTTTGAGGTGGCATTGTGTACATGGATGCGACCTGAGTGGCGGGCCGATAGATTATTTTTAACACGCATGCGCTCACCTTGTATTTATGTCTTAGGAATATTTTGCATTGTACAGTGGAGTTTCCTTTATATAAAAGAAAAAGTTTGTACGCATTTTCATATATAGATTTCATTTATATCACATACAGTCACATCGAATAGTAGTACGAATGGACGGTAGAAGTCAGGGGCGCCGCAGGAAAAGGTCGTTAGCTGTTTTTCGCGATAGGTCAATTTTCGGCGGCATCAATTTGGCGCCGTCTGTGGGAAACTCTAGGTTCTCTTTTGCAGAAATTTAATACAGTGACTGTCGAAAATGATCACGCGCCGCCCAATGGCAATGAGCCGACCATGTCCGACCTCGCCGTCCGGATGGCGACGGCGATGCAAGAAATGAGGAAGATGGGAGCAGACGTCGGAGTACTCATGGCAGAAAGGAATCGAAGAAACCGCCAACCTGGATCGAATGGAAGGGAGAATCGCCAACCTAGGCCAAACGAAGAAGAGAATCGCCGGCCTGTGCCAAACGGAGAACATGATGCCCAGTCTAACGTAGTCGAGCAAGAGGACGAAAATAGGACACTAGCGTCAGAATTTAGGGAAGTACGCGAGAATAAAAGGAGACGCGCAGAATAGCGAGCCGTCGAATTGGAAGACATGAGGAGGAGATCCGCAATCTCAAGGACTTAGCAAACCCATCGGAAGCACCATTAATTCCCCGAGCATCCATTCTCGCCCGAAGTACTATCAGCCCCCTTACCAGGACACTTTCGCTGCTTCGAGATGGGGAAATATGACAGGACCGGACCGCCCGAGGAGCACCTCCCCGTTTTCGACGGAAATGCAGTGGTTCGCATTATTACCCCCAGGAGGGATTACGAGTTTTCAAGACCTCACCAGCCACTTCTTGAAACACTTCTCAAGCAGCCGAAGACGCCCGTCTTTAGCCGTAAAATTACTGAACATAAGACAAGTCGATTACATTCGGCGCTTCAACCAACTAAAGATGGAAGTGCCTAACGCCGCACCAAAGTTGCTCATTGTGGCGTTCCACCACGGCCTCCGAGATGGGGAGTTGTTCAGATCCTTAGTAAAGAAGTACCCGATGACGGTGAAGGAGTTGGTGACCCGAGTCGAGAAGTACGTACGGGTAGAAGAATCTCACGCCAAAGAGCCTGAGTATAAAAACCGGAAAAGCCCTCCGCGAGACCGGAAAAGAAGTCCGTCTAGGGATTAGTGCCACAGGCCTCTCCCTCGGAGAGACGATCGTCCCGTACCAGCCCCAACTATGCCTCGGGCAAACTTCCCTAGGTTACGAGTCCACAAGGTTCAGGAACTAGAAATATGCGATGAATATGACTTCCTTCGCAGGCCTCCTTATATCGACATCAACCCTAGAAGGCCGATATCCGACACCTACTGCAACTACCACCACGAATGTGGACACACGACGGAAGGATGCTTCCTATTAGGTCGGGAGATGGACAAGCTAATTGCGTCAAATCCCGAAGCGCGATCGAAACTGACGGGAGGGGAAAGCGGATTCGGCGGATTCGGGTCCAAACCAACTTTGTCACGATCCTTTATAACTGAGAATTTTTCACGTCTAAGTCGAGGTTCGAGCGGCAATAGCTCGGCTCGGCCCAAAGCCTTGCTACTCAGCCTGCCACTTTCTTATGTTTGCGAGCGGAAATATGCCTCGGTATCCCAGGATCGGGAATTGCTCCAACACCTGATCGGAACATCAAGCCCCTGACCATTGGGAAAAACCAAGGAGAACAGCGGAGAGAGAGGAAAGAAGGGGCCCTAGGCCGGATGAAGATGGAACGCGTCGGTACCAGGACAATAGGGAACAGCGAAGATCTCCCGAACGAAAAGTACCACCTCGGCAGATTAATATAATCTCGGGAGGACCCACCGGAGGTGATTTTAACAGAGCAAGGAAGGTCGGAATCCGTCGCCTAGAGAACTACGAGATCAAATCGGGGAGTAAACGATCAGGACCCGTGATAGCTTTGGGCTAGAGGATTTCCATGGAGGGGATGACTTCCATGAAGACGCCTTAATGATTAGGGCCGAAATCGCTAATCATGACGTCGGGAGAGTTTTCGTCGACAACGGGAGCTCCGTTAATATAATCTATAAAATGGCGCTCGACCAGATGGACTTGGGATCTTAACCCCTAGATAGAGTAGAAACTGCCCTCTTTGGCTTCACAGGACATTGTGTCGAGGCGATGGGGATCTTACACCTTCCACTTACCCTTGGAGAGGGAGACTTGAGAAAGACTCGGATGGTGCCCTTCATGGTCATCAACGGCTCAAGCCCCTGCAACATTATCCTTGGGAGACCCGCGTTAACCTCCTTCACCGAGATCGCCTCGGTGCTACACCAAAAGATCAAATTCCCTGTCGGAGACAAAGTAGGGGAAGTGTTGGGAGATTGCAAGATGGCTCATAAGTGTTATGTGGAAGAAGTCAGGGTAGAGATCAAATCGTCTAAGGCCAGAAGAGACGACCACCCGAAGGGGAGAGAAACCTTGTACACTATCGGGGCAGCCCTTAGGAAGAAACCAAAGAAGTGGTAATCAGATCGCCTGAGGGGACAATCAAAATCGCCAAAGACTTGCCTCAGGATTTGAAGGAGGATCTCGTCAAGCTGTTAAAAAGGAATTCGAACGCGTTTGCGTGGGCATCTAAGGAAATGGTGGGAATTGACAGAGGAATCATCGAGCACAACTGAATGTCTCCCGAACCACCCGACCATTTTCCAGAAAAGGAGATATCTTAGTTCTGAAAAAGACATTGAGGTCAAACGACAAGTGGAGGAGTTGCTAGATGCGGGGTACATAAGGGAGGTCCAGTTCCCCACATGGCTCTCAAACGTGGTTCTTTTCCCGAAATCCTGGGGTAAATGGCGCATGTGCTGGGACTTCAGGAACTTGAATGAAGCATGCCCGAAGGATTGTTACCCCTTACCCCGAATAGATCAAGTGGTAGACTCTACCTCGGGACATGAACTGCTCTGTTTCCTCGATGCTTTCCAAGGGTACAATTAGATTCTCTTGGCCAAGGAAGATCAGGAGAAGACGAGCTTCATCACAGTGGGGGAACATTCTGCTATACTGTCATGCCCTTCGCGCTAAAGAATGCCGGAGTCACGTACCAGAGGTTAATGGACAAAATCTTCAAGGATCAGATAGGGAGGAATGGTCGGGAAAATTTCGTGGGATATATGGTGACAAATAGGGGAATCATGGCCAACCCAGAGAAGGTTAAGGCGCTGATAAGGATGACTCCCCCGAAATGCCTGAATGAGGTGCAAAGACTAACCGACCGCATAACAGCTCTTTCACACTTCATTTCCCGATCTGCGGACCGAAGTCTACCTTTCTTCAGGGTACTAAGCAAAGTCCAGAATTTCGAATGGACTGCCGAATGTGAGAAGGCATTTCAGGACTTAAAGGAATACTTGAATGAACTACCGATACTCAATAAGCCCCTACCTGGAGAAGATCAGACAGTCTACATGGCAGCCACACCTCAGGCTGTCAGTTCAGTACTGGTTCGGGAAGAAGAAAAAGTACAGAATCCAATTTATTTCGTAAGTCATATTCTAAAGGGCGCAGAGACAAGGTACACCAACTGCGAGAAGTTACTGTTGGCTTTGCTCATTACAGCTAGGAAATTGCGCCTGTACTTCCCATCACATCCCATAACAGTATTGACCATTCGCTCGATTGGAAATATCGCCACACGACCAGATGTCTCGGGAAGGGCTGTGAAATGGGCTACGGAGCTAGGGGAATACGACATCCAGTACAGACCTCGGACGGCTATCAAGGCTCAGGCACTGGCAGATTTCATGGTAGAACTGGTCGGGGATTGCCCGGATGAGATGTGGAAAATGTTCGTGGATGGGTCATTCTGCAGTTCGGGAAATGGAGTCGGCATACTGCTCATATCCCCGTGGGGAGAGGAAACCAACCTGGCCCTCAGACTGGACTTTCAAGCATCAAACAATGAGACAGAATATGAGGCACTGCCGCAGGGCTTTGAGCAGCTCGGAGAATGGGAATCACTCGTTTAACACTACATTCAGACTCTCAATTAGTGGTGCAACAGTTGGACAGGAACTTCACAGTCAAGGGAGAAAACTTGGAAAAGTATGTCAAGGCCTTCGGGGAAAAAGAGGTTTCGAGGAACTTAAGATCGTCCTAATAACCCGAGCTGAGAATGAAACAGCCGATGAGATGGCCAAGTGGGCTAGCGCCATGGGAACACTCGACGACAGAGGGAAAGTCTTGTCCATTTGGCAGGTCGAGGATCAAATAGCGCCCGACCCTGATATCCCCCCAGGGGACTAGAGGTATGAAATATACCAGTATTTGCGTCACCAACTCTTACTCGGGGACAAAGCTCTAGCACGGAAACTTCTGAGAAGGACCCAGCGCTTCACCCTGATGGACAAAACTCAGTTTAAGAGATCCTACGACGGACCATTACTAAGATGCGTATCCACGGGAGAAGGCGAGTATGTCCTTCGTGAGATTTACGAAGGTATTTGCGGAAGCCACATCGGGAGTTGGGCACTGACGAGAAAAACGCTCCTAGCCGGCTTCTTTGGTCGACTATGAAAGGGGACGCTGTGAAGATAGTCCGAGGATGTCTTAACTGCTAGAATTACGCCAGCCGACAGAGAATGCCTGCAGAGGCCATGAAGTCGATAACTTCGCCTTGCCCCTTCGATCAGTGGGGTTAAGACATTGTCGGCCCCTTTTCAGGGAAGGTGGCCCAGAAGAAGTTTTTATTGGTGGCTGTGGACTACTTCTCGAAGTGGGTGGAGGCCGAAGCAATGGCAAGAATCACCGAGGCAGCCATCATGGCCTTCATATGGAAAAACATCGTCTGCCGTTATGGAATCCCGAGGAGGTTGATCTCCGACAACGGGAGACAATTCAGCGAAAAGAAGTTAAAAGAGTGGTGCGAGCAACTCGCGATAGAGCAAGTCTTCACTTCTGTGGCGTACCCTCAGAGAAACGGCCAAGTGGAGGTCACCAATCGCACCATCGTCCAAGGCCTGAAGGCCCGACTGAAGGGCTGGAAAAATCCTGGTTCAATGAGCTCCAAAGGGTCCTCTAGTCATAACGGACGACACCCCGAGAAGGAACGAGCAAAACTCCCTTCAGTCTAGTTTATGGAAGTGAGGCAGTTCTGCCTGCAGAAATCGGCATGGAAAGCGCCCGAATCCTGACTTACCCAGAAGACAACAACCGACTCCGGGCGGAAGACCTCGATCTAATCGAGGAGGGAAGAGAAAGGACAGCCCTCAGGATGATCGCCTACCAAAGAAGAATGACTAAGTCCTACAACCGCCGAGTGCGAACCAAAAGATACGAAGTGGGGGACTTGGTGATGAAAGAAATTATCAATCAAGAGGGAAGGAAGAAGTTGGAACCTAAGTTCGAAGGCCCTTATCGCATCATCAAGAAGGCGGGGGAGGCCTCTTACTATCTCGAGGACACCGAAGGGAAGCAGCTTGACCGACCCTGGAATGCCCACAAGCTGAGGAAGTATTATCCCTAGAGGGGGTACCCTCATTACGCATACTTATATTTTCTCATTAAGTTTTCGCGCTATTTGTCCAATATCGCTTTCTTATTACTTGGGTGTAAGCCACACACAATAATATTAATGCAATTCATTTTTTTTCTATACGAAGGCAATTCGAGGAAACACATAAAAGAAATAAAAGACACGAAGACCCGGGTAGAAGATTTATTCCCTAAGGGACACAGTGCCTAACCCTTAGGGGCAAATTATCCACTTCGGGCAAAACTAAGTGCGCACATTGAATCCCTCTGCGAGAGGCTGAAATCTTCCCATACGGAAGCGAAGACCACGCGTAGGGGTGTTGTTCGGTATACCGACCAAACAAACCGAAATACCGAGATTTCGGTACAAACCGAACCGAATCGAAAAAATTCGGTTCGGTATTCGGTATATAATTTTTAAAAGTTCGGTATTTCGGTTCGGTATAAGATTTCTGGTTCGGTATTTTCGGTATACCGAATTACTGAATTTAAAATAAAATATATACACAGCCCAATAAATTATATACACAGCCCAATAGAAACCAGTTGACAACGAGGTCAATTTAGGGATTTCTTTATCTTCTTCCTTCAATCTTCTTCCTCTTCAGACTACACGAACGAATCTTCTCAAAAACTAAAAAATAAAAATCAATGTCGAACAACCACTTGTGCAGCCCCGCCGCCGGGGGATCGATCGACCCCATGATCCCCATCTGATTCCGCCGATGGTTCGATTCGTCATCTTCAATCAAACGGCAAGAGAGAGAGCAAGACAGATTGCAGAGATTCAAGCAGATGAGCAGCGGATTCACCTAGCTTGAAATTGTCTAAGATGGTCTTTTGTACGCGAGATTCACCTAGATCGTTCCTAGTGGCCAACAGATGAGTTTTTAGGCAAATGAATTTTTTTCCCTTCAACCTCGGTATTTCGGTAAATAACCGAACAACCGAAATTCGGTTTTACCGTACCGAACCGAAAAAAATTCGGTTCGGTATTCGGTTCTTCAAATCATAGAACCGAAATTTCGGTTAACCGAAATTTTGGTTCGGTTCGGTACGGTTTGTACCGAATGCCCACCCCTAACCACGCGTACATTGAATCCCTCTGCGAGAGGCAGCTCACTGTTCCCTTCAGGCAAAACTAAGTGCGCACACTGAATCCCTCTGCGAGAGGCTGAAATCTTCCCATTGGAAAGCGAAGACCACGCGCACATCGAATCCCTATTCGAGTGGCAGCTCGCTGTTCCCTTCGAGAACGTCGCGCACATTGAATTCCTCTGCGAGAGGCTGAAATCTTCCCCCAGGGAATGAAAGACCACGTGCATATCGAATCCCTCTACGAGAGGAAGCACACAATTCGTTTCCGGAACATCTTTCACGATCTCTAAGGCTCACCTCGGGCTCAGGGGGACGACCATGACCCAAGGGTAAGGGACCTTATTATTGGCATGATCCGACTCTCAGAACGCGATGGGTTGAGCACATAAATGGGAGAGGAAGCATTGAGCACATAAGTTAGGAAGACATAAAAATTCTTTTATTTATAAATACACCCTGAGCGTTATCAGGGTAAACAAAGCAGAAAGACGGAATATGAAAACATCTACAGAAAAACAGGAAAAAATCGAAAGACCCAAACTAATTTTCCAACAAGCTAACTCTCTCCGGCTGGGCCGCTACCCTGAGAAGCATCGCTGTTATTGCCTAAATCGAACTCGTCCCAGAGACTTTTTCCCTTCACCTTCTTCGGGGGCGAACGAGGGGGGGGGGGCAGAGCCATAAAAGCCACGTCTGGGTCCAGATAATTAAAAGGATGAGCGCTCTCCGTGAAGCCATTAGCTCTGATCTGGGACAAACACCCTTGGAACCCAAAGTTGAAATACAGGTTGGCCGCTTCAGACACCTTCTCGACGGGAACCAGCTCCTGGTACACCTGGGCTTCCCGATTACGGCGGATCTTTCTTCCGGGTGGACTTCTTGACGGAGCTTACCGACCTCAAACTGAACCTTGGTCAACAGGCTCTTCAGATGACCCACTTCCTGAGCCTCTTCACTAACCTTCATAGTCATCTCCACATTACAGCTTCGGGCTGAATCCACCATCTTCTGTTGAAGGCGATATCGACGGGCCCCTTCACAAGATAGTGAATATGCCTGAAGACAAAAGGAAACGTATAACATCTAAATTGTGGCCCAATTTTTTTTCTAAAAACATTCAGCCCAATCTAGCAAAGAGCCCAAATAGATGAATTGAATACTTTCTTTTTCATCATTATCATCTCACTTAGCATTTCCTACGTGAGGAACCCACCGCTTAAGCAAAGAGAAAGGGAGAAATCTCAGAAACTTGATCACCTAGGTATAGAGCTTACTGAAATCGAGCTATATAGAGGTAAGAAGTGTTCTGTTTCCAACTAAAATCAGTTTCGAAACCAAAATTTCTGCTGCAAATTTTCTGGTTTTCGCAGCTCTTGTATTTCACGTTTTTTACCTAGCTAAAGTTATCGGATTCTTACGAAACTTGTTTCTGTGGAAATTTAACTCTCTTAGGTGTTTATAGCCGCTTGAATCGGTTCAATCCGATCATTCCTCGATTTTTTGTGAATTCTTGAAGCTAACAGCGCAAATCTGAAAAACTGCTGTTTTTGCAAAAATTCTGCTGTCGCAGTGGTAGTGTTTCTGGATTTTGACCCACTTATACTTATCCGATTCCGTTGAGACTTGTTTCTATCAAAAGATAACTTCCCAACCTGTTCATAGCCACCAAAACCATCTCAATAGGACAATCCTACAATTTTCTATGATTTTTGTGAAGTAGCTGATACGAATCTGAAAAATTACAGCAACTTGAAGGAAATTTCTAACGGTAGAGTTGGTCGTTATCATCTTATTAGGCGAAGTAGCATCAGTCGAGGGCTCTAGGGCAGCTTCGGGTCTTGGGGAACGCTAGAATTTGACACGGTGAGTGGGTATTACGGGGACGCCTTCCCTTCAGGGACGTGTGGACCTCGTCGTGTCTTTTGTTTTTTCGTCATTCTATATCATCGTGATACGTCGTCTTTGTAAATGCGGTGACATCATGGGTTATTCTTTGTGCATAGTGAGCCTTGTCGGCTATAGGGTGTTGATATTGGTCGGTATTTATAATATAAGTCCTTTTGGTTTGGGTTGACAGTTATACGAGCTATTGCTTGATATGGTAATGTGATACTATATCATTCTATGACGTGATTGCTTATATGGATTATCGTATTGGTCGGTCCTTGTTGTTGCATAAACTTGGTACCAAGTGTATTAGCCCGAATGGCCACGTTCGGGTGAGTGGAGAGTGGCATGTCGAGTAGTAGCCCATGGCTTGGCACACCCGGGTGAGTGAGGCCCAACGAGTGCACCCTTCCAGTGCCCTGTGATGCTATTGATTATTGATGAAGGGTGGTCGTTGGGTAGATTAGATGGGCCAACATCGCGTGTGTGGGACATGCGTGTTATAGCAGTCGATGCGTCAGTTTAGATTCATGGTCTAGAGTACGGCGACGGACTCGTCTGACTCTCGACGGGGAGTTCAGTTCGAGGGATGAATTGGCCACCCACGCGTCATTGATATGATTTTTGTGGGTTATGTTGGTCTATATGTCATGCGTGCTGTGGTTAGGTATTGTATTTGTCATACGAGTGTTAGAAATATTGTCACGTAAGAGCGTGGGTATACTTTGTGTGACTCGGTGTCATCGTGGAGGACCCACCTTCTGTGAGGGAAGGTGTGTTCGTATTATCTCCTCACTGAGCTTTGCTCACCCCATTCTTTAAATCCATCTTTTAGGTTGTAGATACGTTTTGACGGGAGGTTGCCGTCTTACGATCGTTGCTTCTGCTGCCTTTTCATCCTTTTGGGTACAGTATCCCCTTTTCCTTGGATCCATGGGCAGTGTTACTTTTGGAAGGAGATTTTGTTTGTAAATTCCTTCCTTCGTTTGTTTAATATGACGAGACCGTTGGCTGTTTTGTATGAAACATCTTTGACATATATATATATATATATATATATATGTTATGTTACTTCTTGCTCGCGCTTTCTTATCATTCTACGACAATGGGTGATATCGAGCCTAGCGTTTATTGAGAAGCGCGCCGGCTGTCGTGCCTGTGACGTGGGTCGGGGCGTGACAGTTAAGGTGGTATCAGAGCCTTCATTGATGCATCCCTGCCTTTACCTTTTCAGTGTTGCCAATGGATCCGTTCTCTTGACAGTCCTTCTCTTTTATCTTACAGTTATATTAGTTTAACCTTAGTCCTTTTCCTTTGATAGTTCTTATGGCACCTCCACTTCGTAATCGAGGTCGAGGTAGGAGACACGCTTTTCGACGTTCTTCGAGTCCTCTTTCCTCTCATGTACCTCGTAGACCTCGAGGACACACCCATCATATTCCTCCGACCATTATTGAGCAACCAACAACTCAAGTGAGAGTTGATCAAATGATGACACCGGAACAATATCAAGTATATTACGACTATGTTCGTATAAACGGTGTTCCCCCACCTACGACTGGTCCCTCGACTTTCACTGTGCCTCAAGGTCCCGATATGCCATTCTTGAATCGATCGGGATTTCAGAATGTTCCTTCTCATGGCGAACCTATACTACCATCGCCACGTGTACCGGTTCCTAATACAGATACGATATCTGGAGCTTCTAATCCTAGGAGTGTGCGTTATATCCCTGATTTAGTGAAGGCTGTGGTTGATATGGGAACCCCACCATTCGAGGGTGTGAGAGATTCTACGGAAGCGGGTGCTTGGCTGAAGGAGATCAGAGAGACCTTTGATACCTTGATGGTCGATGGGTGCCATCGCGTGACGATTGCAACCAAGCTTTTGGGCAAGGAAGCGCGTAGATGGTGGCAGAATCTGAAGGAATCATCTTCTGAGACTATTACATGGCCTATCTTCGTAGAGAGCTTCAAAGATCGTTACTTCTCTCAGTATAGCAGGGATAAAAGGGGAAGGAGTTCTTAAATACCTATCAAGGCAATATGTCAGTTGTTGACTATGAGAGCTGATTCTTAGACTTACGGAAATTCGCTTAGAATCCTATACGACGCGTGACTTATGCAAACGATTTGAAGATGGTCTCAATATCAAATACGGGATCGCTTAAAGTCAGGAGATAAGTACGAGAGCCTTGACGCACTTGTGGAGGACGCGCTAAGGGTCGAGGGCCTAATGCAAACGAGGCATGCCCTAGCCGAACGATCTCAAAAGGGAAGGGAAAGCACTGAGGAATGCGTCAAAGATGAGTAAAGATTCTGGATCTTTGCGTAACATTCCCGTTTGGGCTGCTGGTTTTTCTCATCCTTTGAACAACCAAAGATGAGTGGTAGCGCATCGTCGAGATCTATCCCTTGGGCTAGTAGGTGCAGAAATTGTCAACAATACCATAAAGGTCCTTGTAAAGCCCCAAAAGTATGTTTTCAATGTCGGCAACCGGGACATATGATATATTCTTGTCCCCAATTGGTCGGAGCTAGCGGGCAATACTTCGCTTATCCTCATAGTAAGGCGTCTCAGCCCCCACCATACGTTGCTTCTGGAGGTAGTCGACCAGGAATGCAAGGTACTATGGGCGGCCCAAACACCCGAACGCCTACGCATGAAAGGAACGAAACTCGGGTGTTTCACATGACACAAGATGAAGCTCGCACCGATCCGAAGGTGGTGACAGGTAAAAATGTCCATTTGACTAAGATATCCTACCATTTGATATGCCAACTTCACTTTTGGCCCTGTGGTTATTAGATCATTCCTATAAGCATTTTACTACTCCTAACATTTCTTTCTTCCTCACATTCTGGCCCAATTTATTGACACTTCTTTAGGCCAAGTGCTCATTGGAGATCGCTCGATCTATAATTTATGATTCCGGGTCTGATCGATCTTATATTCGGGACAGTCTTACTGCAAGTCTACCTTATCGTGCTTCTTCATTGTCGCCAATAATGGTGGTTCATACCCCGCTTGGGGAACGAATTGATCGAAACTTAGTCTTCAAGAGTTGTCCTATCTCTATTAAGAACTCTATTCTAGAGTTGATTTGATACCGTTGCCATTGGCCGATTTGGATGCCATTCTTGGCATGGATTGGCTATCTCGACATCATGCACTTCTTGATTGTCGGGCAAAGCTTGTTACGTTTCGTAGACCAGTATTCCCAAAGTTGACTTTTGAGGGAGAACGTCCATCCACACCACTTCCTATCATTTCAATATTTTCTACTCATAGATTGATGCGTAAAGGATGTAAGGATTCCTAGCTTCAATCGTCGACACTTCTCATCCTACACCTTCGCTTGATGATATTCCCATCGTTAAGGAGTTCTCTGATGTGTGTCCTGAGGATCTTCCTGGACAAGCACCTTCTCGAGAATTGGATTTTTTCATTGACACACTTCCTGAGACGGCTCATTTATCAATAACTCCTTATAGAATGTCTCCAGCTGAACTTAAAGAGCTCAAGACTCAGTTGGAAGAATTGTTAGCTAAGGATTCATCCGCCCAAGCACTTCTCCTTGGGGTGCTCCTGTTCTTTTCATCAAGAAAAAGGATGGATCACTTCGTATATGCATAGATTACCGTCAGCTGAACAAAGTGACAATCAAAAATAAATATCCTCTACCAATGATTAATGACTTGTTCGATCAATTGCAAGGAGTAGCTGTATTCTTGAAGATCAATTTGCGATCTGGTTATCATCAGCTCAAAATTAGGGAATCTGATATCCCTACGTCTGCCTTTCGTACCAGATATGGTCACTTCGAATTCTGTGTTATGCCTTTTGGACTCACAAATGCTCCTACAGCTTTCATGGATCTCATGAATCGAGTCTTTCGACCATATCTGGATAAGTTTGTTATCGTTTTTATCGATGACATACTTATATATTCCAAATCAGACGAAGAGCATACCTGTCATCTTAGGAGACCCTTCGTGAAAATCGGCTCTTTCTAAGCTTTCGAAATGTGAATTCTGGCTTCGTGAGATTAGCTTTTTGGGACATCACATATCCAAGGAAGGAATACTCGTAGATCCAGGAAAAATAAAGGCCATACTAGATTGGGATCGTTCAAAGAATGTAACGGAAATACGGAGTTTTCTGGGATTAGCAGGGTATTATCGAAGATTTGTCAAAGATTTTTCCTTGATAGCTTCATCATTGACTAAGCTAACTCGAAAGGGGACGAAATTCGAATGGAATGACGACTGCGAGAAAGCCTTCCAAGAGTTGAAAAGACGACTTACTTCGGCCCCTATTCTTACCTTGCCGAATCCGGAGATTAAGGAATTCACTATCTATAGTGATGCATCGAGACGAGGCCTAGGTTGCGTACTCATGCAAGAGGGAAAAGTGATTGCCTACGCCTCGAGACAATTAAAGAAGAATGAAGAAAACTATCAAACGCACGATTTGGAGTTAGCCTCCATCGTTTTTGCATTAAACATCTGGAGGCATTATCTTTACGGTGCGACCTGCCGAATCTTTACGGACCACAAAAGCCTTAAATACATCACTACTCAAAAGGAGTTGAACCTTCGACAACGGCGATGGATGGAGTTAATTAGCGACCACGATCTAATTATTGATTATCATCCAGGTAGGGCAACGTCGTAGCCGATGCACTTAGTAGAAAAGCCTCTACATCACTTGCTTCGATCCAAACAGATTATCTCCCTCTCTTGGAACAAATAAAAGGCTCAGTATATCGCTCCATCCGGAGGAGACAAACGAATCTTCATTTCTTGCTAAATTCGAGGTTAGACCCACCTTGTTTGAGCAGATTCAAGAAAAGCAATTGCAAGACAATCATTTGCAAATTATTGCGAAGCAAAAACAAGAAGAGGCGAGCGACTTTAGAATTCGAGACGACGGAATCCTAACTTTTCGAAATCGGGTTTGTGTACCATCAGACGAGGATCTTCGTAAGGCCATCATTGAGGAAGCTCATTCCTCCGCCTACGCTATGCACCCTAGTAGTACAAAAATGTACCGAACTCTTCGAGAGCATTATTGGTGGCCCGGCATGAAGCGAAACATTGCGGAATTCGTATCAAAATGCTTGTCCTGCCAACAAATTAAAGTCGAGCATCAGAAGCCAGCTGGCACTCTCCAACCTCTCTTTATTTCCGAGTGGAAATGGGATAATATTACCATGGATTTCGTATCCGAATTGCCTCGAACTCAAAGAGGACATGATTCCATATGGGTTATCGTGGACCGTTTAACCAAATCAGCCCATTGTCTCCATGTGCGTAATAAAGATAGCTTGGAAAAATTAGCCAAGTTGTATGTGGATGAAGTCGTGAGGCTGCATGGCGTACCAGTGTCTATTGTATCTGATCGAGACCCGCGGTTTACTTCACGTTTTTGGCCTAGTCTTCAGAAGGCATTAGGTACGAAATTGTTATTTAGCACAGCTTATCATCCCCAGACCGACGGGCAATCAGAGAGGACGATTCAAACATTAGAAGACATGTTACGTGCTATTGTGTTAAATCTAAGCGGCAGCTGGGACAAATATGTGGCATTGATGGAGTTTGCATATAACAATAGCTATCATTCTAGCATATGTAAAACGCCATATGAAGCGCTCTATGGCCGAAAGTGTCGAACACCACTCTTCTGCGATGAAGTTAGCGATAGAAAAATTGAACAAGTGGAGCTTATTGAAGATGCAACTGAAAAAGTGAAACTCATTCGCGAAAGGCTCAAAGCGGCTCAAGATCGACAGAAAAGCTATGCTGATAACAGAAGACGTGAACTAGAGTTCAAAGAAGGAGATAGAGTGTTCCTAAAGATTTCTCCGTGGAAGGGGGTATTACGATTTCGGCATCGGGGAAGTTAAGCCCAAGATACGTAGGTCTGTTTACCATCACAGAGAGGATTGGCCGTGTCGCGTATAGGCTGGAGCTACCATCTGAATTATCCCAAATCCATGATGTCTTTCATGTGTCTATGCTTCGAAGATAAACCCGATCCTTCGCATATACGCGAGTCTCCACCACTTGAACAAAAGGACAACCTTACCTACGAAGTACAACCGGTTCAAATTTTGGATCGACAAGAAAAGAAGTTACGTAGCAAGTCCATTCCGATGGTGAAAGTTCTTTGGCGAAGCGAAAAAGTCCAAGAAGAAACGTGGGAACCAGAATCACCCATGCGTCATCAATATCCATGCCTTTTCAATTCGTAGGTATATTTACGTTTCGAGGACGAAACCTTTTGAATGGGAGATATCTTATAACATCTAAATTGTGGCCCAATTTTTTTTCTAAAAACATTCAGCCCAATCTAGCAAAGAGCCCAAATAGATGGATTAAATACTTTCTTTTTCATCATTATCATCTCACTTAGCATTTCCTACGTGAGGAACCCACCGCTTAAGCAAAGAGAAAGGGAGAAATCTCATAAACTCGATCACCTAGGTATAGAGCTTACTGAAATCGAGCTATATAGAGGTAAGAAGTGTTCTGTTTCCAACTAAAATCAGTTTCGAAACCAAAATTTCTGCTGTAAATTTTCTGGTTTTCGCAGCTCTTGTATTTCACGTTTTTGACCTAGCTAAAGTTATCGGATTCTTACGAAACTTGTTTCTGTGGAAAGTTAACTCTCTTAGGTGTTCATAGCCGCTTGAACGGTTCAATCCGATCATTCCTCGATTTTTTGTGAATTTTTGAAGCTAACAGCGCAAATCTGAAAAACTGCTGTTTTCGCAAAAATTCTGCTGTCGCAGTGGTAGTGTTTCTGGATTTGACCCACTTATAATTATCCGATTCCTTTGAGACTTGTTTCTATCAAAAGCTAACTTCCCAACCTGTTCATAGCCACCAAAACCATCTCAATCGGACAATCCTACAATTTACTATGATTTTTTTTGAAGTAGCTGATACGAATCTGAAAAATTACAGCAACTTGAAGGAAATTTCTAACGGTAGAGTTGGTCGTTATCATCTTATTAGGCGAAGGAACATCAGTCGAGGGCTCGAGGGCAGCTTCGGGTCTTGGGGAACGCTAGAATTTGACACGGTGAGTGGGTAATACGGGGACGCCTTCCTTTCACGGGACGTATGGACCTCGTCGTGTCTTTTCTTTTTTTCGTCATTCTATATCATCGTGATACGTCGTCTTTGTACATGCGGTGACATCATGGGTTATTCTTTGGGCATAGTGAGCCTTGCCGGCTATAGGGTGTTGATATTGGTCGGTATTTATAATATAAGTCCTTTTGGTTTGGGTTGACAGTTATACGAGATATTGCTTGATATGGTAATGTGATACTATATCATTCTATGACGTGATTGCTTATATGGATTATCGTATTGGTCGGTCCTTGTTGTTGCATAAACTTGGTACCAAGTGTATTAGCCCGAATGGCCACGTTCGGGTGAGTGGAGAGTGGCATGTCGAGTAGTAGCCCATGGCTTGGCACACCCGGGTGAGTGAGGCCCAACGAGTGCACCCTTCCAGTGCCCTGTGATGCTATTGATTATTGATGAAGGGTGGTCGTTGGGTAGATTAGATGGGCTAACATCGCGTGTGTGGGACATGCGTGTTATAGCAGTCGATGCGTCAGTTTAGATTCATGGTCTAGAGTACGGCGACGGACTCGTCTGACTCTCGACGGGGAGTTCAGTTCGAGGGATGAATTGGCCACCCACGCGTCATTGATATGATTTTTGTGGGTTATGTTGGTCTATATGTCATGCGTGCTGTGGTTAGGTATTGTATTTGTCATACGAGTGTTAGAAATATTGTCACGTAAGAGCGTGGGTATACTTTGTGTGACTCGGTGTCATCGTGGAGGACCCACCTTCTGTGAGGGAAGGTGTGTTCGTATTATCTCCTCACTGAGCTTTGCTCACCCCATTCTTTAAATCCATCTTTTAGGTTGTAGATACGTTTTGACGGGAGGTTGCCGTCTTACGATCGTTGCTTCTGCTGCCTTTTCATCCTTTTGGGTACAGTATCCCCTTTTCCTTGGATCCATGGGCAGTGTTACTTTTGGAAGGAGATTTTGTTTGTAAATTCCTTCCTTCGTTTGTTTAATATGTCGAGACCGTTGGCTGTTTTGTATGAAACATCTTTGACATATATATATATATATATGTTATTTTACTTCTTGCTCGCGCTTTCTTATCATTCTACGACAAATGGGTGATATCGAGCCTAGCGTTTATTGAGAAACGCGGCGACTGTCGCGCTTGTGATGCGGGTCGGGGCGTGGCAAGACGATTAGGGCAAACATTCACCCGAAGCTGAGATAACGATTGTACCTGACTCAAAGCCAGAGCCCACTCCTTCCAAAAATGGTCATCAGACAACTCCTTAGTAAAGCCCTTCTCCTCAGGGGTGAGAAAATTTAACATGTAGGATAGGGTGGATTCCCCATCATTCTCCAACAGGAAAGGATGATGGGGGGCAAGTCGGGGCATTGGAGGAGAGGTGGCTTCACACGCTTAGATCGCCCTGCCCCCGATCGGGGAGTCGATGTATCTCCTTGGGCAACTTCCCCTGTCGGATAATGGGCAGAGGGACCCTCACCCGAGGGGCGACAGCGGGCATTTTGAGTGCAAAGGGCCATAACTGGGGCAAAGTCCACTCCATCGCCTGATGAAAGGGAAGATTAACCAAAGAAAGAAAGGCTAACACTAAAATAAAGGAAATAACCCACCTATGACCCTAGGGAAAACAATCGCTTCAGTAGGCATGCCCGATACCAATACTCGCACCGAAAAGCGATGGTCCCTGATCCGATCCTGAAATTGCGATAAGAGGTCGGGAGAGTCGCTGGGGATTTGACATTGCTCCCTCCAGCGCAGTAGGGAGAATCGACGGTCCCGATGTTGAGGTGCAGGGCGCACGAAGAAGAACTTGTTCATCCATCCCTTGGTCGCAGTAAAGTTGTCGTAAAAGACAGTAGTAGAAGGCACAAAAGCGAGTTTGCCCGCATCCCTCTCGCACACACAAAAGAAGCCGATGATAAACTCGGTGCTGACGGGGAAGTTGACTCGCCTCGCGACCTCGGCCAAAGCCAATAGCAAACTGCATGAGTTCGGGAAGATTTGGCCAGGGGAGATGTCTAGGGTCTCACAGAGGTCTAAAAAAAAGGAAGGAATAGGGAACTTAAGACCCATATCTATCTGATCGGTGTAAAAGGTAACAAAGCCAAAAGGTGGAGCAGAAGCCACTTGCAAAGGGCCAGGCAATAAAACTTCGTAGTCAGAAGGGATTCGAGCTTTTTCAAGATATTCCTGGAGGGACAAAAGGGCTGAGCATAGATACTTTGGCCCTACGCCAGGGTAGATTGGCTTTAGCACGAACCTCCTCTGCCTCAGCGGACCACTTAGCCATGTTTCTGCGATAGTTCTTATCATCACCGTCTCCACTAGGAAGCGGCGTCGTAACCCCAACGGAAGGATCTTGCTGGACATTCGCGCCAGAAAAAGGTTCAGGAGTGTCGTCTAGGTCGAAGAAAGTTCGCCCAGCCATGGAAGAAGGACCAGCAACGTTCTTGCCTTTGGAAGAAAAAAATGAAGCCATTGCGACGCTAAGGAAAAAGGATGCAAAAACACTAAAGGGCAGGAAAATATGGAAGCGAATGGATGGGAAGGAGCAAAAGGAACCCTGTATGTATAGAAGCTCCCTGGCGTGGGCGGGAAGTCAGGAAATTCGAATTTACGATGTATACGCAGGAATAATGTTCAAGTTGGACCTAGCTCAGGACATCCGTGGATTGATGATCACCAGACCTAGTCTCGGAAAGACTAAGCCTTGGACCAGCCGTTGATGATCAAGTCCCCCCTGCCTCCGGAAAATTAGGAACGACTTCAGCTGAATTCGGGAAAGCGGCTGGCGATAAGGCTAGCGGAGTTTAGAATGACGAGGTCGGGAAAGGATGTGGCGAGAGATATCCCACACCCAGTTGCCCGGGGCAAGTGAAATAAGAATTCCCGAGGTGAGATCAACAAGAAGGATGAAAAGCCTAAAAGCCCCAAGCAAACGAGGGAGAAACCCCTAAAGCTAAAATCCCCGAGCATACAACACTTGAGACGAAAAACAAAGAAGGAAAACGGTGCCTGATAGGAAACCAAAGGAAATGCTCTAGGGCTAGATATGCAGATACTATGCCCCGAAGGACTATGTTCAGTACATAAAACGAAAACATATACATATATATATATATATATATATAATAAGGTCTTACGTCATTACAACAATAAAACAAGAAAAGAAAGAAAAGTCCTCATTCAGCCGAGCCGGCCTGGTCACCTTCCTCATCAGCCTTCCCTTCCTCGTCAGCAACCTTGCCGACCTTGTCATCCCCAAGGGCTCCTCATCAAACTCCTCGATCTCAACATATCCTCCCCAAGTCTCGGTGGCCTCGATGTCCTCACCGGCATCTTCGGGATTCTCCTTCTCCGCATTGCCCTCGGCCTCTTCGGTTTCGGGCTCCTCAACCACCTCGACGTTGCGGACAAGGGGAGTCGGCGCTCTGGGGGAGGAACCTCTACCCTGGGTTCTGGTCTATAGCCACCTTCGGGAGCACTCTGTAGGGCATGGTTGGTGTCGAGGAAGTCCAAGGGATGAGCAGAGCAGCCGTACCCATTCTCGGGAAGTTGGGAGAGACATCCGTAGAAGCCGTACTTGAAGTATTGGCGCATCCCCTTAGCGAAGTGCCTCTTCGAGTAATGGCCTTCTGCCAATTGGGTCTCTAGAGCTCGGCGGGCCGCCTCCGCGTCAGCCTTCAGTTCATCGGATCACCTCTTCTCCGTCTCCGCCCGAGAAAGCTGTGGCTTCACTTCTGCCAACTGTTTCCGAAGAAGCTCCTCTCGGCTGTCTTGAAACCTTTTCCTCCTCCATGGCTTCAATCTTCTTTTCCCAAGGTCTCATAACTCCCGGATAGATGAACCCATCGCTTCATTGCATTAGATAGCAGAATGAGGCCATGCATGGGAACGAACCAATTAGATTCGATAGCCACGAAAACTCCAAACATGACAAGGACACCAGAACCTACCTGCCCGAAGGTAGCGGAGATGGCATCCCGTATATCCGGGTTGGAGATGCTGCGGGAGGGGGAGGAGTGCAAGCGCAGTTTTGGATTTCTTCGAGGAGGGACCGGCGGAAGAAGATGCTGGCCTCTTCCCTACCGCCTTCTTAGGTCGGAAAGAAGAGGCCGGGGCCTTACCCTTCCCTTTAGATCGGGAGGATTGAGTTGGGGGAGCCTGGGAGAGCACTTGGACGTCACCTTCCTCGTCCGCGAACTGCATTGACGCGACTGTGGCGATATCCATGCGTTGAGCTGCAAAATCAGAGTATTAAAACACTTGGCGTAGGGAAAATCGGGCCTATGAGGTTCAGACGTGTATGTATATATATATATATATATATATATATATATTATATATATATATACGTATACCTAGGTTGGGAGGCACTTCGGTCATCTTTTATGAGTTCGAGTGCCCAAAAATGCTTCTCCCCGTTCTTCGCCAAGAAAGCCTCTACTTGGCTTTGGGAACTTGGGGGAAGGGGGTTCTCAATAGATGTATCATCTTCACACGAAAAAGAAAGAAGCTGATTTTCAGGACTACCCTCAGGAGATCGAAGGAAAAATATTTACTCATCCAGCCTTTGTGGGATGAAGGGTGGCCTTGAATAAGATCTGGATATCGAGGCGATGGGGAAAGGAAAAACTTCCCCTCTTCCCTCTTGCTGATTCTCAAAAAGGAATTGATCATGGAAACGGAAGGGGAGTAGCCGAAACTGCTTAGAAGGACGGCTAGAGAAAGAATGTGGCTAAACGAATTGGGGGATAGCTGGCCCGGAGAAATACCATAGTACTTAAAAATATCTACAAGGAATTGGGGAAGAGGAAAACGAAGACCCATATCTACCTGGTCCAAAAAAAAACGTCCCGAATACCTCAGGGGGGTCGCTCGCGACATCGGTTAGAGAAGGTACCCTGACTTCAAACAGATCGGACATGCCCGACTTGGCCTGGAGGCGAGGGATCTGGGCAGGAGTGAAGGAGGACACTTTAACCTCATGCCAGCGGAGGAACTCCCCCTCTTCTTCCTCCCCACCCCTTCTTCGGCTCGCGGCCCTTTCCCGAGTTGCCTCCACATTCCTGACCCATTCCCTCACCGCCGCACGATAGGCGCGGTCGTTGGGAAAGTTTGTTTCTAGGGAGGGGGATCTAGATTAAGAAGAGGGCGACCTAAAGTAGTTACGGATTCGGGCTGATTACTAAATCCCTATTCCCTGAGGAACCCTCACCCCATCATTAATGTCGCTAACATTTCTACCCGAGTCACTATCCTCAAAGCTACCCGAAGAGGAACTACCCTAGGGGCCACTACCACTACGAGAAGACATAGTGAAGAAAGAGAAAGAAAGAACGAGCAAGAGAAGGAAAACTTACAAGCATCTAAAAGCTGGAGCAAAGAGCTAGGAAGGACCGGGAGCTCGGGCAAATTTCGGGAGCGAGAGAGTGTAAAGAAGAAAATGAAAGTGAAAGGTGGGGTATATACAGGCCCCATACGACAGATCTGGGCCCTTGGATCCCGGGTAGATCAACGGATCGCGATGGCCCGCGTCGATCGTGGAAAAGAGCGCCAGATCTCCCGCCCAAACGTCCCATCAGAGGCAACCAGTAGTGAAACGACACGTGGCCGGAAGGACGAAACCGCATTCCAGCGTACAAAACCTCCTACCCAGGCCAAGGGGAGCTGCGCAAACACCCGAGTAGGGCTATCACCGGATAGCATTTCGCCGCTACCCCACTACGTTCAAAATTCACATACTCTTTTGGACTATCCGAAGGGGGGACTATTGTTACCCCCGGAGTTCACCCCTAACGCAGCAAAATACTCGACTGGGTATAACAAACTGAACTACCCTACACCGCCCATCAGAATGTCCCGGCAATAGCACAGTGCGACGTAGCCCTTCAGGCAAGGTATCTCGAACTGGCCCAAAGCAGCACGTCAGAAGGGAAGAGACGCCCTTCAGGCAAGGGATCCCGAACTGATCCTGAATGCCCCCTCTGGAAAAGCCTCCAAGCCCGATTGGACAGGGACGCCCCTCGGGTGACCCCAATCACTTGCCTCCCCGAGTACCCGCACAGTCGACAGGACTTCGGCGTGAGGGGGGAAGGGCCCCGAGGTCCCTTCGGGAGCAGTATTTGACGCCCGAAGGCGGAATCACAGGCAGAGGGGTCCGAAACCTCAGGGAAGTCAGGCCACGGGCCGAGAACGTGATAACGTCCCCTTCTTTACGCACATAATCAGCCAAACGTGGGGGAACCGCCCCGACCTAGGTGGACAAGCGCGAAAAGCGGGAGAAACCGCCATGAGGTGCCAAACGTGGGATAACCGCCAAGGGCCGGGCGCACCCCACCTAAGGTGCTATAAATACTGTCAGAACCCCTCATTGCCAGGTACGTTTTTCCGATAACACGTCGTTACTCTGCCATTTTTAGACTACACTGCATTCTTTTGTTTACACCACCTGGAACGGAAATACCCACTTGATCAACGCGAGAGGGCAAACGACCCTCATAACTCACCCTGTTCAGCAATTTCCGGCCGAGACACGCGGCGAAGTACGGCGGAAAAAGGCTCGTTAGCTGTTTTTCGCGATAGGTCAATTTTCGACAGCATCAAATAAAATAATTAAATTGTATAACATAGGATTTTAGGTAAAATAACTACCTACATATCAGAGCTCGAGTCAAGAAGTCATGAATACAAATTCTCACGACTATACAGAAAAGAGAAATTCAGGTTAAAATTAGAGAAATGGATTGCCTACAAGTAAAAATTTATGTGAAAATAAAAATATAGAAAAAAATATGATACATAATCTTAAAAACTTATGCAAAGTGGTAATTAGACAAGGTGGTCGGGTCAGTTCTGCACAAAATCAAACCAATCAGTTCAGAAACCAAGTTTGGTTGCCAATTAGTTCCAAAAAAAGAGAACCACCAATTTAGGGCAAAATGTGACTCAAAATTTCATATTAATTACGACTATAATTAATGGATATATTAATTAAAAGTTATAATTAATTATTATAATGGTTGAGAGGTAGGGGTAAAATTTATCTAACGAGATAAATCTATTCTATTTTGTTAAGTGTGACTGGTGACTATAAATTGCTGTTTGTTAGTTCCACAAGAAGTTAATAATTAAAGTTTAAAATATTATCCACTATCTTTTAATTACTATTTTTAGTTAATCTTATACCTTAATTTATAACTTATCTAAACATAATTAAATTTACTATATAATTTTAATTAAAATAAATTTATATATTTATATATTATAGGACACGAATCGGAGTGTTCAAATAGTACTAGTTCTAATTAACGATAAGCTACGGAATTGAAGTGTAGGTATGCAATAATTAAGGATTAATGAAAAATAAATTTTTAACATAGGTACAATCCCTTCATACACACCTTCGCATGCATCAGTTAGTTGTACATCTCTGGAAAGAACCTTAGTACGGCATAGGAATCATCGCCCCATGATGTAAGAATACAAAACCATGGGCATTTACTCCTAAGTTTCCCACTGAACGTTCTATTCTCTCAGCTCTGTTGGCAATTTTCCTCGTTTCTCTCCTTATTTTACTGCGACTGTCGCTCTCAGCCTCTGGAATTTTCTCACCTCCTTTCTCTCTCTTCAATCTGTTTGATAGAAGTCCTGAACGAGATTATCTGCGTTTTGTATCTTTTCTGTTCCCCAGCTAGACTACAGTCCTTGTTTATTTCTCTCTCGCAATGGCGCTTAAGATCAGCTATGTCCCTCACAAGATCGCTTCTTTACCTGGGTTTTCCGCTGGATCTCATAGGATTTCAATGGCTTCGACGCTTCATTCACCATCCGTGTATGTATATATTCCGCTGCTGTTTGTGCTCATTGTGTTTTTTTCTTTTCGCAAAGCTATTTTCTTTTATGTTTGCGTTTTGGGTAATGACTTGAATCGCTTGAGGATCAAAACGCTGATCTCGTCGGGTATTTTGTTTTCTGGGTCCGTTTTAGCTTCAATTAATTGGCTTTGTGGTCTGCCGATTCCATGTCGATGTTCCTTATATTAAACTGTCGTGTCGTTCATTTTCTTGGTATTTCCGCTCTGCTGATTTTCATATTGGCTGTTCCGTATTTAGAACCAATTGGGCTTATCTCTATGGACAACTGTAATGCATGGGATGAATTGCTTCTTGTGTCAATTCCTTATCGAATATGAACTTCATCTGCATTTCGGCATCATATATGATTCTTCTTGTGATTAGTTGGATATTTGTATGCCTTGTTGAGGCTTAGTGATGGATGGTGATACATCATTCTATGCTTGTTTCCACCTGCCGTAAAGTTCTACTTGGTAATGTTATAGAGTTGGCTGTTCGTTCTTATTCTTATTGACACTAAGGAGATCCTTGAAAGCGACAGTAATTTATGTTAATTAATCATATCTTGTCTTGCTTGTCCATCAATGTCACAATATATTTAATAATGACCCTTGAAAGTTGGTAGTAATGGCTTCTTTCTTTCGTTCCAAGATAGTGACTTAGTTTGAGGTTGTACCCATATTCTTGACTAACTCTTAATCAACTCACTGTACTCAGAAACCCCCAAATTTTGGTCCTTTCTCCTCTTAATTTAGTCCCCTTTATGTCTAACTTAGGGGAGATAGATGGGTAGATCTCCATGCAATTCATTGATCATTATGGCGTCATCATAGTCAGTTGTGAGTTGGTGTGAAATTCACATTCTTGATTAACTACCTATGTACGCTGTCTTAGTATTGGTAAGAATGTTTCTTCTTTACAATCTAAGTATATATTTTCCAGTGGCAAATCGAAGAAGCCGTTCACTCCCCCGAGGGAAGTGCACGTCCAAGTGACTCACTCCATGCCCCGAGAAAAGATTGAGATCTTCGACTCGCTGCAAGGGTGGGCCGAAGAAAACCTCCTCGTTCACCTCAAGCCCGTCGAAAAGTGCTGGCAGCCCAGCGACTTCCTCCCCGACCCGTCCTCAGAGGGCTTCGAGGAACAGGTGAAAGAGCTGAGGGAGAGGTGCAAGGAGATTCCCGACGATTACTTTGTGGTCTTGGTGGGGGATATGATCACCGAAGAAGCCCTCCCCACTTACCAGACGATGATCAACACCCTCGACGGGGTCCGCGACGAGACGGGAGCGAGCCCGACCCCGTGGGCCGTGTGGACCCGGGCTTGGACCGCAGAGGAGAATAGGCACGGCGATCTGCTCAACAAGTACCTCTACCTCTCCGGGCGGGTCGATATGAGGCAGATTGAAAAGACGATTCAGTACCTCATCGGGTCAGGCATGGTGAGTTCGTTTCTTGAATTCTTGTGGTAATAAATTCTGTGTATTATGGTCAAACGGGTCGGCCTAATTCCCGTTCCTACTCGACTTTTGACCGAAACGTGCTGTCGTTCTAGTTTACCCGCCCCGCCTATTTTTTGTGGCGGGTCGGGCTAGGCCCGTTTCGATGGCTCTAATGCTGATGAGCTGAATGTTGCTAGTTTATGAAAAATTGAATCTCTAGGCTCGGGTAACTGCGAGTTTAGAGAGTTCAATCATAGAACTAAATTGGCAAATGACCATTTGATTTAAAAGCTTAAGCTTTTAGGTGAAGTAGTCATTCATCATGGTATCGGACCTCATGTCAACAGAGGTCATGGGTACAAATCATCACCACTACATATTTTGGAAAATCACACGCCCAGTGCTTCGATGAGAAAGAAATCAACGTAGGTTCAATGGGCATGTTTGTAAATAAACTATATAATAATCATATTCCCTTCAAGATTAAGCCTTTAGGTGAAATGACCATTTAACATGGTATCAGATCTCCGACCAACGTAGGTCATGGGTTCTAATCCCAAGTTTGCCCTCCCATTCAAGAAAATCACACGTCTAAGGTTAAGATTAGAAAGAGATCAGCCCATACGGGAGAGGATGTACTGCAACTGAACTCTATGAAAATAAAATTACGATACTACGCTTCATTCAAACTTACGAAGCTTTAGCTGAAGTGATCATTCAAAAACATCCAGGATCCACGCACGGAGAACAACCCCTACCTCGGGTTCATCTACACCTCGTTCCAAGAACGAGCGACCTTCGTCTCCCACGGGAACACGGCCCGCCTCGCCAAGGAGCACGGGGACCTAAAGCTCGCCCAGGTGTGCGGAATCATCGCCGCGGACGAGAAGAGGCACGAGACGGCGTACACGAAGATCGTCGAGAAGCTCTTCGAAGTCGACCCCAACGGCACCGTGTTGGCCTTAGAGGACATGATGAGGAAGAAGATTTCCATGCCCGCCCACCTAATGTACGACGGCGGGGACGACGAGCTCTTCGAGAATTACTCCTCCGTGGCGCAGAGGATTGGGGTGTACACGGCGAAGGACTACGCTGATATTTTGCAGTTTTTGGTGGGGAGATGGGAGGTGGAGAAGTTGGGCGGGCTCTCGGGGGAAGGACGTAGGGCGCAGGAGTACGTGTGTGGTCTGCCGCAGAGGATTAGGAAGTTGGAGGAGAGGGCTCAGGCGAGGGCGAAGAAGTCGAGCGCTTCTTCGATGGCTGCGTTTAGCTGGGTTTTTGGGAGGGAGGTGAAGCTTTGAAATTTTGAAAGGTGCGTTTGGCTCTTTTCTCTCATCTTGTTATTAAGTATATTGCTTTTTTTTTTGTCGAGTTTTTGTCCTTGGTGGTGTGAGCTGTGTTTTCTCCTTGGTTTCTTTTTCTTTTGGAGATGGGTAAATGGTTGTTTCCGACGATGTGTTTATCGTATCTTATCTTAAATAATGTGTTATTTGCTGGGTGTTGACTGACTTTTGGGTTTAGCTTAAATATTTGAGTTGGACCATTTGAGGTGTTATTTTAAATTTTTTATTACGAATTTTCAAAGAATGTTAAGATATGCAAATCGATTTTTTATCTATAATATTTGATAATCGTCAATAACTTCATATGTTAGAAAGAAGTTGGAGTAATGAATCCTTCTTTCGACAAAATAAGTGAAATTCTATGTACTGTTTCGTTATTAGCAGCAAAGCGAGTAAGGAAAGTGGGATTTCTCACTTTAGTCTCAACCGGGATCAGAAATTCAAAAAACAAAATCTGCTTTATAAGTTAGTGATTTATTTATGCAGTGATTAAATATTGTGATTTAAAATTGAAGACGGGTATACTTGGTAGTTGAGAGTTATAATTTGTATATAAGTATGGTCGGTTAGAGTTTACTAGTATATGACTAGTATATGTTGCACACCCTACATGTGTGCATGAAAAAGAGGTTTTTGTTTTAATTTTGATTTTAATATTTAGTTAGAAAATAAGCATTTTACTAAAAATAGAATAGATAGTTTCATTGGGCTAAAGATCGTGATCTAATGTTTATTTTTTATTTTATGTTGATTTTTAATTTGAGAACATTTGTGATTGGTCAATTTTTTAACTCACCCTCACCTTCAATACATATAGTGATCTATTTCGACCACATAAAATTTGAGAATTTGAAAAAAATAATCAATATTTTGACAGAAGAAAATTCTTTTGAAAACGTAATCCTGAACTGAAATCCGCAATTACAACTCACAGGCCACCGCCACCTTTCGTGCCAATAGACATAATGTGGAGACATTCTTTTTCGTTCCTATTTTTGATTCCTATTCTGTACTCGATTTCTGGTAATATATAGAATCAGTTTGGAGAAATTCATGAAAGAACATCATACATAACATAAGGTTTGAAAAATAGAATCAATAATGGCTTGGTTCATAATGCATATAAAAAACTCACCCCAGCGTGTCCAAAGAAGGTCCTTCGAAACGTAAATAATCATACATTACATTCGTAAACGGTCCCTTTATCGCCTGTCGCAAGAATACACTATTCCTCCTTTTCACGAGCCATCGACCCTCGACGTTGATGCTATAGAAATGATAAATGTTGCGAAATGGACAGCTAAACGAAATTGGAAATGACTGTGAGGATAAATGGAACACGGGAATTATCGTGGAAAACCCCTTTTAACTTGGGGTAAAAAACCACGGGCGAGGTAGAAATTTATTACTGGGGTTAAAATAGGGGTTACAACCTCTCAATCTATAAAGGAGAAAACACTCACCATCTCTCTTTATAGTCGGAGAAAATACCGAACAAATCCTCAATTACCCTCTATTTCTTTATTCTTATTTCTCTTTCTACTTTGGTTTTTTGGTGTTTTGGTGTTTTTCTATAATGAGGGATCAAGCCTATTTATAGGCAAAACCCCCTCTAATACATATATAATAATAATATAATTAAATATTATTATAATAGTAGAGTGGCTGGGTGGACTGGTTATTGCACCAACCCACTCCCATTAATCTCCCACTTGAAGATTTGATTAATGCCCAATCAGATCTTCACACCATTCTTCTATCTCACCTTTGCATGTTACTTAGATTCTGTCAATCCACATGAGGAACGACACCATATAAACTTGTCCACAGGAATTGCTTTGGTCATGTAGTCTGCCAGATTATCCGCAGTGTGAACTTTTTGCATATCCACGGTCCCCTCTTCCACTTGTTCACGAACAAAGTGGTATTGGACCCGGATGTGTTTGGTTCTTGAATGATATGCTGGATTCCTTGCAAGATGCAACGCACTCTGGCTATCACAATAGAGAACAATTTTCTCCTGTTTGTGGCCGAGTTTTTCCAGCAACATCTTCAACCATATTGCCTCTTTACTGGCTTGCGTAGCTGCGACATATTCTGCCTCCGTTGTTGACGTTACAACAATGGACTGCAGTTTTGAAACCCAGCTTACAGCACCGCCAGCAAGATTGAACACGTATCCGGTTGTGGATCTACTTTTATCAAGTTCACCTGCATAATCTGCATCAACAAAACCATGGACAATAAAATCTGTACCTCCGTAACATAAGGCAAGATCCGAGGTTCCCTTGATATATCTGAGAATCCTCTTAACAGCACTCCAGTGCTCCCGGCCAGGGTTGGACATGTATCGGCTAACAACTCCCACTGCATGGGCAATGTCTGGTCTGTTACAGATCATTGCGAACATTAGACTTCCTACCGCCGATGCATATGGCAGTCGGGACATCTCTATCCTCTCTCTTCTCAGTAGGACACATCTCGGAGGATAGCTTGAAATTAGTAGCAAGAGGAGTAGATATTGGCTTACTATCTTGCATGTTGAACCTCCGCAATATTTTCTTCAAATAATTCTTCTGGGAAAGCCAAATCTTCCGCTTGCTTCTGTCTTGAGATATTTACACGCCAAGAATTATGTTTGCTGGCCACAAGTCCTTCATTTCGAATTCACTAGCCAGTTGAGTCTTTAAGTCAGCGATACGACCTTTGTTGGGTCCTGCCACCAGCATATCGTCGACGTACAACAGCAACATGATGAAATCGTCATCGCCAAATCTCTTGAAATATGCACAGGGATCTGAATATAGCCTGTTGTAGCCAAGACTCATTATGAAAGAGTCAAATCTCTTATACCAGCATCGAGGTGCTTGCTTGAGCCCGTAGAGAGATTTGATCAACTTGCAAACTAGATCTTCTTTTCCTTGTTCCTCGAAACCTTCTGGTTGAAGCATATATATTTCTTCATCCAGATCACCATGGAGAAAGGCCGTCTTTACATCCAGCTGCTCAAGATGCAAGTCGAATGTAGCACACATTGATAAGACCACCCTGACTGTTCTAAGTCGTACCACCGGTGAGAAAATTTCGTTGAAGTCAATCCCTTCTTTCTGAGCATATCCTTTTACAATCAGTCTAGCACGGTAACGTTCTACCTGGTCATCACCATTCCGCTTGATTTTGTACACCTATTTTTTGCCAATGGGTTTCCTTCCTTGCGGTAATGGCACCAACTCCCATGTCTTATTTTTATAGAGAGCTTCCATTTCCTCTTGCATTGCTGAAATCCACTGACTCGCATCTGAATTATTCAGTGCTTCTTGGAAAGTGGTTGGCTGTCCATCCTCAGTTGGAAAACAGTATGCAAGATTGCTCTCTATCTCATAATCTGAGTGCCAACTTGGCGGCCTACGCTCGCGTGATGACCGCCAGAGTTCCGGTACTTCAGATTCGACTGGGTCGAGCTCTTCGTGCGCCGGTTCAGCTTCAGAAGAATTATATTGCTCCAATTTTCTTTTCACCGGCGTAGTCTTTGTCACGCCTTTTGAACTGCTATCATTTTCGACTTGCTCCTCATTGCTATCTTCCAGAAAGATAACATCTCTACTGATAATCACTTTGTGGTCAGTGAGATCCCACAAGCGATACCCCTTTACTCCTCAGCGTACCCCAAGAATAAACATTTCCTAGACTTTGGATCCAACTTTGTCGTTTCTTGGTTGTGGTACATCGCGTATGTTGAACTTCCAAATATACGGAGGTTTGAATAGTCTGCAGGTGCGCCAGTCCACATTTCCATCGGTGTCCGCATCTCTATTGCAGTAGATGGGGCTCGATTCACCACATAACAGGCAGTACAGACCGCTTCCGCCCAGAATTTCTTTTCCAGGCCCGCAGTTCTCAACATAGCCCTTGTTCTTTGCAAGAGGGTCCTATTCAACCGCTCTGCCACTCCATTCTGTTGTGGAGTGTACGCCGTGGTGAACTGTCTTCTGATGCCCGCACCTTTGCAGAATTCAGTGAATTCTTTGCCAAAATATGCCCCTCCATTATCTGACCGGAGACACTTGATTTTTCTTCCGGTTTCAAGTTCAACTCGCGCATAAGTTTGAAGGTAGGGAGCACGTCGTCCTTTTTCTTGATTGGGTACACCCAGCATCTCCTAGAGTAGTCGTCTATGAACGATACGAAGTAGCTGGCTCCTCCCAGGGATGCAACTGGTGCTTGCCATACATCAGAGTGGATCAATTCTAGAATTCCTTTGCTTCTAGAATTTGAAGTGGAGAACTTCAGGCGATGCTGCTTGCTCACAATACAATGCTCGCAGAATGGTAGCGTCACGTCTTGAGACCAGGAAGTAGATTCTTTTGCGCAAGAATTTTCATGCCTTGTTCAGACATAGACCAAGTTTCTTGTGCCAAGTCATTGTAGACTTTTCATTTGAATTTGTCGTAGCAACAGATGCTTGCCCTTCTTGCAGAGTCTTTCCCTTAAGCTTGTATAGATTTGCAGCTATCTTTTCTCCCTTCATCACCACCAGTGCTCCCTTGGAGATCTTCATGATTTTATTCTCCAATTCAATTTTGAAACCAAGATCATCCAGTTGCCCCACGGACAACAGATTTTTCTTCAAGCCCTCCACATGTCGGACAGCATGGATGGTACGCACAGTGCCATCATACATCTTTATTTGAATCGTACCGACCCTGACAATCTTCAGCGTTTGGTCACTGCACTGTAGCCATACCCTCCAAAAGTTGGCTCGTATTGATGAAACCATTCCTTTCGAGAGGTTATGTGGAAAGTAGCTGCTGAGTCCATGAGCCACACGTCGTCGAATCTTCTATTTTCAGCGATAGTGGTTGCGGCTTCACACACCAAGGCAATTCCATCGTCGGTAGTGTTGGCGACGTTTCCTTGGGCATTGGGATTTTTATTTAGAGCCCAACAATCTTTCTTCAGATGACCTTTCTTGCCACAGTGGTAACATTTTATAGCCTTCTTATTTTTGGTAACAAGGTTTTGCCGCTTTTGACTCCCACTTGGACCTGACTCTCCAGGTCTTGTCCGTTTTCGGCTCATGTTCGGACCACGTACTCCTGATCTTGCCCTCGTTACCGTCAACGCTTCAGCCTGTTGGGACATTATCAACTTGTCTTCTTTGTTATTGCGCCGACTTTCTTCTTCAAGAACAGCAGCTGCAATATTATCGAAGATAAGTTTTCCCGCAGCTTGGTTGTTGCTCAGATTGATGACGAGTTGATCATAGGAGTCTGGCAGGCTTTGCAGTAGAAGCTCAGCACGTTCACTTGGCTCTATTTTGTAGTCCAACTCTTTAAGTTGAGAGAACAGAATATTCAACTTATTGATGTGCTCGGACATTGAAGAAGATTCTTCCGTAGATGGTATAATTTTCTTTTCAGGAAAATTCGGCTGTGGAGTGACTTGAATTGATACAACTTCTCAAGATGATCCCAGATTGCTTTCGCACTAGTTTTTTCTTCGACGCTTGATAATATGTCATCTGCTAATGTCAGATGAATATTGGCGATGGCCCTCCCGTCTATCTTCTTCCACTTGGCATCACTTGTAATTGTTGTTGGTTTGCCATTGATCGCCTCCACACAATTTTCTTTGAGTAAAATTGCCTTAATCCTCATTTTCCACAGTGAGTAGTTACTCCCGTTGAATTTCTCAATTTCATTCTTAGCTGCCATTTTTTTCCCACGTCGCGTCGGAGAAATTCAACAGTCCAGCCAAATAGTACTGATCAGATAATTTGCAAAAGGGGTAGCGACCAGCTTTCAAGACAAAATTACCCTTCTAAGTAAATTCCCAAATGAGATCTGGTGGGGTCACTATGTGTCCCAGAACTTACTTACACAGTCTATTACCACGACTTGCCAAAAAACTCTTCCGTAACGATAAACCTTTTCGATATCCTTTCTGATGTGGAAGATCAGACAAAGCTGCAACCACAGAGCATAATTGGAATATCAATCAACCTGGCTCTGATACCACTTGTTGCGAATTGGACAGCTAAACGAAATTGGAAATGACTGTGAGAATAAATGGAACACGGGAATTTACGTGGAAAACCCCTTTTTAACTTGGGGTAAAAAACCACGGGCGAGGTAGAAATTTATTACTGGGGTTAAAACAGGGGTTACAACCTCTCAATCTATAAAGGAGAAAACACTCACTATCTCTCTTTATAGTCGGAGCAAATACCGAACAAACCCTCAATTACCCTCTATTTCTTTCCTCTCTTATTTCTCTTTCTACTTTGGGTTTTTTGGTGTTTTTGGTGTTTAACTATATGAGGGATCAAGCCTATTTATAGGCAAAACCCCCCTCTAATACATATATAATAATAATATAATTAAATATTATTATATTAGTAGAGTGGGTGGGTGGATTGGTTGTTGCACCAACCCACTCCCATCAATAAATCCCGTGAATCCCGTGCCTCGCCATAGCGTTGTCTTGTCCGATCATCCCAGTCATGAAGTGTGGCGGCGTTATGGTAGGATCGTTGAACCGTACCTTTCATTAAAAACACAAAGTAAAATGTTTGGAGCAGTGTAAAAAAAATTACATACATATATATTGCAATTCGTATCATACCTGCAGTTCTGCACTCTTGGCCGAAGCGAGAGCCAACTGCAGAGTGTAGTTTGCTTCTATCACAACTTGTTCGAGCTCAAACGATATGGTCCATGTGGTCAGTGGAAGCTCATGCATCGCCGAGTTCCTGATGAGATGTAATTAGATGATAATTTTAGCCGTACTTGACAATATAATGGCATCGCTGTCCCTACCCTCCGACTAAAATCAGTATGAGTCAAATTTAAACTTAATTGTCCCTATGAGACGATCCCAACTTTCAGAGGGTTCCACGTAGTTGTGTATACCGTTTCAAGTCCACACATTGACAATGAGTCCAAGTGAAAAATCGAATTCTTAATTTCAAATTGGAGATACAACAACTCGATCAAACATGTGTACCGTTTTAAGTCCACACAGGTTCCCGAAGAACAGTCCAAATGACATCGAACTCTAATTGACCTCTCCGTCCGGAGATATCGGGGACTCAATCACTTTATATATCCATCGTGTACTCACCACAGGCTTTGTGTATAGTTCGAAGTTCATACAGATAATGATAAGTCAAGTGAGATCAAACCCTTTGACCTTCATTTAGAGATATTTATGAGCTTGCCATTCAGACTAATTCCTTGGGACATAAAGAACTATATAATTTGAATTTCATCGATATAATAACCTTGTAACGTGCGCGAAGAACCAGCTTTCTTGTAATCACTGACACCGACGGTATAAACCAAGTCCTTGTCCGGGTAAAGATCTTGGTAGCGAGACCATAGCCCATATTGTCTGAATCTGTAAGAAATATATTTGATGCATTGGATTGAAATTTGTTGGAGACAAAAAAAGCAAGTGAATGACAACAAAATACTACTCTTCAACGGGGCGAGAGTACTCGTGGATATTGTACTCGTTGCTCGGGTGGGGAGTGTAAACTCACCGGCCGTTCGATCGGGAACTCCGATCTCCCACAACGTGGGCCCATTTCTCGGAGCCTCAAAGACTACATCGTCTAATCTCGCTACCAATCCTACACACAACATTAAATTAGTTCAATCATTTGCGCACGACAATGTCAAATCGTCGAAGGAAAACCTTGGACAACGGTAATGTCGATCTGGTGCTTGAAGTCCCCGACGGTTCCGGGATGCCATGCGAACAAGCTATATGTCCCGTTGATCACCTTTTCGATCAAGAAATTCCCGTCCTTTTCCGCCCGAGTCCAAAATTGGTAACCCTAAAACAACAATCTCGGTTCTGCTCTACGATTTGTTTGAATGTGTGTGTGCATGTGTGTGAACAAACCTTGCTTTCGAGTTCCCACGATCCAGATGCTCCCGGAGACGAAGCAGATCCGCCAGGCGCTGCGTCTTCACTTACGAATCTACAAATTTAAAACGATACACATTTTATAAACTTCGACTCATTATCTATTAAAAAAAGAGAGAAATTATTTGTCATGGCTGAAGCCTCAAGGATTATGGGTTGAGGTCACATGATCGATTCTCCCCGCGAAAATTTTCCTTGGGTAACTTTATCAAACATAGGACTTAATGGTGAACCACGATGGCGTGGTTTGCATTTTCGCTGACCTCCGAAGTTTACCTAGTCCCACCATCGGGCAAGTGTTTCCCAAGTCACCCCAAAAAAGACAATATTTACGCAACGAATTTTAAGCAAACTCACGGGTCCCGAACGAGAAATTTCCCGCTTACGGCTCCCCTTTGATCAGCTTTAACAAAGGATTCTGATTGCGGGAAACTGTATGGCCAATCACTTACCTCCTTTTCCATCTGCGATCATCGCCATGAAAAAAAACAAAATATTACGCTCATACATAGGTATGAAAATAATGACGAATGCATCTGCGTACCCTATTCTTGGCGTCATCCCAGAGGATCGAACGGTTCATTTCGACCGAATTGTCCAAAGAGTTGAGATAGACATAAATTGGGCCGGAAACCTTTTTCCAAGCCTCGTCCCTTTGGAACCTCATAGCTTGATCATATCCCGCGTAATGCAAGCTTATGAACATCTTCGTTGCATTTTCAAGAGAAAAAAACACGCATATATAACTCGAACATTTTACAAATAAATATTTTATTACACGCGCGTAAGCAAACTATCAGAGAGGATGCTCACCGATAGCGATATTGGGCCCGCATGAGAAGTGAGATCTTGTTTGAGTGGGCCTCCCGTTCGAAACTCGTTGCTCGGCGTAATAACCCAAATCCCGACAGGTGCGGTGTCGTTGCTTACCCACCCGTGGACCCGCCCGTCTTTGTTGTCGCATGAGTATAGGTACTTATCATCTACCTGTATTATTATACAATTCAATTGATTTATATATGTATTTTAAAATTATAATATGTCTATATGGTTGATACATATAATTCATTTACCTCCCGTTTGAACTTGGGATTTGTGGGATCAGTTAATAGAACAGCTTCTTTGTAAGCAAGTGGTTTGCCAGTATTACGATCAGCAGTTGTTGGCGTGTACCTTTGTCTCTCGTCGGACATAGCCATGTAGTCAAACCTTAAATTGGGTCTCATTAATTTATACATTTGAAAATAAATAAATAAATTTGGCTCACTAAGTATATAACGATTTTCGATTTGTAAAGTGCGTTGCTGGCTTCATGCGTTGGAACAAATTTGAAATTTCTTCATTTCTCTAACAAATATATGTACGCTAAGTATGACGATTTTCGACTCATGTCAGAATATTCGATAATTGCAACGTAGGTCGCTAGCTTCATTCGTCGGAACAAGTTTGAGTTTCCTATTTTCCAGACAAAACAAGTCGGAAATCCTAAATTTTCGAAGCTTTTGGAAATTTTTTCACCCACTAGGCCAGTGGCATAGGCAGAAAAGAAAGTTAGCTTATTCAGTCTAACTGGACTCGTACCCAATGTTTAAAAAAAATTCACTGGGGTCCTCTTAGTGTAGTTATTTTTAATTTTATCTTCTTCATTAAAAATTATCCCTATCTTATTAATATTTTTTGTGGGGTCCCATGACCCCACTGGAGCTCATCTGGGTTCTATGTCCTAGGCTGCTGACTTGCCGTACGGTGAGCAAAGGAATTTCCGACTTGTTTTGTCAGAAAAATGATCGGAGATCTAATTTTTTTCAGACGGACCTAATTTTGAAATTATTAAATATAGTGATCCAAAATCAAAATCAGACAATCGTACTTACAGTTTACGGCGGAGTTTGAACACTACTCTTCCTTGGAAAATGTCGAAAGCAGGCCAACCCTGCAAACGCTCCATCACAGCGTATGTATAAAATCCAGGGGAATCGGCCAACATCACGTATCTGCGTATTGGTTTTAATTTATATTTTTCTTTATAGAAATTAAAGAATATATATATATATATATATTATAGTTGTAAGGAGCAAAAAAAAATTATAAACCTTTTATCGATGTTTAAAGGAGACGTCGAGTCATTGGATGTCCATGTTTTGACAAATGAAATATCTACTTGATATCCGTCTTGTTTAATGATTTCGAATGTCGTTCCAAGTAAACTTAGCAAGCAACAAAAAGATTTAGTTGTTTCAGCTCAGTAATTAAACAAAAGAAAAGTTCTCCCTTAAATTAATATTGTGATAATACTGTTTTGTGATGTCACCAATTACACAATATTTATATTTACAAATATATCAGATTTATATATAATGACATGTCGCCATGTATTGTATATACTCACTTGTCCGTGCAAGTCGTCGCTGATTCCGACGAGTTCCAAACAATATCCCAATGCCTATTATTACGACGAGTAAAATATGAAATGGTTATTTAACGAAGATAGGAACAGATTAGAAGCGAGAGAAAGAAATACTTAAACTGAAGCGACTATTAAACAAATTGCTTTTGCAATTTTATAAAATTCATAGGGAGCATTTTATTCATCTAATATTCTAATTTATATCTATACCTGCAGTACGTATATATTGCATAAATGATATAAATATTTAAGACTAATACTTGCCCTCTGTCATATGCAGCTACCTCTTGGTCTTCTATGAAGGGAAGGTGGGTTGAGTGGGTTGGTCACCAACCCACTTCACCTACTCATTAGCTATAATAATAATATTATTATAATATTATTATATTTGTATTAGTATGATGCCTTTGCCTATAAATAGGCTACGAGGCATTGAACTAAAAACACACCAAAACAAAGAGGAAAAAAATAGAGAGAAAAAGAAAGAAATAGAGGGTAGAAAAAATTGAGGGTTTGTTCGGTATTTACTCCGACTATAAAGAGAGATAGTGAGTGTTTTTTTCTTTATAGATTGAGAGGTTGTAACCCCTGTTTTTACCACAGTAATAAATTTCTACCTCGCCCGTGGTTTTTACCCCAAGTAAAAAAGGGGTTTTCCACGTAAATTCCCGTGTTCCATTTATCCTCACAGTCATTTCCAATTTCGTTACGCTGTCCATTTCGCAACAAGTGGTATCAGAGCCAGTCCTGATTGATATTCCAATTATGCTCTGTGGTTGCAGCTTTGTCTGATCTTCCACATCAGAAAGGATATCGAAAAGGTTTATCGTTACGGAAGAGTTCTTTGGCAAGTCGTGGTAATAGACTGTGTAAGTAAGTTCTGTCTAGGTGGCTGGTGCCAAGCGGGACACATAGTGACCCCACCAGATCTCATCTGGGAATTTACTTAGAAGGGTAATTTTGTCTTGAAAGCTGGTCGCTACCCTTTCTGCAAATTATCTGATCAGTACTATTTGGCTGGACTGTCGAATTTCTCCGACGATAGCGACGTGGGAAAAATGGCAGCTAAAAATGAAATTGAGAAATTCAACGGGAGAAACTACTCACTGTGGAAAATGAGGATAAAGGCAATTTTACTCAAAAAAAATGTCTGGAGGCGCTCACTGGCAGACCAACAACTGTTGTTAGTGATGCCAAATGGAGGAAGATAGACGGGAGAGCCATCGCCAATATTCATCTGACCTTAGCAGATGATATATTATCAAGTGTAGAAGAGAAGACTAGTGCGAAAGAAATATGAGACCATCTTGAGAAGTTGTATCAAGTCAAGTCACTCCACAGCCGAATTTTCCTCAAAAGAAAATTATACCATCTACGAATGGAAGAATCTTCTTCAGTGACCGAGCACATCAATAAGTTGAATACTTTGTTCTCTCAACTTAAAGACTTGGACTACAAAATAGAGCCAAGTGAACGTGCCGAGCTTCTACTGCAAAGCCTGCCAGACTCCTACGATCAACTTGTCATCAATCTGAGCAACAACCAAGCTGCGGGAAAACTTATGTTCGACAATATTGCAGCTGCGGTTCTCGAAGAGGAAAGTCGACGCAATAACAAAGAAGACAAGTTGATAACGTCCCAACAGGCGGAAGCATTGGCAGTGACGAGGGCAAGATCAGGAGCACGTGGTCCAAATATGAGCCGAAAACGGACAAGACCCGGAGAGTCTGGTCCAAGTGGGAGTCAAAAACGGCAAAACCTTGTTACGAAAAATAAGAAGGCTATAAAGTGTTACCACTGTGGCAAGAAAGGTCATCTGAAGAAAGATTGTTGGGCTCTAAATAAAAATCTCAATGCCCAAGGAAATGCCGCCAACACTATCGACGATGGAATTGCCTTGGTGTGTGAAGCCGCAACCACTATCGCTGAAAATGGAAGATTCATGACATGTGGCTCATGGACTCTGCAGCAACTTTTCACATGACCTCTCGAAGAGAATGGTTTCACCAATACGAGCCAATCTTTGGAGGGTATGTCTACAGCTGCAACGACCAAGCGCTGAAGATTGTCGGGGTCGGTACGATTCAAATAAAGATGTACGATGGCACTGTGCGTACCATCCATGCTGTCCGACATGTGGAGGGCTTGAAGAAAAATCTGTTGTCCGTGTTGCAACTGGATGATCTTGGTTTCAAAATTGAATTGGAGAATAAGATCATGAAAGTTTTCAAAGGAGCACTGGTGGTAATGAAGGGAGAAAAGATAGCTGCAAATCTATACATGCTAAAGGGAGAGACTCTGCAAGAAGGGCAGGCATCCGTTGCCACGACAAGTTCAAATGAAAAGTCTACGATGACTTGGCATAAGAAACTTGGTCATATGTCTGAACAAGGCATGAAAATTCTTGCGCAAAAGAATCTACTTCCTGGTCTCACGACGGTGACGCTACCATTTTGCGAGCATTGTATTGTGAGCAAGCAGCATCGCCTGAAGTTCTCCACTTCAAATTCTAGAAGCAAAGAAATTCTAGAATTGATCCACTCTGATGTATGGCAAGCACCGATTGCGTCCCTGGGAGGAGCTAGCTACTTCGTATCATTCATAGACGACTACTCCAGGAGATGCTGGGTGTACCCAATCAAGAAGAAGGACGAAGTGTTTCCTATCTTCAAAACATACAAGGCGCGAGTTGAACTTGAAACCGGCAGAAAGATCAAGTGTCTCCGGTCAGATAATGGAGGAGAATATACTGGCAAAGAATTCACTGAATTCTGCAAAGACGCGGGCATCAGAAGGCAGTTCACCACGGCTTACACTCCACAACAGAATGGAGTGGCAGAGCGGTTGAATAGAACCCTGTTGGAAAGAACGAGGGCAATGTTGAGAACTGCGGGCCTAGAAAAGAAGTTCTGGGCGGAAGCGGTCTGTACTGCCTGTTATGTGGTGAATCGGGCTCCATCTACTGCTATAGAGATGCGAACACCGATGGAAATGTGGACTGGTGCACCTGCAGATTATTCAAACCTCCATGTATTTGGAAGTTCAACGTACGCGATGTACCACAACCAAGAAACAACGAAGTTGGATCCAAAGTCCAGGAAATGCCTATTCTTGGGCTACGCTGATGGAGTAAAGGGGTATCGCTTGTGGGATCTCACTGACCACAAAGTGATCATCAGCAGAGATGTTATCTTCCTGGAAGATAGCGATCAAGAGCAAGTCGAAAATGATAGCAGTTCAAAAGGCGTGACAAAGACTACGCCGGTGAAACGAAAATTGGAGCAATATAATTCTTCTGAAGCTGAACCGGCGCACGAAGAGCTCGACCCAGTCGAATCTGAAGTATCGGAACTCTTGCGGTCATCACGCGAGCGTAGACCGCCAAGTTGGCACTCAGATTATGAGATAGAGAGCAATCTTGCATACTGTTTTCTAACGGAGGATGGAGAGCCAACCACTTTCCAAGAAGCACTGAATAATTCAGATGCGAGTCTGTGGATTTCAGCGATGCAAGAGGAAATGGAAGCTCTCTATAAAAATGAGACATGGGAGTTGGTGCCATTACCGCAAGGAAGGAAACCCATTGGCAAAAAATAGGTGTACAAAATCAAGCGGAATGGTGATGACCAGGTAGAACGTTACCGTGCTAGACTGATTGTAAAAGGATATGCTCAGAAAGAAGGGATTGACTTCAACGAAATTTTCTCACCGGTGGTACGACTTAGAACAGTCAGGGTGGTCTTATCAATGTGTGCTACATTCGACTTGCATCTTGAGCAGCTGGATGTAAAGACGGCCTTTCTCCATGGTGATCTGGATGAAGAAATATATATGCTTCAACCAGAAGGTTTCGAGGAACAAGGAAAAGAAGATTTGGTTTGCAGACTGATCAAATCTCTCTATGGGCTCAAACAAGCACCTCGATGCTGGTATAAGAGATTTGACTCCTTCATAATGAGTCTTGGCTACAACAGGCTATATTCAGATCCTTGTGCATATTTCAAGAGATTTGGCGTTGACGATTTCATCATGTTGCTGTTGTACGTCGACGATATGCTGGTGGCAGGACCCAACAAAGGTCGTATCGCCGACTTAAAGACTCAACTGGCTAGTGAATTCGAAATGAAGGACTTGGGGCCAGCAAACAAAATCCTTGGTGTGCAAATATCTCGAGACAGAAGCAAGCGGAAGATTTGGCTTTCTCAAAAGAATTATTTGAAGAAAATTCTGCGAAGGTTCAACATGCAAATAGTAAGCCAATATCTACCCCTCTTGCTGCTAATTTCAAGCTATCATCCGAGATGTGTCCTTCTGATGAAGACGAGAGGATAGAGATGTCTCGACTGCCATATGCATCGGCAGTAGGAAGTCTAATGTTCGCAATGATCTGTACCAGACCAGACATTGCCCATGCAGTGGGAGTTGTTAGCCGATACATGTCCAACCCTGGTCGGGAGCACTGGAGTGCTGTTAAGAGGATTCTCAGATATATCAAGGGAACCTCGGATCTTGCCTTATGTTACGGAGGTACAGATTTTACTGTCCATGGTTTTGTTGATGCAGATTATGCAGGTGAACTTGATAAAAGCAGATCCACTACCGGATATGTGTTCAATCTTGCTGGCGGTGCTGTAAGCTGGGTTTCAAAACTGCAGTCCATTGTTGTAACATCAACAACGGAAGCAGAATATGTCGCAGCTACGCAAGCCAGTAAAGAGGCAATATGGTTGAAGATGTTGTTGGAAGAACTCGGCCACAAACAGGAGAATATTGTTCTCTATTGTGATAGCCAGAGTGCATTACATCTTGCAAGGAATCCAGCATATCATTCAAGAACCAAACACATTCGGGTACAATACCACTTTGTTCGTGAACAAGTGGAAGAGGGGACTGTGGACATGCAAAAAGTTCACACTGCGGATAATCTGGCAGACTACATGACCAAAGCAATTCCTGTGGACAAGTTTATGTGGTGTCGTTCCTCATGTGGATTGACTGAACATAAGTAACATGCAAAGGCAAGCTAGAAGAATGGTGTGAAGATCTGATTGGTCATCAATCAAATCTTCAAGTGGGAGATTGAAGGGAAGGTGGGTTGAGTGGGTTGGTCACCAACCCACTTCACCTACTCATTAGCTATAATAATAATATTATTATAATATTATTTTTTTTTTATTAGTATGATGCCTTTGCCTATAAATAGGCTACGAGGCATTGAACTAAAAACACACCAAAACAAAGAGGAAAAAAATAGAGAGAAAAAGAAAGAAATAGAGGGTAGAAAAAATTGAGGGTTTGTTCGGTATTTACTCCGACTATAAAGAGAGATAGTGAGTGTTTTCTCCTTTATAGATTGAGAGGTTGTAACCCCTGTTTTTACCACAGTAATAAATTTCTACCTCGCCCGTGGTTTTTACCCCAAGTAAAAAAGGGGTTTTCCACGTAAATTCCCGTGTTCCATTTATCCTCACAGTCATTTCCAATTTCGTTACGCTGTCCATTTCGCAACATTCTAGAAGATTTTCTCCATTTTTGTATGCAATATTAGTGACATATCCACCTGGAATTGCCACTGTCACTTGGACAATCCCATTACACATCACCACCTTCACAATAAATAAATAATTAATTCATAATGTAATTTTTCTTTTATGACAAACACAAGGATTAAATAATTAGTATTGGCTTACTTGTTGATCGTGTAAGAGCAATTTGACATGAGAAGCTTGAGGCTCATCATGTTCTTGAAGCATTCCACTGCAAAAAAAGCAACATAAGCTTATACCATATATAAGACGTGTAAAAATTTATTAACTCCTTGACTTTCTTCGTCTGCGTGAACTTTAGAGATACGCAAATTAGTATAATTAGTCAAGCTGAAAAATGGAATTGTCTTCAGAATCTGAGGTTCAAATTCATTCAGTCAAACTTAGTGTAAGGACGTTGACAATACATACCTCTTGACAGGCAAAAACAAAAAAATAAAATAAAATAAAATAAAAAATAATACGCTAGTTAGATTACCTCTCCAATGTTCTAAAATGTGCAGGTAAAGTGAATGAGAGCAAAAGGGCAGCTTGGACCAAGAAGACCATCGAATTGTACATGATAGTATTTGTCAAAAGAAAAAATACAAAAAAAGAAAAACCTTACGGGATATTAATGTTGGTTAAGGTTTTTTTACCCTATACATATTCAATATATATTACTACAGATTTCCACTACAAGATTTTCCCATTTCTTAGGTTGGTTTAATTAGTATTAAAGACATAATATAATCCGTGTAAAATTAAACAGGAAATCGAAATCTGCGTGATTGAGATTTATTACTGAATTGCTATTCACCGCCCCCTTTTTCCTAGTCACCGCCCCCTAAAGGGCTGAAAAAAGACAAAATTGCGCTTTTGAATTAAATTTTTATTTAAAGTCCTTTTCCAGACAACAATTTTCATATAGCAATTAAACATTCAAATCAGACTCAAACAAAACAAAAAAAACGTTCAAATCGCGATGAATCGTCTATTTGGAAAATGGAAAAGTCAAAAGAAAGCGTCTATTGGCACGGATGGTAAGCAAATTCTCGTAAATTTCGTTTTTATAGACGTGAATTCTCGAAAAACGGTCGGATTCGAGCGAAAATTTCGGCCCGACCGAAACATAATTTCGGTCAACACAAGGGGTGACCGAACAACAATTTCGGTCAACCCTTGTGATGACCAAAAATCAATTTCGATTGCTCAAGAGGGCGACCGAAATTCTAGTTCGGCCACGACTGTCGTAGCCGAAATCTGGATTCGGTTATGACTGTCGTGGTCGAGATCCGATTTCGGCTACGACAGAGGTGTCCGAAATCTCGTTTCGGTTGCCTCTTATAGTGACCGAAATTCGATTTCGGTTGTTAATTTTTTTTGTCAGACTCGGAGATTGTTCTGGAGGATTCCACGGGTGATGGGATAAACTACAGTGAGCATTTCTGCGAAGGAGGACGCTTTCCGACCGACGTGGAAGCCATTAACTGGGCGAAAGGCGTCGCTATAGGTCTTGGTTTCGAGGTGATAATTTCGTCGCACAAGAAGGCAGGAACAAAAAAATTGATTAGATGTTCTCGCGGAGAACGTATAGAGGCAATGAGGATGAATTGGAGAGGATGTCGAAGTCTAATAAGTGCAGGTGCCCGTTTGTAGTCATAGCCCAGCAGGATCCATCTACTAGGGAATGGTACATTCGTACGGGTGCACCTGAGAATTCCATACACAATCACCCTTTGATATAGTATTCCGAAGGACACCGCCAGACGAGTGGGTTAAGCAGCCAGGCAAAGATAACGCACATATCCTCTCAGCGATGAGGGCTCGACACGCAAAAGATAACGCGACGATCCGTCATATATATAATTACAGAGATCGTTTGAAGAAGCAAGATTCTGTGGGTCGAGACGTGGTGAGCCAGTTGATGCACCAGGCGACAGAGGCCGGATATTTTGTTGAAGCGCTGAGAGACGACGAGTCTAATGTGCTTACACATGTCTTTCTCGCACACCAGGAGTCACTCGCACTGCTGAGGACGTATCCTTATTTTATTGGGATTGACTCGACGTACAAGACCAATAGATATAAGATGCCTCTAGTTGAGATTATAGGGATGACTCCCTGTAATCACAACTTTCTGTGCGGGTTTGCCGTCATGGAGGACGAGACGGAGAGAAGTTACGGGTGGATGTTGCAGTCTATCAGGGATATTCTAGGGCCAGGTGTCCATCCGTCGGCGATTGTCACTGATCGTGAGCTGGGCCTTCTTCGACCGGTACATATGGTATTTCCCCATTCTCACCATCTGCTGTGCACGTGGCATATTTATAAAGATGTGGAGAACAAAGTTTATTGGTTGGCGGGGAAGAGCAAAAAGACCGCAGCTCACTTCATGCACAAGTCCTGCAAAACAGTCGTGGACGCTCCGACGGTTGACGGATACGAGAAGGCAGTGAATGACATGCGTGTGCGTTGGAGTGCCGACTCAGCAATCATTTGTTATGTTGAGCAGACGTGGTTGGTGCATAAGGAGAAGTTCGCCAGAGCTTGGACGAACGATGTGCTTCATTTCGGGAACACCACAACATGTCGTGTGGAGAGTGCTCATAGCGAGCTGAAAGGATGGTTGAACTCGGCCACTGGGTCTCTTGACACCGTATGGGTGAAGGTGCACGAGAAGATAGCGAACCAGTTGAATCGCATCAGAAAGGTAAATTAATTATTATTACGTGTCAGATATCCTTATCTAATAAGTTTTTAATGTTGACATGCAGACACATGAGGAGTCCGGGTCGAAACGACAGATTCCGATGTCAGGATTTCCATTCCTAACATTATCAGACCGAGTTTCACACCATGCGATACGAATTATGGCAAATGAGCTGCGGCGGGCCAAAGAGTTGTCGAATGAGGTTTACTCCAGATGCGGATGTGTAGTACGACGTACGCACCAACTACCATGTGCTTACGAGCTTCAACAATGCATGGACAACAACTATCCAGTTTCGTTAGAATGCTTGCACGACTTCTGGAGGACACTCACAATCGGCGAGGGAGTAGTTCCCGATATTACTGATCAAGAGCGCTTATACGACCTCGTGCGTGAGGCAGAAGGTCGCGATCCCGCCGTTATGCGAGGCCTCCATCGAGTAGTTCACGAACATCTCTATCCCGAGGCCCAAGAGTGGAATGAGCCTGTTGTGAAGACATCTGTAAAAGGTCGGCCAAAGAAAAGAGACTCGACAAAACATGATCGTAGTGCTTGGGAGTACGCAATTCCAAGGGGGGACGGAGCGGAGGGCGCAGCAGTACCAGTCGTAGCAGTCATGGTCGTAGCAGCTAGGGGCGTACGTCATCTTCGTCTGCGAAGCGATCTCGTACTTCTACTACGGAGACAGGTACTACTATATTTCACTCCTAAGTACATACGAATATTTATGTTCTTCTAATACCGGTAAAATGTTTTGTACAGGTGAATCCAATTTCTTCCACAGCCGCTTGCAGTACCACGTAACATCAGTCATCCATCCGTATATAATTAGTTATAAGGATGTGGTGGCTGACGGCAACTGCGGATTTCGCGCTATCGCCTCCCATATTTACAATGACGAGGACGAATGGGTCACCGTAAGGAATAACGTCGCGAACGAAATCGAGGCCCATTGGGATCGTTACTCGGCATTGTACTACGGCGATTCATTGGATCTGCAGTTGGATCGTATACGCTGGGACGGGGGGCCTTGCTTGGCAAACCACTGGATGTTGACACCGTGCGATTTGTGTGCTGTGGCGACAATTTGGAACGCTGTAGTTATCCTCTACGGGTACGGTAATGGATCGACCATCAACTTGCATTCTACGACGATACTGCCACTGCGTGCCGTCCGGACTGCCGATCGACCGAATCGAACTATCGTCATAGCGCACCTTGGAGACGACTACAACATTATATTAGACTGAATTTATGTCCAGACTTCCCTATGCCAGCCTTGCATCCGTATTGGTTCACGTATCGTGATCGTCGACTTGCTGGTTGGGAACTTAGATATCAGAACAGATTTCGAACACTGGGTGCAACTCATGCGCGAGAATTTTTTATTGTAATTATTAATAATAATTTATAATATTATTATTTATTTTTGATGTTATTAAATTGTATTATTAATATTATTTGTAAATGTTATAATTTTTTATTACTAATAATATTTTATAATATTATTAAATATTTTGTTGTTATTAAATTATATTATTAATATTATTTTATACGTTATTATTTTTTATGTTATTATGTCATATTATTAATATTATTTTAATATTTTATTATTTTATGTTATTATTTTATATTATTTATGTAATTATTTTGTAATATTAATATTTTTTATGTTATTATTTCCAATATTATTAATACTATTTCTTATTATTAATATTTTTTTATGTTATTATTTCCTATAGTAATATTATTTCTTAATATTAATATTTTTTATGTTATTATTTCATATATTATTAATAATATTTCTTATATTTTTAATGTTATTATTTTCTAATATTATTTTTTCTTATTATTAATATTTTTATGTTATTATTTTCTAATATTAATATCATTTCTTATTAGTAATATTTTTTATGTTATTATTTCCTATAGTAATATTATTTCTTATTATTAATATTTTTTTATGTTATTGTTTCATATATTATTAATATTATTTCTTGTTATTAATATTTTTTTATGTTATTATTTCCTATAGTAATATTATTTCTTATTATTATATTTTTTTATGTTATTATTTCGTATATTATTAATATTATTTCTTATTATTAATATTTTTTATGTTATTATTCATATATTATTAATATTATTTCTTATTATTAATATTTTTTTATGTTATTATTTCTTATATTATTAATATTATTTCTTATTATTAATAATTTTTTATGTTATTATTTCCTATATTAATATTATTTCTTATTATTAATATTTTTTTGTGTTATTATTTCATATTTATTATTAATATTTTTTTTGTTATTATTTTCTAATATTAATATTTTTTCTTATTATTAAAATTTTTTATGTTATTATTTTCTAATATTAATATTATTTCTTATGTTATTATTTTCTAATATTAATATTATTTCTTATGTTATTATTCCTATATTAATATTATTTCTTATTATTAATATTTTTTATGTTATTATTTCCTATATTATTAATATTATTTCTTATTATTAATATTTTTTAATGTTATTATTTCCTATATTATTAATATTATTTCTTATTATTAATAATTTTTTATGTTATTATTTCCTATATTAATATTATTTCTTATTATTAATATTTTCTTATGTTATTATTTTCTAATATTAATATTTTTTAATGTTATTTTTTCCTATATTATTAATATTTATTAAACGTAATCAATAAAAAAAATACGCGTCCAATACATAGAAATAACATAAATAAACAAAGTACGTGTCCGATACATAGAAATAATATAAATAAAAAAAAGTACGTGTCCGATACAGAGAAATATTATAAATAAAAAAAACGGGTCCGATACACAACGATGGACAAAGAAGATAGTACGCAGTCTCACGGGGCATTGCGCCAGCGTTCGTTCATGTCGTCCAGCCTGCCTCTGTAGCGCTCCGTCTCCTCCTGGTCGTGGAGCTGCAACGTACCTAGCATCTCAGTGCTAATCGCATACATCGAGCTGTACCACTGTACACGGGATTGATATATATAAAAATTGATTAAACATACAAATTTCAAAAGGTCAAATCGCATTAAATTACGTAAGTAGTCGGAGTGGCTGCGCGGGGGTATGGTGCTCGAAGAGGATCCCGACACTGACGACAACAGACGCGGGTGCGAATGTCGCTCATACCAGTTCATGTAGTAACGACAACAGACGGTGTGGGCGGAAGCACGGGAAGTACTCGTAGATCCACGCCTGTAGTAACGACAGGCACCCAGCTAAACCCCTAAAATCCGCTCGGCTTGCGAGGCCAAGCTGGCGATAGAGGTAAGCAAGAGCGGCCGAACCCCACGAGTAATAACTGGCATCTGGCAGCGAGCGGAAGCACTCGTGCATGATATCGGGCTTCACCCGGTTCCCGCTCTTGTCGACGAACAGCGTCGACCGAAATACAATCCAAAGCCAAGCGATTGCCTGTAACCCCGCCTATTTCCCTCCCGCATCCTCTGCGTCACGTCTTTCCACGCAACCACACCGCCTCTCCATAATCCCCTCAGCGCGTCTGCGTTGACGCCCATAATTTCCCTCGCTGCGATCTGCTGGTCGCCGGCGTCTGGTGAGCCCGATACCGTGCTGCCCTCGATAGGGATACGCAGGATCTGCTCGACGTCATGGAGCATAATCGTCGTCTCTCCCCACGGCATGTGAAAGGTGTTCGTGTCGGGGTGCCAACGCTCCACAAAAGCGCTCAGAAGAGGCTGGTCCAAGTGTCCCAGCATGGCATCTGGGAGGTGGCTAAGCCCCGTGCCATCTATCTCGCTCTGCGTCTCCGGCGGGAATTGGCAGTACCACTGCTTAAGCGACCGAAGCACTGACGCACGCTGCTCGCACTTCAGCAGGGGTCTCTCCTCCTCATCCATTCAGATGCGGGGCGCGATGTGCTCCAAGTAACTAGGGATCACCTCGCCATCTTCTGGACCACCTGGCTGTGGCCCCTGCACCCTCCAGGAATCGTCATCTACGACCCTGGAGCGCTTGCTCCCTATTTTATTTTTTTCGAATACCCAAAAAATAAATTTAATTTGTTGTACGTATATTAAGACACTACATCGAATACCAGTTTATAATGAATGGATAAGGGACTTACGTGAGGAGACCGGTATCGCATCGTCGTCGGATGACTCAAACGATGCCGCATTGTAGGGCACCTCCTCATCCGCATGTGCCTCCTCATCCGCATGCGGATCGTGATCCGCATATACGGAATGAGAATCAGCCGCTCGCTGCCGCCTCTCCTGCTCCCGTTCCCTACGAACGGATGCGTGCCGCACGCCCTCGTATGACGCTCTCCAGAATCGTCCAACGGGGGGGGGGGGGTCTGCTGCTCCCTCCGATTAGGGACTTCCCACCCTTGGTCTGCAATTAGATAATTATTTAAAAAAAAATTCAACCGAAAATGAATTTCAGTCGGACACTGACATGACCGAAATCCGATTTCGGTCGGTGTCAGGCACGGCCGAAATCGACTTTCGGTCGCCGATGATCTGACCGAAATCGGGTTTCGGTTGTGACAGATCCGACCGAAACACGTTGCAACCGAAACATGATTTCGGTCGGCCAAGGTAACGACCGAAATCTGATTTCGGTCGTGCCTTGGCCGACCGAAATCACGTTTCGGTCGTGACTTGGCCGGCCGAAATTTCGTTTCGGCCGTGCCTTTTTCGTCCTATTTCGCGTCCGATCGACCGTTTTTCAGCCTATTTCGACCCGTTTTCGACAATATATCTACGTACGAATGAATTTACGACAATTTTCTTACCAATAGTGACAACACCCCCTTTCCCTTTCCGTTTCCGCCTCGTCGATCCATTTCGATTTGCAAATTCTCTGTTTTTTAGTTTGATTTGGATGTGTGATTTGAATAGTGTTGCGTAGTAAAGGATTTTAAATAAAATTCTGACTTTTTATTATATTTTATCTTTTAAATTAATTTAAATAACATAGGGGCATAAACGTCTTTTTTCAACCCTTTAGGGGGCGGTAACAAGTAAAAGGGGCGATAAATAGTAACTCCCATTTATTACTGTGTTGTTCAGAATTGGAATGGTCTGCTAGGAAATACACTGGATTATAGTGTATCTGCCAGAAAGTTATAGAAATTAGTCTCTCTTAGTGATGTAATTCATAAAAAGAGAGAAAAAAAGGGTTATGAATTATATGTTTGTTGTATTTCCACCTTACTAGGAATTATATATTTACATGATGGTTGTCCACGAATTTTTTCGACCATTGGAGTTCTGAACAATACATATAAGTTTTGTTAGACTAATTGTATTAAATTACTGGAAGATTATTAATTACATCACTAAGACTAATTTCATTAACTTTCTGGCAGAAACCCTATAATCCAGTTTAATAATTACAATATCCTAGCATACCATACCAATTCTGGACAACACAATAATAAATCTCATTCACGCAGATTTTCTTTTTTTTACCCGAATTATATCTATATTACTAATTAAACCAACCTAAGAAATGGGAAAAACTTGTAATGGAAATCTGTAGTAATATATATTAAATACTAATGTAAATGGTACAAAACCTTTATTTACCACAAATATCAACATGTTAATTAATTAGACGACTTTTTTATTATCATATTATTGTTGTACACACCGCACAGTACTTTTATTATTATTATTATTATTATTATTATTATTATTATTATTATTAGTACTATTATTATTATTAGTAGTAGTAGTACTTATATATATATGCATGTCACAACATTTTTTTTTATCAAACCCGATATAGGATATAGTTAGGGGTATTCAAACTAATGGAAAAACAGAAAAAACGACCGAACCGTAAGAACCGAACCGAAAAGACCGGAACCGAAAAAAACCGAACCGAATTGTCAAAAACCGAACCGAACCAAATTAAAATGGTTCGAATATCGGATTAACCATACGTAAAACCGAAAAACCGAACTGAAATTATTATACTACATTAAAAATAGAAAATATAAAAAATCATTTGTTTTCGTAAACAACACAGTAAATATAATTTCATTGGTATATTTTTTTTCCATTTTTAGGTGATGTTTTCCTCACCAATCAAATATTATTTTTCTCCCACATAATTTATAGTATCTTCAGATGAATGTTTTTATATTTCTGTTAGATTTTGTTCCATTTTCATGTTGTTTTTTCGGACCTTTGAATTATTTTGCTACATGACACGTTCCATAAATCTTCTTTGTTTTTTAATAACCATAAATTGTTTTATGTAGTTTGAGCTCATAATATGTTTTTGGTTGATATTAAATTCCTAACCGAAAAACCGAACCGAAAAAAAACCGAACCGAAATATAAAAAAATCGAACCGAACCAAATTAAAATGGTTCAGATATCAGATTAAGCATACGTAAAACCGAAAACCGAAAAACCGAACCGAAATTTGACAAAATCGAACCGAACCGACCGATGAACACCCCTAGATATAGTACTTGACACCGCACCCTAACGCATATGTTAAATGTAAATCTTATAATTACAACTGTAAAGAAAATGTTGTCGGGATATATATCGCATCCTAATCTCCACGTTACCATTGAATTCATTCTGAAACATAACTTAACCTAACATTAGCTTTGGTAAGAGTCCAATTTTCCATATAATCTTCTTGACATGTGAGTAGCGTTCCCACCCCTGCATTTCAACGAAATTGAGTTTGAAGCAAATCTAAACCTAATGTTCAGCTATCGCATGACAAGTCCACATAAAAAAAAAAAAGAAAGAAAGGAAGATTAGAAATTCAAGTGGATTTTTTTTTTCAATCGAAAGCTTGCCATTAAAAAACAAACGTACAAACGTGCTAAACGACATACAGAGCCGTTTGGTTACATTGCGCCAAACGGAAACAAGTCCTCAAAAGAGGAACAAAACCCCACAAAGGGGGCACAACACTCCCACATGGGGAAAAAAGGTCCACATGGGACAAAAACCGACAGAAAATATAATCTATTCAAGTGGGAATCAAGTTCACATAACTTATCCCTAGTCACGTGACTATCAGACTTTTTTTCATCCACATTCAATCGACTATGATGTTATTTCACACACCACAATGATCCGACGGTTATGAGTTTATTTCAGACACCCCCAATGACACTAATTGTCGGATCAAAACATGGAATGTCTTATTCATCTCCAATAGTCAACTGCAAACACAAACACATTTTGCAGTAACAGCCATAGTTTGCAGTAATTGTTCTCAAACTATCAATTGCAAACGCAAAAGAATATTCCTGTAATATTGCCTTTCATACCAATTTTTATAACTTTTCATTTTGCCCCTATATGTTACTACTTTACAAATTAACCACAATATTCTTTTAATTTGATTTAGAAAATATTTAAGCAAATTATTACTTATACATATTAAAAATTAGAACAAGATATTTATTAAAATATCGAAATTACACAACATAACAATTGAAACACATTGAGATACACGTTGTACAAATAAAAGATAGATAATTTTTAAGTCTCGAAAGTAGTGTATTCCTCCCATAAATGATCAATTAGCTCATTCCAAAGTACAACAATGTGATCATCTTTGTTTCTAATTTTTTTGCACCGATATATGAACTCTTGAAATCGAGCATATCTATTGCCAATTCAATATCCGGCGTTGGCGTTTCCATCTCAATTTCAATTGGTGCATTTACATCACGTTTGTCCTCGACAACCATGTTATGCAAAATTATGTACATCCTTATTATATCATGTAGTGCCTCTTTTTTCCAATAGTACCGACCCATCTACAATTCCGAAACGTGAACAACTCCGTGCATGTTCAACGTCTTTTCTGTATGTTTCTTGTTTCATTGCAAAATATTTTTTTTGGGACCGCATGGATCATCAATCATTTGCACGAGTGTAGGCCGCTTCGGATATATGCTATCAGCCAAATAACAACCCATTTTAAATTCTTTTCCTTGAATTACATAGTGAGCTGGAGGAGCAATTCCTTTAGTTAGATCCAAGAAAAGATGAGACGACTCTAATATGCTGATATCGTTGTTGGAGCCTGCCAAAACAAAGTAAGCATGCCATATCCAAATATCATAATCAGCTACGGCTTCAAGAATAATTGTAGGCTTGCCACTACGATCTGTATTGCCCGGCCCAACCTGTAGGACAATTTTTCCACCCCCAATGCAGACAATCTAAACTCCCTAACATTCCTGGAAAACCACATTTCTGACCAATACAGAGTAGTTTAGAAATATCGTCAGAATTGGGCTTTCTCAGATAACGCTAGCTAAATTCCTCTAATACCGCTCAGCAGAACCTTTTCATACCTTCGTGTGCAGTTCCCAAATTTGACATACTCATCCATAGCGTCTGCTGCAACACCATATGCCAACATATGAAAGACAACATTTTTTCACTATAAAAGAACATATAATGTTGTAATAGGAATTAAAATTTCCAACCTCATAGAAAAAACATATATGACATCTAACTTCTTGTAATAATGTCGATCCGAACAACTTCCTATATTCCTGATGAAGATATCCTCTTATGTCAAGTATATATGGCAATTTCTCAGGACCCAATGCTGGGGTGTATCAATCATCTGATCAATTTTGGTCTCGTGTTAAACAAGCTTTCAATGAAGAAAAACTTGAGAATTGGGAAGTTCGTAGTAAGAGATCTGCAAGGACGAATTCAAACGGTCGAGACAGCAGCCAAGAGACTACATGCTTGCATAAAAGCAGTACAAAACATACATCAAAGTGGCGCTTCGAATGACGATGTAGTAAGTATTAAAATTTATTCTTCTTTTTATATTCAGCATGATCATAACTATTAAATTACAGATGGTCAGAGTAAAAAAACTATTCAGAGAAGATCCTAAATACAAAGCTGGATGGAAATATGATCATGTTTGGGACATCACTAAGAATTTTGAAAAATTTAATGATGGTGCTAAGCAAAAAACAAAAAGAATCTGGTCATTATACATCTTCTGACTCAGGAAACCTCACTCCCGAGTCTATCGGCCAAGCATCACCAGGTCTGTCTTTGTTTTCTTTGACTTAGAGTCTCGGACACATATGTTGGTGCTTCTCCGTCGGAAAGACCTATTGGGGTGAAGAAAGCTAAACTAAGAAGAAAGATAAATGAAGGTACTTCGTCGGTCATCAACACCGTGTAGGAAACAAACATCAAACTTTTTGATGAGTTGAAGAAAACAAACGAACAATTGAAACATCAGTTAGAAATGCAAAACAAGTCCCACGCTCTAAAAGAAATGAGGGAAGTAAACAAAATTTTGTTTTAAGATGTCAGCTCCATAACGTCCAGAGCATATCTTGAAGCTGAAAAAGCATGCATTTTGGGGAAAAGAGATCAACAAGCCCAACCATATCCATTTCCAATCGATCCATTTGGCTAGCTTTTCAATATTATTGGAGGAAGCAATGCTAATTTGCTAGATTACTAAATTGATCTTAGGTTAATATTTTGTGATGTGTTTTCATTTCCGTACATGTGCGTTATTTTTAAAATTATGATATATTTTTATTTCAGTACTTAGTTATTTTGACATTTTGTTTCAATGGTGTTGTTTTATTAGTGTAATTCATATGCGTGGTAATTTTAAGTCTTTATTGTGATATTTTGTAAAATACTTTAAATTATATATCTGGTCAAAACAATATTAATTATATTACATATAAATAAAATATAAATTAACAACAAAATAAAAAAATTATTACTAAAATAATTGTCAATGTTAAAATAATATTTATTATGTCAATATAATCGTAATATGCAATTTTTAAATTCATTAATAAATTTTTATTTATTTTATAATTTTATATGTTCGATTTAATAAATCAATACAAGTAAAGGACTTATTTGCAATTTTTAAACGTCAAACGCATTGTTTGAAAGCAAAAGAGAGAAAACAAAAAATGCATTTTGCGTTTGCGTTTGCAGTACTGTTGGAATAGTTTTACTGCAATTTTGCGTTCGCGTTTGCGTTTGCAGTATTGGAGATGCTCTTAGTACCACCAAACAACGTACCAATCATGGAATTAAATCCATGACCAATGAATAACATGGGAAATTCTTTCGGGCCCTTTTAGAGTTTAAATTCCTGTTCAGTATCCATCGAAAGATTTCCTCTTGTTCAGTATTTACCTGCAAGAAATTGTGTGTTTAATACCCTCAAACAGTAATGATGCGGGTATGACCCCGATCAACGAGATTTAGGTTCGGGGAAGATGGTTGACGAGTGAAACGGGCTAGGTCTAACGTTTTTGCGTGCGTTAGGATGTGTGTTTCAGTGTTAGAAAAGGAAAAGAACACGATAGACACCGATTTTACGTGGTTCGGACAGATGTCCTACGTCCACGGGCCGCCAGGAACAGTTTCCACTATTCACGGTTGAGAAATACACCATCAGACTCACGCCACTCGTTACAGTGCATTAATGGTGTAAAACAGATGAAGAAGACGACTACAGAGGAAAAAATCTAAGTGTTTTAGTGTATTGTGTAAAGTCTTGTTGACATTTGCCCTTTCTCTTTCCCATATATCCGTTCTGTTCCCCTATTGCCAGCTCGACGTCCTTTTGGGGACCACTCGTCGCAGGTGTATTGTTGTCAGACTGGCACGCCCCTTCCTGGTTTTCATGTCAGCCAATCGACGCCTTCCACGTGTCCCCTGGTCGGCTACACCCTATATTTCCCGCTCAAACTCTTTTACCAGGCGCGCCATTCGTACTAATTCCGTACAAGGCCTTTGGTCCCCAGATATCCCTCTTACCTGGTCCTTTATCGAGAACAGTACCACTTGTCAGATATCCAAGTTAGGAGGAATGCTAATCCGATAGTTACCCCTATCAAGTAAACTGATGAAACCTTTTTCAAATCAAAATTGAGCATGATAACCTGTTTTGATTATCCAATTGTGCGTTTAATACCCCGAGCTGCCGGATTTTGCCATAAGAGTGTTTCGCTTTGACCCCGAACTTGCTTGGTCTCACCCTCTATATCAGTATCTCTCTTTTTTTTTCGACTTATTTGATGCTTTAATTTTCATTAATTTTGGTGTTTAAATCAATTTCGGATTTTGAGAGAAAAACGTGAGTTGCAGTCATCTTATGATGGAGTCGATGAACATTAATGCATAGTGCATCGGAGAGAGAGAGAGAGAGAGAGAGAGAGAGAGAGAGAGAGAGAGAGAGAGAGAGAGAGAGAGAGAGAGAGAGAGAGAGATGTCTGATTGTTAATTAGAGTAAAAATAATAAATGTAATATTTAATTAAATCTGCATTTTAATTAATTAATTTATCTAAAACTAATATTCCCTCTGTCCCAACAACAAATTAAGATGGCATTATTATAATAATATATAGTACAATGTGATTTGATATAACAACTTGCTTAAATTTATAACTTTTTCCTAATTATTCCCACCATTTACTTTTTCCTCTAATTACATTTAAAATGGTGTTTAATTTTTTACCCAAAAAGGAAAGGTGATAAAATTATTGGGAAGCATGGAATGGAAAAATGTGATAAAATTAGCGGGACGGAGGGGTAATATTTAAGTATTTTTCAATAAGTTTATGTACTATATAAAAGAATATTTATATTTTAATAATTATTTAATAATAACAAAATAATTTCAATTTCTAATATTGAATTAGTAAAAATCGAATAATATGCTTATCATTAATCAATTCGGTCTTCAATTAATCTATATAGTTGTAGTTCTTTTACATGTTTTTATCTACTTTGGAAATATTATATAAAAATTTATAATATAAATTAATATAATTTAGTAAAATCTATGATATAAAATAAATTTGTATTACTAATTTAGATAATTTATTTTCTACAAAGTGTTTTTTCAATAATTAATTATATGATGTTATAATACAAATTAATATATAATTGAATATAATGAGAATATTCTGTATACACCATTTGGATTAAGTGGGTTAATGTTATCTACTTAAAAGGTACTACTTTCTGGGATTTCATTCCTTCGGCTGATTCTAGTTGGCATTGGAGGAAACTCCACAAACTGAAAGAGAGATTCAGGCTGGGATATCAAGGCAAGAAGTGGCTGCATACCCCGAATGGAAACGACACAGTCCTGAGTGGCTATAATTGGCTTAAGGGGGACTTGACAGTGTTTCCCTTTTCCAAAGCTGTATGGAACCGATTTAACACACCTAAGCATTCATTTGTTCTATGGCTGATCCTCCAAAGGAAGGTGCTCACAGTTGATAAATTGATTAGTTGGGGGTTAAATATCAATTGTACCAGTTGTAGGCTATGTGAGGTGGAGGAAGAATCAGTGGAGCATATATTCCTGGCTTGTGTGTATAGTCAGCAGGTGATTACACAGATTGTAAATTGGGTGCATATGGGAGTTGCAGTCCAACAGTTTGAGGCGATGTGCGATTGGATGGCAGTAGAAGGTAGGAACAGACATGCCCAGTACGGTATAAAGGTTGTTGTCTATGCTGCGCCACTTTACCATATTCGGTGTGAGCGGTACAGAAGAATACAAGAAGCAGGAAGTCTCACAGTGGAGCAGCTCAGTGCTTTGGTCATTTTGACAAAATTGCTAGAACTGACATTTATCGAGCCATTTTTGTTGTTAGTCAAGTGGCGTAAGTTTCTTATATAGCTGTCGAACATTTGATGTAAACCTGGGACGTATGTGGTAAATGAAATCATCATTCCACAAAAAAAAAAGAATATTCTGTATAGAGTAAAATGTAGAGGAAATGTTTGGAGTTTGGCGATAATGTTCAAACTCTATATTTGGAGAAATTATACTGTAGCAACTGTATTTATAGAGTAATGGTTGGAGATGGAGAAATGCACTGCATATTTTCCATATGATTAGTTCTGTCAAAACGCCCCGTGGGATGCGGGTCATTTTTGACGGCTCTATGTATGATGTTAACTCTTCTAGTATGTATAGGAAAAAAAATAGTTTTCGACCCCCACGACCATAAGATCCTGCGTCCGTCACTGGATAGGAAATGCCATGTTTGTCAACTGACTGAATTAATTAATCAGATATGAGATTTCTTGGCACTTAGGGGGTGGTTTTGGGATGATCTTCCAAAACATCACCGTGATCCTCTCGTTTATCACTTATCACTGTGTTTGTTTAGTCTAGGTGATGAAACATCACCGGAATGATGGATCACCTAGGTGATGAAAATGGAGTGATGTTTCATATTTCATATCACCCTAAAAAACCTAGGTGATCCAACATCACGGTGATCATGGGATCTATCTAACTTTTTAATAGACAAGAATACCCCTCATATATTAACATTATTACTTTATATGCCATTATAAATATAATTACGTGATTAACATAATTAAATCTTAAAAATATTTCAGTTATTTTAAAAATATTAAAACTTATATTTAGAAAAAGTATAAATATAAATAATACTTACAAATTAAATGTATATTTTTTAATATATTAATGATTATCACATAAAATATCACCTTAAAAAAATTTCACATTATTTAAGTCATATGTATAGGGCCATGACATTTATACAGTCACCCTACTCATCACAGTGATTAAACAAACAGAATACTCCAATATCACGTTGATCTGGAAAATGAAATATCACCTTAAAACAAACACACTGATGACATATCACCTTAATCCACATTCCGGTGATACCCACATAGTGATGTGCGTATCACCGTAATGTTGGATCACTTGAAACAAACACCCCCTTATTGATATATTAATCAGATACCAGAACTCTTGGCGGTTCTTGATACTGACTTAATTTGAAATTCTTGCATCTTTTAGGGTTTAGCAGAACACTCGAAGTTTCGATAGATCATAAATAATGAACACAAACAGTTCAGTTTACATATCACGAAACTGTTCCGCAAGTCGAAGAAGATACAAACTCAAAAGAAGAGCAAAGTAATGTAGTTTCGAAGCAACACCGTACTAGAAAATAGCCTCCATTAATAAAAACAATCCATACTGAAACATTTAGTTGAGGCCTTCCTTACAGGTCCTGGACGCTCAAACCTGTAATAACAGTTCGCAGTGTTCGCAAAAAAATTACCAGCAAGAACAATATAATTGCATTGAAAAATTAACAAATACATATAAATGTGTGTTTGTGTGAGAGGAAATCATGGATAACCTGGCGGGAGCGACTGCTTCAACTTCTCTGCCTTCTCAGAGTCGAAAACGCAGAGCGTGTAGAGGTATTTGGAGCATCGAACCTTAAACTTGACAGCATCTTTGCTTCTCTTTATCTTTATCGAGCGTGCATCCTTCCTCCGTGCGGTGAGAAGGAAGTCCTTTATCTCGTGGATTTGCTTAGGCTGAGAAGAAAATCGCACGAAAAGAGACGAATCAACAAAATGGCACCTTGTGGTCAAACACATAGAACTAATTTCTGGTGGAAATATGTGAAGGCATTCAGAGGAAAATGCAACCATCACAATCTCCTTAATTCGTGGATCTATACACTCAATCATCCAATAATTCTGTGAGATGGATTTTCAAGTGCCATTTTCGAAGCTGGATTTTCTGTCCAACTTGAAATTTGGATAGAACAGACCTCAGCAAAAGGTCATATCGCTTGATTCCGTTCCTTTGAAGAACGTGAAACAAAACAGCAACAAAAATCAAAGTAATCCCCAGGCACATAGTGTTTTAGCAATTAACTGTTCAGCTGCTCGCAAATCCATGACATCTCAGCTCATCTTCAAGGATGATTAACAATTCAAGCATGAAGAACGCATAGTAAAACATCAACCAAATTGCGAAATTCGAAGCACATAATCGACGACAGGGAAATGAAAGGTACCATTTCTTTTGCTGAGACAGAACTTACACAGCTTATCCGATGGTTGGCGTAATACGGCTGCGGTATTCTCACAGTGAAAACCCTAAATTTTATGTGCTTCGACTAGATACTAAATGGGCCAAGCTCAATACTTATTTGGGCTGTAAATAGGCCCAATTATTTATAGCCCAGTTGTATTGGGCTTACAAATTAGACAAATTCATGATAAATCGTTACAAGGGTAAAAAAGTGCTCCCCTAACAAAGTAGCAGCTCTAGTCCAAACTCAAACATAGTATGTGTATGTGTCCATGTTACATTACATATAGACCTGGGTCCGGGCCGGTTCCTGTGGTTCCGGTTCCACCGGTTCCGGCACTATTTCGGTCCCGGTTCCGGCTCCAGTCCGGACAAAATTTCCGGGACCGAAACGGAACCGTGGGCTGGAACCACGGGCCGTTAGTGGTTCCGGGCCGGTTCGGCTTGCTATTTTTTTTTTCTTTTTCTGAACTTTTAAAAAAAATTTCTTAAAATTTTATTCCAAAAAGTACAAAAAAATTACAAAAATACAAAAACAATTACAAAAAATAAAAAAAAAACAAAAAAAAATTACAAAGTACGTTTTATTCGACTTGGCTATTAATTAAAACTATATTCGGAGGCTTCTTCGTCTTCGTCCGAACTTGAAGATTGGAGCTCGTCGATGGCATTCTCCCTTCGGTTCCGACTCGGCCAAATACCAATCCTTCAATAATGTACGAATCGTGAGGGAAGTCGGGCTAAGGCTCGCGCATCGATCGCCGATAATTCGACCGGATGTGGAGAAGACGGATTCGGGGGCGACACTAGACGCTTGCACGGCTAAAACATCTCGAGCGATGGCTGATAGCATTGGCCAAAACGTCGAAGTCTTCAGGAGTTTGAAAGTTGTGGCTCAAGTAGAGTTGGATCTCATTTGTGTTCGACCCCGACGCACGCGTTTTACTTTTCGTCTTTTGCGCCTTCAATCTTCATAGTAGTCCCATTACGCCGCCAAGTCTTTCTGAAGATCTAGCTTCGCTGGCTTGTATGGGTGGCTCCACACTCTGTCCCTGCTCAGATGCATAAAAACAAAAAAGTTCTTGGAGAGAATCGTGAATTGACGCCTTTTGGTCATTAACGTTCTTTCCATGAAACTGAGCGTAATACTCGAAAAAATCAAACGTGTCCGAACCACAGCTTGGGTCGAGTAAAGACGTCAAGCAGTGGACTATTGGGATTTGTTCCCAATATTTCTTGAACTTATTTTCCATATTTTGGATGAATACCCCAATATGGACTACTTTGAAATTCAACGAACTTGTAACACATGACAAAGAGGTTTGGTGTAAACAACGGGAATGTCGGGTAATGAACCCCCGAAAATTTTTCCGTTGCCTCGTTGAATATCTCAAGTATCGACAACCAAACCGGCAATATCCCAGTCGACGTTTCGTATTTCATACATGGAGTTGGTGCCAACTGTGAGCTGGTTCCAAAACGGCGTCACCAAATCCTTGTAGCGCATAAAAGTGCTGAGGAGGTGGTATAAGGAGTTCCACTAGTCGGTACCGAAAAAGAAAACTTCTTATATGAAAGTCTGGCCGTAAGGACGGTTTGCTTCCGCGACATTCCGTATCGGCGTTCACGTAGTAGCTTCCCTATGACCTTAAATTTGTCGATGATATCTCCCAAGATTTCATTGAAAGCACATTGCATAAATAAGTTAATTATGTGGCAAGCGCACATCTAACATGAAATAGTCGGCCATCTAAGGGTCTATCGCTAAAATGTTCGAACTAGCATTATTTAAGGTGATAGACGTAAGCTTACCTTGAATTTGATATTTAGTAATTACGTTCATGACATAGTCGATATCGTCGTTGCTGTATGTTGTGAAACTAAGAGATCTAGGGAAAGAATACGTTTTTGCATAGTCCATTCATGGAATTTCGAGATGTCTTTGCATGGTCATACAAGGAGATGCCCGGTCTCGACCCAAAAGCGGTCGTTCACCATCATCTATCCAATGGGCGGTCCCACTAAATAAGATTGCGACGTTACGTTTGTCCAAATGTCGGTAGTCAAACTAATCGTACACGATATGTTGGCTAAATGACTAATTAAGCTAGCTTGATATTCTTGAAAACATTCTAAAAACATATTTTCTAAGGGTTTTACGGGTCACATTATGGAATCCAGGTTGTATCGTACTTGTAAATTCGATAAAACTCTTCACTTTCCGCAATGCAAAAGGGTTCTTCGCACATTACTATGAATTTAACTAACGCTTTCCTAGAAATTTCCCTAGTAATAACAAAATTCCTACATGTACTAACGTTTATTTGTTGTTTTCTAGGTTCGGTTCCTATTGGCTCTAGATCCGGCCAAAAATTATGGGCCCTCTCAAGATGTTTTTTCATGGAACCCGTACCACCTTTTGGGCGCAGAATTAAATTGGTAGCCGTGACGACAAATTTTACAATATGCCATTCCTAGTTGTGGATTATCTTTTCTCATTTCTAAGTTGAAAAAATTACATACTTTAGACCGCCAACCACGCGGTTGTTGCTTCCTCCTTGTTGCTGCCGTAGAAGCTTGGCCCGGTCCCTCGTCTGTCGCCGCCGGTCCTCGGTCTCCTCGTCGGCGTCGACTCCCCGAAATGTATCTTCATGACCTAAACGCAAAGACACTTCTTCATCGCTCGAGTAAGGATTTCTCGATGACTACGCCATTAGTAGTTCTTATGATTTAAAAATAATAATTAGATATTTTATGTAATAATAAGTAAGTGTGTCTAGTGTAACTAAAATAATTAGTAACACTAATAATATTAATAATAATGATGATGATTATTTTAGAGAGTGTTTTGAGAGAGAGAGAGAGAGAGAGAGAGTGAGTGAGATTTGAATGTATGGTTAAAATGAGGTGGTATTTACCAACTTTTGGTATTAGGGGTAAAATGGTAATAAATTAATTAATTTTCATTTTATTAAAAAAGAACTGTTAACGGTAAAATGAAAAAAAAAGCAACGGTCAAGTGACCGTTGCCGGTTCCGGTTCCGAAACCGCCAGGCCGAAACCGGCCCGGAACCGGTTATCCAGGGGTTTCGGACTACCGTAACCGGCCCATCCCGGTTTTATCGGTTCCGGTTCCGGGCCGGTTTCACGCTGGGTCCTAGATGACCCGGCCCATTACCCACGTCTAATTACATATCATTCATCTTGGGATTTTCTTTCGAAAATATGCATTTGTGCAAGTTATTAAAGTATCATTTCAAATATGTTGCTCATGTTGTGTTGGCTTTAGAGCAAATGGGCCTTTGGCCCAAATAGGGTAATTGACCAATTAATAAAAATTGTCCCGGTTTTAATTAAATCGGGAAGCTATCCGATGTCGAAACGAGAAACCGTTGAAAGATTACGAATCTACGTTTCATGGGGAATCTAAGGAATATTAATACGCTCAAAACCGAGTTCGGGTGAATGAGAAATTAATTTTCGAAATTGGCCCAATAACTATTAAAATGGTTGATAGTGTATTAATGAGAGAATTAAGTGTCCCGCATTGGGTAGACACTAAGAAAATCTTCATTATAAATATAGAAACCCATGTAAGTTTATTCAAAATGACTTGCCATATGAATGAGCTTAAATGGGCTTAAGTGGCTTAAGTGGGCTTATTGGGCTTGAGAAGCTTATGTGAGTTTTGGCCCAAATAATAGCCCGGGTGCGAGTCGATGCCTCGCACCGACGAGTAGGGTTGCAAACGAACGGAATCAAATCGCTTGATATTCTATTTGTATTCGGTTAACTTGTCGAATATTCTTATTCGTATTCGATTAGTATTCGAATCTTTATTCCAATTCGAATTCGATTCGAATGTGTAATTCGAATATATTCGAAAATATCTGAATATTCGGATTCGACTGTAAATTTTTTTCTTTATAAAATCTATAATAGATAGCAGATATTATAATTTAAAATTCCCGGCATATAATTGATTACATTATCAATATAACTTACAAGACCGCATTCAATCCAAAACGAGACATAGAGATCAACCGATTAATGTCTCCTTGCTTGCGGAAATTACGCTTGCAAAAGGACATCAACCGATTCTTCTTCCACCTATACGATAATTAAGGGTCCGTTTGGTTGGAAGGATGAGTTTAAATGGTATTAGTTTTAGTTGGGTTTATATAATGGTGGTAAGAGTTTTTTGTAGTGTTTGGTTGATGGGTTAAATAATAATATCCGAGATGTTCGATGGATGTGTTTAGATGGTATTAGGTTGTACAATTTTATCCTTATTTGAAATTAAATAAATTGGTCTAGAATTTTTCGCCATTCATTTGCAAACTCGTCCTCTACAGTGCTGAACAAATAATCATACAAATTTTAGTGTGGATATTATCCACACTCATGATGAACAAATTAACATCTAATCGATTGACAAAATCTCCGTACCCTTACGTTAGCTCTTCATTGGAGCTTTGCGGAGGTGTTTGAAGCAACTAATCACGATTCACGATGACATAAGGGGAAATCTTCAATCTTAGCGTTGACTAAGAGATGCAAGGTTAATTTGCTCATTTTCACATTTAATCAAAGACAATCGATGTAAAAATGAGTTGGAATGTTTATTCAATATAAAAATCAAAGAAATGAGCTCTGTCAATCTAAGTAGGGAACGGACAATTAGGAAATAAAGTTTGACATAAAGGATAAATTTGTCACAAAAGAAAGTAATAGATAAAGGAAGATGGATAGACAGATTTAGTTAATACCTTATTGGGGATATTAATAGGGTGTTAATTAAATCCTACCATTAAAATAACCTTCCAATCAAACACAACATTAAGTAATACTAACCCTTCTAAACCCCTCTAATGCCCTCAACCAAACGGGATCTAAGAGATTAATACCAAATTGACTGAAATCCATCATCTTTTCAATCCACATAAAATTCAATCAGCACATGATAAAAAAATATCCGAATAAAAAATACAAAAAGGAACTTACATATGTTATAATTGTTTAGTGATTCCGCGAAGTTGTCGAACCCAATCTGCTCCACATATCAAGACTTGCACCATATCGGATGACAACTTAGAGCGGTAAGGATCTAAAACTCGGGTCCCCGCACTAAATGTAGCCTCAGACGCCACTGTGCCAACGGGAATAAGCTAAAACATCACGAGCCAATTTCGACAAAACTTCAAATTTCAACTCTTGCGCTTTCCACCAAGCCAATGCATCAAACTCGGATCCAACTTCCCCATCGGGGCTTCTAAACATTACCGGTGTGTGGAGTTGGGAGAGGCATAGAACTAAGAATTCGTTTTTGGAGTTGCCATTGCGAGTCAACAAAGTGTGCGGTGAGTCGTGACACACATATAAGAAATCTTTTGCACTTTCAACTTCCAAATATCGGTGGTCAATGAAATCTTATTGATGCTTTTCAACATCAAACATAACTTCTTCTTCCTATCTCATACACACTAACCACATCACTCTTGTCGTGGTGCGAGAGATCTTCTCAAAATGTGGAAGATTGACTTTGAACAAAAATGTAAAACCATAGTTCTCCACGACATTGAATGGTTGCTCATGCATTAGAATCCAATGGGCAATAGCTTCTCTTTGCTTCATATGATCATCTCTCCCACTATACAAAGGGAACTCAAATTTAGATTTTACCGGTTGTAATTGCAAAGTTGCTTGCTTGTCCTTATGAAGTTTCTTTTGAAGACACCTCCTCAAATGATTCCAAAGATGAGTTGTTGTGGCTCTAGTTGGCTTACAGAGGAGGCCCTTGCAATGTTTGCATTGATATTTCTTAGTTGCATTGCTTAAAGTCACTTCAACGAAATCGACGTAAGCTCTCGATATTTTCTTCCGCTTTCTCTTTTGGAGGTGATCATCATCATTTTCACCTTTCTTGTCTTCGCCATCTTCATCTTCCACGTCTACATCTTGAATTTCGGGACCATCGTCATCTTCAATACTACCACCCACATCATTTGCCTGTGCTCTCGGACTTAATACCTTTCATTACACGTTTTAGTAATTAAAAAATCAGAAAATACAAATAAGTACTCATGTGGAAATACTTTATAGTCAGTTGTATACTTAATTTCACATACAATATAAAATATTACTTCGTGAATTTCATCGATTTGTGCAATGTCATCTCCTTGAACTGCTTCCTCTATTGCATTTGAAGAATCAATATATTGCAAACCAATGCCTTTGAATCAATACCTTCATAATAGTTTACCCACATCATATTGAACACAGGCAAGAGACAGTTACACTAATTACACATATCATCAACACAAGAACGAAACCCTTCAAATATTAAACACATCCTTCAATATAGTTACACACGTCATATGCAACAAATCACATAAAACCTTCAATATAACAAGAAACCACAACCAAAACATCAAGATTTCAATTTAACAATGATTTTTGAAGATAATTTCGAACTAATACAAATAAGAGTTTTCTAGAAATACCCTCTATCGCAGAAAATAACAGTGACGTGGTTGGACCACGGTGGCTGGCGAGTGCAAGCCTACTAGTGGCGTCGATGGGTGCGGGTTCGATGATGGCTGTTGGCGAAGGAAGGCAAGAGCTGTTATCAATTTCTATGTTTGTGAACTGTGAGTGCTATCTTTGAATTGTGAATTGTGGCGTGCGGTGAGTGCGGGTTTTTTAGTTTTGATGGGCTTGTTGATTTTTGGGCTATAATATTTGTATTGGGCTTTTATTCTAAAGTCTAAACATTCTTAACGGGCTATTAATTACAATAACTTATAATATATTAAAATGTGTAAATATATATTATATTATTCGAATCGAATAATTCAATTAATATTCGAATCAAATATAGATTTCGTATTCGTATCCGGATAGTTCTCGAATCAAAAAATATATATCCATATTCGGATTCGTATTCTAAATATTCGAATCTTAAAATTCGAATCGAATCGCGAATCGAACAAAAAAAGTTTGATTCGTTTGCAACCCTACAGACGAGCACCGAGCCCGCCCGAGTCCGTGGCCGAGGGCGAGCCGTGCCGTGCCAAAGTGCGCAATGGGAGCTTTGAGGTGTACATTTTGCACTTCGCACGCCGCATCGGAGCGAGAAGCATTGAGGAGCTTAAATTTTTGCTCCGACGAGCGGCGACGACGACGGTGCTGGTGACATGGCAATTAAGGTGATGATGAGGTGGCTTGCGTAAGTGCTGATTGGATAGTCCAGATGATGTGGCATGATCCATTGGATCAATGGGCCGCAAGTGGGCTGTTGGACTGATCCGGCCCAACACGAGGAACTGTCGGTCGGCCCAACCGGAACTGTCGGTCAAGTCGCCGGTGGGACAGGTCGGAGAATCGAGGCGCCGCCGGTGGGACATGTCGGGGAATGGGGCCGTCGGCCCGAGAATCGGGCCTGTCGCCGGCCGTTAAATTAACCGACAGTATATAAGTTGTAAAATATTGCATTCTGACCCCTGGACTGAAAAGTCAAAATAACAGAAGCAGTCCAGCAAGTTCATGAATTTGCAATTAAGCCCCTGCGAGATAAAGTATATAAATAGACCCCATATGAGTTGGAAAATTCATTCATTCCAACCCACACGAAATTGCATAATTCACTCCCATACTCCCTAAAATCCCGAAGCAAGAAAAAACTCGATTCCAGTACGGTTCGTTGGAAAATTCGAATCGTTGTGTTGCGATATGAGTATAGAAGTCGTTGTATCTTGTGGACGATCGCTGCTACCGAAAGCACTGAATATCAAGGCGATTTCGTCTTACGGACAGTGTGTCTAACGCACGCCTCGACTGATCCTACGACGTTCATAGTCATGGATAATATGGATAATTTCAACAGATTGTGGAATGAATTATTCATCCTCTTGTGCTTAATCATAGTCGTCCTAGCAGTTTTCATATACTGGATCCCCACACACTATAAATAAACTGGTAGCCCAATTTTTACTTAAAAAAACATTCAGCCCAATCCAAACTAAAGAAAAGAGCCCAACCCATATTGATGGATTATTATAACCTTCTTTGCTCATCACTATCTCTCCCTTAGCCATTCCCACGTGAGAAACCACCGAACAAGCAAGGAGAAAGGCAGATATCTTAGAAACTTGATCATCTAGGTATAGAGCCTACTGAAATCGAGCTACATAGAGGTAAGAAGTGTTCTTCTTCCAAGTAAAATCAGTTTCGAGATCAAAACTTCTGCTGTAAATTTTTTGTTTCTCGCAGCTCTCGTACTTCACGATTTTGACCTAGCTACAGTTCTCGGATTCTTACGAAACTAGTTTCTATGGATTTTAACTCCCTTAGGTGTCGATAGTTGCTGGAATCGGTTCAATACGATCAGTTCTCGATTTTTTATGAATATTTGAAGTTAACAGCGCGAATCTGGAAATTTTTTATAACTGTTGGCGCAGCGGCAGTATTCTAGAATTTTGACCCACCAATACTTATCCGATTTCGTTGTTCTATAGAAAGCTAACTTCCTAATATATTCATAGCCACCGAAACCATCTCAATCGGACAGTCCTACAATTTTCTATGATCACCCGAAGTTACAGCTGATAATCTGAATTTTTAACAGCAATCTAGAGGAAGATTTCACATCGTTATCATCTTGCCCGGTGAAGGGACGCCAGCCGAGGGCTCAAGGGCAGCTTCGGATCTTGGGGAACGCTAAACCTTGACAGGTGAGTGGGTGATACGGGGACGCCTTTCTTCACGGAACGTGTGAACCTCGTCGAGTCGTTTTATTGCGTCGTTCTAAGTCATTGGTTTAAGTCGTTGTATTACTTTATGTGATATCTTCTGCTTTGGGGATAATGAGCCTTGCCGGCTATAGGGTGTTGATATCTGTTGGGATTGTATAGGTTTTCGGTGTTTTGGACCGATGGTTGTGTGAGTCTTTACCTGACGTGGTAATATAATACTACTTGCTTGGCTTGATTTATGATGCGGATTGTCGTCTGTTGGTCGGTCTTGGTTGTTGCATAAACTTGGTACCAGATAGTAGTAGCCCGAAGGGCCACGTTCGGGTGAGTGAGAGTGGTAAAATTGAGTAGTAGCCCAGCTTGGCACACCGGGGTGAGTGAGGCCCAACGACGCACCCTTCTCGTGCCCACTGTTGATGATAGTCGAAGGGTGGTCGTTGGGGAGAGTTTGGCCAACGCCACCTTGTGTGGGACATGCATATGTCTTAGTAGTGGTTGTGTCGTTTAGTTTCATGGTCTAGAGTACGGTGACGGACTCGTCTGAGCTCTCGACGGGGAGTTTGGTTCGAGGGAGGAGTGGCCACCCACGCGTCGTTGACGTGACTCCGTGGATTATATTGATTTATTTGTACGTCTTGAGGTGGTCTTTATAATATTGATTATATGAGTGATGGTGCGATTAGTTGGTTATCGGGTTGTCGTGGAGGACCGCCTTCTGGAAGAGAAAGTGTGTTCGCATTATCCACTCACTGAGCTAGTAGTTTGCACACCCCATTATTTATATCCCCTTCAAGGTTGTTGATTTTCCTTGGACGTGGCATTTTGCGATCGTACTTCCGCTGCCGTTTTCTCCATATTGGGTACATAGTCTTATTTTGTTGGGTCCATTGGCATTGTTGTTTTTGGAAGGAGATTTTATTGTAAATTCATTCATTCGTTTGATCGATTTGGCGATGTAGTGTATATTTTGTAAAAACCGTCCTTGATATATATATATATATATAATATATATATATATATATATATATATATATATATAATATATATACACGTTCGTTCGTTTGATTTCCTCCTCGTGTTTTATTGTCTCTTACGATAAACGAATGGATAGCGAGCCTTGCGTTTATTGAGAAACGCAGCGGCTGTCGCGCCTGTGGCGCGGGTCGGGGCGTGACACACACTGTATCTGCTTGTGATCAACAATCCAGACAAATATAACACTCCATCTTCTGACTATCTCTAATCCGACATTCATTGCCGCTGACCAGAGATTCACAATAAACCATTTTATTCTATTGCCGCTGACAAGCCGCAACCGAAGAAACAACATGTTGAAATTATCCTCCTAATATATCATTCAATTCATTACAAAATAAAAACTAAATACATTCAATATCTAACAATGTACTTGACTAACTTCTACCACAGTTCATAGTCTTCAGCAATTCGATCAAACCCCACCTTTTGCTCATCTCTTTGCATGCCTTTTCTCCTTCTACTTCATCTTCGTAGTCTTGGAATTGGAATCCAAACGTCGGTGATATTCGAGATGGGCTTCGAACGCTTCTTCGCAGCCTACTTTTCATATCACTCAATTCTATCTTATTATTATTAAAGCTTGAAATCCCAAACAAGAACAAGTACCACTTTGCCTTGCCCGAGGAAGATGGCGTCAATATAGACACCTTATGCCCCGAAAATACATGGCGTGCTTTTTCATTCTCCTTCTTCGTTGGGGCTGCTTTGTTATTCTTGTCTCCATTCTTTGATACTAATAAATTAGTGGCACTTGTTTTTGAGGTGAAGAAGTTCCATTTAAATAGGCCATGGTTTTGCTTCTTTTGTTGGCCCTTTGCAGATTTCATATCTTCTTTTCTTGAGATGAGCTGTGGCGGTTGGTAAGGGATGAGTTTACCGCAGAAGACTATGTTGTTGTCCTTCGATGTAAGTTCTTGGCTGGATAAAAACTCGAAGTCTTCTTCTTCTTTCACTGATGAATCTTGTTTATTAGTATATTCACCTCTTTGTAGCTGGTGATTGTTATCATCTTCGCCGTACAATGGAAGGTCGCTTAAAGAAAGTGTATCGTAAGTCGATTCATCGTCGATGGTTTCGCCTGAATGTGATTCTTCCATTTGCATTGTGGGCCTTTTTTTCTGGGAAAAGATAATAATTTGGACTAGTTTTCTGATGAGGAAGTATGTGTTTTTGTCTGTGTTCTGTGTATTTATTGGTAATAATTTTGACCCACGAACAGGTGACGGCTTTTCTAACACAGCTAATAAATTGAGAGGCAAAGACCGATGAGAGAAGAAATGATGGTGTGCTGTTCGTTGTCTTCTAGAAGAGTAGGCTCAATCATGTAAATTTCGTACTGTTATTTACATCCGTGAAGAACCTTAAGCTTAAAAACTAGTTTAGAATAGTTATAGTTAGATTAAGTACAAGTACTTGGGATGGGTTGATTTTTACATGTCATGGGACTTGTGAGTCTAGAAATGAGACCCACATTTGCCGGTTATTTAGTTTTTTTGGCTGCCTTCCTTTGACTCCATTTCTTGGCATGCTATGATATTGGGTAAATTTCCTTTCAGTACCTTTCAAGGTTTGAGATTCCTGTTCAATATCCCATGAAAAAAACTTCATGTTCAGTACCCATCTGCAGAAAAGTTGTGTGTTTAATACCCCAAACAGCGAACGGACGAAAATACCCTTTCTGAAATTAAATTGGACATCATACCAAATGTTATTCTAATTATACCAACAGTTATCATTATTATACCAAATGATATAGTGTACAATTTTGTTGGTATAATTACGTCAACAGTTGGTATAATTGCTACAGTTTCTGGTATAATTTCAAAATCAGTTCGCGTATCGTCCAATTTCACTGTATAAAATTCAAATAACATTATTTACTGGTATAATAACCAAAACATGTGGTATAATTTCTACAATTTCTGGTATAATATAAAAATCAGTTGGTATAACATCCAATTTCGCTTTAAATTATAATAACGCTATTTAAATTGGACATCACATCAACTGTTTTGATTATTATACCAATATTATTCTAATTATACCAAATTTATCGTTATTATACCAAATGATATAGTGTACAATTTTGTTGATATAATTACGACAACAGTTGGTATAATTTCTACAGTTTCTGGTATAATTTCAAAATCAGTTCGCATATCGTCCAATTTCACTGTATAAAATTCAAATAACGTTATTTACTGGTATAATAACCAAAATATGTGGTATAATTTTTACAGTTTCTGGTATAATTTCAAAATCAGTTGGTATAATTACGTCCAATTTCGCTGTAATTTATATAACGCTATTTCTGATATAATAATGAAAATATATGGTATAATTTCAACATTTTCTGGTACAATGTCTAATTTTGTTGGTATAATAATTATTTTTTTGGTATAATTCATGTGAAAATAATTATTCAGCTTTTTTGAATATGTGAGACAGGGGTATTTTCGTCCATTTAATGCTGAAAAGGGTTTTTTGGGTACTGAATAGGAATAAATTTTCAAATGGTACTTATAAGGAAGATATAATTCGAGGGGTATTTAAAAGGAAGTTGAAATGTTGAAAGGTATTGAAAAGGAATTAACCCTATGATATTTTATTTTAGTGACATGACATTTGATTGGTTAATCTCACTTTGTTTATATTATTATCCGTCCTTGGGGTTGGGGAACCATTATTTATTGATAAATTAGGTAAATGATATATTTTTAAATTAATTACTAAACCCCCATTTCATTATTAGGGTTAGTTAGCACACATGCTATTCTAATTATATTGGAATATATAAAAGTATTACATGTGGTGCTAATTGTCACGTTCTAGACATACATAATATTCTTTCGGGTAATTCCATTGGCACCCCCCTCAATTCTATTTACACCCCCCTAATTAATATGTAAGTAGATTATTACATATTTACCAATTAAAAAATAACTATTTTAAACCATTAAAGACTTACCAATTTTAAACTATTAGATAAGTATCATTAAAGAAAACAATAGATACTCCCAAATATCCATCCAAGGAAACGAAAGAGAGTATTATTTCCACTAATATGATTTATTCATCTTACATCTATCTCCCAACCTCTCACATCATTATCTAATATGGAACATGCAATCATATCTCTAATCGCCATACTTGAAACTCACCGTACATGAATTGGATAAGTTAAAAAAAAACTAATAAGTTGTAAAAGATCATTAAAATTTTTATGTGCTTGTTTAATTTTGCATAATAAGTAATATTTATGTTACATGAATATTTTTATTTAAATTAATTATTTAATGTTAATAAATGTTTAAAATTTTAATATTTTAAAGTTAATATAAATGTGTGGTTATTAATAAAATATGCAATAATAAGTAAATTAATATATTGTATTGTTATATCATTGGATAAAATAAGTTAATATGTTGTTAATAACTTGTGCAATTAATATTTTCGAATAAATTATGCTATTAATGTTGTTGATTTCACATGAAATAATAAAAAATAATTATTGTTGAATTCATGTGGCTAGACAACAAAATTCAAGTGTTAGGGGGTGAAAAAATGGAGGTGTAAATAGTAGAGGGGGCGTGAATAGTGGGACCCTATTATTTCTAGTAGCATTCTATCCAAATCGAACATGGACACTGAAGCCTCGGTTAAATATGGAAGCTGCCTTAGTTTGACTTCATGTTTGATGGTTCTAGAGGCGAGCACAAAGATAATATATTTTACTTTATCTTCAGAGAGTTATTTATCTTCAAAATATATCTCGAAGTTTGAACGGCACGGCGCAATATATGCACAAACACTGCATTAATCACAAAAATAAAAATTTCCCGTTGCATTATCATCCCTGCCTTTCCTATGGAATCAAAATATTATATATAACATACATTAATAAGTAAAATAAATTTTGCCACTGTATTACCATCACTTTATTATGGGATAAAAATAGCATCTACAAAGTTTGACGTTGCATTAAAATTGATATGTTAAAGAGAGAGAGAGAGAGAGAGAGAGAGAGAGAGAGAGAGAGAGAGAATCAAGAAAACATAAACGAGTATAATATTTTCGTTCGAAGGGCTCGACAAAACAATCAAACGTTGATGTCGAATTTATGCTAAAACGTTTCAACCGCGGTGTACCTCGGGGCAAAAAACAAGTCTTCGAGAAGAAGATATCCCAAACTACACAAAACTACGAAAAGAACCTCACAAGTTCTTAAAAGGCGACTCACGGGCCTGCTTCGACGGGGTCAGCTTAGCCAGCAAGGCCTTGTTAGGACAATGCTCGGCGTCAACAAAGTAAAACTTACCATTCGCCTTAAACGACACGAATGGCCTATTAGTCTCGGGCGGCCTAATATCAGCAAACCTTAAAGTCTTCGGCGTGTAAGTGGCCATCCACGTCATCATCTCCACCTCAAAGCTGTCTGAACCGGGCAGCCACCTAAGCTTGTGAACGTAAGGGCTTACGAACCAATGAAGGGCTGCTGTCGTCGAAGCGCTGAAGAATATCACAGTCGAAGCAACTGCGCCTTTCAGTATTACGTTCATGTCTGGGGAAGTCATGAATGTAATGACGGGCCCCAGCGAGACCGAGAGGCAGCAAGTGGAGAGTGAGAGGAGCTTCACTTTCTTGATGGTGTTCGATATGGGACCGTAGTAGACGACTCCATGGTCTTTTTCTTGTTCTTCGTTTTTGTTAAGGTTGTCTCCTCCTCCTCCCTTACGAGGGCCGATGGTGAGCTTGTGGTCGTCGGCTACTTGCGCTGATGATGCTCGGGATAGTAGTCGCTTATGGGGAGCAGTTAATCGCATGGTAGGGCTTGGGCGGGCATTGGTCTTGAGGGAGTTTGACCAAGTGTGAGTCCAAGCGAGAGTATTATGACCTGATGCAATGAACATTTCTATTGATATCAACAAGTAAAAATAGTAGACTGACTACTGTTGAAAGACAACAGTTTCCGAATCATGAAATCTGTGAACGTGTTACATTACAGACCATCTCATCGTGGGAAAGAAGTTTTTGATTCAAAGGAACATTTACACAGAAGAATCATGTAGTGACATGCTATGTTTGCTTTTGTGAGCATTATGTCGAACACTTGGTGTTCCTACACATGACATACATTGCACAAATTGGGATTGTTGTCATTTACTCCTTAACGTGGCCTAATCTTTGCCCAGCGGAATGTATAAGCCAAATTTGTTCAATCGAATGAGCAATCAAATAGAGCAGGAGACTGCTCTAGAACTAACAAGTCGATGAGGATACATCAATCAGTTTGGGAGACAAAACACCATCAAATTCGATAAACGTCGATCGAAGAAACATAGGCGTACCGTAACAAGCATCAGAAAACTAACTTGGAAAAACTGTCTCATTCAAGAATTCATGGCATTTCAAATCAAATCGCGAAGATTGGACCAATTACATGCTGAACGATCTCATAAACCAATAAAAAAATGCAGCTCAAAGAAAGGAGGAAAATCAAAGAAGCTACAACAAATTCACCTGAGAGACTCCTTCGAGATCGAGAAATAAGCAGTTGAAGAAGAGCAGCTCTCGCCATTTTCTCTCGCAAGTTCTATTCCCAATTTTGTATCGTCAAAACCTCGTCACGAGTTTGCCTTTAAATTCGTATGCGACTCGAGAAAAATAACGAAATCCCGAAATATCGTCCTTATCGTATCGAATTGTATCGAAAATATCGAAAATTTTGGTATATCGAAGTTTTTGGTAATGTATGATACCGTACCGAAAATTTTCGGTAAGGTAATGGTATGGAAGTTTTTAAAACTAGGTATACCGATTATACCGAATACCGAAATTCTAAAACTTTTAATATATTTTATAAATATATAATATATATATATATACACACACCGATATCTATTATATTATTTCAAAAACTATCAAATGAAAAATTAAGGATCTTCGTAAACTTATTTACCCCTAAATTATTAACTTATGCACAACTTTCTAATATTGAGCCTACCATATTTTACTTATGTAACTCAAGTAACGGTTACTTTTTGATTTTTTAATTTTTTTTCATAATTTTTGAAAGCGTGAAGATGCAATGTAATTACTTTTTGTTAATCGTCACTAATTTTTTAAATATAGCCGCTTCGTTGTAATTACTCTGTATATAAAGTTGTATTTTGTGGTTATGTAAAGTTTTTTGTCTTACTAAGGAGACTAGCTAAAATATGTAAATTATTTAAGGTTAAAAAATCTTTTTGTTTTGAAAAATTTGGTATTAGTAATCTATCTTATTGGGGCCTAAGGAGTTTGAATTGATTAAAAATTCCAAAACAACGAATTAACGAGTCACGAGACATGCATGGTAAAAACCCTCCGTATGAATGGTATAGAAGGTATGATACCGATACCATACCGAAATTTCGGTATGATACCGTATCGAAATTTCAGGTATACCGAAATTTTGGTATAGTATTGGTATGATTTTTTCGGATACCGAAATTTCGGTACGGTATAGGTATCACGGTTTTGGTACGGTATACCGTACCGAACCACCTCTATATGTGACTGTGAGTAATCGCTGACTATTACATAAATACTATAAACAACCACTCAATTTGTTGAATATACATACAATCGATCAAATCTATTTATGATCCGTGTGGATTCCAGACTTCGATTTGACATTCAGGTTTCTCCCAAATTTTTCGTTTGACAATTGAGCGGATTTAGTTTTCGATTCGTCCAAGAGGTTAAATCTAAAAGCTTATTATTGAAATTCCATGTCAAATGGTTTGTCTTCGAATCCAAAGTTTAGCCCATAATGAGTTTTTTTACTAAATAATAAAAAATTAATAGTAGTAATAATAATGTTAGGATCGATTAACGCGTTTAGAGGGGGTGAATAAACGTTTGTCGCTTTTTCGGTACTCAACCGGTTAGGGTCAATACCGGCACTTGATATTTTTCCTAGTGTAACGTGCGGAAACGGATCAGTCGGTTTTGAACCAAGACCGATGATAATCGTGATGTGTTTGTGTGTGTGAAGGAACACTGGTTTGTTTTTGGAAGTTCGAAGTTAACTCTCCTACGTCTCCCCTTCTTCCTCGCAAGGAAGGTTCACTAGATCTTCAGTTATACACTAAGTACAACCTACCCAGCTGGTCTCAGCTTTAATCTAATGAATCACCTAAACAGTCGTATAATACAATCCACCTACTTCAAGAGCTTGTTAAAGTCCCTTGGAAACAACTCACTTACTAACCGAAACTGGTCTACGTACAGTGAGGACAACACCCAAATAACTCGCTTAAGAGCTTAACAGTTTTTCACTTGTTTTTCACTTTCAAGGTTAGTCGTCATCTCTCTTCATCACGCCTCTCTCCTTTTTATAGTTGAGCTTGATGAAGGGAGCCGTTGTGAGATAGCTCCTTGTACCGGTCAGTTCATTAAATGTTACTTACCCAAAACGGGTACTGTCCGGTTTCCATAGCAGTTTGCGCTGTGCATTTGCTTTTTCCTCTTTTAGCTTGGCTTGACTTCAGTTTGGCTTTATCCTCGCAGCCTTGCATTAAATGCTTTATCAGAAGTCTTCGACATCCCGCCTCGAATAATTTCGAATTTTCGTCCACGTGGCAGGTCCGGTATATGCACTCCGGTCTTGGCAATTTACATCCGGTTTTTGGTGCGCTTGTGAACTGCTGACTGGTATCCGATTCTGAGCCTTCGCTTAATCGGTATACTCAGTCAAGTTTGGACAATCACAACTGTTTAATCTGAATTTGATTCACGATTTCTAACAATTTCCAACTTTTTGGTGATTGTCAAAACTCAACGAAGTAGAAAGGTATTTTTATCAAAGGGATTTGATACATCTACCAATCTATTACAACCGTCGTTAGCCAGTTCTTCGATCTTCCTGTTGATGACATCTTCCGGTCTCGACCTTTTGCTTCGTCAGTAGGCCAGTTCTTCGACCTTCCGATTGATGGTGGTCTCGGCCTTCTGCTTCGCCAGTACTGCCATCTGCCCTTTCTCCTGAATTGGCAGTACTATTCTTCCCCCTTTTTGACAATCGCTTGTCCGATATGAGGGAAGGTAGCCTTTGTTATTGTGCAGGAGAGTCGTCATTGCGGTTGTTTTCTCCTCATAAAGCACAATGAAGACTCAGCCTCAACGGGACTATTAAAGGTCTGAAGAAAACCTTGTCCGATTTGCTCCGCCTCAGTAGCTGGCCTCTTGCAGAGCTACGGTATCCCCTGAACCCGCGCCTTGTCGAGGGCTTCTTCGGGGAATAAGATGTTGCGACGAGGAGATCCTCCGCTTGTTTTCTCCTCAGAGAGCATAACGAATCTGATAGGAACGGAGGGATACCGTCTGGCATGGCATTCAATCCCGGGTATCCACTCATCAGCTCCAGTGCCGTTTCTTGGTGGGTTCTCAGCCTTTTCTCCACCAAGAAACCGGGACGGGCGCCATCCTCTTCTTTGGATCCTTGTAGTGCCAGGATGGCCTGCCCTGCCGACGGCATCTTCTTTTCAGCTAGTGCCATCTTCTGTGTGTCATGGGTTTGTCACTTTCACCTCGCCCAGTCCACAGAGAAGCTTCCCGATGCTAGCCTTTTGTGTCGTCGGACTTGATTTAGAATTCTTGCTGGTCGGAAACAGCGTCTTTACATCTTTGTTAGACCGCCAAGAGGTCTTTGTATACCCTAATGGGTCGGTGTCGAGTCATTGCGACTCTGAGATGGTCTAAGGGAAAACCGGATTTAGACTAGTTAGGCTTTTTCTAGTTGTGAGGCTTATCCTGACTAAGGGTGGTAGATGTTTTGGAGGTTTAGGCATTGTGAACTCAGTCAATTGTAGGTTGATGAACTTCGAAAGAGGGTGCAATGTCCTTAAATCCTTGGGAGAGTTTCTTCGTGTTGTATCACGGGTGTACAATAACCCAGGCTATCCTTATCGCTCCAGTCAGTGCGTCGGAACTTTAAGTTTTGTCTATTGGCAGAGATTCTTTGATGACAAGACTATTCACGCATTCAGATGACCCTGCAAACTCAAAGCCAGCTATGCCAAGATATATAATACGTGCATTGATGCAGTGCAATTATTAAAGCAAAGTCGGTCTTTAACCAGTAGCATGGGTATGGTGTAATATCCATTGGACAGATTCTAGTCCCGGTTTCAGAAGGAATCCGATATAGGTAATGAGAACTTGGCTTAAACCGATATAAGATATATGTTTAAGTTTCTGTAGTGGATATTTGACGGAGTTCAATTTTGGCTGAAATCGACTGGGATAAGTGTACGAGCTGGTTTTATGAAGAAATGCAGGAAAAAGTCGTGCACTGAAATCATCAAAATGCAACATTTTTGTAATGTCTAGGCAACTGCGTTATATCATTTACATTGATATAACATCGTTCCCCCTGACTTCATGCTAGGACTCTAAGATATTTCTAACAGTCCTAAAGCACTCTGAAAGAAGATTGACTTAGCTTTGAAGAGCGGTCTCATGTGTCTGTCACTTGCCGGTTTGTCGAAGTGTCCCTCAGTCTCGCTTTCTTGATCACTCAACCTCTAATGATCGTTGAGTGGAGTACCGATCTTGTGATTGTAGAAGGTCTATCGTGTCTGATCCTTCCACTCTATGATCTCCAAACGATGTTGGATGTTCACCATGTCGTCGCGTGACATCCAATGAAGCAGCTTCACTAAGAGTAGAATAGCTTTTTGCTGAGATGTCTGAATCCCGGTCTGTAAAATCTGCTAGATTCTAGGCTCTTAGACGATCGCCATGGTATAGGATTTGCTATCTGATCACAAATTCAAATTTTGGTCTTCTAAACATCTGCTTACTGATCCATGTTAGCTGGCACTCCGGTCGAATCGGTTTGCTTCTGGTCAGCACGATTAACCATAGGTCAACTCGGTCTAGGTTTGGTCTAACTGGAATATCCTATCCTAAATGATGGCTGATTCACTTGTATCTTTACGAGATACAGAAATGTTAGTTTTCTTAATGCCACAATCATTTGATGTCATATCTGTGTTATGAGAGCAGTATCTCCCAATCATCATGGGTTTTGCTTCAGCTGTTGTGGCTACTTAAGCTTGCTTGTTGAATATGGATACTGACCGATCATCGAGGCACTGGTATGTACTGGTGCTCTTTGGTCAGTCCTGGAATCGTCGTGGTCACCATTGGTATAACCCTTGGACGACTGACGCCGTCCTCAGAGACCGATACTGCATGTGGTATCCGGTCTGCTGGCCGTTAGGTATAATAAACCTATGTCCCTCCAGTATTTAGGTGTGTTTGCCACGCCCTCTTCATCTTCATGTTTGATGTGCTCATTTGAGTTGGTCTCTGAACAGTCGTCCATACCAACCTTCTTTAAATTATTGCTTGAAGTCCTCATGTACTGAGTATAACCCAGATGGCTTCAAGTCTCGCGTCCAATGCGACAGTTTCACAATCAGTTCCTTCCATCTGCAGGTATCCTGGAGTGACCAATCTCGCCTTGTTTTTGAACACCCATTTTTGTACCGGTCATTATTTAATGTGGTTTTGGAATAACCATCCAAACTTGGCTATGCTCAAACTGGTTCAGTTTCTGCGTGGCTTTCATCAAGTTGTCCCTTAAGGTCTTAATCCTTGAAGACCGTGGTTGAGACAGAGGCATAAGCAAGCATGTTGACTGACGCTTGGTTTTTATTTCACACTGGAATCTCTAATGGTGAGTTTCTTAAGGTGGTTAGGTTTAGCCCAGTCTCATCTGATGGATTCCCCCTCAGATTGTCCCTTCATCCAATAGTCAACTGGTATTTCTTCGTTGATTATCGAATTTTGCTTAGCTGGATCCCTCATGCAGTATCCCCTCATTTGGACCTCCATTTGATTGCTAAGCCGGCTTAAGCTCTCACACCGGGGTTCCTTACAAAATCCTTTTGGAGTCGATTATCCGGTATAGTCGTCTTCCAGACATCTTGAAATATCCGAAACGTTTCCAGCTTAGATCTCTTCGTGTAGTCTTTTCTGCCTCCTTGCAAACTAGTGACAGATTCTAAGTGTAGCGACTGGTATTGACTTTTTCTCAGAATTCTTCAGATATGTATCTGCTAGCGTAATTCTGGCTGCTTCTATGAGCATCCGGTTTGTTTTCTCAGCTACTCCACTTTGCTGAAATGACCTGACAGCATATATAACTCATGGAGTATTCTATGGTTATCAGACTATGACGTTAGTGTAAGGTTGAAAAATTCAGTATCTGTCTACTTCCCCCTAAGCTTATTACTAAGACTGGTTGGCATGTTGAAAATTAATTTATCTCCAGTATATGTTAGTGTCGATGGGTTATAAACTAGATTAGTCCATCTTGAATATGTAATTATTTTCAATTTTAGATGATCCAATCTTTTGTGCCATAGCCTTCTCTTGGACTCACAGGTTACCAAACACGTTGGAATATAAGTACTTGCTTATTCCAGTTTAGAGTGTCAGTATTGTCGGTTCCTAAGGTAATCATAATCTTGGCACATGGTTTAACGCCCGTGAGACGTCTTCTTTCCTCGGTCATGTGCCGACAGCATCTGCTGTCTAGAACTAGTTGGTCTTGTTGGATTCCTGCAAGTATTTCTGCAAGAGCAACCAAAGTCTTTGGTACCCACGTAGACTTGGGTCCGGTTTAGGATTAGATTCTTAGGTATCCAGACTTGGATTACCCTAACTTGTCTACCAGTAACAGGATCAATATCCTAATTCAATTAGGATATTGATACTTGCGCATCACTCGATGGTTTGTTCCCCGAGAGGAATGAAAGATTGCTCGTTTGATAAGATTTTTCGTTTGCACCTTGTTTAGAGTAAATCGTCGACTCGAATCCGACGTTCATCTGTTATCAATGTTTAAAGTAATATATCAGATTATGTACCTTCAGGTTGCGGGTCGCGTAATCCCAGTTTTTCAGGCCATGACTTTAATCGCCGAATCGTGTTTCCGCATATAGAGGATGTTGCAGCGAATCCCACCATCGACCTCAGCTTCATGAATGATGATGGTTAGATCGAGATACTTGATGGCGTTGGGTGTTCCGTGCGCCATGATATTCCCCTTTGTTGCTCGAGGTGGTCGTGGAGAGCTTCACGCGAGTCTGGCGGTGCCTCGACATTTATCGATTGTGATGATTCGGCCGAGAGATACGACCTCGAACTAACTTTTCTAATCGGCGCGATGTATTTTACCCTCAACAAATGTGGCAAAACATCCGTTCGAGCATAAGACCTCGACGAACTTGTCCTCTTGAGACTTCAAACGTTTATTAGCATCATAGCCTAAACCTCTGAATTTTATTTCATATCACCACGTAATATCACTTCTTCGATAAATAGCATGATCAACATTTCCCGAGCACGATAATAAATTTCGTAATAGCAAAAATTGTCAACCATTTCCGAAATATCTGTATGCATGTTAATATCAGCTTTCACACTACTTCGTATCACATATAAATAATAATCGGTTCAAGCAAATATCAATAGCCCAGATAGTAATTCGCCCCATATAAGTTTAGTGGTTTCACATAGATAATGTTAAGCCTAAGAAGTCCAAAGGGCAATCGACCCACATAATATTCGGAGTTCAACCGGGAAAAACCAGCTCGATAATAACAATTCAGCCGAAATAATATTCCCGAACCAGAAAGTCTCGTCAATTATGAATCTTACCCGCATGTTTCGATGCTTCAAAAAGTCAATCCTAATACCCATAGAACAAAGACGGTCCCATTGTTTTGTAATTTCAAATTTACCCACGTAAATTGACAAAACTTACAACCGGGTTTGAAGTCGTATTCAACGGCGGATCTGCCACTGTCGATTGGAGGAGTGGCCCTGCTCATCACCATCATAGCCACGGTCGCCGCTTTCATGGGGCATCTGCTTCAATCATTCGGGAATCTCGACTTTGCTTGTTTTTCCTATTTTCAGTCGATCTCCATAGTTCTTCGAACGGACCGCCTCGATTCGAGCCCGACAAATCATGGAGAAGATAAAGTGAAGACATGAATATTACATAGTTAATATCTTCGATGGGGCGTGGATCATGTCGATTTTTCTGATTCTTCGAGATAGTCCGATCAGGATTTTGTGTTGGTGACGCGACGTTGATCGTCGATTTTTGCAGTGTGTTGTATTAGACTCATCGTCATCGGCCTGATATTGATCTTCGATGGTGGACGCCACGGCCCCGAAGAAAAAAATTAATCGAAGGGAGGTGTATCAGTCGGGCCGCCTCGGATCCTTAGCTGAGCTGTGCGGGCGAAACTCGAGGGCTACATTACAGGCGTAAGACTCCACCGATTTGAGCAGGTTTTGGCTGTCCTCGATGGCGAGCATGGTTTATTTCTTCATGCATTTATCGATCAATCTCTCGGGCTGGTTTGAGGTCCTTTTCTGCAATAATGGAGGTCGAGCGGCGAGAAACATTGCATCGAGCCACGACCCAAGGGTATATTATCAAATCTACTCTCTCCCTCCCGGATATGCCTTCTCATAAACTGCCCGCGAGGACAGGTTTACGCTGCCTCGATATTTATTCTCTCGAAGCTGCAAATTTTCATCGTGATACCGTAGGCGATGTCTGTCTGTCCCCGTGGGCCTACCTTGTCGAGAATTCCTGCACTCGAAATACCTCAACAGAAAACATAAATGTGCATTTAATCATTTCATGTATTGATATCATTTTATCGCACATTCAATGATCTTCAGAACCATGCGATCAAAGCTGCAAACCGAATTCAGCAACCATGGGACCCAATAAAATAATCCTAAAGGCCCAACAAAGCAAATCCCAGCAGGTCTAATAGAAATAATAGCACCAGGCCCATACATTCTACTCCAAAGGCCCATAATATTAATTTTCGCAGTCCTAGCGAAATAACTTCGGCTAACCGTTTACGTAAGAATTAATCCCAGCAACCTCAAGAAGAATTATAATAGCAGAGCTTGTGCATAGTGAGCCCGACTCATGGCCCAACATAAGCCTAAGAAATTTACTCCAACGCTTCAAGTATTTCCATTATTCACAGAATGACCCCATAATTTCAGATTTCATCAATTACGCTTCCAACTAAAATAACATAATCTTCCCCTTAGTTTAAGATATTTGTCAACGAACCCCCAAAACGATGAAAACAGACCAAAATTTGGCTATCTGATCGGCGACAGATCCGCCCTCGACTATCTCAGAATGACCGTTGTTGGAGGTTGGAAGGTTTCGATGGTGGTGTTGTTTCGTCGAAAGATTTGCGCATCTCGAGTACTGTTGCAAACGAATCGAACCGAGTCGAATATCGCCATATTCTATTTGTATCTTTTATTTTCCGAATATTCATATTCATATTCTTTTATTATTCGAATACTAAAATTGATTCATATTCTATTTGATAATATATTCGAATATATTTGCGAATATTCGAAAATTCTGATACGAATGTTTTTTTCAGAAAACCTGTTTTAAGAAAACAAATAAAGCAAAAAAAATACATAGTGGATGAAAATTGCGGTTGCGACATGAAAAGAAAAACATAGCAATGCATATCATTAGGTTATCCAATACATCATACGAAAGCACACAAATATCTTTTGCTTTACGTGCGTCTGGCACTCGAAGCCTGAGGGAGAGCCTACTTCTAGTGGCTGTGAGAGAGATGCGATTGGTGTTGCCATAGGTGGTTGTGCGAGGGAGAGCAGAACTACGGTGGCGCTCAAATTATTGCAAGAAGTAATTCAATCGTCTAGGGCTTTTGTTTATTAATTGTTTATTAGTTTAACTATTTTCAATTAAATCATGTGGGCTTTTCACTTTGGGCCATATATATTTATATATATTCTTGTAAGTATTTCATTTATATTATATGTTAGTTTAACTACAAGTATTTATATTATTAATCTATATTATATTATTCGGATCGAATATTCTAAAAAAATTCGAATCGAATATTGCCATATTGTATTCTTATTCGAAACTTATTCGAATCGAAAAAAATATTCTTATTCGGATTTGTTATCCTAATATCTCTCCGAATCGTGAATTTCAAATCGAACTAAAAGATTCGATTTATTTGCAACCCTAATCTCGAGTTTGTAAATTATCCCTTCGTCCCTTCTCGGTTCAAATCAGCATCGGATCGGCTCCGGCGATGGTCGGATAGGTGAAGCGAGGACGCAAACGAAGATCTAATGGTGGGCTCAGCCTCTCCGATAGCCGCGCTCGGGCCGGCATGTATGGCTGTAAACTGCGGGGAATGGATCGTTCTGGCGACTACGATAAATCTGCTCGCGACGAATCGGGCTTGGTGGTGGCTGCCTGCGGTCGTCGCACTGCACCCCTCTGTTCAGCGATAGTGCTTGGTTGTTCATTTGTCCTGGCTGGTTTTCGACAGCGCCATGGTTGTGGTCTTGGTCGGCGGCGACGGGGAGGTCATGATGGCTAACGACTTCAGAGTGGACAGAGATCATTGAAACGCATCGTATTTTTTCCTATACGTTCCCACAGACGGCGCCAATTGATGCGGACTGAAAAATCGCCTCCCCGCATTGGCGCGTAAAGTAGACCGTTGGCCCCCGTCGCCGCCGTAAAATGCCTGAAACATCAAAACCAAGCAGAAAGGCATTGTTTCGGCAATGCATCTCCGACGCTCAAGTCAGATAATCATCTTCGTCATCAAAGAACGGGTAATGACAGGTGCTAGGCTTAAAAGACAGTTTCAATGTTCGTTTAGGTATACCTCGGAAAATGACTCGGCCGTTACCTTTTGTACTAGCCTCGCCTTTACCTCGCCTTGACCTGGTCATCACCCTAGCCCGCTTCTTTTGCGGACTCCTCGCGGCGACGTGGTCCCCATGTTCTTTCCCGCATTCTCCTTGCGAAGCGCGACCAGCTCGACATGTCCACTCTGCGTCTTAGGATTGAGTTGCTCGGCTCGTTCATGCCGATGTGCTCGGGTCGTTCATGCCGACGTGCTCGGGTCGCTCATGCCGACGTGCTCGGGTCGTTCTCGGGCCCCGCCTTTTTCCCGGTTCCTCTCCCTCTTAATCTCCCGACGAAGCTTGTCTATATAGGTCACTTATGAGAGGTAATGGCCCATGATCGGGTTAGTGGGGTTGTAACCAACCCACCATCACTTCATGGCCATCATGGATCAAATGGTGTTGCCGCATGGGCTTTAGACAAGTGGGCTTCAGCAGATGGGCCTTAGACATGGGCTGGTCTGCCCTCGGGAATATGCTCGAGCAAAGCGTCGTTCCTCGGGTAGCGCTCTTGGGGCGTAGGCTGTCTCGAGACTATTTTTTGCCTCGAGAGTTTTCCCGCAGGGGATGTTCCTCCTCGGGAGGTGTCTTTCGCGGGGAATGTTACCCGCCTATTTCGATTAAACTCGAATATTGGACCGGTTAAATCCGGGGATAACAATGCCAATCCAAACGCACTCTTATTTCCTTCATGAAGCTAATTATTAACCGTAGCTATAACTTAAATATATATATCTTCTTGGATCATTTGAATTGACATGGTTCTGAAACCAGATTTTCGAACGGGACCTGAAATTTTAGTAGTTTAAAGTTTAATAGTTTAATCGGTATAAAATCGCAATCAAAGCGGAGCCAAACCGATATCTTTAAATATAACTAATATATACATTGTGATTGAGTTAACCAAATAATATGGATTATATAGATGTTTATTTAGCAACTTTTTTCTATATTAGAATTTTATAAAATAGAGGGTCAAAAGTAAATAAAGTAAATTGTGTCGGTAGTTGAAATTAATTACACCAAGGGCTACAGAAATTATTATAAAATTTGGGGTCAAATAAAAATATGGTCTGATATGGGGCTCTCCCAATCAACGAAATTATTATGTAGGGTTCCGGAAATTTAGTTAACGGTAGATCAAATATTATGAAGTGTATAAGGGCGTAAGGTGCTATTTTAATGAGGTGACATAAAGCGGACGTAAACAGAAATAACGCGAGGATCTACGTGGTTCGAATTCTTTTGGATTCTACGTCAACGGGGCGCTGGGGAACTTCCTTTCACTGCGTCGTAACGGTTTACACACTCAACTAATCCTCACCTTCACTCTTCAAATAAGAAATTATCTAACAGATTCCTAGAGAGGAAATTGTAATATGAACTGTGTGTTTTGAAAAAGAGAGTTAAGGATAATATGTGGCTAAGTCCTTCTTTTATAGCAGCTCCTGGCTGCCTATAGGGTGCTGTGCTTCAGGCTTTCTGAAGAGCACATTGCGTGTGGTACTAAGATCAATGAAAGGTTGCTGATTGAATGACCCCGATGGCGGCTTGCAGTTCTTGAATCAGAGTCGCCCTCCTATCGTGGTTTGACACGTGCCCCTGTAGCTTTCTTTTCCTCTTTTCTGTTATATCTTTGTTTAGATATCCCCAAAGAGTCTCCCTTAGTCCGGACAATGTTTTTGTGCAAAGGGTTCTCGGAGGTCCCCTCGCCTGTTATCTTCACGCATGGTTTTGGTCTCTTCTTCTTTGTGGGCTTGATGGGGCTTCTTCATTATTTATTTTTCGGCCCATCCAGTTTGAGTCCGTACCATGGTCCATTAGTTAAAAAACATATGAGGTTTACTTGAAGCTTAAACCGGATCGAAATTGCACTGAATTTCCAGTCGGTCCGCTAGTTTTCGGTCTGAACTGGCGTCCGTTTTCGATACATTTTCTACTTACTACGTGCTTTTCATAGGCTTTTATATTAGAAAAGATAATTAAAATTTCATTCAGAAAAGCAAAAGCCGTTGGACCTACGATATTCAACATTATATGCTAAAACAATTTCAAGTCATAACTTTCTTCAGAGATTTTCGTATTACAAATATCTAATTTAGCCTTAGCTTCTTTCCTCGTTGAATATTTCACGTAAAAAATAGCTTTACATTGTTGACCAAGATAATAATATTCATTTCAACATTATTGACCGAAATGGTATAATATTGACATTCACGTCATTCAACACGTTATATATATGTTAGAAATTTTCTTGTAAAGGCTCGTTGAAAGAACTCGCCCACAACGTAATATATATATATATAATCTTTTATCTATAAATAATAGCGATGGATTACATCAGTCGAACATTTATTTCACTGCCATTTTGCTTGTGGCCTCCAAAAGCACCTAACCCTCTTCGTCTCACCTACTCTTATTTTTTTTGTGTTTCAATCTCTTGAAAATTTTGTTCCGATCATACAATCTCCTCGAGCATCCACCTGTCGGAATTCTTTAGGTATTTTCTGTTTTTTCAGCTCTGCTCGGTTTGTTTTGTAATTGTGATCTGTTGTTGATGGATTTTCAATTCTGAGTTTTTTTTTCTCGTGATGGGTAATTCCATTTTTTTTCTATATTCGGATTTTTTTAATTGTTATTTCTGATGAATTTCTGCTGACAAATGTTGAAATGGTTCCGCAATTGATTGGAATATGCTCATCGTGCTTCCATGATCGTTCTGGGTACGAATTAGGGTTGCTCTATCTCTCTCCTTAGTAGACCTTTTGTTTCGATTTGGGAAGAATTGAAAATTGAGGGTATTATATGCACAAATTTTTATTCTGATCTGATTGGGATCTTCGAACTCTATCATTGCAGCTTCGTTGATATAGTTCTTACCATGTTAAGTAAGTTCGAAATAGCTGCGAATGCATATGATTTTTGGATGTTAGTGGTCAAACAATAGATTTGTCTGTGATCGAAGATACTTACATCTCTGTGCTTATTTCTCGCAACAAACTCGAAATATGCCATATTTGATTCTTTCCTTTCTTATGCACAGATCGATTTCGCTGAAATGGGTTTTCGCAGCAAGAATGAGGTTTCCTCGGGTTCGAATGACAACATTTTTAAGTGTCCATTTCTTCGGAACATTAACGAGCCAACTAACTTCTCCTTCTTGACTGCAATGGCTTTCCCTCCAACTGTATGTAATTCATAGCGTTATTTTCCAATCCCATTTAAATGTTTCAGAGTGATTCAATAATCTGATATCTTACGAATGTTTTATCACCTTTCAGGCCAAAGACAGAAGTCCCATATTTGAGGATGGTCCGAGTTTCGACACAGCTTTCAAGCTCTTCCATGGGCAGAACGGCGTCGTTCCCCTCTCGGGAAAGTCAGAGTTTATGCAAAATTCAGCTCCGTTCAATCCCCTGGCTGCTAAAGCAGCCACCATTAGTCTATCTGGGTTCGGTGCCGGGGGATCTTTTGGGTTCGACTCGTTCTCCGAGAAGTGGAAGAACGCAAAGAAAAAATCGGACTCTTCTTCGAAAAAGGAATCATCTTCAAAGGTATTGAATTGAAATGATCTTAATTAACGCCATTCACATGCCTTTTTTTCCTTACACCTCACTTAATCACAAACACATGGACGCACTCATAGAGTTTGATGAATCCCCGAGTTTCTAAAACCCTCACGCGTCATTGATATTGTTACGAGTTAGCTGTTAGCCTTTTTCTTATCCACACATGCAATTAGATTAGTCCTAAATTTCTTACACCTTCTCATGACATTGATATTGGTCTTAGCTTTCCTTGAATCTAAGAACCTGAAATGTTACAGAACTTACCTAATTGCCTGTTTCTTACACTCAAACATGTAATCACACACATACACACACATATTAGTCCCTGAGGCTGTGCATGTTTTGAAGAAAGTAGTGAGGAAAAGAAAATTTGGAGAGAAAAGTGGTATTAGTAAGAGCGTGGAAAAGAAAATTGGAGAGAAAATTAGTTTCATTAGTTTTAAACTTACGAGTTTTCCTTTTCAACTTCTTTTCGTTATCTATTTCTCCACTCAACCAAAACATAAAAACTTCCATTTTCCCTAAAGTTCCCATTTTTTTTCTTCCCCTCTCTCTCAGAGAAGCAACAGCTCAGACCACTCAGCAACAACAGACGAATGGCTTCAAAACGGAAACTGCCCCATAGCCAAATCGTACCGGGCCATGGGCCAAGTCCTACCCTTAATGGGCAAAGCCATCCAACCCCCAAAGGGAGTCAAGCTAAGGTGCCCCCAGGCCGTGGTCATGGCTCGAGCCGCCATCTCAAAGACGGCCTTCGCCAAGAACCTAAGGCCTCAGCCCCTCGAGAACAAAGTCCTCGTCATAGGCATGTTGGGAATGGCCCTCAACGTCCCCCTCGGGATTTGGAGGGAGCACACCGAGAAATTCTCGCCATCGTGGTTCGTGGCGGTCCACGCAGCGGTCCCATTCATAGGCCTATTGAGGAAGTCGGTGCTCATGCCCAAGTCGGCCATGGCTCTTACCATCGCTGCTTCGATCTTAGGACAGGTCGTTGGTTCTCGGGCCGAGAGGTATAGACTTCGGGATGCGGTGAAGTACGATGGTGTGCCCGCGGGTTGCGGAGGTGCGGTGGGTGAGTTGAAGGGTGTGGTGGTTTCTTCGGCGGCGGCGGCTCAAGTTTGTTGATTGAAGGGTGTTTTTGGTTTATTGTTGTGTGTGTTTGTGTTATTATTTTTTGTGAGGGTTCTTAATTGGTCATAGTATCGAGGTGATAAATGATGGATTGGATTGGAAAATAAATTTCCCATTGGTGAGAAATAAGAATAATTAATATTAGTATTTTAGGGAACCCTATGTGTGCAATGAAATAAATTAATTGGTAGTGGTGATTTTAATAAGTGATATATTAAGAATAGGACGAGATAGTTATTAGAGTAAAATGCATATAACTCCCTCGTGGTTTTGCTTAAATGCACATAAACCCCCGTAGTTTTTTTTTGCACGATACCTCGTGGTTTAACTAATGTTGCACCGTATCCCCCGGGCAGCAGTTTTTGCCCGAAATTGGATTGCATGCGCTCTTACTGCAGGTGGGTTAAGCTTTGATCATATTATTTACTGCTAAATGTCCAGAAGGTGAATAGTTGGGGTTATTCTTGTCATTTAACAGTAAATAATATGGTCATTGAGCGTGTATAATACAATTTCGGGCAGAAACTGTTGCCCCGGGGGTTATCATTTGAAAAGAAGGTGAATAGTTGGGGTTATTAGGATAATTTAACAGTAAATAATATGGTTTAAGCTTAACCCACCTGCAGTAAGAGCGCATGTGATCCAATTTCGGGCAAAAACTGCTGCCCGGGGGTACGGTGCAACAATATTTAAACCACGAGGGAGTACCGTGCAATAAATAAATCACGGGGGTTTATGTGCATTCCGGCGAAACAACGAGGGGATATGCATTTTACCCTAGTTATTATTATGAAGTTAATGCTTTAATAGGTCTGATTGCTTAATTAATTTACAGTTTTATCAACGCTATGCTCTTTATAAAAGAGTATTAGATTTTGATTAATTGACAGACCAATTTGCAGTTTTTATCCACGTTAATGCTCTTTATAAGAGCATTTTTTTTAATCTGTGTATTCTCGGGGAAGTGATTAGCTGATTAATGTACGATTTGGCAATGGCGCAATGGTTTATTGTAGTGTAATTCAGACGTTGCTCCTTGCTTAATTTCACGAAAGAGAGTAGAAGAGATTCTTATATTTGAAGTAAGTTGCAGTTGCAATTCATATCAACCTGCCAAATGTTTATGTATTAATCGAACGAACAGGCCTATTATTAATACGTGTTTTGGTCAGCGTATTAAGCTTTTAAAATCCCTCTTACAAATAGCATCCTCATCAATTAGAGGAACTTGTCGTGCCATGGTTTCCCAGGTTTGCTACTCTTTTAAAATTTAAATAGCCATGTAATAGGTTTCCCAGGTTTGCTACTCTTTTAAACAGCACAATTAGCTACCTACGTATTTTATTGCCAAATCATAATGAAGAAATCAATGGTGGTAGATTGATCCGCATGACTATGCAAAAGGGCAAGCAAAAAGAGGACCACAGAAGAGATTAAAATTTGAAAGAAATGTATTTACGCCAAGTTTGTAGTAGAAAAGGTTAATAATAATATTCAACACACGACCAAAACGAAAAGAAAAAAAAAGGCTAATCTTGAAAGACGGGGCCACGGTCATACCTCGAGGTTGAGGCTCATATAATCACTGCGTTTCCAAGTTCTTATTACACGTTTTCAGCAGCATCTGTCTGTGCATCCTCCGTTTTTGGGGCAGCAGCCAACCTCTCAGCCAATCTTTCTTCAAGCGCCCGTGCCCCTCGTTCTCTGCAGTTTCATTAACATTTTTTGCATCTTATCTAAATGCTAAACACAAGAAGCTGAAGTGCATAAAGGCTCCTTTTGGTAGCCTTCTAATGAGTTATAGTAGGATGTGCTACTGGCTTAATCAACAGCTTAAATGCATTTTATACAAAGACGATAAGGAAGATACGATTTGCAGCAACCACAGAATATTAAGATGCACTCATCATGGGCGAGGCAAGAAACCAGAAATAATTATTAGATAATATGCGAAAACTAGAAATGCATATGAATTTCAGGACAAGCACATGAAAAAATATACCTTCTTCTAGATGCTTCAATGGGATCTGAGCCAGGCAATGAAGTACCTCCAAGAGTATGACCCCTTGACTCATCTGACAACTCGGACCTTCTTCCACAAAACATTTTTCCAAAAATTCTAGCAATAGGGTCAATCACTGGCCTATAACATCCGAAAAGAATATATTGCTTAAGCTTAAAGAAATAAGATATTTAAAAATGGCAGGAGTTTCAAGTTTAAAGCGCAGAACCACCTTAAAAATTCGGGGAAAAAGGTAGCGAAGGCGAATTCATCACTGGGATCTCCTCTAAGCTTTGTCTCTGGTTTTGTTTGCCAGTATCTGAGGTAGATCCAACCTATATACGTGCCAAACACTAACGTAGGAAGATACGATGCCGAATCACTAGTGAAGAAGCTTACAAAGATCGAAACCAGAAGTGCAAGAGAAGGGAGCCACTGCAAAAAAAAGGTCAAAGCAAGCAACAGTTATGAGGATAAGAACGTTGTAGCTACACTAGCTGCTGACGGTGGCGTAACAACAAAAAGCAAGGAAGGTTCAGAAGGAGATGCCATACTTTTGCCTTAATCTTTAACAGCGATAGCTCCTGATCAGGTATTATTTGCTTGATACCAACCAAGAATCCAGAAAGTACCCCTTGGAAACCGGATATAGGCAAATAGCTACAAGAACACAAAAAGAAATTAGAAGTTGTTTGAATCAATATCTGATGGTAATGAAGCAGCAATTTGAAGAGTATTGGTGGTCACTATAAACGACTTGCTACTTGGGCATTCGATAATTTAAAACAGTCAGAGATGTTTGAAAAATAACTATGGCCTCTTTCAGACTTTCAGCGTCAGAATTTGTTAATGAAGAGAAAAGTAAGAAACAATGAGTCAGACATGATTATAATGAATAAAAAAGAATGAAATGTTTGAAGGACATAAACGCCGTAAAGCAGATTAAAATTTTTAAAGCAAGGATAGCAATACTTACAGGTATGTTTCCTGCGTTGTTATGTAGTACATGGAAATAGCAGTGACGAAAACGCAAATCGACGTCAGGAGGTTCACAACAAAGATGAACTTCAGAAATTCCTTAGAACCCCATATGGGTTCAAGCAGTTTTCCGATGAAAAGAAGGCCGAGAATGCTGACGATCACCTACAACAAAAAGACAATTACGCTCAGAATGATAACAGAACAACAGAGAGCAAGAACAAAATGAAAACAAATGAAAATAAAACGAATAAAAACGTACCCCAGGTATTGATTGTTCGATGTATCCAGCAGTTATGAGATTCCAAGCGAAAGGAATTGTCCTGTAGAAAAAGTAAAACCACAATCAATCTTAATCTGGGGTTTCAGAGCAGTAGTAGAATGTAAATAAAAGTTCTATAATTATAAATCAAGAAAAACAAGATGGAAAAACATATTTGGAAAAGAAAACGTAAGCATTGCAGAAATTCTGCATTCATTCACAACACTTGTCATTTCTTATGCCAGATCTAATAGTGGTTAGTTGCCCATTCAGGATGCATTTCAAGTAGCAAGTTAGACATTGTGCGATTTGGTCAAAACCAAGGAATTCACAATAATGTTCAACGGCGCATCATATTACTTGTATCTTGTTTCCATCTATTAAAACTTTTGCATCATCAGTCATGTCTTTTCCTTTATTTTAATATGTCTGAATTGACCTTATTTAGTACCTACTACGACAGCGTATCAATCATGTACAGTGTCTCAATCTACCCTCGACCTGAAAAACAACCTTCAGCCAATGCCCGAACTCTATAAAAGACTCAAGTGATCTACCACATGCTAATATGACATAATATAAGCCAAAGGAAAGACATAATCCTACTGACTACCACTCTCAATCAGGAATGCGGATATCCCACTTTAAACAGCAGCCAATAAGTACCGACAAAATGATTGCATTACTGAATTTCGAAGACAACTACTGTACGATGCTAACTACTCACTCCAAAATATCACATGTGCATAGATAAGGGAGAACATGCAGGAAAAGTAGCAAGAGGTAGAGAGAGATCGGTACTTGGCAGGGATTAGAGCAAGATAAGAGACAGCAGATGGCAAAATCTGAATCACAAGGTGACCACCTATTAGCACCACTGCCAAACCCTTGCACAGCTTTGTAAACCCACCTGGGTGCAATCCCTAAATCGGAATCAGGGAAAAAAAAGGATCATCAATAATAAACGGACGACCACAACACATCATAAGATCTGAAAAAATGAATATCTCAGACATCTAGACAAGACTCGTATCTACACTCGTCGCATTGATAGCAAAACTTACTCCTGAAAGCTGTTGAGAGCTCATCTTCCCGTGATTTGATCCAGCTAAGGATTTTGCGTTGATCTGATCGAAGTAGCTATACGTCGGGTTGCGCTAATATCCGATTACTATTCCCAGATCGTATCGTTGAAGATTTGAAATTGAAATCCAAGCTTCCGAAACGCAGAGGATGAAAAACGAAAGGGTGAATTGCTGCTATTCACAAACTACGACGAGGAAAAATAGCGTATTCAATGTCCTTTTTGCCCCTAACAAGTTCAATTCAACATTTTTTTTAACTGAAGTTCAATTCAACTTCAATGTGGCTTAGTTCGGCCTAGGGATGGCAGTGGGGCGGGGATTCCCCTCCCGGCGGGATCCGCCCCAAACGGGGCGGGGAATCCCCGAGTTTTTATCCCGCGGGGCGGGGACGGGGAAAGATTTTTCCCCGCGGGGATCCCGCCCCGTTCCCTGCCCCGCCCCGCTTTCTATATATATATATAATATTACATTATAATTTAAATAATATTAAATATAGTTTAAATAATATTAAATTAATACAAATAATACATAAAATTATAATTTATATAAAATTTATAACGAAAATATAATTAAATTTATATATTATATTTAAAATATTAATTTTTTTTAAAAAAATGAATCCCCGCGGGGATCCGGCGGGGACGGGGATGGGGACAATTTTGTCCCCGAAAGCGGGGCGGGGACGGGGATTAGATCCCCGCCCCCGCCCCGTTGCCAACCCTAGTTCGGCCTAGTCGTTAGGGACGGACCCTACAGGATCGGGGTAGGGTTGCAAAAGAATCAAACTTTTTTTATCCGATTCGCGATTCGCTTCGAAATTTTAAGATTCGAATTCGAATACAAAACTTTTTTCTATTCCAATAGTTACCGAATACGAATACACCGTTATTCGATTCATATAATTATCGAATATTCGATTCGATAGAATAATATATTACATATAAATAAATAATAGGCCCATGAGAATTTATTAATATGGTTTTGGTTATTAGGCCCAATCCATATTAGCCCACAATCATTCTAGGTGAAGAGGAAAAATTAGAAAAAAATTCGAATATTCGAATATTCGCGAATCGTCGAATATCATTATCGAATCAAATTTCATGATTCGTATACGAATCGAATACCGAATACAAATATCAATTAAAATTAACGAATTCGAATAAAAAATCCAAATATTCGATTCGGTTCGGTTCGTTTGCAACCCTACTCGGGGGATTGACCCGCCAGCCGTTGTCCAATTAAGTATAGTAAATGCATTAGAATTTTTGAAATTTACCTCTAGTCTAGTGGTTCTTGGAGTTACTGTAAGGTCATTATATGTAAACGACTTGGGTTCAAATCTCCTGGACCTTTTTTATTTTTATTTTATTTAAATACATGGGCTGTGTGCCGGAGCTGTGAACCTTCTTGACCCCCAGTCATACCAGGCTAGGTCCGTCCCTATTCGTCAATCAACGAGCAAAACAATCAGCCCGTTTGGAACGGGTCGAACCAAGTCAAATGCCTGAGGGGTTGGTACTAACCTGGTCAAATGTTTTTTCACGTCTCATGGGTTTATTATATACACAATTTTACCCACGATGTTTCATTTGAATCAATTTAGTCCTTGATATTGCAGATTTAGATCAATTTAGTCATTCCATCACGATGAGCGATGTTTTTAAGGGGAATATTGTCCGTCCCCCTACATAGTCTTTTTCTTCGTTAAAAACTTACTAAATCAAGTAAGCTTTGAGCACGAAACTGAAAAAAATTCTCCCCTCAATTGAATGAGCTCTAGATTAGGGCTGTCTGTTCGATACAAACAGTAACGAACCGACCGAAATTCCGGTTCCCCTATCTTCAAAACCGAATACGATTCCCCTATCTTCTCGGTTCGGAATTCGTTTTTACCGAAATAACCGAATTTTCAATAATAAAAAAATTCAGTAATATTTAAATTAATACATAATTTAATATCATTAAAATTTTATTTTGACTATTAATATAATATAATGTATTTTTAATTTAAATTTTTGGTCTACCGAATGTACCGAACAAAATCTATACTGAACCGAATTTACTGAATTATCGATTTTCTTTTTTGAAGAACCGACTGAACCGAATTTTTCGTTTCGGTTCGGGTACCGAACTTTTCAGTAATTCGGTAAATTCGGCCGGTATTCCGAATTATGCACACCCTACTCTAGATCGAGCTTCATTAACAGTAGAAGAATACAATACGAACCCCCCCCAATATCGTGTGAATGTTCCAAAGATCGATATAACATAACTTTTTTGTTTTGGTAGAATGAAAATCTCATTTACCACTCCCCCAATATGGGCCATTTACATCCTTTAATAAGCTACCGAATCTACGAACAAATATACAGAAAAATATCTCAACTTGTAACTTTCTTCAAACTAGCAAAGGCCATGATCCTCCATTTCATCTCATGCATAATCAACTGGTAAAGCTGTTTCTCTGTTCTCCATCCCTCAGCATTTATGTACCCGATTGTTCCTTTCAATCCAGATGTAGTAAAGCACAGCCGACATGTACGACATTCTGATTATGTGCTATATGCTTGATCCACTTACTCAGCTCCTCAAAAGTCCGAACAGAATCATCCAGTTTTTAGTCAAGTGAAAGTTTTTTGAAGCAAGGACTGGCTGAATGGGCATTCCAGGAATAAATGCTCTGTTGATTCCTCAGATGAGTCACACAGCTTGCATCTTGAATTCTGAATGATCAAGCCCCATCCAATTAGCCTCTCAACAGTTAGGATTCTCCTTTGTATCAGCACCCAAAGAAAGAACGAATGTTTAGGAATGTTGAATCTATTCCAAACAGCATTACAAAAAGGGAAGGGAGGATTGGACTCCTTTGAGCCATATATAGCCTGATTTAACAGTATATTTGCCACCAGCACTTGGCAGCCACCTTTTCCCCCTGGTATCCCAACCTGAAGCTGTCCTTAATTCTATGAAGTTTCTTCCAATGCCAACACGAGTCAGTGGAAGGCCTACAATCCCAGAAGGTAGTTCCTTTCAAGTAAATTACATTGATCCACTCAATCCAAAGTGAATCAGCCATGTCCCATAGCTGTTTTCCTGCGATATAACATAAATTAGTGTGGAGTACGTGTGATATTCTATTTAATTGACGAAATCGTGACATTATGATCAACCAAATTGGTTAAAAATCGATATGATCGGGAAGCAAACTAATTCAGCCAACACGTATGTCTAAATTGATCAATAGAATAAGGGAATCGATTTTTCCCCCGTGTATTTTCTGTTAACTTTTACTGTAATGTATACGTCAGTGTTGAAATGATGGGGCGGGAAACCCGATCCGTTCTCATTAAGAATTCCAGCTCAAGAAATAGACATGTAAGCAAAGATTCTATCAGCTTTGATTACGCAAATCCCTACAAATATATTTACAATGTAACACAATAACATTTTGCTCGCGCAACATTGAAAACCTCAAACAGCAGTAGCGATCCTCTTCTTAGGATCGTAAGAAACCCGACGGCCCACGTAAGATCCCACGAGCAGAACGATCACTCTATGGAAAGCTGAGGCCGAGGCAACGAAGAACATCAAGAACGAAGCCCAGCAGAATCTCAGCATCAATATGGGATCCCTCTTAGCAGAGTTTAAGGATTTGAGAAAGATGATCCTCAGCCGTCGATCTCTTACCATGTCAATGTGTTCGACATTGGCTGCCCGAGAACTGGATAGGGAGAGACGGAGGTTCTCTTCCAAGGATTTGGACATCCACTCGTAGATTATATCCGCGAGAATCTTGGAGATTTGCTTGCGAAACGGGCTCGCTTCGTTCGATATGATTGCCTTGATCGATGATGCCCCGTCCTGTTTTAATTGAAAGAAAGCAAGGTTACCTTTCACAACCACCCGACTTAAGGGATTGCAAGTCCTTAAATAGCGTTTGAAAAGCCAACTTCCTTAAATTGCAATAGTATATTTTGGGATAAATCATTTATGGCAGTTTACAGACACCCAACTCAGCTTGTTGCAAATTAAGGACAATAACTTGCAAAACTGAAGCAATTTAAGGACAAAAATTAGGTTTATGATGATGTGTGTCTTTACATTGCTTCGATTTTAAAAGTTAATGTCCATGAATTGCAACCCCTCAAGTTGAGTTTCTGAATGTATCACCACCGGTAGTAAACCCAAAAACGTATGTAGCATGAACACACACACACATAGATATTATATATATATATATATATATATATATATATATATACACGGCTTCTCAAGATATGAACTTTTACACAGCATACACCAATGATGAACGATATGAAGAAATCGAAGAAAGTGGAGAGGCAAACTCACCGCAGTCATTAAAAGGCGTCTCAGGACAACTCCATTTTTAGAAGGTAAAATTTTCAGGGCGAGATTCGCAAGGTTCACTTCGGGGGCGATTCCACTTGCTATTGATTGAGTAGAAGAAGGCCGAGGTGGATTAGATGGAACTAAAGAATGCAAACCCTTCCTGTAAAAGTCAATCAGCATCATAAGTCGAATACAGGAATATAGTTGCCCGCTTATGTAACGTTTGGAGAAGAAATATATATACCTAGTTGCTCCAATATTCATGAAGAAAGCTATTCTGTTCCATTGGAACTCTCTGCTTCTGTTGAAAACGACCTATTTTTTATATCGAAAAGAAGCGAATTAGTCGACTAACCGTGGTTATATGTGATTGAAGGTCGAACCAATGTGAAGGCAAAATTACAGCAAGAGTCGCGTTTTTTGAGTTGTAATAGGAGAAAGAAAATGCACAAATAATATAGAGTTTCGTAGGTACCGAATGTAATATTTTCCTCGTAGAAGTAGAATTGTCGACAAGAAGCTTCTGAACGACGTAAGGATACGCAGCTTCGAATGTCTTGAACGTTGGATCTACGGCAACAGCCAATCCTTCGGTTTAAAAAAAAAAACAGAATTTATTACCATTACACATAACTCATGAGCGCCTCAAAAACGAACAAGGCAAACATGGTCGCAAGAAAGAAAAATAACTTTTCCTAATGGTACACAAATTTACATACATATGAGGGAAAAATCACCTTCTAGAGAAGCTAGAGAACGCAAGACAAGTATAAAGTACGGCGGCATACGGCAATGATACTTAAGAGCAACAGCCCATATTTTGCCCAGAACCTTCAGACAAGAAGAGATAAGAACATATTTGGAGCAGATTACAGTGAACTACTTACGATTGCACTTACCTAACGGTAATGTGCCTTAAATGTCGTAAGCTTTCAGTTTACCCATAAAAAAAGAGCAAATTAAGACTAAGACGTGATTCTCCTCACCCGACTAAACTTCACATTTGGCACTCCATTGTTCACATCCAATTCATCGAGAGTGTATTCGAGGTCCTAATGATCATTATTAATGGAAAAAAAAATTCCCCGAGCAAAGAAGCGTTAAGATTATTGATAAATTTTGTTGTTTTTGCAGGGACGAGGCATAAGAATTTACCAAGGTGAAGCGCCTAATGTTAGTCCCAGGTCTAATAACGTCCATCTCGGTCAAATCATGGACGAGCGATGGCCAATCACCGTTGACTATGTGGACGATGGCACTTAGCATGGCAAACTGGTGTTTCTTTTCCATTCGACACATTAAGCCAAAATCGAGAAACCTACAAAAAGGGAACAAATATAACTGACCAGCCAATACATTCAAAGCGAAAATCAATAATACATATGGAATTTTAATAAATCAAGTTGGCATTCCAAAAACATATGATCATTGATGGTGGGAATCTACCCAATTTTGCCCGATAAAGTGTAACGCAAATTCCCGGGATGTGGATCAGCGTGTATAATGCCCGTCTCGAGGAGTTGAACGAGTGTTGCCTCTACTCCTTTGCTAACCTTCAAAGACAAACAGCGCAGAATGATATTTCGAATTCGAACTAATGATTTCAAGCTATTACTGCAAGGATTGATTATTCTAACCACACAAGACGTTATTCATATTAAAGGAATATCAATAAAAAAGATATTTTTGCACCAAATCAAGCAGCTTCTGCTTAGCCTCCCAAGAAGACAACGAAAATAAATCGGTTGGGCTGTCGCCGGTCATCCATTCCATAGTCAAAACTCTCCTCTTGCTCAAATGAGGATATACTTTCGGCGCATAAATAAATGGAAACCTAGAATGGATTTCCTGCGCTCAATGAAATGAAATCAAGTTACCTTAAAATAACCAAAAATCAAGACGGAAATAAAAAACATTTAAGGGTTTTAAGGAGTAAGCACGACCTTAAATTCCAAAGCATTGGCTGCCTCTAAGTTGTAATCTAACTCCCCGGTAAATCCCCTACCGAGTTCATCGGCATATAGACGAGGATCGCTTTTCCTTTCGGCGACCCTTTGAAAGACGCCAAGCTGAGATATGTTTATTATTGTAATCTTAGTTCTCAATATTATTAACTAAATAAAGAGAGATACCCAAAAAGAATTCGAGTTTGAGACAAACCGCTATCCGAATAATGTAAATATCCCGAACAACAATAGGTCTTAAATTAGGACGCTGCAGTTTAACAGCAACGTCCAACCCATCAAGGGTCCTCGCCTTGTAAACCTATAATAGGCGAAGCAATCATTATAAAATCACTTTTATCGGATTATCACAGTCCTATCACAGCTCTAGGCATTATTAGCCCATGAAAGAACGAAAGGCGTTAAGACACCTGGCCGAAAGAAGCTGCAGCGACTGGTTCCTCAGAGATATAGCTAAAAGATGTCTCAATGGGAGAACCCAATTCTTCTTCTAGAATCTTAACGGCTTCAGCCCTGGGAAAAGGCGGGACTTGATCGTGCAGTTCAGAAAGCGCCTGCAATACAACTTTAAACAGAGAAATGAAAAAAAAAAAAAAAACATAACATATGTCGCATGTACTATCATTGTGTCGAATATATACTAGACAGCAATCATATGCATGATGAATATGATGGAAGATAAAAGACAAAATCACACCTTGGAAACTTCAGCACCAATTATATCTGGTCGGGTAGAAAGAGATTGACCAACTGCGAAAGAAAGGACTCGTCAATTAGGTCAAGAAAATGGAATTCTTTAGACGACACTAGGAAAAATTTCAGTGGTGAAATAAAAAAGAGGGGAATAGCCCTTGATATGCCATTACCTTTTATGAAAGTAGGGCCGAGGTTCAGCATTGTTTCTTTGAGTATCATCCCAAAGTTGTACTCAGAGAGCTTCTCCTGAGATAACTGATCCGAAGCACCATTGATTGTTGACATCCTCAATTTGATCGTAGCGGAAACAAAGGCAGTAAAAACCTGCAAAACAGAGCGAGGTCGAAGCTACTGAATTATCCTGCAATGATTTGGTAATAAACAACAAAAACATTGAGTGATGAAAACAGACAAAAACTCTTCTTGTGACACAATGAGGTGAAGATTGCCAACCCATTGAAGCAGTTTTTTCTCATAGTGGCTCAACCAGCAAAAGCGCATAAAGCGTTTTAGAAGCTTCTAGCTTATGACTACGATAAAGCACCCCAAAATGTAAGAGAAATGAAACACATTTTCGAATGGAATAATATTCAATGCCTGAGTCATTCCTTTACTAAACTAGTTGGTCGAACTCAACATTATGAACGAGGAGAATTAGAAGAAATATACCTTAAAGGTAACCCACAAACGCAAAAACATCTGAACTTTATTACCTCAAGAACTCGAAGTGCCACAACATGCGGCCTCAAGGCGAAGTAGTCTGAGACTTCTTGGACATCATAGATTTCAGGGAGAGGCTTCGTCCACATCTTTGCAAGATTATAATAATAGCCAGCGTACACTTCTAAGGCCTTTATGTCAGCCATAAACAGGTCAACGCCTGAGAGTTCTGCATGAAAGCAAAGAGATCAATCACCTACCTTTTCCTCTATGAACCTTACCTAAAAAATCCATGCCAACTCTAACTTCAATGGTTCCCAAATCGCTTCAATGAGATTGAAAAACAATATCAAAGTACTTTTTTTCTTTTCAGCATCGAAAACTAACCATGATATCCAACGTAGACTAGCAACAAAAGAACATGCACGATCATCTTGTACTTTCTTCTTCAATGTAAGAAGCTGATTAAAATACCTGCGTAATAGGGCTGTGGCCAAGTGGGAAACTCCAAACTCGAAGCCTTTGAATCCTCCACATTACGCACCCACACGAAATCCTCCACGGTTTTTGAAACTTCCTTAACCTTAAACGCCTCGTTAGCCCATTTCAATCCTTTGCTCAAATTCTTCTCCAAAAACGCAAAGTCTTTCTTCACCACCTCAACAACATTAGCTAACCCTCCGCCCCCAATTGCAGTACGATTATTTCTACCCAGTTTCCTATCGGTACTCTCACTGGTTTTGCTGAAGAAGTTCTTCCTATGTATGGGTCTTGATGAGGAGCATCTGATTGGAACTATCGATGATGCTGCTGACGCAGCAGCCATGAAAAGAGTGTCAATTTCACCAGTGAAAAACGCAGTTATTCTCTCTTCCTACTCATCGTTTCGGTTTCAGCTGAGCCATGTGGAGGTGAAGAGAATCGTAGAATGATATCAGAAAAACTAAGGATGTGAGCCACGAATCCCAGTCGAAGTAGATAAGACCGCGTTTGGGTGGATCCATAACCATAAGTCCAATCTTAAATTTCGTCCTTGGGCTTCAATGTCGTTGCAGTGAGTTGTTTGCTAGCAAAGGCAATGGGGCTATTTAACTGTACAAGTATTTTTAGTTGATCTACTTGTGTGCAAAAATAAAAATTAATAAGTAAGATACTAAAAAGGGATTAGGTAGTTAGAGCATCTCCGACCCGCATCATGAAAATACAGTTAATTCTGCACAAATATTACAGCCGCTACAATGCTTCTACTCCAATCCATAAACTTATTTTCTACACAAATTTTCACTACAACCCATTAACTCTATTTTCTACTCTAAAAATCAAAATTTCTATATTAAACTTTATATTATAATAATTAAAAAGTCAATAAATTACAATAATTAATATTTAAAATTAACTAATTATAAACTTAGCATATTATTTAATTATAATTTTATTAAATTAAACGAAAAATATTTATAAATAATAGGAAATTAATATCATTTTACTTTATTATTATAAGAATTTATATTTAAATACAATTAAAATATTTTTTATTAAGTAAATTATAAATAAATAGAAAGTACAACACAATTTTTGTGTTGAAAATTGTGTACTCTACATCTAGAGTATCACTGTTAATCAACACAATATTAGTGTTAGATATAGAGTCCCGTTGGAGTAAAGAAGTACTTTATTTTGTGTTTTACGCAAAAATGAAGTACCCGTTGGAGATGCTCTTATTATAACGTTTAAAGCTACGTGGTTTGATAAGTTTTTCTAATAGTAATGATAAAATCTAAATGATTATTTGATAGACCAATTTACATTTTTTATCCGCCATAAATTCTTTGTGAAAGAGTATATAGATGCTTTAAAATCATTGCACAACCCTACTTGTACAATTAAATGTCATCATCAAATTCACTTAATCTACCATGTAATTCTATAAAAAATTATTTCTTTTCACCTGTTTTGTATTTAAATAACTATGGGTCGAGCCCAAATAACTATGGCTCGAGCCTAACTTGTCATTTGTCAAGCCCAATGCTTAACCAAGGCATTAACTTCATTAATGTAGCCCAAACTTGGATTATCAAGTGAGTCCAAAATACCCATTAAAATAGTCGACCGTTGTCAACTTTAATTTGTCCATCATTGTGGATAGACCTGGGCTTTGGGCCGAATTGGGCCGGTTCTGGGCCGGTTCAACCGGTTCCGGTTCCGGGACCATTTTCCCGGGACCGGCCTAGAACCACACTTACAACCACCGGGCCTCTAATGGGCTGGTTCCGGTTCCAAAACCAGAACCGGCCCATTTAATTTTTTTATTTTTTTTACTTTGAAAAAATTCTTTAGAAAATATCCAAAAATTTTATTCCAAAAAAAACAATAAAAAAAGATAAGAAAATTACAAAAAAAACTACCTAAAAAATACAAATAAAAACATAAAGAAAGAAAAAAATACCTAATACTTACAAGAAAGGAAAAAAAAATATTCAAAATAAAAAATACAATTTATTCGACTTGATTATTAACTAAAACTATGTTAGAGGCCTCTTCGTCTTCGTCCGAAAAGAACGAAACTCGTCGATGGCGTTCTTCCGTCGGTTCTTCGATTCGGCCAAATACCAATCCTTCAATAAGGTGAGCATTGCGAGGGATGTCGGGTTCAGGCTCGGGCGTCTGTCGCCGATAATTCGCCCGGAAGTAGAGAAGGGGGACTCGGAGGCGACGCTAGACGCTTGCACGGCTAAAACGTCTCGAGCGACAGCGGAGAGGGTCGGATAAAGAGTCGCGTTCGACTTCCACCAGGCCAAAACGTCGAAGTCTTCAGTAGTCTGGAAGTTGTGGCTCAGGTAGAGTTGGATCTCATTCGTGTTCGACCCCGACGCTCGGGTTTTGGTCTTCGTCTTTTGCGCCTTCAATCTTCGTAGTAGTCCCATTGCGCCGCCGTCTCCTTTCGACGAACCGGCTTCGCTCGCTGGTACCGGTTGCTCCACACTGTGTCCCTGCTCAGCTGCATAAACAGAAAAAAGTTCTTGGAGAGAATCGTGAATTGACGCCTTTTGGTCGTCCACTTTCTTTCCAAGAAACTGAGCATAATAATCGAAAAAATATCAAAAGTATCAACACCACAACTAGGGTCGAGTAAGGCAGACAAACCGTGGACTATTGGGATGGTTTCCCAATACTTCCTAAACTTTAACTCCATGTTCTGGATGAAAGCGCCCAAGTATGGACTATTGCGATACTCCACGAACTTGTAGCACATCGCGAAGAGGTTAGGGATGAACAATGGAGACGTCAGGTAGTGACTCCGGAAAATTTCTCCGTAGCCTCGCTGAACACTTCAAGTATGGACACGACTAAACCTGCAATATCCCAATCAGTTTGTCGTAATTCATACCTAGAGGTGTTGCCGACTGCGACCTCGTTCCAAATATCGATAGCCAAACTAATCCTACAAGAAATATTGGTTAAATGACTAATAAGCTAGACTGATATTCCTTAAAAGTTTCTAAGACATATTTCCTAAGGGTTTTACGGGTCACGTTATGGAATCCGGGTTGTATCATACTCGTAAATTCGATAAATCATTCACTTTCCGCAATGCAAAAGGGTTCTTCATACATTACTACGAATTTAACTAAGGCTTTCTTAGAAATCTCCCTATTAATAACAAAATTCTTACCCGTACTTACGTTTATTTGTTGTGGGTTCGGTTCCTACCGGCTCTAGATCGTCCCCGAAATTATGCGCGCCTTTGTAGGTGTTTTTTAATCGAGCCCGTCCCACCTTGATTCGGTCCGGTCTTAATCGAGTAGGGATGGCGGCACATTTTGCAATAAGCGGTTCCTGCAACAGAGTTATTTTTATCCATTTCTAAGTCGAAAAAATTCCATACCTAGACCGCCGACCACGCGGTTGTTGCCTCCTTCTTGTCGTCGCCGTAGAAGCTTGGCTCGGTCCCTCATCGGTCGTCGTCGGGTTCGATTCCGGTACATCGGTCTCCTCGTCGGTGTCGGCATTTCCCCAAAATGTATCGGCGTGACCTAAAATCATAAAAACATCTTCGTCGCGAGGGTTAGGATTTCTCGATGACGACGCCATTAGTATAAAATAATAATTTAATTATTTGTCATAATAAGTGAGTGTGTGTAGTAGTGTAAATAAAATAATAATTATTGTTAATAATATTAAATATTAATATGAGGATGATTTTTTGAGAGCTTTTTTAGAGAGAGTGGAAGAGATTTGGATGTAATTGTGAGTTAAAATGGTTAAAATGAGGTGATATTTATAGATTTTTCGTTCGGGATAAAATGGTAATTTTTCAGGGTTTAAAGAATAAAAAAATTGAAGAGGCCGTTGGGCCGGTTCCGGTCGGTAATCCGCACTTCCACGGCCCGTGAACCGGCTCAGTTCATTTTAACTGGGCCGGTTATCGGTTCCAGAACCGGATCTATCGGTTTCGATTTGGCCGGATTAGTGGGCTGGTTTTGGGCCGGTTTCGGTTGGCCCGCCCCAAAACCCAGGTCTAGTTGTGGACAAGGCTACGATGATATCATGCGTTCGAAGACTTAATTTAACCGAAATATGAATAACACCGTTACATCTTGTGACTTGTGATACAATCTTGTTGATTGTCGAGAATGAGATATTTATTTTGCATTTATTAAATTTTCGATTTTTCAAAAGGTTTGAACCAAATCTTAATGCTGAATCAAAGTTGATAGGCGCATCACATTGAAAATTCAATTAATTTTTCGGATGAAAAGATGCCGTATAGTAGTAGGTGGCGAACGAACACCATTGGCCTGCGGGCCCCAGCAGCCCGCTTCACCCACCCAAGCCATTTTCCATCCTTCGACTTCAACTACCGCCTAATCAGATCAGTGGCTATTTAGATTGAATATATATATATATATATATATATAGAGAGAGAGAGAGAGAGAGAGAGTTCATATTTCGTTGTTGAATTTTGACCGAATTCTCATTATTCAGTGTATTATCTTGGGCAATTTGGCAGTAACGATGGCGTCGTCTTCTCTGTCCACCAGCTTCATCGGAGGTCCGTCTTCCACCGACGCAGCCGGCCGCATCGGATCGCTCCAGCAGTCGCCGCAGATCCCGAGCCTTCAGCTGCCCTCACGCCGCTCCAAAATCTCGCGCCTCCGTACGGTTTCGGTTAATTATTTTCGTCGATTATTAATCAAATGCTTGTGTTGTTGGTTGGTCCATGTTTTTCGATTCTAGAATTGCCTTATGATACACCTTCTCGAGCTTTCATCGGCTGCACACCTGAGCTGTCGTCAGGCTCAGTGAAACTTGAGTTTTTCGTCTGATAATGGTTGTTCTTGAAAATTATCACATTTCCACCAACTCTGTGATGTGAACGTATGCGTCGTATCTAGCTTGCTTATTTGGGGCTCAAATTTACAAGAGATGATCCATTGTATATATTATTTTCAAGTGATCCTTGTTACATTACTTGTCATTTTTAGGGATTGGTATTACTTATATTGGAGATATCCTAAACCAATTGGTCATTGGAAGTGTATCATTCAAGTTGAATTCTGACACTTACCAATTGAGATCATAATCACATTCGCCTCTCACATCTGCTGTGATTAAACACGTCATGTTGATGCGACCAATCAGTTGTAGCTTCTATGCTACTGCTGTTGTATCTTATGCATTGTGTAGAAGAAATATATGTTGAGCCAACCATGCAGCAGTTAAATGGCTCAATATTTTTATAACAGAAATAAAGGCAGCTGGTAGCACATTCGGGACTTACTTCCGTGTTACGACATTTGGTGAATCTCACGGAGGCGGTGTGGGGTGTGTTGTTGATGGGTGCCCTCCTAGACTTCCCCTCTCCGAAGCTGATATCCAGTTAGATCTTGATAGAAGGTAATGCCAATGAGCTTTAAATCTCCATTAATTTGTGTGATGTAGTGCTCGTATCTGTAATCCTAACCCTATGTGTGGCAATTTCATTGTTTATGAAAATTAGAAACTGAAATATATTTGAGTCTTACTAGCAAAATATGTTAGCTTGAATGTAAACTAGTGTGGTTTTGCATTCAGGAGGCCGGGTCAGAGCCGAATCACCACACCCAGGAAAGAGACTGATACTTGTAAAATAGCTTCAGGAATAGCTGATGGTTAGTTACAGGACTTCTCAACCTGTTTTTGTGCTGACCATAGGCATAGATTCATGGCTCTTTCTTATTCGTGAAATATTTCAAGTATATTACAATCTCTGCAGGTGTAACCACTGGATCTCCAGTAAAAATAGAAGTTCCTAACACAGATCAAAGGGGGAATGTGAGAGTTCATACCATCCACTATTTCCAACTATGTTCTACTGCTAGTCCCCAGATTTACCTCTCTAAAACTGCATTAACAGTTGTTTTCTATACCATCTCCTACCAATTTCTTGATATGTATACGGAGGTGCATGGAAGCCTTAGGCCATTACAAGCGGCTCTTGTGACTGGTCCATGTCCCTCTTAATTGTGTGATTTTCTAGATATTTTTGCATATCTTCGATTAGTGGGTGTTTTTTACATTTCTCCCTCTCATTACCCGTATCAAATGTTATATTCGATTTATTGCTTCTAAGAAATGTATCAGAAATATATGCGAAGCAGTTGTTACAGAATATAGATTAATTGACAGTATTGAGGTAACCATTCCAGGACTATAGTGAGATGTCCAAAGCATACAGACCATCTCATGCAGATGCAACTTATGACTTCAAGTATGGAGTAAGATCAGTTCAGGTACTATCCTGTTGTTAGTTGAGACTTAAAGGGGGACCTAATTCACACTTTCTATGCTTGAACTTTCATTAACTAGGTTGATTTGATGTTGATCAACATTGGATCTTTTTATTTGTGAAACCAGGGTGGTGGTAGATCTTCTGCTAGAGAAACGATAGGGAGAGTTGGTGCTGGAGCTATTGCAAAGAAGATTTTGAAACTATATGCCGAAACTGAAGTAAGTTTCATGGGTTGTATCGTGGTGAATACTCAGCTTCTGAAATTGGGAGTATTAACATTGGATAGTTAACAAGGGGTGACTGCTAAGCAGTAATAATTTGAACGTTAACAACCCATTGCAGAACTACTGCTTTATATTTCGCTTGCAGTTCACGTTTACTGTTTATCTAAAAAACTATATATAAAATTAATTTCAAATCTGGTCATAATCGGAAATGTATAGCATGCTCATTACCAGCTGTCTGCAAGTCTTCTTACATAGCATTTGGTGTTACAGATATTTGCTTATGTTTCACAAGTGCACAAGGTTGTCCTTCCGGAAAACGTGGTTGATGACGAGACATTGACACTTGATCAGGTACGTGGAGAATCCATTGTTATTTTATTATCGTAGCCTGGCATGGCTTCAATCTGTCTTGGAACTTGCAAGTGATATGCATCAAAATTATTTGTGTCCTTCGAAAAGAAAAGGAAAATATTATTCCATGTTGTTAATTATATTATATTACCTTCCAAATGTCCTCTCTTGTGTATAAAGTTGCGTATCCTTGTACCTAATTATTAAGCCTGATTATAAGTTAAAACTGAATAGCCTTGATAGTTGATACAAGAAACTAGTTTATTTTGACTTGCAATCTAATGTGGACATTTCTGTCCAAGATTAAAGAGAGTATGTAGATAACTCAATGTAGTCACGACACCCCCCCGTCGCCCCGGTCATGCAATTGAATTTCCTGTCTCACCTTCTCGTTCTAATTTCTATGTAATTTTTATTTCCCATTCCTCTTAGCATCTTGTTATGTAGGCCTCCATCTTATCCTTCACGTGTTTACAGATTGAGAGTAATATTGTGCGGTGCCCAGATCCCGAGTATGCCGAAAAAATGATTGCTGCTATTGATGCCGTCAGGGTGAAAGGTGATTCGGTTGGTGGTGTCGTTACTTGCATCGTTCGTAATGTTCCCCGGGTGAATCCTTGTCCCCCCAAATTGAGTTTCATTATTCCCTTATGCAATTCTTCTAGTAAAATTCAAATTTGTGATTTATTTATTAATTTGCAGGGTCTTGGTTCACCTGTATTTGATAAACTTGAAGCCGAGTTAGCGAAGGCTTGTATGTCGTTACCTGCAACAAAGGGATTTGAATTTGGCAGTGGATTTGCAGGTTCAAAACAGTCGCTCGTGTTGACTATGTCTTTTTATTATGAGATAATAATCGTTATCGTATAGGTTTGTGTTGCACTCCAAACATCCTAACATCAAAATGAAACAGGTACATTCATGACTGGAAGCGAGCATAACGATGAATTCTTCATGGATCACAATGGACGAATCAGGACAAAAACCAACCATTCTGGCGGGATACAGGTATATATATATATATATATATTTCTGATTTTCTACTGGCTCTCGACATTTTTTCTTCTGAGTGTTGTTATGATTCCATATTCATCAACGTGTCCAGGGCGGAATTTCAAATGGTGAAACTATTAAAATGAGAATAGCATTCAAGCCGACGTCAACAATATCTGTAACTCATGTTTCTGTTATTTAAAACCCGCTCTGTCCAAGGACTTGAACTTTAGTGATTCATTTTTCTGGAATGTTGCGAACTTGGTTTGCAGAGGAGGCAAAACACTGTGACTCGAGACAAAAACGAAACAGAGCTAATCGCCCGAGGTCGCCACGATCCTTGTGTTGTTCCAAGAGGTAAGTAAACCTTCGACAATTTTTATATCCATAGGTCGACAAAAAAATAAAGTTGATCATATCAATTTTTTTTTGCGACAGCTGTCCCGATGGTGGAAGCAATGGTGGCGCTGGTACTTGTGGATCAGTTAATGGCCCAATACGCACAATGCAATCTCTTCCCCATCAACCCAGCATTGCAAGAACCTATGCAGCATAATACCGAGGAGCCCATTGAGATCTGATATGATCCTCTCTACCAAAAAGGTCACACACGTATATCTCTTTCTCTTTCTATCAGAATTTCCGCGGATTTTCTTCATTTCCATCTGGGTTTAGAAATTACTACCACCATGGAAGAATTTTAAGCTAATTGAGTATGTGTCTGTTTTATCTCATTATCTTGGACACGTTCTATGTTGCTATAAGTGATGTAATGAAATTTTTCTGATGCTGCTGCTGGTTGCAATAAGTGAACTTTGTTATATTATCTAGGATAAACAAAACTCTAGCGCTATATCAATTATTAAATCCAAACCCCCTCGACTCTAATATCCTAATTATGCCTTCTAACGACGAGAAGGATGCTTGATAATCAAGAAGCCGAGCGAGGTCAAATAAACGTGTTTTCCCATGAAACTCGGGCTTTTTTTTTTTTTTTGTTACTAAGCATTAAGCTAACAACACCTGACAAGGTCCACCGATAGAAGCCAGGCAATTGCTGGCTCAGCTGAGAACATGACTAGAAAGAGAGAATCAAGAGTAGTAGTAGAAAGTTACATTATAAAAAGATCATCACCACTCCTCAACCTCACTGCTACTCAATTCCCGACAGCACTCCTCTTTAGTAGCCAGTCGAGGATATCCCCGAAGACGAGCTCGACGTTCTCCTCGGGCTCTCCCACGAGCTGATGCCACATCCCGGGATATATCTTGAGGGTCTTATCCTTGCTCGACGCTCGCTCGTATAGCTCCTTTGCGCATGCCGGGTCGCACACGACGTCGTCTCCGCCATGGACGACGAGGAAAGGCACGGCCACCTCTTGGAACCTGCTTTGGAGCTCCCTGCAGACACGCATGAGCTCTTGAGCCGTGGCCGCCCGAGGCCTCATCGTCGGCCTCCTCGGGCTCGCCAGTGCCAACTTACGCTTCCAATCGACCTTTTTTTCGAACACAAAAAAAGAGAAAGAAAACGGAGTTGTTAGCATTGTGAGTCGGTCGGAACGTAAGCATGGAATAGCAAAGAAACAGTTGCATGATATTGTTACTGACTGCTGCTCAAGATACTGATCATGGGTATGGTTCGAGAATAGATATGAACGACGAAATGCGACGGAACGATCGTCCATGACTGCTTCGGCAAACCATGGTTAAGTAGTCCAAGCTTGCCTATTCAGTATGGTTGAGTTCTTAACTTTATCGGGAAGGGTGCATAGCACTTTCTTTTTTATTTTTTATATGTTATATCTCAAAACCATGGTTGTCAAGATCGGACCGGCCGGTTCTGATCGGACCGGTCAAAAATCCGCGGTTCCGGTCCGGTCTTTTTTTTAATTTAAAAATAAATAAAAAGAATTTGGTTAAATAAATTATACAAAATAGAAAAATCAATAAATTAGTTTGGTCTGGTGGTTTTACTTAATGGGTTTGGGCTCGAATTCACCCAACACTCTAATTTTTATTATTTAACCTATTAGCTCACTATTTTATTTTTATTCAAATTTGACCCCAACTCATAGATTTAATACTTCATAAGATCATTTAACCTATAAGCTCTTCTTATAACACGTTAAATGATCACTCCGCCTACGATTTAATTAATAAGCTTGTAAGTATTACTTCCTCAGTCCCACATATTTATTCCCAAAGATTAGTGGGCACGTAAATTAAGAAAACTCTTTTTTTAATATTATAGTACACTTAAAGCATGGAGAAAGAGAAATTCTATTAGTGTGCATGCAAATTAAGAAGTTTTTTTTTTTAATATAAATGGTGTAATTAGTTTAATTATTTGACATAATCATTTACCAAAAAATAGAAATGGGAAGAATTATGTGGGACACCCGAAATAGAAGATGGGAAGAAATAAGTGGGACGGAGGAAGTATATCACTTTTTAGTTTTTTCAATTATATATATCTACCCTACGGAAATTGAATATGCAAATTTCGATCAAGCATCGGCTCGAATGGCTCACCTTAAAGGAAACACCGGGGATGGAGCCGCGCGTGGGCACCACGCACCATGTGGGCACCAGCCACGCCGCCAGCGACAAGAAATGCTCCAAAGGCCACGGCGGCTTAAACTTGCTGCTTATCCCACACATCGCTCCGTTCAAAACCACCCCATCGTACCCCTTCCTCGGCACCAATCTCCCTCCTCCTCCGTCGCCGCCGCCCTCCCCCCTCAGCGCAATCAGCAGCGCGATGGCCCCGCCCAGCGACTCGGCGTACAGAAACGCCGGCAGCGATGGGTCGTAGCCGGCCCTGAACGAATCGAAGTAGGAAACGCAGTCGTCGACCACCAAATTGACGTCGGGGATGTGTGCCACGAGCCCGTCGGAGAAGCCGTGGCCCATGTGGTCTATCGCGCACACGGCGAACCCGCGCTTGGCGATGTGGACCGCCGTGAGCTGCACGAACCAGCTAGACTCGCCGGTGAAGCCGTGGACGACGCAGACCACGCCGGCGATGGGAGCGTTGAGTGGGGTCCACGATTGGGTGAACAGCTTGAGGTTTGGGTCGTGGGTGGAGGCGATGCGCTCGGAGTCGTGGGTGATGCGGTGTCGGGCGTAGAACTCGTCGGCGGTTAGAGAGCCTAATGGGCTCGTAGAATTCGCGGCGGCGATTGGGTGCTTGGATAGCGTTGCTTCTGAGGAGTCTGACATTGTTGTTGATGATTTTTGAGATATGAGAAGAGGTTTAATTTAACGTTTTAGCCTTTGGTTTTGTTTGGCTGAGCATTAAATGAAAGCAGATTTGTAGGTATCTCAGCCACACTGAAAACATCATTTCACTTCATTGCATAAATCACATTAAACAATTGCGATTAAGAATTAATGAAAGCAGATTTGTGGGTATCTCAGCCACACAAAACATCATTGCGTAAATCACATTAAATAATTGCGATTTCGCTCTCTATTTCCTTTTTCTTTTTCTTTCATCTAACAAAGACAATATAGTGTTAAACGCTAATCACTTAAAAATGAATAGATAGAAAGGGTACAAAGACAATGAATGCATCAATAATGTTTTTGGACGAAAGGTGGTTGCAACGGCCAATTCACACCAATCATGTTTTGGTCCATTTCTCTCTCCTTTTTCTTACTATTCTCCTTTTTTTTTTTTTTGCAATTTACGTCGAATTAATCAAATTACAAGCAAGTATGGGCGTGCGTAATTTTTAGGGGTTCTCGAATAGGGGGTGAGCCATGAGTGTGTCAATATGAAATTTTACTTACTTTCCTAAGAAAGATATCTTCTTAAAGAATATCATACTGCCAATTGAGATATTTTGAAAAGCTTGAGTTTGGGTAGACCATTTTTTTTACCATAACTAAGTGATGAAGTTACAGCCAACACCTGAAATTTTTTGTCCCTTCCCTGCCTTGCCTACTACATACTACTCAGATGGTTGCCCTCGAGCTTTATCTTGTCCTATCTACTGCTTTCTTCATCTTCAACACAAGCTGAATAAGCAAGAACCAGAGAAACGAAATCATCATCAACCCAAAATGGCAGAAATATAATCTAAAAGCACTGCAAAAATGATATAGGATGAATGAGTCTTGGGCCGAAACTGTGCTTTAAATCATGCGATCGATCTTCTTCTAGTGCTCCATTGATATACTGTCCATGTGACCAAATACGGAAGACAGCAAACAAAAAAAGACGATGGTTGATATAATGATTACGGGTGTAAGTAGCTAAGATGTGGAAAGTCCCTATGTCAGAAAGCAAAGTTAAAAAGCTCCAGCATCGGACAAGCAAATGAAGAAGAGCAAAACCTGATATTATACTATGGGAGCATCAGTTGTCTAAGTGAAGGTCATAGTTCGGTTCTTTAACATGAGGTTTGATGGGGTATCAATGTGCAGTTTGAGTAATGATGCAACGATTTTTAGGTTTAAAATTCAGTTCTGGCAAACTATAGCTTAGAGTTATCCAAGACGAAGAATCTAAAGATTTATCATACCATGAGACGTAAGCCGTGCAAGCGTTAGGAAAACGTGATAAAGAAAAGCAGATTTCATATCAAAGCTTGAAGAGAAGTTGACAGTAGTACTTCATAGCACAACCAAACAGAGAAACAAAGGCCTCCACAAAGATACTTTTTTTTTTAACAAGAAGATATGCTGGGAGTTAAGGAAGAGAGAAACTAACAACATATCCTGATTATGCAATCAGCCAAATTGAAATATCGATTGGGTGCTTACACTTCAACAATTTAAATCAAACATTGTTTTGTCTTTTAGGGGATTAATCACTTGTTGGTATTTCATGAATAAAATTGCTACAGATCTCAATTGTCTAAGCAAGTAGCAGAAATGTTGTAGGTTAGAAGATGAAGGTACTGCCAATGAGGCTTGGCTCTAGTGGCCAAGCTGAGGCATCCAAAGTTCATGTGATTAGGAGGTCAGGGGTTCGAACCCCACCTCCCACATGACTTTGGAAAATCCCCATGGGCTTAGGCCCATGACTATCGTTGTTGGGTGGGTTTGGGATGTATCCATCTGACCCCGGGGATTAGTCCCACCTCTGGAGTGTGTGGCGATTAGCCCATAGCCGGGCTGTGTGGGGATACCTCGGGACCGAAAAAAAAAAAAAAAAAAGAAGATGAAGGTACTTGTATGGGAAAGACTGGCAACATTTTCTCAATAAATCGACCTTTTCTCCTCCAAATTCGTAACGTAATCCTCAAGAAAAACACACACAAGAGCAACATAGTTTTGACATTTATGCACAGCAAAATTCTTCAATACCAGCACAAATTTCGAATAAATCTTGCCTCGAACCCATATAAAAACACAAATTCCATTATAAAGAAGATGAACACGTATCACAAATTAGGGGTAAGAGAAAACCACACAGACAGATGTCTTCGTTCAACGTACATGTAGAAAGGGGGGAAAGAGTGAAAGGGGATTTTAGAATTGTTACCTCCACAGCAGAAGCAACAGTAGCAACAAGATACTATGAGGAGCACTTCTCTGAAAAGAACAGAAAACCCTCCGAAAGTCCCCGAACTGCTTTGGCGATCGTCGTCCAATAACTTGTGCTGGTAGCTAGTTGATTCAGTTTGCTGCTGCTGCCTCTTTTGAGAGTTCATTCGATGAAGATTGAGGTCGAGCGTCTTCAAGTAGGCGTTTTTGAAGGAGTCCCTCAACCTTAGGGACGGCCATAGATGCATCTTTTGATTCTCTTCCCTTCGATTTTGTAGATAGACTGGTGAGTGACTGACTATCGATCGTTAGAGATTCTTTTCCATCATACTGCAATTATGATTGGTCATCATCACATTCGATGTTTTCTATAATTTCATGAAATAAGTTTAGAATTTGACACTTCACTCACCTTATCATCACCAGCGGTGTTTTAAAAAGCTTATAGCGTATCACGTCGCGTTTTGATTCCAACAGCGCGTAGCGCATTGCGTGAGTATTTCAGGCAGTCCACTTATAATATAAAAATTATAATATAGGAATTAATTATAAATAAATAGGGTTGTTATACTAACTATGATGATATTTATTCTCATTCAGTTTCAAAAATTATCATAAGATCAAATAAAATATATAAATATACTAAACAATAAGTAAGTTTCCGGAAAAATAACGATAATTACAATAAAAGAATGAATAAATATTAAGGTAAATAATAAATAAAGAAAAGATAAAAAATATTTATTCTCATGTCTCGTGACTTGTTAAGTCGTTGTTTTGGAATTTTTAATCAATTCAAGCTCCTTAGGTCCCAATAAGATAGATTATTAATACCAAATTTTTCAAAATAAAAAAGATTTTTTAACCTAAAATAAATTACATATTTTAGCTAGTCTCCTTAGTAAGACAGAAAACTTTACATACCCACAAAATACAACTTATATACAGATTAATTAGAACGAAGCGGCTATATTTAAAAAATTAGTGAAGATTAACAAAAAGTAATTGCATTGCATCTTCACGTTTTCAAAAATCATGAAAAGAACATTAAAAAGACAAAAATTATACGTTACTTGAGTTACATAAGTAAAATATGATATGCCTAATATTAGAAAGTTGTGTATAAGTTAAAAATTTATGGGCTAAATAAGTTTATGAAGATCCTTAATTTTATACTTTTTGAAATAATATAATATATATAGGTGTATATATATATAAAATATATTAAATATTTTAGAATTTCGGTATTCGATATAATCGGTATACCTAATTTTAAAAACTTTCATACCATTACCGTACCGAAAATTTTCGGTACGGTATCATACCTTACCAAAAACTTCGGTATACCAAAATTTTCGATATTTTCAATACGATTCGATACGATAAGAACGGTATTTCGGAATTTCGGTATTTTTCCCCATCCCTACTCAAACATTCCATTATTACGATTTTACCTTACTTTCTAATAAAACAAACTTCAACCCTGAAACTGCATAAGGATCCTCAAATCGAAAGAGGCGACGAGCTCCACACCTTCAAGATCCTCATCTTTAAGCCCTAGAACTTGCAAGCGACGATTCTCCAAGTCACGATTCCGACGATTCCGCAAGATTCGAACCCACAAGAGACGATCTTCGGTGAATTTGATAATTTTTGTTTCTGTTTCCTATTTTGGTGCTTCGAAGTCAGCGAGGGTTCGATTCGTTGCTTGGTTGAGGTCGATTAGGTTGATTAGGTCGATTCGTTGCTTGGTTGAGGTCGATTCGTTGTTTGAAATGAGTTTTCAGTTCATGTTTATTTACTTCCTCCGTTATGCCCGTGGCGACAAAGAAGGCTCCTTACGACATGCTGAATGTGAAGCTGAGAGGCTCTTAAATGAATGTTTTGTCATGCTAATTTTAGAAATATATGTGTACCAGCTTTTGGATTCGAGGTTTTGCATCAATTGGATACATATACACCAAACAAGCAGCTCAGCAGCTAGGCAAGAAAGCTCTGTATTGAGTAAGATTTAGGTCGATTTTTTCATGATTGAAGTGAGTTGGTTCTTTTTAACTTTGGTTGTTTGGTGTATGTTAGGGCACTCTATGAACATATTGGTACACGAAACATAAGTTTAATGGTACACTACATATGGATTTCATGGTACCATTTGATTTTATTGTGATATTCTTCTTTGATTCATGCAGTAATGTCACGATAGAGAGAGAGTTCGCTCGCCTACGGGTTATGAAGTTTCTTCTAGATGTGATATGCATACGTTTCGGTCAATAATGACCAAGGTAATGAAGAATATAACCGAAGAGCAGCTTGCGGCCATTCAGAAGAGCATAGCAAAGTTGTTGCTTGAATTTAAGGAGAAGCCTGCAGGATATTGCATGACCAGCATAATTGTATGCTCCATTTGTTGGGTTGAGCTTGGAAGTGTTCTGTTTAAGCAAGTATGTGCTTTTGGACATTGTTTTGTTGTCTTATTATGGATGTTAGTAGGTGCTTTTGGACATGGTTGTTTTGCAGTCTTTATGGATGTTGAGTTGCAGGTGTGGTTGTGATGCGTTCGAACATGGCTGTCACGTGTATGTACCAAGATGAGTATCGATATGTTACCAAGTTTAGCATCGTTAGTGTACCAAATTATACTACGGTAATGTACAATATTTAGTACTGATATGGTACCACATTGAATTTTAAAATATAAAATGCAGACTAATATATGTACCCAATATAGTGTTTACACTGTATCTTTATACAGTTATTGACCGTATCTAAAATCATGCATCTACTGTACCACAATTCGTATAGACTGTACCGTTTGGTCCTTAACTGATATTATTTCCTATACAGGGAGTTAAGTGATATCAACTTTAGCTGATAGGTATTTTAACTGAAATTTCCCCCCAAGAATTTATAAAAAAAATGGCCTTTTTAGTGGGTGGGACCTTAGTAATTTTATTGTTTTACAGTCGAATATACGAAATCTTAGATTTATAATTGATGTAGTATGAATTTGAATTTATGATATATTAACTTGATCGACTTATTACAAAACCCTTGTTCTAAATTAAAGGAACTCCATACATTGTTCTCAGGAACTCCATACCACTGCTAATGAGAACCATATTGGTGATGGTATTATAATAACCCTTCAATGATATCGCTATGCCTGAGTCTACGAGTTAAAGTACTTTATTACCATTTAGTTTACATTAAAACATTTTAGCTAAACTTCACTAAATAACTTACAAGTTCCACTAAATAACTTGAAGTGCATTAGGTACACACACACAATTTCAGGCAAGGAGAAGAAGAGATAGAGGGAAGTTACTGAATCCATGCAAACATTTAAGCTGACATGATACGAAGGGCAGAAACGAAGGTCAAGGAACTGCATTATACTTTCGTTTACTTATTTCTTGAAATGATCTTTTCCTTTAAAGCATCCCAAAAGGCAGGTATTGCAACATTGTCGGGAACTTCCTTGAACGACGGAAGGTAATTCACATCCACAATGACATGATCGCCAGAGCCTTCTTGAACCTGACACGGTTTACCACAAGACGAGGAAGTTATATTTTGACTTTGAAGTAAGGCCAATCAATATGAAAAGAATCAGGAAGAAGTGTACATTGTGTTTATCTACTGTAGATCAAACAATTTTTTTAAAAGCAACAATGGGCTTGCACAAGTCATGTTACTGAATAAAACTTTCTATGCTTCTACGAAATATGTAGCCTGTGACATCTGAAACTAAGGCAGACAATTGATTCCAGGAAACTAACGCCTTCGTTCCTTAACAAATTTTAAATTTTCGATTAAAAAAAGGCCATTTACAATTCATGCCCCATTTAATGTTTCAGTTACAGTTCAGACCAACAGTTCATGGGTCTGTGGTACCATTATGTCGGTTTGTGCTACCACTTAATGGATCTGTGGTAGCACATGGGTCCTTATCTCTAAATGAAAGTTAAATTGAGTCCTTAAATGTAACTTTCATATGTCATTATCTTAAATTGAAAATATGTTTTGGAGCCTGGCCCAAAATTAAACGTTAAAAAAATTACAAAGGAGTTACTCACAACGACGTCAAAACCAAATATGGTAAGCCCAAGTGCCCTTCTAAGCCAATTTGCAGCATCTGTCACGAGTTCGATATCAAGCTTATGGTTGTCACTGCTGGCTTGTTCTTTAGAAACAGGAAGAGACTTAAGGCTGCAAGAGACATAATTTTCATCATTTTTTCTTGGATGCCATTGATGAGCAGTAGCTAACCACAAAGACAAATAGAGTAAGAATTTTGATGCCTGTCGAAGCGCAAGGGTTCCTGTCCCTTTGCAATGGATAGGTTCAACAAAGTATCTGCGTTTGGTATCGACTTCTTGATGGCATGAAACAACTTGCTGCCCAGGGCATAAAATTTGTGAATTAAGGATGAATGGTCCACGTATTCCTGCATATCAAGATGAGATTCACAGTTCACATTATATGGGAGGAAGAATTCAATGAAAATAATATAACTGAATCAAGAACTAGAAGCATTAGATCGAATCAGTTTTTAAATCTTATCAGCACCCGTGAACTCTAGCCAGATTGGGAACTGAGGTGCATCCTAAAAAACTTGTCTTTTTCATCTTTGATAAATTATCTAGTATCCAATTGGTTAAACTGTTTACCATACCAATGCATGAATGCATTGCGCCAGAATTCACTAAGGCTCCGTTTGGTTCGTGAATTTCAACGTGGAAAAGAAAAAAAAAAGTTGTGGTTGTACGACACGTGAACCGTAATGTACAATAATTCGATGCGTACCACCACACTTTTCTTTTCTTTTCCGCGTCGATTTCCGCAGACCAAACGCACCGTAAGAATCATGGTTAGCTATTTCCCATCCATCATTCATCCACTTGGTGAAATAGATAACTAGGACAGTATATTCAGACCATACCAAAGCAAAACAAAAATTAACCAATGAACACAGCACAGATTGGAATGGCACTAAAACTGAAAATCTAGCATACAAAGTCCAGAATTTGAAGTTAAGTCGCTGACCTGCACTACAGCAGGAAGTGGAACATTGAGATCTTTGTACTGTTTCAATGTAAAAACAATTGCCTGCAATTTCATATATCAAAGCCTGAATAAAAAAATTTCAAGAGCTGTAACATATCTTCAGGAAATAATCATGATGTTCTATATTAGATTTGCTTTATACAGAAACAAGCATACTCAGCAAGAGTACAACAAATCAAATAGAATTAAATCACGCCAGAGTTTCCGGTTGTGAACAACTTCAGGGGGGAGGATTAGGACAACCAATTTGCTATCCATTAGCATTTAAATGTGCACTTTAAGTCAGCTAATAACATTATCATCAATAAGAAGATCAAAACTTGGGGCCCAACAATGAATATGATAAAGGAGAAATATGGGTAGTGCAGTTGACACGGAAATTATAGCAGCTTAAAAGATAGACCTTACTCAAGGCATTGCCAACTCAATAAATAATCAAATAATAGTTCTCTCTGAATACAAAGCAGAACCAGGTACATACATCATAGACTCAGACCTAATTAAGCGCATAAAACAAGAAAGCTTCTGCCTTCTATACAGCTGGTAAATTTATCTCACAGAAACATGATGGAATTTAGTTCACGCACGCTGGAAGACTAAAAAATGAACCCATGAGAAAAGTTGAAATGTCACCGGCAAACCGTAACCTGATCATTCAATACAGAAAGAAGTAAAAGATTGTGAATTTAAAGTTAATCAGCAATATATACCATACTGTGAGCGTCAGCCACGCCGCAAGCAACTTGAGGTTTCACTAGATTCGGTAGAGGCAGCTCTGCCATTGCCAGCTTCTGTTCTAAACCAGAATCATCAAATCTATCAACCTGCAGATGAATTTCCAAATTCCGCATTTCTTACTTAAGATGGGGCAATAGACTAGGCAAACATTGTAAAAAGAAATCTGTACTATACCCTTTTCCTGAGCGGATATTTTTATGTTTACCCTTCACCAAATTCCACTATTGGATATTTTGACTCTTATTGAAGTAGATTTCATGTTCCAAATGGGACAGATCTCTACATAAAGCACACAAAGCTATCCCATAAAGAATGCCAATGTTACCACTCACCCAATAGTCTGTCATGTTTGATTTTGAAACCTTATTTAACTGTTTATCTAAGAAAAATAGGATGACATTAGTGGTATATGCTACAGTAATGGAAGGGTACATGATAAGAAGCTAATGCACACATTTCCACGAGTTTTCCAACATGCCTATATACCAAGAAAAACTGCAACAATTCGTCTCAAGCCACTAGTTCCAAGTAATAGATTGTGATAAAATACCTCAATGAAACGGGGGCCTCTGATTGTATGGCGTCCCGGAGAATGAAGAGTTTGCAAGCCGGCCAGGATCTGCTGGATTTTTACACGATCTAATATGGGGAAAATACCTTCAAATGGGTCAATAACACAACAATCCAGCTGACATTCAATGCACCTGCATAAAGATTAGATAACTTACATGAAACCAAACTTCCGAGTATAAAGTTAAGGACTCTAGATCAATTGTAAAATTCTTCCCAACAGGGAATGATCTACCAACTCTCCGAAGAATGGAAAAGAAGAAAAAGGAAATTGACTACAGTGGCTAGACTCCAGCAGACAAAGTACAAGTTGAAATGGTAAAAGAGCTATAACCCATTCTTCTTAAAATGGCACCAACGTGATTGTTTCCACCTGCTCCATCATCATATTTATTCAAATTAATTGTTTCAATAGGAAAAACTCAGTTCTATCTATGACAACTCAACTTCTATGTGTTCAAGTGGTGGCCATATGATTAATTTGCAGTAGCCTGATCAAATGCATTTGCGAATTGAAGTATCAATATAGGTAATTTTCTGAAATGTTTGTTAGAACTTTTCTGTTAATTGAGCTCAGACATTATATAAATGTGCTTGTCGTCTATCTGAAAGCAAACATGAAAGTTTCAGACATCTTTGCAGCAAACATAGACAGTATGGAGGATAAAAATGTAAGTATATTCTATTGGAAGTATAAGATGACAGCATGCTCAAAATATGCTTCAGTGAATGATTTTCAGCGACAAACAAGCTTCTGTACGCTAATGAGAAACAAGAAGTGATTCTATAACCTTTGCAACTCCTGCAGGTTCCTAGTAAAAGTAACTCTCCCGTGAAATTCCAAAGACTCACTACCCATGTCCACAGTCAATATCTCATCTGTTGCCTTGTGCAATACTGCATCAACAAGTTTCAACTGGCGTGGTATCGAGAGCTCATAATTTAGTGGCAAAAACATCATTCCATCCTGTGTCGGAAATAATGGAAAGGCACCCCTCTGCAAAGTTTAAGGTGCAGGAAAAATCACTAATTCAAATCTGTAAGAGCAAAGATTTCGATACTAATAAGTCTAATTCAGGCAAATAATGAATTGATTTCACAATGACATTATCTTTTTCATAATCGACAGTTATATCGAAGAAGTTAAAGAAGATAAAGGAGACTTGATGAAGCAAGTAAAGGGCACCCTAAAGCTGTAAAATAGCACATTAGATACCTGATAAATGAAATATTGCCTAGGTTTTGCTTACCTGTGCACTAATCAGTTGAAAATAGTTACCTTGGAAAAATCTTCTTCCCGAGAAGGCTTCATAACATAGCCAACTGTCAACAAATCCTTACCAAGAGCCTATGACATCACGAAATAAATCAGGAAACTTCAAGTTTACAAGATAAACAGAATTTGAAAACTATTCAAAGAATACAAACTTTGCTTTACTTCCGTATGAGATTACACAATAAAATAGAGCTCATAATAGGTCATTTCAATTGGAGATATAAATTATACATATACTAAACTGATACCACTGTGTTATTTAGAGAACCCCCATGTACCTTCTTATTCAATTGACAAATAACTAAGGGAAGCTCTTCAAGGATAGAAATAGACGCTCTGGACATCCCATCAGCAAAGAAGTCCACATCTGTGATTAAAGTTCAATGATGCAAAATAATTAATCTTCCACAGCAACTCCCATAGACATCCCCAAAAAATAGCCCAGTTAAAGAATAAATTATCTTGATAACTGATCCCATCAACGAATGAGAGAGGATGTAAAACCCACCATCACATGATCTTTTTTCAGCTGGTCCTAAAAACATAATAAAAAATATGTAAGCAGGCAAAACATTTTATTGTAAAGCATGGCATAGTTCAATATAAGAACAATCCAATATGTTCCCAAAACCTTAACATATAATATATCAATATAAGAATGTTCCTGAAATTTCTCATATTCTCTAGAGTTAACGACTTATGACAGATGGAGATCACATTCATTGCTGATAACCGTTCACAAACTTAGGGATGTAAATGAGCCGAGCTTGGCTCAATTTATAGGCTCGAGCTAGCTGAGTTCGAGCTCGAGCTTTTTAATAAAAAAAAAATTAAGAAGCTTGCGAGCTTGTTCAGCGAACTTTCGAGCCCCCATAAACGAGCTGGAACTCGAGCTCGGCATAAATGAGCTCGAGCTCACATAGAGATCACTTATGTCGAGCCGGCTTAACTCATCTTTCACCCCTACACGGACTAATACAAGACACTAAAGAGTAAAGTAATTGGGGAATCGAATTTCCATTCACTCGTTTATTGATCGGCTAACAATCATCTATAAATAAATATCTCATTCCCAACCACGATCAAGCATAAATTATCACTGCTCATTTGTTTCAGTGTTATAGTGTTGTTTAAAGACACGCAGAAAAAAATCTTACCAACTACAACTTGTAACCAGCCCAAAGTATGATCTACGTGATAGAGGTCCTGTCTGCAACTTGGAATTACATGGGCTATAATGCCTGCTTTGTTCCCCCAAATTCGACTGACCTCAGTTGAAATTTGAGCCTCTTCAGAAACTTTGAATATAGAGCAGGAGTATCGTGTTGCTATTTCTTGAAGAAAACTCTCCTGTAACAACTAAGTCAGTTAATTATCAATTTGTTACGGTACAGATTTCTGATAGTACGAGAAATGAAATCGATGCTGCAAAAACAAGCTCAGCAACAACTTCAAGCATCCATCTTTTCTGAAAATCATCATAAAAAGTCAACAAAAAATTCTTAATACGATCTCATAAAGATGGCAATCCAAGAGGAGATCAGAGTTAGTCAAGTGGCCAATTGAAAACAGTCTGCAGAAGCTAACCTTTGAACCTGAAAGACCTTGCTCCCGATATATACCCTGCAAAAATTTAAGGAACAAATCACGCCAAAATAAACCAGGGAGTCCAACAAGATCATTTCAGTTTAAAGCTTCCTCATAAGCAACATCCGTCAAGTAACCGAAGCAATTTCCAATCGAGCTAACACATACTTACTCCCACATTAAAATTACGAACATCGCTCGAAGAAAAAAGCTTAGTGAGTAAAAATAGGAAGAATTCCAGCATAAACGCAAACAAACAGAAAAAATCAAAAATAATCTGTAAGACCAATCTTACGATGGGGATTTTAGAGTATCGCAGCCTGCGAAGCAGAGTTTCGGCGCCCGAGCAGAGTACGGCATCGTCTTGGGAGGGAAATAGCACGGAGGCGTCAAATATAATCCCGCCGACTGTTCCCATCGTAGATTCAGCTCAGTGACTGTGTGCATGCAATTGGAAGATGGTCTCTTTTTTTTGCCCGATGAAGCGTACATCTGAGGCTATATCGAACATTGATACCTTGCAAAAAAAGCCGTGATTTTATACCCTTTTGAAAATAGATTTACGTTTTGAAAATGAATAGAAAAAAAAAACACTCTATACAAATCAATTCTATATTATAGAAAATGAATTGAAATATCACCTCACTCTTCCTTCTTGAATCATGGCTTAGATTTAAAAGTTTAAATTATTTTAAAAGATAGGAAGAGAAAATCATTCTCAAAACGAAAAATGTTTAAAATGGTGAACGTTAGATGGCGAAGCTCTTATTGTCTTCGGAATGAACTGTTAGAATGTGAAGTTCGGATTTGTTTTAGATTGAGCGAAGTTAGAGAAAGGGAACCTGAAATGAATCGTGATTGATCGAGGCAAAAAGGTCGACAAAGACTAATTAAATTGCGCTAACTTGGAAAGATTAGTCTCATTTCGGATACTTTCGGGTAGAGCTGTCAATAGGGGTGTGTAAACGGGTTCGGGTAACGGGTATCCGACCCGACCCGATCGGGTATTTACCCGATTTTTATAAAATCGGATTTTTCAGGTATCGGGTTTAAACCCGATACCCGATTGATAATATCGGATCGGGTTTCGGGTAGCTTTGAGCTACCCGAAATACCCGATCGGGTACCCGAAATATCCGGCCCAGCAATATATCATATGTACTAACTATTCATTCCAGCCCATACTTATCATTATTTGTTGGCCTAACATAATAAAATATGACCCAAAGAAAACCAGCCCACAATCACATTAGACCAAACAAAATAAATAAAAAAAAAAAGAACTTACCTCCCTCACCCCAACTCAACACACGACACACACAAACACATGAGAAGCAGACCCTCACGATTCACGAAAGCAGAAGACCCTCACGGCTCACCACCCACAGGCCGGCGACTCGCAGCTATCGACCTCACCACGCACCGGCCGCCGTATCCGACCTCAGCATCATCGGCCGCCCACCGATTCGCTGAGAAGGTCTAAATCTTAATTTTCTATTTTCGAAATTTTGTTGGTTGTTTTTTATTTTTTGGGTTTCAAGAGATGATTTTGAGTATGTATTAACACTTTATACACGTCTAAATAAAATTCTCATCGTTTCCCGGTGCTTCCTAAGATGGCTCGAAATATATTGGCCGTTCCGGTCTCTACGGTTGCTTCCGAGTCCACTTTTAGTACGGGTGGTCGTGTGCTTGATGCTTTTAGGAGTTCATTGTCCTCTAAAATTGTGCAAGCTCTAATATGCGTCCAAGATCGGATTCGTCACGACTCGAAACCAATAAATCTTGAGGAGGACTTGAGCGAAATCGAGAACATCGAGAAGGGTATGTTATGTTTACGTTATATTATATGCTTTACTTGATTTTTACAATTGCGCTTGTTTAATATTGCTAATTTTTTTGTAGAATTGGAGAGCACGGGCGTGGATACATCGTCAATCGCTATTGATATGTGAAATGTAATTGTGAGTTTTTTACTATTTGATGTTGGAGCTTTAGTTGTTGATGGTTGACCGACTTATTTTGTTTTGTAATATTTAGGATGGTGTTGACCTTATTCGTGATTTGTGGTGTGTTGTGAGCTCATTTTATCGTATTGTGTCGTGTCGTGACTTGTTGATCTTGACTTTATGGTGCTATTTGATTTTATATATGGGCGATGTTGTTGAATTTATTTATTTTTTATGGTGTTGAAATTATTTATTTTTATGGTGTTGAATTTATTTTATTGTTAATTGTGTTGAAATATTAATTTTTAATGGTTGATTATATTTTATTGTTGATTGTGTTGAAATTATTTGTTTTAATGATGTTGAATTTATTTGTTGATTTTGTTTACTTTATTTGGTGTTGGTATGAACTTTATTTTTCAAATTGAAGGAATTAAAATTAATGTTAGCATACTAATTTGTAAAAAAAAAAAAAAAACAAAACAAAACCCGAACCCGACCCTATCCGATCCGACGGGTATCGGGTACCCGACCTGAAATACCCGAAACCCGATTTATCTGATCCGATCCCACGGGCCGCCCCGCCCCGCCAAAGTGGCGGGCAGGCAAGCCCGCGACAGGTGCGGGCTTTGGCGGGGCGAGGCGGGCTTGCCCGCAGGTAGCCCGCCAGATTAATTAAAAAATATATATTATTATAATATAATATTGATATAAAATAATAATTGGTGCTGTTAACATAAATATATTAATATTAAAAAATCTTATTAAATAAAATACATTTTCGTTCATTTTTCTTATTTTTTCCTATTTTTATATTAATTATTTCTATTTATTATTATTTCCTTTTTTATATAATTTTTAATTTTTTATTTTTTATTTTAACCTGGCGGGTCGGGCGGGGCGGTTATGCATTTCTTAGGCCCGCCAGATGGCAGGCTTACCCGCCCCCGCCCCGCCACATGGCGGGCTTTGGCGGTTACGGGCCGGCTCGCCCCGTCGGCCCGTTTTGACAGCTCTACTTTCGGGTTGCAATTTAAAAAAAGCCTATTTTGATAATCGAGAAAAAAATACAGGCCTTTTATGATTCAGCCAAATTGTCATTCTAACTTGGTTGCCACGTGTTAAATTGCTATTTTCACTAGAGATGTCGAAACGGACCGACCGAGCGGGCCGACCTGTAGCGTGCCAAAATCCGCCTCTGGCGGGGCGGGTGCGGGTAAGCTTGCCGTATGGCGGGCCTGAAAAATGAAGGCACGCACCGCCCTATAGGCCTGGCGGGCCTGGCCCGTCCAAAATTAAAAAATAAAAAAAGGAAAATAGAAAAAAAAATAAAAATTAAAATTTAAGCTCACAACAAATTCTCAAATCTAAACTCCTTTAATAATTTATTGATATTGTTAAACTTGATTACATTAAAAATCGGAGCTCAAAAATATTATAAAACCTATATAATTATTTATATAACAATATTTAATAAAAATTTATTTATACCTGGCGGCCTGCCCGTCTAGGCCCTTTACTTGAGGAGGGGTTGGCAGTCCGGCCCGCCACTTTGGCAAAAACCAAGGCTACGTTTCGTCTGTGACCCATTAATAACACATTTCAAGCCCATTATAAAATAGGCACCAGTTGTCCTACCAAAAGCAGATTTAAGCATTATAGTACACTTCTACAAACACAATATTAAGAAAATAAATATATTGTTTGGTTGAGTAACATAATTCATTAATGGACCAGATAGGAATCTAAAAAGACCTATTTGCCCCTAATTATTTTGTAAGCCCTAAACTCATCTTCATCACCCCAAACACATCTTTCTCAAGAAACGAAAAGAAAGAATTGGTCCTTCGAAGCGTGACGAATAAATGTTGTAAATGAGATGACCGAGAATCAGAGAAGCGTGAAGGAGTGAGCTCGAGGTAACATTTATGCATTTGAATGAGTTACTAAATTACTGTTTAGAATTTTCATAAACAAAAATCCGATGTTGCTAATATAGATAGATGTGTTAAAACCATAAGTTCATTGGTATTATTCGTTACAGAACCTGTTAATACAAGAATTTATGGAATGATGGTGGTAGTTGGCAGTTAGAAGAGCACGTATGCATTGATATGAGTATTAGTTGGTTGATTATTGAACTGATTAAATAAGTGACGGAGTTATATTTAAGCTATGTGAGTTTGTTCATTTTCATATAACATCTCGAAGACAAAGGTGCTTGAACATTCATGTCTTGCAACCTTCAATAGATGGTTTGATTACTAATATGTTCCTTCTTTGCAGCGATGGAGTTTCGTAAATTACTCATTCGAGAGGAGTATCTTTACGACAAGTCTTGACCAGAGAAACTTGATAATTTCTTCATAGCAAAATTAATTGAGGAGAAAGCTGCAAGCAAAATGGTGGGTGGTTTGCGCAACGTCACTATTACAAGCATCCGTCATCCCATCAAAGAGCGATTTGGTTTCTTATACAGTGGTCAATTTCTGTATGAAAGGTTCAATATCCTACGAAGTCGTTATACTGTCTTCAGCAAAATTCTAAGTGACCCGGATGTGACATGGGATGCGGAACAAAGTTGTTGCCCGTGGTTAGGTTAATTCCATACAAAACACTTACCTTCATCGACAAAGAAATAAATGACCATAGCAACACCCGAAACAACGTATACAAGTATTACAAAAAACAGACAACTCTAGTCGTACACAACAACTCGACAGAATAACGATTAACCCAAGTTAATGAGAAAAATCAGTGTTCATAGAAGTGATAGATTTTTCGATCTGCTCCTAAAATAATCAAAGATAAAAAAAAATTAGTGCTCAATGATAAAAAAATAGTGTTTATATATGAAGATTTTTCGTTCTGCTCCTAAAATAATCAGAGATAAAAACCAACACTTACTTTAACTGGGATGGTGAGTTGCTTTCCTATGCTAAGAGAGCTGCTGCCAGTAGAGAAGTATAGATGGTGAGTTGCTTTCGTCTGCTAAGAGAGTAGCTGTAAGCATAGGAGTAAAGAAGGAAATGTTAAAAATGAATTAGGGCTTTTTATGTTGTATATATAGCAAGCCCAAAATCGTAAAAGACATCAAACCCAACTATTTGGAAAATGCAAGATAAAATTATAATATGAATCTATTCGAGATAAATACTAAAGCCCGTTTAACATTTTCGGGCTTTCTGTTTTTTTCATGAGTTTCGTATGATGGAACCAAACATGGAAAAATGAGTTATTAATAATTTTGCAACGCCATTTAAGAGGTTTATCATATAAGCCAAGCGCGGTGCAAATGTCATGATTCTGTGGTCGCGGGCCCAATTGCCAGCTCTAGTTGCCACGTGCCTAATGTCTGATTAAAAATTAGGACGTTTGAGGATTTTCCCGTTGGTGCTCAAAGTTCTTTTCTCAGTACGTACCCATGTATAAAACTATTCCAACTAGTACCCACCAAAGCAATTTTCAATTTCATTGGTACTCCTAACGCACAATGCAGTATTTTTAAAAAACGACACAGGTAAATTTTAGGTGTAGTAATTGGTTTTTTAGTCACTTCTAGAAATTCATTAGCAAATAACGAGGCTTACTCTTAGAAAATCTCGTTTTTATCATTTAGATTCACGACATCATACGTTTTAGATATCTATCTTAAAAGTTCTTTGGCCACTGGAAAGCCTCAACTACAAGTGTAGCAACTGGAATCGAAAAATAATTAGGGTATCAATTGAAAAAATCTCAAACACAAATGTACATATGAAATTAAAAATAAATGAGCACCAACCTTTGAACACAAACACAGGAAACTATATTTGATCTTCGCGATAACCGATTATAAGGCATGAAAGGGTAGTCCACGTATCAAAATCCCCTCTCTCTCTCTCTCTCTCTCTCACACACACACACACACAAAGAAACATATATTTGGCCCTTTCCTCAAGTAATTATCAATCCAATCTTCTTTTATTCGTCTCAGGACCGAAGATTCTTAATTCTAAGGTAGCTTGTGCGATCCTATTGCTTATTTTATGGTGATGATCCTGTGACCGTATGTATTCCGTCGCATTTTCGTACATTGCGCATACTGCATTTAATTGAGAATTCATTGATTGTTTTCAAATTTTGGCCGTGTATCTTGGGATCCTCTCCTTTTTATGAGCGTTGTCTTTCCTTAGGGTAATTTCGATTAATCGGTTGCATTAAGAATCCGACTTACCCGCCGTCCATTCGATTCTTCATTGATGATTGTATGTTTTCCATGTAAAATCTGATCATTCGGCGCGTTTCTGTTTGTTGTAGGATGGGTAAGGGGATTGATTATTTTTATGTTCGAAGGTTGCCGAAAGGGGATTGATTATTTTTGTGTTTGAAGGTTCGAAAAGGGGATTGATTCTTGGTGCATTGTTCTCCCTTTTGCTGGGTTTCGTGAATCTTCCGAATAAATTTTGATACATAATATGTACTTAAGAGATGGTTACCACGTCATGGAGAAAATTCGTAACACCTTGCTGGAAACCACCAGCCGAAAATGGAGATAATGGCAGCGTTAGCTGTAGAGAAGGCGACTCCGTCGCACACAGCAATGGGTTGTGGTGGTATAAAGATTTGGGACGCCATGTTAATGGCGAGTTTTCGATGGCAGTCATTCAAGCCAATGCCGTATTGGAAGATCATAGCCAGCTCGAATCTGGGCCGTTGAGCTCTTCTGATGAGTCGGGCCCGCAAGGGACGTTCGTCGGGATTTACGATGGGCATGCTGGCCCAGAGGCTTCAAGGTTTATCAGGGAGCGTCTTTTCGAGCATATAAAGAGTATGTTTATCTTAGCTAAGGTTGCTATATTTCTCCCTTGGGTTCTATGATATGGAATATGCATAAGGCTCTCTTTCGTTTTTTGCTAAGATTGAATTGGGATTATTTATTTCTTACTTTACGGCTATTGGTGATGCAGACTTTGCTGCAAATAACCGAGAAATGTCAGCAGATGTCATAAGGAACGCTTTCTTGGCAACAGACAAAGAGTTTCTTTCCCTAGTTAAGAAGCAATGGGATATTAATCCCAGAATTGCTTCCGTGGGCTCCTGCTGTTTGGTGGGCATAGTAAGCAGTGGGAGAATATACGTCGCAAATGCTGGAGATTCAAGAGTGGTCTTGGGAAGGCTTGATAAGGCCGAGAAAGAGGTCCAAGCCATTCAGTTATCGAGCGAACACAACGCAAGTTTGGAGTCTGTCCGCGAGGAATTGCTGACTCTTCATCCCGACGATCCTCAAATCGTCGTTTTAAAGCACAACGTTTGGCGCGTAAAGGGCATCATTCAGGTGAACTGTGAATGTTTCTCTTCCGTATTTGGCTCCTCTTGCTGCTGTTTCCACTCTTGAAATTTAATTTCCTTTTCAGCATTCAACCGTTTAGCTATGAATCTATTGATTTAATCTTAAAAATTAATGAAGTTTGGCTTCTGATGAGCATTTTATCCCATCTTCATAGGTTTCAAGGGCGATCGGCGATGCTTATTTGAAGAAAGCAGAGTTCAACAAGACGCCTTTGCTGCCAAAGTTTAGGCTGCCCAACCCATTCGAGAAGCCATTCCTCTCGGCCGAGCCGTCAATACTCGTCCAAGAACTCCAACCCGACGATCAGTTTCTCATATTCGCCTCCGACGGGCTATGGGAGCACCTCGACAACCAAGAGGCCGTAGACCTCGTCTGCACCTCTCCCCGACACGTAAAGATCTCATTTTGCCCTCTCTTTGATTGTTCGTCTTTATCTTTCATGAAATGTTCTTTCCTTTCCCTCACGCCATGTTTGGGCGAGTAACGTATTGAAGAAAAGAAAACTCACCTTCTTTTCTTTCCTTTTACACGGCATTCGGGACGATTTTTCTTTAAATTTAGCTTAAGCTTTTCTTTTCTTTTCTTTTCTTTCATCATCTGTTTCTCGAATCAACCCGCATAAAAGTTGGTTTTCATCTTTTCTTTCTTTCGTTCCTCACTGAATTCCTTAACACAAACACACCTTTACGCTGTGTTTGGTTAAAGGAAATTGGCGAGGAAAAGAGAACAAAATGATTTTCACTATTTCTTTCCTTTTCCTCACCATCTGGTGAAGAAATTGATTTTTCATCGTTTTGTTTAAGTCAATTTTGTTTTTCTCTGATCAACCCAACGTACAGATTTTCATTTTCCATTTCTTTTTGATTTCGTCATTCCATAACGCAAGCACAACCTTATTGTTTTTGGGCAGGGAATCGCTCGAAGGCTCATAAAAGCGGCCCTACTCGAGGCAGCGAAGAAGAGGGAAATGAGATACTCCGACCTCGACAAGATCGATCGAGGGGTGAGGAGGCATTTCCACGACGATATTACGGTGATCGTTCTGTTCCTTGACTCGGGCTCGATTCGTCGGGATTCGTTTTGCAGGCCCATTGTTTCGATCAAGGGAGGCGAGTGATTTTAAGAAAAAACGTCTGCTAAGCAGCTCGGGGGGATGGGATGGGACGACTGGGTGCGTCGTCGTCGTCGTCTTCTTCTTGTGGTAAAAATGTGCTTGTGTTTTTAAGCTTTATATGAAGTTTTTTTTTTAACTAGTTTTGACGTCTCTTTAACGCTGTTAATGATTATGCCAAATGTTTTGTTGAGTGTGTTCTTCTTGCTCATGGCTTATGAAACTGTTTAAAGAAAGATGGTCAACAAAACACGGGATATTTTGAACAATGGGCACCTCATTTTTTTTTTTGTTACTTCCGATTTGTACTCTATATATTTGATTGTTGACGATGCCCTTTAAATAAAATTACCCCCCCCCCCCCCCCCCCCCCCCCCCCCCCCCTCTCTCTCTCTTGTATGGTGGGTGAGTTTTGGTTCGAAAACAACTTGATTTAGGTGTGTAAACTTAGTCAAATAAGTTCGAGTGTGGCTTGTGCGCTCATTTATTCAACTAGCTCGATATTTTTTAAAGCTCGAAGATTTAAAATAAATTAAGTTAACAAAATATCATAGGGCTGGTTCGTGAGTTTTGAACAGTTGCGACGAAATTCGGGCTTTAATAATCACGAGCTGTTCATGATTTTTCGAAAAAATATGATGAGCTCGAGCACGGCGATTATGAGTTGGATAGGGTTGCCAATGAGGCCGAGTTTTCCCATTTCTTATATATATTTATTTCATACATTTAATATTACACTTTTATCCATTCTTAAATGAATATAAATGACAATATCCAACACAGCATAAACCGACACTATATTCTTTGTACGAAGAAAGTCACATAAAATTGGATTTTATTTATTTATTTTCTTTCATCGCTCGCTAGGAGTTTTTCAATAAATGTACCTCACATATAAACAAACGCAACGCTACATACATTTCGTGAAGTTTTAGCTACAACTCGTCACTTTTTGCTTGCAATTTCACGCCATTGCACTCGAACTCTGTGTGAAGAAACCAAACAACTCACATGGAACTGCGCATTCATCGCCTGTACATGTGATGGCGGATTTTCTTTTCTTTATTTCTTTTCTACATAAAGAAATAAATAAAATTATATTACCTTTTTCATCAAACTTTAAATTTTACATTGTAATGATAATAAGGATATCGTTACCCTACTTTAGGTAAAAAAAAAGTTGAATATAATTTGCCGTATTAGTCTTAATATGCTCATTCTTTTTTAATTAGTGCAATCCTTAATTGAATGATATCCCTACCCCACATTGTGAAAAAAAGGCGCTCTCTATCCCCACTGACGCACTTCACTTCAGTTAACCCATCTCTCAAAACTTCTGAGCACAGTAAAAAAGAAACAAACCTTCAAGAAAAAAAAAACTGAACAATCGCCCGCCCATTTCGCATTGATTGCGAATCCGTACGAAGGAGAAGAGTCGTGGCTGGAACGAGGCATTCGCGGAGCAAGAAGAGATAGATCTGATCGGCCGTTTGTTTATGATTTTGTTGTTTACTTGCTCATTTGCAAGTATCAGTAATGAAGGCGAAAAATTCGGCCGTTGTGCTGAATCCGACTACTGTCGTTTCTTTCGATCATAAGAGGTATTAATGCGGGTTGTTTTATCACTGTACGATGCTTTCGTCTCTCACTCCGCTTTGTCCGCTTGTTGTTTTATCATTTGATTGGAATTTCTCCGGAGCTGTTTTTGCTTGTGTTGGCCTCCGTGAGCGTTTTTTTTTTTAAGTTTGTCGTCTGTAGAAATCTGAATGGAGAATTGCTCTAGCGGAAATTTTTATCGTCTTGAATTACTAGTGATAAGGTTAATTGGTTGACTATGGTCAATGTTGGAGCTGTTTGGGAGAAGTAGCATATTCTATTTCATTTTTCTTCTTTGAGTTTTCTTTTTCCCCATTTCCCTTTCAATGATTTGCCTAGGGGTCGTTTGTACCATATTAATGGATTATATGGGTCTAAGTTATTTGTGTATGGGTATACACGGTTTTGTTCATATTGTATTTTACATGTTTGATATGCGTGTAAATGTGTATGTAATGATATAAATTGTGTTTGATATGCGTGTATTAATTATGTATGTAATGATATAAATTGTGTTTGTTAGATGTGTTTGAGGTATGTATAGGTGTATATGGATTACCCCATAACACTTTAGAGGTGGGTATACATATACAAGCCCTATAACCAAAATCCTTGTAATAGACATGTATAGCTATACAAGGCATGTATGACTATACACAGATAACAAACACGGGATAACTTATTCATACACACCCCATACCTATCTATACACACCTATACACTCATATCAAACGAGGCAGTGTGTAGACATAACCTTGACTTTGATGTGTGCCAGGGCGTAAGTAATCTCGTAAAAATTTAATTAGATCTAGATTATCTTCTCTACCTCGTAAGTCTAGTTGTGTTAAACCTAACACTTGACGTGATCAAGAATATGTAATCGAAATATGATCTTTTGTAAGTTGGCAATACGGAGTACGCAGGTGTGATGAAGTTGCTAAAGCTTTAGTTTAGATTGCATCTGACCTGGATAAATTTTTAATCTTGGACCCATTGTTTGCTTCATTTCATGTTTCAAAGTTTATCTACTGAAATTTAAAGGGCTTGAAATTTCTATTCTGGATCATCATTCTCTGTTTAATTCGGATGAGTTTTATTTAGAATGTTTTGGTAATTTGGTCTGCTTCTAATTTTGTAACTGATGGTGACAGGGATGTTTATGGATTTGCAGTGAGACCTCAGCACTTACATAGATACCGGGAGTATGCAAACATCTACAAGGTCTTCTCATGTTCTCAAAGTCGAATGTTCTTCTAAATATGTTTTCACGTTGTATCTGCTATCCGGGGAAGTATTCTGTGTCTTCTTCTTTTACCTTAACTAATGCATGTTTTGACTTGGATGTACCACGTCTCTAGGAAGAAGAGGAAGAAAGGTCGGAAAGGTGGAAAGATTTCTTACAGAGGCAATCGGAGTTGACTCAATTGGCTTTGAATGGGACATCAGGTAGTGATGGTATCAATAAGGTCAATGTAGAAATCCCAACGGCTGATGAGAAATCCAATAACATTCTAGAAGCTGAGGGCATGAGCGACGAGAAACAGGTTGAGTGTTTGGATGGAGGAAATAAGGAGTTACTTTCTGCAAAGCAAGCCAAAATTCACCGAGCACAGACATGGACAGATATAAGGCCATCCCTTCGTCCCATTGAAGACATGATGAGTTATCGCATTAAAAAGGCTAATTCGATAAAAAGTGAACGAAACTCTGTTGCAGAGAAGGAGTCTCCTCCCTTTGAAGAGGCAAGATCTGGAAGAGTCACATCTGAAGAGGACTCTGAGGATGAGTTCTATGATTTGGAGAGAACAGAATCAGATCCTAGCCAGTTTCAAGACGTTCCCGTGGATGATACTCCACATGCTGATGGTATGATAATTAGTGATTGTGCTACAACCGTGGTTCCTTCAAAAGAGGAACTCGAATGTCTTGTTCAAGGAGGTGTACCAATGGCACTGCGAGGAGAGGTACGCGGTGATTTGTTTTCTTGCTTCATTATTTTGTGTTTTCTGTATAATTTTTGTGTCTGCTGTTTAAATTCATATTCCAGATGTGGCAAGCTTTTCTTGGTGTTAGGGCTCGTCGTGTGGAAAAATACTATCAGGATTTGCTTGCTACGGATGCCAATAATGGAAGTAAGAGCAGAGAAGTGGATGATGAGAAACATGAGTTGGATCAAGAGGTCACGGATGTACCTGAAAAGTGGAAAATCCAGATTGAGAAGGTTATCAATATTTTGTCCACCGAAGTGTTGATTAAATGCAGACATTTCTTGTTGTCACTACTCACTATCAGGTCCGTCCCTTAATTTAATGCTGATGTCATTTTCTACACAGGATTTACCTCGCACTTTTCCTGGACATCCTGCTCTGGATGAGGATGGTCGAGCTGCTTTAAGGCGTTTACTTACAGCCTATGCTCGCCATAACTCCTCTGTTGGATACTGCCAGGTATGTCATTGACATAGAATTCATGTCTCTTTTGTATTTGTAAACATGAAAGTAAGACTCTAATGTTCTTTTTTGAATAATCTGCTGAGGAAAGTCAACATGTTACATCTATGCGGGCGTTGATCTGCTGACAATCACTTGATAACTCGTTATTACCAATTATTTCGGAAAGATACCTCTAATCTGAACATTTAGAGCGCTGAATTAGATCATAAAAAGAGTTCTAATCTCCTATAGATTCTAAACTACTAGTTACAACTTATGCTTTTTGCAGGCCATGAATTTTTTTGCGGGATTACTGTTGCTTCTGATGCCAGAGGAAAATGCATTCTGGTGAGAAGGGCTCTTGTTAAAATTCCTTCTGGCATACGTTTGATGTTGATTATGCAAGGATCCTCCGATCCGTTAGTGAAAGCAGTTCTGGTGCATCACGTATTCTGTTTATTGGATTGACTGAAATTTCATTTTTCAGCTGAAAAATGTGTTATTTGCTCAAGATGGAAGGGTTGATTTGTTGACTTTTGACGTTTGACTTGTTGCTCAAATTCAGGACGTTATTGGGTATATTAGATGACTATTTCGAAGGATATTATTCCGAAGAAATGATTGAATCTCAGGTTTGTCCCTTTGTCTACATTTTCGTTATCCTAAGTATAGGCTGCTATCAATATTTTCTAGTGCTTATCTACTTTGTTTCTTTTATAAATAACATATCAGGTCGATCAACTTGTTTTTGAGGAGTTAGTGCGTGAAAGATTTCCGAAATTGGGTATGCTTTCTTCCATTGTAATATTTTATTTCTCATTTCTAACCAGATATCAATCTGTCTTATACTTTTTTTTTCTTATCAAGTACAATTATCTCTTGCAGTAAACCATCTGGATTATCTAGGAGTGCAGGTTGCGTGGGTGACTGGGCCATGGTTCCTCACTGTTTTTATGAATATGCTTCCATGGGAAAGTGGTCAGAATCGTTATTTCACTGTCCAACATTTTTGTCATAAATTTACCTAACAATGTTATCTTGTAAATGCAATATTGAAATATTGTTAAGCAAATATCAACTGAGAAATTTCATTTTCAGTTCTTAGAGTGTGGGATGTGCTACTATTTGAAGGAAATCGTGTAATGCTGTTCCGAACTGCTCTCGCTCTAATGGAGTTATATGGTAACACCCCCCTTTGAGTGTTTGGGATATATATTACTTTTCTCCTCGCATCTGTAAATTACATTGATAATGGGATGCTTAATAAGCGTTTACTTGATGCAAACTAAGTTCATTCAGTTTCATGTAGGACCTGCACTAGTTACCACCAAAGATGCTGGGGATGCTGTCACTCTCCTTCAGTCGCTCGCTGGGTCAACTTTTGATAGCAGTCAACTTGTATTAACTGCTTGCATGGGCTACCAAAATATCACAGATTCAAGATTGCAAGAATTAAGAGATAACCATAGACCAGCTGTGAAAAATGCATTGGAAGAAAGATCTAAAGGAATTGAAATATGGAGAGATTCTCATGGCCTGGCTTCAAAGTTGTATAATTTGAAGCAGGATCCAGGTTCGGATGAAACCGATAAAAAACGATTAGATGCTCAGACTAATGGCGATATAACATACTTGGATGCTCAATCTGTTAATTTGGATGGTCTGTATATGGGTTTGAATGGCGGTATGGAGATTGATCAAGAAAAAGATCTACAAGAGCAGGTATTACTTGTAACTTTTAGATGTCAAATCTATAGCTCTTATATCTTATACTCTTGATGACTTTAGGTTTCATTTAGTTGTGTCAATGTTTTGGTTGATGTCTTTATCTTTTGCGTTGGTAGGGCTATAGTTTAAAATGCACATTTCCCTGTGTCATGAATCCTTTGTTAATTGTTTTTGTGGCCCACATAGTTATCTTTCTAAAATTACGAACTTTTAAGTTACCTTGGTATTCAAATAGGCAAAACTAAAACTTGAACCATTCGATTGTCGCAACGTCTTACTGCATTTCTGGTACTTTGGGAAGTGTTATTCGTTATTTTGAGGATTTAAGTTGAGTCGTGTGAATCTGATTGAGTACTGGGAAGGAAAATATCCATACTAATTACTGATGCAACTCTAGGTTGAAACAGACATTTGTTAGGGAAAAAATCTAACCTGGATTGTAGGTAAGCTGATGAGTTATTGGGAAAAGCCATTGATATAGGTCCTACAAAATCTGCAATTTGATGAGAACTGGGGCTATTTTTTGATTGAGACGAAGCATAGGTGTTAATTACATTTTTATGAGATTCGTAATTTACACAATCAGTAACCAAACAGTAGTCCACTACTTTCTGGAGGTTCTTTGTCATCGTCATTGTGGAGATTTACTCAATAATGTATCTTTTGTTGATAAATTATTGTCTTAAACGTGATATAGCATTATCATAAATATTACGATGATAATTATTTTTTCTGAAAACTGTTCATGATATCAGGTGGTATGGCTCAAAGTTCAGTTGCACAAGCTTCTAGAGGAAAAGAGATCTGCTGAGCTCAGGTGAACCCACATGTTTCTAAGAGTGTAATATGGATATATTCTGCGTCTTTGCATTATTTTGACTCTGCTTCGTGGTCAGTTTAGTGGACGAAGTTTTGTATTTTTTTCCTTATATACTGTACTATTTATATGGCATTGTCGTGTAAATGCACTTCTGAAGCATTTATCATTGATTACATTTGATATCTTCTGTTCTTGCATGGTTACCTCAACTTGTCATCCCTGCAAAAACCCTGGTGACTCATATTGGCACCAGTAACTATATTCTTAGAGTTCAATAGTTTTCTATTCGGGATAATCTTGTTCTATAGTCATTGATGTCGGATCATCACCATGTTTTTTTGCCCCGATTTTCCAAATCGGTCACAATCTCACTTACTGTCTTAGATGTTGGACTGTGATGTATACCCCGTTTGTTAGTTTTGGGTGGAATTGTCACAGCATCTTCTCTTTGTTTCTGCTCTTGCAGAGCAGAAGAATTGGAAACAGCTCTAATGGAAATGGTTAAACAGGATAATCGACGACAATTGAGTGCAAAAGTAAGTCATACACACTATCAATGCTCCAAATACATTTTCTCCACTATCATAACTTGCTGTGCTGTTTTTTTAATCATATGACATGCATGGTGACACTGTTTTATGCCTCTTTTTAAGACGAATGTATGTTGACCTGCTGTAGATGTTTTTCCTCATAGTTACAGATTTCATTTTGTGTAATTGTTCGAAAGAGTGAGGGACGATAGCCTGTGTTTTTTCTTAAATACCGAATATTTGTTATCTAAACCTGTGTTTTTTCAGCAGTGACTGTTATGTTCCATAGCACAATATTACCGGACATGTCATATCTAAGTGGGAAATGCAAGAAAAAATAATTTGTTGTCATTTAGAAAATTGCATTGTTAATCTTGGTATCTTTAGGGTGTGATTGGTTTATGGAATTTGGTGAGGAAAGGAAAAGAAAATGATAAGGAAAATCAGTTTTCGTGTTTGGTTGAATAAAGAATCCATCAAGGAAAATAAAGAAAAGAAAATAAGGTTAAGTGACTTATAAAACTAAGGAAACCAATTTCCTCACCAAATGGTGAGGAAAACGAAGGAAAACATAATAAAATCGTTTTCTCTCACCTTTTCCATGCTACTTAATTCGAACCAAACACAGTGTTAATCTATCATGTTTGTAATCCATCGTTATGCCTTAGTATGTGCATATTCTTTTAGGTGGAGCAGTTAGAGAGACAGATGTTGGAGGTTCGACAAGCCCTTGCAGAAAAGCATGAGCAAGAGAACGCCATGCTTCAAGTAAGGCTCTACAGTGGTAACTTCAGTAATTTGCTCTCTCCTTTTTCCTTATGGTAATTGACGATTATATTTCCTTACAGATATTAATGAGGGTAGAACAAGAACAAAAGGTGACAGAGGATGCTCGTTTATTTGCCGAGCAAGACGCTGCTGCTCAGAGATATGCAGCTCAAGTGCTTCAGGTTTTTACCTCTTGTCCCTTTCTGCATATTTATAATCCAGGCAGTACAGTCCATACGCTTATGTGTGTCTTGTCTTATCTTGATTTTAATGATTGGATATACTTTACTTAAAATAATGCCTACTTTTGTCTGCAGGAGAAGTATGAAGAAGCCATTGCAGCTCTGGCCGAGATGGAGAAGAGAGCAGTTATGGCAGAGTCAATGCTCGAGGCTACCTTACAGTACCAATCTGGGCACAGCAAAGCGCTTTCTTCTCCTCGGTAAGTTTCTATGCTTCTACAAGGACACCTTTCTGAAGATGTTGATAAGTACGCCTTAGGTTGCGTGTTTGCCCTTGTTTCGCAAAACAATTGTGTGACCAAGCTATGACACAAATGTTTCGATGCATATATACGCTATTTATGAATCAAACATAATTTAACCGGGACATTACTGAAGATTCCCTTGCCAAATGAAAAAAGAGAGTACTAAGTTTCTATCCTTGTTCAGATCTACTACACAGCAAAGTAATCATGAACCCACACAAGAAATTCCAACAAGGAAAATTGGGTTGCTTTCGAGACCATTTGGGCTTGGCTGGCGAGACAAGAACAAGGTTAGTTAGTGTTAAAAAAAACCCATGTCTCAGTGAGATGTCCTTTGCATTCATTTATCTTCGATCTTTTAATGGACGCTGAAAATTCGAAACAGGGGAAGGTCAGTGGTGCAGCGGAGGAGGCTAATAATCGTCATGATGGAAAACAACCATCAAATGTGCAGCAGCAAAAGAAAGAGATCAATGGCGATGGCCAAAATGGAGATGAAAAGGCATCATCATCATAGTATAGCAGTGCAATGGAAATAAATAACTCCTTGTCTGAATAGAAGAAATATGTCTACAGAGAACGAACGTTGTAAGATTTTCGTTCTTTTTCTTCTCCCGTGTTTTGTTTGATTTATTGACAAAAATATGAAATAAAACGATGCGTTGGTTTAGGTTTATTAAGTCGATGAGCCTTTTTTAGTAACTTGCCATGCTTGTCCATCCAAATGTGCCTATTAGTTAGTAGTTGAGGATTTTTATTCTATGAAAATCCTATGAGCATTGGTAAACTCAAGTATTTGAAGTGTGCATTATTATATAGACAGAAAGTTAAGTGTGACCCAGTTGTTCATTGTTGAATACCAGTAACACATTTATTTTTCATACATGCCAAAATGTCAAATAAATTTTGATCACCAAAAAAGTTGCGGAGCGCATTAGAAGTTAAAAAATGATTTGTTAATCCTTGTATCTAGAGTAGAGTAAGAGATATATGAATAGGGTTGTCAATGGCGCGGGGATTTCCCGTCCCCGCGGGGATCCGCCCCGAACGCGGCAGGGAATCCCCGCTATTCTACCCCCGCGGGCGGGATGGGGGGAAATTTTTCCCCGCGAATATCCCCGCCCCGCCCCGATTATTAAAATAATATATTATATTCAGTTAATATTATTATAAGATAAATAATATTAAAACATACTTTGGATAATATTAAAATAATATAATATGATTAAAATATTGTTTAAATAATATAAATAGTATTAAAATATAGTTTAAATAATATAAATAATATTAAAATATAGTTTAAATAACAATAAAATAATATAAATTAAAAAATTAGGACGGGGCGGGGAAGCCCCGGGGACGGGGACGATTTCGTCCCCGTTTGCCTCGCGGGGACGGGGACGTGGATAGATCCCCGCCCCGAACCCACGCCGTTGACAACCCTATATATGAAGTGATACTGAAGGCAAATTGCGATTAAAATTCAATGACGAGCTCTATGCTGTCAAAACTTCATCAACCAAGTACTCCTAATGTATTGTTAATCCAAAAATTTGTTTCGGACACTAATTATATAATATGCTAACATGGATATTAAGTTAATGAAGTTTTATTTAGGTGTTGACTTAATGAAATGATTATTTGTTTGGCAAAATCTAGCTATATTATTAATTTTTCAAAATCTTACTGATTTTTCCAATGATAAAAATCTGAGTCACTAACCATATAAAACCATCCCAATTACTCCCAACATATTCTTAATGCAAAAATTTGTCAACTTATACTAATTATATAATGGGTCCTACTATTCACACCCCCTCTACTATTTACACCCCCTTTTTTACACCCCCTAACTCTTGAATTTTGTTGCCTACTTAAATGAATTCAACAATAATGATATTTTTATTAGTTTATGTAGAATTCAACAACATTAAAAGCATAAGTTATTCAAAGCATTAATTGCACAAGTTATTAAACAACACTAATTAACTTATTTTATCAATGATATAACAATACAATATTTTAATTTACTTATTATTGTATATTTTATTAATAGCCACACATTCATATTTACTTTCAAATATTAAAATTTTAAAAATTTATTAATAATAAATAATTAATTTAAATAAAAATATACATGTAACATAAATATTTTTATGCAAAGTTAAACAAGCGCATTAAAAATAACAATAATAAATATTCTTTTTAATTAATTCAATATAACATAATCAGGAGCACAACTAGAACGCAATATTTTTTCGTAATTATTGATACGACTAACATAAGGGGTAATCCATGCTGCTGCACATTTTTCTCTGAAATAAACCCATTGTGGCATGATACTCGGCATAGGGTAGCCTTCTGATAGTGAAACTTTGACGTAGTGATTATCATTAACATGACCGATTGCAATAGAAACATGAAGATACCATGGTGGCGGAGCAGACCGAAGTGGTAAGTATGTCAGACTACCTTTGTTGCTTATAACGTGCAATATCACATTATACTTCGAAGCAATCAAGACACCCATATTAGGCATAGTCATCCAATGCTCATACGGTGCATGCTACCTGACTCGAAGAAATTTAGCGAATTATAGACATTGAGCCACCCTTCAGCACCAAACATGTCGATATATTGTAATTTATACATCTCCAACTCTTCAATCAAGTTACGTCGAATGATAATCCATTCGTCCTCTTGAAGACCAAGACATATAGCTATTGCTCGAAAACCACAGTTTCCATCAGAATGTTGAAGTATAGTTGAAGTATAAGGTTGAAGTATAGTTGGAAATTGATGAATATATGGATGGAAAGAATGTTGTGGATCCGAAGAGTCACTGTACTTGGTTTTTTTAGAAATTGTGCATCATCTCGCTCACTGATTTTTGATATAGGTGAACAACTACGTCGAAGATGTTCTCGAACTGGCGCTGAACTTTTAGCTTTACTGGAGGGACGCCCACGGGTAATATGAATTTCTGGTTCACGAAGCAATGTTGTAGATGGTGCGATTATCTCTCTTAACTTCCTCAAAATACTGAGTTTTCCCGTTCTTGACTGCTTTTCAAATTGCGCATTAATCACTTGCAACTCAATATCACAACATAACTCGTCTTCTTCTAGAGATGTGCAAGGTGAAAGGTCAAGTTTCCTCCAAAAATCGTCAACTAAATCTAACGGGATAGGCTGCCCTTTACTGAAATACATGACCTGCTCATGTGCACATGGCAGTCCATGACTTGTACGAAGCTGGCATCCACAACTTTCAGAAATAGATTCAGCTTCTTTTGATCGTTCAAATTCCTTAAATATTATTTCAAGCGCATGAATAGAAACAAAACCACGCAATTCTCCATAGTGAGGCTCGGTGAATTTATGCCGAATGAGAATCTTGCTTTGTTCAATACTTGCTTTAATAGCCGTAACTTGAGATCGATTAACTGCTGAATAAAAGATAATGATGTCTCCAAATCTGATTGTGAAGACTCCAAATACCGTTTTAACTTAGCATGCTGACTCTCTACTCTATTTGTTGAGTGATTTCCGAAGTTAAGAAGTTTGTCGGTCCAAGCAGATACAAACATCTCCTTGTAAGGCGTCAACCAATGATTATTTAGATAATCAATTACACCTGAAATTATACAAGCTTATTAAGTTCTTATGAATAACAATTTATAAATAATTTAACATAGAAAACTAAATATACATTAAAGAATACCTGGAAAATCGTGTAATGTTGCTTCAAGATGTGCCAAGTTGGACAAGTACCTTGCATCTGTTTCAGATTCAACCAGCGTTGTCCATGCCTTATAGAAAGAATTCCATGCTTTGCTTGATGTTATTGAAGGCCTGCACTTCTTCATAATACTTCTATAAATGTGCCATCTGCGGAGTAACCCCTTAGCTTCCGGAAAAATGTTGTTGCATGCTTTTAGTAAGGCCAACTCCCTATCTGTGACTATAACACGTGGAGAATGAACGCATCCATCCATCGTCGATTTAATACAACTTAACGCCCAACTATAGTTGGCCTCCTTCTCTTATGCATTAGAACGAATGCTATGCAGAAGGTCATATTAGTGGATGTTACGGCAATAATTTCAAGAAGAGGCATTTTGTATCTATTTGTTTTGTATGTTGCGTCCATCAAAAGCACATGCGGAAATGCACGCCATATCTCCAACGATTTTGGATGGGCGAAAAATGAATCTTCCAACTCATTGGTTAAGCTATTGGAACGAGTTTAAAAAATATAGCATTTTCATGCAAAAAAGACATAACAACCTGCATTTGAGTTTCACCATCTTTTGCCATCGCCCGAAACCTTTGACGAGCATTATATATCGTTTTGATTGTTGAAAATTATCCACATTATGCTTCTTGAGTGTTGACAGGATAGCTCGCGGTTTCACATTCTTTTTTGACAGATCTTCAACTAATATATCTTCATTTTTAGAAAGCCGTCTTGAATATGGATGACCTTCAAGATCCACTGCAGGTTCATGATTGTGTATTCCACATATAATGGTCAGCTTCCAGCAATTACTTGGCGTTGATGTTCCCTTTAGTTCAAACGGACAACCAACCTTTTTTGTGCCGGTATTTCTTGTAGAGGTTTTTTTACTTTTGTAGATACCACCACGGTCGCATTGAAATATAATTTTCGAACACTTTCCACCGGAGTATGTCCTTCATCTTTTAGTGACAATTACGTTAATGGATGTTAAGTTAATGAAATCTCAAAATTTTATGCTGTTGACTTAATGAAATAATTATTTATTTGGCAAAATCCAGCTATATTATTAATTTGTCAAAATCTTACTGATTTTTCCAATGATAAAAATCTATCCTGAGTTACTAACCATATAAAACCATCCCAATTACTTCCAACGTATTGTTAATCAAAAAATATATATTATTAAATTTCAAATTCTTGCCGATTTTTCCATGTATGATAAAAATCTATCCTGAGTCACTAACCATATAAAACCATTCCCAAATCCCTATAAATACAACCTTCTAAACCTCGGTCTAAACATCCAAAACAAAAAAGCAAAACATAGTCTGTAGAGCCACGCATATACATCATGGTTCTCCCAATATTTCTTACCACCAAAAAAAATACTGTACTACAAATTCCATCCTTCCAAGACCGACGGCGAAGAAAGTGGAAGCTCCAATTCCTCCCCAAAAAAGAACGTAGAGCTGAAATCGAGCCGAGCCGAGCCCGAGCATGGCCTGGCTCGAGCTCTGCTCGATTATGTGTAAGTGGGCTCGAGCTCGGTTCGAGCTCGAAAAGGCGAGGCTCGAGCTCGGCTCGATAAACCATCGAGCTGCTCGAGCTCGGCTCGAAAAGCTTTGTTCGTCATAAAAATATAATATATTATATTTAATTATAATAATAAAACATATATATATAAATTAAAAAAAAAAGAAAAAATTGGGCTCGATAAGCTCGACGAGCTATCGAGCCCACATACAAAAAGCTCGAGCTCGGCTCGATTGTGAAAGGTCGAGGCTCGAGCTCGACTCGAGCTCGACGTTGACCGAGCTCGAGCCGAGCTTTGACCGAGCTGCTCGCGAGCGGCTCGCGAGCAGCTCGGCTCGTTTTCAGCCCTAAAAGAACGACCATGTTCTCGTGGAAATACGTGATATATATCCACCTCTGTTGAAGTTAGATATTCAAGATACAGCCTTACGGGATACACTGCATAGCTAATATTTTATATTATTCTATTTGCTGCTAGTTAATTAGTTGTGAATAGGTAAGTAGTTGCTAGATATTGTTTCACGCTTTTATCTTGTATAAAATAGTAGAGTATACTGTACACATTTGGTAATATACAGAAATAGAAAAGAATTTTTCCTCTCAACAGAAACTATCGAGCGATTGATTCAAGAGCTCAACATGGTATCGGAGCTTTAGGTTGCTGCAATAGATCGAATTGGAGATAGCAATACGCATAGCAGCATTTGATTTTAACTGCAATATCATGGCGACGGAAATCGAAAATCAATCTGATTTGGAAGGAGAAACAATCAGAACTCGTTGGGATCGCAACTGATGAATTGTCCTGATGTGTTCAACCTGCACGATGACATCAATCCAGGTATGATGCTAATCTCGTTCCAATTGACTGAGGCAAACTATTGGAGCTGGAATCGTGCGATGATTACTGCCTTGGAATAAAAAATGAAGATCGGATTTATTGATGGAACATGTACGAAGCCTCAGGTTGATACTATTGAGTATGTGAGGTGGAAGAGAGTAGATAGCACAGTCAAGTCATGGATCGTTGCGTCTATTTCTCGTGATATCATGGATAACTTCATGTATGTTAACTCAGCGAAGGAGCTATGGGACGAATTAGCTGAGAGATATGGTGGTACGAACGGGCCAATGCTGCTGCGAATGAGAGAAGAATTGAGTTCGACCAAGCCAGGAGATTTGCCTTTGATTAAGTACTATAGTGCTTTGAAGAAGCTGTGGGATCAGTATGATCACTTCAGGCCGATTCCTGAGTGTTCACCTGACGTAGCCAAAATACTGATAAATAGAGAAGAAGAGGATAAGCTGGTGCAGTTCATCCTTGGATTGAATGAATCTTTCCAGGCAGTGAAGGATCACATCATGATGCTTGACCCCCTTCCAACTGTAAACAAGGCATACTCTATGGTGCAAAGAGTAGAGAAGCAGATTCAGTCAGCCATACCAATCCTCAATGTATCTGAAACAACGCTCTTTGTGTCTAGGCCTCATCAAACACTGGAAAGGAAAACCAACCATGGTATGAATTTAGTTGAAAAGAGGAAGAACGAAAAGGCTAAGTTGTTCTGTAGCTATTGCAATAAGAATGGTCATGATCGTGAGGGATGCTTCAAGCTAAAGGGATTTCCTGACTGGTGGAAGGGAAGTCGAGAAACTCACACTCAAAAAGGAGCGGCAAACCTGTCTGAAATGGCTGAGACTCCTTTTGCAATGGATGAAGGAAATTTTCAGCCCGATCTCAACACGCTGTTGACGAAGATGAATCTCCTGCAGGAAGAGCTTCATAGAGCTGTGAAGGGCAGAGGCAATTTTAACAACCAGCTTGGTCAGAGTAACACCAACTTTGCACAATACTCGGACTGCAGGTACACACTCTGTTTCTCAGTCTAGTTTGCTTGACTTTAAGAATAAGGATTGCTGGATTATGGATTCTGGTGCCACACATCATACATGCATGGATCTAAACCTTATGCATCACCTTCGACCAACTAGCCACACCATCTCTGTACACAGCCTGATGGCACAGCCAGACAAATAAAATCCATAGGCAGTGTGACTCTATGTCCTAAGATCACACTCACAGAATGCCTTCATGTCCCCACCTTTCAATATAACCTACTTTCTATTCGAAAATTGGCAGAGCAGTCTAATATTTACTGTATCTTTCTGGCTCACTGCTCAATTTTACAGGACCATCTCACTAAAGAAGTCATTGGTGTTGGCCTAATCACCAAGGGACTATACATTATCAACCAGTCATTTTTTGAGCCACGTACTATCAAACACATGCTAGACACATACCTTCCCAGAATTCTACTCAGAACCTTTTCTGAGAATAATATTTTGAATGTCAATGTTTCCAATTCTACAATAAATTGGCATTCTAGACTAGGCCATCCATCTATTTCTGTAATGCAGCATATAGATTCTATTACTTGTGAGAATTCTAGCTGTGATATTTGCCCACTAGCTAAACAACACAGACAATCTTTTCCTACCAGTGCTATTAATACCACTTGCAAATTTGAGATGATTCATGCTGATTTGTGGGGGCCTTATGCACAACCAACTCACACAAACTGCCATTATTTCCTCACTTTGGTTGATGATTTTACTAGATCAACATGGACCTACCTCATACGATACAAAACACAAGTCAGGATGATCACTCTGTGCCCTTAGCAGACATCGAATCAGAACCTACAATACCTATACAATCTTCAATTCCCACCAGACCCATTCCCAGGCCAAGGAAACAACCTGCTTGGATGGAAGATTATATCACCTTCTCAGCAAATAAAACAGCCCCATGCACCCCCAAACACAGCTTTATACCTCCAGCCACCTTTCCTTTCACACAACAACCATACATAGATCCATCATTTATGTGCTTTTTGGCTAATGTTTCCAGAATTCCAGAACCTTACTCTTATGAGCAGGCTAAAACTAAAACTGAGTGGCAGGAGGCGATGGCCAAAGAGCTGCAGGCCTTGGAGGATAATCATACCTGGACCATCACTGCTTGCCACGAGGTAAGAAACCTATTGGTTGTAAGTGGGTCTATAAGGTAAAATATAATCCAGATGGGTCCGTCGATAAATACAAAGCCCGTTTGGTGGCAAAGGGCTACACTCAAATAGAAGGGGAAGACAATTTTGAGTCCTTTTCGCCTGTAGCAAAACTAGTTACTGTTCGAATGGTTCTAGCTGTCGCAGCTGCAAAGGGATGGGCTCTTCATCTGTTGGGGAACCCCGGGTGTCCCGAGATCGAACCCCGGGCGCAGCGGAAGTTTAAAATTTTTTCCGGGATCCCCGTAAGGAGCCCCGGATCGCTTGGTTATGTAAAGAAAATATGCATGACACGTAATAAGGATTTTCGTAGCTTACCCTTGTAGCGAAGATCCTAGCTCTCGCCTTGCCATCCCGGTTGTCGTAGTTCGACCCGAGCAACGTCGTGACCTCTCCGAGCTCCAACACCTTGACAAGATCGTCACGCCGACCCCGGGACGTATCCAAATTCCACCTCCTCCCAAGGATGGCTAGAGAGGAGGGGAAGATGTTTAGAAGAGACGTGCATATGTGTGTGATTTACTATAAACTCACTCACAAACTTAGGTTTTTCAAAGAACAACCAAAGTTTTATCTCAACTCTCTCTTAGAACTAATCTTTAGAGTAAGAAACGGACTTAACGAAATTTCCAAGTCCAAGACATTAAAATCAACATTCAACTATTGAAAATGATTTTCTAATTAAATCATGTCCTACATGACTCATTTCTTGTTTGATTCCTTTGTATAAAGTCATCAAATGAGTAGACAATGTCCCATATGTCTCACATAAGAACAAGGAATGAATTTGGACTTGATTTGGATTAAATTTGGCCAAACCGACGCCCGTCACGGCCTGAAACAAGCCTATTCACGGCCGTGACAAAACCCTTCACGGCCTGGCTCATAATGGTCACGGCCGTGACCAGGTCGAGGCCAAAACTCAGCCTCTGCTGTGCGTCACGGCCACGGCACGCATGTGTCACGGCCGTGACATGCAACAGCTTTGCGACAGTTTTGTTTTTCCATCCGTTCGAGGTGTAAACGATGCCTGATTGACCTGAAATTTTAACCACAGATAGAAGACTCACCAATCTTGATTTTGACTAAAGGAATTCTCAATCCAAGGTCTAGATTGTGAGATATGAATTTTGGAATCTGTTGCTACTTTTCAGGCGGGCTTCACGACCTTGATGAACCTTTCTCATGGTTGTGAACCTTGTTTTCGGTCCATTCTTTGTCGTTTCATTCCGGGAATCTTATTCCAAGTAAATATAGTTTCTAAAACTAATATTTAATGTTTTATTAACGTCTCCAAGACCGTTATGTAATAACACATCTCAATTTATCAGATACTATCCCAGTGATCCTTTTTAAGCCCAACTCTCTTGGTTCGTCTCAACCCGGCAAGGGAGGAATCCAAGAATTCGGTAAGCACCTAGACAATCCCGTGGTACCGAATAAATCCCGTGTTGAGTACGTTCTTCGTATTTTACGAACCGACTATAGATCGTCGTAATACGTATAGACCCTTCACATATGTCCCGGTCGAGTGAAAGCCATGGTAATGTCAAACTTACTAACCCGACACTATTCAAATTCGTGATGAAGAAATTACTAAACTACACTCCACGTCCCACGTGAGTTAGTTTTTATACTTTGCAAAGATTCCGTAATTCCTTGTCCCCGAATATGCATAGGACATATACCTCGATTACTTGCGAGGTTGTGAATCCCTCATGATTATCAATGCCCAGTAGTTGCACTTCGTTCTCAAGATCGCATGTCGCCGCTGACCCATGTTCAACCTCGAACAAGGCGGGCCTAGCAAACTAGTGACAAGTCAGGACCCCGAAGCCAACTCTGTCAATGACCCTTCAGTCTAAGGTCCACGTATACTACTATAGTCAATCGATCGATCATTAACACTCAACGAGTAATTAGCCATGTGATCGTCGATTACGAGTCGTGTCCAAATACAAGTTAATCCCCAGATTCAACTCATACCAATGTTACGACCTCCCGCTCCCAAGCGAATGATTGGCACAACCATTTTAGAGTCATCAACAAATAAGTCATGATCGACATTCAGTCACCCTACTGAAGTCTAAGACTTATGGACTAATTTTATATCCGAGAATAATAGCTCATCGGTGCCCCCTCTCTCATCCCATGAGAATCGGTGACTAAACTCGAGTTTTATTTATTTACCTTCTCACCGGATGCCTAGTAAGACTGGATAGGTAAATAAATAATATGCCTAATTCCATAAATAAATATTTGAATACAATATCCAAATATTAAAGTGTGAATAACAGGTTCATGTTTATGCCCAATTCATTACATCCTCGAATGGCATTCCGAGGGCATATCCCCAACAATCTCCCACTTGCACTCGGTGCCATATGCTGTGCGTATCTAATACTCGTCTTCAAAAGACGTTATTCAGCACTGCCTGTATAAAAGGCACAGTGAATGGGACGGCCACATTTCCACGGCACAATCTCCTGCACGGCTCAGCAGCCATTTTTCAACGATACATGCAACATGTAATATTTCTTTCTTTTCTTTTGTCTGGATTAACTGTGAGACTATGGTTCGTTACCTAAAGTGGTCATTCTGCTATTGTTGCACCACAATGGCAGCAGTAGACCCACAATGCCTGGAACTATTTAAAGTTCTTCCCAGAAGACTTCAATATCCAAACTGATTTCTTACCTCCCAGGTAATTATTTGCGCACGTGCGCATGGTTGACTTGGGATACGAACTCTTACGATGCCCATGTACTAACAGTAAGTACTTCCTTGAAACCATTTCAAGGTACTGTTCTACCATTAAACTTTGTAAAACTAAACCCTAAGTGGATTTTCGATCACCCACGTCAAACTGGAGTTCGAAAATAAGTCTAACTGTCCACCTATATTTCTCCATTCAAATAGACCAACATCATGGCTATTGTAATTACCTAGGTAGCCTAAATTTTGACAAACGCTCTTAGCGTATTTATCTTTTGTCAAAAATGCGAGTTTATCTTTTGTCAAAAATGCGAGTCAAACTCCGCATATACAAGGCCACTTATTATAACTGTATATGTTACTCGATTCAGCTTTCCGATCTACCTCGCAACGAGAACATAGAAAACTAAATCGTAGGTAATAACCCTTTATCTTGTAATTGACCTCGTCTTTTCAAGTAAAGGGCCTGGGATAAACCTACCATTCTGTATTAAATACTATCTCCAAATAGTTTGTTCCATGAATGTAGGTATTTTATCCCAAATCGTTTATGGAGAATTGGTCAAAGCCCCGCTTTTACCATTCGGAGTATTTCAATATTGTTCTCTTTCCTAAAGGCAACATCTCTCGTACAATACGAAGATTATATCTAACTCCCACTGCTTTTAATACGATACTAAAGGCTATCTTTGTACTTATGATTTCATAGTTCCCAACTATTTCATCAAACCAAAGACACCAATTCACACACTATGAGCATCTGCTTGCGATATAAAATCGTTGGGCTTTTCATTTACATCTCCTAGAGACATACGATTTTCACATCCGTCTGACAGATCTCGTAAAAGCGTGCATCTGTGTGAGTAAGATTTAGTAAACTTTATTGCAACAATTGAAAAGGTTTCCTCAGAGTCAAAGCCCATCATTTAATACTCAACCTTTTCCATACAAGCCTTGCTTCGTATATTTCAACCAGTCTTTTAGATCTAATCAAGACATGGTTGTTGTGCATGGAGTTCATCTGCTCTCACAGAATAAGCCATCTAAGCGAGTTTAACCATTATTGCTTGGTCAAGGGTAGTGAGATTGTTAATAGCATATCCCTTCATTGCAGCAACCCCGTGCTCAATGCGTACTATACAGCTCGCAGCAATCCATATGCTCGACATGTATTATACAGTATCTCTCAGGCTGGCGAGACACTCTATCCGACCTATGAAACTATGGGTGTATCTCGGACTTTTCTTTAAGTGCGGTCTAGCACTAAAACATCTTTAAGGTGTTTCGGTCGACACTCCCTTTGTTACCACTCCCACTCTTCATTCTCGAATAAACCATTTTTTAAAAATTCATGAGCCTCTAAGGCTTTGACGTTTTTCAAAATTGTCAAAAGTGAGATTGTCAATGTTGAGTTCCAAGACAACAACGACCTTAATATTCTCCTTTTTCATATACACAACTGCATAAGCTTTCTCACTCAAATGGGGCAACCCCATTTATATGATTTAAGCTCAGTATCTTACTAATTCCAAATTTCGTAAGGTGCAAATTAATTGACCTCAAAGGAATTCTGTATAGAACGTTCATTGCCTTTCATACGCAAACCCACACCATATGGGAACAATTTAGTTCGGCAAAGATCAAACTTTATCCAATATTGTTTGATATCATACAACTGTTGAAGCGCATGCGTGACTATCGACTATGATGGCCCGCGTGCATGAAGTCTAACTTCTTGTCTCGAGACATCATCAACAGCATTCTTAGTCAACTGTGAAAAGATGACGTTCTTTCCAAAGAACTCATTCTTAACTCGAGAATAATTAGCCAGTTTGATCAAATCAAATGCTTCTTTTATCTCGCTGTTTATTTTAAATTAATTTCATCGATCTTATCAAGGATTTAAAATTTGTAACTTAACGCATACACTAATCTCTAAGAAAAGTGATTATTTGTGAAGTTTAAAAATTAATAGAAATTACCTTGGGCAAATACAATATTTTGTCCACAAACATTAGTGTGGGTCAAACCCGGAAGATTTATGACTCTTTTATTAATTCCCCGTGAAGGGTGATTTGTCACCTTTTGCTGATGTTATGAGATTCCCACGACTTAACAATGTCGTGTTTATCCAACACTTGAATCTCGAACTTCGGCATAACCAAATCAAAGAGACAATAAAATCTTCTTTATCAACTCAAAGTTACTTTTGTTGGTAATTCATTTCACAGTTTTAAATTTGGACAATACAATATTATTTTCAAACAACTATTAATTGCCAGTGAATTTATTTCAAAAATAAAATCGCATACATTTATTCAAAATAATGTATTTAATACCATTGGGTATTTTAAGGCAATTATGTAACTGAAACTATGCCCAAATTTAAACAGAGAAATATTGATGCAATGTAATTATTTGGACACCTTGTCCGCATTTAACATTGATCATAATCTCTCAATGCTGAAAAACTTCCACTGGAATCTAGTATGTTCATAACTAATAAGTGAGTACCATCTCAACTTATCTAGAACCCAGTCATTGTTTTAGAATAATTAGTTTCAAAAACATATTATTCAAAATTTAAGGCCCTCAAACTCAAAGTTTAGGTAAGTACAAATTCCAATGCCTTGCCCTTGGAAATACTTGTCCAACCCAATTGGACCCTTTTATTACGTTCTCTTATTCTTTATGTGTATTGGATCGATAGACTCAAATATGAAGCTATGCAAGATTGCTGTTTTACAGCCCTTTTTATGAAGTAATAAATTTATGCCAACTTATGCCACAATGGCTAGTTGTACATTATTACTAAACGATCCATTTTACGAGAATATGCATTTTCGAAAAATCCATATTAGGACCATCCTTAGATTGGATCAAATCCATATTGTTCAGTCCCACCAAACAATAAAGCAGTATTCATATATAATGGGTTTGTCAATCATAATAGAAAGAAATATAATGCAGAAGACATAACAATTATCGGGTCGAACGTATTATTCGTCAGGCACTGAAAGGACTTTTTCTCTTGACCTGACTCCCACTATTTTAATGCAAAATCTCATTCTCCCGATAGAGATTTCGGAAACCTCGTTGATGGTTTCATAGTGGGGTTGAGATCCCCGCTCCACAGAAATAAGCCTCAACCTAACAGTTTGTTGGCCTATTAATCGGACGGCGTCGTGTCCCACACGAACCCATAGATGGCCTCGTGTCTCACACGAGTCCATCTCATGAGTGTTTCAACAACTTCGTCTCCGGTCAGGAACCCTCACCCTAACAGGAATAATTGGGAAATAACCAGCCCAAGTGCGACCTATCAACGTCTGGCTCAATCCTAACATTTAGAAATTCCCGCCCGTAGGATAACACTTTATAAGGCGTGAATATGTTTCGGAGTACGGCGTTTCGACAGTCACCCGAAATTCCACGACAAGAGTGAAATGTTTGGCGCCGATAACTCGGAACAAACCGCACACACTCAAGCCGTATCAATAACGAGCTTGACTTTAAATGTCTTAACGCACTCGGACCAACTACAACAAGAGCGAGATGATCGGCGCCGATAACTCGGAACAAACCTCACACGACACTCAAGTGCAATGGTTTCGAGCTTGATAGAAGACAGGAACCAAGTCCCTTTACTCACTTAGTATTTTGTCCAACCGAGAGAATATGTCTCACATGCAAGCACTTAATAATGCACGTTCAAACAAACATGCACGAAATTGCGGTAAACCTAGTTTGCCTACAAGACGACCACAGACTATTTCTACTCTACTACATTTATTTCATAAAAATAACATCTCTTCATCTTTGGGGTAACGCCATGTCTTCGAGCGATCTCCAAGTCCTCGAACGACTTCTATTGTATCTTCGCCTCGTACTCGTACGTCCACCATACTTAAACTAATTTTTCTACAAATTAATAAAGTACAGAACGGGGGGATCAGTTGTCCCGGACAACCCGTATAATATCAAATAAAATACAAGGGGGGGGGGGGGACCTTGTCACCCTTAACATATCACCCGGAAATAGAGCCTAAGTCCACGCTGACGTCATTATCATATCATGCATACACAACATAAATACGTACGCGACAACAAACGCTCAAAGAAGCCGAAACGAAATTTTGGCTTGTCTTGGGCCAAGCCCATTAGTCCCATTAGGGTTACTTATTGGGCTTAAACTATTTAAAGACCCATTAGAACTATTAACATGACCCGATCATTTAAAGTCCTAAAATGAATGGAATTGGACCAAAACCTTATCGGCCAATCAAAATGTTCAAAACAGCCCGGAACACAAAAACAACGTCACTGGTCCTTATCGCTACTTCATCGGAGTCGGACTTCGCAATCACCGGAGTTCAGACCCGGATCCGTTGAACGTCACAGTCTCGGTAAAAATAATGCGTAATTTAACGTACGACAAGGGGCAGCCGCTCGTTTTTGAGCTTTCGACGAGTCCCTCAAACTCGAATCGGAAGTCGTTGGCAATGAGGCTTCGCCCCGAGCCAATGAGCCTCACTATTCTCGTCTTAGGTATCGCTGAAAATTTCCGTTCGAACCACGTCTAACGTTTTTACGCAGATCTACTCTAAACCTCTAGATCTAAGCAATCTTAGTAAAGTACACCCTTAAACTCATCTCCAAGAGTAAAGTTATAATCCCCGGGGAGACAACCACTACGGTTTCTCACCGCGCTGCAATACGTCGGACCGCTCGCAACGAGACGGTGTTCCGACCATGCAAGCGCTCGGTTTGCAAACTCGAACCGAGAACAACTCATGCTATGACGCTCGAGTGACTAAGTGATTTGCACAACCGAGATCTTTTCGGGTTCATTTATGTCGTTTCTTAAAACCAAGCATGTCTCTGATACCACTGTTGGGGAACCCCGGGTGTCCCGAGATCGAACTCCGGGCGCAGCGGAAGTTTAAAATTTTTCCCGGGATCCCCGTAAGGAGCCCCAGATCGCTTGGTTATGTAAAGAAAATATGCATGACACGTAATAAGGATTTTCGTAGCTTACCCTTGTAGCGAAGATCCTAGCTCTCGCCTTGCCATCCCGGTTGTCGTAGTTCGATCCGAGCAACGTCGTGACCTCTCCGAGCTCCAACACCTTGACAAGATCGTCACGCCGACCCCGGGACATATCCAAATTCCACCTCCTCCCAAGGATGGCTAGAGAGGAGGGGAAGATGTTTAGAAGAGATGTGCATATGTGTGTGATTTACTATAAACTCACTCACAAACTTAGGTTTTTCAAAGAACAACCAAAGTTTTTTCTCAACTCTCTCTTAGAACTAATCTTTGGAGTAAGAAATGGACTTAACGAAATTTCCAAGTCCAAGACATTAAAATCAACATTCAACTATTGAAAATGATTTTCTAATTAAATCATGTCCTACATGACTCATTTCTTGTTTGATTCCTTTGTATAAAGTCATCAAATGACTAGACAATGTCCCATATGTCTCACATAAGAACAAGGAATGAATTTGGACTTGATTTGGATTAAATTTGGCCAAACCGACGCCCGTCACGGCCTGAAACAAGCCTATTCACGGCCGTGACAACACCCTTCACGGCCTGGCTCATAATGGTCACGGCCGTGACCATGTCGAGGCCAAAACTCAGCCTCTGCTGTGCGTCACGGCCACGGCACGCATGTGTCACGGCCGTGACATGCAACAGCTTTGCGACAGATTTTCCATCCGTTCGAGGTGTAAACGATGCCTGATTGACCTGAAATTTTAGCCACAGATAGAAGACTCACCAATCTTGATTTTGACCAAAGGAATTCGCAATCCAAGGTCTAGATTGTGAGATATGAATTTTGGAATCTGTTGCTACTTTTCAGGCGGGCTTCACGACCTTGATGAACCTTGCTCATGGTTGTGAACCTTGTTTTCGGTCCATTCTTTGTCGTTTCATTCCGAGAATCTTATTCCAAGTAAATATAGTTTCTAAAACTAATATTTAATGTTTTATTAACGTCTCCAAGACCGTTATGTAATAACACATCTCAATTTATCAGATACTATCCTAGTGATCCTTTTTAAGCCCGACTCTCTTGGTTCGTCTCAACCCGGCAAGGGAGGAATCCAAGAATTCGGTAAGCACCTAGCCAATCCCGTGGTACCGAATAAATCCCGTGTTGAGTATGTTCTTCGTATTTTCCGAACCGACTATAGATCGTCGTAATACGTATAGACCCTTCACATATGTCCCGGTCGAGTGAAAGCCATGGTAATGTCAAACTCACTAACCCGACACTATGTCAAATTCGTGATGAAGAAATTACTAAACTACACTCCACGTCCCACGTGAGTTAGTTTTTATACTTTGCAAAGATTCCGTAATTCCTTGTCCCCGAATATGCATAGGACATATACCTCGATTACTTGCGAGGTTGTGAATCCCTCACGACTATCAATGCCCAGTAGTTGCACTTCGTTGTCAAGATCGCATGTCGCCGCTGACCCATGTTCAACCTCGAACAAGGCGGGCCTAGCAAACTAGTGACAAGTCAGGACCCCGAAGCCAACTCTGTCAATGACCCTTCGCTCTAAGGTCCACGTATACTATTATAGTCAATCGATCGATCCTTAACACTCAACGAGTAATTAGCCATGTGATCGTCGATTACGAGTCGTATCCAAATACAAGTTAATCCCCAGATTCAACTCATACCAATGTTACGACCTCCCGCTTCCCAAGCGAATGATTGGCACAACCATTTTAGAGTCATCAACAAATAAGTCATGATCGACATTCAGTCACCCTACTGAAGTCTAAGACTTATGGACTAATTTTATATACGAGAATAATAGCTCATCGGTGCCCCCTCTCTCATCCCATGAGAATCGGTGACTAAACTCGTATATATGGGTTTTATTTATTTACCTTCTCACCGGATGCCTAGTAAGACTGGATAGGTAAATAAATAATATGCCTAATTCCATAAATAAATATTTGAATACAATATCCAAATATTAAAGTGTGAATAACAGGTTCATGTTTATGCCCAATTCATTACATCCTCGAATGGCATTCCGAGGGCATATCCCCAACATCATCAACTTGATATCAACAATGCTTTCTTGCATGGGTATCTTGACGAGACAGTTTACATGAAGGTGCCACAAGGATATAATCAGGCTCTGCCTCACCACGTCTGTAAATTGCATAGGTCTCTTACGGTCTAAAACAGGCCTCCCGTCAGTGGAATCAAGAATTTATGTCCAAACTACAAGGCCATGATTTCATCCAGTCAGAACATGACCACTGCCTTTTCATCAAAACTACAGGTCCTGCCTTTTTGGTTTTGCTCGTTTATGTCGATGATGTGTTGCTAACTGGTTCTAGTGAGGAGCTTATTAGCGAGACAAAATGCTTTCTTGATAAAGAATTCACCATTAAAGACCTGCATCATGCTAAGTATTTTCTGGGGGAAATTGCTGAACAGCTGCTGGGATATACCTTAATCAAAGGAAATACATCCTCGACATTCTGCAAAGTGTGAAATTGCTTGGTTGCAAGCCTGCCCCATCTTCTATTCCAAAGGGTCTAAATCTTTATGATTGTACGAGCCCCACTCTATCTGATCCACAGTCGTATCGGAGACTAGTTGGCCGCCTTTTGTACCTTGGCTTCACCAGGCCTGATATTTCTTATGCAACACAACAGCTCAGTCAGTTTCTTCAGACTCCAAGAGCAGTTCATTGGACAGCTGGGATGCATGTGCTTCGCTATCTGAAGGGTTGTGCCTCACTTGGTTTGTTTTATCCGTCTAATACTTCATTACAAGTCCGCTCTTTCTGTGATGCTGACTGCGGCGCTTGCCTAGAAACCAGGTTCCCTCTCATCGGTTATTGCATCTTCATTGGCTCTTCGCTGATTTCTTGGAAAACTAAGAAGCAGAGTACGGCTTCTCGATCTTCTTGTGAAGCTGAATATCGTAGTATAGGTTCAATTGTTTATGAGCTTATGTGGATTTCTTATTTGCTCAAGGATTTGCAGATCGATCACTCTCAGCCTATTCCTTTTGCTTGCAATAATAAATCAGCTCTTCACATTACGGCCAACGAACGAACCAAGCACCTTGATATTGATTGCCACATTGTTCGCAATCAATATAAGGCTGGCTTGATTGCACCTTATTACATTCCTTCAGCTCAACAACCAGCCGACTTGTTCACTAAGTCTTTGTCCGCGGCTCATTTTCACGTTTACTGTCCAAGCTTGGCCTTCAGGACTTTCACCAGTCCAAGCTTGAGGTGGGGATGTTGAAGTTAGATATTCAAGATACAGCCTTACGGGATACACGCTAATATTTTATATTATTCTATTTGCTGCTAGTTAATTCGTTGTGAATAGGTAAGTAGTTGCTAGATATTGTTTCACGCTTTTATCTTGTATAAAATAGTAGAGTATACTGTACACATTTGGTAATATACAGAAATAGAAAATAATTTTTCCTCTCAACAGAAACTATCGAGCGATTGATTCAAGAGCTCAACAACCTCCAATGCCAAGTGACCCAGAATGGCCTTGGTACATCGTACGAACCATAGGGAGCAACGATCACGCCCTTGGAAGGATCCCACTGACATTTCTCGAAACATTTGAGCATGTACTGAGATATTGGGAAATGCCCATGGCAGTCATGATCACTGACGGTCATAGGGTTCCTGTGACCTTGTGGTACGTGACTGAGGAAGGCAACGTAAAAAGTATGACGGTGACGATGCTTTCTTGCCAAACGATGACTTTGTGCTCTTTTGCCCTGGTGATATGAAGACGGAGGCGCTCAGAGTTGGAAACAGGCTTGCGATACGCTGGGATAAGGAGCATGTCGCGTTTATGTTTAAATTATTGTAATTAATCAACTAAAAGTTGTCCTATACAACCTTGGGATTTGAAGTTAAAGTTATTTATGTTGTTTTATTAATCCTTAAATCCTAGAGAGATATGAAGTGATATTCAATTCAACTGATAATTAAAATTTGGGAGAACGACATTTTTAGTCCCGATGTTTGGGCCATGGGCATTTCTGGTCCCCCATGTTCCGAGGCGACACTTTTAGTCCCCAATGTTACCGATTTTGAACAGTTTTGGTCCCTTGATTAATTTAATCACTAGTTTAGACCAAATTTAACACGTGAGAGCCCATGATCTCTTTAACCTCATAATACATATTCTTCTTCTACTTAAAAGCACATGAACATCATTATACATCACATTTAGGAAATGGTCGACAACCTTGAAAATGAGTTAAATGTGATACGTAATGATGCTCACGTGCGTTTAAGTCGAAGGAGAAGATGCTATGTGGTTTTACGCCGAGTAAAAGGAGATCATAGGCTTGTGTCAAAATTTCATCTAGATTAGCGATTAAATTAATCGAGGGACCAAAATCCTTCAAAATTGTTAACATTGAGGACTAAAAGTGTCACCTCGGGACACGGGGGATCATAAACGCCCATGCCCCAAATATCGGGGACTAAAAACGTCGTTCGCCCTTAAAATTTAAATAAAAACTCTACAACTACAGTCAACACTTTTGTCATCCTAAATAGAGCCGGCATATGGCCCGAGGCCAGCAACCTGCCCCGTCCCGCCAAAGGGGTGGCTTGTGCCTTAATTTTTAAGGCCCGCAAGGTGCGGGCCAGCCTGTGCGGGCCACACACTTTGGCTGGGCGACAACTAGTATATATATAAAAGTTGGATGGCCTCTGTCCTGGGCATGCCAAGTCAGCAACGGAGTCCCCCCAACCAATAAGATTGCGCGATACCAATTTCGGCGATAATAGTTGTTGGTTCCGGTTGGGAGTCGCCGGATTTCGCTGACGTGTCATTCCAGGAAGCCTTTGATTGTTCTTTTGGAAAAATGGCCGGAGTGTTATCAATAAAATAAACCACACAACTTTGTATTAATTGTGTTGAGTTAATATGGCAGCCAAAACATCATGAACATCATTATACATCACATTTAGGAAAGGGTCGACAACCTTGAAAATGAGTTAAATGTGATACGTAATGATGCTCACGTGCGTTTAAGTCGAAGGAGAAGATGCGCTATGAGGTTTTACGTCGAGTAAAAGGAGATCATAGGCTCTCACGTGTCAAATTTCATCTAGATTAGCGATTAAATTAATCGAGGGACCAAAATCGGTCAAAATTGATAACATTGAGGACTAAAAGTGTCACCTCGGGACATGGTGGATCAGAAACGCCCATGCCCCAAACATCATGGACTAAAAACGTCGTTCGCCCTTAAAATTTAAATAAAAACTCTACAACTGCAGTCAACACTTTTGTCATCCTAAATAGAGCCGGCATATGGCCCGAGGCCCGCAACCTGCCACGTCCCGCCAAAGGGGTGGCTTGTGCCTTAATTTTTAAGGCCCGCAAGGTGCGGGCCAGCCTGTGTGGGCCACACACTTTGGCTGGGCGACAACTAGGCTGCCCCACCTATTATTTATATATATAAAAGTTGGATGGCTTCTGACCTGGGCATGCCAAGTCAGCAATGGAGTCCCCCAACCAATAAGATTGCGCGATACGAATTTCGGCGATAATATTTGTTGGTTCCGGTTGGGAGTCGCCGGATTTCGCTGACGTGTCATTCCAGGAAGCCTTTGATTGTTCTTTTGGAAAAAATGGCCGGCGTGTTACCAATAAAATAAACCACACATACTTTGTATTAATTGTGTTGAGTTAATATGGCAGCCAAAACAATTTTGCAAAATAACAGTCCGTTCAACTCCAAACTCTTTGGCCTTCTCATTTCTATTCAGAGAGGCACTACAATGCACGCACCCATAGCACACACACAGGCTTCTTCAACGTAGCTATTGATGCCTATACTGAGTTATGTTTGGGTCTTGGTTTAATCTTCAGGTGAAAATTGGGGTTTGAAGGGCTGATTTTTTTTTTTCTTTTATTGAACAAAATTGATTGATTTTTAGCCTATTGTGTTGTCCCCAACGTGGCGGTGTACTGGACAAATCGTGCTCTGTGCTATCGCAAGAGGAAGTAAGAGCTGCAAAAAGTGTTCATTGACGATGCTTCTAGCTTTCCCAAAAAAATAAAAAATTTTGACTTCTGAATTTTTTGTTTGATCTTATCATGATTTTTGGAGAAGTTTTGGTGTTTTGATTTGTTTCTTTTTTCTTTTGTGACTTTGTTTCCTTGGTGCAGCGAATGGACAATGGTAGAGAAGAGTGCAGGCGAGCGATACAGCTCGATCATCGTTCTGTTAAGGTATGGTGTATTACACTTTGTAGAAACTTGTCATCGATTTCTTTGACATGTTTGCTCTTATGTTAATTGTATATGTGGATTGTGTCTTTCATGGTGTCTCTTATGTGGTACTGCCATTTGAATGCTTAGCCCTACACTGCAAGACGTGTATGGTTGATGCAGTGTTCTAATATCGATTATACATTTGCGTTATTTTTTCTTGGCTAGCACCCAACGATTGCATCTGCCGAAAAAATATTTGAAATGTATGTAAGAGAAGTTTCTTCAATCATTCTTACCGTGTTGTGTTATGCAGGCACATGATATGCTTGGTCTAGCTTTGTTACAGAGGAACGAATGTGCAGAAGGTGTACGGCTCCTGGAAAAGGTACGGCGATTGGTTTATACGAAATCCTTATCTATAGTATGCTTTTCCTTTTATCCTCAATTTGACCCGCCGATCTATGCAAAAGCTCATGATGGCGATGGTGATAACGATTATGATGTTGTTGTTGATGATGCAATGTCTATAAGTTGGTTATTAAGGCTGATATGATTTGTAAATGTTTTACAAATCAAGAAGGCCTATGCTTAATTGTTTGATAAGACTGTTTGTTCCTTCCATAACTGTACGTAATCAAATACTTCCTTTATCTCTCTTAGGTGGGCAAAGCAGCCGTCAAGTTGAATGAGTACGCACCGCCCACGGCCTGGTGGTATCTTTGCTGCTGTCTTCGTGTTTGAGGCACCCAATCTCTTTATCCTTTCAAAGGTCGATATGTATGTTATGTGATCTTCAAGGGTTGACTTCATAGACGGTATAGTTATTGTGGCGTAGGTTCTGTAATATGATTTAATCAGCAGAGACGACTGGAATTTATGGATAATATTTGCTTTTTTATATTAGTTTTTTTTTGTGTTAGTTTCCAGATATTGAGCGAAAGTGGGCTATTCTTCAAGAGTTCTGGTTCGTTGACTTGATATTTTGGGTCTCCCGCCCAAGAATTGATATTGTATGTTTTGTTAGGTTGATAATTGACATCGGCTTGTGGTTATTTTTTATGTCACGTGAACGACAAAGGGAAACAGTAGAGGGTTCAATAAATGTGTCATCATCAGGGGCGGATCCAGAAATTTTTAGTTGGGGGGGGGGGGGGGGCTAAAATTATTTTTTTTTCGAGTCATTTTCACGTAATCGACTATGGTCTTCCACTGCACACTCGAAGATGAGCTTAGTTATCTGGGAGCATTTTTCTTGAAATATATCTGCATTATTGACTAGCTAGATAAAGATAGTATCGATGAACTATCAAAAGTTATTGAAAAAGATAAAAAAGAATACATATATTAAATCGTATATTAAATGAATTTGTATATAAAAATAATTAAAAAAAAGAATTAAGACGAAAAGAACAAAGTCAAAATAACTCAAAAGTCTCCATAAGAATATAAAACAAAAAAAAAAATTTAAAAAGAATAATAATAAAATAATAATAAAACTAATAAACTAAAATGCATAAATTAAAAGATGCGGAAATAACTAAAAAAGAACAAAAGAACTAAAAGAAAGAATAGTAATAATAATAAAAAAGAAGCAACTGAACAAAAAAAATTGAAAAAATTTCAAGTGGGTTTGAACGACCATCAAGTGAAAATTCACGTTACTATCCACTGTACTACTCGTAATATTAGTCATATTTAATATCCGAAATCAACATATATATTTAATGAATATAATACATATATAGTACTAAAAACTTCGAAAATTTTCGCGGAGGCCGTGGCCCCCCCGGGCCACAACGTAGATCCGCCCCTGGTCATCATAATCCTCACTACATATTCATGATGCTCATTACATGTTTGTGAATATATATGTATGTGGACAATAGGTTAGCGACCGTCGAAAATTACAGTTTGTCGATCTCTTATTCTCTTCGTTTTCCTTACGGTGTTTGCGTGAAATAAAAAGAGCAGATACGACGAGGCATTATCAGGATTTGCCAACGACTAAAAAGTTCATCGTCGACTCTATGGCTTATGACAAGCTGGTGAATCCGACTAGCTTATTATATGAGATGATAAGTCGAAACATAACTGCTCTTTTTTTTGTTATCGATCTATGTTGTAGAATGTATTGCATTGGCATATCGTATATGAGCAATCTTTCCCCCTTGAGATACTTTCTTATCCAGAGCTAGGGACGGAGCTTATTCAACCTCAGAACGATATACGGGCGCCGTCGCCTAAGAGATCGTAAGGCAAGTTGATGTTTCTCTCTGTTAGGTTTTGTCAAATTCGCAATTTTCTTACCGAAATATTGCCGCTTCTAGCTACGCAAAAAGACGAGGAGTCAATGTCTTGCCAAACTTGATGTCCTCGGGCACGCTCGATCGTGGTATACATTCTATCCCTTTTATTTTGTTTCTATCGGTGTTTCCTTTTTAAATTGAAAATTATGCGTCTATGATAATTTTTCAAGGGAATATGATATCCTTCATTATCGCCATCGGCGAACTGCAGAGAGCTGCTCGACGTCAGCAGCGAGTTTCAGATTGATAGACGGAATTCTTTATCGCCTCACTGCCGAAGATCGCGGTCAACATCAGTTGCGCCAGTGTCGCGGCAGGGACAAGGTGAAGCGGCGGCGTTCTTGATTTGGGGGTATACGTTTCTTTGGCGTATTTGTCGCTTTTCTGTATGTTTTGTGTCTTTGGGTGGATTATGGAGAGGCTTGGGTTTGGGAATATGGCAGTTTATCATAGTAGTTGGCCCCTTTTTAAGAAATTTATATTTTTCGGTGCGATTCATTTGAATATGTTATGTGATCTTCAAGGGCTGAGTTCATAGACTGGTATAGTTATTGTTGCTTAGGTTCTGTAAATAGGTTTCAACATCCAACAAGATTTCGACTATTGCTTTAATATCCTTTCGAAAAGGGTCAGAATATGGCAACTTCAAAAAGACATTCAAGCACAAATGAGACGAAACCATTAAGGAATGGTTTAGCTAGAACTACTTCAGTTGGGAATAAGCCGGTTAGTTCTTGCAACCTTTCTAAGAATGGAAGGGCTTTGATTAGTAGTTTCTCAAGATGATTCCAATGTGAGTGGCTTCTTCGTCTTTAATACAAATTTGTATTCATCATTTTCAGCCTTTGTTTTAGCAGAATCAATCAATTTTCAGAGCTTTAAGGTATCTCATGTGGAGGATGAATCAACAAGATCCTTATCAGAAGCAGAAGTAAAACTATTCAAGAGTTCCACGATAATATCATCGTAAACAGTCGACATTTTATAAATATTGATGGTTTGTTTGAATTACTAAATATTCATTAGTTATGTTGTTTTATGTGATCTGATTAATTCGAGGGGTATTATCAGGGTTTGTGAGATGTGGATATAAATTAGGTGAGATTGAAACGAGGTTCTTTAATGGTGTCGGCGCAGGTACAGAAGAAGCAGGAGCATTTGGAAGCTGGAGTTTGGATAAATGAGGAGAATCTGTTTCCATAGAAGCAAGTTATGTTTGCAGCTTAATGTTGGTAGATTTTTCAAGTATAGTTACCTTCTTCACTGCAGTATCTTAATTTTTTTGTTTTCGAATGTTGAGAAATAATAAAGTTAAGCTGAACGCAAACACAAATAAAGCATCTTTTTTCGTGGATTCCAACAGTTGTCATAATCGGAAGAAAAGCTTAACTGGTTGGTTTTGTAATAATTGTTACGTTATTTATTTATATTTTTGTGGTTAAAGATTGCGTCTTTTTTGTTCGCTAGCATCGATTAATGAGCTGTTTGTTGCATTTCATACGGTAGTTTTGCCAGGTTCTTTTTTTTTTTTAAGTATAGAGTATTGATTTGGTTGAAGATATGACGATAATAGCGAAGTTATTATTGCTGTTTCTGCATGACGTTTTTAATGGGTTTTTCTGTGTCGTTATTTTCTTCTATTTATTTATCAGATATTTGTTTCTCAAGTACAGATGAAGTCAACAAATGGGGCTTTTTGTTGTTATCTTTGATTCTATGGATAGAGCTTGAAATTGTATTTTATTCCGAGAAATACATCTTCTCAGACTAATCATCGTTATATTTTCAGTGAAGTTTTCTCTTTGCATCATTTTTTGCACATTTAATCGCTGAAGCTGAGATATGTAGATGATCTTCTTTCGAGACGTTTATTTTGTTTGTTCAAAGGATCAATTTCATGGGAGGAGTTGGGAAACATCGGGTCCTAAAGGAATTGCCTTGAAGTTAGTCAAAGTCGATCAAAGTGCTCCACACTGGTGGTGCAAGGTAGAAATCCTTCATGATATGCAGAAGAAATTTTATTTTTTATGCGACGGGAATTATGTTTTTCAAAAAATTGGGAATGAATTTGAAGTCCTACTGTAAGTTGGAGAAAGTATGGATAAGTGACGTGGCCACTGTTTTCAATTCTGTCTACTGGGAAAAGATTCCAAGTTTTTGCTCACCTTCACTTGCATTTAGAGTTGCCCACCTCTTGCTCGATTTTTTTTTTAATTTGAAAAGGTGTTGGGTATTTGTCATCTTGATGACTATGAGGATTGTGTGAAAATGATGCATTCGTTTTTTTGTCAAGTGTAAAATTTTACTTGCATTATGATAGGAAGAAGACGATGTTGTTTTATTTATTTATATTTTTGTGAACCTGGCGATTTCGGGGTAATGCTGTTGTAGTCGTATTTTTCTGTCAAATCACCTTCAGTTGCTCAAGCTTCTGGGAGCAGTATTCCCTTTTGTTTTGCGAGCTTTGTTCGATTCGACTGATCTTTTGTTTGATTATGAGAAATCCCATTCCAAGACTCGTCTGGTTTGCATACAAGTTCCATTTTTCATACAAGAGTCATTACTTTTTTATCTCATTAACCTCTTTGGTGGTTTCCTTAGAAATTTGGGACGTGGGACAGAGAAACTGTGGGTTGAAGGATGGTTTTCTCAACGTTATGTTGCTTTGTGCCGTCATCGAGAAAGGTCTTTCAAGTGCTTGAATAAAGGTCTGTACGAGAGTTGTGCGCTCTAAACAACAAAAAATGGTAGGCGAGTGCTCATGGGTACGTCAAAAGATATCAAAATACATATTGTATGAACAACGATTCATTAGTGAACGTTTATTTTAATCAAGAAACTACAATGTTAGAGTTGGATGGGAATGAAACAGATGGGTTTTTAGGCCGTTGTTCGACTATTTCCTCTTTACCGCTTAATGTATTGTGATTTAGTTTCTTAGTTGGCTTCTGAACATAGGTGTTTTTCAGCTAACGTCAATGTTAAATCTTATCTGTTTGGAGATTGTTTTTTATGTGGACATATAATTTAATGATTTCGGGTTAAGATAGTCATACAAATTACTATAGTCTTCCAAAATTGCAATCGCACAAGTTAGCAGTCTTACATTTGTACGTAGCCTTACACTGAAGTAGTCTTACGAAGTTCGCAGTCGTACAATCTTACAAATTACTGCATCATACGAAGTTCGTAGTCGTACACTCTTACAAGTTACAGCAGTCTTACGAAGTTCGCAGTCATACACTCTTACAAATTACTGCAGTCTTCCAAAATTGTCAAAGCGCAATTAAGCAGTCTTATAGTTCACAGTCTTACACTGAAGGAGTCCTACGAAGTTTGCAGTCATACAAATTGTTGCAGCCTTCTACAGCGCAGTCGCGCAAATAAGCAGTCTTACAGTTGTTAGCAGTCTTACACTAAAGCAGTCTTAAGAAGTTTCGCAACAAGATCGACACAAACTTATGTATCTCCATAGAATTTTGGTATCGGACTTTGAATTTTATCTGCATCCTATGGATGACGCTGATGTCTTATCTCATGAATGATAACATAAAATATTGAGTCTAAGAATGGCACACTTTTGCTCGGGAAGACATATCTGAAATGTAATGTTGCAACATATTATCATGGAGCCAATTCAAGAGTCACCATTTATGTTATCTTATACTAAAGCTTTTGAAAGTGATATGCATGATTTAGGAAAACAAATTTAACATTTCTCTTATGAGCATATTATGAGCATCAAAGAAGACGACGTAGAAAATTTGTAAGACTGTAAATTTGCGCGACTGCGGCTTTCTAAGACTGCAACAGTGTGATACTGCTAATTTGTACGACTGCATGTTTGTATGACTGTTTGCCAAATGTGTGGGGTGTTTTAAGTTTATAGGCACTTTTTTAATAGTGATTACAAATGTAGGCACTTTGTGTTAACCATTACAAAACTAGGCACAATTTTTTTATAATTTCTTTTCATAAAATCTATTTCTGATTTAGTTTTTTACTTAAATTTAATATGTTCTTCGTAGTTCGATTACGAAAGGATTTTTCAATTTGATATTTGGTTTCTAATTTTAATAACATAATTTTTTCGGTTCCCCGAAAATCAAACTTTTATTTTTTTAACTATTTTAAATAGTAAGATATACTATTCTTTATGACAAAATAATTAATATAAAAATATTCTATTTTAATAAGCAAGCAATATTTGGGAACCTATCGATATAGTTTTTTTTTGCTTCTCCGGTATATTTTTTTAGTTGGTTCTGTGCAGGTTTTACCTTTCATGACAAATTTTTTAATTATAATCGGATTTCGTGTCGACAAAAAATACCGTACAAAATTATCAAAATGGAGAAAATTAGTGGTGATTATCATAGTTGCTTTTTTTTTTTCAGTTGTGTACACCTATGTTTATCTTTGTATTCAATTGTGTTATGTATATTGTCAAATTAATTCATACAAAAAATAAATTAAAATGATACCTATTTTTGTAGCAAGTGCAAATAATAAAATTAATTCACAAAAAAGAAAGTAAAATAAAAGAATGCCTACTTTTAATACATTACACATAGTGCTTATTTTTTAGATTGAAGTTTGCAAAAAGTGCCTACATTTGTAATTAACTCAAATTTGTAATTACAATAATGTTGTTCCATAAACATAAGACTGCAAGTATTTAATGTTGCAGCGATGACCTCATAATTGTAAAACTGTGAGACTCACCACTTCGAAGGAATACATAGGCCTATCTTGACACTCTGTAGCTAAGATGACAATTTTGTATCGCTGGCAGTGAAGAAGCTCAAGCTAAAAGAAGATCGATTGAAGTGAATTTGGGTAAATTGACTAATTACAATTACTCCGTTAAAATAGCAAAATTCAAAAAATTATCTACTCAATAATAAAATAACATATTTGAAAAATTGTATTTATATTTAAGGATCGATGTATTGCCTGAAGAATGCATAGCATTCTTTTTTCTAGAAGTGATTTATTAAATTTGATTTCCAAATATGCAGGAATAAAAGGGGGAAAGTGATTATAATCGATCCTGGTTTGTACACTCAGAATAAATCTTAGATTTGGTGGGTGATCAAGCAGAGAAGCTTGCCTACAGCTTTCAAGCTTTACACTGGTAATTTGTCTTCATTCCTGTATTGTTCCTTTTCTTTTCCTTTTTTTCAACTTTATTACCATTTTTCTTTCTTGCAAGTATTCATATACTTTATATGTGGATGCAGTAAAAAGTTGGCATTAAAAACAATGCATGTGGATTTCTTAGAATACTCCATCGGCATTTAAAAGGTCTAATGATACGACAGCTAAACAATCTCATGTGCCGAACGACAGTCACTTCAAAATTTTAGGCCTCTTCAAATGCGATGAGAATCGAGAAAAAATGAACATATGTGAACGTGAGAAAGGATCTGAAGAAGGCGGAGTTTTGCTAATAATCGACCATTTTGATGCTGGTGATTTTGAAGCTAATTTTCAGAATTCTACCGACGATGACGAAGAGAAAGAGGTCATCGTCAAAAAGAAATTCTCTTCTTTAGCCACCAAAAGCTATGGTTCTAAACTTGATAAGCATTATTTTATCTTCCTCATTAGTAGACATAACTGTATAGTTTTGGCATCCATACAATTTATCGTGTTAGGCGTACGATGAACAGCTAGCAAACTGTATTACTTAGACATTGTAGGACTGACTGTGAGACTGTAGAATATGTTTTTATTGTTAAGATTTATTATGAAAAATTTATATTACACAATAAAAAATTAATTTGTGTGACAAAACTTGACTAATAAAAGATTAACTCGAAATTGTGTTTTATACTGGACAAAAAATGATCCCTTGCATCGCATGAGAGTAAAATCTAAAGATAATAAAAGATCAAAGTTTATAAACTATTACATTAAATACTGATAAAATGACATAACAATTAGGGATGTTAATGGGACTGGGACGGGTCTAGACTCGAAGCCGCCAAAATTCGGCCGGGCTCGGGGCTGGTCCGGATTTAACCAACCCCGGCCCGAACCCGCACTGAGACCCACCCCTTATATTTTTATATAAATATTACATAGATTTATATAACTATGCAGAAATATATATTTAATAAATAATAATTATATAGAAAAAATTTATAAATGCGAGGCAGTTTTTTTCTCGTGTTCACTATAAAATAAAGGCAGGTATTCGATCCACTATAAAATAGATTGCCCGATCGGAGATCTCGAGTCATTTCGATAACAATAGATCTAATAAACTAAAAAATCTATTAAAAGTAACCCGTGCAGCGCACGGGGTCAAACCTAGTTAAATAAAAAATACATTAAGGGGGTGTTTGTTTTGAGGTGATCCTCCAAAACATCACCGTGATCTTCACATCACCTCCTCATCATTGTGTTTGTTTTTCGTAGGTGATGAGTCATCACCGTGATGAAGGATCACTTAGGTGATCAAAGTAGGTGATATTCCAACTTTTGGATCACCCCAAAAGAGCTAGGTGATCCAACATCACGGTGATGAGGTGATATTTAGAATTTTTATTACCCATGATATTTTAACATTTATTCCTTATATACCCTTATTCATTTTTTAAATTATATAACTAACAATTTTAAATCTTAAAAACATATTCAATAATTTAAAATATAAATTAATAATTATAATTATATAATAGACTTATAAGTAATGCTTAAAAAAATTGTAAACTCGATACTAAAACATTGATCATTATTACGTAAATTATCATCTCAACATAAACATATTATTCACATTACCTATACGATATACATAGGGTTAAATTGTTACTATGCAATATCACCCCACACATCACCGTGAGTAATCAAACATAATATTCCAATATCACCTTGATATGTGAAATGAAATATCACTTAAAACAAACACAATGATGATATATCACCTTAATCCACATTACAGTGATACTTGCATTACGGTGATGCGAGTATCACCGTGATGTTGGATCACCAGAAACAAGCCCCCCCCTAACTTGATATTATTGCTTGTGCATTTTATTTGAGTTTAGCTTTTCGGTTACTTCTACCAGAGAAATCTGATAAATGCAATATATTATTTGTTAATATTTTTTTACAATTGAGAAAATGATTTGATTGGTGACGTAAGGAAATATTGCATATTACATAAATTTTCATATTGAAAATTACAATTAACATTATTTTTTTATAATAAATTTGGAAATTTCAAATCTTTGTAAGACTAAAGCCTATCCTGATTAGAGGTGTCAATCCGGCTGGCGGGCCAGCCAAATTAATATATATATTTTATATATATAAACTAAATATTAAATTTATTAGATACTTTAATTATAATTCATTAATTATATCTAATTAATATCAGATTTGATAACATAATTAATTGCATTGTTTATACATAATTTTTAATAAATACCTTAATAATAAACATCTATTAGTAAATTAAAAATTTTAAAATTAGAAAGTAATAATCTTTTTTATTTAAGTGGGCGGGTCTGGCCGACGAAGAAGCCCAAAGGGCTCAAGAAGGAAGCTCCAATGGTGCGCCAAAAAAGTATGATCGTCTCCAGAAGTATACGATATATATCCACCCCGAATGCCGAATGATCCTGAATGGCCTTGGTATATTATTACAACCATAGGCCACGAAGATCTAACAAATGGCGGGATAAGTATCCAATTAACATTTTCAGAGACCTTCAAGCAGGTTTTTCTAATTAAATAAAGGAAAAAAATAAACCATTAACAAAATAAACCAAAAACGAAAAGTATTAATAAAATAGTGAAATTCGTCATCCCAGATGACGGGTTACGTAACTCGTCATCCAGGATGACGAATTACTTCGAGCTGGCCCGCTGACTGGTCAAGTTGACTCTTGTACAGTGTAAAAGAGTTGACGAGTTACAAGAATTATTCCCGACCAACCTGCATGCGCATGCAGCTGTCGGAAATAATTAGAGTAACTCGTCATCCCAGATGACGAGTTACGATAGTGGGAAATAACTCGTCATCTGGGATGACGAGTTACGTCTCTATAAATACCTCACCTCACCGCATGTTAACATATCATTCTAACATACAACAGTTTACACAATGGTGTCGAGTCGCATACAAGTCATAGTTTATTTCGGCGGTGAAATAATTCAATCATCCGATTCCACCGTCAAATATAGTATTCGTCCTATTGCATATAGGCGAATTCGTCGTAATACCAATTTTTCTGAGTTTATATCATTGTTGTTCGAAATTACGGGTGCTGATAGTAGTCGTTGTTCGTTTGTTGTCTATGAGAAAAATGAATACTTTCAACATTCTCGCCACTTTCATCAGCTACTCCAAATCTCCAACGACAGCGATCTACAATTTTTCATACATCCCGATTCGGAGAACAATTGTCTTGAAGTTTTTGTTGAGGCGGTTGAAAATTCACACTTTGATTTGAACGAAGAGCTTCATCGCAATTTTGAGGAGCGGTGCGAGTTTCCTGCGTTTGAAGTTGGTTCTTCCAGTTATACATGTCCGGATTTTCCCGACATTGTCTCAGTTACGACAGGGTTCAGCAATGTTTCTCTGGAGATGCCGACGCTTGGTGTTCCATTCAATATGCCAGAATCCGTGTCAGAACCCGTGCCAGACTTCGTGCCTGAACCTGAGGAAGACGTTGATGTTAGTGATTCGGAAGCAGACGATGAGGATCCATTGTCCGAGTTACCCGATCCCAACGACGACGACGAGAACAACGACGAGGATGCCCCAGATGATACCACTCCGCTGGACTCTACTGCTCCAATGCTGTTTCAGTCCGTCCCATTTTTCCAAACGTACCAAATGCCACCTCCTGGTGGTGACGACTACGGTGGTTACGGAGAGTTTTACGACAGAGATAACCCTACATTTTGTCGAGGTATGATTTTTCAAACTAAGAAACATTTACAACGTGCCGTCGACGATTTTTCGATCAGGGTTGCTAGACGCGAGTATAACGTCAACGAGAGCAGCAATACACGTTGGAGTGTTCAATGTGATCACACGAGAGATTGCCCTTGGAGACTGAGGGCATCCTTCAAGCCAAAAAAAGGCTACTGGTCTATTACAAAATTTGAAGGACCACACAATTGCTATATGACTGAACTGGCGAGCACACACCGTAATATCTCTCGAAATTTTATTGCTGATTTGTTGGTTGGAACCGTGAAAGTCGATCCGCAATTCCTCCCAAAGAATGTCCAACAACTCGTGAAAGATAGATATGGCTATGATATCTCATATATTCAAGCTTGGCATGGTCTGAAAAGAGCTATGGAAAATGTTTACGGTACGTGGGAAGAGTCTGTTACCAAACTCCCAACATTTATGAAAGCGTTGCAGCATTACAATCCAGGGACAATCGTAAGGTGGCTGAATCTGGAGACAGGGAGACCTGGAGACTTCGTGCTCGGGTATGTCTTTTGGGCTTTTAAACCGAGCATCGATGGTTTCAAGCATTGTCGAAGAGTTGTTTGTGTCGATAGTACGCATTTATACTCCAAATATAGACACAAATTACTGCTACGTCGCTGGATGCCAACCAAACGTCTTTCCCCTGGCCTTTGCCATTGTCACGGAAGAAAGTACACACTCATGGACTTGGTTCCTTACAAATTTGAACATGTTTGTTCTACAGAATCAATCGATTTGTCTTATTTCGGATCGTCATCCAGGTATTTAATCTTAGTAATGTAATTTATTCATTATTTTCGTAAAATCAGTTACTTTTAGTGGCGTACATGGTGTACACAGGTCTTACGGGAACGGTAGAAGCCACTGAATTCTTTCGTCCGCCAAATGGAGTGCATCGCTTCTGTCTTCGTCATGTAAAGTCAAACTTCTACAAGAAATTCAAGGATCAACAATTGAAGGATCTATGTCATAGAGCCGGTACTGCGCCAACATTGGATAAATTCGATCGCGTTATGGCTCAGATTACGCAAATTAATGAACATGCAAAGCCTTGGTTAGAAAAAGTAGGGGTCGAGCAATGGACGCTAGCACACGACGACGTTTATCGATGTGGTGTCATGACGACTAATATTTCAGAAGGGCTCAACGGGGTATTAAAAGGTGCTCGAATGCTACCCGCAAGAGCAATCGTCGATTTCACTTTCCATGGGTAGACTCTAATCACGACCTTATCATTTTTTAATTTGTTGTTATGACTTATTATTGTATTTCTGCAAATTCACAGGTGCGTACAGTATTTTCGTGATCGCTTTCAAGAAGCATCGTCCCTAATTGCGAATAATGAATCGAATTGGTCACGTTATGCAACGAGATTGTTTCAAAGTTGGACGGCAGAATCTTGGGATCACACAGTATATCGTTTTGATGTCCGACAACATACAGCAGAAGTCATAACATCTGGAATTCATCAGCGCACATATGTGGTAAGGATCAATGATCGAACATGCACGTGTGGAAATTGGAGCAGGTATAACATCCCATGTTCTCATGCACAAGCGGCTTGTCGTAAATGGCAAATTCACTCCGGTAATTTAGTGGCGCAGTATTACAGTAAGTTGGAGTATTACAAGACATACGAAGGTACCTTCGAACCATTGCACGACGAACGTTACTGGACTGCCGAAGATTGGACTCTTATTCATAACGAATCTCGCCGAGAGAGAACTGGTCCCGGTAGATATAGTCGAAATCGCATCAGGAATGAGATGGATAGGGGCGAAACCCGTGCTAGACAATGCTCGCGGCGTTGATAATAATATTCCGATGTTGTTTTCCGCTTCTGTGTTATAATAAATAAAATGATAATATTAATAATAAATATAATGATAATAATAATAATAAATATAATGATGATAATAATAATAAATATAACGATAATAATTAATAATTAAATTAATAATTATAAATAAAGCTAATGATAATATTAATAATAATAATAATAATAAATATAATGATAATAATAATAATAAATATAATGATAATATTAATAATAATAATAATAAATATAATATTAATAATAATAATAACGGAATCTCACTCTCCATTGGTCTCTTCCCAGCACGCTTCTCCATTCGACTCTTCAAAGTTGCTAAGGTCTCAGCAAAGCCGGCCTCGTCCTCGTCGTTACTCGCTGGTTTGTCTGAGGCTGTGAAGGACTCCGAGACAGAGGTCGGCGTTTCTCCCCCTGAGGGTTTGAAGTCCTCGTCTGAGATCTCCGAGTCGACGCTGTCGTACGTTGTAGAGTCGACAATTGTATCAATTGAGTCCGAGCCGCTGGAAAGAGTGATGGGATCGTCTCTGTTCGAGGTAGGGTTCATGGCACGTCTGATACGCCCACTTCGTCGCTTCTTAGGCACCGGTGCTGTCTGTTTGACCTTGGCTTTGCTCTTCTTTTTCTTGGACGTACCTGGCCTAGATTTCTCCAACTGTTGGGCAGTTGCCGTCCCCGGAATTGTGCTTAAAGGACCAGACGGCTGCGATGGGTTGAAAATTGGTGCCGTGACATTAATTGCGCCTCCGACCAGACTCGCCTGGACCGGCCGAGGTTGGGTCGTAGATGCGCCGAGTGGTACGTCGGCGAAATTGAAGATTGGGGGCGGAATAGTCTGTCTGGAAGCGATTGTGGCCGAAAAAAATGGGTCTGAGGAAACAGGGGTTTCTTCCACCTGAGATGGTTCACCCACTGGTGGGTCGGCCAACATTGGGTCTGGAGGAGCTGGGTTTGCACCTGACGAGGTCGGCAGACCATCCTCAGCCCTGTCCCGGCGCCGTTTCTTGAGTGAACGGAGACGAGTTCCCAGTGGCACATCCTCGTCGTCGTCTTGACTTGTCACCTTTGCCGCGGTCTGACTAGGGTTCGCCGTTGGGGGTTCAGCTGATGAAGACTGCGGTGGCGCCGCTCGTTCTTGGGCTGCCTGAGGTGATGGTCTGGGTGGTCGGAGTGGCTGGAAAGGCCCCGTGTAGACCACGATCTCCATCGGACCTGGAATCACTTGCAGAGGGACTGGAAAAACAGGGTTAGGATCGAATGTTGGGTCAACATTCGGTTGAGGAGGAGAATTAGACATGATTTCAACTGAAAAAAAAATCTAAGTCGAAAATCTGGAGCAAACTAAAAACCCTAATGAACTGAGATGGAGAGAGACGATTCTTTGTGTGTGGAAGAGATCAAAGTGATGTAAGTGGAGTGAGATGACCAGTTAGATATAATCAGTTAATCCACCACTTAACATCGATACACATACAACGGTCACTTCAGTTATTTTCGCTAATCATGGAGTTAATGGACACAAAAATAACCGTTGAGCATAAGGAGAGAAATACCGCATAGATTGGATAAGTTTAAACTAAGTCATGATTTTTCAAAACATGAAGCTAAAAATAGTATATGACAAATCCGATTATACGAACACATAGAAGCAAATTTGAGACTAAGTCATGCGAGTAAATAGGAGCATTTCAGACCACGTTTCTACCAAAAAGACCACTAAGTCAAAAGTCAAGGTAGAATCAAGAAATACTAACCGATTGAGCAACGTCGATGAACACATAGAGACAAGTGTAAAGAGCTGTTCTTCGAGAATTTCTAATGCAATTCTGAGAGATAACTAGACACATACGACTCATAACAACAGTACTAAAGACAGACGTGGACAAAAGCAAAAGCACAAAAAAAATGTAGCAATATCGAACCGACAGTCACATATGTTGCCCTAACATTTGACTCAACATCCTGATTCCGTAATCCTAGACTTATCTGCTCGATTCTTCTCAAAATCAGTTCCCATTATTTCTACCCTTTCACCTCAAATATCCGAAAACTTTATGCACTGCCCTTATACCCTCAGCCTCAAGGTTAGGCCTTTTGTCGCATAGTATACATCGTCACCGCGAATGCCGTGTACCTAAGGAATTTATTACCAAAAACCTATATCTAGCCGAGAGTTTATGAGCATGCTTACATGAGATAAGGATTGGTTTTTAGTCGCAATAAGTACATCGTCACAGCGAATGCCGTGTACCTAGGAACGTATTACCAAGAGCCTTTAAAAGAGGGGTAGGGTTCATTTTGGGACCAACCAAGAAGAATCAAGTCATTTCACAGGAAAAAACCGAACAGAATATCAAATCAAAAATAAAGCAGTAACCATCAAATTCGACATATGCTATGCTGATCCAAATGTTGGACCAACATTTAAACTAACATGTGCAAACCTATGGATTTCTTCAGGTCCGAAAACCTTTCAGAATCCAATGCTTTTGTGAATATGTCTGCTAACTGATTCTTAGTATCTATATGTTCAATATGCACTAACTCTTTTTCTACCATATCTCTCAGAAAATGATGCCTAATATCGATATGCTTCGTACGTGAGTGTTGAATGGGGTTCCTAGAGATGTTAATGGCACTAAGGTTATCACAATACATAAGAACAGATTCGCACTCTAACCCATAGTCACATAACATGCTATTTAACCATAATAATTGCGTGCAACAACTACCTGCAGCTACATATTCAGACTCAGCAGTAGACAGCGACACACAATTCTGTTTCTTACTATACCATGCAACTAAGTTATTACCTAGGAAGAAACAGCCGCCACTTGTACTCTTGCGATCATCTTCGTCACCTGCCCAGTCAGCATCGCTATAGCCTACAAGACTCAAATTAGTATCTTTGGAGAACCATAGTCCTAGGCTACACGATCCACTCACATAACGAAGTATTCGCTTAACAGCATTTAGATGCGAAATCTTAGGTTCAGATTGATATCTAGCACATACGCAAACACTATACATGATATCAGGTCTACTCGCAGATAAGTACAATAAACTGCCTATCATAGATCGATACAATGTTGGGTCAACATTCTGCCCAACATCGTCTTTACTTACCTTTTGAGCAGAACCCATGGGCGTTTTCATTACCTTTGCTGTGTCTAATCCAAACTTCTTGACAGTGTTCTTGGCATACTTCTCTTGGGACATAAAGATTCCGTCGCTGCTTTGCTTAATCTGCAAACCTAGAAAATATGTTAATTCGCCTATCATCGACATCTCAAAGGTAGTGTTCATTGCTTGCACAAACTGATCTAATAAGACTTGTGAGCTTGAACCAAAAACAATGTCATCAACATATACTTGAGCAATCAGAACATCAGACCCGACCCTTTTAACAAAAAGAGTTCGGTCTGCCTCACCACGTGTGAACCCAAACTCAAGTAAGAATGTTGCTAACCGTGCGTACCATGCTCGAGGCGCTTGTTTCAATCCATATAACGCTTTCTGCAGCTTAAAAACATGGTTAGGATAATGGGGATCTTCGAACCCTTTAGGTTGTTCGACATAAATTTCCTTATCAATATACCCATTCAAAAACGCACCCTTAACATCCATTTGGTGTAAAGTGATGTTAAGCCAACATGCTATAGCTAACAACAGCCTAATCGATTCTAACCTAGCAACAGGCGCAAACGTCTCATCAAAGTCTATCCCTTCTACTTGCGTATAACCCTGAGCTACTAAACGTGCTTTGTTCCTAACAACCCTACCAAGTTCATCAGATTTATTTTTAAAGATCCACTTCGTACCTATGACATTAATGTCCTTCGGCCGTGGGACTAAAATCCAGACTTGGTTTTTCTCGAACTGCAAAAGTTCCTCTTGCATCGCATTTATCCAAAAATTATCCTTGAGTGCTTCAAGGACATTCTTAGGTTCTATCTCAGAAACAAAGCAATTGAAGCGTACCTCAGCGTATACCGTGTTCATGCATACGTTTCTTACCATGGACTTGTAGTCTTTGCGTGGTTTGTCTCTGGTCTTTCTTCCTTCGTTCATATCTCCAATAATGAGGTCAGTGGGATGGTCTTTCTGGATCTTAGCTGGCGGATCACGTCGCACGTCACTGGGACCAGTCTCAGTGTTCTGATCTGCCTCGGATGTTGAGTCAGATGTTGGCTCAACATTGTTACCACCAGTCTCCTCTGTCCCATCGACAGCTTGAGTAACATCTGAAATATCAACTTGAAAAGGCATATTGCTGAGATCAGCAGCATCATCGAACACAACATTCACGGATTCTTGAACGGATTTCAAACGCAAGTTATAGACACGATAGGCACGACTATTTGACGAGTAACCTAGAAAGATGCATTTATCACTTTTCGAATCAAACTTAGTCAAATATTCACGATCATTCAGCATGTAACAAAAACATCCAAAAACATGAAAGTATTTAACCGTAGGCTTTTTACCATTCAACAACTCATACGCTGTTTTCTTAGTACCATGCCTAAAGAACACACGATTCGAAATGTGACATGCCGTATGCAATGCTTCAGCCCAAAAACGCTTAGAAACATTCTTAGATAATAGCATAACACGAGCCATCTCTTGTAAAGTCCTATTCTTCCTTTCGGCCACCCCATTTTGTTGGGGCGTCTTAGGGGAAGAATACTCATGCACTATGCCTTTCTTATCACAGAACTCATCAAAATACTGATTCTCAAACTCTCTACCATGATCAGACCTAATACGAAAGACAGTAGCACTGAAATTGTTCCTTATCATAGCACAGAAATTTTTAAAGAATACGAACGATTCCGCTTTGTCCCTAAGAAAGAAAATCCACGCATATCTAGAAAAATCATCCACGAGCACATACGCATATTTCTTACCTCCTATGCTTTCTACTTCCATAGGACCCATCAAATCCATGTGAATTAATTGAAAACAGTGAGCAGTTTTAAAATGTTGGGCAGCTTGTTGGTCAACAGTGTGACTAACATGTGTTTGCTTACCCTTCAAACACGACTCACAAACGACCTTACCAAACTCCTTAAGTTTTGGAATGCCTCTTATTGCATCATGTTTGATAAGTTGTTCCAATGTTCTGTAGTTGACATGACCTAATTTGTAATGCCAAAGCACAACATCGTCTTCGGCTTTTGATAGTTGACACACATCCTTCACACCCGATTTGTTCCCCACTAGGTAGCAATTGTCGCTAGATCTCTTACCTGCCATTACTCGAACAGAATTTCGGTTATAAACTTCACAACACTCCTTATTAAACCTTACCTCGAGATCATCATCACACAGCTGGCTTATGCTGATCAAATTCGCTATAAGCCCGTCTACATGCAGCACGTTGCTAAGCTTGGGAAAGTCGGGCACATTTAATCTGCCTCGACCAAGAATTCTACTTTTCGAACCACCTCCAAACGTCACAGATCCACTCCTTAAGGGCATGTAATCACTGAGATATTCTTTGGTACCCGTCATATGTCGGGAACACCCGCTATCAAAGTACCATGAACCTGTCACGTTAGCTCGCAAAGAGGTGTATACAACTAAACATTTATGACCTGATTTCTTGATCCAAGCTTTCTTAGGAGGTTTAACGGCATTCTGATCACCGGAATTCGAAGATGAGCCAGCTGAGCCTGTACCAGACATATCTTTCAATACTGATTTCTCAATGTTGACCGATATGTTGGGTGACACTTCAGCCGACATCGATTTCTTTGCAGAAATCTCTCTCTTCAATTTCCAGCAGTATGACTTCAAATGACCTAACTTCTTACAATGATCACACACATATGATTTATCATGATTTTTCTGGGTCACATACTCGGGACTATTTTTAGGCTTTACGATTTCAACATCGTCATTCACAGATTTAGCTTTAACAAAAACTATCTTAGGCTGATTATGAGACACGGGTTTTGAGCTATCACATGCAAGCTGAGCACTAAATCCTAGGCCTTGCTTATCATAAATACCAAGAGACAATATATCATCAAGGGTGGACTTACCCTTGTTCAATTTAGTGAACGTTTCCTCGGCTTTATTGACATGTTTTTGAAGCGTGTCGAGTTCCCTCTCTTTTCTTGTCAGTGCGGCTTCCAACTTGTTCATGCCATCCATCAAGCCTTCAATGATCTTTTCATTTTTCTTATTTTCTTCGACCAATAGTTTCACCGCAGCTTGGAGTTGAAGGTTATTTGCCCTCTCCAAGTCGTATTTCGTGGACAACTGCTTAAAGGCTTCTTCACAACTCTCTGTTTCTGGTTCTGAATCACAACTCAAAAGACCATCAAGACAGTTTGAATCATCATAATCAAAAATAATGTGTTTTACAGATGTTGAGTCAGATGTTGGCTCAACATCAGTTACCGCAGTAAGTCCGATTTGATTATCTTCATCTTCTTCATCATCAGAAAAGGACTGTATGGTCACTGACGATTGCTTAGGCTCTTCATCTTCATCTTCATCGTCTGACAAGTCGATCCACATAGACTTACCAAGCTTGCGAAGTGTGTTAGCACATTCGTTGGCAAAATGGCCCCAACCTTGGCATTCAAAGCATCTAATTGCCTCATAGTTGATATTCTTTTTCTTTCCATCAGACTTAGCAAATGGCTTGCGCTTTACGAACGGAGGGGCAGAAGAGGTTTCAATTTGTGCATTCTGGCCTTTTCTGAATGTTGGGCCAACATTCTGCACAACATTCTTCTTTTTAAAGTACTTCGCAAATCTCTTCACAACCATGGCCATGTCCTCTTCATTGTTGGGATCGAACTCAATCTGTTCCTTCGATGGCTGGCTGATCAGTGCAACACTCTTTCCTCGTGCAGCCCTCCTTTGGACTTCGAGATTGGTTTCGAAGTTTTTCAGAATGTTCATCAAGACGGTGAAGTTCATGTTTGCTAGGTTGTATGATTCCTCGATTGCCGATACCTTCACATTGAATTTTTCGGTTAGTGTACGAAGAGCTTTAGAGTTTAATACCTTATTTGTCATAGGATCTCCTAGGCTGGCGCACTCGCTTGAGATCGTCAACAGCTTTCCAAAGTACGTGCTGATATCTTCGTCTTCCTTCATTCTGATGTTCTCGAACTGACTGAGGAGGAGGCGAAGCTTGGTTTCACGCACACTAGCGTCGCCTTCACAGTACTTCTGGAGAAGATCCCACGCATCTTGAGCAGTAGAGCAATTTTGGATGATTTTGAACATAAACATGTCCACGGACGAGAAGATGGCGTTGAGTGCCTTGTCATTGTATTCGGCCGCGTTCTTCTCAGCGATCGTCCATTGCTCGAACGGCTTATCCACGACTTCGCCATCAGCGTCTTGTGGAGTCTTTGGAGTCGTATAACCATGCAGCACTGCTTCCCAAGCTCGCACATCGATGGACTTGATGCACTGCCGAACACGGACCTTCCAATAGGCATAATTGGAGCCGTCTAACACAGGAACTTTGGCGAGGTGGTTTGAGCTTGTAACGTCCATTGTAGATGATCTTCAGCGCTTAGTAATGTCAAGCGTAGGCTCTGATACCACTTTGAAGGTGGTCCCGTACACAATGGATGTAAAAAACACTAAGTTATATACTGATGTTGGACTCGATGTTAGGCTAACACTCACTCTCACTCTTTTGTATGCACAGCGGAAAACGAAACGAACACAAATGAAGTTTTTGTGCAGCAAGTCAAATAACTTGCTGCGTGCCTCTCGGCGTAAAAATCCACTAGAAATATGGATTACACAAACTATCAAAAAGATAGTCAAACCTAGTCTAGCAAACGGAACGAATCAAAAAGAATTCTAAACCCACAAGATCACACGACCTCTAAAAGCTAGACTTAGAAAAGAAACACTCTTTCAAGAGATAACTCTCGCTCAGAAAAGCTCTGATTTTTGCTCGGTGTTCGTCTTACTTCTAAATGGTTAAGTCTTCGACTTATATATCCTTCACTCTTGAACGACTTGTCCAAACGGCTTGGCAACCTCCCACAACGTCCACTAACGTCCACTAAGTGTATTTGAACAGTTAGTGACCGTTGTAGATCGACTTGGTCAGCTCGGATTGCTCGGTCTTCACTTGAGCTCCAAGTCGCCTATTTTTAGTATGCTCTTTTCCGATTTTTGCTCTTGCTCATCTACACTTCTTCCACGCGGTTTGATCCGTTCCATTCCTTGAATGAGTCCTGCACAACACTGGAAAAATGCCACGTCATAATTAAAATAGGTTTTGGGCATGAAAGATAAAACTGAGAAAGGGAACATTCTCGGCCAACAGATGTTGACTAGAATGTTACCCAACATTGTTTCAGTTGAACGCTCAACATCAACAGAAAACTTGAACTAATTTTAACGCTAAATCATGAAAAATCAATTTCCCCACCAAATGGTGAGGAAAAGGAAAGGAAAACAAGATAAATCGTTTTTTCATTAGTTTTCTTTTCCTCACCAACTTCCTTGATCCAAATACAATTGCTAACTTATATCGACGAAGTTATAGAGACTTTATTCGTTGGGAGCTCGGCGTGAGATTAAAAATTTAATTATATATGTATTGCAATGCTTATAAGGTATTTTTTCCCTTGCAACAGGACAACTGTAATTTGGTCAGTTTATCTAAATCTATGATTCCCAACTTGATTTTTGTTTTTGTTTTAGGATAGGATCTTTTTCTTCCTTTCTTTCGGCTCTTTTATCATGCATGTTACATAAACCAAGTTTGTGTTAGGCTCGGACGGCACCAATAACGGAATATTATGGCAGCGAATGCGTATCGACAGCCCAAGAATTATCAACGCAACGAAATAACAGAAAAATAACACGGCGATATAACGTGAAAAACCCCCTTCAAATCGACGGGGTAAAAACCACGGGATCAAACGATCCAAAATCCACTATCACCACTTCAAGTACAGCAAGATTACACCCACAACACAACCACAAACGAGCTATGACACCAAATGAAAGCTCCAAAAGCACCACAACTCAAAACAAGATCACAACATCAAATTCGTCACAGAAAATGGGCAGCAGACTTCAGAAATTCATAAACCAGACCTCGAAATGCAAATCCCTTTGGGGAGAATGAGATGAATGAGTCTTCTACCTTCTCCTGAAATTTCAGGCCAATCGGACAACGTTTGCCCTCCAAATGTGAGAAATCCTAATCTGTCGCTGGATAGAAAAGTTGCAGAAATTTTTTTTCTTGGGTGTATGAATCGATCGATACTTCTACCTTTGGTGGTAGGTGAAGATCTGAGATAATGATGCTGCTAATGGGCTGCAAAATTTGGGCTTCCGGACACAAAGTTGGGAGCCCAAACCCAACAAATCTCCCCCCTCCCAACTATGTGGAGGAAATCGCCAAACCGGCGATCGTACAACAAGCTTCGAACTTCGATCTAACCAATGACTTAGTCATCATATCAGCGCCATTATCATCGGTGTGAATCTTCTCAACTTCAAGCTGCTTGGTATCCAAAATCTCACGAATCCAATGATATCGCATATCAATATGTTTCGACTTCCCATGAAACGTCGGATTCCTACTGAGATGAATCGCACTCTGGCTGTCACAGAATAAAACATACCTTTGCTGATCAAAACCAAGCTCACTCATGAAGTTCTTCATCCAAAGAAGCTCTTTGCAAGTCTCTGTAACGGCAATAAACTCTGCTTCTGTCGTAGACAAAGCAATACACTTTTGAAGTCTGGACTGCCAAGAAACAGCTCCCCAGCAAAAGTAATCAAATAGCCCGAAGTAGATTTCCTCGTATCCACATCGCCGCCCAGATCTAAATCTGTATAACCAACAAGAATAGGCTCGTCAGAACCGAAACACAATCTCATGTTGGACGTACCTCGGAGATATCTCAAAATCCATTTCACCGTGTTCCAATGCTCTTTTCCTGGATTTGACATGAATCTACTTACAACTCCAACTGCATGAGCTAAATCTGGTCGAGTACACACCATAGCGTACATAAGACTACCAACGGCAGATGAATAGGGAACTCAGTCCATAACTTCTTTTTCTTTCTCGTCTGTAGGGCACTGTGTCATGCTCAATCTAATAAAAGTAGCAAGTGGAGTACTCACCGGTTTAGCTCTCTCCATGCTAAAGCGTTGCAGTACCTTTTCGATGTACTTTTCCTGAGATAGCCACAACTTCTCTTTTCGATCACGTGTGATATTCATCCCAAAAATACATTGAGCTGGCCCCAAATCCTTCATCGAGAAATGCTTGCTCAAGTCCTTCTTTAACTTGTAAATTCAAGATGGCGAAGAACCTATAATAAGCATATCATCAACATAAAGTAACAAAATGATGATATCGTCATCGGGGAATCTCTGCATAAAAACACAATGGTCAGTATCATTCTTATACCCTTCTTAAATCATCACCGACTCAAACTTATTATACCATTGCCTCGGAGCTTGTTTCAAGCCATACAAGCTCTTTTTCAATTTGCAGACGTAATTCTCATTTCCTTTCTGAACGAAGCCCTCAGGTTGCTCCATATAAATTTCTTCATCAAGGTCAGCGTGAAGAAAAGCAGTCTTGACATCCATCTGTTCAATCTCAAAATCAAGACTCGCTGCCAAACCCAAAACAACACGGATAGAAGTCATCTTCACAACTTGCGAAAAAATCTCACTAAAATCAATCCCCCACTTCTGACTGAAGCCTTTGACAACCAACTTGGATTTAAATCTGGGAGAAAGTGAGTGCTCTTCATGCTTCACCTTGTAAATCCATCTGTTCTTCAAGGCCCTTTTACCTTTAGGAAGCTCCACCAGTTCATACATATCATTTAATCGTATAGAATCCATCTCGTCTTTCATAGAAGCAATCCACTTATCTTTATTTGGACTTTGAATGGCTTCATCGTAACTCTCTGGCTCACCTTCACTAGTAAGAAGTACGAACTCATCGGATGAATAACGAGTAGAAGGTCGCCTCTCCCTCGTAGATCTTCTAACAGAAGTTTCTGACAAGTCAACATGTGTCTCCTCTTGAGCAACATCATCAGCAACATGATCATCGGGTTGATTCTCAGCTTCACCTGGATTTGGTGTAAGTAGGTGATCCAAATCAATCAAGTGATCATTCTGAATAACAGGCTTTTCTGACTTCTCGATATCCTCAATAGTCTGATCCTCCATAAAGATAACATCACGGCTTCTGATAAGCTTCTTATCAACAGGATCGTAACATCTGTAGCCAAATTCGTCATCGCCATAGCCAAGAAAAATGCATTGTCTTGTTTTGGCATCCAACTTCGACCTTTCATCTCTTGGGACATGCACAAAACACTTGCTCCCGAAAACTCTCAAGTGATCATATGAGACATCATTACCATACCAGACTTTGTTAGGAACATCACCCTGCAAGGCAACCGAAGGAGTCAAATTAATAATAGTAACCGTATATAAGGCCTCACCCCAAAAATGCTGAGGCAACTTTGCTTCTGACAGTACGCACTCTCTCCATCAATGTTCTGTTCATCCGTTCAGCTAGTCCATTCAACTGAGGAGTCTTAGGAGGTGTTTTTTGATGCCGAATACCATATCGTCGACAATAAGAATCAAATGATCCGCGATATTCACATCCGTTGTCAGTTCTGATGCACTTCAACTTCTTCCCTGTCTCGCGCTCAACAGAAACATGAAACTCAATAAAAGCGTCAAGTACCTGATCCTTGACTTCAAAGTACGAACCCATAATTTACGCGAGTGATCATCAATAAATGTCATAAAGTAAGAAGCACCTCCAAACGACTTCACCTTCAAAGGACCACAAACATCTGAGTGAACTAACTCAAGCAAAGCATCCTTCTTGTGAGGTGGATGATGATGAAAAGAAACCCGTTTCTGCTTTCCAGCTAAGCAATGCGCACATCTGTCTAACTTAGCGCCTTTCAAGACGGGAAGTAAATTCTTCTTGGCCAAACAATCGAGCTCTTTTCTCGCTGATGTGACTCAATCTCCGATGCCAAAGACTAGAAGAATTCCCGCTATCGACTGCATTACACCACTAGTAGAAACATTAGTGTTAAACCAATACAAATTAGAAATTTCTTACCACGAGTCACGATCAAAGAGCCTCGAGTGATCTTCCAATGTCCATTACCAAAGTGGCAAGAATAACCCTCATCATCAAGCTTTCCAGTAGAAATGAGGTGCAATCGAACATCAGGAGCATGTCTGACCTCCTTCAATACCAACTTCGAACCCAATCCTGTGTCCAAACAAATAGTGCCGACTCCTATCACCTTCACTAAACCATCATTACCCATCTTCAACACTCCAAAATTGCCCGGAGTATATGATGCAAAGAATTCCCAATTAGCCGTAACATGATAAGCCGCACCGCTGTCCAAAACCCAACTAGTCTCGCCTTTCACAAGATTGATTCCCTCGTTGTCATAGACAATAACAAGGTTATCTGGAGTAGTGGTGGTATTCACGCGATCATCACCGTCGTCAACATTCTTCTTTGACTGCTCTTTCTTCAACTTATAGCAATATCTCTTGATATGTCCTTTCTTCCCGCAGTATGACACTCAAGATCCTTATATTTCGATCTTGACTTGCTTCTTCCTCTGCTCTTGCCTCGGTTGCTGCTCTGGCCCACAAGTCTACTTCTTCCCCTATTTTCAGTAACCAACACCTCGGAGTGTGACGAAGTACCTTGCGTTTTTCTTCTCACCTCCTCATTCAAAACGCCGCTCTTGACGTACTCTAAAGTTACCAAACCATTGGGGGCCGAATTCGTCAATGAAACCCTAAAACTTTCTCAAGAATCAGGGAGACTATTTAACAGCCATAAACCGAGAACCTCCGATTCAAACTTAACGCCCATGCTAAACAACTTATCAACACCCTTGAAACTCATTGATGTGGTCAGAAATGGACGTGTTTTCTTGATATCGCTAATTCATCGCTTGCTTCAAAAGAAATAATTTATTGTTACCTGTTTTGGAAGCATACAACGTCTCGAGCTTTTCCCACAACGTATTGGCATGTGTCTCATTCACAATATGGTTCAATACATTGTCTTCAACCCATTGCCAAATAAAGCCACAGACTTGAAGATGCTCAAATTCCCATTCTTCATCAGGTTTTGAATCGGGCTTTTCTGTAGCGAAAACCGGAAGATGCAATTTCTTCACAAATAAAAGATCCTTCATCTTGCCTTTCCACTTGTGATAATTCGTGCCGTTCAAACAAACCATTCTATTCAAATTCGCCTCCATCCTGCACTGATCAAAGAATACCAACAGCTTCGATACCACTCTGTTAGGATCGGACGGCACCAATAACGGAATATTATGGCAGCGAATGCGTATCGACAGCCCAAGAATTATCAACACGAAATAACAGAAAAATAATACGGCGATATAACGTGGAAAATCCCCTTCAAATCGACGGGGTAAAAACCACGGGATCAAACGATCCAAAATCCACTATCACCACTTCAAGTACAGCAAGATTACACCCACAACACAACCACAAACAAGCTATGACAGCAAATCAAAGCTCCAAAAGCACAACTCAAAACAAGATCACAACATCAAATTCGTCACAGAAAATCGCAGCAGACTTCAGAAATTCGTAACTTACAAACCAGACCTCGAAATGAAAATCCCTTCGGGGAGAATGAAGATCAATGAGTCTTCTACCTTCTCCTGAAATTTCAGGCCAATCGGACAATGTTTGCCCCTCCAAATGGGAGAAATCCGAATCTGTCGCTGGATAGAAAAGTTGCAGAAATTTTTCTTTTTTCTTGAGTGTATGAATCGATCGATACTTCTACCTTTGGTGGTAGGTGAAGATCTGATATAATGATGCTGCTAATGGGCTGCAAATTTGGGCTTTCGGACACAAAGTTGGGAGCCCAAACCCAACATATTGAGATTATACGTTGACCATTACCAACTCTCTTTCGATCACCTCGTATATAATCTATACATATATTGATGACACAGATCATAGTACGCCATCTAACAATGAAGACTCTCACAAAAAGAATTGCTGTGATAGCATTGTTAACCCTAATCTGTACCTAGCCATGGCATTACAAGCCGACCATGCTCGGCAGATATTACAGCTCGAGAAAGTAATAGTTGTAATAAAATATGACATGACTTCATCTAACCTTTCCGTCGACTGTTACTCCTCTGAGGACGATCTTGGAACACAATATCTTTCACCTGGTTCGAATTTTACTTTTCATTTTAAAATTAACATTTGGGGCATGACCAAATTCTATTGCGAATGTCGACGCCAAAGGGTTCGGGCGTTTACGGAGTTCTCGGTAGGAGATTGCGAAGAATGTGCCATTTTTTATTGCTTGTGGTTTGTCGTGAATCTCGTATCAATCAAGTTCCCAACAGATGATCTCGTCGATCAATTTTTCAATTCCGCTCTTGAATCGAGTTTACAGAAACAGAAAATTTAAATTGAACAAAGCGATATACGTTGTTCGGCTACTGGTTTTAGCCTACGTCCACGGCCAAGGATCAACTCTTTTATTGATGATTCTCAAACGAGATTACAGAGCTCACAGCACTCAATCGCTTTTGTGTTTACAGCTTTCACTAACTCTCACTCTCAGAGAAGTTATCAGCTCCAAAACTCTCTCGGAAAACACTGATGAAAATCCCTTTTATTCATAGCTGGCATAGGCGCACAAAGCTCGTGACCAACCGACTTAACGGTTTCCAGGTCAGCTTAAATGAGTCGCCCTTGCTGGCCGCGATTTCATCAGCGTTAACTTTCCTTAGCTCGCTCGACGATTTCAGCTTCACTGCTTCGACGACTTCAGTGTAGTTTCATCAAGCAATTCGCGTTTCTTATTCTAGATAGAATAGCCTCTTCCCTTTATTTATTCGGATAGCTTTGAGTTTATGAATCATCTATCACATGGTTGATTAGAGATGACGGGCCATGTTTAGTACTTTCGGATCGGGTGATAAATGATCAAGGTCTTTATTGCCAGAAGTGGAAAGAGAGATCCTAATAATGTTCCTGCAAAAATCAACTATGTTGATGGTTATGAATTTCTTATAGTAAGAACTTCTATATATTGGAGGCATAATAGGATTCAATATGGTCCTTTAGGGTAATACTATGGTTTAAAATCCAAATATCGATCAAATCCACCTATTGATGATCATAATTGTTGGGAAATAAAGTAGAACTAAATGTATGATACGCTCCATAAGTTTAAGGTTTTAGGTGAAATTAACATTCGAAGCTCAATAATGAGATCGTTGGTACGGATGAATCCTCATGAAAACCCAGTGTACGAAAAAAAGTGTTAGAAAAAAAAAATCAGCGTTTTAGGCTAAATGAGAAATTTCATCTGTCCGAATTATTAATGTCATATGTGAATATAAAAACTACAATAGCAAAATTATCGTTAATGGAATGTAATATGTTGCTTAACAATAACATGTAATACTATATTATGTTTAACAAATGAGGCCGTACTAAATTAGATATATATATATATATATATATATATCCTTTCGAAAAAAACATAGATATATATATATATGTCCGAATATTATTGATGTCCTCACTCCATTGAAATCTCCCCATTTTTCCTGGAGTCAAAGTGAACTATTAGAAAGAAATAATAAATTAAAACAAAAAGTCTTCCCACTAAAAAACAGCATGTCCATGACCATCAATTTCGGAATTACTTTTTTTTAGTTTTTTTTTTCAGATTCAATTCTTCAACGATCATTTTTAACAAATCCACCATCAACACTACAATCATCAAGGGTCTTTCGTTCTCCTGAAGGACCCTTCCTCTTCATTTTTCTCCATGCACGCAGAAGCTTTGATATCGCGACATACATGCACCGACGACGATACACACAAAGATATCATAATTAACCGAAAATCGACCTTTCGCAGATTTTTAGTTTTATTTTCCGACGATAAACGGCGAACGTCGCCCGCATGCATGACACAAAATTCCGATCCCTTTTTCTCCGTCTTATTACAGTCACACGCTTCGATTCTTAGTTTTCGAACGATATATTAGCCTGAAGACATGAACTGCTTCCCATGTTTTCAAAACAGGCAACAACAAGAAAGCAATAATAACGACAACAATGCCACCTTGGTGCCCGTCGCCGAGCCACCTAAACCCGTCGCTCCACCACCACCTCGCTGTATTATTTTTGTTATTATCTATTCGCATATATTAGCATATATTCGTCGTAAAAAATAGAATGCAATAATAGGGCAAATGCAGTAGAAAAATGTTGCTTATAGATTCCTCTCTTTTGTATCGTTATTACAGCCGACAACAACCTCGGCCAAACCCCATCGGTAGATTCGAACCATAACAGCTCTGCGCATGATCATTCGAAGGACGGCGGCGAAAACATTAGTACAGTAAAGGGCTTCACATTCCGCGAACTCGCCAGCGCGACGAAGAATTTCAGGCAAGAATGCTTATTAGGGGAAGGCGGATTCGGGCGAGTCTTCAGAGGAACTCTTACGCCAAGCGGACAGGTTTTCTTTATTAAATGTAAAAATTAAGCGCACGAACGAAATTCGGTTTGTTTTGAGCGTTTTTTTCTCCATTTTTCCGTTATTACATCCACGTGCAGATCGTTACCGTGAGGCAACTACATAGGAATGGGACTCAAGGAGCGAAAGAGTTTCAGCTCGCCGTTTCTTCGTTGGCTGAAATAAACCACCCGAATCTCGTTAAATTAATAGGGTATTGCGCGGACGGCGAGCAGCGCATATTGGTTTACGAATACATGTCCTCGGGTTCTTTGAAAAGCCACCTTTTCGGTAAGTGCATAATGTCTTCTTTCAAGATGCTCATTTACTTTGCAAAAAAACAAACACTTCTTTTTGTATTACAAATATGCGCAGAACTTCCCGCCGGGAAGAAGCCAATGAACTGGACGACGAGGATGGAAGTGGCACTGGGCATAGCGCAAGGGCTCGAGTACCTTCACGAGAGGGCCGACCCGCCTATCATATACCGAGATTTGAAGTCCTCGAACGTACTCTTGGACGAGGAGCACAATGCCAGGCTATCGGAGTATGGGCTCGCCAAGCTCGTGCAGAGCGGCGATAATAAGATGCCGAGGGTTATGACGGCTTATGGATATTGCGCTCCCGAGTACGAAATAAACGGCGAGCTGACGTCCAAGTCTGACGTGTATAGTTTTGGGGTCGTGTTGTTGGAGCTTATAACTGGGCGACGGGCGTTCGATTCTTCGAAGTCTATGGACGAGCAAAATCTCGTCAGTTGGGTAAGTCTTACGGAGTAAATTTAATTTGGTAGGGTAACTTTTACGTAATTTGATTTTCTTCCTCTGCGTTATACATATCCAAAAAGAGTCGTATATCTTTCGCGAAATTCATTTTTCGCCCTCTAATTTTTCCTTGTTCGAAACTTGCCCAGTATGTTTTCGTGAAAGATAAGGGAAATATGATTTTGCTTGAACAAGAACTTCAATGAAATTTGCACAAAGTGGAAGGGCTATTTATGTAGGTTGAAATTTTTCGAAAAAGCACTATTGAGGTAAATATTGGTAAACACATGGACTCGACAGAGACAGATTAGCGTACGAGGAACGAATTTCTTGAAAGTTATGATAAATTTTAGTTACTTGGAAATATACTGGACTAATTCTGGGCAGAGATAAGTTGCAGGGAGAAAAGCGAGGAAAGCGAATTTCGTGAAATGTCTTTCATTTGTGCTGATTTTATGTTAACAAAAGAGTGGTTTGACAACAATTGTTGCTTATATTATCGACAGGCACAGCCGATTTTTCGAGATCCATCGAGATTTCCCGACATGGCAGATACCCTCCTCCGAAAGGACTTCCCAGTGACTAGCCTAAACCAAGCCATCGGAGTTGCTGCAATGTGCCTCCAGGACGAGCCACAAGCTCGGCCCTTCATCAGCGACATCTCAGCAGCCCTCTCCTTCTTAGTAACCGCCCCGCCCGAAGCGCCCATACCCACACGCCTCCTCTCCATACTTTCCTCTCGGGTCGACTCGAGCAGACAGTACTGCGACAATAACAACAACAATTCGATGAGGCTCAGCAATTTCTCCAACCATTGTAATAACAACGTCGAACGGCAAATTAGCTGTCCGAGCGAAGGCGAAGAAGATAGAGAGAGCTCGTCTGACAACTCTGACTATGAGTATAACGAAGACGATGATGATGGCTCGTGCAGTTCGGACCATGAAAAGTGTTTGAAGGGAAAGAAAAGGATCGAAAGTCGCTCGAGCTCGAGAGAAAGTTATTGTAGGCGTTCGAGCTCGAGGAAGAACGAGGGCGTTCTTGGGGAAAATTACGATAGCTCGAGCAGTGAAGGAGAGGAAGGGTCATTCGATGGACGATACAGTAAAAAGAGCCATAAAAGCGTTAAGAAGCGGAGAAGCTTTGGATCTTCGAGGAGAAGTTGCGCGACGGACTCGGAGTCTGATGATGATCGTTGAGCCGTCGGTACGGATATATGTTGATTATGGTTTGACCTGTGGCTTAAGGAGGATGAGCATGGATGGAGACATTTTTCTCAAGTTCATATGAACATTTTTTTTCCTCAGCTGAGTATATATATATTCATTCATAGGGTGAACAAAAAACATGAAAATGTAACTTTTTTTTCCTTATCTTCTAGTCTCCATTTTATTATTTTCTGGGAAGCATATAATAATTATACATAATATAAAACTCTGGTTTCACCTTAACCCTTTTTTGTTGGAATGATAATTAGGGTTTCTTTGTAAAATGGCCGGATATTCCCCAGAATCGTACTGGAGATTAATATCTTGCATTTTGTTGATTCGAAGTGCCTCTGTCGAAATTGTTTTGCATGTATTTATAACACATGTCAAGTTGTCTTTTCGTATATAGACATAACTCCTTAAGAGTGCGTTTGGATTCGTGTATTTTAACGAAATTGCTTGATTTTAAATTTTGAATTTCAAAATCGTAATTTCAAATCCAAATTCGCTGTTTGGCAAACGTTAGGATTTCGAAATTCGGATTTCAAAACAGAGCTCGACTCGAGCTCGTGAAGCTCGTCGAACTTGATTTCTAACTTTTTCTAAAATAATTTTAAAAATACTAAATAAAATAAAATAAAAATCATGAATAATATAAAAACGAAGCTCGTGAGCCGGCTTGCGAGCTTTCGAGCGCCCATGAGTAGCTCGAGCTCGAGCTGGTTCATTCACGAACCCGTGACGAGCTCGACCTTGACAAGAGCTCGTCGAGCTCGAACCGGCTCATTCGTGATACCATGACGAGCTCGAGTCGGCCCATCGAACTCGCAAATCGGCTCGACTCATCGTCCACGTCCTTGTTATTATTATTATTATTATTATTATTATTATTGTTATTATTATGTTTTTTCATTATTATTTATTATTATACTATTATTGTTATTATTATTATTATAAGTTACGAAAAGCTCATTACGTGCTCAGCTTTGGATTTCGAAAACGGACCATTTGGCATGGAATTTCAAATCCGACGAATTATAAGAGTTTGGATTTCCTACTAGATTTGTGAAATCGAAATCCAAATCGATGCGATTGTCAAACGGAAGACTTGGGCGAAATTCGGATTTCAAATCGAAATCCGGAATCCAAACGGGGCATAAAGAAGGTGTCTGCTTATTAACAGATATTACCTTTAACGAACCCTTTCGGGTGAATACATACGCTTTCGGGCAAAAAGGTTTGGGGAGTTAAGCGTGGGGATGTCGGCCGTGCAGTCTTGAATTCCTGGAACAGTTACACGTTACTGTTGCCAGTACAGTCATACAAGCATTGCTGACTTGCTGTCGTACAACATCGCAGTGTTACAGTCGTACAGCCTCACTCATAAAGTCGAACAGCCTTGCAGTAATACAAACTAACAGCCTTGCGATTCTACAGTCATACAAGTACCAGACAAATTCGCGGTTCAACCAATACGTTCGAAAATATATCAACACTGGGAGCGTTGCCCCTAGGACCCGGCAAGGTGGCGCAGCCCCCTTGTATGGAATTTTGGGTTCCGGAATAAAAGCTTTCCGAACGTGCACTCTGCATGTCCTAACTCGTATACGTTTTATTCTCAAATTCACTAAAATAGACAGCATTTCTCCCATGCATTGTTCATCTTTTTGAATTCTATTATTTTCAAAAGAAATTCTTGAAATATTGGCGTTCCCGTTTTTAATGATTTGGAATTACTGGGCCTTTTTTTTATCTTTTTTGAAGAAATAAAGGTTTTTTTTTTTTGCATCCCTAGGAAAAACTGCTCACCCTTTCCTTCTTTTTTTCTATATATCTTTTATATCAACGGACACTCTTGTAGCGTTATATATTTGTGTGCGTGAGCACATAATAATCAATGGAAATAATTCAAACGCTTCCAATCATTATTTACTTAACAAATTTTATTTATATAAAATCATGCACTATCATCCTTGTAATTGAGTGTCATCTATTGTTATGAGAAGCAAAGACTATAGACCTCATCCCCACCAAATGAGGATAGGAAATCACGGATTTTCTGCCCAAAAGCCTATTGTTGAGAGAGCTAAGACTGATCAACCGCAATTACTAACTCTAGAGGCCTTATATATGATTTGTCCCGACATTTGAGTAGTCTTAATTAAATCTCCAATGCCATATTATTTCTTGCACTATATGTTTTAATAAACATGTACAAATACATCCAGCTAATAATGTGATAAATGCCATTGATTGTTACTTATGATTGATGGCGTTCATTTGATTGGGTTTTTCCCAGCTTCAAAGTAGTTGAGCTTTTCATGAAGCCATTTGATTTCGTCGGTAGATGATTTTGGCCATTAATTAAGACACCGCCAAAAGAGTTGGTGAGAAACCGTTTAAAATGGACCTGAAAAAAAAAAGAGTATTGATTTCATAAGATGACAATATCATTGAAATCATTCAACTAAATATAACGAGAAGAAACAAGATGCTTCTCAACCTACGACGAAAATAATGTGTTAATCTGTGACCAAAACTTGCATGCTTTTTCTTTTCATTGGATATACAGTTCGTATTTATAATTATTCCGGTGTCGACCGTCGATCAATATTTCGTTATAAAAACTTGGACAAAATTTTTCAACACGTCATTTTGTTTCGATACACTTCACTAAAAACTTATATCATTATTTTTGCAATTTTAACTAATGACAATAAAAAATTTTGAAATTACTTAAATTCTCGACATTTTTGTGGAAAAAGCTAATACATTGAACAATGTACTATTTACCGACTGATGGCCTTTACCGACATGTCATAGGTAAATGAGCTTTTTGTAGTGATAGTATAGTTCAACTAGGACAAATTATATCGGATCAGTATACTATTTTCAGTTTAGGTTAATATTAACAATTCCAAAACTAGGACACCAAGTTCGTATGCTCTAACAAGTGTAAGTCCTCAATCATTTTTCCGCCAAAATAAGTCGGAAATTCTGCTCACATGCTGACGTGGATAACTGTCAGTGAGTTATTTTGTTGGCAAGAATTAGAAGTCGAAGATTCCAATTTGTTCTGAACATATGAAGTTAGTGAAATTAGTCTAGAATTATCAAATGCATGCATCCAAAATTGTAACTGTCATGGAACTTTGAACACTGAACTTCACAGCCTCAGTTAACTCACATCATATAAACCATTAAATAGTTGGATGGAACTCATCTATCGTAAAACCTTTAGGTGTTTAGTCATCTTTCAATAATAAATTCCCTAGGTGAGCAACCACTTTTTTGTTCTCTAGTTATAAACTTCTCCATCGTACACTCATTCATTTACAAACACCAAATATATAACATATTATATGCATATAAAGGCAAAATCATCTCATAACTTCATGCAAAAGCACAGAATATCTCCTTACGCATTCATATTCATCTTCCTTCTCCTTCGTTGCTTCAGCAAAAAAATGGCCAAACCTAATAAGCGTTGCTTTGCCATTTTAATTATCATGGTATCATCATTGCGAAATTTAATCTCCCACGTAGAATGTAAGAAGGCCTTCTTCATCTTCGGCGACTCGCTGGTCGACAATGGGAACAACAACTATCTTGCGACTACCGCCCGAGCCGACGCCCCGCCTTATGGCTTGGACTATCCGACCCATAGGCCCACGGGTCGCTTCTCAAACGGCCTCAACATCCCAGATATTATTAGTAAAATAATAATCATTATATTAAATTTATCAACGATTTATTAGAATTTTGTTTCATCTTTTTTTAACGTGTGTGTGTTTGATAGGTGAAAAGATGGGTTGGGAAGCAACATTGCCATACCTAAGTCCAGAGTTAAGGGGGGAGAAATTATTAGTAGGGGCCAACTTCGCATCTGCTGGGGTTGGAGTACTAAATGACACTGGAATTCAATTTGTAAGCAAATTCTAATACATATCTAACTTAAAAGTTAATATTACTTTATCGTACCACAGATTAATTTTGTGATTTGAATTACGGGTTAATGATGAGTCGAGCCAGCTTCACTGAAATTGGGCTTGAGCTCGCTCATGAACGACAAAAGCTCGCGAGCTTTTTTTCTATTATTATCTTTTTCACATTAAGTTCGAGCTCAAATTATGGGCTTCGAGGGCGGCTTGTCGACTTGCAATTACTTTGAGAATGAATTGCTTTTGACAATTACCTATTCAATTTTTGGATTTTCCGATTAGGTACCGATTTTTCTAATTTTTCGTGGCTGACATGACATGACAATCGAAAATCTACCGTGCAATTGTTATAATTTAAGTTACGTTACCCAAGAATGCAAAATTGGGACTCGTCTAGCCGAACGCAAATTCTCGCAAGTCGATATCAACATTTTTTAGTCTTCCTAAAGTAGTTGTGAATCGATTCAAATTTACGTATCGTACGACGACTAGCCATAAAAGTGCGTTTGGTATGCGGAATCCAATGCAGAAAAGAAAAGAAAATGGTAATGATACACGTCTGATCATTGTACATTACGCTTCGTGTATCGTATCGTAACACATTTTATTTTCTTTTCCACATGGAATCCTTGCGTTTGGTATGCGGAATCCAATGTGGTAAAGGAAAGGAAAAAGTAATGATACCCATTGGATCATTGTTTAAGCTTCACTCATCGTACCATAAAATATTTTCTTTTCTTTTCCACATTAAGTTCTGAAGCGCACTATCAACTAAGAAAGTGCTATAAATTTCTACATAAAGATAAAATTTAAAGGCCTGACGACTCATTTACCCATGGCAGGTTAATATCATCAGAATCTACCAGCAACTAAACTATTTCGAAGAATACCAAAAACGAGTAGGCGCGCTCGTCGGAGAAGAGAATGCGAAGAGCCTCGTAAGAGACTCATTGGTTCTAGTTACACTCGGTGGAAACGATTTCGTCAACAACTATTATTTAGTTCCTTATTCCCCTCGATCGCTCCAATATTCTCTCCATGAATACGTGCCCTTCGTCGTGTCCGAATACAAAAAAGTTCTTGAGGTAATAATTTTGATATGGACATATAAATTTATACGATTTCTCGAGATTAATTTCAAACTTATCTCGACGAATATGTAGAGACTTTATTCGTTGGGAGCTCGGCGTGTTATTGTGACTGGGACGGGGCCGTTAGGGTGTGTGCCCGCCGAGCTGGCTCAACACAGTCGAAATGGCGAATGCGCTGAAGAACTGACGAAGGCCGCGTTGCTTTACAACCCGCAACTCATACAAATGATCAATGAACTCAATCAAGAAATTGGGTCGAGCGTCTTTCTTGCGGCCAACACCCGCCAAATGCACTTGAACTTCATTTCGAATCCTACGGCTTTCGGTAATTAAAATTAGCTCTCATTGCTTCATACGCATGTGTAAAATATCACTTCACAAGTCTTGATTGTTTGGAGTAACTAAAACTTTAGTCCTATAACTTACACGAAAAAGTCTCGTTTTATCCTCTAATTTGAGCCAATGTCCGGAATTAATCTAGTATAAACACGCCATTTATCATGCATAGTCATTTTTCTAGTTTTACTGCCATATATCATGAATAGTTTTTCACCCAATTCTAATTAACAGTCTTAATGAAACAATAATATTTTCTTGCTATAAGCCGTAACAAATTCGTCCGAAAATTTAGAATAGCTGCTACTTACGATAAATGGTGCAGTAACATTCTGGACTAATTTTAGACATGGACAAGTTAGATGATGAAATATCGAATTTTGCAAAAATCAATAGACCAAAATCAAATTTTTGTACAGGGTTCGTGACCTCGAAAGTAGCTTGTTGTGGACAAGGTCCCTACAATGGGTTGGGCCTTTGCACGCCTTTGTCGAACTTATGCCCGAACAGAGACTTGTACGTGTTTTGGGACCCATTCCATCCTACGGAGAGAGCAAACAGACAGATCGTCGAGCAAATCTTAAGGGGCTCGAACACCTACATGCACCCTATGAACCTTAGTGCCGCCATGGCTATGGATTCCATGGCTTGAAAAAAGAAAAAGACTAATAATAAATGTATTAGTTATTATTTCGACTAAGTACCCGCGCTTCGCAAAGAACTTTGTGTTTCTCTTTGTGGTGACCCAAGTGTCGCACCTATCGGAAATAATTGATTTTTCTGATTGTAATAAAGTTTCCTACGAATCAGCTCTTATATGGAGTCTAATTATGTGCAGACACTACTATGTACGTAAAGTACGATCAATATTTCATTACATACAAGGTTAGGCAGGTCAATTGAGCCTTCACTTAGAAGCTTCAAGCAAGCTTACCAAAATCTAGTATGTCGAACTGGAATAAAGCCGTAGACTTGTAATCGATAAGATCGAAACAGGATTGGTGAACTTGAGAGGGTGACAAATTTGCCAATTTGAACGAACAAAAGGAAAAGTTTTTTAGAGACTGAATTCAGATAAAACTACATTATTTTAATTTAGTAAAATTTTATCTAAATTTTGTCTCAAAGAGGTGATCTAACAGTTTAGTTAGCCATGTGAAATTCAAACCAGATGTCTGTCTCCAGCGAACTTTGACTGTCGTTGTTTGGATGGAGAGTGAGACATCTTCGGTTGGTAATTAGTCACATTCTTACGTGTGTGGCGCAGGCATATAGTTGATTGAGTGGGGCTACATCACAATTATGAAAATTTAGATATATTCTCATTTTTTTACTCACGAATCATTATTCTATATAGATATAGTTGCAATCATGAGAATTAAATTTAATTGGCTTTTAATGGATCTTCCTTTAGACTGTGTTGCGCTTACGTCACGGCAAGAGCAATTTCAACCCCACATGCTTGAGCCTTACGGCAAAGCTCATTTCCGATATTAGCATAGATCGTTCAAAATTCCCAAGTACCCTCCTTTCCCAAACCAAAACCCTACAACTCGGCGGCAGCGCGTGGCGCTCACCGCCAGCGTCCCAAGCTAGTTCACGTATCAAAGGTGTCGCGAGAGAATGGCCGACACGTGTACGCCGATCCGCATCGAACCTACAAAAGCCACCTTGTATAAAACCCCCCGTAATTATGACACCCTGCGTAAGCACGACAAAAAAATCCCCATCTCCACAAACGAGACTTGAATTAGACGTTATTGCTGAGAAATGGCTGGATTACGTCCTTCGTTCAACCTCGGAGCCGCTCTATTTGAGGTCGGAAGCAGCTCGTCGTCTTCAGGCAACACTAACAACGGCCGGTCGGCGGAGCAGCTTGTTTTGGATTTGTGTGATTTGCGTGCAAATGCGATGCTTGAGCTCTCAAAGGTTTTCATTCTGCTCACTATTTCTCAAGTTTTACCTCATGCTGGCTGACTTGGGTGGTGGATGTAGACATTTGAGTTTCGCGTTTGTGTGTGATCTGCTCGCTTGCTCGGTTTTGGTTTCGTGTTTTTTGATGATTCTCTTTTGTTTCTGCTACGTTAAACATATCCATTTTTGTTTAGAGTCATTGTTTTGGTTTTCCCATTAATTGGAAATCCTCCACAATTTATGAGTCCGTTGATATTGATTTCGCTATTCTAATTTCTTTCTCTCCAATTTCATTTATTACTTTTTTAATTACTCCATCCGTCCCAACAACTTTATCACATAAGTTGCTGGGCACGCAAATTAAGGTGGCATTATTATAATAATATAATACAATGAAAAGGTAAAAAAGCGTATATTTTGGCACGTCTTTTCAGAATATTGATATTATTATATTTTGCTAAATAAGGAAATGTGATAAAATTATTGGGACGCCCGAAATGGTAAAGTGTGATAAAATTAGCGGGACGGATGAAGTATAATTTTGTCTCACGAACCATTATCGTAGTAAATAAATTATAAACAATTTCTCGTGTAACCGAAAAGTTGCCAAAAAAGAGAAAAAAAAAACTGTTTTAAATGACTTCGGACTATGATGCTCCCAACGGTTGCTTTGAGTTTAGTTATATTAAATGGATTACGTCTTCTCTTGGTGGTGTTGTGCATAGTGATGTTGTGTTTTTTCTCGTCTATTTTCTCTCTCGGTTAGCTGTTGTTTGGTTAGTTGGTTTGCTGTTTGTCCATTTTAGGTCTTGCTTATGGTTCTTGTTTTTGCAGATGAGAGAAACATTTCAAGGTTTAGCCCTATTGTTATGGAATACCGCAGGGACGATAGCTGCTCTTCTGATGGTTTGCTCAACGATTTGTTTTTTTTTTTTATATCTTGGCTTTCTTAAGTTTAAACCTTCTTTCCAACACCTGAGAGGTATATTCATTTTTCGTATTTACTTGGGAATACGATCCAGGAAATTCTGTCCATTTACCCACTTCTATCTCCGCCAACCTTAACTCTTCGAACAGTCAAACAGAATATGCAATTGCCTTCTTCTCCTTCAGGTACCTACCTATTCCCTATCTTAATTTCTTGTCCTATCTCTTATACTTCTCTTTGCAGGTGGTTCTGATGTTAGTTTTAGTTATTTTTTTTGTTTAATTTTTACAAGTCACTACTCGGTAGTTGTCTTTCCATGTTCTTGCTCTCCACACATGATTATGTGGCTCGATCCCTCCCAATATCTCTGCAAAGACGGATGAGAAAGATATTTCTCTAAGCATATGTGTGGTGTTCCATTCAGTTTGTAGACATTAAGACAACATGGTATGGTAGCCATTTTATCATTACAATAAGACTTGAGATAGCACTTAAAAGGTTATGATAGTACTTTACGCCCCTTTCCTTCATTAAAAAAACAAATGGAAGCCAGAAAGTTGTACGAGCATCAAGTAACATGATAATGTCTTGTGGTTCGTGTCCTTTGTTCCAAGTATCATATGAGATTAATCAAGCTATGAGTTGTAAGTATTGTTAAAAATCCGCCATGGCGGTTTGGCTTCACGCCATGTCCTACCATTCGCCATTGATAACACTGGATGAGTTGAATCAACCATATAACCAACATAAAGGAAAGCTCCATCAAGTTGGTTTATTCAGAAACTAATTATGGGAATGTGAAAAAATGACACGATGAAACACGTCATGTCTATGTAGTTAAAACTTACATACAAATGAATAAACATAAATATACTTGTCAGATATACATGTTACTCGTTCGTCCCTAAACCATGGAAGAGTTTCTTTTGCTCAATTACACATTTTTTGATATGTTAGATACAAAGTTATATAGAAATTGGGTTGATCAACTCGAACTAAACAAATCTTCATAAATGCTAAAACTGTTGGCGTGGCAGCGGGCCGGTCGAGTAATACGCGGCTAATATTTGAACAATTAAAGATAAAATGTGGACACCGAGATTTAACGTGGAAAACCCCCAAACAAATCGGGATAAAAACCACGGGCAAAGAAGAAGAATTCACTATAGGAGAAATATGGGAGTTACAACATCTCAATTTATAATGGAGAAAACCCTCAACATCTCTCTTTAAAGTAGGAGAAAATATCCGACAAACTCTCTATTATTTTCCCTCTATTTATTCTCTCTTCACTGATCCCTTTGGATTTCTTCTGTGGGATGCCGTTTCATCTGTTCGTTGGATGGCCTTTTATAGGCAATTGCGATGGCATGTGAACGAATAATAAAAAAGTCTTTATCACACCAAATATTCATTCGGCGCCGATTTCTTCTTTTCCACTTGCATTCCTTTTGACCATTCAAAAGCCCCATGTGGCTTTTTATGTCGACAATCTCCCACTTGAAGATTTGATTGAGGATCAATCGGATCTTCACACAATTCTTTCTCCCTTGCCTTTCATGTTGCTTACGTCTCCGCTAGGCCACTCAAGGAACGACACTAAACGAACTTGTTAGTCTTGACCGAGTCAACATTCCATCTGATAGTAAAGTCTGTTACTCCGTAACATAATGCAATATTTGAGGTTCCTTTGATATATCGTAGGATCCTCTTCACCGCGCTCCAATGCTCTTTGTCCGAATTTGCCATGTACCGACTAACTACTGCCACTGCATGTGCAATGTCTGATCGTGTACAAATCATCGCGAATGTAAGACTTCCCACCGCTGATGCATACGGTACTCGAGACATCTCCATCCTCCCTGCATTGCTACTACTCATACTTGAGGATAATTTGAAATTAACAAGAAGTGGGGTAGAAATTGGCTTACAATCTTGCATATTGAAGCGTCGCAAGACCTTCCTCAGATAATTCTTCTGCGAAAGCCAAATCTTGTTATTTCTGTCCCGATACTAGAATCTTGTTTGCTGGTCCAAAGTCCTTCATTTCAAATTCCACAGCCAGCTGTGCCTTGAGTTCTTCAATACGATCTTTGTTGGGGCATGCTACCAACATGTCGTCAACATACAACAGTAATATGATAAAATCATTTTCACCAAACCTCTTGAAATATGCACAAGGGTCTGCATTCAATCTGTTGTATCCAAGGCTCATGATGAAGGAATCAAATCTTTTATACCAACACCTCGGCGCCTGCAAATCGAGTTCCGTTTTTCTTTGTCTTCAAAACCTTCCGGCTGGTGCATATAAATCTCTTCTTCAAGATCTCCATGAAGAAAAGTCTTCACATCTAGTTGCTCTAGATGGGTCTAATGTAGCACACATCGCCAGGAGTACCCGTACAGTCGTCGTAGTCTCTGAACGTTCCTTGTGGTGCTATCATTTCTTGCAAAAGCTATCAATTTTCTTACCAGTATATTCTCCTCCATTATCCGTCCTCAAACATTTTTTTTATCTTTTCAGCGTGGCTGGTTTTCTATCGATAGCCTCCAAACAGCCGTCCTTCCGTAAGATTGCCTTTATCTTTAATTTTCACAGTGAGAAATTTTTCCCGTTGAACTTTTCAATATCGAATTTCGCCGCCATAATTTCTGCTCAGTCGTGAGCGATACCTCCGATGGGGTTGCAGCAGATAATTATTTAACTCATTCCGGCTTTTTCATCACCGTAAAAGGGCAGTGTAATATCTATTATTTTCTGATGTGGAGGGTCCACGTTAGTTGCAACCACTGAGCATACGATAAATAGATATATGAAATGCAAGCTCGGCTCTGATACCAATTGTTGGCGTGGCAGAGGACACGGTCGAGTATTACCGCGGCTAATATTTGAACAATTAAAGATAAAATGTGGACACCGAGATTTAACGTGGAAAACTCCCAAACAAATCGGGGTAAAAATCACGGGCAAAGAAGAAGAATTCACTATAAGGGAAAATATAGGAGTTACAACCTCTCAATATATAAAGGAGTAAACCCTCAACATCTCTCTTTATAGTCGGAGAGAATATCTGACAAACCCTCTATTATTTTCCCTCTATTTATTCTCTCTTCACGGATCCCTTTGGATTTCTTCTGTGGAATGCCATTTCATCTGTTTGTTGGATGGTCTTTTATAGGCAATTGGGATGGCATGTGAACGAATAATAAAAAAGTCTTCATCACACCAAATATTCATTCGGCACCGATTTCTTCTTTTTCACTTTCATTCCTTTTGACCATTCAAAAGCCCCATGTGGCTTTTTATGTCGACAAAAACTCTAATCCGAGGCCAAAAAGATGTGTTTCCCTCGAGAAAAGTTGATATACGGATGGAAAAGAGTTGACCGACATATGACCTAACTCCTAAGTCACTCTGCCCAACTCCCCAAAGTTTAGTTTTTAGACTTAATTATCTTTACGCTTGATAAATGAGGTTGTGCCCTAAATGACAATTTTGTTTATGGTAGGAAGCTTTGAGATTCGCTCTGTATATTTATTTACATTTGCATCGCTATGTGAATAGTTGGTATCACAATGCTCCACTTATAGTAATGATAAGCTTCATCAATACATGCCTATATGGGCTTTCATGTAGTAAATAATAGTCATAATACAAAAATAACAACTAAATTAATACTCATATTCGGGGGTAATCGCAACAAGTTGATGTAAAGTAGATGGACTAACGGAGTATGCATGCCCCATAAGAACTTTTAAGTTTGAGTTGTAACAGAGGCATGATGATTCTGAGTGAAGTTTCAATTTGGAAATTTGTAGTAGATAAATGGACCGAACATTGTTATATGGAATTCTCGGCCAGACGTAATGAAAGCACGGATTGTATATAATAGCACAAGATATCATGTGCATTGTAACTCCACTTCTTTATCATGTTTCCGAAGAGATATATTGCTTTGCAACTGGTAACAAGGTGTTTACTATGTGAGAGCTTCAATTAAATCATTAATCATAACTTGTAAGGTTTATTTATACATCGTAGTGAACAAGCTTAAGATTTCCTTAGATCAATCACGAAAAGTTGGAGTAACATTGATACGCAAAATATTCTCTTTGCCAATCAGTCATTGTGAAAGCACATTTTCTATATGGCAACATATTTGGTCTCAAGCATTTGGAATCCGACTGCAATGTGTTTCCTGAAAGACACCTCGCGTTGGAACTTGAGAAAAGGCCGTTCTCTCGAACTACACCAAGATGGGTTTCCAATGCTGCATTGTTGGGCCGTTGAAAACTAACGTAGAAGTTTCTAGGTCATGGTTGAATGTTCCGTGTCGTAGACTTGGCTATAAATACCACGACCGACATATGTTTTATCTCATTTACTTACATCTTGCTTCCCCATTGAATTAGATATCTTGAGAAGCCTTGAGCGATATGTATGTATTAGTCAAATCTTGGGAGTTCATTTGTCCGTGTCCATTTGCGTAAAGATTACGACAAAGTTAAGTTGTTAGAGAGATGTATCGCATGGTAATCTTTATACCCTAAGTCGTCAGATCTCGTGGAAATCTTTGCAAATTTTGGTGTAACGCCGACCTGGGCAGTATTTATCATGTGTTTAGATATAAGTGGATAATTTTATTATTCAGGATAAAAGAGTTTTACAATGTCTGGGGTATTTGTAGTTTCAATTCTTGATTGTGTGTGCCTCCTCCACTAGATCTTCATGTTTAATTTTTTTAAGATTGGAACATACCTACATTGTAGCATCTGCTCTCTTCTATGATAGGGATTGGTTGCTTAGAAGTTGAATGAAATAGTATGATATAGCTATGTTTCAGTTGATTTTATGTTAATAATTCCTTCTTGTATTACTGCAGTGTGTGGCCTCTCACCAAGACACGAGATGACCATTCCTCCATGGTAATTTCCTTGCTGGCATGTGAATTTTCGTTAACTTTGAAATGAGATTAAGTGATCTTGTATTTATGATGGCTTGGTTGACAAGGGGTGTTCTAAATTATCATCTTTCCCAATTGTATAGAATGACATTTGCTTGCTGCTTGAGCTTGACTGATAATATCAAGGAATCTTTATCTGCACATGAGCTATCATCAGTTTTTGGTTTGAAATTTGCTTGACAGAGTTTCACCAGAATTGATATCCTTATCACAGTAGTTTGATATGCCAGTGGCTTTTGTTCAATGGTTTGCTTCTGTCATTTGTATAACTCAGGTTAATAATTTATGGGATTAACTTTTCTGATTATCATACATGAAGCTGCTGTCAACTTGTCCTCCCATTTCCATTAAACCATTTACCCCTTTCTTACATTTAATGGCTGTTTCTCTTATGCGGCGCAAATCCCATCCTATCTGTACCCTTTCATGTGATCGACCGACCAATCAAGGCCGTTCGAATACTTAAGGGTACAGAGTTTGGGAGTCATATCAGCTCTTGTCAAGGTAAAACGTTGAACTTATAAGAATACTGTAGTATCAGGGAAAACATTGAACTTCTTTAGTTCAGCTCAACTTAGTTTATGAACTGACCACTCACTCTCTAGTCATTCACTAGTAGTGTACCTCCCTTGGTTTAATACTTGGCTTATGTGGTTAAACAATCATTCCGTACTGTGGAACCTATCTTCTATATAGTGACCCCACCCAATAACTTTCTTCTCATGTTTTCGTTTGTTTTTTTTCGCACAGAACTTTTTCATGCAGAGACAGTAGTTTGATGCTTACAATTTTCCCATGGTTCTCCAGGTTGAAGAATCAGAAGTCTGTTGACTAATCTCCAAGCTGACTCACACAAAAGAAAATAACAAAAGCATGAAAATGAACAGTAATAAGATAAGAAGAAAGAAGCATGAAGCGTGAGAGGCTGCACATGCTATAGTCAAGATAGTAGCAAGAAAAGAGGGGAAGAAAAATATGAAGAAGACGAAAAAAGCAATCTATCCCCAGCCGCCTAAATCTACTATGATGAATTAGATGCTTGACTATCTCTTAGTTTGTATCTATATATACATATATATATATATATATATATATATATATATATATATATATATTGGTATTAGACCTTGAAGAGATGTAAGGGGAGTGAGTTACGTGCATGTGAAGAGTGGAGAGAAAAGGCAGAAAGTGCCGTGTGTGGTGAGTGGAGAAAAAGAGAAAAGCTTAACGTGTGTGTGCATGTAAGGAATAGGAAAAAGGTGTTGTTCCTCTGTCTGAAAAGAAATCGTTCCTCCTCGTTCGATCTCATGTATAAAAAAAATAAAACAACAAAATGGTATCAGAGCCGATGGTGTCGCCAACGCCGATGGAGCAAGAGTCGATGATGTCGCCAGAGTCAACAGAGCCGATGGTGCCAATGGTGTGGAAGCGGATATTATTTGCCCACATGTTAATCCCGCAACTCACCGAAATAAGTACGCAAGGTGGAGCGTCATGAAAGCTCTATTCAAATCGCAAGGCTTATGGGAGATAGTCGAAAATGGATATTCATCAGACACGACGAAGTATACAAAGTCGCAACGGAAGACGTTGGGAGCTGCCGTCAGAGAATATGGTCTCGCGGTCCTTCTCATCTACAAAGCGTTAGATTTTAGCGGTTTTGGAGCGATAGGCACAACGAGAAAAGCCAAGGAAGTCTGGGATCTGTTGGAGAAAGCGTACAAAGACGCTGATTAAACCAAACGAGTTCAGCCCGAAAACTGGGCGAACTTGCAACGACGAAGGAGGACGACAAGAACGTTGAAGGCGAACACGTACAAGAAGATGGTGACGCCGAGACCATGCGTGATAAAGATCACGCCGAGCCGGTGGCTGAAAAGAAAAAAGTCGAAACACTACTAAAACCCGAGACGGGAAAAGAAGAAGGTGAATCATCAAAGATGAAAGCCGATGGCGATGAAAAGGAGAAAAAATCTCCAAAGGCCGAAAAGGCCGTGAAAAAAGAGAAAAAGGCTGAAGCAGCCATTGAATTGATAAAAGAAAATATCACTCGTGAAGTATCCACCACCACTCCACCAACGGAACCTCCCTACGAGGAGGAGTCCCCAAAGCTCGAGAAAGAAGAGGCGATTGAAGAGACGCCGCCACGACAACCACCTGAGAAAGTCGTGGAGATCGACGCGAAGACATCGAAAAATGCCGATGAGATGAAAAGCAAGGCCGACGCCACCATGCATGCATCGTCGGAAAAGGCTAACGAAAATGCCTACAAAGCGAACGTGAAAGCCATAGAGACACACGAGACAGTGTCTGAAAAAGGCGGTGAGGCTGTTGAAGAAATTACCCAGCAGGCTGAAAAAGTCGTACGAGGAGAGACGCATGAGCGCGATGAGATGGACGCGCATGCAGCCATGATGAAGGCCCTGCAAAAGACTGGCGAAGAAGTCAGTAAACAAAAGATCGGGGAACCTAATGATGTCAGCCCAAAAGAGATGGAGCGCGATAAAAAGACATGGAGATGAAGCAGTGGATCAAGGCGAGAGACAACCTTGAGGCCTACATGAACGAATTGAAAACCCGAAGCAACGACAAGTACAAGCTTGCCGAAGCGGACGAGAATGACGAATCACGACGATGAACAATGAGACCCTCGAGGCGGTAGACGATAACCAAAATCTGAAAGAAGCAGAAAGCGACGAAAACTGCAGAAAAGTCGAGGAGGAGGTCACTAATAACAACGATGCGCTCGTGAACAACGAGACAGAAGAGTACATGGTTGCCCCATGGACGAAAAGGAGCATGAAGGATTCGACAATCCCGATAATGGTGACGAAGAGCTGTTCGAAAAGAAGAACACGTTAGAAGAAACTAGCCAAAAGATGAAGCTGGTCCAAGAAGGAAAGTTGACGGTCGAGCAAAATTCGAAAAGCAGAGGACAACGAAAGAACGTAGTGACGGTGAAAAAGCGTATAAGAAGGCAATTATTGACGGAAAATGGAGAGCCGCGACGTACGACAGACGAAAACGGGTCAAATTTAAAGAGCGATGAAATATAAAAAGCTTTGAGATTAAGGGGGGAATTTGTTGACTAATCTCCAAGCTGACTCACACAAAAGAAAATAACAAAAGCATGAAAATGAACAGTAATAAGATAAGAAGAAAGAAGCATGAAGCGTGAAAGGCTGCACATGCAATAGTCAAGATAGTAGCAAGAAAATAGGATCTTTGGGGAAGAAAAATATGAAGAAGACGAAAAAAGCAATCTATCCCCAGCCTCCTAAATCTACTATGATGAATTAGATGCTTGACTATCTCTTAGTTTGTATCTATATATATATCGGTATTAGACCTTGAAGAGACGTAAGGGGAGTGAGTTGCGTGCATGTGAAGAGTGGAGAGAAAAGGCAGAAAGTGCCGTGTGTGGTGAGTGGAGAAAAAGAGAAAAGCTTAACGTGTGTGTGCATGTAAGAAATAGGAAAAAGGTGTTGTTCCTCTGTCTGAAAAGAAATCGTTCCTCATCATTCGATCTCATATATAAAAAAAATAAAACAACAAAATGGTATCAGAGCCGATGGTGTCGCCAACGCCGATGGAGCAAGAGCCGATGATGTCGCCAGAGTCAACAGAGCCGATGGTGCCAATGGTGTGGAAGCGGATATTATTTGCCCACATGTTAATCCCGCAACTCACCAAAAATAAGTACGCAAGGTGGAGCGTCGAAATGAAAGCTCTATTCAAATCGCAAGGCTTATGGGAGATAGTCGAAAATGGATATTCATCAGATACGACGAAGTATACAAAGTCGCAAAGGAGGACGTTGGGAGCTGCCGTTAGAGAAAATGGTCTCGCGGTCCTTCTCATCTACAAAGCGTTAGATTTTACCGGTTTTGGAGCGATAGGCGCAACGAGAAAAGCCAAGGAAGTCTGGGATCTGTTGGAGAAAGCGTACAAAGACGCTGATTACACCAACCGAGTTCAGCCACAAAAACTGGGCGAACTTGCAACGACGAAGGAGGACGACAAGAACGTTGAAGGCGAACACGTACAAGAAGATGGTGACGCCGAGACTAAGCGTGATAAAGATCACGCCGAGTCGGTGGCTGAAAAGAAAAAAGTCGAACCACCACTAAAACCCGAGACGGGAAAAGAAGAAGGCGAATCATCAACGATGAAAGCCGATGGCGATGAAACGGAGAAAAAATCTCCAAAGGCCGAAGAGGCCGTGAAAGAAGAGAAAAAGGCTGAAGCAGCCATTGAATTGATAAAAGAAGATATCACTCGTGAAGTATCCACCACCACTCCACCGACGAAACCTCCCTACGAGGAGGAGTCCCCAAAGCTCGAGAAAGAAGAGGCGATTGAAGAGACGCCGCCACGACAACCACCTGAGAAAGTCGTGGAGATCGACGCGAAGACATCGAAAAATGCCGATGAGATGAAAAGCAAGGCCGACGCCACCATGCATGCATCGTCGGAAAAGGCTAACGAAAATGCCTACAAAGCGAACGTGAAAGCCATAGAGACGCACGAGACAGTGTCCGAAAAAGGCGGTGAGGCTGTTGAAGAAATAACCCAGCAGGCTGAAAAAGTCGTACGAGGAGAGACGCATGAGCGCGATGAGATGGATGCGCATGCAGCTATGATGAAGGCCCTGCAAAAGACTGGCGAAGAAGTCAGTAAACAAAAGATCGGGGAACCTAATGAGGTCAGCCCAAAAGAGATGGAGCGCGATAAGAAGGAAAAAGCGCGCCAAAAAGACATGGAGGTGAAGCAGTGGATCAAGGCGAGAGACAACCTTGAGGCCTACATGAACGAATTGAAAACCCGAAGCAACGACAAGTACAAGCTTGCCGAAAAATTAGAAGCGGACGAGAATGACGAAATTACGACGATGAACAAGGAGACCCTCGAGGCGGTAGACGATAACCAAAATCTGAAAGAAGCAGAAAGCGACGAAAACTGCAGAAAAGTCGAGGAGGAGGTCACTAATAACAACGATGCGCTCGTGAACAACGAGACAGAGGAGTACATGGTTGCCACCATGGACGAAAAGGAGCATGAAGGATTCGACAATCCCGATAATGGTGACGAAGAGCTGTTTGAAAAGAAGAACACGTTAGAAGAAACTAGCCAAAAGACGAAGCTGGTCCAAGAAGGAAAGTTGATGGTCGAGCAAAATCCGAAAAGCAGAGGGACAACGAAAGAACGTAGTGACGGTGAAAAAGCGTATAAGGCAGGCCGAGAAGTAAGTATTGCAGCGAAGTGTTCGAAGGCAATTATTGACGGAAAACGGAGAGCCGCGACGTACGACAGACGAAAGCGGGTCAAATTTAAAGAGCGATAAAATATAAAAAGCATTGAGATTAAGGGGAAATTTGTTGACTAATCTCCAAGCTGACCCACACAAAAGAAAATAACAAAAGCATGAAAATGAACAGTAACAAGATAAGAAGAAAGAAGCATGAAGCGTGAGAGGCTGCATGCAATAGTCAAGATAGTAGCAAGAAAAGAGGATCTTTGGGGAAGAAAAATATGAAGAAGACGAAAAAAGCAATATCCCCAGCCGCCTAAATCTACTATGATGAATTAGATGCTTGACTAACTCTTAGTTTGTATCTATATATATATCGGTATTAGACCTTGAAGAGATGTAAGGGGAGTGAGTTGCGTGCATGTGAAGAGTGGAGAGAAAAGGCAGAAAGTGCCGTGTGTGGCGAGTGGAGAAAAAGAGAAAAGCTTAACGTGTGTGTGCATGTAAGAAATAGGAAAAAGGTGTTGTTCCTCTGTCTGAAAAGAAATCGTTCCTCCTCATTCGATCTCATATATAAAAAAAATAAAACAACAAAATGGTATCAGAGCCGATGGTGTCGCCAACGCCGATGGAGCAAGAGCCGATGATGTCGCCAGAGTCCGCAGAGCCGATGGTGCCAATGGTGTGGAAGCGGATATTATTTGCCCACATGTTAATCCCGCAACTCATCGAAAATAACTACGCAAGGTGGAGCGTCGAAATGAAAGCTCTATTCAAATCGCAAGGCTTATGGGAGATAGTCGAAAATGGATATTCATCAGATACGACGAAGTATACAAAGTCGCAACGGAAGACGTTGGAGCTGCCGTTAGAGAAAATGGTCTCGCGGTCCTTCTCATCTACAAAGCGTTAAATTTTACCGGTTTTGGAGCGATAGGCACAACGAGAAAAGCCAAAGAAGTCTGGGATCTGTTGGAGAAAGCGTACAAAGACGCTGATTACACCAACCGAGTTCAGCCACAAAAACTGGGCGAACTTGCAACGACGAAGGAGGACGACAAGAACGTTGAAGGCGAACACATACAAGAAGATGGTGACGCCGAGACCAAGCGTGATAAAGATCACGCCGAGCCGGTGGCTGAAAAGAAAAAAGTCGAAACACCACTAAAATCCGAGACGGGAAAAGAAGAAGGCGAATCATCAAAGATGAAAGTCGATGGCGATGAAAAGGAGAAAAAATCTCCAAAGGCCGAAAAGGCCGTGAAGGAAGAGAAAAAGGCTGAAGCAGCCATTGAATTGATAAAAGAAAATATCACTCGTGAAGTATCCACCACCACTCCACCAACGAAACCTCCCTACGAGGAGGAGTCCCCAAAGCTCGAGAAAGAAAAGGCGATTGAAGAGACGCCGCCACGACAACCACCTGAGAAAGTCGTGGAGATCGACGCGAAGACATCGGAAAATGCCGATGAGATGAAAAGCAAGGCCGACGCCACCATGCATGCATCGTCGGAAAAGGCTAACGAAAATGCCTACAAAGCGAACGTGAAAGCCATATAGACACACGAGACAGTGTCCGAAAAAGGCGGTGAGTATGTTGAAGAAATAACCCAGCAGGCTGAAGAAGTCGTACGAGGAGAGACTCATGAGCGCGATGAGATGGATGCGCATGCAGCCATGATGAAGGCCCTGCAAAAGATTGGCGAAGAAGTCAGTAAACAAAAGATCGGGGAACCTAATGAGGTCAGCCCAAAAGAGATGGAGCGCGATAAGAAGGAAAAAGCGCGCCAAAAAGACATGTAGGTGAAGCAGTTAACAATAGTAACTATAAATGTCTTTTTTTTTCTTAGGACGATCCAACGATGAGAGAATGGCTGCAACAGCTGCTGCACAACTTGCAGCAAAGGACTCACTTTGCGATTCAGCCGCCTATTTATTTTCATGAGCAATAGGTTTTGATTATATGATCTTCAAGTGTGATCTTTAGGCCATCTGTATAGTTCATTATTTGCTTTGGAGAAGCGATTGATCATTTTTTTTATTAACTTCATTTATATTAATGGTTTAGTGGTTTAGTTTCCTCTGACAATGTAATATAACATAACTCCAGCAATAGAGCAGTAGATTAAGAACAGATAATATGAAAGCTTTAAGTTCATTACATAAGGAGATCATTACAGAATTATTGTTACTTCAGACACTTATCAAGAAAAAAACAGAACCTTTGCGCTTACTATCCAACTAAAACATAAATGGCGTATATGATCCCAGGAATGTATCCCAAGATTGTAAGCAGCAAATCGATCCAAAATTCAACCTGGATGGACATTATACGAAACACAATAAATAAGATCACTGTGTCATAATAAACGTCAATGAAATTTAAAAATAATAGAAGATAGAATAGATATATTACTCCACAGCCATATCTGAGGAAGACCCCAACCGGCGGCAGCAAGATGGCCAGCACCACTTCAAGAAATGTTTCTGAGCCCATTTATCGAGTAATAATATTGATTTTGTTTTTTCAGCAGCTCAGTTTTGCAAGGGGCTGATATTATTATGGGGTTCTTTTTTTTTCTTTTTAAAATAAATATTGGGTCGACAGAGAGTATTAAGGCAAGGTGTCAGCTGTTGAAGAGCTAAAGATCTAAAATTGGACCACGTAACATACACTGTAAACCCTGGCTTGCCACGTAAGGTTCAAAGTGGCGCTGTCTCCATCTGACTCGGATCTTTCTCCAATCTTTTACGTTGTAAACAAACAAATGTTATTACCAACCCAAAATTCGAATCACCGATCGAAAACTTTGACCCTCAACGAGGGTAAAAAGAAAGGGTTTGATCCTATCTTATCTTGATTTCGAGATAAATGGTCCAATATAGAGGTGAAGTTTGGACCAATTGGCCCGACCCACCAGGCCCAGCGGGTTAGTGAGCCGTGGGCTGAAAAGCCCGATGTGTTTTGGGCTAAATTAGCTCATTAGAGTGCAACTTAATAGATAGAACTGAATTTCAATTTCTCAAAATCCCAAATTAGCATCATCGCCCTAAACATCACTGTAGTTCTTCTCCATTCAATCGAAGGAGCTCAAGCTTCCACAAATCCTCAATATAAGCATAATCTCTGCACGAGCTTTACACTCGGGGCGACCATGTAAGTCGAGCAAGACTTTACACTCTCGGGGCTCGTCTAATGGATACCAACGGTGCGCTAGAAACGACGTCATCTGACGTTCTCCGCGAAATTGAAGCGCTGAGAGAGGAGAAGTCGCGAATCGAGGCGTGCATATGGGCTCTCCAAGCTCATCTTGAAGCTATTCAAGTGCAAGAAGCGTCGTCTCCCTCGCCGTCGGCTGAGAAACCTCTTCTCCGGCGAGCTTTTCCCCGAGAGCATTCCAGCCACCACCTGCTGCTGCTTTCGTTCGGCGTCGACGTGCAGGCGAGGCTGTTGAACTCGTCAGTGTTGGTGATTGGAGCTGGAGGATTGGGGTCGCCGTCGTTGCTCTACCTTGCGGGTTGCGGATTTGGTTCGTTTTTTTATTCTTTCTCTCCCTTACCTTTTTCCTTGGTGTGGATTGATCGAGTTCTTGGGTTCGATTAGTTGTTGATTTGGTGAAATGGTGGGTTCGAATTGCAGGTCTGTGTTAGCATTGTCGATCATGATGTGATGGAGCTTAATAATTTGCATCGACAGGTAGAAAATAAGTTCAAAAACATCAGCCTCATGGGCTAGGTGTTGGCGTGGCAGCGGACCCGGTAATAATATTGCGGCTAATATTTGAGCAATTAAAGATAAAATGTGGACACCGAGATTTAACGTGGAAAACCCCCAAACAAATCGGGATAAAAACCACGGGTAAGGAAGAAGAATTCACTATAGAGAAAACTATAGGAGTTACACCTCTCAATCTATAAAGGAGAAAACCCTCAACCCCTCTCTTTATAGTCGGAGAAAATACCGACAAACTCTCTATTTTTATTTCTCTCTATTTTCTCTCTTCTTTTCTCTCTGTTCTGGGATGATTTCTCTTGCACTTCGTGATCCTCTATTTATAGGCAATAAGATGGCCTGATCCTTAATATGAACGAAAGAATAATAATGCGCACACCTTCACCTTTGACCACGTGAGAATAGAAAAACCATTTGCTCCTTTTTGACTTTGCAAAAGCAACAATATGTCGACAATCTTCCACTTGAAGATTAGATTGAAAATCAATCAGATCTTCACACCATTCTTTCTCCCTTGCCATTCATGTTGCTTACGTCTCCGCTAGGCCACTAGAGGAACGACACCAAATGAACTTGTCAGTGTTGACATCCTTCATTAAATAATCTGCTAGGTTATCTTTCGTATGAATCTTCAGCATATCTACCGTGCCCTCTTCCACTTTCTCACGAACGAAGTGATACTGGACTCGTATGTGTTTTGACCTGGAATGAAACGCTGGATTCCTTGCGAGATGAAAGGCACTCTGACTGTCACAGAACAGAGGAATATTCTTCTGTTCGTGCCCGAGTTCCTCAATGATCATTTTCAACCATACCACTTCTTTACTTGCCTGTGTAGCTGCAACATATTCAGCTTCAGTTGTTGATGTCGCGACAACGGACTGAAGTTTCGATACCCAACTTACGGCTCCGCCAGTAAGAGTGAACACATATCCCGTGGTAGATTTGCTCTTATCAAGATCACCTGCATAATCAGAGTCAACATACCATCTGACAGTAAAGTCTGCTCCTCCGTAACATAATGCAACATCTGAGGTTCCTTTGATATATCGTAGGATCCTCTTCACCGCGCTCCAATGCTCTTTGCCCGGATTCGCCATGTACCGACTTACTACTCCCACTGCATGTGCAATGTCTGGTCGTGTACAAATCATCGCGAACATAAGACTTCCCACCGCTGATGCATACGGTACTTGAGACATATCCATCCTCCCTTCTTCACTGCTAGGACTTAATTTAAAATTAACGAGAAATGGGGTAGAAATTGGCTTACAATCTTGCATATTGAAGCGTCGCAAGACCTTTCTCATATAATTCTTCTGTGAAAGCCAAATCTTCTTATTATTTTTGTCTCGGTAAATTTGCATCCCTAGAACCTTGTTTGCTGGTCCCAAGTCTTTCATTTCAAATTCCCTAGCCAACTGTGCCTTGAGTTCTTCAACACGATCTTTGTTGGGGCCTGCTACCAACATGTCGTCAACATACAACAGTAATATGATAAAATCATTTTCACCAAACCTCATGCACAAGGGTCTGCATTCAATCTGTTGTATCCAAGGCTCATGACGAAGGAATCAAATCTCTTATACCAACATCTCGGCGCCTGTTTGAGAACGTATAGAGATTTGTTCAACCTGCAAACCAAGTTCCGCTTTTCTTTGTCTTCAAAACCTTCCGGTTGGAGCATAAATCTCTTCTTCAAGATCTCCATGAAGAAAAGCCGTCTTCACATCTAGCTGCTCTAGATGTAGGTCGAATGTAGCACACATCGCCAGAAGTACCCGAACAGTCGTCAATCGAACCACCGGTGAGAATATTTCATTGAAGTCAATGCCTTCTTTCTGAGCGTAGCCTTTAACCACCAGTCGTGCACGAAACCGCTCTACTTGATTATCGCTGTTTCGCTTGATCTTAAAGACCCATTTATTGCCGATTGCTTTCTTCCCTGAGGTAGTGGCACCAACTCCTAAGTCTTATTTTTCCGTAGAGGTTCCATTTCTTCTTGCATTGCCGCCAACCACTGATCTGCATCTGAACTGTTCAGTGCTTCTTGAAGAGTTGATGGCTCTCCGTCATCAGTTAGAAGACAGTATGCAACGTTGCTGTCCATATCGTAATCTTCATGCCAGGATGGTGCGATTCTTTTTCGTGTGCCCCTTCTAAGTTCCGGTTCTGAAGATTCGCTTGGCCCTTCCTCGTGCTGCGGTGCTGCTTCAGAAGAATCTTGTTCAATAGACTTCCCTTTCACCTGAATCGTCGTAGATTTCGGGCTTTCCTTTGTAGTGCTATCATTTCCTCCGATTCTAAGAAGATAACCTCCCTGCTGATGACAACCTTGTGGGCAGTGGGATCCCACAGACGATACCCCTTCACACTATCAGCATACCCCAAGAACAAACACTTTCTGGACTTCGGATCCAGCTTCGTAGTTTCTTGGGCGTTGTACATCACGTACACAGGACTTCCAAATACATGGAGTTTGGAATAATCCGCTGGCTTTCCGGTCCGCATCTCCATCGGCGTCTTCTGATCAATTGCTGTCGAAGGCAATCGATTGATCACGTAGCAGGCGGTGTTGACTGCTTCTGCCCAGTATGACTTATCCAGACCTGCAGCTCCCAACATGGCTCTTGTTCTTTCCAACAGAGTCCTGTTCATCCGCTCTGCCACTCCATTTTGTTGTGGAGTGTACGCCATAGTGAAGTGCCTTTTGATGCCTTCCCTCTTGCAAAAGCTATCAAATTCCTTGCCAGTGTATTCTCCTCCATTATCCGTCCTCAAACACTTGATTTTCTTTCCTGTATCAAGTTCGACCCGAGCCTTGAAATTTTTGAAGGTAACGAGCACATCTCCCTTACTCTTGATGATATACACCCAACATCTCCGGGAGTAATCGTCGATGGGAGACACGAAGTACTTCCCCCCTCCTCGGGATGAAACCGGTGACTGCCATACATCAGAGTGAACCAATTCTAGAATATCGTTGCTTCTAGAATTTGATGTGTTGAATTGTAGCCGATGCTGCTTGTTTGCTACGCAATGCTCACAGAACGGGAGTGACACCTTCGTGAGACCCGGAAGTAGATTCTGACCTGCAAGAATTTTCATTCCTGTTCCGACATATGTCCGAGCTTTTGATGCCACAACATAGTCGATCTTTCGCTTGAATTTCCCGAAGCTACAGACGCTTCCCCTTCTTGCACCGTCTCTCCCAACAGCATATACAAATTTGCAGCAACCTTTTCGCCTTTCATGACTACAAGTGCTCCCCGAAATATTTTCATTATTCCTCCTCGAACTTTGATTTCACAGCCAAGATCATCGAGCTGTCCTACAGACAATAAATTCTTCTTTAGATCTTCCACGTGCCGCACTCCTTGAATAGTGCGAACTGTACCGTCGTGCAACTTCAACCTCACGGTTCCAACGCCTACGATTTTTGAGGCATTATCTTCGCAACTGTACACAGATCCTCCTAAGATAGGTTCGTAGTGGTTGAACCAGTCTCTTCGAGAGGTCATATGATAAGTTGCGCCCGAGTCAAGAAGCCATATCTCGTCGTACGCCTTCCTGCTCTCCGTTGAGATAGCTGCTTCGCTACACAATACGTCTCCACCTGGCGCGTTTGCCAGATTTCCTTGAGGATTGGAGTTCTTCAGGCTCCAACAATCCTTCTTCAAGTGACCCTTCTTTCCACAGTGGTAGCATTTCATATCCTTCTTCTTACTTCTTGATTTTCCCCTGTCTTGAGTGTGGCTCCCACTTGAACCACGTTCCGTTGACCTCCCTCTCAACACCGTCAAGGCTTCGACCTGTTGCGAGCTAGATTGCTGGTCCTCCTTGTTCTTTCGCCGATTTTCTTCTTCGAGAATAGTAGCTGCGATGTTATTGAAGACCATAACCTTCGCGTTGTTCGTCAAGTTGATGATGAGTTGATCATACGAATCAGGTAGACTTTGAAGTAGAATTTCCGCATGTTCTTTATCCTCCGTTTTATACCCCAACGATGTTAGCTGGGAAAATAGAGTATTCAAGACGTTGAGATGCTCCGTCACTGAAGTAGATTCAGACATTCTTAAGGAGAATAATTTCCTCTTCAGGAATATTTTGTTGTGTAACGACGTCGGCTCGTACAGATTGGTTAGAATCCCGTATCTCCTTTGCCGTTTTCTTTTCTTCGACGCTAGACAATATCTCATCTGCTAGTGCCAGATGGAGATTTGCAACAGCGCTCCCGTCCATCTCGTTCCATTTTTTTTCGTCTGCAACTGTGGCTGGTTTTCCATCGATAGCCTCCAGACAACCGTCTTTTCGCAAGATCGCCTTTATCTTTAATTTCCACAGTGAGAAATTTCTCCCGTTGAACTTTTCGATATCGAATTTCGCCGCCATAATTTTTTGCTCAGTCGTGAGCGTACCTCCGACGGGGTTGCAGCAGATAATTATTGAACTCGTACCGGCTTATCTTCATCGTAACAAGGGCAGTATAATATCTATTATTTTCTGATGTGGATGGTCCATGTTAGTGGCAACCACAGAGCATACGATAACTAGATATATAAAACCCAAGCTAGGCTCTGATACCAATTGTTGGCGTGGCAGCGGACCCGGTCGAATAATATTGCGGCTAATATTTGAGCAATTAAAGATAAAATGTGGACACCGAGATTTAACGTGGAAAACCCCCAAACAAATCGGGGTAAAACCCACGGGCAAGGAAGAAGAATTCACTATAGAGGAAAAATATAGGAGTTACACCTCTCAATCTATAAAGGAGAAAACCCTCAACGTCTCTCTTTATAGTAGGAGAAAATACCGACAAACTCTCTATTTTTATTCTCTCTATTTTCTCTCTTATTTTCTCTCTGTTCTGGGATGATTTCTCTTGCACTTCGTGATCCTCTATTTATAGGCAATAAGATGGCCTGATCCTTAATATGAACGAAAGAATAATAATGCGCACACCTTCACCTTTGACCACGTGAGAATAGAAAAACCATTTGCTCCTTTGACTTTTCCAAAGCAACAATATGTCGACACTAGGCCGGGTTGGCCCGACCCACTATTCTTTGGGCTAGGGCCTAGATTTCATTAGCCCATACAACTTTGGGTCAGCTCAACCCGGCCTATACAACTTCGGACAGCCCACTCAATCCGGGCCGGACGGGCTGGCCCGCCTAACTTTTCAGCTCTAGTCCACTGTAACCAAGAATTTCCAGGAACGTTTCGCCACTTTCCTATAGTATTACAACAATTACTACATATTAATCAATATTCGATATTCTGGTTCGCCTCAATTTCAATATATATATATATATATATATATATATATATCACCTTATGTGATCACCTTATATGGACACCTGCGGATTTGACATCGATTCGTGACAAATCAGGATGCCACATCAACATCAAATGTTATGTGGCATTAATAAACATATCTTAGGTGTTATAGATCGACACATAAGATGCTGATGTGCCATGTTTAAGTGGTATATATAAATACATATGTGTATCAAGCCAATGCAAAGATAGGTTAAATATGTTAATGTGGTGATGCATATTACTAATTAGTTTTCTTGCGGATATGCGCGTGCTATTATATGTAAATGTTAATTAGTTAATTGAAATTATATTTAAATTTAATTCTATATAAATACAATTAAAGGTATATGAAACTAAAAATAGTGAATAACTAAAAATAGTAATTAAAAGTTAGTGAATATTTTTTAATTTAATTATTAATTTTTTGGTGAAATTGGGAGACCAAACGATTAGTGTTCAAACGATCATGTTGGAACGATCACGCTTAATAAAATAAAATAAAATAGATACGTACTTACCAGAACGGATTAGTGTTCAAACGATCATGTTGGAACTTGTAAGAATATACACAGATATAACGATAAACCTCAAACCAAGATTAAACGCTACTTAGAACAAACAGTACCTTTTATTACTATTATATATCTAATCCAAGCAAAGCACATAGGAAGGAGCTGGAAATTTGCAGCAATGTTCTCTACTCCCTCTTCTGCAAATGTATGTAACAAATCAAAAGTTGCTCACCGTCTTACGAAATATAAGATACACGAAAATATTTCAAGGGGGCTAAAATGAGTGCATTTCCAAGTTATAGAGGGTCTGAGTGTACTCGAAAAATGACATCGCAGAGGAAGATCGTGAATGCGTACTTACCTAATATTCGATTTGGGAGTTCGGATAGCTGAAGCCTTGCGAAAACGAACCCTGATGAACAAACTGCAGATATCAAGTAGAAAAAGATGAAAATGGCACTTCACTGAAGATTGCATCGTAGTGTGAGAATATGACAAATTAAAATGCAACCTGTGCATCAGCGCCAAAATGTGTTCCAACTGCATCTTTCTTCGAAGATCCATCGGGACCCTTTGCAGCGCCTTTCGTGTCTCCCTGATTGAAGTTTAGAGTTCAGCAATTAATACTGAAAAAAAAATTGTTCTTGGAGGGGGAAAAAGTAGAGGAGATACCTCTAACTGCATTGTCGAAGTTGTCCCATGAAATATACCCCCCCAAAAAAAAGGATTGTATCAAGATTAGTAATTGTATATGTGGTCGTAGGAAGGGCTAAATGGTTGGCATAGTATCTACGGAAAGAGATCAAGAAGTTTCAGGTACCTCTCGGTACCTAGCCAAGTAAACCTTTAAGGGAGCAATGTAGTCTTCAAAACCTAAGGTTGCCATTGCCCATAAAAGGTCGTCCCCATTAATGGTCTTCCTTTTCTCCTTTTGGCATTTTTCGCTTGCTCTGTGCAAAAACATACGACATGAATACAGGAGGAAGCAAGTCATGAAATAGTTGGAAAACGAAGCACCGAGAATAACTATAGACAAAATATCGTGAGCTACATGTTACAAATCCAAACCATTTTTGCACGCATTATTACAGATATTTTCTACAAGAATGTTGTTTGCAGCTTTCTTATTAGCTTTGTCAGGAAGAATAAGAAGCAGGAAATTTATGCATCATTAAGCAGCGTCTTGTGGAATAGGAAAAAAAGAAGAAAGCACTAGAAGAACAATCAGATTGATATATATTAAGCAAATTATCAAGATCGATAAGATCTGCAGACGGCAAAACACAATATCATCACTCAGTTCACAAATCATGATGCTATAAGTACCCACATCAAGGGAAGCAACTAAGACAGCATCATACTAGGATCATCATAAAAGGCCTTTGCGAAACGAAGACGTCAATCAAAACAAAAGAATATATTCCGATTGTTAGATGGTCGAACATTTCACACTGACAACAGAATTAGATCCTTATTAAATGTGATGAAGATCAACAAAAACACATTAAAACATGAACGCACATGATTTCTTAGTATAACCAAACATTCCACTTTCACTTTCATCAAGCATGCGGTGATAGAAACTTCGGAAGAGCACATAATCGTCACTGTAGCAGTAAGTCATAACAAACAGAATAATGGTAAAAATATAATGGAAACAAAAGTAAAAAATCTTGCACATAAGATCAACTTGAATCAATATCCCACACAACCCCGAAGCTAAGCATCCACAGCAAAAGAAGCACCCAAATATGACATGCGAAAGGATCAGATTTGACAGAACGATGTGTTCTGAACAATCACAAAAAAACACCAAAGATAAAGTTTACTACTCAAAGCATGAGCAGAGGACGTGTGTTAATCAATCAGCGAGAAGAAGACATGCCAATTGACCAAATGATAAATGGTATTTATATGGGACAGAAGCAAGCAAACACAGATCAACTTAGCTTCGAATTTAATAAGTATTACAATCAGAAAAGCAAGTTGAAAATTTTGCATACTCGCTGGTTATGAAGCTAATGAACTCGGAAACACACTCCTGAACAGTGTCCTTAGCATCCTTGGCAATCTTTCCATTTGCAGGCAAAGCCTTCTTCATTATCCGACCAATATTTGCAATTGGTAAGAAGCGATCTTGCTCGCGAACACTGGTAGGTGGACTCTGATCCCCACCGTCGTGGCCGTTAGGACTGCCCGCCATCAATTTGTCACAAAACCCTAACTCCAGAAACAAGACGTTTAACAGAATTTTCAAAAACCAAAAAGCTAAATCTAATCCTATCATCGACGACTTGATGATCAGTGACACAGCTACAATAACACAGAACAACTAGCGTCATCCCTGCGGTCAAAATTTTCATCAACTAGAACGATTCCTCAATCGGCAAAATCGAATTACAACAGCTCAGCTATGATTCTGTACGAAGATAATCAACATAAAACTAGAACAGAGATCTTTCGAATTGATTCTCACGTATCATAAACACCGATTATTAGCAAAAGGTATGGAGAAGAACCAGAAACCAAGCAGCAAGTTTTTGGGTTTTTAATAGAGACTAGTGGAGAAGTTCATAGCTTACCTTGATTTTGTAATTGGCGCGCGTGAAGGGAAGGAAAAGAGATGATTGGGCGATGAAAATGGAGAAATCTAAAGGAGAGACAATCAAGATCGGACGACAGAGAAACGATGGAGAAGAAAGGACTATTTATTTAATCTTTTTTATTTTGCCTTTCTATTATACAATTATTGCCTCGTCTTGTCTTATACCTAATCCTACGTATGTATATAATAAAAATTAATCATTCGCAAGCGTAGGCAAGATGCCGTTTTTACTCAAGAATGGTCTAAGCGTGTGTGTTCAAAAAGACAAAACCACAAAATAATCAAAATGAAACAAAGGTTGTGAAACCGAGTTTTCAAACTGGACAGAAAATTTTAGTGGTTTAAGCGTTAGTGGTTTAATCGGTATAAAGCCGGAATCAAACCGGAGTAAAACCGGTATATTTCATATATGAATCAACGTGCGCACTCACATCCTCACATGGTCAAGACCCACATTCTACCACTACAAGCACAACCAAAAGTAAACAAAAAATGTCAAGAAACAAAAATAAAAAAGGTACACCGTTAGTTCTCCCCCATCCTCACTATAACAAGGATGGGGGAGAGGTTTTTACGAGCTACGGTGTACGGCCGCCGGTGGGTCGCTCCAAGGAGCGTCGGCCGCCGTGGAAGCTTGCTGAGGCGAGGGCAGTGACGGGCGACTGTCAAGCTCGTTGGGAGCTTATCTACAAGCTTGTGAGTGGAGGGTTTTAGGGAGGAAGACGATGGTTTTAGGGATTTCTTAGTTTAGTGTTATTCGCTAGAGAGAAGTATAGAGATTTCTTAAACTTGATTAAATTAAAAATTGGATCTCAAAAATATAAAAAAAAACTTATATAATTTATTTGTGAATTAATTTTTAATAAAAAAATATTTTATGATATTGGGCGGTCCTGGCAAGCCGCAGCCGGCCTAGAGAAATGGCAGCCCGTCCGTCCACTTTGGCGGGGCGGGGCGGGCGTGCCCGGGGTCGTGGACCCGTTCGACAGTACTAAATGTAGATTGGAAATAATGTTGCAATTATAGTACATAAAAAGAAGTATTCTATTTAATATAAGTAACTGTCAAATATAAATTGTGTTCTATACCATATATGTAATTCTTAACTACAAGTTAGAAGTAGGAATGCGCTCTCTTCTACATTCCAACAAACCGCAATTTTTCACTCGATTCTGACTGCCTCTGCTATCATATCGCGTGGGAAAAAGAGAACAAAATCGTCTTCAGTATTATCTCAAAGAAAGTATCAACACCGTGATACTTCTTATGGATGCTATCATTTGCCAGCATCATATCTTCACACCAACCCTATGGCCTTATGGGATTCTTGTACGGCCTTGGAGGAAAGAAGTTATAAAAGAATGTTTTTTTAGTGGCTGAAAATGACGGACGAATCATGATGTAAATATGTGTTTTTATGCGACTTCGTACATTTACTCGGGGTAACCTCAAATAAATCCTCATCCCCTTATTTTCTATCAACTAACTCTCCATTCCATATTATTTATTAACAAACTCCCTAAATCAAAACAATCATACACATAATTCCTCATGGAGGTACAGCATCACATTTTACACCTAAGGAAGGTACAGCCCAACTAACTATATAGCTCCCCCATTAAAGGCAGAAGGAGGAAAGATAAAAGGCAGGATGAGGGATTTCGTCTGGGAGAGAATGAATGTCTTTATTTCTTTCCTCGTAATCAGAAACGATTTTGCCCCTCTATTATTTATCTTTCTTCTTTCTTTCTTCTCCAAAGCATCACCCACGTAACTTTTCTATTTCAGCCCCCATGTTCACCTGATAAAGCTCTCGCCGGCGACGGAAAAGCCCTTGCACGCGTCGAAAAAGCTTCGACCTTGCCTAATCTACTGTGGGTTTCTCGGTCTAGGTGAGTTGAGATAGATTTTTTGTTGTTTTTTTCACTTGGGTTACCCCTTTCAAATTCTTGACCTCTTTCGAACGAATTTGAGTTAGGAACACTCCGCTGAGGTGTATTATGAACGTTTGTGGCAGTTACACTGACCTAAATTGGGTATCGTGTTTTGGGTATCGCGATTTGGGTATCGAGCTGTGAGTGTTGCGATTTGGGTGTCTAGGTGTTAAAAAGTTGAATTTTCCTCATGTTTTCTACGATTAGCATACTGTGTGTATCGATAAAGGTTAGTATTTTGATAAAATTTGGCTAATTTGTTGGTTAAAACAATCTATTATATGCAGTACCAAAGTATGTTGAATTACAGTACCCATATTTCTTCTATGAGTACATTTGAAGCTTCCTAGCAGTATCATATGATAATTATTTGTCGTTTTACAGGTCCTATTATAAGAAGTTATGTTGTCTACAAATGTCTTTGCTGCATGAAACGATAGTATGATACATTCTTTTCTCGGTATGTTGCCGATAGGTTAGCGCACATTCTTACGTCGATATGTTCTTTATTACGATGTTGGTGGTTAAATGATATTAATATTGTCGATATGTTTGATAGTAATATTGTTGGTGGATTATGATATTGATCTCAATACTATGTTGGATGAATAAACACTTGGTACAAAGAGATACTACAAGTAACCTACGAATGGTACTACACTAGCTTACGATATGGTACCACTAAAATCTATATATTGGTACTACAAACACATGTGTATTGGTACTACAAATTTGAGTAAGAATTTTTCGATGCCCTCCGAATTTTTTTTTGGTCCGTGACTATGTTACCATAGTTACAAATACTTTGCTAATGATTTGGTATCAATATCGGCGGGTTAATATTTAGAATTAAAGATTATTACGTTGAAACCCGAACTTTTTTTCCTTATTACAATACCAGTAAGAACATCTTACTACATCGTAACAATTTTTTATCGATCGAAAGTTAGTGACTATATTTTATATTACCGTGTGTTTAATTTTATTATGTGCCGTATTTTGGAAGTTGACATGCCTTATTTGCACCATAATCTACGCACTTTCGATAATTAAAAACGTGGTATGGATAAAGATACTACAAGTAACATACTAATGGTACTACACTAGCTTATTATATGATACCACAAACATCTACAAATGGCACCACAAATATATGTATATTGGTACTACAAGTTATGGTAGGGGTTTCGATAGTTAAAACACATGGTACGGAAAGATACTACAAGTAACATGCATATGGTACTACATAGTCTAAATATATGGTACCACGAACATCTATCTGTTGGTACTGCAAACATATGTATATTGGTACTACAAGTTACGATAGGATTTTCAATAGTTAAAACACATGGTACGGAAAGATACTACAAGTAATATGCGTATGGTACTACACTGTCTTAGTGTCTATATTTTATGTTATCGTGTGTTTAATTATATTATGTGCCGTATTTTGGAAGTTCTCATGCCTTATTTGCACAATAATCTACGCATTTTCGATAATTTAAAACGTGGTACGGGAAAGATACTACAAGTAACCTACCCATGATACTACACTAGATTATGATATGGTACCTCAAACGTCTATATATTGGTACCATACATATATGTATATTGGTACTATAAATTTGGGTAGAATTTTCGTTTGTTAGAAACGTGGTACGAAAAAAGATACCACAAACACACGTATGTTACTACACTATCGTAGGGTATGGTACTACGAATATCTACATATTGGAACTGCAAACATATATATATATTGGTACTACAAATTTGGGTATGACTTTTTCGACGCTGTCCGAGTTATTTTTGGTCCTTGACTATGTCACCATAGTTATAAATACTTCACTGATGATTTGATATCAATATTGGTGGGCTAACATTTAGAATTAGGGATTATTACGTTGATACCCCAACTTTCTTTCTACTTATTATGATACTAGTAAGAACATCTCACTACGTAGTCAAGATTTTCGATCTAGTGAAAGTGAGTGTTTATATTTTATGTTACCATGTGTTTTAATTTTATTATTTGACGTATTTTGGAAGTTCACATGCCTTATTTGCACAATAATCTACGCGTTTTCGATAATTTAAAATGCGGTACGAAAAAGATATTACAAGTAACCTAATCATGGTACTACACTAGATTATGATATGGTACCTCAAACATCTATATATTGGTACTATACATATATGCATATTGGTACTACAAAATTGGATAGGTATTCCGATCGTTAGAAACATGGTACGAAAAACATACTACAAGTAACATACGTATGGTACTACACTATCGTAGGGTATGGTACCACGAACATCTATATATTGGAATTACAAACATATGTATATTGGTACCACAAATTTGGGTAGGAGTTTTTCGACACCGTCCGAATTATTTTTGGTCTGTGACTATGTTACTATAGTTATAAACACTTTACTGATGATTTGGTATCAGTATTAGTAGGTCAATGTTAATGGATTATTACGTTGAAATCCCAACTTTCTTTCTGCTTATTATGATACTAGTAAGAACATCTTACTAAATAGTTATGATTTTTAATCGATTGAAAGTTAGTGTCTATATTTTATGTTACCCTGTGTTTAATTATATTTGCCGTATTTTGGAAGTTCTCATGCCTTATTTGCACAATAATCTACGTATTTTCGATAATTGAAAACGTGGTACGGTAAAAGATACTACAAGTAACGTACTCGTGGTACTACACTAGCGTACGTTATGGTACCACAGACGTCTATATATTGGTACTGGAAAAATATGTATATTGGTACTACAAGTTAGGGTAGGAGTTTCGATAGTTAAAACACACGGTACAGTAAGATACTACAAGTAACCTACGTACGGTACTACAGTAGCTACCCGTACGGTACCACGAACATCTAACTATTGGTACCGCAAACATATGTATATTGGTGCTGCAAATTAAGGTACGAGTCTCGATAGTTAAAAAACATGGCACAGGAACAATATTATAAGTAACCTACGTATGGTATTACACTAGCTAACGATATGATACCACAAATATCTATTTATTGGTACTACAATATATGTGTATTGGTACTACAAATTTGGGTATGAATTTTTCGACGTCATCCGAATTATTTTTGATCTGGTAAAGACACTACAAGTAACTTACTCGTGGTACTACATTAGCTTATTATATGGTACCACAAACGTCTATATATTAATACTACAAATATATGAATATTGGTACTACAAGCGTTTTTCAGGTATTATCAAAATAATGGGAGCATAGAACAAGTCTCAAGCAGAACCTCAACCTCAGAAACATAAAAAATGTCTAAGAACAGGTTCATTGAATCTCAACCTCAGAACAACAGTCTCAAGTCTAAAATCTTACGAACTTTGATAATATCATTCAAAACAAGTGGAACATAAAAACCAATATGATCTCTTAATATTGTGGAAGCCATGGAGCAACGATATGCTTCGACTTCGACATCGTCAAGATACTTTCCACGATCTATAGGTCTGGCGATGTATTTTAACCATGGACATTGGAACATGTACGACGCAATCCACGCCCTCCGGATTCTACTCCCTCGTGTACGTAAATAAAGTACCATTAATTATGTAATGCAGTACCAAAACTCATGAACAAACAGTACCATATTCGAATAACATACAACACCATGACAACAAGCAATTACCTTACAGTCGAAACTTACTATGTCTCTCTCTCGTTCAACAGATGTGTTGGAAAACGAAAGCTTGCACGCTTGTTCTCTATCTCGAAACCCTAATTTGGAAGATATCAAAACACCGAAATGAATAACGAAAAATAAAACTCTAATTTTAGCCCTAAACCCCAAATTCAAGCACTAATCAAAGAAATTAAAATTGCCCGACATGAAAGCCTTGAAGAAATGCACATATCGAAGTCCTAAGCTCTACATTAACCCCAATGCCAAAAAAGTCGAAAAATGGAAGCTTACAGTAGCTCGCTCGTTCCTTCTTATGCGTTCAACAATGGTGGAATCTTCCTCGTGAAAGCTTGCTCGTGGAAGCTAGCTCGTTCGCTCTCCTTACACGGGTGTTTGAAAGTGAAAGCTTGCTCGTTCGTTCGTCATCTCTTTCTCGTCTCTGGTTTGAAGGTGAAAATGGTGGAAGTTGGGGTGTTGACTAATTCAATTGATTTTTTAGTAATATTTATGTTTTACAAGGTTATAATTGTCCATTGGGTAGGTATTTGATATATATGTTTGAAATGGGGAGTTTTATGATAACTAAACGAGGGTGGGGGAGTTAGTTGATTGGTAGTTTGGGGAGGAGGGATTTAAGTGTAGATTTGCCTTTAATCTTTATGTTTATTCTGATTTTGAATGTGATATTTATAGGATATATTTTAATCTATATATATAAAAGATTGATAGGTATTCTCTTGTGACGACACCTCAGCAACTCAAAGTCTTCCCCTTCTGACACATCAACAAAACAAAATGAGTGAATATTACTTGGGCTTACGTTGCGTTCAGCCAATTAATAACAATATTACTTGGGCTACCTTGCCTTCGTCCAATTAATAATAGGGCAAATGAATAGTCTTACAGTTAAATTATCCCAAAATAGGGCAGCTAAACAGTCTCATAACTATTAACGAAGTCTCATAACTCCTAACTGCTATGTTGCTCGACCGATGCTAAACATATGTAAGATACTGCAAATATGTATCGGTGAAATAATTTGCTTGCACCGCTAAGTAGTCTTCTAAATATGGCATCGTGATTCCTGTTAGCCTCAAAGACCGGTGCATTGGACCTAATCGATGCATCTTACGAAAGAGAAGTCTACCCCGGCGAAGTTCTCATGGTAGGCAAAGAAGAGTTGCGGTTGCCCCCCACGAGCCCAAATCTTGCATCTTCGAGCACATCTCCCCTCCCAAACTCCGTGATCTTTGGACGGTCGGTCTACGAATCAAGGCTGGTCGTCGCTGAGATCTTAGCCATAGAGGAACTTTGCAATGTTATATTAGAAAATTATATTGTGATTGATATAATAATACATTAAAGTCCCTTTGTTATATGTACTCATGTTCATGTATATTCTCTTTGCTTATATTTGCCGTGCTTTTTATTCCACATTTTTCAGAAAGATGGTTATGTTGGAGCTAAGCGTACTATTTCAATCCTTAATGAGAACATGGAGTATTTGTAGCGGTTGATCAGAGACATAGAACTACTGGAATATCCCTTTGTTGTTTTGCTTGCCCTTTTTTAAAGTAGTATGTGCAACAATAATTACCTAGAGAATCTCCTACTTGAAAGCGAGGCTTTTCAAATCAGTGATTTATCGTACGTGATTAGGACGAAGGTAATATGCAATAAAATAGTTTTTTAGTTTTCCTTTTAACAGCTAGCTAGCTGCCGATGTTTCAATTTAATAGTATTAACACTAAGATCACAACGGAGGAAGATAAACGCATGCTACAAGTAAAACTACCAAAGCTCTCTCTCCTCAAGACATAGAAATCGATGGAGGTTGTTAATGGTAAGTCTTGGTAAACAGATGGAAGTTGCCAAGAAAAAAAAAGACCAAGCTGGTCACTCTGAGCTGCACCGGAGGTTCGTCGTTGCACGAGAACATCTAGAAGGTCCTCCAAGTGTAAATTTTTGGAGCTTTTTAATTTGTTGCATTTTAGGATGATTACTTGCGATGTGCTTAGAATTCTTACACGAGACCATTAAAAATAGTCCGAAAACTAATTTTGAGACTACTTTTTATGCTTCGTTTTCTTATGATCATCAATAATTATTTTTTATTGCAGATGCTATTCCTAAGCAGATGAGAAAACTAATGCATGTAGATGCGCTCACTAACAACGAAGAGTCATTTGCAGGTCTGATATCTAGCAGAATGCATATTTTCAAAAAACGGAAAGACACCTGTCATCATTCTTATTATATTGTTTACCGTGACGCGAAGTTCATATTATATGCGAGTCGGGCCTTGTGTCGTTGGATTTATTGATGAAAGGGCTCACATCACCCTTCATTACGCTCGAATCTTGGTAATATGGCCCATGTGAAATTTCAGCAGTTCGTATTTTTTAATGGAGATCGCCTCCATGAGATGAGAGAAATTGGTGTGGGTTGTGCCATAATTGACGGAGGGGAAGCTGCTTTAGCTCGATTGAAGGTGTTTTGGGCACCTCACGTTGTATGACAAGATCAAGAGGATTGTCACTCTCGATGTTCTCAAGTGAGTTTTTTAAATCTTATTCTTGGATATTAACTATAACAAAACCTGCATGAAACCATTGTGGTGTTTTATGTAGTATGCGAACTCATTATATACATTGCGACGATAACAAGTTTATGAGGCTTCAAACTGGACACAAGTATTGTCTTTTAGGAAAGCTCTTCTTAGAAATTGGTTCGAATTATTATGTTGCGATTAGCGCAAGTTGGTGACATGTCTTTTTTACATATATTGATAATTTAATTGGGTATGATTTAAAACTCCTTGTAGGAATGTGAGAGTAGAGGTTGGCAGTGTACGGGAATAAGAGGCAGCTGAGAAAGCTTAGAGTCAAAGCCGAGAAAGTTGTTGAGAAGAAGCATGAGCTTTGCTGAACAAGTCATATGCATAAATATGACATGACCACTCTAATTAAATAGTCTTAAAATATTGAGTCATGCTATATTGATCTCTTACACACGAATCTATCAGATTAGAACATTTTCTAATGAGGTTGAATAATACAAGACAGCAGGTACCAATAATGCACTTAATCTGAGGTGAAAAATGTTTGATACTGAACTTCTCCATTAAATTATAGGAATGAACAGCAGCTGATGATTGAGATCAAGGAAGACTTCTTTCTCAATAAAAAGGAGTTCCAATTGTTTACACAGGCAATATCCTCCGATTTGGGTTAGCGACAAGGGACAAGACTTACAATTACTGGTTGGATTTATCTGTGCAGGAAAGTGTTCATTGGTACAACTGAAGGCATAAAAGAGCAGGCTTGGCACCTTGCTCAAGAAGTTCGCAAAAATCGTATCGTTAACGTCTACAAAAGAACTGGAAAAATTGTAGTCTCATGTATGCTACAATTACTATCTACAGGAGAACTGGAAAATTGAACTCTCATGTATTGAACTGTTATAATGTACAATAGTTAGACTTGCTAAATGTGCTATAATGTACTTTCACGAGTGATTATGATAAGACTTTTTTTTCGAAACGATAGCTTGTATTAATAACAAAAGATACAGGGCTAAATAGCCCTCTCACCGGTACATCGTTAATCGGGAGAACAAAGAGCACCCCCACAAGGGAACAACACTCCCACTTGGGGAGAAAAGGTTCCACAAGGGACAAAAAACCGACAGAAAACAAAACCCTTTATCTACGACCAAGAACTAAAGAACATATAACCGAAAAAACGATTAAGCTAAATCAACGATACTCTTCACTTTAACTTGGCCTTCGACGTCAGGGTATTATCTTCATCGGACTTGGGGCCCACAAGGGAGAAAAACTCCTGACTCGAGGGTCGGGAGAGATGAGGTCCCATAACGGGGACCTCAAGGCTGGCGACGGCGAGGTGGCAGTTGGCAGCGGGGAGAGCAGAGGCAGCGAGGTGAGGTGGCGGACAGCGAGGTGGCGGTGGGCGACGAGGCGGCTGGCAGCAAGGCGGGGGCAGCGATGCGATGGAGCCGGCGGTGGCGGAGGGACGAATGGAGGCACAGCGGCAGAGCGTGGGGGCGGTCATGAGCGGCTGGAGGCGGGGCTGGGCCGAGCAAAAAAAATTTTTCAATATGATAAGACTTTTTTCAACCTCAACTTTGTAGTGATCGGCTTTGTCTATTATGTAAAATTGTTATTTTGCATCTGAGGTTTTGTAGAACCTCAAATTGTTATGTAAATTTGTAGTGGCGGCTTTGTAGTGACTCAGACGGGAGAATCTCAGGTTCTTTGAACTTCAGCGAGGTGAAAGAGGAGGAAGAGGCTTCCGATTCACGTACTGTATTTGGATAACTTTGTTTCAATTTTACCACAAAATATAACCCGTGCGTAGCACGGGCTACACATAGTGTTACAAATATATGATAGATTTTTGAATTTTTAATATTTGATTAGAAAAATGATGTAATATCTATGGTTGCCAATGCCATCTTTCACATCATATGTAATTTGTCACCAGTCAAAAAACATTAAAGATGCTCTGAAATAATACTAACAATGAATGCACCACATGAATATATTTTCCTTATAGTTCTCCAATTTTAGTTCGGAAGACGAAGTTGAGCATTTTTCTTTCGCGAAATCTTCTTGGATACGAAGGTTTCTCTTCGAAGTATTTTGTATAACAGACTAAAGAAATGTTAGATTTTGAAACCGTGATGCAACTATAATATAAAAATAACTACCCAATTCAATATAAATAACTATAAAATGTTAGATTTTTAGTAGTTGTGAATGTTGGAAAAACCATGATATATATATATATATATATATATATATATATATATATATATATATATATAGAGCAATGATATGGTGTTCACCATAGGTGAGCACCTTATATGAGCACTCCTATGTGGCAATTACACATAAGTATCCTTCCTTATATATAATTAAATTAAAATAATAATAAAATTATAGCATTTAATTACTATTAGGGTTGATTATAATTACCCTTACGTGCTTCTTCTCTTCCATCAGCGATCGACAATCACATGCACCCTCCAACCTCCTCGCCGGAGACCGCCGACCTAATCGCCGGGAAATCGCCGGAGACAACCGGGACAATCGCCGGAGACTGCCGGGACAATTGCCGGAGTCCGTCGTCCTTGCAATAGTACGTCTGTTTTGATCGCCCAGGCTCAGAATTCATCCACCTCACCAACCGCCGTCCTCCTCGCCGCCGTCCTCCGGCGTCGTCCGCCGGAGCCTTCTGCCGCAGTCCCAGGCGTCGGCACCCCCGGAGATTTTCTTTGTCTGATCCGTGGGGAATATCTGTCTTCGTCAAATTTGATCATTGAAACTCAAGGTCGACCTTACAGTTCACCAATTCATCAACGATCTTCTTTCTAGTATGTTATTATTATTACCCAGCCTTGAACTTGTTAATCCAGATTTTTATTTTCTATATTGATATCAATTAGTTGGTGTGAGCTTCGTACGGATGATTTTTTGAGTAATAGCAATTTAGACTTGTCTATTATTTCTAGCATGCCTGTATAATTGTCGTGTTCCTCATTAATTTATTCTTTGAATATTTATTTTTCAATATTTTTTCACGGTTGGTATTGATTTTACAGTAGATGGAAGAATCGAGGGGTGATGATAATCTACACATATGCAAATAGCAAATGCAAGAAAGCCAACACCTGGGATGACATTTACCTCAATAGATGATGCGTTTTCGTTTTACAACCAATATGCAAGGGAGGTTGGATTCAGTGCGAGAATGAGTAAAAGCAAAAAGAGTACGACGACAGATGAGATTATATGGAAACAGTTCGTTTGCTCAAAAGAAGGCCATAAAGATACAAATCGAGTGTCACAGGGCAGTAGTGATGAATCAAAAAAGCAAAGATCTCGTGGTTTAGTTAGAACTGGTTGCATGGCAAGAGTTTCAATTGTTAAGGCACAAATTGGCGCTTCTTGGGTTGTTAGTTCTCTAACAGAGAGTCACAATCATCCTCTCTCGAGTCCTTCAAAGGTACATTTGTTACGTTCACATCGCAATATTTCAGCTGCGAAGAAAGCATTGACTCAACAATTTGCAGAAGCAAACGTGCCAACTTGTCAACAAATGCGTTTGTTGGAGATAGAGTACGGAGGACCTGTTCAAATTGGGTGTACAGAAAGAGATATTAGAAACTTTGAGAAAGGCATAAAGGATTCAGAGAAGGGCATCGATGCAGAAACATTAGTCGAGTTTTTTCAATCCGAGAAAGAAAAAAATTCAGCATTTTTCTTTGAATATGAGACAGACTCAGGGAAAAGATTGATCAGATGTTTTTGGGCTGATCCTATATCTAGGATGGCATATGATATATTTGGTGATGTAGTTGTGTTCGATACGACCTACAATACCAACAAGTACGGGATGATTTTTGCCCCCTTTGTAGGCGTTAATCATCATCACCAAACTACTATTTTTGGTTGTGGCTTTCTTAGCGACGAGAAAATTGAGTCTTTCACTTGGTTGTTCAACAGCTTCGTAAAATCTATGGAAAAAGGGGCACCAAACATTATCATTACTGATCAAGATCCGGCTATGTCCAAAGCCATTGCTCATGTCTTCCCTGAAACAGTACATCGATATTGTCTGTGGCATATACTGAACAAGTTCCCTGACAAACTAGGACCAGTGACTTTTCGTGACCACTATCGAACTATCAAGAAAGTCATTGTCGATTCTACGACACCCGATGAGTTTGAAGGATCTTGGGCAGATGTTATCATGGTAAGCAATCTGAAAGAGAATGAGTGGTTGTCGATGATGTATGGATTGCGAGCGAAGTGGGTTCCTGCATATTTTAATCATGTGTTTTCAGCTGGTATGTCTAGTAGCCAAAGATCTGAAAGTGCTCATTCATTTCTCAAGAAATACATCTTGAAAAAGAATTCATTGATGGATTTTATCACCCGTTTCAACAGAGCTCTAAGAAACCAGCGACACGAAGAATTATTGGCTGATCATGTTGATGTTAATGAGCATCCAGATATTAAGGCGCAGTTGCCAATGGAATATCAAATGGCGAAGGTTTACACGAGAACAAAGTGGAAGGAGTTTGAACGTGAATTAAGCGAAAGCCACAGCTAAGTGGTTTTTTTTCATAAATTTATTTATATTACCGTATTTAAGTGGATAAGAAGGAATACTGATTTAATTAAAAATAGACAATAAGGAAGGTTATAATGGTAATTATCTTATAAAATTACAATTGATATACAATGGCGTTTCTATTAGGCCATGAACCTTAATAAGAGCATCTCCAACGGGTACTTCATTTTTGTGTAGGACACAAAAATAAAGTAAGTTTTTACTGCAATAGGACTCTACATCTAACACTAATATTGTGTTGATTAGCAGATACTGTAGATGTAGAGTACACACAATTTTCTACACAAAAATTGTGTCGCACTTTCTATTTATTTATAATTTATTTAATAAAGAATATTTAACTATATTTAAATATTTGATATTCTTATAACAATAAAGTAAAAAATAATATTAATTTCATATTAATTTTATTTATATTTACGTTTCAATTTAATAAAATTATAATGTAAGTTCATAATTTAGTTAATTTTAAATATTAATTATTATAATTTATTGATTTCTTTAGAGTGTGTTTGGTTGAGGGTATTAGAGGGGATTAGGGAGTATAGGATTTACTAAAGTAGTGTTTGGTTGAAGGGTTTATTTAAAGGTGAGATTTAATTAATACCCCTTATTAGGTATTAATTAAAGGAGTCCTCACCCCTCCCTTTATTTAATACTACCTTATTATTAATTATTTTTATTTCAAATTTTATTACTTTTCTTTTTTTTCCTTTCTAATCCCTCCCCCCTCTCTCCCCCGTCTCCCCCCCCCCCCCCCCCCCCTCTCTCTCTCTCTCTCTCTCCATCTCCTCTCTCACTGTCTCCCCTCTCCCCCACTCTCTCTCCCTCTCTCCCTCTCTCTCTCTCTCTCTCTCTCTCTCTCTCTCTCTCTCTCTCTCTCTCTCTCTTCCTCTCTCTCCACTCTCTTTCTACCGAAAATTTTAATTGGAGAAAGGGTAAATTTGTAATTATAATTATTAAAACATAATACCATTTAAACCCATATACCAAACATGTCAGACATCATTACTTAATCCCATCAACCAAACATTCCCAAAAATTCATACCCTCCATTATATAAATCCAACTTAAACTAATACCATCTAAACCCATCCCTCCAACCAAACGGGCCCTTATAGTTTTATTTTTCTTTAAACACTAACGATGCCGTCGTTTTATGTTAGCAGGCCAACAATAGAGACTCATTATAGCAGCGATGGTAGTGCGTTCAATGAAGAGTTTGAATCCACATACGGTCATAGTGGAGTGAACCTCGATGAGTGACTGGTTTAATTGCCGATAGTTGGATTTATTTGAATTATAAATTTCGTTTAGCATCTTCGAGATCAGTTTTGTTCAAGATTTATGTTTTAGTGATTTGTCTAATTTAGGTATCACGTGAAACCGTCGTGGATTTTGTTTCATCTCTTGACAGTGATCTTTATTTGTATATTAATAAGCTGTAACAAGAGGACATAAAACAACGATTTCTTGGGTATCCACCATTACGGTACAATGGCACTGCAATTTCGAAGTTGAGACTTATACTCAGCGTAACATGGCACAAGTGGTTACAGAGGACTGAAGTGCTACATAGTTCGAGTACCTTCACAGAATCCACGAGCAAATGGTTAGGTTTTATCAATATAGACGAATTAGGTCCTAGCCGCAAGGTCTCATTACCATACACCCCAAATGATAGAGTCAATGCAACTGATACCAGAAGTAGCATATCACCAATAATATAAGGCAGATAACAACAACTATCAGAAAATATTCTTGCACTCCACATCGAAAGTATGCATACATAAAAGAGGCAAGTAAGTTCCAACAAGAATGTCTCCTCTCGTCACTTCATCAAATTTTTTATCATGAACTAAGCATATGAGGAGACCATTAGCTCCAACAAGAATGTCTCATCTTCGACTGTTTTGTGGTTCCTTTCAGCATCAGAATATATATAAAAAAGTCTCAACTAAAGGATTGCAAGGTGGCGAGGAGGTCGAAGGATGACGGTGAGGAAGATGGCGATCGTCTTCATCGGCGACGGATGTGCTACGAAGGAGACGACGTGCGCCGGCGGGGATAACAGCGAAATACAGCGATTGTCCCAGCAGTCGCCGGCGATTGTCCCGGCTGTCTCCGGCGAGTGGACCGGCGGTCGGAGGACGACGGCGAGGAAGAGGGCGATCGTCTTCATCGGCGACGGATGTGCTACGGAGGAGACGACGGGCACCGGCGGGGATAACTGGGAAATACAGCGATTGTCCCAGCATTCTCCGGCGATTGTCCCGGCAGTCTCCGGCGATTGTCCCGGTTGTCTCCGGCGATTCCCGGCGATAAGGTCGGCGGTCTCCGGCGAGGAGGTTGCAGGGCGCATGTGATTGTCGATCGCTGATGGAAGAGAAGAAGCACGTAAGGGTAATTATAATCAACCCTAATGGCAATTAAATGCTATAATTTTATTATTATTTTAATTTAATTATATACAAGGAAGGATACTTATGTGTCATTGCCACATAGGAGTGCTCATATAAGATGCTCACCATAGGTGAACACCATATCATTGCTCTAAGGAAGGATACTTATGTGTCATTGCCACATAGGAGTGCTCATATAAGGTGCTCTGTATGTATGTATCTTAACTTTATGAGATCGAGAGTATATTTGATTTTTTTATTTGGAAAATAGATTGGTTTAGGCTTGGGAGTGAGGTAATTAAATAAGTGTCACATTATAGATTTAATCTCATAAATATATGATCGATTTTGAAATTTCTATATTTTTATTCGAAAATAAATTTAGTCATATATATTGAAATGAGTATTTATCTAATATCTATTATTTTCATTGCCATCATTCATATCATATGTAATTTGTCTTTAGTCACAAAAAATTTGATTGATTAATATATTTCATTAATCATCATCTAACGGATTTCTTTAAGATAGAACAATTAGAAATTGACGAGAAATAATAATCTCACATTAGAAACACCATCAATGTCAATTCAAAGTGGTTTATTCACAGCCTAACTTATCAGTCCACAAAAATTCGAGGCTTTGCACCGAGAGTCGAATTTGAACTATTTAACTTTAATTCAAAATATTTTTTAGTACACCTTTTTTCATATACTATGATGCATAAAAAAAATGAAATTTCTTTCACGATATCTTCTTGAATAGGAAGGTCGCGCTTCAAAATATTTTAAACAACAGATTTAAGCTTGTGTTAAGTTGAACATGAAGTAATGTAGAATTTGAAATCACGTTGCACTTATTAATATAAAACTAGGTTTGCCCCCGTGCGATGCACGGGGTAGTTTGTTGCCATGAAACTTGAATTATTATTCAATTAAGATGGATTTTCTCTTTCAGTTATATACATCAATCATTCCATTCGTTATTGAAAGCGCAAAAGTGATACAACTCCTTAATTTGAACACTATGAAACACGTTTTCATCAAATAGAATCATATTCATAATAAACGACAACACGATATGTTGGTCGATGGTGTTGAAAACAATGTGGTATGCTATGTTTGTTAACCTCCACTACATCACCCGATGCACGCGTTATGTTTTGTGCGATATAAATCGACATGAATGGCGCCCGAAAATAGCAGATTTGGGATAGAATTTTCGACTTGTTTAAGTAAATGGGTAAATCCGAACCCAACTCAAATATTAAGTGGACCATGTTCGAATTTTCAACCCGAAATCAACCTGAAACAAACCCATTTAATCCGAAAATACAAATTATTAGAATATCCTTAACATAAATAAAATAAAAGGAAAAATAGATCATATGCTCGATGAATTATGCTGAGATGTCACGAAAATGAGGATGGGAGATCAATGGAAGATAGCTTGCTTGAAAGTTTGGGTTCACTATTATCGGCTTCGGTTGATACCCGGTGACTATGAAATAACTTGATATTTAATTATGATTTCTGAGACTGTTGTTATTTGAAAGTAAAATTGTTCTTAATTATATTGATCTTTTAGGAAAAAAATAAACAAACGTTTCTCTGTATATTGTTTATTTGGATTTATAATTCTGTTTATTTAACTTTTTCTTGCTTTTTGTTTTAAAATTTTAAACGGCTTGGCTGGTCAGTGGGTTAGATTTGAGTTAAAATAGGTTGGGTTTGGGTTTGATATTTCAACTCGTTTAAGTAAACATGTTAGGTTAGGGTTGAGGTTTTCAACCGGTTTATTAAAAGGGTTGAACCCGAATGTGACCCGACCATATGTTTTGTCACACATATCATTCTTTTTATCGTGTAATTAATGCATGATTATCATTATCTCTTTATAGAAACGGTAAAATAAAATTTCTACAGTTTTACAGTCTTGCAGTCTACAATCTTTCAATGTTTAAGTAGTCTCGCCTGATAGTTGTGTATCGTACAGTCGTACAATGTTTAAGTAGTAGTTGTGCCGTCTTACAGACTGCAGTCTCATGGCTTTGCGTTCGGTCACACATTATTGCAGTCTGTACACCCATTGCAACAGTATTACATACTCACGGTCTTACGTTTCTGGAACAGTATTCTATTGTTGTATTAAGTCTGCGAGATTTTATTCTACTTTAAGTTGTATCAGTCTTGAACGTTTCCAATATTTTAAAATTCCACACACTAATCTGAGTTAAATACTTGTGAAAATAAACTCCATGAATGGGGACACCAAGCTCATCGACTAATGAGCTCGGTAAATATTTAAAATCATATGCTCCAAAACCAGTCAGTTAACATGTACTATTCATCTTGAACTCTGGTTAACACTCTCATAGAAATAAACATATAATTCAAACGCAATTTGTAATTCGATATTCACAAAAGAACTAAACGGTTACCCAAAAGTACTGCAATCGAATTCAAATAGCCATTGCATTCATCAAATTCCCAAGGAAAAACACCATGCAGCTAAACATAAAAGTTAACGATAATAAAAAAAGTTAAAAAAAATGCCATTGCAAGTTTACAAAAAATCCACGTCTTGTCAAGTTAACGAAGATGAAATCGTCCCAATTTCCGATCCGAAATTTTGTCGTAAAGAAATACGTTTTATATTATAATATCTAAATTTGGATAATGTCAAAAAAATCTCCACATGGTCAAGGTTGGGTTGATTTCATCCCATTGACATGAAAGAGATGAAATCGAAGATCAAGATTCTCCATCTGAAAAACTTCCTGTTTTTTTATTATTTCTAATAATAAATAAAACAAAATTTATATACACTCTTTTATTTTAGTTTTTATTTTTAGTTTTTATTTATTATTTTCCTTTTTATTTTTATTAAATAAAAATAATTAAATTCACAACTAAAATTTATGTATATTATAATATAAATACAAACACCTCGGTCAATAAATACAAACTATATATTATATTATCTATAGCCGGGAAAACATCAGTAATCTACGAAACACCTATACGACGTTCGACTGCTTTTACAAAACCAATATTGATCCATCGCAAAGACAACCTTCCTATTTCACTCCACTAACTTGTCATTGCTGGCAAAACTTCCTATGGCTGCCCGTAAACCGAATTCTTTATAGGTTTTCACTGACCTTTAGGTACACACCTTTTTTTCTGAAATTGTCATAGAGCTAAAGTTGTATTCACTGCACGCTGACCTTCGAGATTGGCATTATCACAATCACCCAACATTGATTTATTAGTGAGATACACAAACCAAATGTTGACCCATGCCTGAAAAAAGTAACCAATCGTAAACATCAAACTCAATGCCTGTTCATCACTTACCTAACTACACAAAAGAACTTAAAAAAGCTGAAACTCCCCTATGAAGCATTGGTGATGATTAACTCTCTGAAGAAATATCCTTATTAATGTAGAGGGAGTTGATATTATATCCATGAGACGCGACACCTCAGCCTGGAAATGATAATATGCGAAAGCTTTATGACCCAGGAGGGCCAAAAGTGGCATTTCTTGCTTCAACAAAAGCTGATCGTGAAGGGGGTCTGCCCTTTGAATCTCCTCGAGCCGGGTCTAGTCAGGATTTATCCCTTTATGGATTGAGGGGGAAATCCTCTATATGGTACTAATATGGATTCCTAAGAACCAAAACCACCGTCATCAAGCCACTTGGAAACACCAATGAAGGATTGGGCCGGGCGCCTGCGTGCTGTCGAAGGTGCCCCTTGAAAGTCAGTCTTTTCCCTCGCCCTGAGGCTTAGCTGGCCTAGTCCTGTACAGTATGACGCCAGGCAGATTTATACACTTTTGCTTCAGGAATGGAGAATCCAACGTGCCGGATTAATTTCTGATGTTGTCTTTATCTTCAGTTGCTAATCTTCGCGGACACCGCTATGGTATCTTCGGATCCCTTTCGATTCTGAGTGGCGTGCGACTAAGTTCCAAAGAGAAGATCCTGTCTAAGGATAAGGTTTTCAATGAGAACGAAGGAAAGGGGAATCTTTATCCGTCCAAGTCGCGGATGAGTTATATAATAGGCGAGTCAAGGATTGCGAACAAACCCTAATTGGACGCCTCATTCTTGCGAAGGGTGATAAACCCTGGACTTTTGAAGGCTTGAAAACACGCTTGCAGCATCTTTGGTCCCCAACCGCGGAGTGGCATATCATCTTCCTTGGTAAAGATTTTTACAACATCCGCTTCTGCAGCGAACAGGATAAGAATAGGATTTGGAACAGTATATACATTGGACATATACTCAAATCAAAATAAATCGAAACCAAACATACTCACATCATTTAAGCAACGTTCACAACAAAAAGACTTCCATAAAATTCACTAAAATACTTATGGGGAGGCTAATGATCAAGACTTTTTTATCCTGAGAAGGAAAAATATAACAGCATCAACACATTCTGTTGAAAAAAATTAGTATTATATGAAAAGGAGACATAAAATGTCGAATAAAGCAGACTTAACAACAATCCAAAGTAAAAACATAAACAACACAAAAGAAAAAGGAACCACCAGCATGCAAAGAATCTCGCCGAACAAACACACAAAGCCACAATTATACATGAAAAGAACAGACACATACACACAGTGAACAACCAACCAAAAGACATGTGCGCGTGTAGAAGAACAATCAAATAGATTTATTTCGCCTTATAAGGTAATTCATCGCAGAGACTGTAATCTGTTGCCCGTGCGATACACGGGTTATGTTTTGTGCAATATAAATCGACACGAATGGCACCCGAAATAGCAGGTTTGGGTTAGAATATTCAACCTGTTTAAGTAAATGGGTAAATCCGAACCCAATTCAAATATTAAGTGGACCATGTTCGGTTTTCAACCCGAAATCAACCTGAAACAAACCCATTTAATCCAAGAATATAAATTGTTAGAATATCCTTAACATAAATAAATTAAAAGGAAAAATAGATCATATGCTCGATGAATTATGCTGAGATGTCATGAAAATGAGGATGGAAGATCAATGGAAGATTGCTTGAAAGTTTGGGTTCACTATTATCGGCTCGGTTGATACCCGATGGCTATGAAATAACTTGATATTTAATTATGATTTCTGAGACTATTTTTATTTGAAAGTTTAATTGTTTTTTAATTATATCGATCTTTTAGGAAAAAACATAAACAAATGTTTCTCTGTTATTTTATTTAATTTGGATTTATAATTCTGTTTATTTAACTTTTTCTTGCTTCTTTTTTTTTTAAAATTTTAAACGGCTTGGCTGGTCAGTGGGTTAGATTTGAGTGAAAACAGGTTGGGTTTGGGTTTGATATTTCAACCCGTTTAAGTAAACATGTTAGGTTAGGGTTGAAGTTTTCAACCCATTTATTAAACGGGTTGAACCCGAATGTGACCCGACCATATGTTTTGTCACACACATCATTCTTTTTATCATGTAAATATTAAATTTATGCATGCTTTACATTATCTCTTTATAAAAACAATAATAAAATTCTACAGTCGTACAGTCTTGCAGCCTACAATCTTACAATGTTTAAGTAGTCTCGTCCGATAGTTGTGTATCGTACAATCATACAATGTTTAAGTAGTAGTTGTGCAGTCTTACAGTCTTACAGTAGTAAGCTCTCTCATTGCAGACTGCAGTCTCATGGCTTTGCGTTCGGTCACACAGTCTTGCAGTCTGTAAAGCCATTGCAACAGTCTTACATACTCACGGTTTTACGTTCTGGAACAGTATTCTATTGTTGTATTAAGTCTGCGAGATTTTATTCAACTTTAAGTTGTAATTAGTCTTGAACGTTTCCAATATTTCAAAATTACACACACTAATCTGAGTTAAATACTTGTGAAGATAAACTCCACGAATGGGGACACCATGCTCATCGACTGATGGGCTCGGTAAATATTTAAAATCATATGCTCCAAACCAGTCAGTTAACATGTACTATTCATCTTGAACTTTGGTTAACACTCTCGTAGAAATAAACATATAATTCAAACGCAATTTGTAATTCGATATTTACAAAAGAACAAAACGGTTACCCAAAAGTATTGCAATCGAATGTATAAATGGAGTAGATAAACATAATTGGGATCATTAAATAACTGAAGTTCAAAATCATTGGAGCTCAAATGCAGGAAAATAAAACAAAATGAGCAAAGCAGCAAAAGACTGAGAATATAAACCTAACACAAACAAAGGAAGAACACCTTTCTCCTATCCGCTGTAAACTTGACATAAAGGACAAAGAAATTGTCTAATCTAAAATATCTCAACTCTTCAGCAACCAAAAAAGTATGAATCTTATCAAACTCTGAGAGTTTTGAAACATTTAATGTTCTCGCGTCATCACCCACATTGCTATTCCCAAACCAATCACCCCATCGTGAGGTCAACCGGTCATCGTGCTTTTGAGCCAGTTGTGTTGTTCTTCCACTAATCACTGTCGAGGATTACCTGATCGTTTTTCTTACAGAAATTGTTCGCGCTCTCGTCTAACTGCTTCTCCTTCTTCAACATTAGCATCCTCCTTTTTACGGTGCATGGACAACAACACCGTACCGCTGCGCAGCAACACCACCGCCAGCGGCAACTGAGAGACGCCACTGCCGCCCACCAAGGATCCATCCATAGTCTCGGTCTCCTCGCCAACCTCCTTCAACCTATTTAGTCAGGCAAAACGCTATTTTTTACGTCGGGCTTATCCTTCCTCCTTAGACCCGAGCATCGCAAGATCATAAAATAATAGAACACTTAACAAAACGTCCATGATATCTATCGGGACATTTATTTTCTCCAATTAAAAGGATACAATTATCAAATCAAGATTCTTCCTGAGAAGGCATGATACATAAGTCACTAACCTGGGAGGAATGTGTTCTTACTGATACATAATTAACCAATCCTAAAGTTCTATGAAGGCATGATACTCCACAACAGAAGTCACTAACCTGAGAGGAATGTTATACGATGCCTCTGTTTAGGTCTTAGGAGCTTCATGCCTTTTCTACGATCCGAATCCATGAAGTTCTTGATAGAAACATCCTCTACACTGTGCATAAGGTTTGTTATCTGTGATGGATAAAATAGAGAACAGACCTGGGTTAACCTGTACCAAAAAACCATATAACCCACGAATGTATAGCTGGACTTTCTACACTGAAACATCCAAAACCGTGGAATGACCTCATCAGTACTTCCAATAGGAGAATTCTCTACAATCTCCATATACGACTTGGAAACTTTGCTCGAAGTTATTTGCTTAAACAATGAAATTAACGTTTCTTTGAACATGCCTCTTATTTTGAAAAATTATTACATGAGCAACAATCCCAATAAAAAAAATCGAGACCAAGAGTCTTAATCACCTTTTCATATTTCTTTAGGGTCTTGGAGAATGCAGCAAGATTCATGAAGCTGTTTTTCCCATTTAGCAAATGATATCACCAACGCATAATCACATAGATTTTCAAAAAACAATTGAAGTTCAAAGTTATCAATACCTGTAATGCTTCAGAAGGCACGGCTTCTGATAGAATTCAATAACAGCAGCCTTCAACCTCCTTTCAGCTTCTTTGTAACGCAATTTGTTTCCTGTCGCGTCCTTAAAAAACTCGTGTTATTGCTGATACTGGAGTATCATACAAGCTAGCAATCTTTACGCGATCTAGAATTTTTGGGTGCAATCTTTCATGATCATATATATTTCCACTCTCATTTCTCGAACTTTCTGAGGAAGGATTATTGGAAGTCTCTTGTCGACAGCTCAAGCCAACTTCTGCATAATTCATTTACAGTCAGGCAAAATAGTGAAGATCAAAATACATTTCTTGTTTGGCTAATTATGTGGTACATCACTAACCAGCAGCAGCATTCTCGACTTGATCTGGAGAAGTAGCATGCTCCACAGCATTGGGTACATCAGAGTCGGGCAGCATCAACTCGATTTTCAAGGCAATAAGAGCCTCGTCGTTCGAAAGTACTTCCAAAATCTGTCGGCAATCGAACTAATGTAAAAGAATTCAAGAAAAGTTTGAGTAAGTGAAAAATGCTTATATTATTACGCACCCCATCAGTGGCCAAGACTACTAACTCGTCTTTATCGGTGATGCGTCGGTAAGAAACTTCGGGAATGGAATGAGACCAAACTCCTTCAGACAGAAATCGCCGAATGCACGTGCCATTGCGAGCTAGGGAGAGTTTTAGTTTGGCATCCACATTCTCGCAGCCTCGGGTTCTTGCTGAAGGGAAAAACACGCCCTCTGCATTTTTTTATCCTCTCTACTTCGGCTGTAAGAGTAAAGGAACCGATTAAGTATTAAAATACAGTTTAATTGAACTCCAATTCACACATCAGAAGTTTGGAAAAATACTAAATACTGAAGGAACTCAAAACACTTCTGTTTGTCGACGCTTGCTTACCAGGAAGATCAGGTTTAAAATCTACAGCCAACTGGACTGCAGTAAGCATATCATTACGATCTCTTGTACCCAATACAGCCCTCGAGTCACCGACATTTCCAATCACAACATCTTGACCCTTAAGTAAACAAAAAAAAAAGATGATATTACAATAACTTCATTTAGAATTTCAGAAAAAAACTATCTTACAGTTTACCTGTTTCACCAAGGTCACAACTGTTGTTCCACTGCAGAAGCAATCAGTATTAGCATACGTTCTCAGTTCCCGTCCATGACCTTAAAGGCATTCAGAAATGAATCCTTTAATATTTGAAAAATCTCGGGTTCCTTTTCAGTGTCAGCGGCTTCAAAAGAAGGTTGGTCTTCCACATTAGGGGATTATAATATGGAGGAGCCTTCTGAGAATAAATTGTCGCTACGGCGTGCGTGGCTAGGGCGGGCGGAGGCAAAATATTATGACACAGTTCACAGGTTAAGAAAATTACTTCTATTGCCCAAGATTCATAAACAATGTTAAGATCTTTCTTTTTTCAGAAAAAAGGATCACTAACTTGAGCAGCTTGAGACCAATTCATCACCACGATAGTTAGGGCTATACCAACTACGTATCCTGCAAAAGCACTTTTGATGTATTGGCTCTCTTTTCCTATGGAAACATCAAATCTCAAAGCCAATGCCACGAAGATTCCTGAGAAAAGATGATGTCGAAGTCGAGCCCCACAGATAAGTTTTGGGTTTATGTCGGAGTCAGCGTAATCATATTATTGAATTGTGTCTTTAGTGCTGTGCATCGCCTCCTTGTAGGCTTCTTGGAGCTTGCGGCGGCTTGCTGGTGAAGAACTTCTTCTCCGCCGCCGTGGTACCCCTTAAGCTGCCGGCTAGTCGCCGCCGCCTAGCTGATGACGTGGATGATCGGTTTCTTTGGGTATTCTTGAGGAGGAGTTTGAGGCGAGGGATATTTTCCGCTTGAATTGGGGTTTTTTATTAAAAATGGAAGGAGTGGTAAAATTCATACCAGGCCGACTACTTTTTTGACGTTTTGATTTGACTTTGTCCATTCGTTTTCTGGCATCATTTAATATATAAAATGTCTTTTCATTTCTATCATTAATAAGTCCGGCGACGGATAACATGTTATACAGTGCAATCGCCCCAAATAAAATATAGAATCACTCATGCAATGCCACATCAGCACTTCCATACATATTAAACTCGGAATCTATCAACATAAAATCAGAATAGTGATCAGAATGTCATCTGCGCACTCTGATTGGATGGGAGGGGACTCCTTTGCTGACGTGTCGTGCGCAGGAGAGTTACCATCCAACTTTTATATATATAGATAAGGACTCCATTCAATATAGTTAATTATTATCTAACATAAATAATTCAATACATATATTTTCTTATTTACATAACTTAAACAGAAACGTGCTTTCTTCCACATTCCAACAAAGTGCAACTTTTGCCCAACTCTCACCTCCTCCGCTTGCATATCCCGGGGGAAAAATAGGGCAAAATCATCGTTCTGCATCATCTCTAAGAAAATATCATCTCCGTGATACATCTTATGTATGCCATCGTCCTTCACGTCCCACACCTTTACACCAACCCTATGGCCCTCGGTGACTTGAACTGCCATGGACATGTCCCAATACCTAGTACATGCTCGAAGGTCTCCGCAAATGTCAATGGGATCCTAATCCTGCCATATGTAAGATCTTCGTGGCCTATGGTCTTAATAATGTACCTAGGCCATTCAGGATCACTTGGCAATGGTGGGGATATATATCGCTTACTTCTATAAGGGCGCGATCGTGCTTTTTTGGCGCACCACTAGAGTTTCCTTCTTCAGCCATTTGGCCTTCTTCGTCGGCCTTGAAGGGGAAGAAGTTATAGTAGAATATTTTTTTAGCCGTTTGAAAATGCTGGAAGAGCCATGATGTAATTATATGAGTATTAATATTTAATGTTGTCTAGTGTATTTTATTTTTATTTCTAAGATTTTGATTTTGAATAGGGTATTTATAGAGGCTTTGGAGTGCGTGTATATGGCTAGTGCCTAGGGTTGCAAACGAATCGAATCGAGTCGAATACCACAATATTTTATTCGTATCCGGATTACAATCGAATCTGAATACGAATACTCGAATATTTAATCGAATCATAAAATCGATTCTTATTCGTATTCGGAAATATTCGAATCGAATATTCGGAATACTCGAATATGGATTATATTTGAGTATTTATCTTTACATTGAATAAAAATATAAATATTATTATATTTAAAATATACTTTAAAATATATAAGGAATTGTAATATTATATATTGGCACCCCCTTTGAGGGTGAAAAAACCTTTAGAAATGGTACAATTTCTTAAAATTTTGTTCTCCATCAATAATAATGTGACTTTTTATTTATTACATTTTATTTCATGAATGCATTTATTCAACGGTAAATATTTACACATAAATATTAATTTTGTAATTTATGGTGGAAGTTTATTCTACACTTTACCATTAGAAATAAACAAAACTTCTAAATTTATAAATATTTTTCTAAATTCGATTAATATTCGAATCGGATATTGTGATTTCATATTTCGTATTCGGATATTTATCGAATCAAAAAAATATTCTTATTCGGTTTCGTATTCTAAATATTCGAATTAGAATCTTAAAATTTCGAATTGCGAATCGAACCAAAAAAGTTCGATTCGTTTGCAACCCTACTAGTGCCTCCGGATAGATTTTTTAGTCTTGTTGAAGATTTTGAAAATTCGATATGTATTACAAATATAGTAGTAGTTGTAATTTCCAAATGAAAATTAATGTAATATCTTTCACTAAGTCATCATCCAAATTATATATAAGTTCTCACTTGCAGAAAAATTGCTAACAGTATTAATCACCATTTCTCAATTTCCTTATGGTTGGAATTATTAATAAATTGACGGTAAACGCTTTGTATGAGCAACAATAATATCAAGATAATTTATAAATAGTTTATTTGAAGCGTAAGGAATGATCCCACCATAATCCGACACTCTACATGTAAATTCGAGTTTGAACAATTATATTTAATTCAAAATATTTTTTGTTAATTCATTTGATAAATTGTAAAGAGAAATTCAAAAACACTATTACTGAACAATGAATTGTATACATATATATTATACTAGTTTTGTTCCGTGCTATGCACGAGAATTTTATTTTAATTATAAAGTATAATTTATATTTTAATTAGGAAAAATTGTTGATAATAATTCATCCTTTCGTATATCTTCTTATATTGAACCCAACTTTTGATTATGTCACATTAACACAACCAATTAGGGTTATCTTCCTATATTGCACCTATGTGTCAAATTACCGGTTGGATAGGTAATTTCTTTTCATAAATCTAATTTGTTGCCTTTAAGAAACATACTTTTTTTGCCTTGTTGGACCCACACCTATTTTCTTTTTTCTTTATTTCTTTCACTGTCAAATAATTAATTAACATCAGTACTAATATTTCTCAATTAAAGAATATATATTTGGATGCTCGTTAAGATGATATAAGCCATAACTAGTATTGGCAGAGGGCGGGATTCCACGTCCGCACGGGGATCCACGGGGCGAGGAATCCCTGACTTTTTATCTTCGTGGGGCGGGGACAGGGAATGATTTTTTTACCGCGGGTATCCTCGCCCCGTCCCCATTTATATTATTATAAATAATTTTAAATTATAATTAAAATATGGTAAAATAATATCAAAATATAGATTAAATAATATTAAATAATTTATAAAAATGATATATTTATTTCAAAAAAATATTCAAATTTATATATTATATTAAAAATATTATTTTTTTTTAAATACGGGCGGATAATCCCCGTCCCACGGGTAGGGGTGGGCATTCGGATTCGGGTTTCGGGTATCCGACCCGACCCAATCGGGTTTTAACCCGATCGGAAGAAAAACTGGTTAGATGTCGGGTATCGGGTTTAAACCCGATATCCGACTGTGTACACCGGGTCGGGTATCGGGTAGCAATATGCTACCCGATTTACCTGATCGGGTACCCGATATAAAAATAAAGAACAATCAATTCGCCTAATCAGCCATTTAATAAATTAACCGGCCAATAAGTTTAATTATTTATTTATATAATAAAATCAAGATGGCATCGCCATTAAATGGCTACTTAACTAACGCAATATGAGAATCTTTGCTGAGGTATGCCTTTATATAGAATCTGCTTCACCCACAATTTGGTGAAAATTCGATGTTGGACAACTGATTTCCCATAAGAAACTGACCAGCGTACTAGTACGGCTTATGTAAAACTTTAATCAAATTTCGTTTGGCTCAATGGTTCAAGCAGAGGTGACAAGTGCTTCCCCCACATGATGTTGTGGGTTCGATTCCCACGGGCAACATTTGTTTATTTTTAACTAAATAAAAAAAAATAAAAAAATAAAAAATACCCGAACTCGATCCGCGGGTACCCGTATTTGAGCGGGTCGGGATCGGGTATCAGATTCACTACCCGATATTATTGGGTACCCGACCCGAAAAACTCGAAACCCGAAAAACCCGACCCGATCTCACCCCTACCCACGGGGATCCCTGCAGGGACGGGGATGATTTCGTCCCTGAATGCATCGCAGGGCCGGGGATTAGATCCCCGCCCCCGCCCGCCCCGTTGCTATCCCTAGTCACAACTAAGTAATTACATCAAATAAAGCAGTTGTCAACAACAAAATTTAACTAGTACGCCAACAAAATATTTCTTTCACATAATAATGTGATCGGATAGGCCAAACAGTTGTCAACAAAAACAATTAAGGAAACATCCCATAGGATAATACAATCGAAGTTGAAGGAAACTCCAACGAATGCTTGCCTGCTTTCCTTTGAATTGGTTGAGAAACTTCTTTCATTTGGTCATTCCAGTTGCTAAGCCTTTGCCTTGCTAATTTGAACTCTTCATCTTCTGTGTCCCCGTCAGAGCAAACAGTTTCTTCAATCAATTGAGCTAGGTCTTCTTCATGAATATCGATTCCATTGCATCCATATGTCTCCCCATCTTCATTTTCTTCAGATTGAAAATCAGCTTCATCTTCCTCCACATCATCGCATTTATCCACGCTGTTATCATCTTCATCATCAGATTCACTCACCCTACACTGATCTCAGTAGTAAAGCTGTCCGAATGTGGTATCGTTTTGGATCGGAGATTGTTGCATATTTGCGAGAGGATGACAAGTGAACGATTGTGTGGTCGGTTTCATTTCAGAAATGAGAGTTAGGGCTCGTTGTTGTTTCGGGTTTCATTTGGTGAGGGTTTTTTCTTTTTCTTTTCATCTCAAATGGTTGATTTACAGGTTGAATCGGTAATTAGTCATATGGGTACAATATAGGAAGATAACCCCAATTGGTTGTTTTAATGTGAGATAATCAAAATGTGGGTTTAATATAAGAGATCCACAAAAGGATGAATTATTATCACCAATTTTTCCTTTTAATTATGATTGTTATTAGTATAATTTATTATTAACTAAATAAAATGGCATGTGTAATTATAACTCCAAATAGACTTAAAAGAGTCATTTGCATTTCTAATGCTGACATGTAACATAGGGATTGATTATGAGAGTGGTCAATGAGAGTCCACGTCCAACTTTTATCTAGTATAGATTCACCCTATATTAAATCTGCTAGAACGTGCTGGCGGAAAGCCCGCCCGAACCCGACGTTTCGCAGGGAGGCCCATGGTTGAAAAACTTGAATAGTAGTTAATCACACGCAACACACATTAGGCCATTGGAAGAAATAACAAAATCAAAAGCCCATAATAACATATGGTAATTTTGATTACGCACTTGTGGGAGCATCTCCAAATCACATCGTAAAAATATAATATTACACAATAATACAGTTGTTATAATGATTTTACTTCAACCTATGAACTCTATTTTTTATACTAGTTTTCACTCCAACCCATTAACTCTATTTTTACACTAAAAATCAAATTCATATATATTACTATCATAATTGACTTATTAAACTTTAGTATATAAAGTGAAGATATTAGAATTATTAATATTTAAAAATTAAATCAATTATAAAATTAGCATATTATTTAAGTTTAATATTATGAAATTAAAAAGTAAATATCAATAATAAAAGAAAATGATTATTTTTACTTTTATTATTATTATAAAAATATATAAAATATTTTAAATATAATAAAATATATTTTATTAAATAAATATAAGTAAATAGAAACTAAAACTTTATTTTTGTGTTGAAAATTGTGTGCTCTAGAACTAGAGTTTCTCTGCTAATCAACACAATATTTGTGTTACATATAGAGTCACGTTGGAGTAGAAACGTACTCTATTTTTATGCTTTACACAAAAATAAAGTACACGTTGGAGATGCTCTAATAACTTGAACATAAATGTGTTTTCCTCCTTACCGCAGTGAAGGGCAAGCTTGCTGCCAGCTTTGTGTTTTTTAAAATGCGAGATCCATCTCATATATCACAACAGTAGAAAGTGAACTTTTTCTTAACAGTTGTCTATAGAAAAGTTCCCTTTAGATGGTAGGAAAGATTAAGGGGTAAATTTACTTTCTGGTTATTGGCTATCGGTTTTGGGTGTAGTAGAAGAATTGTGCCTGTATACTTACATATATTGGATTTTTTATTGCATTGTCACACATGTTGTTTTTCCCACATCGACAGATGGTTTTCATGTTAAATCTTCGTATTGTTATTTATTATGTTTACATTATTACGATAGATTCTAAGGAAAACTTTGGAGTGGCTTGAATTCGAACAACTGAGCTCTCCTCCTTCACATCATAATAATAGTAAACGAAAAAGTCGCCATTTGCATCATCATCATCACGAACACATCATCATCGGCATACATTTTACGGTTGTTCATCAATCGCGTCCCACTACCGCAAATATTCTCAAAACTCTCAATGTGTGTCAAAGGGATCGTTCCAATGGATTCATAATAACTCCATATTGTCCGCGTGATACCAAGGCCATTTTGAATCACTCGAAAATTGTCTGTCATGTATCTCTACAAATATGCATTTGTGCTTATTTTAGCACCATTGGAGCTGCCATCTTACACTGTTTGAGGTTCATCTTAGTCTTGGAAGGTTTGAAGGAATAGAAACCCAAATAAGTCATATGTGTCCCACATCGGATAATTGAGAAGAAGTTGGCTAGCTTATAAATTGATGGGCTACTCCACCTATCACCAATTGGTTGGATGGAACACAAACAACTTATGTAGGCCTTGATCTCTTTTAATGGGCCGGTGTTAGGCCCAATTATAAAATTTCACAAGTATTTATGTTAAAAACCCAGATCTATATCATATTCAACTCATACAGTGCAAATATAACTCTCGACTTCACACTACGTAGACAGAAAAACACTTCAACACAAGAAACTGCAGAACGATACAGTAATACACGAGAGGTGCACTGTTCTTCACTATCAGCAAACAGAAAAAAATGGCAGATTAGAGGTTTATCTCCAATTGAAGATGAAGAACCCTATAACTGTGCAGAGAAGAGAGAATGGAGTCTGTGCCGTGTGAAAGTATTTTTGTTATGTTATCTTTTGCTAAGAAACCCTATCTGCCCCTTATAACCAAACCCTCCGGAAATTGCATCAAGGTCCTTGCATTTTATCCCCCGCCTATACTTTAATCCATAGATCCTTCCAGAACATGGACTGGGATGTTTTTAATCTGTTAGAGGCCCAACTCATTCCCTGAGCCCAAAGAATGACTTAGAGTCAAGTAATTATTTTAACACCCTTCCTCACGTGTTTGGGCGAAAAAAGGTCAACCAGTCCTACCTGCAAAAGGATGAATGCGGTTCTTTTCCAAGAGCTTTAGTTAAAATATCAGCTAATTGATCATTAGAAGTAACGAACTGCGTAGAAATAATATTATTTGAGATATGTTGATGAACAAGATGACACTCTATTTCTATATGTTTCGTTCTTTCATGAAGAATTGGATTTTCAGCTATTTGTAAGGCAGCCTTATTATCACAAAACAAATTAACAGGAGCAATGTTATTTATTTGAAAATCCTGAAACAGCCCAAGAATCCAAACAATCTCACAACTAGTCTGGGCCATTGCCCTGTACTCAGCCTCATCAGATGATTTAGAAACTGTATTTTGTTTCTTACTTTTCCATGATAACAAAGAGTTTCCTAAAAAAAATACAAAAACCTGTAACAGATTTTCTAGTGATTGGGCATGAAGCCCAATCTGAATCACAATATGCATTTATTTTAAAGTTTTCAGACTTCGAAATAGAAATTCCACAACCTGGACATTGCTTTAGATATTTTAAAATTCTAGATGTTGTCGAAAAAGACTAAGTGAATGTACAGCAAATGATATATCAATCTACCAAGCAATCTTTGAAAATTGGTCACATCTTCATATGGCATATCAACAGAATTTGTTCCACATAATTTCAAATGTTGCTGCATTAGGGTAAACTTGGGCTTACACTCTATCATACCAAATTCGTCAAGAAGTTCGAAAGCATTTTTTCTTTGATGTAGACTAAAAGAATCAGAATTCCTTTTAACTTCTATACCTAAAAAATATTTCTACTTACCCAAATCCTTAACACCAAACATACTATTTAACTTCTTCCTAATATTATCAATTTCACACAGATGATTTCTACTAATAATAATATCATCAACATAAACCAGCAAATAAATACAATTTTGACCAACAATTTTGGAAAACAGAGAATAATCATGCAAACTTTGAACATATCCATTTCCAATTAAAAAAGTTGTTAATTTCTCATTCCACTTTCGTGGGGCCTGGTTTAGCCCATACAATGATTTTTTCAGCTTGCACACCCGAGGATCTACTCTATCAGACTATCAATGTACACTTTTGGTAAATTCCTATACACCTCCTCAGATAAATCAACATGTAAAAAAGCATTATTTATATCAAGTTGAATGACATTCCAATCATAAACAGCAACAGATAAAGAACACGCACAGTCACCATCTTCACTACAGGCGCAAATGTTTCTTGGTAATCAATTCCTTCTCTTTGATTAAAACCCATAGCAACTAAACGGGCTTTGTATCTTTCTATAGACCTGTTTGAATTGTATTTAATTTTAAATACCATTTACAACCTATGGATTTTCTATTTTCAGGTAAATTCACAATTTCCCATGTATTATTCTGTTCCAACGCAAGCATTTCAGCATCCATGGCTAATTTCCAGTTTTTATTTTTCATAGCATCATCAAACGAACAAGGCAGATCAGAGCATACATTATCAATATTGTTATATATACTCTATCATTTATATTCAGAGAAGAATAATTCACATATCCATGTAATGGATGCTTAGTTGAACACTTAGGGATATCACAGTCATAGTCTTTCAGATGGGAAAGAAATTTTACCGATCTCTTGGGTCTGCCAAGAGTATTTTCTTCACCGCCGACGCTTTGATCAATTGTTTGAGGCGCACGATATGAACTTCTTTATTCTGGACCAAAATATTCGCTTTGGTTTGAGGTCTCAGATCCACTGTTTGTTCTCATAAATTCCGCTTGGGAACTTTGCAATTCAATAAGGACAGAAGAATCATTCTCATCATCGACCCCAAAACTAGGCATGTTAGCTTCAAAAGAAATTAAGTCATTCTGTTCTTCAAGAATATTTTCAAAAAGTATTTTATTTTGAAGTTTAAATGAAAAAACAGTTTCATAAAACTTGACATCCCTAGAGGGAAAAAAAATTATTTCTAAATCATACAATTTATAAGCTTTTTTATTTTCAAAATAACCAAGCATTACTGATTTTATAGCTATCTGTTGCGTAACAAAGACTCCCAAATACCTTTAAATGATCATAAACAGGTTTGCAGTGACTTAGGGATGAGTTTATATGTTCGGAGGAAGTTCCGTAGGAAAATTATTAATATTTTGAAAAATTAATAGTATTGATTTTGCTATATGAATATTATGTTTGACTAAGTCATCATCAGACACAAAAATTGGAGATTTCATTGAGCCAACACCCAAGTACATATATATGTGTGTGTATGTATATATATAATCAGCAGTTCAACAAAATTTATGGAATAACAATATATTGCGGTTGATTTTAATTGCCTTTTGCATTCAATATCAGTTCATATATCTCTCGAATGTGAGGATTAAAAAATCGACATAGATTATTATTCTTAACTTCATATCCCAAAATCGGTTTTTACATTATTTCATTAATTTAAACATAAGCGCGTTCTGCTCCTTATCCCAGCGGTGCGCAAGCTTGTTTCCAACTTCAAGTATCTCCCCCTTCATATCATCAGGGAAAAGGAGGACAGAGTCGTCGTTCGTCATCATCAACAAGAAAGCATTGTCGCTTTCATACTTTCTGCGGTTGCCTTCCTCGGTCACGTCCCACAAGGTCACAGGAACTCTATGACCATCAGTGAGCATGACTGCCATGGGTATGTCCCAATACCTCAGGACATGCTCAAATGTCTCGACAAACGTTAATGGAATCCTTCCAAGGGAGTGATCATTGGTCCCTATTGTTAGGATATGCGGAAATCCCCGATAATTATTTTGCCCGAAAAATGACGATAATAAATAAAAGAGACGAAAATAATATTTGGACAGTGACACGAGATTTACGTGGTTCGGTCAGAATGACCTACGTCCACGGGCCGGAGGGTAGAACTTCTTTATTATGTGGAGAGATTACAAACACGTACACTAACGTGGTACAAAAACAGCTACAATAATATAAGGAGTAGGCTACAGAAAATAACCGGAGAGGAGAAGATCTGTATGGCTGTGGTGTGTTTATTTCCTTCGATGAGAGCTCTGCTATTTATAGATGGAATTTGCCTCTAATCGCTCGTCTAAACACGAGCAATTCAAGTCTCAAAAATAGGCGTACACATTTGACAAAGCAAAGCTGCCGCACACTAAATTAGCCTTACGTCTCTTTCTTCCAACTATGACTTTTCAAAGCATGTGTGCTTTGGACGGTAGGTAATGCAAAGGTCAATATCAACAAATCTCCACCTTGACCTTTGATTCCATAAATTACTCCATCTTAATTTACAATACCTTTATCTCCCTCCGACCTTAGCCCCGACGGGCTAGTTCACCATTTTTAAAACACCAATCAAGTCCAAGCAGTGCTTGAACTTGGAAACTGGAAGAGCCTTCGTAAATAAATCCGCAGGATTATCCTTTGTGTTAATCTTCTTGATAAACACCTTCTTATCTGCAATGATATCACGAATAAAATGATACTTAACGTCAATATGCTTAGTCCTTTCGTGATACATCTGATCCTTAGTCAAATGAATCGCACTTTGACTATCACAGAAAATCGTAATAACTCCCTGATTCTGAGTTAATTCACTGAATAACCCTGTCAACCATAATGCTTCCTTGATTGCGTCAGTAATTGCCATGTATTCTGCTTCAGTAGTAGATAATGCCACTACATGCTGTAGAGTAGCTTTCCAGCTAACTGCACAACCTCCAATAGAAAATACATAACCAGTAAGAGATCGTTATCGAGATCACCTGCGTAATCTGAATCAACGAAGCCAACGAGAGTATCACTGTTTCTGCCAAACTCGAAACAAAAGCTTAGAGTACCCTTCAAGTATCTGAGAATCCACTTCACTGCTTGCCAGTGTTCTTTTCCTGGATTAGCCATATACTTGCTAACAACACTAACAGCCTGTGAAATATCAGGACGTGTACATACCATTGCATACATAATACTGCCGACTGCACTCGAGTAAGGAACTCGTGCCATATACGCTTCTTCCTCATCTGATGATGGTGACTGAGCAGCGCTTAGCCTAAAATGGCTAGCAAGAGGAGTGCTGACTGGTTTGGCATCGCTCATGCCAAATCTCTCCAAAACCTTCTTGAGGTAACTTTCCTGGGTCAGGTGTAACTTACCAACTCCTCTATCACGTCTAATCTCCATACCAAGAATCTTCTTAGCTGCTCCCAAATCTTTCATCTCAAATTCACCATTCAATAAGGCCTTCAACTGGTGAATTTCTGCAAGATTCTTAGCCGCAATGAGCATGTCATCAACATATAACAATAGATAAATGAACGAACTGTCATTTAACTTCCGGAAGTAAACACAACTATCATACTCGCTCCTGGAGAAACCATGACCCAACATGAAAGAATCAAACCGTTTGTACCACTGTCTTGGAGACTGCTTTAATCCATATAAGGATTTCTTCAGTAAACAAACTTGATCTTCCTTGCCTTCAACTATGAAGCCTTCAGGTTGCTTCATATAAATCTGTTCATCTAAATCGCCATGTAGGAATGCCGTCTTGACGTCAAGCTGTTCTAACTCCAAATCATGCATGGCAACGAATGCAAGTAATACACGAATAGAGCTATGTCTAACGACAGGTGAGAATACATCATTAAAATCAACACCTTGTACCTGACTATAGCCTTTCGCGACTAATCGTGCCTTATACCTAGCATCGTCAGAACCGGATATACCTTCTTTCTTTTTGAAGACCCACTTACATCCGACTATTTTCTTCTTCGGCGGCGGCACAAGAATCCACGTACCATTCTTGTGCAGAGACTCCATTTCTTCATTCATCGCTACCAGCCACTTATCAGAATTATCATCGCTTATAGCCTCCGAATAGGTAGAAGGTTCGTCGCCTCCACCTGTTTCTTGCGCCACTGATAAAGCATACGAAACTAAATTCACGTACCGTTGTGGTAGTCGAATCTCCCGTCTCTCCCTATCTCTGGCTATAGAATATTCCTGCTCGGTACTTTCATCTTCAACAGTATCTGAATCAGGTTCTGTCTGGTCCTCTTGATCTGTTGAACTCGTAGTAGGATCATTTGAAGGATCTTTGTTGATCTCGAGCTCCACCTCGCTGTGTACACTATCCTTCTTTTCTTCATTAGAAGAATTAGTAGACTCTTTCGAAGGATGCAACATAGAAGACTCGTCGAAAGTAACATCTCTGCTAATTATAAATTTGGGTGACTTGAGATCAGGATTATATAATCTATATCCTTTCACCCCTGAAGCGTAACCGAGAAAAATACACTTTTTAGCTCTAGGCTCTAACTTTCCCTCGTTTACGTGCATATAAGCTGGACACCAAATATTCTTAAGTTGGAATAATCAGCAGGAGTACCTGACCATACTTCCTCAGGAGTCTTGAAATTGATCGGTGAACACGGTGAGCGGTTGACAATATAACATGCTGCGGCGATAGCTTCAGCCCAAAAATCATTTGTCAACCCAGCGTTGGAGATCATACATCGAGCTCTCTCTAGAAGCGTCCGGTTCATGCGCTCGGCAACACCATTTTGTTGAGGCGTCATTCGAACAGTGTGATGTCGAGCAATACCTTCATTCTTGCAAAATTCGTTGAACTCACTTCCATAAAATTCTAAGCCATTATCTGTCAGCAACCGCTTGATCTGTTTTCCTGTCTGCTTTTCAATCAAAGCTTTCCATTGTTTAAACGTTAGGAAAACATCACTCTTCTGTTTAAGAAAATAGACCCACACTTTCCTCGAAAAATCATCGATGAAAGTTAACATATATCTTGCACCACCTTTGGACGGAACACGAGAGGGACCCCATACATCAGAATGAATATAGTCCAAAGTACCTTTCGTTCTGTGGACAGCTGGCGAATTGAAGCTGACTCGTTTCTGCTTCCCGAAAATACAATGTTCGCAAAAGTCCATCTTACCAGTATTTTGACCGCAAAGTAGGCCCCGCTTGCTTAAAATCGTCAAGCCTTTTTCTCCCATGTGTCCAAGTCGAATATGCCATAATCTCGTGGTATCAACCTCCGGGGATGTCAAAACTGCAGCGGAACCTGTAACAGTAGTTCCCTGCAAAATATATAAATTTCCAGACCTGCAAGCTTTCATCACGACAAGGGCACCTCTAGCAATCTTCAAAACTCCACCTTCACCTGAGAACCTGCACCCTTGAGATTCAAGTGTGCCTAAAGAGACAAGATTTCTCTTCATATCTGGAACATGTCTGACTTCTGTGAGGGTTCGGATGATTCCGTCAAACATCTTGATCCTAACTGTGCCTTTACCAACAACTTTACACGGAGCATCATTTTCCATTAAAACATATCCACCATCAAATTTTTCATATGTGGAAAAATAATCCCGACTCCGACTTATGTGGTAAGAACAACCCGAATCTAAGATCCACTCATTATCAGACCTAACAATATTTGCAGTTGCTACAAAAATTGTTCCATCGCTCTCATCAGCAGCTAAACTAGCTTCGGCGGGTTTATTAAATTGCTGATTATTTTTCTCCTTATTTTTTAATTTAAAACAATCAGCTTTAATGTGTCCCTTTTTCTTGCAAAAATTACAGACTTTATTTCTGTACCTGGATTTCGACCTTTCTTTAGATCTGCTACTTTCAGCATCTCTACGTTCTGGTCTTCCCCGTGCAAACAGACCTTCTGCCTGGCTACCACTTGTTTCTCCCGTAATATCCATGTCTATCTGTTCTTTCGATTGTAAAGCAGATTTGACACTAGCATACAATATCGTATCTTTCCCATAGATTATGGTGTCACGAAAATGCTTTAAAGACGAGGGAAGGGAACACAACAATATTATGGCCTGATCTTTCCGTCACTTTAACTTCTACGTTCGCCAAATCAATAATGATAGAATCGAATTTATCGAGATGCGAGAGAATAGAAGTACCTTCCGTCATTTTCATACTGTATAGCTTCTGCTTTAAATAAAGCCGGTTCTCCTTTGTCTTCTTCATGTAGATAGCTTTTAACGCATCCCACATACCCATGGCCGTCGTCTCCGTGGCAACTTCTTGTAAAACCTCGTAAGAGAGATTTAATATAATAGCCGATCTGGCTTTCTTGTCCAATTCATTAAATTGATCGTCCTTCATTTCGGTTGGTTTCTTCTTTGCGCCTTCAAGCGCCACCTCGCAACCGTCTTGAATGAGTATGGCCTCCATCTTGAGACTCCACATTGCAAAGTTGACGTTTCGGTCGAACTTTTCAATTGACATTTTTGTTATCGTCATGGTGGCTAAAAATAAATCGGGGTTGGCTCTGATACCAATTTGTTAGGATATGCGGAAATCCCCGATAATTATTTTGCCCGAAAAATGACGATAATAAATAAAAGAGACGAAAATAATATTTGGACAGTGACACGAGATTTACGTGGTTCGGTCAGAATGACCTACGTCCACGGGCCGGAGGGTAGAACTTCTTTATTATGAGGAGAGATTACAAACACGTACACTGACGTGGTACAAAAACAGCTACAATAATATAAGGAGTAGGCTACAGAAAATAACCGAAGAGGAGAAGATCTGTATGGCTGTGGTGTGTTTATTTCCTTCGATGAGAGCTCTGCTATTTATAGATGGAATTTGCCTCTAATCGCTCGTCTAAACACGAGCAATTCAAGTCTCAAAAATAGGCGTAGACATTTGACAAAGCAAAGCTGCCGCACACTAAATTAGCCTTACGTCTCTTTCTTTCAACTATGACTTTCCAAAGCATGTGTGCTTTGGACGGTAGGTAATGCAAAGGTCAATATCAACACCTATGATTCTCACAATGTACCAAGGCCACTCAGGGTCACTCGGACATGGAGGTGGATATAAATCACGACTCTCTGCAAGGACTCTATCATACTTTTTTGGGGCGCCATTGGGGCTCCCACCAGCATCTTCTTCGGTCTTGGAAGGATAAAAGTTGTAGTAAAATATTTTCTTGGTGGTAACAAATGTTGGGAAAACCATGATATATATAGGTATGGTTGTTAAAGACTGTGTATTTGCTTTTTCGTCTTGGTGTTTAGATTGAGGTTCAGAAGGCGGTATTTATGGGGATTAGGGAATGATTATACATGGTCAGTGCCTCAGGATAGATTTTAATCATACCTGGAAAAATCAGTAAGATTTGAAAATTAATAATGCAGCTGGATTTTGCCAAACAAATAATTTTGTTTCATAAAGTCAACATCCTAAAATAAATTTTTGAGATTTCACTAACGCAATATCCAAGTTAGTATCTATTCTATAGCCTCAAGGCTGGCTATAAACCATTACACGATTGATCTGTCAATTTAAATTTATTTTAGCAAATCAATTAATAAAATTAAAAGAAATCACCCATATCTTTTGTCATAACCTCCCAATTTAATATGTAATTTTATATTCTCATTTTAATTTCTCTATTTTTAACGAATAATATTATAAATAAATTTTCATAAACTGTACATTCAAATTATAATTTTTATTAATGTTTTCAACAAAATTAATATGATATATTTTTATATGCACATGTATTTGAGTGTGAAAAAATACTACATTATCCGTTTAAACAATCTTGTTGATTACTAGTGTATTGGGAGCAGTTGATTGATAAAGCTTTGACTGCTGTATTAGATCATCTCCGAACGAGACCCAAAAATCCAAAAAGTAGACTAAAAGTACTTTAACCGTACCCCAAACATAAACTCAAAATTAGGGATGTAAATGCGGACGGGGCGAGGATCCCGCCCGAATAAGACGGGGAATCCCCGCTATTCTACCCCCACGGGGTGGGGACCCCCGATAATTAAAACATTATTTATTATATTCAATTAACATTATTATAATATAAATAATATTAAAATTTATTTTGAATAATATTAAAATAATTTAAATATAATTAAATTTCAATAATATAAATAATATTAAAAAATAATTTAAACAAAATAAAATAATATAAATTGATTTTTTTAAGATAATGACGAGGCGGAGAATCCCGCGGGGATGGGGACGGGGACGATTTCCTCCCCGTTTGCCTCGTGGGGACGGGGACGGTGATTAGATCCCCGCCCCCACCCCCGTTGACAACCCTACTCAAAATGAGTTTTCATCTTCTCTCACATGTTTTACATCCAAATTCAAATATACGCTTGGAAATAGAATTTCTCAAAAAATGAGTTTAATGTTTTAAAAAGTACAATGCATACCCTTCTTTTTGTTTTAATTATTAAAGTACTCAAAGGACTCGTTCAGTTCACTTCATATATCTCTAGGATGGAAGGAATGATCGAACGATTAATAAATCAACATAAATCGTTTTTCTTTAACTTCAAACTCGCTCCACAACGTTTTGCGAGCTTCTGTTTAGTTGATACTTCATTATTGTATACTTCGTGGAATAGTAAGATAAATGCAACACTGAAATATCAATGAATATATAATATATTCAATGATGTTTCTTCAATTAATAAATTCCATAGTAAACATTTAAACAATATTAAGACATTGAAATATTTTGTGGCGAAGAATCGCTATAATTAATTTATTACGATTTAAAATCAATTTAATCACGACCGTTGACCGGTGGCTCAAAATTTGACATGTGATAATATTCACCCGTGTTGATATACCAATCAGTGTATTTAACTCTACACACTTAGCCATATGTCAAATATTAAGCCCACTTGGGTATACCCAAGCGGATGATAAGACGAAGCCATACATATGTTTTTAATAGGCAAATCTACACTTAAATCTTTCTTTCTCCAAACTATCAATCAACTAACTCTTCATTCACCATTTAATTATCATCAAAATCCACATTTCAAACATTTATATCAAATACCAACCGAATGGACATTTTTAGCCTTGTAAAATATAAATATTTACCAATAAACTATTGAATTAGTCAGCACCCCAACTTCTACCATTTCAAACAGAGAACTAGAGAGAGAGATGGCGAACGAACGAGCAAGAATTTACTTTCAAATATCAGTGTAATGAGAGCGAACAAGCAAGCTTCCACGAGCAAGCTTCCACCATTGTTGAACGCATCAGAAGGAACGAACGAGCTACTGTAACCTTCATTTTTTATTTTTCGATTTTTTTGGCATTATGGGTTAATGTAGAGCTTAGGGCTTCGATAAGTGCATTTCTTCAAGGTTTTTGATATCATATGTTATTTGAATTGGTACTGTTTGTTCATGGTTTTTGGTACTGCATTACATAACTAATGGTACTGTAAATTCAATATTTATTTACGTACACGAGGGAGAAGAATACGGAGGGCGTGGATTGTGGCGTACATGTTGCAATGTCCATGGATAAATACACTGTCGGACCTACAGATCGTGGAAGGTATCTTGACGATGTCGAAGTCGACGCATATCGTTGCTCCATGGCTTCCACAATACTTAGAGATTCTATTGGTTTATGTTCCACCTTGTTTGAATGATATTATCTATGTTCGTAAGATTTTAGAGATGAGACTGATATGTTGTTATGAAGTTGAGGTTCTCTGAACTTGTTCTGAGACATTTTTATGTTTATGAGGTTGAGGTTCTGTTTGAGTCTTGTTTATGCTCCAATTATTTTGATAATACCTGAAAAACGCTTGTAGTACCAATATACATATATTTGCAGTACCAATATGTAGACGTTTGTGGTATAATACGCTAGTGTAGTACCACAAGAACGTTACTTGTAGTATCTTTACCAGACAAATAATTCGGATGGCGTCGAAAATTCATACGCAAATTTGTAGTATCAATACACATATATTTGTAGTACCAATAGATAGATATTGTGGTACCATATCGTTAGCTAGTGTAATACCATACGTAGGTTACTTGTAGTATATTCCCGTACATGTGTTTTAACTATGGAAACTCCCCTAATTTGTAGTACCAATATACATATGTTTGTAGTACCAATAGATAGATGTTAATTATTGTAGTACCACACGTAGGTTACTTGTAGTATCTTACCGTACCGTGTGTTTTAACTATCGAAACTCCTACCCTAACTTGCAGTACCAATATATAGACGTTTGTAGTACTTTATAATACGCTAGTGTAGTATCACGACTAGGTTACTTGTAGTATTTTTACTAGACCAAAAATAAATCGGATGGCGTCAAAAAATTCATACCCAAATTTGTAGTACTAATACACATATTCGTAGTACCAATAGATATTTGTGGTACCATATCGTTAGCTAGTGTAATACCATACGTAGGTTACTTGTATATCTTCCCGTACCATGTGTTTTAATTATCGAAACTCATACCCTAATTTGTAGTACCAATATACATATATTTGTAGTATCATTAGCTAGATGTTTGTAATACCATATCGTTCGCAATTGCGCTACCATACGTAGGTTACTTGTAGAATCTTACCGTACCTTGTGTTTTAACTATCGAAACCCCTACCCTAACTTGTAGTACCAATAGACATATATTTGCAGTACCAATATATAGACCTTTGTAGTACTACACATACGCTAGTGTAGTTCCACGGGTAGGATACTTGTAGTATCTTTACCAGAAAAATAATTCGGATGACGTTGAAAAATTTATACCCAAATTTGCAGTACCAATATACATATAACTGTAGTACCAATAGATATGGTGGTATCGTAGCGTTAGCTAGTGTAATACCATACGTAGGTAACTTGTAATATCTTTCCGTACCATGTATTTTAACTATCGAAACTCTTACCCTAACTAGCAGTACCAATATATAGATGTTTGTTGTTAAGTCCTACGATTAACAACTCTACGATCCTAGGCTAGAATTTATAGTAATTCGATCGTTTAGATAAACAATTGAATTCGATCGAAAAACTCAAATGAAGAACAAGAGAGAGAATTTGAGTAGAGTGAGAAAGTTACTGTTGTTTCTCTCTCTAGAAATCGAATTGCAAGCCCTTCGGATCAATTCTAAAAACTTTCTCTATTCAGCTCAATTGACTTACATGTATTCAGACCAAACAAACTTGGTATAAATATCAAACTAGTCCTAATCTAAGGACTATTATACAAAACGCCCCAAATTACAAGGACAACTAATGAAATCAAGCACAATTACAAATGGTATTCTACAATCCCCCCTTTGTGCTTGATTGCGTCTCCGCGCCGTTTGTCCTCGTCGGGCATAATATGATCTGCGCAAACCCAGCACATGCTCGACGTTCCTTACCGTGATCCTTAGCTCCAGTCGCTCCTCAATATCTTCTAATAGTTCCATTAGGAGCGGCTATTCTCTCACGAACCTATGGATCCTCAGCATCGTATCTCGATTGATTTCTTCCAACCTCTGCTCGATGTTTTTCCTGACGACCTTGAGCGTCCCATCGCAAAACTTACGAATCTCAGTCTTCAGCATCAACCTATTCTTCTTTGCTAATGGATTGTGGTAGGTGATGCCTAGGACTGAGCTGATGTGCACGCGATTGTTGGGAAGCCCTTCGATCTCAGGTCCTTTGTTGAGCGGAGCGGTCATGTTGACCTTCTTCATATTGCTCTCAAGCGCCATTTGAAGGTCGTGAGCGGCGAAGTACTTGACTTGTCGCATCATGAACCGGTAGAGCCCTTCGAGGCGTTCTTTCTTGATGAAGCTCTGAGGACCTTTGTACTTCTCCACGTATAGCTGATAAAGACGGTACACTTCATCGGCAGGGAGGTATGGCAGGTCGCTCTCGCTCAGTTCCTCTTGGGTCCTGTCCACTCGATTGATAATGTAGTGAGGTGTTGGAAGTCCTCCTTTGTCACAGTATACGCTGAGTAGTTGGCTTATTGGGGAGAGACACTTATAATGGCTCTTGGCTTGTCTTAGTCATCCCCAGCCTAACATCAGATCCTAGTTTGGTCAGCATCCAGAGGTAGGTCATCCTCTTCTGCTGATCCCAATGAGAGATCCCTCTAAGCTCGAACTCGTTCGGCTTCTTCACTCTGTCCGGAGACCTCCAAATATTCTCACGAACTTCTTCTAGGAAGGGAATTTCTATTTGGATGTTTTCCCATTGCGTGTCGATCCGGACGGTCCCTGGCGTAAGCCTTGGAGAGGGAACCGCCTGTTGAGCGATTAACTCTGGTAGCCTTGGGATATCTCGCTCGTAGTCTTCACCTTCCTAAAGCTCGTCGTCTTCTATGATTACGAGGTCTATAAACGCTTGTTGTAGAAAACGCCGAACGTCGTGAAGCCGTCGTCTTTGATGATCCTCGGGCATGGAATGGGTCATCCACTGTCCTTCGAAGATGTACTTGTCTAGGGCCTCGTCTGGATTGACGCCATGTCCAGAGGGTCCCGGTTGGTCTGGAACGACTGAGGGAGTGGCTTGGGTAGCTGCTAGAGCTACAAGCATCGCAGCACTTGCTTCTTCTTCCGGAAGCAAGAGGCTTGAGTAGATCGGTGGTGTGGACGGAGGCGTCCTGAGGTGAAGGGCTGGTGGTTCGATGTGGGCGGTGCGGTGCATGGTGTAGGTAGTTTGGGTGGTTTGTGTTTGGTGGGTTTGTGTTTGGGTTTCACCAGCTCCAGCGCTTGTCTACGTGGCGCCCGAGCCTTGTCCTTGGCCACTTGTTGATGTCCTTGGCCTCTTCTCCCCCTCATTTGGGTCCTGATTGTCAGGATCGTCATGTCTGCGCCGTGAGTGGGAGCTTTGGCCTCGGCAGGTGTCAGTCGGTGGCTCAGGATGGTCCACCAATCGCCTATAGAGGGATTCTTCTTGCGGCGGTCGGATGAAAAGTCCTATCAGACGGGCAAGGAGAATATCATGGAGCTCGGTGATGGGGATTGTGTATTGATTGATGAGGATGGAGGAAGTGGCTAGAGGGTCGGTGGGTGTGGGTTGTGGAGGTGTGGGGTTGATTGTGACGAAGGGCCTTCAGAGGCAAGTGCTTTCCCGGTATCTCTTCGGGATGCCTCGAGTGCTTGGAGTACTCTCTCCGTGATTTTGTCTTCCATAGACTGTACAGCGGCAGAGAGAGCGGCCTGGAACTGCTCGTTCGTCACGAAGGGTGCGGACGCCTCCTGAGATGGACCAGGACGACTGATGTCGCCTGTTATCAACCCTTGAGTAGACACCGACTCTGTGGGTTGGCTCACAGTCACTTGAGGTTGTGACTGTATGAGACTTCCACCCAATCCTCGAGTCGAATCTGGAGGATTCGTCTCTATGGGTGTTAAAGCAGGCTCAGGTTGCGCCTGCGAACCAGACACCACGTTGGTTGGTTGCGACTCAAGATTGATCGAAGAAGTGCCGGCAACACTTGTCGTTGTGGTCAGCGTAGTATCTGGTGCGTTGGTGACGGCTGGGAAGAGGGACTCCAGTTGAATGCTAAGTCTCCTGGGCGTTCTCCTTATCAGACTTATTTCCTCGCCAGACTCCGTGTCAGACGAGGTGGCCGTGTGAGGAGTGAGGTCTCGATGGACGTCCTCCAGTGCCTGACCCGTCACCGGTGGAAGTGAAGTTTGCCTCATTTCGACGGGCTGTGCTGCTGGTAGAAGAACCTCCTCAATGGTTTCTTCGAGCACACCAACATGAACGGGCACTTCCACTTGATATTCATGTTCAGGAGCCTCGAGCGCCATCTCGGTAGCTGCGACGTCTATCAAGGTCTCATCTACGTCGGGCATCAGCTCTTCGATCAAGGGAGACTCCTGTTGAAGCTCCTGAGCGACAACATCTATCATCGCGTCGTCAGTGCTTGGTTGGTGTTCCGGTTGGGAAGGGCTCACATGGTAATCTGCCGGGGGCCCTCTGATCATTTGCTCCGTTAAATGGTGTTCCCGGCAGAACCTTTGATACTCAGCTCACGCGGGGTCGGCAAGCCTGAGTAATTGGAGCGGAATGGGCATTGACGGTTGGTCCAAGTCCGTGAGCCGTGGATATTGGAAGAACTTTAGCCTTGGCGGCTGATAGTTTCCACCAGGAGGCAGCTGTGGGATGTTCTCCGCATGTAGCGCCATGACCTCCCTGATGATCACGTTGAACCATCGAGCATAGGGGACGTTCTTTGACCTTCGGTTTTCCTTCAGCCGGATCTGTTCAGCTAGATCATTCCGTGGGCAGAGAAGATAGAAATCTTATGTTTATCTCCATGTTTGTCTTCGTTATTTCTATATTCCTCATTTCATTGAGAAGAGTGAGGTATCGTTGGTAGATCTCGTTTAGACTCTCCTCCAGCTTTGATTTGAATGAATCGTAAGCAGTGAGAATGTTCGCCTTCTTGGCCTTTATGCCAACTTCCGTCCTTTGCATCATCCTATGCAGCTCATCCCACATCCCTTTGGCCGATGTAAGGCTGTCGATTTGTCTGTATATATCGTTGGGGATGCCCTGCATAAGGGTATTTATGGCTACTAGATCAGCCTTAGCTCGAGCTCTTTCCTCCAGAGAGTATTCTCTAGGCTCCTTTAGTCGCCTAGAAGCTGGAATTGCTGGAGTAGCTGTTTCGTCCCCGACCCAGAACTGTGTCGGTCCCTCTTCAAGGGACTTCAGTAGATTTTCGGCTTGATCCTTTAGAGCGATGAAATTCAGAAAGCGGCTTCTCCACACTGTGTGTTCGCCTCTTTGCAAGATCGGCGGACGGTTGTCATTTCCGAGTGAGTATGAATCCATGTTTGTATTGTAGTCGAGTTGTTGAAGGATCTTCGTTAATTGTTTTGAAGGTTGAAGATGATGTAATGTGCTTCACAAGTGACAAAATTCGTTAGTAGCGTTTGATTTGAAAATTAGATCGACAATTATTTTCGATTCAATCTTTAAAGTTTGATCGAAATTAATTCCGATCGAGATAGAATGTAAGAGTACTATTCTCGTGCGAGAAATTTTGTCAGCGTAATATTTACGAGCGAGATAAATTGCTCAAAATCATTCGGTCGAGAAAAATTTCTTGATCGTGAATTTATTTCGATCGTAAAGAAACAGTACGTTAGTAAGTTTCTCGACAAGTCAAAATAAATCTGTTGACTAGAAAAATTTCTCTCGTGTAAATGATTTTCGCCTGGTCAAACGTTAAATGGTTTGACAGAAAAAGTTTTTCCAGTGAAAGTTTTTACGCATGCAAAGTCAAAATAAGCCTCTCTCGAAAAAGTTTTTCGCTGCATAATGCTCGAGAAATATTTCTAACTAAAATTGTTTCTGCTGATGACGATTTTAGCGCTGACTTCGTATTCTGACCGAGAAAAATTCTCGCGCTAAGTTTATCGATCAAGAAACTAATCCGATCGCAAAACTTAGCGAGAAAAATTTGAGCAATCGAGAAAAATTCACAGAATACGATTAACACAAATTCGAGCAAAAACAAAGAATCGGATAGTGAAGTTTGAGGTAATTGCTCGCAATCAAGTACTAATCACGCACGAACAAGCAATTAAACACGTTATGAAGCAAAATATATCGAATTTGATCAAAATCAGAACGTGTTCTGCATGTTCTTCACAAACAGTAACACGCAGAAGCAATTCAATCCTAAAAATTGATGTTCAATCTGCTACAGAACTGATCGCAATGATGATCTAACACTTAAACAAGCACAGAAACACCAAATTCAAGTCAATTAAGCACATAATTAAGCTATTGGATCGAAAAAGGTTTTCGCGCCAAACCTGTTCTTCGATGAACAGTATCTAGAAAATGATTTTCGATCTAATTCTAACAATTTTCGATTCAAAACAGAACGAATCTGCTCTGATACCAATTGTTAGGTCCTACGATTAACAACTCTACGATCCTAGGCTAGAATTCATAGTAATTCGATCGTTTAGATAAACAATTGAATTCGATCGAAAAACTCAAATGAAGAACAAGAGAGAATTTGAGTAGAGTGAGAAAGTTACTGTTGTTTCTCTCTAGAAATCGAATTGCAAGCCCTTCGGATCAATTCTAAAAACTTTCTCTATTCAACTCAATTGACTTACATGTATTTATACCAAACGAACTTGGTATAAATATCAAACTAATCCTAATCTAAGGACTACTATACAAAACGCCCCAAATTACAAGGACAACTAATGAAATCAAGCACAATTACAAATGGTATTCTACATTTGTGGTTCCACAGCATAAGCTAGTGCGGTACCATGAGTAGGCTACTTGCAGTATCTTTTTTCGTACCACGTTTTTAATTATCTAAAACGCGTAGAATATTGTGCAAATAAGGCATGAGGACTTCCAAAATACGACACATAATAAATTAAACACACGGTAACATAAAATAGACACTGACTTTCGATTGATAAAAAATTGTGACTATGTAGTATGATGTTCTTACTACTATCGTAAAGTAGAAAGCAAGTTGGGATTTCAACGTAATAATCCCTAATTTTGAATATTCACACACCAATATTGATACCAAATCATCAGTAAAGTATTTATAACTATGGTAACATAGTCAATGACCAAAAATAACTCAGACGGCGTCGAAAAATTCCTACCCAAATTTGTAGTACCAATATACTTATGTTTGTAGATATATAGATGTTCATAGTACCATAACCTACGATAGCGTAGTACCATACGTATGTTACTTGTAGTATCTTTTTCGTACCACGTTTCTAACAATCGAAATTCCTACCTCAATTCGTAATACCAATATATATGTTTATAGTTACAATATGTAGATATTTGCGGTACCATATCATCATCTAGTGTAGTACCATGGGTAGGTTACTTGTAGTATCTTTTTCCGTATCACGTTTTTAATTATAAAATGCGTAGATTATTGTGCAAATAAGGTACGTTAACTTCCAAACACACATAATAAAATTAAGCACAGAGTAACATAAAATATACAACTAACTTTCGATCGATAAAAAAATGGTGACCATGTAGTAAGATGTTCTTACTAGTATGTAATAAGTAGAAAGAAAGTTGGGGTTTCAACGTATAATCCCTAATTCTAAACATTCACACACTTATATTGATACCAAATCATCAGTAAAGTATTTATAACTATGGTAACATAGTCAAGGACCAAAAAATAACTCGGACCAAAAAATAACTCGGACCGAAAAATTCCTATCCAAAATTGTAGTAACAAATATACATATGTTTGTTGTTCCAATATATAGATGTTCGTAATACCATACCCTACGATAGCGTAGTATCATACGTATGTTACTTGTAGTATCTTTTTGTACCACGTTTCTAACAATCGAAATTCCTACCTAAATTTGCAGTATCAATATACATTTATGGTACCAATATGTAGAGGTTTGCGGTACCATATCATAATCTAGTGTAGTATCATGGGTAGGTTACTTGTAGTATCTTTCATGTACCATGTTTTAAATTATCGAAAACGTATAGATTATTGTGTAAATAAGACATGTGAACTTCTAAATTACGGCACATAATAAAACTAAAACACACGGAACATAGAATATAAACATTAACTTTCAATCGATAAAAAATCTTGACTATGTAGTAAGATGTTCTTACTAGTATCATGATAAGTAGAAAGTTGGGGTTTCAACGTAACAATATCTAATTCTAAATATTAATACACCAATATTGATACCAAATCATCAGTAAAGTATTTTTAACTATGGTACCATAGTCACAGACCAAAAATAATACGGATGGCGTCGAAAAACTTCTACCCATATTTGTAGTACCAATATACATATTTTTTGTAGTAGCAATAGATAGATGTTCGTAGTACCATTTGGTTGGCTAGTGCCATAAGTAGGTTACCACGTGTTTTAACTATCGTAACTCCTACCCTAACTTCTAGTACCAATACACATATATTTGTAGTATCAATATACAGACGTTTGTGGTTCTATATCATACGCTAGTGTAGTACCGTGAGTAGGTTAGTTGTAGTATCTTTACCGTACCACGTTTTCAATTATCGGGCGGCGTCGAAAAACTTCTAGCCAAATTTGTAGTACCACTATACATATGTTTGCAGTACCAATATATAGATGTATGTGGTACCATGTCGTTAGCTAGTTTAGTACCATAAGTAGGTTACTTGTAGTATGTTCCCGTACCACGTGTTTCAACTATCGGAACTCCTACCCTAACTTGTAGTACCAACACACATATATTTTTAGTATCAATATACAGACGTTTGTCGTGCCATATCATAAGCTAGTGTGGTACCATGAGTTGGTCACTCGTAGTATCTTTACCGTACCACGTTTTCAATTATCGGACGGCGTCGAAAAACTTCTAGCCAAATTTGTAGTAGCAATATCCATATGTTTGCAGTACCAATAGATAGATGTCTTTGGTACCATGTCGTTAGCTAATATAGTACCATAAGTAGGTTACTTGTAGTATGTTCCCGTACCACGTGTTTAACTATTGGAACTCCTACGCTAACTTGTAGTACCAATACACATATATTTGTAGTATCAATATACAGACGTTTGTCGTGCCATATCATACGCTAGTGTAGTATCATGAGTAGGTTTCTTGTAGTATCTTTTTTCGTACCATGTTTTTAATTATTGAAAAGGCGTAGACGTTTCGGCAGATAATAAAATTAAACGAACATTTCAGATGACAATAGTCGTCTTTGTGAGACGTTTTAGATGCTTTAAACGAACATTTCAGTAGTACCTTAAAGGGACTAACATAAGACAAACAAAACTATCTGGTTTCACAAATCTAACAGCCATACTTTTTTGCTGAGTTATGAACACATCAAACCATCGAAAATTACGACAACTTTCGAAGAAGAAGGAACATGAGATTCTTTCCCACAAAGTAAACCACAAAGAAAATAAAGTTGGGAATGTAAGTTCTTGAGATTTGAGAATTCAACAAAGCAGAGTACAGATAACATCCACCAAATAATGAAGTCAGTGATGCAGATGAGCAAACCAATTAAACAGCACTAAAGTAGTTTCTAAAAATCGAAGCCAACTAAAACCAATTATACACTAAAAGGAAGAAATATCGAACTACGAGAAGAAAATGTCAACAACTTTATTCCAAAACAAGGATGTAATAAACTCTTACACAGATCACAATTGACCAAGAAATAATTCTAAATTCACGATAAGAATCCGACATTTATCGATTATAATCATAACAATGATTCATAATGCTCAAAACATTGATGAATCCAAAAACGAAATTTGCTAGTAGAAGTTCATTTACCAACTAACAGATAGAAACTACAGCATAGCAATGAATCCAAAACAGAGAGAAAAAATTATTAAAAAGTAATCTACTTCTCCGACGAGTTCGGCCCTCTCTTCTTTCCAAATCTCAATGCAAATCAAAGCACATCGCATCATCAAATCACGAAATTAAGGGTAAAAAACCTCGCAATCTAAATTCAAATGGGGTGAAGCTGTTGGGAATGGTGGTGGGCCCCGCGGTGGTCAGTGGGCCCCGCAGCGGAACAGGTCCCGGTTTGGCTCGGTACGACGATTGGGAGAAGTGGGACCCACGGGGTAAATTTGGTGGGACCCGCACAGTAACTACCACGGTAAAAATAAAATTTACCGTAAGGTAAGAAAGAACACCAGAACTTTAACGTGGAAACCCTCTGTTAACGAAGAGGGAAAAACCACGGCCGAGTCGGCAAAATCTTCACTATAGTAAAAATTACAACCCTCGAATTTTTACTATCTCACTTTTACCACTCGTGTTTACCTCACACCTCTCTCTGGATGTGGAACCCTATCAGTTTCTACCTGAACTGATAACCTCACAATTCACTCGAACTACTTCTCTCTCTATATAGTAAAACTCGAATGAGCTTGTGATAATAATAACTGAAGAATCCTCAGCCTATTTATAGATGTCTTCAGCTCTTCTGGACCGCTCAAAATGGGTGGCCAGGAATGCGCCGCGTCGCCCTTCAATATGAACCTTTCATTAAAATAATATTATAATATAATATTATTTTTTTTTTCTTTGTTCTTCTTTGGTGTGCGTTGCCTTGTCAAAGGCTGGACCTAACAATTCTCCCCCTCCAGCCTTATTCATTATTTGCGGGGAAAGATCTCCTACCGCCTCAGCGATAGCCCATGCCGGCTTGCCCGGCGCAGAACTCCGTCTTCTCCTTTGGAATAACCTTCGTCAGAATGTCCGCAACATTCTTGTCTGTGTGGATCTTCTGCAACTTGAACGCTTTCTCCTCAATAGCAAGTCTGAGCCAATGATAACGAACGTCGATGTGCTTCGTCCTCGAATGATACATAGTATTCTTGCTCAAGTCCAACGCACTTTGACTATCGCAAAATATTATGTACTCCTCCTGCTGAATTCCCAACTCCTGAAGGAATCTCTTCAACCAGAGCATCTCCTTGCCCGCTTCCGTTGCTGCAACATACTCCGCTTCAGTAGTTGATAAAGAAACACATTTCTGTAACCTCGACTGCCATGAGATAGCTCCCCCTGAGAGTGTAAATATGTATCCCGACGTTGACTTTCTGCTGTCGAGATCACCGGCCATATCAGCATCCGTATAGCCTGTAAGAAAACATTTACCACTTCCAAATGTTAGGCATAATTTGGAAGTTCCTCTCAGGTACCTCAAGATCCATTTTACTGCTTCCCAATGTGACTTCCCGGGATTTGATAGAAATCGACTCACAACGCCAACTGCATGAGCGATATCTGGCCTTGTACACACCATGGCATACATCAAACTTCCGACCGCCGATGAATATGGAACATCTGGGACATCTTCTCCGTCTTCTGTTGTCGATGGATCGGATTTCTTTCGCAACTGAAAGTGCGCGGCAAGTGGCGTGCTAACTGGCTTAGCATCCTTCATATTGAACCTCTCTAGAACTCGTTCAATATAGCGCTCCTGAGATAACCACAATTTCCCAGCTTTTCGATCTCGGGTAATCTCCATTCCGAGAATCCGCTTTGCCGAACCCAAATCCTTCATGTCAAACGTCTTTGACAAATCTTTCTTCAACCTGCTAATCATCTCTGCATCTTGTCCGACAATTAGCATATCATCAACATACAGGAGAAGAACGATAAATTTACCATTAGAGTATCTCCGGACGTATACACATGGATCTGCATCTGTTCTCTTGAACCCCTGATGCACCATGAAAGAATCAAATTTCTTGTACCACTGCCGTGGAGCTTGTTTCAGACCGTACAAGCTTTTCTTCAACCGGCAGACCATGTCCTCTTTACCTCTAACCTCGAACCCTTCTGGTTGTTCCATGTATATCTCCTCATCAAGATCACCATGCAAGAATGCGGTCTTCACGTCGAGTTGCTCCAAGTGAAGATCCATGGTAGCAGCTAGTCCCAATATGACTCTGATTGAACTCATCTTCACGACAGGTGAAAATATCTCGTCAAAGTCGATCCCCTTCCTCTGAGTGAAACCTTTGACCACTAATCGAGCCTTGTATCTGACCAGCTTGCCATCATCATTCTTCAATTTGTACACCCATTTGTTCTTGAGTGTCTTCTTTCCTTTTGGCAATCGAACTAACTCGTACGTTTCATTCTTCTTCAGAGAATCCATCTCCTCTTGCATGGCCTTTGTCCAACAATCTTTGTCCCTACAAGATTGTACTTCTTGGAAGCTCTCTGGCTCCCCCTCGTCAGTAATCAAAATATAATCAGAACTCGGATACCTCGTAGATGGTTGGCGTTCCCTAGTTGACCTTCTCAGATGAGGTTCAACTGCTTCTTGCACATCTGAAGGCTCCCCCTGCTCATTACCTTCAGTGTGTTCATCTACGACAGGTTCATCATCTCCAATGGCTGGCTCTTCTGATTCAGGTTCTGATTGCTGCATTCCTTCCTCTATGGCACCGTCATATGGAATGCTGACTGGTGTATCGTCTACACCGCCACCTGTGGATTTCGTCACATCCACTTCTGAGTCGCCCATGATCTCATGCTCATGGAATACTACGTCGCGACTTCGAACAGTCTTCTTCTTCTTTGGATCCCAAAGTTTGTAGCCGAATTCCTTGTCTCCGTACCCAACAAAGATGCAAGGATTCGATTTGTCATCGAGCTTTGATCTTTGTTCCTTCGGCACATGCATGAACGCCTTGCAGTCAAACACTCTCAAATGCGAATATGAGATGTCTCTACCAGTCCACACCTTCTCTGGTATATCGAAATCCAACGCCGATGAAGGTAGTCGGTTGATAAGATAGACTGCAGTGTTGACAGCTTCCCCCCAAAATGACTTAGATAGATTAGCCATCTTGAACATCGCTCGGACTCTCTCCATAATGGTTCGGTTCATTCTCTCCGCGACACCGTTCTGCTGAGGAGTGCCAGGAACTGTCTTCTCATGCCTAATGCCCTGCTTCGTGGAATAATCTCTGAACTCCCGAGAGATGTATTCACCACCATTATCTGTGCGTAGACACTTTAGCGGCATTCCCGTTTCTCTTTCCACCATCGCATGGAACTTCTTAAAATAGTAGAACACCTGGTCCTTCGTCCGCAACAGATATACCCAGGTCTTGCGAGACGCATCATCAATGAAGGTCAGAAAATATTTACTACCTCCCAGAGATTCGACTTCCATGGGTCCGCATACGTCAGAGTGTACCAACTCCAACTTCTTCATTCGCCTGGTTAAATTCTTCGCGAATGAAACTCTATGTTGCTTCCCAAATAAACAATAATCGCAGAGATTTAGCGCTTTCTCCTTGGCTACTGGTATGAGGGACTTTCTAGCCAAGACATTCAACCCCTTCTCTCCTACGTGTGCCAGCCGTCTGTGCCACAAATTTGGAGAAGCATCATCTTCAACTGCATTCAGTTGGTTAGCACATATCGTTCCGTGCATCTTGTATAGCGAGTAGCATAGCTTTCCTCTCGCTACCACCAATGATCCCTTGGTGAGTTTCCAGTTGCTATTCGCCATCTCGTTATAGTATCCTTCGTTGTCCAGCACCTTCACAGAATCAGATTGAGACGCAGGTCTGGAATGTGTCGCACATCTTTCAGCCGTAATGTGCACCCTACGCTTGTCTGGATACAGATATCACCGATCCCCACTATTTTAGAAACACTTTGGTTACCCATCTTGGTAGTGCCAAAGTTTCCCGCCTTATACGTGGAGAACACAATGGTAGGAGGCACCAGAGTCCACTACCCATTCGGTGCTTGCATCCGCAACATGACAACAGTCTGCTTCATTCACCAGAGTAACCTCTCCACCATCGTTGGAGGCGATTGCAGACGTGTTCTTGTCATCATCTTGTTTCTGCTTTCTGTTGAGAAGCCTACAGTTTCTTTGTAAGTGGCCAACTTTTCCACAATGGTAGCACTTCCTCATCTCCCTGGACTTGGATCTATCTTTCGACTTGTCGTATCCTTTTGGTCCTCTACTCTTGCTCTGACCCCTATTCTCCATGACAAGGGCCTGATTTCCCGTACTGGTACTGGCAGCATCCTTCCGTCGCAACTCTTCATTGTATAGTCTATTTTTCACCATCTCCATCGTGACTTTACCACTTGGTGCGGAGTTAGTGAGCGATACCACCAACGTATCCCATCTATCAGGTAGAGATTCCAAAAGTAGACATGCTTGTAGCTCATCATCAAGGACTAGACCGGCACTTGTGAGTTGAGTTACCAGTCCTTCGAAGTCGTTCAGATGTTCAGCAACTGATCGTCCCTCGTTCAGCTTCACATTCATGAGCTTTCGCATCATGAATACCTTGCTCAGCGCATTCGTTACCTCATACATACCCTCCAATTTCGTCCAGAGTTTGTAGGGGTCTGTCTCATTTCGGACGTGGTTGTAGAGGCTAATGTCCACCCATTGGCGGATCACAGCTAGCGTCTTTCTTTGCAATTTCTTCCATAGGTCAGCATTCCCGCCTTCAGGCATCTTGCCTGCATTTTCGATTGGTTCATGGAGGTCTTTGCAGTAAAGATAATCCTCCATCCTTGATTTCCATATGGAGTAATTTGTTACTGTCAGCTTGATCATTCCTCCGTCGTTCTCCATGGCCGTCAAAATTACCAGCAACCTACTAGTACCTTTTCTGATGTGGAAGATCAGTCAAAGCTGCAACCACAGAGCATACTCAGAATACTATCAGGCTCTGATACCACTTGTTGGGAATGGTGGTGGGCCCCGCGGTGGTCAGTGGGCCCCGCAGCGGAACAGGTCCCGGTTTGGCTCGGTACACGATTGGGAGAAGTGGGACCCACGGGGTAAATTTGGTGGGACCCGCACAGTAACTACCACGGTAAAAATAAAATTTACCGTAAGGTAAGAAAGAACACCAGAACTTTAACGTGGAAACCCTCTGTTAACGAAGAGGGAAAAACCACGGCCGAGTCGGCAAAATCTTCACTATAGTAAAAATTACAACCCTCGAATTTTTACTATCTCACTTTTACCACTCGTGTTTACCTCACACCTCTCTGTGGATGTGGAACCCTATCAGTTTCTACCTGAACTGATAACCTCACAATTCACTCGAACTACTTCTCTCTCTATATAGTAAAACTCGAATGAGCTTGTGATAATAATAACTGAAGAATCCTCAGCCTATTTATAGATGTCTTCAGCTCTTCTGGACCGCTCAAAATGGGTGGCCAGGAATGCGCCGCGTCGCCCTTCAATATGAACCTTTCATTAAAATAATATTATAATATAATATTATTTTTTTTTCTTTGTTCTTCTTTGGTGTGCGTTGCCTTGTCAAAGGCTGGACCTAACAGAAGCCGGTTTAGAAGTATTACCGGCGGTGACGAGACGGCGATTGTACTGCATAAATCTTAACTCTAACCTCGCCTTATCTGATTTCTTTGTCCCAATTTAAGCCCTTACCAAGAATTCATCATTATTTCTCAGCGAAGGTGACCCCAATTTCGGACAACAGTCACAAATTCACCAGTTCTTTGTCGTCGATTTCCCTGTATTTTCGCTTTGACTGTTGCACTAATTCGAGCTTTTCCTTGGCAAATAATAAGTCGCGTCCTCTGTAATTTGATGGAATTGTAGAAGATAGGGTTTTGGAAGAAAGGATCGTTTTCAATTGATAGCTTAAAGAACAAAAGAGTTAAAAAATAATAATAAATGAGGGTAGAATGGTCATTAGGTAGTGAGGTGTAAGAATGTTTTGAAATATGGAGTGATAAAAAATAAATAGGAATGGAGAGTTAGTTGATAGAAAGTTTAGGAAGGGAATTTTTTTGAAGTTGCCCCTTACTTTTTAATATGCCTGATGCCTGAGTTTCAGCTATATTCAGTTTGAAGGATTAAAATTTTGGCTTAAAATGCTTCATAAACCCATAAACAATGATTTAGAATATTCCACTATCAATAATGAATTCCCACGACATACATTTTATCTATTTTTTTTTACTCAAATAAATTGACCTCTTTCTCCGTGATCTTTATTTATAATAATAATTTGGTTTTATTATTTTAGGTGCTTATGTAAAAAGCTCCCACAAGATTATTTGTTATTTCTAAAAAGAACGAGATCGTACTTATTCATATCAAAGATAAATAGTTCAATACTTTTATAATTCTTAATTACATAACTTAAATAGAAACGCTCTTTCTTCCGCATTCCAACATAGCGCAACTTTTGACCCGACTCTGACCTCTTCTGCTATAATATCGTACAGGAAACATGGGATAAAATCATCATCGCCATCATATCTAAGAAAAAATACCATCAATCTTACGAATGATGTCATCTGTCACGTCCCATAACTTCACTCCAACCCTATAACCGTCGGTGACCTGAACTGCCATGAGCATGTCCCAGTACTTCAAGACATGCTTGAAGGGGTATTTTTAATTAAATAAACAAAAAAAATAAACCATTATAAAAATAAACCAAAAACCAAAAGCATTAATAAAATAACGAACTTCGCCATCCCAGATGACGAGTTACGTAACTCGTCATCTAGGATGACGAATTACTTATCCCCTCTGGCAAATTACTTATCCCCGCTGGCAAAGCAGTGATGTGGCCTAATTCGTCACCCAGGATGACGAGTTAGATCTGTTTTTAAACGACGAACACGAACAGACGCGACGAAGACGAACGACGAAGACGAACGCCCCTGCCTGCCTGTCGCCCCGCGCCGCCCGTGCCTGCCCGTCGCCCTTCGCCGCCGGCCTCTGCCCGTCGCCCCGCGCTGCCCGTGCCTGCCCATCGCCCCGCGCCGCCCGTCACCCTTCGCCGGCCGGCCTCTGCCCGTCGCCCCGCCTTGAGCCGCTGCCGAGGGCTGAGCCGCTGTCCCGCCGTGACACGACGCCCAGCCGCGACCCGCCTTCGACGGCCCGCCATGACCCGCCCATGCCGGCCCGCCGTGACCCGTCGTGACCCGCCGTGACCCGCCCCTCGCCGGCCCGCCGCTGTCCCGCAGTGACTCGCCGCCCCGTCATGACCCGACCCCGTGCCTTGAGCCCCGACGCCCCGCCGCCTCTACGACGTACTACGCCGATTTACATCAGGTGAGCGACCCTTGACGATACGAAATTAATGGGTTTTTGCATTAATAGATTCATTATCGAATGTTAATTTTATTTTGTTGTGTTTGGTTTCGTTTTCTTAAATGTAGAATGGATTTGGATGCTTGTTACGGGCCTATTGATAGTTCGGTGTTGACGATGCAGTCAAATCACCGTAGTAGAGACTTATTATTGGATAAAAATGCGATAGATAGTACTATTAGAACTAGGTCGTTAGAAAATGTAGTGTGGGGTACGAGAGAAGCACCGAATCACCTACACGGTCGCTTATTAGTCAAGTTGAACGATATGGGTCTATACAGCGTCTACAGCTGTATGTCACAGAGGGTTGACCCTCATTTGATTACAGCATTGGTAGAGCGTTGGAGAAAAGAGACCCATACGTTTCATTTTTATGTTGGTGAGGCGACGGTTACTCTACAGGACGTAGGTATACTGTGGGGTTTGCCTGTAGATGGTAGTTGTGTGTTCGGGGTTATCCATACGAGGACGGTCACACAGTGGGTAGACGAGTGTGAGCGGTTGCTAGGTTTTAGACCGCCGAATGATAAAATTAAGGGGTCAGCGCTGTCGATGAAGACGTTAGCTAGTTGGTTGTTGGATAATCCGATGACGGATGATAGTGATGAGGTAGATGTCGACTGTTCAGCACGGAGATATGCGATGCTGCTCTTCGGTGCGGTGATGTTCCCAGATTGTAGCGCCAGCACCGTATCGTTGACGTACCTTCAGCTGCTGGAGGATATTGAGGAGGTGCGGACGTTTAGTTGGGGTAGTGCGGTGCTGGCATTCCTATACAGAGAGCTTTGTTCGGCATGCGAGCCGAAAAAGCTAAATATGGGCGGACCCCTACGACTGTTGCAGGTAATTATATAGAAAATTTGATTAAATTTATAGTTATTTTAATCAATTATTTATCACAATGGATTTGTTTTAGGCATGGGCATATGTGAGGATTTTGCCATTTCAGCCAGTACGGGATGTTAACCGTATCGCGATGGAGCCCAGAACAGTCGACGGGATAGTCTTACCCGCCCCACCACATGCTGCGAGGTATGGTCGTTCTTGTGAAAGTTACGAATTTTTTTTTTCATTCTTACGTTTATAAGTGTTGTGTAAATATTTGACAGGTGGAACTCATTCTTTGATTTCACCACGTCGACGAATTCGAACGTACGCACCATCCGCGAGTGCATTGATCGCATGCAGCCGCCCCAATTTGCATGGACTCCGTACAACATGATGCTCCCGGAGATTGCTCTTCCTCCAGAGTGCTTACCGATCGCTTGTCGATCGAGGTGTCCACTGATATTCTTCAATATCGTGGAGTTTCATTACCCCGAGCGAGTACTTCGGCAATTTGGAATTATCCAAGGGATTCCCATTATACCGCCGTATCGAGATACCAATCTTCATACGTACGAGCGTCGACAGCGGTCGGGGATGGACTGGAGATCGCATCATGCAGGCTGGGTTGGATTATGGGAGGATCGAGATGACACGGTCGTGGATGGTCCGCCCGCGACTAGCTTCAACTCGGTGGAGGATGGATATTACGAGTGGTTTCGTCGGATCACTCGCCTCTACATATCTCCACATGCGATACAGATGTCACAGGGCTTCCAGATGGGGGATGCGGTGTTTATGGAGTCCATCGTAAGTTTAATTTATGTATTATTGTTCTTTGTTTAATAGCCCAATGATATAATTTACTCTTTAATTGTTAGGAACGCGGGGTTCACGACAGCCTTCGTTACGCGAGGTCCGGCGAACATGAGGAGACCATCCGCTTACTGGAGCAGATGGATGGCATGTTTATCTCGCGACGCCGAGTTGGACGAGTGAGTGAGGCTGGACCATCTCACACGCATGAGGTCGGACCATCACAAGTGCACGGAGATGTGAACCCGTCATTCTTTGACGACTTCTCACCATTTTTGCAATCATCTGCCGCCCAGCATAGTTCACAGCCAGAGTATATGGATAATCAGGTATGTTCCTTCAATTTTGCATTTAAAGCCCTATTTACGTGAATTAAAATTTGGTTATCGCATATTAGGCCTTTACGACACCTTCACCACGGCCGCGACGACCTCGAAGTCCGGGAGATGATGCGGACCAAGGCAACCGTCGAGGAAGTAGAGTTCGTAGGCCAGCTCGTTGTGGGACAGGCGGCCACTTAGCGCATCATGGCAGATAGATGATGCTGATGTTTATTATTAGTATTGTTAGTGACTATTATTATTGTAGCAACTATTATATTATTATTAGTATTGTTAGTGACTATTATTATTATGGTAAGGTTTTTCTGAGGGGGAGGTTGTATGACATGTCGGCTAGTGCTATAAACAGATTTCTTCGTACTCCTAATGTAGAAATGGGGTATGAATATGATAATGATGCTGTGGTTAGGTTCATTACTGGGGGTAGAGTGTCTAAGTGGGAAGGAAATTGTGCAGGCAGCTCTCTTAAATCCCTCTATTCAGTTTTGTTTAAGATTGGTGTATGTAGTTGGTTGCCTACATCAAATGAAGTTAGGGTTACTGAAGGCATGGCTCATGTGTTATACGCACTTGGTCAAAATCTGCCGATGAATTGGGGAAAGTTGATCCTCGATCATATGTCGAATCAAGCTGAAAAGGTGGGAAAGGGAATTCTTCCTTATCCCTCGATTATCTACGGAGTTCTTTTGCAAGGGGGATTTCAGCCAACCCGGAAAGACACGGTAACCACCCTACGCAGTCCTTACCCAGTACAGCCGAACCATTTGGCGGGCTCTGGCAGAGTAGTGGACCTTCCCTGGCGCAGCCCCGAACAGCTTGAACACGATGTTGACCACGATGTTGGGTCAACATCTTTGGCAGAACAGGCTCTTAGAGTTCTTGAGGAGTCCATCGCAGCTTTGGTGGCTCAAAGGGATGCCTTGAGGAGGTTCATTTCTTCCCAAAAAGGGGGAGATAGGGCAGAAGCAGTGAGCGCTGAGCCGGGAGCTGAGGATCGAGCAGGGCCGAGTGAAGGAGAGCAAGGTGCTGACGCAGACCAAGCAGGGGGAGATCAGGGTCGTGAGAGAGAGCAAGCCAGGGCTGAAGACCAAGAAGGTCAAGGAGAAGGAGCTGAAGAAGAAGCAGAAGATTCGATCGACAGTCTAAACATTTAGACGTCGATTCTTGTGCATGCGCATTTTGTTTGTGTTTGCATGCTTGCTTCTTATTTTCCTGTGTTTTGTTTAATTTGGACCATGTCTATTTTTGTTTTGCAGATGTTTTGTTTTCAGGACCTCTAAGGCATGTACTAATTAGTAGTACTTTGAATAGTTTTTATAACTATTCTATTTTGCGTCTGACTCTAACCATTTTGTTTTGTGGTTGAGTTGATGTTGTCTTCCGGGGGAGTTTTGCGACGACTGACTTCTGCTTTGGTTTTGGGAAGAAAGATAAAAAGGGGGAGATTGTTGATGTTGAGCGTTCAACATTTTGGGTAACATTCTAGTCAACATCTGTTGGCCGAGAATGTTCCCTTTCTCAGTTTTATCTTTCATGCCCAAAACCTATTTTAATTATGACGTGGCATTTTTCCAGTGTTGTGCAGGACTCATTCAAGGAATGGAACGGATCAAACCGCGTGGAAGAAGTGTAGATGAGCAAGAGCAAAAATCGGAAAAGAGCATACTAAAAATAGGCGACTTGGAGCTCAAGTGAAGACCGAGCAATCCGAGCTGACCAAGTCGATCTACAACGGTCACTAACTGTTCAAATACACTTAGTGGACGTTAGTGGACGTTGTGGGAGGTTGCCAAGCCGTTTGGACAAGTCGTTCAAGAGTGAAGGATATATAAGTCGAAGACTTAACCATTTAGAAGTAAGACGAACACCGAGCAAAAATCAGAGCTTTTCTGAGCGAGAGTTATCTCTTGAAAGAGTGTTTCTTTTCTAAGTCTAGCTTTTAGAGGTCGTGTGATCTTGTGGGTTTAGAATTCTTTTTGATTCGTTCCGTTTGCTAGACTAGGTTTGACTATCTTTTTGATAGTTTGTGTAATCCATATTTCTAGTGGATTTTTACGCCGAGAGGCACGCAGCAAGTTATTTGACTTGCTGCACAAAAACTTCATTTGTGTTCGTTTCGTTTTCCGCTGTGCATACAAAAGAGTGAGAGTGAGTGTTAGCCTAACATCGAGTCCAACATCAGTATATAACTTAGTGTTTTTTACATCCATTGTGTACGGGACCACCTTCATTTTCTTTTCTTTTCATCACCTATATCTCTAATCATCCAAACACAAAAATTAAGTTTATACCAAACACACCCTTAATCTCAGGAAAATCATATAAATATGCATGTGCATATAAACATTATTACCTTTAGAACCTTCTTTCGGACATGACGAAGGGCACGTGAGAGAATATTGGAGCGATCGTGGCGAGTAAGGAGTCAAATAATAGTTGTAGATTCTGAGCCTTCTCTTCTCCAACGAGTGTGCTTACTCTTTGTTGGTAGTGTTTGAACTTGAAGTAGTTCAACTGTTGGTAGATTCTGAGATATTAATCTGCAAAAAATGCGTAAATGCGTCGCCGGACTATAAAATTTTATCTATGTCTTAGTACTTTGAGCTGATTATTTTAGGGTTAGTCACCATACGATACGTAAATTTGAGTCGATTCGCAACCACTTCAGGAAAACTAAAAGATTTTGAGTATCAACTTGCGGGAATTTGTGTTTGACTACACCCCATGGCATTTTTTGGCTGACATGGCATCGATTCAATCTTCAATGTCCACGTAAGATTTCGATTGTCATGCCACGGGAAATTAGGAAAAACTGTACATAATCTTAAAATTTAAAAATTGAATAGGTAAATTGCCAAAATTTTGAACTCTCGAAGTAAAGAAAATATGACAGTACGTGAGCAGCCCTTTAGTCCATTTATCTGAGCTCGAGCTTCATGTGAAGAAAAAAATAATGTTGACGGTGGATTTGTTAAAAATGATCATTGAAGTATTGAATCTGAAAAAAATAAAAACTGTAAAAAAAAAACTCCGAAATTGTGGTCATGAAATAGCTTTCTGAGTGCAAAGACCTTTTTTTTTTTAATTTTATTATTTCTTTCGACGTGTTTTGTTTGACTACTCCAGAGAAAATGGGGAGATTTGGTGGAGGGAGGACTATTATTAGGACAGAGATATCTAATTTAGTATGGCCTCATTTGTTAATATAATTAGTATCTCAAGTTAAGCAACATCTTACATTCTATTAACAATATTTCATTTTGCAAATATTTTCATTTTGCATTCTTGCGGTTTTAAAGTTGAATGTTTATACTATAGGTAAGTGTGCCCTGACTCCTTGAGGTCGTCCCCTCGCCAATTTTAATTTGATTAATTTTCAGGCTATATTCTGGCTGATTTATTTCTCATCTAGCCTTAAACTTGAATTTTTTTCTTACATAGACTATCATAACGACTTCATGACGTAGCTCTGATACGACGCTTAAATCTTAATGTTCGTTTCATCTAAAACTTAGCATCCAACAATTACAATTATCAAATGGAGGATTTCATCGAAATTTTGATTTTAAATCTATACATAAGAACCCTAGCGAACCATATTCAATTCTATTATCCCTACATCCAAACACAATGTCTTATAATAAGAAATAACATACACATCAATATATGTAAGCTGATTTTTGCAAGAACATTATGTTCTCTCATTCCGTTTTTGCACCTTTCACTTTCCAATCCTGGCAATAAAGTCCTCGATCATTTATCACTCTATCCGAAAGTACTAAACACGGCCCCTCGTCTCTAATCAACCACAAGCAATAAAAATGGCACACTTTCCGCAATCTCTTAGTGAAAACTCCGTAATTGCCCGAACCCTTTGGTGTCGAGAAGTCGCAGTAGAACTTGGTCGTGCCCCAAAAATTAATACTAAAATGAAAAGTAAAATTCAAACCCGGGGAAAGATTATGCGTTCCAATGTCGTCATTGGAGGAGCGACAATGGCCGATAAGGTTAGATGAAGTCATATCGTGTTTTATTACAACGGTTTCTTTCTCGAAATGTAATATCCGTCGAGCATGGTCGGCTGCCATGGCTAAGTTTGTGATTAGGGTTAACAATGCTATCGCAACAATTCTTTTTGTGAGAGTCTTCATTGTTAGATGGTGTACTACGGTGTGTGTGTGTGTGACCTTTGTCCATCGTGATCAATATATGTATAGATATATTATATAAGATGTGATTGAAAGAGAGTTGTCGATGGTCAACATTATAATCTCAACTAGGTTTATGTAATATGCACGGAAAAAAAAAAGAAAGAAAAAGAAAAAAGAAAAAGAAAGAATATCCTATCCTAATAAGTTATAAAATAAAGACAAAAACAAAAATCAACTTGATTTTATAAAATTGACTAAATTACACTTTGCCTATTTGAAGGAAATACTATGTAACCATTCATTACAAGAAAAATAGTATAGACACGAAAAATAGATATAGAATTGGTTTCGTGTCTAAATTATGGGTATTAGGAACCGATGCTGACACGATTTTTTTTGTTTTATTTCTAAATAAATTAATGTTTTTATTTAGAAACGTATTAGACACGGAAATAAAAACGCAAATGTGACAAAATTCATTTTAGAAACGGTATATATCCGTGTCCAAGTTTGCTACGAACAACACTTACACGTCAGACACGGATATTCCGTGTCTAACCACTCAATACATATGAAAATTAGCTTTTAGACACTGAGTTTCCGTGTCTAATATGTCTGTTTTCTAGTAGTGTTGTAATACATGAAATGTAAAATATGCCTAAGAGGGGGGGGGGGTGAATTAGGCTTTAAAAAACAATTATGGCTTTTTCTCCTTTGAAAACTACTTTTCTTTAAGAAGATATTGCAGATCACGTTATTCCCTAGAGAGCAGTAAGATTGTCTATGTTATCTCCCAAACCCTGTTTACAGAATACCGCGTTAACCTCAGAAATCCTTTAAACGATATCACCTAGTTATTTGTCAACGTTCCGGGTTTGTCTCACAGAAAAAGTAAATAGCAGAAAGTAAAGTGAGACGGGATTTTTATACAGGTTATATCCCCAACTGGGGTTTAATCCTGTCCTTGGGGTGTGATCTCCCCAAGAGTTCCAATCAATCACTAGGTATTACCGTTTACACTATGATTGACCCGTACACAACCGAAGCACTATGGACACCCTCGCTCTAGGCTGACAGCACACCAAGTTTCGATCCACGCCGTTTACCCAGGAAACCTATTCCCCGACTGGATGCAGCTTGCTACCGAAGGGCCATCGAATCCACAAAATTCGTCCCTCCACGTGCGTAAGACTCCATTCGTGCTCCTTTGTGCGCTCAACGTGCCCGCAGACACAACACGTCCGAAGACAAGGTTTTTAGGGTTTGGAGTTTCTAAGGATCGCTTAGAGAGTACAGATTCGCAAATGAAAGCTCAATCACAAACTACGAATGAATCGCAAAGTAAGCTCAAGTCGTCTAAGGAATTCGATAGCTTGTGTGTTCGTTGCGTACCCTTCAAAGTGAAGTGTTTGTCTTCTATATAGACCCACGAATAGCTTCTACACTTCACAAGGAAAGTTAAGCACTGAATATGCAAGATAAAGATCAATAATCACGTGCATTAACTCAAACAATCATGCCAAGAATAAACCAATTAAGCTCAACGGTCTGCATGATCACTTACCATAAATACCACAGATTAACAATCATTCCAGGGTAATCTCATCCGTTAGTCAGCATATTCCATATATAATTCCACTCGGCATATTATCAATGGTAAGCTCAAACAACTGATTTCTTTCCCAAAATATGATAGCCAATCGCGCATAGGAAGATTTGATCTTCTGAGTATAATGCAGAGCATATTTTTCATGTATGGTGATCTCATCCGATTTCAGCATATTCCATAAATAGACTCAATCAGCATCTTACCACATATAAGCTCAATCAATTAATCACTTTACAAAATATAAATCCTAAGTCGCACAAGGAAAGCAGGATCATGATCCACTGATTTAAGAGTCATTTAATATCACACTCAACGGATATATCATTCATATTCTTTCCTAAAATAGATCAATCATATGTAAGCACTTAATCAGAATATCCTTTCCAAATATACAGCATAGTCATTCATATCCGGGTGATCACAGCGATACTCTTTCCTAAAATAACTCAATGTCGCAGACAGTTTGCATATCACTCAACATGATATATTTTCCATATATAGCACGCAACGAGATTCCATTCATGCGAAGACGTTCATAACCATGTGATCACATGAATATTCCAGTTAAGCATAAGATCACACAAATTCGATTTTCTTAACAGTTTAATCACATTTAAGCGCTTAATCGAACATTTTCACATACTTAAACATCACACAACATGCATATCGAGTTTTCTAATTTGTACCCCAATTTACATAATTACTTGGAATAATCAAAACTCTCATAATCATTTGGACCAAAAAGGTCTACAATCTCCCCCTTTTTGATGATGACAAGTAGTTAATGCCATTCTTAAGCATATGAGTACACTCGATATGAAGCCATTTACGCACGTAGCATGTTTAAGTATCACAGCATGCGCCATATGATCAGAGCAAATAATTTTATCAAATTTCGAAGCATGCTCCCCCTGTCTAATTGGTATTATTCCCATGTAAAGCACAGCAGCAAAAACATATAGCAATTACCAGGCCATATCATATGAAATGTCACAAGTCACCATGGAATGTCACACATTTTCAGATCATATCATACGGAATGTCGCAATACCATGGAATGTCGCAAGGTATCATGGAATGTCTCAAGCTATCACATCACATCAGTTTGCTCCCCCTGCCTATGTGCGGAATTCCTTAATCCTTAACAAATCATCAAACTCAAGAACAGAGGATTAAGACATAAGCATATAAAAGCAAGCAAGTCGATTATATTATAGCATTCCAAGATAACAAAATGAACGACCCAACACCGAACCAAAACACGGCATACCAGATCATGGCATTAATTTCCCTAAATTCTCCCCCTTCAGCATCAAAAAGGAGGGATCCAAAAAACCACTAACTTACCAAAAACGTGCAACTTACCTCAACTTACTAACCCAAAAACCAGCAAAGTAAAACAACTTAGTACTAAGCGCAGACAGGAATTAGGCATACCAGAGCTAGGAGATCACTGGGGATAGAAGGGCTGGAATCACTATCAGATGAGGCAGATGAGAATTCAGTGACATTCAGAGCCGTCGAGATCTCCTTCACAAACTTTTTTTTACCCTTTTAAAGTGCCATGAGATCTCATCGAACTTCTGCCTGCTATCATCCTTGATGCCTTTGATACTCCGTCTCAAACCAGCTATGGTTCTATGCTCGTCGTCGCTCTCTAGATCCTTTTTCTTCCTGATTTCGAACGAGTGGCTTTTGGAGAGATTGGGATTTGATCAGAGCAGCCTTTCGCTTCTTCTCAGAGACAGATCCGGCGCATTTGGTTTTCGCCACGATTGAGATCGAAGGATTGAGGAGCGAAATAATGAAGTGAAAGACTTAGGGTTGAATGAATTGAATAAAGAAGAGATTGGATGGTTAGAAAGGCCGAAAACTTCTTGGATAAGAATGAAAAGAATTTTGGAGAGATGTGATAACGATTTGACGTGAGACAGATAAGGAAAAGATTTCAAAATTTGAATTCCGAAGATCATGGCTGGATAAGGAAACTGCCCATTAGATGGAATTAAATGAAGATCGGAGGATATCTCGCGGAGATTAAGGAAGGAAATAAGTAAATATCAGAGTTCAAAGAAAATATTGGCTGAAAATAGATTTTGATATAAATGTCGAAGAAAGTCTAAAAATAATCTCCCCCTGAATGGAAAAGATCTTAATAGATAAGAAAGATAGAAATAAGGAAAAAATATTAATAGAATCAAGGAATAAAATCGAGGAGATCCTAAAGGATAAGATCAAGGAAATACTAAGGGCTAACATATTTAGTCACCTTTTCCATTTGAGCACAATAATTCCTAATCGGTCACGGATATCACAGAATCTACTCTCAATAAGGGGTTCGTGAAGATATCAGCCAACTGATCATTAGTTCCTACGAAGTTCACGCTGATATTCCCTTTCTGAACATGATCTCGAATAAAATGATGTTTCACCTCTATATGCTTAGTTCGAGAGTGGTGTACGGGATTCTTAGTGATACTAATGGCACTAGTACTATCACAAAAAATAGGAATTTTGTCGTACCTTAAACCGTAATCACTCAAGGTCTGTTTCATCCAAAGGATTTGCTGAGAACAACTTCCTAAGGCCATATATTCGGCTTCGGTTGTGGATAGGGCCACGGCATTTTGTTTCCGACTGGACCAGGTTACGAGGGAATTTCCTAGTATTTGGCAAGTACCACTGGTGCTTTTCCTATCTTCCCTAGAACCGGCGTAATCCGCATCCGAGTATCCCATTAATGGGAATTCCTTGGAATTTGGATACCGCATACCATGATTGATTGTTCCCTTCAAATATCTAAGTATCCGCTTGACTGCCGTCAAGTGAGATTCCCTAGGACTCGATTGATATCTAGAACATAGACCAGTAGCAAACATGATATCGGGTCTGCTTGCCGTAAGGTATAGCAAACTTCCGATCATACCTCTATACTTGGTTTGGTCAAAGGGCGTACCTTGTTCATCACTATCAATTTTAGCGGTCTGGTGCATAGGAGTGGGTAGTACCTTGGAATCAGCCATTCCGAATTTTTCAAGTAGTTCCTTCGTGTACTTCGTTTGAGATATGAATGTTCCCGTATCCAATTGCTTGATTTGTAATCCAAGGAAGTACGTGAGTTCTCCCATTAGGCTCATCTCAAATTCCTGTTGCTTAGACTTAGAAAAATGCTCGCAAAGGGTGATGTCAGTGCTACCAAATATGATATCATCAACATATATCTGCACAAGTAATATGTGATTCCCTTCGCACTTGATAAACAGAGTGTTATCTATTATTCCTGTTATAAATCCCATGTCTAGTAAAAACCTACTCAGTCTTTCATACCATGCCCTAGGGGCCTGTTTCAAACCATATAAGCTTTGTTTAATTTAAAAACGTGATTTGAAAATTCCTCTTTTTCAAAACCGGGAGGTTGCTCGACAAAAACTTCCTCATTTATAAAACCATTTAAAAATGCACTTATTACGTCCATTTGGAAAAGCTTAAATCTTTTAAAAGATGCATATGCAAGTAAAATGCGTATTGACTCAAGCCTAGCTACGGGTGCAAAGGTTTCTTGAAAATCTATACCTTCTTCTTGGGAATAACCTTTGGCGACTAACCTGGCCTTATTTCGTGTTACATTACCGTTCTCATCCAGTTTGTTGCGAAACACCCACTTCGTGCCTATTATGGACTTACCGTTCGGTCTTTCCACAAGAGTCCACACCTGGCTCTTTTCGAATTGTGCCAGCTCTTCTTTCATGGCAATCACCCACGGTTCATCGTCAAGCGCTTCATTCACTGTCTTAGGTTCCATGGTTGACAACAGCACGTCATGTGATTCCTCAGCAGTATCGTTTCGTGCAGCTGCTCTCGTTTTGATCCCTGAAGTGATATTCCCTATGACCTGTTCAGTGGGATGGCTGGAAGCATGTTTTGAATTTTCTGCGCTGTTGTTCATCTGAAGCTTCAGGTTCCTCTGACATATCATCTAGTTCGAATGGAATTGCGTTCACTTCTTTGTCAGTAACCTGTATATCTGCAGGGGACACAACTATACCTTCCTCAGTAGCATCTGCGTTAGGAAATTCATCAAACGTAACATGCACAGATTCTTGAACAGTCTTCTTCCTATTATTAAACACTCTAAAAGCTTTGGAATAAAGGCTGTAACCTAGGAATATCCCTTCATCTACCTTGGAATCGAATTTTCCTCTTTTATCCCTATCATTCAAAATGAAACATTTGCAACCAAATACATGGAAATATCCTATGTTAGGGGTTTTATAGTTCCAAAGTTCATAGGGAGTTCTCTTAATAATCGGTCTAAGGAAAATCCTATTCGAGACATAACATGCCGTACTAACAGCTTCGGCCCAAAAATGTTTTGGAGTATTATATTCGCTCAACATAGTCCTAGCCATTTCTTGTAATACTCTATTTTTCCTCTCGACCACTCCGTTCTGTTGAGCCGTAATAGGGGCTGAAAAATTATGACTATAACCATTCTCATCACAAAAAGATGCAAATGATTTGCTATCAAATTCTAGACCGTTATCACTCCTAATCTTACGGACTTTCATTTCTTTCTCATTTTCTAGCTTCTTAATCAGTGGCGCAAGATTATCTAAAGCCTCACTTTTGTGCGCAAGAAATAAGACCCATGTGTACCTAGTATAGTCGTCTACGATCACAAAGGCATATCGTTTACCTTTCAATGACATAACCTGTACCGGACCGAAAAGGTCAAGATGCAGCAGTTCCAGTGGTCTGGACGTAGAGATCACATTCTTAGGCTTAAAGGACATCTTGGTCTGTTTCCCCATTTGGCACGCTTTACAGATTCTGTCCTTGGTGGCTTTCATATCTGGAATACCTCTCACCAACTCATTGCATGATATGTGAGACATTAGTTCCATGTTAGCATGTCCCAGACGTCTATGCCATAACCATGTGATATCCTGCGTAACTGCTAGACACTTGACGTTTTGGTTAGCAATATCATCAAGAGTGATGCAGTAAATATTACCATGCCTAGATGCACTAAACACAATCTCATCATTCTTCTTAACAAGGCATTTATCTTTAGCGAAAACTACGATATGTCCATCATCACATAATTGGCAATACTTATTAAATTATGTTCTAAGTTCCTAACGAACCATACGTTATCTATGGTGATATTTAAATTGTTACCGACAGTACCAACTCCCACGATTTTGGCTTTTGAGTCGTTGGCGTACGAAACATATCCTCCATCTACCGCCTTCAACGACACAAAATTACCTATATCACCTGTCATGTGGCGGGAGCACCCGCTGTCGAGGTACCACCTACTTTTTTTACTGGGATTCTTCCTTCGTACCTGTAGAAAGAATTATTCTTCTGAAGTCTCCAATTTCTGCTAGGTCCTAACATGTTAGCGGAAAATAACTTCTGTTAACATGTGCGATATCATACTGCATAGATGGTGATCTCCTGTTAGAATCAGATATAACAGTGGCATCTACAGGTGACTTCTTAGGTCTCCAAACGTACTTAGCTTTATCAACTTTCTTTAACGGACAGTTGTATGCATATGACCATTTCTACCACAACAAAAACACTTAAACTTAAGCACAGAATGTTTAACATGCTTTTCATCAGTGGAATAACCTATCCCTGACCTACCAATGTTGCTAGGAGTATTCAACAGCATGTCTAGGTTTTGCCTACCCTCAAGGAGTCTATCAACTTTATGTTTTTCCCTCTCTAAGGAGTTCTTAAGTTCTACAATCTCTTTGGATAAGCCACTGTTTTTCTTTTCTGTTTTCTCACAGTCACAAGGAATTCCCTCGTTCTTAGCAGTAACTAACTCTCCTTTCAAACGTGAGATCTCTAGATCAGCCTCATGTTTTTCCTTAGCTATTTCATCTCGCTGCCTTATCAGTTCCTTATTCAAGGAATTTAGTGACTTGATCTTTCCCTCTGCTTTTGAAGTAACCTACACAAATCTTCCTTACTTTCTTCTATATCAACAGACGAGTCACTTTCATAACCATATAAACTGTTTATGATATGAATTTTCTCAATGGAGGAAGAGCGAGATACCTGATCCTCGTCAGCCATGTAAGCGTGATCCTCGTCCTCACTTTGTTCCAGTTCAGAGTCATTTGATTCCGTCACCATAGCCTTCTGCTTCCTTAGTTTCTCATTGCTAGTTGCGGGGCATTCATGTGCATAGTGGCCTGGTTTGTTGCATCGGAAACACTTCTGAACTTTCTTCCCAGACGTGGATATTCCCTTGCTCTTGTTCGGGAATTTGTTGAAGTTCCCTTTGAATTTCTTTTTCTGCTGGAACCTTTCAATTCTTTTTGTAAGCATGGCCAGATCGTTCATCAGGTCCTTTTCTTCGTCGTCAGAATCAGATTCTTCTTCGTTGGATTTGAATGCAATGGACTTCTGATTTTTATTCTGAGGCTTCTCATTCATTGATGTTTGAATCATCTCATAGGATATAAGAGATCCAATCAGCTCGGAGATGCTAAGTGCTTCTAGATCCTTTGCTTCGTAGATGGCAGTAACCTTGGCATTCCATTCTCGTGGCAGTGATCTCAGTATTTTTCTCACTTGTTCACTGTCGGGAACCTTCTTGCCGAGAGAGAACATTTGGTTGATGATTCCCATGAATCTGGCGTACATCTGGCTTATATTTTCGTCAGATTCCATTGAGAACAATTCATACTGATGAGTGAGTAGAGCCAATCTTTCTTGCACGACTCGTTGGGTTCCTTCGTGAGTGACTTGGAGCATATCCCACATGGCCTTCACTGATGAGCAGGAACTCACCCGAATGTATTCTTCCCGTGTGAGTGCGCATGCGAGCATGTTTTTCGCCTTTGCGTTTCGCGTGATTCCCCTTTTGTCATCAGCAGTGTAATCTTTAGTATCCTTTGGAGTTCCATCGGATTTCGCAACTGGTCCGTTGATGATTGTCTCCCTAAGCTCGTGGTCGACAGCGATCAAAAATTCGATCATACAATTCTTCCATACTGCGTAGTTCGTACCGTCGAAGAGAGGAGGCCTGGAGTGGGATTGACCCTCTGCAAAAATATCACTCAAAAAAGCCATTAGATCTTAACTCAGGCGTGTTAGGCCTTTCGCTGAGTAACCTGGCTCTGATACCAAATGAAGTGTAAAATATGCCTAAGAGGGGGGGGGGGAGGGGTGAATTAGGCTTTAAAAAACAATTATGGCTTTTTCTCCTTTGAAAACTACTTTTCTTTAAGAAGATATTGCAGAGCACGTTATTCCCTAGAGAGCAGTAAGATTGTCTATGTTATCTCCCTAACCCTGTTTACAGAATATCGCGTTAACCTCATAAATCCTTTAAACGATATCACCTAGTTATTTGCCAACGTTCCGGGTTTGTCTCACAGAAAAAGTAAATAGCAGAAAGTAAAGTGAGACGGGATTTTTATACAGGTTATATCCCCAACTGGGGTTTAATCCTGTCCTTGGGGTGTGATCTCCCCAAGAGTTCCAATCAATCACTAGGTATTACCGTTTACACTATGATTGACCCGTACACAACCGAAGCACTATGGACACCCTCGCTCTAGGCTGACGCACGTCAAGTTTCGATCCACGCCGTTTACCCAGGAAATCAATTCCCCGGCTGGATGCAGTTTGCTACCGAAGGGCCACCGAATCCACAAAATTCGTCCCTCCATGTGCGTAAGACTCCACTCGCGCTCCTTTGTGCGCTCAGCGTGCCCGCAGACATAACACGTCCGAAGACAAGGTTTTTAGGGTTTGGAGTTTCTAAGGATCGCTCAAAGAGTACATATTCGCAAATGAAAGCTCAATCACAAACTACGAATGAATCACAAAGTAAGCTCAAGTCGTCTAAGGAATTCGATAGCTTGTGTGTTCGTTGTGTACCCTTCAAAGTGAATTGTTTGTCTTCTATATAGACCCACGAATAGCTTCTACACTTCACAAGGAAAGTTAAGCACAGAATATGCAAGATAAAGATCAATAATCACGTGCATTAACTCAAACAATCATGCCAAGAATAAACCAATTAAGCTCAACGGTCTGCATGATCACTTACCATAAATACCACAGATTAACAATCATTCCAGGGTAATCTCATCCGTTAGCCAACATATTCCATATATAATTCCACTCGGCATATTATCAATGGTAAGCTCAAACAACTGATTTCTTTCCCAAAATATGATAGCCAATCGCGCATAGGAAGATTTGATCTTCTGAGTATAATGCAGAGCATATTTTCCATGTATGGTGATCTCATCCGATTTCAGCATATTCCATAAATAGACTCAATCAGCATCTTACCACATATAAGCTCAATCAATTAATCACTTTCCAAAATATAAATCCTAAGTCGCACAAGGAAAGCAGGATCATGATCCACTGATTTAAGAGTCATTTAATATCACACTCAACGGATATATCGTTCATATTCTTTCCTAAAATAGATCAATCATATGTAAGCACTTAATCAGAATATCCTTTCCATATATACAGCATAGTCATTCATATCCGGGTGATCACAGCGATACTCTTTCCTAAAATAACTCAATCTCGCAGACAGTTTGCATATCACTCAACATGATATATTTTCCATATATAGCACGCAACGAGATTCCATTCATGCGAAGACGTTCATAACCATGTGATCACATGAATATTCCAGTTAAGCATAAGATCACACAAATTCGATTTTCTTAACAGTTTAATCACATTTAAGCGCTTAATCGAACATTTTCACATACTTAAACATCACACAACATGCATATCGAGTTTTCTAATTTGTACCCCCAATTTACATAATTACTTGGAATAATCAAAACTCTCATAATCATTTGGACCAAAAAAGTCTACAATACAAATATATTAAAATTAGATTATTATTATCATTATTATTACTAGTGTTATTAATTTTCTATTGTGTTACTATTGTCATTACGAATTGCTAAAATTACAAGAATGACTTACCTCTTGATCAATATATTTTATTTTGAAAAAAAAGAAGCTATTTTACTTGAAAGAAAAAATTTTCTGAATGTTCTAGATTAAATATAATAACTGAAAAGAAATAAATTGGTGTAGATATCTTAAATCATATATAACTATATATTAATCGTGAAGAAAACTCGATTAAAAAATTTTATAAATATGTTATAATAATAACCCAGGGACAATTAATTAAACAATAATCCATTTTAACTGAATTGGAACATTTTTCTTATTACTGTTATTATAGTGTTCAAATCCGAAGATACCCTAGATGTTATTTTGTCACTGTTATTTTTTGATGGAGGTATTTCTTCCAAAGGGTCGCTTGGTATGCAAATGATCTGAAATATATAATAATCAATTAAACAATGTTAATAATATGATTTACAAAAATGTGGACACCCCACTTATGCTGACCCAATCAGTAAAATGATTCACATATAATATATTTCAACTGATTCGGATAATTATACATTCATTACCGCACGAAAACATAATGTAATAAGCATTAAAATAAATCACTTATACTATTAGTTAGCCATAGGTTTAATCTTCCAAGGCTGACAATAATACAAGTTGGGATCTTTCTTCTGCAAGCACGGACCATCTACTCCGATATACCACCAACATGAAGCACCACATATATCATATAATCTCCGACTGAAAACGCCATAGTTTCCGCTACCATGCGATGTGTAAAAATCGCAGTAATGCTTCCCCGCTACACCAAAGGTGACGTCGAGAAAATCCCAAGAAAAACTTTCTCCGTTAGAAAGCTCGTGCCTTCCCCTATCGATATTACTCGATGAACTGCAGTTTGCTTTGATCTTTTCGCTAAGGACGACACTTATAATCTTCACGACTATCTTCGGGAATATCGCAGATGGTTGGATATCATTATTTCCTTCTACTGATGATGGTGATGGTAATAATGAGGATGTGGTTGGCTTGATGATGAGGATTATTAAAGATAAATATAGGACTAATGTTGTGAGAAGGAGGTTTTGTTTGAAAGGGTTTGTCATGGTTTAAGACGGAGAGTCGAAGTCTAGGGTTTCTGTTCTTTGAGAATACACACAAGGAGATGATAGGTGTGGGACGCGTATATATAGGGTTTAATTCATATAGACAATAATTGGCCTACTAAATTGAGCAAATCATATTTTATAAGTTGTTGCCATATTTATATTAGCTGGAGATTAACTAAGGAAAAGAAGCTGAAAATAAATGGAAATAAGCTTGGCGGAAAAATATTCAGATTTGGTAGTTATAATCGCAACTATAGACATGATTCTTAATCCTAAATTTAGATTTTTAAAAGCAAACCATTAGTTTCGTTTGATTGAATCATGATTGTTAGAATATACCAAATTTTATTGCAGATCTTATATGACTTTTAGACTATTAGCAGATACCCGAAAAATAGTCCTATAATGTCACAAAACTCATTTTTGTGCGCTACTTGTCTATGTCCAAAACCAATTTAGTATCTTTATACCCCTTAACTAGAATATTCTATTTTGTAAATTTTCCATGCCTTTTTTTTATTGCTTCCGACAAAAAAAATATGATTGCTTCAACGAGATAATTAAATTGTAGTGTATAAGAGGATTATTTATGACATATGCCGGAAAATTTACAAGAATGACTATTTATCATTAATTCTGTATCATATTGAACTAGTTATGAACAATAAGACAAGGGGTACTATTTACCGCCCCCTTTTTACTTGTTACCGCCCCCTAAAGGGCTGAAAGAAGATCTTTTTGCCCCTATGTTATTTAAATTAATTTAAAAAGATAAAATATAATAAAAAATAAGAATTTGTATTTAAAATCCTTTACCACACAACCATTTTCAAATCACACATCCAAATCAGACAAAATATAGAGAATTTTGCAAATCGCAATGGATCGACGACAAGGAAAGGGAAAGAGAAAGGGGGTGACGACCGGCTAAGTGACGACCGAAACGTGATTTCGGTCGGACCATAATCCGACCGAAATCCGATTTCGGTCGTGACTTGGCCGACCGAAATCGGTCGCCGGTCGGATTATGGTCCGACTGAAACTAGAGTTCGGTCGGCCAATTTTTTTGTTTTTAAAAATATGTTGCAGGCCAAGGGTGGGAAGTCCCTACTCGGAGGGAGCAGCAGATCCCCTCCGTTGGAGGGATCTGGAGAGCGTCACACGAGGGCGCGGGGAGTTGATGCATCCGTTCGCAGGGAACGGGAGGAGGAGAGGCGGCAGCGAGCGGGCGATTCTCATTTTGTATATGCGGATTACGATCCGCATGCGGATGAGGAGGCACACGCGGATGAGGAGGTGCCCTACGATGCGGCATCGTTTGAGTCATCCGACGACGATGCGATACCGGTCTCCTCAGGTAATTCCCTTCTCCAGTATAAACTGACTTGCGATGTCGTGTCTTAATACACGTACAAAAAATTAAATTTATTTTTGGGGTATTCGTAAAAAATCAAATAGGGAGCAAGCGCTCCAGGGTCGTAGATGACAATTCCTGGAGGGTGCAGGGGCCACAGCCTGCTGGTCCAGAAGATGGCGAGGTGATCCCTAATTACCTGGGGCACATCGCGCCCCGCATCTGGATGGGTGAGGAGGAGAGGCCCTTGCTGAAGTGCGAGCAGCGGGCGTTAGTGCTTCGATCACTGAAGCAGTGTAACTGCCAATTCCTGCCGGAGACGCAGAGCGAGATCGATGGCACGGGCTTACGCACCTCACAGATGCCATGGTGGATCACTTGGACCAGCCTCTTCTGTGCGCATTTGTGGAGCGCTGGCACCCCGAAACGAACACCTTCCACATGCCGTGGGGGGAGATGACGATCATGCTCCACGACGTCGAGCAGATCCTGCGTATCCCGATCGACGGGACGACGGTATCGGGCACACCAGACGCTGGCGACCAGCAGATCGCGGCGAGAGAGATTGTGGGCGTCTCCGCAGACGGGCTGAGGGGTTGTTGGAGAGGCGGTGGGGTCGCGTCGAAAGACGTGATGCAGAGGATGCGGGAGGGTCGGCCGGCGGGGTTCCAGGCCATCGCTTGGCTGTGGATTCTATTGGGGTGGACGCTGTTCGTCGACAAGAGCGGGAACCGGGTGAAGCCCGACATCATGCATGAGTTCTACCGCTCGCTGCCATCTGCCAGCATTACTCGTGGGGTTCGGCCGCTCTTGCTTACCTCTATCGCCAGCTTGGCCTCGCAAGCCGAGCGGATGCAAGGGGTTTAGCTGGGTGCATGTCATTACTACAGGTGTGGATCTACGAGTACTTCCCATGCTTCCGCCCACACCGTCTACCCCATCATGTGGAGCCTGGCCAGGCACGATCTTGAATGTGGTCTGTATCTCAGTACGAGCGGACGGTCCACCGTTTGATTGAGATCCGCCGTCAGCTAGACATGATGACTGCGAGCGAGGTATATTAACAATTTATATTCGATATTCACGACAATTATATATAAATCACGAACTGTTATCAGGTTGCTTGGTTGACGTACGGTCCTGATCCAGCGGCGCAGCACATGAGGACTCTTTTTGTGGGCTGGGTTAGATATCAGGATATCGTTGAGCTCTACGCACCCTCGAGGGTATACGCGCTCTTGATCAGAAATATCGAGAATTACTCCCTCGCCGATTGTGAGTGTCCTCTAGAAGTCGTGCAAGCATTCTACAGAAACACCGTAGTTGTTGTCCACGCATTGCTGAAGCTCGCAAGCACGTGGTAGTTGGTGCGTACGTCGTACTACACATCCGCACCTGGGTAAACCTCATTCGACAACTCTTTGGCCCGCCGCAGCTCACGATCCATTATCGATATTGCACGGTGTGAAACTCTGTATAATAATGTTAGGAATGGAAATCCTGACATCCCAATAGGTCGTTTCGACCGGGACTCCTCTAGTGCCTGCACGTCAACATAAAAAAATATTAGATAAGGATTTCGTTTGACACGTAATAATAATTAATTTACCTTTCTGATGCGAATCAACTGGTTCTGAATCTGCTCGTGCACCTTCACCCATACGGTGTCAAGACCCAGTGGCCGAATTCAGCCATCCTTTCAGCTCGCTGTGAGCACTCTCCACACGACATGTAGTGGTGTTCCCGAAATGAAGCACATGGTTCGTCCAAGCTTTGGCGAACTTCTCCTTATGCACCAACCATGTCTCCTCCACATACTTAACGATATCTGAGTTGGCTAGCCAACGCAGACGCATGTCACTCACTGCCTTCTCGTATTCGTCTTCCGTCGGAGCTTCTACGACCTTTTTCCAGGAATTATGCGTGAAGTGCGCTGCGGTCTTCTTGTTTTGCCCCGCCATCCTATAAACTTTGTTCTCCACATCTTTATAAATATGCCACGTGCACAACAGATGGTAAGCATGCGGAAATACCATATGTACCGGTCGAAAAAGGCCCAACTCACGATCAGTCACAATCGCCGAAGGGTGGACACCTGGACCCAGAATATTCCGAAGAGAATTCAACATCCACCAATAACTTCTCTCCGTCTCGTCCTCCATGACGGCAAACCCACACAGAAAGTTATGATTACAGGGAGTCATCCCTATAATCTCAACTAGAGGCATCTTATATCGATTGGTCTTGTACGTAGAGTCAATCCCAATAAAATAAGGATACGTCCTCACCAGTGCAAGTGACTTCGGGTGTGCGAGAAAGACATGTGTCAGCGCATTAGTCTCCTCGTCTCTCAACGTGTCAACAAAATATCCGGCCTCTGTCGCCTAGTGCATCAACTAGCTCACAGTGTCTCGACCCTCAGAATATTCCTTCTTCAAACGATCTCTGTAATTGTATATATGTCGGATTGTTGCGTTATCTTCTGCGTGTCGAGCCCTCATCGCTGAGAGGATATGAGCTGGTTTCGCTTGCGCAGCAGTCATTTCCTCTACGACCTTCGTTGCCTCGCTGCTTAACCCACTCATCTGGCAGTGTCCCTCGGGATACTGCATCAGAGGGTGATTGTGTATGGAATTCTCAGGTGCGCCCGTACGAATGTACCCTTCCCTAGTAGCAGGATCCTGCTGGGCTATGACTACAAATGGACACCTGCACTTGTTAGATTTCGACCGCCTCTCCAATTCATCCTCCTTGCCTCCATAACGTTCTCCGCGAGAACATCTAATCAATTTTTTCGTACCGCATTTCTTGCGACGAAATAACACCTCGAAACCAAGAGCAATAGCGACGCCTTTCGCCCAGTTAATGGCTTCCACGTCGGTCGGAAATCGTCCTCCTTCGCGGAAATGCTCACTGTAGTTTATCCCGTCGCCCATGGAATCCTCCGGGGTGTGGACTTCCCTCTCCAAGTCTAGAAAAAAAAATTGTCAGCCAAAACGAAATTCGGCTCCTCTAAGAGGCGACCGAATAGAGATTTCGACTACCTCTAGAGGAGCCAAAATCTTATCTCGGCCGCAGCCGTCCCAGCCGAATGAAAATTTCGGCTGGGACAGTTACGGCCGAGCAAATATTTCGGTCACCTCAGAGGGTGACCGAAATCGAATTTCGGCCGTCACAAGGGGTGATCGAAATTGTTGTTCGGTCACTCCTTGTGTGGGCCGAAAATCTACTTCGGCCGGGCCCGATTTTTGGATCGAATCCGATCGATGTGCGAGAATTCGCGTACATACGAGCGAAATTTATGAGAATTTGCTAACCATCCGTTCCAATAGGCCCTTTCTTTTGACCTTTCCCTTTCCCAAATAGATGACTCATTGCGATTTGATTTTTTTTTTATGTTTGACTCTGATTTGGATATGTGATTGCGATATCAAAAGTGTTGTATGGAAAAAGGACTATAAATAGAAATTTAAAATCAAAAGGGCTCGTCTTTTTTCAGCCCTTTAGGGGGCGGTGACTAGGAAAAAGAGGGCGGTAAATAGCAATCTAGTAAGTCAATGAGGACGAAAACAAATTTAGTCAACTCCTAAATCTCATCAGACAAATTTTGAACCGAGATAAGTTAGAGGGTTAAAAGCAACTTACATGAAAGTAATGTGACTACAGTTACTCTTACTCTAATCTTATTACGGATTGGTCTTATATGCATGAAAGTTTATTACATAAATCTTCAACTTTCTAACTCAGTTATTACAATCCCAACAACTTTAAGATTTCCCGGAGGTTCCATTTATTGGCTTATCATCTTCACTTTGGAAAAAAAAATGAAATAATATGCTTTATATTTGTCTACAAAGATCATAAAGACAATTGCCTCTTATTTTTATCTACTTCTGTGAACAATAAATTGAATACCCTAACTAAACCACATTAAAATGGCTTCAACATCCATGGCCATAAGAAAGTCTGGCCTTGAACATAAAAATTGCCTCTTCTTCTTATCCTCCTTCATAAGCATCATAATAGCAGCGCAAGCCCTCGATTCGAACAACCCTTCAACATTATTACAAGATTTCTGCGTCGCCGAATTCAAAAAAAATGACGAAAACGGCGTATATCCATGCAAGGACCCTTCAAACGTCACGGCGGACGACTTCTACTACGCCGGCAAACTCCACATCCCGGGAACAAACACGTCAAACATGTATAGAACGTCCCTAAAGCCCGTGGGCCCGCTCCAAATCCCGGGCCTCAACTCCCTCGGGATTTCGCTCGCGAGGCTCGATCAGGAGCCCAACGGTTACATCCCGCCCCACATCCACCGAACCGCCACGGTGGTCATGGTGGTCCTCGAGGGCTCGATGGAGGTAGGGTTTGTTAGCTCGCGGCTCGATGAGAAGGTTCTCTACGTTAAGATGCTCGGAAAGGGCGATGCCTATGTTGTGCCTCGGGGATTGGTTCATTATCAGAGGAATGTGGAAAATTCGCCTACGTCGGCATTGATTGCTTTCAACAGCCAGGATTTGGACACTGAGGTTTTTAACGGTGGGCTCTTCGGGCCCGAGCCTAAGATCAATGGTGAATAGTTTGCTGCTGTTTTAGTCCCATGGTGATAATATATTATACAATAATGTTATTCTTGGCTTCGCCTTGCCCAATGAATTAAATAAAACCCTTATACTTAAGCATTTTTTTTTCAAAAGAGGTATCCCAACAATATCACCTAGTCCCACATTAACTTGAACCTCATTTTCGGTTATTGGATGATTCCGGACGCAACTCTTAAGGTCGGATTTTGACCAGTGCATCTAGGTCTATTGCATAGGCCCATTTTTAGGGCCTAATTCGGACTCAATATCATATACACGTAAGCAGAATATATTTTTAAGGCTAATTTTTATGGCGTAAGAAATATATATTCTTTATGGCCAAACTGACAGGACCACAAATTTTCAGGGTCTACTTGAGGGCCGTACTTTGTTAAAAGAACGGGCACTACTAGAGAAAAACATAATAGACACAGAAAATTCGGTGCTTAAACCAAAATTTCATATATATGTTGAGTCATTACACACAGAATTATACGTCTGATTGTGTAGTTGTTGTTCTCGTATCAAATTTCGACAAGGATAGAATATCGTTTCTAATTTTGTCACATTTCCGTTTTTATGTATGAATCTAATGCGTTTCTGAATAAAGACATAAGTTTGTTTTGGAATAAATAAAAAACTGCCTCTGAATCCATTTGCTCATCTTTAGACACAAAATGAATCCATATCAATTTTTCATGCTATGTTTTCTTGTTGTGGGACACAAAATTTAGAAAATCGACGAGACTAATAATTTCCTTTTGCATCTCGTCTCAAAATTGTGGGATATGTCAGAACATGCGGCTATACAAGTCAAAAGAAAAAAAAAATCACATGAGAATTGAATGGTCATCGTGTTCGCATTTGTAAATGAGGTAAGCAATTACCTCATTTGTGCAAGTTCTATTGCCTATAAATAGGCAATCCCACAAACGTATATTCACCACACAGAAGCACAAAGCAAAGAGTGCAATAGGGAAAATAGAGAGAAATAAAAAATAGAGAGTTTGTCGGGTATTTTCTCCGACTATAAAAGAGAGATATTGAGGGTTTTCTCCTTTATAGATTGAGAGGTTGTAACTCCTATATTTTTCCTCTATAGTGGATTCTTCTTCCTTGCCCGTGGTTTTACCCCGATTTGTCTGGGGGTTTTCCACGTTAAATCTCGGTGTCGACTTTTATCTTTAATTACTCAAATATTAGCCACGATATTACTCGACCGGGCCTGCTGCCACGCTAACACAAACCAACCACAGCCGAGGCCAAATTGACACTCTTCCCAAGAGTAGAACCGGTGATTCAAAATGACGTCGTTCCCAATGAAAACATTAGGGCAAACTGCTATTCACCAGGCGGTGGTCTGGGAACCCACGAGCTAGGTTACCGCCAAGGCATTCGCTGGAGTTTTGAAGAAAACATATTTCGAACCAAGAAATATTACTGCGATCTCTACACATCTAACGGTAATGGAGTCTATGGAGTTATTACACGGAGATTGTACGGTCGTTGCGGTGGCCAATGCGTATGGCTTATTAGAAAGGATGGTCCGTGAATGATGGTTCTTATTATTGTCAGGAATGGAAGAAGTGATCTCACTTGCATTATGAAGGGGAGGGATTTAGTTATAATCATTGTTGTAAAAAGTGATCTCACTTGCATTATGAAGGGGAGGGATTTAGTTATGATCATTGCTGTAAAACTCTGCCTAGGCGGCCAACTAAGCGCTACTCGACTACTCACCGAGGCAAAAACACCCTATACGGCCAATTAATCGGCCAAACGATTAATTGGCCGAACAATCCAAAAAGTCGGCCGACTAATCCGTATAATCGGCCGAATAATCAAAAAATTCGGCTCACTACAAGTCAGCCCAATAATTTTGGAAGGCCATTATTAATAATAAGAAAAATTTACTATGTGGATATTCCTTAAGCAGAAACATACTGCATTGAAGACCCACCACAGGATTTTTTAAGAGGTCGACATCTCTTTATATAGAGAGGCTTCTAGCAGTAAGTTACACAAACCAATCGATGTGGGACAAGGGAAATAGTCATACTAATACTACAACGCTTTGTCCATCCATAAAAGAGTGTAGATTGAAATAAAAAAAACAAAATATTAACTTAAATTTTTAACTAAAATATAAGCAAAAATATAAAATATAACTGAAATTAAAAATCTATAAACTAAAATATAATTGATAACAAATACATAAACTGAAATAAAAAAATGAAATAAATTTGTCCAATATCATCCAAAAACATAATTTTTTACAAACATTGTTTTTCCAAATGTTAGTAGTGATATTATTTCTCTAGAATGTATGGATAATTGATACACCATAGTTTGGTAAAACATTAATATATTTGATATATAAAAGTTACAATAAAAACACGTATACCGTCTAATTTACGCCTAGAAACCGCCTAGGCCCCGCCTAGACCGCCTAGGCGCTAGGCCCCCCTCGGCCGCCCGACTAGCGTCTAGCGAATTTTACAACATTGGTTATAGTCGATGAATTTTTATGAGAGTCTCAGGGATTGTTTCTTATCGGTTGTAATGAATGTTATTAAATAGTTGAAAGAGATGGGAATATAATGGCAGTTTATGTTTTAATCAAACTCAAAAACAGTGGAGTTCATGAGTTCGAATCCGCTTTGGATTCATTTATTGTCGTAGGCTGTAAGAACATGGGACGAGACATATAGACCTGAAATTAGTTATGTGAAGTAGCCGTAGTCATTCCATATCCTGTCAGAACATGCGGCTATACAAGTCAAAAGAAAAAAAAAATATCACATGAGAATTGAATGGTCATCGTGTTCCCATTTGTAAATGAGGTAAGCAGTTACCTCATTTGTGCAAGTTCTATTGCCTATAAATAGGCAATCCCACAAACGTATATTCACCACACAGAAGCACAAAGCAAAGACAGTGCAATAGGGAAAATAGAGAGAAATAAAAAATAGAGAGTTTGTCGGGTATTTTCTCCGACTATAAAAGAGAGATATTGAGGGTTTTCTCCTTTATAGATTGAGAGGTTGTAACTCCTATATTTTTCCTCTATAGTGGATTCTTCTTCCTTACCAGTGGTTTTTACCCCGATTTATTTGGGGGTTTTCCACGTTAAATCTCGGTGTCCACTTTTATCTTTAATTACTCAAATATTAGCCACGATATTACTCGACCGGGTCTGCTGCCACGCTAACAATTGGTATCAGAGCCTACCTTGGGTTTTATATATCTATTTATCGTATGCTCTGTGGTTGCTACTAACGTGGACCCTCCACATCAGAAAATAATAGATATTATACTGCCCTTGTTACGATAACGATAAAGCCGGTACGAGTTCAATAATTATCTGCTGCAACCCCGTCGGAGTTATCGTTCACGACTAAGCAAAAATTATGGCGGCGAAGTTCGATATCGAAAAGTTCAACGGGAGAAATTTCTCACTGTGGAAATTAAAGATAAAGGCGATCTTGCGAAAGGACGGCTGTCTGGGGGCTATCGATGGAAAACCAGCCACAGTTACAGACGAAAAGAAAAGGAATGAGATGGACGGGAGCGCTGTTGCAAATATCCATCTGGCACTAGCAGATGAGATATTGTCCAGCGTCGAAGAAAAGAAAACGGCAAAGGAGATATGGGATCAACTAACGAATCTATACGAGCCGACATCGTTACACAACAAAATTTTCTTGAAGAGAAAATTATTCACCTTGAGAATGTCTGAATCTACTTCTGTGACGGAGCATCTCAACGTCTTGAATACTCTATTTTCCCAGCTAACATCGTTGGGGTATAAAACAGAGGATAAAGAACGTGCAGAAATTCTACTTCAAAGTCTGCCTGATTCGTATGATCAACTCATCATCAACTTGACGAATAACGCGAAGGTTCTGGTCTTCAATAACATTGCAGCTGCTATTCTCGAAGAAGAAAATCAGCGAAAGAACAAAGAGGACCAACAAGCAAGCTCGCAACAGGTCGAAGCTTTGACGGTGATGAGAGGGAGATCAACGGAACGTGGTTCAAGTGGGAGTCACATTCAAGGCAGGGGAAAATCAAGAAGTAAGAAGAAGGATATGAAATGCTACCATTGTGGAAAGAAGGGTCACTTGAAGAAGGATTGTTGGAGCCTGAAGAACTCCAATCCTCAAGGAAATCTGGCAAACGCGCCAGGTGGAGACGTATTGTGTAGTGAAACAGCTATCTCAACGGAGAGCAGGAACGCGTACGATGAGATATGGCTTCTTGACTCGGGCGCAACTTATCATATGACCTCTCGAAGATACTGGTTCAACCACTACGAACCTGTCTTAGGAGGATCTGTGTATGGTTGTGAAGATAATGCCTTAAAGATCATAGGCGTTGGAACCGTGAGGTTGCAGTTGCACGACGGTACAGTTCGCACTATTCAATGAGTGCGGCACGTGGAAGGTCTAAAGAAGAATTTATTGTCTGTGGGACAGCTCGATGATCTTGGCTGTGAAATCAAAGTTCGGGAAGGAATAATTAAAATATTCCGGGGAGCACTTGTAGTCATGAAATGTGAAAAGGTTGCTGCAAATTTGTATATGCTGTTGGGAGAGAGGGTGCAAGAAAGGGAAGCATCTGTAGCTTCGGGAAATTCAACCGAAAGATCTACTATGATGTGGCATCAGAAGCTCGGGCATATGTCGGAACAAGGAATGAAAATTCTTGCGGGCCAGAATCTACTTTCGAGTCTCACGAAGGTGTCACTATCGTTCTGTGAGCATTGCGTAGCAAACAAGTAGCATCGGCTACAATTCAACACATCAAATTCTAGAAGCAACGATATTCTAGACTTGGTCCACTCTGATGTATGGTAATCACCGGTTTCATCCCGAGGAGGAGGGAAGTACTTCGTGTCCTTCATCGACGATTACTCCAGGAGATGTTGGGTGTATATCATCAAGAGTAAGGGAGATGTGTTCGCTACCTTCAAAAATTTCAAGGCTCGGGTCGAACTTGATATAGGAAAAAGGATCAAGTGTTTGAGGATGGATAACGGAGGAGAATATACTGGCAGAGAATTTGATAGCTTTTCCAAAAGAGAAGGCATCAAAAGGTGCTACGCTACGGTGTATACTCCACAACAAAATGGAGTGGCGGAGAGGATGAACATGACTCTGTTGGAAAAAACAAGAGCCATGTTGGGAGCTGCAGGTCTGGATAAGTCATACTGGGCAGAAGCAGTCAACACCGCCTGCTACGTGATCAATCGATCGCCTTCGATGGCAATTGATCAGAAGACGCCGATGGAGATGTAGACAGGAAAGCCAGCGGATTATTCCAAACTCCATGTATTTGAAAGTCCTGCGTACGTGATATACAATGCCCAAGAAACTATGAAGTTGGATCCGAAGTCAAGAAAGTGTTTGTTCTTGGGGTATGCTGATGGTGTAAAGGGGTATCGCTTGTGGGATCCCACTGCCCACAAGGTCGTCATCAGCAGGGAGGTTATCTTCTTAGAAGATAAACTAATCGGAGGAAATGATAGCACTACAAAGGAAAGCCCAGAATCTATGACGATTCAGGTGAAAGGGAAGTCTATAGAACAAGATTCTTCTGAATCAGCACCAGAGCACGAAGAAGGGCCAAGCGAATCTTCAGAGCCAGAAGTTAGAAGGGGCACACGCAAAAGAGCCGCACCATCCTGGCATGAAGATTACGATATGGACAGCAACGTTGCATACTGTCTTCTAACTGATGACGGAGAGCCATCAACTCTTCAAGAAGCACTGAACAGTTCAGATGCAGATCAGTGGTTGGCGGCAATGCAAGAAGAAATGGAAGCTCTACGGAAAATAAGACTTGGGAACTGGTGCCACTACCGGACGGAAGAAAGGCAATCGGCAATAAATGGGTCTTTAAGATCAAATGGAACAGCGATGATCAAGTAGAGCGGTTTCGTGCACGACTGGTGGTTAAAGGCTATGCTCAGAAAGAAGGCATCGACTTCAACGAGATATTCTCACCTGTGGTTCGACTGACGACTGTTCAGGTACTCCTAGCGATGTGCGCTACATTCGATCTACATCTAGAGCAACTAGATGTGAAGACGGCTTTTCTTCATGGAGATCTTGAAGAAGAGATTTATATGCTCCAACCGGAAGGTTTTGAAGACAAAGAAAAACGGAACTTGGTTTGCAGGTTGAACAAAGCTCTATACGGTCTCAAACAGGCGCCGAGGTGTTGGTATAAGAGATTTGATTCCTTCATCATGAGCCTTGGATACAACAGATTGAATGCAGACCCTTGTGCATATTTCAAGAGGTTTGGAGAAAATGATTTTATCATATTACTGTTGTATGTTGACGACATGTTGGTAGCAGGCCCCAACAAAGATCGTGTTGAAGAACTCAAGGCACAGTTGGCTAGAGAATTTGAGATGAAGGACATGGGACCGGCAAACAAGATTCTAGGTATGCCAATTTACCGAGACAGAAATAACAGGAAGATTTGGCTTTCGCAGAAGAATTATCTGAGGAAGGTCTTGCGACGCTTCAATATGCAAGATTGTAAGCCAATTTCTACCCCACTTCTTGTTAATTTCAAATTATCCTCAAGTATGAGTCCTAGCAGTGAAGAAGGGTGGATGGAGATGTCTCGAGTACCGTATGCATCAGCGGTGGAAAGTCTTATGTTCGCGATGATTTGTACACGACCAGACATTGCCCATGCAGTGGGAGTAGTAAGTCGGTACATGGCGAATCCTGGCACAGAGCATTGGAGCGCGGTGAAGAGGATCCTACGATATATATCAGAGGAACCTCAGATGTTGCATTATGTTACGGAGGAGCAGACTTTACTATCAGATGGTATGTTGACTCTGATTATGCAGGTGATCTTGACAAGAGCAAATCTACCACGGGATATCTGTTCACTCTTACTGGCGGAGCCGTAAGCTGGGTATCAAAGCTTCAGTCCGTTGTCGCGACGTCAACAACTGAAGCTGAATATGTTGCAGCTACGCAGGCAAGTAAAGAGGCGGTATGGTTGAAAATGATCATGGAGGAACTCGGGCACGGACAGGAGAATATTCCTCTGTGCTGTGACAGTCAGAGTGCCTTGCATCTCGCAAGGAATCCAGCATTTCATTCCATGACAAAGCACATAGGAGTCCAGTATCACTTCGTTCATGAGAAAGTGGAAGAGGGCACGGTTGATATGCTGAAAATTCATACGAAAGACAACCTAGCAGATTTCTTGTCGAAGGCGGTCAACACTGACAAGTTCGTTTGGTGTCGTTCCTCAAGCGGCCTAGCGAAAATGTAAGCAACATGAAAGGCAATGGAGAAAGAATAGTGTGAAGATCTGATTGATCCTCAATCAACTTCTTCAAGTGGGAGATTGTCAGAACATGCGGCTATACAAGTCAAAAGAAAAAAAATCACATGAGAATTGAATGGTCATCGTGTTCGCATTTGTAAATGAGGTAAGCAATTACCTCATTTGTGCAAGTTCTATTGCCTATAAATAGGCAATCCCACAAACGTATGTTCACCACACAGAAGCACAAAGCAAAGACAGTGCAATAAGGAAAATAGAGAGAAGTAAAAAATTGTTTGTCGGGTATTTTCTCCGACTATAAAAGAGAGATATTGAGGGGTTTTATCCTTTATAGATTGAGAGGTTGTAACTCCTATATTTTTCCTCTATAGTGGATTCTTCTTCCTTGCCCGTGGTTTTCACCCCGATTTGTTTTGGGGTTTTCCACGTTAAATCTCGGTATCCACTGTTATCTTTAATTACTCAAATATTAGCCATGATATTACTCGACCGGGTCCGCTGCCACGCTAACAGTTTGACCGTGAGGATTAGTGCGAACACGAATAAGGTTTTGAGAATAAGGGTCTCTATGTAAGGGTTTATCATGGTTAAGGGAAAAGAAAGAAAAAAAAAATATAGCAGATTTGTGGGTTTAAAGTTTTATTACAGATTTGCGAGCTTCATATTGGGACATCATATCGTGATTAATTAATAGCTCTAAGTCAATTACTATGCGGCGTATTTAATGTTGAAGACTGTTTGAAGCTTGATTTTTTTTTTTAATGTTGCTTTGTGAACTGTTCTCGTACTTGGTGAGATTTAAGGAAGATTGATGACTCAAGCCCTATCTCATATGTGAATTAGTAATTTAAAGTATATAATATTTTGAGCAGTGTTATTTGAGTACAAGTTGACCTGTGATAATTATTTCGATGATGATATTATTAGAAATCGACGGGTCCTATGTAAATCAATTGGTGATAGTTAAAGAAAGATATATAAAGTAGATTCAAGAGCTTGAATTATCCGATAATCCCCTAGAAATTTTAACAAAAAATATTGCAATTACAAGAAGTCACATCCTCTATCTAGTAAATATTATTTATATTAAAATTAAATTGATAGTGTTAGGATCGGTTTAGTGTTTAGCAGAGGGGGTGAAAACACTTTCGAAAATTTGAACTCGAGCTCTTGAAAATTTTTAAGCATCGAGAGATTAAGCGAGTTTGGATTTAAAACCAAGTGGAAAATACTCGACTTAATCTTCTTAAAATCGGTTTTATGAAAATACAAAAAAATACTTTAAAATAATGCAAGTTGAAAACCAGTTTTGGTTGAAGCATTTTATCGAACACCTAAAATGCTTCAATAATGCACATGCTAGATATGTATGAATGCAATGCACGGGACTCGATTTGTTTATTGAAGTTCGGAGTCTCAATACTCCTACGTCTTTCGTTCTTCCTCGCAAGGAAGGCTCTCACTAGAAGACTCGGCTTACATATTACGATGTACAACCTTCCATAGCTAGACTTACGCAATATAACCTCCCAAGTGTATTCCGCTAACTAAACTTCCTAGCACTCAACAATCGTCAGCCATTTAGAGTCCATCGTCTTTGGCCACTATTAAAGTCGATCGGAACGTCTTTCTACCGTTAGCTTTTTAAGTCCACCAGTAGAGTTATCTCGCTATACGATGCCGCCACCCTACTAAAGGCACTTCTTTTACGTCTATGATAGAATAATAATTATCATAATATTTGAGCTTATATTATGTAGATTTATGATATATGTTGTGCTTAATTACTAATATTTAATGTTTAGGTTAAATATGGCAATGGAGATCGGACACCAATGATAAAGAGCCAATTATGGAGAATCATCCCTGATTATCGAAGCGTTCATCTAGCAATTATGTAGAAGAGAAAATCATGGACACGCAAGTGACGAGTAGTATAAATTAAGAACTCATTGTTGCTCAAAAGAGCACAGTTTATCTTTGATATGGACTCAACTAAGACGGGCTGGAAAAAAGCAAATAAAGAAAGGCCCAACAAGGCCCATGAAGAAGAAGGTCCATAGTGAAGTATCTGCCTGGGACGAAGGACCTGCAAGGACCTGACGGGCACAAGTCTTGACCGGACAAAAGAGGAAGAACCGTTGTGTATAAAGGCGCAGGAACAGTGAAAATGAAGGAAGGCAGTTGCAGGGATGCATGTCGCTTTATAACAGGGAAATATCACTGAGCACTTCACTGTTACTGTCGCAGAGGTCATTCCATCAAGCAATCAGTCATCTTTCCTAAGCACCCTAGGTGGTACGTCCCGGAAATCCTGGGATATTACTTGGGAAGACCGTTGGGAGCTGCTATAAAAGGAAGTACTTGGTCATTTCTCACAATAACGATCATCTCTCTACAAAAGCACTCACACAACATTCTCTCTTTAGATATCTTAAACGTGTTTTCATATTGTAGGAGTGAAGGAGAGGATTATATGAGTGTGTAACGTGTTGCCACTTAGTGAAAGACAGTTCCCAGCGCCCCGTGGACGTAGAATCCGATAGGATTCGAACCACGTAAATCCCTGTTGTTCTTTCTGTTTACATCCCAGCATCCCCAACACCTCGCTTACCCAGAAAACTACATAACTGTTAATCTACCGCAAATTATCCAGAGCCCCCACACTTAAAAATATCATTGATTGGGTTTGCCCCATACCAAATGGCGCCGTCTGTGGGAAATCCAAGTTGAAGACGTGAGTAACTTTTTCGTTGCTAGAGTGCAAAGTTGTGCTGAGGATTTACTGCTTTTTCCCCCTCTTCTGTTCTGCTGGGACAAAATGAAGCGCGCGAGACGTCAATGGAGGAAGATTTGTCCATATCAAAGAACCTAGACCCACAATATGGGAAGGAGGACCTCCAGAAACTGCCAAACATGTTGAGGAGCGGCCAGAACCTGAAACACAGGCCCAAAATGGTGAAAGACGAGCAAGAAGATATAGATGAATCTTAAAGGGATCTCAAAACACCCATGCGGACCTCCACGAGTTCCACTAGATGAATCTTAAAGGGATCTCCGCCAAGAATCTCATGGAGATTCATACCACTATACAGATCCAGAAGACATACTGACACCCCGCTTGGGGACCTCCCATGACGAGGGAACCCTTTGCCGGAACTCCAAGACCCTTTAAATTTCATTTTCATTTATATTCCATGTGATAATATGACCTCCATACTAACATTTGTTGTTCCTTGAAGGATAAAGTTGAATGACTCGTTCTGGCGGCAAATCTGAGGGAGGTCACTAATCATGACCCAGAGCTAGATCCGAAGGTGGGTAAGGAGGAGCCTGTAGGAACTGGGCAAACTAAAGGCAGATGACATCCACCTCTTCCAGGTAGGGGTCAGTTCCAGTCAGGACTCATGTCCCTGTCATAGTAGGAGCGTGAGGCACTGGGAACTTCAATGGCCAACAGAGCCAGAATCATTATCTCAAGGACTTAGAGGTCCAGCTCCACAATGGTATACAAATGTCAGAGGGACCTCAAATCCCAGCTCCGCACTGGCCAGAAGACCCGAAGCTCCCCCTTCAGGACCCGAAGCTCCGCCCTGGCACGAAGACCCGAAGCTCCGAATTTGGGACCTTCCAGCTCCGCGCTGGCTAGAAGACCTGAAGCTCCCCCATCAGTACCTAAAAGCCCAGCTCCGCGCTGGCACGAAGACCCGAAGCTCCGAATTCGGGACCTTCCAGCTCTGCGCTGGCCAGAAGACCTAAAGCTCCCCCTTCAGGACCTAAAAGCCCAGCTCCGCGCTGGCACGAAGACCCGAAGCTCCGAATTCGGGACCTTCCAGCTCCGCGCTGGCCAGAAGACCTGAAGCTCCTCCTTCAGGACCTAAAAGCCCAGCTCCGCGCTGGCACGAAGACCCGAAGCTCCGAATTCGGGACCTTCCAGCTCCGCGCAGACCAAAAGACCTGAAGCTCCCCCTTCAGGACCTACGAAGACCTGAAGCTCCAAATTCGGGACCTTCCAGCTCCGCGCTGGCCAGAAGACCTAAAGCTCCCCCTTCAGGACCTAAAAGCCCAGCTCCGCACTGGCACGAAGACCCGAAGCTCCGAATTCGGGACCTTCCAGCTCCGCGCTAGCCAGAAGACCTGAAGCTCCCCCTTCAGGACCAAAAAGCCCAGCTCCGCGCTGGCACGAAGACCCGAAGCTCCGAATTCGGGACCTTCCAGCTCCGCGCTGACCTGAAGACCTGAAGCTCCCCCTTCAGGACCTAAAAGCCCAGCTCCGCACTGGCACGAAGACTCGAAGCTCCGAATTCGGGACCTTCCAGCTCCGCGCTGGCCAGAAGACCTGAAGCTCCCCCTTCAGGACCTAAAAGCCCAGCTCTGCGCTGGCACGAAGACCCGAAGCTCCGAATTCGGGACCTTCCAGCTCCGCGCCTTCAGGACCTAAAGCCCAACTCCGCGCTGGCACGAAGACCCGAAGCTCCGAATTCGGACCTTCTAGCTCAACGCTGGCTAGGAGACCTGAAGCTCCCCCTTCAGGACCTAAACCCAGCTCCGCGCTGGCACGAAGACCCGAAGCTCCGAATTCGGGACCTTCCAGCTCCACGCTGGCTAGAATACCTGAAGCTTTCCCTCTGGGACGTAAAAGCCCAGCTCCGTGCTGGCAAGAAAATCCGAAGCTCCACTTCGCGACCTACAAGCGCAGCTCCTCGCTGGCATGAGAAGACTTAATCATCCAATGGGGATCTTCGGGGACCAGCTCCACACTAGAAACAAAGGAAGGGCGAGATGAACCACTCGACCCCATGTGACGCACGAAAGATCCACCTGCTGGATTGGGACCTATGACTATAGCTCTCCATTGGTATAAGAAAACCACCAAAGGGGATTTGTGAAGACCAGCTCCGCTGGAAATAGAGACGCAAGCCGTGAGTCCAAATGTACAAACCCCATGCACCGTTTTGCATACGAAGGTTCGCTTTTGAGGACCTCCAAACCAGCTCCACTATAAGGGCAAGAAACCGGTCCTTCTGTTAGGGACCTACTATATCAGCTCCATAAAAGATCCGAGATGCTTCTGTGAGAAGATCCTTTTCGCCCACAAATCAAGACAGTTCAACAGCTGTTGTAGCTAGTTCCCAATTCCACTCAGAAGGAGAAAAGGGACCTTCGCGCATACATCAGCAGGTCCAACATTACGACCTTGGGAATGCCCACCACCATCTTCTCCACAACAAATGAGCGCACCAACTAATGGCTCCCACGATGGGAGCTCGCTGTCCCAAGAGCCCCCTAACACTTCCATGGAAGACCACCTCAACCTTGGGATTGGGAGCTGTTGGGATCTCCCCTTGGGATCTCGCAGAACCTCATATCGTCATGAAACAACACCAAGGAGATCCTGACCAAGCCGGGAGACACCCCACGTTAATAAGGCCCTCGAGGCTCGTCCGCACAGTCGCCTCAAAGGAGTTTGCTGCCAAAGTTCCGTTCAGGTCCCAAAGCAAAATCCAGAGGATCTACCTCGAAGCAGGACAAATCATCTCCACCACCTTCAAACAAAGGAACTCCGCCATTGCCTAGGGCCCCCATTCCCATTATAGTGGGAAGTCCTAAAGGAGTATATTCTAAACAGGCCAGGAAGACATCGTCTAGAGTGTCGAAATATGTACGAAGTAAAACCCCAGCTTGGCGCTGGAGCGAACTAGGAGCTCCGCCTTCGGAACCTAAGAGTCCAGCTCCCCGCTAAAGATCCAAGCACCCCCTTGGGACCTAAAAGCCCAGTTCCATGCTGGCAAGAAGACCCGCTCCGCGTGCAGGACCTCCCAGTTCCGCGCTGGCAGAAGACCAAAAAGTCTAGCTCCGCGCCAGCCGAAGTCTTGAAAAGCCTAGCTCCATGAAAGCCTGAACTCCTATATTTGGAATCTAAGAGCCAAGCTCCAAGTTGATCCGTAAAACTCAACTCCTTGGCGGAGACCCACTGAGGTTTACGAAAACCAACTCCGTGTTTGCAAAGAAGTCCGACTCCACACCGACATCTGAAGAGCCGCAGGAGATACAAGCCAAGCTCCTCACCTAGCACACGGAGTTCCGTGGGGACCTAGAAGTCATGCTCCATGCTGAGGTCCAACGATACGAGGGAGTTACAAGCCCAAGCTCCAAGCTGACAGCTGAAGATCCACGAGAGACAGAAGCCCCATTCCACGTGGGCACATGAAAATCCGTGGGAGACATCCCGCACTTAAGGCTCTTCTCTATTATATATTATTTTATCATGATAAATATATGCGCTGCACTAATAATTGTTGTTATTTGAAGGATATGATCAACTGGCTCGTCATGACGAAACACCTTAAAGTGGTGGCAATCACGATAGCAAGCATGATTTGAAGCATGATAGGAGCTCCGGGCAAGGTGGATCCTAACCTCCAACAGAGCCCAAAATCGCACACCTAAGCAGGCAAAGGTCTCAAGCTCCATAGATCCTGGTATTTTCATTAGAACAATAGTCATCATTTGAAGAAGGAGATACTAGACTTACCCAAGCGGGACCCACGATGGCAAATATGACCCCAAACTCACCGAAAAAAGTAGGGGGATCTGTGCCTAATGAGGGCAGACAACCCCCACTTCCTCCAAATTACGCCACGTCCGTTCTCCCCAGAGCCCTACTCTCATCATGAAGGGAAGACCAAATAAAGAAGATCCCGACCAGAGCCCAAGAGCTCTAAACTCATGCTATAAGAGATCCAAATGCAAGGGGATTTATGAGACGCACAAGGACGCGTCGGCCGAAGTTCGATTTATCCCAGGAGATGGAACACATATGGCCCGACCACATAACGATGCCGTGGACAAGGGAAGTCCGACCGCCGGAGATACAACCAATGGAAGGAATCACTACGCTTAAAGGAAATGGAGATAGAGCCCATCCAATGACGGAGAAGTTGACGAAGCTCCTGACGATGCGATCCAAATGACGCTAAGGCAGCAACAAAAAGAAGACATTGTACAGAAAATGAGAGATCAGAGGAGTGAGATAAAAAGAAAGGGGCCCTCTAGCTCACAACAAGATCCCGACAAGGAGCTGGGGGGATGTCTACAAAAAATGCGGACCTGTTCGCATTTTCTCCAAAGCATATGACTGAAGTTTGCTCGGATATCACCGCACATCATCATACCAAGAAGACGATCCATCAAATAGAAGCTCCGACCGTGCGGGGCTGAAAGAGCCCAGATTCTAAAGGAGGAAGTAGACAAGCTTTTCCAAGTAGGGACCTGAGCAAGAGTGTCCTAGGGGTTATTCTCCATCACCCTGAGTGAATCAACTGGGGGACTCCACCTCCGGGTGTGAAGTCCCCAGCGCCATAGACGCCTACCAGGGGATCTGGGAGCTCCAGAGGCCAGTAGGAAGGCCTTTGAAGAATTAAAGAAGCACCTCCACAATATACCTCTCCCAGCAAAACATCTAATAGGGAACAAGCGGGCGCCATATTTCTCCATGGAAGCATTAGCTCCGTCTTACTAAGGAAAGAAGGGCCCTCCCCAAGCCGACCTACTTTATGAAGCAAGGTGCTATCGGAGGATGAAACCAGACGATAAGTCAGTCAGATCTATCCGGGAGAATGGTGAAATGCACCATCAAGCCAGGGGAGTGCAACGGGGAATTCAAACAACAGACGGCCCCCCAAAAAACTCAGATCCTCTTCAATGTTGTGCTTGAAATCACCAAAGGACCACATAAGCAGCAATGGGAGGGGCATACATACGATCTATGACCTCCCATAGATCTGGAACGGAGGTCCTTGTCATTAGCCCGATAGGAAACAGAACATGGGACGTCAATGGAAGAAAAGTCGTAGAGTTGACTACTTGGCCAAAACGACGAGTCCGGTTTTGATCATCAGAGAGGATGGCATCGCCAATTTCACGAAAGAAGAGAGGGAGGTAGGGAAATTGTGGGAAGCATGGAAGGAGACGACAATTAGAGGACTCTGTCCCGAAGGTCCTGAAGAGCACTTAATCAAAAGGCAAGAAGGGATGTGCAGGATAGCATGTGGGATATAAGTCCCTGACGAGGACAATGATAAGGGCGGACTATCTCTGTCCTGCCATAATCACGGACATCGGATTCAAACCCCAAGGGAGGTTCTGGGAGAAAGCTAATGGTGGACCACGGGAGAAATTGAAGGGGTCACAGCCCCACCTGACGGCAGGAGCTCCGCCAACATCCGGGACATGATCCCCCATAGAGGTCCTAAGATTCAATAAGTATAAGTTGGCTAACGACTTGATTTGATTTTCCAGGACGAGAAAGGCAGTTCCATATGACATGTTATGATCCCGCCTCATGGTTGAAGGCAAAAACGTCAATCTCTGCGCTGACATGCGAAGGTCCAGGGGACCTAGAAGACAGCTCCATGCAAACACGCGAAGACATACCACACTGATAAGGCTCTTAGCCGGAATTGCAGGGCCCTCTAAACCTTGCTCTCATTTATATCATCGATACTATAATAACTACATGCATAATTGTAGACCTTTTTGGTCCAAACAGTTATGAGAGTTTTGATTATTCCAAGTAATTATGTAAATTGGGGGGTAAAAATTAGAAAACTCGATATGCATGTTATGTGATGTTTAAGTATGTGAAAATATTCGATTAAGCGCTTGAATATGTTTTAAATGTTAAGAAAATCGAATTTGAGTGATTTTATGCTTAACTGGAATATTGACGTGATCACCTGGTTTGAACGTTCACGTTTGAATGGAATATCACTGCGTGCTATATATGGAAAATATGTTCTGATAAGTGGTATGTGGATTGTACGCATGATTGAGTTATACAAGGAAAGAATATCGTCTGAGATCATGCTAATTTGATTGAGCTATATATGGAAGATATATTGTGTTAAGTGATATATGAGCTGTACACGAGATTTGGATATTTTAGGAAAGTATATCACTGTGATCGCCCGGATATGATTAAGCTATATATGGAAAAGATATTCTGATTATGTGTGAAATGTACTGATTGATTCTATATATGGAATGTGCTGACTAACGGATGAGATTACCCTGGAATGAAAGAAAATCAGTAGTATTTATGGTAAGTGATCATGCATGACCGTTGAACTTAATTGGTTTATTCTTGGCATGATTGTTTGAGTTAATGCACGTGATTAGTGAGCTTTATCTTGTATATTCTGTGCTTAACTTTCCTTGTGAAGTGGACAAGCTATTCGTGGTTCTATATAGAAGAGAACACTTCATGCGAAGAGTACAACAACGAACACACAAGCTGTCGAATACCTTTGAGTGATTGAGCGTTAATTTGCGATTCATTCGTAGTTTGTGGTTGAGCTTAATTTGCGAATCTGTACTCTTTTGAGCGATCCCTAGAAACTCCAAAACCCTAAACCTTTGTCTTCGGACGTGTGAGCGCACAAAGGAGCACGAGTGGAGTCTTACGCACGTGAAGGGACGAATTTTGTGGATTCGGTGGCCCTTCGGTAGCAAGCTGCATCCAGTCGGGGAATAGGTTTCCTGGGTAAACGACGTGGATCGAAACTTGGCGTGCGTCAGCCTAGAACGAGGTCTAGTATCCATAGTGCTTTGTTTGTGAGCAGGTCAATCATAGTGTAACCGGTATTACCTAGTGATTGATTGGAACTCTTGGGGAGATCACACCCCAATGACAGGATTAAACCCCAGTTGGGGATATAACCTGTATAAAAATCTCGTCTCACTCTACTTTCTGCTATTTACTTTAATGTGAGACAAACCCGAGACACGCTCTAATATCTAGGTGATATCGTAGCAATCATTTCTGAAATTAACGTGATATTTTGAAACAGGGTTAGGGAGATAACATCGATACTCATACTGAATTCAGGGAAATAACACACTCTGAAATATCTTCTTAAAGAAAAGTATTTTTCAAAGAAGAATAAGCCATTTTTTTATATAGCCTAATTCACCCCCCCCTCTTAGGCATATTTTACACTTCATTTGGTATCAGAGCGGGTTACTCAACGAAAGGCCTAACACGCCTGAGTTAAGATCTAATGGCTTTTTCGAGTGATATTTTTGCAGAGGGTCAATCCCACTCCAGGCCTCCTCTCTTCGACGGTACGAACTACGCGGTATGGAAAAATCGTATGATCGAATTTTTGATCGCTGTCGACTACGAGCTTTGGGAGACAATCATCGACGGACCGTACACAGCTGCGAAATCCGATGGAACTCCAAAGGACACAAAAGATTACACTGTTGATGACAAAAGGGGAATCACGCGAAACGCAAAGGCGAAAAACATGCTCGCATGCGCACTCACACGTGAAGAATACATTCGGGTGAGTTCTTGCTCATCAGCGAAGGCCATGTGGGATATGCTCCAAGTCACTCATGAAGGAACCCAACGACTCGTGCAAGAAAGACTGGCTCTACTCACTCACCAGTATGAACTGTTCTCAATGGAATCTGACGAAAACATAAGCCAGATGTACGCCAGATTCATGGGAATCATCAACCAGATGTTCTCTCTCGGCAAGAAAGTTCCCGACAGTGAACAAGTAAGAAAGATACTGAGATCACTGCCACGAGAATGGAATGCCAAGGTTACTGCCATCTACGAAGCAAAGGATCTAGAAGTACTTAGCATCTCCGAGCTGATTGGATCTCTTATATCCTATGAGATGATTCAAACATCAATGAATGAGAAGTCTCAGAATAAGAACCAGAAGTCCATTGCATTCAAATCCAACCAAGAAGAATCTGATTCTGACGACGAAGAAAAGGACCTAACGAACGATCTGGCCATGCTTACAAAAAGAATTGAAAGGTTCCAGCAGAAAAAGAAATTCAAAGGAAACTTCAACAAATTCCAGAACAAGAACAAGGGAATATCCGCGTCTGGGAAGAAAGTTCAGTGTTTCCGATGCAACAAACCAGGCCACTATGCACATGAATGCCCCGCAACTAGCAATGAGAAACCAAGGAAGCAGAAGGCTATGGTGACGGAATCAAATGACTCTGAACTGGAACAAAGTGAGGACGAGGATCACGCTTACATGGCTGACGAGGATCAGGTATCTTGTTCTTCCTCCATTGAGAAAATCCATATCCTAAACAATTTATATGGCTATGAAAGTGACTCATCTGTTTCTGATATAGAAGAAAGTAAGGAAGATCTGTGTAGGTTACTTCAAAAAACGGAGAGAAAGATTAAGTCACTAGATTCCTTGAATAAGGAATTAATAAGGCAGCGAGATGAACTAGCTAAGGAAAAACATGAGGCTGTTCTAGAAATCTCACGTTTGAAAGAAGAGTTAGTTACTGCGAAGAAAGAGGGAATTCCCTGTGACTGTGAGAAAATAGAGAAGAAAAACAGTGACTTATCCAGAGACATTGTAGAACTCAGAAATTCTTTAGAAAGGGAAAAACAGAAGGTTTATAGCCTTCTTGAGGGTACACAGAACCTAGACATGATGTTAAACATTTCTAGCAATATTGATAAGATAGGCCTAGGTTATTCCACCGAAGTGAAGCCTGCTAAATCCTCCGTGTCTAAGTTTAAATGTTTCTGTTTTGGTAGAAATGGTCACTATGCATACAACTGTCCCTTAAAGAAGTTTGATAAAGCTAAGTATGTCTGGAGACCTAAGAAGTTACCTTGCCCCTGTCGTGTCTGATTGTAACAGGAGATCACCTACTGTGCAGAATGATATCTCGTATGTTAACAGAAGTTATTTTCCCGCTAACATGTTAGGACCCAACAGAAATTGGGTACCTCAGAGTAGTAATTCTTGCTACAGCCACGAAGGAAGAATTCCAGTAAGAAAAGTAAGTGGTACCTCGACAGCGGGTGCTCCCGCCACATGACAGGTGATATAGGCAATTTTGTGTCGTTGAAGGCGGTAGATGGAGGATACGTTTCATACGCCAACGACGCAAAAGCCAAAATCGTGGGAGTTGGTACTGTTGGTAACAACTTAAATATCACCATAGATAACGTTCGGTTCGTTAGGAACTTAGAACATAATTTTTATGTGATGATGGACATACCGTAGTTTTCGCCAAAGATAAATGCCTTGTTAAAAAGAATGATGAGATTGTGTTTAGTGCATCTAGGCATGGTAATACTTACTGCATCACTCTTGATGATATTGTTAACCAAAACGTCAAGTGTCTAGCAGTTACGCAGGATATCACATGGTTATGGCATAGACGTCTGGGACACGCTAACATGGAACTAATGTCTCACATATCATGCAATGAGTTGGTGAGAGGTATTCCAGATATGAAAGCCACCAAGGACAGAATCTGTAAAGCATGCCAAATGGGGAAACAGACCAAGACGTCCTTTAAGCCTAAGAATGTGATCTCTACGTCCAGACCACTGGAACTGCTGCATCTTGACCTTTTTGGTCCGGTACAGGTTATGTCATTAAAAGGTAAACGATATGCCTTTGTGATTGTAGACGACTATACTAGGTACACATGGGTCTTATTTCTTGCGCACAAAAGTGAGGCTTTAGATAATCTTGCACCACTGATTAAGAAGCTAGAAAATGAGAAAGAAATGAAAGTCCGTAAGATTAGGAGTGATAACGGTCTAGAATTTGATAGCAAATCCTTTGCATCTTTTTGTGATGAGAATGGTTATAGTCATAATTTTTCAGCCCCTATTACGCCCCAACAGAACGGAGTGGTCGAGAGGAAAAATAGAGTATTACAATAAATGGCTAGGACTATGTTGAGCGAATATAATACTCCAAAACATTTTTGGGCCGAAGCTGTTAGTACGGCATGTTATGTCTCGAATAGGATTTTCCTTAGACCAATTATTAAGAGAACTCCCTATGAACTTTGGAACGATAGAACCCCCAACATAGGATATTTCCATGTATTTGGTTGCAAATGTTTCATTTTGAATGATAGGGATAAAAGAGGGAAATTCGATTCCAAGGTAGATGAAGGGATATTCCTAGGTTACAGCCTTCATTCCAAAGCCTTTAGAGTGTTTAACAATAGGAAGAAGACTGTTCAAGAATCTGTGCATGTTACGTTTGATGAATTTCCTAGCGCAGATGCTACTGAGGAAGGTATAGTTGTGTCTCCTGCAGATATACAGGTTACTGACAAAGAGGTGAACGCAATTCCATTGGAACTAGATGATATGTCAGAGAAACCTGAAGCTTCAGACGAACAACATCGCAGAAAATTCAAACATGCTTCCAGCCATCCCACTGAACAGGTCATAGGGAATATCACTTCAGGGATCAAAACGAGAGCAACTGCACGAAACGATACTGCTGAGGAATCACATGACGTGCTGTTGTCAACCATGGAACCCAAGACAGTGAATGAAGCGCTTGACGATGAATCGTGGGTGATTGCCATGGAAGAAGAGCTGGCACAATTCGAAAAGAGCCAGGTGTGGACTCTTGTGGAAAGACCGAGCGATAAGTCCATAATAGGCACGAAGTGGGTGTTTCGCAACAAACTGGATGAAAACGGTAATGTAACACGAAATAAGGCCAGGTTAGTCGCCAAAGGTTATTCCCAAGAAGAAGGTATAGATTTTCAAGAAACCTTTGCACCCTTAGCTAGGCTTGAGTCAATACGCATTTTACTTGCATATGCATCTTTTAAAAGATTTAAGCTTTTCCAAATGGACGTAAAAAGTGCATTTTTAAATGGTTTTATAAATGAGGAAGTTTTTGTCGAGCAACCTCCCGGTTTTGAAAAAGAGGAATTTTCAAATCACGTTTTTAAATTAAACAAAGCTTTATATGGTTTGAAACAGGCCCCGAGGGCATGGTATGAAAGATTGAGTAGGTTTTTACTAGACATGCGATTTATAACAGGAACAATAGATAACACTCTTTTTATCAAGTGCGAAGGGAATCACATATTACTTGTGCAGATATATGTTGATGATATCATATTTGGTAGCACTGACATCACTCTTTGCGAGAATTTTTCTAAGTCTATGCAACAGGAATTTGAGATGAGCCTAATGGGAGAACTCACGTACTTCCTTGGATTGCAAATCAAGCAATTGGATACGGGAACATTCATATCTCAAACGAAGTATACGAAGGAACTACTTGAAAAATTCGGAATGGCTGATTCCAAGGTACTTCCCACTCCTATGCACCAGACCGCTAAAATCGATAGTGATGAACAAGGTACGCCCTTTGACCAAACTAAATATAGAGGTATGATCGGAAGTTTGCTATACCTTACGGCAAGCAGACCCGATATCATGTTTGCTACTAGTCTATGTTCTAGATATCAATCGAGTCCTAGGGAATCTCACTTGACGGCAGTCAAGCGAATACTTAGATATTTGAAGGGAACAATCAATCATGGTATATGGTATCCAAATTCCAAGGAATTTCCATTAATGGGATACTCGGATGCGGATTACGCCGGTTCTAGGGAAGATAGGAAGAGCACTAGTGGAACCTGCCAAATACTAGGGAAATCCCTTGTAACTTGGTCTAGTCGGAAACAAAATGCCGTAGCCTATCCACAACCGAAGCCGAATACATGGCCTTAGGAAGCTGTTCTCAGCAAATCCTTTGGATGAAACAGACCTTGAGTGATTACGGCTTAAGGTACGACCAAATTCCTATTTTCTGTGATAGTACTAGTGCCATTAGTATCACTAAGAATCCCGTACACCACTCTCGAACTAAGCATATAGAGGTGAAACATCATTTTATTCGAGATCATGTTCAGAAAGGGAATATCAGCGTGAACTTCGTAGGAACCAATGATCAGTTGGCTGATATCTTCACGAAACCCCTTATTGAGAGTAGATTCTGTGATATCCGTGACCGATTAGGAATTATTGAGCTCAAATAGGAAAGGTGACTAGATGTGTTAGCCTTTAGTATTTCCTTGATCTTATCCTTTAGAATCTCTGCGATTTTATTCCTGATTCTATCTTCATTATTTATTCAAATCCTTTCCATTCATGAAGAGATTATTTTTAGACCTCCTTCGACATTTATGACAAAATCTATTTTCAGCCAATATTCTCTTTAATCTTTCATCTTAATTTCCTTCCTTAATCTCCGCGAGATATCCTTTTATCCTTAGCAAATTCCATTACGGGCAGTTTCCTTCTTCACTAAGTTTCCTTTTAAATTCAAATTTTTGAAATCTCTTCCTTATCTGACACACGTCTTATCAAGATCACATCCCTCTGTAACTTCCTTCCATCCTTATCCAAAGCAGACTCGGCTCTTTATAAACAGCTTCAACCTTGTTTCTCCATTCATTCAAACCCTAAGTTCTTCACTCCAAAATTTCATCCTTCAATTCTCCGATCTCAACCATGGTGAAAACAAAAGGCGCCGGTTCTTCGACTGACAAAAAGAGAAAAAGTTCCTTACCCCAATCCCCACTCTCTCCAAAAGCCACTCGCTCCAAATCGGCAAGCAGCCCTAAATCTAAGAAATCTCCGACAAAACCGAAGAAGAAAGCCAAGGTCATCAAATCTCCCACACCTTCTCCTGCCTCTTCCCATGATCAGCCCGCGTCTACTTCCCCTGAGAAACCCAGTTCTCCTGAAGTTTCTGCTCCACCTGAAAAATCAGCCTCTCCAGAAAATTTGCCTCTGCTCAGATCGAGTCTCCTCGAGACGAAACTCCCCCACTGGTTCACTCTGAGAAGACCTTGTTCAATCCTGAAAATCCGGAGGAGATCACCGACGAGATCAAATTCCTGACTGAGAGCGCCAAGGAACTTTACGAGAAACTTCAGAAGCGGCGTGTTGCGCGAGGAAGAAGCGTCAACTTCGATGAGCTGGCTGAGAGCAAAGTAGCAACGTGGCTAACTGAGTACGGCTGGGAAAACTTTCTGAGGATAGACAAGTCTGTGTACGTTGAGGCGGTGAAGCTGTTCTACGCCAATCTCACTTTCGTTGAAGACGGAACTGAGATCTCTGTGCAGCCTTATGTGCTCGGTAAGAAACTTGAATGGAACGCTGCGAAGGTAAATGAGATTCTGGGGGTAGAAAACGAAGGGCTATGTTACTTCGACTTCGTCCACTGGTGTACGTCTGAGGTGCCTCTGCGTGACTGTGTGAAAGCCCTATGGAATTTCCCTTATAAGCCTAAGTTTTCTGAAGGAGAAGCCTTGAACAAACTTCCTGTTGATCTGTTCTTTCTTTACAAAGTGCTGCACTTTACCCTCTGGAGCGCTCGCGTTGGCAGCGGAGGCCATTCCACCACCATGAACAACATGAGCATGCTGACTCTCTATCTAGTATGCCAAAATAGGCCGCTCAATCTAGGTTATTTTGTTCTTAAGTACATGGTCCATGCCATTAAGAGCTCTGATAAGGAACTTCCATATGGAATGCTGCTTACGCACATGCTTGAATTCGAGGGAATCACTCTGCCGAAGGCCTGGGAAGATAGCGCAAAGCATGCAGTAGATATGGTCACACTCAAGCGTGTTGGTATACGCTTTGATGAGCGGAAAGGATGGTTCAAGACAAAGGATCTGAAGTCCCCTTCAAAAAGTCCGACTAAGAAGAAGAAGGATAATGACAGCGATGACGAGTAGGGAACGATAGCTGAGCTGAAAAGAAGCTTCAAGGGGCTTAAGGATGAGAACCGCAGAAAGTTCAGAAAGATCTCACAAAACTTCAAAAAGGTTAACAAGTATCTAAAGGAGATCTCTGCGGCTCTTAATATCGCTGAATCCTCAACTGCCTCATCCGATAGCGATTCCAGCCCTTAGATCTTGTTCCGTAGCAATTCCCTAGCTCTGATAGGATTAGTTCTGTTTGCTTTTTTCGCTGGTTTTTGGGTATGAGGGTCGAAGTGGTTTGCAGGTTTAGGTAAGTCCCTCCTTTTTGATGCTGAAGGGGGAGAAGTCTAGGCAATTAATGCCTTATTTTGCTATTTTTGGAATGATATAATATAATCGGCTTGCTTACTTTTATATGCTTGTGTATTAATCCTCTGTGCTTTAGTTGATGATTTGTTAAGGATTAAGGAATTCCGCACATAGGCAGGGGGAGCAAACTGATATGATGTGATAACTTGAGACATTCCATGATAGCTTGCGACATTCCGTGGTAACTTGTGACATTCCATGTGACATGATCTGGTAATTGCTAAACTTTTGCTTCTGTGCTTACATGAGAATACTAGCAATTAGACAGGGGGAGCATGCTATGAAATTTGATAAATTTATTTGCTCTGATCATATGCCACATGCTTTGATACTTAAACATGCTACGTGCGTAAATAGCTTCATATCGAGTGTACTCACATGCTTAAGATAGGCATTAATTACTTGTCATCATCAAAAAGGGGGAGATTGTAGACCTTTTTGGTCCAAACAGTTATGAGAGTTTTGATTATTCCAAGTAATTATGTAAATTGGGGGGTAAAAATTAGAAAACTCGATATGCATGTTATGTGATGTTTAAGTATGTGAAAATATTCGATTAAGCACTTGAATATGTTTTAAATGTTAAGAAAATCGAATTTGAGTGATTTTATGCTTAACTGGAATATTGACGTGATCACCTGGTTTGAACGTTCACGTTTGAATGGAATATCACTGCGTGCTATATATGGAAATATGTTCTGATAAGTGGTATGTGGATTGTACGCATGATTGAGTTATACAAGGAAAGAATATCGTCTGAGATCATGCTAATTTGATTGAGCTATATATGGAAGATATATTGTGTTAAGTGATATATGAGCTGTACACGAGATTTGGATATTTTAGGAAAGTATATCACTGTGATCGCCCGGATATGATTAAGCTATATATGGAAAAGATATTCTGATTATGTGTGAAATATACTGATTGATTCTATATATGGAATGTGCTGACTAACGGATGAGATTACCCTGGAATGAAAGAAAATCAGTAGTATTTATGGTAAGTGATCATGCATGACCGTTGAACTTAATTGGTTTATTCTTGGCATGATTGTTTGAGTTAATGCACGTGATTAGTGAGCTTTATCTTGTATATTCTGTGCTTAACTTTCCTTGTGAAGTGGACAAGCTATTCGTGGTTCTATATAGAAGAGAACACTTCATGCGAAGAGTACAACAACGAACACACAAGCTGTCGAATACCTTTGAGTGATTGAGCGTTAATTTGCGATTCATTCGTAGTTTGTGGTTGAGCTTAATTTGCGAATCTGTACTCTTTTGAGCGATCCCTAGAAACTCCAAAACCCTAAACCTTTGTCTTCGGACGTGTGAGCGCACAAAGGAGCACGAGTGGAGTCTTACGCACGTGAAGGGACGAATTTTGTGGATTCGGTGGCCCTTCGGTAGCAAGCTGCATCCAGTCGGGGAATAGGTTTCCTGGGTAAACGACGTGGATCGAAACTTGGCGTGCGTCAGCTTAGAACGAGGTCTAGTATCCATAGTGCTTTGTTTGTGAGCAGGTCAATCATAGTGTAACCGGTATTACCTAGTGATTGATTGGAACTCTTGGAGAGATCACACCCCAAGGACAGGATTAAACCCCAGTTGGGGATATAACCTGTATAAAAATCTCGTCTCACTCTACTTTCTGCTATTTACTTTAATGTGAGACAAACCCGAGACACGCTCTAATATCTAGGTGATATCGTAGCAATCATTTCTGAATTAACGTGATATTTTGAAACAGGGTTAGGGAGATAACATCGATAATCATACTGAATTCAGGGAAATAACACACTCTGAAATATCTTCTTAAAGAAAAGTATTTTTCAAAGAAGAATAAGCCATTTTTTTATATAGCCTAATTCACCCCCCCCCCCCCTCTTAGGCATATTTTACACTTCATAATACTAACGACAGACGTTATGTGAATGATAAAATCGAATTTCCCTCCCTAGTGGAACAACTGAGGAAGTTCATTGATCGTGTCATCAAGCAAGGTTGGGAGGTAGCCGGGAAGGAGTCTGGGGGATCTGTGCCAAAAAGCAGACAACCCCCACCTCCTCTAGATAAGGGCCAGCTCCATTTAGGGCTCACGTCCCTATCATAATAGAAGACCCAGGGCAGTGGAATTCCAATTTCCAGCAGAGCCTGAAATAGTACACTTGAGCAGTCGAATGTCTGAACCTCCGGAGATCTAAGCCAGGGACCTCATCACTAACCAAGGACGAAGGAGCTCCACTTCTTCATTACTTTCAAAGTTCATGCCTCCAGTAAGGAGCCCGAATACTAAGCAAAGCGGGTGCTATAACCACAAATTTAAGCAAGCGGGCGCTATAACCACGCGTTCAAGCGAAGCTGGCGCTATAACCAGGGTAAACTAATTATGTCCTTAAGATAATACCGCGTTGTTGGAATATATACAGTCTATAATATAATAAACAGTGCACTTGTAAAAATACTCGATGCCAAAGACCGACGGGTCGGCGGTGTACCCGACGTCAAAGGCAGGTCTGCGACGTGAATGATGCCTATGAGGGCGTACAAGATACCACCGCTGACGGGCTGTGGCGTACAGGACATCAAAGGTCCTCAGTAAGGCCTGCGACGTGTATAGGTACCTCAGCGTAGCTGGCGCTATAATCAGGGTAAAACGGTGGGGGAGATCCCCACTTTTTAGGACCTTCGGGCCTATATTACTGAATTTGCTAAGGACAAAGAGAGCCTAGTGCAAAGCGACACCCGAGGACAATGAGACGGTCATTGCAACCGAGGGCGTGAATTCGTACTTGGCTAAGCAAGCTGGCGCCATAACCATGCCATGATAATAACGTTCTCAGAAACATCCGCCATGTCCCGTGAGAAAAATATAATACGAGGAGGAAGGGAACTCCGACGAAACTTACGAACATGGGGAGCTATAACCACCCTGAAAAAGGCAAAGAAAGAGGATGTCCCAGGGAGCTAGAAGCCATGAACAACGGGACCTGAGGATTTCCTCCAAGGCTTGTAGAAGAACTCCGCCATTAGGTCCCCGCCAAGGTAGTTAAGCTCCCCCGAAGCATTGCAGGAAGCAGAGTTTCCTGAGGAGCTGGGAATGACGAGATAGCAGCATGATCCATAACCTCTACGCACTTCTCGACAATTGGAACTCGAAAGTGAGGATCCTCGCGTAACTGGGGATCTATCTGAAAGCACGAAGTCCCTCAAGGAAAAAGGACCTTCCGAGTGCGTTGGCGCCAATACTCAGTCAGGAACTTCCGCCCAACAGTGGTGGACAGATGGCGTTACCAGGGAGCTCCGCAGCTCATTCCTATAATGTCGTAGGACCTCTACATGCTCCTCACGACGTCAACCCAGGAACGAGAATCCTCCAGAGCTTGATGATCTCATTCAAAACGATCGAAGAAATACGAAGTCCTTCAAAAAGAGGAGGCCCCAGGGAGCTAGAAGCAATGTGCAGTAGGGCCTGAGGACCTCCTCCAAGGCTCATAGAGGAGCTCCGCCATCAGGTCCCTATCAAGTCCCTCCAGTCCCCAAGGACGACGGACGGAACGGCGACTATAAAACATAAGGAAAAAGGGACTCCAACGGAGACACTAAACACAGGGGACTTGTGCTCCCTAAAATATTGCAGGAGCAGGGCTCTCCGAATAAATGAAGTCGATGCATGGGAGTTCGGAGATATCGGCGCCACAGGGAGCCAGAGCTAAGGGTTCAAGGGAACCTGCAGATCCCCGGGAAGCATTCGAGAGAAAGAAGGTTCCGACGAGCAGACATGACTCGACTCTGTATCGTCCCCTAATATAATATCGCGTTAAAGGTGCAAATTCCCTCAGAAAAGGGAAGTCCTTCAGGTAATCTTGGTGAAGGTCTTCGGTTAGGTCCTCTAGAAACCCCTTTCCAACCACCATGGACGGGAGATGCTGCTGAGAGAAGCAGGTGCCTTGAGCCTCTTCCCCCACCGACTAGGCAGCCCACTCTCCTTCTCCTTAGCAAAGGAGTTTCGCAGCTCCTCTTGGCACTGCTCCACGAGCAGTGTGTGCTCCTGCCTGTCTTTGTTCCTGGGAGCTCCGCAGTTCCCTCTCGCGCTGCTCCACTAACCCGGCACGTCCCACCTCCACCTTTTTGCAACCCGGATTCAATTCCCAGGCTACTTCCGTTTGCTGCCGACAGCTTGACCGCTAAGGTCCTACAGATCCCCAAAAGAGGCTCAGCACTTCACCTCCTGAGGAATGGAGTAAAGGAATCCCCCTTTTTGCTTTTTCTTTCTAAACTTTTTGATGAAGTTGTTTTCCTTTTGACACCCGAGGCAGGGCAGGGATGGGAACTTCTTGAGCTCCCATAACAGGAGAAGGAACTAAAGGAACATCCTCCGTTCCTGCGGAGGGAGGAATCTCCTCGTGGACATCCTTATCCACCGTGACGCGAAGGAGCAAGGGAGCTACAGAGGGTATGCTGAGGAACTTGGAAACTGGCTCCCTTTTCCACACTGGCCAGCAGACATACCATGAGGACGTCATACCTGCGCCAGGAACCCAAGACACTGCCCGGACCTTAAACCACTCGCAAAGGCGTGTCCCTTCAAGAAATAATTACGGCAGGTCCTAATAAGGAGGTAAGGCCCATCTTACTATTTTACTCTAATTCACTTTTGTCCCAAAAGACAAATTAGAGTAGGGGAGTGGTTGATATGGACTCAACTAAGACGGACTGGAAAAAAGCAAATAAAGAAAGGCCCAACAAGGCCCATGAAGAAGAAGGTCCATAGTGAAGTATCTGCCTGGGAGGAAGGACCTGCAAGGACCTGACGAGCACAAGTCTTGACCGAACAAAAGAGGAAGAACCGTTGTGTATAAAGGCGCAGGAACAGTGAAAAGGAAGGAAGGCAGTTGCAGGGATGCGTGTCGCTTTATAACAGGGAAATATCACTGAGCACTTCACTGTTACTGTCGCAGAGGTCATTCCATCAAGCAATCAGTCATCTTTCCTAAGCACCCTAGGTGGTACGTCCCCGGAAATCCTGGGATATTACTTGGGAAGACCGTTGGGAGCTGCTATAAAAGGAAGGACTTGGTCATTTCTCACAATAACGATCATCTCTCTACAAAAGCACTCACACAGCATTCTTTAGATATCTTAAACGTGTTTTCATATTGTAGGAGTGAAGGAGAGGATTATATGAGTGTGTAACGTGTTGCCACTTAGTGAAAGACAGTTCCCAGCGCCCCGTGGACGTAGAATCCGATAGGATTCGAACCACGTAAATCCCTGTTGTTCTTTCTGTTTAAGTCCCAACATCCCCAACACCTCGCTTACCCAGAAAACTACATAACTGTTAGTCTACCGCAAATTATCCAGAGCCCCCATACTTAAAAATATCGTTGATTGGGTTTGCCCCATATCAATCTTATCCCTTATATCTTTTCTTTACCGAAATAAATTCTTAGAGTAATTTCATTTCGGCAAGCTATCGATTGTTGTTACTATTTCTGATTTCTCAGTTATCTTCTTCTTAACATATGATTTCTTTATAATAAAAAAAGAGGAATTGTTTAGCTAGCTTAACGTGATTACCTTTTGATCAAGCAAGAGTTCGATCGTGGTCTGGGGAGATCAAGAATATTTACGAAACAGTCGACAAAATTCGAACGTGATTACCTTTTGATCAAGCAAGAGTTCGATCGTGGTCTTGGGAGATCAAGAATATTCACGAAACAGGTAGTAAATATATCGATCATTTATGTGCTGAAATTATTGATAACCATTTTACCTAAATATGTTTAAAGGCTAAAGTTTGTTCTAGTCGGAGGAAAATTGAACCCCTAATTAGATGCAGTTTATATTAAATTGTTAACAATAACATCACATGTTCACATATACCCGTTTGTTCTTTGTTCATTTATAAATTTGATTTGTGAAACAGATGGCCACTGTTTGATAATTTCGGATATTGCTAGTTAGAATAATTCATCCATAATTGTGTTTTGTTCTACTACAGTAGCAAACAATGTTTGATTACTCAAGGAAGCTTATTGGCTTTGCGGGAATAAACGGGCTAATTCCAAGAGAACTACTGTTTTATAATTCAGATTAGAATTGGGTCTTTCTTGGTATTAATGCTTTCGGGACATTAAATCTTGCATGGCTGTTCCCGAAGATTATCTCTCGATTAGATTTTTTCGTATGAACTTGTTTGATTATCTACCTAGTTAATTAAAGGGCTGTCCCCAGATTTTAACTACGCAAAAAGGGAAATAATTATTTAAGATCACTACGCAAAAAGGGAAATAATTATTTAAGATCGTTCGTATAAGGATTGGTTGCTCGGTGCTGATTCGTTAAATATAACCAATTTATGTATGCATGTGTGATGTGATTTATGCTTCGAGATAAAATTGCTGAATTAGGGCGGATAAACTCCTTCGATTAGATTTTTTTTCCTTACTAAATTTTCCTTTCATATTACATGCATTAGCTTCTTCCTTAGTTAGTTGTTGATTATTAATCACATAACTCAAACAACCCTCACCACCTTTGGTAACATATCATAAAGAAATAAATTACCAATTCCCTGTGGAGACGATACTTATTTGCTCTATGCTCATATTAAAAGATTTAGGTTATAATTATAATTTGGTCATTTGACAGTGGACCAGTCTATGTGCAAAGACTACAAACACATAGTTTTACGTCCTTATGCATAGACTCTCACTCAACTAGTCTACTTAAGCTCCCTCTCTGTGTGAGAGAGGTGTGTAGGTTTGAACATTGTAACTCGCTCTATTTTGTAACCCACACACTGGGGAAGAACTCTCCTGATTTTGTGTTCTTAGCTCTTGTTCTTCTCTCTTGGATCTCTCTTCGAATGTGTGCTTGTTAGCTCTAGGATCCTTGTGTTTTGTGCCCTTCTAGTGTGTATTTGTAGCCTCTCAAACTTGACATAGCTGTAAGACACATTAAACTAGCCGTTGGAAGATTTTATCTTCATATGGTCAATGGTGTGAGGTTCAGTCGCTTGTACCTGTTGTAGTAAGGGGCTTGTACCTCAGTGCAGTAGTTGACCAGTCAATCCAGTCATTTGACCGGACCAGTCCAGACCGAGACCGCAGTCCAGCCAGTCTAAGAGCGGACCAGTCCACACTAATACCGGTCAGTCCGTTCCAGCCAGTCTGAGACCGAATAAGTCCAGACCGAGAAGGACTAGTCCAGTACTGAATGAGACCGACCAGTCCAGACCGAGACCAGTCAATCCCGTCCAGTCTGAGACCGTGATCGAGACCGAGACCGGGTTGACTGTCAGTTGACTGCATTGACCAGTGTTGACCGGCAGTTGACCAATCCGGTTTTTCGCCCTGAGCTCATATTTGATATCTGTTTTTCGAACCAAGCTCATCTAAACACTTAATTAAATATGTTAGTAACAATGAAGAAAACCTTATTATTTTATCTCCAAAAGTCCGACATAAGTGATATGATATGCAACTATGCAAGTATAGGTGCTATCTTCCAAAGCTTGAGAGTAGAAAAACATCGGCTCTTTATGTCTCAAGCACGACCGAAATAAATTATAAGTCACGGCAATAAGCCATCGAGGTGTTGGTCGAGGCCTCAAAGTATCGTAAACATCGTGGGAACAATAAGCTTTTGCGTCCCTAATATCTTAAAGAGTCACTTTTGTTGCATTTTTGGAATTGATCTTATTTATTATAATATTTGGATAAATTTGATGCAAACATTTATACTTTGGTATAATGTTAGCGTAGATGATATATCAAAAAGGTAATCAAAAACAAGTTTACCATCTAATTTTGCGATTGATTTCTAAAGACTATAAAGAGTTATTATAGCTATTTGAACAGATCTTTTTGAGCATATATATATATATATATATATATATATATATATATATATATATATATATATGTACCTTAATACAAATTATTAGTACACATCAAGCTTGTTTCCAAGGCTGGCAGAATTTATTCACACAAGGGCCATCCCTTTCAATCCTCCAAAAGCAATAATCGCGACAAACATTAAGATATAGATTCGAGTCGAAGACTGCATAGTTTCCAGACCCGTGGGCCGACGTGAAATCACAGTAAAACTTTGTCGACCCGCTTATGTTTATCTTGAAATGCCAGTTGAAATTTTGGCCTGTGGAGAGGTTGTGATATCCTACATCGTTCTCCGACGAATAGCAATGTGCTTGGGCTACTTCTCCTACAATGTTGTTTTGGACTACCACTGTAATTTTTGGCCTCCCTGCGTTTGTTGTCGTTGGGCTATTGAGGATGAGCAATGTTATTGCAAGAAGTAGTGATAGTGTGTTGGTAATAAAAGAGCTCTCTTTGAGTGCGATGATCGCCATGGTTATTTTGATTCTTGGATTAATGATGGCCTATAATGTGTGTTGTTGAGCGTATTTATATTGGAGTGGCTTAGGTTATAGTTGAATGAATATCTCTCGTTTTGCATTTGCACGGATGTAATCTTGTTATGGTGCATGAAATTTTATTACATAAATCTTCAAGGATTGCTCGAGTCTCACTTTGGCTGGCTTTTGTCGTCGGTTCGTCTTCACACTGGGAAAAAATGGTATTGTGCTTTAAAAATGCATACAACTTTATAGGAGAAGGCTAATTCTATTCACACCCTTTTTCGCTCTCCCCTCGACAGAATTGCAAAAATAGTTAAGTTTTTAAACTTGAATTGCAAAACTAGTTAACTTTTTAAAACTTATGCAAAACTAATCAACTTTTTTAGTTTTAATTATTTTTATTTTCTCAATTCACCACGTATTATTTAAAATTCTAAATCTTCACCCTTATTATCTTACATTAGTATATGATAGCAATAATTATATTTAACCGCAATTCAATTTAAAAAATTTTAAGCCCTCAAAATATGTAAACCTAGGTAGATGTATTTAAACGGTTCCAGTTCCCAATGTAAATTGTCGTTTCTATTGAACTAAAAGATCGAGTCAATCGAGCTGTGGTAACACTATTTCAATTAATATTTTGAATCGATCGGAGCCGGTGTCGGTTTCGAACTCAAACCGTTAATTTTGATTTTTATGAATATTGTTTATTTTTCCATTTCTAATTGAAAAATAAATTTGAATTTCTTAATAATGTCCAAACTTATATTTCGAACTTAGAAAATTGGGGGAGATTCGATAGAGATCGGATGAGGTGTGAAAAACCAAAATAAGTCCCCAATTTACAAGCAAAAATATAAAACAGTCATATGATCGTTTTAAAGCAACAATACATATGATAAAATATATGTAGAAAATTAAAAAAAGAACGTTATAAACAAGGTTCGATTTTTATTTGAACTAAAATCATTGTCCGTCAGTTCGTTTATGATATTTTAAATCGAATGAATACGTCCACGCATACGCAATAATTAGACGAACGTAAAATAAAATTAAATTTGACATGTGAGATGGACGAAGAAGCTTGAAATGCACAATCCCTACATATAATAAAATATTATTATTCTCAGAATAATAAATAATATTAGATATTCTATAGCAATAAAACTTACTGCAAATGAATTGGGGTTAAAAAATAAAGTTATTAATAATTTATAGGCTAATGTGAGATAATAATAATAATAATGAAAATTATAATTTTGGATAGTATTGTGGTGAAAAGATAAAATAACAATAACTAAATTAAAAAAGTTGATTAGTTTTGCACTAGTTTTAAAAAGTTAACTAATTTTGCAATTCTCGTTTTAAAACTAACTATTTTTGCAATTCTCTCCCTATACCCACCCACCCCTAATTATTATAAGGATAAATGCGTCTAATTCTTCAATTAACTTTGATCAGTTCTTTTTTTAGCATAAAATCTGGATTCATTCAAGATAGACCAAGGTCATCGGCCCGGGTCGGAATTTTAACAACTGGCATTCATTACCTTCTCTCCTAACAAAGAAAAAAAAGATATGGTCGAAATTAGAATAAAGCATGTATAAATTAATCGCGTTGAATGCATCTAATTTTCGAGGATCACTTATATCTACCATTGATAGTTTTTATAATGACATAACTGAAAATCCTAGAGAGTGCAGAAAACTAGAAATCAACTATTATATCATCTATCTATGGTGCCTTTTCGATGTTCGAGTAGAGTTCGCCAACATGTATTCACGAATTTATAACATCTCGGCCCCAAGAGCATCTCCAATCCATCCGATAAACTCAATCGCAAACTCAAACATATTCTCAAACGCAAAATGCAGTAATTATTCTTTAACCGATAAATTCTAGACTATTTTTTAAATGATAATTCTAACCAACTTTTACAATTTTTCAATACTGCCAACATATTTTATAATTTCAAAAAATATAATATTGTAATAACATATTAAACTAAATATATAAACAATATTGTTGGTAAATTTTATAATTCTAAAAATCTTTCTAATGATTATTTGTTTATATATATTTTATTTTTATTTTTATAAGGCAACTAAAAGGACATTAAATGAATTACTAAATATAGAACGCATATTATGCGTTCAATCGTATCTATGCGTTTGGTGGAGGAGAGAGAAAGTACAAAATCCATTTTGAGATTGGTTTTTGGATTCGGTTGGAGTAATTTTAAGATAGTTGTTTGGATTTTGCAGTATGGTTGGAGATGGTCTAAACGGAGAATATAGTGACAGAAATTCTGATTCGTTTCGTTTCTGTCTAAATTACGAGTATTAGAAACAGATTCTGATACAGTTTTTATTTTATTTCAAAATAAATTATTATTTTTATGTAGACACAGATTATCTACGGAAACAAAAATGCAATAATCCATATCTGAATCTGTGTCAAATAATAACTAATATATTTACTTTCGAGTTGAGTGGAATATATGCATTTTGGGCCATAAATTCCAATTATATTTGCTGCTCACTTAAAGAAAGGAACAAAGCAACAAAGCCAAGACCCGTTAATATACCTTATACTCAAAATTATGATGTACCAATCGCCGACTTGAGCTAATCACTAGACTAGTCGTTCATGAGCTGCCATGAGAGAGAGGGACGGGCTACGTTGAAGATTTTTCTCATCGACTTGTACCAATCCATGATATTTTTCCATAGAAGATGTGCTCACTCTTTTAATACAATAAAAAAAAATTCCACAATCATCACATCAAATCTAGTCCCCCTTGCTCTTTACTCCAATCAATAATCTCCAATCACCACTCTGATCCTAAACAACGCATGCCCCGGCTGAGAGAATGACATAAATAGTGTTTTTTTGGTAAGTAGTTATCATTACCACGAAACAAATGTTCATCACGTTACAAACTAACACTTCAAGCCATCCACATCCACACCCTAAATAGATATATGTTGATAAACTCCAGACCACCCAAGCGTGTAGGTTGTTGGAAAAACTCACGCGAACACAAGTGAACACGATCTCGTTTTGGTGCTGTTGAAATCTGCAGCATTTTCTGTAGTCTTTGCATTGCTTAAATAGAAGTTTACATGAAAACTAATAAATGCCTACAATCAGGCTACTAATTTAGGCTACGCTAATAAGGAAAAGATAATTACTTCCTAAGGAAAATACAATCATATCCTAAGCTAATCCTAAGCTAATTAAGGAAAGTAGATCACAAGGATTATTTCCCACATGGGTGTGATCTTTAGAGATTTAATATGGTCCGCTACTGTCCTTTTAATCACCTTTTGCACCTCCTCCGCAGATCGATCAGCTTCCCCATGCACCCTCCTATTTCGTTCAGTCCAGATCATATACATCATGGCAGTGAGCACCATAAGTTTCATCTTACATCCCAAGTTTTTCCTCTTCCCCATGTGCTTTAAGGTATTTTTAACTCCTGCAAACCCAGTAGGAATTCAGAGCTTTCCCCAATCCTGAATACCCAGCCTAACATTATTACTAAATTCACATAACAGAAACATGTGATGGATATTCTCCTCTTCTTTCCTGCATAGCACACAGGTAGCGTCAGATATGCTCATTCCCCAACTACGCATTCAATCTCGTGTCAGAATCCTCCCATGACATATCAGCCATAGTATCATCATATGCTTTGGCACAGACAATCGGTTCCATATTGCACTTGCCAACTCAAACTTTTCTTCCCTGTTTCCCCAACGAGTTATAAGCCGAGGTGATGATGTAGTCTCCGTTGTTGGTTGCTCCCCATCTGCCCTGAATTAAACCTGGTCTGAAAAAGTCTTTAATTTTGTTCAGCTTCCTCCATGCCCAACTACAGTCTACAGGGGGTTATAGGTCATAAAATCCCTTCCATGTAAGTAAACTCCATCTAACCAGCGAATCCATAAGCAATCTTTCTTCCCCGCTATATCCCACATTATTCTTCCTAATGCATAATTCCAGTCACCACAGTTTTTAATGTTTAACCCTCCACAGCTCTTCCTTCTGCAGACCAGGCCCCGTGCTACCAGAGCTACCTTTTTCCTTTCTCACCCCTCCCCCCAGAGGAAGTCTCTACATTTTTGATCAACCAGCTTGACCATACTTTTTGGCAGAAGGAAAATGGTTCCCCAATAACTGTGCAATGATAGCAGGACAGCGTTAATGAGGACACATGTTCCAGCGTAGGATAGGTTCCTCTTTGTCCAGCAGTTGATTCGTCTCACAATCCTATCCACCAATTCCTGACAGTCCCATCTACTTCATTTGGTAGGTGATATGGGAACACCTAGGTATTTCATTGCAAAAGTCCCCTCAGCAAAACCAGTAAGCTCAGTCAATTCCTACCTAGCAGTCCCAGAGATCCCAGCAAAATAGATCCGTGATTTGCTCCTATTTGCTTCTAGCCAGTTGTTAGATATAACTGATGTAGTCCCTTAGTAATCAATCTCACTGATTGCTTCTGAGCCTTGCAGAGCACAGTGAGGTCATCTGCGAAGCATAAATTCGCAATTTTCAACTGCTTACATAGGGGATGGTACCTGAAATCACTCCAAGCAGCTATAAGCTTGAGCTGCCTTGTGAAGTACTCCATGACCAAGACAAAAAGCAATGGAGACATGGGGTCTCCTTGCCTGATCCCCCTTGCCCCTGTAATCTGTCCTTCTAGAGCCCCATTAACTAATATCTGATATGATACCGTAGTGATACATTCCTCAATCCAATCCACCATCTTAACCGGGAACTTCAGTTTCTGTAGCAGGGTGATGATGAACCTCCATTCAATCATATCAAGGGCTTCTTAAGGTCGATTTTCATCAGACATCTAGGGGAGGCAGCACCTCTCCTATACAACCTCATCAACTCCTGGGTAAGTGGAATATTGTGGCCAATAGATCTCCCAGGAACAAATGCCCCCTGATTGTCATGTACAAGCTTGAGTAACACCAGTTTGAGTCTTGAGCATATCAACTTGGAGATACACTTGTATATAGTATTGCAACACGAGATTGGTCTATACTCCTTTGCAAAGTTTGCTGGTTCACCTTCGGGATCAGAGTTATAGTTGTTTTATTGAAGGTTTTAAGCATCTTAGCTATATGGAAAAAGTTTTGTACCACATTAGTGATATCATCCCCTACTATTGGCCAAGCTTTCTTGTAGAACTCACTATTATATCCATCAGGTCCAGGAGCTTTATCACTGTGGATTGAGAACATGACCCTTTTTATCTCCTCCCTGCTAAAGGGTTGAATCAGCCCCGGTTGTTCCTCAATAGACAACACATGGCCTTGTTTAATGACATCATCCTCTATCTCAGTTGTAGAGCTCATTTTGGTACCCAAGATCCCCTTAAAGTAGTCTACAAGGTGATCAAATGCTCTCAGCTTGGTCAAGGAAATCCCCATCTTCAGTGTAAATGGATGAGATTCTGTTCCTGAATCTCCTCTGTTTCACCAAATCATGGAAATACCTTGTATTTCTATCCCCCTCTTTGATCCACCTCGCTTTAGCTTTTTGGGCAAGGAATTTATTAGCAGTCTTAGCTAGGATCCCATATTCTGTAGCACAATCCTTCTCAGTCTTTATCAGCTCAATGTTCAGAGGGTCCCCATGTAGTTGCTCGTGCTTCTTTTAGTTGTCGCATGCTCCTCTACAGTGAATTAATGATGTCTGGGAAAGATGTTCTATTTAGTTCTCAGAATGATCCTTTCAGATCTCTCAATTTCTGGATCAGGGTCCATTCACTACCTCCATCATACTTACTCTGCCCGATCTCCCTCACAACTTCCATGAAATTAGGTGCATCCATCCACATGTTCTGGAATTTAAAACTCCTTCTATTTGATTCCATGTCTCCCATTTTCCTGGTTAGGATTGGGGTATGGTCAGATATTCCTCCTTCCAATACTTGTGCCTCCCTATCCAAGTATTTATCCATCCAAGCACTGTTAACAAAAACCCAGTCTATTTTGCTCCATACTCTTCTATCCTTCTCTTGCTTGTTTGTCCATGTAAACTTACCCTTCATTGGCATTTCCTCCAGTTCACAGTCCCAGATACAGTCTTTAAAATCATTGTATTCAGAGGCCACTACAGGTGTTCCCCCTATTCTATCTCCTATATTTAAAACATTGTTAAAATCTCCCCATATTAGCCATGGACTCTGATCCTGTTTTAAGCCCCTGAGATCATCCCATAGCTCCATTTTTTTGTGCGATTATTATGTCCATATACACATGTCAATAGCATATCCTCATTCAGTCTAGTGAGTCTCACGTGTATCAGTTGATCAGTTCTCTTGATGATTGCCACTGCCCAATCCCTTTGCCAAGCCAAAACTATCCTTCCATTAGGATGGTACTCCAGATTATTGGTATGATTCCAGCCACTGAACCTTCTCTCCATAAGAAGATCCATATTGCCCTTCTTTATTTTTGTTTCTATTAAGCAAGCTAAATTAATCTATAATTGTTTACATAGCAGACTAATTTCACCTTGTTTGTGAGGGGTGTTCATACCCCTCACATTCCATACTAAGGCTCTATCCATGGGGAGGGGACCCAAGTCTCTGTGAGGGAGACCTGGAACCATTGCCCTTCTCTATGTTCAGCCCATTCCCCCCCCCCCCCCAGATTTCCTCTGCCCCTGGGTAGCTCTTTTCCTCCCCTATATTTTCCAATCATTTGGTGTCTCATAATTAGCCTGCGTCTTTTGCTGTGACCCCTGTAGTCCCTGATCCACCTCAACCTCCTCACTAAGACTAGTTTGCTGGTGTAGATCTATTTTGGTTGCATCCTCTTCACCTTTGGGTGCAATTCTTTCTGTTGTTGCTTTTACTCTCCATTCTTTCCTCCCCCTACTTTCCTGCATACTGCCATGTCATGCCCATACATTCCACATGCCCCACATTTTGTTGGTTTCCATTCATAGACTATCTCTTGCTCATGTATTTTGCCATGCTCATTTATGAATGATATTGTATCTTGTAATTCATTCTTCAGTTCAACTTCAACAAGCACTCTTGTATATTGGATGCGTTCCTTCCTTTCAGTTACCCCAACTAGGCTAGTTATTTTGCTTAGGCTCTTAGCCCCCCAGTATTTTAGTTCCAGGTGTGGAAATTGGATCCATATAGGAACTTTCTCCACCTCTCCCTTCTTGAAATGAGTGTTAGTAGTCCATGGAGCTAAGATTACTGGTTTCTTATCAAATTGCAGCACCTCCTCCTGCAAAACTCTGTCCCGAGTTTCCATGGAGTCAAATTTTGCCATAAACAATCCATTCCTTACTTGCAGTACCTTCTGTTCCCCATATTTCTTCCACATTCTGTTTAAAACACCAGTCATCACTGAGAAGGGCGGATTAGCTCCCAATACATAACATACTATTGTTGTATTCCAATATTGGACTCCCTCAGAGATATCATCTATCTCGATGCGTCCCATCTTCAGCCCTTTGTCCAGAGCTGGTGCGACATACTCCAGTTTAGTCCCAGCATTCCTCAACTTTGAAATGTCAAACTTTTGCCATATTTCCTTGCTGTTTTCTCTACGTTTTCGATCTGTTTCCTCATTGCACACAGTTTTTCCTTTCAGGTCTCTCAGGGCCTGTGTTAAGACCGTCACATCTGATTTCTCACTCCCCCGTAGGGCTTCCAATGTATTGTCCAATCATTATAGTGATGGTTTCAAGCGTGGGTTCAGTATTTTGGGCGTTAGTTATGGGCGTGTTTGGAATGGTCCCTTTCGATTCAGTTGTACCAGGTACCCCCCATTCAGGCGTTGAGGGACCCCTTTTTGTTATCCTCTTCTTCTTGGCCATGGCCGTGGCATATACCGCCAGGGAAGGAAGCGGAATCCAATGGAACAGTGTCGCTCAATCACAATCGCCAAGTGTGTGTAAATCGCACCTAGTCAGTGTGAATGGAATAATGTTATTATAGTAATTCAATTACAAAACTAGTTAATTTTCTACCAATATTACAAAACTTGCTATGTTTTTCATTTTAATTATTTTTATTTTTGTTCATCACCCCAAAACTTCTAAAATTCCACTCGTCACATTCGTTATCTAAAATGAGTAACATAATTATTAACAATTTTACTTCTAACGATAAATCATTTTGAACATTTTTTTATTAATAAACGTTAGACGAGACATCAAATTTTCTTTTTCATCAACATCATTATTGTACTATTAAGCTTGAGAATTGATCTTTCTTTTTATTTTTTGCTTTAGAAATAATATTTGAAAAGTAACAAAATAATTTAATGATAATCTTTAAATATTCAAATAAGCAGTATCTAATAAAAACTATAATATGAAAAAAGTGATTTGTGCAATAACTGTGGGATGTAGCCCATGAGCGGTCCTAATTTGGGACAACTTGAAGATATGAAACTCAACCGAATGAGTGCAAATCCAATCTTTTTTTATGTTAAAAAGAATTGTTGTAAAAAATATAATTATTAATAATTATTCAATGCAATGAATGTTAGAAAAGTAGTTTTAAGAAGTTTTATGGTGAAAAACGAAAATAATAATAAATTAAAAATTAAAAACTTAAATAGATTTGTAATAGTGGTAGAAAGTTAACTAGTTATGTTGTAATTGAATCTTTAGAATGACACTATTTATGTTATTCTCTCAGCTCTTGCCCCTACTTTCACCAGCTCGATCTCATGAATTAGAGAGGTAGCATAGATTTAGATTTTAGTTTTTACTAATTAATGATGTCATACTACTAACAATTTGCAAATCTATTTTCTAGCTAAACGGTGTCATTGGTATCTATTTGGTTGATTCGAAATTGTTTTTATCATTTAGGTAAGCATGCTTCTACCTTGTACTGGTTAGGGTTCTTGTGGTACAGATTTTAAGAATGCTTATTGGCATATCTTTCCACTCAGGAAATGTGTAATTCTGAACGTTAATATAGATAGAGCTGTAAAGCTAATTTGGATAAGCACTCAATCAATTACATTATAACAAAACAAACTATGGACTTGTAATAAAACCGATCAATCAATTGCATTTACAATTTATTATTTAATAGTCAGAATTAGGTTTGCCTTAGAGAGGAGACGATATTAGCCAAGGATATTTGAGTTTCTTGGCCTCTTCTTCTCTTCACTAAGTTACGCAGCGGAATAGGTATCATTTCCAGTTACGAGATATCCTGTTAACTAATAATATAAGTGATCATTTTTATTAATTATATGGTTGATCTGTTTATGAGGATGGACGATCTCTGATGTTGGTGTTTTCTTGAATCAAGGCTTCAAGTCTTCAACCCCCATTTTGGTTAACGAAACGAAAAGTGAACGATACTTACTAAAAGCAACGAACATACATATATAGAAGAAGCCAATAAACAAAAGCAGATGACAGTGCCATAAGAAAAGGGCCTAGAAGGTAAATAAAAGATGCCTTGGAGGAATAACATCAAGTCGTCGTAGAATACACCCATAATTACCCACTCCTTATTGGGTAAGGAGAGGTCGAGGACACGAATTCACACAATCATGTAACTGTGAGATATTTGGACCAAACTTATCCTAGTTTTTGATGAATCCGCATCGGTCAAGCTGACAGCAGTATACGCCTGTAAGCGGGGGGAGAGGCTCCGGTGGTGATTGGGGGTTGGCGGGATCGAACATCTCGAAACCACCGAACGACATATCCTCCAGCTTAACGTTATGATTAGGCCACCAAGTGGGGAAATTGACAATCGTTTTACCGTCGGGCATTGCGAGGGCCATGGGATCTATTTTCGTTGACAGCATTTCACCGACCTTCTTCAGCAGGGGTCCGCCTTTCTCCAGTTTCGTTGTTTCTTGCGTTAGGGATGGGGTTTCCATTAAATCATAGGCAAAGACAGACTTCTTGGTACCTTTGCCATCTATGCATCCCTCGAACATGTAAAGTTTCTCGCCAAACACACAAAAGGCATCATTGGGAGGACTTTCATCAACACCGCAGTCAATTTGAAGAGTTGGAGAAACACGGGTGAAGCCCTTATTATAACAGGCATCAACATCAATAACATCATCTCCATCTCCATAACCATCACCATCAATACAATCAGAATAACCATCACCGTCAGCAACATCACCATCGCCATCACCAAGTAGACCGACGGGATTGTCAGATTTTAAATCAACGTCATCAAGATTACCCAAGGAATGATCATGATTTAAATCAACTATGCATATATTACACTCAACTACCATCCATTCGGACATCAAGGTAGTGTCTTTGACGTGTGTATATTCTGGTACCTTCAGGTTCAGGATATGTGGGTTCATGTCGAAATATGGGTTGGGGGGCTGTTTGCAGCGGGTACAATGTCCGTGGTCCGCAGTTCAGGGTCGGGACAACAGGTCGGGGTTTCTTAATGGGTTCGGTGGCTGTTTGCAGTAGGTTAGTTGTCTTTGGTCTGTGCGTGACAGTGGGTTCGGAGTCCGCCTGTGGGTTCTAGCGGTCCCTATGTTGGTACAGAGGCTTATTCCAGCATGTTCATAATCTTTCGTCTGTGGGTTCGAGGTCCATCTGTGGGTTCATGAGCTGTTTGCAGCGGGTCATTGTCAATTGTATGTGCGTTCGAGGGTCTGTCTGTGGGTTAGATAAATGTCTTCGTTCAGGGGTTGTGGCTGCGGGATTGGGGTTAAGTGTTTTTGGGTTAGATTTATTGTGTCTGAGTTTTTACTAGATCCTTGTATGCCAAGCTAGAGATTGGATTCTGTTGGGTTATATTGTGGCGTAAGATAGGGTTGGCAAGTCGCATATTTCATTTCTGTAGGAGTTTTTAATGGGGTTGAGATCTTATGAATATGCATATGTCATTCAAGTAATTTGTTTTTTAAATCTTGCAGTGGGGCTTCATGGACCGCCCTCGTCGTCGTGAGGCTACTATTAGTTATTACGTTGAAGGAGATAACATTGAAAAGGGGAGAACTGGAAGGCGGAAGGTCATGATCGATCAATAGTATCAGCGTGGTTATAATAAATGGATGACTCACACACAGCCTTCAAACGTTGTTCGTTAATACCAGTGATGATTTATCGATCGCGTTTACGATGCATTTTCAGAAACCTTCGCGGAGCATTTTAATGGCCTTGGAGATTTTTTTTACGAAGTGGCATTATAGACGTAATCCTCATATTTACTATATCGAAATCCGACAAGGTTATAGAAAAGTTTACAAGTCAATGGTGGGATTCATCTGCCACGTTCGCTCTAAGCGAGTGAAGATCGGTAGAACTCAAAACTAGGACTTGGCAAGATCGACTTCCCTGCCGCTTTTTCAACTCTTTGATAAGATGTCAATTTACGAGGACGGTGATGATGAGTTCCTGGCTAACCACCTCGCCCTGCTTTCGGACTATGGACGACTTGGTTTCATGCAGAATTTGACGAACAGGGCTAGTCTTTTGGAAGATGAATTGTCTGAGAAATCGCTTGATGAAGCTATTAGATCGCTTGAAAACTTAACCAGTGGCTCAATAACATGGACAGAAGTGTGTTTTGGCCTATCTTGTACAATATTTGGGCCAATATCGGAAATCAGCAAGTTAAGGCATCTCTTTCTATGAATGATCTTGGAGGGCCAAGATTTATCGCCCAACTCCGGGCTAACTACAGTGACGGAGGTGTAGTAAAACCTACACTTTCGAGTTATGAGAAACTTAAGATTAACAAAAACATGATCCGGATGTGCCGGAACCTAGCCACTCATCTGTGTGATACAAAAAATCGAGGCCAGTACAGTGCTGAAAATGTTTGCTGCATGATTCTTCAACACTTCGGGACTTATTTGATAGACTTGCAACGAATTTAACTATAAGAAATATACTAAAGGAGTTCTTGGATGGAACATGACGATCGGAAAAGGAAGCTCCTCAGGTTGGGTCATGTGAATCGTTTTGTTAGATATCTAGTCTCTTATGTCATAGTAGCTCTGTAGTCCTATGTTTTATGCTTTTCTTGACTTTTGAATCGCAAAATGAATATTTGGATTGATGGCTTTCTTTTACAATTGATGCTCAGACAGATTGTTTGTGTTGTGTGATCGTTGGATTGCTGATCAAATATTTAATGAAATGAGGGAGATAATCTGATCCAGGATTTTAGAAATCCGGGATATTCAAAAGTAGTAAAGAATTTTTTGCGATTGCGAAAATTCCCGTCCTGGATTCCTTTCTGGGTTTCCTGGAACACATTTTTCGTGGTGCGCTTTTTATCATTCAATGCTTCGTAAATAGACTTGAGCCCGCTTGTCTCAAATATTCATACGATTTTCAAGGAAGTTCCCAGCAAGAACCGACAATTTGTCATCAGCCAATATTTTCATGACCAATGAGTTAGAGTGGTTTATGTTCTTGGTAGGGGCCACGTTACTGATATTGAACCAATATTGGTCGATGACTTTTAATTTAGTGGCTCGATTAAGAGGATTCACGGTGATAAATGATCATCGGTCGCTTTATCATAGGCATGCAGCGGATAAGTATGTATTTTATTATATTCCATGTATATTTTTGCCTCTAATATGTGCTCTAACTTCTTTCGTGCCATCAGTTGGCAGGGAGGGAATATTCTAAACAAACTAAATAAGCTAAGAAAGAACTTATGTACTCTAGAAGCTCAAAAGAATCAGAGTGTAATGGCGCAGTAATTGTGAACGATAGCGGTTTGGAATAAAAAATAGGTTCCACGTTTCTAAATACTGGATTACAAGGTCTCATGTTTTATTTACGTTGTATCTTGGTTTGTTTAAAAAAATGAATGAATCTTAATAATCATTTTGTTGTCATTGGAGAACGGAGAAACCCATCAGAAATCAGCAATATTGCATAAAGCGCGCCAAAATGGCTAGTTGTTGGGATTGGTTGCTTGTTGGGCATCAATGCTTGAATGCCAATACTTCAATTTTTATCTGGCATCTTGAGAAAAGAAAGATTCTGCCAGGACAGCAACACTCTTCTTCGTACTCTGCGGCAGATGGAGCGACTTGTTTAAGATAACGATTTTTGTTGACTTTTAATAAAAAAATGATTTTAGGTTCTTGGCAAAGTCGTCCCTCTCATTGGTCAGATATCAAAACCAGACGAGGTCATGTGCATACGTGCATGCAGTGGCGTGTACCGAAATGATTTTTTGAATATGTGGTCAAAGGGCAAATTGCTTGCAAGAAACGTTTTACTTCAATGCCCAGGATGTTTTTGACCACCTATACAACGTATACCCACATCTTGATCGACTCGAGAAATTGGAGAAGAGACGTATCAGTCCCATGGGACGAGGGACCCATGTGCTTCACGTGCTGATGGATATTCGTAAAGTTGGGTTGCTTTTGCATTCTGGATGCACCAATCCTCAGGAGAGGAATATGGTAGCAGAGTTTGTCCATTCGGTGAGAGAGTACATATTATAAGTATGCATGAACAAAATTCTATCATTGATTATTTTTTTGCAAAAAACTTTTTGCGTAAAATGTTTTGCGAAAGCTGTTTTGCGAGACAATTTTTTGCAAAACCTGTTTCGGAAAAATCGTTTTGCGAAATGACTTTTCGCATAGACAAAAAAAATTGCATGACGCACTTAACCAAAAAAAATCGATTTATAACATAAAATTTTTCGAATTAGCTCTGGTAATGATTGAAACACTCCTATGCTAAGCACTAAGCACTCGATTCAACACCAAAAATACCAAAACATATCAAAGTTTTCGAAAATTTTGATGAACACACGATGAACATCAAAATGCAAATCGAAGAATGTAAGCTCAAATCTTAACACGTTGGACTCTAATACCAATTGAAAAGCCTAATATATCCAACTAAAACATATTTAAAAAGATTTTACCACGTTGAATCGTGGGGGTATGCAACGTCTTACAATCTACAGAACCGCAAAATCTGCCGCATAAAATCAATCATGTCCGATGGCAGAGGGTAATATTTTACTACTCCCTCCGTCCCGGCAACTTTATCACATAAGTTGCCGGGCACGCAAATTAAGATGGTATTATTATAATAATATAGTACAATGAAAAGGTAATAAAGTATATATTTTGACACGTCTTTTGAGAATATTTAATATTATTATAATGATTGTTCGTGATAGTTTTTTTGCTAAATAAGGAAATGTGATAAAATTAGTGGGACGGAGGGAGTATATCTTTTACAACAAGTTGTTTTTTCCAAGACAAGCCCGTTAATTTCAATGAAGGACTATCCTCGTGCAGAAAAACAATAGAGCTCACGATCTCCTCGATCATTTTTCTGTAGTCCGCGGGCACATGGTATGAAACCGGTACTTCTCCTATAGTTGGTAGATACTTTTGAGGCGGTTCATACTTCATTGAGGGCTTTAACGCTGACTCACCACTCTTCATCATGTCCACATAAATCTTCAGTGACATTTCATCCAACTCATGTATAATTTTATCGGTGTCAAGAAGTATGTGGCAAAACAATCTCATTATGAACACTCTTCACATGCGAACAATATGTCATTTCTTCTATAGTCTAGTCTAGCTTAGAAATGAATTACAGAGATAAATGAAATCCCTATAATGATAGATGCATACGAAGTCAACTAACCTTAAGCAAGATCATGAGACACACCAAAGAAACATGACTACTATTTTTAATAACTCTTGACCTCTATTAAAATGAAAACATTAGCGGAAACTATATAGCGAAATCCTGGATATTGCAACGAATTCCATTACGTGAATTCGAAAAGCTGGTGTGACCTTTTCTTTCTAAGATGATCCAGTTAACGAAAAATGAAGAGTTTAGCTTGAAGTAGGTTGTCTGGCATATTATATTACGATATAATATCATGCTTGTTTGACTCACCGCTGCCAAATTTGATATGTTCATGTGTTAGGCTTTGAATCCTGTCACACGTGAGTGAAATATATTGTATTTATTTGTACCACTCTAGAAACTAGTTTCACTCACTCAATATATAAATCTTAATATGTAAAATGAAAGAGGCGCATATATCTCATCCTCCAACTGGAGCTATGTGCTTCCGGGATAGGGTTGGTTTGGGTCTCTTCCGCGGTCGCGGTATCCACCCGGACACCGGTTCCTGCCTAGCCGCTCGTGCTCTCCGCCCGGAGTTCCCGAGCTACACTGAGAGCCCTTGAAGGAGTCTAAAAACCGCCGATTGTCGCTTCCGGTTTTGTTCTCTCCTTACGGAAAATAGAGATCCTTGAGTTTTCTTGTAGATATTCTTCTTTGATTATTTCCTTTCTTGACTCGTTATTTCTCCCAAGGAATTTTTAACTCCACTCTTACTCTTCTGCCAACTTCACGTTATAGGCTAGGGTTTTCTTCTGTTCGAAAGAAAATATGCTTATATGCACAACTGCCCCAATTATGCCCCAAATATTGCTATAACTCTCATTAAGACCCCAAAGGTGTAAAACTCCATCCAATTATCACTCATAATAAGTTATTTCTCGTAAGTGACTAAAAATATTCCTCGAATACCTTCATAAATAAGGTGGGCTTATGAGATTGATTATTGGGAACAACACCCACTTTTTTTTATAATCTCAACAAAGATCCATTTCACTTGTTATTACACAAGATTATTTTACAAAGCACGCTTACACAAGAATTCACCCTCGATAGTTTATTTATCTCATAATCAGTAGCATAACCATAGGCTCCCCCATATGATCAGAGCATGGAGAAAACCCTTATTATTGCAGCATACACTTCATATATTATTTTCAAGGCATGATTCCTTAATAAGGACGCTCGCCAACGTAGTTGCCCGGGGGATCGTAGTTGCACGTTACAAACCACCATCCGTTATCGCAACGAACCCTAGCGCACCCAATCCTTACTGAATTGTGCCAAACCACTTGCGTGAAGTGACGGCAAACGCCATTGCAAGAATTAGACGGATAGTTGTAGTTCGCCTTTTCTCCGACCCAAAGGTCGACTGCGTTCAGACCCGTGAAGTCTTCGCTGCCCGCTGCGAGATTCTCTCCGTAGGCCCCACCTAAGTGGACCATAGCGCAGTGATGAGGGCTGTCAAACTACTTCGGTCAATGAAAGTGGCACAGAACTTCACGAAGACCTTCAAATGGTGCCATAGAACTCCGCGCAACTCAAAATCCCCATGCATTCATTAATCTATCTTCATTATCTCTTTAATTTCTGTTTATCTATATATTTGAAGTGAGTAAGCTGTGAAAGGAATCAAAAAGATTAATAAAATTATTATTATCGAATTCTCTCTTTCAAGCTCACGTGGTGATCTTGGTGCGATCCGTATCAGAGTGGTATCAGAGAAGACTACGATGAGCGGTGACGGTCGTGACATTGATTAGACCGGGAATAACGGCGAAGCGTTGCAACTTTTGGAGCAGCGCGTGGAACAACGCTTCGAACGCTTGGAAGAGTGGTTTTTGGAAGTGCTCGGACGATTCGACGAACTCGGGGCCCGACGGCTTGATCGACAGCGAAGGGAACAACACAGAAACGTATACCCTTCCGATTTTGACTCTAGCTTCAGCCTTGAAGAAGAGGAGCAGCCACAACGTGGTAACCATTTTCAACTCAAGGTGGACCTCGATACCTTTGACGGGTCACTTGGGATAGAAGACTTTCTAGAGTGGCTAGCCGATGTCGAGAAATTCTTCAATTACATGGATACGCCTCAAGACCGGAGAGTTAAAACGGTGGCCTGTAGACTAAACGGTGGAGCGTCGGCTTGGTGGGAGAGAGTCCAACGGCGTCGAAACAGAGAAGGCCGAGGCATCGTCCGCTCTTGGCATCGCATGAAACAACTCTTGATGAGTGAGTTCTTACCTCTGGATTACGAGCAAATGTTGTTTCATCAATACCAAAGGTGTCGTCAGAAGGATAGGAGCGTGCAAGAATACACGGCAGAATTCCTACGGCTCGCCGAACGGAATAATCTTAGCGAATCCGAGGGACAAACAGTTTCACGATATCTCCAAGGCCTTCGTGAAAGCATACGGGAAAGAATCAGAGTTCAAGTTATTCGGACTATGACTTTGGCAATCAAAGCTGAGATGGCCGACAACGCTCGTAGTAGGAAACATTCCCCATTGCCTCGAGAGACTCCTAGCGGTGGGGACATACCACAGCCGCAACAGTCTGCTGATCATGAAGGGACGAGGGAAGCAGGGAAGAAACATGTACGCTCGGTAGGCGATAAAAGAGACGACAACCCCTATGCAAAACTAGCCCCCATCCATTGTTACCGATGTAATCAAGTTGGTCATCGCTCGAACGTGTGCCCCCATAGGAGAACCGCTGGCCTCGTTGATAAGGAAACTAACGTTGAAGAGGTGGCTTGCGATCCCGAAGACACTGATGATGGAGGAGAAGAGGCTCAAGAGAGCTTGGTCCTTCAAAAGCTTCTCCTCGCTCCTAAGAGTGAAGATACCAGCCAACGAAATACCATCTTCCGATCACGTAATCGTTAATGGTCATCTTTGTGATTTAGTTATCGATGGCGGGAGCTGCGAGAACGTCATCGGGATGAGGGTGGTCGAGAAACTACATCTACCACGTGAGAAGATTTCTACGCCTTACGAATTTCAGTGGCTAAAGACTGAAGCAGAAAAGGTTCGGGTGACCGAAAGGTGCAAACTCTCGTTCTCTATCGGCAAGTTTGAAGATCAGGTGTATTGTGATATCGTCGACATGGACGTTTGTCACATCTTACTAGGAAGACCATGGTTATTCGATTCCGATGCTTGTCATTCGGGTAGGAACAATACTTACGAAGTCACCCGAGGAAACGTCAAGTACCTATTGCGTCCTAGATCTCATACACCTACCCCTACGAAGGCCTCATTCTTGGCTGTTTTGAGTACATTGGGACGTGAAGCAACGTGAAGAGTTTGAATTAGAGCGTAAAAGCACTGAATATGTAGACGGAGTTGTGACCTTCGCGGGGCATGAGAAGAAAGATATTCGGCATTCAACAGACCCTCCCTCAAAAGAAAACAAGGTTGTGCGCAAGATGGATTGGGGTCGCGTATTTCTTGCTCGGCTTTCTCGGCCTGTTGACTTTCGGGGCTGCAGCCTATCACGGGGTTACGATGAATTTCTGTTGTCTACATCGGCTCCCACTAACCCAGCTGCCCTATGACTATTTGATCCGGGTATATCTGAGCAGACCCGAGGTAACACAAACTTCCTTGGCCACGGAGAGAAGACATATCCTCCACAGCTAGGCGGTAACATCAAATGGAGACTGAACAGTAAGTTTCACCACAAGCAATTGCCGGGAAACTACACCGATCATGTTGGCAGCGAGATAGCTGATTGTGGAGCCGGGTTTGCCCCAACCACGGAATGGATGCGAATTTTCGTCGACCTCCTTGAGGTTCCCCATGCCCATGAGAAAGGTACGTGTAGAACTACGGTGAACACTTTCTACACAACTGATCCGTCGCATTGTCACGACTCGAGAATTCTGTTATACCCCGATGCGAGGATGCGTCGAGTTTCGGAGGGGGAAACTGATGAGGGCTGTCAAACTTCTTCGGTCAATGAAAGTGGCACAGAACTTCACGAAGACCTTCAAATGGTGCCATAGAACTCCGCGCAACTCAAAATCCCCATGCATTCATTAATCTATCTTCATTATCTCTTTAATTTCTGTTTATCTATATATTTGACGTGAGTAAGCTGTGAAAGGCATCAAAAAGATCAATAAAATTATTATTATCGAATTCTCTCTTTCAAGCTCACGTGGTGATCTTGGTGCGATCCGTATCACGCAGTCTCCCATCCTTTGCTTCGTAGCTTTGGGCGTACGACGCCACGTTATCGTCCCAACTCACGGGCCCGACGCCAACTTGCGCTCTCGCGTCGTTGTGGGCGTTTACGAAATCTTGAGGCGAGTTTTGGGCGTGGACGAGTGCGAGGGTAAATAAGGGTGTGAGTGCTAGAAAGGTGATTGCTAGGGCCATGATTTGTTGTTTGTTAAGAGTTGATGATTATTAGGGTTTTTGCAAGAACTAACTATGTCTGGGCTTCGTAGGCGAAGTTGAATGGAATTTTTTGGATGAAACATAGCAATCCGCCACCACAACGCAATAATTTTCCACGTTGGAATTTTACACACTTGGTGTTACGCCGGGTCATCTTTGATTGCTGTGATGTGTTTAATTTGAGGTTTTATTGCATCATCCATATTTATGTTGACCAGCGTAGACGATCAAAAAATTAATAGTCTTTCTGTTTTTAGGGTTATAAACATTAATATCAATTTAATTAGTAATTTCATACCGATATTATATTCCTTTTAGTCTTTTTTATTAAATAAGTTAATAGAATAACATAAAAATATGGATGGAATCAAATCGATAAAATCAAATGTAGATATGATGAAATAAAATGTCAAAATAATCATCAAATATGTATCGAATCAAGTCAAATATGTCTAAAAAATCATATATGGATAGAATGAATAACTTCCAAGAAATATTTTCATTATCAGAATAGACATCTTCACCAAATTAGAAAGGTTGTTCACCCAGTTCAGTTTTTAGGTTTGTGACCAAACCTGAAAGTCCGCGAATAAATGTTTAAGAAAAGGCGCGTTCACAAAATTTTTTAAAAGGTATTCATCTAAGAAACATTTAAGAAAACATAAACCCAATCATCTTCAACGAAAATCAAGATCAATAAGTTTTTCGCGAAGCTCTTCAAGAATATAATGATCCTGGCTGGTTTTTGTCGCACTATTACGTATGACAGAGAAGAAAAGTTATTTCCACATGGTAAGATTTCTAGCACATATCTAAGTTCCAATTCCACACGTTATCTACAGTTGATGTTTTGTCAAGAACGTTGGAGACTGACGTTGTATTAAGTACTATTGATGTGTTTTTAATGCCTAAAACATCTTTCTTATGACAATGTCTTTTAATTAAGTAAATCCGAACTTGAACTGCAAACGACCCATGTGCTCCATGTCCTTTTAACTAAGTGGAGCTTACTTGGATGATAGGGGAAAAGTTAGTTCCAAATCATCAATCCTGGCGCACACGTGTTAATTCCGGCTTTGTCCTTAAATACTCTTTTTATTAAACTTGGCACTAAAACTGTTCCGCTTAATTAATGTGTCTAGAAATCAGCACCATCTCAAATTTATGGGACTAAATAATTAATTAAGCCTATACATTTACATATTATTATATGTCGAACTTACAAGCGGGATAAAAAATTGGATTGCCTTAAATGTTACTCAACGAATGAACGCATATATTGCACAAGAGTTAGTTAGCTAAATACAAATGACCAATTAACCTCATTGGTGAGGACAAGTGAGCCTAAACTCCGATGATCAAGCTCGGACATGATCCGAAAGTTGCTCAGATCAGCTTGAGAAAAGATGAAGTAATGCTGTACAAATATGCTAAGTCTCGCAGATGAGCAGCAACCGTCTGATCTTGGTGCGAGAATTGATCTAAGGGCCGAGATTCAAAGTTAAAGTTGCTGCACACTTTTAAAGGTGAAGTAGCGCGAGGTACAACACTAAAAGCAGGTGGTACAAGCGCTCAATGCGTGGCTGATTCCTGGAGCTTTATAAACACCCGATTTCATACTTAAACTAGCAACCTTTGAGCGAGCGTAGCTTTTGATAGAGAGAAATTTAGCGAGAGATCTAAACTAAAAAGTTCGAGAGGAAGTATTAATCTTGTAATCTCTTCTTTTGGTTTGGAATAAGAAGCTATAGTTGGTCTAAGCCGAACCACGTTATGTCATTCTTTGTTTATGGTATTCTTTCTCTGAATTTCGATTCGATCACACTAAAGATCTAAGTTCTTGATTCAATTCACACACACCCACATTAGAAAAGTGACTTGTGAACCTAACGTCGCCGGAAACCCAACACTCATGTCATGTATAATTGCGTACAACATGGAATCATTCTTCTAGTTACTTGGTCATTCATAACACATTTCATTTCTTTCCGTTATTTAATTTTTTATTTCAAACCACTACGATCTGACGCAACCGCTATCTAGGTTGCCCAAATCTCTTCCGTTTTCAAAATTAGCAGGTGACATCCACTAGTAGAAAATGATAAATAGGCGACGGCACTTTCGGTCGCCTACAGTAGACGCGGTGGCACTTTCATAATTTTTTTTTAATTTTTGTTCGTCATAGGCGACGCTTTCTAGTCCAAAACCGTCGCCGATAATTGTCGAAAGCCTCCGGCGACAGTTCCTCTCTAAAAACCGTCGGCTATATACTTTTTTATTTTATAAATATTGAACTTTGGCGACGGTTTCTACGTTCAAATCAAAAAGCGTTGCCGAAACGCTATTAAATAAAGTATGGGTGACGGTTCCTGGCTAAGAACCGTCGCCCAAACCCTATTAAAAAAATTAAAATAAGCATGGGGGACGGTTCCTTGCTAACAACCGTCGCCCATACCCTTTTAAAAAATAAATAAGCATGGGTGACGGTTCCTGGCCAGCAACCGTCGCCCAAGATTTTTAAACATTTATTTCTTTTTTTAAATCTTCATTTTGGGCAACGTTTAAGTGATATTTGGTTAAGAACCGTCGCCCATACCCCTTACTTAAACCCTCTTCCCAAGTATTTTCATAACCGCGCGACGGCGAGGACGAGCTCCTCCCTCTTGGCGATTCTTCCGATGACGACGAGCAATATTCCGACAACTTCGAGCTTGGAGAACACCGTAAGACCTCCACAAACCATTTACCCTCTACGTATTTCACGATTTATGGCTCTAAGTGTTCGAAAATTGAAGCTTTTCGAAAATGTTTGTTTTGAATTTTGGGTTTCCCGACCTTAATTTATGTGATTTCATAGCTTAGCATTGTATATATTTGATTTGGGGTTGGAGCATAATCTTTGTGAAAATTAGGTTTTTCAAAATAAATTTGCACAATTTGAGATTTTGGACGAATTTGGGGCGATTTCCGCGCGACCTCTCCTCTCTTGGCAATTTTTCCGGCGACTGCAACCCTTTTCCGACGATTCCGAGCTACGAGAACATGGTATGTCGCGATTAATGGCATGAAATCTTCCAAAATTGAAGCTTTTCGAAAATATCTCTTCCGAAATTTAATAGCTTATGCGATTTAATAGCTTAGTCCTTTGTATTCCGTGCTTAACTTATGCGATATATAGTCCCTTGTTATATTCGATTTGAGGCTGATATTGAGCTTATTGTGAAAATTAGGTCCTGAGTCATCTTTCGAGAATTTGGAGAATTTGGGCTATTTGTGGCCGATTTGTGGGAAGATTTCCGTGCTTGGACAGCTGTGCCCGTGCTTCTTGACAATTTTCTCCGGACAATACGTAAGTTTTCAAACCCCTATTTGATTTATATGCCTTTGTCTATGTGAATTTACTTGCGGTTTTTAAGCTTAGATACCCGTTCAATGTTTTCTCATTAGGAGGAAACGTTGAATGGCTACTACGTCACGCGATACATGTACGATATTCTTTCCAGATGTGTCGGAAGGGGATAGGTGCAACTTGCCAACGGTATTGAACCTTTAAGACATCATCTTCCTTAAATCTCAATTTTACTATAGGTTTAATAAGTTTTAATATTATCCTCTTGTTTAATGTTATAGATGCTAGAAGGCATCTCTTACGGCGACGAATCATTCAACGTAGTTCGGGAGTTGTAGGCGGAGCATTTTACGAGGTCTTTTTATGTAGGTACTTTATTAGACTTCTACGTTAATATGTCTGTATATATGTTATGAGACATTTGTTTGATGATATAATTGCTGATCTTTATTGAGTATTATTAGTTATTGTTTGAGGATCGATTGTTGGGGATTGATCTTTTGATTTGTTTGGGTTGGTTTGGATTGATTGTTGGGGCACAGAAAAATTGAAAAGAATAAAATAAAAAAAAATAAGCATGGGTGACGGTTCCTGGCTAAGAACCGTTGCCCATACCCATTTGAAAATTAAAATAATCATGGTGACGGTTCCTGGCTCAGAACCGTCGCACATATTCCTGCACATGGGCGAGGCTCTGGGCGACGGTTGTTACGGCGACACCGTCGCCCAAGGCTTAACTTTTTAAAAATAAAAATAAAAATTAATAGGGTATGGGCGACGGTTCTTAGACAGGAACCGTCACCCATGCTTATTTTATTTTTAATGGGGTTTGAGTGACAGTTCTTATCCAGGAACCGTCATCCATGCTTATTTTTTTATTATTATTTTTTTGATTTTTCTACAATCAATCAAAAAACAACCCAAACAAATCAAAATGAAGATTAAAAAATTTAAAAGCCTTGGGCGACGGTTTCGCTCAAGAACCGTCGCCCAAACTTAACATTCTCAAAAATAAATATTTAAAAACCTTGGGCGACGGCTCTTAGGTAACAATGCAGAAACCTTCGCCCAAGTTCATATCTAAAAAAAATAAAATGAAAAAGCATATAGGCGACGGTTTTTAGAGAGGAAACCGTCGCCGGAGGCTTTCGACAATTACAGGCGACGGTTTTGGACTAGAAACCAACGCCTATGATGAACAAAAATTAAAAAAGAATTATGGACCACCGCGTCTACTATAAAGTGTCGTCATTTATCATTTTCTACTAGTGTCACCATATGATGATATGCCAATTCTTGACCCGTGCTAAACATAGGGTTGTGAGTGCGGCTAAGGCTTCGACAAACTTAACTTTTGAATCCTTGGAGAAAAACTTGTTTACACCAAAGGGATCCCCATGTCATTTCTATGTGGCAATGTTCTCGCGTTTCATATGAATGTAGAGAAAGTTCCCACAAACATTTTCGGATTCTCTAAATGTTTTGCGAAACATTAGATTGCATAAGATCTTATCAATTATATGTGTTGAGATTGTTGGCAATACTAAACAGACAGTTATGTTAAGATTGTTGGTACATAAAAACATATGCCAGGCATAACGGACTTATCGTAAGGAAATTGCGACTGTCGTACGATAATTTTCTTAAACAGATTCCTCCCTCACGATTGTGTTGAGATTCGACGAACGTCTCCATCAAACTTTGAGAGTCGTGATACTTTCTTAGGACCCGAACGGCAACACCATCGAATTCAAACAAACGGATAGTATGAGCAGATCCCCAGACACTTGCACACGATACTTGTTGTTTTCTTAACTTTCTTCCCCGACGAGTATAATCCAGTGTAAATAGGAATCAGAAAATAGTTTCGGGATACAAAAACAACTCTTCGAAGACTTTGAAATCGAACCGTATTGGTCCGAAGGATATCATTTGAATTAAAATATCGTTCCAACTAATTTTAATATTACAAATTCAATTAGATTATTAGATTCAATCAGAGTGCGTTACTATTCGCATATTTGGAAACAAAAATCGCATGATATTACGAATTATAAAATCTTAATTTCAAATTCAAATACACCGTTTGGAAACGTCTCGTAGTAAGAACATCCCACAACCCTAACCACTCCACTCCTGGCAAAAGTCGTCGACACAAACACCTCGTCTCAATCAACCACAAACAGTATTCTTTGCACACTATGTACCTAATCCTACGATCATAGACAGCATAGTTTCCCCGTCCATGCGACGTAATCAAATCGCAGTAGAACTTAGTACTCCCCCAATGTTCGTCTTGAAATGCCAGCTGAAGCTTGTTTGGATCGTGGATAATGGCGAGGAAAAGAAAACTAGAGAGAAATTGATTTATGTTAGCTTTTCCCTCATTTCCCTCACCATTTGGTGAAGAAAATGATTTTCCATGTTTTTTGCCTCAAAACTAACTTAAAAGTTTTCTTTTCTTTTCTTCACCTATTTCTATAGTCAACCAAACACAAAAATAATTTTCCCTTTCCATTCCTCACTAAATTCCTTGAACCAAACACACCCTTACTGTAGAAGAGGTTGTGGGTCCCGATATGTCCTCCGAAGAGTAACAGTGGGCCGTTGCGTTTTCTCCTTGAATATCGTTCTTTACCTCCACAACTATTGTTTCGAATAGATTGGTGGACGAAGGGCTTAATGCAGGAGAATCTGCTGTTAGGGTTCTCAAGTGTTTAATTGAGGGTGATTAATGTCATAATTATGGTTAGGGTTATGATAAAACTGTTGTATGTCTCTGTTGGTCCGATTTATCCAACCTTGACAAGATTCATATAATTAGTATTACCTTAGACGATGAATTTCGGATGCTAAAGAGCAGTAATACCACTAGACGATCTGCAGAGTTTGAACAGAGTGGGATGCGCGAGCTACTTAGCAAAATAGTTAAACTCTGATTCTGAATCTGTAACCCTAAACATGTAATGTTTAGGGTATTTATACATAAGCCCTAGTGGGCTATTGAGCCCAAAAGTAACTAATTACCCACAGATAAGGTATATTACAATCTATTAGCTTAATATAAATTACAAAGCTTAGATTAATTAATTGAACACAATAAATATTCCCTAGCAATCTCCCCTTTTGTGTTCCATTTGCATTTCAGCGCTAGTTATCTTCGTCTTATAATCGCCCACTTCTTTAAAAGATCCAAGCTCACTGTCTCTTGAACTTTTCTTCTCTTAAGTGTTCAAAGCTGCTTGTTGGATCATCTCTCTTGTGTTCGATCTCTCCCCTGGATAGTCACCACTCCCCCTACGTTTGTTCAACCTTTTGTTGGGATTGGGAGTTTTCTTTTAAACTCGAAGAGCTGTACACGAGTCGGCAACTTTGATTCTTGAAGTCCATGCTGAAGTAGTTGGCCGTATCTTGTCATTGAGTTCTATCTCTCCGTTCGATTGTAGCTCAACCCTCCTACGTCTGTTCAACCTTGCGTTATGATTGGGGTGTTTCTCTAAAATCGGAGAGTCGTACATGAGGCGACAACTTCAATCGTTGGACTCTATAGTCTTTGCTTGATTCTTTGACGATGTTTGAGATTTGGCATTTCCGAAAATGTGTCTGGGTTCCTTCGAATTATTCATGTGCATGAGAGCCCAGTTCCAGAGTGTTGCGTGCGGCGGAATTGGTGGATGATCCGACCTGTTAGTTTATACATACCCCTTCTCCCCCTCATAGAGATTCGTGTTAACGAGATCCGCATGCTTGTATAGGAGGCTAAGGACACAATCGACAGGTCGTTAGGGTAATAACCGGACGGAGCCACAAAGGCAATCCGTCGAAATGGGTATCGGGGCCACATAGGCATCCCGTTGACATCAACTAGGAGCAAGGCTCGTAGAAGATGGCCGAAACTGTTGTTGCTTTGATGTTGCAACGGCCAGACTTCCTTCAGATCCTCGAAGCATGTCTTTAAAAAACATGTCTACGGAAGTTCTGATCTGGTCACACAGTCTAGATAAGAAAAAAAGTGTATGTGTCCTAAAAAGATATAAAACATTTGGATGGTGAGGACACACTAGACTCGACGTGTTCAATAAAATTCAGTGGTGTGGGGCTGACTACCACTTAGTTCAATATCTCCTGCTTCCAAGTGAAGCAGTGATAGATTACGTGGCTCCCCGTGATTTAGTGAAACATCGGTCTATTGGGAGATCGATGAGTGTGTAAGGCTCGGGTGTGCATGCGCCGTTGGACCTAATGCGGCGACTTCTACCCGGGGGATAATAAATTAGCACATGTACCTATGGGGATTGGTCCGAGTATGAGCTAAGGGAATTTTGTATCTTCCGCTCTTCGGTCTTGTCGAGAATTTCCAAATAGGGGTAGTTTAATGAGTTTGAGATCGTCACTAACACTCGGCTGTGTTCCGGGGATAGGTTCAGTTTGGTCTGACTGAACCATGGGAACTTGAAATCCATACATCCGGTACGAAGTGATGCGTGCTGCTTGATTTTGGTCAGCGGTTCGGAGCAGGTCTGTTGAGGTCATTACCAAGTTAGCACTAGAAGCCACCATCGCCTTTTGAAGAGAGTTGACCGTTGTAGGCTTGAGATTCGTCCTTGAAGTTTATCTCTGGAAGACGGGGGAATTCTTTTGAGGCAAGATTACGAGAGTATGGGGCCTTTCCTTTTCTTAATATATATATATATATATATATATATAAATATATATATGTGTGTGTGTGTGTGTATTTTCTTATTAATAATGTAATAGTAACTATATATTATATTATTTTTAATTATATATCTATATCTATATATACATATATAAATAATATAATATATAGTTACTATTACATTATTAATAAGATAATATATATTATCTTATTCTTTCTTTTTCATTCCTCCCCCTCAAATCATGCTACTTAAAACTGAATACTCCACCTCAAAAGATGCAAATACGAATCAACTTTATCTTTCGAATCTCTTTCCCTAAGTTCACGTAATTAAGTTTGTTCCCCCTCAAAAATTTAATTATTGCTCCCTTTAACACAAATATAGGAGTTGCTTCTCTTTAAAATAAAGATTTGCTCCCCCTCAAATTTAGCTCAAATAGGAAAAATGGTATTTAGTTGACTACGGAATATGCGTTATGAATTTCAAAATCTCGCAAGGTTATGAAAATGCATATTTAAACATGTACCATTTTGAAAGATAAAGGCATTTATCAATTCAGCCTATATGCATACGGAAAAGTTTAAGCTCGAAAATTCTTTAAGATGTATGCATAATGAAAATGTATCTATAACATGGTATTTAATGCATTTCAGCTCATGTATGCATGCGAAAATTTGGAATTTAAGGTCTTTTTGAAGCATGCATAACTATAATGTACCTATAGGAGGGTTTTTAGTCATTTTAGTTCATATTCATGCTAAAATTTGAAATTTAAAGGTCTTTTAAACATGCATAGTTATGATGTACCCTCGTTTGGTTGCTCGCATCGCTAACCAGCCGTGTATGTGGAGCAACCCAAGATACCATACACACTAGGATGTTTGGTTGCCCCCGTCGCATACCAGCCATGAGTGTGGAGCAGCTCTCTTAGTACCTACTCATGCTGGGATATCTGCAAAACATTATCAGGACTTTGGTACCCATTTTTGGATGGGTCCTCCCTTATTAACAGAAAACGGGTTAAGCACATAAGGTGTAAAATCTTGTCCTAAATCATCCATTAATATAGTTTTAGGTACCCATTTAGGACTAATTTGACACGGGTATGACATTTCAGCACAGGTGAACGTGTTATTAGAAGAAGATTTAAAATTTTCTCCGAAGCCAGTCACATAAGATGTTTCTCAGACTTAACATGGACTGAATATTTCAGGAAGGCAGAAGAACATATAGAATTTATAGGCATTGTTAGTACATGAAATGTTCTTCCTACGTGAAGTGTTCACACGATTCACATCAAAATGATGACTTTTCTTAGAACTTTGCTTACTAGAATGATTAACATTTTTGGATGGGTAAGCAATTCCGCAGCTATCATTCTTTAAAGAAAGAGATGTTTTTGGGGCTTGAGAAGTTCGCTTGCTTGAGCTTGAAACTTCTTCTTTGCACGCTTCTCTTTTGATAGGAATGGGAGAGGAAAACTCTTGAACATTTTCGACTTTAATTTTCGCAGACAATTTTGATTTTCCTTTCTCCTTCCTAATTTTCATTTGTTCTTTAGCTATCTTTAAAGCTCGACTTTTACTTAACGTTTCAGCTTCAGTCAATATTGACTTAGAGTATTCCTATTACCATATAAAGCTCTAGTCGCCAGTAACTTAGAATTAGTAGAAGTCGTTGCGACAGTAGGAACAAGATCATCCGTTTGCATCCCTTTATCATGTTTTGAAATCGAGGAAGCTTTAAGATTAGATATCACCATTAGAAGTGTATTCTTTTCTGCTTCAAAATTCTTTCTTTCCATTTCTAATGTAGAATTTAAATCCTCTATTTCGTTAAGAATATGAGGTATATCTACGGAAGATGAATTTTTTGAATGATCAGATTTTGCTTCCTCGGTCTTAGAAGTCACAAGAAGATTTTCTAAATTTTTAATCTTAGAATAGAGCTTCGTGCGTTCTACATGTAAGAAAGCGTAGTTATTTTGAGCCGTATTCTTTTCGCCTTGACAGGTATCTAGACTCTTAGTTAATTCACTAACCTTAGTATTAGAATTTTCTAGTTGGGCTTCTAGATTAGCGACTTTCTCATTTGCATTCGACAATCTACAATCAAGGATACCTCTCTCTTTGAGACTCTTAACCAAGCAATTGTAATTGTTGTCTAGCCTGTCTTCTAATTCTTTTACTATCGAACTACGCTTCTCTAAGGAAATATACTTAGTCTCGCTAATAATCGAGTAGGCGTCCATTTTTGTAGTAGGTTGGAGTTGGATCTTAATCGTGTTGATCAGCTAAATCTTAGATGAAACCAAATAACGTTAGAATATTGAAGATAGATAAGATAATAACACGGTTTAATTTATGATTACTTTAATGAAAATTTAATTAAGAAATGCAATTTTCGAAGAATGTCTCTAGATATGATTTTCGAGGATAGAAGTCTGATTGTATTTAGATTCAATTTATTAATGTCTTAAAAAAAAATGTTCTCGAAAGTGGTTTTCAAAAAAAATTAAATTTATAATTAAGAGCTTTTTCGATAAGGCCACATTGCAGATAAAAATTGAATTTCTTGAAGTGAATACCGAAATCCTTAAAGTAAGTACTAGATGATATCGAATTTGATTTCGTAATTCACTTTCTCAAGAAGTTCTAGTGAAATTGAAATTCGAGGATGTCGAAAGCTTTAAAATCGCTGAATAAGTTCGAGAATCTTGAAATTCGGGACGGAATTTAGCAGTCTTCTAGAACCTTATAATTGAGAGATATTTCGAAAGAAATGTTGAGAAAGCACATAATTGCAATTAAATACGATTTAACGAGAAATATATCGAGAAGTTCAAAATCGAAATTAAGAGTAGATTTCGATAAAAAATTTCGAGAAGCTTTAAAATTGAGATTTCGATAAATTCTCGAGAAGCTAGAAAAATTAAGGGCAGATCTCGATGGAAATTTCGAAAAGCACTAAATTGAAATTAACAACGGATTTCGGGCAATTGAAATTGAGAACAACAATATTTTGTCTCTTCGAAAAGTTTCTGTTCGTCGTCAAAGTTCTTGTTCGTCGTCAAAATCGGATCTTCGACTGAATTCGCAGGAAAAACTGATAAAATTTATCAACAATTATGAGAAAACAGATATTCAATTATGCATTATTCCAGAGATTAAGCAGAATTCGTGGAGTTCAAAAATCTATAATACTGCAAAATCGAAAAATCAGAAAGTTCGATGAATTTGATCCACGATTTCGGCTCTGATACCACTTGCTGGTCCGATTTATCCAACCTTGACGAAATTCATATTATTAGTATTACCTTAGACGATGAATTACGGATGCTTAAGAGAGGTAATACCACCAGACGAGTCGCAAACGATGTGGAACGTGCGAGTAATTTAGCCAAATAGTCAAACTCTGATTCTGAATCTGTAACCCTAAACATTGTAATGTTTAGGGTATTTATACATAAGCTCTAATGGGCTATTGAGCCCAAAAGTAACTAATGTACCGACAGATAAGGTATATTTACAATTTGGTCCTATCTTAATATAAATTACAAAGTTAAGATAAAATAATTAATTGAACACACTAAATACTTCCTAACTGTCTCCATTATTGGCGATGACTATATGGCTAAATTGATCTTATATACGCTAAGTTTGCATGGTCTTGTGACATAGGATTGTTTATTGCGTGCGTATTCAAGAGAAGTGATGATATACAGTAAAACCTCTATAAATTAATAATATTGGGACCTTGGAATTTTATTATGTTTAGGGTATTTATACATAAGCCCTAATGGGCTATTGAGCCCAAAAGTAACTAATGTACCGACACATAAGGTATATTTACAATTTGGTCCTATATTAATATAAATTACAAAGTTAAGATAAAATAATTAATTGAACACACTAAATACTTCCTAACTGTCTCCATTATTGGCGATGAATATATGGCTAAATTGATCTTATATATGCTAAGTTTGCATGGTCTTGTGTGACATAGGATTGTTTATTGCGTGCGTATTCAAGAGAAGTGATGATATACAGTAAAACCTCTATAAATTAATAATATTGGGACCTTGGAATTTTATTAATTTAGAGAGATGTTAATATCGATAAAGTAATATTTTATAATTAAAAGAGAGACTCTTTAAATTCAACAAATTAGAATGCATTGCGATAAATGAATTTAAATATGTTTCAACAAATTTAGAATGCCCAAGTCGGGACCGGAAGATTTTATTATTTTAGAGAGTTTGTTAATTTATAGAGTATTAATTTATAGAGGCTTTACCGTATATGGATATCATTTAGGTCATGGTTTTCTTGTAATAGTATTGCAGTTAATGTGAGTTTATTAGTCGTTCATGAGACTTTAATACGTTTTGCTTGTAAGCGCGAACTGGAAAAGAAGTACAATACATTAGGTTTGACCACGAATTAAAAAGGAATGCATTTTATGTACTGTTCATGCATTTTGGTGATTTGGAGATAATAAATGGATATTTTAAGTGTCTTTTTAATTAACATTATCGACTTAGTCATTATAGAAAATTAAACAGTTGTTTCGTAAACTAAGGAACAGTACTTTCATGACATACGACTTGGGGGCAATTTAAAGACATTATTAACTTTCAAAGTTAAAGAGATTCTTCGATTGAATTGGAACTATTCTCCGAATGTGTCCCGTCACAAATTCCCACAAGCATTCAATTTCATAAATTTCATATAAAGATTACTAACCTTATCAATTATAAAAAGCCTCAGGAATAGAAAAATTTTACCGGTTTTAATATCGAAATAAATGACCATATTTACGTTAAAAAAAAAAAAGAGAAGAAGGTTTTTATATCGTACAAAACAAGGTATTAGACTATACTTATCCATGACCTTCACAACCGGTCATGAGAATAAAATATTATTCTCTCTCCTCCACATTCACAACCTACACCAAGGGGTGAGCATTGGGTCGGGTAGTCGGGTATCGGGTAGTTCGTGTAACGACCCGACTTCCTAGATACGTATTTTGGCGGATTTTTGCAGCGTAAGCAGCGGAAAACCCATTTAATTAAAACTTTTAAAATATAATAATACAAATACGTTCGATGTCTAAATCCATAATTTCAAACCAAAACACATTTTGATTCATTTGGCGGAAGCCCAATAAGTCCAAGCCCAAATTTAAAAACACGAAACATAAACTCGTTCCACAGGTCGCGTCCCATGTACTGCGCCGCCCTCAAAAGTCCGTGGAGTCACCGCCATCAGCCGTATTACCTACACACGTAAACCCTGAGCTTTTGCCCAGTAGATGAAAATATGCATGAATGCAAATGCTCTCACATCCCAAACTCGACACATCTCACAAAATGCACGCTCGACTCTTTTATAATATCTCATCATCAACTCAACTCATCTCATCACAATCAGGGCCCGAGGCTTAGGAACTAAAGGCAACACGCGCGCAGGGGTCCGTAGCTCGGGAGGCCCCACTCCCCACAAGGGTCAGTAGCTCGGGAGGCCCACTCCCCACATCTCAATCATATAGTGCTCCTTAGTCCTAACCTCAACTCATACCATTCGACAACCATCAATCGGTCATAAACTACCCCACTGAACATCACTAAACAATATTACCGTGACTCCACGCAGTTCTCTCTTTTCGTACATGTGTATGCAAATGTCGTGCAAATAGAATGCAACATATAAAATGCATCATATTAAACAACAACATATCGGCCCGATATATAATCTCGGCCCGATCTAAAAAAAACTATCATACACCAAATAATTCGGGACCAAAGCCCGTGTTTCGATTTAATCGACGCAAAACCTTAACCACAGAAACTCTCCCGAAATTCACTAATAGTTCCCAAAATTTAATCCTTTTTACTTTAAGACCCTAATTTCACAATTGGTCCATATTTTAAAATTCTAACGTCCAACTTTCAAATATCACTTAAATTTCTACTTTAAAAATATCTTTATGAATTTTTTGCACTTAAAATCCCAAAATCTCATAATTTACTTTTTAGGACCAAAAATTTTCCTAAGTTTCAGATCTGCCCCGAAAGCTTTAAAAATTTCAGATTAGCCCCGAAAGCTATCTTTAAAAATCTCCCCGTTCGGATTTTTACATTCTCAGCCCCTAGATTCTTAAAATTTTCAATCTAGTCCCCTAATTTTTGAAAATTAGACAAAGGGCCCCAATTATTTATGCCGAATTTCAAATCTGCCCCAAAAGCTTTATATTTCTTTAAAAATCTCCCTTGTTCGGATTTTACATTCTCAGCCCCCAGATTTTTGAAACTTTTCAATCTAGTCTTTTCAATCTAGTCTCCAAATTAAAAAAAAAAAAAAAAACTATTTTATACGGCTGTTTTGCGACAGTTTAGTATCTCTCAATGATCACAGGGTAAACGACGTCCGATGGACCTGACATTTTAAACATAGATAAATAACTTGCAAATCTTGATTCTGTCCAAAGGGATTTTTAATCCGAATTCTAGATCGTGAGATATAAATTTTTGAACCTCTTGACCGAAATGGATAAAGAAAACCCTAGAAAACACTAATCCTCCCCAAGTTTTGTTCTATCCTCTTAATCACAAGTCCTCTAACTCTATTCTTATGTTTCATAGACCTAAACTTCATAAAGATTAAGGTATTAAGCTGGCCGAATTTTAGCATGTAAGCATCATCGCGAAAATCATACAAGAAATTCACGTTTAGCGCATAAACACGTATAAATTCGAAAGAGATCATGCAATCACGAAAAATTCACGGATTCAAAACTTGTTTACGTGTGTAGGTGATCTTCACCTACCTTAAATTCCCGAGAGGTAACGGGTTGTTTCGTGTGATTCCAACCCTAGAGTTTCGATCCCGAGCTCCCGAAGGTTTTTTTTTTCTCCTTCTCTTCTTTCTCCCTTTTTCTTTCTTTTTTCTCTCTCCTTTCTTCCTTCTCTCTCTCACTCTTGCGACCTCTCCTCCCCTCTCTTTCTATTCTTTTTAGTTTATTTATTCTTATTTGTCTTCATGTAGTATTAGTTGATTAGGTGTATTAAGTGGTATATTAGTTAGGTTATTTTGTCCTTTCTTTTCTTTCTTTTCCCCCCTCCCATCTCTCCCATGTTCTCTCCTCTTTCTTCTCTATTTCCTTTAAATTGTTGGTTGTTTTCGTCCTCTTACCATTATAGAGATGCTTGGAGGTGGCTTGGATAGATCTTGTCTCCATGCTCACATAGAGATGGATGGAGGTACATTTATTAAATAAAGGATCTTGTTTTATTTACCACACTCACATGGAGGTGAATTGAAATTATTTTATTTATTTTATTATTTTTTTCCTTACTTAATTTCAGCCATAATAATTTTATTATTATTATTATTTTATATTATTGGGCCAAAATTCCTAACATCTAATCTATCCCTCCCATACTTGGGCCATTATCCTCCATTTGGCCCATAATTATTTCGGCCCCTTTTAAATTCATCAGGTCCAATTCTAAATTCTTTGCTCGACACGGAAAGAAATCGGTGTATGTTCGAAATCGACTTCACACATTCCGAATATTATTGAAATAATCCCGTATTAAATTTTTACGGGTATTACATTCTCCCCCCCTTACAAGAATTTCGTCCCCGAAATCACATCTAAAGAAATAATTCGGGATAACGATTCTTCATATCATCTTCTCGCTCCCACGTGGCTTCTTCAATCGCTTGGCTTCGCCACAGTACTTTGACTAACGGAATATTTTTATTCCGAAGTCGCTTCACTTCGCGCACTAAAATTTCAACTGGCTCCTCTTCGTAGCTCAGGTCCGGCTTGAGTTGCTGGTGAAGTGTTCGCTTCCTAGTACATGATTCGGGTTCGTAACGTATTTACGTAAGGTTGATACGTGAAATACGTCGTGGACTTGGGCTAACGAGGCTGGTAACTCCAGTTGATATGCAACTTCCCCGACTCTCTTAAGGATTTGGAAAGGACCAATGTACCTCGGACTGAGCTTGCCCTTCTTTCCAAATCTTTTCACGCCTCTCATAGGAGATATCTTCAAGAACACCCGATCGCCTTCCGAGAACTCTAGTGGCCTTCGTCGTTGATCAGCATAGCTCTTCTGACGACTTTGGGCTGTTTGCATCCTCTCCCGGAATTTTCCCACAGCTTTAGTCATTTCACGAATCATTGCAGGGCCCAACAACGCTTTCTCGCCGATTTTATTCCAATGAATTGGGGATCGACATTTACGCTCGTTCAAGGCTTCGTAAGGCTCAATCCCGATCGTTGCTTGATAGTTGTTGTTATAGGAAAACTTTATTAGTGGAAGGTATTTGCTCTGCCTGAAAATCCAGGTTGCACGTTCTCAACATATCTTCGAGCGTCTGGATTGTTCTCTCAAGCTGTTCGTACGTCTGAAAGTGATATGCCGTGTTGAAGGATAGTTTCGTCCTCATGGTCTTTCGTAATCTCACCCAGAATTGGGACAGAAATCTCGAATCCCGATCTGAGACGATTAAAATCGGGATCCCAAGGAGTCTCACAATTTCTTTTATGTACAACTCTGCGTACTTCTCCATGGAACAAGTTTGATTGATTGGTAGGAAATGGGTTGATTTAGTCAATTTGTCGACGATCACCCAGACTGCATCATGGCCCTTTACGTTTTTTTTCCTCAAGAATTCGATATAATAATGTTGGCTTCAACGTTAACGCTGCTAGTTTTATTTCGATCTTCCCAAATTGATTATTTCCACTCCGAGTTGGCACAGGTTCGTATTCACTGATTTATGGATCAAAGCTTCTGCGACTACGTTCGCTTTTCCTGGGTGATAATTTATTGCACAGTCGTGGTCTTTTGCTAACTCGAGCCATCGTCTTTGCCTCATGTTTAACTCCTTCTACGTGAAAAAGTACTTTGGGCTTTTATGATCTGTTAAGATCTCGCATCGTTCTCCGTATAGATAATGTCGCCAGATTTTCAGGGCAAACACCACTGTTGCGAGTTCCAAATCGTGTGTGGGGTAATTTTTCTCGTAGGATTTGAGCTGTCGGGAGGCATACGTAATTACCTTCCCGTTCTGCATCAACCCGCACCCCAAGCCATTTTTTTTTTAGGCATCACTGTATACCCAAAATCTTTCCATACCACAGGGTATTGTAAGAACATGAACTGTTGTCAGTCGTTTCTTCAACTCCTTGAAGTTTACTTCACAAGCTTCCGTTCACCTAAATGGAACGTTCTTCATAAGTTAAGTCTGACTTTCTTCACCGTTATTGTCACGATGAGCAGGTGTCGTTGGATCCAAGATGGCGCGCGATCTAATGGTCAGGATTTGAAGGCTGAAGATTTAATTATGTTTCCAGGATATCGCGCAAAAAGATCGACGGCTGAGATGTTTAAGAAGTGAAAGAATCGGATGGTGAATCGTGAGCGTTGGATCAAAAATCGGACGGATAGTAGTGAAGGTGCTATTTCACTTACAGAGTCGCATGCGATTCTTGCTCTAACACGTAGAAATGCAATACCACGTGGCGACTTGTGGAGCGTTCAATCGGATAAAATGGACGGTGAAGATAGATTGCGAATTCATGCTTAAAAAGATTTCTATCTTATTAATGTCGGATTTCCAGTTCACTTTCTCGAGCATGTAACTTCTTTTAGAGTGAAAATCATCGTGAGGTGAAAACGCGAGAGTTGTAGAAGAGATAGAGATCTGTAACTTTCGTGTTGTGATCAATAAGAAAGGAAGCTCGGTTGATCCATGGACATAGGTTGAAGTTCTGTCTTGTTTGTGCGTTAGTTCGCCGTACTAAATTCATTGATGTGACAGAGTCTACGCAGTGCATGTAAATACGGCATTGATTTAAACGTGAGCACAATTTCTTTGTCGTAATGGACATCAACATCTTTTTTCGAGATTTTGGATTGGATTTTTATGATAAATGTCCAATGTGATTTCTTCCTGTGCGTGATCTCTGAAATCGAGATTACGACGCTCGAAGAAAAATCTGATGTCGAAATTTATGAAGTTTATCTTTATACGGCGTTCGAAGGAAACTCGAAATTAATCTTGCTTATCCTTCGCTTCACTCACGCCTATAAATAGGTACTTGATGCACGCTATTTTGCACCACAACACAATTCTCTCCAACCACATCATTTAATTTTCGTAATGTATAATCTTGGAGGAAATGCGGATCGTGATGATGTTCCTCAGGAACCTTTTTGGAGGGAAAATATCGAAAAGCTTAAATTTGAGTTATTCCTTCTTTTGGGATTGCTCTTCGCTGCAATCGCCATTTTTGTGATGTGGGTTGTCACTCACAGCAGTTGCTTTTAATTTGTGAAAGGTTATGTCATGGGAAACCGGGCCTTTTCTGGCATATTGGAAGAAGACGCCGACAGAACTTCTCGAACATCGTTGATGTTTTATCTTCTAAGGTTATTTTTTTTATGTATTCGGATTGTAATATGATTTTCAATTATGTAATCGTTATGCATCGACTCTATCATGTTTTCTCTATGTTCTCGTCTCGCTTCCTAAATTTCTACAATTAACCCATGTTTCTCTGCGTCCTCGTCTCATTTTTAAAATTGTATACAAGCTCCGATTTTTAAAAAATTTTATATCGGTCGACTCTCTTTTATTTTGCCTTTTATTTATTTTAACTTTCCGAATTTCAGCTTGGTCCAATTCGGTCAAGCCCAAATTAACAAAGCCCAAATTTTGAAAAGGCGCAAAATTTAAATTTCGCCGAATTCCAAATTGACCCGAATTTTTACCCGAATTTTTAAGCAACCCCAAATTCTATCAAAAGTCCGAATTTTTTTTTTTTATCATTCTCTCCCTACCTTAATTTAACCGAGATTCTCCTACCAATCTAAGTGTAAAAGTACGAAATCTCTAACTTTTGAACACATCAAGGAGCACATAAAATCACCCAAATATTCACGTTAAAGCATATATCCAAAAATCATAAATCACATAATTACGTATTAAACTTACAGGCGTAGGCTGATCCTCCAGGCTTTTGAGCGGCAGTACATGGACAGTCTACAGAACCTATAACCTAATGCTCTGATACCACCTGTAACGACCCGACTTCCTAGATACGTATTTTGGCGGATTTTCGCAGCGTAAGCAGCGGAAAACCCATTTAATTAAAAATTTTAAAATATAATAATACAAATACGTTCGATGTCTAAATTCATAAGTTCAAACCCAAACACATTTTGATTCATTTGGCGGAAGACCTATAAGTCCAAGCCCAAATTTAAAAACATGAAACATAAACTCGTTCCACAGGTCGCGTCCCATGTACTGCGCCGCCCTCAAAAGTCCGTGGAGTCACCGCCATCAGCCGTATTACCTACACACGTAAACCCTGAGCTTTTGCCCAGTAGATGAAAATATGCATGAATGCAAATGCTCTCACATCCCAAACTCGACACATCTCACAAAATGCACGCTCGACTCTTTTATAATATCTCATCATCAACTCAACTCATCTCATCACAATCAGGGCCCGAGGCTTAGGAACTAAAGGCAACACGCGCGCAGGGGTCCGTAGCTCGGGAGGCCCCACTCCGCACAAGGGTCAGTAGCTCGGGAGGCCCACTCCCCACATCTCAATCATATAGTGCGCCTTAGTCCTAACCTCAACTCATACCATTCGACAACCATCAATCGGTCATAAACTACCCCACTGAACATCACTAAACAATATTACCGTGACTCCACGCAGTTCTCTCTTTTCGTACATGTGTATGCAAATGTCGTGCAAATAGAATGCAACATATAAAATGCATCATATTAAACAACAACATATCGGCCCGATATATAATCTCGGCCCGATCTAAAAAAAACTATCATACACCAAATAATTCGGGACCAAAGCCCGTGTTTCGATTTAATCGACGCAAAACCTTAACCACAGAAACTCTCCCGAAATTCACTAATAGTTCCCAAAATTTAATCCTTTTTACTTTAAGACCCTAATTTCACAATTGGTCCATAATTTAATATATTTTAAAATTCTAACGTCCAACTTTCAAATATCACTTAAATTTCTACTTTAAAAATATCTTTATGAATTTTTTGCACTTAAAATCCCAAAATCTCATAATTTACTTTTTAGGACCAAAAATTTTCCTAAGTTTCAGATCTGCCCCGAAAGCTTTAAAATTTCAGATTAGCCCCGAAAGCTATCTTTAAAAATCTCCCCGTTCGGATTATTACATTCTCAGCCCCTAGATTCTTAAAATTTTCAATCTAGTCCCCTAATTTTTGAAAATTAGACAAAGGGCCCCAATTATTTATGCCGAATTTCAAATCTGCCCCAAAAGCTTTATATTTCTTTAAAAATCTCCCTTGTTCGGATTTTACATTCTCAGCCTCCAGATTTTTGAAACTTTTCAATCTAGTCTTTTCAATCTAGTCTCCAAATTAAAAAAAAAAAACTATTTTATACGGCTGTTTTGCGACAGTTTAGTATCTCTCAATGATCACAGGGTAAACGACGTCCGATGGACCTGAAATTTTAAACATAGATAAATAACTTGCAAATCTTGATTCTGTCCAAAGTGATTTTTAATCCGAATTCTAGATCGTGAGATATAAATTTTTGAACCTCTTGGCCGAAATGGATAAAGAAAACCCTAGAAACCACTAATCCTCCCCAAGTTTTGTTCTATCCACTTAATCACAAGTCCTCTAACTCTATTCTTATGTTTCATAGACCTAAACTTCATAAAGATTAAGGTATTAAGCTGGCCGAATTTTAGCATGTAAGCATCATCGCGAAAATCATACAAGAAATTCACGTTTAGCACATAAACACGTATAAATTCGAAAGAGATCATGCAATCACGAAAAATTCACGGATTCAAACTTGTTTACGTGTGTAGGTGATCTTCACCTACCTTAAATTCCGGAGACGTAACGGGTTGTTTCGTGTGATTCCAACCCTAGAGTTTCGATCCCGAGCTCCCGAAGGTTTTTTTTTCTCCTCCTCTCTTTTCTCCTTCTCTTCTTTCTCCCTTTTTCTTTCTTTTTTCTCTCTCCTTTCTTCCTTCTCTCTCTCACTCTTGCGACCTCTCCTCCCCTCTCTTTCTATTCTTTTTAGCTTATTTATTCTTATTTGTCTTCATGTAGTATTAGTTGATTAGGTGTATTAAGTGGTATATTAGTTAGGTTATTTTGTCCTTTCTTTTCTTTCTTTTCCCCCCTCCCATCTCTCCCATGTTCTCTCCTCTTTCTTCTCTATTTCCTTTAAATTGTTGGTTGTTTTTGTCCTCTTACCATTATAGAGATGCTTGGAGGTGGCTTGGATAGATCTTGTCTCCATGCTCACATAGAGATGGATGGAGGTACATTTATTAAATAAAGGATCTTGTTTTATTTACCACACTCACATGGAGGTGAATTGAAATTATTTTATTTATTTTATTATTTTTTTCCTTACTTAATTTCAGCCATAATAATTTTATTATTATTATTATTTTATATTATTGGGCCAAAATTCCTAACATCTAATCTATCTCTCCCATACTTGGGCCATTATTCTCCATTTGGCCCATAATTATTTCGCCCCTTTTAAATTCATCGGGTCCAATTCTAAATTCTTTGCTCGACACGGAAAGAAATCGGTGTATGTTCGAAATCGACTTCACACATTCCGAAATAATCCCGTATTAAATTTTTACGGGTATTACAGTTCGGGTTCGTGTAGTTCGGGTTTGGGTTAAGATTTTCGTTACCCGAACCGGACCCGATCTACGGCGGGTACCCGCTTGTCGGGTATACGTCGGGTTCGGGTACCCGACGTCGGGTAACCGATTTTGAATTAAAAAAATTATGACTAAAATATGATAATGCAATATACATATCAAAATATCCATGTTATATATTTAATATCACTTATAATATTTTTGGATGCTTTATTTTCAAGAAATATAATATATACATATTTTTATATGTTTATTTATAAAGAGAATATATTTTCAATCTTTATAATGATTTCTGCATTGATAATAAAATATCACTTAATGCATTAAAATAAAATTAATCGGCACAGTAACTTTAACACCACTCAGGTTAGATATTGATATTTAGATATGTAATTATATTATTTTAATGTTTATGTATAAAAACTAATATATTTTTTTAAAAATTATTTGTCGGGTACCCGAATAACCCGATCGGATAGTAAATTACTACCCGAACCCGAACCCGAACGCCCACCCCTACCTACACCTCAACAATTTTTTCATACTTTATCAACCACCCAGCACAACCTATAATATTTATTTATTATAATTATTTTTAGTACTATTTGAATGTTTGAAAATATATTACATTATATGATATAAAATTTAGATATTTTGGTTATTGGAGATAGAAAAATAATATAAATTATGATATATTATAGAATATAATGGAGAAATAGATAATTGTGGAGAAAAAAATCATACATTTTGGTAAAAAAAATTAAAATATTTTAATAGATAATTAAGTGTATCATAAAATCAATAAAAACCACAAAAATAATTTTGAAACCTGTGCACAACCGGTTGGTGAACCAGGTCGGTCCACCAACCGGATTGTGGGAGGTTGTAGAGAATATTTACTTGTCTGATTTATTTTATTTAATTATATTGTACAACCGGTTGTCCGGGTCATTGATAAACATAGTTTTAATATGAGTACGGATATTGATATTTGTAATACTGGCTGGATTCCATATGTATAGCTTTTTTGGTCGAAATGCTATAAACGAGTCTCACATTGAAAAGCTTTGGGGGATTACAAATCGTATTAAACAGAGTCTACCCTCCTTGCGACACTTCTGGCCTCCAGGTTTGGATTCTAATTTATGGTGACATTATTTTACTTGAATGAAAAGAACTATTGCTCATTATCCTGTGTACATTATTATACATGTTGGTGCTCTTAAGTTGAAATCTGATCCATGGTTTCCTAACAGGAGCTACAACTGAAAAGGTCTACGAAACAAGTAAAGATTATATCCGTGGCTCAGTTTCGTCCAGAGAAGGTGGGCATTTAATGAGATTAAGGTATACATACAATATAGCTTTAACCATCTATTCGGAAGATTTTGTAGTCAAATATGCTACCACTAATGGAGCCCCTTGTCCAGGCACACTCGCTTCAACTCGAGGCATTTGCTGTTGCCCTGAAGAATTTGAATCGTGATCTACCAAGACCAAAGTTACAATTTGTTGGCAGTTGCAGAAATGACGCAGATGAGAAAAGGTTGCGAAACTTGAAGGACAGAACCAGCGAGTTGCAGCAGTTGGATAACGATGTTGAGTTCCACAAAAATGTAACATACAGGTTAGGTAAAGCATCTATATTGTTGGCCGGAAAGAAAAATATTGTTGTAACGCACCCTCGCCTCGCAAATATCCACGAACGATAGACCCGAAATTTGATTGAACCGGAAAGAAAATATTCGAATATTGTGTCGCACTCAATTTCCTTAAAACAGATTCGCTCCCTCACGTATGTGCTAGAGATTTTAACGAGCGTCTGTTTCCCATGATACTTAGAAAACACGGCGTTCGTATAGCACAAAAACGACGTCGACGGCGAACGGAACAAGACGTTAGCAGAACCAATTTATATTTTCTTATTATTTTTCTTGTTATTTTTCTTAGGTTTAATCATCTATTTATATAACCAAAAAATCAGTATATAAATATTATTTTATTTTTAATTAGATGACATAATGTTGAGTGGTTTTAACCAACTCCAACATTTAATCACTTAGCTTAGAAGAGTGGTTTGCCCCTACATGGGCCTTCTAGAAGTCGGGCCGTTATTGGGCCAGTTCGAAGCCCAATTCCTCATTCACATAAATAATTTACAAAATCAACTATATTATAAATTTTCTAACAGTTATGTTGCCAAATGATGATGCAGTTTCCTGGAAACCTCATAAATATGGACATAAGTTGATGTTTATTGCATATTGTCACCATCGCATCCCCTCATTAACCGAATTTATGTCTCTAACCGGTGTTTTCACGTGTAACTGATGATTAGCACGCTTTTAGCGAACTTGTGAGTCTCTTGGGTGACGCAACTGCTGGGATCCATTCGATCATAGACGAGCATTTCGGAATCGGTGTTGTGGACTACATGGCTGCTGGTGCCATACCAATACGTATGCTCTCTCTCTCTCTCTCTCTCTCTCTCTCTCTCTCTCTCTCTCTCTCTCTCTCTCTCTCTCTCTCTCTCTCTCTCTCTCTCTATATATATATATATATATATATATATAATATGTATTATTGCAGAAAAATTGTAAAGTTCTGGCTAACAAGGTACTCTTCATTTACTAAGATATATAGAGACATAAAAATGTAAAAGTTCGTATTGATAATAATATATCTGCCAATCTTAAATGAAGTTTGAGTAGATTTACTAACTTTCCACTGTTTCGTTATTTTTCTTCGACAGCTCATAATTCAGCGGGACCTAAGATGGAGATTGCACTTGCCGAAGATGCGAAACGGATGGGATTTCTTGCGGAGACAGTGCAAGAATTTGCTGATGCATAGTGAGGGTCGTCGAAATGCCAGAGCCCGAAAGGCTCGAGATGGCTGCTGTTGCCAGAAAACGAACTTCCAAGTTCTCTGAAGAGCGATTTTACGAAGATTTTAAAGCTGTTGTTAGACCTATCTATCTTGTCCATGTAATATGATACTGAAGAGCCTAAAATATGCCCCCATGACTTTTGACAACAAACTATTTCAGGGTGAAATATGGAACCTTCAATGAAACTGCCGTTGCGAGATTAAACAAGAACCTAATACGCTGCAATGAAGTACAAAAAAACAACCCTTACAGAGGAATATCGTTCAAAATTCTGGGCTTTCAAATTTACAGATTTTGCAGAAGTTGCTTGTCTTAACCTGCACGAGAACATCATCCATAGAAGTTTATTACAAACAAAGAGGTAATAAATTTAAATCTCATGAAAGCTCGTCGAGAGGCTAACCTAGCACCGAAGAAAATCCAGCAGCATTGTGATCCTTCAAAGTGCTTGACAACCAATCTAATCCCTCGTACAATCCATCGCCCTTCAACGCACACGTCCCTTGTATATGCCATTTCCTGTTCTTGAGGTCAAATAGTCCTAACGCTTCGGAAACTTCCATCGGCGACATTGCTCCTTTCTGAGTTACAGAAGGTGTTGAGAATGTAATGTCATCCCACGTCGAACAGATACGAATAAATGTTGATTAGAGAGATTTCATACCATGTCCTGTTTGTTGGCGAAGACCAATATTACGGCATTAAGCATGAAAGGGTCTTTGATGATGGTCTGAAGAAAGATGACAAGAGATCACTTCAGTGACAAATGTAAAATGGAAAATAGAAAGTTTGAGGCAGTTAGAGAAAAGAGAACCTGAAATTCTTCCCTTGCCCTCCCAATTCTTTCTCGGTCCAGAGAGTCCACAACGTAGATCTGCATAAATTGCAAATCAACGAAAAAATATTGTATTACTAACAGAGACAGAACAAAAGAGTGAGCAGTCTTAAAATAATGGAAAGGAAACTGAGGCCGAATACTTGTTTGAGAGGAATAGATATGTAGGCGCACAGAAAAAATCGGTAAAATCCATTTAGTACTAGGATATAACTAAGAAAAAGAATCATTCAGGTAACATTGATTCTAATGCTTGATGAATTGCCTCATTTATTTGACATTTTTCTGCTTCGCAATGCGCCTTGTTCAAATTCTTATTCAAACGATCATTCTCCACTTTTATTGATCAATTGAGTGTCAAGCTCAAGAAATTTGGGTATTTATTACCAAAGTTCTCAAGAAGAGGATCGGTGAAGAAATTTTGTGATGTTACAATAACATGGGCACGTAAAACATGGAACTCGTGAACAGAATGCAATGCAGCGATGATTATTAAAGCAGTAAATCTTACAAGCGCATCGGTGTTATTGAAGTAATGTCTCCACAACGGTCTCAACTTCTCTTGGCCACCCACATCCCAGACTGTGAAGATCACATTCTTATATTGAACCTTCTCCACATTAAAACCTGCACGGCAACAAAAACATAAAACAAAGTTAAGCAGGAAGAGGAAAGAGAGGATATGAAAAGATGAAAAAGGTCACCAGAAGTGCGCATAACGTAAGAAAAGTTTTACTAAATGAAAAACCAACCAATGGTAGGAACAGTTGATAAAACCTCTCCAATGTGAAGCTTGTAAAGAATCGTGGTTTTACCAGCTGCATCCAGCCCGAGCATCACGACCTATACCGATGGATACATACAATACATACTCAAGAATAAGAATCCTCTCAGAAGAAGCAGTAACAGTCAGTTTCCTTCCTAATAACAATCAACAAATTTTGATCACACAAAATTGTATTATTGTCGACATGCATAGATAAGTGTATTAATTGTGGCCATTGACCCTTTTTTGTTGCTACTTCTGTAAATTTTTCATTACAACATTTCAAGGAGGACCAATTGATCGAAAAAATTGCAAGGTGCTCAACATGAAACAGCCAATGGCACGCCTAGTACTGGATATCAACATCTTCCTAACTCAAGTAAGGAGATGCATACGCATTCAATAACCAGATGTATCTTCACTAATGAATCACCGAATTAGGAAGCTAAAACACATCTCTCTCCCAACAAAGAGGAAAGCGAAAGTTAAACAGCACCACTTTCAGCTACGGTACACCACGGAAACCTTCAAAAGGTCGGAGTTCAAAATTGACAAAATCAATACAAAAAGAACAACGTACGCGCATCTCGGAGTTGCCGAAGAACGTATCAAACAGTTTGCGAAACGCTTGTCCCATCACCGAGTTTCTTCTCTTCCTCTTCCTTTTTCTTCAAGTTTATAAGTGCCTGAACTCAAATTGGACGATTGGATATAAACTCCGACGAGCTTTCTAGGAAATTAACTGCTTTCGATCGCTATGTGATAGATAGAACAACCAAAAAATATGAATGCGCAAACCAAATTTGGCACTGCGTTTGAGAGAGAGAGAGAGACGCAGTTTTTGCTTCTATTTTGTCTTCAATTTCCTGGCTAAGTCGCCATAACATAATTGGCTCATTTACTTTTCCTCTGAAACCGGATTTTGATCGGAAATTTTAGTAGTTTAAGGTTTAGTGATTTAGCCGCTATAAAATCCGAATCAAGTCGGAGTAAAACCGGTATCTTAAATATAATAAATGTTGGAAATCGTGAATCAAGAATTCAGATTAAACAGTTTTGGTGATTGTCCAAACTTGATTAAGTATACCGGTTAGAAGAAGACTAAAGACCGGATGCCAGTCAGCAGATCACATGTGTGTAAAAGACCGGATGCCAGTCAGGAGATCACATGTGTGGAAAAGACCGGATATCAGTCAGAAGAACATAAGACTGGACATTAGTAAGAAGGTCACAAACGTGCCTCAAACCGAAATACATACACCGGACCTGCCATGAGGAAAGACCAGAACTCAGATATCGGACCAACAAGTGCCAAGACCGGAGTTCAGCTATCAACGTGCCACGTATACAAAGATTCACGTTTACGCAATGCGGGATAATGAAAAACCTCTGATGAAGTGTTTAATGCAAGGCTGCCATGAGGAGCCATGTCGAAGTCAAGCTAAGCTTAAAATAGAAAAAGCAAATGGGACAGTATGAACTGCAGCCAAGACCGGACAGTACCCATTTTGGGTAAAGTGCATTTAATGCACAGTCCAGCACTTGGAGTCCTTTCACAACGGTCTCCTTCATCAACGAACAAGTATATATATCATAGAAGAAACACTGAAGAAGACAACAACACAACCACGAGAAATCAAATAGACGAGATTCAAAAACAAAGCAAGTAATTAGAAAGTGTTGTCCTCACTATACAATAACCTGTTAGGTTAAGTAAGTGAGTTATTGTTTTTTCGACGGACTATAAAAAGCTGTTGAAGTAGGTGGATTGTATCTTACGACTGCCTAGGGATTCACTAGATAAGGCTGAGGGCAGCCGGGTAGGTTGTACTGTGAGTGTATAACTGAAGTCTAGTGAACCTTCCTCGCGAGGAAGAAGGAGAGACGTAGGAGATTTAACTCCGAACTTCCAGAAACAAACTGGTATCCCTGTTCACACACTCACTAACACTCCACACTGTTAACCGGCTTTAATTCATAACCGATCTTCAAGCTTCCACAAATAACACACAGAGAAAAATCAAGCACTGGTATTAGCCCTAACCGGTTAACTACCAAAAAGGCGTCAAGCGTTTATTCACCCCCCCTCTAAACGCGTAAACCGATCCTAACAAGTGGTATCAGAGCGGGTTGTTTGATATTTCTCCTACACTAACCATGACTTTATCAGATCAGCTTCTTATGTTTAGCAGGTAAAATTTTCTTGAGTGGAAAATAAGGTTGATGACCTACCTTTATGCGCAAGATGATGAAATGATCGATGTACTTGAAAATGGACCATTCGTGTTCAACAAGTCAACGTAAGACATGTTGTTTATCCTAACGAATCAAGAGAAGTTCCGAAGGAAAGATACGAGCTGTCAGCAGAAGAAAGACGAAAGACAAATCTTGATAATATTGCCAAAAATATTATATTCAAAACTCTGGACATAGAAATATTCAGACAAGTTATGACGGGCAAGACTGCTAAGGAAATATGGATCAAATAAGGTCAACTTGGCGAAAGCCAAGAAATCTGCGAGCTCAAGGAAAATCCAGCAGAAGCACTGGAAGATGGAAAATCATTCAGTATGACACAGGTTAAGCAAAGTGAACTAAGCGATAATGCTAACATTCGGTTTAAATGTGATAGGACCGGACTCAAAACCGATAATGACTCCAAAGAGGAGGCAAACCAACACCTAAGGAGGAAGAAGGCACAAATCTCCACGACTAATAAGGACACCCACAGATGGGATGATACCGACTCCGATGAATCAAGCCTTGAGGATGAACCGAGCAACCACGGAAATGAACCAGAACTTATCTGTCTGATGGGAGATCAATCAGATCCAGAAAATAAGTTCACCTATGAAGAAGTTCTAGATGCTCTTCAGAACATGGCTGATGAGTACTGGAAACTAAACGAGAAGTTAAAAATGGCAGAAAAAGGAAAGGCACCAGCGCAAGAAGATACCAGATCTCTTTTTGAAAGGATCTTTCATCTAGAGGAAGAAAACCTCAAACTCAAAGAGGCAGCTGAAAAGAATGCCTCAGAAAACAAAAGGTTAACCGCCTTGGTCCAGTCATGGACTAAGTCAACAGAGACATTTCAATCTCTTCAAGAATCCTTAAGGGATGCTGGTGACCGAACCGGACTCGGATACAGCGAAAGAGTTAACATCGATGAGGCAACGACATCCACACAACCAACTACCTCAAAGGTGATCAACTTTGTTCGTCCCACAAACTATAATCCTGTCTCTGTTGTTCCCATGAACAGGCTTAAGGAAACTGGAGTGAAACATAGCTACAATCCCTCGATGTCCTACGCAAGGACAGCACCTCAGGTAGTAAGGGGGAATAATGTGAGAAACACTTCACAGAAGGGAATACCCCAACAATCAAGGGGGAATACCGGAGTGAACCACGATTCACGAAGAAGAAGACCTCAACAACCAAGGGGGAATGTCCACGATACAAAATCAGGAACACAAGGCTACAAAAGACCCAAAAACCGGTCTCAAAACAAGAATAATAAATATAGATATCTTGTTGACCCTATAACCGGTAGACACATTAGGATAATCCAAGTATGGATACCTAAGGTACTAATCCCTAACCGGACCGAAAGAGACTTGGGTACCAGGGACTTTATCTGTTCTTGCAGGAATGCATGCAGGAAAAACGGTTCTACTAATTACTAGACAGCAGATGCTGTTGGCACATACCCAGGGAGAAAAAGACTCTCGCTGAGATCGAATCATGTGCCAAGTTAGCATTTACCTTTGAGATAGGTATCAAGGTAAAAATGTAAAGATAATTAGACTGTCTTACTAGAACTAAGATTTAACTATACTAACCGGATGAGGAACCAATAAGAGCGACTATCTGAACTGGTACAAGCAAGAGCTTACCGGTGAGTTCATGAAATAAGAAATAAATCATCTAAGACCCCAAATCTTTCTAAAATTGTTGAAGTCAATCTCGATGATCCACCTTCATGACCAGTATGAATGAATGAAAAAGTGGATAGAAACTGTCCTTTCTAAGCCTTGCACTATTGTTATGTTTTGAGGACCATAGCATGTGCTGTGAGTCACCTATCTGTTGGCAAGTTTAGGTAAAAATGCAGCAAAGAAAGGGAATTGGATGTTTGGCAAGAGCACAACAGATGATCAAAATAACAAAGCAATAGCAATCCGACAAGGCCCCAGAAAGGAAGTTCCGAACTGGGAAAACCAAGCAATATAGGAGCCAACCGGTTTCAAAAGCACGAAATCTATCTAAAAAAAACCGGGGCAGTACATCACAAGCAGCTTGCACCTAAAGGAGTCAACTGAGGGGGAACGCTTCAAGTGGAAGGAAGCAATACTCTCAAAAATCAAACAGTTTTCAAGGGACGATCAATGCTAGAAAGGCAATCAGCCTGGCGACTGATCGGAATAACTATTGGAAATACAAACTAAGGGGGAACTCACCAGAAGAAACTGAATCAGTCTTGAGATCAACTAAGTTCGGAAGTTTACTTCAAAACCGGCAGTTCATACCGGAAGAGATAACTAAAGGGAAACGCTCAAAAATACAACCATACAGGGTTGAAGTACTTTCTGAAAATGAAACCATCCACATAAGGTGCAATACAGGGAATGTATGGAAGATTCATCCAGCTCTTGGAACTCAAAGTACATAAAGGGCAATTGGTTTAGGAAATAACCACAGTACCAGACAAATGGCATCAGGAGGCTCCACATGGAGAATATTTCTCAGCAGACTAAATGACTGAATGTAGCTTCAGATCCTAAAAGAAGCAAAATCAGTCAGGGAGTCAACAAACATGGATCAACGAGCAAGCTTCTAGAAGACTAAAGACGAAAGTTGCAACTTTAACAGGCAATAGAGCGGAAGTACCAAGGCTGTCAAACCGGTGAAGAAAATCGAAGGCAGAGCAATCAAGAAGGAGAGACCGAGTATGGGAATGACAATCCGTTGAACTACGCACAACTACACCAGACCGGGTCTCAAAGCAAAACCTACTCTTTGTCTAAGTATCTGACTTATCTTAAGGCCCCTCTGAAACCGGAACTATCCATGACTGACCAATGGATAAACATATGATTCTTACTTAGCAGATAAAGACCGAGTCTCTTCAATAACTGCGCCTCATCAATACACATATTATTGGGTCTAGTACAGCTGGCCTTGAAACTTGCAGGTTATTTGAGAAGGTGAACAGTAATGTCATCAACGAATCTCTGTCACCGGACAAGACATAAAGTTCCGACGCACTGAAAAGAAGATAAGCATGGTCTAGAATATTGTGCACCCGTGACACAAATCGACAGGAATTCTTCGGCTATTTAAAGACCTCACGACCTTCTTCAAATTCCCAGCCACTCAACATCAATTAAGCTCAAAATGCCTAAACCACCGAAACACCCACCACCCTCAGTCAGGATAAGCCTCACAACCAGAAAAAGTTTAACAAGTCCTAGTCCTGTTTTCTTATCTAATCACCTCAAGGCGGTATCTACAACAAACTGGATGCAGATCCACCCATTAGGGCATTCAAAGACCTTGTGGCGGTCAAACGAAACTACAAAGACGCTGCTTTGGACTAGCAGGCTTTCTAAAACAAGTCCGACGGCACAGAAGGCGAGCTCTGGGAGGCTCTCTGAGGATTGGACGAGTTGGAGAAGATGTACCCAGTCCTCAGCTTCCCACACAGAGCTGAACAAAAGATGCCGCGGACCGGGCGATCCATCCTGGCAACAAGGACCCAAAGGAGAAGATGGCGCCCCACCAATCCCCTGTAGACCATCGACCCACCAAGAAACGGCGTAGTAGCCGAGCGGCTGAAAAGCCAAGGGTCGAGAATCTACCAAGAAACGGGATTGGGAAAGGAACTGGTCACCCGGGATTGAATGCCATGCCAGGCGTATACCCGGATACCGGTTCCTATCGGATTCGTTGCGCTTTATGAGGAAGAAACAAGCAAAGAATGACCTCGAAGCAACATCCGACTCCTCGAAGAAACCCTCGACAAGGCGAGGGTACCGGGGATACCGGAGCTCAGAGCACTGCTAAGACTGGACGGCTCTGAAGAAGATTTCTTCAGACCTTTAAGTGTTTCGTCAACACTGAGCGCAGTTGCAGAGCTATCGGTCTCATTGTGCTTCAGAAGGAGAGAACAACGGTAATGATGGCTCTCTTGCACAATGACTACCTTCCCTCATACCGGACAAGTGATTGTCAAAAAGGGGGAAGAAGAGTACTGCCCAATGCCAGTTGAGGCGAAAGGGAAGATGGCAGTACTGAACGAAGCAGCAGGCAAACCGGACATACCAGAGAGAACTGGGATGCCAACAACCGGAAGATCGAAGAACTGCAGTGTATCTATGATATCGGTTGTAAAAAGCTGTGGAAAGAAGAGTGCTGCTAGCTGAGGAGAAAGGGCAGATGGAGCTACGGCAGCACTAAGGGGAAGCAGAAGGCAGACCGGAACGTACCAGACAGACGGAACGATGCCATCAACCGGAAGATCGAAGAAGTGTAGCATATCTAAGGAATAGATAGGCTAACAACGGTTGTAATAGATCGGTAGTTTATGTATCAAATTTCCTTTGATATAATGAATACCTTTCAGCTTCGTTAAGTTTTGAAAATCACCAAAAAGGGGGAAATTGTTGGAAATCGTGAATCAAGAATTCAGATTAAACAGTTTTGGTGATTGTCCAAATTTGATTAAGTATACCGGTTAGAAGAAGACTAAAAGACCGAATGCCAGTCAGCAGATCACATGTGTGTAAAAGACCGGATGCCAGTCAGCAGATCACATGTGTGTAAAAGACCGGATGCCAGTCAGGAGATCACATGTGTGGAAAAGACCGGATATCAGTCAGAAGAACATATGACTGGACATTAGTAAGAAGGTCACAAACGTGCCTCAAACCCAAATACATACACCGGACCTGCCATGAGGAAAGACCAGAACTCAGATATCGGACCAACAAGTGCCAAGACCGAAGTTCAGCTATCAACGTGCCACGTATACAAAGATTCAAGTTTACGCAAGGCGGGATAATGAAAAACCTCTGATGAAGTGTTTAATGCAAGGCTGCCATGAGGAGCCATGTCGAAGTCGAGCTAAGCTTAAAATGGAAAAAGCAAATGGGACAGTATGAACTGCAGTCAAGACCGGACAGTACCCATTTTGGGTAAAGTGCATTTAATGCACAGTCCAGCACATGGAGTCATTTCACAACGGTCTTCTTCATCAACGAACAAGTATATATATCATAGAAGAAACACTGAAGAAGACAACAACACAACCACGAGAAATCAAATAGACGAGATTCAAAAACAAAGCAAGTAATTAGAAAGTGTTGTCCTCACTGTACAATAACCTGTTAGGTTAAGTAAGTGAGTTATTGTTTTTCCGACGGACTGTAACAAGCTGTTGAAGTAGGTGGATTGTATCTTACGACTGCCTAGGGATTCACTAGATAAGGCTGAGGGCAGCCGGGTAGGTTGTACTGTGAGTGTATAACTGAAGTCTAGTGAACCTTCCTCGCGAGGAAGAAGGGGAGACGTAGGAGATTTAACTCCGAACTTCCAGAAACAAACTGGTATCCCTGTTCACACACTCGCTAACACTCCACACTGTTAACCGGCTTTAATTCATAACTGATCTTCAAGCTTCCACAAATAACACACAGAGAAAAATCAAGCACTGGTATTAGCCCTAACCGGTTAACTACCAAAAAGGCGTCAAACGTTTATTCACCCCCCTCTAAACGCGTAAACCGATCCTAACAATTATATATATATATATATATATATATATTATGTGAATCAATCAAATAATATGGAAATATACATGTTTTTATGAACTTTTTCAAACTATAATTATATAAATTAAGGGATAAAATTAAATAAAAGTACATTGCGTGGTTTGTTATAAATTAATCGTATGTCAAGTATAAGATCTATGCGTTTGAGTCAAATTTAAATAAAAATAAAATAGTTGAGCTAATAAGTTAATTATAAAATATAAAACTTAAGGTGTTGGGTGGATTCGAACCCAATAAATACCAAAAACTTAACCACTAAACCAAACGTATTTATTGATTTTTCTATTTTGTATAATTTATTTAAAACCAATATATTTTATTTATTTTAAATTTAAAAAAAAAAAAGACCGGATCGTAACCGGCTTGGATTTTTGACCGGTCCGGTCTTCAAAACCATGCTTTTCGTATGGGGTCTTTTTAAAAAATAGTCTTTGAATCGGTCAGCTTTAAAAAAATGGCCTTGTCGATTCTACCTTTTAAAAAATAGGCTTCAATTTAAGGGTATTTTCGTCTTTTTACAAGATCTGTTTTTTTATATATAGCACGGGGTCTCGTGCTCATGAGACCCCTGTTATAAAGCATGAGACTCATAGCACAGGTCCCGTGCTTCATAGGACCTATGCTATATAGCACACGGACCTGTGTTATATAGCAAGGGACTCCTGTATAAAGCACGGGACCCGTGCTATATATATATATATATATATATATATATAAAAATTATTGGAGGTTTGAACCCACGACCTATTACTTGAACGTCCGACTACACAACCACTGGACTACAACCCAACCGCCCACCCAAACGCGGTTCCCATTTAACATATTGTTTTTTATGTAAGGTTCAATTAGTAAGGGCAGTCATTTTACATTTGAAGGATATTTATTTTAAAATCTGACCACGTGAATTTCCTTAAAAAACCCCTTTTCGTATTCTCCTTCCCAAAGTATTTACTTTCCAATATTACGAAGTTTCCTTCGGTGCATAATATTAGAATATCTTATTATTTACATTATTTTATCATACCATTCAATCATGACGGCTCACGATCATTGACCCGTCGACAAGGCTGCACCTCGTCATGATTGGCATACGTAATAATAAGTATAAAGAGAGGGAAAGTGTCTCCTCCCACAGAAGTTAGCAAAGGAAAAAGCAACGATGTTTGGAACGTTTTCCGAAGAGAGGGAGGTCCACGCGCCGGCGAGCGAAGCCTGGAAACTGTACGGAACGATGGAGCTGTCGAAGCTGATCAAAGAAACGCTTTCGAGCATCGTAACCAAAGCCGAAGTCGTCGAAGGCGACGGCGGCGTCGGAACAGTTCTCGAGATCTATATGCGCACAGGTGAGAGCCTATTCGTCTTCTTCGAGTTTCGAGTTAGAGGAACGGTTGTCTTTTTTAGTTCGTTTTGTTTTTTGTTTCCAATATATTTTGTTTCCGTCAAGTTATTTCATCACTGATTTCTTTCGTTATTTTGTAGATTTTTCGTTTACGGGTGGTTTACATATGTTAGCTGCAACAAGTTTTAGCCTTTATTTCTTTCGTCATAGCATCTCCAAAAGTACTGCACGAAAAATGCAGGAAAACAAGGCCTACTGCAAACGCAAATGCAAAATACGTTTTTTGCTTTCTCTCTCCGAACGCAATTTGAGTTCGAATGCAAAAATGCATGTGATGTTTTAAAATTGCACGTAAACCCTTTACTTTTATTAAAATATTAAATCAAAAAATATAAAACAAATAAAAATATTATGTACTTTGAAAATTGTATACTAATTATTACGATTACAAATTGACATAATAAATAATTATTTTAATCTTCACACTTATTGTAGAATAAGTTTTATATCTTATTATTTATTTTTATATTTTTTATATGTAAATATAATTATATATTGTTTTTACCACAAATTTATAACTAAATATTTTTTTGACCAATAGTGATTTGCTTAAATGTTTTCTTAATCGAAATTAAAAGAATATTGTGGTTAATTTGTAGAGTAATTAAATGTATGTGTGATATTGAAAAGTTATAAAAGTTGGTATAAAATAGAATATTATAGGAGTATTCTTTTGCGTTTGCAGTTGACTGTTGGAGAACAATTACTGCAAAATATTGTTGTTCCTGTAAAGTGCATTTGTGTTTGCGGTTGACTGTTGGAGATGGTCTTATTTCATATATCTTTTCTTTCATGAATGGTCTATATATCTTCCAAAAAGTCCCAACACGTTTGGTCTAATTTCGTTTAATATTATGTAGATTTTTCTTTTATGGGTGTGAATAGATATATTTTATTTACAACGAGTCCAATAAGTGACTTCTCGAAGTTTGATACTAATAATGATGAGGATTCGTACACCTAACATATTGATTTGAGTTGTGATACCATCCAAAAGTTTGGGGTTGTTGGTAGAGCAGGCGTAACATGTATTATGTAATGCGTCAACATGCCACACCACCGTCTGAGATGGATCAATGACACTTAGAAGTGTCAATTAATACGACATAACATCGAATGTCGATGTGGGTGTTGACATGATACGAATCAAGTGTCAAATTAAGAGATGCCCACATAAGGTGCTCATATAAGGTTGAACATCACATATATATATATATATATATATATATATATATATATATTAATTCTATATAGTCTAAAATGCATAAAACCACTTGGTTTAGCCAAAAATACACCAAAACCCTTCAGTTTTAAAATTGCACAGAATTCGTCGTGGTTTATTTAATCATTATCATGCTATCATTTCATTTGCACCTCTTAATCGGCGGTATAGTATTAGGTTTTAGACAACGCCAGGATATGGTGCTATGTTTAGCACGTCACAACTCACAAAGGAGTTTTATGCAATAAAAAAGAATAGAGGGCAGTAACGCGCATTTTAGTACGTCCACTTGAGGTATAAAATAATTTACCCGTTTCCAACAAATATGACTAACATTTGATCCGAAACATGAGGAAATCAAAAGAGATGATTCTTAAAACATGAATCAATTTTTTTTTCTTTTTTCCTTTTTTTTTCAGATAACAATCTTCGGATATAAGATCGAAGTTCGCATTAACAAACACGAATCATATTAATATAGGTCCCGAGGAGGGGGCGCCGATAATGGGGTACAAAGAGAAATTCACGGTGGTCGACCATGAAAAGCGTTGCAAGGAAACCGAGATCATCGAAGGCGGTTTCTTGGACCTCGGTTTCACTCTTTACCGTCTTCGTCTTGAGGTAATAGAAAAGGAAGAGCAACGATGCATTACCAAGTTTACCGTTGAGTACGAGGTGAAAGAAGAGCATGCTCATAATGCTAAGCTTGTCTCATTGGATCCGTACGTTGCAGTTCTTCATGCTGCAAAGGATCGATTGGAGAAAAAATCTTAACCATTGGGAGATGAAATATTGATTGCTTCTGTGTGTCCTAAACACTATGGTCCAATTATCAGTGTAATCAAATAAATGTGTTGTGTCAGTTGTTGTATGGTTGCTTCTATGCACGACTGGTGTAATAAAATCGATGTTGTAAGTTAAAAGTACTTGCGGTCATGGTTACTAGCTAGTTTCCATATTTATTGCTGTTGTTTATGAATGAATATTGGGAATTCGGGTCTCTTTTTCTCTGAATATTGTTCCAATCTTAATATTCTGAATAAAACATATAAGATATAGGGATGTCAGCAGGGTGGGTTCGGGCGGACCTACCTTAATAAGATACGAGAAAAAAAATCGTATCAATTAGGTGAAGGGAATTTTTTCCTTATAACCAAGTAATCCTAGAGTTTGGACCCTATAAACCTCGAGGGTTGACGCGATAATCGCGAACTACGCCTGATGATAAATAATTAGGCTCCGAGCACGTCTTGTGAACTCGTGTAGTCGACGGACCGCTTTGAACTTCATTTTGAAACTCGATATTTTATTTTTTTTGTATTATTCGTAAAATATTTAATATATATTGGATACATGATATAATATTATAAAATTGAAGAAAATTAATAAAAAAAAAAAAGCTCACACGAGGAGCTCATGAGCTTCCGAACGGTCACACGGCAGACCTCCAGCACTCAAGCTAAGAACTCGTGAGCCGACTAAACTCATCTTTCAAATTTCTAATTTATTGTGGCCAATATAATAATTTCGTGTTTCCGGATAATCAAAACCCTAATTAGCACACATAGAATCTCATAACAAACAAAAGGCTTGCAGATCATCATGCCTAATTCCAACAACAAATTTCAACAACTTAAACCAAATTTTGCAAGAAACCGAAGTAAATTAGAAAACCACATGAATCGATCGATTTCGAAGCATCAAGGGGTCGTCGAAAACACGCAATCTTCTAGCCTGATGAAGCTCAGTCGCTCGTCGTTGATCCATCCGTACTTCTCCTTGTAAGGATTGTTCAGATCCTTCAAGGGATATCTGCCTATGCAATCTTCCCAAACATTCCCATCCCCTAAATCCCGCATCACTTCCCAAACGCAGTTATTACACTTAAATCCCGCGCCTAAGCTTATCATCAAAATTCTAACGCCTCTTTTGAGCCTTTTCTTAGCTTCCATGTAACCTAAGACGTACCAAAGCCCGCCCGCCGAAGTGTTTCCGAACCTATGGAGAGTCATTAGGGCGGGCTCGAGGTCGTAGTCGGTCAGCTTTAGGCTTTCGCCTACCCCGTCGATCACTGCCCTGGAAAATCGTCATCGCATATGGTATTTTGAATTTTTTGTTAGATCAATGCATCTAAGTTGAACTATTGACATATATATGGGAAATAAAATAGTTTATTCGAGGGTAAATCCGTAATTATTTTTTTTTTGGAAATGATAGTCGAGATACGCGTCGCGATTTACAGCTCCGTTGAAGTTTCCGTCGATTTTTTTATGATGTTTTTATCGATATTTCAACCAAAATGATGGTCGAAACTCGAAACCCCATGAACTTTTTCGACAATTTTTTCCCGCCGAAAAATATTCGACCTCTTTTTTCTTCGGTATTATCGATAAAAATTGTCGAAATAAAAAATCTACGGCAAACTTCGAAGGGGCTGTAAAGTCGGCGATTGCCTCTTCCGACCGTCATTTTCGTCTGAAACTATGTTAGACGAAAAGAATCAGATTCAAACCCAAATAAAATATTGACCTTAAAAAATCCTAACAACTAATGAAGTGCATGAAACCTCAAATATAAAACTCACCCATATACACATATAGAGAGAGGAATGCATCATAAATGAGTAAATACATAAACAGAAAAGGTTCCCAATCACTATAACATGAGAGACTCCTAGACGTAGACGACATTCTATATACACTCAACAACTACCGCCAATCTCTTAAATTTCTCACGGACGCCGTATACATTACCTTCCTTTTCATCATCATAAATAAATAAAAAACTTCAAATCATCTCAAAATTCATGGCAATATTTTTTCGTTTCTTTCCAAAACAAAAACCCTAACCTGCCTCCAGGATGTATGCAGAAATGCTCCACGCCAGACTTTAGATTCAAAGCTTCCATAACCCGCCCTTTATTACTACGACCACTCTTACTCATAACCACAAAAAAAGCAAGCCGTAAAATCTCCTTCGCAGGCAATATCTTAGGCAAAAGCGCCTTAAAATTAATCGTAAGCGCTTTCCCAGCAGCCTTTGTCAGCTTCTTCGTAAGCCTAAACCCTTTATACCCCAAATCATCCTCAACCTGAATACAGCATTCGTAAGCATCGTCATTACAACCGTAGTGCGTTCTTACCGAAGCCCTAAGCCTCATAACCGCCCGAAATTTCATCTCCCTCTTATTCGTAAGAAGCATAGAGCAACCGCCCGACCTAAATAGACAATTCGATAGCATCATAGACTTCTCCTTCCCACCGTACCAATTGGGCCCTAACGACTCAGTGCTCACAACTACGGCTAGAGAATTCTTGTGAGACTTAAAGAGTTGGCTCACTAAGTCGACAGCCACTAAGCTAGCGCTGCAGCCCATTCCCGAGAGGTTGTACGCCTTGACGTCGTCCCTCATTTTGTAATGGTTTATGATTCGAGAGGTAAGAGAAGGGGCGGGAGAAAGGAGGGAGACGTTTACGACTAGGATGTCGATTTCGAGGGGAGAAAACCCTGATTTTGTGAAGAGTCCGTCTAGGGTTTGGAAGAAGATTTCGTCGGTTTCTTGGAGGGCGTCGGGGAGGTTTGGGTTGGATTCTTTGCCCGAGACGACGTTTTGTGGGGCGTAGGTCTCCTCTCCTATGCCCGAGCTTACGGTGGTCTGCAGTAAGAACTTGTATTCTTCCCATCGTAGGTTTTTGTTGCGCATGACGACCCTGCATGAGGCCTCGGTGTTCATCTTTCGGTCGTTTGAGGTGGGCTTGTAGCATTCGTAGTGGAGCATGTAGCAGTTCTCGTCGTTTTTTTTGCGAATTAGGGTTTGGAGGAGGTAGTAGAGGAATGGGATGAGGGAGATGAGTAGCAGGGCTGATTCCATATTGTGAGATAGAGAGGGAGAGAGAAAGAGCGACAAAGAGAGAGAGAGAGGTGTAAGTTGAAATCTTGATACTACACATGTGTGATGTGTGTATATATTAGAAATGATTTTCTCTCTTGTTATTACATGAAGTCTTTAGGTGGTTGAGGGTAGTTATTTGAGTTTTATGGGTTCAAACCCCAACTGTCGATGTTTGTGGGTTTGCAGCAGGTCATATATGGAACAGAAGTGTTGTAAGTTCTGTTAGAAGTTGGGTCGTCTCATCGAGTTCGTTTTTCAGAACGATCTAAGCAGAGTGCAAGGATTAATTACTTCACATCTCCTCACACGTAAAAATGAGTTGACATATGGCGTTTGGGGGATACCACCTGACACTAAAAAAACAAAGTTCGTTCAGTGGTAGAGGAAAAATATTACATTTTTTGGGTTAAGGGATTCAAATCATATCCATATGACTGTCGATGTTCTGTGTGGTTTGTGGCATTTCACATGGACAATACGAGTTAAATTTCTTTACAAGCTAAGGGCGTCCTATTACAAACAGTTAATAATGTGTGGATTATATGTGATATCAATGCCACAAGAATGGAAACGTATAATGAAAAGTAATTACATGAGGTCCACAGCTATTAACTTTATTACAGTATTAATAAGACTTTTGCTGACATTGAAAGGACATATAGGTTGGACCGTCAAGAGGTAAATTAATACCTAACTTTGATGGTTAGTATATTTTAACATTTTGAAAAACAAAAAAAGTAAAAGTTCCATTTTCTCCCTCCATTGAAAAGAAAATTAGATGTTGCGTTGTAAAAAACGATATAATTACGCAGTTCAAGTAGAACCCAATTGTATATCTCATATGAAATCATGACTAGCAACTTTTTTGCGGAAAGAACGTTCTCATGCGAAAAGTAACGGAAATCTACCAATATTATTGTCCAATCAACCCATATCCTGCCACATATTCAATGAGGTATTAAAAGATAGGAAAGAAAATCTTTATTTTTCACATCTACTGTCAAGATTAGATCCCTCTGTTTCTAACTTAAATGTTCTCTACAGAGACTTTATGGGTTAGAACTAATGTGTTCACCAACCCCATGAGAAACATGGGGTCGTCTTTCTCAGACAACAAAATCTTGACCCCAACTGAAATCATAATTAAGTTAAATACGAAGCAAAAATTAAATAAATAAAAGAAAAAAAACTTAACTAGTTTCGTCCTCATTATTTGTTCGTCTTTTCTTTGCCATCGCCGGCCTTTCTCGGGATTCTGCCCGAACGTTTAGCAAATGCGGACTTTAAGGCATCTCTCACGCTTAAGTCGCCTTCTTTCTTACTCCGCTTGTTCTTGTAGGAGATTTCCTCGTTTGGTTCTTCGTTTCTTTCGCTTTGAGGTTCAAATCTGTTTGGATTCTCAACTGGGACTTCGTTAATGGTGGAAGATTGAGGAATTGCCCGCTTGAATGGCTCGTGGAAGGTATCGTGTAAGCGTTTTACCTGGGGAATTTGACTCATGCTGAATAAACATGAATTCAAGAAAATAATGATATAACGAATGATTTAATTGGTCGAAAAATGATGATGTCACCTTTCGTTCGCCTATGCCGGGGCAACGAGCTAAATCTTCCATCGATGCATCCATTACATGACCAAGAGACTGAAAAGAGAAGAGAAGATTCAGTTTTAGGGTTGTTTGATAATTTGAAAGCATCAGCAGATACATAGCCATTCATTTTCGCAACGCATACTTACCCCAAATGTTGATCCAAGAGTAACGACATCTGTCTTGTTAACGTGCCTCACAGTTGTCAGCGCATGATTTAGCTGCAATTAAGAAAAAAAAGAAATATAGTCGTTTTGATGGCTTCGATGACAAAGGTGAAGTTGAGTACGTAGATATGGCTTTTGCAAGGGATAAATACGTACTCGGGATAAGTAGTCCATGTCCACTTGGCCCTGAATAAGATCGGGGGACTTGTTTTCATAGACTTTGATAGTCTCCAAGTATCGTGCGCATTCCTCCAAGCTAAACAAGAAGGCTAAAAAGTCAGGTAGAAAGAAGATAATAAAATGACAAACAAAAGGAGGGTTGTTGAGCAAATGTATCATGAGACCATTTAAAATGTATCATTAATGCCAAGAATTAGGTCACCAATCGGCCATGGTGTTACTAATAATGCCTAAAATTTTGCTGCCTGCACTATGAAATGCGTCTTTATACAGATACAAGTATGAACCAAAGAAATGGCTGTTTCTTGGGAATTCTTAACCAGAGAAGACATCTGAAACTTTACAAATGACAAGAAACTTAATTGATGCACCCAATGATGCGCACCCAGAAAGTTTTATTAACGCCTCCATTTCTAATATACAAGTTTATTTATTTGTTCGTAACTATTGACGTAGTCAATGATATCACAGCCAGGAAAAGTTATAGAACATACTCTTCGTAATGAAGAAACATGTCTATGTCCAGCATACGTGACTAGGCAACAAAGACTCACTTATATAGAGCATGGAGTGAATTTGATAGACATAAAAGAAATACCTCCAACCACATAAAAGAGTGCAGTCATGTAGTAAAGCAGTTTTCGTGACTTCAAGCAAAGGCTTAACAACATCTTCCTGGTTCATACAACAAATAAATGAACTTGAGACTTTAAATAAAGAAGATCAAGGCATGAAGAAAATAAAGCAGAGAGAGGTTTCCCAGTTACTTACCACATCAACATGGCAGAGAACAACTCGAAGTTTATAGTTTTTCTGCAGTTCCCTTATTCGAAAATATAGGTAATCTGGATGCAAAAGATGATACCGAAGACTAAAGAAAAAAGCAGGAGATGTGTAATAAGTAAGAATGCAATAAGATCTGTGTTTCAACGTTAAAAATACAAAAAAAAAATACATGATTTAGGTAACTATGCTCCGAACCTCAAGTACAGAGCACAAGCATTTTGGCCAACCAGAAAATCACAGACAACATCAGCAAAAGCCCATCTCACGTTCCTTATATGTTTGAGCAACAGGTTTCCTTTCTACACGAAATTAACAACCAACTTTGATCATTTAACTTCAATCTATTGGGAACCGTTAACCATGAAAACAAAAAACAAGGTCGTTTATGTCCTCTCGAATTTCTAAATTCAGGGTTTTAGTATAAAAAATGGCCCAAAGAGCTCATAGCAATCAAGGGAATAACAACCCACCTGTCTATGGCTAACAAGAATCGAATTCCTACTCACACCAGCAGAATTCGAAGATGAAGCAACCTCCTGCTGCACAATCGGCCTGTTGACGTTGTAATTGACAATATATTCCATCAATGAAAAACTTACTATGATAAAGGCAAACCCACACAACAATTCACCCCAAACATAAAACAGAATAAGCATATTACTTCTGAATTGGCGTCACCGACGGCGCGGGACTGGCAGATGATTGTGCAGAAGTGTTTGAAATGGGAGGAGTTGTGTAGAACTCGGAGGTCTTTATGAAACTGAACGCCTCCGAAAATGAGGACGAAGGGTTGAAGAGTTTCTGCTGCGGCGGCGTCGATTGGGATCCGCCGGCGACTTCTTCGTAGGACGGTACCTTAATAACGAACGGAGTCTTGCTATTATCGCTATTGCCGGCATTCTTCTCGGCCATTTATGTTACTTCTCACTCTCCGACGGCGTCGTACCGTCTCCGGCCCTCTTGTTGTCGTATTTTGGTGGAATTAATTGCACGATAAGCCCTTTAGAAAGATAGTATCAATTTGGGGTTCTTTTAAAAAATGGACTCTGTCTTCCAAAAACTTCTAAAAAGTAACATTTTTCACTTTTTTTTTCAATAGCCTCCACTTTGATTAAGTACTAACCGTCTTTCTTAATAACTTTTTAATATAAAAGAAAAAGAAAAAAGAAAAGAAAGTAAAATATAAGAAAAGAAAAAAGAAAAGAAACTCCATTAACGCAAGAACAACCATCTACACCTACCCAAACGTACGTCTTATTCAAATCTGAAAGAAGAAATTAATACGAAAACGCATATATATTCACATTATCGAACTAATCAACCATTTTTCATATGCGATCTGTTGAAACAAACAAAGAATTAAGCACAACTCATTTATCACAGTAAGTCATTTTTTTTTGTTTTTTGATTTCACACTTGAAAGTCATGATTTTTCAGTCAATTAGATGCGGAATTGATTGGGTTTGATGTATATGCTGGGTGACGGTAATTCCAGTGAGATTCGAGCTGAATCGATGCGTTTTCGAATTCTCATGTTAGAACTGAAGCACAGGCGCAGGGTCTCCTGAATATTCACACGGGTCCCTTGCTGCATGGGAACCGTACGCTATACAGCGGACCCAAGCGCATATGCAGGGGACCTACAAGCATATGCAAGGGAGCCGTGAGAATATATAGGTATTTTCATATCATGCATGTGTAAACAAAAAAAAAGACAGATTATTCTTTTTCAGAGTCAGATCTAGAGGCAAATGAAGTCTAGTTCCACAAATCATTGTTCTCCTTCAGAGGCAAGGGGTTCAGTTTTCCAAAAAAGTTATAAAATGCAACCATGGTGTTGTGGCAAAACTGCAGATCGCGAGGAAAGGATCGAGATCTGGAGAACGGTTCTATAGTTGTGGTTATTGGCCTGTAAGTGAAAAGCCTAATACATGGTTAGATACGATGGTTTACTTTTGTAACTATCATGCGGGTATGTTGTTTTGTAGGATAGCAATTGCAAATTTTTTAGGTGGGAGAGTGATGTTACAGGAGAAGAAATTTGTGCGGAAAACATTTCAAAAAGATTGGAACTTTTGCAATTAGAGAATGCAAAAACATACTTAGAGTTTCAAATTTACAGGTATAGATTTAGGAATCCGTATCATGCACGAGAACCCGTGTAAATGAGCATGGGACCTGTGTATACATGCAAGGGACCCGTGCATACATGCAAAGGACCCGCACCTACAACTTAAAAACAAGAACCTTTGGGGCTCTTTTTAACCAGGTCTGAGTCCTAACCCAGCGGCTTAAAGGGTAGCTTCCCTGCCTTTGCTTTGCCGTAATCTGATCTCAAATGCCAACTAAAGAATCCGCCCAGTATGTATATTGATCATCATTGAATATCATGCTATTACAAAAGCTATGATGTTATTACAAAAGTTACATAATAAATTATAATACTAATTCATATCTTAACCTTTAAACATCGGCGCGTTACTAACTTACTTAACTGATTTACAATCACCTCTTACTTCAATCTCTTATTGCCTACAATTTTTACTTCTTCATTTACCTACAATACTAACATGTTTTGGTGTGCATATGGTTAATTAAGTGACTGAAGTAAGAGTGAGTCAACTGTAGAAGTTAAGTGAGCTAGTAATGCATTGATGTTTGAATGTTGAAGAATTTATCATGTAGCGTGTTTAATATTGTACGTAAATGAATAAATAAAAATTATATGCAATAAGAGATTGAAGTAAGAGGTGGGTATTGTAATCAGTTAAGTAAGTTAACAATGTGCTGGCGTTTAAAGGTTTAAGATATATGAATTGGTATTGTAATTATTATGTAGCTTTTTTAATAACATCATAGATTTTATTAGATATTGAAACAACTGAGGAATATTAAAAACAAGAGCATCGTTTCTCCAATGATGATCAATATACACATGTTTTGTAGGCTAGAATAAGCTTCATTTTGAAATATGGAACTCAATCATTTCTTCCATCAACATACCTATCTGATATATAATTATCCTTAAAAAATGATTTCATTAATATGGTACTTTTGTGGTATACATAAAACATATTTAGAGTTTAATGTTTATGGATTTAGAGTTTTAGGAATCCATGTCATGCATGGAAACCCGTGAAATGAGCAAGGGGCCCCGTCCATACATGCAAGGGACCCGTGAACAAATGCAAGGGACCCGTGCATAAATGCAAAGGACCCGTGCATAATCCAAGTGACCCGTGTATAAATCCAAGGGACCCTTGTATATATGCAAGGAATCTGTTTCATGCATTAGAAGCCGTGTAAATGAGCAGGGACCCGTGCATACATGCAAGGAACCCGATCATATTTGCAAGGAACAGCGCATATATGCAAGGGACCCGTGAGCATATGTAGGGATTTTCATATCACGCACGTGTTAACAAAAAAAAGACACATTATTCTTTTTCAGAGTTAGATCTAGATGCAAATGAAATCCAATTGTTCTTCTTCAGAGGATCAGGGGACCCGTGCATATAATCAGGGGACCCGTGTAGGTAACCTAGATATTTTAATTGCAGATTCGAAAAGGTCCCCTGAATATATGCGCATGTTGTAACAACCCGTTTCATACCGGGTGTCACTATAGCTTCGGTCCCTACCGGGACTAGTGGGGTTGGGCCCACCACACTCCGACTGATAGTCTGGCCCCACTGTACCACCATTTAATCTTTTAGCGTGCTTCGTGCACTCGCTCACACGCACCCTGAGAAACTTCCCAGGGTGTCACCCATCCCTAGATTGCCCCAAGTCAATCACGCTTAACTTCGGAGTTTCTATAGATGGACTCCCGAAAAGGTAGGTCGACCTTGGTGATATGAGTAGTACTATCAATTCTTTTATACGATTCTTAGCCTGACACGCCCATACATTGTCAGTCTCAGGATCCCCTCTCATTCTAGTGTTGGATCGGTTCGTTCATGTACCCCTTCGCCTAGAAGCCTGTCAGGAGCCGCTCATTGTCCGTGCACCCTGGCACCGGCGATCACTCCCCGCCCTCTTCGGCCCCGGGCGTCACACATGTCCCCTGAATATATGCGCGGATTCCTTGCATATATATGGGGGTTCCTTGCATATATATGGGGGTTCCTTGCATATATGCACGGGTTCCTTGCATATATGTGCGTGCCCCTGAATATACATGCGTTTCCTTGCATATATGCGCGGGTTCCTTGCATATATACGTGAGTCCCTGAATATATGCGCGGGCCCCCTAAATATATGAGCGGGTTCCTTGCATATACATGCGGGTTCCTTGCATATATGCGGGTTCCTTGATTATATGCGTGGATCCCCTGAATATATGTGCGGGTTCCTTGAATATATGCGCGGGTTCCTTGAATATATGCGCGGGTCCCCTGAATATATGTGCGGATTCCTTGCATATATATGCGGGTTCCGTGAATATACATGCGGGTTCCTTGCATATATACGCGGGTTCCTTGGGTGGGTTCCTTGAATATATGCGCGGGTCCCCTGCATATATGTACAGGTTCTTTGCATATATGCACGGGTTCCTTGCATATATGTGCGGGTTCCTTGCATATATGTGCGGGTTCCTTGGACCAGGGGACCCGTGCATATAATCAGGGGACCCGTACAGGTAACCCAGATTTTTTAATTGAAGATTTTAAAACATATCAAATTGAACTCAAATTTCGTCGGAATCGTTGTCATAAAACATCTATATCAGTACCCACTAAGTCTCGTAGCTAATCAACTTAAAAAACATGAATATAAAGTGCAAAATAAAAAAACTTTCAGTTCGTGTGGCTACTCTTCTTTGAACAGGACGTCTTCTTTCAACAGCTCTCCCTGGAGAAGTTGATCTGTAAAAGAGAAAGTGAATGTGATATTATTCGATGTTATGATTTGTGAAAAAGAAGAAGTAAAAGAACTCTAAAAGGTGAAAAATGTCGCTGCAAAAGAGGAAGACGACGATGAACAGTGACAATGAACAGTAATTTTCATTAATTGTGTTAATTGAGCGTTTGTGTCTTTAAATAAGGGTAGTATTATCCTTTTAAGCTAAGTTAGTAAGGGTATCTATGTCTTTTTCTAGAGAGGAGACAATTTTTTAAAAAATTCTAATTCACGAGTCCATTTACCCATAAATCCATCAATTTGCTGAAGACTGAATCTTATAACTTAAGCAATAAAAAAAGGGTGAACTACTGTTTACGTCCCTCAAAATAATGAATATTGAACTAACCCCTTGAAATATTAATCATACAAAATACCACCAAGTATTAAATACTCCCTCCGTCTCAAACCGTTTTGGACATTTGGGGTATGGCACAGTTTTTAAGAAATTGAATATTTTAATAATATTGTACAATTAAAAGGTGAAAAAATATATATTTTGAAACGTCTTTTAAGAATATTTAATATTATTATATTGATTGTTTGTAGTAGTTTTTTGCTTTAAAAGGAAATGTCCAAAACGGTTTGGGGTGCCCGATATAGTAAAATTCCAAAACGGTTTGGGACGGAGGTAGTATTACTAGTATTCTTGGTAGGGCTGAGCAAACGGATATCCGGAATTCGGAGTCCGAATTCCGGATATCCGAATTTTCGGATGCCTCAAACTATAAATCGCATCCGCTCCGATTTAATTCGGATATCCGGTTTTGGATATCCGAAAATATCCGAAATTCGGATATCCGAATCCGATTTTGAACACAACATTTGGGCCGAATTTTTATTTCATTATTGTTGGGTTATTTTTGTTTATTTGGGCCTTGGGCTCATTTTTATTTTATTATTGTTGGGCTATATATACTTAATTTATATTTTAAAAAAATTAAAATTCGGATACCGGATATCCGAATTTTACCGTTGGCCCTATCCGGATCCGATCCGGTTCACTTAAAAGAAATGTGGATCGGATATCCGATCCGGTTTTTTAAACCGGTTATCGGGTTTTTCGGATTTTGAAAATTGGATATCGGATCGGAATTCGGTTTTCGGATATTTTTGCTCACCCCTAATTCTTGGGGCACCTTGCGTCTGCATAAAATAAAAAATTGATTAGTAGCGTTTGGTTTTATTATTAATAATTTAATATTTATTTAATAAAGAAGTAAGCATACTAAATATAGAAATGAGCAATTTTTGCGTGGCTATAATTTGAATTGTGTTGTCAGTAATACTGTCAAAACGGGCAGGCCGGCCCGTAGCCCGGCAAGCCCAAATGAAGGCCCGCCCCGCCTGCAGGCGGGTAGCGGGCCTGGCGGGCTTAGCCCGCCAGTTTAAAAAAATAGTAATAAAATAAGAAATAATAAGAAAATAATAAAAATAGAAAAAAGTAAGAAAAAATAATAAAAATAGGAAAAAAATTTAAAAAAAATGAATAATTCAAGTTGGAAAATATATCTAATATTTAATAAAAAAATTCATTTATGTTATTAAGTACCAATTATAGCTAAAAAAAATATAAAAATCACTATAATTTATTTATAAATCTTATTGCTTGTTTTACTAAGTGATATACTAAAAATGAAATGGGGTAGTTACGAGTTTTATGTTATGTGATTAGTAAGTTTTTCTAATAGTTACTAATGTATAAAAAATCTTATTTGGTCAATAGACTATTTACAATTTTTATTCACGCTATTTATAAGAGATTATAAATGTTATTTAGAATGACGATTAGATGATAGAATCGTATCTAAGTAGAGAATGATGGCTGATTAACTTACAGGTAAAAATGATGTAATAATTTTGTTGACGTTATATGAAATATTTGCCTAGGTGAATTGTGTTGATAAAATAATATTAATATATTGGAAACAAATAGTGATTGATATGTCTACGTTTATCTATTGCAATAGTTCATATCAGAACCACCTTTTGGTTGGCACAGTCACTGAAAAAAAAATTCTAATTTCATAGCATTTCCTAATTTCTAGCATTTATTCATTCTGTATTACAGATCCATATGTAATAAGTAGTAAACTACTAGCAAGCATAAGGTTGGTTGTATGTAATGCATGGAAAGCTACAGATCTCTCTTTCTCTGCTTAGAAGCATTTCCTGTGAACAATAGATGGCCCAGACTCATCATACTCAGCCTTGGCAATCCACATCTGCAAATAAACCAAGAATCACCAGTGTTGACCTTCGAACAATTATTACGTACGTAAAAGCCGAGCAACGATGTCTATCGAAATCCCAAGAAACAAAATCAAATGCCTTCTAAGTTCTAACACAACGGATCAAATCCCCTCCGATCCTCGTCTAAACTTCAAGTGTTCATCCTTAAAATCAATCACCAATAGATACAGTAGCCTGACCTTTGATTACGCTATTTCCCAAGAATGAAACCACAATCTCGACAAGACTATATTAAGAAGGGATGATAAGGTATCGGTCACAAATTGAAAATGAAACTTAGGATTCAACCCCATGCAGGAAAAAAGTGGTACGAAAGTGGATTTTCGAGAATCCTGGGGTATCAAAGTGCAAGGAACTGGAAACCATGGTAGTAATCATGCTAGAAATGATCAGTGCCAACCAAACAAAGGGATAATAATCTTTATTTACACTATTTCGCGAGAGTGAAATCACACTCTTGACAAGAATATATCAAAAGGGATAATAATGTATAGGTCCCAAAAGGAAACTTAGGATTCAATCCCTTGTAAAAAAAGTTGGTATGAAAGTGAATTTTCAGATATCTCAGGTTGGTTATCAAGGCGCAAGATATTGGACCCGGGTAGTAAATCATGCACAAAACTTCACATCAGAACTGAAACACAGTTGCCCCAATATATTTAAGAAAAAAAAAAAAGAAGCCAGAAATGATCAAGCAATATCAAGAATAAAGGGGGCGAACAAAAAAGAAAAACCTGTTGGAAGGTACTAAGGGAAGCCAAGATCGACCCGCCTATCCACACGCTGTACTTCCTCTCGGGCGGGGCGACCACCTTAATCTTCATGCTGCTCGGCGCTAGAGCCGTAATCTCCTTGCTCATCCTATCCGCAATCCCAGGGAACATAGTCGTCCCACCGCTGAGCACAATATTTCCATAGAGGTCCTTCCTTATATCAACGTCGCACTTCATGATCGAGTTGTAAGTAGTCTCGTGGACCCCGGCGGCCTCCATGCCTATGAGGGAGGGCTGGAAGAGCACCTCGGGGCATCTGAACCGTTCGTTCCCAATGGTGATCACCTGCCCGTCGGGCAACTCGTAGCTCTTCTCCACGGCAGAGCTCGTCTTCGAGGTCTCGAGCTCCTGCTCGTAGTCGAGGGCTATGTAGGCGAGCTTCTCCTTCACGTCCCTTACTATTTCGCGCTCGGCGGAGGTGGTGAAGGTGTAGCCTCGCTCCGTGAGGATCTTCATGAGGTAGTCGGTCAGGTCCCGCCCGGCCAGGTCGAGGCGGAGGATTGCATGTGGGAGTGCGTACCCCTCGTAGATTGGGACCCGTGTGGCTCACTCCGTCCCCCGAGTCGAGCACGATACCTGTGAGGAGGGTCAGTCGTTCAGTCGAGTTTCCTCAGAGTTGAAAGGAAAATTTCTCGCTTTAAAGACGCGTAATAGTAGACGTAAGAGATGATGCAAACATGTACAGCCCCCCTCTAATACAAATGTACCGGATGATTTGTGAACAGATGAGGAACAAAAAGAATGCTCATGTGCGTTTAAGCCGAAGAAGAAGATGAGATATACGGATTTAAGTTGACTAAAATGAAATCATATGCTCTCATGTTAAGTTCCGCCTAAATTAACAATTAAATTGGTGACATTGGCAAATAAAGTGGAATTTCGGAATATGAGGGTTCTCATGCCCTAAACAATTCGGATTAGAAATGTTGGCGTCTCTAGATCGCAGTCTAACCTAACGACGGTGGACCAAAACGGCCTAAAATCGATAACATTAAGGATTAAAGGTGGCATCTCGAAATATAGAGAACAAAAAACGCCCATCACACAAACATTGAGGACTAAAAAATAACGTCGTCCCTGGGTAAAAACAATGTAATTTTGTGCAAAGAATGCTCACCAGTAGTACGGCCGCTGGCATAGAGGGAAAGGACGGCCTGAATAGCAACGTACATGGCGGGAGCATTGAATGTCTCGAACATGATCTGAGTCATCTTCTCCCTATTGGCCTTTGGGTTGAGCGGCGCTTCGGTAAGAAGGACTGGGTGTTCTTCAGGGGCGACGCGGAGCTCGTTGTAGAACGTGTGGTGCCAAATCTTCTCCATGTCGTCCCAGTTGCTAACGATGCCGTGCTCGATGGGATACTTAAGGGTTAAGATACCACGCTTGGACTGGGCTTCATCGCCGACGTACGCATCCTTTTGGCCCATGCCCACCATCACCCCAGTGTGTCGTGGACGGCCAACAATGCTTGGAAACACGGCTCGTGGAGCATCATCGCCAGCAAATCCAGCCTATAAGAGCCCATCAAATTGAAACATTGGAAATATTGCAGCCACATGCACAGCAAAACATAAATGGCTTGAGTCTTTTATATACTGTAACAATATGGCTCGAATTAGCAACAATATACCTTGACCATTCCCGTCCCATTGTCGCACACGAGTGGTTGAATATCCTCTGCATCTGCCATCTAAAACTAGTTGGCTGCTGGAAGAGTATAGGCTTAAATTAGCAACAACTTCGAGTTAGAGCTATGCCAATTTTGTACAAGGACAAGGAAATTGAGCATTAGGATAGTGACAAGGGAACTGATGAAACGTCGAAATACGATATGATCAATTATCCTCAGATTATGGGTCGAATCACATGGTATGTTAGGGAAAAAATGTGAACAGATTTATATTCTAATCAGTCGAAAAATCCACAGCATGTGCACAAGTAACAAATCGGTTATAGTTTCCCCGTTCATTCATATGGAAGATCACAAATCAATTCCAACGTAACAACAATCAAAATCTGATGTAATTATACGCAAGCAATCAACATTTTTACGTCAAATACGTACAACGCCCAGAATTAAAGCACTCATCATTCATTCGTTCATTCATTCAATGAACGAACGACACACCTCGACAATTCATCAAACAAGACAAAAAATCACCTTTTCGTTAAACCGATTTGAGAAAACAAACAGGAGCGTCTTCGATTGATTCGAGTTTCGACCACACAGCACACCCAACACGAAGCAATCTCCAAAATGAGGGAATATGAGAGTGTTGGGGGGACTTTTATAGTAGACGAATGAGCGGAGCATTCGCGCGTCTACCTAAGCGTACGGTCGATTGTTGTTACTTTTACATGTTTTGTTTGGTTTTTTCCTTTCATTATTAGAAAACTGTGGTGTGCCACTCAATGGTCTCTCTTTTCGCTTGAACTCACGTTCTTCATTTTTATTTCATTCTCCTCGTAGTGTTTTAAAATTCGTCTTAAATACCCCTCGAATTAGTTCTTCCTTTTATAAGTATCTATTTGAAATATTCTTCCTGCTTAGTACCTAAAATGGTCTTTTCAGCGTTAAAAAGACGATAATACCTAGTCTCACATATTCAAAACAGCTGAATAGTTATTTCCACATGAATTATACCAAAAAAATTCGTGATTATACCAACAAAATTGGACATTATACCAGAAAATGATGAAATTATACCATCTGTTTTAGTTATTATACCAGTAACTAATGAGATTCGAATTTTATACAATGAAATTAGACATTATACCAACTAATTATGCTATTATACCAGAAATTATAGAAACTGTACCATCTGTTTTCGTAATTATACCAATAAATAAGGGTATTATAATTTTTTACCAAATAATTAGGCATTATACCAACTGTTTTTGGTATTATACCAGAAATTGAGGAAATTATACCATCTATTTTAGTTATTATACCAGTAAATATTGTTATCGAATTTTATACAGCGAGATTAAATAATATACCAACTAATTTTTCCAATTATATCAGAATTTGTGGAATATACCATCTATTTTCGTTATTATACCATCTATCTTCGTTATTATACCATCTATTTTTTCGCTTTTATACCAATAAAAAGTTATCTTAATTTTATACAACAAAATTGGATATTATGCGAATCAACTTTGCTATTATACCAGAAATTGTAGATATTATACCATCTGTTATTAGGGTCCAATTATGTGGGTATAATAACTGTCGGGAAGAGCGATCCTAAACCTCGCCGGAGGTCGCCGGAATCGGCCGAAGAAGATGATCGAATGAAGAACAAAGCTGGAAATGATGAAGATGGTTCGAACATCAGGAACCGTTGGATCACTCTGCCCGCGAGATCGGATGGATCTGCTTTAAAGACGATGTTTAAACATGGCTCGTTGGATAAGCGAAGTAAGATCAGCGGCTCAGATTAAAAGCAAGGTGATAAAGCGGATAATAAGCGTTGGATCTAAATCGGACGGTTCACGTTGAAGACGTGATTTCACTTATAAATACGTCACACGCCTTATGCGGCTTCACGTGCAATACGTGGACGATTGTGGTACGTCGGATCAGATCAAGCGAACGAACGAGATTGATCGCAAGTCACACTTTAAATGTGAATTCTGCTGTATAAATTCTGCAATTTCAGGTTTAATCTTTGATCTTTGAGCAATCATAACTTTGTATACAGTGAGAATCACGGTGAGATCAAAACACGAAACTTGTAGAGGGCTGTGGGGTCTGTAAGAGTCGTGTTGGTGATTAATACAAAGGAGGCTCGATTGATCCGTGGACGTAGGCTGAACACAGCCGAACCACGTTAAAAGCTCTGTTAGAGTGTGTGTGTTTGAGTTGCTGTTTTTGGGTTGATTAAGCTGTGTTATAGCTTGAATCGATCCTAGAGCTAGCATACACTGGAAAGTTCATTGAATCACGAATCCAACGGTACCCATTCATCAACAAATGGTGTGGTGAGCGTGGGCGAGAGCTCGATTCCCGGATTGGCTACCATGACGAAGTTGGAGATGGAGGTGTTCAATGGTTCAACGATTTTGGACTGTGGGAGCTCAAGATGAAGGCGGTGCTCGTGAGAAGGGGCTGGGGAAGGCTCTCAAGCCCGAGGCTGAGATGGAATCGGCCACTTTAACGGCAGCCGCGAAAAAGAAGCTCCGGGAGAAGGCGTACCCAACGCTGATATTATCTCTAGCAGATCAAGTGCTTCGAAGGGTGGCTTCGGCTAAGGGGATTTGGAATGCTCTCTACATGACCAAGTCCTTGGCTCGAAGGTTGTACCTCAATCAAGCTCTCTATAGGTTCCAAATGGAGGAGACAACAGCTCTAGACGTGCAAGTAAACCAGTTTAAAAAACTGGTACTGGATTTGCAAAATATCGGGAAGGAGATCAAGGACGAAGATCAAGCTCTGTTGCTGTTGTGCTCGCTGCCCAAAAGCCACGATTACTTCAAGGAGGCTCTTCTCTATGGAAGGGAGAAGCTCAATATGTAGGATGTGATGTCTGCGTTAAACACAAAGCAGTTAAACAATAGAAATTCATCAAAACTAATTGCTGGAAATGCAGGTACGGCTGAGATGCTTATGGTGCAGAATAAGGCCAAATCGTGGAAGAAGAAGGGAAAAGAGCAGGAGCGTCCGGAGCCTACGAGGTGCTACCACTGCAACGAGGTGGGGCACTTCAAGAGATCTTGCCCAAAGCTGCAAAATAGAGGAAGTGTGAACTCGGCTAACTTGGCGGACGATGGTTTCGAGTATGTCGAGGCTCTCAACGTCTCCAAGCTTGAGAAGAGTAAGGAATGGATCCTAGACTCTGGCTCAAGCTCCCACATAACCGGCAAGAAGGAATGGATGCATGACTTCAATGCGTTGAAGGAGAAAACCGTCAAGCTAGGCGATGAGAAAAGCTGTGATGTCCGGGGCTGTGGTTCCATCCGAATGAGGTTGGCAAATGGAGTGTTGGGGATCTTAAAGGATGTAAGGTATGTCCCAGAGTTGAAGAGGAACCTAATATCCATCGGGGCCATGGATACAACACTCAAGTTGCAGCTGGAAAAACTCAAGTGCGAAAACAGGGCAGTCTGATTCTGGAGGGGATTAAAAGGCGTGGTATCTACGTCTTGAAGGGATGCTCCGTGGTGACAACCATACCTGGGGAAACTACGGAATGTGGGGGTCATAATAAGGTCAAGAGAAACCCCTGAAAACCTCGAACGAGGTGGAGAAAGGTCAAGCAAAAGGAAAGCTTGAACTAGAAATTTTGAGAACTACTACTAGACTGGTTTTAATGGGTTCGAACGAGGATCTTTCTGAGTCTGAAATGGAGCTGTCGTGCCAAGGGATGAAGGCACCTCACGGTCACATGGTAGGGTGGTCTCCGAGGTGGAGAATGGCTCAGAAATCGGGGAGGAAGATGGCTAAAACTCGGTGGCAAGATGGAAGAAAAATTCTGAAATTCTGTTTTCTCTAACTCTGAAGTGGGCTGTTTTTAGGTTTTCGTGCAGCTGAGGCTTTGGATGCGAAGAAAGCTAAAAGGAAAGTGTTCTCTAGCCGGAGGGGAGTCTGTGAGGTGGCTCAAGAGGCTAGGATCGAGGGATCGTCAAATGAAGCGAAGATGGTGAGCTCAAAGGTTCAAATTGATTCCAAGTTGGAAATTTCAATCCTACTTGGAGTTGGCAAGTTTACTTTTGAGGCTCGAAGCTCCTAAGGGAGCTAGGTGATCAACCGAGAAAGAGAGTATTAATCGATGTGGAGCTTTGATGGGGTTTCGAAGCTCACGCATTGGTTCTCATGTGAAAGGAAGATGATGGTGAAGCTGATTTTGGGGCGAGTTCAAGTAAGTGTAGCGCGCGGGTTTGGGAAGCTATGAGGATGCTTGGAGTTGGGATCGCGAGGTTGTAGTCTCGAGGTGGAGTTTGTCGGGAAGAGCGATCCTAAACCTCGCCGGAGGTCGCCGGAATCGGCCGGAGAAGATGATCGAATGAAGAGCAAAGCTGGAAATGATGAAGATGGTTCGAACTTCAGGAACCGTTGGATCGTTCTGCCCGTGAGATCGGATGGATCTTATATAAAGACGATGTTTAAACATGGCTCATTGGATAAGGCGTGAAGTAAGATCAGTGGCTCAGAATAAAAGCAAGGTGATAAAGCGGATAATAAATCTCGAGCGTTGGATTTAAATCGGACGGTTCACGTTGAAGACGTGATTTCACTTATAAAGACGTCACATGCCTTATGCGGCTTCACATGCAAGCATGGAATACGTGGACGATTGTGGTACGTCGGATCAGATCAAGCGGACGAGCGAGATTGATGCAAATCACACTTTAAGTGTGAATTCTGCTGTATAAATTCTGCAATTTCAGGTTTAATCTTTGATCTTTGAGCGATCACAACTTTGTATACAGTGAGAATCACGGTGAGCTCAAAGCACGAAACTTATAGAGGACTGTGAGGTCTGTAAGAGTCGTGTTGGTGATTTATACAAAGGAGGCTCAATTGATCCGTGAATGTAGGCTGAACACAGCCGAACCACGTTAAAAGCTCTATTAGAGAGTGTGTGTGTGTGTGTGTGTGTGTGTTTGACTTGCTGTTTTTGGGTTGATTAAGCTGTTTATAGCTTGAATCGATCCTAGAGCTAGTATACACTGGAAAGTTCATTGAATCACGAATCTAACGGTACCCATTCCTCAACAATAACTACAACAGTTGGTATAATTTCTAATTTAACATTATTCTGTTGGTATAATTAGAATAACAGTTGGTATAATAATCAAAACAATTGGTATGATGTCCAATTTAATTTTAGGAAATGGTGTTTTCGTCCGTTCACTGTTTGGGGTATTAATTACACAACTTTTTCGCATATTGGTACTCAAAAGGGAGAATTTGCTAGGGGTACTGAACCGAAAGTTTAAACTTTGAAATGGACTGATACGGAATTTGCCCCTTTTTTATGTAACGACAAGTACTTTTATTTTAGTCGATAGCTACGCTTACCTTGAATTAAATCTATAACAAAGAAATTACATATATATATATGTAGAAAGGCATTAATTAATTAAATTGGATATTTAATTAGGGGCGGTCCAATGTAGGGGCTCGGGGGTCCATTGACCCCCCAGCTGCAGGAGAAAAAAACTAGTAGTATAGCTTGGTTGTTCATCAATGGAGTTTTTAGCTTGAGGAAGAACAAGATAGTACCAGTAATTAGAGTTATTTTGATTTTAAAATTATATAATTGGGCTTTTCTTTACCTTTGGATCATTATTTTTTTTTGTACACGGTTTGGGCCACTACCCATTTGTAATCCCATTAACTTGAATAGTGAAAAAAGCCCTAGAGAAAGATAAAATAACCAATGAAGCCTTGGTCTAGTGGTCAAGGTGGATGGCTTAAGGTCTTTGTGGTAAGGTCATGAGATCGAATCCACCCTCCCACAATTTCCTTGAGGAGTCCCCATGGACCTAAGGCCCATGACTAAGTCACGCCTTTGGAGTGTGTAGCGCTAAGCCTCCGCCAGGTCTGTGTGGCGCATAAAGCCAACGCCGTAAAATAAAAAATATAAAACAAATAAAACTCTCCACACCATCACCAGACGACAAGAAAGAAAACAAAAGTGAACATTCCAGTTGAGTACAGTACAGCAAGGCAGCGAAGCAATTAGCAAACAAGAAAAGCCATTTTCGATTGTAAGGTTTTTTTAATGCTATACTCTAATATTTAATTTATTGAAAATTTGTCATCTATGTTATATCGACTATTCATTGTCTTTTATGATACTTCTAGATTTCTTTGATTTAGGTTTCATATTTTGTTTTAATTTTGAATATTCATAAAATTGAAATGATTATGTAGGGAATGCAAGTATGAATAAATGAATTATTAAAACAAGAAACTCGGAATCGTCTCCAAAAGTTGGCACATCTTTATCGAATGAGGTTGGTCCTAATGATGATCAAAGTCGTAAAATAGGTCGGGTGGATGAGCTATTCGACAGCGATATTAATGTGATCCTGCATTAGGCAAGCGGATTAATAGCCATCCTATTGAAGTTAGAGATGACTTGCGGAGACAATATATAGCGAAAGGCCCTTGTCGACCAATTGGTCATATTTTTCCATCAAGTAATTTTAGCGGCTATGAACGGAAGTTTCGAAAGACTCTTGATTGGCACAGAAGACATATCTTCATTATTATAAGATCGACATTTTATTGCCAGTATTTATTTCAATTTATTTAATATGAAATATACTTATATGTCTGACATTTTTTCTTGTTCAATGATAGGTAATTGATATTATTTATCAAGAAATGAACAACCGTTTCACGGAATCAAACTCGGAGTTGCTTATGTGTATAGATTAGAAATGCATTCAATTCTTTTGATCATGAGCAGTTGGTCCGTCTAGCTGAGTTATATTCAGAAGATTTTGCTGCTGTTAGATTGAAATATCAACTAAAGATGTACACTTACATGAGAACGGATCCGGCTTTCTCCGACCTCAAAGACATTGGAGATCTTTCGAAGAAAATGGTAGAGATGGATTGTCATTCTGGGTTTCCTTTGGTCTATCGACTTATTAGGTTGGCATTTGTCTTACCTGTTGCAACATCAATTGTTGAAAGATCTTTCTCTGCATTGAAGATAATCACGACAGATTTGCGCAACAAGATGGGAGACGAGTTTCTGTGCATTGCTTAATTTGTTATATAGAGAAAGACATCTTTGTCAAAGTTGAAACCGAAGCAATTTTGCAAGAATTTCAGATGATGCGATCTCGTAATTACCACCAAAGAACCCTCCTTGTATTGATAGCGTTTAAGTCAACCGCAGAAATTGATTTTTATTTTTATTCGGTATTATTATTCTAGATGTATTGATGATTTGACGTCGATGGAAAGAAACACAACTCTAACGAGTCCCCCAACTGTAAAATCCTGGGTCCGCCGGTGATTCAATTCAAACCATCTATGATGTCCGAAAGACAAACAATGCTTAAAGCTCTACATGTCATGCCAATGGTGAGCGAAAGTCATTGTTCCGTCCAAACTACAAAGGCCAAATGATTACGTTGATGTTGAGATTATTTACATGGACATCGATTCATCTCAACATCTATTAATATTTTTTAATTGAACACAGTGATTATTATTAATTCAAAGTCTATCTCATCATCTGTTTCACGATCATCAGAGGAACGTGTTAAACCAAATACGTAAGCTCAGAGACTGCCGATTTGCTTGAACTATGAATGAATGCCCTTTGCTATATATAGCAACAGATTTGACAGTTTTATTACGAGCCAAAAAAAGGGAGAACCATCGTTTTATGACAGCGTACACATGGCAGCTGCCCGCAGAACAGAAAACTTATCGGAAAAGTGAACACAGCGTAGTAAGTGTACCATACTGAGGAGAGAAAAAGCAAACGAAATATCATTCTTAAGATTATTGATTTCGTCAATGTCCGTCGAAGGATACGATACGACGAGGATAGTGAGATGGAGGCCAGGCTGTTGAGCTACCTAACCCTCGAGAGCCGATGCTCCTGATATAATCTCAATCAGCTCGGTGGTGATGGATGCTTGACGGGTTCTGAAAGTGAACATTATAACAGTAAAGAGAAAAAACACACAGAAATAATGGAATCAACAGGTTATTCACTAAGCGATGTAAAGAACGAATGAAAATTTGAAATAGATGTTTTGGGATTCTGTCCGAATAAAAGAGAAATCACGTCTTAAACAGCTTTCAACATCAGGGACTTGAAGATTTGTTAGGCTATGCTAGTTGTATTAGACACATCAAGACATATTATATTTATAGATTAGTTTATTATCGGCAGAAAAGATGAAGAATGAACCTGTTGTAAGTCAGAGTGAGACGATCAAGCATATCCCCAGCATTTCTGCTAGAGCTGTCCATAGCAGACATTCGGGCTCCCTGCTCACTGCATGCATTTTCTAGGACAGCGTTGAACATAACCTGCATTAAAAAAAATGAACAGAAAAGTCAACACATCTCTACGTTTGTAATTGACACAGTATGTAGTTATCATAAGGCGGAAGAAGTTAATACGCAGTTGAGATATTGGAAAAAAACTTGTAGGTTGAAAAAGAGAGGAGGGCTATTTACCGAAAAAACAAAAAGAATTTTACAGGATCGGACTATGGCACATTGTTTAATAGTTTCCCATAAAGAAAGGGACTGAGCATAATGTCGTAAAATGAAGATGTGCAGCCATAACGTTGAAAATTAAGGAACTTACGCAAGAAAATTGGAACTCGGCGAGATTCTGGAGCACTTCAGACTTGGTTTCACCTCCTTCAATCTCGTAGGAATCTAGTTCGCCTAGTTTACCACCAGCTTCAGCTTCTCTCTCCACGATCTATGTCACAAACATTTCAGTTTGAGTCCATCACTCATAGACTATGAACTCAAGAGTGATCCAGAGAATTATATGACCTCGGGTGATAACACTGTAGAGACAGATGGCACAAAGGATACAACTGACTGGAACTTGTTGTAAACAATCCTTAGTGCATCAAACTCGACATTCTTTTGTATGTCGTCTGCAAGTACAGCAACCTGAAATGAAACAATTTATACAGGGAAGTCATTGGCATCGGCCTGATTAAATGGAGTGTGGTTCAAAAGGATAACCTGGGTGTAGTTCAAAGGATTTTTCTGCAATTCCGTTATAATTAACTCGATGTCTTTTTTCGAGTCCCTCACAAGTTGGGCCTTTGCCTTTTCTCCCAAAATCACATATTTATTCTCCTTATCAGGACCTAAAATAAAAGGAAGAAGAAAATGAGGGATCACTAACCGATGTGACCAGCGTCCAGCAGTAAAAATAAAAGGCTAAACAGTTCAAAATTTACGCACATGCGATAGGACCAAAAACATTCATAAACAAGTAATGAAGTACCAGAGTTTAGTTTGTGAAGGCCCCTGCTTATCTTGACAGCTGTTGAATTGATTCCACCACAAAGACCTTTGTCGGAGGAGATTGTCACAATGACATTCTTCTTGACATCAACACCTGATCAATCACAAGATGACACTCCATGAGACAAATTTTGTGCAGTAATAAACACGATAGATAAAAATGAACATTTCAAAAGAAAATTAGCAACTCAATAAAAATGTGAAAGAGTAGAAAAATGGAAGGCGTGGACAGACAATAGTCAACAGTACTAAAAAAAATCAAAGGTTATAATCATTATTTTGATATTGAATTAAAAACTGGAGCTTAGTCCGCAAGAAAAGCCAAAAATTCACATCGGATTTCACAATCAAACTTCCAGGCATGACTTACAATTGCCGGTCAAAAACAGAATCACTAATTTGGACTGACAAGTGACAAAGGAAGTGAACTAGCAAAACAGCCTCACTTAGAATTAACTGATGTCAAAATACGTATTCTATTCCAACATTTCTATAGTGAATTATAATGATTTCATTTAATTGGAATTGCCACTATTATAGAAAATATATTCAATCATACGCAGTGTTATAAGGTTGTGTTGAGTCGCGGTCAATAGTTAAACAATATTGGTAGAAAATACACTCATAAGCCCAAAACAGTAGATAAAAAAGAAACAAGTGCACAAACTCTTTGAGGCTATGATATATGAAAGAATTACTTGGAGTGTCACCAAGGAGAGCAGTGAATGGTTGCCATAATCCACGAGAGTTCTCAGCCCTAGATTGGATAGCTCGAAGCTTCGAAGCTGCAACCATCTTCATGGCCTTAGTGATCTTCTGAATATTCTTGACACTCTTCATACGATTCCGCACTGAAAAATTAATTTTCGGACGAGGTTCGACACCATCGTTGACCACTATATTTTACAAACGTTTTTGCAAAAAGAAAATTCAGGGAACGCAGCTCACCAACTTGAGTTGAAATATTGCGAACACCCACAGCAGCATGCTCCCTGTTCCAGAAGCAAATTTGCTTAGATAGGACAAAACAAAAGGCACACACAATTAGCATACTTAGTATGATTTGTTCCCATCTGCAGAACAGAAGTTACGTTATATTTTCTTCTAATGTACTCTAACTTCTTACTTTCAGAGTTTGAAAATTTTGATTTTCTGTATTAATCTTCAACACTACATTCTTCTCATTAAACTCGGTATCTTATCTTGCTCAATATATGGTTTTAATTGACTCATCATTTCATCCTGCCCAATCTAAAGAACTTTAGGAATTCGAATAACTCAAATGCACCTAAGTCATAAAACGAAATGTTCAAAAACAGAGCAGCGATAAGCTGATCCACTGACGAATAAACAAATAAATTAAACGGGTTACAAAAGCTTGGCAGGAATTACAAAATTACAGAAACGATCACAAGGAACGAATCAAATATCACATATTATCACTACCATGATCCAACGGACAAAGGTCTGACGCGTGATTAGGGATGTCCCAATCCAATACCAGGTCTAATATCAAATTAACAATTGAATAAAAAATATGAATTAAAATACAAGAAACCAATCCGTCGCAAATACACATTTCAACCGACTATGGTAGAGCGACAGAGATCGCAACTTACTCAGTCGAAGACAGAGAGGAGCGAATAAGCTGGGGTGCGATGATAGGTGATACGATTCGCTTTCCTTCACGTCTCAACAGAGCCATAGCCATTTTGCAGATTCGATTCGGAAGATCTGAGCTCGCTAGGGTTCGTTCTATTTTATGAATCCTTATTATTTTTATTTTTTTTTACCTTTGAGCTGCTCGATGGAAAATGGAGACTGATGATATTGATGACGATCGCACGTAGCTTAATTTGGAGTGACACGACGCCGTATCCTAGTCTACTGAGTGCTGCTGTCTGAAAAGGAAGCCTATGGAGTTATGCGACTCGGCCCATTGGGCTTAACATTGAGAGAAAGCCCAGCCCATTTATATTGATCCTAAAAGCCTATGAGCCACATATCATTCATAATTCATATTGATCATGCTTATAAATTATAAATTCTCATAAAATATGGAAAATATAAAAATTGTGCGTTCTGGAATAACTTTAAAAATCAATGTGTAAATACTTTATTTATGGATTTTTTAGGTTGATTTTCCAAGGTTTCTTTTAATATCTAACAATAATATTGTAAATTCTTTTAAGGGTGAAAGTTGAGTTGATTGATCGAACTGATGAATATGGAGCTAACTCGAACTTTAACAGAGATTTATCGAAAATAATTTTTAAGAAATATTTTTACCCGAAATTTAAAATCAAAAAGCTCAGCTCGACACATTTACCCTCATAATTACTAATTAGATTGAAAGTATTTATATTTGTGTGGGAACTGGGAAGAGATTAATGCTTTGAAGCATGTAGAAAACTTCATTCGTAATTTATGATGGTTATTATAAGGGACCTCTATGCAATTAAACAATAAATACTAGGTCCCAACTCCTAAGCACTACTATGTCTTAAAGCTCCTATATTATAGCTCAATAATGAATTCTCATAAAATTCTACGGCGATAATTTACTCATTTTGAAATATTCCTTCAAACATATAAAAAATAACTTGGTAAGAATATATAAATTGATCGAATGATCAAGGTTAAAATGTAATATTTAAGAGATGTAAATGAAGTATCACAACGTTGAGTAATGGAAACATTATATTGCTCTCCCAATTTTTGTGAATATGATAACTATTATTCGATTTAATACAAGTCATAAGAAGATAGGGGTGACAATGGGCGGGTTCAGGGCTGGTAATGGATATACCGCCTCCATACCAAATTCCAATTCTTAATACCATCCCCACTAATTCACCGTTTATGATGAATTGGTTTGGGGATGGGTAATCATCGTCCGGTGATCGGGTTCCCTGTGGGGTATTCGGGTTCCCCATATTTAGGGGTGAGCAGTTAACCCGTCGGACCGCCCCACCTAATCGACCCAACCCAACCCAACCCAGACCGCAAGTGGCGGGTTAGCGATTTGATGGGTTGGTTTGGGTTTTAAAAAATAAAACTGCATATTTTGCAATCGGGTTTGGTTTTGTGTTTTTAAAACCGCATAAAACCGCACCCAACCGCATTTAAAAATATAATAATATTTTGCTATATTTTATTCAATAATTCATAAAGTAAAAGATATAACTCGTAATAGTAGTTAAGGCAAAAAATATTAATTATTTTTTACTATTGATACAATGAAATCGACTAATCATAACACGTTGCGTAAAGTTATAAGTTTTTTATAAAAAAAATAAATATCATATAGTGAAAAAAATTTGTGTGCTATCCAATTTAACCCTTCTCGTTTATTCGAACTTGGAATCAACAACTATAACACTTGAAGTTTATAGAAGGCGAGTAAAAACTTTGAACCAATTTTTTTTCTTCTAAACAAAAATAGATACAAGGACAGGGCCTCGTCATAACACATCGCGTGAGCTAAGTTCTAAATGATGCTCTTTTTTTCTAAAAAAAATAAGTATTATGTAGTGAAAAAATTATGTGTCTATCCAATTCAACTCTCCTCGTTTATTCGGACTTGAGATCAACTATTATAACACCTGAAGTTTATAGTTTTAGAATCAAAACATTTATTTCTTCTAAGGGAAGATTTTAAATAAAAAAATAAGCCCTTGCTTTATTTGCTTTACCAAAGTCGGCCGTGAACAAGGAATATGAGCTTTTAAGCAAGCTTCGTGTCGGACTTCTTATTATTTATTACTATTATTGATACTATGATAATAACATTTTTGTATATAAACTTCTATATTTGTAAATAGGTTGATATATCTTATGCTCGATCTATATTTAAGAATATTACACTTAATTTTTCGTTATGATAAAAAAAAAAATATATTAAAAAAACCGCCCCAACGTAACCGCACCCAAGCAAACCGCAATCTATCGGGTTACAATTTTCATGATCGGGTTTGGGGTATATTTTGAAAAACCGCAATACATCGGATCGGGCTAAAATTTCGATAAAAACCGCCGTAACCGCACCGCGCTCACCCCTACCCATATTCATGTATATCCAATAAATTATTATTAATTTTTTGCAACAAAAACATAAAATAAGTAATGTAGACAAATTAATATGTAAAATATAATATTAGCGTTTAAAAAAGATATAATATATGATAGAAATATGCGTGTATCGTAAAAATATATATTGAGAGTTGAATTTGGTTTTTCTTCTAATTACGATCTTGAATATAAAAGGATTGTCTATGAAAATTCTTGATTCAAATTAATTTTTAATATTATTTATAGAAAATATATTCGGGGACTATTGAATCACCGTTTGACTCAAACGGGACCGGATTCGTGGACGGGGATGGGTGGAAAACATGATTACCATCTCCTTTCCATCCCCACTCTTTCACCGATGGAGAATCACCGTCAACTCTCCATCCCTATTTTGACTCGGGATTCCCCGTCCTAATAGCATCGGGTCCCAACGGGGATGGTTCACCGTGGAAATTTTACCACCCCTATAAGAAGAAAAATAAAATAAAAAGGGGAAATGAAATTCAAAGACGTGAAACTTGAGGTGGAAATCTATTATTTTCTGCAAGGAGACAGAAAATTGAATGTACTTTAAACAGGGGCAATTTTCATTCAGTCCCTGTTAGGAAAAAAAATTAGTTTTAAGGACCCGTTTCTGCAGTATCACTTCACTCACTGCAGAACAATGAAGTGGTACTATAGAACAGTGAACTGCAAAATAATTACAGAAGAAGAAGTGGTACTGCAGAAATCGAGTCTTAAAACTAAATTTTATACTATAGGGCTGAATCGGATTTAAAAACCTAAAGGGGCTGAAACTTAATATCCCTTTAAAAAACCTATCCAAATCCGATACAAAGCAAAATGAGCAAATAAAAAATAATAAGAAAAATAAAATCCATGGGAGGCAAGAGGCATCCAATTTATCGAAATAATTAATGTAATTAGCCAAATATTCTTACAACCCTCGCTCTTTTGTTCTACTCGATTTTCTCAGATCTTCCACCTTAACTGCTCATTAAATTGTTCGATATGTACAAAGAGAGCTCGTTAATCCCAAGCAATAATGACCTAGGGCATCTTTTTTCGATCTTTCCTTAATTGCTGGCGGAGAATTTGATGATTGATCGGATTTGGCTATGAGTAAGCGAACGGAACCAAAAATTAAAGACTTATGCGATGTCACTCCAACTCTATCCGAGCCTCAGGCGTGTTGTTTATTTTTCTTAGCTGCCGTAACCTAATTCTTTGTCAGGGGTCTGTTGAATCCTCAATTTTTCTATTTGTTTGCATGTTCGTGTTGCCGGACGTTTTCAATCGAGTATCATTTTTTTTATTATGTTCCTAATGGAATTGCTGGATTGATTCTTTATCTGAAGTTTTGTTTTGTTTTTTTTTTTTTTTTTTGTGTGTTCTGGCTCAATCTTGTTCAGGTGATTGCGTTTCTGGACTTTATTTGTAATGAAGATTGAAGTGGCAGAGTTTCCATAGTCGTTTCTTATATCGCGCTCTTACTTCAGTTTTAGTTCCAGCTCATGTTTGTGATTTGAATGGCATAAGTTTTTTATTTTAAGTTTCCTTGAAGGCATATGTTCTGATAACAGTTTGTGGTCTTCTTAGATTATGCCAATTTTAAGCGGAAATCTAAGGATGAAAGGTCCTGTCTCTGAAGCAAATAGTGATTTAGTGAACACCATGGTGAGATTACTCGGCGTGACTACTTCTGTTGTTTTAGCTCTGATCTCTACCTGAATTTTGCCTTGCCTGCAGTCATCCACTATACCTGTTAAGAGCAATGGAATAATTTGTTATGTATCAACTTGATTTTGATGTCATTATGATGATGGCATCTCAATCATAATTACATATCTTCTTTCTAGTGGGGAAATTGAATTGAAGAGCTTGGACTATAATGCTTGGAATTCATTATGATCAGTAAACAAATAATCCTGTTATCCATGGTTATTGACCTGATCTGTGTGTACTATTGATGCTTAAGTCTATATTCTGTGTTCTAATTGAAATTTTCCGGCTTTTGAAATCTGAAGATGATGCCCGCATGACAACTGAATGTCACTTGAACTTTTGTCAGCTGGTTTATGTGTGAATTTTTGTTATATAATCATTTACTTGTCGCTATCAAGGGCATTGTAGAGTTGGTTGAATCATGTATAGCTGCTATCTCTTATGTTTCTCTGTTGAGGGAGGTTGTGCTATTTGTTTTGCTGGCTGTAACTGTATGGAGTAGGGATTACCTTTTCTCGGAGGATATGTCTGATTGTGTTTTGTGAATTTTAGGCTGATTCTCAACATCCCGAGAGTTCAAATGACCTCCATAGAAGTCAAAAGGTTGATCAAAGTGGGGTGTGTGGGACGTGTAACGTCTGCTCTGCTCCTTGTTCATCTTGCTCTCATGTTGACAAATTTCATATGAGATCAAATTCTGAATCCACCGGAGAAGCCTGTGCTGATAATATTGTGGTTAACGAGATCATACATTATGAGAGTGGGCAAACCAGTGAAGCCAGCACTGTGGCAGGAGGCATGCTGACTTCTTATTCCTTCTCTGAAGATGTAATAGGAAAGGGCTCGTACTCTGAAGATGTAATTGGAAAGGGCTCTTCTAGGGTTTCTGAAGCATGTGCATCAGATGATAGTGCGCCCAATTCAAGAGATGGAGTTACGGAGGGGCATGACGATTGTTTGTCTTGTGCAACTACTGATGAACTGACATCGAAGAAACATGAACATGAGAAAAATCTTATAAAATATAGCAGGAAGTGCATTAGTAGGGAATCCCATGATGAAGTAGCTCCTAAATCATTGACTGGATTATATTCAGAAGTGGAAACTCATAATTTGAAAAGCATGGATGATGCCAATGTGCTGCTGAAGGGTCAAAATGAAGCTGCCAAAGAAGATGAAAAAGACGATAACCCCTCTGATACAAGAGATATACCACTGGGCAGCCAAATCGGGTGCTTGAATTCGGCACTGGATCGAGAAGCTGAAAATGGTGCTGTATGTCGTGATCCTCCTGTTTTGACATGTAAATCCACTACTGATGATTTGGACATGGGTGTTCCACCTAATGATGAGGCGGAAGATTTTGATATGGAAGTTCCTCGTACCAATGAGGTGTATTCTGACTTGGAGGTTCTGGATGTAAGATTGTTTTCCTTCTTGCTTGTCTGAAAACGGAATTTATTGTTCAACTACAAAACATTTACTTATTTTCCAAGCTTATGACATCTTAACTGAAATATTTGTTTCTGCTTTTCAAAAACTCCCTATTATAATCTGTCATATTTGGTAATAGAAGCGTTAGGTGTGGTGTCTGAACAGCGCACTTTGGTAGAAAGTATTGTAACTGAATCTTGGAATGGTAATTGCTTAACCTATCTTGTGTATGGATACTTGCATTTTGGCAACTTTCAAATGTGTCGTTGCTTATGCTTATGTCACGTTCATAATTTATTTATGCATTGTGTTCATAATCTATTTATGCATCTGAGGTGTTTAATTATTTATGCATCTGATGTGCGATCATTATTAGTTGAAGTGAATAATACTTTCCTGTGTCGTAAATAGGTGAACATTTGTGACATCTGTGGGGATGCTGGAAGGGAGTATTTGCTTGCTTTATGTAGTCGATGTGGTGATGGTGCAGAACACACGTAAGCCTCCAAATGTGTTATGAGTTATGACCATGATTGTAATGTTTGCTGGTTTAATTGATAGCAAGTATGGTGCCATAATCATTACGTTTCAGGTATTGCATGCGAAAGAGGCTGGATAAGGTCCCCGAAGGTGAATGGCTATGTGAAGAATGCGCAGAAACAGTGGCAAATGAAAGGCGGGATAAAATACGAAAGTTGGATGAGAACGAGAAAGTCAACATAATTGGGAAACTAAGGAGTGAAAGAGGATATAAATTTGCTCTCGAGTTAAATAGAGCAAAAGGTCATTTCAAACCTCCTGGGAAAAGGTCGAGAGACGATTCAGATGCTGAAATTTCTGCAGTGAAGAAGCCAGCCATTGAACAGGCAGTTGGTTCACCAAAGCGCAAGACATTTTCATCTGGACTTGATAATTCTTTGAGAAATCAAAATAAGAGCAGATTGCAGTCATTGCGTCTTGCTTCTTCTAACAATGTCCGAGGTAATGTTAATCTTGGATCCACAGCCTCCGCTTCAGTTCTCTAGCTACAGAACATACATTTTACGTTGCTGTAAAAGATAATTTGTTTAGTTTGCAGTTCACTGGCTTGTTTACTTTAATGTGCAAATGTCTTTCACAATGTCTTAGAGTCGTAATTTTCAAGTGCCAAGGTTTTTTTATGTGCTCCTCTGCAGGTGCTTTTTCCAAGTCTAATTCATTTAATGATTCAACTGCAAAGGCCAAGCTTGTTGATCAAGCTGCACTCCAACTGCAGAAATCTTCCAAGGAACATGCCACCTTTCAGCACAAGGATGTCGTCACTCGATCTTTGGGCAAATCTTTGTCATTTAAATCAACAATGTCAAACGGCCCTGATTCGAGAACGAAGCTGATATCCCCACGTCTCGCTCATATGCCGGATAAAAGAAGCATAAGAGACCAAAACTCAGTTGAACGTCAGCAATGTTTTAGAAGGGGGCAACCGTTAACTGATTCAGCGGTAAATATGTCTAAGAGTTCCACATCAAGATTTGAAAAAGTAGCATCATCATCGCTAGAAACATCTTCACCTAATGCTCTAACTAACCAACGAGAAAAGAATCTTGGAAGTGCTGATGGTAAGTCAGTTCCTACTGTATCAAGATCATCCAGTTTGGTGGCTCGAAGCACCACAGGTTCGTCATTAGGTGGACATTTGATATGTTGGATTCTATCAGTTTTTCTGTTGTAATGGTAGTTTTATTGTTGACTCGAACTTCTCATTGTTGTTTCCAGGCGAATTTAAGAGGCCACCAATTCGCAGCCATAGTACTGTTGGGGTCTCTTCTGCCACTGCAGTTAACGACATTGGACCAAAATCTGTTCCTACTGGTCTGAAGGAGGATATCTGTTGTAGTGTTGCTTCTGAATGCGCACCTTGGAACAGTAATGATGGTGTATCAAATGTTTTACCTCAGTTTAGGGACAATGCAAACTCTTCTGAGAGACTCAGGGACTCTACGAAGCTATCGAAAGATGGGCTGAGAAAGCCTGGCATACGAAAAGGTGCAGTCTTGGATCAATGTGATGTAGCATGTTCTAACGGAAAGAAAATATCGTTTTCTGATGTGGAGCATACTGAGAAAAATGAAGTATCTGGCAATGCGATTGCTATATCCAGTAAACTGGAAATCATGCATAAAACGAATAAGTCCTCATTGGTTAAAGCTCAGTGTTTGTCTTCTCGAGGAGCTGCTTCTTGTGTCCTATCGTTTTCTGATGTGGAGCATACTGAGAAAAATGAAGTATCTGGCAATGCGATTGCTATATCCAGTAAACTGGAAATCATGCATAAAACGAATAAGTCCTCATTGGTTAAAGCTCAGTGTTTGTCTTCTCGAGGAGCTGCTTCTTGTGTCCCTTCCGTTAGAAATGCATCCGATGGTGTTCCCATGGCAACACCTTTCTTCTTAAATTCCACTGCTATCCCAGAGCATGAATTTATATGGCAGTACGTTCTTCATATGACTCATTTATAAATTCTCTGCTGCTAATAAAGTTTGGTGGTTGGTAAGAAAGTTTCGTTTATCTATGCAGAGGAAGTTTTGAGATACATCGAAGTGGTAGAACTTTTGAATTGTGGGATGGAATGCAAGCTCATCTGTCGACATGTGCATCACCTAAGGTTGTTGATGCTGTAAACACGTTTGCAAACCGTATAATCCTGTATGAAGTCCCTCGCTTAAGCATCTGGCCAGTGCAGTTTCAAAATCATGGTGTTAGAGAAGATAATATAGCCATTTTCTTCTTCGCTAAAGATTTTGCAAGGTAATTTCAAGTTCTTTTTTCCTTTATCTGTTTCAGAGTGCTGTCTCCCTTGGTTTTAGTAATCATATTTTCTCTATTATCTGAAACAAACTTTTAATGCTGCAGTTACCATCGAAACTACAAAGTTCTAGTGGACAAAATGCTGACAAATGACCTTGCTCTTAAGGGAAATGTTAACGATGTCGAACTTCTGATATTTCCTTCCAGTCAACTTCCTGATAATATGAAGCGTAAACTTCTATTTTTGCTAGCCATTCTGGGTCTCTATTTAATAATGTATTATTTTTGCTAATATGCGTTCTCGTACTATATTTCAACTTGATAATCAGTGTCCACTTAGTGAGTTTTTTTTTTATGGTATCTGAATTCATGTTAAATCAGTTGAAGCATGTGTTCTGGATTGGCTAATGGACATGGTAGTTTTACTTTTAATCCTGGCCTATAGGGGGATATTTTTCTAATATGAAACCCGGATTTCTTTGTCATCCACGTTCAGGTTGGAATAAGCTATTCTTTATCTGGGGCGTGTTTCGAGGAAAGAGGGAACCCCTCTCAAAACACGTTGCAAACTGTTCTAGCCAATCGTCTGCTTCAGAGGATGTTCCCCAAGCCATAGTGTCCTTTCCTGAGAGCAAATGCTCATTTGTGCCACCCATTTCCAAATTGTCTGGATGTGATGATGCTGTTAAGGTGATTCCAGCTTCTCAATTAGGAGAATCACCCAATTTATTGTCTTCTAGTACTTCTCATGAAGACTGCAAAATCAAGAGGAATACTTCGGATGATTCTGATAGACTGAATTTCACTTCCTCGGTATCTACGCGGAATAATGATACAGAAAAATGCCAGGATATGAGGGGTAATGGCCAGGTATTGCTCATTTTCTGGGAATCTTTTGAAATAAATCTGTTAGCGTGTATACTCTAGATGTGTCTCAATTTACCAATGGATCATTTCTGTCACTTGTGCAAGCTGTCCTATACACGGCATCACTGCTCACCACTAGGCCTAGTCTTTCGTTTGTTTCACCATATTTAAAACTGTGGAAGTTCTCTGTGTTTGTTTCAAGTTTAAAGAAAGAGCTTGTTCTCTAGGTTGCTCGAAATGCATAGCTGTGGAGATGTTAGGATGAATGATTAATTTTCAGAATCAAAATTCATGGTGGTTTATGTGATTTCATGAACTAACAATTGAAGTTTAAAGTTTATGTGGTGGGTAGTTGTAGAAACTAGAAAGTAATAGTTTCTTGAGGAGGTTGGATTTCAATGTTGATCGCAATCTAAATTACTGATCAAATGTTTGATGTAACAATCAGTGGGCAGATACTTGGTTTTAATGCTTTCTTTTGCCTTGTGATGTGATGACCCAGTTTCATTTTCTTTATTTGACCTTAGCAGCTGATCATATCTCTTGGTAATTATGTTAATGTGTGAAACGATCACAGTGATAATAATAATAATAAACTACCTAATTTGCGCAGGAAGGATTAGGACCCGTATGTAAGGATATGAGAAGCTCTAATACTTGTCAGACGGACAAGGATATATCAATTGATCGAAGAAAGCCATCGCAAATCGATCTCAACTCTGCAACAGATGATGATAAAATAGAACTAGAGGACGGTATAGTTAATATAGAGCATCCAGGCATCTTAAAGGAAGATGGAGATTCTTCCAAAGACGGGGATACTCGTGTGAGAAAGAGGGAACTGCGAGACCTTAACATGGACCCTGAAAGCGGCATATTCGCCGAGGAAAATCTCGTGTCTTGTGATACACCTCATTCAGCTATTGGTGGAACTGGAACCGAGCTATTACCGCCAGGAAATGGTGGGACATGCAATGAACCAAGTAGAGCCCTTGAACATGTAAGCATATACCCATTGTTTTAATTTTTTCGTAAGTATATGATGACGACAAAAATATCCTCATGCAGACGGTTCTTCCACCTCCTCCACTCTCCCACAACAATGACGGAAATCCCGAGAGGCACTTTTTCCCCATTGAATCCTCTCCGTTGAAAGTTCGTGCGTCAGAACAAGTCCCAAACCTTGAGCTCGGTTTGGGGGCCGAAAGCAATAACTTGCTGACTCAACCTCTGCTCGGAGTTAAAACCGAGGAACTCATCTTCCTTGAGTCGGCAAAAAAAGTCGAGGACGGCAATGAGCCTGAATCTCTCTCCCTTTCTCTCTCTTTCCCTTTCCCTGAATCAAGACAAAGATCCGAGCCCGGCCCGGAGATTGAGCGGCCTGTGTCAGATGGGAAAGGGTTTAACAAGAAAAGGTTGTTCAGTTTGTGAGGGATGGTTTGATGGTGTCTGAAATTTGCAGCTATAAAGGTGTGTTTTGGTTCTTATAATATCTATATATCTATATATATATATATATATATATATAATATATGTAGGCTAAGATCATCGGGCCGTGCGTTGTTGTGTGTCCTCGGGGATATTCTATCTTATATATGTAGTTGTCATAGGAACATATCTCTTTTGTTGTGTTTTTCTCAGTCTCAATCGCAGCTTGAGATTGATGCATGTAATGGCTGTTGTATATAATCTCGGAGCCATGGATAGACGAACTGTTGCATGATATACTGCTGTAGTAGAAATTTAAGCTAGCAGTTCAACTTGCTTTTTTTATTTTATTTTTTTTCTACTTTATGTTTTTTTTCTTGATTTAGTAGTTGTACTTGTCTTGTCTGCCTCCTGTGTAAAGATTGAGTCAAGTAGCCCACCCGTGACAGTCCAGCACGAGCTCGCTCATGAGTGAATCGAAAGCTAATGAGCGGCTCGTGAGTTTTTATTTTTCACTTTTGTTTAAATACATAAAACACAAGCTCGAAACAAAAAAAAAGAAGGGGAATGTCGTATGGTGCCCTGTGATTAAGCGTTTTTCGGTTGGTGCCCATAGTTATTTTGGGTTCCACCTGGTACCCCTGTGGTATTACAAATCATAGCTCCGAACCCTACAAGACCAAGATCGACATTTCTTTGTGTTTTAGCCGTTAGTGGCTGACGGATATTGCCGAAAAGACTGAAATACCTTATAATCGATACTAAACAACTGAAGCTCCAAATTGGGACGGAACTTGCGACGGAATTTCCGTCGCTAAGGGAAAAAATTAAAAAAAAATAAACGATCCGTCGTCTTCTTCGTCATCGGAGCGTATGAAATCAAGGTCGACGTCGAAGGGGCAGTGGGAGAGAAGGCTTCAGACGAATATAAACACGGCGAGGCAAAGTCCTATGCGATGCTCTCTCAATCGACAAAACCCAAGTAATGAACCCATCGATCGAGCGCCAAGAACATCGCGCGCCTGCTCGAAAACTGGACCAAGAAGTCGACGATTTCATCGGCATCGACGGTGGAGAGCGCTGCTACTACTTCGTTCAGCAACAACAAGAGTTAGCGAGCCCTACCAAAGGAGCAATCAGCGAAGCAATTGGGGCGGCGGCGAACGACGGAGTTTCTGGGATCGGCGGAGCTAACGAGGGTGAGGGAGCTGTGGAGGCGCAGATGCCCTTCAGTGCGCTCGAGAATTGGCTGCTCGGCGACGCTGGGTCGCCGGAGGACGGCGGAGATTTCATGGGGATGGGTTCATTCATCTGTGTTTATTTATTTTTCTTAATTTTTTCTCTTAGCAAAGGAAATTCCGTCACAAGTTCCGTTGCAATTTGGGGCTTCAGTTATTTAGTACGATTATAAGGTGTATTTCAGTCTTTTAAGCAATTTCTATCAACCTCTAACGGCTTAAACACAAAAAAATGTCGATTTTCGTCTTGCAGGGTTACGGGGCTATGATTTGCAATACCATAGGGATACCTGGCGGAACCCAAAATAACTATGGGCACCAACCGGAAAACGCTTAACCACAGAGGGCACCATACGGAATTCCCCAAAAAAGAATAAAAAATCAATGCACTCAATCAAGCTTGATGTGTAACGGAAATTAGGCATGCTAAATAATAAAATTAAAGGAATAATAAGATTAAGGTGATTATTAGAAAGACTTCATAAAAATAAGAGTTTCGGGAAATAGGAAGGTAACAACAGAAAATAAGAGTTTTAGGGACCTTCAACAGATTTTAGGGAACTAGCAGCCGTGTTATGGAATTGTTTTTGGGACCTATTATACTAAGCAGGTTCCGAGGAAGCGTCAGAGAGAAGCTTCACTGAAGGTTCAAAAGTCGAAAAGACACTATAGGAAAAGAAACAGATCACCACGTGGCTGTCAAAGATAGGGCCGCAATACTGCCAAAAGTTGAAGCTTCCTGTAGAAGCTACTAGGATAAGACAGTTCACTGTTCCTGACAGTGCAGGAAAAGCAGTCAGAAAGCCTACTGCTTCTGACAAGGTAGGGGACGTTTCCTACAGAACCTCAAAAGAAGAGCTGGAATCCTAGGCATAAAAACACCTATAAAAGGAGGACTTCACTAATTTTATAAACTAACGATCATAACCACTTTCCAACACATTATAACACTTTGAAAATATTCTCTCTCTACCAAAAAGTGGTCCCGTTAGCTATTTTCTTAGGTGTTCTTGAGAGAAAAGTGAGGAAAAAGTAGTTTGAGTGTGTAAAACTTTAAAGTATAGTGAAAGGAGGTTTCTGAGCGCCCGTGGACATAGGATCTGCAAAGATCCGAACCACGTAATTCCCTGTGTAGCCCCTATCGCATCCCATTCAAGCAAGCTTCACAAACCATCACGTTCCATAAAAAACGTGACTCTAACGCTATATAAATTCCCCGAACCATAAATTTGTTTGATTGGGATAGCCCCACATCAACGCTCAAGTAAATGGGCACGATCTTGTGGTCGGGTCCAGAAAATGAGTCTGAGCTAGGTTCATTTACATTCCTTGTTTGTATATTTTTATTTCACATGGTTTTATTTTTTCCTTTTTTCGATCTCAGATCGATTATGGACATGCACCCCCACACTTCTCAATGCAATTACCCTCGACATAGATGACCTCACCTAGAAGTTTAAACTAGTCCATGTATAGTGTCGGATTTTAATTTTAATATTTTTCAAGGCATCTCTATATTTGTATACATTGATTTCTTTTCTTATTAATCTCATATAGGGCAGTAAATGAGTCGACCTCAGCTCATTTTCTGGGCTTGAGCTCTATAGCCGAGTTGAGCTCGAGCTCGACGAGCTTTTGAGCTCAGAGCTCGAGCTCAAGGTCATTTGAGCTCTAATGAGCTCGAACTCGAGCTTGAGCTCGAGTTTTTAAATAAAAAATAAACAATTAATAAAAGTAATATAAAAAAAAAATTAAAAGAATGATAAAAAGCTCGCAAGCCTGTTCATGAACTTTCAAGCTCTTATGTCTGGGCTCAAGCTCGAGCTCGACATAAATGAGCTCGAGCTCGACATAAAGAGCTCGAGCTCGTCGAGCTCGAGCTCACTTTTGTCGAGCTTGAGCCGAGCCTTTGTCGAGTCGGCTCGTCGAGCTCACGAGCTGGCTCGGCTCATCTTCCATCCCCAATTCATACGTCATTTCTTCAACTAATCATAGGAATAATGAGGGTAACAAGAAAGAATTTTCCTATCATAAATAATTGGATTTTTTTCCTTTTAAGGCGACACCTTTCAGAAATTATTGATTTCACCATGTTGCAAAATTAGTAGAGTTTGATTGTAATTATCGCCCAGCGAAGCATAAAAATATGTGATTTTTGTTTTTTATAGGAAAAATAGAATAATTTATGAAAATTTTTACATCCGTATTATTAATTAGCGAATAGGTAGAGAGCATTTGTTTCTCCTTCGGCCCCTCAGTCACAGACTCACAGCAGACTCTCCCATGGCCTCTTCGATCGTTTCATTCCCGGTTACAGGTTAATACTCTGCATATCTTCCTCTTGTGCTTTTAGGCGCACCAGTATGATGATTCGAATTTGTTGCTGTAGCTCCAGTCGTTGATTTTGTTTACTTGCAACTTGCAATTGTTATTCTTCGGTGTATGGACATGAATCCTATTGGTTAAACGCCTCTTTCGTCTTTGTGATTGATTATTTCGTCGAATATTTGAATGTGAAATGTGTTGATAGCAGGAGGTAATCGTCATCTTAGAAGCTTCGGTGTTTCATCGCCTAATTCTGGTGTTCGTTTGGTGACGCGGCGCTTGGAATTTCACAAGAAGACCCGCTCTTTCTCCAATCGAAGATTGTGTGTTAATGCAAATTACAAGTACGTGATTATTTTCTGAGGAATCCATTATTTATCTGTATGGCATTAAAGTAAAACCATGTTTGAAATGTTATATCCGTTTTTAACGAAAATTTATGGAGATTTAGATGGACTGTTATCGAAGCCAATCCATATTTTGACCAGTAAGAGAGTACGGATTTCAGCTGAGCGTTATTATTCTCAGTTTTAACTTGTTCAAGTAGAGTTGAATATCCTGGTCCCTGTCGAAGAATGTGATTGCTATGACGTGTCAGCTAGCCAAAACCTTATTTACTGCTACCGATGCAGTGTGTTCTTTTCTTTGGGCGTGCTAGGCTCTATGAACAAATTTCATATGGGTTACTTGGATCTTATTGATATCTGCCATTAAATTAATCATGATGCTACTTGTCATCTCATATGATCAGTCTGCATTTGAAAATTGCGCAAACAATAACTTACTCATGTTCTTTTCCATGTATTTAAAAGTTTGACAAGCATATATTTAGTATATACTTTCCAAGGACTTGTTACATGTGCTGTGCTTTTCTGAGGGTAATTTATGTGTGTCCGCATGCCTAGAGTTGCACAATAGGCTGCAAGCAGAAGCTGTTTTCTCCACTGGGCATGATATTTGGCTGATGCATTTATTGATGACCTATTTTTGCAACATGTAGTGATCGTGGAAGTGGTGGTGCTGATTTCGTAGCTGGCTTCGTGTTAGGAGGTGCAATATTTGGAACACTTGCATATGTTTTTGCTCCACAGGTGAGTATGATATCCTATCCTATGCCATGTGATGACTTCAATGGCTGTCCTGATACTTGCATAGCAGTATCAGGATCAGCTTATTGTTGATGTATTAAAGAAAAAAAATGTTTTGATTGTAAGTCTATCGACTGGAATCATTTAAGCCTTAAGGTCATGAGATGTAGCTTGCCACTCGAAAAAAAATAGTTAGTATGCTTAGCACTCCTTAATATTCTTAGTTATTGGAAGGATTCCTTGTCCAAAGAAGTGATAAAACCATTTTTAATGGGTCTACTCTATGATGGTGGGAATTGGACATAAGATGTAGATAATTTATTATTTTAGACTGCATTCAAAGAGTAATTGTGTTTCTGGTCATCAGATTTATAAGCATGAGAGTAGTTGAAATATGAAACTAACGTTTCAAACCATGAGAGTAATTGATGTTCTGATATGATCATTCTTCTAGTAACAGCTCAGGATTGCTGCACTGTTAGATCAATGTTCAGAATGAATTTACAGCATTGTAAGATACACTTAGACCATAAACCTCTGTTGGATATCACGATGAAGTCATTTTACGAGTCCTCTATTACATGAGACACCTGTGATAGACTACATGGATGCTAATCTCCATTCGCTATAGGCTATATATTTTCATAATAAGGCCGAAAAGAAAACTTGTCTAGTAGCATTATAAAGCACTACCTAATGGTGTCTTGCCATTTCCCTGCTTTGTGTCATTAGTTTTACGTCTTATTTTATTACTAGATAAGGCGATCCATTCTGAACGAAGATGAGTATGGCTTTAGGAGAGCCAGGAAACCTATTTACTACGACGAAGGTTTGGAGTTGGAGGTAAGTAAACTAGCAATTTTACTCATGTATATACACAACTAACTCTGCAATTACTGAAAAGCTGTCAGTTAGACCCATAAGCAGTAACTTCGTTGTTTAGAACCATTACTATAAATAAACCTAACTGATCAAATTTCTTGTCATCTGTTAACTAAGGTGCAGAAAACGAGGCAAACCCTTAACGAGAAGATAAGTCAGCTCAACAATGCCATCGACAGCGTCTCTTCTCGGTTGAGAGGAGGAGGCAATAACTTGCCAAGGGTTCCTTTGGAGGCCGATGCTGAAGAAGCCTCCGACTTGTAAGAAAACTCCCAACGTTGTAAGTTTTGAGGTTCGAATTCCACTGGTAATAAACTCGTCCCATATCGAGAATCATGCCGTTTTATTCGATCTCATAATCTACTTTTTCTGAAAAAAGACAATGGAGGGTTTTAAAATACCATGCAGTTTTATTCAATCTCATAATCATGCCGTTTCGTGACGTCCCACAAGTATATCCCATTTTATATACCATGTCTTAGAATATACAAAATAAAATGATACTTATGAATATCGAAAAATGAAAGATATACATATCAATTTGATCGTAACGAAACAATGAATAAATTAGATTTGTTTATCTGGTTATATCATATAATTTAAATGAAATAATGATGATTTTAGGATTTGATGTAATATGTAATATAACTAGAAAATTATAAAATAATAATAAAAAAAGGGTTTTAAACCCTTTGAATTCACACTTTCAAATATATGCGATATAGAACAAAAAGTGGACAAAAGAGTTAGGTCGTAATTTCGGGTCTGTATTTATGTATTGTATTGGTATTTTCCAATTTATTGCTTCATATAAGACAGGACGATATTGAATTTAACTTAAGACTACTCCGTTTAGCCCATTAACGAGAGAAAGAAGCCCAGGAATGGCTTATTATGTAAAAAAAAAATCCAAATCAAAAGTCTAATCGACCACCTTAAATTAAACAAGTCCCTTGAAAATACACATCAATTGGCAATTGCAAGTTGTATTATTTCTCTTTTTTCTTTCGGGTGAGTATGCGAAGAAGAGTTGACAGTTGACACAGTGAAGCTAATAAGATCAGATCCCACCAAAACCGCGTAATCCTAAAGATGTAATCGATCAGAATACATAAATAAAATTATCACTCACACGTATTTGCATGATGCTCTTGCTCACTACTGAGCTGTTATTTGGAGGGGAAATGTTACTAAATCAAAGCTAGTTAATTAAGGCAGAAAATTAAACGAAAAAAAGAAAGACAAAAAAAACCCACCTTCCTCTTCTTTGTTCTGTAGCAGCCTCTTCAATATCCCTGGCGAAGAAATCTTCTCATCGAAAACGATCCAAAGAGAAAAGACTCCTATTTTAACCTTTTTGCAGGTTTGTGCCTATGTTTTTTTCTACTGTCCCTAACTCATCTCTTCAATATTTGAGCAGATTTCAGCCCTTTGACTCTCTCCCTCGCCTAAAAGGTTAGCTTTTTATCTTCTCTCTCAATCTGTATTTTCTGCTCCATTGACTGCTGAATCGAGCCGTTAACTTCATCTTCTAATCACTCGATCTTGCGTTTAACCCCAAATCTTTTGCTGTAATGATTTCTACTGTTTTCTTTTCTCCTATTTTACTAAGATCTTACTCTGTCCGTTTCTCCCACAGGCAAGACAAGATCGGTAAATTTAATGGTGTAAAAAAGACTTCGATTTGGGATAGAAATAAAGAAAAAAAGAAAAAATGGGAAACAACTGCGTCGGGCCGAGCATTTCCAAGAATGGCTTCTTACAGTCCGTCTCCGCCGCCATGTGGCGTTCTCCCATCGCCGAATCTTCTTCATCGGCCAACGACAACAAAAACAATGACCTGCCCGAACTGCCCGAGCTGCCCGTCCAAAGCAAGCCACCCGAGCCAATCACCATCCCCGAGCCCGAGCCCAAGAACGAGCCCGACCCCGCCCATCCCAAGTCCCCAAAGCCAATGAAGAGGAACCTCAGCGCTGGCCTTCGGGCGGGCTCTGTCCTTCAGAAAAAGACGGGAAATCTCAAGGAATTCTTTGCCATGGGCAAGAAATTAGGGCAGGGGCAGTTCGGCGTGACGTTCCTCTGCACAGAAAAGGCGACGGGCAAGCAGTTTGCGTGCAAGTCCATCGCGAAGAGGAAGCTTCTTACAGACGAGGACGTCGAGGATGTAAGGAGGGAGATACAGATAATGCACCACCTTTCGGGCCATCCAAACGTTATCTCGATAAAGGGAGCGTACGAAGACGCAGTTGCCGTACACCTTGTGATGGAGTACTGCGCAGGCGGGGAACTCTTCGATAGGATTATAAGGCGTGGGCATTATTCTGAGAGGAAGGCCGCCGAGCTGACTAGGACGATCGTTGGCGTGGTTGAGGCGTGCCATTCGCTCGGAGTTATGCATAGGGATTTGAAGCCCGAGAATTTTCTGTTCGTCGATCAGAAGGAGGATTCGCTGCTCAAGACGATCGATTTCGGGCTTTCGATCTTCTTCAAGCCCGGTGAGTGGATTCTGATGTGGAAAGGAGAAGAAAATGATACGGAGGAGTGTTTTTTTTGTTTGTGTTTGGAGAGAAAGGAGGTTGGAAGGGAAAAGGAAAGAAATGGATGGGTAGAATACAACTGAAAACTTGTCGAATCCATTTTCGTCGCTAGTTAGTGAGGAAAATGTTGGGGATTGAGTTTTCTTTTTCTCCGTTTTCTTTTCTACGATCCAAATGCAGCCTTAAGGGTGTGTTTGGTTTGTGGAAATTAGTAGGGAAAAGAAAATGAAAAGGGAAAAGGAAAACTCGTTTTTATGTTTGGTTTATTGAAGAAATTGATAAGGAAAAGAAAATCTAGTTTAAGCTTATTCTTCAAATTAAGGAAAACCAACTTCTTCACCAAATTGTGCGGAAAGTGGAAGGAGAACTTATTAAAACCATTCTCTCCAGTTTTCCTTTCCACACTACTTCCTTCAAACCAAACACAGCCTAAGGATTGTCTCCTTGGTGGTGGTTTTCTTGCGTGTTTGTTTGTTAGCTTCGGCCTAAAAAAAACCATGTCTGATATTATCAGGAGAGAAGTTTAAGGACGTAGTGGGAAGCCCATACTATGTTGCGCCAGAGGTTCTTCGTAAGCGTTACGGTCCCGAGTCTGACGTTTGGAGCGCTGGCGTGATCGTATATATATTGCTAAGTGGGGTTCCTCCTTTTTGGGCCGGTGAGTGTTTCCTCCTTACGATATCATCATTTTATTTAATATTATGCAGATACGAAAGAAATGAATTCAAAGTTAGCCGTCATATTTGAATCTACGTTTTTCTTGTGTTTAATTCGCTGTTTTGACGAGCTTTTTCAGAAGCTGAGCAAGGGATATTTGAACAAGTCATACACGGAGATCTTGACTTTGATTCTGATCCATGGCCGAGTATTTCGGACGAAGCTAAAGATCTCGTGAGGAAAATGCTTGTCAGAGACCCTAAACGCCGCTTAACTGCCCATGAAGTTCTCTGTAAGTACACTCTCTATGGAATTTTTCATACGAACTTTCTCCGCTGACTACCAAAAAAAGTCGCAATTTTTGTACCCTTTTTTTTTATCTCTAAACAAAAATCTTACTAAAGTTAGATTTATCGGAACGTGCTTTGACAGCTTCAGAAAGTATTTAGGAAGATTTTGTCGTAAACCATCATCGTTGGGGACTTTTTCTAACCATGGCCATTATTACAGACGTGTAGTAAAACTAAGTGGAGTATACACATTATCTGATTTATGTTGCATTGAGTTTCTGGGCGCCGTAAGTAATACGAGACAACTGGAAAAGCACGATGGAGCCCTCTTAATGTTTACGTTTGACGGAAAAAGCACCAAATTAACCTAGAAAAACACAATGGTTCTGTATTTTTCTTACACCGAAATTGACTTGTTGACTCACAGGCCATCCTTGGGTTCAAGTTAACGGCGTGGCGCCCGATAGGCCTTTGGACTCGGCCGTTCTGAGCCGCCTGAAGCACTTTTCGGCTATGAACAGGCTTAAGAAAATGGCCCTCAGAGTAAATTTCGATACTTCCTCACAATTAACCAAGAAAAACCAGGAAAAAAAAAATACCCTTCGATGAAGAAAGCTTTTTCTTTCTGGGTCAGGTTATCGCAGAGTCAATGTCTGAAGACGAAATTGCAGGGCTGAAAGAGATGTTCAAGATGATAGATACAGACAACAGCGGTCAAATCACCTTCGAAGAGCTCAAAGCTGGGCTTAAGAGGGTCGGCGCCAATCTCAAGGAATCTGAGATTTACGACCTAATGCAAGCCGTGAGTACAGTACCCAAATTCATCAGATATCGAAAACCCTTTTGTTTTTTTTAGAAAATAATGTGGAAGTTTGAATCATTTTCTTGATAATTTCCAGGCAGACGTCGATAACAATGGAACGATAGACTACATAGAGTTCATAGCTGCTACGCTTCACCTCAATAAGATCGAAAGGGAAGACCATTTGTTCGCCGCCTTCAACTACTTCGATAGGGATGGAAGTGGTTATATTACGGCCGACGAACTTCAGCAAGCTTGTCAGGAGTTTGGCTTCGACGATTCTCGACTCGAAGAGATGATTAGAGAAGCTGATCAAGATAATGTGAGTCTCTCTCTCTCTCTCTCTCTCTCTCTCTCTCTCTCGACTAAATGAAATCTTTTTTTTTTCTTTTTTTTTAAGGATGGGCGAATCGACTACAACGAGTTCGTTACGATGATGCAAAAGGGGAATCCCATGGTTGTTGGAGGTGGCGGTAAGAGGGGCTTGGAGAACAGCTTCAGCATTAATTTTAAAGAGGCCCTGAAACTTTGATTAATTACTCAATGCCCCTCAATTTTCTATTTAAATTTATTTTCTTTATGGCGAGAAAGGAAAGTCTGCTTCTGACAGAAGACTGGTTTTTGTATGTGTTCTATAGAACCATTGAGAATTCATGTTGGTTGAAATGCTTTCCTCAACCACTATTTTCAACTACAATTCAGTCCATGGTTTTTTTTAAATACCTATAGAGTGCCTGCCCTCATAGATTATCCAAAAGTAAATCACAAGTTTCACCTACTAAAGCAAGAAATACACACTTTTTTTTGTCAACTTATTTTCACACTCATCATCAGCCTCCAAGTTCCATGTTCGAGTTTGATGTCTGAAGATAGTTTGGGATTGGTAACAATGAAGTTTAGCTGCAATAAATGCCTCGAATCAGTTACGGAGACGGGCAAACATGGAGAACGGGTTTGACCGTTCAGAAATAGATTACAGACATATAGCAAGAACAAGTTATGAGAATAATCACGAAAGAAAAAATTCGAGAAAATAGAAATTGTACTTCTATGGATGTTGGTAGCAGGTTCCGAGCACGTTGAAAATTGAGGTTCGTCCTACAATTTTCGAACTCTGGCCCGTTTGTTGCTGCAAACATAAAACACATTCGGAAAGAGCGAATAACGATTTTTTGAGCAATCCATCAGAACATGGGGCAACTTTATTACGTTTGTTACGTATCAGTCACTATTTGTAATCGAACTCTATCAGTAGTTTCTAAATTCATAAAGATGGAATACGCATTTGAGAACAAGCAAGTAAAATTGCCTTTCGTTTGGCAAGATCATCTTTATTTGCTGGCAACATAAAACCATGAACGCGAACGAAAATATACGCAAGTCTTCTTAGTGATACCTTTTGCTGGACATCTTTTAGTTCCTCACTCGCATATGCAACTTGATCAAGGCCAAACATCTGGTTGTACAGAATATCACGCTGGCCCTCATACCTGTCGAGGTTTTACCAGAAATGGTCGTCGAATATATATAGACAAATCGTAAGATGTTACTTTCCAAATTAAACCTTGGATAGAAGACAAGTAAACAGAAGCAACATGTATGAACAACAGTATCTCCAGCTTCAACTTCCGTAACACCAGATTAATTACTTCCGAAAACACTCCGCATATAGCAAAAGCATCAAATGAGTATAAAAAACATCAATTGATGATAGCCAATTTTAGTAAGATCGAATCAATCGCAGCATGTAAGCCAACAAAATTTCTCACGTTCTTTTTTGCATAAGAAGCCTCATTGCTCTCGCTTTTATGGCATCTCGGGCTGGCCCGGGCTTTGTTCTCTTCATCTGCTCCTTGAATTTAGTTATGTCCGCGTCAAGCCTATTTATCTTCTCGGCAACACTGTCGCTTCTTTTAACAATCTGGACACACAAATTATGATAATCAAAGGCTCAATAAAAGCTAAAAACAACAAATTATACCGATTAAGCGCACTATCGAAGAGCACTACCCACCGTGATGCAGACACACGACACGAGTTCAATCATGACTTCTTTTGTAAGTAGGGCACTATTCAGAAACACTTTCCCTTTTCAAGGAAAAAAAAGAATTGAATCGAAGATTTGGAAGGACTAACCCGATTGGACGCATCTTGAACCGATGAATGTGAGTGATTATCGTTCTTCACCCCGAATACACTTTTCATCGATTTTGTCTTTTTTCCCACCTCTTAAATCAATTAACTCAAAGTAACGTAATGTACCTACTCCTCTTCTTCCGACTGGGCGATTATTTCACTTTCTTCCTCTTCTCTAGCTCTCTTCAAGCTCTAGATTCTTTCAGAGGAATTAGGGCTGAAACATGCGTCGATAAGAAAGAAAGGGATTTTTGCTGCGGTTTTTGAACTTTGGAGAAAATATAGCAGCACAGCAGGTGAGTTATGGTTATGGCGCAGCCCAGCACATAAATACACATTTGAAAAAAATATTTGTAATCAGGACCCTGGCTTTTTTCTATACGGCAATCTATACATAAATACCCAATACAAAAAAAAAAGCCATTTAGGTACCTTGTCAGACATATTTTATAGCTAGGTACCCAATGGAATAAAAAATTTACACTTAGGTACCTAATCACCTAAGATTACCAAAATACCCTTATTAAATGATTTAGAATTTCATTTCAGTTTTTTTTTCTCTGCAAAAATCGAGCTCCAGCCTGCCGTCGACGAATTGCTTCTTTCCGACCACCTCCTTCTGCTCGTGCCGGCGCCAGACAAGGATCGAAGAGCCCCTTAAACGTTGGGTTCTCGATTTTTGGCGTTGATTTTGTCAAGTAAGCTTTTCTTTTGGTTTGGGTTTTGTTAATCGATTTCACGCATTTGTTCAAGGTTTAGCCAAATTTCGGGAGTTCAGTGCGATCCAAGAGCTCCATATAAGAGTGGAATGTTATGATTTGATAGTTATTGAGGCTAATCCATCGAGATTTCAGATTTTTTTTATATAACTGTTTCGACGTACCATTTCTTATGAATATTACTTACCATTGTATGTTGTTTTACCGTACCTAAATATATTATGCGACACAGTCCGATTGGACATGTATGTTATGTAGTATCTTTGCGTATTTATATTACGTACCAAGTAACCTGTCTATACGGTACCAAAATGTCCAGTTATGCAGCACCAATCTAAACTATACACCGTACCATTTATACAGGTTGCCATATTATCTGAAAGTATGGCGTCTGCAAATTCGGTTGGTGGCGGGACGTTATTTGTAATGTGTGAGTATAAAAGGGAGTCTTCCTTACTATTAATCAATGAAGCAACGACGCTTATCGATATATACGTATCCCTCCAAAGAAGGTGGTTGGATATCAATTCCCGGCATGACTCAATAAAGTATCAAATTCCGTTCCAAAGTTCTGTTCCAAATGTGTCAATAGGATATGGCTCATTGTTTTTGTCTAAATTTGGTACTGTAATGACTGCCAGTTTGGCACAGTAATATATGCACATTTGGCACCATAATATATGTAAATTTGGTACTGTAATGATTGCCAGTTTGGTACTGTATATATGTCAGTTTGGTACCCTAAGATATGCATATTTGGTACCGTAACCTATGCCAGTTTGGTAATGTATGCACATTTGGCACCGTAATACATGTACATTTGGTACTGTAATATATGCCAGTTTGGTACCCTAGATATGCAAATTAGGTACCGAATTATATGCTGATTTGGTACTGTAATATATGCCAGTTTGGTAGTGTAATATACCAGTGATACCGTAAGATATGCCAACAGTCTTTCATAAGCGAACTTGGTACTGTAATATATGCCAATGGTACGTTAATATACGCAACTATGGTACTGTAATATATGCCACGTTGGTACCCTAAGATATGTAACTTTGGTACTGTAATATACCAGTGATACCGTAAGATATGCCAACATATTACTAATATAAGCGAACTTGGTACTGTAATATATGTCGCTTTGGTACCGTAAGATATGTAACTTTGGTACTGTAATATATGCCGATTTGATACGTTAATATACGCAACTATGGTACTGTAATACTCCCTCCGTCCCGGTATCTTTTGGACATTTGGATTGGGTTCGGTTTTTAAGAAATATAATATTTTAATAGTATAGAGGAAGAAAAGTGTATGGGTGTGGCACGTCTTTTAAGAATATTTAATGTTATTATATTGATTGTGTGTGATAGTTTTTTACTAAATATGGAAATGTATAAAAGATAGTGGGACGTCCGATTTGGTAAAATGTACAAAAGTTACCGGGACGGAGGTAGTATATGCCATGTTGGTACTGTAATATGCATATTTGGTACTGTAATATACCATTGATACCGTAAGATATACCAACATAGTACTAATATAAGCGAACTTGGTACTGTAACATATGCCAATTTGGTACGTTTATATACTCAAGTTTGGTACTGTAATTTAAGTCATTTAGGTACCCCTAAGTGTACAACATAGGGTACTGTATCGTTTCAGAAGTAGGTACCGTATAAATTAAAGTAAGACTTCGAATTTAAGACTCGGCTATTTTTCATCACAAACGAAGCATTTCGGCAGATGTTGATGTGGAGAAAGGAAGAGACAATTTCTGACATTTTTCTGTAATGATTGAACACTTCTATGACGTTTTTCTGTCATGAGTGGACAGATTTCTGAATTTTTCTCTGTCATGACTGGACAGATTCTAACATACAAGGTATTAAATCATAAAAGACAGCATTATCTGACATGTCAGTGTCTTTCATAAGATGTTTCATGTCATATGTAATTTATGGTACCGCAACCGTGTCTGAGTTCGTACGCTTCAAACAAAACGTTAGGTACCCGTAGAAAGATATTTTTGGTACGACGTCCCTTAAATATATGGTACGTCATACAAGGGTTAGTATTTTTCGAGGTCGTACGAATTACTTTTTCATCTCGAACCACCGTAGAACAGTAAAATATAGTATTAAATACGTTTCAGAACAAATTCGATGCATTAGGCCCTGCACGCATGAATTAAATCTTAGAATACCAAGATTCATTATAGTATAAGGATAGAAGCAAGAACATCTACAACATAATTTGAATAATTTGGTGAGTGCTACATCTGCGAATTCGGTGCATTAGGCTTTCATATTTTTTTCATTTCGTTATTGTTAGGTATTGTCAAAATCACGCAGGACAACACGATTCGATTAGGAATGTATTTATTTTTCTATCGTATAACAAATGGTACGATATACTTGCATATCTGGGTACTGTATATGTATACGTATGGATACGGTAAAACTGCAGGTTATGGTACTATATATGTAAATGATAAGGTACCTTACTGTACAAGACAATGTATATTATTGTACAACAGATAAGGTACTTCATGTGCTATATATAAGGTACGGTATATATTTACATAATGGTACGGTAACCTGCATATTACGGTACTTTGTATGTAAACAATATGGTACGGTAATACGAAAGACAATGTACTTCATATCTTCTGTTTATGGTACGCCATATATTTATGAAATGGTACGGTTAACCTGCATATTATGGTACGCTGTATGTAAAAGATATGGCACTGTAATATCGTTTAGGGTTTAGGTACTTCAAGTCCTGTTTTGCTATGCTTAATAATGGTACGGTTAACCTGTATATTATGGTACTCTGCAGGTAAAAGATAAGATACGGTCATATAAAAACATAAGATACGGTTTAGGTGAGTCCTACATGTGCGAAATTTTATTTTTTTAGTCATTTTATTATTGTTAGGTATTGTCAAAATCACGCAGAACAACACGACTCGCTTAGGAATCGATTTATTTTCGATTGTGCAACACATGGTACGGTACACATGCATATTAGGGTACTTTATATGTATACATAGTGATACGGTGAAGCTGCAGATTATGGTACGGTATATGTAAATAATAAGGTACCTTAAAGTACAAGATAAGGTACCTTGCTGTACCACAGACAAGGTACTTCATATATCATGTTTATGGTACGATATATATACCCAGTGGTACAGTTAACCTGCATATTAAGGTACTCTGTATGTAAAAGTTATGATACGGTAATATCAAAGACAAGGTACTCCATATCTTCTGTGTATGGTACGCCATATATTTACATAATGGTAAGATTAAGCTGCATATTTGGTACTCCGTATGTAAAAGATGTGGTACGGTAATATACAAGACAAGGTTCTTCATATCTTCTGTTTTGGTACGGTATATTTGTATATAATGGTACGGTTAAGCTGCATATTATGGTACTTTGTATGTAAAAGAAAAGGTACGACAATATAAAAACATATGATTACGGACAAATTTACAGAACTACACAACAAACGAACATCACTGAGTCATGAACAAACTCCAAACAGTCTCAAAAATGTATCATCTCCAACTCAAAAGAAGTTAGCCTACATAAACGAAGTCTCCAAACAGTCTCATAGCATATTCAAGTAACTTAGCCAAACAGATAAAAAATACGGACAGTCTCATAAAACTACACAACAGACGACATCACTGAGTCTCCAAATAGTCTCATCCCCAAGTCAAAGAACAACTTAATGAACATAAACAACAAAGTTTCCAAATAGTCTCATCCCCATGTTGACTTCATTAGCCTCAACCTCTTCCTCTTCCATCGCATCCTCCTTGGATACACTATCCTTCCACGTCGGAACATTTGACCTTAGATCTCTTATAACCTCGTCCTTCAATCTCAACTCGGCTTCCAACCTCTCCACACGAACACTCCACTCTAAATGAGATCCGCCAACTCGTCCATCAACATTAACCACACATAATTCATGCAACAGTTAGAAACAGAGCAAATTCTACCAATGAAACGGGGACCTTCTTATAGCTTCTTTTTTATCAGGGGTCATGCTACCCTCAAATTGCTTATGGTAGATCGAAAGAGCGCAGGATGGCACCTGGAAGACAGCTCAATCTGTTCCGCGGAGTCATTTCTGCAAAAAATTCACTGCTAACAAGTAGTACCATTTTTTTCACACACGGGGTACCAATTTGCCCAAACAAACGGTACCAAATACAGTGATAATGTAGTACCAAAAACAATTGACCCCATTCGAAAAACCCCAAATCGACCCATTCCAAAACCCCCAAATCGACAACAATCAATCCACCCATTCCAAAATACAAAGCTACCACAGTAAATTGAACCATTCCAAAACAACCCTAATCTAACAACAAACTGATGTCATTCGAAAAACACGCAGCTATGTTACGAACATTGACCAAAAATGCTTAAACCCAACGGATAACGGCAAAATCAAACTAGATACAAGCCTATTGATAATGGTAATACCACACGAAATGCCACGACGTACTGTAATGATGCGAATGACTTACCTATCGATTTCAAAAGAGGAATACCACGAGGAAGCGAGAACCCACGACGATGAATCTGAAGCAAAACAACCACGGGTCGATTTCGGGAAGAAGGTCGCGCGATTTGGTTTGGGATGGTGTATGAGTTTTTTTTTATGAACGAACCATCGCTGAAATGAAACCCCAGGTAAGGTTGTAATAAACCAGTTTTAGCAGGGGTAAATCGGTCAGTTAGGTACCTATCAGTAAAATAAAATTCAAGTGGGTACCTAGGTTATAAAAATGTCTGACAAGGGACTGATTCGTTTTTAATCCATCTAGGTATTTAAGTGTTGAATTCCCTTTTTTATATATAGGTACCTAACAGAATAAATTTTTTGCAGATAGGTACCCGATCCGCAGTAGGTACGCCATACAACACATTTAGGTATCATATATCAACGTATTTTGGTACATCAATACAGGTAGATTGGTACCCTGCTACAGCTTGCCGCAAGGTACCGTATGTAACGTATATAGGTACCATATACGGATACCATATAGATGCGTAACGCGGTACGCAATACACATATGAAAAGGTACGTTAACACCAGGAAAATGGTACCCCAATCGAACGGGTACTTAACTAAAAAATTTTCTGACATGGGTACCTATGTGTAAAAATTTTATTCGATTAGGTATTTTTATATAGATTACACTATTTTTTATTCTATTTTCAGTATATTCTTTATTCTAACTGCGTGCTTGTGCAATATAACACATATAATTTTTATGAATAATAGAAGGATAAAAAATGAGTATAGCTTAATGGAATTTCAAAATGCATACAAGAATTGGATTATATACCATCCCTTGCCATAGTCGATCGGGTAATATATATTTTACATTTGACTGAATAAAAATTGTACTACTGAACATGTAACTCATATTTTTATGCACTATTATATCCTGAACTTGTAACGAGTGGATATTATCTTGTACAAAACTATCAAAATCAAAATTAAGATTAATCAGTTTACTTATTCTTCTCAAGCCATTCAAGAATCCCCTTCTCTGATTCAGTGAGGTCCAACTCCTTCTTCTTACTCAGCTCACCCTCCAACAAGCCGAAGTAATCTCTGTAATTCCGCTTGTAATAACTATCCAATCTCTGAAAGAAAAAATTAAAAAGAAAAATAACCTAAGAAAGAAAAAGAAAAAAAAAAAGGACTTCTTCAACAGGACATTATCCTTGATATTTCTTCTGCCTTTTGCTCACCTCCTTGTCATTCTTGGCCTTGTTTTCTCGCGATTTCTCCAAATACTCTGGCGAAAAAAAGCAGATTTATACAATAAAACGAATAGATTAATTAACAAATAATATGAAAATAAATACAAAAAGATAGTCTTGATCAAAGCTATATATATATATATATATATATATATATATATGTATATACTGTTAAGAAGCTCGGCTCTTGAATCAGCGATAATGGCTGCTGACAGTAGAAAGAGGTTTCTCCTTTGAAATGTAAAGCTTCTCTTTTCATTTATGAATTCAGCTCTTCTCTTATCTTTATCGTTCTTTCGCGTCTTGAAACACATCAAGGAGCCGCTGAGGTTAGATGCTGTTGTTGCCATATTAATAAGATATGATTTTGATAAAGCTGAGTAAGGAAAGTTATATTTCATTTTTATTTGGTGCCAAGGAATATAATGTTTTTCTAATATTAGTTTTTCTTTATTTCAATTTTTTCATTAGATGACGAATGGTTTGGTTGCATATTCGTATATGTGGTGAGTGGTGTTGAAATAAAGATATAGCGATAATGTCTGCCGAAAATTATTATTCATTGTCGCTGGGAGCACGCGTTATAATAATTATTGTTTTCGTTTAATGAATTCTTTAGTGTGTTAGTTATTTAGTGAAACTGAAAATTTTCCAGTTAGCTACTCACATAACTTTATTATTAACACTACTTTATTGCCCCTGCATTGCACGAGTTAGCTATCTATATTATTTTATATTAATAAATAACTATTATAGTGAGTAGTGTGATACTTGGTAGTTTTTCACGTTTTTGTCATATTTTAATCTATTATAATTAATTATTATGGGACACGTGGCAGCATATGAGAGAACACACATTTCTTTAGTAATATAAGATTTCAACTAAGTTCGTTTTGAAGCGAATTAGATGCTTAGGGCCGACTCCACTTTCAGCAGAACTGATCTACTGACTTATGTGTCCCGTCTTAAGTCTGAACAAACTGCATAATCAAATAGTCAAGTGAATTTTAACCCATACTGAAGCGAGTTCGAACTTTGGTGTCGGCTATGGAACGATCTGACTTATAGCAAGACCGATCTACATGACATGTATGTCTCGTCTCAAGTTTATCTAGACTAGGAGGGTCCGTTTGGTTTGCAAGACTAACCCATATAATATAAACTAGTATATTACGTCCTTCGTATGTGCAAATATATATGTTATTTTATATTTTTATATTATTAATTAAATTATTTTTATAAAAATTCTAAGCTTTAAATTTTTCTAAAATATTAAGCGTAAAATTGTAAAAACTTTACTATTTGACATACCAAAAAACAGTTGATACTCACCCACCATTAACTTAATAAAATATATAATACGGTGTAATATTTTGTTCCGTTTTTTTATCTACAACCTATTATCCACTTTTTGGGGAATATGAGTCCAAGCAATAACAAGAATATTTATAGTGGAACATCTTTAGAGAAATAGTTCACTAATAATGTAGAAGCCCATTGTAATGTAGAAGCCTTATATAACTTGACTAAGGTGAAGGGTCAGATTAATAATATTGAGCTTCTTAGAATTGAACTTATGATGGGACTTTATATATGTTGTTGTAATCAAACACCCCCGAAGTCAAAGATTCGACTAGATTTGAGTTAATGACCTCCACCCCAACACGTATGATAAATGATTTAAAATATAATATTTCATATTTTATTCTTTCCGTGCTATAGACCAGGGGACCCCGATAGGGGACCCGTCTATATAGCAGGACTCGTGCTGGCAGCGTCGGGGTCCCGTGCTGTATAGCAGGGGTCCCATGCTGCATAGCGTCCGATCTCCTGCTATAGAACAGGGGACCCATGCTATATAACAGTGGGCCCGTGATGGCAGCGTTGGTGTTCCCTGCTGTATAGCACGGGTCCCGTGCTGCATAGCGTCGGGGTCCCGTGCTATAGACCAGGGGACCTCGGTAGGGGACCCGTGCTATACAGCAGGGGACCCCGACGCTGCCATCACGGGTCTACTGCTGTATAGCACGATCCCCTGTAGCAGGGGATCCGTGTTGTACAATAAGGGATCCCTGCCATTTTTAAAAAGAGACCATGTTAAATGATGAAAATACCCTTAAATTGAAGGTTATTTTTAGCAGGTTAAATCAAGAAGGTACTTTTTTAACGTTGACTGAGTCCAATGCTATTTTTTTAAAAGACCCCATACCTTTCTTCATGCAATCCAAAAAAATAAATGAAATTAATAAAATTATATGAATTAATAGTTAGTCACTTCAGTTAATATCTACTTCTTCTCCATATCATATACAATAAATCCAACGATGATATTAAATGTTATTTATAATATATGATTGGTATGAAATACGTAAAGTAAAATAGTAATATTACATATGTCATTCAAAGCATATCTCCACCCACCTGCAATATCCGAATGGCTTAAATTCTTTAAATACTTATAGGATGGGTGTTTGTTTCTAGTGATGTGGATCAAGGTGATATGTCATCACCGTGCTTGTTTTGAGGTGATATTTTATTTTGCAATGTGATATTAAAATATTGTATTTATCGTAGTGATATATGGGATGATGTTTTGTAAATGTCATATTTAACCTTATGTATATTATGTAGTAAAAGTTATGTTCATTTGAGGTAATATTTAACGTAATAGTTTTTAATATTTGAAATCAAGTATTATTTTTAAGCATTAATTATAAGCATGTTACATAAATATTTTTAGGCTTTAAACGTAGATTTTTTAGCAATTATTAATTATAATATTTTATATAATTCTTCAATATAATTATTGTAATGTGAAATTTCACTTAAATCCCTATTAGGCAAACTTTCTATCACACAACTCCCTTGTCAGAAAAATATATCACTTAACTCCCCGATTTACTGTTTGTACCAATTTCCTCAGTCACGCTGTACCTTTCTATGTTTGTATTTTGTACCACAATATGTTGATTACCTAAATATGTTGTATGGTGTACATGCGGCGGATCGGGTACCTATCTGGAAAAAAATAGATACGCTGTAACAACACATTTAGCTACACTATATCAACGTATTGTGGTACACAATACAAATATTGAAAGGTACATCGTGACTTAAGAGTGTAGTACAAACAGTAAATTGGGGAGTTAAGTGATATATTTATCTGACAAGGGAAGGGAGTTAAGTTTGCTAAGGGATTTAAGTGAACGCGTCCTTATTTTAACGTTGACGAGTCCTGAACCTTTTTTTTTTTTAGAAAACCCAAAATAAAACCTTGTGGAAGGTAAAAGCTGAAGTTCGTAGAAACGAGGGAGTGAGAGATAAATCATCACGAAGGAACGCAAGAAGGAGATAGATATGTCACTGAGAGGAGTTTGGCAGCTGCAAAAGCTGATCGTTAGTTTCTGCGACTATAGTGGCAGTAGCAGAGGCATCAGGTTCAGCTAAATCTACAAGTGTTGTGTTTAGCGACTGTGATTCTCTTCTCGTTATTGTTTAATCTATCGTCTGATCGATTTAAATCCGTTGAGTTGACGAACTGCGGAATGCGATTTTCATTAGTTTCTAAAGATTTATGTTGGTCTTTTCTGATGGTTTGTCAAATTGAAATTGGCTTTCAAGGCCGATCAAGCTTAATGGTTACGTGCAATCTGAATGAAATAGAAAGAAAGTTTATTGTGTTATTGCTTGTTACATTTTCGAAATGCCGCAGGTTGATATGAGTCTGACAAATTTCGGTGGTTGTTGGATATCCTTGTGCTGTGTTAAATGGTCGATTGCAAATTGTAATTGATGAGCAAACTGAATGAGTGATGGTTTTCAATTATGTGCTTTTAGAGTTGGCTAAGAGCGTTAACATGAGTGGTTTGATATTATGGCAAGTGATAAACGATTAAGCATGCGAAAAAACGTTGCTTTATGGATTCAGTTTCTCTTTGCGGCTGGTTCATTTACTTGTGATCGCATATGTAAAGCTGTCCTCCTTTTGCGATAGGATAGAGACTTTAGGATTTTCAGTCTGATGGTATTATTTAATCTAAGGGTTGAGGTTAGGCTTTGGTACAAAAATACTGAATAGCTTGTTGTTTGGTTTAGGTCGTTTGTGGAATCTGTTCTAACAGCTTTCAGAGACACGAATTCCCAACTTGAAGTAGTAACTGAGCTGAATCGTGGTCAACACCCTTTTTTTAAAGGGATTATATAGTGAGACCTTCTCTCACACACAGACACATACACAGAAGCAAACACACCCCCGCTGTGGCGATGTTTGCTTCCCATTTGCCATTGTTCTTGTGGCGATATTTGTCTCTCATTTGTTATAGTTCTTTAACGCGAGCCTGTTGTTAAATGACTTGTTAAAGTTTCTTGGTTGCAAGAATTTGACCGATTGTGTTACCTTGCCACTGAGCTAAAGCACCGTATTTTATTTTGTATGGTATATGGATAGATTCAACGTTGTTGCAGCCATATGTAGCTAGAGTGCATGCTTATTATATCGATGGTTTATCTACTTTATGCTTGACCACTTCTAACTTTTTACATTTTTATATTTGCCTAGATAATTCTGGTCGGTTTGTGCCTTCAATCTGACCAAGAATGTGACTTGTGAAATGCTACATGCAGAGAACAAGAATGAACGAGTCGTTTCTGTCATGAATATGACTCCAGAGGACATACTTCTCTGTGCTACAAGATTAAGAAACTCACAAGGGAGAAACGTGGTGAAGCTCAAGACGAGGCACGTAGCCAAAAATCCCAGCGTTCAAGGAACATGGACTACTGACATGAAAATGTGAGATACTTGACTTTGAGAAAGAACTCTCTAGTTGCACTTCATAAGATTTGTTTGTGAGTTGACACAACCTGAAATCATTCTCAGAGTGAGGTCTAAGCAGTCGCATGATAATCTATAGTCTATAGAACATATTCCTCCTGTTATTGCACGATAATTGGTAGTGATACTTTTCATTTGCATTGAGTTACAAGATCTTTTACGTTTTATCACATTGTTCCAAATGTTGTTTATTCAGAGACTATATAAAGTTATGAAACATTATATTACACATCATCATGCCTTCTTCTTCTTCCTTGCATCATGTATTCCACTAACCTTGCAACGCAGCCCTCACTCTTACCAGCATCTCCAAACACATCATTCATTTTTCTTGCACTATCCCTCACTTCCCGCCCCTCGTCACTAACCATCACAAGCCTCACAGTCTCCGCAACTTCATCACTGCTAAAAGACCCGTCCCTCTCATCCCTCGGTATCTCAAACCCAACTCCCTTATCCTTCAGAAGCCTAGCGTTCAACCCCTGATCATTCATTACAGGAAACAGTATCAAAGCCTTTCCAAACCCTAAAGCCTCGGTCGCAGAGTTCCACCCACAATGGGTCAAGAACCCTCCAACCGAATCATGCGCAAGAATCTTAACCTGTGGGGCCCATTTCGGGTAAATCAAACCTCTGTCTCGAACCCTCTCAGAGAATCCATGGGGCAACATTTGGTGCATATGGTCTCTGTTCAGCACCCATAAGAAAGGTAAGTTACATTTCTCTAACCCAATTGCTAGTTCTTGAACTTCTTTCTGTGATAGTACAGCTTCAGTCCCTAGCGCTGCGTATAGAACTGAACACTCTTGTTTAGTGTCTAGCCATTGTCTGATGGCAGACCATTCATGGTTGGTTGTCGATTCGTTGTCTTCTTCATCTGGTAAAGACCCGATTGAGAATATGGGCCTTTGGTAAAGTTTGGTAATTAGTTCGAACCACTCTGGCTCGAATTCCATGCTTGATCGAAAGATCACGATATCGCTTCCATCAATGGAAAGGCCGAATCGAAGCGTATCTGATGTCCCCGAATCGTAACAGTTGCCTTCTGCATCTTTTCTTTACATGAAAGGGGTTTAAGGCTTACAAAGTGTGCGGAAACTCGAAATACACAGTCAAAATCTCAAAGGACATACCTTTTTCGATGTTCCTCGTCATCTCATGGAGGCGAAAAGCCATCCTTGTCGCACTCGAAGGAATCCATTCGGGGACAACAGTGTAATCCTCGGCGGTCGACCTTCGGTTCTCTTGGCCGATCAACGTCGAAGGCGGGCCAAGAAACGCCATGAAAGCAGCCGTGAAAAGACTAAAGTAGGCCTTGGAAATGCCATACTCTTCGGCCAGCTTAGGCAGCCAATGAGTAGCATAGTCGTAAACTATCCAGTCGGGCCTTGGCTTTGTATTCTCGAGGAAAGAACGTATTGATGGCTCGAGCATATCGAGGGCTACTTTGAGAAGCTGCTGCTTGACGTGGGGCACGTCCATCGACGACTCTGCGTCGGGCGAAAGGTGCTCGACTCGAGGGAGAGGTAGGCTTACGAGGTTGATGAGGTGGGAAAGTTCTTTGGGTACTTTGATGGTTTTTTGCAGGTTTCTTGGCGTGGAGATGAAGGAGATTAGATGGCCTTTTCGAGCTAAGTATTTGGATAAGGTGTAGAATGGTCTTAGGTGGCCGATTGCTAGCCATGGGAACATCACTATGTGGAGTGGCTTGCTGCTCTGTTCTCCTTCTTCTTCCATGGAGATTGGTTGTAAGAGAGAGAGAGAGAGAGAGAGAGAGAGAGATGGTCTTCAAAGCTGACTACTTCAAAAGAAGTCTTGGCAGTATATGGTCATCATTATTGATGGGCAGCCACTAGGCACTAATTGACATGCAAAGCTCCAAGAATGAGCAAAATAATCGCTTTTCATTATACTAGAATATAATGGCGAAAATGCTCAAGTACCTACATTATGCGGTTTACGTGTCTTAATTGGGTTTACAAGGGGATGGATAAAGGAGAAATGTTCCATGCTCTAACGAAATTAATTTTGGTGATTGATATCTATTCTTGTATATTCTTATATAGATGTAGAGTGGCTATAAACTCCGTCCAATTATTTGCAATTTAGTAACATATCAGTAGGGCTGGGCAAACAGGTTCGGGTTTCGGGTACCTGACCTGACCCGATCGGGTTATTACCCGAATTTTAAAAAAATCGGGTATTAATCGGGTATCGGGTTGATTGATATTGTCGGGTTTCGGGTAGCTTTGAGCTACCCAAAATACCCGATCGGGTACCCGAAATGTCGGCCCAACAATGTACGTAATATCCAACCAGCCCAGCCCAAAGGAAACCAGTCCATTAGACCAAACAAAATAAAAGAAAATCTACGACTCACTCACCTCAACACACAGACGACGCACGAAATTAGCAGACGAAGTCACGAAGCAGACCCTCACCACCCACCGGCTGCCGACTCGCAGCTCATCATCCCACCACCCACCGGCCGCCGTCAACCAACCGACCTCAGCATCATCGGCCACCAACCATCCGCCACAATTCGTCCAAAAGGTCTAAATTCTATAAACCCTAATTTTCTATTATCGAAATTTTGTTGATTGTTTTTTAAATTTTAGGTTTCAAAAGATGATTTTAAGTATGTATTATACACGTCTAAATTCATGGTGGCTGATTTTTTGTGTTGATTTGCCATTTAGGTTTCGAATTTTGACATGTATTTGATACTTGAATTAAAAAAAAAATAAACAGAAAATTGGAAAACTAGACCCGACCTGCAGATACCCGACGGGTTCGGGTACCCGAACGGGGTCGGGTTTAGGATTCAATACCCGATTTTGTCGGGTATCCGACTCGAAAAACCCGAAACCCGATATACCCGACCCGATCCCACCCTACATATCAGTTCTATTTTTTTGGTGTATTTATGCCCTACTTATTATTTTTCTTTTATACATTATTTAAAAATTACAGTATAAATCTCAAAATCAATAGTATATTAATTATAATTATAGTTTAACAAAAAATTACTCTGTTGTATTATATTAAGGGTGAGATGTGGCTATAAACTGTCGTTTAGTCTGTCAAATTCGTTTACAATTTAGCCCCAATAATTTAGTTAATTAAATAATTATCATGATATTGTTAATAAATTACAATTATATCATCATATCAATTTTCTATATATAATACGAATAATAAAATTTAATTTATAATTTAATTTAAAATAACTTAAAATACAAAATAATATATCCATTTTTATATATTGCATATGCATAAAATGTGCTAATATTAGTATCTATATTCTTTTATTTACCGTCAGGGCTTAGACCATCACCAACCGATAAACGCATTCTCAAATTCAAAATGCAGTAATTTTTCTCCAACCGATCAACTCATTCTCAAACTCAATAGACTATTTTGTAATATTCATTTTCACACCAATTATTATAAATTTCAAATACTACCCACATATTTTACAATTTTATAAATTTAATTTGAGATTTAATTTTACTATACTTTTTTCATTTACAGTATCGGAACGTGGGATAAAAGCATATGAGGATGATAGAGAGAAAGAAAGAATTACATTATATGACTTTCTTTTGCTTTTATGACGCATGGTACATTGATAGACGAGAGAGAAAGTAACAATTACATGATATGACTTTCATTTGCTTTTCTGACACATGGTACATTGATAGACGAAAAGGAAAGCAGGGGGATCATTGCAAATTAAAATTCGCATACTAACCGTCTCTAAGACGCAAAGATGCGTCAAAATCAGGAGAGAGAGAGTATGTGGAACGCATTTTGAGTTGCGTTATGGCGTTCGATTGGGTAAAATTACCCCAAATTTTGCGTTTGGTGCTCGGTTGGAGATGCTCTTAAGAGAAATTGCTATTGGTCTGTCAAGTTAAATTAAATTAAAAGATAATATTAAATAGTTTAAATAGCACCTACTACATGGTATTTTTATATTCTCAATATTTCCCTTCTATTTTTAGTTAATAATTTTTTAAAACTAATATATATGTATTATATAGCACATGCATCTGAGTATGCAAATAAACTAGTATCTATACTATTTTATTAAGTGTGAGGGCTTGATAAACCGTTAATTAGTCTGTCAAATTATCTATACTATTTTATTAAGTGTGAGGGTTTGATATAAACCGTTATTTAGTCTGTGAAATTAAGCATTATATAAATTAATTATTAAAATAAAAAATAACCACCCACTAACTTTATTTGTAATATTTATAGTTATTTTACTTTTAATTTTACAGTAAATGAACTTTCTTTTATATACTTATAAATACGTACAATTAAATTTAATATTGGGTAAAAGCCACTTTTTCTCCTCGTATTTTCCGCGAATTTCACCAATATACATCATGCTTTTTTTTATTCGATGCGTATCCCTTATGCTTTCATAACATTGAGCGGAACCCCCCGGGCAGCTTATACTGCCCGAGATTGTTGTACACGCGCTGTTATTGCGTTTATGATAGGTACAACAGTAATTTTTTAGGGTAAAATGACTGAAATAACCTCATAGTAACCTCATAGTCGTCTTCTTCACAGCACTTGAACGAATCATTTAATTTAGGGTTGAGTGCGAAAAAAAAGGTCGATTGGAACTGCACGGCGACAGTGAAGGTTGGGTTTGTTCAATCCTTGTTATTTAGGTCTTGACTATAGGATTGGGTCTGAAAATGCGTTCAGTTTTATCAATTTCTCTATTTTTTAGATTTTGTGCCTTCATTCATGTGTTTTGTATTCGCATTCTTGCAGCATGTCTACAACATCACAGAATGTTGTCAACTTGGATTTGAGGTACAAGAATCACAGGTGCAAATGTGGTGAAGTAGCTGCTGTGCGAATTGTTGGTCCTAATAAGCCCACAAGAGGTAAACTGTTTTCCAATTGCCAGAACTACCACTGTGATTTTTTCATGTGGTTGCGTCCGTTTGAGAGCAAAGGGGAAGATGAAATGCCGTCGTCCGAAGACGTGCAATCAAGAAGCTGTGATATAAACACAGAGCAGATTGGAGACCTCATTGATGCATGCGATCGCTTCGAGAAAAGAGTTGCGGCGCTCAAAGACAATGCAAGAATGTTGAAGTACATGTTTGGCATTATTTCGATCTTGGTTTTAGTGACATTCCTCAAGTAGCATGTTTCAGTTTTTGTAGCAGGTTTTTGTGACACTTTTCAAGTGCAATGTTGTAATCTTGAATATTTCAATGTTTTCGGTTTGTAGTAGATTATGAAATGACTTATCAACATAAGCTTCATACTTAGAACTTCCCAAAACAGAATAAATGTCTCAGACCGAAATCAGCACATTCCAAAACAGAACAAATGTCTCAGACAGAAAACCAACACAACACAACGTGTCTCCTAAGTGAACCAACACAGCACAAAATAGAACCAACACAACACAAAACAGATTCAACACAGCACAAAACACATGTCTCAACCTGCATACATTTTCCAAACGGAAAAGTAAGCTAATTTCCTTTTTTTTCTGTGGCCTTGCGGCTGCAGAACTTGACTTGCATGAGAACTTGACACCTCTTGCCAAACTTGAGGTTGTGGGCTTGCACAAGCTCTTAAACGCTCTAGAGCTACCTTCTGCAACATCTCCCTTTCTCTTTGGTGCTTTTTGCTTCCTTGATTCCTTTCGATTAGTGCTAGAACCCTGTGCAGAATCAGGAAAGTGATCAGATAGATGATACAATCTTAATGTTGCAGTCATTGGAGGAATTGGAGCAGATTCTGTATCAGGCATGGTAGGTAATGGTGCAGATTCTGTAGCATCCATTGGAGCACATTGTGAATCACCCGTAGCGTACAAAAGGGAGCACAGATTCTATAGCATCCATTCATTAAACTGATTAAAATTGAAGTTAGTTACCTTGTAGAATCCTGAATTAGGATGAGGCTGGTTTTTGCACTTCCTTCTGTTGTGTCCTTGTTGCAAACAAATTGCACAAGTCACAGTCAGACCTTTCCTAGTGGATGTTGAGCTTCGATTGTGGTCATTTGCATCAGGCCTTCTTTTCTTCTTTGGTCTTCCTGCTCTTTTTTGAACATATGGTGGTGCCACTGGTCCAAGTGGAGAGACTTCAAAGTCATGCATCCCAGGGACAGGTGAGATGTGATGATCATAGACCTTCATGTACACCTCCCTGCTGAAAACCTTATCAATGTAAGCTTCATACTCGAGTCTGTGAAGGTCCAAACATGCAATGGTATGACAACATGGGTATCCAACCCTCTGCCACTTCCCACACGTACACTTCTTTCCATCCAAATTCACCACATGAGTCTTTTCAAAATGAATGACTTCAAACTGCATACCTCCTCCCCAAGTTGGAAAACAATTGGCACTCTTTACTCTTTCAGCTTCAACTTTCTTCAGAATATTTGGGCAGAAATCTTTCTCAAACTTCAACATCCATTCTCTCTTTTCTGAATACTGGACATGCACTTCTTTCTGATCCACTCCATCATATCAATGATTGGTAGCTCCCTTGCAGGCATGATGTAGTTGTTGAAGCATTCACTCTGATTGTTCACTAAGACATCAGATTCAGTAGTCAATGGAAAATGGCTGCCCACTGATGTTCAGGAATGTCCCTTAGCCATTCATAAGGGGATTGTTCATCACCAACCTTGGGGTACTCATTCCTTATCTGCTTCATGACCTTTTGGTGCTCAACCAAACTGTGAGTGGAGGCTGCTTTCCAGAACAGTTTCTTCAACTCTACCCCCTTGAATTTCCCTTTGAAGTTGTTGTACATGTGCCTGACACAAAATCTGTGCTCTGAATGTGGAGCTAGTTTCGAAATTGCATCAACTAGTCCCTTCTGTCTATCACTTATAAATTCCAGATTTTCTGCACTTTCATCACCAATATCCCTCAAAAGTAGATGTATAAAACACTCCCATGTTTCACCTTTCTCAATCTCGACAAAAGCCCAAGCCAAAGGATAGATGTTATTGTTTCCATCCATTGCAACAACACTCAATAACTGTCCTTTGAAGACCCCCTTCAAGAAACAACCATCCAACCCGATCACTGACCTGCAACCAGCTGATCGACACGTGGTGTGTGAATGAAAAGTGCGACAAGTAATAATTAAAACGAATACTAAATTACTGTCACCGACGTGCGATAGGCAGTGAACCTATCGTTTGTAGTGTAGTTAAGTGAGTAAACGAGTATCGAACACGAGGAATAAATCAAGTACTAGTAATGACCTATCGACTCGATATTTAACCTAAATAAAATACGCAAATTGTTTGACGACTTAACCTAACAGATCGCTCCTAAATCAACTAGTAATTCAAAGAACACGCTTAGAATTGATATGAAGTTTCAGATGATAAAGATGTGCTCGGGGTTCGAATCCCGCTAGGTGTGATCACCTAAGACAATGAAATATCGTGCCTACGTGATTCTTGACTAAATCGCAATAATTTTTCTACCCACTCGCGAATTTGCTGTCGCCCTAAACGCTCGTGGGGATCTAAAATTCAGTAATTACTAATAGCGAGGATTGAGTATTTGCTTTCGCCCTATACTCGAATCCTATCTTCTACGAACGGCCTAATCGTTGTTTAGCTGTCGCCCTAAACGATTTTCCATACATTCACTTTAACACATAGACATATTAAAGCGAAGAAGCAATTTCATAGAACAATAAATAGTCAGAATACGCAAATCACGATAAACATATCTTAAGTACGACTAATCCTAGCGTTCATCTAATCCCAAACACAAAAGGGATTTAGCTACGCATGATAGACGAGAAAACAACGAAAGAAATAAAGGATAAAGGCGAAGAATTCATGTTCTTGATATACGGATGATCTGCGATGGGAGCGTTGAAGATTCTTCGTTCTTCGTCAAATTGGGCGTGATCTCGTCGATGATCCATCTCTTGCGCTCCGGGATGCGATTATGCGTTCTTTTGTGCTAATTTTCATCTCTAGAGTGATTAGGGTTAATCTCTGGTAAGTTGTGTCGTTTCTGGATCGAATTTGGGCTTTTTATAGGAATTTTCGTATAGGTCACGGCCTGGGCATGGGCCGTCACGGCCGTGACCAGCATCGAGCCGACGCGTCTAAGTCTTTGTCATAGGTCACGGCCAAGTGCATTGCACGTCACGGCCGTGACCATCATCAGCGCTAGTCTCTGCCTCGCGTCACGGCTTGGAGCATCACCAGTCACGGCCGTGACCATCATCAGCGACATTGCCTCCGCTCTCTGTCCCTCGTCACGGCCAGACACATTATGAGTCACGGCCGTGACCGAGGGCAGTGTTACCCCTTTTCGCGCCGTTTTGCCTCGTTTTCGCTCCTTTTCGCCCGAAACTCGTCCTAAGCTCCTTCAACAACAAAACAAGTGTAAATATATCGAATAATTGCATAAATTGATTGCTAAAGCTCTATTATACCCCCGAATAAATACTACGATAAACGCATTGAAATGCGTTTATCAAACCTCCCCACACTTAAGTATTTGCTTGTCCTCAAGTAAATTAGAAGTCAGAAAAGGCATCAGATCAAGATAACGGCACGATTGTTCGCAATTTATCAACAAAGCTAGAAAGCACAAAACGGAATCAAGCAAACAGTCATGGACATCGCACTAATGACTTGCACTCGTCGACCTGAATTTTCTTCGCACTGCTAATCGAGACTCATACCTCACAAGGATTCACTCAATTCACTCAAGTGTATAGGCTAGCATATGATAAGTCGCTCAATTCGTGCACTAGTCCAACCCCTACCATAAACTTGCAAGTTAATCGCATCTCTACTATTCATAGGGCAAGTATAAATCTGAGGGTCTTTTTGGGGAAAACGGGTCGAACAATCATGAAGCGGCAAGCATAAATAATGAACACTTAATCTTAGAGCTAGGACACGTGATCGAAAATTATCAATGAATACAGCATGATCAAACAGACAGTCACACATCCCAACATAAGACTCGACGTTCTCGCTTCGAAATCCTAGACTTTTCTGCTCGACCCTCTCAACTCAGTTTCCTTTCATTTTCTGCCCTTTCACCTTAGTTACGCTCTACTTTTGTGCACTGCCCTTATTCCCTAAAAACATCAAGGTTCGACTTTTGTCGCAAAGAATACATCGTCACAGCGAATGCCGTGTACCTAGGGATACTTATTACCGAGACCTATATCTTGCCAAAGGGTTATGGGCAGGCTTATGCAAGGGATCGGGTCATTTCAGAAAACGGTCAAATAAGGGACGAGTCATTTCACGAATAGCAGAGAAGAACATCAAATCAAACACTGGAACAGTAACTTTCAAAGTTCGACTTCTGCTTTATTCTAATCAATGTCATAAAGCTAGCTAGAGAGCAATAGACACGAAAAGAGAGTAGTCATAAGATTAACTAGAAACATAGTTATAAGCGCAATGTCATAAATGAAACGCACGCGACTACGCAAGCAAACACAATGTCATAAAGGAAAAAGAAGAAATCCCTAAGGAGGTGGCGGCGGTGGCTGTGGTGATGGTGGCCTCGGGCGCAGGAGAGCCATCGACTGCTGGGAATACTTGAGCGCCGTGTCCATGACTTGAAGGGCCTGGTTGTAGCGCTCTAGCTCTGCATCGTAACGGCGGTGGGCTTCCTCGTTCTGGCGCTCGTACTCTTCCTGTCGGCGCCGAGTTTCTTCGTTGTATCGCTGGAGCTCGTCGTCCCTCTGTAGCGAGTCGGCGTTCATGTGCATCATGTCCTGGCGCAGTGCTTCAAGGTCCGCCGTTGAAGCGTACGGGGCGACGCCAGAGGAAAAGGAGGGCCCTGCAGCCGTCGTGTCCGTCTCCACTGGGTGGGGGCCCTCGAGGTAGAGCTGGTCGTCGGGGACGGCTCCTTGGTTGGTCTGGCCGCGATACATCTCGTGCCAGATATACACCTTGTTGGCGCGAGTCCAGGTGGGCGCCTTCACGAGCATCTTCATCTTCACCAGCATCTCCTCGTTCACTAGGTGACGCCCGCCTACTACCTCCATCTCGGGTGCATTCGCTGGCCAGTAGCGTAATCCCCGGACGACCTTGGTGATGAGTGCGCCTACGGCAATCTTTCCATTTCGTCTTGCTTCCGCCTGAGAACTGAAAGCGTGGGCCACCGCCATCCCTAAGTGGACCTGTTCGCCTCGATGCAGCTTGGCCAGTTAAAATAGATCGCGGAGGGTGACTGCTCCGTGCGAGTCGCCCCACGGTGTAAACGAGGTCGTCAGGAGGCGGTGAATGTACCGCAGTCCTGGGCTCCTTAGCGCAGATGCCTTCGACGTCTTCGCGCTGTAAGCCGGCTCGTCGGGTCGAGCGATATCCGCCCAGCAACCCTGACGTCCGCCCGGTTGATCAAAGTACGTCGCGTAGGGCTGGTGTGGGTATGGCTGTGGTACTCCAAGTGCATGGCACAGGTTTTCGGCCCTCACTATCTGCTCTTCACTGAATGCCCGGAATCTGATCTTGTTGTCGCCGTATTCGTCGTAGGAGAACGTGGCAAGGAACTCCAAAGTGAGTTCCTTGTATGCCGGTTCGTCGATGCCGAAGAACGTCCCCCAGCCACTGAGTGATAGGTACTGGCCGACTTGATGGTCGATGCTGTACTTCGTCAGTGTGTCGTGATCGATCTGGTCCATGGAGATGAACTCCATGGCCTTCAGCTTGTTGTAGCGGGCCATCTGAGCTTCGTCCGTGAACTGACCCATGGCTTCTAGCATTGTCGGTGGGGGCCCGCGTCGCCTTTGACGAACGGGCGAACGCGAGGCGGGGTCACGTGAGGCTGAGGATCGACTTTTACCCATAGTACCTGAAAGCGAAAGTATGAGCTCAAAGAGATAGCAAATAAACGCAAGCAACTTGACACGACCAAGATATTTACAGGAGACATGTAGTTATCACGATCACATGCAAAAGTTCAAAGCGGCATTTTGTCGAACACGTCACGGGTAAGTTGGGATAAGCATATCAAATCCAAGATTAATGTTCCAAATCAACAAATTACGCATACCCAACATGTCAATAGCATGTAATCATCATAAAATAGCATGAAGAACACGAAATTGGGCTTAATTTCGGAAAGCCCCAAAATCGAAATTAGGGTTCTTTGTAAACATGTCGCAATTCAACACCAATTCACGTCATTAAGCATGATTGAAGTGCTCCAAGCATGTATCTACCAATAATAGAGCAAGTCAAACACAAAATTGGTCCCAATTCAAAAAGCCCCAATTTCGAAAATTAGGGTTCGTCATCGAAATCCGAAAATTCGCAACTAATTTCAACGAATTAAGCATACCCAATAGTAAAGATATCATGTAATGAACAATTAAGAACAGATTCATTTCCAAAAATTAACAATTTCGACGAGATTCTCCACAAGTTAGATCGAGATAGTGTGAAGAAGAAGAAAATTCATACCTTCGAGTTTTTGATGATATAAATAGACGAATTGTGATGTTTAGGCTGTGGATTACCGGATTAGGGAGGGGTGCGGCGGCGTTAGGTGGTGGAAGGGTGATTTTGGGGTAGTAGAAGGTAGGGGGGCGAGAGGGAGAGAGAGAAGAAGGAGAAAAAGAAGGAAAAAAATCGGATTTTCTACCTTAAATCCGTGAGGGTCACGGCCGTGACCTTCAAAGGTCTTGGCCGTGACCCGAGGCAGTGTGAGCCTCTGGAACACGTCACGCCCGTAACGTCTATGTCACGAGCCGTGACAGAATCGAATTGTTATTTTTTTTATTTTATTTTATTTATTTATTTATTTTTTTAATATATATATATTTTTTTATTATTATATATATATATTTTTTTGTTTTAAGTCACGGCCGTGATGGCTTAAGCCATTGGCCGTGACGTTGGGCAGTAGAGGTCTCTGGAGTGGGTCACGGCCGTGACTGCTAAAGCAGTTGGCCGTGACAACTGGCAGAGAGCTCGAAGTGAGGCCCCCTCTACGTCACGGTCGTGATGGCTTAAGCCATTGACCGTGACGTCGGGCAGTAGAGGTCCCTGGAGCCAGTCACGGCCGTGACTACTTAAGCAGTTGGCCGTGACCCTTTTTTTTTTTGGGAGTGCCTAAGACATAAATGAAAATACCTGAGTTGCCTCCCAAGAAGCGCTTACTTTACCGTCGTTAGCCGGACGTCTTTCTGTTCGCTCACGTCTGGAAGTCCAGGTATAGCACTTCCTTCTCGGTCACGTCTTCCTCGCCTGCGTGATAATGCTTCAACCTATGGCCGTTCACCTTAAAAGTCCCCTGCTCCATACCTGAAATCTCAACAGTACCGTAAGGGAAAACACGGGTGACAGTGAACGGTCCTGACCAGCGTGATCTAAGCTTGCGAGGAAAAAGCCTAAGTCGAGAGTTAAAAAGAAGGACTTGGTCCCCCTCCTGAAACTCTCGTCTTTGCCTAATCTTTTTATCGTGATAGGCTTTGGAGCGTTCCTTATACATGCGAGCGTTATCGTAAGCCGATAAACGCCACTCGTCTAACTCGTTGATTTGGAATTGCCGCTTTCCGCCGGCGTTCCCCAAATCAAGATCTAAGGACTTGATGGCCCAATATGCCTTATGCTCTATTTCTACGGGAAGATGGCATGCTTTTCCATAGACTAATCTATATGGTGTGGTGCCTATGGGAGTCTTATACGCAGTCCTATATGCCCAAAGTGCATCATTTAACTTGTTCGCCCACTCCCTACGGTTTCCTCTATAGTTTTCTCTAGAATGCATTTCAACTCGCGATTCACGACTTCGACTTGACCACTATCTTGGGGATGGTACGGGGTGGATAGGCTATGTCTAACACCGTAACGTTCTAAAGTGTGTGCAAACTGGGTGTTACAAAAGTGAGTGCCTCTATCACTAATGATGCATCTAGGTGCCCCAAAACGTGAAAATAACGCTCGCAAAAATCTAACGACTACCCTAGCGTCGTTTGTGGGTAAGGCTTGCGCCTCGGCCCACTTAGAAACATAATCGACAGCGACTAGGATGTACTTATTATTGTATGAGCTAGGAAATGGACCCATAAAATCTATACCCTACACATCGAATATCTCACATACCAAAATGAAATTCTGAGGCATTTCGTCGCGTTTGGAGAGATTACCTGCGCGCTGACACTGATCACAAGTGTCAACGTACCTTTGGGCGTCCTTGAAGATCGTGGGCCAGTAAAATCCACTCTCCAACACCTTCTGAGCGGTTCTGTTTGCTGCGTAGTGTCCTCCGGTCGGTCCATTGTGACAATGTCTAAGGATCTGCGTCGATTCTGGGGCCGCCATGCATCGTCGTATTACCTGGTCTGCACATCGCCTGAAAAGATACGGGTCTTCCCAAAAGTAGTACCTCAACTCAGAAAAGAATTTCTTCTTTTGCTGACTGGTGTACTCCTTTGGTAGGACCCTCCCAACAAGATAGTTAGCATAATCTGCAAACCAAGGGGTGTCGTCACTTACCACATGTATCGCGTAGAGGTGCTCGTCTGGGAACCGATCGTGTATCGCCCTTTCGTCCTTCTGGTATATCTCGGACTCCTCTAGTCGAGAGAGGTGATCCGCCGCCAAGTTCTCTGCACCTTTCTTATCGCGGATCTCTATGTTGAACTCTTGCAGTAGCAGGATCCACCTAATTAGCCGTGGCTTGGCATCGGGCTTTGCTAACAAGTACTTAAGAGCAGAGTGGTCAGTAAAAACAATAACTTTAGATAGGATCAGATATGACCTGAACTTGTCGAAAGCAAAGACGACGGCCAACAGATCCTTTTCGGTGGTCGTGTAATTGGCCTGGGCTGCGTCTAGCGTCTTACTCGCGTAGTATATCGGCCTGAAATGGTTGTCCTTACGCTGCCCTAGCACGGCCCCAACTACATAGTCACTAGCATCGCACATTAGTTCAAAGGTCAGCCCCCAATCAGGGGCTACCATAATAGGTGCTGCGACTAAACGCTCCTTAAGCACATTAAAAGCATGCAGACACTCGTTATTAAATTCAAACGGGGCATCTTTTTCTAGCAACCTAGACATGGGTCTCGCGATCTTAGAAAAATCTTTAATAAACCTACGATAAAACCCCGCATGTCCTAGAAAACTTCTAATCGACTTCACGTTCGAGGGGACAGGCAATTTTTCTATAGTTTCTAACTTAGCCCGGTCCACTTCGATTCCTTTAGAGGAGATCTTGTGACCGAGAACTATACCCTCTCGAACCATGAAGTGGCACTTTTCCCAATTAAGTGCCAAGTTAGTCTCCTCGCATCGTGCGAGTACGAGCTTTAGATTTGACAAACATGCATCAAACGACGACCCGAAAACAGAAAAATCGTCCATAAATACCTCCATTACATCACCTACCAATTCGTCGAATATGGCCATCATGCATCGCTGGAAGGTGGCTGGGGAATTGCATAAGCCAAATGGCATCCTTCGGTACGCGAACTTTCCGAACGGGCAAGTGAACGTCGTCTTTTCTTGTCCTCGGGTGCTATGGGAATCTGTAAATAACCTGACAAGCCATCAAGGAAACAGTAAAATGAGTGACCCGCTAACTTTTCTAGCATTTGATAAATAAATGGTAAAGGGAAATGATCCTTTCGCGTGGCATCGTTCAACTTCCTGTAGCCGATGCAGACGCGCCATCCGGTCACAGTCCTCGTCGGGATCAGTTCGTTCTTGTCGTTGGTGACGACCGTCATGCCTCCTTTCTTTGGAACTACTTGGACCGGGCTGACCCATGCGCTGTCTGAAATGGGATAGATCATCCCCGCGTCTAGCAACTCTTTACCACGTCCTTCATGTTGGGGTTGAGCCGCCTTTGGCGTTGAGCGACCGGCTTGAAATCGTCCTCCATGAGGATCTTGTGCGTGCAATAGCTCGGGTTGATACCCGTTATGTCGGATATCTTCCACGCCAACGCCTTCTTGTGTGCCTTCAACACGTCTAAGAGCTGGCCCTTCTGTCCGTCGTCGAGGTTCGACGAGATGATGACCGGCAACCCTCCGTTGTTGCTCAGAAACGCGTACTCGAGGTGGTCGGGCAGCGCCTTCAATTCCAGGACTGGTGGCTCCTCGACCGAGCTCTTTTCCTTGTCCTCTTCGCTGCTCTCGTCGACTTATGGCGGTCGATAAGTGTATGCATGTCGTGATCCTCGACCTGTGACAGCCTTGCACGAAGAAGAGAAAATCGTGGTCAAATACGTCCAAAAAGTAACATTTATCATCTTGCTCACCGCTCTTTTTCATCGAGTAGGCCATATTAAAAGTAACTTTCTCGCCGTCTACTGTCAGGGTCAAAGTCCCATTCCTAACGTCTATCATGGTCTCCCCCGTCGCTAAGAACGGTCTACCTAAAATCAAGGGAACATTCTCGTCTTCCTCCATATCTAAAATAACGAAATCTGCGGGAATCACAAACTTATCAACTTTAACTAAGACATCCTCGATAACACCTCGAGGGTATTTCAACGACCTATCAGCTAGTTGGAGACTCATTCTAGTGGGTCGTGGCTCACCTAGGCCTAAACGCTTAAACATAGAATACGGCATAAGATTACTGCTAGCGCCTAGGTCTGCTAACGCACGCTCAATCACTAGATCTCCTATAAGACAGGGAATAGTGAAACTCCCTGGATCCTTGAGCTTCTTAGGGATCTTGCTTTGGAGAATCGCCGAGCACTCTCCTCTTAGGCAAACGGTGGAGACGTGTTCGAGCTTCCTTCTGTTCGTCAGCAAGTCCTTCAAGAACTTGGCGAAGCTGGGCATCTGCGTAATAGCTTCAACGAAAGGTAAGTTAATATGCAACTCTTTACACATACCCATAAATTTACCAAACTGCGCCTCGTTCTTGTCCTTCTTTAGTCGAGCCGGGTATGGGATCTTCGGCTGGTATGGCTTCACTGGTGGCCGCTGGGTCTCCGTCACCTTTTCCTTCTCGGGCTCGACCTTCTCCTTCTCAGCGTCGGCTTTCTCGACATCGTCGCCCTTGATCTCCTCAGCTTCGGGTTCGACGTGGCTCTCGAAGTTGGCATTTTCCTTGGCCTTCTTTTTGGCGGGCACTTCTTGCAGTTCTCGCCCATTCCTCAGCGTCACCGCCTTGCCGTACTCCTTAGGATTCGGCTCGGTGTAGCTTGGGAGCGATCCTTGAGTACGCCCTGCCAACTGCTTCGCCATCTGGCCCATCTGCTGCTCCAGCTTTTTGAGCGAGGCGTCTGTGTTCTGAGCACGCAAGTCGTTCGCCTCCATGTACTCCTCCATCTTCGTCATACGACTCTCGTGGGCTGCGGTGGTGCTACTGTAATTCGTGAGGAGTGTCTTCATCATGTCCTTCATCTCCCTCATGTCGTCGGATCCTCCCGCGGGCGCGTTCTGGTACTGTCGTGGTGGCCCGTTTTGGAACCCGGAAGGTCTGGGCTGAAATCCTGGTGGTCCTTGGCTCTGATGGTTCTGATTCCCGTACGCCAGGTTTGGATGTGCCCGAGGCTGGAAACTTCGCTGGCCGCCTTGGTAATTCCCATATAATCTACGTGTCCAGCGGCTGCCCAAGTTGGCAATCTGAGGTCTCGTGGGTTGCGCGGCAAATCCCGCATAATGGTACGTAAGGCGTGTGCTGTGTCGGTGTGGTGGTGGCCACGGCGTTCACGGGCTGAGTCTGCCCGGACTTGGGAAGCAATGCACCAATCACCGTCTGCAACTGAGAGTTCGTCGAGGCGATTTGTTGCTGGAGCGCCTCGATCTTAGCATTAGTGGCCGTCTCCTCGCTCACTCCAAATACGCCTGTCGTCTTCATCCTGGTATTGAACCTGTTGATCTGGGCTGCCTTCGACATCCCGTGCTGTGGGCATCTCTTCAATAACGCCTTGTAACGCTCCCACACCTCGTAAAGATTTTCAGACTCCTTCTGGTGGAATAAAGATATTTCTGTCTTCAATCATAGCACCTTCGACAGTGGGAAGTAGTGGCCGATAAACGCGGCTCGCAGCTCCTCCCAGGTGGTGATCGAGCGAGGTGGTAACATCTCAAGTCAATCCTTGGCTCTGAACTTAAAAGAGAACGGGAATAACATGAGCTTAATCGCGTCGCCCGGAACACCATTGATTTTGATGGTGTCGGTCACCGTCAGAAACGCCTTCAGATGGGAGTAAGGATCGTCATCGGGGTTGCCCTCGAACTGGGCCGTCTGAAAAATCATCTGAAGCAAGAATGCTTCAGTTCAAAATTGTTGTTCTCAATCGGCGGGATGACAATCGCCGATTCCGTACCGCCTAGCGCGGCATTCTTGAGGAGGTCCTGAAGCGATGGTTCCTCCTCTGGAATGTTGTGGACGGGCACTCGGTGGTCCGTCATGTCTACTTCTGTATTGGGACTATCTACGGCTGTCTCTACACGTGAGTTTTGGATGGATTCCTACGAACTATCCTCTGAATAACAAACCAACGGATCCTGAGAGCTGGTGGATGCTTCTTCGGTATCGTACTTAAGTTTCCTTCGTAACTTCGCTCGAAATCCGGGTCTGCGTCAACGATGGGACCCGATGGATGGCTTCGGGTCATTCACCGCTGAATCGTACCTTCAATGAGTGAGAAATAAAAATTAGCGAAAAATTAAACAAATACGCCGAATAAGAATACGAAATCAATAACGACGAAGGAAAACGACTAATGCAAATAGCACAAATAACGTAAACAGTAAAAGCAAAGAAAATGTCAAAATCACAATGGCTAAAGTACCGAATTACGGTGTTCCTAATATCAATTTACTCCCCGGCAACGGCGCCAAAAACTTGATCGACACGTGGTGTGTGAATGAAAAGTGCGACAAGTAATAATTAAAACGAATACTAAATTACTGTCACCGACGTGCGATAGGCAGTGAACCTATCGTTTGTAGTGTAGTAAAGTGAGTAAACGAGTATCGAACACAAGGAATAAATCAAGTACTAGTAATGACCTATCGACTCGATATTTAACCTAAATAAAATACGCAAATTGTTTGACGACTTAACCTAACAGATCGCTCCTAAATCAACTAGAAATTCAAAGAACACGCTTAGAACTGATATGAAGTTTCAGATGATAAAGATGTGCTCGGGGTTCGAATCCCGCTAGGTGTGATCACATAAGACAATGAAATATCGTGCCTACGTGATTCTTGACTAAATCGCAGTAATTTTTCTACCCACTCGCGAATTTGCTGTCGCCTTAAACGCTCGTGGGGATCTAAAATTCAGTAATTACTAATAGCAAGGATCGAGTATTTGCTTTCGCCCTATACTCGAATCCTATCTTCTACGAACGGCCTAATCGTTGTTTAGCTGTCGCCCTAAACGGTTTTCCATACATTCACTTTAACACATAGACATATTAAAGCGAAGAAGCAATTTCATAGAACAATAAATAGTCAGAATACGCAAATCACGATAAACATGTCTTAAGTACGACTAATCCTAGCGTTCATCTAATCCCAAACACAAAAGGGATTTAGCTACGCATGATAGACGAGAAAAAACGAAAGAAATAAAGGATAAAGGCGAAGAATTCATGTTCTTGATATACGGATGATCTGCGATGGGAGCGTTGAAGATTCTTCGTTCTTCGTCAAATTGGGCGTGATCTCGTCGATGATCCGTCTCCGCGCTCCGAGATGCGATTCTGCGTTCTTTTGTGCTAATTTTCGTCTCTAGAGTGATTAGGGTTAATCTCTGGTAAGTTGTGTCGTTTCTGGATCGAATTTGGGATTTTTATAGGAATTTTCGTATAGGTCACGGCCTGGGCATGGGTCGTCACGGCCGTGACCACCATCGAGCCGACGCGTCTAAGTCTCTGTCACAGGTCACGGCCAAGTGCATTGCACGTCACGGCCGTGACCATCATCAGCGCTAGTCTCTGCCTCGCGTCACGGCTTGGAGCATCACCAGTCACGGCCGTGACCATCATCAGCGACATTGCCTCCGCTCTCTGTCCCTCGTCACGGCCAGACACATTATGAGTCACGGCCGTGACCGAGGGCAGTGTTACCCCTTTTCGCGCCGTTTTGCCTTGTGTTCTCTCATTTTCGCCTTAAACTCGTCCTAAGCTCCTTCAACAACAAAACAAGTGTAAATATATCGAATAAATGCATAAATTGATTGCTAAAGCTCTATTATACCCCGAATAAATACTACGATAAACGCATTGAAATGCGTTTATCACCAGCTTTGAAGCCATTAATCACTGGCCTCAAACAGTAGTAAAATCTCTTCAGGACAGGTGGATTTTCTTCCCGGTTCACATGCAAAATGCAAGAACTGAGAGGATTATACTTGACAACCGTGGCACAATACTCATAGAGTCTGGTATACTGCTATTTGACCCTCCTTTAAGCAACTCCATAGCATACCTTTTAGCTCTATAAACCTTGAATGTACTAACATCCACCTTTACATCCCTCCTGATTTTCCTCTGAAGTGACAATAGATCTTCAGTTGGGTTGTCCTTCACATAATTCATAATCCTCTTTCCAAGATACTTGTAATCTGCCTGAGAATTGTTGGTCTGATGAGAGCAGTTGTGAGTTCCAGAGTGAGATTTGATCTGCCATTCAATGCCTCTCATAACTGGGGAAGCATGCAACCTCCAAGAACAACCATGTTTGCAAAAAACTGTGACCTTCATCTTCTCATTCTTCACAAATTTCAAATCCAACCCCTTTCTAACTGCCCAATCCTTTAAGGCTGACTTGAAGGTTGCTCTGTTTGGAAATCGAAGCCCCACAGGTAACTCACTCTCAGCCATGTCAGTTGACTCATCCCACTCTGGATGAGCAGGAGCTTCTGCTGCCCTTTCCTCATCTGATTCTACCATTTCTTTCTCCAAATTGTCATAATCATCATCACACAAATCTTTCTCTAAGCAGTCATCTGGTACATAGTCTTCATCATCTGAACCAGAAGCCTCTGCATCAGACTCACCTTCTGCCTCCTCATCAACATCCGCAGAATCCCAAAAATTAAAGTTTACACCCTCTACATTATACTCAGACCCTGCATTAGCACCATCATGCTCATCTTCATTCTGCTCAGACCCTTCATTCTGCTCAGAACCTGCGTGTAACCCATCTTCATCTTCATTCTGCTCAGACCCTTCATTCTGCTCAGAACCTGCGCGTAACCCATCCTCATTTTCATTCTGCTCGGACTCTGCATCTGTCCCATCTTGTTCATATTCATCTCGGTCAGACCCTGCATTTCCCCCATCCTCTTCAGAGCAAGCATTCTGGTCTACAGAAGGAAACTCAGAAAGACCATTGGGTATGGGATAAGTAAGGAGGGGCACTTCTTGGCTCGGGTCAGAAATTAATCTACCTTCGCTGTCTCTTGCATCCAAAAAGTACCCAAATCTTCTACAAAAAAGTGAACAACTGTCTGATTCCTATGTTCGTTGAGCAAATCCCATATATCTTGATCATTTTTTTATCACTCTCAGACCTGTATCCAATTCAGCACCAGGCAAACAATAATAGAATTGGACACAAGGTGATTTACCACCCGCGCGCCTGTAAAATTCTTTCAACCTACCCAGGAAAAGCGTATCCTTATCAACACACTTAAATAGTACCTTCATTCCCCCAAAGTATCTGACGTGTGGAAGCCATTCAAACCTACCATCGACCCAAAGATATAAGTTGCAATACAAATGATCCATTTAGGGTTTGAGGAATTGCAGGAATGGTGGAGATTGTGTCTGAAACTTTAGGGTTTGAGCTGGGTTGAGCGGATTCGAGTTGAATTGAGATGAAATTTAGGGTTTGAGTTTGCTATGAGGGAACTGTGTTTGATTGAGCGGGAATTGTCGCTTAAAGTGAAATCAATCCTCTGGTGTTAAGTGTTCAAGGGTATAATTGGAATTTTAATTTTTATCGGCCAGTTAGACCTAATCTGACCGGAAGGGGAGAGTGTGCAAATAAAAGTAAACTATATGGCATTTACATGCTATTTATATAGCATAGGGGGATTATGTGAAAAGTTTTGAAACCACAGGGGGGTTATATGCTATTTACCCTTTAATATTTAATTTCTATTAAATATTTTAAGATTAAAATAAATTTAAAATGATAAATATATTGTAAACGGTGAAGTGATATGTAAATTAAGCTTTATTAAAAAATAAAAAAATAAAATAAATCACCCACTACCTTTAGTTAATTACTATTTTACCCCTCTATTTTTAGTGAAAATTAATATGAAATATTTATTTATGCTAAATATACTAGTTTGAGTGTCGTGGCAATCAGGAATATAAATGTATTATTTGTTTAAGAATCGATGATATTGCTTGTTGAATTATATAACTATGTGCTTAATTCTATATACTACTATAAAAAGGGAGAATTTGGCCAGTTTCTATTGTGGGTTGCAGGTTAATAGTTACAGTACCTGCATTTCCAGGTTGCCAATTTTTTTATATATAATTAATGCATACATATATGTGTATATAATATAGATCATGATAGAACAAGTTTTGTTTGCCCTTTTACATTTTGTTAACATATGCAAATATATTTAATATTTAACTTAAACATTAATAATATGAAAAGAAATATTTGACACGATTGTGACACGATGGGCAAAAGAATAGAAGATTTTCCCTTTCTAAACGACCACATAGAGGTAAATTCCAGTACGAATTTGACAAAGAAAATACAAACTGAACAAAACATTGTTGTTACTGAGGAAGATATTTTAGCATTTACAAGGCTAAATAAAGAACAACACATTGCTTACGATAAGATACTACATCACGTCAATAATAATTTACCAAGAGTATTTTTTATTGATGTTCCTGGAGGCACCGGGAAAACATTTCTTTATAAAGCATTGCTTGGTACGACAAGGTCTTCGAAACAAATAGCTCTCGCTACGGCACTTCAGGAGTTGCAGCATCTTTCATGGGGGATGCACTTCCCATTCGCGATTTAAAGACCCGTTGGATGAAAATAGTTCGAACTCGTGTAATATCAGCAAACAAAGCACGCTGGCTTATTTGCTACGAACAGCGAACTGATTATATGGGACGAAGCAACAATGACAAAACTTAGTGTGATCGAGAAGTTTGCGAAATGTTGAGAGACATTATGGATTCAAATAATACATTTTGGGGTAAATTATTGTATTTGGGGGCGATTTTCGTCATACGCTACCAGTTGTGGCAAGAGGTAGCAAAGAAGATATAATAGACGCTTTAATTTTGATGTCGCCTTTATGGCCTGAATTTGAGAAAATAAAGTGGCACCAAAATATGCGAGCATTACTTGATCCTCAATTTTCTTTATACTTGCTGAAAGTTGGCAATGGTGAAGAATATGACGACGATTACTGTCAAATTCAGATTTCCCTAGAATCGAACATCAACTTTGAGGATGACGAGAACTCGCTGAATAATCTAATAACTGCAGTATTCCCATCTATCAAACTCAACTTCCAACCTCAGTCATTCGTTAAAAGAGCTATATGAACTACAAGGAATGATTTTGTCCATGAGATAAACGACGTCTTGTTTGCTAAATTTCCTGGTGAAGAAGTATTGTACTTAAGTATCGATGAGAACGTTGGTGCTTGCTCTATACCAGACCAAGAAGAATTGTTCCACTCTCTTACTCCGAATGGGCTCCCCCCGCATAAGCTAACATTGAAAAAAATGCACCGATTATTTTACTTCGAAATCTTAATTCGACAGAAGTCTTTGTAACGGGACACGCCTCATCTGCAAAGACTTTAATAGTAATGTCATTTACGCGGAAATTTCAGTCGGCACACATACTGGAAAACCTGTGTTTATCCCATGCATAAACTTAAAATCACCCAAAAACGATTTTAATTTCATACACTTTAGGAGAAAACAATTTTCATTCCGTTTGTGTTTCGCGATGACGATTTATAAAGCCCAAGGGCAGACGCTCGATTTTGTTGGAATCTATCTTAAGGAACCTGTTTTCTCACATGGGCAACTTTACGTGGCCTTATCTAAAGCTAAAGCCATTCAACAATTAAAGGTCTTCATAAGACCAACATCACCACAAACACTAACAAACGATCGTACCAAAAATAATGTCTACAAGGAAGTCCTCACATCGGCAGAAATTGAATATCAGTCTTCGTAACGCGGACAATAAAAGGGGTCATTTTCTTCACGAAAAAGAGGGTCTAACGAAACAAGATTTCTTTTCCGATTCGTACCCTGTCTCCACAAGAGAAGAATTCTGCGAGTCAGATCAACAAAGAGAAGAGTTCGAGTTCCTTGTTGCAATGTCGTGGACTACTTGTCTCGTGCCAAACAACAGCCCATTTCTAAAGAAATTAGTCACGTGCGAGCAGCTACGATTCCCAGTCGATATACTTATGGCTGCCTTTGGATCTGTAGTTGCATGTTTCATATGCCAGCCTTTGTAGGTACATCCAAATTGTATGGATACACTTTAATATACTTTACGCTTATGGTATCGAAATTATTGGCTCCAGTTCGAAATTCGTGTCACTAATGAATGTTAGGTGTGTATCCTCATGATATAAATGTCGTGAAACCTATGTTCCGTTATTTTATCACATTCATGTATATATAACATAACATCGTCCCACATTCGGTTCCGGGGTGCGGTTACGTGAAAGCCGCACAACGTGCGGCCTCGTCATCTAGTATTATTTTTAATTCTCTATATTTTGGGAGTGATATATTTTTTTTACGGTTATTTTTTTTTTGGTCCCGTAAATTTGGGGGGGGGGGGGGGGGTTAGCATTCTTAGGACATGTAACTTACGGGTTGGCAATTTATGCCCAATATCTTTCAAAATTTGGCAGTTTATAGACAATCCCGTCTGAACCCTAGTTTTTATATCACGTGACCCGCACGTGCGTCGATTTTAAATCGAAATTCTGACGTGGCAACGGGATTGCAGACATCACGCGTGGAGTAATTTAACACGTCATTAAAAAATATACGTGTGGCGCCACGTTGGATAAATAAGCGATGCCATGTTGGATAAATAAAAAATGAAAAAAATAAAGAAACAAACAAAAAGAAAAAGAATTATGTGAGCTCAGAAAAATCGATTAACTCCCTTTTCACTTTGCAGAAGACCTAAATCGGTCCCCCTCCTTCAATTGACAATCCATCGAAAATCACTCTTCCCTAGTAAAAGAGATTTGAGCCCATTTCTTGTGGAGTCTGCAGCTGATGAGATGGCGATTCCATGGGCGACTTGTAAAAGGCGAACTGAGCGACACCTCAACATGCCTCCGCCATTATATCGTAAGTTTGAAGTTTATCATTTGCATATTTTGAAGCTTCTGTCAGCAAAAATTTGTGTTTAGACCTCTAATTTTTCGTTGGTTTGTTTGCACATCCTGAGACACATAGTATCACAGTGACATTTCATTCGGGTGGGAAATTTCAGCACGTACCTGAGATACGTTACTTGGGTGGAACTGTTAGCATATGGGATTACGTTAACGGTCAGTTGTTAACCTTAAACAATGTGGGTAAATTGGCCGATGAGTCGGGAATATTGGGGTTGAAAAGGTACTATAATATAGAGATGGGATTTCAGTTGATTGTTGAGAATAGTCAGATGAAAGAACTGATTGAAAAGTCATACGCGTCAAGAGAGGTTCATTTGTATGTTGAGGTGTTGGGGGATGGGCTTAGTGGTGGGCTTGGAGATGAAGTGGATAACCTCAGTGAAGAACAAGCAGAGAGGATTGGGGTGGAGCTGCATGTTGATAATTTAGTTGGAAAAGAGCTGCCTGCTGATGATTTGGTTAGTGATGATGAGGAAGAGGATGAGACATTTTTGGAGGAAAATTATGATAAAACAGAGGATGATGAAACGGGAAGTGAATCAAATGAAGATGTTGCGGAGGATGATGTCGGTTGGAGTGAAACGGAGGATGATCTGATGGCAAGTGATTGTGAATTGCATGATCACAAGTTGTCTGCTGATGATGAGGATGAGTCTAATGTCCCGGTGTTCAATCCTTGTACGGTCTATGATCCACAATTCGAGTTGGGGATGATTTTCAGCAACAAGGTTGAGTTCAGAAAGTCCCTACACTCGCATGCAATTAAACATAAGAGGAATATTTGGATCCCAAAGAATGATACTAGGAGAATGTATGGCAAATGCAAGAAAAAGGGATGCAAGTGGAGAGTTCATGCACATAAGAAGGGTGAAGAACGCACATGGCAGATTGTGAATTACAATCCTGTCCATGATTGTCCAGCCTCTTATGAAGTGAAGAACCTGAAATCTCCATGGCTTGCTGAAAAATATTTGGCTGCCTTCAAATCTAATCCTAAAAGGAGTGCGAAAGGCTTTAGAACAGATGCTAGTGCTGATCTGAGGGTCAAGATCTCGTCTGACCAGGCTGCAAGAGCTAAGAGACGGGCTTTGAAAATCATTGAAGGAGACCCCGTGGATCAATATGCCAAGTTATGGGATTATGCAGAGGAATTAAGAAGAACTAATGTTGGATCTACAGTGGTGTTAGGAACTGAAGACGTGGCAGGAGAAAGCAGGTTTGACAGATTTTATGTGTGTTTTAAAGCACTAAAAGATGGATTTCTATCTGGCTGTAGGAAGTTTATTGGGTTGGATGGCTGTCATTTGATGGGACCGAATAGTGGTATATTGCTTGTTGCTGTCGGAGTAGATCCTAACAACAACTTATACCCTATTTGCTACTCAGTGGTGAAGAATGAGAGTTTTGAAACTTGGCAATGGTTTCTACTGATTCTTAAGAATGATTTGGGAATTGAGAATCAAATCAAGTATACCTTGATTAGTGACAAACAGAAGGGGCTTATACAGGCTGTGCAAAATGTCTTACCACTTTCAGAACACAGATTCTGTGTTCGGCACCTGTACAATAATTTCAAGAATGCAGGCTTTCGGGGATTATAATACAAAGTGAAGATGTGGAATGTTGCTAAAGCTTCTACAGTTGGTGGTTGGAAAGTGGCAATGAAAGAGCTGGCATGTTTACAACAAGAAGCTGCGGATTGGTTTAGTGACAAGCACCCGAGCAACGGTGCCGGAGCCACTTCAAATCAGAAACAAAATGTGACATGCTCTTGAATAACGGCTGCGAGACATTCAACAGCGTGATCTTAGAGGCCAGAGAAATGCCGATCCTAACAATGTTGGAGTGGATAAGAGAATTTCTTGTGAAGCGGTTGCAAGAAAACCGGGACCGTGCCAACACAAAATGGGATGACAACGGGATATGCCCGAGGATAAAGAAGATTCTAAAAAAACATGATGCCAAGTTGCCTGATCTGATTCCACTGAAATCAGATGATTTTCACTACCAAGTCAGCGAGATTAATGGTGGTCAATATGTGGTGGACCTATCAAGACATACATGTACTTGTAGAAAGTGGGATCTGACCGGGATACCCTGCAACCATGCATTATGTGCTATATATGATCAACACAAAGATGCTGAACATTATGTGGATGAGTGCTATTCTGTAGCAGCTTACAAGAGGGCTTATGCACCTGCAATTATGGGGATAAGTGGCAGTTTATTGTGGGAGGAAACACCATTCCTACCTCCGCTGCCGCCTAACTTTGGAAGAAGGCCCGGTAGACCTGCCAAGGCTAGAAGAAGGGGAAGTGATGAGGCTGTGATGAAATGCAAGAAAGGAAAATCTGTGGTTCAAGTGCTGAAATCCAAGAGAAGGCAAGTGACTGTGAAATGCAGCAATTGTGGTCAAACTGGCCATAACTTAAGGACTTGTAAAGGGTCCGATCAATTGAGAGATAATGTGGAGTCGACCATTGCACCATCTAACACAGCTGAAGTAGATCCAATTGGGACTGCCTCAGTGGTCTCCAATGATAGTGTCAATCCGCAACGGGTCTATTTTATGTCTAATAACTTATGAACTTATGGATTGCATTATCTTACTATTATTGTTGATGTAGGAAAAGAGAAAAGGAAAAAGGAAGGAAGCTTTCATACCACCTAGACCTGCTCAAGTTTCAGCAGTTTCAGAAGTTCCATCACCTCAAATGACCTACACTGCATCTCAAAGAGTACAAAAGGCACCTAACATGCATCATCAAATGATGCAATCCAAGAGTACATCTTCAAGGGCTGACCCTGCAACTCAATCCTCACAAACTAAAGCTCCATCCGTGCACACCAGATCATCCTTAATTCGACACATTAGAGGCTTGATGGCTGCCAACGAAGAATCTTCCAAGAAGAAAAACCCATAACACCTCTGTCTAGTTTATTTTGATGTTTGTGGAATATTATGAAATATTTTGATGTTTATGCTCTGTTGTTATTTTGGGAATGTTTTGTTGCTTTTGTCCTTTAGACCGTATGCTTATTGACTTTACCGTTATGGTCTAATTACGGGACATGTAACAATCGAAAACACACTTTTACGGGACATAAAACTAATGTAAAATCCGAACTTATCAATAGCAAATACAACAATTTAGTCGATACAGCTTGTACCTTAATGCACTAGTTGACGATACATCACATACTTAGTAGTGAAAACATGAGAAATCGCCCAATACACGAAAATAAAGCAAACACATGCAAGTGCTACGTTGCGATACATGGTGGTCATCCGTTGGTTTCGTGTAACTTCTTTAGTATCTTTTTCTGCAATGTTTGAAGCTCTTGCTGCAGCTTCTCCTTCTCCTTTTCAATCAATGAAATCTTTCCCAACAAATCGACTACAATATTCTTCGATCGAGAACATAGGGGAGGATCCTCCCATTCAAAAAAACCACACCCATTATTCTGCAAACAAAGCAACAAACACAATCCCATTATTCTGAAACAAACACTTTTAGACAATTAAAATTCAAACTTGCTATCACCATCAAGAAAATAAAAAGGACCTGAAAGAAAAAACGAATTTTTGTCCTAGGTCACCTTGTAATCCCGACAGGAATGGAATCGGCGACCTGGGTTTTTCTCAGTCCATGAAGTCCTCAAACACACTGGTCTGCTACAGTGGCAGTACAAACTACTTTGGATGGAGGACATTATAACTCTCCCCTCGCAAGCCCTAAATCGCAATTGAAAAAAAAATCGTGGGACTGACGAACGAGATTCACAGCAGAAAACGTGGCGAGTTCAAATCAACACTTTGTGGGTGTGTTGATTTGGGGGAATATTTCTCCAACAGGATTGAAAAATGAGAGGGTTTCGATCTTTGAAGTGTGGTGACAGAAATGATTTCTCACGTAATTCTTTCTTTTTGTTCTTTCTTTATTTTTTATTTATCCAACGTGGCGCCACGAGTATATTTTTTAATGACGTGTTAAATTACCCCACGCGTGATGTCAGCAATCCCGTTGCCACGTCAGAATCCGATTTAAAATCGACCCACGTGCGGGTCACGTGATATAAAAACTAGGGTTCCGACGGGATTGTCTATAAATTGCCAAATTTTGAAAGATATTGGGCATAAATTGCCAACCCGTAAGTTACATGTCCTAAGAATGCTAACCCCCAAATTTACGGGACCAAAAAAAATTAACCCTTTTTTTTAAACGAGTGCCGTTTAAAAGATATCTAAATTAGTGAGCAAATTTAGTACAAATATGTTCTAATTTTATTACAGTATGCTTCAAAATTGGAGCAATTTTCGATTTTCTCGTATTTGTTTGTTTTAAGTGAATCAAGTGGAACTTGGAAGGGAGAAGAAGGCGGGCACGGAAGTGTGAAGCTCACTCACCTCAATGTTAGGGTTAATAAAACTCTTCCAATCCACCACAGCCCTAATCAATTTTCCCCCAAATCCCCAAATCGTTGCCCGAAAGAACCCTAACGTCCCGTCGCTACTCTCAATCTCCCAGCCCAAACGACAACGACGCTCGAATTCGAGAAATTTCAGAGTAATCTGCGCACAGAACGATGGCGACAGCAACGGCGATGGTCTGCGATCAAAGGATAGCAACGGAGGAGACGAAGGAGGAGGCGTAAAGAGTGGGCGTCCCAAATTGAATATCCGATGGGTCGATCTTATATTCGACCCGGATCCGGACAACCTCGTAGCCGTTGGATTAACCGGGCTGCTGACGTGGGCAAGCGTGCAAGTGCTGTGGCAGCTCTTCGTAATATCCGCGGCGATTCTGATCGCTGCTCTCAAGTACACGATTGTCGCTGCTCTTATCTTTATCCTCATCACTCTTCTCTGATTTCAATCTTTTGGGGGCTAAACGGTGTCGTTTAATTGCGCCTGTCGGATGTCATCTTGCGTTTGATCTTGTCATGCTGTGAATATCAAGGATGTATGTAGTCTGAGTTTCTGGAAAATTCTACCGCTCAAATCTTCAAGCTTCTCTATATTGATTTTGCTTAAAAGTTGTGAGGAAGGTACGGTTTTTTACTTTCTTTTTCGATGGGTTTGATATGCATATAGACAGCATGAGGGCTGAGGTCTACTAGTCCTATGTTGTCAACAATCTTGAATGCGATTTGCGTTCAGTGGTGGGAGTGTAGAATAGTGGTAATTAGTCATCTAAGCAAATCCTTGGAACATTTTTTTATGGGTTCTCTAGTATATAAATATATAATGGCAGCATAATTCCCTCCCTTCCATCATTTTCTGGCAGCATAGAACCCTTTTATACCCTTGAAATTAAGTCCATTGACTAAGGAATCCGATGTTATTTTTCAAAAAATGTTGCTTAGTGGATGTTTTTTTTATAAAGCTCCTCATAGTCATTACCCTTGTCCAGGGGCGGACCCACGTAGGGGCTCGGGGAGTCCGTTGACCCTCTGGCCGACCCGCTGGCAAGTGCAGTATTATGGTGCCTGAACGTTTAAAACAAAGAATAACTAAACAGGTTCAGCTAATTGATGTAAATTGTCATTTGGTCCGGTTGTTGGTAGCCTTACAGCAATCCAATTTCATTTAGCCTGTGATCGAATCATAATTGGCTTTTTCAGTCTAGTTTTAAATTTAACAGAAATAGAAGACTGAACTATCATTTATCCTAATGGTTTTTTCTTTTTAGTTTTAATTTTTAAACAGAAATAAAATACTAAACATTTGTCGTTTAATTAAATTTTAGACAAAGATTAACTGTACATTTTTCATGTATATATATATATATATATATATTATATAAAGATTTCTCTATTTCTTTGTTAAGTGGGTTAAGTTGGACCAAATTTTATTTGAATTTTAGACATAAAATTAAGTATAAATTTCTCATTATGTATCGTATATACGTCTATAAAATATTTCTATATTTCTTTCTTGAGTTGGTTGAGTTGGACAAAAAATTGTCTATGTAGCGCCTCCCCGGCATAAAATTCTGGGTCCGCCCCTACCCTTGTCTACTTTAAACAAATCACTATTTTTAATGTTTTGGATCATAATGGTTTAATGTGTTTTTGTCTTGATCGAAATTGTTATGGCATGTGATCTTATTGTGTGGAATGTGGATGGTTTCAAATTTCAATCAACTCGCAAATGGCTTTCCACTTTTTTGTTTAACCCAACTACGCTTATCAAGGACGAGTACTCAGAAGAAGCAGCGGTCGGGCTTCTGAAAATTTTTAAAATTTTTCGTAATATTAGTACGATATTTAAAATTAAATACTTTTAAGAAAGGTTGATAAATATTGAGTAGGTAATATAATTATAGGGCTCGAGTTTGATAGCAATGAGTTCGCAAATGGCTTTCCACTTTTTTGTTTAACCCAACTACGTGTTGGGAATGATGGCGGGCCCCGTGGTGGTCAGTGGGCCCCGCAGCGGAACAGGTCCCGCTTTGGCTCGGTACGACGATCGGAAGAAGTGGGATCCACGGGATAAATTTGGTGGGACCCGCACAGTAACTACCACGGTAAAACAAAATTACCGTAAGGTAAGAAAGAACACCAGAACTTTAACGTCGAAAACCCTCTGTTAACGAAGAGGGAAAAAACCACGGCCGAGTCGGCAAAATCTTCACTATAGTAAAAATTACAACCCTCGAATTTTTACTATCTCAGTTTTACCAGTCGTGTTTACCTCACACCTCTCTGTGGATGTGGAACCCTATCAGTTTCTCCTTGAACTGATATCCTCACAATTCACTCGAACTACTTCTCTCTCTATATAGTAAAACTCGAATGAGCTTGTGATGATAATAACTGAAGAATAGGCCTATTTATAGATGTCTTCAGCTCTTCTGGACCACTCAAAACGGGTGGCCACAAATACGCCGCGTCGCCCTTCAATATCAGCCGTTCATTATTTTATTATATATATAAAATAATATTATAATAAAATATTATAATAATATTTTATATTTTTTGCTTTGTTTTCTTCTGGCGGCGGTCTTCGTTGGCAGGCTGGACCAACACTACGCTTATCGAGGATGAGTACTCAGAAGAAGCAGCGCTCGGACTTCTGAAAATTTATAAAATTTTTCGTAATATTAGTCGATATTTAAAACTAAAGGTTGATAAAATATTGAGTAAGGTAATAATTATAGGGCTCGAGTTTGATAGCAGTGAGTTCTGACTTATCTTCAATACAACTATTCTTTCACTATAATTATATTAGGGCTCGTTTTGCTGTCACTCATAAGCCCATATAACATAGATAATATAAACGCCATATGACATAGATAATATAAAGGGAATTACTATTCACTGCCCCCTTTTTCCTAGTCACCGCCCCCTACAGGACTGTAAAAAGACGATTTTGCCCTTATGATATTTAAATTAATTAAAAAGAAAAAGCTAACTAAATATATAATTTCGGTACGAAATACTGAAAACTACATACACTAATAAATTCGAACGATCGATCGATACTGAAAAAATTCGATTTAACATTTAGGACAGATCGATCGATATTTTCGGCCCTGCAGTGCACGGCCCGATGAAACTTTCGGTCGGGTAGTGTCCTGGCCAAAAATATCGATCGGCACACTGCAGGGCCGAATCCGGGCCGAAAATATCGATCGGCCCGCACAGTGCCTGGCCGGAAAAATTGTTCGGCCCGCACACAGCCCGGACGAAAATTTCGTTGGGCCCGTACACTGCAGGGCCGAAAATTTCGATCGATCGTATTTTTATTTTTTTTCTAAGGAATCTAAATACCGGGAGGAATAAAAGTTAAAACCGGAGCAAAACGGGGGTTGATTAGGCCCACAATTTTCGGTCCGGCATTCGCGTGCGCGGGTCGCGCGCTCGCACACAAGTCGGCTTGATTTGCACCCCCTGCACACGCACGCGAGCGACTTATTGTGGCGTATTATTAGCTATTTAATTTAAACTAATAAAATCCACATCTATATATAAGGTGGGTGAAACAATGTTGTTTTTCCAATATGGGACAATAACTCTTCACTTTAAATTCCCTCCAATACATTCACAAGCCCAAAATAAAGCCCATGTCTCTCTCAACTAATAAAGCTATGGGCTTTATTTTGGGCTTGTGAATGTGAATTCATTGGAGGGAATTTAAAGTGAAGAGTTGTTGTCCCACATTGAAAAAAAACATGGTTTCAGCCACCTTATATATAGATGTGAATTTTATTAGTTTAAATTAAATAGCTAATATTATGCCACATATAAGTCGCTCGCGTGCGCGCGCAGGGGGGTGCAAATCAGGCCGACTTGTGTGCGAGTGCGCGACCCGCGCACCCAAATGCCGAACGAAAACAGTGGGCCTGATCAACCCCTTTGCTCCGATTTTAACTTTTATTCCTCCCGGTATTTAATTTCCTTAGAAAAAAATAAAAAATAAAAATACGGTCGATCGATATTTTCGGCCAGGGGCCGAACGAAATTTTCGGCCAGGCTGTGTGCGGGCCGATCGAATTTTTGGGCCAGGCTGTGCCCGGGCCGAAAATATCGATCGGCCCGCACTACAGGGGCGAAAATATCGATCGATCTGTCCTAAAATGTTAAATCGATTTTTTTTCCGTATATATCGATCGTTCGAATTTATTTGTGTATGTAGTTTTAGTATTTCGTACCGAAATTATATATTTAGTTAGTTTTTTTAAAATTAATTTAAATATCATAAGGGCAAAATCGTCTGTTTAAGTTCTTTAGGGGCGGTGACTAGGAAAAAGGGGACGGTGAATAGTAATTCTGTAATATAAACTAATATAGTGTTTGGTTTGAAATTGCAGTCCGATATTAACCTTTTGGCCCGAAATTAAATTACAGATCCCGGAATAAATAAATTATGTTATTAGGCTCAAATAACTTATCTTGGGTTTGCTCTAAATAATTTACGTTGACCTTTTATATCATACTTATAAACCAAACAGGCCCAATATTTTTAATATTATCGGGCCTAGCTTATTTAAACGTGATAATAATGTTCTTCACTTATTATACATGGGCTCTAAATAATAGTTGTGTCTTGCTTGATAATGTTTTATTATATAAAAGATAAATAAAGAAATCATTAGTTTACAAGCCAACCTATTTAAATTATTTAAGCTTAAAATAGAATACGCAAATTGAAATGGAATGATGTTCTCTATGTCTGCTTTGTAATGATAATAGTTGTCAGTTTTTCCGGAAAACCCTAGTCCGAGAAATCTGAACCGCCCACCCATCGCCACCGCCTCGGTGGTACCAACTCAGACACGATACAACGCATATATCTGAACTCGCGTCAGAGCGAGGAGCAATTTGGGATTTAATTACGAGGCCGAGGCGGAATTTGAATTCAATCAAGCGGCGGAATCAATCGAGGAGCTGAGGTGCTCTTCAACAAGCTAAGGAAAAGGTCGTGGCTTGTCTACCTGGTTCTGATTTTAGTTGTGAAGTCGAGGTTGGTTTTCGGTTTTTTTTTTTCTGACTTATTTTCCATTTTGCTCTGTACGCCGTTTGGGATCTGTGATTGCTTGAGGTTGCTTGAACTTTTTGGGTACTTCTCTTGTTGATTTCAAATTGTGGGTGTTCGTTAATTTAGGTTAATCTTTGTGTATGAAAATCTTTAATGTGGACGATTAGGATAGGCAAGGTGGATGATGAACTATTTTTTGGTTTTCTTTTTGCGTTTTGCATAGGTTTTTTCTTCTGACCAAATGTTTTGAATTTGATAGACATGGATATACTGTTTGCTTCCTGAGAAGCACTCAAATAGTGATAGCATTTAACTCGCTTGAGTTGATGATCTTCCTATAATCTCTTTTCAGGGTGTTCGGATTTGTACTTTGACTTTGAGAATCGAAAGATGAGCTATTGCTCTGAGTTTTCTGCATGATTTTTTCGTATAGGTTAAGATTTGTTTGTGACTTTACCTGCTATGAATGAATGCTCTATGGACTTGCCTAACTTGTTTTATTTATCACTTGTTCAGTGTTTTCTGCATGATTTCATCATATAGGTTGCATTTGTGCATGATGCTACCTTACATGCTATGAATGCTCTTTGGATTCACCTAAGTTTTTTTGTTTATCATTTACCCGTTTACATTGATTATACGAACTTTGCGCGATTACTAGCTGAGTCTAAACTTTGTCAGGTAAGACTACCTTCAATGTGTTGTTCATTCATATCCGATCTTTTTCGGTTCAGTGATCATAAAATCAGGTCGTTGGGTTTCAGTTGTGATAGATAACTTATTCACCATCTTTTGTATCTCACTTAAATTCCATATAGCACATAACAGATTGATTTGTGATAGACATCACATTGCAGGATGTAGGTTTCATCATTGCTAGCTGTAGTTCATTTCTCAGGATTGTGCTTAACCATCTTTCTACGTATGTTACGCTACATTACGATAAAATGTTAACCTGTTTATATCCATTCGTCACCTGAAATCATGCCTTATTCGTAGCAATTTCATATTTGAATCATACGAGCAATTAACTCCACAGAAGCAGACTATAGTATCGCCATGGACTACTTCAGATGATTTGCATATCATAACTTTACACATTTCTACTTATTGTACATATGTTGGCTATATATCTTGCCATGAGTTGAAACAGAGATTTTTCTTTTTTTTCGTCTCCATTGACACATAGATCCATCCAATCATCCAAGAACATTCCATGTCAAAGATCCTACTCGAAGACGAAATCAAACAGTGGGATGAAACCCGATGCCCAGTCTGCATGGAACATCCCCACAACGCAATCTTACTCATCTGCTCGTCCCACGAAAAGGGCTGCCGACCCTTCATGTGCGACACAAGCTATCGCCACTCGAACTGCTTCGATCAGTTCCGCAAGTCGTTCGACGAACCCATCTCCCTATCATCCCCGCCAACAGCCCTACTACAACAGCCCTCAACAAACTCCCCGAGCCACATATCACCACCACAGCCCACCACCACCACCATCGAACCCAACTCAGAACAACCTTCAGAAGAAGCATCCCTCACCTCAAACCCTAGCCAGCCACCTTGCGAAGACCTATCCAAGCTCATCTGCCCCCTATGTAGGGGCTCGATCTGCGGCTGGACTGTGATCGAATCAGTTCGAACACTTATGAACGCAAAGCAGAGGAGCTGCTCTTGCGAAACCTGCGATTTCTCAGGGACTTACAAAGACCTTCGAAGGCACGCTCGCTCGGTCCATCCCTTGGTGAGGCCCACGGAGACCGATCCCGAGAGGCAGAGGAGCTGGCGAAGGCTCGAGAGGCAGAGGGATTTGGGTGATTTGCTTAGCACGCTTCAGTCTTCTTTCGGGGGAGACGAAGGCTCTGATGAGACGACGCTGACCATCGACGATGGCGGGTGGCTGACCGTTTTCTTCCTTGTTAGGTTTATAAGGACGGGCAGCCCTTCCTCGGGCAGTGGTGGTGGGAGGACGAGGGCTCAGGCGGGTCGAAGGGTTAGGAGTAGGCTTTGGGGCGAGTCGTTGGATGGCGGTGGTGATGTTGAGGATGGGAACGGGGAAGAATCTTCGGGCAGCGGGCGGGAAAGTCGGGCATCGTTGAGGAGTCGTCGTAATGTGAGGAGGCGTTTGAACGATAGGGTGGATGAAGATGAGGATGATGAGGAGTAGAAGGTATGATTTTGATTGATTTCTATTTTCTTCTATTTTATATACTGTGTTGTTGTTGGGATGGGCTTATTGTGTTGTACAAATGAAAATCGTTGGTTGTGTGTCTTTGTTTTTATTTTTCTGTTATTTGGATTATATAGACTGCAATATTCTATCTCAAATGCAACGAAATGTCCTATCGTTGAGTTAATGAAGCGGGTCTATGCAATAAGATGATATATTTAGGGATATTATTACATGGTCGCAACTAAATGCGAATGGTTTAACCTGTTCTTGAAATGTAGGGAACTCATTTTTGCTCTTGATTTCAGTTTCTTGCATGCTTTGCTTTATGCTCTTTGGAAAGAAACCTAATTTGTTCTTCACATGAACGAGCAAAGTTGGCTTCGCAGCTTGTCTTTCAAGTACATAGTGTTGAGTGGGTAATACTTTGCGATAGAAAAATATGCAAAAAGATACATTGTAAATTTGTTAGTAATATATATACATATATATATACTCCCTCCGTCCAAACCATTTTATTTATTTTACTAAATCGGGCGTTCCACATCTTTTGGACATTTCCTTATTTAGCAAAAAAACTATCACAAACAATCAATATAATAATATTAAATATTCTTAAAAGACGTGTCAATTTTTTACCTTTTACTTGTACTATTATTAAAGTATTCAATTTTTTAATTCCCGTGCCAACTCCCAAATGTTAAAACGGTTTGGGAAAGATGAGTATAACTTATATTAAGAAAATATGAACGAAAGCAAAAGGATAGGTTTAAAAACTTTAAAACCTAATGTTTCTGTTCCATAACTTCATTTTCGGGCCCTACATTAATATTTCTTTTATAAGACATGAACCAAATCGTGGCTGAACAGAATTTCAAACGATTTTTTTGAGGGAAAATGAATAATATTAATTAATGGATGTCCGAGTACACGATATCTGCCATGGCTTGAGTTGGAGGAGTCGTTCCATCTCCATCAAAACCAAGGGTTTTAGCCAAGTAATGAGCTACGAAATTTCCTAAACGTTTAACAAAATTAAAAGAAATTGCATCAAAAGAACCAAGCACAGCCACAATGTCTCCAAGGATGCAACCCATATTGGCAGAGTCAGTTGAGCGTCGTTTAAGCATCTCAATAATGATCAAATTGTCCCCTCAATAACAACATTTTGCCATTGTCGGGACGCTGCAACAGTTATCGCCAAACGAGCAGCCGTTGCCTCAGCAATTAGAGGATCAAACTCACCACTAAATAACCTTGAACACCACCCCGGACATACTCCATCTGAATCTCTAGCGATAACACCGAGCGATGCCCCTTTCCTAGCCTTATGAAGAGCCGCATCAAAGTTTATTTTAATGGTGCCGGGAGGTGGAGGGAACCAACGAGCCACCCGATCGCCATCAGGGATATTACCTCCTTCAATCACCTGGCTGGGCACCCGTGTCTCCATTGCTTGGCGAAGAGAGATACAGATTGGGGTTCGAACGCCTTCCATAATCCAGCTATTCCGCGACCTCCAAAGAGCCCAACACAAAGAAAGGAAATCAGAAAAATCTTGCTGATCAAGGCTCTCGTAAACACCTTGCAACCATCCCAACGCCGACCCCGGCCATCGGCTGATGGTCCCCAGAGGTAGAGTCGTGCTTTTCGAGTATTTCTTCGAGAGTGGACAACCCAAAAATGCGTGGCGATCATCTTCATGAGAATAGCCGCACCGATGACATTTTGGATCGTCTATACATCGACGGCGAAAAAGGTTGGCCTCAGTTGGTAATGAGTTATGTCCAAGACGCCAAGCAAAAACCTGAACGCGAGGTGCAACATCAGCCTTCCACAAGAAGGACCAACTTAGTGGGTTTGAGGCCGAAGGGCTGGAAAAGTCACGTGCAAGATCAACCGCAATCCAATACGCCGACTTGACCGAGAAATCACCAGACTTCGAGAAATGCCATACTAATTTATCAGGAAGGTTCGAACTACTGAATGGGCAGCCCAAAATTATGTCAGCATCAATGGGGAGGAACAAAGCTCTAATGAGCGATGCATTCCACGGTCCTTGCTGCGAGAGACGTAGAGCACTCACACGGAGGTCCTTGAGACCATGAATCACTGGCGAAATGAGCTTCCTATGAGAATTACGAGGTAGCCAAGAGTCACCCCGTACTTTAATAGAAGCACCAGTGCCTACTTGCCATCGCATTCCTTTCATGATGATCTCCCGTGTTGAGAAAATGCTCCTCCAAATGAAAGATGCATTCGTACTCGTGGAAGCCGAAAAGATATCTGTGCATGGGAAATATTTTGCTTTGAAGACCTGCGAAAAAAGACAATTTGGAACAGAAAGTAAACGCCAAAATTGTTTTGCCAAAAGAGCCGAGTTAAAAAGGCGAAGATCCCTAAAGCCCATGCCCCCATTTTTCCCGGTACACATTCTCTCCCAACTTTCCAATGAAGCTTCACTCTGTCTGATGCACTCCACCAATACCTCGCCATCATTCGCTGTATATCTCTAATGAGCGACTTAGGAAGGACAAGACAACTCATCACAAAAGTGGGAATGGCTTGTAGAACTGCCTTGATCAGAACCGCACGGCCTGCTTGAGAAAGTTTCTTCTCCGACCACCCCCGAATGCGCCTCCAAATTTTGCCCCTGATATAGTCAAAAATCTCCCTCTTATTCCTTCCTAAAGCCGAAGGCAGCCCCAGGTACATGTTATTGACGTTCGTAGGGGTGATGCCTAGGGTAGCGCAACAGCTCGTGCGGGTTTGTGGGTCAACATTTGGTGAAAAAACCGCCACTGATTTGGAGAAATTGACCATTTGCCCCGATGCCGCGCCATACTCTGCAAGGATCCGCTGGATAACACGTATTTCGGCGTCAGACGCTCTTGAAAAAATAAGTGTATCATCAGCGAAGAATAAATGGGATATAACCGGTGCTCCTCGACAAATTGCAATTCCCTACCGTTGCCTCCTGTAATAAGCAACTAAATGCCTCGCAGCAAAAAAGAAACAAATATGGTGATAACGGGTCCCCTTGACGAAGACCCCTCTGAGGCGTTAGTCTCCCAAAGCATTTGGCGTTAAGCATGAAGGAATAGTTTACCAATGAAACGCATCGCATAAATAAACTCACAATATCGTGATGAAAGCCTAACTTACAAAGAACTCTCTCAAGAAATGCCAATTCCACTCTGTCGTAAGCCTTACTCATATCGAGTTTAAGGGAAACATATCCCTCTGGCCCACTCCTTCTCTGTTACATCGCATGGTTAGTCTCAAACGCAATCAAAATATTATCAGTAATTAGCCGATTTGGAACGAAAGCAGATTGCGAATGGGAAATAAGCGAGTCCATAAATGGTTTAAGGCGATTTGTGACACATTTTGAAGCGATTCTGTACAAAACATTGCATAGGCTTATCGGTCTAAACTGGCTGAGAGATTCAGGGTTAGAGCATTTTGGAATCAGGACAATATGAGTACTATGGAGTGCAGGGGATGAGATGCCGTTATTTAAAAAATCGAGGATATAGCTAGAAACACTATGCCCCACCAAATCCCAATATTTCTGAAAAAATATGGGGGGAAATCCATTAGGACCTGGGGATATATAGGGGTGCATACCTGCGAGAGCCTCCTTGATATCGTCTGTGGTATACGGTTCTCGAAGGGCCGTGTTCATGGCATCCGTCACACGCTGAGGGACAGCCCGAGTTGCATGATCGATGGTCAAACATGAAGGCCATTGAGATTGGAGTAAATTTTTAAAATAGGCAGAGATGAGTCCTTCCATATCTCGCGTAGTATCACACCAATTCCCCTGAGGGTCCTTAAGGCAGGAAATGAGATTTGCCTTGCGGCGGGTCGATGCACGTCGATGGAAGAAACTCGTATTGCGATCACCTCCTTTTAACCACTCCACCTTACAACGTTGATGCCAATAAGTCTCTTCCCGCCTTAGGGTGTTTTCGTATTCCCTAATCAGGTTTTTCTCCCTAGACACAACCTCCATCGTACGAACGCTTTTGCCCAGTTGCACGATATCTTTTTCCAGCTGAGCTAAATGTTCACGGGCTGAACCCTTACTCGACTTGTTCCAGGCTGTGAGGTTACATCTGCTCCGGTCCAGAAGCTGCCATAGAGTCTCTTTGCGTGATGTTTTTTGGCCATCCCATACCCGTCGCAGAATTTTTGTACACTCCTCACTTTGGGTCCAACTAGCTTCGAAACGGAAAGGTCTCCTTGTTTTTTGCAGTAATTTAGATGTTGGGTCAGTAGCAATGAGTAGGGCTTGATGATCCGAGCTGAATGTAGGGTAGTGAGTAACCTGAGCATTAGGGAACAAATCGAGCCAATCATCAGATGCACATGCCCTATCTATACGCTCTTCGACTGTATTTGGAGAAACCGCCTTATTCGTCCAAGTACCCGAGCTCAGAAGTGCCCCGCGAAAGTTTTCCATTTGCCAAGAAGGTCTAGGCCGTCCTCCCTTCTTCTCAGTGTTCTCCAATATTTCGTTGAAGTCCCCCGCACATAACCATTCATTCGGGCCTAAACCACTCAAACGCTCCAATAAAGCCCAACTGTGTTTCCGCTGCCCCGTGTTTGGGTCACCATGGAATCCTGTAAAGCGCATGTTCTTCCCATGTTGATTGCTAAAGAGCGTGACATCTATATGGAAATCCGAATAGGAAAGCAACCGAACATCTATCTCTTTCGACCAAAAGAGTGCTAGTCCTCCTTTTCGTCCCTTTACGTCAACTCCGAGGCCATTCATCTGTAACTTCCTTTGAACGGACGATCATACCCACATTTAGTCTCGATAAATAGTACGATCGATCTATTGTTCCCTCCACCTTCCTTTTCCCAAGAGGTTTTTGTGAAGTTTTCGCTTAACACGTGGTCTGTCAGTCTTCTTTATTTTCCGACGTGGGGGTCGAAGTTTCATAGCTGGGTCTGGTGGTTCTATCTTCGGAGCGAGCATGGCAGTATGAGTACTACCAGCTGGTGAAATCTAAGTGAAAACGATCAAGCAATTCTTGAACCGCGGGAGGAGTGGTGTAGTCAAAGGGTGGTGGATGGGCATCTTGGACTGTCGAGAGTTCATTGTTAAGAAAGGTTTGTACAAAGAAAGAAGGTACCATGGGGGGTTTTGTGCTGAAAGGACTGATGTATGAATAGTGAACGGGCTGCTTGTTGGAGGGTTAGTTATGGGGTGGGTTGAACCATCTGAAGGAGTGAGTTTGTTACTCTGGGCTTAGATGTGGATTTACTTTTCCTCACGAAGAAGATTCGCCTTCATCCTCTCAACGTTTGAGCTCTAATATCATGTTAAAATTAAAATTAGCACATTTTTTAATTCGACTAAGCACATTCGAGATTACATGGCTCAATCAATCTGAAGTCTCATGGCTATATGTATACTATGCAGAAATTTTGTAACGCCTAATATATGACACGTGGGACAATATGCGGGTGCATACATCCAATATTATATTATATACAATTATAAATTATAATCGTTACATCACCACATCACAGAGTCCACTTGGCATAGAAAAACACGTTCACATCTCAATCACATTAAAAAAAAAAAAAGTGTAAACTAATGATCAAAACCACTTTCGCATGGTAGGAGCTGAGCTATCTCTCATTGCCATGTATCAAGAAATTCTAGAATAGAAAACTTATGCATACTATTTTATTACCAACTTTATCACATAATTTGCTGGACACGCAAATTAATGTGGTATTATTATAATAATATAATACAATGAAAATGTAAAAAAGTGTATATTTTGACACGCCTTTTAAGAATATTTAATATTATTATATTGATTGCTCGTGATATTTTTTTTGCTATATAAGGAAAGGGGATAAAATTATTGGGACGCACGAAATGAAAAAGTGTGATAAAATCAGCGGAACGGAGAGAGTAACGAACAAAATGTTCAAATCAAAACTAAAACTTTCAACCTCGGAAAACATGTAGGAACCAAAATGAAAACAGAAAACATACAGGAAAAAGCCACGTAGAAAGTCCAGAGAATGCATGGCTCCTTTTAGACTACTTTCAATCATCAACTCAATACTATAAAACGAAGATATGCAATACGCCTTATCATAATAAAAAACCTCCATCAAAACTCCAATAAACAAGAAAAATAAATACAAAATCATGTGCTCAGAAGTCAGAGAATTCACCGTAGTAATGCTCCCATGGCCAGCCCACGGCCACATAACACCTTTCCTCGAGCTAGCCAAGAAACTCTCACAAAAAAACTTCCACTGCTACATATGCTCGACGAAGGTAAACCTCCCATCGATCGAAAAAAGAATCCAAGGCAACAACGTTAAAACCATCGAACTTCAAGTCCCAACTACGCACGAACTTCCCGACCCTCGACTCCACACCACAAACGGGCTGCCACGTCACCTACACAAGCCTCTCATTAAGGCCCTCAAACTTTCCGAGCCCGAATTTTCAAACCTTCTGAAAACCCTAAATCCCGACCTTCTCATACACGACGTCATACTTCCATGGGCTTGCTCGGCGGCTAAGGCGCTGAGCGTAACATCGGTCAATTTCGACACTTCAAACGCTACCATGCTGTCCTACTTCTTTCACTTGGCGCGCTTTCCAGGGAAAGAGTACCCTTTTCCCGCCATGAAGCTCACCGAGTTTCAGCTGGCGACTTTGTTCGCCCAGATGAGAGAACTCGAAGGCGAAGAGAAGGTTGAGGAGAAGGAGAAAGAGAGAGATTCGCACGACGATTTTAAGGCCATTTGGGAGAGCGATCGAATCTTGCTTACGAACAGCACGAAAGCAGTCGAGGGGAAGTACATGGACTACTTATCGCAGCTCATCGAATGCAAGATAATGCCCGTCGGCGCAATGATTAGGGACCCAGCTGCTGAGTTGGACGACGGCGACTGTAATAGCGATGAGCTCATGGATTGGCTCGGGAAAAAAGGCGAAGGGTCGACGGTCTTCGTTTCGTTTGGGAGCGAATACTTCTTGGAGAAGGAAGAGATGCAGGAAATAGCTTACGGGCTGGAGATGAGCGAAGCCAACTTCGTATGGATCGTAAGGTTTCACAAAGGAGACGAGAGTAAGCCCATCGACGTGTTGCCGAAAGGGTTTTACGAGAGGGTCGGGGAAAGGGGTCGGGTCGTGGAGAAGTGGGCCCCACAGGCTAGGATCCTGAGCCATTCGAGCGTGGGCGGGTTTGTGAGCCACTGTGGTTGGAATTCTTTGATGGAGGGCTTGGAGTTTATGGTTCCTATCATAGCCATGCCCATGCACGTGGACCAGCCGATGAATGCCAGGCTTGTGGTTGAGCTCGGCTATGGAGTCGAGGTTCAGAGAGATGGTAAGGGAAGGCTTCAGAGGGAGGAGATTGCTAAGGTGATTAAAGAAGTGCTTTTCGGAGAAAAGGGTCGGGATTTGAGGGGGCGGGCGAAGGATTTGAGGGAGGAGGTGAGAGTGAAGAGTAAAGAAGAGTTTGAAGGAGTTGTGGATACTTTGGAACTACTTTGCCGTAAGAAGAGCTGTTGAGGGATGATCACCACGTGAAACAAGGGAAGATAAGGACAGATCTGCTACACAGCAGTATGTACTTGAGCATAAAAGTGTTGCAGATAGATAGGGTGTAAATTATTTTTTTTTTTAACAGCATTGCAGTTTTGTTTTGATATTGTGCGTATTTATGTGTTTAATTGGGTGTTTGTTAGGCCGATTTTATCCAACCTTGAACTGATTCAATGGATTAGTATTACCTGATACGGTGAATAACGGAAGCAATAAATTAGTAATACCACGAGACGAATTGTAGAGTTGGAACAGAGAGCACGCGCGAGTTCTTCAGCAAAAGTCGTCAACTCTATTAATGAATCAGCAACCCTAAACGATGTATCGTTTAGGGTATTTATACAAAAGCCCTAATGGGCTATTGGGCCCAATATAACTAATATACCCACAAGTTAGGTATATTAACAATTAAGTCCTAGGGCAGAATAAAATTACAAGATTAAGATAACCTGATTTAATTGAACACAATAAAAATATTCCTAACAATCTCCCCCTTTGTGTTCAATTTGCAATTCAGCGCTGGTTATCTTCGTCTTGTGATCGTACTGAGTCCTCAAAGAACACGTATCGGAGTTGTATACGTGAAAGCATTTGCTCGCCTGTTCTTCTTCAATCACATCCTCATTTGTCTTGCTTTGTTACCTCTTCTTTAAAAGATCTTTCAAGCTCACCGTCTCTTGAACTTCTCTTCTCCTAAGTGTTCAAAGCTGCTTGTTGGATCGTCTCCCTTGTGTTCGATCTCTCCATTGGATAGTCACAACTCCCCCATACGTTTGTTCAACCTTTTGTTGGGATTGAGGAGTTCTCATTAAATTTGAGAGACATACACGAGTCGTATCTTCTCTTTAGGTGTTCCAGCTCTTCCTTCTATTGTCGCAACTCCCCCTACATTTGTTCAACATTGTGTTGGGATTGGGAGCTCTCTTTAAACTCGAAGAGTTGTACACGAGTCGGCAGCTTTGATTCTTGCAATCCATGCTGAAGTTGTTGTCGTATCTTGTCATTTGAGTCTGATCTCTCCGTTCAATTGTAGCTCAACTCCCCCTACGTTTGTTCAACCTTGTGTTGTGGTTGGGGTGTTTCTTTAAAATTGGAGAGTCGTACATGAGGCGACAACTTCAATCGTTGGACTTGTAGTCTTCGCTTGATTCTTTGATGACGCTTGAGATTTAGCATTTTCTGATCTATATTGCACTTTCGTCGTGGTGTTGCTCCCATTTTGCTTTAGTATTCCCACCCCTCATGAAGATCGAGCTGGGGAGATCGTCATGCGATGAGTCAAAATGGAGCATCGTCTTTGGCAAGAAGATCGCGTCGTCGGGACAAGATGATGGAGTTGCGTTTTCCAAAAATTGTGCTTGGGCTCCCTCAGATTTTTCCATCAATTGCATGAGAGCCCGTCTTCAGAGTGGTACGTGCGGCGGAAATGGTAGGTGCTCAGGTTGGGTAATAACCTGACAGAGCCATAAAGGCAATCCGTCGACACGACTTCAGAGTTAAACTCTGAGACGTGGCCTGTGATAACAGGGCTTTATAAACCGGGGCCACATAGGCGTCCCGTTAGCATCAGTCTAGGAGCATAGCTCATAGGTGACGGCCTTAAACCGTTGTTGTTTTGATGTTGCAACGGCAAGACTTCCTTCCGATCATCGAAGCATGTCGCAGTAGGACATGTCTACGAAAGTTCTGATCTGGTCACAAAGTCCAGATAAGAAAAAAAATGTATATGTCCTAAAAAGATATAAAAATATTTGGATGGTGAGGACACACTAGACTCGATGTGTTCAATAAAATTCAGTGGTGTGGGGCTGACTACCACTTAGTTCAATATCTCCTGCTTCCAAGTGAGGCAGTGATAGATTATGCAGCTCCCCGTGATTTAGTGAAATATCGGTCTGTTGGGAGATCGATGAGTGGGTAAGGCTCGGTTGTGCATGCGCCTTTGGACCAGATGAGACGACTTCTACCCGGGAGCTGATAGAAATCAGCTCCTGCACCTATGTGGGATGGTCCGAATGTTGTGTGAGATGGGGGATTTTTGTATCTTCCGTTCTTCGGTCTTGTCAAGAATTGCCAACGTGGCTTTTATGAAATTGAAATCGTCACTAACACTTGGCTATGTTCCGGGGTTAGGTCCAGTTTGGTCTGACTGAACCATGGGAACTTAGAATCCATGCGTCCGTCAATTTTGGTTAGTGCTGCTTGATCAGCAAGTCGGAGCATGTCGGTTGATATCATCTTCGTGATAGTGTATTTGTGTCACGCCTTTTGAAATTCTTGAACTCTTGAGGGTGGAGTTTTCAGTTGAAGTCCGTCTTGGGAGGTTGAAGCGCCTGAGAGGGTTTTTTCTTTCTTTTTCCTTTTTTTGCCTTTTTTTTGGCTTTTTTTTTCATATATATATATATGTGTATTATCTTAATAATAATATTATAGTAACTATATATTATATTACTTATATATTATATATATATATATATATATATATATTTTAAATCCTCCCCCTCAAATCATGCTTCTTAAAACTAAATTACTCCCCCTCAATGCATGCATGTTTGAAAATGTAGCTCTTCTCCCCAAAGAAAATGATCGTGATGAAAATATCGTGTATTTCTTTTCAAATCAGATGCATATTTAAAGACATAATTTTCTTCAAAATTGAGCATATTAAAATGCACCTTTCTCCATTTTATAGCTCTCAGTTAAAATAGGTATTTCCGACGATTCAGCTTATATGCACACTTGAATGTTTAAGTTTGAAACTTCTTTAAGATGTATGCATAATAAAAATATACCTGTAACATGGTATTTAATGCATTTACGCTCATGTATGCATGCGAAAATTTGGAATTTAATGTCTATTTGAAGCATGAATAACTATAATGTACCCTTTAGTTTCAAAGTAGGTATATAATCTTTTCATTTCGATATGCATGCCAAAAGTTTAACTATGGAATGCATATATAGAATTTACCTACGTTTGGTTGCTCGCATCGCTAGCCAGTCGTGTCTGTGGAGCAACATGTGATGCCATACACGCTGGGATGTTTGGCTGCCCTCGTCGTATACCAGTCATGAGTGTGGAGCAGCTCTCTTCGTACCTACTCATGCTGGAATATCTGCAAAATATTATCGGGCCTTTGGTACCCATTTTTGGATGGGTCATCCCTTGTTAGCAGAAAACAAGTTAAGCACATATGGTTCAGATATTGATCCTAAGTCATCATTTGAAGTCGTATTCAATTTGATTTGTGATTTAGGAATCCATAGCTTCAATCCTTGTTTTGAGTGTTGAGGGGATGTGGAGTGATGTTTTTGCTTGGGCACCCAAATTTGTTTAACATTAGGATTATGCCCTGTGGAGTTCTTATGCATCAATCGATTGAATACGGGAGTGTTCGAGACGTGGCTTGCATGAGATGATGGCTGTCGAGTAGAAGAATGATGCATCTTACAAATATTAGATTTATTAAAACGGGAAACATCACAATACTTAATAGTCTTTGATGAAATGAAATTATGTTCATCAGAAGCATAGTTTGTAGAGTAGAAAGCCTTGGTACGAGAGGGTTTAGATTTTGATTTCCTGACCCAGTCCATCGTCTTCGTCTTCTTGGTTAGTTTCTTGCCTGTAGCTGAATTTGACACTTTGTTAGGACTTAAATCATAAGTCGAAGAGGAACCAACTTCAGATGAATGATCGTTGAGATTTCTTAGGAGGAAAATTTCATTTAGTAGTTTCTCTTTTTCGAACTTGAAGATTTCAAATTGATTTTTGTGTTCCTTTGCTTGTAATTTATTGATGTTCTGGAGACGCGAGATTTCAGCTAGAAAGTCAGTTGTTCCTTTTGTTTGTGTCTTGTCTGGTTGAGTTTGCGAGCCTGACTTAGGAAAGAAGCGTGCATCATTCTTGATTGTGCTAGCATTTGCTAATCTAAAACGAGAATTTAGGGCAAGTGCATCATCGTAGGAATAGTAATGATTTGAAGGAGACGCGTAGTTTTCAAATAGCAGATCATGTCTTTTGGCTTTTTCGTTCCCTTTAATTTCCTTGTGGAGTGACGCTTCTAACTTAGACTTAGCTGCATGCAATGGTGGGGATAAACCTATGGGGTTGTTGACTTGTTTTTCGAGTGAGAAGATGATTGTCAGAAGTACGTCTTTCTCCACTTGGAAGGCAATCTTTTCGGACTCAAGAATCGAGCGCAAATCACAGATTTCCTTGAGAGATGCTGGGATATATGTAGTAGAGGGATTTGAATTTTGGCCACTTACGTCTTCTGAAGAGGGTGTATATAGAGGTAAGTAGTCATCACACAAGGATGTGTCCGTGGTTCTGTCACGTTTATTCAGTTCTTCGTAGTCAAATGGGATTTCTACCCTGTCCTCTCTATTTCTCTTTTTCTTTTCTAGGATGTCAAGGGTAGATGAACTAGTGAAAGGGAGTAGACTGGGTATATTAAGCCTAGAAAGCTAATATCATAAAGAGGGAGGGGTTTCTTAACTGTTTGTACGGAACCTGGAACAAAGCCTAATCCTTCACGGGGATCATAAAATTCTATGTCTCTAGGTTTGATTAAAAAAATCGTTCTATCTGTTTGTCCTCTTTTTGTTAGGAGATCCTCAAGTTTCTTTATTTTGGAATATAGACGATTTCGTTCCTTGGATAAGAATTCATATTTTTGGGATATGGAATTACGCTCTTCCTCACTCTTCTTGAAATCATTTTCCTTTTCGGAAAGTTTTTCTTCTAGATATCTTATCCTAGTCTCATGTCTGAGGGATGTATCCTGAGCTTGTTCTAGAAACGAGTTTAACTTAGCCTTTTCTACTAGTTCGGCTCGCAAGACCTTTTCATTGTTCGCTAACCTAGTTTTTAGTTTTCTTAATGATTGATTTTCACTAGACATAGATGTTAGTCTATCTTGAAGAATTGAAATCTCTAGATGTAGATCAGAGTAAGAATCGTGTACCTCAGTTTCTGAAGATGAGTCAGTTGTGGGAGTGGCTGCAGTGTTGTGCACCTCATCTTCAGAGTCAGCTTCCACGTTTGCCATGAGTGCCAGATTTTCTTCCTCACTCTCAGAGGTATCCTTGAGCCATGGTTCCTGTTCTGCCATGAGTACGACAACCGACTGTTTTTGTTTTTCTGCTTGAAAACCTACTCTTTCTGATTCCAAAGTTGCGTTTAATTTGAAAATTTTATTAGCAATCTTTGGAATTTCCCAACAAGAAGCAGGTTTGTTAGAATGTAAATTACTTTCCCCGTTTGACGCTAGGTTCTTAGAGGAATTTTGATCCGCTTGCCCTCTTTTTGTTAGAATGTCCTCTAAACTCCTAATTTTAACGTATAACTCGCTACGCTCGCTATACATGACGTTATATTGACAAGTCTTAGTGTGTATCTCGTCTTCGTTCTTTTTCAAACTAGTAGTTAACTCACTAATTTTCACTTTCAGTCTTTCTATTTCTTTGTCACGATCATCTACTCTCATTTGCATGGCTTCAAGCTTGCAATTGAGATGCGCTTTTTCACTTAAGCTGGCAATGAGACATTTATGATTATTCTCTAAGCGAGCTTTTAATTCCTCAATTTCTTTAGCTTGTTTGTTCACTTTCTGTTCCCAATGATACGGCATATACGACATATTGAAAATGGATATTGAAAGTTCAGTTCTGGAATTATTTTGGTTTTGTTGAGAGTTACCGTAAAGTTTCGAAAATTTAAGCATTGAAAACTTTTTGGTGTACACCGAGAAGAAGTAATGTCGAAAACTTCGAAAAGGATACTAACACCTTTTTCTATAATGTGCCAATCTTGTAGTAGGTTGGTTGTGGATCTTAATCGTGTTGATCAGCTTAATCTTAGATCTCTAACTCAGAAAAATCAAATGATGTTAGAGAAAGATATATAATATCTATATTTTTATTTTTTGCTTCTGAAACCTGAATATTAAGTAGAGTTCAATTATTAGATGGTGATGATGGCACGTGGGTGAAGATCAAGGTGATGATGTATTACGTGTATATGAATATATATATATATGTATATATATAATGATGTGAGATAATGATTGATGACGGCGATATGATGGAGACTTAATGAAAAAGGAGAGAAATGTTGAATGATGATTGGTTCTGAAAGTTGGAATTTTTGAATTTTATTTAAAGAGGATCTCGAGAGGTATTTTCAAATGTCGAGTAGCAAAAAGAAATCGAGATTTTTCTAAATGTAGATATGATTTTTGATTCTTTGAGGTGTAGCTTCTCGAGATTAATGAGATCAAAAATTTATTTTATAATTAAAGGATGTCGAGATTTGTAGAATGAATTTCAGATGTCGAGATTCTTTTCGATATTCTTATCGAGATTTAAAGAGGATGTCGAGAGATTTCTAAAGACTTCGAGTAAGGAAGATGTCGAGAGATTTCAAATGTCGAGAAGCTTGAAAAATGTCGAGATTCTTATAAAATGTCGAGATGAAAAAAAATTCGAGAAAAAAAAAGTCGAGATGCTTAGAAATGTCGAGATGCTTAAAAAAGCAAATGTCGAGCGATCTAAAATTGAAGATCTCGAGATATCTATTCTTCGTAGCAGATTTCGGGCGATAAAAATGGAAGACCTCGAGATTTATCTCTTCTTCAAAAATATTTCCTGTTCGTCGTGAATATTGAATCTCGGCTGGAAAAGGAAAACTGGCAATTTCGATCAATAATTACGGGAATGCAGATATACACCTATGCGTTCTTCTAAAGCCGAGAAAAATATGGGAATTTGGACGAGAAGGAATTGATAATCTTTGAATAAAAAGCGAAAATTTTGAAAATCAAGCCGAGATAAATCTGATGAATTTGATCCACGATTTCTGCTCTGATACCACTTGTTAGGCCGATTTTATCCAACCTTGAACTGATTCAATGGATTAGTATTACCTGATACGATGAATAACGGAAGCAATAAATTAGTAATACCACGAGACGAATTGTAGAGTTGGAACAGAGAGCACGCGCGAGTTCTTCAGCAAAAGTCGTCAACTCTATTAATGAATCAGCAACCCTAAACGATGTATCGTTTAGGGTATTTATACAAAAGCCCTAATGGGCTATTGGTCCCAATATAACTAATATACCCACAAGTTAGGTATATTTATAATTAAGTCCTAGGGCAGAATAAAACTACAAGATTAAGATAACCTGATTTAATTGAACACAATAAAATATTCCTAACAGCGTTCATTGTTGACTGTAATCTCAAAGCAGCCAAAGTAGAAGAAAATCGGGAAAATAATATCTAGGAAGAATCCAAGTTCAAGCAGCCAAGGAGCCGCATGCTTCATACAAAAAGTCCAAGGAGCCGCATGCTTCATATAAAAAGTCAAAACAGGAAGTGGAAAAATAAGATCCCAAGATCACACGCATGATTTGAATTAATTTCTTGTTTGTCTCTTTGCTATCCACTATGTAATATAAATGCATGCATGTGTAGTAGAGAAAGTGTGGGAGAGAAATCGAAAAAGCCTATGTAATAAGTGGAAAAAAGGTCTGAAGACGTGTAGTAAGAAAAAGAAAGAAAATGTTCATGTATGAACAATAGAAGTTAAAGCTTTGTTCTTCAGTTTGAAAAAATCTTCCTCCTCACCAAATATTTATTCGTACCCTCATCACAGAAATTGATTATTCAGACAAAATAAAAAACAACATTCATTGTAGTAAAGGTCGAATAAAAATAAATGAATTTGTTGCGAATCTTCGATTCGGGAGATGTGTTTGATCATTTTTCTTCGATCATTGAAAGCTAAAAGGTTTTTTTTTTTTTTTTCATGGACAGGCATGATTCTTCAGCATATTTTAACATCCATCTAACACTCCCCAAAGATAGGACGGTTTTAATTTGAAGTATTATTCTCGTACTCAATCATATTTTTCTTTTGAATAATGAAAGTAGAACATGTGGCTCATGTCCCAACGGTAATTGCACTGAATAATGAAAGTAGAACATGTGGCTCATGTCCCAACGGTTATTGGAGATTTGCTGAACAATGCTGAATGCAGTCTCAATCAAATAATGTCATTTATCAATCTGATTAATTTTGTCTGTGTACCTTGAATTCTAGAAAAAGATATCACATCCATGACTTAATCTCACATGAAGCACGTGGCCAAATCACATTCTTCATTTTTACTGTCGAATGTATCCCATCAAATTATATCTTAATCCCCAAACTCCGATAAGTTCAATTAGTAATGCTGAAACTCACTATCTACAAACTGAGAAAATCCCAAATTCCAGCGACACTAATCCTCCTAGTCTGTGTATTTCATCTAAGGCCACCATCTAAAATCAGTGAGTCTAAGTAGAATAATAACTGCTACAATTTCATGATGGGGCAATTAAGTTTTATGTGCCAATATAAGTTTCATTTAGGTTCAAGTCCCTGTCAGAAAATTTTTAGTTTTAAGGACCTAATACACTCAAGTGTTTTTCAGTACCACTTCATGGACATGTAGTACCACTTCATGGACCTGCAGTACCACGTCATGGTTTGCAGTACAAATTCATCGTTCTGCAGTAACACAAAACGATAGTCCGATACTAGTTCATATACATTGTATAACACTTGCGTAAATTTTAGGTCTTATCTATAAATTTTATAAAAATCGGATCCTTAACCCTAAAATTTTTCTGACAGGGGCCTGAATCCTAACTTAAAATATTATTTGGGGCCTGAAACTTAATTATACCTTTCATGATACATTTTAGGTAGATGAGGATCAAAATGGGAGGGATAGAACCTACTATACTAAGACAACCAGTGATCCTTTCTTACTCAAATCTTATCAACATAAGACCACACAAGCCCCATCCTCGAGAAACAAATCCAACACTCAAATGATCAAATCACACACAAAAACGGACGATAAAACCAAAACCTCCCACAACTCATAATAACAGATACAACACACAATAAGTCACATTTATGGATTCAGAAATAAGAGGACTTACCGTTGTAATGTTAACATGGCTGGCGCACGGCCACCTCATTCCCTTTCTCGAGCTCGCCGAGAGACTCTCAGAAAGAAACTGCTTGATAAAAGGAATTATATCGTATTTTAAACCCCGTAAAAGCGTAATGTCGGTTGTTATTTATGTAAAATTTCTTCGAATATTATGCTTTTACGTTTATATTGCATGTTCGACAGATTGGAGAAAAGAACTACAACCGACGGACTTGAAAAGAATCGAAGATCTCAAGCAATATCGGCCCAAAAACCAATTGGGCCCAAGAATAAAAATCAGCCCAAGAAAAGTCCTAAGCCCAAGCCCAAATTGATTAAAATAATAATAAATATAGGGCCACATGATCGATTGACAGAGCACGCGAAGGAAGAAAAAAAGGAAAACGACGAGATGAAGAAAATGAAGAAAGATCCGCACACAAGTTCACGGCTCAAGAAAGGAAAATCACGTTACGCCGTTCTTGAGCAGCCATGAAGATTTGATGTCCCTCCCTCCATCATCTATAAATAGGGATCAACGAGCAAGGATGAAAGAAAAAAGAAAAGAAAAGGAGGAACAATGGATTGGAAGTGATGAATATACACGTACAACACGGAAGGGCTGATCTCGGGACTGTGAAGCGAAGGCGAGGAGCTGCAACTGCTTGAGCTGTGAGCGGGTGCGTGTGAGCAACAGCTACGAGGTGGAACGGCAGCAGCTACGTGGACTGACGGAGGACTGATCCGAGCCGGGTTCACGAGCGAGGTAACAAGCTAAGTTTCGGTTACTAGTGGGCTGCGACGGGCTGCCGGCGTAAGAGGAGTAGTGAACGGGCAGTGCAAAGGACTCATAAGGAAAGGTAAAGCTGAGACGCCCACCACCTGTTCGACGAAATTCCTCAACGAAGGAACGTGAAATTCAGGGAAGAAATTATGATTTTTTCGTTGTTATATTACGCTTCTCGTCGTGTTGATGTTTCATATGAGTAGCTAAATTTCGTAGTATTTGAAATTAGATGAACCCTAGCGACATCGTACGTATGTTGAACTTATTCTTAAAAAGCTTGTTATTATGACTCGGTTACGATATATGCTATTATTTTGATTATGTCTATGTGGTCGAAATAATTGTTTGGAAAATCGATCGCTACGCTCAAAAGAGGGGCGACGATTAGACCACTCGTAAACGGGCGGAATAAACTCATCATTAGATATAGGTTGAACTACCCCGCCGGATTAGAGTCAAATCTAACAGCGGGATTCGTCGTGTTCTAATGCGATCTGTGGTTGACTAGTTAGGGAAGCCTTGCCCAGCTATTTAATTCATGGATTAGTTGTTTACGACTCTTATGTGATAAGGCACAGTTTCGTCAGTCTGCATAAATTCGTACGTATGCTCTAGGAATCCTCACGGTATAATAATTAGCTAAAATATATAACTTGTTTGTCGTTCGGTTAAGCTAGGGGGATTCGAAGTCTCAAATACGTTTTTCTAATATAAGTCGTTGCGTTTATTATTTAATCAGCTTTTATTTTAAGTGTTTGTATTTTATATTTTCTAAAAAAAACAATATCTAATTTTCTACTAGAATATTTAAACGTGAATTTTTCAAATTATAGTTCCATTGGGATTCGATACTCGAATACTTGCTACGTCCATACTATTTTCGATAGGTACACTTGCCTGTTGAGCGTAGGATAGTTCGTCGATATTCGTTTTATTTTTATTACTCGATCCGCTCGATCAAGTTTTTGGCGCCGTTGCCGGGGAACTATTGATATTTGGAGAACTTTATTTTATTATTCTAGTTTTATTATTATTATTATTTTTATATATAAGCATATTACTTTTACCTAATTTTTTCGTTATTTTAATTAGTATTATTTGCTGTTATTTTTTATTAAGTATATATATTTTAGCTTAATCGGATTTCTTTTGGTCTAGGTACGTTTTATTATTATTATTATTATTATTATTATTATTATTATTATTATTATTTTTCTTCAAACTATCTATTTTATTTTTATCATCACTATTACAAAAATAATATTATTATAGTTATTATTATTTCCTTATTATTATTAGCGCTCGCTTATATTTATTTTTATTTTTATTTTAGCAATATATTTTGTTTTATTAGTTTTTATTTCTAAATCTCTTATTGCTATTGTAGTTTTTCTTTTGTTGTCTAGGTGCGTGAAAGCTCGTGCACGAACCGAAGGAATCCTTCGTTACTAGTCGTTGAAGGAGACCCGGAGATCGAAAGAACGTTCCGACACAACCTACGAGAAAACGTAAGGCGAGTCGAAATGGCGACTCAAAATCGTGACGAGATGCCTCTAGAAGCTAGAGAACCTCCAATGAGAGAGCTGTGGAGAAACAACGCCGTAGGGTTCGTCGGCTCAGCGATAGTCCTTCCTCAAGTCCCGAACAACTTTGAGCTGAAGTATCATTGGCTTCAAATGCTTCAGACGACTGCTCAATACGATGGACTCTCCGAGGAAGACGCTTACCGACACATACGAGACTTCCTGTCCGTCACCAACACAATACGAGTACAAGGAGTAAGCTCTGAGACGATCCCGCTCTACTTATTTCCGTTCTCCCTAAGAGGTAACGCCAAAGAGTGGTATAATCTACTACCCGAACGATCCATCACCACTTGGGACGAGATGCACGCCACCTTCATCACGCACTTCTTTCCACCGTCGAAGGTGCTGAAACTAAAAATGGACCTTACGACATTCAAGCAAAAGGAGGGCGAGAATTATACGACGTATGGACGCGTTTCAAGACGCTTCTGAATCGCTTCCCACAACATGGTATGACGAAGAGCGAATTGATTCAGCGGTTTCATGAATCGTTGAATGATACCACCGTGCAACTACTTGACGGGGCATGCAATGGAGGCTTATGCAATTTAAGCGCAACGGAAGGCTGGAATCTGATCGAAGAATATAGCGCAAATAGCTTCCGGCACGGGAGTTCCAGCAATAGAGGCAAACCACCGGGGATGTACGATGTCGATAATGCAACAGCGATAAACGCCAAGTTCGACACACTCCAACAACAAATCGCTGCAAACAACCTTCTAATGCAAACGTTGATAAATACACTATTACCCACGCTAACCACAAAGTCGGTTGTTAATGCTGTGCAGGTACAATCTGTCCCGAGGACTCCTGCAGCTGCTCCGCCTCCTCATGCTTACCCAAATTCGCCATGCGCTACATGCGGCGAAAGTCACGACGCAACCCGTTGTCCATCCACTATTTCGATGGAGCAGGTTGACTACGTGGGTAATTACCAAGGCCAACGAAGCTACGTCCCGAACCGAGTTCATCCGAAACTTGGCCTACGGTAATCAACAACAAACTCCGCCAGGATTTCAAAACCAAAGAACGCAAGGATACCATGGCGCGAATGCTGAGCCCACCTCGTATAATCGCGTTGATAATCTCGAGGGAATGCTCGAGAAGCTAATGGGAAAGCTCGACTCTCGCTTGGATAATCAAGAAGCACGGTTGCACAACACCGAGTCTTCCCTACGGGCCTTAGAGAAGCAAGTTAGGCAGATTGCCGAATCAATCCAACAACGTCCTTCCGGATCGTTGCCAAGTTACACCGAGACCAATCCAAAGGACCACCATGTAAAGGCGGTGACACTTCGTAACGGGAGAGAGCTCGAGGAAGTGCAGAAAACGAAGAAGAACATTGAACCCACGCAACCGAGCGGCGAGGCCGACATACAAGAGGAGACTGTGTCTAAGCCACCTGTCAAGGCGTATCAACCAGAAATTCCATACCCAACAAGGCTTAAATGGGAAATCGTTGATGATCAATTTGGTAAATTACTCGCTATTTTTAAACAATTACATATTAATTTACCACTTGTTGATGCCCTTGCGCAGATGCCTCGTTGGGCAAAGTTTTTGAAGGATCTTATCGCGAACAAGCGCAAGCTTGAAGACGTTTCCACTGTTGAGTTGCGAGGAGAGTGCTCTGCCATTCTACAGAACAAGCTACCGAAAAAGCTTAAGGATCCAGGGAGTTTTACGATACCATGTTTGATAGGCGATTTAGTCGTAAGTAAGGCATTGGCCGATTTAGGAGCAAGTATTAATTTGATGCCTTATTCAATGTTTAAACGACTTGGTTTAGGAGAGCCCAAACCCACCAGGATGAGTTTACAATTAGCTGATAGATCTGTTAAGTATCCTAGGGGTATCATAGAAGATGTGATGGTTAAGGTCGATAAATTTATAATTCCTGCAGATTTTGTTATTCTCGATATGGAGGAGGATGAAAATATTCCTCTAATCTTGGGTAGGCCGTTTCTCGCTACTGGAGGAACCATGGTCGATGTTCGTAACGGGACATTGACGTTAACTATAGATGGCGAAAAAGTTACATTTGATATAACCGAATCCATGAAAAATTCCGAGAAATTAGACGATAAGTGCTTTTACATTGATGCATGGAATGACTTTTTAACATTGTAGGGACTATCACAACCAGAAACTTTTGCTTCGGTGTCAGGATTATTTGAGATTGAAGAGCCAAGGCATTAACGATCTTTTGAGGTTGACCAAATAGACGCAGATGAAGACGAGGTGGAACCTGCCATCGAGGTGCACCAGAGCAAAGAAGAGGAAAGAGAAAAATGTTCAATTGAAGATCCACCAAAGCTTGAACTCAAACAGTTACCCGATCACTTGGAGTACGCATTTCTAGAGGACGATTCAGAGCTTCCAGTGATCATAGCGGAAAATTTAGAAAAGGATCAGAAGATCATGCTCCTAGACCTGTTACGGGAGCATAAGAAGGCGCTCGCATGGAAGATATCAGATACTCGAGGAATCAGCCCGACCTTTTGCATGCATAGGATCCTGATGGAAAACGAGTTCAAGTCTGTGGTGCAACATCAAAGGCGTCGAAACCCGAACATGAAGGAGGTAGTAAAAGCTGAGGTAATAAAGCTACTTGATGCGGGGGTCATATACTCGATCTCAGGCAGCGCATGGGTAAGCCCAGTTCAAGTAGTGCCGAAGAAGGGAGGAATGACGGTGGTAACCAACGAGAAAACGAACTCATTCGAACGAGGACCGTTACAGGGTGGCGAGTGTGCATTCGCTACCGGAAATTAAACGACGCGACACGAAAAGATCATTTCCCTTTACCGTTCATTGATGAAATGCTTCAGCGTTTATCCGGTCATGAATTCTATTGTTTTCTTGATGGTCTTTCAGGTTACTTGCAGATTCCGATCGCACCAGAAGATCAAGAGAAAACAACTTTTACGTGCCCATTCGGAACCTTGCATATCGGCGGATGCCTTTCGAACTGTGCAATGCCCCGACTACCTTCCAACGGTGCATGATGGCCATTTTCGACAAATTAATCGGTAAAGGAATGGAGGTATTCATGGATGACTTTTTGATTTTTGGTAACTCATTTGAAGTATGTCTTTCCAATCTTAAGGCGGTACTTAAACGATGCGAGGAAACGAATCTTGTGCTAAATTGGGACAAATGTCATTTTATGGTTAGAGAAGGTATCGTTTTAGGTCATAAGATATTGGCTAGAGGAATCGAGGTAGATAAAGCAAAAATAGAAACTATTGAACGATTACCTCCACCCTCGTCGGTAAAAGAAATTAGAAGTTTCTTAGGACATGTTGGTTTTTATCGTAGATTTATTAAAGATTTTTCTAAAATTGCTAGACCTTTAACTCGTTTGCTAGAAAAAGATGTACCTTATGAGTTTACGACCGATTGTATGAATGCTTTTACTCTACTCAAGGATAAGCTTATTAATGCTCATGTCATGGTAGCCCCGAATTGGAGGCTACCCTTCGAACTAATGTGCGATGCCAGTGATTTTGCAGTAGGTGCAGTTTTGGGGCAGCGACGGGAAAAGTATTTCCAGCCGATACACTATGCAAGCAAGACCTTAAATAAGGCGCAATCGAATTACACTACCACTGAGAAAGAATTGCTTGCAGTCGTGTTTGCAATCGACAAGTTCCGTCAGTATCTTATCCTATCGAAGGTCATCATCTACACAGATCATTCAGCCATTAAGCATCTCTTTGCAAAGCCGGATGCAAAGCCGAGGCTGATCCGACGGATTCTACTACTCCAAGAGTTTGACGTGGAGTTCCGCGACCAAAAGGGAACGGAGAATCTTGCCGCAGACCACTTGTCGAGACTAGAAGAGACACCGTGTGAGGTTATAAAAGAGGAGACTATCCGAGACTACTTCCCCGACGAACACCTTTACGCTATACACGAGGTACCTGATGAACTTCCATGGTATGCCGATATTGCTAACTATCTTGTAGCTAGGATCTTACCAAGGGGATACACGAGTCACCAGAGGAAGAAATTCTCGGACTTGAGGTATTACTTTTGGGATGATCCTTATCTATTTAGGATTTGTGCGGATAACATAATCAGGCGATGCGTAACCTTCCCCGAAACAATCGATATCTTGGGACACTGCCACACGGGACGTGCGGAGGTCATTATGGAGGCAACCGAAACGCACAAAAGGTACTAGAATGTGGATTCTACTGGCCAACAATTTTCAAGGACGCGCAAAGGTATGTAGAAATGTGCGATAGGTGCCAACGAACAGGTAATATCTCTCGCAATGAAATGCCTCAGAATTTTATACTAGTTTGTGAAATATTTGACGTATGGGTCATTGATTTTATGGGTCCGTTTCCAACATCTTTTAAAAATCGATATATCCTAGTTGCAGTTGATTATGTATCAAAATGGGTAGAAGCGCAAGCGTTGCCCACTAATGATGCTAGGGTAGTCGTTAAATTTTTAAAATCTTTATTTTCACGTTTTGGCTCACCTCGTTCCATTATTAGTGATAAAGGCACGCATTTTTGTAATATCCAATTTGCAAGGACGCTTGAAAAATATGGCGTTAAGTATAGTGTTACCACTGCGTACCATCCTCAAGCGAGCCGCCAAGTGGAGGTCGTGAATAAGGAGCTGAAGCGGATACTAGAAAAAACCGTGGAACACCACAGACGGGATTGACCGAACAAGCTGAACAATGCTTTATGGGCATACCGGACAGCATACAAGACACCATCGGATCGACGCCCTATAGACTTGTTTACGGGAAATCTTGTCATTTACCCGTCGAGCTAGAACACAAAGCGTATTGGGCGCTAAAAAAGCTAAATTTTGATTTGAATCTTGTAGGTGAAAAGCGAAACTTACAGATCAACGAGCTCGATGTGTGGAGGCAGATGGCGTACGAAAATACTCGCCTCTACAAGGAGCGCACGAAGCTGTATCATGATCGTAAAATCATGAAACGGGAATTTCAAGAAGGCGACCGGGTCTTGCTTTACAACTCGCGCCTGCGGCTGTTTCCTGGTAAATTGAAATCGAGATGGTCTGGACCATTTACGGTGACCCGAGCATTTCCATACGGAACTGTCGAGATCACACATCCAGAGAAGGGGACCTTCAAGGTGAACGGACACCGACTCAAACATTACTATGGCGGTGACATCGAGGCGCTCGAAAAAGAAACCATCCACCTCCTCGATACCACCTGGAGCTAAAATCGCCAAACTATGTCTATCTAAAAGACATTAAAGAATGCGCTACTTGGGAGGCACCCTAAGAATATCCTATGTTTTTCTTTTATTTCCATGCGCATTTTTTAGCTTTTATAATTTTGTTTTTCAACGATCGCAGGAGGCAATTCAAAATCTCAAGTGTGGGGAGGAGCCGTACAAAGCATGCACATCAGACTATTCAGGGAAGTTCGCTTATCTATTTATTTCCCCGTCCTTGTGTTACATAATTGTTACGTTGAGGACAACGTAAATGTTAAGTCTGGGGAGGGGAAATTCTGCGAAATTCATGCGAACATATTATATAAGTGCATGGCTTGATTTTGGTATAATTTTTTTTTTTGAAAATTAGGCATGAATTTTTTTTATAACTCATGCTTCTTATTGATCAAAGGATGATGGATGTCGGGAATTTTGTGAGTAATTAGGATACATATGCGTAGTCTACTTCTTCCTTACATGATGAACTTGGCGATACCTGATAGATTCGTACACATAACCCTATTTTTGTGAGATTTTTGAGCCTACGAGCTTTTTGCTCATTTCTTTGGTTGTGTATTACGTGTTGAAACTACTTAAAGTGAGATTGTGTGAAAATGAGGAAGGCATTAGGAATCAGTCCATAGCCAAAGTATCCAACCACAACTTGCCCCCGTAGTTAGCCACTTTGAGCCTGAGCCTTTTATTTGTGAAAACCGGATTATAAATTGCCGACCCCGATTAAGCCTTCAGACATAATCGGACTCAAGAAGCGCAACCCGTGCTAAATTTCCGAGCTGAGTGCCAACAAAAAGAGAAAAAAAGAATAAAAAAACAACAGAGAAAAAAATAGAAGAAAAAAAAGAGAGAGAATTATATATCGACTAAGAACCCTTCCTCCGATAATCTTTCACTCTCAAAAACCATATTACCTATTTCCTAGATCGAGAAGTCGAAAGAAGAAGGGCTTGGTAAAAAAAAAAAGAAAACGACGAATGTAAAAGAAAGGAAGTGATGAACAAGAACGGCGGATTTTGGCGTATTCGAGATGATGGCATGATTCCGACTCGACTACAGCTCATATCCTTTCTACGCTTATTCCTTACATACTTTACATATCTCAACCATTTTATAACCCGGTAAAGACCATCCGATTCATGCTTGATCATTGAAAATGGTAGATTTACGAATCACTTGCAAGCATATGGTAGAGATTAGATTAGTGCATGACCCGAGCGATATCACTGACATCTTAACCTATACACTTAGTGATCTGAGTGAATCTCTGTGAGGTGCGGATTTTGATAGGTAGTCGCTAAAGGAAACCGTGAAGTTAGTCGTTGATTTTAAATATGCTTTCCGAATTTACTTGCATTTTTTCCTACGTAATTTCGTTCTTGATTGGTTTGTTGCATGATTTTATCCTTTTCTATGCTTTTTTATTTTTATTTGCTTGAGTGCAAGCAAACGCTTAAGTGTGGGGGATTTGATAAAAGGAATTATATCGTATTTTAAACCCCGTAAAAGCGTAATGTCGGTTGTTATTTATATAAAATTTCTTCGAATATTATGCTTTTACGCTTATATTGCATATTCGACAGATTGGAGAAAAGGACTACAACCGACGGACTTGAAAAGATCGAAGATCTCAAGACCAATATCGGCTCAAAAACCGATTGGGCCCAAGATAAAAATCAGCCCAAAAATAGTCCTAAGCCCAAGCCCAATTAATTAAATAAATACTAAAAAAATAAAAATAATAATAATAAATATAGGGCCACATGATCGATTGACAGAGCACGCGAAGGAAGAAAAAAGGAAAACGACGAGATGAAGGAAATGAAGAAAGATCCGCACACAAGTTCACGGCTCAAGAAAGGAAAATCACGTTACGCCGTTCTTGAGCAGCCATGAAGATTTGATGTCCCTCCCTCCATCATCTATAAATAAGGATCAACGAGCAAGGATGAAAGAAAAAAAAAAGAAAAGGAGGAACAAAGGATTGGAGGTGACGAAACCATATACACGTACAATGCGGGAGGGCTGATCTCGGGACTGTGAAGCGAAGGCGAGGAGCTGCAACTGCTTGAGCTGTGAGCGGGTGCGTGTGAGCAACAGCTACGAGGTGGAACGGCAGCAGCTACGTGGACTGACGGAGGACTGATCCGAGCCGGGTTCACGAGCGAGGTAACAAGCTAAGTTTCGGTTACTAGTGGGCTGCGACGGGCTGCCGGCGTAAGAGGAGTAGTGAACGGGCAGTGCAAAGGACTCGTAAGGAAAGGTAAAGCTGAGACGCCCACCACCTGTTCGACGAAATTCCTCAACGAAGGAACGTGAAATTCAGGGAAGAAATTATGATTTTTTCGTTGTTATTTACGCTTCTCGTCGTGTTGATGTTTCATATGAGTAGCTAAATTTCGTAGTATTTGAGATTAGATGAACCCTAGCGACATCGTACGTATGTTGAACTTATTCTTAACATGCTTGTTATTATGACTTGGTTACGATATATGCTATTATTTTGATTATGTCTATGTGGTCGAAATAATTGTTTGGAAAATCGATCGCTACGCTCGAAAGGGGCGACGATTAGACCACTCGTAAACGAGCGGAATAAACTCATCACTAGATATAGGTTGAACTACCCCGCCGGATTAGAGTCAAATCTAACAGCGGGATTCGTCGGGTTCTAATGCGATCTGTGGTTGACTAGTTAGGGAAGCCTTGCTCAGCTATTTAATTCATGGATTAGTTGTTTACGACTCTTATGTGATAAGGCGCAGTTCCGTCAGTCGCATAAATTCGTACGCATGCTCTAGGAATCCCCATGGTATAATAATTAGCTAAAATATATAACTTGTTTGTCGTTCGATTAAGCTAGGGGATTCGAAGTCTCAAATACGTTTTTCTTATATAAGTCGTTGCGTTTATTATTTAATCAGCTTTTATTTAAGTGTTTGTATTTTGTATTTTCTAAAAAAAACAATATATAATTTTCTACTAGAATATTTAAACGTGAATTTTTCAAATTATAGTTCTCTTGGGATTCGATACTCGAATACTTGCTACGTCCATACTATTTTCGATAAGTACACTTGCCTGTTGAGCGTAGCATAGTTCGTCAATATTCGTTTTACTTTTATTACTCGATCCGCTCTATCACTGCTACGTATGCTCGACGAAGGCAATCCTCGACTCCATCATCCACGAAAGAATCGCGGGAAATATCAAAACAGTCGAACTTCGCCTGCCGACTTGTCGAAAACTTCCCGACCCTCAGCACCGCACGGCAAAGGGACTGCCATTCCACCTCCACAAGGCGCTCAGAAAGGCCCTGGAACGTCCAAGGAAGAATTTTCGGGAATTTTAAAGAATCTCAAGCCCGACCTACTGATCCACGACGTTGTGGTACCGTGGGCTTGATCGGTGGCTAAGAGGTCGAACGTTACCCCCGATTTTCATCCATAACGCGGCAAAATACCTGAACCGGCCATAACCAACTAGGACACCTTCGTACCGCCTGTCAGAATACCCCTACTGATTGAATGACCTAAGGTCGGGAAGAGACCCCCTCGGCGTGTTCTGACCAATATTCCAATCGCTGGACTGCGAGACATAGGGGTGGTGTCTCCTCGAGGATATACTGGAGGGAAGGAAAACCTGAGAGCTTCCCCACGCGAGAAAGGTCTAAAGCGCTAAGAGGGGACCGCCTATATAGGGAGCCCGAAGGGAATTACCCCACATGAGAGCCCGAAGCTCCAAGGGGGGCCACACACAGGAATCGCCCGAAGGGAATTATACCTTACCAACACCCTAGGAGAGGAGACCTGGAGATGTTTGCTAGTGGCTGCCGACAACTTCGAACACGTGGTCACCAAGACGTGGAAGAAACCGTCGGGGGACGCCAAACGTGGGGAATAACTATTAGAGACCAAGTACATCCCTCGCAACACCATAAATACCACCAAGAACCTCACAGTCCAGGTACGTTTTTCCCGATAATAAGCCGTTACTCTGCCATTTTTTACATTACATTGCACTACATTCCTATGTTTACACTACCTTAAACGGAATTACCCTCTTGACTAAGGCAAGAGGGCAAACGACCCCCAAAATTCACCATGTTTCTACAGTCTCCGGCCAAGGCACACGGCGAGATTCAGGTGGGACTAAGGCCGTCAGTCCATTTTCGTGGTAGGTCAATTTTCGCGGGACCCAGGGCCACAAACTCTCCCGAGGCTGGGGAAGGTGCGAATGCGGATTTGGACCTCTTCGAAGATAGGTCGCCAGAAGGCGCCGCTGGCCTCTTCCCTGCCGCCTTTTAGATCGGGAGGAAGAGGCCGGTGCCTTGCCCTTCCCTTTAGATCGGGAAGATTGAGTCGGGGGAGTCCGCGAGAGCACTTGGACGTCGCCCTCCTCGCCCGAAGATTGGATGGCTGCGATCGTGGCTATATCCATTCGTTGAGCTGCAAAAGACGAAGTATTAGAAAACTTTGCATAAGGATATTCGGGCCTATGAGGTTCGGGCAATGAATATATATATACCTAGGTTGGGAGGCACCTCGGACTCCTTGGAACTAAAACCGAAGAGAAAGAGAAGGTCGTCTGTTATGAGTTCGGGGGCTAAAAATTTTCTCTCACCCACCTTCGACAAAAAGAATCGGCTTGACTCGAGCTTGGAGGAAGGGGATCCTCAATGGACGTGTCGTCCTCCCAGGAAAAGGGAAGCAACTGGCTTTCGAGGATGCCCTCGAGAGACCGAAGGAAGAAATATTTACTCATCCAACCTTTGTGTGATGAGGGGTGGCCTTGAATGAGGTCAGGGTATCGAGGTGAGGGGGAAAAGAAGAACTTTCCCTCTTCCTTCTTACTGATTCTCAAAAAGAAGTTGATCATGGGGACGATGGGAGAATAGCCGAAGCCACTCAAAAGGACGGCTAATGAGAGAATGTGGCTGAAGGAATTGGGAGCTAACTGGCCGGGGGAAATTCCGTAATACTTAAAGATATCTACAAGAAACTGTGGGAGGGGAAAACGAAGGCCCATATCCACCTGATCCAGAAAATACGTCCCGAAGCCCTTAGGGGGGTCGCTGGCGACATCGGTTAGAGAAGGCACCCTGACTTCAAATAGGTCGGACATGCCCGACTTGGCCTGGAGGTGGGGAATTTGCGCGTAGGTGAAGGAGGACACTTTAACTTCGTGCCAACGGAGGAATTCATTCTCCTCCTCCCCATCCCTTCTCCGACTCGCGGCCCTTTCCCGAATCGCCTCCACGTTCCTAACCCACTGCCGAACCGTCGCGCGGTAAGCACGGTTATTGGAAAAGTCTGTTTCTAGGGGTGGGGGATCTGGTTAAGGAGAGGACGACCTAGGGGAGCCGCAAGTTCGGGCTGAGTTATTAGGTCCCTACTTCCCGAGGGACCTTCACCCCCATCATTAATATCGGTAACAGTTCTACTCGAGTCACTATTCTCAGAACTACCCGAAGTGGAACTACCCCAGGAGTCGCTATTACTATGAGAAGACATAGCCAAAAAGAGGAGGGAAGAAGGAATAAGGGAAGGAAAACTTACGAGTACCTAAAAGCTGGAGCAGAGAGCTAGGAAGGATCTAGTACTGTCAATTTGGCGGGGCGGGCCGGGCTGGCCCGCCACCCGCCAAAGCTCGCCACTTGGCGGGGCGGGGCGGCCTGGCCTGCCATCTGGCGGGTCTAAAAAACTGGGGACCGCCCCGCCCCACAGCGGGCCAGGCCCGCCCGCCTATTATTTTTTTTCTATTTTTTATTTTATTTTAAAATTTTAATTAGTAATAATTTTTATTTAATTATGGTATTTATTAATAAATTATGAATAAATATGATATTAATTATGAATAAAATGAATAAATATGATATTAATGATACATAATTAATGACATTAATTATATTATATAATTAACTTAGTTTTACTATATTTAGTATTTATTTTCAATATAATATATATTTATTTAATATATTATATATATTTACAATAATGACGGGCCAGCCCGCGGGCTAGCCCGCCAAGCCCCGCCAAGCCCGCGGCCCGCGCGGGCTGGGTGGCGGGCCTGAAAAAGCTCAGCCCAACCCGCCACTTTAGCGGGGCGGGGCGTGTAACAACCCGTCCCATATCGGGTGTCACTATAGCTTCGGTCCCTACCGGGACTAGTGGGGTTGGGCCCACCACACTCCGACTGATAGTCTGGCCCCACTGTATCACCATTTAACCTTTTAGCGTGCTTCGTGCACTCGCTCACACGCACCCTGAGAAACTTCCCATGGGGTCACCCATCCCTAGATTGCCCCAAATCAAGCACGCTTAACTTCGGAGTTTCTATAGATGGACTCCCGAAAAGGTAGGTCGACCTTGGTGATATGAGTAGTACTATCAATTCTTTTATACGACTCTTAGCCTGACACGCCCATACATTGTCAGTCTCAGGATCCCCTCTCATTCTGGTGTTGGATCGGTTCGTTCATGTACCCCTTCGCCTAGAAGCCTGCCAGGAGCCGCTCATTGTCCGTGCACCCTGGCACCGGCGATCACTCCCCGCCCTCTTCGGCCCCGGGCGTCACAGGGCGGGCCGGCCCGCAGGCTACGGGCCACTTTGACACCTCTAGAAGGATCTTGAGCTCGGGCGGATTTCAAGAGCAAGAAAGCGTAAAGAAGAAAATGGAGAAATGGTGTGGGGTATATATAGGCCCCAGCTCACCGATCTAGGCCCTTGGATTTGGACTAGATCAACGGATCAGGATGGCCCGCTTCGATCGTGGGAAGGAGCGCCAGAACTCCCGCCCAAACGTCCCATCGGAGGCAACCACTAGTAAAACGGCACGTGGCAGTAAGGACGAATAGATGTTTCAGCGTATGAAAACTCCTACGCATGCCAAGGGGAATTTCATAAACACCCGAGTAGGGCTATCACCGAATCGAGCATTTTACCGCTGCCCCACTACGTCCAAAATTCACAACTCTTTTGGACTATTCAAAGAGGGGACTATTGTTACCCCCGATTTTCATCCCTAACGCGGCAAAATACCCGAACCGGCCATAACCAACTCGGACACCTTCGTACCGTCTGTCAAAATACCCCTACTGATTGAATGACCTAACGTCGGGAAGATCTCAGGTCGGGAAAAGACCCCCTCAGGGTGTTCTGACCAATATTCCAATCGCTGGACTGCGAGACATAGGGGTGGTATCTCCTCGAGGATATATCGGAGGGAAGGAAAACCTGAGAGCTTCCCCACCCGAGAAAGCCTAAAGCGCTAAGAAGGGACCGCCTACGTAGGGAGCCAGAAGGGAATTACCCCACATGAGAGCCCGAAGCTCCAAGGGCGGCCACATACAGGAATCGCCCGAAGAGAATTATACCTTACCAACACCCTAGGAGAGGAGACCTAGCGATGTTTGATCGTGGCTGCCGACAACTTCGCGCACGTGGTCACCAAGACGTGGAAGAAACGGCCGGGGGACGCCAAACGTGGGGAATAACTGTTAGAGACCAAGTACATCCCTCGCAACACCATAAATACCACCAAGAACCTCATAGTCCAGGTACGTTTTTCCCAGTCGTTTCTGCCATTTTTTACACTACATTGCACTGCATTCCTGTGTTTACACTACCTTAAACGGAATTACCCTCTTGACTAAGGCAAGAGGGCAAACGACCCCCAAAATTCACCCTGTTTCTACAGTCTCCGGCCAAGGCACTTGGCGAGATTCAGGCAGGAAGAAGGCCGTCAGTCCATTTTCGCGGTAGGTCAATTTTCGACGGCATCAGGTGGCTAAGAGGTCGAACATAGCCACGGTTCGCTTCAACACCTCTGGCGCAGCAATGCTGTCTTACTTCGTTCACTTGGGGCGTTACCCAGGGGAAGAATACCCTTTTCCTGCAATAAAACTGACCGAGTTAAAGCTGTCTGTGTTCTTATCTAATCTTAAGGATATATGCAGCGAAGAGAACGAGGATCCCGAGGATGATATTCAGGCCGAATGGAAAAACGACGGGATCTTACTGATGAACAGCACGAGCGCTATGGAGGGAAAGTACATGGGCTACACATCTCAACTGCTCAAAGGAAAGATAGTGCCGACAGGAGCGATGTTTCGGGACACGAAGAGCGAATCAGAAGAAGTCTCAATCGTCATGGAAGCGAGCCATGGGTTGGCTTTGGAGCAAAGATGAACTGTCGACCGTTTTGGTATCCTTTGGGACTAACTGCTTCTTGAATTGGGAAGGGATTCAAGAAATAGCTTATGGGTTGGAGCAGAGCAAGGTCAGCTTCGTATGGATCGTACGGTTTCGTAAAGGAGATGGGACGAAAGCCCACGACGTATTACCAGAAGGGTTTTTCGAGAGGGTCGGTGACAAGGGTCGGGTCGTGGAGAAGTGGGCCCCGCAGGCTAGGATTCTGAGCCATTCGAGCTTTGGGGGGTTTTGTGAGCCACTGCAGTTGGAATTCGTTGATGGAGGGATTGGAGTTTATAGTCCCAAACATATGCGTGCCCATGCACTTGGACCAGCCGATGAACGCCAAGGTTGTGGCAGAGCTCGGGTACGGAGTTGAGGTTCAGAGACACGGTGAAGGAAGGCTTCAGAGAGAAGAGATCGCCGAAGCGATCAGAGACGTGGTTCTCGGCAAGAATGGGCGGGATTTGAGGAATCGAGCTGCAGAATTGAGGGAGGAGGTGAGAATGAAGAGTGGAGAAGAGTTCCAAGGAGTTGTGAAGGCGTTAGAAGGACTCTGTGCTGTGAAATAGAACCGCACCGAATCAGAACCTACGAAGACGGTACCTAGGCGAATGATTGAGGAGCCCAACGGATTCCTACACTCACGAGATGACACACTTAAATCAGAAAAAAAAATCATCGAGAAAATACAGAACGTACCAGCTTACCTCCAACTTTAGCTGATGACTTTAATACAGTCGACGAACGTGATGATGCATCGATCTGATCGCGTTTCGTCTTCCATGATTGAAGTTCTCCGAGCTGAACAATTTCCCGCGACGACGATGGTGGACAAAATACAGCACTCGGTACCAACCAATGAGGGGAAATTGGAAACAGTTGTAGTACTAATTCACGGGTTTTGGGTCGGTTCAACCCAGTTACTCCATTTTACATTTGTTTTCTATTTCTGGAAAAAAACTATTAATCCATTTAAAAGAAATTGATCCCACCAATATTAAGATTTATTAGATTTTCGACTGAGTCGTAAAAAATTCAAATTTTCGACGACGAGTCGAAAATCCAACCGCGCGGATTTGTTTTTTTTTTTTGCAGATGGGTAAGGAGGAATAGACCCAAACTCGAGAAGGTTTTAGACAAAAAAAATAGTATTTAGTGTGTTGTATCTATCCCAATTCTTGGTATGTGACGGATCGAAAGCTAATCAACACTTAGTACTTTTCTGCACACTCTGTTTAATATAAATGTGTTGTATAGGTACAGTAATTGAAAATGGAGGGATTAAATATGATAATTACATAATTAATGAAATTATAAATGGTTGGGTTTAGGGTTTTTATAGTCACCCTTCACCTTATATAATAAAATAGATACTCGTAAAATTTGTACTTTCATATTACTCCCTCTGTCCCAAATATTTATGGACATTTGGGAGTTGGCAAGGAATTAAGAAACTGAATATTTTAATAATAAAGTACAATTAAAAGGTAAAAAGTGTATATTTTAACACGTCTTTTAAGAATTAATATTATTATATTGATTGTTTATGATAATTTTTTTTTGCTACATAAGGAAATGTACACAAGATGAGACGCCCGATTTAGTAAAATGTATAAAATGGTTAGGGAGGGAGGGAGTATTATGTTTACGTTAACTTTCAAATTTTCAAACTTTCAGTTCCCATCTCGCGAGCCACCTTGGAAGTTGGAGGAGTCATTATTTATAATGGATTATGGAATCGAACTTAGAGAAAAAAATTATATTCGATTTTCTTTTTCTGTCCAGCTATATTTCGAATTTGATCTTGGAAAATAAGCTGAGTTCGACTTGTTTAAGTTCCTCTCCATTTACTCAATTAGGTTATTATTAATAACTCAGACCATATAGAATACTGAGGAAAACATCATAGCTAGTCTTCAATTATTGCACTTGATTCGAGGAAATTATGGGTTTGCTTACCTATTGATATGGGGCAATCACAATCAACAAGATTTATATGTGTGGGGAAGGGAAATTTATATAGCCGGAGAAATGGTATTACAAAGTTGAGAATGTGCATAAGGTGCTTATTTACAAGGAAACCGAAAGGGGCGTGTTTGGAATCGTATTTAGGACGTTGGAGACCTGTTTGGGACGCCGGGGGACCTGTTTGATGTATTGGGGACCTGTTTGGGACGTTGGGGGACCTGTCTGTGACGTTGGGGGACCTGCTTGAACATGTTTGGAACGTGGGGGACCTGTTTGAACATAAACGAAATAACACAAGGATTACGTGGTTCGGATCTTTGTAGATCCTACGTCCACGGGCGCTCGCTGGTTTTCACTAACTTGGGAGATTTACACGCTCATAACTCACTTCCACTCATATCTGTTAAAGATCTAATGGAAGAGAACTATTACAGTGAGAAAGAGAGATTTCTAGGTGTTTTTCGTGTGTGGAAAAGTGTTAGAATGATAATCGTTGTTCTGAAAAATTGTAAGTCCCTCCTTTTATAGCAGCTCCCAATAGCTTTTTCTATGTAGAATTCCAGGAATTCAGGGACGTGACCCCTAGGGTACTGTGAACAGCAGGAAACTGTGGATTGATGGATCTCTGTGACGGCTACAGCTTTATGATCAGTGGCACCTTCCTATAATGAGTTTACACGCGTCCCTGTGACTCTCCTCCTTCTTTTCCACTGTCCTTTCGTCCTTGAATACCCAAAAGTCCTACTTCCTTTGCCCGGATAATGCTTATATCCGGGGGATCTTCGCAGGTCCTTTCTCCCAGATCTGATTCTGTACCTTATTATGGGCTTTTCTTCTTTATGGGCTTGATGCGGGTAACGACCCCGATCAACAAGATTTATGGTCCGGGAAATAAAGGTGAGGGTCGGTTCGGATGAAATCGTGGTTGAATGTATGAAGAACGAGACGGAAAAGTAAAGAGACGATGATTTACGTGGTTCGGATTCGGGCGAATCCTACGTCCACGGGCCGCCGGAGAATATTCATTATTAATGGAGGAATATTATACACTCAAGCTCGCCTTCTCTCATATTTAGAAGTGATTCTAAGCTCTAAACAGTAAAGAGAAGATAAAGAGAGGGAGAGAGGGTATGTGTGTGTGTGTTCTTGGTGTGTTAGTGTGTGTGGGGCGTGTGGAAGATGATCTACAGTGGATAAAAGCCACTTATTTATACTACTCACGCGTCTAGGGTTTCATACTGTCCTCATTCGTAAGGTCTCCAGGACGCTCCCGTAGCTCTTCCGTGCTCTTCTTCTGGTCCTTTCGGATAGCTCCGTAGCTTCCTGGGATATTTCCGTAGCTCTTCCAAATATCAGCTTCGTACATTGCCTCTGGTGGGACCTCGTACCTGGTCCTTGCCTCCTTCAGACTCGACCTCCTACTCTGTACCTTGTAGGTCGTCAGGTCAGGAGGAATGCTGAATAGGTCACCCCTATCATCCAGTCCCCCTACTCTGAGTTGCAATATGCTAAGTATTGCAGCTTGGAGTATTATTAAGAAGGCATTCCTCTTCGCGTGTCCTTGAATTCCTTCCGCCATTTCCTACCGTTGCCCAAGAAGTCCCAAACAGCTTAGGACTTCACATGTTGATGGAAAGCTGATCATTGAAACCCAGTAGAGCCGGTCCCTTTCGCTGGTAGAAAGTTGGACTTGAAAATCCTGTTCATATGGATAAGGTCTTTAGAAGTCGGCGGAGCGCGGGCAGCTTGGAGTCGGACTTGGGAACCTCAACCAGCATAGAGCTGGACCTTATTAATCAGGATTGAACAGCTCATGTTTCCCTTACCAGGGCGAGGCAACGATCCCGATCGCTGGTAATCTATGGACCATGACAAGACAGATCAGATCTTCGTTCGTCAGCTCGAAGTTGGGCTTCTGATCGAATATATCCGGTCTCTTTGTCGATGGAGAACTGATGTAGAACTCCTGCTGCTGGAGCCAGGCCTCCATGCGCTAGCGTGGAGGTTGTGTTACAATGCTGTGGATCTCGCCGACCTTCTCAGGTAAGTGGGATGTCCACTCTGCTGGTTCCTCGGTCGTGGCTCATCCCCAAGAGAGCTAGTTGAGTGGCTAAAGTGTAGGGACACCACGATCAGGCAGTTAAAGAATAAGCTAAGCCTGAGGCAGATCATGAGTAGCTCATCAGCGTAAGGCTGGAAGTCTGCTGGCGAAGGAGCAAAAAGCCGGGCTAAAGCGTTCGGAATAAGAGTAAGAGCGGAGGCACGGAGACTTCGCTTTCGAATCTGAATTTCATCCTGAATGAGTCAATGTTCATGGGGAATCCTGCTTCAACTTCCAACTCTCCAGATCTCCGTGGTTCCTCCCTATCCATATGTGCTAGCCTTGAGGCTTTCTCGGGCCAGCTTTCTTGTGCCCAAGCTTCCTTGGGTCAAGTGTTGCTCAGATTAGAACTGACTTGGATATTCCGATGATGTAGGTTGGGTCTTAAATACGGAGCAAACTTGTCTTAGATATCCAACAGATATGTTAGGTCTTCTGGTGCCAGCGCGTGGCTGGATTTAGATATCCCGATCTAGATAGATTGGGTTTCCCAGCGCCAGCACGGAGCTGGACTTACATTTCCCAACAGATAAGTCAGGCCTTCGTGTGCCAGCACGGAGCTGGACTTAGCTGCCCCGATCAGACATGTCGGGTTTCCGCGTGCCAGCGCAAAGCTGAATTTAGATTTCCCAATAGTTAGGTTGGGTCTTTACGTGACAGCCTGGAGCTGGACTTAGATAGATATCCCAACAGTTAGGTTGGGTTTCCTGTGCTAGTGCGGAGCTGGACTTAGATTTCCCGAATAGACAATCGGGTTTCCACGTGCCTGCGTAGAGCCGGACTTATATATCCCAACAGTTAGGTTGGGTCTTCTGTGCCAGCACGGAGCTGGACTTAGATATCCCAATTCATCCAGAGGGATTGGGTTTCCTGTGCTAGCACGGAGCTAGACTTATATATCCCAACACGTAGGTTGAGCATTCTGGTGCCAGCACGGAGCTGGACTTAGATGTCTCAATCCAGATAGATTGGATTTCTCGAGCCAACGCAGAGCTGGGCTATCCCAACAGATAGGTTGGGGTTTCCGAGTGCCAGCGTGGGGCTAGACTTAGGTATCCCAACAGTTAGGTTGGGTCTTTTGTGCCAGCATGAAGCTGGACTTAAATATCCTAACAGTTAGGTTGGGTCTTTTGTGCCAGCATGGAGCTGAACTTAGATATCCCAACAGTTAGGTTGGTCTTCTGGTGCCAGCGCGGAGCTGGACTTCGATATCCCAACAGTTAGGTTTGGGTCTTCTGGTTCCAGCGTGGAGCTGGACTTTGATAGATATCCCAACAGTTAGGTTGGGTCTTCTGGTGCCAGCGTAGATATCCCGTCAGTTAGGTTGGGTCTTCTGTGGTAGCGCGGAGCTAGACCTAAATTTCCCAACAGTTAGGTTAGGTCTTCTGGTGCCAGCGCGGAGCTGGACTTTGATATCCCAACAGTTAGGTTGGGTCTTTGGGCACCAGACAGCATTAGTGGTACTTGCATCGTGCTAGCTACCATATTTGCTATTTACTATCCTTTTTGCACCCTCCTTTCATGGTGCGGGAGCTGGGAGATCTGTGTCGCTTCTGGCGACCTGTCATTGGTTTTATGGAGGTCCGAGCCAGAAAGCTGATCTGGAAACCTGCGACAGAAGGCTAGTCGAAACATCAATGCTAGGAAGTTAGTGTCACCTGGACAGGCTAGGGCTTACTGCCTTCTGTTTTATAGTCTTGAGACTTGCCATCGGCAGATCTGTAGATCTATAGTAAACGCCGAACAGTTTCCGCCTGGGCTAGGTCGGGGCTCATGATATTCGTTTCCAGCTTAGGCGACATCCTCTCCTCATGCACTTTCCTTCTGACCTCCTGATGCCATCATATCCAAACATTCACCTGAAAGGTTATTGGCATATTCAAACGTGTACCTGGAAGATGTCCGCCAAGGCTAGACTTGGCGCTCATCGCTTTCGTTTCCGCGATTTGGGGGCTCGTCTTCACCAGGTCCGTAGATCAACCGCGGATGTCCCCACCTGGAGCTAGGCTGTGGCCTATGGGCCTCATTTCCAGCTTGCGGTTGAGCCCAGACTTAAAAGAGCCAAGTGCAGCCAATCTTGCTACCAAGGAGACTGAGCTTGCATTCCATATGAACCAGGTCGTGGAGGAAGGCAAGCATGATTGAACGTAAGGCTAAGGACTTGTTGGCGGAGAGGGAGAAGGCAATGAAAGCTGTTCTGGATCGAGCCTTCGATGCTCTCATGCGGCACTACTTCTTGGGAGGTTTTGCTGCTGGACGAGAGCCAGCTCCCATCATGAACGATATCCGCCTAAGTCGGGCATGATGCGTTTCGTTTTCATGGATTGGATGCCCGTCATCACAAGGTCCGCAGACTGACGAGGAAGGCACCCACCTGGAGTTAGGCTGGGTCTACGGGCCTTGTTTCCAGCCTGGGAGCTGAGTCAAGGCCTGGAGGCTTCGTGACATGTTTTCTTTGCATTTTGCCCTTATCTCCTTTTCTTCTTAAGTACTATGAGCTACTTTACTGTTAATGTCCGGATCTGTACCACTACCACTTTCCACTCCCCCTATTTCGAATTGTGCTGATGCTTGTTAGCACATTCGAAGTAAGTGAGGAGTATGCCTCCTTATTTGTCGACCTCAATCCTTCCCTTGCAAGTTGCACTTTGAGTACCCACGATGATCCATCTCGCAGATTGCAGTGCTCTGGATGTTTACTTATGGGCGACATTTCTGCCTCTTGCGCTTTCCTCCAAACATCCTACTACATGCGCATCCGATAGTTTTATCTAGAAGATTAAGGGCATATTAAAACATGTACCTGGGAGATATTTTTATAGGTTGAACCCAGCGCCCATCACTTTCAATTTTATAGGTTGGGGGCTCGTCGTCGCCAGGTCTGTAGGCTACCAGCTAAGCTTTCCACCTGGAGCCTATCTTTATCGCAAGAATGTTTTCCCTTAAGTAGTTGTGGTCTGCCTCTCTGTCACCGCGGGGACCTTTACTACTACCACTCCCCCTACTGCGGATTGTGTTGATGTTTATCAGCACATTCGAAGTACGTGAAGAGTGTAACCCTTAATTTACCAACTTCTGTTTTCCCATTGTTACTCCTGAGTAGTTGTGTGAGACCTTCTTCGTAAACTGCAGTACATTGGATGTTTGCTTACGGGAGATGTCTGCTCCACATGCACGCTCTTCCGAACATCCCATTGCGATTTGCATTCGACATCTGCATTCAAGAAGTAGTTGGTAAATGGAAACGTGTACCTGGGGAGCTCCAGGTAAGCTCGGTCCAACACACGTCGATTTTACTTTTGACCAGATTCATAGAGTACAGGTGAACCTTCGGCCTTTCATACGGCCAGCATTGGCTAGTTCGATCTTCTGTTTGGGGATCGAGTCGGAGCCTAGGAGCTTTATCTCCCACCTGGGATGCTTCGAAACTTGGGCATGTTTTTCGCTTTGAGTGCCAACAGGTGTCCTAGTCCGGAGTAAGCCGAAACCTGGGCCTTTTTGTTCAGCGCGCCAACAGGTGTCTTAGTCCGGAGTAATCCGAACCTGGGCGGCTTTCTCGCGATGGATGCCAACAGGTGTCCTAGTCCGGAGTAATCCGAAACCTGGGCCTTTTTGTTCAGCGCGCCAACAGGTGTCCTAGTCCGGAGTAATCCGAAACCTGGGCGGCTTTCTCGCGATGGATGCCAACAGGTGTCCCAGTCTGGAGTAATCCGAAACCTGGGCTTTTTTGTTCCGCGCGCCAACAGGTGTCCTAGTCCGGAGTAATCCGAAACCTGAGCGGCTTTTCGCGATGAGTGCGAACATGTATCCTAGTCCGGAGTAATCCGAAACCTGGGCTTTTTTATTCCGCGCGCCAACAGGTGTCCTAGTCCGGAGTAATCCGGAACCTGGGCAGCTTTTTCCAGCCTGGATCTGAGCTAGGGCTTGCGGAGTTTTGCTTCCAGCCTGGATTTAGGCCAGGGCTTACGGTCTTCTGTTCCAGCCTGGGTCTAAACCATGGCTTACAGGCTTCTTTTCCAGCTTAGGACTGAAGCTAGGGCTTATGGCCTCATTTTCTATCTGGAGCCAAGTCGAGCTTAGAGGCTTCGTGTCCGGCCTGGATCTAAGCCGGCTTATAGGATACGCTCCCAGCCTGGATTTACGCCAGGGCTTACAGGGTTTTGCTCCCAGCCTGGATCTAAGCCAGGGCTTATAGACTTCTCTTCCTGCCTATGATCGGAGCTGGGACTCATTGACTCCTTCTCCTTCGGGAGCCACGTCGGAACTTAGAGGCATCGTATCCAGCCCGGATCTAATTCAGGGCTTATGGGGTTTCACTTCCAGTCTGGATTTAAGCCAGGGCTTACGGGCTTCTGTTGCCAGCGGAGAGCTGGACCGACATACCTGCCAATCTGTAAAGCCACAACCACAGGGACTCCAATGCAGGAGATGCAATGAGAGTCGTGAGATAAAAATGATAATGATATATCACTTAGTAACTGCATAGTGGAGACAATGTGTTATGGAAGGTCAGAAGTGAGCCTAGACAAATACATTTCAGCACTTAGCCCAGTATTCCTCCTAATTCGGTGATCTAGAGAGGTCATATTTCAAGATATGAGGTGGCTAAACTGGGGGTCAGTAGCTAAGTCAAAAAGCTAAATAGGAGATCTGAAAGCTGAAGGTCAGTAGCTAAGTAGGAAATCTGACTAGGAAAGCCGGAGGTCCGTAGCTAAGTGGAAAAGCTGGAGGTCAAAGATAGTGTACGGAGGAGGTACATAATCCCGGCTAATCCTGACACGGGGTGTTGAAAAGGACGAAACTGTTTATAGCCGACCAGGAAACACACAGAGGATGTTGGTTGGGGAACATTATGGTCAAACAGAGGGTATGTCAGTCTGACAGTAGTAGTCTGTCTGTACTTGGCTGTACCTTTTGAGAGTCCTGCCGGAGACCAACTGGGCTAGCGGCCAATTAATTCTCGCAACCCAAAAAATTAATCCAAGCCCATTAGAAACCCTAGGCAAAATAACTACAGTACCCTAAATATTATTAAAATTCCCTTTTGCCCCCCACATTTCAGATCTCGCAACATTTGATCCCAAGGGAAATAACAGAATTAACCTCATAGTTTCTATAATTCAACTCAGCACCCCAAAAGTTAGAAAACTTACTACCCAATCCCGAGGCGTGATTTCCGGCGAGGACGTCACCGGTGACCGGAGCAGTGGCCGCGGCGGTTGGCCTCCAGATGCGACAGCCATGGTCACGGCTGCTCGGCCTCAAGGGGTCAGGGATTGGGACTTGTGGTCGTTCCCCTCGCGTCTTCTTCACCAACATCATCGTCTTGAGCCTTTTCTGCTCCCGTAACAGCAGATCTGGATGGATGGTCGTTGTCGCCTCGCCGGTGATGTTCAGGTGGTCGATTGGTCGTTGACGGCGAGGCTAAGGTAGCCGATGGCCATGCTTATGGCTATACGCACTTTAGGTGTTCGACGAAATGTCATAGAAGAAACTCAAGAGCGGCAGCCCAGAAAACATCCAAAAACGGTCGTCTAATCCAAGCCGCGACTCCATATCTAACATTCCAACCCTCGATTTCCACAGACGATGCCATTTGATACGGGGTTACGACCCCGATCAACAAGATTTATGGTCCGGGAAATAACGGTGAGGGTCGGTTCGGATGAAATCGTGGTTGAATGTAAGAAGAACGAGACGGAAAAGTAAAGAGACGATGATTTACGTGGTTCGGATTCGGGCGAATCCTACGTCCACGGGCCGCCGGAGAATATTCACTATTAATGGAGGAAGATTATACACTCAAGCTCGCCTTCTCTCATATTTACAAGTGATTCTAAGCTCTAAACAGTAAAGAGAAGATAAAGAGAGGGAGAGAGGGTATGTGTGTGTGTTCTTGGTGTGTTAGTGTGTGTGGGGCGTGTGGAAGATGATCTACAATGGATAAGAGCCACTTATTTATACTATTCATGCGTCTAGGGTTTCATACTGTCCTCATTCGTAAGGTCTCCTGGACGCTTCCTTAGCTCTTCCGTGCCCTTCTTCTGGTCCTTTCGGATAGCTCTGTAGCTTCCTGGGATATTTCCGTAGCTCTTCCAAATATCAGCTTCGTACATTGCCTCTGGTGGGACCTCGTACCTGGTCATTGCCTCCTTCATACTCGACCTCCTACTCTGTACCTTGTAGGTCGTCAGGTCAAGAGGAATGTTGAATAGGTCACCCCTATCAGTGTTTTTTTATTTTTAGGCCCATCTACTTTAGTCCACATCACCTATAATAACGCCAATTTTGTAAAATCAAATCATATTTACCTACAGTTAGTTCTAAAATGCTATATGGGAAATCCACCGTGACAAAGTATTTTAGAAAAAACAATGAGTAAAAGAGAGACTTTCCTTAAAATGATTTTAAATCGTAATAAAAACGTATGGTTTATCTTTATTTTTCCTAGAAAATGCAAATTAACAATGATATGCTGTGTGGCAAATCTCGCTTTTCTCTCTTCAACACATGCATACATCACATTTGCACACATTATGCAAACGTTGAGATTTTACGCAATTTATATAATACCAAATTTAAAGTTGGATATAACGAATAGTATTCCAACAAAAATTAAAATTGGATATATACTTGTTTAAGTTAGTAAATAGCTGCAAAGGAAAATGTTGACCGGTATCCTATGTTTTCTTGAGGTTGTGAGAATAGACAGTTCACGTGCAAAGATTCATTTTTTATGCATTTGGTAAGAGAAGACCAACCCACGTTAATAGTTAATATATGATAAAACATTTATCCTATTATATATATTTGCAATTGGTTACTGAGATTTGGTGGTTGAGGGCAAGCGCATCCTATGCTTCCCTCTCTATCGCTCTTACATATAATATATCTATGTATATATCATAGTGACGTTAATGATTCGTGACAGTAAGTTGATTATTACATGAAATTATTAATTTCTTCATGTGTAACAGCAGAGATAAAAAATAATGATAAACATGCTCCCTCAATTTGTGCGGAAAGAGTAATCATTGGACATGAATGATCATATTTCGAGAAAAATGTAACACTCGAAAGTATATATATTCTCATGGGATAGTTTCATTTGTTCCTTTTAATTCCCTTGGAATTCATTTTGGAAATTATAATACAGACTATTATCACTACAAATATAGTTTTTAAATAATTAGCTTGGTAACTAAAATAAGCTAAAACTTGGGGGGAAAATAGAATTGAAGCATTGACATTATATCGAGCTGGTGTGACATTTATTGGTGGGTGCCCGTTTCATTTTCCACACATATTTATTATTTACTAATAAAACTTTTACTACCTTTTTACCTGTCTGTATGTATTGCAATGTAACGTAACTTCTAAACTTGCAGTTGCCATGGTGGCAAAAAATACCAAAAGGCAAAAAGTGAATTATATTTATATATATACATACAACCTCAAATTCAGCAACACCAATTATGTCTTGGCATGCACGTTATTCTCATATTGTTGCCTATTTTGTTTATTTATAAAATATCTATTTAATATATATTGTTTGAATAAAGCATGGCTCTCAAATTCAGTTTGTACTACACATTCTAAAGCAAAGAGAATAAATCGAAATAAATGTTGAAGGAAGTTAGGATATTTTGTTAATTGCCATCTTCAGTAGTTATGTCTTGTCAAAATGCCAATAAAACCTAATAAAAGCATCCAAAAACAACGAAAATTATGGCTAAGGATTAATGGCATTTTACTTCTAGTTATATAATAGTAATACTACAAAAAATCATTAGTTAACAATAAACATCACAATTTGTTAATGACTATTTGTTACCGAAATCAAAATCATTACCTTCTTATCTATACTATCTATACTATATATATTATATAAAGGGTGTGACGTGGCTATAAACTGCCACATTTGGTCCGTCATATTTATTTGTAATTTATAGCCTCTATTTTTTATTTACTTACATAAATTTCATTTACTTTTATATTATTTATTTATTATAATTACACCCCCTAAATATTATTTTCTTTTATAGAGGTATAAATTATATTTCATCAATTCAACAAAAAATAATAAATCTAAATATTAAGAGCAATATAATATATTAAAATGTATGCACACGCATAGGGTGTGCGAAAAATTACTAGTTTTGGGTAACGTGGCTCGGCGGTTGACCCTATCAATTGAGAACTAATATTGACTAATTTTAAAAACACAATTTCTTATTTTATCTTTTCATCAATTATTGCCACTGATGATGATGCTTATATGCCACCAATTGTCCTATTTAATGAATACGAATGCCAATTGGTCATCATGTTTTTATTGATTCAGAAGAAAAAAAAAGCATTAACTAGCTAAGATGTAATTACAAATACTAAAACAAAAAAAAAATTAAAAAAAGAAAACTCTAGCAAGAAATTAAGATAATTTCCCAACACTAACCGATGGTCCGAGCAAGCTAATAAAAGCATCATAAAAAGTCCAAATCATAGAAATACAATATCATGGTATACTAAATGCTCCCCAAAGCATCCAAAGCTAAAAAGAACCAAAATTTCTACAAAGACCCCCCCTCAAACAAATCCCATGTGACGAATAAGAAATCAATTTATTACCAAAATATAAAAGCCAAAGATTTTCTGAATTCAAGAATGACCTTAAAAAGAAAGCTGTAGAGATCAGTTTCATGACATAGACATGTTAGAAAAGTCCGTTCACTTGTTGTAGGAATAAAGAAAAGACAATTAACCAACCACCTTTTACCATCTCCACTCAATCACATATCGATTACCTTCCATTGCACGCCTCTCTCTCTCTCTCTATCTCTCTCTCAGCTATAATATCAACACAAGCAAATCCCTCATTTTATCTTCTTCGTATCATCATCTTGCAAGAGAGAAAATAGAGAAGAAAACCCTAATAATTATCAATATGTCTGCAGATCTAGAGCTAAGGGCACTTCCATTGATCACCAAGAAGCCTTCATCCTTAGACATAGCAGAAGAAAACGAAGAAGATAATTCGTGTGTAACGCCAAAGTCCAGGAAACATATGATTCCAACGCCACTGATTTGCCCACAAGCTCCAAAGAAGCCAAAGAGTCCAGCAATTAGATCGTGTAAGAGAAAGCTTTCGTTCTTCGACGTCGTGGAGAGAGAAGAAGTCGAATCTTTCTTTAGGGTTATTGAAGAGAGACTTCTTACGAACAACAATGGCGGCGGTGCTTGTAAGAGAAAGTGCCTTAGATAGATCGAGGATAGAAGCTCCCATCAAGGCTTTTGTTTATCTCTCTCTCTCTCTCTCTCTCTCTCTCTCTCTCTCTCTCTCTCTCTTGTTCACTATTTAAATTTATATATATGTGAATGATGGATATGGTTTTGCTGGCCTGATTGAGAAAGTGTTAACAGACGTGGCTTAGCTATATCGTCGATGCATATAGAGTATAGTTCTTACACGTGAAATGAAATCTCTTTGTTTTGCTTTGTCTTCCTAGTTCATGGTGTTAAGACTCAATTAGGAATTAATCCCTTTTATTTTATTTTTCCTGATATTATTCATCAGACGAGAACTCAGATGTGAATTACATACACACCCTCGTCGATCATGTAAAAAACAAGCAAATAATGAATGGATCATACACAACAATCATAATAATAGTTTTGGCCAGTGGTAATTAATCAAGGCTTCAAAGTAAATTGGGAAAATCACAAGATATAACTATATTGTACCTTGATTACAACTAGGTTTTACCCGGTAATAAGAGTCAATTATAACATTAATAAAACGTGATTTTTTTTTTCTAATTTCTTGAGGGTGTGCATGCTTTGGATACTCGAACTATTTTGATTTTGCTGTTGTTTTGGTCGGTTGGATTGGATGAGTCTTGGAAGTCGATGTGGAATTATTGGAAGCTTTGATGGGATCGTCAATAATCATATTTTTATAAACAATTATTTTATATATTTAGTTGATAACCAATGTAATATACAATAGAATTAGTTGTTGATATGGTTGATCTACGCAATAGCATTACCTTTGACATTACTTTGAGTGACTGACACGGCTTTGGGATCCGTAAACTTGACGCTGACACTTAATTTCTTGATCATTACATTATACACACGAGAGAGAGAGAGAGAAAGAGATCAGAGAAAATTATAATTCTTAGATCATAAGGGTCTTGGGGCTTTACACGAAAAATTCAAGAAAACGTAGTTTGATTGAAAGTTGTAAATATATACTTCAACATCAAGCCTAGTTTGCAAAAAAAGAAAGAAACTAAATCATTTGGCATATGGATATTACGAGGATGAAGAAACGCTGCATCGATGCCTAAACTGTTTTAAGTTGACAATCATATAAAAAGTATACAACAAAACCTTCAAAACTGTTACAACCCAACTTCGATTCGATGTCCAAAAGCATTACAGCATCAGCAAAAGGATTATGACAAAGCTAAATCAGCTTCAGCTTCGACGTAGAATAAGAACTTGAAAAGCTTCTTCATAAAAAAAAAAAAAAAAAGACTCGTTTTCAGAACAATATCCAAAACAGAAATTCGCAGCTCCAAATTTATTTCAGTTTATCAATGTATCACCTCTATCCTTAACAGAGGACAACTCTTCCCAACCACATTTTCATTCCAATGAATGATCTCAAACATTACCAGACATCAAACGTTCAACTCATTTGTCCTCCTCGCTCTGTTAACTCGAGGCTACAAGCAAAACTTCTTCGATCAAAGGGCTAAAAGTTCTCCTTGAGTTTATGGTGCAGCTGAGCCAAGCCCGAGCCAAAATGGTCATAATACTTTAGGCATCAGATCTCAACTAGCTAACTCAAGAAAACTACAGCCTGGGATCTTTCGAACGCCCCTCTCACGCATTTGCTCCCTCAAACGATACACATTCGCCCACCTATTAGCCTCGGCATATATGTTAGACAATAGCACGTAATTACCACCACTCAATGGCTCGATCTCAAAGAGCCTACGAGCCACTTCCTCCCCTAATTCTAGCTCACAATGAAGCCTACAGGCGCCCAACAGCGCACCCCAAGCACCACCATGGAACTCCTCGGGCATGGACCCGATAAGCTCGTAGGCAGCTTTGACCCTCCCCGCCTTGCCAAGAAGGTTGATCATACAAGCGTAGTGATCTTGAGATGGACTGATTTTATATTTATTGATCATTAGGTCGAAATAATGGCATCCATCGTCGACGAGGCCAGCTTGGCAGCATGCGTTTAAGACTACCGTGAATGCCACTTTGTCGGGCCTTATGCCTTCTTCTATCATTTTGTCGAACAGTTGGACGGCCTTGTCACCTTGTCCATGGATGCACAAGCCTTGCATCATTGAGCAGTAAGAAATCATGTCCCTTTGAGGCATTTTGTCGAACAGGTAGCTTGCTCGCTCCATGTTGCCGCACTTTGCGTTCATGTCTATAAGGGCAGCAGCAACGTGAGCCCTTTTCAGGTCGAAGGGTTCGTTGGAAGACTCGATCCATTTGGCTAGCTCGAACGAGCCCAGCTGGGAACAAGCTGACATCAAGCTCACCATCACGAATTCATCGGGCTTGAAGCCCGTTTGACACATTTCGCTGAAAGATTGAAGGGCTTCGCCGGGCTTGCCATTCTGTACGTAGCCTGAGATTAGAGCTGACCAGGCGAAGAGGTCTTTGTTTGGGAGTTCGTCGAACAGCATCCTCGCAGCTTCCATGTCGCCAGCCTTGGCATACCCATCGATCAAGGTGGTGTAGGAGACTTCGCTCCTGTTTGGCATTTCATCGAACAAGTTTCTGGCGCCTTTCAGATCGCCGTGCTTAACCAACCCTTTGATCATGGCGTTCCATGTCCCCTCGGTCCTCTTTGGCATTTTATCGAACACCAATTTCCCAGCTTCGAAATTTCCACAACTCAGGTACGCCACCATCATGGCCGTCCAAGTGATTTCATTCCTAACAGGCATTCCATCGAACACCTTACCCGCGCAAAAAACCTCACCGCACTTGCCGTAAAAATCAACCAAGCTCGAACCCACGAACACATCGCCGTCAATCCCACACTTCAAGCTCAGCCCATGACCAATCCGCCCTCGCTTCAAATCAACCGAGCTGCAACAAACCTTAATCAGCGAAGTGAACGTGTACGCGTCCGGCCTCAGATTACTCACTCCTCTCATTCTGTTAAAGAGCACGAAGCAATCGCTCAAACAACAGCCGTCGCAATGGGCTTTGATCGCGACATTCCACAGATAAATGTTGGGATTCACAACTCTTTCGAACACGCTCCTCGGGTATGCTAGATCGTTGGGCTTCAACGCTGCGCTCATGGAAATGAATTGCGTGGTTATGAAATGGTCCTGTTCATAGCCTCTGCGTATAATCTGTGCGTGGACTTGGTTGACATTGAAGATAGTCTTGCAAGCTCTTAAGAACGGCAATATAGCTATGGATGATGACTGCCCCAAGACGGAGGTGAAGAGCATCGGAGAAGATGCGCTCTTGCATTTTTCATAGAAAAACCCCTCTCTTTTCCTTTTTCCCCAAATAAAATAGATTACTTAATAAAAAGAATATCCAAACAATTTTTAATTTCAATGTTATATATTATCGTTATTTATTAAGGGAGATAGCTTATATTAACTGTTCTCAAATTGTTGGGTATCAACCAACTATTCTACCATTAAATTAAATTTATCCCAAGATATCCCCTAATATCATTTTGTATACTTTAAAAAATAACATATAATTAAACTTTATATTATAATTTACCTATTAAAATTAACTTATTACTAGTACTATTTGCACATGCAATAATATATATAGAAAAATATGTGCTATAACTATTTTTATGTAGAAATTTTGTATGTAATCAATTCATTAAAACTAAAATTAGTTTTAAATTTAATGTGTACTAAAAATATTTTTTTATTATTATTATACTAATAATAGATAGTATATTATTATACTAATAACAAATAGTGGGTGTTTATTAACTTAAGTGTTTTCAATAATTATTAATTGACAAAAATTATGATTGGCTACTTGATACACTAAATCACGACAGTTCTTATAAGGCCCTGACAATTAATATAAGAGTATAGATATAAGTTCCTATTATAAATTTAGCCACACACAGTCGAGTGTGCGAACGATACTAGTCTATCAATTTTATGGAGAGCGCCACATGGTAACTGCTATTTGGCATGTCAATTTCATGTTAACTACCATTTTGCCATTAATGACACAATTAAAATTATTTTTATTACTTTAAACATTATTATATTAAACATGACACCACAAAATCATTTTAATTATAATTTGTCATTAAAATACTAGAAACTTGAAATTAAATTATTAATCCAATATTCAAAGATTTATTTTATGTATTTTAGATAGTAGCACATGCAATTTTTTTCAATAGCTTTACATTCCACAAGATTAAGATAACTTGCAAAATAGCCAACAGAGTCCCTCTGGTATCAAGTCCAGTAGGGAACAAACACCCCATATAAGGATAAGGACACTCGCAAAAAGTTTCTGATCCAAAATAAGTTTTGTGACGCCCCGCCATCTACTACTATTTTCTTACGCTAATTTACGTGACTAAAGAACATATACTACATATTACATATGAAAATGCTGATAAAATTTTTCGTTTTACATAACTAACCATACACTGCTATTTTACATTACAAACATTTTTCAAGTCTTACATACAATACATTCATATTTTACAAAAACACACACTGTAATTAAACATAACACTGCCCCACATGTCGCATCCATGTACACACCACCCTCAAAAGTCACCGGAAGTTCCAGAAGTACCAGCCTCACCATCTAAGCGTTCACATACCGTGTTCGCTACGTCTACAACACACAAAAACATGGGTGAGCTACAAAGCTCAGTAAGGGGAAATATGCATGTATGCACGTGCTAAAATAGCAAAGGCATCCGCGCCAATGCTTTCTAATACTCCTAACCCCACATCATACTCATTCCTTTCTTAATTTTATCAGAGCCCTTTGCTACTTACTAACCGCACCATCATATTATGAGCTCAAATCCTTTACGGATAAAAATACGATAGTGGCACACTCTGGCTAGGATAAAACTATGGTTTATCTCCAGTTTTATCATTCACCAGGTCGCCCCTCTATCTGGCCACTTTTCCTGGCACTCTGGTTTATACCATGTGCCTTCCCATTACCTAAATAATTTAGGTAAATACATTCGACGGTTTACATCCCGTCATGGTGCCTTTGTAGAAGTAGCTATACTCACATATCTACATCAAATATCACTCGTTTTCATCTCGAGTAATACAATGCACGCTCATCCCTCAAAATACTCAATATAATTCGTGCGTGCACAAGATCATGCTACATGAATAATGCGACAAATAATAATAATAATTTCCAAGCAGTCGCATGTAACAGATAATTCACATACCACGTATTCATCAAAGCAATTAGTCACGTAATATAACACACATAAATCAATTATGTGTTGTAAGTGAAATTCCCACTTACCTGATATCCTTAGCTACTTAGCTTATTGTACTGTAAGTCGCCTAACCCTCGAACCTTAAATATAGAAACATTATAAGATTAGTACAGGTTAATCTAATTTATATAATTAGGGTTTTCAAAATTTGTTTTGAACTTAACTAGTTTCAAAATTTTCATAGTTTGAAAATCCTAATTTCGCTTTTCATAAATTTCGAAATTCCAAAATTCCTAATACATTACCAAATTGTAAAAATATTTCGAACTTCAACCATTGAGTAAATACTATTTACCATCCACACCTAATCTCGAAATTGATATGTTTAAAGATTTAATTTCGAAATCTTGATAGATGTCGAACTTTACACAACTCATTTCGAAATCTTGTGTCGAGATTCTTAATAATTTCGAAGCTCATTTCTCACTCATCTCGACATTCTCTTCGAAACCTTCTTACATACATAAAAACTTCAAAACTACTTCACATAAATATTTCGACATCCTCCTCGGAATTTTCTTTCAAAATTCATAAAACTCGAAACAACACATAAGCATTTCGAAATCCTATTCGAGATCCTCAACTTCACAAGACCCATATCGAGATCTTGTTTCGAAATTCCTCAAGACCAATCTCTAGATCCCATGTCGAAATTCTTATAAATTTCGAAACCACCTCACACAAACATTTCGATATCCTCATAAGAATTTCGAAATCTTCTTCGAGATTCATAAAAATTTCGAAACAAACTTCGAAATCCTAATATCTCTATTTCATATTCTTCATTTCGAATTTCTCAAAATTTCGAACTCCACAAACTTCATCTCGAGATTCCATTTCAATCTTCATTTCGACATTCTTAAATACTAATCCTACTCCAATTTCGAAACTCTCTAACTCACGCTATTATCTCGAAGTCCTTTCTTTCTCAAAACCTAACTTTCAAAACCTTACAAAACACAATTTAAATTTCGAGCTTGTTAAAACTTTCAATCAAAACATGATTTATCAAGAACAGATAAATATCATCTAACTCTAAATGATGTTCTTCCTTTTCAAAAATCAAACACCCTAAAGAACATAAGCTTACGTGATTTTAATACTTAATAACTCTTAGATAAGCCAAAACCTAATTAGAAGTATACGAATATAAGAAGAACCCTTACCAAATCCAAGTTGCGTTATGGTTACGAGTTGTGTTCTTCGCCTCCTTCCTAAACTTGTTCTTTTCGTCTAATGACTCCTTTCTTTCTATGTTCTTATCATAAAGTTTCCAATTATTGTTATTACTTAAATCTTAAATTGCTTTATATTTTGTCTTTAGCTTTTGAAAGTTTGGATTTTTATCCTCTCATACTTATCGTGTATTAATTTCTAAAGAATTATAATCCTTACCTAATACCAGCACAAACCAAATATTAGTATTTCATGACTTGTATTAATTATTCCCTATAAAAGAATTTCGAGATCTATTCTAAAATTTCAAAATCAATTTCGAACCATATTTTGAACTACTCCTAGATTTCGAGCTTCTCTCATAAAATTTCAAAATGCATCACCTAAGTTTCGACATTCTCCTTAACAACTAGTTTGAACTTCTCTTATTCATTTGTTTCGAGATTCTTGATCTACACTAAGAAATTTCGAAACTACATCCTAATTTCGAAATTCTCCCATGGTTTCGAAATTCTCCACCTAAATTTCTAAATACACCAATTTCCTAAGGTTTCCAACTTCCTTCAACTTATATTTCGAAACTCACTGCCACATCATAAAGTTTCGAAAATCCAAAAAGTCCCTAAGTTTCGAACTTATAATGTTTCAAAATTCTCTTTTCAAAATTTCTCACTTGTTTCAAAATTCCTCAAGCTCCATATCAAACTTACAAATAATGTTAGATATCATGTCAACACAAAATTAAATAAATACTTAATATGCAGTCATATAGACACATAATATGCATGCAAATTTATTGGCCAGCTTACTAACGGACACCGGGTATTACAAGTTTGGACCAAAACCATTGTCTTTAAGACAAACAACCAAAAGAACCACCAAAAGATAAGAATCTAAAGACTGGACTATGCTAAACATAACAAATTCTACAAACTCATATTAAAACTCCACGACCATGGCTAATAATCCCCATCTGCGGTAATGACAATGTTCTTCAGACTACTATCTTTAAGTTCTAGATCTCTGGCAGGAAACACCCTACAACGTGGACGGGACACCCTACAATGAGGGACAAATAACTCCCAAAAGGAGACGACAAACTCCACAGTGGGAGACAAGGTCAACTTGAGATCAACCCGCGCACCAGATTTTTAGCTTGACAGCGCGTCGGCCATGGTGGCAGACAACAACGACGGTGGCAACAAACGGCTGCGGCGAAGAACGACGAAAGAGGTGGTGGTGTCAAACTACGGAAGGGAAGCATCTGCAAAGAAATAAAAAAATCAACTTCAATATCTAAAATATCAAAAAATAAACAAAAACAAAATGGAGCGGGAGCTCCCCATTCTCTGTGAGGACGGGGGTAGGACGACGGCCGACGAGTGGGAGAGGTGGATTTGGGATAGGGGTGAAAACGAGTCGAGCCGAGCACTAACTTGAGTGTGCTTGAATTTGACTTGATAACTAACGAGCCGAGCTTGGTCAACTCGAACTCGAGTCGACCTTTGACCAAGTCGAGCTGCTCGCGAGCTGTGAATGAACACATCGTCTATTTACATGTCCTATATATCTTTGAGTTTTTGACATTTTCGTAACAATTTTAATACTTGATTTGATGTTCGGTCATTCTTTATGCAATTTCTAATAAACATTTATTCAATTTAGATCAAATAATTTATTTGATAATGTTGGAAATCAAAGTCAATAATATTTCTAATTATTTATGCCCTACGAGATACATCATACACATTAATATGTTATTTAATTGAGCTTCGAGCCGAGTCGAGCCGAACATTTCCTAGCTTGAGTTTGACTTTATTATTAACGAATCGAACTCAAGCTCGAGTCGAGCTTTGACCGAGCTGCTTGCGAGCAGCTCACGAGCGGCTCGGTTCGTTTTCACTCCTAATTTGGGAGATTTGTATTTGGGGATGGCTGCTAGGTTTTTTCTGTCTCTTTGTTATTCACAAACTCGGATATAGTAGCACATTCATTGAATGTGCTAAATCACTATTATACATCTATCTATTTTATAACGGAAGAGACCCACACAGTAACCATTTCAAAATTAATTGGTGTGTTAATTTTTATATTAAAAAGTAATTAAAAATAAATATAATATTACACAAGCCTTGGCCTCATAAAACTGTCCATTTCTATATTTAGTATATACTTTAATAAATATTAAATTATTATGATAAAACCACCGACTATCAATTAATTTTTAACTTATGCACACATGTAGAGTGTGCTTAATACTAGTATTATATTAAGAGTGAGGGTGGCTATAAACTGTCACTGTGGTCAGTTAATATATGGGGAATCGACACATAAATAACTATCACTATAAAAGAAAGCCACTTTGCTACCTTGTAAGAATTTTTTATCTAGGTATCCATTTGAAACTATGTTTAATAATAGCTACCAATTTGACCATTTTACCCATGTCACTATTATTAATTACAGTTTTACCTAGCTTTTAACTTAAGTTATATAAAAAAAGAAATATTGAATCAAAGACACCGATTGATCATCTCTCCAGCCTAATCTGCACTGATCTTTCTTGCTACCGATCATGATATTTCCCTACCAAAATAGAATCAATCTTGTGAAGGTATTTTGCCTCTACGACCGATTCTCGACATCTCTTTCATGTGACATAAGTTTGGTATCATTTTATTTTGAGTCGTGTTTTTCAGCTATATCTAAATTCAGATAAATTAGTGTTGTGATTAGGAATTCAATTACTTGATTGATTATGGGCTTTTTTATTTTGGTTATCAATTTGAGATTTCTATGTAAAAAATGGGGTTTTATCGGTTTTTGGTGTTTAAATTTGGTCCTTGATAATGCTTTGATTAGGGTTATTTTCGTTTGGACATAGATTGATATCAATCTGCTTTAGTGTTGTTGTCCTAAGGATTCGATTATCGGCCATAAACTATGGTTATACATTTTCGTACGATATATGCTTGATGATCATACATATGTTGTGAATTCAGCCTACTGTTGGATGGTAGGGACACATGGTCGATTCTGGCCAAGTGTGGTTGTATGGAATAGATATACATGCCAAAACACAAATTTTTTACTCTGGTTGGTTATGCATGCATCAGCGCGTCCACACCTTTGATCGATTGAAAATGTGGGGAATTGAAACCAATGCTTCTAGATGTCTACTATGTGGTGTTCACGAGGAAACTATTGGACACTTGTTTGTGAAGTGTGCTTATACGGTTTCTCTATTAAACACCGTGCTCCAGTGGTTGCGCGTTGAGGTCCGCTTGCATGATGGTTTCTGTAGATGACACAAAATGGTTGGTGAAAATTGCAGTAAAGAAGGGGAGGAAAAACAAGCTTCTCATAGCTTGTATAGCGCCTGTCATTTATCAAGTTTGGATGGAGGGAATTTAAGGCATCATGGGAAGCAAGTTCAGATGTAGAGCATGGAGCAAAACAGGTTCAGACATTACTGAAGACCTATTACAGCAGTGTGGTAAGCAATCTGTTATAATATTTTCTGAGATAATTTGATGGTTACACAGGTACAAACAGACCACTATGCTACATCAAGTGTTTTTAGTGAACATATGATGTATGAAAGTGTGTTAGAACTGTTCAGGTGGGAATTAAATTCTTTCTTTCTCAAAAAAAAAAAAAACAAAATCATACATATGCTTTTACAACGGTACTCCTTGTTTTATTAGTTTGGTACTCCTTGTTTCAGTACTTTGGTACTCCTTATTTCAGTAGTTTGGTATTTCATGTTTGACACGTATGGTAGTGTATGTTAATAATGTTAGGATTTTTCGTATACGGATTATGCAGTAAAGCAAAGTGAAGCTATAATGAAAGTAGAGATGATGAGGATTCAGCACAGGAGGGATGTGATGAGGTTGTTGCTAAGGCACCTAACGAGGTTGATGATGAGAGTCATGTAGTTGTAAACATGAGACTTTACATGTACGTTTGTGGGAGACGAGGAGTAGGAAATTGCAACAATTTAAATGATTTTATATGTTGGACGTTAGTTATTTGTTTAAAGACTTTTTTGTTGGATGTTGTGTAAGAAATAGCTTGCAATTTTTTCTGTGATGTTCGTGAAACGGTTAGATTTGATCAGATGGGTACGACATAATACTGTCATTATGTACCATGACAATGTAAAACAAGGTACACGACGGAGCACAATACGGAGGGCGTGGATTGCGGCGTACATCCTGAAATGATAGATATATCATCAGACCTATAACTCATGGGAGGTATCTTGACGATGTTGAAGTCGAAGTATATCGTGGCTCCATGACTGCCACGATACTTAGAGATCCTCGTAGTTGTATGCTCTACTTCTTTGATGCTATTATCTGTGTTTATAATATTTTAGACTGAGGTTGAAGTTCTAGAAACCTGTTCCAAGACATTTTTTATGTTACTGAGATTGAGGTTCTGCTGTGACTTGTGTTTATGCTCCAAGATTTTTATAGTACCTGAGAAAACGCTTGTAGTACCAATATACAGATGTTTGTAGTACTAATATATAGATGTTCGTAATACCATAACATATGCTAGCGTAGTAACATGCGTAGGTTACTTGTAGTGTCTTTTTCATACCACGTTTTTAATTATCGAAAACACGTATATTATTGTGCAAATAAGGCATGAGAACTTCCAAAATACGGTACATAATAAAATTAAACACACGATAACGTAAAACATAAACACTAACTTCCAATTGATCAAAAAGCTTGACTATTTAGTAAGATATTCTTATTAGTATCATATTAAGTAGAAGGAAAGTTCGTGTTTCAATGTAATAAATCATAATTCTTAATATTAACCCATCAATATTGATACCAGATGATCAATATAGTCCTATAACTATTGTAATATAGTCACTGACCAAAAATAATTCGAACGGCGTCGAAAAACTCTTACCCTAATTTGTGGTACCAATATACAGATGTTTGTAGTACCAATATATAGATGTTCGCAGTACCATAAAATATGCTATTGTAGTACCATGCGATGGTTACTTGTCACATCCCACTTTTCCTATAACTAGTTTGGCGGATTTTTCGCAACGTAAGCTGCGGAATACCCGATTTAAAAAAACACTTATTTAATAATTTAATATTATTCACTCGCACACATTATTTCGCACACGTCCCGTTATGCAAACATTATAATCTAAAAGACCATAGCCAATATGTTAAAATATTTAAAACACACTGATAACACCCCTCAGGTCGCATCCATGTACGCCCAGCCCTCAAAAGTACGTGGAGTCACCGCCATCAGCCTGCCTTAGTCGTGACGTGTCTCAACGTCCGACTCGTTCGTACCTACAACACATAAAACGTGGAATGAGCTATAAAGCTCAGTAAGTGGAAATATGCATGTATGCACGTGCCAACTAGCAAAGGCATCCGCAGCAGCTTTCTAATACTCACATACACATATCATTCTTATTTCTTTCTCATTTCTTTTTCATTTGTATCTGGGCTCATAGCTAACTCACTACTCGCACAACCATAACATGAGCTCAAATCCTATACGGATAAAAATACGATAGTTGGCCTACTCTGGCTAGAACAAAACTAGGGTTTATCTCAAGTTTTTTCATTCACCAGGTCGCCCCTCTATCCGACGATCGTCCTTTTTCCATAGCGGTTGCCTTTCCTGGCACTCTGGCTTACGCCATGTGTCTCGTCCAGGTGACCCTCATCCGCTAATGACAATGACAATTGCTACACACTGGGTGGCCTACGCTAGGTCTCCCTAGGTCGCCCCTACCCAGGTCGCTCCTCTTGTCGGACAGTTGCTCCACACTGGGCGGCCTACGCTAGGTTTCCCTAGGTCGCCCTACCCAGGTCGCTCCTCCTGACTCACATAATACATTAGACGGCTTACATTCCGTCGTGGTGCCTTTGTAGAAGTAGCTATAATATTCGTTCTCATATGATTGTATACTGTGCATACTCATAAATGCAAATCCTCACATCTTCCGTGTATGCACATGCTCATGCCATATGAATGATATCATGCATACATACCATGCTCGCCTACAGGCGATAAATGCAATGCACGTTCACTTTCCCAAAATAAAAATAAATCCAAACGTGCACATAATATACCATGATATGGTGTACCAACTGGTTTCCCATGTCATCGCAAAATCATCGCCAGTAAGCATCTCCCATAAAACGACCAACACAGTTGCCATAAAATCACGTAATTCCATATAATGCATATCACGTAGGATCATTCAACACAGATAACACGTTACATATTCTCATCAAAGCACATAGTCACATAAAATACGCACATAAATTAATTTATGTGTTGTAGGTGAAATTTTCACTTACCTGTCGTCCGAGATTTATTTGCCTAACAGTCTCGTGAACCTCCTATATTGTCGGACCTTAATTACGAAAATACCATACAATCAGATTACTAGCTAAATTAGATAACAATTAAAAATATGCAAACTACCTAAATGCTGAAAGACTCATGTGAAAATATCATATGAAAAATATGAACGTTTTGAAACTCTTCGAAAATATATAATATTCGAAATTTTCTTAAGTATCGAAATTACCTATCATATTTAACCAAGTTTCGAGATGGGACTTACTTCAAAATTGTCTTTCGAAATTAGATAATTGTGAAATTGAGTTAGTTTCGAAAATAATTTTCAAAACAGATTTCGAAACAATCTTCGAATGGCCAGTTCGAAAATTCTTTCAAAAACTCTTTCGAAAATTCTTTCGGAAATCACTTGGTTTCAAAATAAAGCTCAAGCTTGCGAAACTTGCGAAAAACTTTTCTATCTTACAAAAACTTATTTCGAAAACCAACCTTTTGAAAATTTAGCGCTTTCGAAAATCATAATTTTAACATCTCTAAAATCCTCTTAAACCCAAAAATGATCCGAGAATTTATCCTATAATATTTCGAAAATCTTTTCAAAAACAGTAAGGCATCGGAAAAATATTCAAACCCTAATCAACCACAAATATTCGCAAATCTAAACCCACGCGGACATAATGTAAAATCGATCATGTAAATCACCTAAACTCATATCGCCGTAATCTTCTTCAAAAGTCACCTTAAAGTATAAGATCTTTCGAAAATCCTCAAAACCCTAAAGAGCAACAAATATCACCCAAAACTCATTTCATCATAATCTTCTTCAAAATCATCCTAACAAAAACATGAATTCATAAACTATCATCTTCAAAAATTATTTCCAACCCAAAAAGTCGTACACCCTAAATTCAAAACTTCATTAGTTTTTCATACGCCGAAAATTTCCAAAGATCATATAACTAGAATACTTCTTACCAAAACTAACATGCCATCGAAAATAACTTGCGTATTCAACACGTATGAACTCACAAATCGTAAATGGCCCAAGGTCGAAGACTTCATATGCATATTTAATCAACAACTAATACTTATCATAACTAGCTCATGGATCTGAGATTTTGTCTCAACCGTAGTACTCAAAAAAAATTCCCCCAAGACTTCAAATCATCCACAACACACCGAAATACAGATTTAACCCATACTTTGGGTTCTAACGAAACATGTAACACATAAACATCACATAACCAAGCATTAAAATACTGAAATCCGACCCAACTGACTAATCGCATGAATCTGAAATTTTTGAAAGGCTTTCACATGGTGTAGCTGAATAAAATTCACCTACCCCACCTCCTCAAACTACGTTTATTGTTGTGATGGATTGAGCTTGCCAACAATCCTTGGTTTCGTGTTCATCTCCTTCGTTTCTTCTTTCTTCTTCGGTTTTTTTTTCTTTTCGTTTTCTATTTCTCCCTCATCACACTTTCCTTTCTTTGACTAACAATGATTGTTTTTAGGCTAAAAAAAAAAGAAAAGGCATGTCATTATCGTGGGTTCCATATAGGTTAAGAGTCATCTTATCTCTATTTTATTTTGGCCATTTCTCTTGGGTAAAGTATTATTTTGGGCCTTTTTGTTTGTTATTTAATTTCTTTTATTTGGGCCTTCAATTAATTCATTTGAGCTTTATCACTTGAATGTTCAATTGTCTCCACCTTTATTTGGGCCTTACTTTTATTTAAGCCCAACATTTTATTATTTACTCGGGTCGATTATTATGTGAGCCCGTTCGAACGGAAATATTTTATCATCTTAGTTTCTTCCGAATTTTCGTTCATAATTATTTTTTTAGGAATTTTTATTCATAATATGTTCCTCACTAATTTTCTTGAAATTTTCCTATCGTAATCCCGCTTAAATTTTACGGGTATTACATTACTTGTAGTAACTATTTTGTACCACGTTTTTAATTATCGAAAACACGTATATTATTGTGCAAATAAGGCATGATAACTTCCAAAAGATGGTACATAATAAAATTAAACACACGGTAACGTAAAACATGAACACTAACTTCGAATTGATAAAAAAATATTGACAATGTAGTAAGATGTTCTTACTATTATCATATTAAGTAGAAGAAAGTTGGTATTTCAGTGCAGTAATCATAATTCTAAATATTAATCCATCAATATTGATACCAAATGATCAATATAGTACCTATAACTATGGTAACATAGTCACTGACAAAAAAAAAATTCGAACGGCATCGAAAAACTCTTACCCTAATTTGTAGTATCAATATACAAATGTTTGTAGTACCAATATATAGATGTTCGTAGTACCATAGCATATGCTAGTGTAGTATCATGTGTATGTTACTTGTAGTATCTTTTTGTACCACTTTTCGTACCACGTTTTTGTGCAAGTAAGGCATGAGAACTTCGAAAATACGGTACATAATAAAAATTAAACACACGATGATGTAAAACATAAACACTAACTTCCAATTGATAAAAAATCTTGACTATGTAGTTAAGATGTTCTTACTAGTATCATATTAAGTAGAAGGAAAGTTGGTGTTTCAATGTAAGAAATCATAATTCTTAATATTAACCCACCAATATTGATATCAGATGATCAATATAGTCCTATAACTATTGTAATATAGTCACCGACCAAAAATAATTTGAACGGGGTCGAAAAACTCTTACCCTAATTTGCAGTACCAATATACAAATATTTGTACTATTAATATATAGATGTTCGTAGTACCATAACATATGTCAGTGTAGTACCATGCGTAGGTTACTTGTAGTACCAAACTTGTGACAAATGTCGTACTCTATAATCCATGATTAAGGTATCTTATTACTATGTCACACTGTACTGCCCTTAAGTAGTTTGTAGTATCGAAATCTAACATTCTCCAATATTCTCTGACATATTGTGACAAATGTTAAACATATTTTTTCATCATCTGACATGTGAAAAATTCTATGACATGACAGATTCTGTTTTCTTTTTCAATTTTTACGGCTATTATTTAGGGTACCTTTTTATATATTTCTAGTATCATTTTAATGTTGATGCAGTACTCAACGTACCGGTACTATGTTAGTGTGATTGTAGTATCTATTGTAGATATGTTGTTCAACAATTTAATGATCTGTCATAAGTGCATCAAATAATGGGATCGTACAACAATCGACTCGAGTAATAAAAGCAACAACAATAAAATATAATCAGCAACCTACCTCAATCAGCACTTAATCATGCTCGTTACTTCCATAACCCCCTATAATTACTTCCTTAATATCTGATCGTGTCTTCATCTTCAGTTGCTAATCTTCATGGACATCGAATATTTTTCTTGGTACGCTAACCTAGCTAAGATCATCTCCAACCGAGAAACGCATTCTCAAACTCAAAACGCATTAAACTCAAAATGCAGTAATTCTTCTCCAACCGAGAAACACATTCTCAAACTCAAATGACTATTTTGTAATATTCACTTTCGCACCAATTTTTACAAATTTCAATACTACCCCGCATATTTTACAACTTTACGAGTTAAACTACAAATATTACTTTAGATTTAATCACAAAAAAAAAAGCCCAATGAAAAATAAGCCCACTAACTTTGATTTACATTTATTTAGGTTTTCATTTCTTTCACATCACGGAAATGGCCCATTGGGATTGGGATCTCCAAGTATTCAGTTCGAAGAACTCTCTCGATCAGACTTTTCTCCTTTCAAGATCGATTTCTTCTTTATACTTCAAAACGTTGATACCAAGGAGATCCCACGTCACACAGTGCTAGGATGAAATCAGAGATCTAAACTGGGGTACGAGGTTTTGATGGTAAGTTCGAGGTAATTTCAGCCAATTGACGGCGTTATTGGCGGCAAAGATCGCATTTTTATGGGCAATTGAAGCGCAATTACCTCCGCCGTGACTGTCTGGGTTGTAGTAAAGAATTGCCAGCTCGGTGAGGACAAGAACCACGCTCACAGAAGAACCTGTGAGGACTGAGTCGTGCTTGGACCAAGCCGAGCAAGCTGAGGTAGGGTTTTCGTACTTCCATGTAAGAGGATTGCACACGTCGTCGATTTGAACGCTGACGTCTCCATTCGACGACTGGTTCAATTCACGGATGCCTACTTGTTTTTCACGGGTATGGGTCAGTATGTGTGTATATATCTGTATGTGAGACTGAGATAAAATATTTGGGGTTAGTTGCAATTTAGATAAGGTGAAACGCATACTTTGCGATTGAAACGCATCAGAACGATGAGAGAGAAAGTTGAAATTTTGGGTTGAGTTTTTGTATTCCATTGTAATCCATTTTTTGGGTTTTGATGGAGATGGTCTAAAAAGGTTACTATGATAGCCTCTTATAAGGGTATTGTATTAAAACAATAAGTACTATAACATCACGTCCGATGGTACCCAATGAAATTAAAACAGGCACTGCATAACAGCATGTATAGAAGCTTAGATTTTCGTCATATTAATCTCACTTACTACCAGAAATAGATTTCTTACAAAAATAGCTTTATTAGCGTGGAATGCCGAAAAAAAACTTTTTCAATGATCTTCTTCTTATAAAAGTACTACATATTAACAAATCAGGTACTGCAACAACGTGTCCAATAGTACACAGTAAAATAAAATTTGGTACTACATGAAATAGATATGCAAAAATTACAGTGTACGCTACTTACAGATGTTCTTGAACATCATTTTCTGCCTTTGTGCTGCTTGAATCTTCGTGAGGAAGATCTTTTCCCAAAATAATAGTTTCTCGATAAAAGCTATGTAACTCAGGACCGAAACAAACCACAGTCGAGATTCACTAGCTCTTTAGGTGCGTAATGGAGACATAATTTGCGGATTTTAAATCCGAAAAAATCTGAATGCAGAAACTAATTTCTAACAAAATCGAAGACTTACCCGACCGAGAAAGAAAACGTCGGACCGAGAAAAACCTTTGTTCAGCGTTTTCCGTCAACAACCGTTTCGTGAAATTTGTATCTAAGTGTAAAATTTGTTTTGAAAAGGGTACCTCAATATAAGATATATCTGACAGGGTACTAATTTTAAACATTTTTATACTAAGAGGTATTTAAATGCAGATCTCCCTTGATATACTTACAATTAAATTTAACTCATGCATTTATAATTACATTAAACTAAATAATTATCACATTACCCCTCTATTCTTAATTATTGTACTTATAATTCTACACGTTATTTGTTTTTTATATATTCAAAAATTATATTTCATCTACTAAATATTAAAATTGTAAATCTCAAAATTAAAAAAACACAATTGTATTTTAAGCACACTCGCATAGAGTATACACAAACAAAAGTACTACAATTCATTACTGTTCTATAATGGACAAAAAGCCCAAATATAAGTGGATATAAGACGGGGGTCGGCCCATTTCCGACCCGATAGATGAGTTATGTATTGTAAATTGTAATACCTCGATTAAGATCTGAAGGCTGAAGTTGAACCCTAATCGACAATTCCCTTTTGTTTTCGTAAAAAACTGTGTTTCATTTTGACATTATAACGAGCGAAAATTTACGGCTGGATATGCTTCCAGAGATTGTTCTTCATTTACAGCTCTTGAATTTCTCATGGGTTTGAGTTTATTCTTTCCGAAATTTTTGCTTGAATTACTTGGATGGTCGTTTAAATTTGTTGATCTGTCAATCAATTATATGGGGATTGGGGATGATGATGGTTGCTGGAACTTATAATGTAGCATCAATGTGGGGATACGTTGGATTCTTCAGATATAAATCGGAGGAAGATTGTACATTTGTCACATCAGATTTTTTTCAATTTTTACTTCACCTGCTTGTTTTTGGTTCCTCTTGGGATGAAGAAAGATGTTGAAACAATAATCGTAAGTTTGGCTCGATTGAAACCATTTAATTCTCTAGATTAGCAATTCAACTTGGCTGCTTATCCAACAAAACTGAACCCTTGGGATGTTAGAACTGACTAAAGCTCGGTTACTTCTTGTATACTATATGGTTTTCTTTGTTTCTTTATCTGATAAACTGTTTCTTCTTACCTAAGTTTGATGAGGAGTGACAATGGCAGATCCATACATAAGCCTGCCCGAACTGCCCGGCTTTAATACCGTTGGTGGTTCGAAATATGCAGTTGGATATGATCAAAAGATTGCCTTGCTCATCTGACCAAACTATTCTACTAGATATAGGATTTGTTCTGTGAAGCACTCGGTCCTTATATTTACGCCCTATATTCACGTCTCTTTGAACTTTCACACGCACGTATGGACGAAAACATAGCATCATTTATGTGATGAGTTGATGAAAATGTTGGAGATGGGAAGATGATGAACCATGACAGGTACTGATGATGGGGTGTTTTTTGTATAATCTGATCCCTTAGAGATACTCTCAAGTCTCATGGCGCGGCTGATACCTTTGTGCTCGTGCCGGGCAAATCTAAGAATCAGATCACCCTATGATTATGTAAACTTTCTGATTTCTATCTCTGTACCTCATATTGATTTATACTAGCTTTTGAGTTTTCAGTAGCCCGTTTTGGAGTTTTGTGTAGTTATGGTCTGCGTGTTCTTTTAACATCATTTGCCTGTAAGTTTATATAGCTCCAAGACTCATTTATTCTGAAAATTCATGACATGATGTAAGAAAATTATCTAACGATAATCAAGAGAAACAATAAGACACAATCCAACCGAGAAACTCATTCTCAAAATCAAACTCATTTCCAAATTCAAAATGCAGTAATTTTTTCCAACTGGTAAACTCATTCTCAAACTCAAGAAGACTATTTTTGTAATATTCACTTACACACCATTTCCAAAATTTTCAATATTAACTACATATTTTACAACTTTACAAATTATATTATTTTAGACTTAATCGAGTAAAAAAGTAATAAAACTAATAAAATATCTTTATACATATAAAACCATCGAAAAAGACAGGAACGCTGATTTGAGCACACTACGAAAGATTCCTTTTTATTGGTTTTTAAATGGTATCAAAATAGAAAGGACTTTTATGCAATTTAAAACAAATTTATTACGTATTTTAAAAACTAGAAACGCAAAAGTAGTTTTAAATTGCATATATGCGTTTAGTTTAATTAGAAGAGAGAAATCATAAATTCATTTTGGGCTTGATTTTGGGATTCGGTTGGAGTAAATTTCATAAGTTTTTTGGGTTTTGCAGTTCGATTGGAGATGCTCTAAAATTGGGTTCGTGCTCGAGCTCAAATTGAGCACGTTCTCATCAGCATACACCTTAGAGCATCTCCAAGCTGAATTTTAAACAATATTACATTGTCTAAAATTGGATTCGTGCTGGAGCTCAATATTAAAGTAATTTAGGCTCAATTCGGTCGTAAGCTTGATGAGAACCGTGCTCAATTTGAGCTTGAAGCTCGGAATTTTTAATGTTGGCAATTTACACTATAATTTTGTAACATTGTAAACTTTAAAATTAAATTGCAATATATCTTTGTATTAATAACGTCGTTCGCAATTTGATATCCACCTTAATCTAAGTGGACAATTGCAATATAATTCACTCACATATTTAGCTTTCTTATAACGCCCAACATCCCTTCAATAAAAAGGTCCGCGAAGTTTTCAAATTTCTCCAAAATTTTCCTGATCGTCTATTCATTTCGATCTAACGGCTCATATTCTCGATCCTCGTCATAAGACATCAGCCAATCACAATACAGCAGTGATGTGTATAAATATATATGCTCAGCTAACTCTCGCTTACTACTGCTTCGTCGACTTCGTTCCTTTGATATTTCACTCTCCAAATAACACTACTATTCCAATGGCACCCACGAAGGCCGAGAAGAAGCCCGCCGGAAAGAAGCCCGCCGTGGAGAAATCTCCGGTGGCGGCCGAGAAGAAGCCAAAGGCAGGGAAGAAGCTCCCCAAGGACGCCGGCGGCGCGTCGGCCGGAGACAAGAAGAAGAAGCGCGTGAAGAAGAGCGTGGAGACTTACAAGATCTACATCTTCAAGGTGTTGAAGCAGGTCCACCCTGACATTGGGATATCGAGCAAGGCGATGGGAATCATAAACAGCTTCATCAACGACATATTCGAGAAGTTGGCCCAAGAGTCGTCGCGACTAACGAGGTACAATAAGAAGCCGACGATCACCTCCCGGGAGATTCAGACCGCCGTTAGATTGGTTTTGCCCGGCGAATTGGCCAAGCACGCCGTCTCCGAGGGGACTAAGGCGGTGACTAAGTTCACCAGTGCTTGAATTTGGGTGTTTTCTTTGGCTAGGGTTTGTTGCTTTTACGTTGAAGCGATGTGTAAACATTGAATGATTGCTTTTGCGTTAGTGTGGTGTATTAACATTATGTCACGATTCAAACCTCATAATTTCTTTTAAAAATGAAATATATATGTTGTTTCAACTTACATAATTATGTTGAAATTGTATATAGAATTAGATGTGTAGGCAGGCTAAAAAGATATTAAAGAAATAATTAAGCTTATGATAATTAGGGGAACTTACTAAAAAGTACTCCCTCCGTCCCGCTAACTTTATCACAGTTTTCCATTCTGCGCGTCCCACTAACTTTTTCCTTTTTGGGTAAAAAATTATCATAAACAATCAATATAATAATATTAAATATTCTTAAAATACGTGTCAAGATATACATTTTTTACCTTTTCATTGTACCATATTATTATAATAATGTCACCTTAATATCCATGCCCACCAAGAAATGTGATAAAAATCATGGGACGAATGGAGTATGTGTTTCTAGAAAAAATATAAAGTTAGATTGTGAAGGAAGATTTTTAGGGAACTCTAACGCCACCTGGCAGCTCCTGAGTAGAAAATGATAGATTATTGATGCGGAACAAGTTTTTTGTATAGTCTTATTTTCGGGGAACTAAATATATAGGGAGCTAACATCTCTGTTAGGAAGTATTTTGGGACCTATTATACACAGCAGGTCCAGAGGAAACGTCAGAGGAAGCCACAAGGGTTTGAAGTCTGAGAAGACATCTTGACTGCTCAGGAAAAGCTGCTGCCAGCCGCCTGCTGTATTGCTGCTGCCTGTTGTTCCTGACAGTGCAGAGCCAAGTCCCATCTTCAGACTGTCTGATGTCCCTGACATGACGGAATACGTTCCATCTCCGGGAATTCTGGGATGTAAGCCGGGCTAGCTGTTGGGAGCTCCTATAAAGGACGACTTCGTCATTTTCACACATAATTCGCATTCCAACACTTCTCAACACTTAGAAAATATCCTCTCACTATCTAAACGTCTTTATATATTTTCTTATTCTTGAGAGAAAACAACGGGGAATAAGTAGTTTGAGTGTGTAAATCTTCAAAGTATAATGAAAGAGGTTTCAGAGCGCCCGTGGACGTAGGATCTGCAAAGATCCGAACCACGTAATTCCCCGTGTTATTTCGTTTATGTACCGACCATGTCCCATACAAACAAGCCCATGTACACAACTAGCTCCACTTCTATTGCGGACCTACGCGGACCTCCAAATACCTGCACCTTCTGCCTTTCTTTTATGTCCCTATCACGTCCCGTCCAAGCAAGCTTCACATACCATCACATTTCCATAAAAAACGCGAGTCTACCGCTAAGTTATATATTTGCCGGACCTATAAATTTCCTTGATTGAGATAGCCCCACATCAGAATTGAAAAAAAATTCAATCTGAATTACATGGCATCGAGATATTTGAGCTTCACCTTATAGTCGAGTTCGGATAATGCAAATGGAGAACGCAAGCACCCTCCTCACTGGGTCCATGCAGTTTAGAAAATTCACAAATTCTAAATAAGAAGTTCATCTTCTCCCTATCCACAAAATTTATGTAAAGGGCAAAAAGATGATTTTCGTTCTTCCATTTTTTCGTTATTTGTTCTTTCGATAATCCCGATTTAAATGTTTTTGTCTTCACGGGACGGTTTGAGTTATTTCTGGCAAATCAAATGATATTTTTGGCTTTTGAAAGAAATGATAGCTATGGCTAATTATCACAAAAAGGAAACTACATTATTAGACATGGGCTTTGGGCCGGTCCAACCCAGAACCGGCCCAAAACCGGCCCGTTTACCCGGCCCAAAACCGGAACCGATTGGCCCGGTTCTGGAACCGGTAACCGGCCCAGTTAAATTGAACTGGGCCGGTTCGCAGGTCGTGGAACCGCGGATTACCGGTTCCGGTTCCGCGGTTCCGGTTCCGAACCGGAACCGGAACCAGCCCAACGGCTATATAGCCGTTGGGCCAACGGGCCATTCTATTTTTTTTATTCTTTAAAACTTCTAAAATTACATTTTTAACCTCAAACCAAAAATCTATAAATACCACCTCATTTAATCATTTTAACTCACAATTACATCCAAATCTCTTCCAATCTCCCTCAAAAAACTCTCAAAAAATCATCTCATATTAATATTTAATATTATTAACAATATTTTATTTACACTACTACACACACTCACTTAGGGTTGCAAACGAATCGAATCGAGTCGAATACCGCAATATTCTATTCGTATTCGGATGACAATCGAATACGAATACGAATACTCGAATATTTAATCGAATCATAAAATCGATTCTTATTCGAATTCGAATATATTCTCGAATATTCTAATCGAATATCGGATATCTGTATTCAAAGTCATGTTTCATTTTTTATTTAATAAAATATAAACAATATTATATTTAAAATATATATTGAATTATAATAAATTATATTTACATATATATTGAATTATAACATATTATTTTTAAATGTTTTAGTGAGTTATCATATATTATATGTGAATATAGATTCATTATACTATATTTTATGTTATATTATTCGAATCGAATAATTCGATTAATTTTCGATTCGAATATCGTGATTTCATATTCGTATTCGTATATTTCTCGAATCAAAAAAAATATTCTTATTCGAATTCGTATTCTAAATATTCGGATTCGAATCTTAAAATTTCGAATCGAATCGCAAATCGAACCAAAAAAGTTCGATTCGTTTGTTATTATTATACACCAATATAATTATTATTATACACCAATAACCTTATTATTTTTTTTCTTTCTTTTATGTTTTTATTTGTACTTTTTAGGTAGTTTTTTTTTTTTTGTACTTTTCTTTTTTTTTTTTTTTTGTTTTTTTTGAATAGAAGTTTTGGATATTTTCTAAAGAATTTTTTCAAAGTAAAAAAAAATAAAATTAAATGGGCCGGTTCCGGTTTTGGAACCGGAACCCGCCCAATAAAGACCCGGGAGTTCTAGGTATGGTTCTGGGCTGGTCCCGGGAAAATGGTCCCGAAACCGGAACCGGTACCACGGCAGAACCGGTTGAACCGGAACCGGTGGAACCGGAACCGGTGGAACCGGAACCGCCGGAACCGGCCCGGAACCGGCCCAATTCGGCCCAAAGCCCAGGCCTAACTGGCCGGTTCCGGTTTTGGAACCGGAACCCGCCCAATAAAGGCCCGGGAGTTCTAGGTATGGTTCTGGGCTGGTCCCGGGAAAATGGTCCCGAAACCGGAACCGGTACCACGGCAGAACCGGTTGAACCGGAACCGGTGGAACCGGAACCGCCGGAACCGGCCCGGAACCGGCCCAATTCGGCCCAAAGCCCAGGCCTAACTACATTGCAAGAACAAAGTCAAACCAACGCCAAGAGCTGCTCATTCCGTACAAATTCAGGGTCAGATCAGCTCCGCAATTAGGGAAAAAAACCACAATTTTTCTTATTTTCCAATGAAAGATAATTTCAATTTAACTCGAAAGATCTCAGCAGTTAATTTCAATCGATCATTACTTGCGGGAGCCGTTGGGAGCATCCAAGTCCTGAAGATTCAGCAACAGCTCATCGGAGTTCAAGTACACCTTGTTGGCCGCCGAGTTAGCAATGGTGTGTGCAATTTCCTTCGATGCCTCGATCCTCCTAAGCGTAATAAAAGCAGGGTTGTTTGCAATAGCTTGACCTATCAGCATTGCGCTCTTTGCCTCTCCCTGGTTCGTGCAATAAGGTTCGAGTTAATGTAATAAGAGTTGGGATGTTTTAGCACCACCATTGTCCAGTATAAACAGAAGAAAAATACTGAAATTTTGAATTATTGATTTACCTGAGCTCTGATGATAGCACTACGTTTGTCTTGCTCAGCCTTGTCGACAACAAACTTGGCCCTTTCGGCCTCTTGAGCAGCAACCTGCTTAGCTTCGATTGCAGCTGTGAATTCTTTTCCAAAGGTCAAACTGGTGATGGAGACATCATCCAATGCAATGTTGAAATTTGCAGCTCTCTCTGTCAATATCTTGCGAATTTCTCTACTGACATTCTGCGTTGATTGATTTAAGAAACAAGAAATGTTATCGATATTTAAACTTTATCAAGCGTACTGAGCACATAGTTCGAGGAATAGCATTACCACAAGTAACGTAGACATGAATTGAATAATGCAAGAATATCCCGCTAATTCCTTTCTTTCAACGTCTATGACAACGAAATGTAACGAGTACAGGAATTAACACCTATTCTCTAACATCGAGACTGATTGCTCATCGCATGAAGGAAACATTACAGGATTTTCTCACAGTAGTCCCACATTTGAACTTTGTCAAAGTTTTGAAAGAAAACAAACTTTGTAACTCACAATTGGAACTACCACACAAGCAAGCAAGCAAATCTACATGTGACAATAACAATATTCAGTATCACAGAGATACGATACCTACCTCTCTCTGGGTGATTAGTTGGCTAGCATTATACTGAGCAACAACAGCTTTGAGAGTCTCATGAATAATTGAGGGAAGAACTCTCTCATTGTAGTTCTCACCAAGAGTACGGTATATTGTTGGTAGCTGGTCTGGGACGGGACGAGTGAGAACACGAAGACCTATTTTCACCTGAAAGAATCACGTTGCGGAAGATAAAATCACAATATTCCATTTGCAATTTTTTATAATTTTAACTCTGAATAATACTTAACAGAACGCATACAAATAGGGCAAGGGCTTAACAGAAATACTTAGAAAAGAATAATTTCTTTAGGCATTTAGGGCAGTTGCCAAGTATCTTCATAATCGAAGGGTTAGAGAAAGGTACCGAACAGGCTCTCAGAAAACATAATATGTCATGGAAAGAGTAATAATTGATAAAATTGTTTCAGAAAATTAGGATAATATAAGGTTACCCTCCATTTTTTTCAAAGGACAATCATGAGAGAATAATTATCAAGTTGAAGATCATTAAATCCCAGGGTAAAAAATGATCGAGCCATGCTATAAAGCATGCATAGCTAACTGCCATGAAGACATATATGTGATACACAAACAATGAGAGCGAGAGAGACAGAGAGAGCAGGAGAGTGAGGGTCCTACCATCTGAAGATCACGGCTGCCTGAAGTGCTCTCGACTAGATGTGGTCGAGCACGTACATCATAAATGATCGGCCTCTCAAACCATGGGATCATAACATGTGTCCCTTCAGGATATACCTGCATAGTATATCATATTCTCCATAAGAACGCGAGTTAAAAAACGTGTAACTTCGGCAATGGGAAAAAAAATGGTATCCACATATGATACTCAATTGGGAGGAATGGCAATCACATCGTCCCACCAAATACAATTGAGAACCCACGATGAAGATTATGAGATGACAAAAGGAAAATAAAAACCATAGTCAGTACAAACAAAAGAGGAAATACCTTCTCCTTGATACCCCCAACACGGTTGAAAACAATGGCACGGTGACCACCCTCAACATTGTAAAGACTGTTCCCCAGCCCATAAACTCCGAGCCCAAGCACAGCTCCCAGCTTTAACAAGGCACCAGCTGCACCGCCACCAGGCATCTTGGGAACCTTCATATTCACGTTCATCTTCGAAACAACTTCATAAAAGATAAAACAGTGGTATTTAAGATATATTGTTCATCATAAAAACCAAGACAAGCAATAAAAAATACTGCACTGAGATGTTATTCCATATCAGGTAACTAAATCACACATTCGACATGCATATACAACATTATAAGTGTATCTATAATGCATGAAGCTACTCTAGAATTCTAGTTTTGTGCTTTATAACGGTTTATCTTGTGTTTTTTGGTCTCACTCTCATTGCTATCCAATTTGATATCACATGTTGGACTCTAAAATCAATGCCACATTTAAGGAGGACGTGCTGTGTTATCCCACAACAGAAAAATTAAAGCAATTAAGCCATTCTAACTACTCTATCTTACCTATAACATTGATACATTTTCCGAAAGCGGAATTTAACATAGCGAAATCTACATTAACGGAAAACTGCTTTTCAACATCAAAACACCTCAAACTTCAACCAGTTAGAAGAATTGCCTTCAATTCATCAAATAACGGATGAAGCACAGAGAAATTATAATTTGCGTAGTCAAGATCACTCACATTGTACAGTAAACATATAGAAAGACCGCCTAACACAAGATCCACGTACCAAGCTATGATTAATTACATAAACCACTTAAAACAATTAGCTCACATAGCTGATGCGAAAACAGAAACCCCAATCGGAATAAAAAATTCAACACAAAAGCAACATATCGAAGATTTAGCTTCTACAACTCCAGGCTAACCAAGTTAACCACCAACGCTTATAGGAGCTCAAACGAGAAAGAAGAGCTGATTTTCACTTACCTCGATGGAATAGTAAGCGGTCGAAAATGTAGGAAGGAGAACGGCAGAAAAAGAGGAAAAGGGTTTAGGGGAGGAGAGGTACGAGGGTTTTTTCTCCTTGTTCTTCGAATTTATTTATTTAATTACTAATTATCATTCAATTACTTTTCGTTTCGGACAAGAAATTGTATTATCTGATTTTCTGTTATCGGCCCAAAAGGCCCAAAACAATCTCAAACTTTAGCCGTTAAGTTCATAGATCATATTATATTTCACGTATTCCATTGTACGGTAGCTAGGTGTATATTTAGCAGAAAGGTTTACATAAAACTAATTAAAGAGTATGAAATATATATGTTTATCTAAATTTGTAAACATGTGTTTATCTTAAATTTTTGAATACTTACGATGAATGTGGAGCCCATAATCGAGTTCGGACTCGACAATCATAAATTCAAGTTGAGCTTCAATTTAGCAGGGTCCTCGAGTTCTTTCGCTCATACACAAAATCAAGAAATTAGCTAACATTTAAGTAAGAGTGCATATAAAGTAGTAATTACCTATAATGATTATGTATGGAGAATATTGCACCGTGGATCAGACTTAGCTAATTAGTTGGTTTTAGTTTGTTTATTTTGTTATTATGAGTAAGATGGTTAGCTAGCGTTTCTTTTAGTAGAATAACACTTTCTGTATATATACACAAATATGTACACACTTGAATACAACGAATATCATATTTTTCTTCTTCCCAAAATTTCCTTCACTCTAACGATATGAATCTGAGGCAAATCTGTAGAATTTTCATGGTATCAGAGCAGTGACGATCAACCATTGCTACTGTTAAACTTCTTGTTGGTCCCTATTTGATCCAACAATACTAATCTAGAATGAATTTACCACGATTTAAGATGGAAGAATTGCTTCAACGTGGGGTGCATGTGTGTATTTGAAGGTTGGTGGCTTCACAAAATTCTCTCTCTATAATTTTAACACACAAGACACACATAACTATGTGTTAGGGTTTTAGTATTTATACCACAAGTTGATATATAATACTTGGGCCCTTGTAAGCCCATTACAAGAATAAAATCACTGGGCTCTAAAACATTAAAGCCTAGTTCACTAAATTAATTACAAGATTAAGATAACCTAATTTAATTGAACACAATAAAATAATCCGAACAATCTCCCCCTTTGTGTTCAATTTGCAATTTAGCGCTTGTCATCTTGGTCTTGTAATTATCCTGAGTCCTCAAAGAACACATATCAAAGTATGCGGCGGAAACGTGTGCGTGCGTGTTCTTCTTCAATCTCCTCCTCCTTTATCTTGTCTTGTGACCTCTTCTTTAGGAGATCAAAGCTCACCATGTTCTGAACATCTCTTCACGAAGCTGCTTGCCAGATCGTCTCTTTATATTCAATCTCTCCCTTCAATAGTTACAACTGCCCCTACATTTGGTCAACCTTTAGTTGGAATTGGGGAGTTCTCTTTAAATTTGGAGAGGCGTAAATGGAGGCGGATCTTCACTTCTTGTGTTCTGGCTCTCCCGTAGATAGTCGCGACTCCCCCTACATTTGTTCAACCTTGTGTTGGGATTGGGGAGTTCTCTTTAAATGGGGAGAGCTGTACACGAGGCGGCAACTTTGATCTTTGACGTCTGTGGTGTTTGCTTGATTACCTAACACGCTTGAAATTCACCATTTTCTAATCTATCTTGCATTTTGTCGTAGTATTGCTCCCATTTTGCTTTAGTGCTACTCCCCCTCATGAGGATCGAGTTGGGGAGATCGTCATGCGATCGATCAAAATGGGGCATTGTCTTTGGCAAGAAGATTGCGTCGTCAGGACAAGAAGTCGAGTTGATTGATACTCACGGGAACTCTTTTTCTCGGCGCCAGATTGGTCTTTTTCGAAGGAAGTTGTCTGGTTCGGCCTCGAGGAAGCTCCTCTAGCTCCAGAAGAAGGTATGCGTGTGGTGTCTTTTAACATGTGCCAAAGCTCCTTTAGAATGGATCATTGGTGGTTCCAGTGGAGTTCAGCTTCATCGTAGTAAGCGCGGCGGAATATTGATGGTGAACGTGGGATGTGTTATAAAATGTGCCAAGGCTCCTTCTGAATTGACGTTTGAGTGCAGGAGAGCCCGACTTTATAGTGGTACGCACGACGGAAGTTGGTGGGTGGTCCGACCTGTTTGTTTATAGGATCTCCTTTCCCCCTCATGGCGATTCGTGTTAACGAGATCGGCATGCTTGTATAGGAGTCGAAGAAATACATAAACGACAGGTCGGTGTGGGTAATAACCAGACAGAGCCACTAAGGCAATCCATCGACACGAGTTCAGAGTTAAACTCTGAGACGCGGTCTGTGAGGACAGGGCTTAGAACCAGAGCCACATAGGCGTTCCGTTAACATCAATCCAGGAGCGTGCTCGCAGACGATGGCCTGAGACCGCTGTTGTTTGATATTGCAACGGCAGAACTTCCTTCTGATCATCGAAGCATGTCTTAGAATGACATGTCTACGGAAGTTCAGATCTGGTCACAAAGTCCAGATGAGAAAAGGTGTATGTGTCCTAAAAAAAATATAAAACTTTTAGGAAGTGAGGACACCTAGACTCGACGTGTTCAAGAAAGTTCAGTGGTGTGGGGCTAACTACCACTTAATTCAATATCTCCCGCGTCCAAGTGAAATGGTGATAGATTATGCGGCTCCCCGTGATTTTATGAAACATCGGTCTATTGGGAGATCGATGAGTGGCTAAGGCTCGGTTGTGCATGCGCCATTGGACCAAATGAGGCGACTTCTACCCCGGAGCTGATAAAAATAAGCTCCAGCACCTATATGGGATGGCCCGAATGTTTTGTGAGTTGAGGCATATGTGAAACGTCTGCTCTTCGGTCTTGTCAAGAATTGCCAAATGGGAATGTGGCTTATGGACTTGAAATCTTCACTAACATTCGGCTACGTTCCAGGCTAGGTTCAGTTTGGTCTGACTGAACCATGAGAACTTATAATCCATGTGTCAGTCAAGTTTGGTGAGTGCTACTTCATCAGCAAGTCGGAGCAGGGCGGTTGAGATTATCTTCGTGTTTGTGTATGGATGTCACCCTTTTGTAATTCTCGAACTCTTGAGGGTCGAGTTTTCAAGTGAAGTCCATCATGAGAGGTGGAAGCGTCTGAGAGGGTTTTTCTTTCTTTTTCCTCTTTTCTTTTTTTTTTTGCTTTTCTTTTCCCTTGTTCTTTCGTTTTTTTGCTTTTCTTTTCCCTTTTTTTATGTATACATTTATATTATCGTAATAGTAGTAGATAAGTAGTATCGTAATAGTAATAGATATAGGTATATGTATAGGTATATGTATATGGGTTACAGTAAGTTTCTCCCCCTCAAATCGTGCACCTAAGATGTATCCCCCCTAAAAATGTACTTCCCCTCATAAATATGGAGTGATACTCCCCCTCAATGCATGCACATTTAAACATGTATGTTCTCTCCCAATTAAATAAGCGTGAACGTATTTATCTATTTTCAGATCAGATGCAAACTAAAGAATTACTGTTGTTTAAAAATGCATTAGAATGTACGTTTTTGCTATTTAACACTTAATATAGGTATTTTAACGATTCAGCTTGTATGCATACGTGAATGTTTAAGCTTGAATTGTTTTCTCTCTCTCTTTTTTTTAATATTTATGCATAGTGAAAATATACCTATGAGAGGGTATTAGACATTTCGGTACATATGCATGCTAAAATTTAACATTTAAGGTTTTTCTGAATCATGTATGTATATAATGTACCCTCGTGTGATTGCTCGCATCGCTATCCAGTCGTGTATGTGGAGCAACCGAAGGTACCATACATGCTGGGATGTTTGGCTGCTCTCATCGCATACTAGTCATGGGTGTGGAGCAGCTCTCTTGTACCTACCCATGCTGGGATTCTGCAAAAACTTTATTGGGATTTTGGTACCCATTTTTGGATGGGTCCTCCCTTGTTAGCAGAAAACAAGTTAAGCACATTTGGTTCAGATATTGATCCTAAATCATCCTTTAAAGTCCTATCCACTTTGATTTGTGATTTAGGAATCCAGGTTTGGTGAACCTTAGAGGGAAATGACAATTCAGCGCCGGTGAATGTGTGCCTAGGTGTAGAAGACCTAAAGATTTTCTCCCTAACCAGTCGCATAAGATGCTTTCTAGAATGAATATGGACTGGATATTTCAAGTAGCAATATGAGCCTATGGCGCTATATGCGTCATTGGATGATGAGTCATGTTGCCTACAAGATTTCACATCATTCACTTTATAATGATGAGTCTACGGGATTTGAGAAGTTCGTCTATGTAAAGATTGGAACTTCTTCGTTGCACGCTTCCCTTTTGATAGGAATGGGAGAGGAAAAACCTTGAACATTCTCGGGTTTAATTTTGGAAGATAATACCGATTTTCCTTTCTCCTTTTTAATCTTTATTTGTTCCTTAGCTATTTTTAGCGCTTTGCTTTTACTTAACGTTTCAGCTTCAGTCAAAATTGACTTAGAATGATTAGTAAAAGCCTTTTCGGTTTTAGGAACGAAGATGCTGGTTTTTTGTTTTGTTTTCTTTAACTGTTTTGAGGAAGATATATTACTTGAAAAATCATTGGAAACAGATAAAGATGGGGAAATTTTTAGAAGTAAAATCTCTTTTGAGAGTTTTTCATTTTCAGCGTTGGAAACCTACTCTTTCAGATTCCAAGATTGCGTTCAATTCCGAAATTTTACTAGCAACCTCTGATTTCCTAACAAGGAGTAGGTTTTTGATAATGTAAATTATTTTCCCCAATAGAAATTAAGTTAGAAGGAGAGTTTTTGTTTGTTGGACCTAAATTCGAAATATCAGTCTCTAACCGTTTAATCGTAGAGTAAAGCATACGTTGTTCTTCTAAGACTGTCTCATATTTTGATGAGACTTCATTTTGCTCAGCTTCGCAAAACGTAAACTATTACTCATCTCGCAGACCCTCTTTTCACTATCTTCTAACTTAGTTTCTAAGCTAATGATCTTGGACTTTGCAATGGTCAAATCTTCATTAGCATAGGCTAGGTTTTCTTGTTGCTTAAGCAACACAGAGTAATTAGTAGCAAGTTTTGCTTCTAATTCCTCAATTTTCCTAGCTTGAGCATCCATTTTGATTAATATAATATTATTAATTAATTTTTTTTTGTTTAAAACAAATTGGCTTTTGGAAGTTCTGTTTCGAAAAGTTTGGTTTACTTGAGAAGTATCGTGAAGTATCGAAGAAAGTCAGTGTCGAAATTTTTTTGGTGTGCACCTAAATATTTTGAGATAATTTCGAAACCTTCGTGAAAATTATCAAAACTTTCTCTATAAGTTGCCAATGTCCTAACTTGATTGTTGGATATAAATGATCGTTGACACGTTTTGTGTATTTGCTTTTAAAAAAAAGATTTTACGAAACGTCGTCTACACCGAAAATTTTGGACCCAAAAAATTTATTTAGAAAATTTCGAAAAAGTTTTAAAAGAGACTGTGTCCGTTGGATTCAGAAATTATATATATATATATATATATATATTATTAATTTTAAATTTTAAATTTTTTTTATTTCTACCAATGATAAAAAAAACAAATTCAGAAAATTTTGAAAGATTTTTTTTAAAATGGGGATACTGTAGCAGTTTCGGGTACTGTAGCGTTTTGGGCGAATTGCTACAGTGAGTATGACGAATTTGCTACAGTTAATTTGTGAAAATCATTTGCAATCGGGCTATTAGATTGAATTGCTACAGTGTTTCAGGTGCTACAGTGATGTGCTACAGTGTTTCGGGCGAAATTGCTACAGTGAAAATTTACAGTCGGGCTATTAGATTGAATTGCTACAGTGTTTCGGGCGAAACTGCTACAGTGATTTTTTTATTAAATCAGTCCACTTTTGGGTGTTGACCAGTCAAGTTTCGGGTTGACCAGTCCACTTTCGGGTTTGACCAGTCAAAATTGGATTAACTAGTCAAATTTCAGGTGTTGACCAGTCCAGTTTCGGGTTTGACCAGTCAAAATTGGATTAACTAGTCAAATTTCAGGTGTTGACCAGTCCAGTTTCGGGTTTGACCAGCCAATTTCGCTCAAAACTGAATAAAAATGCCCGAAACTGAATGAAGATGCCCGAAACTGGATAAAAGTGCCCAGAATAAGGTACTGTAGCAATCTAGACAGAAAACTGACGAAAAACAGATCGATTTCTACCCAAACTCACCCAAAATAAACTGAAAAAAGTTGGGTAATCACTTCAAATCACTTGAAAACAACCTAATTACCTCTTGAGCTTATAAAATCAGTAAAATCAACTCAAAAACTCAAGAAATAGCAGAAATTCGAACCCAAAAAAATACCCAAAAATTTCAGAAATCTCACTCAAATCCAAACGTGTTTGCTCTGATACCACTTGTTGGTCCCTATTTGATCCAACAATACTAATCTAGAATGAATTTACCACGATTTAAGATGGAAGAATTGCTTCAACGTGGGGTGCGTGTGTGTGTTTGAAGGTTGGTGGCTTCACAAAATTCTCTCTCTATAATTTTAACACACAAGACACACATAAATATGTGTTAGAGTTTTAGTATTTATACCACAAGTTGATATATAATACTTGGGCCCTTGTAAGCCCATTACAAGAATAAATCACTGGGCTCTAAAACATTAAAGCCCAGTTCACTTAAATTAATTACAAGATTAAGATAACCTAATTTAATTGAACACAATAAAATAATCCTAACACTTCTGATTATTTGATCTATTATTGTTCTATTCTATTCTTCGACTACGAATCTTCTGCACATGGCGGAAAATCAAATTCAACCAAATTCTGAGGTGGATAATTCGCTAGCTTTTGTGCTTCATGGATCTGATTCCCCGGGGATGATTCTCGTCACGAATCTGTTAACCAGAGACAATTATGCATCATGGAGCCACGCGATGACTATTGCGTTAGGAGCTAAAAAGAAATTGGGATTTGTCAATGGTCGAATTAAGGAGCCTGCGGTCACTGATTCAAATCACGAGGCATGGCAATAGGTGAATTTTATGGTAGTGTCTTGGCTGATTAACTCGATGTCAAAGGAGATTGCGGTGGGATTTGCCTTCTCGTCGAATGCTATGGTTCTGCGGGAGGCCCTGAAAATGAGATATGGTACTTCAAATGCGCCGCAGGTGTTCAATTTACAAAAGAAAATCGTTTCCATCACACAAGAAGTCTGCCACTCGATCTCTATTTTACAAAGTTGAAGAGGTGTTGGGATGAAATAAACCACATTGATCCGCCGGTGCAGTGTACATGTGCGGCAAGGGTAATGATTGAACAAAAGGAGAACAAAAGTACATCGTCCAATTCCTAATGGGGCTAAATGATAGTTATGAAGGGGTTAAACACCATATCCTCATGATGGGTCCCTTGCCTGACGAGAACAAATCTTACTAAATGGTGATGATGTTGAAAACCAGAAGAAAGTTAGCATGTTCATGCCTGATTCGAATGTCACCAGTGCTTTTATGACACACAAATGCACTGAGGCAAGGAAAGCGATCTTAAGCAAGGAAGAAAGGAAGAGATTGTGGTGTGACCACTGCAAAAGAAATGGGCATGCAAGGAGCGGATGCATTCTCCTACATGGATTTCCTGAATGGTGGCAAGAACTGAAGGATAAGAATAACAAGATACAGTCTCTTGCACCAGCATATAAATATCAAAATACCCAGCAAAGGAAGATGATGAATGTCATGGAACCACTTCCAGATAGCAAGGAGAACCATTCTCATTAACTGCAGGAGATGATGAACAGTCTGAACTTGTTGCAACAAGAAGTTCGAAGGATGATTGATGGGAAACAGCCTGCGGGACAGAGTGCTGATAATATGGTAAACTATTCGCATTTTGGCGAATTCTTAGGTATGAATTACAACATACTTCTAAGTTCACTGAAACTCTGGGTCTGTGGTCTTGGGTACTAGACAGTGGAGCTACCAACCACATGGTACATGACCTAAAACCTATGCCTTCTCATAAACCAGTAACTTCTTTTCACCTGTTTACCTTCCTGATGGCACCATTAAAGTCATTAAATATATAGGAGATGTGCCTCATTCCTAAGATTTTATATTGCCAGATGTTCTACATATACCCGATTTCCAGTATAACCTAATATCAATCCACAAATTAGCCAAACAGAACAACCTGATCACCCTTTTTTCTACTGACTATTGCATTCTACAGGACCAAACGACTAAGAGGATTGCGGCTGTGGACGGGTTGTTAACAAGCTATACATATTGGATGAGGATTCTTTCAAGCCGAGTAGGATCAAGCAGTTTTCGACCCTAAGTACTTCTGTTTCTACCCCAAACATCTATCAAATAACATTGTAAGTCGGCCTGACCATCATATTTGGCATAGTCGACTAGGTCACACATCTTCTACTGTCATGAGTCACATATCATGTATTGATTCGACCCATACGCAATACACTTGATGTGAGATTTGTCCCCTTTCCAAACAACAACGTCTACAATTTCCCATAAGCCGCACAAAATCCCAATCTTGCTTCGATCTCATACACATTGACATATGGGGCCCTTACAAGCATAAAACCTACAATGATTGTCACTATTTCTTAACTAAAGTTGATGATCATAGTAGAGCCACTTGGACCTTTCTCATGACATTTAAATCTCAAGCTGTCACCTTACTCAGATTTTTTTTTATGATCCAAAATCAGTTCCAAAAAACTCTGAAACATATTTGATAATGGAAGTGAATTTCTTAGCCTAGCCTATCAAAACCTTCGAACCTCGGTATCATCCATCAAAAAACTTGTCCCTACACACCTCAACAAAACGGTGTTGTTGAGCGAAAACATAAACACCTATTACAAATGGCCCGATGCATTATGTTTCAATCTGGTCTTCCCAAGGGGTTTTGGGGTGATGCACTTCTTGTTTCTACCTACCTTATAAACAGATTGCCATCTGCAAAATTACGGTGGCAAAGCCCATATTAGATTCTCTATGGCACTGCTCCAGATCTAAGTCATTTAAAACCTTTGGATGCCTTTGTTTTGCCACAAATGTCATCCCTCACAAAGATAAACTTGCACCACGAGCCATTCGAGGTGTATTTCTTGGATATCCCACTGGCCAAAAAGCATACAAGGTCTATGTCCTCACTACTGAAACCATTATTATATCCCGTGATGTCATTTTCCATGAAGACATTTTTCCATTTCAAACCAGAAATATTGAAAGAGATAATGGGTTGTCTTTATTCCCTGATCCAATATTACCCAAAGCTACACATGATCTGTGATAAACGCATTTCAATGCGTTTACCATGGTATTTATTTGGGGTATAATAGAGCTTTAGCAATCAATTTATGCATTTATTGCTATATTTACACTTATTTTTATATTGAAGGAGCTTAGGACGAGTTTCGGGCGAAAAGGAGTAAAACGGTGCAAAACAATGAAAACTGGTGAAGGTCACGGCCGTGACACCTAGTGCACGCGGCCGTGACGAAGGACAGAAAGTTGGACTGATAGGGGTCACGGCCGTGACACATTAAGCACCTGGCCGTGACACTTGGCAGAGAGATCGACTGAAGATGGTCACGGCCATGACGCCTTATGCACTTGGCCATGACATGAGGCAGCGAGTGACGAGACGCGAGAGGATGATGGTCACGGCCGTGACGGCCCATGTCCCAGGCCGTGACCGTTATGTAAATTAGTATAAAAAGCCCAAATTCGACCCAGAAAAGGACTTTTTCACCGGAGATCAAACCTAAACCGTCCAGGGACGAAAAAAGAGCCAAAAGAGTGCAGAATTGCATCCCGGAGCGCAAGAGACGGAGCAACGACGCAATCACGCCAAATTGAACGCAGACGAAGATACTCTCGCACCACCATCGCAGATCATCCGTATATCAAGATTATGAGTTCTTCGCCTTTATTTCTTATCACTTTCGTTGTTTTCCCGTCTATTATGCGTAGCTAGATCCCTTTTGTGTTTGGGATTAGATGAACGCTAGGATCTTTCGTAGTTAAGACATATAATTATCGTGACTTTGTGTTTTGACTATTTATTGTTTTATGAATCTGTTTCGTTGCTTTAATATTTCTATGTGTTAAAGTGATCGTGTGGGAAAACGTTTAGGGCGACGGCTAAACAACCTTTAGACCGTTCGTAGAAGATATGATTCGAGTATAGGGCGAAAGCAAATACTCGATCCTCGCAATTAGTAATTACTGAATTGTAGATCCCCGCGAGCGTTTAGGGCGACAGCAAACTCGCGAGCGGGTAGAAAATTACTGCGATCTAGTCAGAATCACGTAGGAGCGCTAATTTATTGTCTTAGCCGACAGTACCTAGCGGGATTCGAATCTCGAGCACATCTCTATTATTTAAAAGCTTCGTACCAGCTTTAAGCGTGTTCTTTGAATCTCTGGTTGATTTAGGAGTGATCTGTTAGGTTAAGTCACAAAACAATCTGCGTATTTTATTTAGGCTAAATATCGAGTCGATAGGTCACTACTAGTACTTAGTTTATTCCTTGTGTTCGATACTCGTCTACTCACTTTACTGCACTACACACGATAAGTCCACTCACTGCCTATCGCACGTCGGTGAGAGTAATTAGGTATTCGTTTTAATTATTACATGTCGCACTTTTCATTCACACACCACGTGTCGATTAATCTGGAAGTGTCATATGATGCTCCCTATTATACTGATATACAACATCCAACTTCCCCTTCACAACCTCTTGGGAACAGCCATACCTCAGACCAAATAGAATCTGCTAATGAACCTACCACTTCCCATATTAACCCATCATCCTCATATATTTCCCATCCTTATTTTAGACGAAGTTCTAGAGCAAAACATATTCCTACTTGACTGAATGACTACATATCTGACAATAGGTAGCCACGTGACACAAGTCTTCCGCGCAATCAGTATCTTCTACTCTATACACACCTCATACTTACCCTTTCTATATCAATCCTTCTTTTTCTCCTACGTATAAGTGCTTCTTAGCAAATCTGCAAAATATCCATGAACCACGGACCTATGATGAGGCCAAGAACTATCGGAGTGGGCTGATGGCATGAGAAATGAGCTCACAGCGCTTGAAGCTAATGAGACTTGGTTCTTACTCAACTACCAAAAGGGAAGAAAACCATTGGTTGTGGGTCTTCAAAGTCAAATGTAAAGTAGATGGCTCCATTGAGAAACGTAAAGCCCGCCTTGTAGCTAAAGGCTACAGTCAAGTAGAAGGAGTCGACTACTTCGATAGTTTTTCTCCCGTGGCCAAACCAGTCACAGTGCGACTGCTTTGGCCGCAGCAAAATCCTGGCCACATGAGCAACTCGACATTAACAACGCATTTCGTCATGGATTTCTTAATGAGGATGTCTACATGCGTCCTCCGCCTGGTTATCAACTTGTTGATTCTCTGGTCTGCTAGCTGAAACGATCATTGTATGGGCTTAAGCTGTAACGACCCAACTTCCTAGATACGTATTTTGGCGGATTTTCGCAGCGTAAGCAGCGGAAAACCCATTTAATTAAAACTTTTAAAATATAATAATACAAATACATTCGATGTCTAAATCCATAAGTCCAAACACAAACACATTTTGATTCATTTGGCCGAAGCCCAATAAGTCCAAACACAAATTTAAAAACACGAAACATAAACTCGTTCCACAGGTCGCGTCCCATGTACTGCGCCGCCCTCAAAAGTCCGTGGAGTCACCGCCATCAGCCGTCTTACCTACACACGTAAACCCTGAGCTTTTGCCCAGTAGATGAAAATATGCATGAATGCAAATGCTCTCGCATCCCAATCTCGACTTATCTCACAAATATACACGCTCGACTCTTTTCTCATATCTCATATCTCATATCATCACATCACATTCAGGGCCCGAGGCTTAGGTACTAAAGGCAACACGCGCGCAGGGGTCCGTAGCTCGGGAGGCCCCACTCCCCACAAGGGTCAGTAGCTCGGGAGGCCCACTCCCCACATCTCAATCATATAGTGCGCCTTAGTCCTAACCTCAACTCATACCATTCGACAACCATCAATCGGTCATAAACTACCCCACTGAACATCACTATACAATATTACCGTGACTCCCCACAGTTCTCTCTTTTCGTACATGTGTATGCAAATGTCGTGCAAATAGTATGCAACATATAAAATGCATCATATTAAACAACAACATATCGGCCCAATCTAAAAAAAACTATCATACACCAAATAGTTCGAGACCAAAATCCGCGTTTCGATTTAATCGACCCGAAACCTTAACCACAGAAACTCTCCCTAAATTCACTAATAGTTCCCAAAATTTAATCCTTTTTACTTTAAGACCCTAATTTCACAATTGGTCCCTAATTTAATATATTTTAAAATTCTAACGTCCAATTTTCAAAATATCACTTAAATTTCTAATTTACAAATATCTTTATGAATTGTTTTTGCACTTAAAATCCCAAAATCTCATAATTTACTTTAAAAATTTCAGATTAGCCCCGAAAGCTATATATTTCTTTAAAAATCTCCCCGTTCGGAGTTTTACATTCTCAGCCCCTAGATTCTTAAACTTTTCAATCTAGTCCCCTAATTTTTGAAAATTAGACAAAGGGCCCCAATTATTTATGCCAAATTTCAAATCTGCCCCAAAAGCTTTATATTTCTTTAAAAATCTCCCTTTTTTGGATTTTACATTCTCAGCACCCAGATTTTTGAAACTTTTCAATCTAGTCTCCAAATTAAAAAAACAAAAACTATTTTATACGGCTGTTTGGCGACAGTTTAGTATCTCTCAATGATCACAGGGTAAACGACGTCCGATGGACCTGAAATTTTAAACATAGATAAACAACTTGCAAATCTTGATTCTGTCCAAAGGGATTTTTAATCCGAATTCTAGATCGTGAGATATAAATTTTTGAACCTCTTGGCCGAAATGGATAAAGAAAACCCTAGAAAACACTAATCCTCCCCAAGTTTTGTTCTATCCTCTTAATCACAAGTCCTCTAACTCTATTCTTATGTTTCATAGACCTAAACTTCATAAAGATTAAGGTATTAAGCTGGCCGAATTTTAGCATGTAAGCATCATCGCGAAAATCATACAAGAAATTCACGTTTAGCACGTAAACACGTATAAGTTCGAAAGAGATCATGCAATCACGAAAAATTCACGGATTCAAAACTTGTTTACGTGTGTAGGTGATCTTCACCTACCTTAATCCGTAGAGAGCTACGTAACATGTTGTGTCGTATGATCCCGACCCGAGAGCTTCGATCCCGAGCTTCCGGAGAATTTTCTCCTCCTCCTCCTTCTCCTTTCTTTCTTTCTTCTTCTTCTTTTTTTTTCTTCTTCTTTCTCCCTTTCTCCCTCTATCTCTCGGCCTCTCTCCCTTCTTTCTTTCCTTTCACCTTATTTATTTATTTTGCCCTCCATGTGTATTAGTTGTTGAATGGTATTTCAAAGATACCCTACCCTCACATGCATGGAGGAGGAATATTGAGGATGCCATGTGGGTTCCTTGTCATCATGAAGGAAACTTCCCACCCACCTTCAATTATTTTAGTCCTCCCTTTCAATTTTTTTTTTTATATTTGAGCTTTAGTTTCTCATTTTTCGGCCCCTTTTAAATTCCTCGGGTCCAATCGTAAATTCTTGGCTCGACACGGAAAGAAATCGGTGTATGTTCGAAATCGACTTCACACATTCCGAATATTATTGAAATAATCCCGTATTAAATTTTTACGGGTATTACATTCTCCCCCCCCTTACAAGAATTTCGTCCCCGAAATCACCTCTAAAGAAATAATTCGGGATAACGATTCTTCATATCATCTTCTCGCTCCCACGTGGCTTCTTCAACCGCTTGGCTTCGCCACAGTACTTTGACTAACGGAATATTTTTATTCCGAAGTCGCTTCACTTCGCGCACTAAGATTTCAACTGGCTCCTCTTCGTAGCTCAGGTTCGGCTTGAGTTGCTGGTGAAGTGATTCGCTTCCTAGTACATGATTCGGGTTCGTAACGTATTTACGTAAGGTTGATACGTGAAATACGTCGTGGACTTGGGCTAACGAGGCTGGTAACTCCAGTTGATATGCAACTTCCCCGACTCTCTTAAGGATTTGGAAAGGACCAATGTACCTTGGACTGAGCTTGCCCTTCTTTCCGAATCTTTTCACGCCTCTCATAGGAGATATCTTCAAGAACACCCGATCGCCTTCCAAGAACTCTAGTGGCCTTCGTCGTTGATCAGCATAGCTCTTCTGACGACTTTGGGCTGTCTGCATTCTTTCTCGAATTTTGGTGACCGCCTCCGTCATTTCTCGTATCATATCGGGACCTAAGAGTGCTCGCTCACCGATCTCGTCCCAGTGGATCGGGGATCGACATTTGCGCCCGTATAAAGCTTCGTACGGTGCCATCCCGATTGAAGAATGATAACTGTTGTTATACGAGAATTCGATCAGAGGAAGAAATTTGCTCCAGCTCCCTTTGAAGTCTAAGACACAAGCTCGGAGCATATCTTCGAGGGTCTGAATAGTTACAGATCTCTATCCCTTCTACAACTCTTGTGTTTTCACCTCACAATGATTTTCGCTCTAAAAGGAGTTACATGCTCGAGAAAGTGAGCTGGGAAATTTGATAAACCATAAATCATGTTTTAAGTGAGAGTCCGCGATCTATCTTCACCGTGCATTTTATCCGATCGAACACTCCACAAGTCGCCACGTGGTCTTACATTTCTGCGTGTTAGAGCAAGAATCGCAAGCGACTCTATAAGTGAAATAGCACCTTCACTATCATCCATCCGATCTTTGATCCGACGCTCATAATTCACTAACCTCTTCATTCACTTCCTAAACATTTCAGCCGATGACCTCTTCGCGCAATATCCTACGAACATAATTAAATCTGTAGTTTTCAAATCATGGCCATTTGATCGCGCGCCCTCTTAGATCCAACGACAGCTACTCATCATGACAATAACGGTGAAGAAAGCTAGACTTAACTTATGAAGAACGTTCCAATTAAGTGGAAGGAAGCTTGTGAAGAGAGTTTCCAGGAGTTGAAGAAATGGCTGACAACAGCTCATGTTCTTGCAATCCAATCTGGTACCGAAGGATTCTCGGTATACAGTGACACCTCTAAAAGAATGGCTTGGAGATGCGTGTCGATACAGAACAGAAAGGTAAATGCATAAACCTTCCGACAACTCAAACCGTACGAGAATCCCACGCATGATCTGGAACTCGCAGCCGTGGTGTTTGCGCTAAAAAAAAAAAACAAACAAACAATCTGGCGACACTATCTGTATGAGGAACGATGTGAAATTCTTTACGGATCACAAAAGCCTAAACTACTTCTTCATGCTGAACAAGTTAAACATGAGACCAAGGCGAGGGCTCGGGTTAGTAAAACACTACGACTGTGTGATAAATAATCACTCAGGCAAAGCGAACGTTGTTGCAGATGCTTTTAGCCGTAAATCAGTAAATACAGACATGTGTCAACTCGGAGTGAAAATAATCAACTTCGGGAGATCAAAACGAAGCTGGCAGCATTGAGTTTGAAACCAACGCTGTTAGAACAAATCGTTGAGGCACAAAAGAAAGATAAACTATATCTAAAAGAAAATCCAGGTGAAACAAGGCGGGAATGTTTCGTCGGAGTTCGAATATCGAGACGACGAAGACATACAATCCCAGGGTCGTTTATATGTGCCACCCAATGAAGAGATTCGTCGAACTGTAATGACGGAGGCGCATACGACAAACTACTCGATACATCCCAGAACAACAAAAACGTATCGAGATTTACGGTGAACTATTGGTGGCCAAGAATGAAGAAAGATATAGTTGCCTTTGTACAACGGTGCTTCACATGCCAACAAATTAAGGCAGAACATCAAAGGCCTGCGGAAATGTTGCAAACTTTGACGACTCTCGAGTGGAACTGGGACCATATCACTATGGACTTCGTCGTCGGGTTAAAAAAAAAACCGAAAAGGGTCATGATGGAATTTGGGTAATCGTCGACAGATTGACTAAATCAGCCCATTTCTTGCCAATCAATTAAACCTATTCCATGGAGAAGTACGCAGAGCTGTACATACAAGAAATTGTGAGACTCCATGGGATCCCAATTTCAATTGTCTCGGATCGGGATTCGAGGTTTCTATCCTAATCCTGGGGGAGCTTATAAAATGCCATGAGGACAAAACTGTTTTTCCGTGCGGCATATCACACTCAGACGGACGGACAGTCTGAAAGAGCAATCCAGGCGCTTGAAGATATGTTGAGAGCGTGCATTCTGGATTCCGGGGAAGTTAGAGCAAATACCTCCCACTGATCGAGTTTTTTCTATAACAACAGTTATCAAGCCACGATCGGGGTGATGCCTTATGAAGCCTTATACGGGCGTAAATGTTGATCCCCAGTTCATTGGGATGAAATTGGCGAGAATGCGTTGTTAGGTCCCGAAATGGTTCGTGAAATGACTGAAGCTGTGAAAAAAAAAAAAAAATTCAGGGAAAGGATGCAAACGGCCTAAAGTCGTCAGAAAAATTACACAGTCAAAAGACGAAGGCCGTTGGAATTCAAACAGCGCGATCAAGCTTTTCTGAAAATTTCGCCAATGAAAGGCGTAAAACGTTTTGGAAAGAAAGGGAAGTTGATTCTGAGATATATCGGACCTTTCATAATTGTGAAACGAGTTGGAGAAGTGACGTATCAATTCGAGTTGTCCACATAGCTCGCACAAATCCATGATATCTTCCATGTGTCTATATTATGGAAGTACGTCCTAGACCCGAGCCATGTAGTGCAGGGCAAATCATTTCATCAACAATTGAAGACGGACTTGATCTACGGAGAAAGGCCGGTGGAAATTTTGATGTACGAGGTGAAATGCCTCGAAATAAGAATATACCCCTCGTAAAGGTCTTGTGACAGAACCAAGTATTGGAAGAAACCAATTGGGAACGAGAAGACGAAATGAGAGAGAAGTACCCCTAATTATTTCCCATATTGTAATTTCGGGGACGAAATTCTTATAAGGGGAGGAGGATGTAATACCCGTAAAATTTATACGGGATTACTTCAATAATATTCGAAATGTACGGAATCGAATTTCGAACAAGAAACGATTTCTTTTCGAAACGAGCCCAAAATTTACAATTGGGCCCGAAAAATTTAAATGGACCAAAAATTTATCTATGGGCCAAATGAAGAAAATAATGGCCCAAAATAAAAGGTTTGGAGTTGGGTCCTTTAATAAAATTTAATTGGGCAAAAAACAAGAAGTGAAAGCCCAAATAAATAAATAAATAAATAAATATATAATAATAATAGATAAATAAAATAAAGGACATCAAAAACGAAAATGAGAGAGAGGGAATTAATAAAGTTGGTTGGTATAATAATAATAAAAAAAAATTCTTACCAATTAATGCAACTAATACAACCTCATTGGTTACATAAGGACAAGATAAAGATCCCTAATACACCTCATTGCTTTAGGACAAATTTACAACCCATAAGATAAAGAAAAAGAGAGGAAGGCCACGTTGGGGAGAGCTCATCATCATCTAATCACCATTACATAATTTATGGAATAAAACAAAGGCTCCTCAACTAATACACCTCATTTGGTGCATGAAGACAAGAATGATAATCAATAAGTAAAAGAAAGAAATAGAGAGGAAGGGAGGAAGAGTAACCGAGAGGGAGAGGGAAGAAAGGAAAGAAAGAGAAAAGAAAGAAAAGAGAGGAAGAAGAGGAGGAAAGAAAAGGTGAAGCTCACGGACGAGGAGGAGCTCGGGATCGAAGGGTCGGGATTAAACACTCGTAACGCAACTTTCTACGGATTAAGGTAGGTGAAGATCACCTACACACGTAAACAAGTTTTGAATCCGTGAATTTTTCGTGATTGCATGATCTCTTTCGAATTTATACGTGTTTATGTGCTAAACGTGAATTTCTTGTATGATTTTCGCGATGATGCTTACATGCTAAAATTCGGCCAGCTTAATACCTTAATCTTTATGAAGTTTAGGTCTATGAAACATAAGAATAGAGTTAGAGGACTTGTGATTAAGAGGATAGAACAAAACTTGGGGAGGATTAGTGTTTTCTAGGGTTTTCTTTATCCATTTCGGCCAAGAGGTTCAAAAATTCATATCTCACGATCTAAAATTCGGATTAAAAATCCCTTTGGACAGAATCAAGTATTGCAAGTTCTTTATCTATGTTTAAAATTTCAGGTCCATCGGACGTCGTTTACTCTGTGATCATTGAGAAATACTAAACTGTCGCAAAACAGCCGTATAAAATAGTTTTGTTTTCAAAAATTTGGAGACTAGATTGAAAAGTTTTAAAATTCTGGGGGCTGAGAATGTAAAATCCGAACAAGGGAGATTTTTAAAGAAATTTCTAAAGCTTTCGGGGCAGATCTGAAACTTAGGAAAATTTTTGGTCCTAAAAAGTAAATTATGAGATTTTGGGATTTTAAGTGCAAAATTCATAAAGATATTTTTAAATTAGAAATTTAAGTGATATTTTGAAAGTTGGACGTTAGAATTTTAAAATATATTAAATTAGGGACCAATTGTGAAATTAGGGTCTTAAAGTAAAAAGGATTAAATTTTGGGAACTATTAGTGAATTTCGGGAGAGTTTCTGTGGTTAAGGTTTCGGGTCGATTAAATCGGAACGCGGGCTTTGGTCCCGAATTATTTGGTGTATGATAGTTTTTTTTTAGATCGGGCCGAGATTATATATCGGGCCGATATGTTGTTGTTTAAATGATGCATTTTATATGTTGCATTCTATTTGCACGATATTTGCATACACATGTACGAAAAGAGAGAACTGTGTGGAGTCACGGTAATATTGTATAGTGATGTTCAGTGGGGTAGTTTATGACCGATTGATGGTTGTCGAATGATATGAGTTGAGGTTAGGACTAAGGCGCACTATATGATTGAGATGTGGGGAGTGGGCCTCCCGAGCTACTGACCCTTGTGGGGAGTGGGGCCTCCCGAGCTACGGACCCCTGCGCGCGCGTGTTGCCTTTAGTTCCTAAGCCTCGGGCCCTGATTGTGATGAGATGAGTTGAGTTGATGATGAGATATTATAAAAGAGTCGAGCGTGCATTTTGTGAGATGTGTCGAGTTTGGGATGTGAGAGCATTTGCATTCATGCATATTTTCATCTACTGGGCAAAAGCTCAGGGTTTACGTGTGTAGGTAAGACGGCTGATGGCGGTGACTCCACGGACTTTTGAGGGCGGCGCAGTACATGGGACGCGACCTGTGGAACGAGTTTATGTTTCGTGTTTTTAAAATTTGGGCTTGGACTTATTGGGCTTCGGCCAAATGAATCAAAATGTGTTTGGGTTTGAACTTATGATTTAGACATCGAACGTATTTGTATTATTATATTTTAAAAGTTTTAATTAAATGGGTTTTCCGCTGCTTACGTTGCGAAAATCCGCCAAAATACGTATCTAGGAAGTTGGGTCGTTACATAAGCAAGCCTCATGTCAATGGAATGAGGACTTTAATTCGAAATTACAGGCTTATGACTTTGTTCAATCACCCCACGACCACTGCCTGTTCATCTTACGGAAGAATGATATTTTCTTGATTTTATTGGTTTACGTTGACGATGTACTTCTTACAGGATCCTCTACCTCTGAAATTGCTCAGGTGAAACAATTTCTGGACAGTACTTTCACCATTAAGGATCTCGGTTCCACTCATTTCTTCTTGGGATTGAGCTTGTACGAACTGCAGGCGGGATATATCTGAATCAGTGCAAATACATTGTCAACATCCTTGACACAGTTGGGCTGACAGGATGCAAGCCGACTGCTACTCCATTACCACGATATTATACATCCCAAAGGAGGCCGAATGCGGCTCTTTACTCGATGATCCTTCGCGCTACAGGACACTAGTTTGCCAACTACTGTACCTAGGATTTACAAGACCAGATATCACATACTCGGTTCAACAACTTAGTCAATTCACCCATGCTCCTCGCATGGCTCACTGGTCTGCCATGATGCTTGTGCTCTGTTACCTTAAAACATATCCCTCTCTTGGTTTGTTCTACTCAGCTACCAATGACTTCTCCCTCACAGCATTCAGTGACTCTGACTGGGTTTCTTGACATGTATCACGTCGCTCGCTCGCAGGTTTCTGCATTTTTCTAGGGAATTCTCTCATTAGCTGGAAAACCAAGAACAATCTATCGTCGCCCGCTCTTCTGGAGAAGTAGAATATCGAAGTCTTGCATCCACAGTATGTGAATTAAAGTGGATTACTTATCTTTTCATGATCTTCATATGCCTGTATCTCGTCCCATTCCATTATGGTGTGACAACCAAGCTGCCATCATACACATCGCCGAAAATCATGTTTTCCTCGAAAGAACCAAGCACATTGAGCTTGATTGCCACATCGTTCGTGATCATTACAAACTTGGTTTTATTTCATTACATCATGTGCTGTCTCGAGAGCAACTTGCGGATGTTTTTACAAAGCCTCTTGCTTCTCCATTGTTTCATTATTTCTCGGCCAAGTTGGGTTTGAAGGACTTCTATCATTCACCAACTTGGGAGGGGGGTGAAGAATATTGCATTGTGGACCAGACTTAGCTAATTAGTTGGTTTTAGTTTGTTTATTTTGTTATTATGAGTAAGATGGTTAGCTAGCGTTTCTTTTAGTAGAATAGCACTTTTTTTATATATACACAAATATGTACAGAACACTTGAAAACAATGAATATCAGATTCTTCTTCTTCCCAAAATTTCCTTCACTTATGAATCTGATGCAAATCTGTAGAATTTTCAATGTAAATGTGTATATTATTTTCCTATTTTCCAACGAGGGTCGGGTTAGCGGTCAGATTGAGACTTCCAAGGTCGACTCTTCCTAACTACCAAATTCTTTGATTGGGTCCGTCACATGTGTGTATGTTATGGTTATTATACAGATTGGCATATCCTTGTAGGCTGTTGCACCACCTTCCTAAGTGTATTTGATCCAAAAACATGGTTTATTGGATTAAATCAAAAAAAGGCTGAGTTATAGTTAAAAATTATTATGAAGTGGTTAGTTGTTATTAGGTGGTGGATGTCATTTAATGTATTTAATATGTATGTTATAATTTCCTTCTATAAATAGGATCCATTCCTAGTGTAATGATCATAGAAGATAACTCAATAAAATTCTTACATACTTTTGTTTTGATATCATATCTCTATTTCATATTATAAATAAAATAAAGCTACATTAAACAAAATATTATATAACACGTCATCAGCACGAGTCTCTAACCATTTGAAGGCTATCGCGAACACCATCCCAAGCTTCTATGTGTGTATATATATATATATATATATATATATATATATATATATATCTATATATATATATATAGAACACAGACGTACACATATAAAAATATATAATTATATGTGTACGTCTGTGTTCTATATATATATATATATATATATATATATTAACCGTATAACAAAGCGTAATAGCGCGGGTGGTTTCGCGGAATATCGTCACTAAAAGTGGTGAGAGATCCGAATCCCCGTCGTAGCGTGTGAAGATTTTTTTAATGACTTATACGAAAATATATTAACATAGTTTTTTATTTATATTTCGTTAAATTGATATATTAATTTATTATGATTTTAATTTTATAGAATCATGTCGTTTATACAAAGATGGATCTTCTGCTTCTAACCTTATTTACGGTGATCATTACCGCTATGTGGATAATATTTTTTACGAAATCACTGGCCGAAATTATTTATCTTGGGCACTAGATGCCGAGATTCATTTGAAAGCGAAAGGTCTGCATGATACCATCAAATCGACCAATACGACATCTGAGCAGAACAAGGCGAAGGCAATGATTTTTCTTCGCCACCACCTTTATGAAAGTCTGAAAATTGAATATTTAACAATGAAAGACCAGAAAGACTTGTGGAAAAACTTGGAAGATCGATATAACCACCTAAAAACTGTTATTATCCCAAATGCAAGGTATGAATGGGTGAATTTACGTTTGCAAGATTGAAATCGGTAAGCGAATACAATTATGTTGTTTATAGAATTACTTCTACACTGAAATTATGTGGAGAAACTATTACCGATGCAATTATGTTGGAGAAAACGTTCACCATGTTTCATCCGCCAAATGTTATTCTACAACAACAATATAGAGAGAGAGAATTTGAAAAGTACTCAGATCTTATTTCTTGCTTACTGTTGACTGAGCAAAACAATGAGATGCTGATGAAAATCATGAGTTGCGACCAATTGTGCTGCTGCAATCTCTGAAGCGAATGCAGTCAATGTTAATAATGATAATAATCGAGGTAATGCTCGTGGACGTGGTCGTGGTGGATATCGCGGCGTGGACGTGGGCGTGGTCAAGGTCGTGATCGTGGCCGAAGTTATCATGGTGGTGGTTATCAATATTTCCATGGTGGTTATCACAATTATCGTGGTGGTCATCAAAATCTCCAGAAGAAGAAAGGTAGTAAAAATGAGAAGAAGCAAACTGAACAAAAAGTGAATGACGAACAATGTTACCGATGCGGTGGTTTGGACCATCGGTCCCGCAGTTGCCGCCCAAATACCTTGTTGAGTTGTATCAAGAATCAAAGGGCAAAGGAAATATAATTGAAACGAACTTTGTTCAGGGAGAAATTGGTTCAACTTCTGGTGTTAATGATGAAGGTGTTAATTTTGACGATTTTTTTGAATCTCTCAAATGGAGAAATTTGACCTGCTATCATTTTATAAATTATATGCTTGATTATTATATGCTTTGGTGTGTATTGTTTGACTGTTATCTCTATGTTTCATATGATTATTATTGTTTGGATGCTATTAATATGTTTGCTAGGTATCGTTTGTTTTCAATAATATGTATTAATAATTATATGGTTGTTTATAAAGGATTTTATATGAAGGCTGCGTTTGAGATAGGGTTTCAGAGTTTAAATTGTGAAAAGAAAGGATTCTCATAAATTAATTCTAATGGAAGAGAAAAGGTTCTCAGAGTTAGACGGGATCTCTGATTTGAGCTCATGTTTGAGGACCCATCTATGATCTGAGAACCTGTTAAATGTTAATGGTCTTATAACCCACCTTCATAATGTGATGGGTTCCCAGATTTTTATGGGTCCTCAGATCGGTGACCACTTCTGAGGACCCGTATAAAGTCTAAGAATCCAACACACACAATTTGAAAACAATAGTTTAAAAACTTTATTCGACTAAATATGATTTTCTTTTGAATTTATAGAGGTTTTGTTGAAACCAAAACTTTATCAGGATGATGACTTCGACTAAGTCGCCTTACGTGAAGATCTGTGAGCGTATCATCAATTTCCTGAACCAAGCCGAGCTTCGGGAAATACTGGCATCACAATTTGGCCACGTAATCTGTGCTGGGCCACGATTCAAGTAGAAACCTGTGAAAATCCTAACTAAGCACTCAGATAACAAATGGTATCAATATTAATTTATTACTGAATTTCCGTATAAAAATTTAACAATCCATTTAAAAGTAGAAACCATTGCAAACCCTAATTAAATTATTATTTAAAATTTTTTCCTTGGACAAAAAGTACTCAGATAGAATAATGGGTCTCAATGTTATTTATGATTGAATTTCCATATAAAAATATAATAATCTAATAATCCATTTAAAAGTAGAAACCAGTGAAAACCCTGACTAAACACTTAGATAAAACAAAGGGTCTCGATATATAATTTATTATTGAATTTCCGTATAAAAATTATAATAATCCATTTGAAAGTAAAACCAGTGAAAAGCCTAATTAAATTATTATTTAAAATTTTTTTCTTTGACAAAAAAGTACTTAGATAGAACAAAGGGTCTCAATATTAGTTTATGACTGAATTTCGGTATAAAAATTGTAATAATTCATTTAAAAGTAGAAACCAGTGAAAACCCTAACTTAGCACTCAGATAAAACAAAGAATCTCAATATTAATTTATTATTGAATTTCTATATAGAAATTATAATAATCCATTTAAAAGTAGAACCAGTGAAAACCTTGTTGATTACCTGACGACCCTAGGCAATCAAGATTGATGTTTTACAATTTGGCGTGTCTACAGACGGTTTTAGTGTTCAATATTCGGTGGTTTAGTGGTTTGCATCAGGGAGATAATATATGTCGTGAAATCTCAACTTATCTAAAATTTTAAGTTAACACGTTGTTTTGAGTGATAATGAGGTATGATTGTATGAATAATGTTCTATAACTTTCGTATTCTTACCGACATTTCACATTTTTATTAAAGATGCAATTGACTTGTCATAAATGCTTTATATTATTCGTGGCGAGGGGTTCCTTCCATTATACTATTTGGGGGCTAAAAATCGTAGTCAAAGTTCGTTTGATTGAACGAGTCCTCAGAAGTTACACAGGTTCTCACAAAAATGTTTCATCTCAGAGTATCCTTTCTATACCTGAGTACCCAATAATAACCCTTTTACGCTGCGTTTGGTTTTCAAGATAAGCCCAGATAATGGGTTACCATATTATTAGTAACCTATTATATATCGTTTGGTTATCCTGTCAGTAGATTAGTAAGCCCGCACATGTCAGGCAGGCCCATTATTATTAACCCCAAATGAACCCCCATTATTATTTTATCTTGGATTTCGAGATATGTAAGCCCGAAACTCATAAAGCGGGCTTGGACCTCGTATTAAGTGGGTTGAAAACCAAACGGAACCTTAGAGTAACATACATATTTTAAAGACATAATTATTACGCAATCATTCACGAGTGAGTTAAAGGTCACTTTCGAAAACAGTCAGGCATGTCATAACTGTCGTTATCACTGTCAGGAATCATTCATTAGTGGATTAACTCTTGACTGGCGGGTTCTCAGTGTCTATATGGGTTCTCTGATAAGAAATAAGCACTAAGGACCCTGTTGATTACCTGAGGACCCTAGGCAAATCACGGTTGATTTTTTACGATTTGGCATGTCTAGAGAAGATTTTACTGTTCAATCTTCGTCGGTTTAGTGGTTTGTATTGGGGAGGTAATATGTGGCATGAAATCTCAGCTTATTTACAATTTTGAGTTAACATGTTGTGTTGAGTGATAATGAGGTATGATTGTATGAATAATGTTCTACAACTTTCGTATTATTATCGATGTTCCTCATTTTTTTATTAACGACGCAATTGACTTATCATTAGTGGTGGAATGTTATTCATGATGAGCGGTTCCTTCCATTAAACTGTTTCGGGGTTCAAAATTGCAGTCAAAATTCATTTGACTAAAAGGGTCCTCACAAGTTGCACAGGTTCTCACGGCATAATTTCAAAGCTGAGTACCTTTTCTATTCCTGAGTACCAATAATAACCCTTTATCATAAATATTTTTAAAATGTCAGAACTAACGCTTCCTTTGTCAGAGAATTAAAGGTAGCTTTAAAAAATAGTCAGACATGTCATATCACTGTCAGGAATCATTAACGAGTGAGTTAAAGGTCCCTGGCGGGTACTCAGAGTCTATATGGGTTATCTGATAAGAAATAAACACTAAGGACCATGTTGATTACGTGAGAACCCTAGGCAAATCACGGTTGATTTTTTACGATTTGGCGTGTCTAGAGAAGATTTTAGTGTTCAATCTTCGTCGGTTTAGTGGTTTGTATTGGGGAGGTAATATGTGTCATGAAATCTCAGCTTATTTAAAATTTTGAGTTAACATGTTGTGTTGAGTGATAATGAGGTATGATTGTATGAATAATGTTCTACAACTTTCGTATTATTATCAATGTTCCTCATTTTTTTATTAACGACACAATTGACTTATCATTAATGGTGGTTCCTTCCATTAAACTGTTTCGGGGTTCAAAATCGCAGTCAAAGTTCATTTGACTGAAAGTGTCCTCGCAAGTTGCACAGGTTCTCACAGCATAATTTCAAAGCTGAGTACCAATAATAACCCTTTATCATAAATATTTTAAAAATGTCAAAACTAACGCTTCCTCTGTTAGAGAATTAAAGGTCGCTTTCAAAAATAGTCAGACATGTCATATCACTGTCAGGAATCATTAACGAGTGAGTTAAAGGTCCCTGACGGGTACTCAGAGTCTTTACGGGTTCTCTGATATGAAACAAATATAAAGGACCATGTTGATTACGTGAGGACCCTAAGCAAATCACGTTTGACTTTCTTACGATTTGGTGTGTCTAAAGACGGTTTTGTGTTCAATCTTCGGTGATTTAGTAGTTTTGCATCGGGTAGATAATATATGTTGGGGAAACCTCAGCTTATTTAAAATTTTGAGTTAACACGTTGTGTTGAGTGATAATGAGGTATGATTGCATGAATAATGTTCTACAACTTTTGTATTATTATCGATGTTTCTCATTTTTTTGTTAACGACGACTTATCAAATGGTGGAATATTATTCATGATGAGCGGTTCTTTCCACTAAACTGTTTCGGGGTTCAAAATCGTAGTCAAAGTTCGTTTGACTGAAAGGGTCCTCACAAGTTGCACAGGTTCTCACAACATAATTTCAAAGCTGAATACCTTTTCTTTTCCTGAGTACCTTTCATCGAAAATCCGGCGCGGGACACAATTTGGAAGTATTATCATCGCTAATTGTCCATTGCCCACCGTGTTGAAACACAATGTTTGTTAATGTCATAAATTCTTTATATTATTCGTAACGAGCGGTTCCTTCCATTACACTCTTTGGGGGCATAAAATCGCAGTCAAAGTTCGTTTGACTAAACAGGTCCTTGGACATTACACAGGTTCTCCAAAATGATTCAACTCTGAGTACCCTTTCTTTTCCTGAGTAACACAAAACCCTGGAAATTATACAGCTGAGAACGTAGAGGTTCTCAGATATATAACGGGTACTCAGGAATCATTTCATAGCTGGGTATTCGTTATAAAACGGAGAACCCGTATTGAAGAAGACGGTATGGTATCCCTACCACGAGATATAACTACGATTTTGGTTCACCGCTTCATATCCAACGGTGAAAAAAGGGTTTCTCTACTCTTAACACCCGCGAAAGAGGGCCCAACACTTTAGTTCTCACTGAATGTAACAGCAAAGAACCCAAAACTAACCAGAATTTGATTATGAAATTCATCAAGACGGCAATGGCTTCGTTTAAATTAACTCAACAAATAGCAAACCCACTCAAAGTTATAGTTGGCGGACGAAAACCCGGAAAAAATGACTTACTTTCAAGAACAATGTGATAAATTTCTTGGTTGAACCACTCGACTTCAGCAAACCGTAAGCTTTTCTGAATTTTGTTTCTCCAATCGATGGTTGTTGGGGCCCTAAATGATCGTTCTTGCATCATTAGTACTGATTAGTGCTGGTGGTGGTTGTAGCATCGTAAATGTCGTTGGGTTCTTTCTTTCAGGTTTTTATTTTTTTACCCTGAATGTCGTTGAGTTTTCTTTTCTTTTTTTTTTTATTTTTTTGTTTATATATTTAATCGATGATTAGTGTTCAGCTAATTAAGTTATTTAAATGGAGGTCACTTGACCAAAAACTTATAGTCAACGAGGTCATTTTGCAAAAACTTATTTAATCAAAGGTCATTTAGCTAAAATACCCCAACATTATATGAAGATAATGTGGTATGCATCGCCCAATTAAAGAACGAATATATCAAAGGTGATAGAAACAAAATATATTTCACCAAAATTTTTCTTTACACACGATTTAGAGAAAAATGGTGATATTGATGTACAACAAGTGCACTCTAGCGAAAATCTCGTAGATTTATTTACGAAAGCACTTCCTCTATAATTTTTGGAAAATTGGTATATTCAATTGGAGTTCGAAGACTTCGAGATTTGAAATATTATTATTATCAGGGGGAGAAAATATGGTTGCACTCTTTTTTTTCTTCACTGTGGTTTTTCCCATGTGGTTTTCGCAGTAAGGTTCTTAATGAGGCAGCTATACCATTAAATTTTGAAGAACCTATAATTAAATAGACATCCAATGGAAGTGGTTAGTTGTTATTAGGTGGTGGATGTCATTTAATGTATTTACTATGTATGTTATAATTTCCTTCTATAAATAGGATTCATTCTTAGTGTAATGATCATAGAAGATAACTCAATAAAATTCTTACATGTTTGTTTTGATATCATATCTCTATTTCATATTATATAAATAAAATAAAGCTTCATTAAACAAAATATTATATAACAAAAATGATTTTTAATATTCACAAACATATATAATTTGAATTGCCTACCCAATCGTCGGCTATAATTCAATTCGACGTAAAATGTGCCAATGTTCTTCTACACAATATGTTAAAATACTAACCAACATAATAGTCAATAAGATTTATATTATGAGATGGTAATTTATTAAGTGGGGTTGAGTTAGCCAATTTGTAGGTAACACAAGGCCATATATTATTGCGGAGCACCTTATAATAACCATCTTTAAATTATTTTGACATCAATTACAATTTTATCCTTATTTTTTAATTTGTTACTAGTTATATCCCCTCGTATTAGTGTTTCAAATTTGATATGAAGCTCATAATTACAATTTTATCTTTAATTTTTGATTTGTCACTAATTAGCGTTGACAATTTTATCTACACGTACGAGCTACAATCCGCAACTGCCTACGGTTTCTAATTATAGACCCAACGAAATTGTAGTACGCTAAAGTCGCAACAAAACCTTCGTTAAAACAACATAAATTGATAAAAACCGCAGGAATTAGTGCCTTAGAGAACACGACCCCCTAAGACTATGTTTATCCACGACCTTCACAACCGGTCATGAGAACAAAAATATTAATTTCTCTCTCCTCCACATTCACAACCTACACCTCAACAATTTCATACTTCATCAACAACCCAACACAACCTATCATATTTATATTTTATAATTATTTTTAGTAGTATTGGTATGTTTAAAATAGATTACATTATATGATATAAAATTTAGATAGTTTGGTCATTGGAGATAGAAAAATAATATTAATTATGATAGATTATAGAATGTAATAGAGATATATATAATTTGAAATTGTGACTCAAAATGTAGCAATATTAGTCTCTATTTGTAGAGAGAAAAAATCATACATTTTGGTAAAAAATTATAATAAAATTTTAATAGATAATTAAATGTATATAAAAATCAATAAAATAACAAAAACAGTTTTGAAAACTGTGCACAACCGGTTGGTGCACCAGATGGGCCTGGTCCACCAACCGATTATAGGAGGTTGTGGAGAATATTTACTTTTTGATTTATTTTATTTAATTATATTGCACAGGTTGTCCGGGTAATTGATAAACGTAGTCTAAACCCTCGAAATTAGTACACACACAAGCGTACAAAATGTTATATCTATAGCTGTCTTAAAACGAATCAAATCCCATTCTCTTCTCTCCGCCCCTCAAATGCTCTGACCAGAGCTCACGTAACTGCGTTACACACCTATCTGTAATCTAGATTTGCGTACGCGGCGCAAGAAGGGAGGATGGCGACCGAGGAGAACGAATCTGGGCAAAATGAGCTGAAGAATCATTCTTCGCCGGAAAATCCGACGCATCCTCAAGGTCGTTATTTGATCCAATTTGTTGAAATTGTTACTTTTTTATGCTTGTATGGGACAATTAATTTGATGTTCGGTTACTTAATGTGGAGATCTGGACATGGGTTTGGTTTGTGGGCGATTAGATTTGGGTTATGCTTCTTTCGGTGGTTTTAGTGTGACGTCACTGATTGATACCGTTTTGTGGCTGATGTGAGTATTTGTTAGAATTCTGATGTCTGTCGGGCATCTTGTGAAGATAATTTGTAAGGGAACTCTTTGTCTGATAGAGCATTGCTCGTGGTGGATTTTGAAAGAAGTTCTGATGAGAGCCTTATTGAGCTTCTTTTCCTTCATTATGTGGATGCTTATGGTCGGATGGAATTAAATCTTTTATCTTCTTAATTTTTAAATCGTATTATGTTTCCACAATATCAGTGATAAGTAAGTATCACCATTTCATACTTCTTCTTACGGATCTATATTCTTCTGTTGTTCTATATCCTATTATGATGTCTTAACACTTAACTTTCCCCATTTGTTTCTTTTCTACGAAATTGCGCAGACGGCGATGAGAAGGCTACTCATCTTAGGTTCCTATTATCAAATGCTGAAGCTGGTTCCATAATAGGTAAAGGCGGTTCAACGATCAACGACATTCAATCGAGGTCAGGCGCGCGTGTCCAGTTATCGCGCAATTCTGAGTATTTCCCGGGGACATCTGATAGAATCATCATGGTCTCGGGAATCATTGATGATGTACTAAAAGCCGTTGAACTGATCTTATCCAAATTGCTGGATGAGGTAAGAAAAAATACTTTTGATGCGATGTAAGGAAACATGAGAATATGCAATTAAAACAAAATGTATCGATTTTATTAGTTTCACGGCGAGGGTGAAGGTCCTCAAGATGATCCCGAGTCGAGGATTAGGCTGGTCGTGCCTAATAGCTCGTGCGGTGGGATAATTGGGAAGGGAGGAGCCATCATAAGGTAATAAAACTGATGGTTAGAAAGAGAAACTCATGTGTTGTTTATATTACTACAGAATGTTTACGTTCTCGTAATCAACTGTACTTACGTTGTTCATCGAAAACAGATCGCTAATGGAAGATTCCCGGGCTGGAATTAAGATATCTCCTCAGGATAATTATTATCCCGGGCTACATGATAGGCTAGTGACTGTGACTGGTACTTTAGGAGAACAGATGAGGGCAGTTGAGCTTATCTTACTCAAGTTGGTTGATGATAAGTATTATCAGCATATTCCCAGTTCTCCCTATCCTTATGCAGGTCCGTGCTTGATTAAACTCACTTTCTCTCTTTTGGAAATTGATGGTGCCTCGTAGTATTTAGACAGAAGATGGCTGAATAATATTTTGTTTATATTGTATAAAAGTCCGCTACATGGAAGTAGTTCTAGTTCCATACCTTCCCTTTTGAAATATTACCTTTTTAATGGCAAAATCTCTATACGCATTGCTTCACGAAACCAACTGTGCATCAATGACGCTTGTTTATGATAGATTTGATTACTTGCTTCATTTTTCATTGGTTTCCTCAAAAGGAAAAATCTACCTACTGGAGATTTTAGGAAGCCAAAGATGAACATCAATTTTCTTCTGCAATCTCTTCGTTTTGCCTTAAACCACTCCCTTGTAGATTGAGCTTTGAGATCCCGATAATTGCAAATTTTTGTTGTAATTCTGTCCCAATTTGTCCTTTCATTCTTTAAATGTGATGGGACTAAGTGCAGCAGTTCCCTGTTCTGCACACATGAACATATCGCTTCCCAGTAGTTGACTTTCAGCTAGTAAATTTTGCTTGATCTAATTCGATTTCTCAGCATGAAATGGCGAAATCCGATGCCGTTTTCTAAACAGAGATAACTTGAAACATTTTTCTTCTCTACTTATGCATTTCTTAATGATGTTCGTCCACCTTTTTTCACTGCCCTTTTCCCAGCTCTCATGTACAATGGGATGAATCACGGGCCAAATGGCGGTCCAGGAAACTACCAAAACAACAGGACGCCGAACAAGGTACTCAGATTTCTTTTATTTGTAGGAGTTTAGGACCAAATTTCCTTGTGCTTATTTAAGGCTGTCATGATTTTAAGACTCCAATAGATTTTCTGATCTCCTATATTGTTATTTTGTTGATAGAAGTTTATCTCTTAAGTGGTAATAATATACGCCCGACCATAAAAGCTGATCAGATGTTGTTTTCTGCCTATTCTAAGTTAGCTGAACCCTTAACTGCATACGTTTATTTCAGAGTCTCTATTGCAGATCGCACTTTGGATAAGGTTTTTTTTTTTACGGACACTTTTTTTTCGATTTGCTACTGCAGGAAGATAAGGGCAGTAGTTCGGTTATTACAATCGGCGTTGCAGATGAACACGTGGGATTAGTCGTTGGCCGCGGCGGAAGAATCATCATGGAGATAAGCCAGGTTTAATTTTCCCCGACAAACGAGTCACTTAATCAATTTTTTTAATAAAAATTCATCGTCATTCTTTGTTTGCAGCTTAGTGGAGCTCGCATAAAAATATCTGATCGGGGTGATTTCATATCTGGCACATCGAATAGGTATTATGATCACCTCAGTTAACATTTTTCTCAAACCCTCGTCGGGATTATTTATATGCATTGCGTGGATAATATATACATTTTTGGTCGATGATAATTTGCAGAAAGGTTACCATCAGCGGATCTGAAAGAGCGATCCGTGTAGCCGAGTCCATGATAATGGACAAAGTTGCTGGGAGATGATCATCTTCTTTATATGTTCGGCTATTGTTTATGGCATTTTGTTGGCTACTTAATTATGTTGAGATATCTTCATTTTGTTTTAAATTATACGACTATAATGCAAGTGAGTGAATTTGCAGGATTTGAATTTGATTTTGTTAGAAAATGGTTTCAAGAAAAACTTGATTTCAACTGTTGTTATGAGCTTGACCGTGTTTAGTTCTGTTTTTCTTAAACGGAAAAATCGATTGTTTGCGATTTCTGCATTTCAATTACTTTTACTCTAACCTATTAAGACGCAAGAATGCAAGAAAGATTTTAGGAAAATTGTTTTCGTATATATCCTTCATCAGATTAACAATTCGTCATAAATCAACGTCCATGATGTCTTCTATCAAGTGTGAGTGTGACGTGATACAAGATCGAGTGTGAGTGTGACGTGATACAAGATCTTCGATCTTGAATAAGATTGAATCGAATTTCTGAGAAAGAAAACGAAAAGCAAAAAATAAACATAACGTGGTTCGGCGTCGACTTTTGACATACTCCACGGACCAAGCAAAGCCTTTTATTCCAAACTAAAAATTGGAATTATAAGATAGCATCTTCCACACCGATTCTGTAGTTTACACCAAACCCTAATTCGCTCTCTATAGAAAGCTATGAACTCATGAACCTTACTAGATGAAACAAAAACTCTTATATTTATAAGAGCAGAAATCTTCAGCTGAGCTTCATCGGCTTGTACCACATGCCTTGTTCGCGCGACTACTCAACTAATAAAAGCGTATCAGTAACTTTAAGTTTGAATCTCTGCCCTCAGATCTGTTCTTCGCGCCATCATCGAACGGTCTACAGTAAGTTTGGGACTGAGATTATTTCTACCACTTCAATCCTTCTTTGCCCAAGTTGTGATCAACCTAGCTCTTTGTCTGATCATCTAAGGCCTCAATTTGCAGAGTTCAAGCTCATAATCTTCAACAATGCCCATTTTCATATATTGAGAATTCTTTTTATTTTAAATATTGTTTAAATTTTTTATATTTTAATGATATTTTTTTATTGAAGTTTGCGGGTTGGATCATCTTTTTCACTAGTGTTCCAATCTGTTGACCTTTTTGGTCCATGGGCGTTAAAATGTTTTGATGATCTATGTAATTGTAATGGCATTAGAGCTATAATTTGAGCAATTCGATTTCTACTTTGTATAATGTCTAAGTATATGATAATGTTTGACTATGCACTAATTATGAGCTGTGAAATGCTAAACTATCGAATATTTGACTCACATGTGATTCTGTGATTATTTGGTGAAACTGTGTGATTGCATGTTATAGATGTCTCACATGCTAGAATATATCTGAGTATGGATATACTGTGCTATTTGGTAATAACGTGTGAGATATCGCACTGGCTATATATGGAAAATATCCTGTCTAAATATGGAATGTGTTATATTCATTGAAAGCTGTCTATTCTGAGACGAAAATCATATTGATGATCTTAAACGTGCATCTTGCTTATATTACATTAAAATCTGGAATGATATCTTTCTTTATGATAATTAGGATACTATTAATTGGAATGATTTGATTTATTGACTTTATGTGGATAATATAATATGGTATGTGCTGAAACGGATGAGATCTTTGATATATGGAAAGATATGCCAAAATCTATGAATTTGTGAAATATGTGATATCTGATTTTTGCTCTGAATATGGGAAATATATTGATCTGCCGCTATCTTATATGTTGAACATGGAAAATAAATCCTGATTGATTTATTCTATAAAATGATAGTTGGATATTACATATGGAAACTGATGTTATGGAAAATATCATCCGAAATATTTGAATATGTCTTGAATACCAATCTGAGCTTTTATATGGATAATGATCATGTTATTATGAGCTTATGACTGTTGTGAAGATTTATGATTGGCATGATTTACATGGCATATTAATTTACTCGATAATTACATGGATTATGTGCTTAATTTGGTAAATGATCTTGTGATTGAGTTTCCATGTGGGTGTTGATTGAAAAGGTCTATATGTTTGACAAACACGTCAGATTGTCGAGGACCTAAAACTTGCGAATATACGTACACGAGAATTTTTGAGTAGAAGAATACGAGTCATTTCACACTTGCGATACATCTGTGGCTGTTTGAGCGTACACATGTGATCACCTTCTGCCGACTGGAGCTTTAACTTGCGATTCCATCACTGTACGAGTGGTTCATCCTTATTATCACCATCCTCCATCCATATATTCTCTCTTCGGACGTGCGTGAGCAATACGCTAGGAGGCAAGGTCGATGTTTACGCGCACGTGAAGGGAAGGACGAGTTTCGGGGGCCCGTCGTTAGCGAGCTGTTTCCTGTCAGGAATTTGAGATTCCCAGGAGCGAAACTCGGCGTGCGGTAACCTAGTAATATCTAGTGTTCGACTTGTTTCGGTTGTGTATTGGGCCAATCAATCAGTTTTGTAACCAGCTAAAGTGACATTATAGTGATTGATTAAACTCTTGAGGAACAAACATCAAGGAGAGGAGTAAATCCCAGTTTGTGATATAACCTCTATAAAATCCTATATCGCATTTACTTTTCAGTTATTTCCTTTTTACTGCGAGACAAAACCAATACACATCCGACGCAGCTACGATATATCAGGCATATCTTGGTCATTTGCATAAGTAGGTATTTCTAGGATATTACATCGTAGAATTCTTAGAAAGAAGAAGCAAAATTTTATAAAGCCTAATTCACCCCTACTCTTAGGCACATTTTTATCTTCACAATCTTCTGTTCCATTCACCATATACTGACACGTGTTAAATCATGCGGTTCAAAATTCTATTTTTAATTGTGCCAGTCTAATGTTGAATGGAACAGACGATTGGAACACTAAATGTAACAGATGATCCAAAGCCTGAAGTTTCCCTTTGCCTCGTTCAAAACCAAACCTTTACCACCCAACCTAAAGAGTTAAAAGAAAAACAGCACAAAGCGAAGCACCAAAAGAACCATAATCCCTAAGCCTAATGCTTCATTCAACCCAATCCGTCGTTCCGTTATCGTCAACACAACGAATCAAAGCTTGTCAAATTTATTTGAGAGGAACACCTCACTCGAGCTCAGACGAACCACACCGATGGCCTTCAACATTTTATTGGCCACTGCATCCTCCAAATTGCATAAACAACGGTCTTTTTAATTTATTTGTATCGCTTTTACAATGCTTAATTAGTTCGAAGTCGAGCAAAGAAGTGCGGGAATATTCGTGTCATAAGCTCGTATGCAAATGACATACTAAAGAAGAATAAAATGGAGGAAAGCAAGCCGATAGCTACACCGATGGAACTTGGAATAAAGCTATCCAAGTTTGGAGGACAAGGAGTAAACGCAATCGAATATCGTAGTCTCGTGGGAAGTCTGCGATATTTAACTTGCACGAGACCCAACATGGCTTACAGCGTTGGAGTTGTTAGCCGCTATATGGAAGACCCAAGGAAATCACATCTAAAGGCGATCAAGTGAATTCTTCGATACATTTGAGGAACACAATCATTAGGTCTATTTTATTCAAAGGCGAGCGACGACAAACTGATCGTATATTCGGACAGTGATTGGTGTGGAGATATCGATGATCGCAAAAGCACGTGCGGCTACGTATTTTACCTAGGAAGCACGACGTTCACGTGGTTGTCAAAGAAGCAACCAATTGTGAGTCTATGAACCTGTGAAGCGGGATATGTGGCAGCATCGTGGTGTGTCTGCCACGCAATATGGCTGAGAAATTTATTGCTCGAGTTGAATCTTCAACAAGTCGAGCCAACCGAAATTCGAGTAGATAATAAGTCCGCAATCGAGTTGGCGAAAAATCCAGTTCATCATGAGCGGAGCAAACATATTGATGCTCGGTTCCATTTTATTAGAGAGCACGTAAAAATGGAGAAGTGAAGATGGTACACGTAGCAAGTCTGGATTAGATTGCAGATATTTTCACGAAGCCGTTACCAACAAGTACGTTTGAAATTTGAAGCAGATGCTCTGGATGAAAGATCGAAAGGCTTTGAGCTTAAGGGAGGAATTTGTTGACTAACTCAAAGCCTAAACGACAAGAGGACAGAAAAGCTGAATTCAAGGAAGAAAATAATCCAATTCTAGGGAGGAGACAACCGAAAAATAAGACCCACAAATTAAGGAAAAGCTAAAGCTGAATTTGAGGAACAAAGTAAGAAGCAATGCTCGATTGGTGGAATTTATTAGCGGAGAAATAATAAGATATAGTAGTTCACTACAAAAAAAAGTCCTATTAGCGACGACGCATACCGTGGGAATCCTGTCGCTAACACGTCTTTTGCGACGGTTTTGCGACGGAAGGCGTCCGTAGCTAAAACGCCCGTTGGAAATAATTTCCGTCGCTAACGGCCGTCGCAACATTTTTTGCGACGAGAAAAGCATCGTCGCTACTTTTTGGCGACGAAGGTCATTCCGTCGCCAAATCAGGGTAAAAAAAAAAAAAAAAAAAAGGCCTGCCGGAGAACCGGCAAGCCGCCGCCGCCTCGTCGTCTGCCCCGCTCGTCGTCCGCTGCCTCGTCGTCGTCGACGTCGCTGCCTCGTCGTCGTCGTCGTCTACGCCGCTGCCTCGTCGTCGTCGTCGTCGTCTCAGCCGGACGTCGTCGCTTCCAGCTCGTCAGCGCGTCGTCGTCGTTGCCAGCTCGTCGACGCCTCCGCCGCTCGACGCTGCCTCCGCCGCTCGTCGACGCCTCCGCCACTCATCGTCGCTGCCAGTAAGGAAGAAGAAGAAATTAAGAGATGTAAGAAATGAGAGAGGGAGAGATAGAGAGAGAGGAAGATGAGGAGATGTGAGCGGGAGATTTATGCGGAAAAGTGATGGTGAAAATTAGTGGGTGGGAAGATGGGGAAGAAAAAGGAGGAAAAAATAATTTTTTATGTAGTTACTCCTTTGCGACGGAAACTCCGTAGCAAAAAACCGTAGCAAATATTGTGACCATTTTTACTTTTCGTAGTGTATAATTTGCGACGGATATGGCGACGGAAAATCCGTCGCACATATTAGCTTCCAAAATTCCGTAGCAACATGCGTCGCAAACTTTTTTCTACCGACATTTCCGTCGCCTGATTTCGACGGTCCTTTCCTACGCCTTTTCTGTCGCAATTTTGCGACTAAATATCCGTCGTCATACTTTGCGACGGAATTAGCGACTAATTTTCCGTCGCTAATTTTAGCGACCGATTTTCCGTGGCTAATTCCGTCGCAAAAATTTGCGACTGCGTTTTTGTGGTTGCTATCCGATCTTTTTTTTGTAGTGGTTGTAGTACTATATAAATAGAACGTGAATGTACTGTAAGACGTGTGGGTGTGAGAGAAACAAAGAGCAATTGAAAGGAAAAAATATAATGTCTCCTCTAAGCCAAATGCGCATTAGAAAAATATACAATATTAAAGTTCTCCTCTTTCCTTCGTGAGTAGTGTGCGTTAAAAGCAAGTGCATGCAACAAAGAAAGGAAGTCTATCCTTCACAAATAAAGGAAAATATTAAAAACATTATATGCATATTTAGTTGACAGTTGTATTCGAGTACGCTACTGCGTACTTCGTGTCTAGCATGGCGATGGAGAACCGCACTTTTGTTTGGTTTTTTCAGCAAAGAACGAGCTCTGTATTGTTAAAGGAAAAAAAAAGTATCTAAGATTGTCACTCATAAAAAACCCTAAAAGCAAATTTCGGATCATGCTTAATCATTGGTAAAAGAGCAACGATTCAAAATTTAGTTCTTGCGCATCACTCATAGGATTTCTGCTGATGATGCATACGGACAGTTCGCAATAGTTCTCGAAGCTGGAAACCGATCTTAAAACGAACGAACATTTCTGAGTGGTAATAAACTATAGAAGAAGAAGCTATTAAAAAGAAAAAAAATTAATTGAACATGTGTTTACCATGTAGCTCCCATGAATTCTTTATATATATCGTATAATTTCATCTCAGCAGGAACTTTGAATTTTTGTGGCCTCCGAAGAACCTTTTCCTCCAAATATTACATGACTAACTCCTCATCAGCTTGAGAGAGACAGAAACCTAAAGCCGTTGATACGTTGTTTCATTCAATTGATCCAAGACTTGTGTTGCCATATCTGCTAATATAATTCAAAGAAAGCAAGAAATAATGATTTCTGATGGTTTAATATGTGTGTGTGTGTAATATAGAGTTGTTCGACAGACGAATTAAGAGGCTAGTATAGGGTACTAGACCAAAACGGATATAAAGAAGGAATTCATTTTTCTTAGCTGTGTAATTCGTGTAATGATTCTGTCAATTCGTCGCATATGGAATTAATTTTTTTGCTTTGCTGTAAAATATTATTTTTTTTTCTCCTAGGAAGCGATTTCTTGAGGAAAATTGATTATAAGGTTATTTACAATATACTGCATTATATCTCAATCGATTTATGATTTTTAGTTATTGGGAAATAAGTATATTGAAATGCTTGAAATTCTTGAACATGCCATATAGTTCTTATGAAGCACTGTTTAACAAATCTATTAAAAAACAAGTCTGCTCGTTTGGTTAGTAGGTTTATATTTAGGAGGATTTAAATTAGTTAAGTTTATATAAAACTAATTCATGGGTTTAAAATAAAATTTGTTTAGTTTGTGGGTTTAGATAAACACATCAGAGGGGGTGTGTTTATTTAAACCCATAAGCACAGTTTAGAGCTGAATTACATAAACTCATGGTTTAAATATAACTACGAACCAAACACTTGAAAGAAAAAGTTAGACCAAAGCGCTCATCTCTTCAACCTCATCTGCTCCATTGTCAACTCATCAATTTGGGATTGAAGTGCACTTATACTTGACCTAGCCTGAGAAGCCTCAGCCCTTTGCGCCTCAACCTCCTTCTTAAGTTCTTGGCTCTCACTCTGTAGCCTCTTTATATATATCTCATGAGGCGCGTCTTGGCCAAGGTGGTGAGGCTGGCTCGAGCCTTCTCCAACTACAGACTTGAGCCTTCTATCGGAGATAGCCTCTTCACGCCTCTTGAGCCCACTTCGTTCGCTTGGGGGCATCAAGCTTAGAGGCACAACTTCCTGCCCAATTAAATAAATGCATAAAAACGGTCTCAATCAATATATTTTCGTTACCTTATTGGAAATAAATAATGGACTGAACTGCATATCATCACTTCTTTTCTGATCAATTCAGGCGCTGCTATTAATAAAAAGGCGCATATAGATAGTCTATGAATGGAACGTTGACAAATATACCTCATCGACGTTGTTGGCATTCTCTTCTCCAGCGTTTTTGGGAGTGACCCGTTGCAGGCGGGGCCCAACTCCGTAGCTCCGTTCGAGCGTGGTGAAGAAGTACCACGCCTTGTCTTGGTCTTTGAGCAATGAAAGCACTATAAATAGATTCAAAAAGAATAAAAAACTAGAGCAAGTAAGATTGCACTCATAGAAGATTAAAACCTAAAAAACAAATCTAGAGCACGATATGGTTCAAATTTAGCGCTTATTTGCTCCGGAAATGCTACAAAATCACATGAATGACGCGTTTATTTGAATCATATAAATTCAACAGTATATTTTCACGTAAAATATGAAAAAAAAAATAGTTAGCAAGATTTTCTTACACAGATGTGCTGCAGATAGAACATATACAACAAATTTAGATCTGAAAGCTGGAAAGTGAAAGACGCTCTATTTAATGCTGGATACATAAAAGGAACCACCTTTCCATGACGCCAACAAATCTGAATGACATATATATAAAAAGTTTGAAAGAAATCTAAGCTTTGTTAAATATATGTCGACATACCAGGGAGCTGCCATGGCTCCTTTTTGTACAGATCGATCTCACCGATGACATCGAATCTATGTGGCTTCCCGAGAATTTTGTTCCTCAGATAGAACATCACCAGCTCCTCCTCACTCGGAGAAAACCTGAAACCTGGGCTCGCTAAGGATGCTTCATTCATTAAATTCAACATTTCTTTTGCCATCTATACAATATATAAAAAATACGAAATAGACACGGATTAAGAAAATGAGCTGAAAGTCTCTCTTTCACTCTGGCGTCAGAATAATTGTAGGGTTAGCGTGTTTATAGAGTTTGTGGAGAAGGGAAAAGGGAGTGGCAAAAGTTAGGTGGTGACCAAATGGATAGAACTTCATTTTCCTTGCTGTCTTAGCGTTTATTAGTGTAATATGATGCTGGAAATACTTTCGAATGTGGTAGTTACTTTCATTTGCTTTGCTGTAAATTTGCCTGATTATTTTTTCTGGAAGGAGAATTAATTACACTTTTGAGGAAGGTAGACTAGGGATTTTGTATTTGTTGCAATGACTTTTTCCTTTTCGGCCCCTGCAACGGTTACTTTTGCGCCGCTCTACATATTGTTTTCGAAACAATTATCATTAGTAACATCCTTTGTAGTAAATATAAAGAACTTATATGATTATTAAATCGATGGCACATAGTTTTCTTTCGTAATCTCTTCGGCTAAAGTTGTATCACGTAATTTTAAAAAAAATACCAACTGGAACAAACCCTACAACAAATAACACATGAATAATCGCCCTTGGGACCATGACTTTTTCCGACTACAGTCCTCGACTTCTCATTAGGTGTTCACTTTAATCGGTTTGGATATTTCAGTAGAGAAGGGCGAAGGATGTGTCCTATTTGATTATGTCCGCGCAAACATATTTAACATGAAAGTAACTGGTACTATGACCCGTATTGTATACATGTAATATGTTAAAATGATTGAAAATAGCGTTATAGATTGACCCATCAGGTTTTGCAGGAATTAGTAGCAGGCTATCAAATAGAACAAGATTTTTTTGACACTCAAATGCATGTGCTGTATAATAAAATTTATATTAGTTATAACAATGAACTAAAACTAGAGGAGTAAAAGTAAGAATATACAATGAAAAATTATATGGATGGTTTTTTTTTTCCAATTTTAATATATTATTCTTACTTAATCGAAATTGATAGACCAAATTTTGACTATTTATACCAAGTCCCCAGGATTAATAGAAGAGTATATATAATCAGGTTATCATTTTTATTAGAAACAAGAATTGATGTGCATCAATCATCGTCATCAACGTCTTACCAAGCCGATCATTGAGAAGGTTCGATATTGGGGATCCAGATTAAGTCTTATTCATGATCTTGCAATCACATAAGATCATTTTGGACACCACTAGAATTGTGGGGTTTCTCTCTATCGATGATTTATTCATTACATATTTTTAAAGGTTATCTACTCCTGGCGTAATCAAAGTCGAAACCATTAAATAATTAAGGTCCATTGAGTTGAGATAATAACACAGTCCCACACTATCATATGGAATGAATTTTTTTCAGTTTTCGCTAACGGCGAATGAGATGCCTTTTTTCGAGCACAATAGGGTTAGTGTGTGTGTCGAATTAAGAGGCGAATAGTCTGTATAGAACTTCATTTTCATAGTTGTCTGAATGTTATGCTGTCACTTCGCATACGGAAATTAAAGTTTATTTGCTTTGCTGTAAAATATCCGATATTTTTTTCCAAGAAAGTAAATTCTTGAAGAAAATAGATAATGAGGCTTATTTACAATAATATGTTTTTAGTGCATTAACTCTCAATGGATTGATTATTATTACTCTGGAAAAGCTTATTCAAATCCTAGAAAAATTCGTTTTAATTGATATTCTTGCATTTTTTGATATAATATATATCTAAGTTCCATGATCTCTTGATATAAATTACCGTAGTTAAGAACATCTCATTCTTCATCTCTTATAGTTCGTATCAAGCTGTTCAACACACAATTCTATAAAACAAACCCTTATTTGGTAAACGAAAATATCAAATTACACATTTCAACGACCCTTTCAAAACACAAAACAAGTGCAAGAGAGCTAACACGAACGTATTTGATCAAAGCTGATCATCTCTTCAACCGCAACTGTTCCTTAGTCAACCCATCAATTTGGGATTGAAGAGCAGAGATGCTTGATCTTGCCTCAGAAGCCTCGGCCCTTAGCGCCGCCACCTCCTTCTTCAAGTCTTGGCTATCATTCTGTAGCCTCTTCATATACTTGGCATATTCTTGAGGCATGTCGGCTTGCCCAAGGTGAGGCTGGTTTGAGCTTTCGCCGACGACAAACTTCAGCCTTTTGTCGGCGGCAGCCTCTTCAGTCGATGAGAACGATGGATAATCATGTCTCTTGAGCCCACTTTGTTCGCTTGGGGGCATCAAGCTCAGAGTCACAACTTCCTGCCCAATTAAATTAATGCATAAAACACGGTCTCAGTCAGTTTATTTGCTTCACCTTAATGGAAAAATGGACTGAATCATTGCATATCACGTAATGCAATCAAACGAGCAAAATTAGGCGCTGTTGTTAATTGAAAAGGCGCATATATATATATATATATATATATATATATACCTCATCGACGTGGTTTGTGTTATCTTCTCCAACTATTGTTGAGGGACCTGTTGTTTCTTTGGTTGCGTCTGGTAGGCGGCAGAGAACTTTGGCAATAGATAAACTTCGGCAGTAGATAGTCGGAAGATAGAGTGTTCTTCAAACGCAGGTGCAGTTCGCCAGTACCCAGATAATGATGAGGGCATATGTGATAACTATTATACACAACATGAAGAATAAATAGGCCTGGAGTTGATGAAGACTATCCATGACCTTAGACGTAGTCGAGGCGTGTGTTGGACACACTGTCCGTAAGACGAAATCGCCCCGATATTAAGTGCTTCCGGTTAATAGCGATCGTCCCCAAGATACAACGACATTTTCTTAACTCGTAATCGCAGCACAACGACTAGAGTTTTTCGACGAATCGTACTCGAAACTCGAGTTTTTCTTGCTTCGGGATTTTAGGGAGTTGGGAGTGAATGATGCAATTTGTGTGGGTTGAAGTGAATGAATATTTCCATCTCAATGGGGGCCTATTTATAGATTTTATGTCGCAGGGACCTCTCCGCAAATTCGAGAACTTGCTAGGCTGCTTCTGTAATTTTCCAGGGACTATATTGCAACATTTTGCATCTATTGGACTGTCGGTTTATTTACCGGCCCGCGACAGGCCCGATTCTCGGGCCGACAGCCCGAATCTCAGGCGTGTCCCACCGGCGGCGGCCCGATTCTCCGACCGACGGCCCGAGGCGGCTACCGACGCCTCTAGTTGGGCCGACCGACACTCCCTTGAGTTGGGCCGAATTAGCCCAACAACCCACTTCAGCCCAATTGATCAAATGGATCAAGCCATCACATCTAGGCTGCCCAATCAGCTTCACCTCGACTGCCATGTCACCAGCACTGTCACCGTCGCCGCCCACCGGAGGAAAAATTTAAGTAGCTCCTCAATGCTCCTCGCTCCGATGCGTCGTGCGAAGTGCAAAGTGCGCGCCTCAAAGCGCCCATTGCGCACTTTGGCACGGCACGGCTCGGCTCGGCTCGGCCTCGGGCACGGGCACGGGCACGGGCTCGGGCTCGGGCTCGGTGCTCGGTGCTCGTCGGTGCGAGGCACCGACTCGCACCGGGCTGTTATTTGGGCTAAAACTCACTTAAGTTTCTCAAGCCCACTAAGCCCACTTAAACCCACTTAAGCCCATTTAAGCCCATCCACATGGCAAGCCCTTTGGAATAAACCCACATGGGTTTCTATATATATAGTGAAGATTTTCTTAGTGTCTAACCAATGTGGGACACTTAATCCCCCACTTAAACACTATCAACCATTTTTATTTATTATTGGGCCAACTTCGAAAATTAATTTCTCATTCACCCGATATCGGTTTTGAGCGTATTAATATTCGTTAGATTCCCCGCGAAACGTAGATTCATAATCTTTCAACGATTTCTTGTTTCAACATCCGATGGCTTCCCGATTTAATTAAAATCGAGAATAAATTTATTAACGGGTTAATTACCCAATTTGGGCCCAATGGCCCATTAGGCTCAATAAACCCAACAATCCCCCACATGAATGGAAATTAATGCAAATGCTATGCATGCTGACTCTTGCAAGAAAAACTCAACAACCCGTCACTGCATCGGGATAGGTAGCTTGTGGCTTTGAACCTTCCCTAGTGAAACGCAATCGAATTTACTCGCTGTTCAGTGAACATGATGTCTTGAACTGACAGCTTTTGTGTAAATTAAGACGACAGCGTACACATAGTGACGAATCTAATTTCTTTCGATTCTCACGTTGTGTCCATTTCGGCCTTGGACCATATCTTGGTTTCATAAGTGTTATATTGAAGCGGCCCCACTTCTCACTTATATAGGTGATCGACTATTAGGACTTTAATCCTAGAGTATCCCGGAATACTCCACCATCAGGTATAGCCATCATTAAAAGCAAATTTGCTTACCCTTTACCACACGTCTTCGGGTAATTACTTGAACAGCTTATGAGAATGAGATTCTTAAAAAAACAAGTAAGCTACTGAACTACACTCAACTTAGTTGTCTCATTGAACCAAGTTTGTGGGATCTCCACTCATCATGGTTGAGTTACCACCGAGCTTGTTCTTGGGTGTGTGGTTTTTAAGCCCCATTCCCCTTACTGCGTTATAGTGCTGATCTTTAGCAATGCCTTTTGTCAAAGGATCTGCTATGTTCTCTTTAGACTTCACATAGTCAATAGCAATTATTCCACTAGAGATCAGTTGTCTTACAGTATTATGTCTTCGACGAATGTGTCGAGACTTACCGTTATACATACTATTCTGTGCCCTACCAATTGCAGCCATGCTGTCGCAATGTATCATGATAGGCGGTACAGGCTTATTCCAACAAGGAATGTCCTCCAAAAAATTTCGAAGCCATTCTGCTTCTTCGCCGGCTTTGTCTAGTGCAATAAACTCCGATTCCATCGTAGATCGAGCTATGCACGTTTGTTTGGAGGATTTCCAAGAAATTGCTCCACCACCGATGGTAAATACATAACCACTCGTGGACTTGGAGTCTTTGCTATCAGATATCCAGTTGGCATCGCAGTATCCTTCAAGAACTGCTGGATATCTCGTATAGAGTATGCCATGATTAATAGTGTGCTTTATATATCTCAGCACCCTTCTCAAGGCTATCCAATGGTTACTCGCAGGATTACTAGTAAACCTGCTAAGTTTACTAATTGAATATGCTATATCAGGTCGAGTGCAGTTAGTTAGGTACATTAAACTACCAATCACTCGAGCATATTCTTGCTGTGATATGGGTTCTCCTCTGTTTTTAGCTAGATGTAGATTTATATCTACAGGAGTCTTAGCCGGAGGATCATCGAAGGCATTAAATTTCTTCAACACTTTCTCAATATAATGAGATTGTGTCAGCATAATTCCTTCGGGCGTTCTATAGACATTTATTCCCAGTATGACATTAGCCAAACCCATATCCTTCATACTGAAATTATTTTTCAGCATAGTCTTCGTGTTTACAATCATTTTATGATTGCTTCCCGTGATTAACATGTCGTCTACATAAAGACAGACAATCACGAATTCATCGGGTGTGCCCTTAATGTAAACACATTTGTCACACTCATTGATTTTGAACCCATTCGATAGCATAGTCATATCGAATTTTTCGTGCCATTGTTTCGGTGCTTGTTTAAGCCCGTAAAGCGACTTCACAAGTCGGCACACTTTGTTTTCCTGTCCAGGTATTACGAATCCTTCTGGCTGATTCATGTAGATTTCTTCTTCGAGGTCTCCATTTAGGAATGCCGTTTTTACATCCATTTGATGTATCTCGAGATCATGCAATGCTGCAATAGCAAATAGAACCCGTATTGACGTAATTCTCGTTACAGGTGAATAGGTATCGAAGAAATCATACCCTTCCTTTTGAGAATATCCCTTGGCTACTAAACGAGCCTTATATTTCTCAATTGATCCATCAGTTTTATATTTCCTTTTAAGGACCCATTTGCATCCTAAAGGTTTACACCCCTTAGGGAGATCTACTAACTCCCAAGTGTGATTCTGCATGATGGATTCAATTTCACTGTTTACAGCTTCTTTCCAGAACGGAGCTTCTGGAGTCGACAGAGCTTCTTGCACTGTCCTAGGTTCATCGTCTAACATAAATGTTAGGAAATCAGGCCCAAATGATTTGGCCACTTTTTTACGCTTACTTTGCCGTGGTTTCTCAACTTCTTGAGGCGAAACTTCAACGGCTTCATAATTTCTTTTACAACTTATTTCATTTCTTTCCTTCGTTGGAAAGATGTTCTCAAAGAAAACAGCATTTCTTGATTCAATAATCATCCCAGAATTCATGTCGGAAATTTCGGACTTATGCACCAGAAATCTGTATGCATTACTATTTTCTGCATATCCAATGAAAATGCAGTCAACCGTTTTCGGTCCTATCTTGACCTGTTTTGGTTTAGGTACTTCGACCTTTGCTAAACACCCCCACACTTTAAGATATCCGTAGGAAGGTTGTCTACCTTTCCACAATTCGTACGGTGTTTTATCCCGTTTCTTATGTGGCAACATATTTAGAATGCGATTTGATGACAGTATGGCTTCCCCCCACAAATTCTGAGGTAGCCCTGAACTGATTAACATCGCATTCATCATCTCCTTAAGAGTTCTATTTTTTCGTTCAGCAACGCCATTTGATTGAGGTGAATATGGCGCCGTCGTCTGATGAATAATACCATGTTCTCGGCAAAATTCCACAAACGGTGCCACGTATTCTCCTCCTCTGTCACTTCTTATTATTTTGATCTTAGAATTAAGTTGATTCTCAACTTCATTCTTATATCTTTTGAAGGTATCAAGAGCTTCGTCTTTACCACTTAAAAGATATACGTGACAGTACTTCGTGCAATCGTCGATAAATGTAATAAAGTATTTCTTTCCACCTCTAGTTTGCACGAATTTCAGATCGCATATATCAGTATGGATCAATTCTAGTGGTGAACTGTTTCTTTCGACAGAGAAAAATGGTGCCTTGGCCATTTTTGCTTCTACGCAGATTTCACACTTATGTTGTGAATCAATTTCCATTTGTGGAAGTAAGTTTAAACTTATTAACTTTTTCAGTTTATTCAAACTCACGTGTCCTAATCTACCATGCCATAAATTAGACAACTCAACCAAGTAAGAAGAACTGGTTTTATTATTATTATAAGCGATCTTAATATCGCGTTTTACAGGCATTACAGATAACTTAAAAAGGCCCTTCTCGAGGTAACCTTTGCCAATAAAATGACCATTTTTGGTCAGTACATATTTTCCAGCTTCAAACACTTGTCTAAATCCAGCGTTACTGAGCAGAGCGCCGGACACCAAATTCTTGCGGATGTCTGGAACATGCAGCACATCCACAAGCGTCACTTCCTTGCCTGAGGTCATCTTCAGCACCACCCGTCCCAATCCTACGATGTTGGACGTCGCCGCGTTCCCCATATATAGTGTCCTACCCGAAATAGGCGTGTAAGTGGAGAACATTTCTTTGTCGGAGCAGATGTGGCGCGTTGCTCCGCTGTCGATGTACCAGTAGTTTGGATTTTCCACGACGTTTGCCTCGTACACGACAGCAGTCAAGTCTAGCTCCAACATGTCTTTCGCCGGCTGCTTCTCTTCAGCGAGATGCGCCCGAGTATTATTAACTCTCTTCTTTTTACGACAATCCGTGGCCATATGCCCTGGTTTATCACAATTATAACAGTTGCCCTTAATTCTTTTGGAATTCGGGTCATGCTTCTTTTGCGGCGGACCTGGCCTTTTACGCTTGTTTCCATAGCTTGGCTCGGTCAAGTTGGCTCCCGCCTCCATACTGCCCCTTTTGTTCTTGGCTTCATTCTTTCGATTGTCTTCCTCGATCCGAAGCCGCACAATCAAATCCTCAAGCCCCATCTCCTTTCGTTTGTGCTTGAGGTAATTCTTGAAATCCTTCCACAAAGGCGGCAGCTTCTCGATAATCGCAGCTACCTGGAAGGTTTCGCTGATCTGCATATTTTCGGCGTGAATATCGTGGATAATCAGCTGCAGATCACGGACTTGGTCCAGAACCGGCTTAGAGTCGGTCATCTTATAATCCAGAAACTTGCCAACGATGAACTTCTTTAGTCCAGCATCGTCGGTCTTATATTTCTTATCCAACGAATCCCACAACTCTTTCGCAGTCGTAGCCACTGCATAGACGTTGTATAGGGAGTCATCGAGGGCATTCAGAATATAATTGCGGCACATGAAATCATTATGATTCCATGCGTCTAACGCAGCCCTTTCTTGCTCAGATTGAGCGACACGAGCAGCATAAGCTGCGTCGTTAGGGTTTTCACCCTCAGCTGGTGGAGTGACTTCAGTCACCGAAGGGGCAGTTTCTTTTAGAAATCGGACGAGATGGAGAGTAGTGAGATAGAACATCATCTTTTGTTGCCAGCGTTTGAATTCCGTCCCGTTGAATTTGGGAGGACGTTCGACATGGTTGCCGGTAGGGATCGTTGCTGCGTTGGTTGCCATCGATCAAATCACGAACAATAAATTTCGTCTTACGATTGTTGTTTCTTTGGTTGCGTCTGGTAGGCGGCAGAGAACTTTGGCAATAGATAAACTTCGGCAGTAGATAGTCGGAAGATAGAGTGTTCTTCAAACGCAGGTGCAGTTCGCCAGTACCCAGATAATGATGAGGGCATATGTGATAACTATTATACACAACATGAAGAATAAATAGGCCTGGAGTTGATGAAGACTATCCATGACCTTAGACGTAGTCGAGGCGTGTGTTGGACACACTGTCCGTAAGACGAAATCGCCCCGATATTAAGTGCTTCCGGTTAATAGCGATCGTCCCCAAGATACAACGACATTTTCTTAACTCGTAATCGCAGCACAACGACTAGAGTTTTTCGACGAATCGTACTCGAAACTCGAGTTTTTCTTGCTTCGGGATTTTAGGGAGTTGGGAGTGAATGATGCAATTTGTGTGGGTTGAAGTGAATGAATATTTCCATCTCAATGGGGGCCTATTTATAGATTTTATGTCGCAGGGACCTCTCCGCAAATTCGAGAACTTGCTAGGCTGCTTCTGTAATTTTCCAGGGACTATATTGCAACATTTTGCATCTATTGGACTGTCGGTTTATTTACCGGCCCGCGACAGGCCCGATTCTCGGGCCGACAGCCCGAATCTCAGGCGTGTCCCACCGGCGGCGGCCCGATTCTCCGACCGACGGCCCGAGGCGGCTACCGACGCCTCTAGTTGGGCCGACCGACACTCCCTTGAGTTGGGCCGAATTAGCCCAACAACCCACTTCAGCCCAATTGATCAAATGGATCAAGCCATCACATCTAGGCTGCCCAATCAGCTTCACCTCGACTGCCATGTCACCAGCACTGTCACCGTCGCCGCCCACCGGAGGAAAAATTTAAGTAGCTCCTCAATGCTCCTCGCTCCGATGCGTCGTGCGAAGTGCGCGCCTCAAAGCGCCCATTGCGCACTTTGGCACGGCACGGCTCGGCTCGGCTCGGCTCGGCCTCGGGCACGGGCACGGGCTCGGGCTCGGGCTCGGGCTCGGTGCTCGGTGCTCGTCGGTGCGAGGCACCGACTCGCACCGGGCTGTTATTTGGGCTAAAACTCACTTAAGTTTCTCAAGCCCACTAAGCCCACTTAAACCCACTTAAGCCCATTTAAGCCCATCCACATGGCAAGCCCTTTGGAATAAACCCACATGGGTTTCTATATATATAGTGAAGATTTTCTTAGTGTCTAACCAATGTGGGACACTTAATCCCCCACTTAAACACTATCAACCATTTTTATTTATTATTGGGCCAACTTCGAAAATTAATTTCTCATTCACCCGATATCGGTTTTGAGCGTATTAATATTCGTTAGATTCCCCGCGAAACGTAGATTCATAATCTTTCAACGATTTCTTGTTTCAACATCCGATGGCTTCCCGATTTAATTAAAATCGAGAATAAATTTATTAACGGGTTAATTACCCAATTTGGGCCCAATGGCCCATTAGGCTCAATAAACCCAACAGGACCATCTTCATTAGCAACATCCAAACCCTCATTTCCGCATGCTTGCTGATTCGCCTTCACCTCCGTCTTATCCATAATCTTGCAAAGGACGAGACCTCCCTTTCTCTGACGCACGAGAAAAGATAATTTTTGCGCGTTAGATTATAGGATTGCATACTACATATACAATCAAAGTCATATCACATACTTATATATGTGTATATTCAGGCGCATATACCTGCACGTTCTCTGCATTTTGCACCTCAGGGCTGCAAAATCTGAACTCGTACATGACCCAGTCGGTTTTTATCTCCGTGTTTGAGCGACGACCCTTGTAATAAACTAGAATTTTCTTCGTCCCTACAACCTGGTCATGATGTTTAATTTGTTGCTCTTTGCCAGTGATTTTCCAGTAGCCATTGGGAGTTGCCCGTTGAAGGCGGGGCCCAACTCCTGAGCTCCTGTCTAGCATGGTGAAGAAATACCACGCTTTGTCTTGATCTTTGAGCAGAGAAACCGCTGTTTAGATTGACAAAGAACAAAAAATAGAGCATGTAAGGTTGCTACGCATAGAAAAGTAAAACTAAAAATGGTAAGAGTACAAATATAGAGCGGAAATGCGACAAAGTCACATAAATATTGCACTTTCACGTCAATAGGAAAGCGGTAGGTTCAAAATATTTTCTTACACGGAGTTCTTCAGATAAAAACATATACAACAAATGTTGATCTGAAAGGGTGGAAAGTGAAAGACACTGAACTCAACGCAAGAAACGACAAAAGGGAAGGCCTTCAATGACGACAACAAATCTGAACTTTAGTACATTAATTGAAAAGTTTGAAAAAATCGAAGCTTTATTAGATGTATGTCTATTTTACGTACCGGGTAGTTCCCATGGCTCTTTTTGGTATAGATCGATCTCACCGATGACATCGAATCTATGTGGCTTTCCGAGAATTTTGTTCCTCAGATAGAACATCACCATTTCCTCTTCGTTCGGAGAAAACCTGAAACCTGGGCTCGTTAAGGCTGCATCATTCATTAAATTCAAAATCTCTTTTGCCATTTCTAATAAATAATTCAAAGAAACACGAAATAAACAAGGAAGAAGATTAAAGAAAATGAGTTGAAAGTCTCTCTTTTTCTCTGGCGTGAGAATAGTGATTTACAGGGTTAGGGTATTTATATAGTTGGTTGGAGAAGGGAAAAAGGAGTGAGGCAAAAGTTAGGTGGTGACCAAATGGATAGAACTTCAGTTTGCTTAAGCTGTCTTAATTCATTAGTGTAATATGATGCTGGCAATAGTTTCAAATGTGGAAATTACCTTCATTTGCTTTGCTGTCAATTTGCCTGATTATTTTTTCTGGAAGGTGAATTAATTTTCAGGAAGGTAAGGTGAATTGATTACACTTTTGAGGAAGGTGGACTAGGGCTTTGTTATTTATTACAATTACTTTTTCGCCCTTGGCAACGGTTACTTTTGTGCCGCCGCTCTTCATATGATTTTATTCATTTTTTGAAACAATTATCATTGTTAGTAATTCTTGCAATAACTAAAAAGAAATTAACATGATTATTAGATCGATATTAGTAGGACACAGTCCATCCTTAATATCTTCGTCTGAAGTTGTATCGCGCAATTAAAAAAAAACAGTTCTATAACTAACCCTGCAATAAATTAGGCTGTCATCATATTTAACATGAACATAACCACAGTAGAAGTGGGTAATTAGTTGAAAGGTAAAAGTGAGAATACAATAATACCATGTAATGGATGGTTTTATATAAATTTAATAATTTTTTTAATTATTGACAGACCAAAATTTGGAGGTTTATACCAAGCCCTCACCTTTAATAAAATCTAGTATAGATATTTAAAATTTATTGACTTGGGTAATCAAAGTCAAAACACATATTAACATCCATGCTTGTCGTATGGAAGGATTTTTTCTTTTTGGCTAACGTCGAATGAATTTCGTTATTGCGTTATACATATCGAGCACGTTAAGCATATAAATTATTTTATATACACTAAGACCTCTATAAATTAATACTCAATAAAATAATAATCTCTCTAAATAATAAAATATTCCGATTCCGGCTTGGGCCTTTGTGAAACATCAAATCCGATAAGATTATAAAATTGTAATCCTTCACAAAAATTCCGTATAAATATTAGGTCCCATTAGAACTTTAATTAATAATTCATAAATATTGCAATTATAAACAATGTTAATTTGTTAAATATCTATTGTTACTAGCGTTTTCTTAAAATGAATCTAACTGAATTTCATCCTTAACTTTTTAAATTGCAGAAAAGTATTTTGGTATCCATGGATATAAATACAAAATTGATATTATACATGAATATATTTAATTAGCTACGAACAAATTGGCTGATGGGTGAATATAAACAATGAAACATATATAAATACCAAAATAGCTGAATTTAAAAAGTTTTTTTCTTTTAGTTAATAAAATATTAATTCTACCAATCATATCTTGGATACTTATTGTTAAAGTTGTAGTATTCTGTAATTTGGAGACGTGAACAATGGGCTAACCTTATACACTAGACTTGGGTAATGGGCCGAATTTGGGCCAGTTCCGGGCCGATTCTACGGGTTCCAGTGACTGGAACATGTTTGTATTGCTTTTTTTTTCACTAGCTTAAAATTAGTTGGTTGATATATTTATGAAAGTTTTAGAGTACACAGAAAACAGAGCACTAACAATTATACCAACATAGATTATTAAGATGCCTCTTCGTCACTCGATCGTTCAAACATGTGTGTGGATTATTTAAAAAAATGGCCTTTGACAACGTCAACGTTAAAAAAATAGCCTCCTAAATGATAAAAGACCAATGTACCCTTACTTACTCTGCGTTAAAGACTATTATACCCTTTTTTTAATGGCAATCAACGACAGTTAACGAAAATTACAGATTTTGACAGAGGTTTACTGTAGAATCTGAAAAAGCAAAAGTAAATAAGAAAGAACCCTTTCACTTCACGGGCCCTTTGCAAAATCGATCAAGCTTTCTCCCTTTTCTTCTTCTTCACAGTCGAATTTGAAGCTCAGAATCCATGGCAGTTCAGGCGAGAACCCAAACAGTGAAGGTAATTTCAATTATTTTTCAAAGACCCCGTCCTATACAATCGCACGGGACCCTAAATTTAGGCCGCAGGGTACCCGTGCTTGCACAGGCAGGGGCCCCGTGTCTTGAATCTCAGGGATCCGTGTGAAAGCGCAGGGGTCCTCCCCAGTTAACCCGCGCTGTGAAAACTACGGACCCGTGCTTGCTAGCGCTGGGGACTCGTGCGTGACAGCCGGGGACCCTGCGACATAGCACGGGGCCCGTGCTTGCTAGCGCAGGGACCCGTGCTCATGTGCGCTGGAGGCCCTAGCTATGTCGCGCTGAGGACCCGTGCGTGCCAGCGCGGGGACCCTGCGACATAGAATGGGGCCCGTGCTTGCTAGCGCGGGGACCCGTGCTCATGTGCGCTGCGCGGGGACCCGTGCTCATGTGCGCTGGAGGCCCTAGCTATGCCGCGCTGGGGACCCGTGCGTGCCAGCGCGGGGACCCTGCGACATAGCACGGGGCCCGTGCTTGCTAGCGCAGGGACCAGTGCTCATGTGCGCTGGAGACCCTTGCTATGGCACGCTGGGGACACGCGCACATGAGCACGGGTCCCCGCGCTAGCAAGCACGGGCCCCGTTCTATGTCGCAGGGTCCCCGCGCTGGCACGCACGGGTCCTCAGCGCGACATAGCTAGGACCTCCAGCGCACATGAGCACGGGTCCCCGCGCTAGTAAGCACGGGCCCCGTGCTATGTCGCAGGGTCCCCGCGCTGGCACGCACGGGTCCTCAGCGCGACATAGCTAGGACCTCCAGCGCACATGAGCACGGATCCCCGCGCTAGCAATCACGGGCCCCGTGCTACGTCGCCAGGGTCCCCGCGCTGGCACGCACGGGTCCCCAGCGCGGCATAGCAAGGTCTCCGCGCAGCATGGCAGGGGACTGTGCGCGGCGGCCTATCTCACCATAAGCAATTTTCCCGCAGCATTAGTAATTAATTTTCTATTGATTTGTAGGTTCAATTGAAGAAGCAAATTGCCGGAGGCGACGATGAGAAAGATTACCGGTTACATATCACGTTACGATACTGCGAAGTGAGCGAGGAGATCGTTGGTTGGCTAAACGAGGATGAGCTGGCAGTTTTTACGGAAGGGAGTCCGTTCGGCAGGCTCGTCAACGCTGCCGCGAATTTCAATTTGTCGGCGCAGCTGTTGTGGTATCTCATCAAGTGCCAGACGCAGCTTCACAATCGTGACGAGCTTTGGATGATCATCGGGAAGAAACCGCTCCGTTTTTCAAAAACGGAGTATTGCCTAATCACGGGGCTGAAGTTCGCAGCCGAACCGGCGGTGAACCAAACGGATGAATTCGTCCGTCGTCATTTCCCGAGGAAAACGGCATCGACGCTTAAATTGTCGCACGTTAAGCAGCGGTTGGAGGAGTTGGCTGGCAACCCCACGGTGCACGTCAATGACGAGAAGTTGAAGTTGGCCAACCTGTATTTTGCGGGGTACGTCTTGCTGCCCCGACCTTCCAAGAAGGATACCACCCTTCCTTCTTGGATCGTTTCTTTAGTCGAGGACTCAGAGGACTTCGAGCGTTACCCTTGGGGGACCGTGGCTTTCAGAGCGGCACTACGGTCGCTGAAACAAGATTTTGACGATAACAAGGATAGTAAGCTGATCAGTGGATTCGTACATCCACTTCAGGTTAGGGTTTTATATTTGAATGACTTTGTGAGTTTAGGGTTTCGTGTGTGTTTGCTAAGATTAATTTATTTCTTTGTCTTCAGATATTAGTATATGAATGCATACCGGCCATCACTGATAAATATGCTGAACTTAGAGAGCGGGAGCATGCGAGGCCGCGTATATGCCGGTGGGTCACGAGGAATTGGCCCCGGAAGGGATGTCCGAAGTTGGTGGATGTTGCGAAGCCGGTGGCTGGGTCCGATGTACGAGGTCTACTAGTGCCGATTGGAGAAGAGACGCAGGCCGATTATTTTCGGTACAGCGACTTCGAGATCGCCGCGCCACACGACGACGTGTACGATAGGGTGGCGAGCCTACTGATGCAAGGGGTGGAAGTTAGGTGCAGTCGTCGTGCGGTACGAGGACATCTTGGCCGGCGGGCGGCAATCGAACCCAATTACGAAGCAGAGTCCGTCCCTCAGCTCTCTATCAGATCACGGCAAGACGAAGAGAGGGGCATGGGCTCTAACTACGAGCCGCCGAGGTCGCCGTCCATGCATGGAGGCAACTTCCATACGCCGCCGAGGTCGCCGCCAATGCCAGGGCCATCGTATGACGAATTTGCGCGCCACGTGGACCGGCGATTCGATGAATTTGGCAATCGCCTCGACACGTTTAGCAGCGGCTTCGATGCACTTAGCGGTCGGTTCGAGCATCTCGAGAACGAGTTTTCGCAATTTCGTGACGGCTTTGCGCAATTCCGAGACAATTACGATCGACGCTCCGACTTCTATGAGGAGCGGTTCAACTCGATGCAAGGTCTGGGTGAAAGCATCGGCGGCGTTGCGTCTCAGTTGCAAGAGCTTCAGGACGATTGGAAGAATTTATTCGGTCCACGTACACATACCGACGACGCGCCTCGTTACGGTAAGTACCTTTACCCCTAATTCAAATTTAATACACGCCGTAACTTACAATTTAATATGTATCGTAGACGACGAGGCGACTTCGACTGGGTGGACGCAATTTGCGAGGCGGGATCCACCCAGTGCGAGCGGATGGGGATGGCCGGCAAATGAATATCCATGGAATTATTACGTTCCATCGCAGCAATTGGACGATGGATACGGCGCGCAGAGCGAGACATATTATGAGGTCGATCCATCTACTTGGAGGGGCCTCGACTGGGATCAGTCGATGCTGCAAACTTCGGCTCGTGCGGATCAGTCGACGGTGGCTGATAGGGGTAAAGGTGTGGCCGACGTGACCCCGGAAGGGCGGCAGAGGAATCCATCCCAGTGGCTGCAGTCACCGTTCACTGAGCCTCCGTCCACCGGTCAAATGAAAGCGGGTCTATCGGCCGTAGACGTCCATATTTCTAAGAAGATCCTGGTGTGGGGGGCCATAGAGAGGGAAATACAGGACTTGGCTAACGACGAGTACAAGGAGTGCTTGGTCGATAAGCATAGACGTGGATGGTTTGAGGATCTATACACGCCAACAAGGTGGCTCGATGACATGGTATGCTCCGTTGAACTATTAATTTTGCAATGAACTATAATTGTAAAGCCTAAGTTGTTTTGGTTTTTCAGCATATGAACGAAGCAATGAGAGGGTTCCTGGACATGCAGAAGACCCATGCATTTGCGTCGAAGAATGTTGCATACATGTCTTACGCATTCAAGACATGTATCGAACTCGATGGCTTCGTAGAAGGAAAAGTCGTAAATGGGATGCTTTCGTTATGGTCCCATTACGCAAGAGGACTTCAGGATGGATGGCCATCGATCTCATGGATGGACGCAGATTGCATCGTCTTCCCCGTGCAAACGATAGCACATTGGGTGCTATGCGTCGCTGATTGGAGGAAGAAGACGATGACGATATACGACTCCGACGAGTCTTGTGACAAGGACATGCGCAACCTTAACAAAGCATTGGTGCCACTGCAAGTAATCATCCCGACGATATTGGTCTTCATGGGATGTATCAAGACGCGATTTAAGAAATGGAAAGTTGAGCGTCATCCGAGATTCGCCAAACAGCAAGGAAGGTAAGTTTCATTCGTTATTATTTCATTTAATTTTTTTACGACGATTTCTGTATAAGTGTGTAACGTTTCAGGGGAGAATGCGGCGTACATGTGTTGCGAGCGGCAATGAGCCTCATGTTTCGAGGTGACGACGTCTCCAATCTGACACAGCAGGAAATTGTAGATTTTAGGAAATTTCTTACAATTTGTATTTTGCGTAAGGACTGGGGTTCTTGGTTTGGTCCAAAATAGTTGAATGTAATTTTTTATTTTATTCAAAGTAGTTTAAATAATTTCTTACAATTTTTTTATTTAAATAATTTTTATGAAAAACCTCGCACGTTGTTGGTTACGTTTGTGTAAATTAAAGAATCTGAATTGACATTAGTGATGACATGACAAGCAATTTTATTGCTAATCGCATCAAATCGACTGTTATGACACTGACAATATAACGAAAAAAGTAACAGACCACTAATTCACAAATGATTGTTGACTACTCAACGCACATAAGCATGGGACCAAGCATTTGAGCACGGGTCCCTTGCTTCAAAACTAGGGACCCCTGCAGTAGTCATTGAGCAAGGGTCCCGCGATTTGATTACACAATTTGATTAAATATTTCTTTTTCGTTACACTGACAAGGCATTGATTACACTGACATTCGCAGAAAATAATAATTTACCAATGATTGTTGACTAGTCAATTAAAATCCGCACGGGTCCGGTATGCTGCGCATGGTCCCAAACTGTAGTGCACGGTCCCTCGCGCATAAGCATGGGTCCGCGCACACAAGCACGGGTCCCCTGCGTGAGTTCACGGGTCCCTCGCGTAATCGCTGGGGCCCCGCGTGTAATCGCTGGTGTCCCGCGCATTAGCTTGCGCGGGTCCATGGGCATGGGCCCCGGACCACAGCACTCATGTGCGGGGACCCTGCGATTATTTTCGCGATTTTACACCATATTAAATAATTTCGAAGTTCGATTCAGCCTCCATACGAATATAATACGTCATATAATATCATAGCCAACAAAAGTATGGTCTTTTTGCATGTATAAAATACGAGTTTTCGATTGTTATATCCTAACCAAGTCACCAGCATAAGGCAAGTTGTTGTTATGTAAATTAGCTCAATTGTTGTCACATTCACCCAGTTCACCAAATTCACGTCGAAAACAGTCACCAAATCGTTTAAATTTTTTTTTTCTGAACATTAACAACATAAGTGAAATTTTTTGGTCAAGATTAATATTTTTTTCGACAATTTCGTTATGGTTAATTATTTTTGTAAAGATGTACCAAAAAAATATGTATTTAATTACTGAAATTCTTTTAAACCCGTGCTGTACTTTTTCTTCTCACACATCGAAAAGGACACCAGACTTGACAAGGCATTGATTACGCCTGCACTCAAAGCTGACATGTATCAGACAAATAGTTGACTGACCAATAATTCAATAATAACTTTGTCTGCAAAAGAAGACCAATAATTGACTACAATTAGGGTTTACACAATTTCCGCACGGGACCGAACTTATGCGCAGGGACCAAGCAAATAAGCACGGGTCCCCGCACATGAGCATGGGTCACGTGCTTGAAATCAAGGGTCCTTCGCACAAATGCACGGGTCCCGCACATCCATTAAAACCCTAACTTTAAAATCCTAATTTTACATACCTCAAACACTATCACATCATAACTCTTACATTATAAAACCCCGCAGGTGTGCTTGCCGCAATACGTTCGGATTGAGAAAAAAGGGGAGTCCTTATTCTGTGCAGCTCGTACTCGCCATGTGCATCCTTCGGTTGCGCATTTCGCTACGTACATGGTTTTATTTGACCGGACCAATTTGAACTCGAAACACGCATCAAGGGCGACTTTAGTGATCACGTCCTTGACTTCCTTCTTGTCCCGAAATTCTTGACCAACAAACATGCTTGAACCATCCCCAAATCCATACGTGCCGTCGTCAGCATGTGGAGAGTTATGCTCCGCCATTGTGACATCGTCATTATCACTTTCCGAAGCATAATGTTCCTCGGGTTGTTCGAACATATCATCTTCATTCTCATTTTGATTCTCGCACGGTCCGGTTTGATCTTCTTGAAAACCCTCGTATTCAGAAAGATGGTAAGAGTGGTAGTTAGATGTGTCGCCCATGTAACCCTCCACGGGATGGATTTCCTCATTTGCGTCGCACAGCTCTATTAGACCAACGTTGAAATTCGATTCATCATTTAGATGAGCTTGTGGTGGTGTGGCACTGACAAAGGACGCAACCTCAACATGGAGCACGGGTCTAGACTGTGGACCACCAAAACCAAGGTATGCACGTATACCGTAGTCATTCTCGATGTAGATGGGCGTGGGAAATCGTAAACTACGCTAGGCATGTAGCTTAACGTGAGTTTAGAATTCTCGCTGCATAGCGACAACACCTTCACAATCTCATTCTTCACGTCATCTAACGTGCATGTTTCCTCGTCGACCAAGATTGATTGCCATCTATGAGTAGGAAGAGGACACCACTTCGAGGTATTGTCCTCGCCAATTATCCACTGACCCTCTACTTGGAACACAATGTTAGTGATCGTCATGATTACCCCCTGCAATAAAAGTAAAATATATTAGAACCATAGCCCTACTTGCGAAACCAATACAACTTGCGAAACCCTAGTTTGCGAAAACAATAGGTTGCAAAAACCCTAGTTGTCGAAATTGTTATTTCGGATGCTGTGTTTGCTAACGTGATTTCTAGGCATAGTTAAAGCCCTAACAGCTTCCACACCCCTAACAGCTATCGAAAATCCTAACAGCTATCGAAAACCCTAACAGCTATCGAAAACCCTAACATATAAGCACGGGACCCCTGCACCAGCGCATGGGACCCAAGCTCTAGAGCGCGAGACCCATGACTTAGTGTTCGGGACCCATGCCCTGGGACTGCCCATGCACTGATGCGCGGGACCCCTGCACCAGCGCTGGGGTCCTTGAACTGATGCCTGGGTCCCGTGCACTAGCGCGCGCGGACCCGTGCTCCATTGCGCGCGCGCCTTGCACTGATGTGCGGGACCACAGCGCATGGGGACCCTGAATTGATGCCCGGGTCCGTGCACTAGCTCGCGCGGACCCGTGCTCCATTGCGCGCGCCCGCTGTACTGATGTGCGGGACCCCAGCGCCAGCGTCTGGGGCCCTTGAACTGATGCCCGGGTCCCGTGCTCTAGCGCGCGGACCCATGCACCAGTGCGCGCGGCCCCTGCACCAGCGTGCGGGGACCGTGTAAACATGCGCGGGGCCCCAGATCTACTGCATGGGGCCCTTGTGAATATATGTGCGGATTCCATGAAGCATGACCACGAGTTTCGTCTTTCCGACTGGAAATTCAAAATTCTCGTTGCCAAACATCACGTAATGACAAGCTCACGTAATTTGGAGGGTAAAAATTCGTAATTCAAAAAGAAAAAACTTACTGTAAAGAGTTAGAGCTGGGTTTTTCCTTCCAGACTTGTTTCGCAGACTTCGAGTTCGACTTAGTGACGAAAATGAGGCTGTGTTTTTCTTTAGAAACGATGAAGAAGAAAGGATGGATCGATCTGGGTTGGTATTAGTAATTATTACGTGCTGCTGTGCATTTAAATGGAGTTTCGTTTCTTTTATATATATACAGATTGTGTATGTATATTTATTTTTCTTTTTCTTTTATTTCTAGTTAATTAATCAAGGGTTTAAAGAAGATGGTTAACGGTTAATTAAAATGAAGGCCATTGACCAAAAAAAAAACGTCAACAAGGCTATTTATTTAATTGACTGAGTCAAGGGCCATTTTTTTAAAAGACCCCCTAAAAATATAAGGTTTAAGTACCCATGTGATAAGAATGACAATTATATCCTTCATAGTTGCCAAAATTATAGTCATTTGCCATCATCTCCTCCGTTCGATTTTTGGTTGTTATGAGGACTCTAGAACAGACTGACATATCGTTGTTGTCTGTTGAGGTGCAAATAAGATGAGATCGACTTCGTTTCCTCATGGATAGTTATAATAAACGAATAATTTAAAGTGTAAGAAGAAATAATGTCGAAATTCCACTTCGAAAAAATGAGAATATAAATGGATCAAGTATCGAATTTAATGGCCGATTAAGACGAAACTGGGTGAATTTGATAATGGGTCTTAATAATGAACTAGAATTATTGAGTTTAAGAAATAAGCGGTGAAGAATTTTGAATCAAAATTTTGTATGCAACGTATATTGAAGATTTTGTGAACACGATTTCTGGGTAACAAGTCGTGCAATTTAAGTAACCATTGTAGCAAAGATAGTAAAAGATATGACTAATACAGTAACAGATATAAAGTAACACTTATCATTGAAGAAAAGTAACAATTGTTGAATAATAATTCTTTGTTACGAAAATCACCAATGACTCTAAAAAATGGTGAAAGTCGCAGAAACGTCGACATTATTGACCGAATTAGGTTAATTAGGTTTATACCGAACTATTACTTCAAATCCAATTCGAAAATTTAGTGTTGGAATCTTAGCTTTAATTGTCGAAATTGAGAAATAGTCGACCCTAGTCTCATGTTATTAAACAGTCCCTTAGTAACAAAATATTAAAAGTTTATAACAATTCTATATTTCTCTAATACCAAGCCACTAAAAGTTAGTAACTAAACAGCTAACTAATTTTCCAGTAAAATAACATATCTGGAAAATGATTATTTTAACAATAAAATCGAATTTTATTGACAAATTTTACATTGCACATTCAAAGTACCAAATCGGCCTCTATTAGTGACAAAAAACCCCTAATCGATAACCCTAATCGAAGAAACGATTGAGCCATCCCACCATCCGGCGACGGCCACGAGCAGCGACGATGAGCAGCGACGACCTCAAGCAGCGAGCCATCCCCAAAGTTATTCGAAGAAAGCAGCGACGACAACAATGGCGAAGAAATTGAAGAAAGCAGCGACCCATCCTACGAGTAGCGCCGACGAGCAGCGACGACCACGAGCAGCGAGCCATCCCACGATGAAAATGGCCAAGAAATCGACGAAAGCAGCGAGAAGAAAGAGAAAATGTCGAAACAGCCGAAGGGTTCTAATGAAGGGAGAGCCGTCCCACGATCCCGATGTCAACCCAGATATTTCATTGAAACTGTCGGGCCGATTTATGATGGAGCAAGCGACGAGCATAAGGAGGCGGTTCAAAGGACGCCATTTGCTTCTTTCCTCCGTATAGTCCCGTGCGAGATAGGAAGTACTAGGCTCGTGCGTATGATGAAACGATTTACGCCAGACGGTAAATTCTTTAGATTCGGGCACGATACTCTAATTCCGTTTTCCGTTTTAGAGTTTTCTGTGTTAATGGGTTTAAGGGCGAATGGGATGTTCGTAGACTTGAATCATAAAACTGTGGTGAAGGAGATTGATTTTTGTGAAGAGGTTGTTTCCCGGTAAATCTCGAATGTTTCGAGATGACGTGCTTGTGAAGATGGAAGAATTATCGAGTTTGGGGAATAGAACAAGCTTAGAAGACTTCAGTAGAATGTATATTTTGTTAGTCTTTATTTGTATTTTATTCCCCAAGTCGAACTACTGTTTCCCGTCGTTTGTATTTGAGTACGTCGACCGACTGGACGAGGTGAAGGACTACGCCTGGGGTAAGGCAGTCCATTCTTTCCTGATGAAGTCAATCTTGCAAAATCCACAATACGTAAAAGGGTGCACCCTCGGATTATTGGTAAGTAATTCCTTCCTAGTTTAATGCGTGTCCTTCATATGTGAGTTCTTCACTTTTGCATGTTGTAACTGTATTTTCAGGTTTGGGATTATGAGCACGCTCCCCGACTGGGTAAAGCTCTATCGATTGCAGGCATGCCTCGTTTCAAGAGGTGGCGGCCAGCCGAACAAGAAATGGAGCAAGCTATTGAGTTGTTGAATGAAGATGAGGCGTTCTGCACATTAACCGACAACGTGAGGACTCCTACTTTCGAGAGGACGGACACGAAGTCTACGAAGGAGGAACCTTACACATCTAAGGATAAATCCGAGGAGAAAGATGTTGGTGGCGAGGGTGCTCGTACAGGGAAGGCTAAGGAGATAGTTGTTGGTGATGAGGGTGCTCGTATGGAGACTGAGCGGCTCGATGAGTTTGTGGAGCAAGTTGTGGTGGTGGAGGATAAGGAAAAGGAAGTACATGCATTTGATGTTGATCAAACTGTTGCTGAGGAGCGTGCTCGTATGGAAGTTGAGCTGCAGGATACTCATGTGGAGCAAGCTGCTGTGGTGGAGGATGCAGCTGTAAAGCTGTTGGTGATGAGTGTGCTCGTATGGAAACTGAGCGGCATGACGTTCATGTGGAGCAAACTGTTCCTGAGACAGAAGCTGTTGTTGTGGTGGCTGAGGAGCAAGCCGTTGCTGTGGTGGAGGAGCAAGCTGTTACTGTGGTGGCTGAGGAGCGAGACATTGCTGTGGTGGCTGAGGAGCGAGCTGTTGCTGAGATGCGGCATGAGCAAGCTGCTGTCGAGGTGGATACAACTATAAAAGCTGTGGTTGATCGAGTGTTGAGGTCGTACACTATTGCGACAGTGGATCAAGAATACAAACAATATGTCACTGCGAAAGAAGCTCTTGAGGCCAGATCAATTGCTTGCACGATCATGGGAAGGTATAACCGCAAGAAGAAGAAGCTGGCCGACTTTGTAACACCTCCAGAGAGCACGACGCATGTGAAGAAGAGGCGCAAGGGTGAAAAAGGCCTAACAAAAGAGGACCGATCGAGGTGTTCGATATCTCGTCGGGTAAAAAGTTGGATCCTCCCGCAGAGATAAACACCGGCACGCTCGATAGAGATTTTGAGGGAAAAGCATCCCTATCCCCGAAAGAGAGAGATCGTAGATTGCTTCATTGCAAACGCCATCTTCAAGTAAGTTGGTCGATTATGTTTTAGATGCAGTGTTATTATTTTATCTTTGAATTCATTGCAAATGCTGTTCCGTTGTATGGGAGGACAACATCCACCGTTTGAATGGGTTTCATTTGGTGGAAATGGTCAAGGGGAATGCTATTGCATCTGATGCTATAGATGCATGGTTTAAATACCTGATGTTGGTGGCTCCCGAGTCCGGCACGTACTTCCTTCCTTCCTATGTTTAGGTGAGTTGATTTCATCGAATATCATGTTTTTAATTTTGTGGGAGTTTACTAAAACTTTGACTAATTCTCAGCAAAATATTGAGGGTGTGTTGTCAAGATCGGGCAAGCGTCTCCAGGTAGGAACCAAAAACGGTATGGAGACATTGTTGGAAAATTGTCTCCTATTACTCAGACTGAGTTAGAGCATTTTCGCAAGATCGTACAGTCTGAATGCAAGTTTGTTTCGCTGCCATTGAACATTCACAATCATTGGCAGCATTATAATTCGATGAGAGGGCCGACTGGAACAGCTCTTGCAAACCGTTGTGTAAGTTCGATTTGTAAATAAATTGTTTCGGCTGTTTATTCGTTGAACGTGATTCGCTTATTATTATGTTATAGGCGTTTGCACTTGGACTATTTGAAGCATGTGAGGTTGGATAAGAAGTTTTCTTCGCCGGTCCTGCCTAAGATTTGTCGCCAGCAAGCATGGATAGCTTGGATTGTGGCCCGTGGGTTTGCATGTTTGGGTACGCATTGTTGAAAGATGATGTTGATAAAAATATGTTAGTTTTAGATTCACTATAATATATAGATTCACGAAGTTTTAGATAAAAATATGTTAATTTAGGTTACGATTTTCGTGAAGGTTATGTTGGAATTGAAGAAGTTGAAGTATAGAGTATGTAAAACAAGTAGCACTCTTCTTGAGAGGATGATTATGCTTCTACGAATTGATTCTACTTACACAAAATGAGAAGATACGATCTGTTAGTTGTTATTTTACAGTCCAAATGGTCGACCTAACGTGAGCGATTCAACAAAGTTAATGACATCTTCAATTAATCTTAAGCGTAAACCCTATATTGTTTACTGATTTCGGGCAGTAACAGTTCAACGTATAAATAGTAACAATTTAACGACATAAATAACCAGACGAGAACAATTAGGTAACAGGTCGACACTCGACGAGTAACAGATAACGCTGGTGCAATAACAATTTAATATGTAATTAGTTTAGTTTATGATTTCAAATTTTATATTGTAAACACGCTACAGTCACTATAATATATAAATTCACGAAGTTTTAGATAAATATATGTTAGTTTAGGTTATGATTTTCGTGGAGGTTATTGTTTACTGACTTCAGGCTGTAACAGTTCAATGTATAACTAGTAATTTACACATACCGGGTAACAGATAATCTACGCTTGATTGTATTTACTCTCCAGCCCAAAATTCATCTCATGATGATTTCCCGCCAGAAGCTTCAACGCCAATTTAGTAACAGATGTAGGCAATGTGGTAACAAAAATGCACATACTAGTAACAGAACCTGAAAATTTTACAAAACCCGCCAATGCGAAAAAAATACACCACACTGTCCTCTAAACCCCATTTCAACAAGAAAAATTATCTCTCTTCTTCATTTACTGCCGTTGACAGTATCCATGCTCCCCACTATGTCAAGAATACAAGATTCGATTCTTGCACTTTGTTCTTGTAAAAGCGAATTTTTTTGTTGGAGGTAAGAGAAACATCATCTTTAACAGACCTCTTATTACTAGTTATTCAGATGTCGATAGTAGCTCCATCTCCTTGAGATACAAATCACCTCTTATTACTAGTTATTACTATGCAATTGCTTATGGATAGTGATGTGAAGTTCATGGTGAGGTTGATTGACTTGATTGTATTTGAACACGGGAATACAACTGCGGATATGCCATCTAAGGTCGGGCCAGGGTGAATGTCGAGTTCTCGCGAATGCGAAGTCAGTCGACTTTTGGATTCGCTGCATTGAGGGTGAAGGGCACGTCTTTGAGGGTGCTAATGAATTTCAGAGCAATCTTAAGAGGTATGCTGTTGCGAGTAGAAAGCCTTTCAAGTATATAAAAAATGAAGCTAAGAAGATCATCGTAGTATGCAACGTCGATGGATGTAGATGGAGGATATACGCAGCTCACCGGCAATGTGATGGTATGTTTAGCATAAAAAACTGCAACATCAACCACACTTGCGGTGAATCCAGTCTACTAATGAGAGACCACCCAAAAGCCGATGCAAAATTGGTTGCCGGGTTGGTTCAGCCGAAGCTGAGGAGCCTCTCTACAAGCCACGCACTATGAAGAATGATATGTTGCGGGAATACGGGGTTGAAATACCATATCACCGAGCTTGGTCAGCGAAGGAAATAGCCTTAAAAAATATTCATGGGATTCAAAGAGGTTCGTATGATAAATTAAGATGGTATTGCAATGCTGTGCTTTGAACAAATCCAGGTTCATTTGCAGATTGTGGACTTCATCCTGAAACAAACAAATTTAGGAGAATGTTTGTGAGTTTCAATGCGTGTATAATTGGATTTATAAGGGGTTGTAGACCACTACTCTTCCTTGATGGTACACAAATAACAAATAAGCACAAAGGGTCCTTACTTACTACTGTGTCAAAAGATGGAAATGATGGATCGTTTACTGTTGCTCTCGCATGTTGTTATTTCCTTACAATAATTTGTTATTTTTGTAGCTTTTTTCGTTATTATCTATTCATAATTTGTTACTGCTCAGTGACTGATGCAGAAACATCCCCTAACTGGGAGTGGTTTCTCTTGAAACTGAGGCACCTCTTATGCTATTATGGAAGAGACAACTTCAGAGATTATACATTTTTTTTTCCGATCGGCATGAAGAATTGGTTCAAGGCGTTCCCTCGGTATATCCAGGGTCTCACCATGCATATTGTTTAAGACATGTCGTCGACAATTTCAAGACTGAGGTACATTACCATGTATTGTTATTCCTAGACTCATTTAAGTTTTTTGTTAGTGATGTATTGACATTTCAGACGAGGGTTTTGTTTTTTCCACTATCTGTTCAGGTCTTGCGAAAGTACCCATATAAGAACAAAAAAAATTGGACAACAAAGTTCAAGAAGGCAGCTTACTCTCCTTACTTGGAGGATTTCAGACAATTTCTTAAGGAAGTTCAAACGGCATTTCTCGCACACTCAAACTTCATAGGAAAGACGAATCCTAATTGTTGGGCTAACTCCTTATTTCGCGGGCAATAGATGGGGAATAATTGACAACAACATTGCGGTAAGTTGGAATAATTGGGTTCGTGAGGCTAGGGCTCTACCTATAGTTAGTTTGGTCGATGAGATAAGACGGAAGACAATGATCATGATGAACGACAAACGCACGGAAGCACACCATCGGCCATTTGTGTACGAAGCCGGAGAAGAAGCTGAAAACGGGATCAAATATGCCGTATATTTAAACAACAAGAGCTGTTCTTGCCGACACTTCGATTTACAGGGGCTTCCGTGTAAGCATGCATGCGCATGCATTCTTTCGATGGGACTTTCTCCATATGAGTTCTGCGACAGCTATTACAGTTTGGCAAAATACCGAGAGGCATACCAGGGTTCTATAAATCCAATTCCTTCTAATTTCGCAATTGAAGATCCTATAACCGAAGACGTCGTGGAACCAGACGTTCAAAGACACTCAGGCCATCCACGATCTAAAAGAATTCCTTCACAAGTTCAAGACACTCGTCCACGCAAGTGTGGAAGATATAAAACGGTCGGGCACAATCGCCAAACATGAAAGGAAGCAATTTAACATTTGCAGTATTCTTTTTGTCTTTTTTGTCTATTTGATATCAATTTGTCCGTTTTGTCTAATTGATATCAAATTGGTAAGTTTTTGGCTTCTCGTTTGTGTAAGTATTGGAATTTTCTGCCTGTAATAACAAATTACGTGCACACAGTAACATTTCATACATAGATGGTAACAATTTGTTATAGATTAACAACGGTTTTGATACTCAGAGTAACAGATTTGATAACCCGAGTAACAGTTTGGATACAGTAAAAATATACCCAAATTATTGGGGTCGACCGTATTTTCGCAAAATTAAAAGATGAACGTCGGACGAATGAGCAAACAATGTGCCGAACCGAGCTGCCCATACTATGGGTACTTCGAATTTATACATATTAGATGTAATCGTTGCCAAAAACGGCTTTGATTTCATCTTATTTTCGCAATTAGAACCCTACATGTGGTAACATTTAATTGTAGTGTAATAATGGTTTTGGTAGACCTAGTAACGGCTTTGGTAGACGTAGTAACAGATTCGGTAACCCGAGTAACAGTTTGGACACAGTAAAAATATACCCAAATTATTGGGGTCGACCGTATTTTCGCGAAATTAAAAGATGAACGTCGACGAACGAGCAAACACTGTGCCGCACCCAGCTGACCATACTATGGGTACTTCGAATGTATACATATTAGATGTAATCGGTGCCAAAAATGCTTTGATTTCATCTTATTTTAGCATATTAGAACCCCAAATAGAAACATAAAAACTCACACAAATCTTACATCTTGCTTCGTCAATACCACAATACATCCTACCTTACACGCCGAAATTGGTTAGTTAATGAGCATGCAAAATTTCGGAGCTCGATTCACTGTAAAAACAAGATTCGTAAAATAAATATTTTCTGTCGATAACAGTTTCTGCATCGTAGTAACAGATAAGGATTGGAAAATAACAGTTCACAAGAAGTTTATAACAATATAATTTAACGGCATAACAGAAGTCGCCGGAAAATAACTGTTAGTTCAGTATGTTAGGAAGGGTATTTTCGTCAATATTACTTTTAATCCTTATCTATGCCATTTTGGTCATTTAAACTAATTGGAGTTCTGACACGGACTGAACGATTTACAAAGTTACTGACTAGGGACTGACTACAAATTGTCCCAAGAAGCTAATGAGATTAGCACCATTACTTGAATTCAACGGACTTAATGAAAAAAATTACTAAGTTTATAATTGTTGAATAAAATGTAACAAAAATAATTAATATTACTCACTAATACAAATTTCAAAGTTATTTTCACCCGTAAGGGGTGCTATTAGCACCCTATAATATATATATATATATATATATATTAAATGATCTCTTGATAATAAATTACTACTAGAATAATGTGCTTGTTTCATCGAAATTAAGAACATCTGATTCTAAATAGTCTAGTTCAGATGTCTTTAGTTTGAACGAAGTTGTTCAAGACATTTCAACAAAACCCTAAACTGGTTAAGTGAAATAGACGTTGTAGCCCTCATTTCTCAACGCACACCAAAAGCGCAGGAGAGCTAACAAGAACGGAACCTAGACCAAAGCTGATCATCTCTTCAACCCCATTCGTTCCATTGTCAACTCCTTAAGCTCATGGCTCTCACTCTGTAGCCTCATCATATACTTCGCATATTCTTGAGGCACATTTTGGTCGTCAATAGCCAGCTGAAGTAAATGAGGAGTTGCTGGCCTGTCGGTGAGGTTGCCTCGAGCACTACAAAAATAATAACTTTTAGTCGCAACTTATTTCGTCACTATATGTAGTAAAATTGTCACTATAATAACCTGGTGATGACTATAACAGTTTTCACTGTGTCGTGACTATAGACATTGTCACTAAATAATTTAGTGAAGACTAACATACCCATCGCTATAAATCGATGCTTTAGTGATATAATATATCATCACAAAAGACGCATTCTTTAGCCACGTGAAGTTCCCGCCACTATTAAGTGATGCTTTAGTGACATACCGTTCTCGCCACTATAACCCGACCTTTTAGCCTCAAATAAAATTTGTCACTGTAAATTAATCTTTTAGTCACTCACTATTCTTATCGCTATAATTAATCTTATAGTTGGATACTACTGTTGTCACTAAAAAATAAAATTCGCCACTATAAATTTTTAAAATTTAATCCTTATTATAATTAAATTAATTAATAAATTATGGGTATTTTGTGAAAATTGATTTCTAGCTATAATTTTCGTTTATAGTGATTTCGTAAATTCAATATAGTGATGATAACATTAACTGGTCGTTTATCACCAAATTCAACTTTCTACAAAAGAAAAACTACGTCAGATACAAAACCACAAGCAACAAAAAGAAGACCAGAGCCACATCTATTCCAGCTTGCTTGAAAACCTTGCTATTACAGCTGTGGCTCTGGAACATTTGTCGGAGAATTAAGAAGACAATAGAACACAAAACATAAATGCCTACTCTTACCTAAATTCTTTTCCAAGCCACAAGCTGCAACACCTGGGAAGAAAATTACTCAATTAGCACTAACAATGACATGGTTGATTAAAGAGTTTAACTAACAAATTTAATTTTTTTTAAAAGCATATAAAAGAAATGTTAGGCTACAAACACAAGCAGCTAACTACATCATTTGGTTGATGGTTGAATACGACCAGGCACGCTTATACTTTGAATGATGGAAGGAAGCTGGCTTTTGAGAATAGCTTCTACTTGGAATGTACTTGGGATTCTTGATTGTTGAGTTGAGACTCTAAGACCTCTAACCGTAAAGCCAGCTCGTTATTTTTCTTTGAGTGACTCTTGAGTTTCTCTAGCTTCTTCAGCTTTCTTTCTCAATTTTTCGTTCTCAATTCTTCATATCCAAGATTTGATGGTTTTTCTTAAAAATTTCTTTCTCTAGCCCCGTCACCGAAGATGGGTTATGGGCGACGGTTGCTAGCACAACCGTCACCCACAACCATCGCCCAAAGTACCCCCTTAGGGTGCTGTTATGAACGAATGGGCGACGGTTTCTGTCCCAACAATCGTCGCCCAAAAGTAATTTTTTTTTAAACTTTGGCAAGACCGTCGCCCAAAACATGAATTGAAAATAATAATAAAAAAAGCAGCCGTCGTCGCCGCCCAGCACCGCCACGTCCAAATCCGGCAATCGCCGGCCACCCATATAGCAGCCCAACAACTCCAAGACCAGATCTGGCCATCGCCATTACAACCCAACACCACCATAGCAGCTCCGCCGTCCACTCCACCACACCCAAATCTGACGCAGCCTAACACCACCAAATCTGTCGCCACCCAACACCACCACTCCCAGATCCACCACTACAACATCCGACCGCCACAACATCTGCCAGATCTGAGCAGCCGAGAAAATAAGAAAGGAAAAGAACTGAGGAGAGAAAAGGAGAGAGAGAGGAGTCATAGAACCTCTGTTTTTTTCACGGCCGCCGTCTTCCTTGCTCCAATTCTTCGACCCTTAGCTGGGCGAGCTCGGCGTTTTTCAGCTTTAGTTCTTCGTCCTTCGAAACCTTGGATTTTGCCTCTTCTTGCTTCGCATTTTGTTTTGGCGGAATGAAAAGAGAGAAGGGATAATTAGATAAAAAGTAATTTGGGAGGGGTTGTAAAATTTCAGAATCGCGCCCCTTTTTTCGCAAATGCATGGGCGACGGGTGTGAGCAAAAAATTACATAACCTTCGCCCAAACTCATTTAAAAAAATAAAAAAACAAATAAAAAAACGAAATTAAAAAATAGAAAGACATGGGCGCCGGTTGCTACACAGCAACAGTCGGCCAAGCTCATCTTAAAAAATAAAGAAAAAATGAAAAAAAAAAGTAGAAAGACATGGGCGACGGTTGCTACATAGCAACAGCCCAAGCTCATCTTCAAAATAAATTAAAAAAAGAAATTTAGAAGAAATAAAAAGAAAGACATGGGCGACGGTTGCTACAAAGCAACAGTCGCCCAAGCTCATCTTAAAAACAAAATAAAAACGAAATTCAAAAAAAAAAAGAAAGACATGGGCAACGGTTGCTACACAGCAACAGTCGCCCAAGCTCATCTTAAAAAAAACAAAATAAAAAAACAAAATTGAAAAAAAAAAGAAAGACATGGGCGACGGTTGCTACAAAACAACTGTCGCCCATGTTTATATTTAAAAATAAAAATTAAATTAAATACTGTATAGGCGACTGTTATTGGTGAGGAAACCGGCGCCGGTGCGTTTCGTCAATTATAGGCGACGTTTGTGGCCAGGAAACCGTCGGATGAACCAAAAGTAAAGAAAATTACGAAAGTGCCACCGCTTCCACTATAGAAACCGTTGCCGAAGGTGCCGTCGCCTATATATCATTTTCTACTAGTGACTTCAATAAAGCATTTAAACATAGTATATTATGATTCAATATATGTATAAAATATAATTTAACAATTCAATATATATTTTAAATATAAATTATTTATATTTTGTTGAATAGATAATAAAAGATTACTTTGAATACAAATATTCGATATTCGATTCGAATATTCAAGAAAATATTCGAATTCGAATAAGAACAAATTTTATGATTCGACTAAATACTCGAGTAATCGTGTTCGTAGTCGATTGCCATCATGATACGAATAGAATATTGTGGTATTCGACTCGATTTGATTCGTTTGCATCTCTAGTTCCTATACTACGGCCGTAGGGCATCGCTGTATGTAACGCATGGCCAACGTTTGAGGCTGTAATGAGAAATAAAAACTTTTTACAATATTACTATATATAATAAATATATAATACTTATAAAATGAATAGGTTTTTCGTTTTCATAATTCTTAAACATCAAACTTTGTAATCATTTCTTATTTACAGCTTAATGACTACTGCTATCATTGCTGTTGTTATATCAATTTATACTACAAAGTACTTATTGGCTCATTTAGTTAATTTTCTGTTAAAAGTTAAATATTCCTTCAATACCCAATTAAAACCCATTTACCCGTTAGATTTAATGGATTTGGGTCCATACCCAATAGACCCATCAAAGATTGGGTAGATCCATACCCATCTAATTTAATTGGATTTGGGTATGAGTCTAAGTGGGTCTACCCGTACCCTACCCATTGTCATCCCTATCCCCGCCTGGTTGCTGATTAGCCTTCATCTCCGTCTTATCCACAATCTTGCAAAGGACGAGAGACTACGTGACAGGAGCTTTTGCTCATGGAGCTATATTTTTCATTAGAGATTACACCTCAGAGCAAAATGAAGACAATGTATTGGCAAGAATGTTAGACCATAAAGAAGCTATCATATCTCATTTAAGTTGGGCTAGCCTCTTTCTTCTGGGATCCCATACCTTGGGACTTTATGTTCATAATGATGTTATGCTTGCTTTTGGTACTCCGGAAAACAAATTTTGATTGATCCCATATTTGCTCAATGGATACAATCGGCTCATGGTATAACTTCATACAGCTCATGGTAAAACTTCATATAGTTTCGACGTAGTTTTATCTTCAACGAGTTTCCCGACATCAGTGTTGTAAAACTCGGCCTAAGCAGCCGCCTAGACGCTGCCTAGGCACTACTTGGAGGGCCACCATGGCAGAAACCACCTAGACGGCCACCTAATCAGCTCGCCAATTAATCGGCCAAAATATCCGACTAATTGGCCAATTATCTAAATTAATCGGCCTGTTTATTTAAAAAAAAATCGGCCTGTTTTATTATTAATCGGCCAATAGGAGAGAAACAAAAATATTACTACAGTAGGCCTCAAGTAGGAAGCCACAACGAGAGTTGAGCCTCATCATGTGTTTATATAGAGCTCCTTCCCAAAATAATCAGGTGAAAATTCGGTGTGGGACTAGAGTTGAACTTGAAACTGACTTTCGTGTTATTCAAAAGCTAACAGATACCCTTGGCCTAATTTTTGGAAGTAGAAGTTTAAATATTGGGCTTATTTGAGACTATGGTTCAGTTGGGGACTAGTTTTTAACTATTTTTTATATGAAGAGATTAGGAGTTATTTAATAATAATAACATGACGTGAGATTGAGGGTTTTTTCTTAAATTTTTTTGGAAAAACAATTCCAAAAACAGTTTTTGGGGAAATTTTTTCTAAATACAAAAAAACTATTATTTGGATTTACATTATTTATTTAAATCTATAAATTTGATATACCTTTTACTTTTGTATATTAGTATATAAATAAAAATAATAAAAAAATTGTATACCGACTAATTTCCACCTAGAAACCGCCTAGGCCCCGTCTAGCCCGTCTAGGCGCTAGGTCCCCCTCGGGCGCCCGACTAGCGCCTAACGAATTTTACAACATTGCATTCAATAAGGTTTAGTGTGCGTGCGTGTGTGTAATAAGGTTCCTGGGACACTAATTCATTATTTTTAACAACTGATTTAGTGTGCGTGCGTGTGTGTAATAAGGTTGCTGGGACAAACGAAATAATAGGGTAGTAAAACGGATATATAGCAGGACATTCGCTTTTTTTAGCTGTCTGATTCATGTAATGATGTTATGCTGTCAATTCTTCGCTGGAAATTAAATTTTATTTGAAATTGCTTTTAACTTTCTAGATATTTTTTCTTCTACAAATTGAATTCTTGAGGAAAATAGATTGTGGGGGCTTATAGTATGTTTACTACTTTAATTCTCAATAGATACTACCTCCGTCCCATTTATTTCTTCTCATCTTTCTGTTTCGGGCGTGCCACATAATTCTTCCCATCTCCATTTTTGGTAAAAATTTATCCCACAAATTAAACTAATTACACCATTAATATTAAAAAAAGTATTCTTGATTTGCGCGTCTACTAATAACTTTTCTCTCTCTATACCTCAAAAGGTGTACTATAATATTAAAATAATGTGATTTCTTAATCTCCGTGCCCGCTAATCTTTGGGAAGAAATAGCCGAAACAGAGGAAGTATATTCTTATTACTTGGGAAATAAGTATTGAAATCCTTGAAAATCGATTTAACTGATTTAACTTTGAAAGTTCATTAAAATTGATACATAATATATATAAGTTCCATGATGTCTTATTAATAAATACAGATATATAAGTCCCAGGAACTCTGGATTAACTCTCAGTAAATTTACTATTATTACTTGGGAAGTAAGTATTAAAATCCTTGAAAATTGGATTTAACTGATTTGAAAAATTTCCTTGAAAATTTTGATATAATATATAAATTCTATGATCTCTTGATAATAAATTAGAAATCTATACCAGTTCCACGGTCTCTTGATAATAAATTACGAATAATATAATGTGATTATTATCTCATCGAAATTAAGAAAACCTCATGATTCTAATTAAATATTCTCATTTAGATCTCTTTAGTCCGTATGAAGCCGTTCAGCACACACATTTGTTAAAAACAAACCCTTAATGATCAGTATAAATTATCAAAATACACATTTCAACCCTTACGTCTCAACACACACCAAAGGTAGGAGAGAGCTAAAGTAGAACCTAGACCAAAGCTAATCATCTCTTCAACCCTAATTGTTCCATGGTCAACTCATCTATCTGGGATTGAAGGGCGCTGATACTTGACCTTGCGTGAGCAGCCTCAGCCCTAAGTGCCTCCACTTCCATCTTCAGCTCTTGACTCTCATTCTGTAGCCTCTTCATATACTTTCCATATTCTTGAGGCACATTTTGGTTGTCGAAGCCAGCCGATGTAATTGAGAAGTTTCTGGCCTGTGGGTGAGGTTGGCTCGAGCTTTCGCCAACAATAAACTTCAGCCTTTTATTGGCAGCAGACTCTTCGAAGGAGGACGATGGAAAATCTTGCCTCTTAAGCCCACTTCGTTCGCTTGGGGGCATCAAGCTCAGAGGCACAACTTCCTGCCCAAGTAATGAATAAAACACGGCCTCAATCAGTTTATTTGCACTACATATTGGAAATTTTGGACATTGCAATTTTTCTCAAAACATATTTTCGCTTCCTTTTTCTTCTGATCACCAGTTAACGAAACGAACGGGCAAAATTAGGCACTGTAGGCGCATATAAACATGTATATATATATACCTCATCTGCGTTGGTTACGTTATCTTCTCCAACATTTGTTGCGGGACCATCTTCAGCAACCTCCAAACCCTCATTCCCGCCAGCTTGGAGATTTGCTTTCATATCTGTCTTATCCATTATCTTGCAAAGGACGAGACCGACCTTTTTCTGACGCGAAATAATTTTTTGCGCGTTAGATTATATATAGATTGCATGCTAATACATATATAATGAAAGTCCTAAGCGTAAGTATATATATGTGTATATTCAGGCACATACCTGCGCATTCTCTGCATTTTGAACCTCGGGGCCGCAAAATCTGAACTCGTACATGACCCAGTCGGTTTTGGTCCCTTCGTTAGAGCGACGGCCGTTGTAGAAAACGAGAATCTTTTTCGTCCCAACCACTTGGTCGTGATGTTTGATTTGTTGCTCTTTCCCCGTAATTTTCCAATATCCGTTGGGAGTGGCCCGTTGCAGGCGGGGCCCAACTACATAGCTCCGTTCGAGCGTGGTGAAGAAGTACCACGCTTTGTCTTGATCTTTGAGGAGAGAAAGCGCTATATGGATTGAGAAAGAACAAAAAATAGAGCATGTAAGGTTGTTACCCATTATAGAAAATTAAAACCTAAAGACGTCAGCATGTACGATATGGTTCAAATTCGGCACTTATTTGCTGACAAAATCACATAAAGAACGCGTTTTCACGTTAATAGGAAAGTGGTAGTTCAAACGATTTTCGTGCGTGGGTTGCTTAGATAAAGAAAATGTACAACAAATGTAGATCTGAAAGCTGGAAAGTGACGGACATTGATTTAACGCAAGAAACAAAAAAAGGAATGACCTTTCATGACTACAACAAATCTGAACTTTATTACTTATATATGAGAAGTTAGAAAAAATCTAAGCTTTACTAGATATATGTGTACGTACCAGGTAGCTCCCATGGCTCCTTTTTGTATAGATCGATCTCACCGATGACATCGAATCTATGTGGCTTCCCGAGAATTTTGTTCCTCAGATAGAACATCACCAGCTCCTCCTCACTCGGAGAAAACCTGAAACCTGGGCTCGTTAAGGCTGCTTCATTCATTAAATTCAAGATCTCTTTTGCCATTTCTGATATGTAAATCGAAGAAAACACCAAATAAACACAGAAGAAGTGTTTTAAGAAAATGAGCTGAAAGTCTCTCTTTCACTCTGGCATGAGAATAGTGGTTTAGGGTTAGGGTATTTATAGAATTGGCGGAGAACGGAAAGAGAGAAGCAAAAGTTAGGTGGTGACCAAATGGATAGAACTTCATTTTGCTTAGCTGTCTTAATTCATTAGTGTAATATGATGCTGGCAATAGTTTCAAATGTGGAAAAAAACCTTCATTTGCTTTGCTGTAAATTTGCCTGATTAATTTTTTCAGGAAAGTGAATTAACTACACTTATGAGGAAGGTAGACTAGGGATTTTGTATATGTTGCAATGACTTTTTCGCCCTCGGCAACGGTTACCTTTGTGCCGCCGGTCTACATAGTTTTTTCAAAAGAATTATCATTAGTAATAACATCCTTGTAATAACTTCAAAGAAATTAATATGATTATTAAATCGATATTACGAACATACTGTTCATTTTGTAAATCTCTATCACGCAAGTAAAAAAAATTCTGGAAACAAACCCTACAATAAAATTTCACATGAAAAATAACCCTTCGGAGCGTGACTTGGTCGACACGTCTCCGTGACTTCTCCATCAGCGTTCACTTGATCGATTAGGACAGTTGAGTAGGGAAGAGCAAATCCTATATATACATTTAAATGTAGTTTTCTTGTGATGTTGACACGTGTCATGTCCATTAATTTTTTTAATTAATTATTTCTTAAGACGTTGATAAAACCACCCCACACCCCACTTTCTAAAAAAACTAATCACCCATGTTTTATCAAAAATCGATTCTTTAATTAGTTAAATTAAGAATAGTTAATTAATTTGTCTTAAAATAGTTATAGATAATTATGACCCATCGGCAAAAAACTAGTGCTGTCCTATTTGATTGTGTTGGGCAACACACATTTAACATGAAAACCACAGTCGAACCGGGTAATGTAAGACAAACCAAAGCAACATTAGGCTATCATGTGATCGTTTACGCTGGCCCCAATGAAATGCGCTCTTATAGTAGAAAAATTTAGACCTTTATATCAGTATATATGTTAAAACGATTTATTGAATTTGACAGAAAACAAAGGAAGCGAAGCAAGTGTCACGGCCGTGACAATCACAGCACTTGGCCGTGACGCGGAACAGAGGGGCGAGCTAATCATGGTCACAGCCGTGACAATCACAGCACCTGGCCGTGACAGATGCCAGAGATGAGTCCATGCATTCTGCCGTCATTCACGGCCGTGACGATCACGGGACTTGGCCGTGACGCGTGCTCTGCCATCATTCACGGCCGTGATGTCACTACACATGGCCGTGAACGTTAAATGAATTGAAGTTGCTTGCGACGACTTCGATCTGTGATGACCCAATAAATATTTGGCGCCAACGATGGGTTGAACATTGAAGACACTCATTTTCCATTTAACTGATTATTGAGTTCGTGAGTTTATGAGCGATTGTCACCCTCAATCTAGAATTAGGGTTTATCTGGAGGTGCGAATTAGCTGAGAGATTTGTGTTCTGATCACAAACTTGTAATCTCTTCGTCATCAATAAAGATCGCCCTAGTTTCGCCCGTGGAGTAGGATTTGTTGAAAATCCGAACCACGTTATATTGTTTCTGTTCGATCAATTTCCTCACAGATTTTTTCATATGGTATCAGAGATAGCTTCTTGAAGCTGCGAAGATTGATTTCAGTTCATAATCCTGTAATCGTTTACCCAAGATTCTTCCACGACGATGTCAACTGAAGACAATTCACCAAACCAGAATCAAATGTCCTCGGCAAACAACAGTTCTGGTAATTCTGGAAATCTTGGTAATCTGAATGATCCTTACTTTCTTGGCAATAATGACACCTCTGGGCAGCTCTTGGTGCATGAAAAACTAAACGGTGACAACTATATGACATGGAGCCGTGCCATGATGATAGCACTAATTGGGAGAAATAAGGAGGGCTTTATCAATGGTGAATTAGTACCCCCTGCCATAACCAATAAAGACGAGACTAATGCATGGAGAAGGAATAATAGTATTGTCATTTCTTGGATTCTGAATGCTGTATCAAGGGAGATATCAGCGAGCATCCTCTATAACTCGACTGCAAGAGCTGTCTGGATTGACCTTCAAGAAAGGTATGGGCAAACAAACAAACCGAGAGTTTTCCAGTTGAAGAAAGATCTCATGAATTTGACTCAGGGTTCATGCGGGATAGCTACTTACTTCACTAAGTTAAAAACTCTTTGGGATGAACTTAACAGCTATCGGCCTCCACTTCAATGTAATTGCGGGGGTATCAATGCGTTGAGGATTTACATGGAAGAGGAATATGTCCTCACGTTCTTAATGGGGTTGAATGACTCCTATTCTCAGATTCGTGGACAGATACTACTTATGGACCCACTCCCTGCCATAAATAAAGTGTTTTCCTTACTCATTCAAGAAGAAAAACAGAGGTCAATGGTGCCCGGGGGTGTGAGCATGGTTGAAAGTCAAGTGAACAGCATGGCGATGTTGGCTGCAAAACCTGACTATGAGCGGCCTATTAAGAAGGGAGGTTTCTATCAAAAGAAAGATCAGACAAAACCAGTTTTCACTCATTGTAATAAGAAGGGGCACTCGGTAGACACGTGCTACCAGCTATGGGTTTCCACCGGGATATAGACAGCCAAGCAAATTCAAGAGTGCAAGAGTCAATCAAGTCTCAAACTGTGATTCTGTTACCAGGGCGGGGCAGCATCTTGGTCAGGATAATCAAAGTACTAACAGTGCTGGGGATACAATGGTGCAATTGCAGCTAACACCTTTTCAGTTGCAAGGGCTGAAAGCACTACTCAATCAGCAGTCGAACAACATGCCACAGAACGGCGCAGACACAGCGCAGCAGGGTGAGAAAGGGACCACAGGTTCATGCTTATCCTTTAACCTACCTGAACTTGCTAATTCCAATTATTGGCTTATAGACTCGGGTGCTACCATGCATGTTTGTGGTAATAAAAGCATGTTGCAAGACCTGCATGAGATAATGGAATCTAGAGTAATATTGCCCGACACGAGAGTAATTAGAGTGAATAAAGCTGGAAATTTCAGGCTAAATAAGTTCATCACATTACTTAATGTCCTTTTCGTACCACAATTCAGCTTCAACCTAATATCTGTGAGTTCTTTGGCTAACAATAGTTCGTGTAGGTTTTGTTTTGAGGCTAATAAGTTTCAGATACAGGACCCTTCTATGCAAGTGATTGGCAAGGGTGACCAAATAGCGGGACTTTATGTCATACAGGCAGATTCACCTCTCACTGTCCCAGCTGATCAGTTACAATCTCATTTCCTAAATAATCTGACAGGAGACTTATGGCACAAGAGATTAGGTCATCCTAGTAATAAAGTCCTAGACATACTTAGAAGTACCTTGAAGCATGATAGTAGTTTGGTTGATTCGTACTGTAAGATTTGTCCTATTTCCAAGCAGAAAAGGAATAAATTTCCTAAGGATGACAAACACGTATGTTCACCCTTTGATCTTATTCATTGCGACACATGGGGTCCATTTCATATTCCATCATATCTAGGCTACCAGTATTTTATTACCATAGTCGATGATTATTCAAGATTTACACGGATCTTCATGATGAAACATAAATCAGAGACTAGATCAGTTATAAGTTTCTTCCTTAGTTTAGTTGAGACACAGTTTAGTTGTAAGGTTAAGACTATAAGAACTGATAATGCTAGAGAGTTTAACATGACTGATCTGTTTAAAGACAAGGGAATCATTCACCATATGTCCTGCGTGCAAACACCACAGCAGAATTCTGTGGTTGAAAGGAAACACCAACATCTATTGAATGTGGCACGCTCATTATTTTTTCAATCTGGGATAACTATAGAGTACTGGTCTGAATGTGTGTTGTCTGCAGTGTATTTAATCAATAGGACACCATCAGTTAAACTAAACAACAAGAGTCCCTTTGAACTGTTGTATAAAAGGAACGTAGATTATAGTGTGCTGCGGGTATTTGGTTGTCTGTGTTTTTGTTCAACGCTCCCTGCAGGAAGGAAAAATTTGATCCGAGGGCTCGTGAGTGCATCTTTCTGGGCTACCCAAATGGAGTTAAAGGATATAAAGTCATGGACCTAGCCACTAAGGAAGTCTTCATCACTAGAGATGTGAAATTTCAGGAAGATCACTTCCCCTTAAGAGCAGAACATTACTCAGAAATGATGGATCCTTTTCCATCCCAAGTGGTACCTAAGCCTTGTGTGGAAGAGCCAAAAGAGAAGGGCACGGACCATTCAACTTGCCTGCAGCCTCCATGTGATGCGACAGCAGACTTGTCTTATTCTGCTAGAATTACTGATGAACAAGGTCAAGAAGACCTGCAGAGTAAGCAAGTGCAGGATTCCTTTCAGCCTCAAGAACAAAGCCAAGGAGGCTTTCAGACTGATCAGAATTATTCCCAGGATGAGGAAGAGAGTCAGCATCAGGTACAGAATCAGACTGATTTTCAAGCTGAGCAGAATCATTACCAGCCCCCAGGAACACATGTCAGAGTAAGAAGGGAGCTAAAGAGGCCTAATTATTTGAAGGACTACCTCTGCAACGCGCAAACAGATAGGAGAATTCTTTATCCTATAACAGACCACCTATCCTATCAAAAATTCTCTCCACAATATCAGTCCTACATCAACAGTATTACTCTAGCTGAAGAACCACAAACATATGCACAAGCTGTCAAGTGTCAGAAGTGGGCCTCTGCTATGAATGAAGAACTAAAGGCACTCAAGGAAAATGGCACTTGGTCAATTGTCTCCCTACCAGAGGGCAAGAAAGCCATCGGATGTAGATGGATTTACAAACTGAAGCTTAACTCAGATGGTAAAGTTGAAAGGTATAAAGCGAGGTTGGTAGCCAAGGGTTATGATCAACGGGCGGGAGTTGATTACATAGATACCTTTGCTCCAGTCGCAAAACCCAACACCATTAAATTGGTCATCTCTCTAGCAGCTAAGCTCCATTGGGACTTGATCCAATTAGATGTAAACAACGCATTCTTAAATGGTGATTTGCTCGAAGAAGTGTACATGGAGCTTCCACAAGGCCTTGCTGAGAATTCTGTTAAGACATGTCCTGGAAAACTAGTGTGCAAACTTCATAAGTCTTTATATGGACTGAAACAGTCCTCTAAGCAGTGGAACAAGAAGTTTACAGATGCGGTTAAGGCCTTTGGTTTCAGACAAACGCAATGTGATCACACATTGTTCATTAAAGGTAAGGGAAACCAGCTAGTACTTCTCCTTGTGTATGTCGATGACATAATAGTGGCAGGGCCTTCCACAGATCTGATACGAGAGACTAAAGACTTTCTATGCCACAGCTTTAAGGTAAAAGATCTTGGTGAGTTGAGGTTCTTCTTAGGAGTTGAAGTGGCTAGAAGCAAGGAAGGGATATACATCACTCAAAGGCAATACACATTGCAGTTGTTACAAGACACTGGCTACATGAATTCAAGGCCTCTCACAACTCCAATGAACCCGAGCGATAAATTGACTGCAGCTGATGGTGAGTTACTTGCCGAGCCCTTCCACTATAGAAGACTAGTTGGGAGACTTCTGTACCTACCTTTTACACGGCCGGATATCACCTTCGCAGTCCACAAACTGAGCCAATATATAGCGGCCCCGAGAAGTAGCCATTTAAAGGCAGCACACCATTTATTAAGATACTTGAAGGGGTCCCCTGGGCAAGGCATTCTCATGGATGCAGAGCAGGATATGAGCTTGAGGGCCTTCTCAGATGCTGACTGGGGAGCCTGCCGAGACACAAGGAAGTCGGTCATCGGCTTTTGTACCTTTTTGGGAGCTTCTCTGATTACTTGGAAGGCGAAGAAGCAGCCTACAGTTTCACGATCCTCGACTGAAGCTGAATACAGGGCTCTCGGTGCTGTTTTGGCAGAGGTTCTATGGCTTGACCATTTGCTTCGGAAACTGGGCATTAGAGTCCATCAAAAACCGGTAATTTACTGCGATAATCTGTCGGCCCTAATGCTTGCTTCAAATCCTAAATTCCATGAGAAATCGAAGCATATAGAGATAGATGCACACTTCATCAGACACCATGTGAATACGGGAGACGTCAAACTGTTACCAGTGAGATCCGAACATCAACTTGATGATTTGCTTACAAAGCCACTTACTGGACCGTTGCTTCAGCAGTCATTAGCCAAGATGTCGGTACGAAATCTATACCTTCCATCTTGCGGGGGGGTATTGAATTTGACAGAAAACAGAGGAAGCGAAGCAAGTGTCACGGCCGTGACAATCACAGCACTTGGCCGTGACGCGGAACAGAGGGGCGAGCTAATCATGGTCACAGCCGTGACAATCACAGCACCTGGCCGTGACAGATGCCAGAGATGAGTCATGCATTCTGCCGTCATTCACGGCCGTGACGATCACGGGACTTGGCCGTGACGCGTGCTCTGCCATCATTCACGGCCGTGATGTCACTACACATGGCCGTGAACGTTAAATGAATTGAAGTTGCTTGCGACGACTTCGATCTGTGATGACCCAATAAATATTTGGCGCCAACGATGGGTTGATCATTGAAGACACTCATTTTCCATTTAACTGATTATTGAGTTCGTGAGTTTATGAGCGATTGTCACCCTCAATCTAGAATTAGGGTTTATCTGGAGGTGCGAATTAGCTGAGAGATTTGTGTTCTGATCACAAACTTGTAATCTCTTCGTCATCAATAAAGATCGCCCTAGTTTCGCCCGTGGAGTAGGATTTGTTGAAAATCCGAACCACGTTATATTGTTTCTGTTCGATCAATTTCCTCACAGATTTTTTCATACGATTCACCATATATTGAATGTGCCACGACAACTTTGCAGGAATTAGTAGCAATTTGTCAAACCGAATATTCAGGTTATCATTGAAAGGGTTCAATATGATGGATTCAAGTGTGTGTCTTATTCAGCAATAAGATCATTTTTGTACACCCTGAGAATTGTAGGGTTTCCCTCTATCGATGATTTATTACAATATAGTTAGAACTTATACACGGAGCTGTAAAGTCGAAACCCATTCACATAAAGTACATTGAGTTGAGATAATAAGTCCATACTGTCTGTCATATCGGAGGATGTTTTTCTTTTTTTTTTTTTGCTAATGTCTAGTTGATTCCTTAAATCTATGGATTACATTAGCATGTAAAAGAGATTATATAGGGTTTGTATTCGATACTTCTCATTGTTAAAGTTACAGTAACATTCTGTAATTTGGAGACGCGTGAACAATGCTAATCTTATAAACTGGAGCGTGTCTTATTGCTATTTCTCACTAGCTTTCACATTAGTTGATCTATTTACATAGTGAATTTATGAAAGTTATATTACTACACAGCAAAATAGTATTACACCAACATATATTAACCAAGATTCGAAATCGTCACTCGATCTTCCAAACATGTCTGTTCGTCTTTCCTTCCATGCAATTGAGCTTATTATTCCAACACTTAAAATATACCTTTTAACTAATCAGTTGATAGCTATTGTTTAAGTTATTTGATGCATGAAAGTAAATATTAAGTTTTTTAATTTGAAGACGTGCTTAACTTTCTCCGAATTTCCTCAATGCATCTGTGTGGAAAACAAAGATTCATCTTTACATGTATATAGAGGAATTTTATGGTGCTCATTGATATGTCACTGATTCGTGCTATTTCAACATCTTACATCGACATCTAATGTCGTCTTAGTTAACACCTTCTAGGTACCATTAATCAACATTTCGGATGCTGATGGGGCATATTGACGCGATATGTATGTAAATGTTATGTAAGTCGTCGATATACCACATCAACATCCGAAATGTTGATTAATGGTACCTAGAAGGTGTTAATTAAGACGACATAACATTAGATGTCGATGTGGATGTTGAAATAGCACGAATCGGTGCCACATCAACATGTGCCACATAAGGTGCTCACATAAGCTCACATAAGGTGAACACCATAAATTCCGCCATATATAAATATATTATATATATATAATATATATTTGAATTCAGAAGTTCCTCGTTGCTGGCATCAGGGTTGTTAAGACCGGACCGGACCGGTCGGTTCCGGCCGGTTCTGACCGGACCGGTCAAAAATCCGGTCCGGTTCCGGTCCGGTCTTTTTTTTTAATTTAAAAATAATAAAAATATTTGTTTAAATAAAGTATGCAAAATAAAAAAAACCAATAAATTAGTTTGGTCTAGTGGTTAAGTTATGAGTATTTAACTTAATAGGCTTGGGTTCGAATCCACCCAACACCCTAATTTTAATATTTTATAATTAACCTATTAGCTCACTATTTTATTTTTATTCAAATTTGACCCCAACTCATAGATTTAATACTTGACATACGATTAATTTATAACAACCCACGGCAATTTACTTTTATTTAATTTTACCTCTTGATTTATACAATTATAGTTTGAAAAAAAGTTCATTAAAACATGTATATTTTTCATATTATTGATTGATTCATATATAAAATGTATATTTATCATATTTAAGATACCGGTTTTACTCCGGTTTGATTCCGGTTCTATAGCGGTTAAACCACTAAACCTTAAACTACTAAAATTTTCGGTCCGGTTCAAAAACCCGGTTTCAGAACCTTGGCTGGCATATATATGACTTGTGTGTGATACCCTTTCAAATGTAAAACATTTATTTACCTACTATGCTTGCATATATATGACTTGCGTATGATATACCCTTTAATTGCAAAACATTTATTTACCTACTATGATATGAGAAATTTAGGGACCCTTAATAAAACCAATTTGTAATAAGATGGAAAAAACCTTTTGAGGTTTGAAGACCTTTTATTTTATTCGATGCGGGACAATCCACTTCTTTTAATAATCTCAACATAAGAGATACACAGATTGCAACGAATTTAATATGAGAAACTTGGTCATAATCCCAATAAATTATTCTAAGATACAAGCCTAAATAAATCATTTTCTAACTTAGCCAATCAAACCAACAAAAAATCTTTTTGCTGCTAGACAATGATGTACGAGTACTAATGCAGAGTGTACCATCCTCTTAAGCTGGTAAATGAAGTTGCATTGCAATGAGAAGCGTTCTAATTTATAAACAATGAGCCAATGGTACATACAAAAATGCTGAATGCACAACTAATGAAAGGGCTAGCACAGAAAATAGATGATATGAGGACAGCCGCACAGAAAAGAATGTTATGTTCCAAAATGTCAATCTTCTTCAAGGACTCAGCTACAGAAAAACATGGTCTTTGTTCAGAATTCAGATATTACAGATGATTTCAAGTAAATCACCTCACGAGAAATAGCATATCAACATCAGTTCAACTAAAAATTGGTCAATATGATAGAACTACTTACGGGGCAATACGATATAACAGGCCCAAAACAAGGTAAATTTTCACTCGGGTCTACGCATTTTGGTATTTAGAGGAATCTCTTTGTAGGACTGAACCTTCATCACTGCCATGCGTGATGGTCTGAATGCAGACAATCTTCGCGATCCTTGAGATTCGCAATCCACAGAGGAACTGCGTTTGCTTCCTTCGGTTTCTATTTCTATAGAGGCATTTGAAGTAGATGGTGTATCTTCAGGTATTGGATTATCAGGCGATGGACGTTGAGAAGGTTTTGGGTCATTTGGCACATGAGATTCCTCGGACCCTTCTGATTCTGCTGCTGCTTTAAACATAGCAGACCGCCTCCTTGTCAATGGCCTGCAATTCGAGTATTTCCAAGTGCCAAAAAAGTAAGTATTATATCACAATAAACAAAGATAACAGGGACAGTTTGAAGAAACACACACAAGCACCTCTTGCTTGTGGGGTTCTCCTCAAGTTGAAACCTTTGGGACGAATCCAAACCTATAAACCAATGAACTACTACTCAGCACTGCTAATTTAAGTAGGATAATGCAAGATAATCATAGCGTTGAGTTACTCACCATGTTGACGGATTTTCCTTTTTGTAGTACAGGGCTTTTCAACTTCTTTACATTCTTCTGTGGGTTCACCTTCTCCAAGAGTATTGGTCGGCTTGATCTTTAGAAGGTCAAAAAAGCCAGAAGTAATTTGAGCATTTTAAAGAAATAGGTAACAAATACAATGAGAATCGAAAGACCAGAGACAAGTTCGAAATATATCGTGGCAATACTCGCGCATGGAGGTGATGATGTATGGAGCAAAAGAATGTAAAGCTGTGCAGGGGAAATGTATGCTAGAACAATAGAAAGAGAAAAAAGAAAACAAGAAATTGCATTTTGGATCATACCTCAGCATCTGCACCTAGATTATTTGTTGTTTCGACTTTTTCCTGAGTGAAAGAGACTATATTAAATAACAATCTATGAAGACTTCCGTCAAACAAACTAATCACAGGTTTCGAGGGCAAGACATATTTTAGTTCCCACATTGACATCAATGTCGCTGAGGGATGACTTTAACAACGACGCAAGAAGTCAGTGACAACAGTGATTTTTGGTATGCGAATTTAGTCTCATAGAGACACATACCTTGGGCTCCAACTTTCTTAAATTGAGCAGAATATTTTTGCATCCCAGCTCATGTTGTAGTGTTTTTAACTGGAACAAAAAAAAAATATACAAGCTAAACCAACAGTAGGTAAAAGTACTCTAAAAGTTTAGACAGAGAAATAAAAAATAAGAGAAATTTCCAATCAAGCTTTAGTGCACATACCTTATCTTTTCCAGAATTTAAGTCCTGAAAAAGAAAAGGATAACATAACTGTGAAGTCTAGTCTAATGACGGAAATTTATGTAATGTTGAGATAAAAGAAGTAACAAGAAACTGACCGTAAGGATTTGGGTATTTGCCAGAGCAAGTTGTCGATTCTGTTCCTGAACTTTAAGTAGATTCACTTTCATTTTCTCCAACTGAAGTCCACTCTGCTCAATAATTTTGCTAGAAGAAAACATTGGTAAAGAATCAAAGAATTTTAAATGACGGATAACGAACTATTGCATCAATGATTAACAATCCAAAAGAAAGGATACTTTCTCTGCGCCAGCATCTTCACCAGATCAATGTTTTCCTGTATTCAGTCAAAATCCAAAGCCCAAAAGATTTAGTACACAGAAACTAAGGTTCACAGCTCTCAACCACTAACCTATATATATATATATATATATATATATATATATATATATATATATATCAAACAAACTACCTTTTGAAGCTGTTCGATATGCTCTTTAGCAGTCGTTGGATTACACTGTGGTTTCTCACCTTGAATGAAAGGCCTAGAGTTCTGAGGCAAGTTGCTTATGTCCGCAAGCTTACGCCTCACAGCAGTTTGTGGGCATGCCTTAACTGCTTTCGCAACTTTATCTTCACAAACAGAAATTAAAAAAAAAAAAACGAGAGAAGTAATCGTAGCTAAGTGGAAAACAGAAATTGAAAGAAACAAACTTTGTTACGAAGTTATAGAACCCATATAAACCCCCATACACAGGACTACCTGACTTTTTCAAGCGGCTCAAAATTTCACTGCCGTAACACAATGGGTGAAGTGAAAGAAATGCAAAAAAAATTCGCAACCATCGCTCGGCTTAGAGGATAAAATTGAATATCAACTCGCCCGATCCTATAAGTTAATTACACCGAGAAACAGAACAATAAAACCCCAACAAGATAAGATGCACAAATGCAATTGGCATACAACTTCTCCAATCAACTCCTCTCAGCAGTCGCAACACACAGAAACGATCAGCAAGTGAAACTACTCATCGAGAAACTCCCAATTTTACGAAGGAAGATCCGCATATCCATAAGAACAGAAGGCATATACTGGAAAACAAAAATTAAGTAGCATTCCAATGCGATACCTCCATTAGGTAAACAAACTTTAGTTTCCGAAATCAGAGGAACCTTCGACTTCGACATCAGTGCTTCCTGGCAGTGACGAAGTTGCGAAGCGAGGTTGGAAAAACAAATACAAAAGTGTGAGGCTACTCAATTAGCTAGTACGATCCTCGTTATTTAATGGGCTTCAGTTTGGGCCGGGCCGGGTCGGGTTTAAGCAATAACCAGACAACGATAAGGACACTTTCGAGCGCGGTTATTGTAAATGGCTAAAACATCCTTGACTAAGCTACCTTTATCAACTAGGGTTGCAAATGAACTGAATATTTTCGGTTCGATTCGAGATTCGAATACTTTTTCTGATTCGAATAATTTCGAATACGAATAAGAATATGTCTGTATTCGATTCGGAAAATTAATGATATCGTTTAATATAATATATATTTAAATAATATAATATATTATATATATACTTAAGCCCATATAAACTATTAGGGCCCAAATAAAATATTAGACCCAAATTATTTATTTGTTTTAACCCATAAAAAGCAAATAAATCAATAAAACAAACCCTTCATTTGTTTCAAGTCACGGCTCTATCTCTCGCAGACGGTCACTGTAACGACCATCGTTTTCTAATTAAGGTTAGTGGCTGATTTCCGCAACGTAAGCCGCGGAAGGCCCGTCTAACAAAAATTTATTCCTAAATTATAATATATTACAACAAAATATCGTTTACTCTATTAACCTATACAAAGGTCGTAGCCCCAAAACGCCAAAAGAACAAAAACCCTAAAGTCGCTCCACAGGTCTTCATCCATGTACGGCCCCGCCCTCAAAAGTTCGTGGAGCACCGCCACCAGCCGCCTCAGTCTTGATGCGCGTCAGCGTCAGACTCGGTACTTACAACACGTAAACACTGAGCGATTTGCCCAGTAGGTGAATAAAAATGCATGATGCACGTGAACGCTCATTCCCGATCCCAATATCTCACATGCAATATTCACTCTTTCTTTTTCCACAATCCTATCTCAAATCACACAACACAGGGCCTAGGTCAGACTCGACACCTCGCGCGCCTATAACATAACGGAAGCTTACACTAGCAGCGTTTTGACGTTCACGCAACTGCCCTGCTAGGTCGCTCTTCCGTAAGCGGTAGCCTACGCCGACAGCGTTTTGACGTTCACGCAACTGCCCTGTCAGATCGCTCCCTCCGCTAAAATAAAATCACGACGGTTTTGCACCTCGGGACGTTCACGCCCGAGTAGACAGATCGATCACGCCTGTCTGCCGTCAAGTGTCATACGAGTACCGACCTCGACTCCTCCACGAGTCAACAACAAAATCACAAACATCTCATTCTACCCCGCTCGACAATATTTCAAATCAACCGTCGCAATACAGTGTAAATATCTCACCCCTGTGATATGATGTGCATATGTCATGCATATAAACACGATAACGTATATTACATGATCCACATGAAACGTACATAAAATATGTATAACACGTAAATCACGTAAATCATTTAATCACATAGAAGCACATAAGATCAGATATGTATTTACGCATTGTAGATGAATAATTCACCTACCTGTCCTCCAGACAATGTCAGTCAAGAAATCTGGTAAATTCCTTAACTGGTCGAACCTCTGAGCGTAAAAATATTATCACATCAGTTGCTAAGTTACGTAAATCTAGAATTTGTCAAACCTTAGATATTGAAAACCCTAGAAATACCAAATACCCTAAAATGCCGAAAACTTTGAATAATTTAGAGGATGCCAAAACTTCAATTCCCTGAAAGTAGTACATCTAAATTCAAACCCTTCCAATATTTCAAACACGGAAAACTTCCTAGTATCACCTAATTAAACTAGTTCCTATCGAAAGTACATATAGTCGAAAGATAGCTTGGGTATTAAAGGCAACTCACTAAATAATACTTAATATGACCATTTCTATGAATCTGAAATTTATTCCTAACATGAAGATGACGAAACTTCCTAAAGTCCATTCTAACAATATTTCAAAAATCTAGAATTGCATGGACAGACTTGAAATCAGTGGTGAAATAAACCGTGACCTCCATAATCTAATGTCTTAACCACGTTTAATATCACTGATACTCCAACTAATTAATATGAGCACGTAAAGTAGTAACACATATAAACTAAACTCACTTAAGTTATTTCAAATCCTTCCTAGAACATAATTATAATCATATAAGGTATGACATGACTTTAATATATTCATACATATAATATCCGTAATAGAAAGAATAGTTTACCTAACTCACCCTTGAAACAGAATTGCTAAAGCTTGTATTGCCGAAATTTTCTTTCTGTTATTTGCTTAAAATGATTCTCCTTCCCTTTATCATCCTCATCTTCCAAGGGTTTTCTTTCTACTGAATACTAGATAGATATGTATTATATCTCTTAGAAACACGTGTGATAGACAAGGTGGTGAATCCCATTTCCCCACCTCTCCCCACCTCCTAAGTAACGTGGTTAAGCCTTATCTTACTTGAATACTTTGGGCCTTATTTGTGTGCTAAGTCTAGCCCATTCGATTAGGTTAATTCTCATATCATTGTTTTCATATTAGCGTGTATTCCACTTAAATATTTGATTTGGGCTTATGTTTCTAATGTAATTCTTTAACAAATATTTGGGCCATATTTTTACCCAAGCCCAAAAATATTTATTACTTACTTGGATTAGTTATTAAATAAGGCTCGTTCATATATTTTCCGGAGTATTTTATTATTTTAGTTTCATCCGAATTTTTGTCCATAAATCTTCCTTATGGATTTTATTCCTAATATTTTCTTCGCTAAATTATCTTGAAATTTTCCTATCATAATCCCGCTTCAAATTTTTTGCGGGTATTACAGTCACCACCATATAGTTTCTCTCTCACAGACAGCCACCCGTCGTCTTGCAGCCATCGACATCCACTTATGGCGCACCACCACATCACGACTCTCTCGACAGTGAAGGTATTTACCCTCGTTTGTTTTATTGTGTTTTCATGATTATGACAGTAAATTACCTTCTTATTGTCTACAGGTGGAAGAAGAACAGGTTGATGTAGTTTTAAACGTGATGATCGAAACCAGACTAAGAAAGAAAATTGTGTATAAGTAGTTCCCTTGTTAGTTTTTCTTCACAGATAGAACATGGAGTTGTTTCTCAGATTTTGGTAATTTTTCGGAATTATTTTGTAGTTATTTTGTAATTCAAACGGGTTTTATGGGGAAAAACTGAAATTTTCTTTTGGATATTCGAATACTCGCGAATATATTCGAATATCGTTATCGAATAAATTTTTAGGATTCGAATACGAATCGAATCGAATACAAATACTTGAAAAAATTAATGAATACAAATTGAATATTATGATTGATTCGATTCGGTTCGTTTGCAACCCTATTCTCAACTGGTCGACACGAGGGGAATTTTGTCATTACACGTTGCACGCGAGTCATGAAACCATGTGCTTATTTCATCTCAATAAGACCATCTCCAATAGTACCGCAAAACGCAAACGCAAACGCAAAATTGCAGTAAAATTGCTCCAACAGTACTGCAAACGCAAACACAAAATGCGTTTTTTGCTTTCTCTCTCCTGCTTCGAATGCAAATTTGCGTCTGAACGCAAAAATGCGTTTGATGTTTTAAAATTGCAAATAAGTCATTTAGTTTTATTGATGATTAAATCGAACATATAAAAATATAACAAAGAATTTGAAAATTGTATACTACGATTATATTGGATGGTATAATAAATAATTATTTTAACATTTACACTATTTTAGTAATTATTTTTTATATTTTATTATTATTTTTATATTTTATTTATATGTAATATAATTAAATATTATTTTGACCACAAATATAATTTTTTATATTTATCTGTGCGATATGTATCTTAACGTATTTCAATTGTTATATGTGTAATTTCGATATTTTTAATAAATATTTTGTTTTACGTTTTTAATATGTATATAAATAATAACTTCAAAATTAAAAGAATATTGTGATTAGTTTGTAAAGTAGTAAAATATAGAGGTGATATTGAAAAATTATAAAGTTGGTGTAAAGTGGAATATTACAGGAATATTCTTTTACGTTTGCGTTTGCAGTTGAATATTGGAGAACAATTACTACAAACTATGGCTGTTACTGCAAAATGCGTTTGCGATGCGGTTGACTGTTGGAGATGGTCTAAATACGGTCTGACCCAACAAACTCCTATCGTATGCAACTTGAATTGAAACGTAGGGTTTGGGAAAAAAAAAAAAGAATTGAAACGTAGGGGAAAGATGCTACCTTTCGGCTTTTGCTCGCCCTATAAATATGCCCTCTTTCACTCCAACAATCCTCTCTTTCGACCTCTCGTTTGCTTGGCTTGGTGCAAAGGTATTCTATTCTCTTCTTGATGTATTTTCTTTTGTTTGATTTATTTACTTTTTCTTTCTTTTTTTTGTCCCTTTTAATTCTTCGTTGTATTTCCCCCGGTTTTTTTTTTTCTTTTATGGTTAAATTGATGTCTCTTGTTGGTTTCGTTTGTCTTCCGTCCATGGGTAGGGCTGTTTTCGTTTGTCTTGATCATGGGCTGATGGCGAATTAAGAATTTGTGATGATTGAAAGGAGATTAATTTTTTTTAACCTCCTTCCTATGTTGGGGGTTCATGAATTTGATATACATTGTTGCTTCTTGTCCCTCTTTTTGTTTTTCTTCATTTTGTCGAATCCAATGGCTATGGCTATCTATATATGTCGGGGTGTGTGATTAATGCTCTTAGTCTCACGGATGATTGGGATATCAAGAGAATGTTGCAAACATTTTAATCGATAGGTGTCTTTTGATTTATAGATTGAACTCGATCGATGATATCATTACTGGGCAAAACGATATATTACACGGTCTCCTTCATGTGTTGGTTGAATACTTTTTTGATCCATAGTGTATGAATCGTACTGAGTTTAATCTTTAGGTGTTTCTTGATTTATAGATTGAGCTCGGTCGATGATATCATTACGGGACAAAACAATTTATAACTTTACACCGTCTCCTCCTTCATGTGTTGGTTGAGTCATCTTTTTGATCCATAGTGTATGAATCGTACCGAGATTAATGCCTTCGTTCTTACACCGTTCATCCGTTTTCTCCTCTAATGGTATATGTTTGGCGAACATTGAGTTTCATCGAGGCTGAAGATTTCCTACGAATCATTCATATTGCAGGCCACTTCTTCCCTGCCAAACCAGAGCTGAATTTGGTTTGGAACTAGAAAATGGAGGATGTATGTCGAGCTTTCGATTGAACGTCGTAAAACTTATCGGAAATCCATAATTATAGAGTGTGATGGTTGTTTCTTGCTAAAGGCATATCATGGAATTCGTCAACGCTAGAACTACCGAGTATAGAGAAAAGAGACCCCTCGAAACTTCTAAGCCTTCCTTAATCAAAGAACAAAAAAGGCCAGCAGAGAACAATGGAACTAGCCCTTCTCTATTCGTCAATCATGGTGCATTATTATGACTTTCTTTTTACGTGTTTTATTCGTTTAAGGCCATATATTTCCCATGGATGAAATCGTCGCATTCGAATTATTTGCAGCTGCAATTGCATGGAACGAAGGTAGGAGAAAATGGATCGGAGATGCATCTCAAAGGCAAAAGAGGGTGCCCCAGGATCCAGTTATAAGGTACCATGGAGAACGATGTTGTAGTAGAAATATTAAATCAATTTTCTTACCTATGATTTCCGCAGAAAATAATTTCGAAATTGCTTTCTCTGTGACTGATTTGCAGCTGGTCCATGGCTTATGAAGATTTGCTCTCGACTAACGACGCTTTCCCAGAGCGAATCCCGTTAACCGTAAGTCGTTTTAATGCATAGTGTCGACTCGAGCTTATGTGATATACGAAGAAATTAAATCTAATTCAAGATTGTATAAATAAATAAGAGGCGACTTTGTCTAACCTTGATCAACTGCCCTAAATTGAATTTTTTACTTAACTTTTTTTTTTGCAGGAGATGGTCGACTTTTTAGTCGATATATGGCACGACGAGGGGCTCTACGACTAGTCGGCTCATTCGTCTAAGATGGGATAAAACGGCGGAAAAAAGAAAAAAAAATCTAGTCCTTGACTCCTTGTCAACAACACAAAGGGTCACATTCGAAGTGTAAAATTAAAATTGCAATTGTAGAATTAGTTATGAAAAGGTATTATTATTATGTGATAGTAATACTATTGTAATGTGATTTTTAGAAGTTTTAGTTTTCATATTACATTAGAATACTATATTTTGTCACAAACAAGCAAAAGATCAGAAACATAGTCATGGTCTGAATCGACCCCGAACTGCACTAGCTATGGTAATTAATCACCTCTGATTCGTGCTTTGCCTTTCGTTCTAAGTCCACATATAATCACCTCTGGCGCATATATTTACTCACTATGTTTCTGTTTGGTTATTCTTCAATTAATATAGTTAATGATCTAAGTCCACAGTAACTTGGGCAGTACTAAAAGGCAAACTATAAGAGTTGGTACACTTAGGAGGAACTCACACTTGCCCGATTTAAATTAAACAGTTCAACTAGGAAGCGAATTGTCGGTAAATCAGAAAGTATTACAATATAAATATATGGAATTCTTTCCACAGATAAAAATGACGAAAGCATGGTACCTTGCAAGAACCTATGAACTGCAGATGGAGGTCGCTTCATTTCCGTAAGGATAGATCCATGTGGAGATATGCAATGGAGGTGACGAAGAGAAGGAAAAATGCAGAAACTAGCATCAGCGGTTCGGCGAGCATAAATATTGGGTTGAACTTATAATGAACCTGAATTGGGACGAAAAAAATGGTACTTTTATGGACGCTGGCGATTAAGCTACTTGTTTGTAAGAATGGGCTCTAACATTGCCGAGTCAAAAAGGAGACATGTTTAGCAGCGTGAAGCAGTAATAACACAGTTAAAGAAACAGTCATGCTCCAACCGCTCAAAAGTACATGGAGAGAATTTAGAAAGCTACCTGGAAAGGAATGTTATGCTCGGGGACTACGTTATTCTTCTCCAGAACTAATACGGTCCTTCCAACCACATCGAGGTATGAATATTTCTTCTGAGGAGACACAAACAGTAATCAACACATTCATGAGAAGAGTTGATTAGTTTTTCTGAAGTTTCAATTTGAAAAGGATTACCTGGAAACTTTGTTTGACATCGAAAGGAACTTGTATGGAAGGATCCTTAGCTCCCTCAGGAATAATAACCTAAAGAGAACATTGCCATGTCAATAAGCAATTAACATCAAATGATAAAGATTAGAAAAAAAATGATATTCACTCGAAATTCATGAAAGACAAAGTAAAATCCAGATGGATTATAGGGGAAGACAAATTATACTTTCACGGTTAACTTGTCCACCACGGTATCAGAAAGTGGGCAACCAAAGCTGTAATTTAGGTATCGTGCACCAGCGGCTGATTCAAAAAGATAGTCCTGCAACGGCACTCCATATCCAATGACAAATGTTGCTTTCCAGCCCCCAAATAAAGGATATCTAGGTTCGATCAACATTTCCGACTGCATAGAGGACAAACAAACCCGAAATGTTCTCTGTTAGTACGGTACAAGTGTAAATGCAACGACACATTATTTACAAGTCAATGTCATGTTGATGTTCCTGATTTAACTTACTCTTCATGTTTAAATTCAAGAGAATCGGAAGACAAAAAGTACTTGACATTTATAAATTGGAAAGCTTTCAGATATTCATGCATCTGCAAGCGAGGGTTAATGACATTCAAATTCAGATGTATAAAGAAGTCCATCACATCATACTAGGCAAAGAGAATTAGTGCCCTGCGTAGACTATTGAAACTGGAAATGGTTTTTTCTCTTTTCTTCAATTGCTTAAAAACTTCGGTTCCTAAGTTGCTTTCATTCCATCCAAATCATAACAAGAATTTAGAATTGTTACTCTTTAATTCCTATCAGGTATCTATAATAATTGTTCTTCCTGGAGAAGGTAAAAGATTACAATCTTCATATGATATTTGCACGATTTGCTATGGGCAATGAGTGAATATTACCTTCTTATAACCTGTGCGCAAATTTGATGTTGATATGTTCCCTATGCCATCTCTGTAGTAGACGGAATGAACTCGTGGAGGCAGCTCAGCAATAAGGTGCTTAAAAGAAGAGACAGCACTAGAACCAGCCCTTGCCTGATACTCAAGCCTGCAAAAGTAGAACCCATGAGGATAAAGGCAGTACCTAAGGTTTATCATCAGAAAGACAGAAACCTGGTCCCAAACCTTGAGAATACACCTTTGTGTTTTGCACCAGCGTGAGCCAACTTGTAGCGCTCTGTCACCTGGATACTCCCCCAGTGGGATATTTCTATCTCACGTTCAAGCTCCTCCACAACAGCGAATGGGTTAGTATTTTCAAAATGAATTAGAATAGGGGAATACGAATATGGATCACGGTCCGCATAAGGCCCATATCTCAGTTCGGTACCAGCACGATTGGTGGGTTCTACTTGAGTGAATGATTCGACTTTCTTACTTGGCATCTTAACCACAGTAGCTTGCTCTTTGACAAAATATGGTGAAAGTATTATTGCACTGTCATGATAATATACCAACTGAGACTCTGACTGGCTTATTTCAACTGGAAAGGGCTCAAGAGAATGCGTCAAGACATAGAATAATTCTATGGTAGCAGTTTCGCCCTTTGCTAATGGCTTAAGCAATGACACAGCATAGTATTTCGTTCCATTAGGCCCGTCAGGTTGCTTACTTGGTTTAACCTCAAGAGGAACATACGATTTCTTCCTCTTCTTCCCAGATGCTAAAGCAGCTTTACCGATTGCCAGATGGTCAAACTGTGCAGGTGGGAATGCGACAAGAACTTCCGAAGCTGGTGCTTCCTCTATGTTTTCGACCTATTTCAAATATCAAATGCCATAGCCATAAATTTCAAAGCCATGAAATTTTATATCTTCCGAAGATAACGCAAAACTCATTTTGTCAAAATAGGAAAAACTTCCTAATGCACTTAGAACCCTTTCATTACTGGAACTACCATGTACCATGACAATAACATCAATGACCATGAACTTTTAGAGAATATTCATATTTCAAGCAATCAAGGTTGCACTTCTATGATCGTTTCGTAGTTACTTATCACAGAAAAACTTTAAAACGAGCACGAACAAAGCAATAAGAAAAGAACATTATATGTTGTGAATAGGGAAATTGCCCTCTCTGTATGTACATGAAAAATATACACATCTGGCGCAACTACCAATACTTGAAAAAATTGTGGCCGCTCAATCCAGAAGTGAAACATCTAATTGAACTAAAAATTACCTTGAACGTCAGATAAACCCTAACGATATGCGATGTAACATCAATCTGCACCAAAATAACAAACCCAGATCAATTACCAACTGACATTGTAAAGACATATAAAATGGACAAAGATCAATATTGCTAAGTGCAAATCACGATCGCAGAAGAGGAAACATTCACATCTTCCTTCCTCGTTCTCTTACTTGGCGCTCGGCATGAAGGATGTGGAGGCCAGGCGGCGATTCTGACGACGTCGTCACGGCGATCAAGGAGAGGCACAACGCCGACATGTAAAGAGCCGCAGCTGCCATTTCTTCACCAAGACTCGTCTCAGTAGAGCTAAGATGGCTGTATTAGTTTCGACAAAGTCTGAGGTTTTGGGCTTGGTTGACCAAAGAAAATTAATTTCTTCGGTGGAACGAATTAATAATAAATTTAAGAAAGTTATGTAAGCATTTGATGGTTTGAAATTTGAATATAATTAAGGACTAATCTGTAAACTCATTGTTCTTAATTCTCGATTGCTATTCACCGCCCCTTTTTCCTAGTCACCGCCCCCTAAAGGGCTGGAAAAAGACGATTTTGCCCTTATGATATTTAAATTAATTTAAAAAGAGAAAAGGGCCTATTTTCACGACTGGTAAGCCAAATTAACGTAAAACATTGTTCGAATTTCAACTCGACCGAAAGAGAAAAAAAAATCGACCGAAATCAATTTTCGGTCGTTACAGTACTGACCGAAATAATTTCGGTCAGTACTGTAACGACCGAAAATTTTTCGGTCAGTACTGTAACGACCGAAAATTGATTTCGGTCAGTACAGTATCGATCGAAATCAATTTATTTATATTATTTATTTGTATTATTTATTTGGATTATTTATTTGGATTATTTATTTGTATATTTTATTTGGATTATTTATTTATATTATATATTTGTATATTTTATTTGGATTATTTATTTTTATTATTTATTTGTATATTTTATTTGGATTATTTATTTTTATTATTTATTTGGATTATTTATTTGTATTATTTTTTGGATTATTTATTTATATTATTTATTTGGATTATTTATTTGGATTATTTATTTGGATTATTTATTTGTATATTTTATTTGTATTATTTATTTGGATAATTTATTTTTATTATTTATTTGAATTATTTATTTGTATATTTATATTCGAAACGGAATAAATATGCAAACAAATATTGAAAACATATATAAAATCCGTCCGATACAATAAAAGATAAAAAACAATAGCAACAGCGTCAAGGGAGCTGGCGCCACCGGTCGTTGATGTCATTCAGCCTGTCTCGGAACTCGTCCGTACGCGTCGTTTCACCACGATGCAGACTGGCTAGCATGTCCGAACTCAAGCTGTACATCGTGCTGTACCACTGCACATAGCAATAATACGTACGATTACACATATAAATATAAAAAAAATCGACATAAGATTTAATTACGTACGTAGTCGGCGTGGCTGCGCGGGGGTATGCATGCCGATGAGGATCCCTACTCCGTCGAAAGCAGGCGAGGATGAGAATGCATCTCATACCAGTCCATGTACCCTCCAACGGTTTCACCAAGGTACTGCGCGGTGGCACGATTGAGGTACGAGAGGTTGAGGATGGAGGCGTACGGGAACTGACGCCAAGCATGTTCTGCTGCATCGACAGAATGATGCACCTATACCTCGTCGGGTCTGCTGGCATGACCGCCTTCCGTGGCGGTTTCATCGGCGAGTAGGGCTCAACACTCTCGAGGGCGAGTAGGGCTCAACGATGTCGCGATATATAACTCATCCCATGAAAATCGTCCTCAACTGCTGCGACATTGGATCGGGACCGTACGGCAGCCAAGCAACCTGAAAATATTTAAAAAATTGTATATCATCCCACGAAAATATAGACTTAAATTGTTAAGATACCTCGCTTGCAGACATGACATCTATCTGACGGCGGATAGCAATCAAGCGGTGGACCGTCCGCTCTGGCTGACATACAGCCACATGCGTGATCGTGCCTCGCCAGGCTCCACATGATGGGGTAGACGGTGTGGGCGGAAGCATGGGAAGTACTCGTAGATCCACGCCTGCAGTAACGTGAGGCACCCAGCTAATCCCCTCGCATCCGCCATGCTTGCCATGCCAAGCCGGCGATAAAGGTAGCGAGAACGGCCGAACCCCACGAGTAACCACTGGCAGAGGGCAACGACCGGTAGAACTCGTGCATGATGTCCGGCTTCACCCGGCTCCCGCTACCGTCGACGAACAGCGTCGACCCCAGCAGAATCCACAACCAAGCGATGGCCTGCAACCCCGTCGGCCGCCTCTCCAACATCTGCTGCATCACGTCGTTAATCAGAAGCCCACCGCCTCTCCAACCCTCCCTGAGCGCGTCCGCGGAGATGTCCATAATCTCCCTCACCGCCATCTGGCGTCTGGTGTCCCCGATACCGTCGTCCCGTCGATCGGGATACGCAGGATCTGCTCGACGTCGTGGAGCATGTTCGTCATCTCCCCCCACGGCATGTGGAAGGTGTTCGTGTCTGGATGCCAGCGCTCCAAAAAAGCGCTGAGTAGAGGCTGGTCCAACTGACCCATCATAGCATCCGTGAGGTGCGCAAGCCCCGTGCCATCGATCTGGCTCTGCGTCTCCGGCGGGAACTTGGAGTACCAATTCTTCAGCTTCCCAAGCACTAACGCCCGCTGCTCGCACTTCAGCAGGGGTCTCTCCTCACCCGTCCAGATGCGGGGCGCGATGTGCCCCAGATAACTACGGATCACCTCGTCATCATATGGACCACCGGGCTGTGGCCCCTGCACCCTCCACGCGTCATCTGTGACCCTGGAGTGCTTGCTCCCTATTTCATTTTTCACGAATAACGCAAAAATAAATTTAATTTCTTTTACGTATTTTAGGACACGACATCGCATGTCAGTTTATAGAGGAGAATGGAATTACCTGAGGAGGCCGGTGGCAGATCGTCGCCGGATGACTCAAACGATGCTCCATCATCCGGCACAGATGGAGGGGGTCTACTGCTTCCTCCGGGTAGGTCTTTCCACCATTGGTCTGTAATTAAAAGATTTTTTTTAAAAAAAAAATTCGACCAAAATCAATTTTCGATCGTTACAGTACTGACCGAAACATGATTTCGGTCACTACTGTACCGACCGAAACATGATTTCGGTCGATACTGTACTGACCGAAATCAATTTTCGGTCGTTGCAGTACTGACCGAAATAAAAATTGATTTCGGTCGAATTTTTTTTTTTTTTCTTTCGGTCGAGTTGAAATTCGAACAATGTTTTACGTTAATTTGGCTTACCAGTCGTGAAAATAGGCCCTTTCCCTTTCCTTATCCCTGTCGGCGATCCATTGCGATTTCAGTATTTTTTTTGTTTTTGTCTGATTTTCGATATGTGATTTGAAAAGTGTTGTCTGGACAGAGCTTTAAATAGATATTTTTATTGTTTATTATAATTTTCTCTTTTTAAATTAATTTAAATATCATAAGGGCAAAATCGTCTTTTTCCAGCCCTTTAGGGGGCGGTAACAAGTAAAAGGGGGGGCGGTAAATAGTAATTCCCTTCTTAATTTTATCACGATTTTATCTTATCAACTCACTTAACAACCCAATTCTAGTCAAAATTGACACGTGGTCAACTTAACATTATCAAATCCAAATTGATTCATTAGATTTGCGACATAGCTTCGAAAATTTCACGCATCGAAAATCAAGTTGGATTAATATAACTTCGTACTATAGAATATATTTTGTTATATGCAGGATTAATGAATGTATGTGGGCCAAATAAAAATACTAATAATTTAGAATAATTTTAGGGCGTCGTTTTTCCGATCATTTAGGTTTTGGGCCTAACCTTTGAGTAGAACGTTAGTTTTTGAAACCTCGATGTGCTTTGCGTCCCTTGAAATCACATGGCTCTCGCTTCAAATCTTTGTTCATAGGTTTAGCTTTTTTAATTGTGGGTGTAACACATGTGCAAGTGTTTGGTTTATAGGTATAAATAAACCACGGGTTTAATAATCCTAGTTTAAACTCATGTCAGCGGGTTTAAATAAACACACCCCCTCATATGTGTTTATTTAAACTCACTAACCAAACGCATATTTTATTTTATACCATTAATTCATTTTATATAAATCTTACTAATTTAAACCCTCCTAAATATAACCTACGAACCGAACAAGCACGGTTTTAATTTAGTACAATTTCATTCTTCAATTAAAATTTTATATTTTAAATACAATAATAAATAATCTAAAATGTTCATTGTGCAAACATACTTAGTAAATAAAAATCTGCTTGCTTAGATTGGGAAGTGGCATAAACGGTTTTCGTATTTTGGAAGAAAATAAAATTATTCTGTTACGAAATAGTATTCCAATTTTTCTCAATAAAATTTAACTTATTAAAAAAGAATATATATATATATATACATATATTAATACTTGTAGGTGTGTATCGGTTTAGCAACAGTGTTTTCGTCGTCCAAGTCTACCAATAGATATAATCATTACCTATTGATCTCAAACAACAAAACGACGTCGTCTTATATTAAAATTATTTTCATACAAAATATAATTAGTGATGAAAGAGAAAATGCAAAAGAAATATATATATATATATATATATATATATATATATTTGCTGTGTCCACCTACAGTGAGCAACCATGTGAGCACCATAAGCAAATCTATCATTTTTTGCGTTTTTTCGGATCTCAACGCCGTCAACACCTTCGTAGACCCTCTCATATCCATTGACAATATATGTATGTACGTGAGTTGTCCAACAGCCAAGAATTGTATGTCTTATATATAATATGTATATATGTATTGGGCATTGTTCCTAAAATTACATATATTTCCTTTAATATATATTATATTAGTGTAACATATAGGAGTATGTTTTTTTCTCTAATTAGTGTAACATATTTGTTTCCTTTTAAATGTATTAGTTTCAAATATTAAAGTTTTTAGGTGGGAATGTTGATATTTCATATGGTCATAACTTAAAACAATAAATAGAAGTCTTTAATTCATAATAATTACACATCAATAAATCACATAATGGTTCCAAGAATAATTATTATTTGTCTAGATCCACAATGAAAACATATTTCAAAAAACCTACAAAATAACGAGAATAAAGAATATGTGAGTATTGAATTGTTTGATTTCTCACAGCTACAAGAGGATATCTGATTAAAGACTCCAATTTGAAACTATGATGCAAACATTCTTGATCAAGTTTGAAAGGCATATTTGCAATAAGGTTCACGTCAATCGTTAGCTTATGAAAGAAAAATTGGAATAAATTACAGCTTAATGATTCATATTTAAAATTAAGGAATATGGAAATTGGTTGGAATACAACATAGAAAAAAGATGCAACATATTATTTATATTATTATGCGCTCAAACGGCCAATGAAAAACATTTTGTTTAATTATATGGTGAAATATTCTTAATGGTGTTAATGATGATACCATACAAAGAAATTTGTAAGGCAAATTTTTGTTATTTATATTTAATTATTTAGATATGCAAGAGCCTGACTGAACCACGAAGCGAAAGCACGCAGTCTGGATAGTATCATAAATGATGTTATAACATATAAGCAATAATGAAAATCATTTTTTGTTTTTTCGAATGGTTAGGTTTCGCAAGAGACACTACTAACTTGCCTCCTCATACTAGAAGAGAACTGAACTCGCTAGTCCCTCATCTGCTCTGCTTTAGATTGTTAGTTACCTTTTAATCTGACATGTCAATTTTAATTTCTAAATAATATTTATAAATGACTATTATATGGAAATTTATAATATGTTGCAGATTATGAATAATAAATTTATGAAAAAGATATATAAATTTAAGAAAATAACGGGCATCTATTGCCGCGCGATCTGCTTCAATTATCTAGTGTATATATATACGTGGGGATATACATATATAACACTTGTTCGTTGACAATCACTCGCATCCTACAAACCAACGGTTGCAATCATGATTGAAGCATAAATATGATAAATGTTAATATGGACAAAGTGGTTAATATGTTACTGTCCAATGAAATGTGTGTATATATAGAGAGTGAGAGAAATCCTATGCTTAACTTATGTGTAAATTTAAAAAAAAAAACAAAAAAACAAATTAAAAAAACTTATGTGTAAATAAATGTCTCATTTCCTTTTATGCGCACACTATGTCATTTCAACATAAGAGGTGATGTAGCATTAATTGATACCTTTTACGTGGAATTGATTGACACAGCTTGTGCAGAATGACATGTTTATATGACATCGATGCCATATAGGGGGGTGCTCAGATAATTTAAGATATCTATCTATGTGTGTGTGTGTGTATATACTAGGCGTTTGAAGCATAAAAGGCCCATGCATGTCGAGTGAATTATGCAAATAGTGTTATTTTGAATAGTGCTATTACAAAAGTACATAAATGTCTCACCATATTAAAAAGCTAATCAACTTTTTCAATTTATACTAATATTATTTTCAGTTTTCACCATAAATTATTTTAAATTACAATTACTCTATTATTACTTTAAATAAGTAACAATTGCTCTTAGTTATTTTCATTTTCCACTAAAATAATTTTTACTCGTTATTTTTTCACATTATCGCCCCATTACCATCGGAAATCAGTCAGCATATATGTTCAGAAATATTATTTATAACAAACAAAAAAAAACTCAAGAAAAAATGTAATAGTTCATAGACTGGTAAAATAAGTTTTATTTAACAAAACTTTCTAAAGTTTTTATTTTATTACAACTCATCATAGTTTTTCCTTGTGAGACCTTCGATCCATTTCACACGGATATTCGCTTACGCTCGACCTTTTTCTCTGGATGTAAATAAGGATTACTTACCATATGAAAAAGGAGACTTCCAACGTGACTCCTCTAATGGACACTGAAACTGATAAGAATATGTTGTCTCCAATATCTCAATAATCATCGGAACATATTCACATGGATCAACAAATGCTTCAACAAATGCTTGCAAACTTGAACGAAAATAGAGCAAAACAGGAAATCAACAACAACTCAATAATAATAATAAATAAATAAATAGTCATTTATTACAATATAAAATAGAACATATTTCTTACTGCCAACTAATTATTTGGATTATGCTTTATTTGAGGTTATTTTATTAGTAATATCTTCTAAATTAAATCAGTAATATTGGATTACTAAGATTGAAATATGAGATTTCGTAGTTTATGGAAGTATGAAAAAAGATTATGGTTAAGAATATAATTATTGATAATTATGTTAGCAATATTAAAAAGATTTGTGATGAAAACTAAAAATAATAATAATCAAAATAAAAAAGTTGATTAGTTTTGTAAGTTATCTACTTTTGTAATAAAACTATTTAAAATAACACTAATTGCGTGATTCTCCCCACGCATGTATGCATACCTTTCTTGCACCATTTATTATTTATTTATCCGAACATTTTGAGTTTTGACATAATTGTGTTCGCGCCCTTTGATCATCATCGGTTTTTGTCTTCTTTTATCAACACTTCCAAAGTTGCCAAAGTCCCGCAGTTGATGTCGGAATTGATTGAATGAGATTGATCAATGCAATGTATCTATCGTCCGATTGAAACTTTATCATTTTTAAATTAGAACTATATTAGAGTCATGTAATCAATAATTCTTTGATCACAGTTATCTACTCAATCGTTGATTTAGATTTTCATGATAATTTTTTTTCGGATACCCGACCGGTTTCCGGGTTGCCCCGACTAATCCGGTTCGCCCCGCGTCGCGTACCTGGTAACGGCAGGTGAGGCTCCCAAAGGGGGGTGCTGCATACACAAGGATTCGAACCCGAGACCTAGCTTAAGCGATACCAAGCCGCTTACCACTTGGACCAACCCCCGTTGGTGATTTTCATGATAATTTAGACCTTTGATTTATATGAACCTCCATGTTGTCTTTTACGCTCAGTGGCGGAGCCAGAGTTATCATTCAGTGGGGTCCAGTCTAATTGGACCCTACACCCTATATTTTTAAACTTTTTCACTGGGGTCCTTACTGTGTAAAAATATTCAATTTTAGTCCCTACCTAAAAAATTTACATTAAATTACTAATAAAAAAAATTCCAGTGGGGTCACTGGTCCTCACGTGGCTCCGCCGCTGTTTACGCTTATCCTTCCTCTTTTCTATAAATAAAATATTAACCAAATAGACAATACATACATATATTCACATATCTCACGCTACGAATAATAGCTATTACGTGCATGATCATGGATCGTACGTAGTTTTGTGGATCGAATCAATAGACAGTTTCGATTCATTTTGCGGCGTCTGTCAAAGTACATGCCGAGACATTTTTTCATAAAGTCAAACCCACCGAATAATAATAATAATAATTGCATTACTTCATTTTCCTCCTTTTTAATCTGTATAATATAATTATTAAATTATGAACGAGTAAGACGAAGCGCGATTAATCTATACTCTTTTATTAAGGATCAAGGGGATAAACTGTCAAATTTTGGTCTGTCAATTTAATTAATTAAAAATAATACTCCTAAAATTAAAAGAAACCACCCACTATATTTTTTATTGTATATTCCCGTTTTATCCCTCTATTTTTAGTATACATTTATATATTGTATATCGCACGCATTTGAGTGTGAAAGAATACTAGTGTGAATTATTGAAGTTCAGCTGCGACATAAAGCAGAAATGTTAGTTTGAAGGGTAAATATATTTAAAGTAAAATATGTAGACAATCAAAATTTAATTGTCTACTTAGATTTAATGAAATAATTGCAAGAAATAAAATAAAGTCTCTTATTGAATTACTATTTTGAGGTATATAAAATAAGATCAATCTGTTTCGGCGCATTAATACATAGTTAATTAAATTAATAAACTATTTATGAAAAAGAAAAAAAATTAATAAACTATTACCATAAGTGTTGATAATGTATTCCTTTGATACAAAAATCAACATAAGGAAAGCCTTGTAGAGATTTGCTAAATAAGTAAGCAAATCAAATCAAATATCATGAAATCGGAAAATATTGAAAGAATCAGGCCAAAAATGGAATAAATCAAATCAAATCAAGATCAATGGATAAAATCAACCTAAATATGGACGAAATTATCCCAAAAAGATTATATTTTCCATTATTGAGAATTCTCTATGCCTATAAATATGGGACTTCAGAATTCTGAAATCACAAGTCAGAGAGCAAAGTAATACGAAACTTCGAGAGAATTAGAAGTAAGTCTTTGATAGCATTCGGATATTCTCTCAACAAAGTTCTTCGTGTTCAAGTTAAAATTCGAAGACGTTCATCAAGACCCGTGCGAGTTTCTCATAATCGCACGGTTGCGACGAGGAAAGCCCGTGCGAGTTTCTCGGAAGCGCGCGGTTCAACGCTCAAGACCCGTGCGAGTTTCTCATAATCGCACGGCTGCAAGGAGGAAAGCCCGTGCGAGTTTCTCGGAAGCGCGCGGTTCAACAATCAAGACCCGTGCGAGTTTCTCATAATCGCACGGTTGCAACGAAAAGCCCGTGCTAGTTTCTCGGAAGCGCGCGGTTCAACACTCAAAACCCGTGCGAGTTTCTCATAATCGCACGGTTGCAACGAAAAGCCCGTGCGAGTTTCTCGGAAGCGCGCGGTTCAACACTCAAGACCCGTGCGAGTCTCTTGGAAGTGCACGGCTCAAAGCCCAAATCCCGTCCTTTCGAAAATACCAAGTCCAAGTGTTAGCTTCGTGACCAAGCCCAAAAGGCCCACGAAGAAACGTTCGAGAAAACGAGTTTCGACAAATAGCAAGTCCAACTGTCACCCTCGTGATCAAGCCCGAAATCCCACGAAGGAACACCCATTCTTCATAAGTTTTCGCTAAGACGCTAAGTTCGCGATCAAGCCCAAAGGCCCTCGAAGAAGCATCTACAAAGATCCGCGATCAAGTCCAACGGCCCACGAAGAAACTTTAAGAAAAGCTCAAATCAAGAAACTCAAGATCAAGAATTTTCGGAAACCCTTTCATTGAAGAATCAGAGGAATAAGTTGAGATAGAGTTCATTAAATATAATTTCATTTGTACTATTTTTTCGATAATTCGATATTCTAATAAAAGAAGATACGCTACAAAATAATGAGAAATAATTACTCAACGACAAAAGTATCATAGTTATCCAAATATACTTAATATAGTGAACGTCTACACGAGTTACAGAACGATTTAAAAATATATACTTTAAATAATATAGACACTTTCATCATGTTTGTTACATTGTTATGTATACTTTTGGACATCAATGAAAAACCGAGCTCTATACAGAGCGTGGGATTTGAATTGAATCGATTTATCGTCAAGATGGTTATCAAGTGTGGCAAGAATAAAATTGACGTTTCATTCCTATTTTAAACTATTTAAACGTAACATAGCATTTAATCTCCATATATCTTGCATTATAATACTATTCAATGTGCCATAATAAGCTTAATTTTGAAAAAAAATTTAACGCCAGTTATAACAGAGTTATGAGTTATTGTAATAACAACAGCATGCGATAAAGTTACAAAAGTGAACTAACAGTTAGGGTTTGTGTGTGTGTGTGTGTGTGTGTGTCTGTGTGTTTGAATTATTGTTGGACGACATGATTTTGTCGGCAATTAACGATGACGATGAGAGCTTAGAAAAGAAAACTGTTGGAAAAAGATTAGCTTAGGACAAAAAGATCAATTAAGCTGTTGGATTAAATGGAAGCAAAGTCGATAAATCACTTTTTGACTTTACTAACCATTCAACCCTCCTTTTAGCAGCATATCAATTTATTTATGGTAACTTACTTACCTAACACTCAAATGGCTAAATAATTTAACAAATCCTATTCAAGAAATAACTATATACGATTAGTATATAGGGTAATATACAAAATTTTCTAAACTTGAGAGCAAAATTGATTTTGCTAGACAAGAACTCTCTTAGGGTCGTGGGCTCGAGCTGGAGCTCATTTATTTGAGCTCAAACTCATAGTCGAGATTTTATAGCTCGAAATTCAAGATTTATATGAAAATTTAATAGCGTATATAATTATTTTTATTATCATGATAGAAAGCTCATTAGCAACATTTGAGGGAAGTCGTGCTAGTCATGAGCTCGAGCTGAACTATCATTTTACTGTGTACCCCGATATGTCGAAAATATAAGCAGTGACAAAGATTTGACATCCTTTAAAAAATAATTATTTAAATTGTTATGATTATGAGTAGGATGATGCATCATTTTTTTTTCAAAAAATAAAAATAAAAATAAGGATATTAACAAAGTTCAATATATGTATCATTACAATTTCATAGTATGGAGTTCATTGGTTCATGTTATTCTTTTAATAGTTAGGAAGGTATAAGTTATTTCTAATACATCAACGACGGGTTTGTCAAATTCATTACAAAATCATGATGTTATGTATCAAGTTGAGGGAGCTACGAATTAATTATATTTGGTGATATACATATATTTTTTTCATGCAAGTCCGAGAAAATAAATTGTGTATGTATGAATATAATAGTTAGTCACTTCAGTTAATATCTACTTCGTATCCATATCATATTACAATAAATCCAACGGACGGTATTGAATTTTATTTTATAATATATGATTGGTTATGGGATACGTAAAGTATTAACATTACATTGTCATTCAAAGCATATCTCCACCAACCTGCAATATCGAACTCATATAGATAATTTCTTCAATGCATTTAGTTTTTTGGTTGGTTGAAGTTGAAGGATACATATAAATTTCTAATTCCCTTCCTAATCGAATATGAACTTAGTATAATCATCCTTATCTGTAAAAAGTTTCTACTTAACATATTCTTTATAATAAATACATAGAACTTTATAGTTATAGGTAGTTGGCCTATTTAGTACGCGCAATAACACGTCGGAGATCAAATCTAGAATATATGCCTCATTACCGCAACATTTAAAGTTCCCTTTAATTACGATACAACCCCTTCAAATTCTGTTAATAAATATTTTCCCCCTCATATGCAAAACATGGCGACTCTTCTTCTCTGCTTATTCCTCCACTCCACAAAGCGCCGGAGCTCTCTCATTCTTCTAACATCTCCAGAGAAAAATCAGAAGCATACCATCGTCAGTGATTTCACTCTTTTGTTATTACAAGCGCGAGCTTCTTCGGATTTCATGTAACAGCCTCGCAATCATCGCCTTGTCCTTTGGAGTGGAATGGAATAGGTACCACTTATTTCGTTTCGTTAGCTCAGAACAGTCTTTGTTCGATGGACGGCTTTTAAATTATATTTTCTTTTTTGTTCTCTTCCCCCCCTTTCTCTATTACAACATGTACAACTTGTGTTTGTTTTTATGTCTAGCTGTAGATCGATTTTTTCTTTTTCTTTTTCTTTTTGCCCGTATTTATTTATCTGCGTCGTGGATTACGCTGCGACCTTGGTTGCAGTGCTCTTGCTATTCAGCCTTATTATATTCAAAAGAAGTCAATCTGTTCATTCTTTTGCAGTGGGGTTTTCCCTGCTGTAATGGATAACGCTTGTAGTGACGACGATGATGAAATAACTCAATTCTTCGATGCCGAGGATGACGTCATCATCGGGCAAGAAAAGGATTTCAAAAGGTGGGACTTTGATATTTGGATTAGCTCTCCTCACACCATCGGCGAACGCCGTCAAAGATTCATGAGGTGGATTGAGCAAAGATTGAGCAGCGAATTCGACGGCCAAGATCTTCCCTTTAACAGTACTACAAATGATGACATCGATCGAAATAGTGCTTCCATGGCTGCTGACGTCAGCAGAGCTTCAGAGATTAGCGAGGCTGTGCTGAGAAACTCGACCGTCGGGGATGAGTTCTCTTCTTTCTCAAGTAGGGACTTTAATAATTTCGATTCGTCCCTCAATCGCGACGACATTAGCTTAGTTGCTACAAAATCGAAGAAACCTAAGATAAGTTGGTTTAGTATATTGAGGCCATTGACCTGCGTTATGATGGCCGAAGATGAAAATTTGAGTACGAAAGAAAGCCCGAAAAGGGCCCGTCGAGTTAGGGTTCATCGCGGTCGAGGAAGAAGGTCAAGGGAGCTCTCGGCCCTATTCACGGGCCAAGACATAAAAGCCCACGAAGGTTCGATTCTTGCGATGAAGTTTAGCCCCGACGGGCGGTTCTTGGCTAGCGCGGGGGAAGATAAGGTTGTCCGAGTATGGAAGGTTCTAGAAGAAGACAGATCGGTCGGAGATATTCCCGAGGTCGACCCTTCGTGCGTGTGCTTCTCGATCGGCCAACGTGGGCCCGACTCGGGCCCGCTTACTTTGGAGGAGATGAAGAAGCTCAATAACAGAAAAGCCCGAGATTCGGCGTGCGTCGTTCTTCCTCGGAAGGTCTTTCGAATCCTCGAGAGGCCTTTGCACGTTTTCGAAGGGCATAATGGGGAAATATTGGATCTCTCGTGGTCGAATAACGACGTAAGCTCTTAGTTTTTTTTGTCCGAACCTCTGAATTCTTAATCATTTCTTTTCTTCGTATGTTTTGCAGTGTCTGCTCTCGTCATCTACCGATGGAACTGTTCGCCTGTGGAGGGTCGGAATCGACGAGTGCGTCGAGATTTTCTTGCATACCGATTTCGGTATAATCTTATAGCAAAAAAAAATTGTCGACATTAGCTTAATTTTCGGCTAAAAGATTCAATTTTTTTATGCAGTGACTTGCGTTCAATTTAACCCGACGGACGACGATTACTTCGTCAGCGGTTCGATAGACGGGAAACTAAGACTGTGGAACATAAGTAGTCGTCAGGTCGTCGATTGGCTCGAGACGAGGGACATAATCTCTGCGTTGTCCTATCGCCCTGACGGGCGAGGTGGCGCTATCGGCACCATTAAAGGGACTTGCCGTTTTTTCGATTTATTAGGTATGTCTTTTTTACTCAGAGATATGCACTATGTCGACCTTTTTCCATCGCTTTTCGTACGATTTTTTTTTACGAATGTCGAGTTCTGATGAACCCCTTTTCGTCGCTTGTCTCAGGTAATAGTTTCCGGTTGGGAGCCGATATATGCTTGACCAACAAGAAGAAGTCACCTTGTAAGAGAATCACCAGCTTTCAGGTAAATTTTTCCCGTTGTTGTTAACTTTGTGTCGGTGTCGGAGTAAGTTTGATTTTAGTGTAACTTTCACAAAATTGGTTTTTCGTCCACTAGCTTGTCTTGGTCGGAAATTAGTCCAATATGCTTACACTATTTATCAAAACTAGTTCTAGACAGAGAGACAAGTTAGAGGACGGAAAAGCGAATAGTGTGGAAGTTATAGGACTAAGATTTTTTGGTTACCCCTGAACATACTGGACTAGTTTTGCACTAGATGATGAAAAGTTGATCAGTTTAGAACTAAGGTTTTAGTTATTTTCGTCAGATTCGGATCGAGAGAGTGAACTATCGACATTTGCCCTAATTTTGTGTCCTTTGCCGACGCAGTTTTCAGCACAAGACCTGACGAAACTACTCGTCAGCAGCGCCGATTCTCAAGTAAGGCTCATACACGGCACGAAAGTGGCGCAAAAGTACAAAGGCCCGACCCGCAGCACGAGCGCCTCGAACTTCACTTGCGCCTCGTTCACCTCGGACGGCGAGCACGTCGTCTCGGCGTGCGAAGACTCCAACGTCTACCTATGGAACCATCGCGACGACCAGTCGTCTTCGGGCCCGAAAAAGATTACCAACGAATCGTTCGAGCGCTTCCAATCCGAGGACGTTTCCATGGCGATCCCGTGGCCCGGTTTTAAGGTCCGGCCCAAAGACGAGCCCTTCCCCTTGGGCCTCGACCCGCTAATGGGCCCGAGGCCCAAGATGTCGGCCACCTGGCCCGAAGAGAAGCTGCTGCGCCGCGGGCCGTCGGCGGGCGGCCATCTGTGGGGGCTCGTGATCGTTGCGGCGGACTGCGGCGGACGGATCAGATCGTTCCACAGCTACGGCCTGCCGACGACGAGTTGAAAGGGGGGGAGACGAGGTGGTGGGCCCCGCCTGCCGGACTTGTTATTTTTTGCTCTCATTACAAGACGGCCGTAGTCGCGTGGTTGTAAATATGTTTGAGTATTCTTACTATTTTATGGTCTATCTACGCTTAAATATCAAAAAGTGTAAACAATTATCAATTCAGTCTACGATATCATAAATTTTAGGGTAAATGACACTTTTTCTCCTCGTAGTTACATCGAATTTCGTCAATATACCTCATGATTTTTTTATTGCACGCGTGTCCCTTATGCTTTTAAAAACATTACACGGTACCCCTTGGGCAGCTAATACTGCCGAGATTGTTATACACGCGTTGTTACTGCGACTTAAACATGATTTGATCAAATTTTATGCCCTAAAATGACTAAAATAACCCTCAGTCATCTTCCTCTCAACAATTAACGATGACGTCACATTGTTCGCACCAGAACTGAAATCATCGGATTAATCGATAATGAAACTCCAAAGCTTGATAATAATGGTAAAATAAAATGGAAGCAATTACGGGAACCAAAGGAATGATAAGAGTCCATAATCAAAGGAATTAGAACATTTAATTACCAGAGTAATCGATATAAGGTTTTCTTTGTTAGCTTACCTTTTCTTGTGAATGATATTTTTCCCCGGAATCTTCTCTTGCTCCGCCAGCGCCGCCAGCCGCAGTTTCATCTCCCAAGGAAGAAGACAGTAATGGCAATGTCGCGCTCCGTGACAGCAATCGCGATGCCGCACTCCGTAGCCGACGGCGAGCACTTCATCAGCCTTTTAAGAATCTCCACAGTGCAGTCCTCGTCCTCGCTTATCGCGTTCCTGCCCTCCGTACACGTGGTGACGGCTTCTAAAATCGCCACCGCCTCTTCGACAATCGGACGCAATGGATGGGAGTAGTTGCAACCGGTGAGGGTTTTGGCCGTGGATCTGACGATGCCTAAGCGTTTTAGCTCCTTTTGCCTGTCTCGAGGTTGAAATCGTAGACATAGCTGATAGGTCGGCTTCGATTGCAGAAGCTTTGGTCTCTGCTGTGGATGAATTGAGGAGTTGGTCAAACCCTACTCCGCGATTTTTCGCGCTGAGATTCGAATTTGCTCCGAGCATTATCCTCGTGCGATCTGACCTTCGCCTACCGGCGGGTAGCATCTCTTGGTGGATGGATCTCGGAATTGAAGGAATTGGCTGAGGTTTTATAGAACATATACTATTTTTTTCTGCTGAATTTCTCGGGGAACGATTTTTTTTCCTTTGATTTTGGAATTTTGTAGACATTATTAGGCGTTTCGTGTTTTGAACAGCGTAGTGTTCTTTGATTGCTTTTCCATGGCGTTAGGTTGCTATATTTGACAGGGGCATAATGGGAATTCTCATTTTTTTTCTGACGGTCAGACTAAATTTGACCGGATAGGGAGCGTATGCAAAATTATTCAAACCGCGAGGGTGTTTTAGCCTCTTTCTATACTATAGGGGTTTTGGCGCTTTCTTTTTAAACCACAGGTAGGTTAAATGCTATTTACCCTAAATTTTATATATGTGGATCTAGTAGAATAAAATTTTTACACATGTATCAGTTAGGTTGAGAGTGTATCGCTTACCTATCTTTTTATATATATATAATATATATATATATATATATATATATATTATGTAGCATATCACGTTTTTTATGTGATAAATAATTCTAAGTATTTTATATGATATGTTGTAAGCATGTTGTACCTTTTTATGTATTATATAAAGTAATACGTTATTTCTTATAAGATGTGATGTACATTCAACTAAACGAGTACCTATATATTGTACAATTTTATTCAACTAGTACCTACATATAAAAAAATATTGACAAAGGTGATTTTTTTTATACTTTTGGGTATTTATTTAAATGTAAACTGTAAAGTTCTCAATATTCCAACTATATTTTCTTTATGGCAAATTTCGTCAATTGCATTTTATTTTATCCACGAAGCTTACAAACTTCACGAAGGCCCAATGGGAAATGAGCTTCAGCCCAATACACACATTGCGAGTTGCGAGACTAAAAAAAAAGTTGTAAAAGAAAAACAAATAAAAATTATGATTGGGCGAGAAAAAGACTTCAAGAGTCGCGACGCAATAGACAAACGGCAGGGTTACTTTCGTCTTTGTCAACGATGCTCCATTGATCTGTTCTGTTCCACTCAGCTCGATCGGAATCGAGGTAATGTCAGCACGATAGTGTTTTTCTTTATTTTTCTTTCCTTTTTCTCTTTTTATGTTATGCTGCTTTGTTCATGTGATTATTGGAGCTGTTGATGATAAGCGTTGATTGTTTGGTCTTTCCTTTGTTGCGATTGTAGTATTTTCCGATTGCATCGTTTCCCGATGGATGCTTATGGTTTCTGAAACCGTGAGATCTTACTGTACACGTTTTTTAGGCTGGTAGATTAGTGCCTGCCGAGGCGACAAGTGCTCGAATGTTAGCCTAAGGAGTGCTGTTCCTATTTATTAGGTAGTCTTTCTTATGGATCAGTCTGTGATTGGGGAATAAATCGATAGAACTTTGTTCTTCATTTAGCTTTAGTGATTTTTGCCCCTTTCCTTTATCCCCACTGTCTTCTAGGAACTGGAAATTCGTTACCCATTCAAAGACATCAATGGGCGGCGTCGCTTAGCAAAACACATCATGTGGAAGTTCGCATCCAATTGCATCGCCAGAGCCCACGAAATGCCCAAGAACGACGCACCGAAGCACCAAAGGCAACAAGACGACCACGACTGCTCAGACGACGAACGGTCGTCCACAAACAGCAAAGCGGAAGAAGGCCTCGAATGCCCAATATGCTGCGAATCCTTCAACCTAGTCGAGAACGTTCCCTACGTTCTATGGTGCGGGCACACTTTATGCAAGAACTGCATCGTAGGCCTTCAGTGGGCGGTGGTCAAATTCCCAACCCTTCCCCTTCAGCTCCCTCTCTTCATCTCATGCCCATGGTGCAACCTATTGTCCTTTCGTTTGGTCTACAAGGGAGTGCTGAAGTTCCCTCGTAAGAACTTCTTCCTCCTATGGATGCTCGAAAGCATGAACGGCGATAGGGTGAAGACTCAGTCTCAGTCTGCCATGTGTGAGGACGATCAGGCAATTTGGGCATCGAACGATAAATCGACTTCAAGAATCTGCCCGGGAAATCACCATAGGCTTGGTGGGCATGGGCACATAAGCGCCGCCGCCGCCCATCATCAGCAGTTCGACGATTATCTGACCGTCGAGAGGCTTCATTCATGTTTGAGGAAGTTGCTAGAGTTCTTCGTTCATCTGACTGCAAAGTTTCCCCTGGTAATTCTTTCCCTTCTCATCGTTCTTTATGCTGTTCCCGCTAGTGCGGCTGTGTTGGCTCTTTATGTGGTTATTACGGTCTTCTTCGCCGTTCCTTCTTTTCTCATTCTCTACTTTTCGTATCCGAGCTTGGATTGGCTGGTGAGGGAGATCATGAATTGATAATGGTTCTTTTCAATCTATGGCTGGCTGGCTTTCTTTCTTCGTGTTTAATGTTATTTTGCTCCACGAATGTTATTTCAAGGTTGTTTTTTTTAGTCTTAGAAATATATCGAGTGTGACCAACCATGTTGTATTTACATTGTATCTGGTTGGTATATGTAGACTTGAAAAATTTAACTCATACGTGTATCCTCTAAAGCATATCTTATGGATGATGAATCATAAAATTTCTCAGTTTGAGGTGTTTGAAATTCATTCTGCTTTTCATGATGTTGGGTGTAGAGATGCCCAACCGGCGGTTAACCGTAACCGGAGGTTGACGGTTAGTCCATAGGACTTACCGTAACCTAACCGGCCGTTGACGGTTGACGGTTAGCCGTCCCCGGTTGCCGGTTAATCTAACCGCCGGTTACGGTTAACTGGCGGTTAAACCGCCGGTTATTTTTTTTTTAATTATTTTTATTTTTTATTTTGCAATTTACTGCAAAGTTAAATGAATTTTCGGTGTATTTTCGTTCGTATTTTACTATTTTTGATGTAAAATTTTAAATATAATAAATTTATGAATCATAAAATATATTACAAAATTTATACAATATAACTACATATTTTCGAAATTTCTAATTAATTATTATTAATATTAGTAAAATTACATAGTATTTCTAATTAATTAATTATAATATTAGTAAATTAAAATAGTATATTTTTTATTTTTTTATTTAACGGTTATAACCGCCGGTTAGGCGGTTAATAACCGGCGGTTGGCGGTTTGGGAAAAACCCCTAACCGCCCCGTCGCACGAAATCATCTGTCCCACAATTACTGTCCCCCTCTATGTCCCAAATAATCTGATCCGTTTATTTTAAATCCTGCGGTTCAAAAATTTTCTTTTTTGCTTATTAATTCCTTTAATTCTATAGTCCATCAAATTATAAAATCATTATTATTTCATGTGATTTATAAGATAAAAATAAATCAACACATCCAATTTATTCATTGTTTTATGATGATCAATTTGATATCTATATCATATATTTTCGATAATCATAAGAATTATTTTAACAAAGTGGGACAGGAAGTGGGACAAGAAATGTGGGACAGACGATTTCAACCGCCGCCCCGTAATCGGCCGATGACGGTTGCCGGTTACGGTTACCGGCCGGTTACGGTTAGCCGGTTGAACCGCCGTTTACGGTTAAAAATGAGCATGTCTAGTTGGGTGGTCGTTATCATATGTTTCCTTAATTGATTGACATACTCGTACCATTTTCCTTGCAACTTAGTACTTTGATGTTGTAAATTGTTGGTCGACATTATAAATTGTGTTGATGGATAACGGAATACCGATAGCATATATGTTTCCTTTTCCGACCATCCACGCACACGCAGGTTGTTAAGATTGTGATGCCGGTACGATCCCGATCAACAAGATTTATGGTCTGGGAATAAAGGTGAGGGCAGGTTCGGATGGAATTTGGGTTGAATATATGAAGAATGAGACGAAAAAAGTAAAGAGACGATGATTTACGTGGTTCGGATTTGAGTGAATCCTACGTCCACGGGCCGCCGGAGAATATTCACTATTAACGGGATAAGATTACACGCTCAATCTCGCATTCCCTCATGTTTACAAGTGATTCTAAGCTCCAAGCAGTGAAAAGAAGATGAAGAGAGGGAGAGAGAACATGTGTGTGTTCTTGGTGTGTTAGTGTGTGTGGGGCGTGTGTCTTATGGTGTAAAATGGGCAAAAGACCCTATTTATACTGTAGAGGCGGCTAGGGTTTCGTACTGCCCTCCTCGCCAGGTCTCCTGGTCAGTTCCATAGCTCTCTCGATTACTTCATTTGTTCCATCCTGATAGCTCCGTAGCTTCCTAAGACATCTCCCTGGCTCCTCCCAATATCACCTTCGTACATTGCCTCTAGTCGAGCCTCGCACTTAGTCCTACTCGGGCACTTCCTTGGGCCCTTCTGAATAGTTCCGTAGCTCTGTGGAGTACCTCCCGAGCTCCTCTGAACCTCACCTTCGTACACCGTTCTAATCGGACCTCGTACCTGGTCCTTACCTCCTTCAGACACAATCTCCTACTCTGTTCCTTGTAGGTTGTCAGGTCAGGAGGAATGCTGGATAGGTCACCCCTATCATCCAGTCTCCCTACTCTGAGTTGCAATATGCTAAGTATTGGAGCTCGGAGTATTATTAAGAAAACATTCCTCTTTTCGCGTCGTTAAATTTCTTCTGTCATTTCCTCCTATTGCCCAAGAAGTCCCAGACAGCTTGGACTTCACGTATCTGCACAGAAATATACTCAGCAGTCTTGACGAGGTGACTTAGATACTCGCCAGCCAATGCCTTGTCGGATATCCTGCTAACAGAAAGCTGATCCTTGAAATCCTAACCAGATAAGTCAGGTCCTCTTCGTTAGTGGAGAGCTGGATTGAAAATCCTGATTGTATAGTTCAGGACTCTCTGAGTCGGCGAAGAGCTGACTTCGGACAACCAGGCTAGATAACTCAAGTCCCCATCTCTCAGTTAGATCTGGAGCTAAGACGTCATGACGAATTATGTCAGATCGTTTCTTGCCAGCCTAGAGTCAGACTTGGGAACCTCAAACAGATGACATGGCTTTGCCAGCATGGAGCTGGCTCAGAAATCCCAAGTAGGTGAACAGGTCTTCTTTGGCCAGCATAGAGCTGGACTTGTAAATCAGGATCGACCAGATCGAGCTTGTGGGTGAGGATTAACCTGGAATACGAAGAACTGACCTGGAATCCGAAGAGCTGACCCGAATCCTGGGGATCCTGATGAGATAGACCAGATCCTCGTTCATCAATTCGAAGCTGGACTCCTAATCGAATAGATCAAGTCTCTTTGTCGACGGAGAGCTGACGTAGAACCCCTGCTCCCCAAACTAGGTCTCCGTATGTTAGCATGGGAGGTCGGTCACCCTGCTGTGGACTGTCCGTCTCCCTTGATAAGTTGGATATCCGCTCTGCTGACTAACTCCTGGTCGTGGATCGTCCTCATGGAGCTAGCCGAGTTGCCGAAGTATGGAGATGACACGATTGGGCGGTCGAAGGATGAGTTAGCGAGCTTGCTGCAGAACAAGAGCAGCTCACTAGCCCACGGTTGCATATCTGTGATCTTGCTATCTTTCTGTCGGGGTAGATAGTTTCTTCCAAACACCTACCCGAGCCTTCCCCATTAACTATTCCCCTACTCTGAATTGTGCTTAATGTAGTAGCACATTCGGAATACTCGAAATTAGATGACATCTCCTTCTGCCCCTTTTACACGCCGGACTACTGGTTTGCATCTCGAGGCTCGACTCAAAAACCTCATGGTGAGCTGTACTCGGATATCCTGAGCACCTAGTTCGAACCTCCACTCGCTCGCCAGCTCGTGGTTTGACTTGGATATCATATGTGAAATAGGCCAGCCTCGGCGTGCTGACGGAGAGCTGAGCTTAGATATCCCGATGAAGTAGGTCGGGTCCTAAGCACCGTAGCAGAATTGAACTTAGATACCCAAACAGACAAGTCGGGCATTCTTGTGCCAGCAAGGAGCTGGACTTAGATATCCCAATCCAGACAGATTGGGTTTCCGAGTACCGGCACGGAACTGAACTGTAGATATCCCGACGGATAGGTTGGGTCTTTATGTGCCAGCCCGTAGCTGGACTTAGATAGATATCCCAACAGTTAGGTTGGGTTTCCCGTGCTAGCACGAAGCTGGACTTAGATGTCCCAGCAGTTAGGTTGGGCCATTATGTGTCAGCCCGGAGCTGGACTTAGATAGATATCCCAACAGTTAGGTTGGGTTTCTCGTGCCAGCACGAAGCTGGACTTAGATGTCCCAACAGTTAGGTTGGGCCATTATGTGCCAGCCCGGAGCTGGACTAAGATAGATATCCTAACAGTTAGGTTGGGTCTTTGGGCACCAGGCAGCATTACTGGTACTTGCATCGTACTAGCTACCCTATTTGCTACCTATCCTCCTTTTTGCACCCTTTTTTCATGGTGCGAGAGCTAGGAGATCTGTGTCGATTTCTGGCGACCTGCATTGGTCGTCTGGAGATCCATGCCAGACAGCTAATCCCGAAACCTGCGCCAGAAAGCTAGTCGAAGTATGAATGCTATGAAGTCATGTTAGGGCTTATTGCCTTCTGTTTTGTAGTCTTGGGACTTGTTATCAGCAGATCCGTAGATCAGTAATAAACACTGAAAAGTTTCCACCTGGACTAGACCAAGGCTTATGATATTCGTATCCAACCGGGGCGACATCCCCTCCACATGTACTTTTCTTCTGACATCCTGCTGCAATCATGTCCAAACATTCGTCTGAATGGTTATTGGCAGATTTAAACGTGTACCTGAGAGATGTCCGTCTAGGCTGGACTTGGCGCACATCGCTTTCGTTTTCGCGACTTGGGGGCTCTTCTTCACTAGGTCCGTAGATCAACTACAGAGGTACCCTCCTGGAGCTAGGCTGGGTTCTACGGGCCATGTTTCCAGCTTGGGGTTGAGCCCGGACTTAGAAGAGTCAAGTGCAGCCGATCTTGTTGCCGAGGAGAATGAGCTTGCGTTCCATATGAACCAGCTCGTGGAGGAATGACAAACCTTGATTGAACGTAGGCTAAGGACTTGTTGGCAGAGAGGGAGAAGGTTATGATAGGCTATTCTGGAGCGATCCTTCGATGCTGAGATAGTGAAGGAAGTGCAGAGTAACTCAATGCGCCTGGAAGGGCGTTCTGCAGGAAGGCTAGAGGGAACACAGCTCTGCCAAAAATATCTCTCCACCTCTCGTACGGCACTTCTTCTTGGGAGGTTTTGCTGCTGGACGAGAGCCAGCTTCCACCCTGGCTGTAGCGGTGGCGGCTACGAGCGCTCCTCGAGCCTTTAAAGGGGATCCTAAGGCGACTCCTAATCCCACCTTCTGGCTCACTAGAGCGCCTCCCTGCTGCGCTCGCATCCGAACACACATTTGAAGAGTTAGTGGCGAATTTAAACGTGTACCTGAACGATATCCGCGTAAGTCGGACATGACTCTTTTCGTTCTCATGGGTTGGATGCCCATCATCACAAGGTCCGCAGACCGACTGGAGGGGGCTCCAACCTGGAAATAGGCTAGGGCCTTCGGGCCTTGCTTCCAGCCTGGGAGCTGAGTCAAGGCTTGGATGCTTTGTGGCATGTTTTCTTTGCCTTTTGCTTATGCCCTTGTCTCCTTTTGGAGGAATTTTTTCTTCTTAAGTACTATGGGCGAGCTTTGTTATTAATGTCCGGACCTGTACTACTACCACTCTCCACTCCGCGCATTCGAAGTGAGTGAGGAGTATGCCTCCTTATCTGGCGACCTCAATCCTTCCCTTGCAAGTTGCACTTTGAGTACCCACGCTGATCCACTCAGCAGATTGCCGCACTCTGGACCTCTTGCGCCTTCCTCCCAACATCCCACTACATTTGCATCCAACATTTTCATCTGGAGGTTAAGGATATATTTAAACATGTACCTGGGAGATATTTTTATAGGCTGAACCCAGTGCCTATTGATTTCATTTTTATAGGTTAGAGGTTCGTCATCGCCAGGTTCGTAGGTTACTGGGTAAGCATTCCACCTGGAGCGTATATTCATCCCAGGAACGTTTTCTCTTAAGTATTTGTGGTCCGCCTCTCTGTCACCGCGCGGACCCTTGCTACTACCACTCTCCACTCCCCCTACTTCGGATTGTGCTGATGTTTATTAGCACATTCGAAGTACGTGAAGAGTGTACCCCCTATCTAACCACCCTCAGTTTTTTCCCCTTGTTACTCCTAGGTAGTCTACGTCAGACCTCCTTTGTAGAATGCAGTACACTGGATGTTTGCTTACGGGAGATGCTTGCTCCCTATGCATTCTCTTCCCAACATCCCATTGCAATTTGCATTCGAAATCTGCATTCAAGAAGTTGCTGGTAAGCGGAAACATGTACCTGGGGAGCCTCGGGTAAACTAGGTCCGACACCCTCATTTTCGCTTTTGACCAGGTTCGTAGAGTACGAGTGAACCTTTCGAGCTTTCGCAAGGCCAGCATTGGCTGGTTCGGTCTTCTGTTTGGGAGCTGATTCAGGGCTTAGGAGGTTCCTTACGTATCTCGAATGGTCCAGAGCTGGAGTTTGTCCCCATTCGAGTCCGTCAGGTGTTTATCCGGGGTAACCTGGAGCCTGGGTACATTTATACAAGCGCAATCTGCGCGGGGCGTGCGTGGCACAACCGTCGTGAATATAACCCAATCTAGGTTCATCAGACTCTGATCCAGGATGGCCTGGAGTCCAGAATTTTAAGCGCAATCTACGCGGGGCGTGCGTGGCACAGCCCTCCTGAATTTAACCGCATCTGGGTTCATCAGACCTTAACCCAGGATGACCTGGAGTCCGGAATTTTAAGCGCAATCTGAGCGGGGCGTGCGTGGCACAACCCTCCTGAATATAACCCAATCTAGGTTCATCAGACTTTGATCCAGGATGGCCTGGAGTTTGGAATTTTAAGCGCAATCTGCGCGGGGCGTGCGTGGCACAGCCTTTCTGAATATAACCCAATCTAGGTTCATCAGACTTCGATCCAGGATGGCCTGGAGTCTGGAATTTTAAGCGCAATCTGCGCGGGGCGTGCGTGGGACAACCCTCCTGAACATAACCCAATCTAGGTTCATCAGACTTCGATCCAGGATGGCCTGGAGTCTGGAATCTTAAGCGCAATGGGGCGCGTGGCACGGCCCTCAAGTGTTAACCCAGAGGGGGCTTGGGCGTATTTTCCAGCCTGGATCTAAGCCAGGGCTTATAGGCTTCTTTTCCTGCCTAGGGCCGTAGCTAGGACTTACGGCATCCTTTCCTATCTCGAGCTACATCGGAGCGTAGAAGCTTCGTATTCAGCCTGGATCTAAGTCAGGACTTATGGGGTTTCTCTCCCAGCCTGGATCTAATCTAGGGCTTACAGGGTTTCAGTTCCAGCCTGAGTTTAAACCTGGGCCTCTGGACTTCGTTTCCAGCCTGGGTTGAATCCAGGGCTTACGGTGTTCTGTTTCCATAGTCCAGAGGCTTACCATCGATGGATCCGCAGATCCTACGCTGGAAGGTTTCCGCCTGAGCCAGGTCAAGGCTTATCGTTTCCTGCATCCAGCTGAGAGCCGGATCGGCATACCTGCCAAATCTGCGAAGCCACAACCACAAAAAACTCCAACGCACGAGACAACACAAGTGTCATGAGATAAAACAATAATAAAATAACATTTAGTAATTGCATAGTGAAATAATGCATTACAGCGGGTCGGAAATAAGCCTATACAAATAAATTCTAGCGCATGGCCCAGTATTATTCCTAGACCGATGATCTGGAAATGTTAGATTTCGATATATGGGGGGGCCAAACTGTAGGTCGGTAGCTAAGTAGGAAATCTGAAGTTCAGTAGTAGGTCCGTAGCTAAGGAGGAAATCTGGGGGTCAGTAGCTAAGTGGGTAAGCTGGAGGTCCAAGGTAGTGTACGGAGGAGGTACATTATCCCTGCTGATCCTGACCCGGGGTGTTGAAAAGGACGGAACTGTTTATAGCCGACCAGGGGGCACACAGTGTGCTAGTTGGGGAACATTATGGTCAGACAGAGAGTATGTCAGTCTGACAATCAGTGTGCCTGTAACTGTCTGTCCTAGGCTGTACCTTTTGGGAATCCTGATGGAGACCTACTGGACTAGCGGCCCAATGACAGTAATTCCAACAATCCAATAATTCTAGCCCAAATAATTAATTGGAGAGCCTAATAAATCAAGCTCAATTCATTTAAGTCCCCCGACCCTAAGAGTCCCATATCATTTGTTTTGGCAACCCAAAATAATTAATCCTAGCAAGCTATGGTACTTAATTTCGATAACCCAAAAATAGTTATTTTTAGAAACTAACTAAAATAATTCCCGCAATGAAAAATGATTAATTCAGCACAACAAAATGATACCATAAACCCAAATATTTACGGTCCACTAGGCCCAAACTTCTAATTGATTAAAGCAATCAAATTAGCCCAAGCCCAATAGGAAGCCCTAGGCGAAATAACGAAAGTACCCCAAGTAATATCAAAAATTCCTTTTTGCCCCCCGAATTCCTGATTCATAGCCTTCGGTCCTTAGGAAAATAACAGATGTGACCCTATCATTATTATAATTCCACTTAACACCCCAAAGGTTAGAAAACTTACAACCGGGTCCTGCGACGCGATTTCCGACGGGGACGTCGCCGGCGGCCGGAGCAGTGACCACAGCGGCTCTCCCTCCGGGCGTGACAGTCGCGGCTTCGATGGTTCGAGCTGAGCAGGATCCGAAATCCAAGCTTGACGTGTAAAACTAGTGGTGAAAACTTAATGACGGCGAGAGTGATAGTAACGGCGAAGACGATGGTCGTTATCCCTGATTGCGCAGGCCATGATCGGGGAAGAACTTTAAGCAGATGATTTAGGCCCTGGGCATCTTCGATTTCGAGATGTTGGTGTCGATTTCCTAATTTCTAAATCTGATTTCAGCGATTTCTGTTTACAGCCGGGTATTTGGCCTTCGGTTGCGGTGGCTCTTGATGGTATGTGGCCGCACCAGGTGCATCCGGGGAAAGAGCGCATCCTCAGGAGCTCAACGGTGTTCTGCGGTCACTCACTAGAGCTCCATGGACTGAGGGGCATCGCTACAAACTCGGGGGCAACTGTTGTTCCCCCGTTGCCCGTATGATTGATGGCATGACGCAGGCGTCGGCGAAGTCGACGGAAGTCGCCGACGGTGGTGGGCTGGGATCACCGACGGCCATGGCAGCGATGAGGCTTCCTTGGTCATTGGTGGTTCGATGGTGGCGAGAAGAAGAGCTGATAGGATGGCGACCACAGACCACAGCGATACAAGGCAAACGCCGCCGCGTCTTTTGGAGGGCCAGCTGCGGCAAGGGCTGTACGGTGTCGCCTCGATGGCTGGGCGGTCCGGGTAATGGAATGGTCGCTGACGGTAAGGCCAAGGTGGCCGATGGCCATGCTCATGGCTGGGCAAACTTTCGCCCCACAAGTGTTCGACGAAATTCCATAGACGAAAACCAAGAACGGCAGCCCGGAAAACTTCCAAAACAGTCGTTTAATCCAAGCCACGACTCCATATCTCACGTTCCAAACCCTCAATTCCCACAGACGGCGCAATTTGATGCGGGTACGACCCCGATCAACAAGATTTATGGTCCGAAAATAAAGGTGAGGGCCGGTTCGGATGGAATCGTGGTTGAATATATGAAGAATGAGACGGAAAAAGTAAAGAGACGATGATTTACGTGGTTCGGATTCGAGTGAATCCTACGTCCACGGGCCGCCGGAGAATATTCACTATTAACGAGATAAGATTACACGCTCAATCTCGCATTCCCTCATGTTTACAAGTGATTCTAAGCTCCAAACAGTGAAAAGAAGATGAAGAGAGGGAGAGAGAACATGTGTGTGTTCTTGGTGTGTTAGTGTGTGTGGGGCGTGTGTCTTATGGTGTAAAATGGGCAAAAGACCCTCTTTATACTGTAGAGACGGATAGGGTTTCGTACTGCCCTCCTCGCCAGGTCTCCTGGTCACTTCCAAGCTCTCTCGATTACTTCATTTGTTCCATCATGATAGCTCCGTAGCTTCCTAGGACATCTCCCTGGCTCCTCCCAATATCACCTTCGTACATTGCCTCTAGTCGAGCCTCGCACTAGTCCTACTCGGGCACTTCCTTGGGCCCTTCTGAATAGTTCCGTAGCTCTGTGGAGTACCTCCCGAGCTCCTCTGAACCTCACCTTCGTACACCGTTCTAATCGGACCTCGTACCTGGTCCTTACCTCCTTCAGACACAATCTCCTACTCTGTTCCTTGTAGGTTGTCAGGTCAGGAGGAATGCTGGATAGGTCATCCATATCAGATTGAAACAAATTTGAATCTCATCACAAAAGTCTCCGCGATAGTTTTCGCATTCCAATCATGTTCAGTACGTAGTTTTTGAAATCTCGATTTGCGAATTTACAGATTAAAGATTTTGCAAGTTGTTTATAGGACCGAAGTAAAAAGCCCAGATTCAATATGCTACGAGTCTAAACTTCACTTGTCGGTTGGACGACTCTCTTTTACACTGGGATATAGGTCCCAAAGTCCACACAACTACGATGGGAGTCCAAATTTGAACCCATGACGTCAAGATATCACATTCACTTGACATAATCCATCGAAGACTGACATTATCTATTCTATTTTATTAAGCCCAGAGCTTTGGTTAAACTGTCACTAGTTCAATTAATTTGATCTGTGTATTGACCAATCATATTTCACTTACAAATTAATGATTATTTTTGAAAAAATTGTAAGCCACGTTCATATTGCACCCACGTTCACATTGTCAAAAGCATCAAAAAGTAGCGAATTCTGAGTCAAATGAGTAAAAAAAGTGAATCTATAAATAAATTTCTATTTCAATTTATTTGTTTATTTAATATGTAGTTAGATTTTGCAAAGAGTGTGCACAGTTACTAGTATATAGTATTGAAGGAAAGGCTTACAAAACAGCGATAATCGATAAGTGCCGAAACCATAGACAAATAAGGGAGGAACGCAAGCACATAAAAATCACAGACAACATCACAATCAACAAATCCCACAAGAAACATGAAATTTAAAAAAAATATATATGCACTTTACCTATTTTCTACCTGCTATAACCATTTAACCATAATAATTTACCTCCCCATATATCATTTCCACCGTGCCATTCGCATCAACCATGACTTGCCCCGACAACGCTGCTATTCGCGGGTGCCTTCACCAGACCGACCCGACCCATCGCACTCCTAACCCGCTCCGCATCGTCGAACCTCCCCACAGCAGCGTAAATATTACCCATCAGAACGTAATTGCCCGTATTATCAGGCTCCATCTCAAACAGCCTCTCAGCAGCAATCTTCCCAAACTCCACATTCCCATGTATGGCACACGCTCCTAGCAACGCCCCCCAAAAGCTCGCATGGCCCGCAGGCCCGTCGGCCATCCCCTCAATCAGCTCGCGGGCCTCCCCGAGCCTATCGGCCCGGCCCAAAAGGTCGACCATGCAAGTGTAGTGGTCGGTCCTAAGGCTCTCCTTGTGGTTCCTAACCATGAACTCAAACAAGCCCAAGCCCTCATCCACCAAGCCCGAGTGGCCACAGGCGTGTAAAGTCGAAGTGAAGGTTACCTCGTTGGGTTTAATTCCCGACCCAACCATCTGATTGAAGAGGTCTAAGGCGACTCTTCCATGCCCGTGTTTACCGTAGCCAGCGATTATAACACTCCAAGAAACAATGTCCCTTTTTCTAGCTGGGAGAGAATCGAAGAGCTTGTGGGCATTCTGTAGATTCCCGCATTTTGCGTATACGTCGATCAGACCCGTTAGGATTTCGGGTTTTCTTGCGAACCCAGATCTTAGTAAATACCCGTGGATGTTCGATGCCTGGCGAAGGTCAGCTTCTATGGCGTAGGCTGGGAGGAGGCTCTTGAACGTTGCATCGTTGAGTTCGACTTCTTTTCGAAGCATCAGCTTGAAGACTTCTATGGCTTTTTTCGTTAGCTTATTGTGGAGACAGCCCGAGAGGATCGAGTTCCATGGAACGGTTCTCTTCTTACAGGTTTTGGAGAAGACCCTTTGGCTGAGTTCGAAAGAGTTGCACTTTGCGTATAAATCGATTAAGGCTGTCACGACGTTAACGTCTTGGTCTGTGTTGTGCCTTATCGCGAAGCCATGCAGGGATTTCCCGAGCGTCAAGTCGTTAGAATAGGCGCACATGGCAAGTAGTGAAGCGAGAGTTACCTCGTTGGGCCTTAGACCATCTAATTGCATCAATCTGCACACCTCTAAAGCGCCGTCGATGTTTTCAGACGAGACGTAGCCGTGGATCAGCGTTGTCCACGTCACAACGTCTTTCTCCACCATTTCGTCGAAGACATGTCGTGCCTCGTCCATTTTCTCGCACTTGACGTACATGTCGATCAGAGCATTTCGAACAGCCAATCGCTTTCCTAAGCCTCGATCTTCAACCAAGTCGTGAACTTGCCTGCCAATGTCTAATGCCTTGGTGTTGCCGCAAACGGGCAAAATGGAGAGAATCGTCGCAGAATCGATCTCCACCTTGCTATCTACCATCTTAAGAAATAAGGCGAGAGATTCTTCTCCATTACCGTTCCTATACAACCCACCAATCATCGTGTTCCACGAGACAACTGTTCTGTCGTGCATTTCATCGAACACCTGCCTCCCACTGTCCGTATCCCCACAGTTCATGTACATGGCTAGCAGGGAATTCCCCACAAAGCTCCCCAGCAAGAATCCTCCCTTCACCGTCATTCCATGAACAACCTTTCCGATCTCCGGCAACACCATGTCCCCAATGGCTCTCGCAACAAACGGATAGGTGTATTCATCGGGAACACAACCCACAGCAGAAGAACGCATTTCGACAAACAGCTCCAACGCATTCACCGGAAGCCCCCTCTCAACGTACATCCTGATCATGCCCTTGTAGGAAATGACGGTTCGCTTAGGCAATCCGTCGAACAGCTTGCGGGCATAAGGCAGGTGGCCGCAGAGGCCGTACGCGGCGGTGAGGAGGTTGAGGAAGTGGGTAGACAGGAGGTCGGAGGCGATGAGATGTGCGTGGAGCTTCTGCGTGGTGGGTAAGGACTTGGTGCGGGTGGCGCACCGGTGTAGGATGGACTCGCATTGCGACGGCGCGGCGGTGAAGAGGTGGCTGAGTGCGCGTGAGAGAGGTAGTTGGGCATTGGACATTCATCAACTCCGTGAAAACCAAAGTGAAAAGTGGACTATACTATAGTTGTAGACGACGACGGCTATCGTTTCTTCCTGCTTACCATGTTCCAAGCTAATTGGGCCTCGAGCCCATTTTAGTCTATGGAAAGGCCTAATTACATTAGAAGGCCCAAGTAACGTAACGCATTTCATAGGCTACTAATTGATCGGACAACTGAATCTAGAGAGCTCCACATCTCTCTGAGATTGCTGCTATTTGGGTTGAAATTGAACTCTGTATTTTTTTGGTAAACCGAGATTTTCATTTAGAACTCTGTATTATATCAATATGATTGCATTATTTGTAATCTCCATTCTGAATTTCTCACAGGGAACTAGACAAGTGGTAAGTGATGGGAAATGTTGTCTACTTTGGCACCAATTCACTACATCATCTCTATGTAAATGTCACACAAATCTATCCAAAGCAAGGTTATGTAAGAAGCATCCACTTTTCCTCCAAAACATACAATAAACGCACGCCGACAAAACCCTTGGCGCTGAGGCTTCTAACCACAAAGGCGATATTTATAAATAGGCTTTAGCTATTCACCAGCAAGAGCATCGCAGCATTCTCTTACACTTGTGCTCCGCAAGACAAAACATTTCTTCTCTTCGACTCCATGTCCTCGGCACTGACATCATCAGCTGCCCTCTTCAAAGATTTCAAACAGCCGTCGATTTCGCGGTTTGAGTTGTCTGAAGAAGCTCGAGTGGAGGCAGCAGCAGCAATCATGGGAGCAGAAGAAGGAGCAGTAATGGAAGGAGGACTAATGCTTTCTGATGTCATCTTCAGAAGATTTTTCTTGTGCCTTCCACCAAGTAGGTGTACGTCGAGATCAGACTTATTCGAGCAACCAATCTTGCAAACCTCGCACCACGTTTCCTTCTGCCGAATAACTGGCTTGTCTGTAGAACCTGGCAAAGCAGTGGAAGTAGCATGCAAGGAGTGGTTACTAACGGATACATCAACAACTGCGCTCTTCAAGGATTTCGAATATGCGTCAGCTTCTTGATTTTCAGGGTTTCCCTCTATTGCAATGATTGGCTTGTCTGAAGCATTAAACGTGCGAGGCCCATGAGGTTCAGCAATGACAGGATCAATACCTTGTGTTTGCAATTTCAGTAGATTTTTCTTATGCCTTTTACCCAGCAAATGGTCATCGAGAACAGACTTCGTACAGCAATCAATTTTGCAAACTTCACACCAGGCTTTGTGTGCAATGTCGATAGAAGCCGGCAAAGCTGTGCAACCATCAATCACAGGAGGTGAAGGAGCAGTAACGACAGGCAATTCAAGTGGGCTATTAGCTGACTTGTCCTCTATAGATGCTGATGGCACTTGCGTGGAACCAGCAAGCAAGGAATGGTTATTGTCAGATACATCATCAACTGCGCTCTTCAAAGATTTCGGACCAATGTCAGCTTGCTGATTTTCTGGGTTCACTTCTGGTGCAATGATTGATTTGTCTAAACTAGTAATCCTATGAGACCCTTGAGGTTCAGTAATGGCAGGACCAATGCCTTCTGAGTTCAATTTCAGTAGATATTTCTCATGCCTCTTACTAAGTAGATGATCATCCAGAGAACGCTTAGAAGAGCAGTCAATCTTGCAAACTACACACCAGGCTTCGCGTGCCTTGTCGCTAGAAATCGGTAAACTGTCAATCGCAGGAGGTGAAGTAGCAAGCAAGGACTTGTCAGAAGCCTCTTCTCCTTTCCTCTTTACTTCATCTCGATGGGCTTCGATGCTTCGGTAGAGATGCACAGCAGAAGGTACAGGTTCACCCTAGAAATGACAAAACCGTTACTTATTGGTCGGATAATACACAAATCTCCCAAATTAAAACATCAGTGCACTGAGCCCACTTTAGAAAAAGGAACCGATTCAATTCAATCAATCACTAGCAGGAAGAGAACGATCAATAAACTCCAAAAACACTAAGCCGCTTACTTTCATAGCCGCATAACTCAATGCTCCCAGCACGTATTGCCCGAGTGGACTCCACCAATTGATATCCGCGTTCGTAGAATCATCGAACCACACAGCTTGCTGCGCCACGTACTGAGGCGGCGGAGGCGATACATGAGGGAGAGACAGCTCCTTGATGCCGGAACCGATGATAGAAGCTTTAGCTGCGTCGGCGGCGGCGGTGACCTGACCAGGATTTGTGGCGTGCAACTTTTTCATCCGATTGGATCTTCGACGTGGTTTGGTGGCACGCAAAGGGCGTTGATCCATGGTGGGTTTGTTTACAGCTGCTAAATCAGCTCTTTCTCTACTGACGGGTAGAACGCCTATTTTAGGGTTCAGTTGCGTGCCCAATTCTTTATAACTAGTATTTTCTTGCACAGTCGACGTGCGTGTAAAGAAATCGTAATACAAAAAATAGGACATTTGAAAAATATAAAAATATTGTGTTGGTGGGTTGTTACACCAATTTATATTATTACTATTATTTTATTACGAGAAATCTACAGTCCAAATCAATTTGGAATTGACGGCTAGCATCCCACCTTCACCATTTATACCACTAGTTTGGGCTCGTATTGGACTTGGTTAAGTTTCTTTTATTTTGTTTTTATAATAATTTTAAGTATAGATAAATAAGATTAAAATTGAATTGCATTTTCTCGAGTGTGCCACACATATTGAACTGATCGTGGGTTAGTTTTCAGCATTACATATGAGGCCTTGTTGCCGCTTGGAAACCGTGAGTAAATTGGAAACCGTCAAATAAGTCTTAAAATTGAGTCAAATTGATACACCAAATTGATTAAAAAATGACAGTTTTTAAAAGTCCCTCACAATTAATATAAGAGTATAGATATAGTATAGATATAATATTATTTATGTAAATAATAAAATACTAGTATGTGTAGCACGCTCAATGTGTGTGCAAATATGTTAAACTTTAGGAAATTCCCATTGGTATCCTCGAGGTTTCGAGTTTTTCCGTTGGTACCCAAAGTTCTTTTCGATTCCCTTTGGTACCCTTGAGGTTTCGACTTTTTCCCGTTGGTACCCAAAACTGGATTTAAAATACTTATAATAATCAGAAATTCAAAAATAAAATATTTTTTATTAAACAAATAATTTATTTATAAAAAATAGTATATTGTTGGAAAAAATTATATAAATATTTTTAAAAATATTTACCGAAATATAAAATAATCATAAATTCAAAAATAAAATATTTTATTAAAAAATAATTTGAATAGTAGATAAACTAAAAAATTAAATATGCAAAAAATCTAAAATTAAATATGCAAATAATCAAAAATAATTATAAAAAATAACACTATATGCAAAAAATTTAAAAGCATAATCGAAAAATAGTTGAATTTTAATTTTAACTAGCCAAGACAAGCGCCGTCACTCTCCCCAAAAAACAATCAAATGGCAATTTCAGAAATTTCTTTACCTAGGAGATCAAGATTCAAGTAACAAGCCCATCTCCCCCATCCCTCTTCACCGCTTGGTGAGGATGGGGGGAGAACAATCGCATATTTAGTTTATAAGTTTTCGGTGTCTTTTTTTCTCCTTTTCTTTTTGGTGTTTCGCTGTTCGTCTCGTTCTTGTTTTATGAGTTCTTTGGGTCGTGTTTGTTCTGTTGATTTTTTGATTTTTTGCATATTTAATTTTAGATTTTTTTGCATATTTAATTTTTTTAGTTTATATACTATTTTTTATAATTAAAATTATTTTTTTAATAAAAAGTATTTTGTTTTTGAATTTATGCTTATTTTAAATATTCTGGAAAATATTGTTAATAATATTTATATAATTTTTCCCAACTATATACTATTTTTTATAAATAAAATTATTATTTAAATAAAAAATATTTTCCTCTTGAATTTCTGATATTTTAAGTATATTAAATTCAGTTTTTGGTACCAACGGGAAAAAGTCGAAACCTCGAGGGTACCGGAGGGAATCGAAGAAAACCTTTCGGTACCAACGAGAAAACTCGAACCTCGAGGGTATCAGTGGGAATTTCCCTAACTTTTTTAATACTTCGAACATTTCATATCAAAGCAATTTAAACAATAAAATTTTAACTTGGGGATATTGTACTAAATGAAAATATATTATGTGTAAAATTGTAAATAATCATTATTAAATTGACAGACCGACTTGGGCAGTTTATATCCACCCTAAACTCTTTATATAATATACTAGTATTTTGGCACACTCGATGTGTGTGCTTGAATATAAAAATCTATAATATTACTTTATATTTTAAATTTTAATAGGTGAAATTATAATGTTGGAATTGATTTTATATTATTTTTAAGAATTAAAAAAAAAATTAACGATGTAATGATGAAAAACTTAAAATTCGAGATACAATGATAATTTGTACTGCCACACTAAATCAATTTGAGAGTCGTTACTGTAGCCTTCTCCCTTGATAAAATAGAAAGATAGTAAAGATTTTTCACGCTGATAATTGACTGAAAAAAGAAAACTGAAAACGCCTAGATTCGCCTAGAAGACCAACTAAGTCCAATAATTCTAATCAACTAAGGCCCAATTACTAAAAGATGACATGACCAAACAATATCAGCTTATTTTAAAAATAAAAACGAAAAAAAAAACTCAATTTAGAAGATTACAATTTTTTTCATACTTGGCATTCATAAGGAGAATCTATCTATCTACTTTATTAAGGGAGCACCACATAGTAACTTCTATTTGGCGTATCAATTTCAATAATTACCATTATGTCACTAATGAATTAATTAAAAATTATATGTTGATTTAAATACTATTATACACTAATAGAAAATGACTTATAGGCCACGACATTATGGGCGACTGGTGTACGAAAACCGTCGCCTATAATAAACGTGGCGGCATTTACGTAATTTTTTTGAAGTATCGGTGAACATAGGCGACGGTTATCTAACAAAATCCGACGCCTATGAGTTAAGTAAACTTTGGGCGACGGGTCGGAACTGAACAACCGTCGCCCAACACTTTAACATTTTTAAAAATTATTATTTTTTAGTATGGGCGATGGTTCTTTCAGGAAATAAAGTCCGTCGTCCATGAATTAAATTAAATTCCATTCGACAAAATTTTCGACTATGGGCGACGATTTTTTCATAACAACCGTCGCCCATGATTTATTAAAAAAAATTTAAATTTATATATCATGGGCGACGGTTACGGGATTTTTCTGTAGGAACTGTCGCCCATGAGTCTTTAAAATTAGTCTTCTTCCTCCTCACTTCACTGTTTCGACAAGACGAAAAAAAACGAAACGACGGCTTTGGCGATTTTCAGGCGAAATCGAAGGTTTTCCATCATATCCGAGCTTGGAGAACACGGTAAGAACTTCATTTTGCATTTCCCTCATTGTATTTAGCGTTTTGCGGCTTGGAAGTTTCGAAATTGGGGGTTTCGAATTTTTGAGAATTTGGAGCTTAATTTATGTGATTTCGTAGCTTATTCGTGTGTTATATTTGATTTATGGTTGATATTGATGTTTATCATTGCGAAAATTAGGTATTTTGGTGAAGTTTGGACGTTAGGGATTTTGATCGTATTCTGGTCGTGGCCTCACCTTCATCGGCGATATTTTCCGGCGACCTTGACTCTCTCCGACGTTTCCGGGCTACGACAACACGGTAAGTTCTCTCCTAACCATTTTCTTCATGTAAATGGCGAATGTGTGTTAAATACTTCGAGATTTTTCGTAAATATCTATTACGGAAATTTTTGTATTACGTGTGTAATTTTGGCTTAGACCCTTGTTATATTCGATTTGAGGTTGATATTGAGCTTATTTTGCGAAACGTAGGTTTTGGTTAAAAAAATTGGAGGATTTGGGCAATTTGGGCGATTTTCGGGTGATATTCGTGCTTTGGACAGCTATACGTAAGTTTTCAAACTCATATTTGATTTGTATGCATGCGTCTTTGTGAATTTAAGTTTTTATTTAAGCTTAGATACCCGTTCAAGGTTTTCTCCTAATGAGAAAACCTTGAATGGTCCCCATTTGGGACCGTTCTTAAACGTTCGCTATCGCTTTAGGATGTAAATGTGCGTTTGAGCATTCGATGTTGATGAAAAATTTGGTTTGCATTTCCCTTAAATGTTCTCCGGGTAGACATATGGGTTGGATGTTCCTTTTCATATTTTTTCGTCTACTTGGAGAACTGTGGGGAAATGCTGCCGAATTTTTGTCAACATAGAAGCTCAAAGACACATTTACAAGCGATAGTAAATGTTTTAAGATGGGTTAGGTTGGAGCGACAAGGACCCTATCAAAGCCGTTCGATCGATTGTACTTGATTATGTGAAATACCTGTAAATTTTTATTTGTAGAGTTTATGCTCTATTGGAATGGATCTGGGTTGGATGTATTGTATCCGAACAACGGTTCAGTATGCAAAGGGTGTTGAGGAATTTATGAGATGTGCGGAACAGAATCGTAGGAAAAAGGCAATCTAAGATTTCGTGCCCGTGCCGTAATTGTAATAACATGAACTTGCGGAATAGTGATGTTGTGAAGGAACATTTGCTACTAGCCGGTTTCAAACCTGGGTATACGAATTGGATATGGCACGGTGAAGCCGCTGTCGATGAAGGTAGTTCTGCGGGTGTCGGAACTAGTACAACAGTGCCATTAGATTTGGAGGACGATGTCGTAGCTGAAGGTTCTTCGGACGACGATAATGATCGTATCGAGGAAATGCTTCGTGATGTCCAAGAGGATTTTGAAGAACGTCCTCCCATATTTGACAGCCTTGTTAGGGACAACAATATCCCTTTGTACACCTCGTGCTCAAAGTACACAAAGTTGTCTACTGTGTTCAAGCTGCTGAACGTTAAGGCTAAATTTGGTATTTCAGACAAGTGTTTCTCAACACTTTTAGAACTATTCGCGGATATGCTTCCAGATGGCAGTGAGCTTCCGACATCGACCTACGAGGCAAAGAAGCTATTGTGCCCATTGAACTTACAGTACGAAAGAATCCACGCTTGTCCGAACGACTGCATACTTTATAGGGGAGATTATGAGTCTGCTGATAAGTGCCCTACGTGCGACACCTGGCGTTATAAGAGAAAGGACGAAGTCGGTGGTCCCCCCACTAAAGTTTTGTGGTACTTACGAATAATTCCGAGACTAAAACGCATGTTCTCAAACGCTGACGACGCTAAGATGTTTAGATGGCATGACGAGGAAAGGAAAAATGATGGAAAATTGAAACATCCGGCGAATTCCCCGCAATGGAGGAACATTGATTCGATGTATCCTGAATTTGGAGGCGAGACACAAAATCTCCGACTGGGGCTTTGCACTGATGGGATAAACCCTTTTGACAATTTAAGCAGCCGTCACAGTACTTGGCCGGTGCTGCTTTGTATCTATAACCTCCCTCCATGGCTTATGATGAAAAGAAAATACATCATGTCGTGTTTAATCTACGGTCCAAAACAACCCGAGAATGACATTGATGTCTACTTGGCTCCGTTGATCGACGATCTGAGAGCACTATGGTACAAAGGAGTTGAAGTGTATGATGCATCTATCGGATCACTGTTTACTCTACGTGCCATGGTATTCTGTACTATAAATGATTTCCCGGCTTACGGGAATCTGTCTGGCTATAGTGTAAAAGGCAAGAATGCGTGTCCATTTTGTGGGGTAATACGGATAGTCAGTGGTTGAACAACTGTAGGAAACACACCTACATGGGCCATCGAAAATTCCTGCCACCTACCCACGAATATAGAACGAAGAAAAAGCTACTACCACTGTTTAACGGGAAAAGCGAGACTTCAAGAGCTACAATACCGTTGAATGGCACAAAATTGAACGACGTCGTCGCACACATCAATACTCAGTTTGGTAAGAAGTGCAAAACATCGAAAGACGGCAATGTCTGGAAGAAACGATCAATATTTTGAGAGCTACCTTATTGGGAGAACCTCGACGTGAGACACTGCATCGATGTGATGCACGTTGAGAAAAACGTGTGTGATAGCATTGTAGGCACCCTTTTTAAATATGTTTGGTAAGACAAAAGATGGACTAAAAGCTAGGCTTGACATGGTCGAACTTCGAATGAGGCCTGAGCTAGCACCGAATGAAAAGGGAAAGAGGACTCGGCTTGCTTCATACTTAGCAGAGTTGAGAAGTTAAGTTTCTGCCAGTATCTAAAAGGTATTAAAGTTTCATCCGGTTATGCCAGTAACATAAGTAGATATGTCTCTATGAAAGACCTGAAGCTGGTGGGGTACAAGTCTCATGACTATCATGCATTGATGCAGCATCTACTGCCAATCGCAATCCGTGGTATAATGCAGAAGCACGTTTGGCACTGCATTTCAAAATTGTGTTTCTTTTTCAACGCAGTATGCAATAAAGTTCTTGATCCCAAGGTGCTAGACGAGCTACAAGCGAATGTCGTAATAACACTGTGTCGCTTCGAGATGTTCTTTCCTCCGTCTTTTTTGACATAATGGTACATCTAGTCGTACATCTAGTTTGAGAAATCAAGATCTGTGGCCCTGTTCACATGAGATATATGTATCCATTTGAACGATACATGAAGATCCTTAAGGGATATGTTAGAAATCGGTATCGTCCGGAAGGTAGCATAGTTGAAGGATACACTACAGAGGAATGCGTTGAGTTTTGCTCTTCGTACTTGGCAAATGTTAAAACGGTTGGGATACCTACGTCTCGCTGCGATGGACGACTAGGAGGGAAATCATTGACGAAACCGCAGTACAAAACAGTATCGAGAGAACTATGGGAAAGTGCACATTTCCTCGTGTTGCGTCATATTCCTGAAGTGCACCCATTTATGGACGAGCACATGGCTACATTACGGCGCGAAAATCCAAAAAAAAACGGAGCTCTGGTACATAAATGAGCATATAGACTATTTTTAGGCTGGTTCAGAACGAGGACACTTTATGCATATACCGGATCGAATTGCAGTGAGATGATAAAATGGCTGGCATGGGGACCCGAATGGACTGTTGCGACTTATGAAGGTTATGACATCAATGGGTACACGTTTTATACGAAAAGGCGAGATGATAATCGGGAGCTGGCTGAGAGATTGGTAAGTATATTACTTTATAAAAGTATCTCACACAATATATATCTTACTTACAATAACTCATATTTGACAGATAGAGGTGCATGCCGAAGAAGCGCGAGGAGAATTTGTCCCTGTTAGGCACAAAGACGCGTTGTCGAGAATTCATAGAAAGCCTGATCATAGCGGCTGACCTAGAGGATGCGGGAAGGATGAGACGATACGGAGCGTGTTCGGCAATCCATCCGAGCGGTCGAGGCCCTCTTCGAGCCAGATTTCCATGGAGCAAATGAGATCCGAGTTGAGGGCCGAGTTGAGGGACCAGTTGAGGGAGCAGTGGGCCGAGATGCGGGAGGAGATGAGGGGCGAGTTTAGGGACGAGATGTGGGAGGAGATGAGGTCTGAGATGAGAGCCATGTTCGCTCAATGGGCCTTCCAGTGCCCAACAGGGAACAAGACGATGTGGCCCGCGGCAATGTTGGATATGACCCTCGCAACCAGATACCGAGTTCTCGCGGTTCAGGTGGCGAAACCTTAGATCCATTTCCGTTGTCGATGAATGTGACGGTATGCATTTATTCTTAATTATTGTTTGATGTGCACCGTCTTAATGTTTTAGTATCATTAACAATTTATTGTTTTAAAATCATATAGTATCCTAGGGTTCGATTGATGTTAGCAATCGAAGGGACGTTAGAGGTTGTCAGTCTTGGCACCATCGCTGAGGGACGTTTTCAAATACATGGAACATCTGTTACGGCAGACAACGTTGTCTCCGTTGATACTGTCGTTCTCGGCGAGGTCCAACTGCCTGTACCGACTATGCATCTGATAACTCTTGGAGATGCACTAGGCAGCTACGTTCAGTGGGGAAGAGTGTTAATAAGTTCGAATAAGCGGTAATAAAGTACTATTTATTAATTTTTCGTATAATAATGGTTAATAATGTGTTGTACTTGTAAACACAGAAAGGAAAATCACCAGCGAAAGTCTCCAGCTAAAGTGCCAAATGTGTCTATTCGTCAAGATGACGACATCGCATGCCTCGATCAGAGGGTGGTGAATAGTTTGGGCCCTCAGTGTCGCCAGCTCTTCGAATACCTCGCCTCACGCGACGATCGACGTATGTCAGCTTCCCTCTCATTAAGTATGAGAGACGTCTATTAAAATCCGAATAACGAAGTCGCTGACGTGTAGATGGATAATAATGACTTCGTCGATCTGTTTAAGCTAGAGAGTGTGGATTCCTCAATTATTCAACTTTTTATGAGGTATTAGTTATTATTTCGTTGAAACAATAAATCATTACAAGTTCTATTTTTTGCTTTTTTACATTTTATTGAGTAATCATATTCTAAGGTATCTTCATAACGAGTCTGAGAGCTTCAAGTGTTGCGACCCGAGTCGTTTGACAGCTATGGAACATGATGAGACAGCAAATAGCGAGGTTGATTTCCTTGCCGATATTATCAAAGACTCGTATCGGGCCAGCACTTACTTGTTTGCGCCTTACTGTGACGGGTAAGAAAATAATATATATTTCTTAATTCATAACTTATGTTATAAATAATCATTTCTTTCGTTTGTTTTAGTGACCATTGGATTTTATTGGTCATCGATTTTCCTTCGAACTCGGTGTATGTATTCGATTCGCTCGCACCGACCATTGGCGTAAGGAAGATAAGAGTTCGTCCTCGAATAGATGCGTAAGTTAGAAATCGTAATAGGAAATCGAAGGTTACTTGGAAGAGATGCAAGGTTTGCATTTGACATATGCATTTCAAAGTTTATTTGGGTCAAATTATTACCATTCGATATTGTTCAATCTTTCTAAACTAGTGGCCACGACAACCGAACGTGAGCGAGTTATGTGGCTTTTACGTCATGAGGCACATGTACGATATTATCTGCAATCGTATCGGCAGAGAAGATACGACGAACTTGCCAACGGTATTATTTTTAAACCATGACCTTCTTTAAGTTTAAAGTTTAATATATATGTTTATAAAGTATGTTTTAATATTATCCTCTCGTTTAAATGTTTGAGATACTAGAACGCTCCGCTTACGTCGTCGAAGAGATCAACGAAGTACGGGAGTTGTGGGCGGAGCATTTTATGCACTCTTTGACGTAGGTTAAACTATGAGCGTTAAATATATGTTAGTGTTTTATGTTATTAGGATATGTTTAATATTGGATGATTATTAGTTATTGTTGACAATATTTGTTGGATAATTGTTTTGGTTATTTTGGATTTGGTTGGAATGATTTGGTTGATTTGGGTTGATTGTTAGGGAAGAGTTATATATTATAAAAACATATCGAGTATGGGCGACGCATTGTGGACAGAATGCGTCGCCCATACGTCGTCGTGGGCGACGGTTCAACAACCGTCGCCCATAATTATGAAGATGGACGACGATGCTCTGGGCGATGGGTCCCGTCGCCCATGTTATTTAACAACAGTCGCTCATGTGCTTTACTGCACTAGTGATATTAAACATTACACCACAAAATCATCTTAATTATAATTTGTCATTAAAATACTAAAAGTTTAAAAAAACTATTTAAATTATATATTCAAATATTTATTTTATATAGATAGTAGTATATGCATTAAATGTTCTTAATTCACTAGTGATATTAATCCCTTGCGTAATTACAGTGTAACTCCTCCTAATGCGTATTGTGTGTATGTGTGTTGTAATAGAATAATACTTTTCAAAGATTCAACGATTCAATCAAGATTGAAGAGCTTAATACATAAAAGTCAAGCGCCGAAAGAAATTCTCCTTTTGCGGTCTTGCTTGACAAAGTGGTTCTCCATTTGTTAATTTATTAGTTTACTGCATGTGAAGTATAATGGTCGCAACTCGCAATCATTATTGTAAGTACATGTTCCTTGATTTCGTAATTGATCGTGGAAATTTAATTTAATGATCCGCAGCTAAATCTTTTAAATGTCTACATTCGTCATTCGTTCTTAGATTATAATTTCAACTTCTAGTTTCAGTTAAGAACCAGGACCTTGCAACTTTAAGATTATTTTTTTCGTCGACATAAGGCATCTCAAACAATGTCATCGCAATCTATCCATTCGGATTAAATTTAATCTAAATTGAATATGATCATACCTGTTAGATGGATAAACCTCCTACATTATTTTTTAAGATATGAAGCGCGATTTATGGGAAGAAAAGAAGTACAACCTACTTTAAATATAGAGGAAAATATGTGCGTATTAAACCACATCTTTAGTGTTATATATATATATATATATATATATATATATATATATATATATATATATATATATATATATAAAGAAGGGGGTGAACGAAATCCTCGGTTTTGGATGGAAGCAAATGAGTTGGAAAGACAAAGACTTTTTGTACAATATTTTGACTTATCATCGAAGTTTACATTCACATTGTCATTTAATTTACATTTGTTTTCTTTTTACTACGATGCAAATAACGGGCATTAGGTTACACGTGGCTCACATGCAAGGATTAACCCTAATCACACCCCTCGAAACAATATACACATGCCAACATGTAATCAATTAATAAATTAAGCTCCTATCATTATATTGCTTAATGATTCTTTTTTTTAAATCGGGAACAGCTCAATTTGGCTTAATTGCGAGCTTATAATGGCTGAAAGGAAAATGGAAATAAAATTAAAATTAAAGGAAAAGAAGAAAAAAAAAGCAAATAGGCAGCTGATCAGCAGCATGCAGGGAATGTGCAGAACATGGCGTACAATTGATGCTGCTTCACTGTCCCTCCTTTGTCACTCACATGCAAATCTCTCTTCCTTTTTCATTATTACTATTACTATTTTTATTACTGCTATTATTGTTATTGTTCTTATTAATACAAAAAAATGAGAATTGTGAGACCAGATAATCTCCCATAGGAAATGTACTCAATATATGTTCATGTGTGACAAGTTCACTCAAATTAGTAAGAGGAAGTTTGATCCTATATTTTCTCCATAAACCTTGAGACCGATATCAAACATCGACCGAGCCAAGACCTCTCATCTGTCTAATTATTATTTTTTTAAACTGTAGTAATATTGCATTCTAGCATTAGTAAAATATTAATAATGGATGAGATTAATATTCGGTGCGAGGTGAGAATGTTTCACTCTTCATACAAAATTGAAGTCAGAATTTGAAGTATGAACCCTCCAAAAATAGAAGTGTCTCCAACCATTATTAGGTCATGTTCTGTAAAACATCCTCAAACTAAACAATTGTACTAAATGGTATTTATTTGTGTACAAACATATGATGGTATAATACGAAATATTCTATTTGTTTTTTTTATAAAAATCCTCTCTAGTAATATTTTTTGCTTCCCTAGGCGCATGTGCTTCTCCATGTGCATTCTTTCCTTTTCTCTTCAATTCATGGCCCATCCCCCACATTCACATGTGCCCTCTACACAACACATAAACACCACCACCACCACTCCAAATGACAAAATTGTCCTCGAATTTCCTCCCTTTTTCCCTTAAATTTGAAATGTGGGAAGGGAAATTGCTTGAATTTATAATTTTACATAACTCGTACCAAAAATTAATTTACTTAAAAGTGCATTTACGATACGGGGGATATTATGGTAAAATTGATCTCAAGGGTCCCGAGACTCGCATGTGCCGTAGCAGAGAGAGCACATTTGAGTTATGACCGCTTTTATTTGAGGTGAGATTTTATTACATATATTCCTGAAAGTACGGAAATACCCCCGATAGGCACGGACATGGAAATATCTGTTACTGGGGTGGGGGACATTGCATGGCATCGAAAAGTACTACTGGCTTTTCTTCTTCAATATTTATACGTTCTTAATTATTGATTAAATTAAGAATGGCATTCTTGTTATTTCGCCCTACACCTCCCTCCCCTTACTTATACACACCTTCTCACACCTCTATAAACGCCATTCCATAGGAGCACCGTTATTTAGTATTTACCCATCCAAGCAATGGGTTCGAAGCCAAGGAGTACCATAACCGCCGCAGGCGCTAGGAGGCTGAGGAATAGGCCGTCGAAGCCATGCAGCAGCCGCCGCCGCCAGCCCACTCGCGGCGGCGCGTCGGTTTCAGACAAGCTCGAGGCTCTCAGGGAGCTCATACCTTCGTCCGAGCAGCAGAAAGACGAAGAAATAAGGACTGACCAGCTCTACAAAGAGACGGCGGAGTACATAGTTCTTTTGAAGGCTCAAGTCCTTGTTTTGCAGAAGCTGGTCGAGCATTACGGCGGCCCATCGCCGGCGGCCCACGGCTAGGCTAATACTGACGTCGGCGATCAAGAAATTGTAAATCCCGGCGATGTTGCTGTATAGCGAATTAGCGATTGTCTTTTGATGGGACCAAACTGCGTGGGCCTTTTTTTTTTAGTTTATCTTTTTTTTTTCTTATTTAAGCCAAGAAAATGAAGATATTGAGATTTGAGAAACATGTGAAAGACGAGATGGAGGAGATTTAATCATTGATTGACGCTGTTTTTTGTTTTGTTTTTTTTTTTTATTTGTTTATTTTTTAATCTTTTTTTTTTCTGTTTTACGGGGTTACTCATTACTCATTAGTGTAGTAGTCTTCATTCGTTAGTTTTCTTTGCTGAAAAAGGGAAAAAAATTGTTTTAGGCGGTTCGGTTTAAGTAATTACCGTAATACCACAAGTTGATTTAGTTTCGACCAAGTTTTGTTACGTCTTCTGCAACATATTATTATTATTATTACTATTATTATTATTATTAGTATTATTGTATTTAATGTGTATTTTTTGCATCTAAAATTGTTCTTACATGCATGTTGGGTCCTCTCTCTGATGTAAGAGTTATTACATTGATTGGTTTGGTTCCCACAAATTACATCTTTGATCATAGATGCATGCTCTTTTCTCAACGTTTCCTTATTATTATCATTATTGCAAAAATGTCTATTCTCTGGATATTACAAGAATGTAATTACAAAACATATCAGGAAATTTGAAGGTGAATCACATGAAGGTGCTTAAAAGCTTTGTCCCCATTTGTGAAGGCAAAAACCATCACTTTCTCAGTTCTGAGGCACAACTGTGCTTACGGCATGGCATATTCCGCCAACAAGATCCACGACAAAATAATAAATTTGCTTTGTATATACAATTAATGTAATTAGGCTTGAAAACAAGCATAAAATCTAAAATACTGAATTGTGCAAAATCATTAATTGTTTATATTGACATTATGTTAAAAAAACTATTATATGGCATGACTCCAAAATAAATGCATCCCATAAAAATAACCATGTAATAAAATTTCACACATACACATATATTCTATTATATTAAGGATGAGGGGTTACGCTAGGATAAACCGTCAACCGGTCTGTACCAAGACCAATCATATTTTTTCTAAATCTGTTAAAAAAAGAAAAAAGACTTATTAAACTACGTATCTTCCATAACCTCTAAATGCTATTTTTAGTATATTACTTATTAAAAATATTTAATAATACTTGACTTTATTTTATTGTGCACATGTGGGGTGTGCCAGAAATACTATTAGATATATAACAGACAGCTGTGTTATGCAATAGCATTCGGCCATTTTATTAAAAAAAAACCATGAACTCCTGTTAATTTACAGTAGTCACCGTCGAAAATGTGACTGATTTGCGATTCGAATTGCGATTCCATCTCTGTGAGGACATGATATTGTGGTGGAAATCGATAATTGCAAAGTGACTTTTATGATTAATTTACTTATTTGCATATAATCGTTTATTTTTACTGTTTATTATTAAGGAAATAAATTTCATTATATTATAATAAATAAGTTTTTTACTCGTGCAATACACGGTACTAACTATCTGTAAGTATTACTCCCCCCGTCCCAAGCCATTTTATACATTTTACTAAATCGGGCGTTCCACATCTTTTGTATATTTCCTTCTTTAGCAAAAATAACTATCACAAACAATCAATATAATAATATTAAATAAGTTTAAAACACATGCCAAATTATAAACTTTTCTACCTTTTAATTGTACTATATTATTAAACTATTCAGTTTCTTAATTTCTGTGTCAAATTCCAAATGTATAAAAAGATTTGGAACATAGGGAGTATTTAATTTATGTTTAACACGTGGTAATGGGATCTTTTGGGGGTTTTATTATTTAATTTATTTTTAAAATAAGAGACACGTGGCAGCAGAGAACATCTATACTTCTATAACTATATGCATCGTGAAATTACCCCAAACCAATTCTATATTAAATTTAAAAATAAAAAGGAAAAATGAATTTGAACATGAAAAATTGGTCCAAGGCAATAACTAACAAAATCAAGTCGGTCACACGGGAATTAAAAGCTAGGGTGATATCCATTTCTTGTATATGCGCATAAAACGGTTTGTTTATTAACCCCACTAAGCTTGAAAAGAAAAGGCGAAAATTGAGAACAACGTAACGAAGAGAGATGACCACCAAATTTAAATTATTAAAGAAAATAAAATAATTAATTGCAGAGTAAAGTTTAAACATAAGTGTGACCACTCCTTAAAATTGTAATAAATTAATTACATATTCAAGTTTAAACACAAGGGTGACCACAAAGTTTCCAGCTAAAATATTTGGCATATGTGTGCGTGCCATCCAAGTTGGTCGGACCGATTGATTAATGTGTCACGTTATATGTCCACGTACGTTGAATATTTATTGTGCGGAAAAATTCTACGCGTATTTATATATACTGTGCTGAAGCTTCACCAGATGGACCCGAGGACCTAGTCGCACGTTTAATGAAGAAATTGATCATTCAATTTTCCGCATTGGTGAAGGAATAGGGATCAATATCCGATCTTTGACGCAGAGATGTCGTAGACATTCGCGTAAACGTTGATTTCGCATGTTTCCAAAACAATGATAACGGTGGTTGCAGTTGCAACGGGACCTTCTCTGTACCAAATTAACCACTAAATCGTATCTTCTGATGCTAAGATAACATGTTGCATGACACTAAGTGCCTTCATTCACTTCATTCAGCGAACACCTGGCATGCGACTCGATTATTCCCTACATTCACCCAATTCATCAAACACATTTTACTCCACTTACGTTTACTTTATTGAAAACGCGTGAAGTGGTTACTTATTTGATTAAATAAAATTGATAAAATATGTTAATATCGGCATTTATCGTATATACTATAATATACGATAATAAGTGCCAATGACTAAATGAACATGATTTTTCGTCGTAATCTATTCATACGGTAATGATTGCCTATATAGCCCTATAAAGCATTTTAGTCATTTTTGCTTGTTTTAATAAATATAGACAATAGTGAAGAAAGAGAACTGGATTTACACATGAGCAAAGGCCAACTGGCGTTCGATTTCTTTATTGATATTTATTATTAATTTCACATGCCAGTGTTCAGTATATTAAATTATGTATAAATTACGTTAATCATTAACACAATAGGAGTATTAGTTACGGCTGTTTTCAATAATTAGTGCATTTAATATTCAGTTAATATTATAAATCATTAATTATAGCATTCATTATATAGTATATAATATATATTATATAATATTATTATTATTTAATATATCCACTTTCGGGCAATCGAAAAAGCAAGTCCTGCGGATATGAAATTGATAATCGACACGGTCCACATTGTGGGCCGGTTCATTTCTTCACCATTTGCGGCATAATTGCTGCCAATGAAATCGAGTCGTTATAATCAGTATCTTTTGTTTAGATAGGTTGGTAAAGCTGCAAATTCCCGTTTACTAACCCCCAAATAAGATAATGTTCTCTATAATGTGCATGAAATATTGGTTAAACTCGGTAACGTATGATTTTAAGGTTGACAGCTGTAATCAAACTAAGAGCTTGTTTGTATTTTCTTGACATGAATACATGCTACTATGAACTGAATCGTTTTGGCGAGTGATCTTATGAGAATATTCGAAATCATGGTTGGATTACGTATGATCTATGGCCTACAACGAGATTGTAAGTAACTCAGAATTTTGATATATTTGTCCGTGGACTTTGGCTTTGGAACTATCAACTACAACTCTTTGATTCAAATGAGGAACAATATTGTTTGTACAATTTGAATAATTCTCTTAGCTTGGAACTTGATTTGACAATTCAATTTACTTTCTTTCTCATGAGTAAATTTTTTTATACTCATTTATGTTTACTTTTGAAAACGCGTGAAGTGCTTACTTATTTGATTAAATAAAATTGATAAAGTATGTTAATATACGATCGTGCGCGGCGACCTTCACCTAGTATATATATAATATATATACTAGGTGAAGGTCGCCGCGCACGATCGTATATTAACATACCTAGTATATATATAGGCGACATATATATATATATGTGTGTGTGTGTGTGTGTGTGTGTGTGTGTGTGTGTGTGTGTGTGCAGGCACGGACCTACGTTGGGGCATGGGGGGTCAGTTGCCCCCAGCCCCAACGTTTTCTTCAGGATAGTTAGAACAAATATTAGTGTAAATATGCTTTTGCCCCAGTGGTTGTCGCAAAGAATATAAGTTCTTATAGTTAAATGCTTGGGTTTGATTCCCATGTCGGTTTTTTTTCTAGCTTTTTATAACTAAAGAGGCTTGGGCTTGGGTGGGCTGGGTTGCCCCTCCAGCCTTAGAATTTCGCTCTGTTGGGCTGCCCCTCCAACCTTGAAATCCTAGGTCCATCACTGTGTGTGTATATATGTATGTCTGTGTTTGTGTGTTTTGTACGTATTGTCATCGTTCTTTCGACAGTCCACGTCACCTCATTAAAGACTGGCAGTGTACGTGATCCTCTATTCCACTAGGTGTTTCATTAGCTCCGACTTTTAATTTAATCAAGTTTAATAATATAAAAAACTTATTATTAACGAGATTAGATTTTAATATAATTAATTTCAAGCTTATATCTTTAACTTTATTTATTTAATTTTTAATTTTTCCCTTTTTTAATTTTTAATTGGGCGGGCTAGGCCCTTCAGGCCCGATGCCCACCCATAGGGCGGGGCGGGCCTGAAAAATGAAGGCCCGCCAAATGGCGGGCAACCGAGAATAGCTCTAGTGAATACTAGGGCTGAAAACGAGCCGAGCCGAGCCCGAACATGGCTAGGCTCGAGCTCGGCTCGATGAGGTATAAGGCAGGCTCGAGCTCGGTCGAACAGAAAAGATCAAGGCTCGAGCTCGGCTCGACTATTTATCGAGCTGCTCGAGCTCGGCTCAATAAGGCTCGAATTGCATCAAATTTAATTAGAAATGCTCGAGCTCGGCTCGAATCAATCCTGCTTCACTTGAGCTCGATTATCTCCTGATTTTTGAATAAATTACATAACTCCAACAGAATAGAAGAATGAAATCCCACAATTAAAAACAACCAAAATCACATCTTGCAGTTTCCAACATAATTCCAACCAAACAGAGAAATGATTTCTCAATTCCAAATAACAACCAAAATCAGTTCGCTCAAAGTTGAACACTTCCTTCACCACCTGCATTCACCACCAATTAAAAGTGAATTTTAACATTTCAACAATTGGGGGCCTGCATAATAAAACATTTGTCAGAAAAGATCTCAAAATACTCATAATTTCGAGCATCTGTAATGAGCCCATCGAGCTCAATGAATTCTAATCGACAGCTGAAAAAACTCAAGAATCTGAAAATACTCAGAACATTGAGCACTGAATTCTAATTGGTACAAAAATTCTGAAATAATTGCATCTGTCATACGCCTCAAATTCCTACAAAAGCATGAATATCCCCAACTTCAAATACTAACTTTCCATTTTCATGAAGCTTTACGCACATTAAGGTGCCTTCAAAAGCAAGAAAATACGCCCCAAGTCTTGGGATTAGTTTATATCAAGCAAACTGTGGTGAATCGATTTTTACTTGTCATCAGATTACAGATACGAACACGAAAGATAGTTTTATTACTACAAATCTTCTACCTATGTTACTACGAAAGTTGAGAAGCTATAAGCTTGATAATGAACTCACCATAATATGAAGAGAAGCTGTTGACGTGGAGTTTGGTGCTGGGTGTTTATGAATGAGGAATGAGGATGGACTGTAGGGAAGGGAGGCTGCGGCTGATGTGTAGAAATTAGAATTAGGGTTTGTATTCTATAAAATATGCATATTTTGGGCTTTTTAATAATAATATTATAATAACATAATAATAAATAAATTGAGCTCGATAAGCTCGACGAGCTATCGAGCCTGTATAAATTTAGCTCGAGCTCGGCTCGAGCTCGGTTTGACCGAATTCGAGCCGGATTTGACCGAGCTGTTAGCGAGCTGTTCGCGAACAGCTCGGTTCGTTTTCACCCCTAGTGAATACAATGTTGATGTTTGGAGAGAAAAAGCGATAATTTAATATTTTTCATTTATTCTAAGAATAAAGGGGTTAAGTTTTAGCATTTTCTTCCATTTGCTCGTCACAGGCACGGCGGTAATTAACTATACCCCAAACTCGCCTCATTGCCTATATGAAAATAAAACTGATATTCTTATCATCCAAATCATCTCAATACCCACAATTATTCCAAACACACATATATACAATGCACTTATATGGATAGCTTCCATGAAACTACGAAAAAAAAAACTCTTGCATCATTCCTTCTCAAACCTCTCTAACAGCATACTTGCCCATGTCATAAGACGCCTCGTCGTAACTAACAACGGCATTCGCCCGTAAATCCATAGCATTATTACCAACCGAAAATTCCGATATCAGCTTTGTAATTAGTTTCGGTTTGTCGATATGAGGCATGTGCCCAAATCCCACTATCTTCACCACTCTATCTTCACCAAACTTGCCTCACACATTTCCTTCTCCAATCTCTGCATTTCATATCAATTATTACATAGAAATATTATCAAAGCGCCGAAACAGATCTATATCAAATTATTATAGAAACCTATGAAAAAAATCGCCTCGGCCAATCTTAAAATCGCCGTTTTTGTCCCTCTCACGGCATATAATCAGCGTGTTTTGCTTCACCTGAGAAAATAGGACCGAAGTTTATTCGACCGGTGTTTTTATACGTATTATAATTTCTTTATTCAATTTACACCTTTTCTGTTAAATCGCAAACCGTGGAATCCTCCCACCATGGCAACAAGCAATGAAGGCGGCCCACCTGATATTTAATTACAAAAAAGCCCTCAGATCCGACATTATTGCGCAGTTATTTTTAGTTATGGATATGCAAACTAATTTACGTTTGTCAGGTCCAAGATTCTCGCCATGTAATATACCGTCGAACCATCTTACGGGCATGCAGCATGCTTTTCAGCAATAACGCCTAGGGCTTGGGAAATATATCGAAATTCCGATATACCGTCCTTATCGTATCGAAACGTACCAAAAATATAGAAAATTTTGGTACATCGAAGTTTTTGGTAAGGTATGATACCGTACCGGGTAATGGTACGAAATTTTAAAAATTAGGTATACCGATTATATCGAAATACCGAAATACT